>CM077309.1:69732500-72232500 GCA_039655065.1 Glossophaga mutica | reverse complement strand
AAAGGCAACGACACACTGATGTTTCTCTCCCTCTCTGTCTCTCTCCCTTTCCCTCTAAAAATGAATAAATAAAATCTTTAAAATTTTTTTCTTAATTCACAGAATATTCCCACACACTATAACTCCTTTAATTCTCACAACATCCATGTTTTGTTTGTTTGTTTCACAGATGGAGAAAATGATGGTCATAGAAGGTAATTTCCAGCAAATCACTCATAGGGCAGGACTGAAACCTGAATTTTCTGACTCCTATATCAGTCAGTACATTCCCACTACATTCCAGTGATTTTTCCATATAGAAATTCATTTCTGCTGTGAAGCTTTACAACCCATAGATTGACACTTACATAAAAGAAACAATTAGAAGGCAACACAAAGAGTAAGGCCTTTATACAGAAGTTACATGGTGCCCTGTGAACATAAAGTAACAAAATGTGGGTGGAACATTTGTCAATAAGTCAAGTGTAAAATGAGAGAGGGAAGAAATGCAAAAGGGTATATACATTTACCTAGCAAAGTGCACAATTGAGAAAGAAACAGAAAAAGTATATATGTTGTTTCTAGCAAAGTGTAAAATAAGAGAGGGAAAAGGTACAGAAAAAAAAGTTTATACTCTTTTCCTAACTAACTCTTGAGACAGTATGGAAGAGAGGGGAATAAAATAAATTCACATGAGGTGTATATCTCATGTCAGATACACAGTTCTAAAAACTGCAGTCCTTGCTAAATAAGACAGAATATTAGGAGAGCTGATCAGGAAGTGAATGCAAGTTGAAAGCTGCAGGGCCATCAGTAAGGAGGGGTTTCTCAAGGTAAGCAACCTGTTCATCAAGGAAAACGCCTCATACCTCAGCTCAGAACAATGAATGCATTAACAGTGTGTGTGGAGGACATGATATGGGGAGGAGCTTGCAATGAAATATTAAGTTAATATTTGATCAAACAGGTAACAAGGATTGCTATACCATTTTAGATAGGAATAAGTACCCAGGGAAGGTTTTCTTCAAAATTATGCATAAGATTGGCCACAGGGAAAGACTGAATACAGAGAACAGTTAAAACAAGGTTGCAGTCCTGCTGTGATCTGTGAGGGTCTACTGGTGAGGTCCTTGGGGACCCATGCTTTCGAGGAGCCACCTTGAGGGAAATGAAAATAGACAGAATATTAGGAGACCTGATCAGGAAGTGAGTGCAAGATGAAAGCTGCAGGGTTGCTTTCATCAATGTGTGTAAAAATAGGGAATCCTAAATTCAAAAGGTAATCTCAAATCAGTGATTAGTAATAATGGTAATTTTTACACACACTTATTACATTCATTTATGGGCATTCAATGAGTGATGAATGAATGTCAATGTTCTAGAAATACTAACAGAAATAAAATCCTGAGACAGACATATATAATGTTGTAAGAACTCAGGTAATTACATATGAAAGATGCTACTAAACAGAGGAAGAAGTAGTTGATGTTCCCCAAGGTCCTTGGAGAAAGCATCACAAATTAGTGGTTTTCAGAGGGTATCTTCAAGAAAGTATGAATCTACCCAGCAGATCAGAAAAAGGAAGGTTATTTCAGATCTGTATGCAATGGAGGAGTAAACATACCAGCTGTATTTGAACCAACACAAATGCTTTGTCAAGGATGAAGGCAAAGGTATGTGTAAAGCCAGGTCAAGGTCACAGTTTGCACATATGTGCAGAAATCAAAGCAGAGTCTTGTGTGCCTCTTTAGGCCTTAGACTTTACCCTAAAGGAATTCCTGGGAGATTATTGAATCTTCACTACCTTTGTTTTATATTTGCAAACTCTGAAAAGAGCCATCTTCTAGAAGTTCTCACATATTTTACTCCCTACATGGACTCAATTGGGTGCCTGTGCAAAGGTAATCACTGTCTTTGTTATCCTATTTCTCATCTCTTAGGCTTATCTTTTAAGGGGAAAAATTAGGAAGCCCTTATTCTCATATCTCAGTAGTGTTAGCTTCTTCATGGGTGGTCTTGGAGGACTTGTTTTTCTATGCACAGTAAGTTAAAATGTAGAATATCCCCATCCTTTAGAGGGTTAATGAAATAGTTCCTCACAAATCTTAGCACTGCTATGTGTGCTTTCTGTCACCTCCTTTTCACAACTTTGCCAAACTAATGAAGTATGTCAGAATTATATGTGAATGCAGAATGGAAAATCTAGACAAAGTAAAAGAGAATGAATAAGATAGCCAAAGAAAAGAAATAATTGCCCCTGGTGAAGGTTAGCAGCAATTCAATAAAAAATTAATGAGAACAAGGCGTTCTGAGGAAGTAAATGATATATGTAACTCTGAGAGACAAGTAACAGATACTTAAACGTGAGCAGTTGAGTGGCACGTTGGAAAGTGACAGTGATTATAACTACCTAAAATAACAATGGAGGTAAATAATGTACTAGAATTGTCATTGAAACAGATCCCTTAATAAACTAGAGCCTTAGCAATGAGTTTCACAGCTTGGAACATTACATAAATGGTTCATTCTTCTATCATACCATTTTGGGGGTGGGGGCTTTCTTCCCTATTTGCATCAGCTGAACCTGCAGTGTTTTTTGAAATTCAGAGAATATTGAGTTAGTCTGAGCTGTTGGCATTCTCTCATGCATCTGTTATTAGCAAGAGGCACATGCATAGAAAAGTAAACTAAAGTCTTGTTGTTTAAGGGGTGCTCCCTGTGGAACCTTAAGGTTGAGATCTTGTCAGAAATGATGACTCTCTGGCCACCCCAGGATCCCCCATTATCCACACAGAGGGTGAGGTGGTGAAGGTATTGCCTTTCATCTTGCCCTTGAAGATGGTATGATTTTTTTCTCTTCCTTGACTTATGCTCTTTGAATCTCCATGAGTATGAGTGTTGCTCAAATATTTTTTTTTCTGTTCATTTATTTGTTCATTCATTCTTCCACTGAACATTCATTAACCACTGTAAATTACCAAGCAATTGAGCATGTAGATGGATAAATGTGAAGGTAAAATGAACCACATCAGTTTGGTTAGGCAGAGAATGAAGTTTTGGACTTCAAAGTTGTTTCCATGAAAGTGAATTTACCATCAACATAAACAAAGAGCTAGAGGGGAAAACACAGAGAAAGACTTTGGTCCACGTGAGTGAGCAGAAATGGCACACAATGCCTCCTATTTCTTCATGGTTGAATACCTGGACTTTGAAAGTCTGAGGTGGCTGAAGAATACTAGGACACACCAGATAAAGCAGAGAAGGAACTATGTGTGCATAGGCTGAGGAGAGTCTTGTCTCTGCCCAGAGTTGTCCATTGCCCTGTGAGGCCACTCCTCCAGCACTACAATCACATTCTCCTCAGAAACTTTGGTCAGCTAGAGTAGGGATCCCCAACCCCCAGGTAGCACAGCAGGAGGTGGGCAGCAGGCTAGTGAGCAAAACTTTGCTCCCATTACCACCTGAACTGACTCCTGTCTCTTCCCATTCCCTCTCCCTGTCCTGGGAAAAATTGTCTTCCATAAAACCAGTCCCTGGTGCCAAAAAGTTTGGGGACTGCTGCACTAGAGCACACTCAGGATTTGCAGAAGCTCAGTCAAACTCTCCTCGTCTCTTGCTTGATCAATGTCTGTTAAGTTTTATGTTACTCTGCTTTGGTGATTACTAGATTCCTGCAGGGGGGGCCCTGTCTTGGGTGCCAGATGTCGGGGGGCTATGCCTGCAGAGCCCCATCCCTCCATCATGGATGAAAATAAAACTATCAAGACATGATCTGCTTGGGGAGGAAAGGTGGTCAAACTCTCAGAGGAGGATGACCCAGAGCGCCTTCCTCACTAGGCTTTTATTGGGTCCATAATACACAGGAATACAGGTTTAACATTTCAAAGAAATCTGAGGGCTTAATCTGAGTCAGTGTCTGTCAGGAATGGGGGTTGCCAAAATTTGGGAGACATGCTCATCTACTCCTTGGACCCTTATCATTTAAATGAGTGCACTCGTAGCAAAACAGGTTTCACAGGACTTTACAAATTCTTTCTTACGCCTGATCACCCAGGGAACCATCCTGGCCCGCACAGGGCTGCACTGCTTGCCCTCATAGTTTCAGACTTTAAGCTGAATAGGCTCAGGAAGCAGAAGACATCTCCCAGATGGAAATGGGGACTCAGGCTATGTCAGAATAGCCGGAGGGCAAGGGTCATCACCCCCTTCTTTGTTGCAGCCCCGCAAGTTCTTCCATGAGGGCCTCCCAAGTGGTCACGTCTGGCTTAGGTTGCCCCTCCCATGAGGAGGCTTACCCGTCATTGACTAACCAACCAAGCACTGAGGCGAGAGATGGATGAGGCAGAAGCGGCTCTCCTGCCAGGGAGATAAGCTTTCTCTCCTTAGTAGGTCACATCCTCTTGACAGAACAGACCCAGATGAAGCAGGTCCCTAGGCTCTTACACAGCCCACCATGGAGTGAGGGTTACAACTCCTGAAACCAGGCTGAATGGTCTGCAACATATTCCTAGTCTGAAACTTAATCTTATGGTCATCACTTTCATCTAAAACTCAAAGGTGAATCCCTAGTTCCCCCATTTCAACCTGGTGTACTTTGCAATCTGGGTCCCCTTTTCCATTAAACCTTGAGTACACCTGTGACTTCGATCGTAATTTGTGATCAGTCACCAGCAGCTGTCACATTTTTCTGTCCACACCCCTTTGATTCATTCCTTCTCCACACTTGTAGTCCATCACAATACCTTGTAAATTCATGCTCTTGTCATTGCATGAGGAACCTCCACCATAGCCTCCAAATGTAATGTACATGCTCATGTTCTTGGTCTCCACTCATTCCATGAGACCTCCCTCTTTACTTTCTTATAAATCAATCTCAACAAGACACAACATCGGCAAATAAGAGGGCAATTTTTTAAGCTGTCCTCTTCAAATTCCTCAGTGAACTTCTATCTCCTCTTCTGAACTCAAATTATTCAGAAGAGAAGATGGGGGCTCGGTGAAGTTAAATGAGTCATGACTTTTTTAACCTCATTAGTTTTTACCAAGCATTTGGTAAAAAGCGCATGTATTCTGATTTACAGCTGACTGTTTGTTTGTTTTTTTAATAAGAAAGATGCATTACTAACTGTTTTAGACATGTAAGGAAACATGATGAACAAGTAGTCCAGTTTAAGAAACAGTTCACTGCTATTTCACTCGGGTCATATAAATAATTATGGTAGACTAAAATTGAGTAATATTCTGGATTATTAGACTTGTTCTGGGTTAGTGTGAGGTGACAGATATAATAAGAAAGGACACAGGTGCCTGATAACACAGAGAAGAGGAACTGAGAGTTCCTTTAGATGCTGAAATTTTAGGAAGATCATTTTATTTCTGAATTTAGTTTTCTTCATCTATGAAATGGGATTTCATACTCTGTGGGTAGTTGTGTGATTAAGATAGTATGTGACTACTGAATGCTATACACACAAGCTGGTAGCAAAGACTCATCAGGACTCTGGTTAAGAAAGGAAGTTTTATTAAAGAAAAAGAAAGAAAAAGCAGTGTTGGAAATTTTCATTGAGAAGACACTGTAAGAACATTCTGAACAGGATATATTGGAGAGTCATAAGTACTGTGCATATAACTAGTATTGATGGAAATGAAGGTTTTCATTTCTAGCAAAAGAGCCATGAAGTCACAGCCTTTCTCATTATCAAAGTACAGTTATTCCCTTTCAAACTATTACATAGATAGCTAAATGTATTTCTCATCAGTTCGCCAGCAAAGAAAAGGAAATGGAAATTAGATAGGCATCCATAAAAGCTATAAGATCACAATAAAAATGAATGATATGAAGGTGAATATTTTATTTTAAATTAGAAGCATTGAATTGGAATCTAAACTTACTGAATTCAGAGAGCCTTTACTAGCTAATTTCCAACAATGATGAGAAACTAAACATCTAAGTTGAAGATCATTTTCCTACATATAAGAACAACAATAAAGGTGAATTAACCCATGTCAGTGTGGTTATAATTTTGAGGAAAGACAGTAATGGGGACATGAGAGAAGATGCTGGATAATCTTCACCTGTGTATATTTAGTACACACATTGTGTATGTCCTCATTTTACAATGATTTCACTTCACTTAGCTTTAATTTCCTTAATGCTGGAAAAGGCAGAATCATTCCTATGTTGTTTCTTATTATTAAGGAACTTAACATAATAATGAATTTGTACTATCTCTTTCACAATCTGACTTGCTGTTTCCCCTTCTGTTGAAGAGTGGGATGTGTTAATATTCTAAGAGGTAATTACTTCATGCACATTTATAAAGTCCCCCCAGAAATTTACTTTTCTATCATATGTATTAGATGTTGTCATTGTTTTTCTAATATCACTAACTTATCTTATTCTGCTTATATTGGAATAAATGGGTTTTTATACCATTTTATGTTGCACAATGAACGACTTATTCATTGCGCAACATAAAGCAATCAGTGTCTGGAAATCTTGATACTTATAAGAATTTATTAATTTGAAAAAAATAGCTATGATCATTTTAAATGAGCTAAGATTTACAGAAATTCTATGTAATCAAAATGTAAATAGTATAATTTTTAAACTTGATCTTAGCCAGAAGGTTGAGAAGTGATGAGCAGTGTGATTTTAATATAGGAGCATAAGTCTATGTCAGTAAACATAATTTGACACTGGTTGGTTATTTATTTTTTAATACAATATGTGACTATTCTCAATAAAATTAAAACTTATCCAAATAAAAGTTATAAAATTACTTAGAAAAAAAATATTTGTACACAAGATTTTCTTCAACATCAGGTATCATTGTATATTTCTAAGTAGAATCACCATCATATTAATCCAAGGAGAGGAAAATTAGTTTATGCCTCAACTTAGACTCATATAATTTCCATAAGACAGCCAAATATACTACCCGAAGATGCAATTTAAGTGTTACTATAAAAAACATCTGGACCAGAAATATTCACATATGACAATTCTTTTGGAATTTTAATTTATGCCTACAAAAGGAGTATCTGCATTCACCCATTTTAATTGATTTTTAAAAATTGTTAGTGTAGTTATTTTACAGATAACATGTCTTTTCTACCTTTAAAGAGTCGTATTCGGATGCTTGTTTTACCTTAGAAAATAAGATAATGAAGTTAGCTAGATATTGATTACATGAAAAGTTGCTTCATTTTTCATTTTTATTCCAATTTCATTGAGACCAAACTTCATAGAACCATGAGGATTCAATCCAAAAATTATAGAAACACCATGTTGAATGGTAAGGCAGTGTGTGCTTCATTCCATGCCCCTACTCAATGATGTCTTGAAGACTGACTATCTATTAAGAAAATATTCAGTGGAGCATTCAATGGCATATGGCTTTTGAGATTTTGATCAATTTGTCCATGCTAAAATTGTACAGTTTGCATAGCTAAAATCATTTTAGAATTATTTTAAAATATATATGATACCCTATCAATAGAGTCATGTAAATATTTTCATTTAAAAATGAAATTAAAAACATGAAATTTCATGATTTGGGATACTGATCAGGAACAAAGAAGTATATTTGAAATCTGCTTTATTTAAACATAATAATCCATAATTTGTTGCAAATGACAGGCTATGTTAAATGTCAAAGTTTCATGGGCTTTGTAGATATTAATTCAGTTTCCTATCTGGGATTTGAATCCTTTCTACAATGTCAAGTTTTTAAATTTAAAAACATCTATTAGAAGAGAGGGAAGATGGCACAGAGCGCATGCACAAGGCTTTGCACAGAGAGAGTGGCACCGGGCTAGCTCTGGGGAGAGTGCACCACTAGCCCTGGGGAGAGTAGCCCTAAGCTGACTGAGTGCTGAACAGGGAGAAAAGTGATACCAGTCAGCCCTCAGCCTGCTGCAGCCAGAATGACCAGAAAAACCAGTTTGGCCAGTTTGAAACCAACAAGAAGTTTTTTGTTTTTGTTTTTGTTTTTTGAGTTTTGTTGTTGTTTGTTTGTTTGATTTCTTAAGTAATTTTTTATTTCAATTATTTTTAATCCCTCAGTTCTTTTGCTTCTGTTTTCTTCTTTCTTGTTCTATTCTTTCCTTTCTTTCCAATTTTATCTCTTCTTCCTTTCTTCCTCTTTCTTTTTTTGAATTTTTCTTCTCTTTTTCAAATACCCACAAGTGAGGGAAAAAAAAAAAAAAACAGAACTGTGAAAAAAACAAAGTTGGACCCAAGAGGGGCATCCCAACAGCTGAGACAGTGAGACAAATTTCACTTTGCTATTACAGAGAACCTGCAAGTTATTGCATATTTCTATTATTATTTTTCAATATTCTTACATCTTTTATTTGAATAGTATTTTTGTCTTCCTCTTCTTTTTGTATAGTTTAATTTGCTTGGCTGGTTGTATTGTATCATTTGACAGGTTTCTCCTCTTATCTCCTTCATAGTATATTGCTAATTTACTGTCCTTCACTTCACTTGTGTTCCATTAGCACACTACCAAAGGTCCTATACTCCCTATTCTTGTCATCTAGATATCATAGATTCAGTCATATGATTGTTGCTCTAATATTTTTCTAAATAATAGCTATTCGATATAGTTGTAAATACTACACAACACCCCTCCCAGATCTTAACATACTTCACCATTTCCTGAAATCTATTACTATAGTGATTAACACTATTCTCTCACACACGACACATATTTACTATCCTTTACTCTCACCTTACCTCAGAATCTAACGTCCCACAGACTCATTGCTTTCCAGATCAAACTCACAATCCTTCATTCCCCAACAAGAGTCTTATCTTCTATCCACCCTTTCTAAAAAGTGGCTAGTTGGGCAGAATATCACATTTAACACTATACATAGCCAAATGACCTCCTATCTCTTCTCTACCAGCTGCAACTGTAAATACCATTGAATACTCTTAGGCTGTCTTAAACCATTTTGCCTTCCCCTCCAATGATCACAAAAAAGGATAGGTAGAAGCTATGCACACCAGGATACCCCAAGGAGACTGCACGCTGAATCTCACAGGTATTCTACCACAGGAGTTCGCACGTAAAACCCAGGGAGTCAGAACCGATCAATTTAAGAAGCTGAAGCTAGCAAGAAGAATCTCACAAACAATGGGAAGACAAACAAATAATGCCCAAATGAAGGGAAAGGAGGAAGCCTCAGAAAGAATGCTAAAGGAAATTGAGTCAATTCAATTATCAGATATTAAGTTCAAAGCAATGGTCAACAGGAAGCTCCATGAGCTATCAATGAGCTACCAGAAACTACAGGGAAGCTACGATGAACTCACTGCAAATAGATCAACATGAAAAAGGACATAGAAACTATCAACAAAGGCCAAGAGGAAATGAAGAATACAATTTCTGAACAGAAGAGCACAGTAGAAGGAACGAAAAGCAGGATCGATGAAGCAGAAAACAGGATCAGTGATATGGAGGACAAAGTAGGAAAAAACACCCAGAAAGAGCAAGAAAAGGAAAAGAGGCTCGTAAAGAATGGAGAGGGACTAAGAGAAATGCAAGACAACGTGACACATAATAATATCCGCATAATAGGGATACCAGAAGGAGAAGAAGAAGAGCAAGTAAGAAAAAACTTATTTGAAAAAGTAATAATGGGAAACTTCCCTAATTTGATGAGAGAAAAGGTCACACAAATCCAGGAAACACAGAGTGTCCCAATCAAGAGGAACCCAAAGAGACATACCTCAAGACATATTATAATTAAAATGGCAAAATTCCAAGACAAAGAGAGAATCTTAAAGACAGCAAGGGAGCAAAAGGAAGTAACATACAAAGGAGCCCTGATAAGGTTAGCAGCAGACTGCTCAATGCAAATGCTCTATGCCAGAAGAGAATGGGAAGAAATATTCCAAGTAATGAGAACCAGAGGACTGCAACCAAAGCTACTTTACCCAGCAATACTTTCAATCAAGATAGAAGGCCAAATTAAGGAGCTTCCCAGACAAAAGAAGTCTAAAAGAATACACCTCTACCAAACCAGTTCTGCAAGAGATGCTAAAGGGACTGCTTTAAGGAAAGGAAGGAAAAGAGAGAGAGAGAGGAAGACAGGTATGAAAATGGAAATGAATAAGTGGCCATCAATAACAACCTTAAATGTGAATGGATTAAATGCTCTAATCAAAAGACATAGAATAGCTGAATGGATAAGAAAGCATGACCCACACATGTGCTGCTTACAGTAGACCCACCTCAGGACAAAAGATCTACATAGCCTGAAAATGAAGGGCTGGAAACAAATTTTCCAACCAAATAGACAGGGGGAAAAAGCTGGGGTAACAATAATTGTATCAGACAAAATGGACTTCAAAAAAATGGGCATAAAGAGAGACCCAGAAGGTCACTTCATAATACTCATGGGAAGAATTCACCAAGAAGACATAAACCTTGTAAATATATATGCACGTAATGTAGGAGCACCTAAATACATCAAGAAAATCTTAGAGGACTTCAAGAAATATATTGACAGCAACACAATTATAGTAGGGGATTTTAACACCCCACTGTCAAAAATGGACAGAGCTTCCAAATGAAATATCAAGAAAAGTGTTGTGCCATTCAGCAATGCCCTAGATGAAATGGACTTAACTGGTATATACAGAGCCCTCCATCACAAAGAAGCTAAATACAAATTCTTTTCAAATGCACATGGAATATTTTCAAAAACAGACCACAGGATAGGACACCAAACAAACCTCGACAAATTCAAGAAAATTGAAATCATACCAAGCATTTTCTTGGATCACAAGGGAGGGAAACTAGAATCCAACCTGAAGGATAAAAAATCCAAAACGCTCAAAATCATGGAGATTGAACAGCATGCTATTAAACCATGAATGGGTCAAGGATGAAGTTAGGGAAGAAATCAAAGTTTCTGGAAACAAACAAAAATGAACTCACAACAACACAAAACTCGTGGCACACAGTGAAAGGCACACAGTGAACTTCCTTCCTGAGAAGGAAGTTCATAGCAATACAGGCCTATCTAAAAAAAGAAACATTTCAAGCAAACAACCTAACCCTACATCTACAAGAACTGGAGAAACAACAACAAAGACAGTCCAGAGCAAGTAGAAGGAAGGAAATAACCAAGATCAGTTTCTGTGTCATAGAAACTAAATAGAAACTAAAAGCACAATTTTAAGTATCAATGAATCCAGGAGCTTGTTCTTTGAATACATAAACAAAATTCACAAGCCTTTAGGCAGACTGATCAAGAAAAAAAGAGAAAGTACCCAAATAAACACAATCAAAAATGAAAGAGGAGAGATTACAACTGACACCACAGAAATACAAAGGAATGTAAGAAATTACTATGAAGAACTGTATGCCAAGAAATTTGAAAACCTAGGTGAAATGGACAAGTTTCTAGAAGAAGACAATCTTCCAAAACTCAGTGAAGAAGCAGAAAGCCTGAACAGAACAATAACAGTGGATGAAATTGAAGCAGTAATAAAAAACCTCCCGACACACAAAAGCCCTGGACCAGATGGTTTCACAGGAGAATTCTACAAAGCATTTAAGGAAGAGCTAACCCCTATCCTTCACAGACTATTTGAAAAATCCAAAATGATGGAAGACCCCAAAACACTTTTTATGAAACCATCATTATCCTAATCCAAAAATCAGATAAAGACACAACAAAGAAAGAAAACTTCAGGCCAATATTGGTGATGCACATAGACGTGAAAATCCTCAACAAAATGTTGGCAAACTGCACCCAACAATACATTAAAAAGATCATACAGCATGACCAAGTGGGATTCATCCCAGTGATGCAAGAATTGTTCAATATTCTCAAATCAGTAAATGTAATACATTACATAAAGAACACAAAGACAAAAATCACATGATCATATGAATAGATGCGGAAAAAGAATTTGATATGGTACAGCACCCATTTATGATATAACAGTCAGTAAAGTGGGAATACAGTGAGCATTCCTCAACTTAATAAAGGCCATATATGAGAGACCTACAGCCAACATACTCAATGGAGAAAAACTTAAATCTTTTCCACTAAGATCAGGAACAAGACAAGGTTGTTGACTTTCACCACTTCTATTTAATATAGTATTCGAAGTTGCAGCCACAGTGATCAAACAAGAAAAAGAAATGAAAGCCATCCAACTCAGAAAGGAGAAAACAAAACTGTCACTGTTTGCAGATGATATGATACTGTACATAGAAAATCCTATAGACTCTGCCAAAAAGCTGCTCTACCTAATAAATGTATTTGGCAAAACAATGGGATGTAAAGTCAATATCCAGAAATCAAAGGCATTTTTGTATACCAACAATGAAACAGCAGAACCAGAAATCAAGAAAAAAATCCCATTCAATATAGCAAAAAATTAAAATAAAAAAATAAAATAGCTAGGAATAAACCTACCCAAAGATGTAAAAGACTTGTATTCAGAAAACTAACAACAGTGAAGAAAGAAATCAAGGAAGACACAAACAAATGGATACATATACTGTGTTCATGGATTGGAAGAGTTAATATAATCAAAATGTCCATACTACCCAAAGCAATTTACAGATTCAATGCAAAACCTATTAAAGTACCAAAGACATATTTCACAGACATAAAATAAACTCTTCAAAAATTTGTACGGAACCATAAACGACCCTGAAATTTACTGCAATTTTAGGAAAGAAGAGCAAAGTAGGAGGTACAACAATAGCTGATACCAAACTGTATTACAAGGCCACTATAATCAAAACAGCCTGGCATAAAAACAAGCACATGGACCAATGGCAGAGATCAGAGAGCCCAGAAATAAACTCCAGTCTCTATGGTCAATTAATATTTGACAAAGGGGACAGCAACATAAAATGTAATAAAAATATCGCCTTTAAAAAGTGGTGTTGGGAGAACTGGACACCTACATGTAAAGAAAAGAAACTTCAGCACCAACACACACCATACACAAAAATAAATTTAAGGTGGATAAAAGACTTAAATATAAGTTGTGAAACCCTTAAAGTCATACAGAACAACATAGGTAGGAAAATCTCAGACATTCCATGTAGCAATATCTTCACTGATACATCCCCTAAAGCAGAGGACATAAAGGAAAGAATAAACAAACTGGATGTCATCAAATTAAAAAGCTGCTGCATGGCTAAAAAAACAGTATTAAAATAAAAAGGGAACCAACCACATGGGAAAACATATTTGCCAATGATACCTCAGATAAGGGTTTAATCTCCAAAATATATAAAGAACTTATATGACTCCACTCTACGAAGACAAGCAACCCAGTTAAAAAGTGGGCAAAGAACTTGAGCAGACACTTTTCCAGGGAGGACATACAGTGGATCCAGAGACACATGAAAAGATGCTCAATATCGCTATCAGAGAGATGCAAATTAAAACCACAATGAGATACCACTTCACAGCAGTCAGAATGGCCATCATAAACAAAGCAACAAACAACAAGTGTTGGAGAGGTTGTGGAGAAAAGGGGACCCTAGTTCACTGTTGCTGGGAGTTCAGACTGGTACAACCACTATGGAAAACAATATGGAATTTTCTCAGAAAACTAAAAATGGATTTGCCTTTTGACCCACAATTCCACTGCTAAGATTATATCCTAAGAACCCTGAAACACCAATCCAAAAGAACCTATACACCCCCAATATTCATAGCAACACAATTTGCAATAGCCAAGTGCTGGAAGCAACCTAGGTGCCTATTAGTAAATGAATGGACCAAAAAACTGTGGTACATTTACACAATGGCATTCTGTGCAGCAGAAAGAAAGAAAGAGCTCCTACACTTTGCAACAGCATGGATGGAACCAGAAAGCATTATTCTAAGTGAAATAAGCCAAACAGTGAAAGACAAATACCATACGATCTCACCTTTAACAGGAACCTAAACAACAAAACAAACAAAGAAGCAAAATATGAGCAAAGACACTGAAATAGAGATCAGGCTGACAGTGACCAGAGGGGAGAGGGGTGAGAATTTTAGGGGAAAACGTGTAGGGTTTATACGAACAAATATGAAGGACAGATGGACAAAAACTTGGGGGGTGGAAATGGGAGGGAGGTGGGAGGGTGGGGTGGGTGGGCTGGGATGGGAGTAAAAGACAGAAAACTGTACTTGAATAACAAAATAAAATTTAAAAAAGAAAACAGCATTAAGATGAAAAGAGAGACAACTGCATGGGAAATATATATTTGCATATGACACATCAGACAAGGGTTTGATTCGCAAAATATAGCAAGAGCTCACATGACTCCACTCCAGAAAGACACACAACCCAATTAAAAAATGGGCAAAAGAGTTGAACACACACTTCTCCAAAGTGGACAAACTTAGAGCCTCTATACGTTTCATAAGATGCTCAACAACACTGGGCATAGAGAGATGTGAATTGAAACTACAATGAGATACCACTACATTCTGGTGAGAATGGCCATCATAAACAAATAACAAACAATAAGTGTCATAGAAGATGTGGAGAAAAGGGAACCCTAATGCACTGTTGGTGGGAATGCACATTGGTGCAGCCAGTGTAGAAAACAGTATGGAATTTCATCATTAATCTAAAAATGGTACTGCCTGTTTACCAGGACTTTCCTCTGCTGGGATTATATCCTAAGAGCACTGATACACCAGTCCAAAAGAACCTATGCACCCCAATGTTCATAGCCACGCAATTACATTATTCACATGCTGGAAGCAACCTAAATACCCATCACTAAATGAATGGATTAAAAACCATGGTATATTTACACTTGGAATACTGTACAGCAGAAAGAAAGTAGAAACTACTACCCTTCATGACAGTATGGATGGATATGGAGGGACTTACGCTAAGTGAAATAAGCCAAGTGAAACTCAAATACCACATGATCTCACCTATAAGTGGAACCTAATCAACAAAACAAACAAGTAAGCAAAATATAATCACAGACTTTCAAAATGAAAACAAATGACAATAACCAGAGCGAGGTCAGGGTTTAATGGGGGAAAAGGGGAATTTCAGGAACAGTTATAAAGTCCCATGGAGAAAACCATGGAAGGGTGGGATTAAGGGTGAGAGGTGGGAATGCCTGAGGTCAGGGAGTGTGGGAGGGGGAATTGGAGACAACTATACTTTTACAATATTAAAAAAATTATGAACCATGAACTTCTGGTCCAGGTGGAGGTATAGGTAAATATGTTTTGCCTCCTCACACAACCAAAAGAACAACAACAGCAAATTTAAAAACAAGAAACACTACCCTTTGCAACAGCATGGATGGAACTTGAGAACATCATGCTAAGCGAAATAAGCCAGGCAGTGAAAGACAAATACCATATGATCTCACCTTTAACAAGGAACCTAATCAACAAAACAAACAAACAAGCAAAATATAACCAAAGACCCTGAAATTGGGAACAGGCTGACAGTCACCAGAGGGGAGAGGGGAGGGAATTTCAGGGGAAAAGGGAAAGGGTTTACAGGAACAAGTATAAAGGATACATGGACAAAACCTATGGGGGGCGGAAATGGGAGGGAGGTGGGGAGGGCTGGGGTGGTAGGTTAGGGTGGGAGTAAAACACAGAAAACTGTACAAGATCAACAATTAAAATAGAAATTGAAAAAAAAAAGAATTTCAAGAAATATTCTGGACTGCCAGAAAAACCTAACTGTATTGAAGTTTAACAAACAAGGAATTAAAGAAGAAACAGTTATCAAGACTGGTGGGAGGGGCAGAGAGGGTCAGCCAGTGCGAAGAAGACTTGCTGCAAAATGGTGACTGGAGGAACAGGGTAGTTAAGGCAGCAGCTGACAGAGCAGGCAGTTTGAGTGTGGATAAACTGAAAGGAGCAACTGAGGAGAGAGACAGACTGCCCAACCCAGTAAACCCGTAAACCTCTGACTGAATAAACCTGCAGGGGTTGTGTTGGTGGGAAAAATGTCCAGCCTCACAGGAGAGTTTGTTGAAGAGACCCACACGATCCTAGAACATACACAATGCTTCACCCCATAAATCATCACCAGAAGGGGCCAACTTGCTTGTGAATAGCAGAGTAAGTTACTGAAAGCTGCCCAAGTTATGAGCAAGCAGCATTGTGCCCTTTTTGACCTCTCTCCCACATACAGCCCCACTACACAGTGACGTGGGATGCTCTGTCCTGGCTAATACCTAAGGCTCCACCCATTACTATGTAACAGGTGTGCCTTAAGGAAAAAATATGGCCCAAATGAAAGAACAGATCATAGTGCCATAAAAAATACAAATAAGAGATGAAGAGAAAGCCAATCTATCAGATGTACAGTTTAAAACACTCATAATCAGAATGCTCACAAAAATGGTTGAGTATGGCTGCAAAAGAGGAAGAAGTGAAAGCTATGAAAATGGAAATGAAAGAAAATGTACAGGGAACCAACAATGATGGAAAGGAAATCAGGACTCAAATCAATGGTGTTAAGCAGAAAGAAGAAATAAACATTCAACCAGAACAGAATGAAGAAACAAGAATTCAAATAAATGAGGACAGGCTTAGGAACCTCTGGGACAACTTTAAATGGTCCAACATCTAAATCATAGGGGTCAGAAGGAGAAAAGGAAGATCAAGAAATGGAAAACTTATTTGAAAAAATAATGAAGGATATCTTCCCTAATATGGCAAAGGAAATAGACTTCTAGTAAGTCCAGGAAGTTTGGATAGTCCCAAAGAAGTTGGACCCAAGGAAACACACACCAAGGCACATTATAATTACATTAGCCAAGATTAAAGAGGAGAGAATTTTAAAAGCAGCAAGAGAAAAGGAGACAGTTACCTGTGGCAGACCCTTCTGCGTGGTGTGGGCCCAGCTCCCACTCAGCGATGCACAGGACCCAGGCCCACAGATAGATTCTCTGGTGGGTAATCAAATCTGCAATATACCTAGGCTGCTTTGAGACTTGCTTTTTGCTGAAAACTCCCTCCCCCTGCAAGTGCTAAACCTTCCATGAACCAGTGTAACTGGCTCAACCACTTTTGACTATTCATTTGATATCTTTCTTCTGTGATGTGATTAGGGGCATTGGCTCCTTTGTTGTAACTTGGGCAGAGTGAGTGAGGACCATCTTGTAATGTGAGGAGTAATAAAATAAAGGCCTGTCATGGTGGAGGCCATGGCTTTTGCTCCCCTTGAGGGAAAAGCCATGCTGTCATCCTTTTTCCTCCACCAGACTTTGTAATCGTGTGTATGTTTTATTTCATCCATAATGATGTGGACACTGCTAGCCTGTGTCCACATCAGCTGGCACCCCGGAACAGGGACTCAGAGGTCACAAGCCCTCATCATGATGGACAACACACCAACTTGGTGGGAGTATGCACACATCAGCCCATTTAAGGGCTGACGACCCTGAGTGCTTTTCGGGAATGTCGTAGGGTGTGTTGGAATCAGAGGAATAGGATTTTCTTCCTAGGTCGCTCTCTCTTGTGACCACTTTGCAACTCTACCTTCTTTAGTAAGCAGAAGCTTTGCTCCCTCTCCCAGGCTTTTGCTAGGAGGCGACCTCAACCACAGCCTGGGCTTGGGAGAAAAAGCAAAGATTTTCCCTTTAATCAGCTTTAAAAACATCAACTAGTTACAGGAAAGTTTACAGGCATCTCAGTAAATTCTTTCTTTCAAGCCGCATCTTGTGGCCCATTTAGTTTTGATTTTCCCTCCATCTGCCTGCATAAGGATTTAAAGGTACACGTGGAAAGAAAGCAAAATTGAGACTGGTTTTGTAATTGCTGTGCTTGAGGTGGGAAGAATTTCAGAAACAGGTTCTTTTATTTGTTAACAAAAATTCTTTGAAGGTTTTTGCACTTCCTCAACCACGAGGAACAGGCTCTCTAAGAACAAGAGCAATGTTTTAGGTTCAGCAGCATCTTGGGGCTGCTGATTGCCTCCCAGATATGGGATCTTTACATTTTAGAAGTATGGAAGGGAAGGGACCACTGCACACTAGCTAGACCCTTCTCTCTCAGTTCACGCTGGCTGCAGTTAGCCTCACAATGCATGCAGCCTGGGGCGGTGTGAGGTTCTGCACCCCCTGTTGGGTTCATAAAGCCCCCACTGGACATATATGCATTTATAAGGGCAGGATTGTATGCATTACTATCAGTTCTTTACAAACTAACTTCTATCTTTACATAATTATAGAATAGTATATACAAAGACAATGAAAGGTGAAGACCACTTAGACACCCACTAAATTTCAAAAGATTTTCAATTTTTTTTTTCTTACAAGAGGTACTGGCATTTAGGTGACAGAAGCCCAGGGATGTCTCAATTCCAGTGATATGAAAGACAGTCCCACTGTACCCCCTATAACTTTTAAATGTCACTTCACACATTTCTTCAAGTAAAAACCATTTATAATCAACTGAGACACAACTCTAACTCTGTAGGAACAAAAGTATTTGTTGCATCTGTTAATGTACATTGAATAGGTTTTACCCCAGTTAAAAGTTTTACAACTGTTCTTTCATTTATTATATTTTTTTATAGAATGGCTTCTGGTTGTCTTGCTGTTTTCCAATCCAGTTTTATTGATCAACAACAGAAGCAAACATCTCACTGATTTTTTTTACCCTATAAAGTCTGTTCATTTGCACAAATGTCTTGTTGATGAAGTATCAGAAGTTATATACAGTAGGGAAACAGAAGACTTGGTAGTCACACACAAATAATTAAAAACTTAAAACAGTGTCAGTGTGGACAAATCCAGAAAGAAGTCAGAAGGCGAATGCTGACAGCTGAGACAAATTTCACTTTACTCTCTTTCAGAACTTTCATGTTTTTAGTTCTCTTCTTTCTATTTAATTATTTTTTTTGTTTTGTTTCTTTGATTTCATCCTTTGATTTGTTTTCCTTATTCTCCCTTTCATATTGCACTTTAATTTTTCTTCTTTCACTTCAATTGTATTCCAATAACACATTACTCTTGGTCATTTACTTTTTATTATTTTTATTCAGATTACATATTTCTTATCATACTGTTGTTATTCTATATCCCACACAGCACCCTACCCTGGTCATAATCTATTTTATCATCTTCCTGAGATTCATTACTGCTGTGGTTAACTTTATTTTCTCACACACTACACCAAGTTTCTGTCCCTCACTCTCACTATTTCTCCTCCAGCTAAACTTGCATAAGTGCTCTGCCTTCCAAAGCCAACTCACATTCTTTTTCTCTTCTAATAAGAATATTATGCCTTTTTTACCTTTTTATAAACAGTGGCTAGTTGGGTAAAATATCACAGCTCTTACTGTACTTCTCCAAAGAATTCCTGTTTGTTCCCTACTTCTTTGTACTTTAAATACCATAGAACACTCTCCCACTGTCTTACTCCATTTCACCTTCACCCTGTCCTAGATCAATTAAGGAATTTTAACTCATTGTTTTCTCTTTCTATTTTTTCTTTTCTTTTTTATCCTCTCCTTCTTTTTTCCCTTCTCCACCTGGGTTTATGCCTTACTTTTATTAGTTTGCTTCCCCCAGCCTCTCAAATACATTTTTCTTTACTATAGACATCTCATATTCACTTTATGCATTTCTACAATATTCTTCCCATTCCACCTTCATTAAATTTCATTCAACTGTGGTTGTTATTGACCCTGCTCTGTGTTTTCTGAAGTTTTGCTCCCGTTGGTCCAGCACCTTTTCAATTTCACTTCAAACCTCATTGTTCCCCCTTCTTACACTATTATTCCCATAGCCTTTTTGTGTTATAATTACATTGTAAATTTTGCTCTCTTCCATTCTTTGCCTCAGTTCTACCCCAACTCTTATAAATTCTTCTCTCTCTTACATGCAAAAACATTTTATAGTCATCTCAAATTCCCTTGATCATATCATATAATATACACAACCCTTCTTCACATTTATTAATCTTAGTTCTATTATGGCTAATACTTTTTGCTTCCATAGTTTGGGTGGTCTAGTAATACTGCTTTGTTAACCAACACATGTACAACAACATACAAGACAAGGTGGGAGTTGTGAACACCAATAAACATACTGGAGGGGAGAACCCACCAACAAAGAAGCCACCAACAAGTAAAGGTCAAGTACATGAAAAGAGCCCCAAAAAATTGAGAAAAGAGAACATTAGAGCATCCATACAAGGAGATCAAAGGCTGTACCATTGAGTCCAGAGCACCGTTATCACAGAATTTCACCCTATAAAGACAGCTGGCAAAGCAGAGCATCAAGAATCACAGAAACAAACAAAAAGTGTCACCTGAAATGGGGAAACAAAGAAAGAAACTGCAATCAAAAGGTGTGGAAGATTCCCCAGTTAAAAACCTACATGAAATGTAGGGAAGCAAACTATTAGATATAGAAGTCAAAAGGGTGGTTATGAAGATACTCAAGGAACTCACTGACAAGTACAAGGAACTGAGCGAGAACTATAATAGTATGAAAAAAGGATAGAAATTATAAACAAGAACAAGGAAGAAATTAAGAATACAATATCTGAAATAAAAAAATACACTAGAAGTAATAACAAGCAGGCTGGATGAAGCAGAGGACTAAATTACTGAACTGGAAGACATGGCAGAAAGATATACCCAGATAGAACAGCTGCATGGAAAAAAAAAAAAAAACCACTAGAAAATACGAAGTATGCTTAAGGCTACTGCAAGACAACATGAAATACAACAACATTTGAATCATAGAAATACCAGAAGGAGAAGAAATGGAGCAAGGGATGGAAACCCTGCTTGAAAAAATAATCACTGAAAACTTCCTTAACCTGAAAAGGAGAAAAGCCACCCAAGTTCAGGGAGCACAGAGGATCCCAATAAAGATGAAACCGAAGAGGTTTACTCCAGGACACATCATAATTAAAATGCCAAATTTTAAAGACATAAGAGAGAATATTAAAGGCAGCAAGGGAGAAACAGAAAGTAACATACAAGTGAGCCCCGATAAGGCTAGCAGCTGATTTCTCAACAGAAACACTACAAGCCAGAAAGGAATGGCAAGAAATACTCCAAAGAATGAAAAATAAAGGCTGTCAACCAAGACTACTCTATGCAGCAGGTTCTCAATTAAAATGGAAGGCAATATGTGGAGTTCGCAAACAAAAGAAGACAAAAAGAATATACCCAAAGAGGGGTAGGATCAAGGGTGGGAAGTGAGGATGGGTAGGGTTGGGGGGAAATGGAGACAACTATACTAGAAGAACAATAAAAAACGTGAAAGGAAAAAATATAAGGCATTTAGTTAAAAAAAAAATGAAAGATGTTTAAAAATTGGTCAGGATGCTATGAGACAGTGTGAAATATGTAGAATCCTGTTCCAACTCTCCTAATTAAATACTAACTGTACACATGCTGAAAAAAATACAACTCTACCAAACCAGCATGGCAAGACATGCTAAAGGGACTGCTTTAAGAATATGAAGTAAGACTTCTGGCCAAGATGGAGGCGTAGGCGGACACACTGTGCCTCCTCTCACAACCAAAATTAAGGACAACAAATATTTAGAAACAAGGAAACAACCAGAACTTATAGAAAATTGAACTGTACGGAAGTCCAACAACCATTCATCCAGACCGGTAAGAGGGGCGGAGTCGCAGGAGGAGAAAGTGGAAGTGCAGACCCAGGAACGCAAGCAGCAGTGGCTTGCAGTTCCCAGGTGCACAGGCGGCGGCTGGCAGTCCTTGGGCCCACAGGCAGCAGCTGGCGGACCCCGGGCACAGGGGGGCAACTGTGCAGACCCAGTGAGGACGCACAAGGCGGCTGGCTGACCAGGGGGTCCCACATTCATGCCAGCAGACGGTCCAGGCAGAGGGGAAGTGGTGGAAGGGACTGAATCCAGGAGAGAGCGGAGCAGGTGCCATTGTTCCCTCTCAGACCCCGCCCCCACCTATAGCTTCACAACCCAGCGACTGAGCTGCCCCACACTAGGGAGCGCCAGAGGCTCCACTCTTAACTACGTAACAGCACGTGCAAGTACGCAGATAATCCAGGTGAAGGGAAAGCGGCGGAAAGGGCTGGAGTCCAGGAGAGAGCGGAGCAGGCGCCATTGTTCCCTCTCAGCGTCACAACAAGGCCACTAGGCTGCCCCGCCCTGAGGAACACCTAAGGCTCCACCCCTCACTACGTAATAACCATGACCAGACTAAAACCAAAACAAAACAAAACAAAAAACCCCCACCAAAAATGGCTCAAACCGGAAAACAAATAAAAGCCCCAGAGCCAATTCCTCTAAGCAGTGAAGAGATAGCCAACCTATCAGATGCACAGTTCAAAGCACTGGTCATCAGAATGCTCACAGAATTGGTTGATTTTGCTCACAAACTAGATGAAAAAATGCAGGCTACAATCCGTGAAATGAAGGAAGATGCATGGGGAACTGATAGAGATGGAAGGAAAACTGGGACTCAAATCAATGGAGTGGACCAGAAGGAAGAAACTAACAACCAAACAGAAAACGAGGAAGAAACAAGAATTCAAAAAAATGAGGAGAGGCTTAGGAACCTCCGGGACATCGTTAAACGTCCCAACATCCGAATTATAGGGATCCCAGAAGGGGAAGAAGAAAAGCAACAGGTGGAAAACTTATTTGAACAAATAGTAAAGGAGAACTTCCCCAATCTGGCAAAGGAAATAGACTACCAGGACGTCCAGGAAGCTCAGAGAGTCCCAAAGAAGTTGGACCCAAGGAGGAACACACCAAGGCACATCATAATTACATTAGCCAAGATTCAAATGAAGCAGAGAATTCTAGAAACAGCAAGGGATAAGGGGACAGTCACCTACAAAGGAGTTCCCATCAGACTGTCAGCTGATTTCTCAAAAGAGACCTTCCAGGCAAGAAGGGGCTGGAAAGAAATTTTTGAAATCTTGAAAAGCAGGGACCTACATCCAAAATTGCTCTATTCAGCAAAGCTGTTATTTAGAATGGAAGGGAAGATAAAGTGCTTCTCAGATAAGGTCAAGTTGAAGGAGTTCATCATCACCAAGCCCTTATTATATGAAATGTTAAAGGGACTTATCTAAGAAAAAGAAGATAAAAATATGACAGTGAAAAGACAGGAAACTCACAGATATTAAGAACCACACCTAAAACAAAAGCAAACTAAACAAACAGCTAGAACAGGAACAGAACCACAGAAATGGAGATCACATGGAGGGTTAGCAACAGGGGTGTAGGAGGAGGAGAGAGGGGGAAAAGGTACAGAAAATGAGTAGCATAGATAGTGGGTAGAAAATAGATGGGGGAGGGCAAGAATAGTATGGGAAATGTAAAAGCTAAAGAACTTATGACACATGGACATGAACTAAAGGGGGGGATGTGGGTGGGAGAGGGTGTGCAGGGTGGAGGGGAATGATGGGGGAAAATGGAACAACTGTAATAGCATAATCAATAAAATATATTTAAAAAAAGAATATGAAGTAAAAGAGTGAGAGAGGAACACAGGTACAAAGGGGAAAATGGCAATGAATATGTACTTGTCAATAATAACCTTACAGGTTAATGGCTTAAATGCACCATTGAAATGATGTAGGGTAGCTGAATGCGTAATAAAACATGACCCGCATATGTACTGGCTACAAGACACCCCACTCAGAACAAAAGACCTACATGGGATGAAAGTGAAAGGTTAGAAAATCAGATTCCAAGCAAATGGACAGGAAAATAAGCTAGGATAGCAATACTCATATCAGACAAACTAGGCATCAAAACAAAGGCCATAAAAAGAGACACAAAAAGACAATTCACAATGCTCAAGGGAAGAATCCATCAAGAAAACATACACACTATAAACATATATGCATCCAACATAGGAGCACTTGTGGCAGACTCTGGCCAGCAGAGTTCACCTGTCCTGACTAAAGATGAGAACAAATTCACAGGCTACAGCAATCCTGTGGAGAAAAAGGTGACAGCATGGCCACTCTCTAAAGAGGAGAGAGCTTCTGAGTACCTCGGCCACCCTCTCAAGAGGAGAGTGCCCCAACCTTTGCCTAGATGAGCTTTTATTGTTTTTCTCAGCTCTTACATCAAAGAAGGATTTATTATCTATTACATAGAATATTGTTGTCCACATTTTAGGTACAGTCAAGAAAATGAAAATAACAAATACGGAAGGAAAAGGTGGTGAGCTGATTAGCTCTGTCTTTGGGAAACTATAAACAGGTTTTGGAAATCACCTTGAAGATAAACAATACACATCTACTGTTTCAGACCAGGGTGAGGGAGTTTTAGCAAGAGCAAGCCATAACAGCATGTATGCATTTTCTAGGCCTGATTTCCATTAGAAAACTTGGTTTGAAGGTCTGGCTCCTGCCCAACACCTCACTTCTCTGGGTTTTCCATACAGAGCTGAGTCATCTTTGCCAGACCAAAACAAACCGGTCACCTACAAGTACTGAAATATATGAGGAAAATCTTGGAAAACTTCAAGAAAAGTATAGACAGCAATGCACTTATATAAGGGATTTTAACACCCCATTGTCAAAAATGGATGGATCTTCAAAACAAAATACCAGCAAGGATATTGCGGCATTGAATAATACCTTAGATAAAATGAATTTAACTGAATATATATATAGTTATATATCAAGTTATATATGGATTATATATTCAGTTTTATATGTAGATATATATGGATTTAACTGAATCCATATATATAGTTAAATTTGTACATATATATGAATTTAACTATATATTATATATATATATGAATGTGTATTCATTTAAATCCAAAGAAGCAGAATTCAAATTTTTTCCAAATGCTCATAGAACATTTTCAAAGATACATCACATAAAAGGACACAAAACAAACCTTAAAAAATTCAAGAAAACTGAAATCATATCAAGCATTATTTCAGGAAACAAGATGTGAAAGTAGAAGGTAACCTCAAGGAAAAACTTAAAAATACTCAAATTCATGGAGATTGAATGGCATGCTCTTTAACAATAACTGGGTTAATAATGAGATAAAAGAAAAAGTCAAAAAGTTTCTAGAAACACATGAAAATGAACACACAAGAGTACAAAACTTATGGAACACAATAAAGGCAATCCTAAGAGGGAAGTTTATAGTGATACAGGCCTACCTAAAAAAAGATAGAAACATTTCAAGTGAACAACCTAACCCTACATCTACAAGAAGAGGAGGAACAACAACAAACACATGCCAAAACAAGTAGAAGGAAGGAAATAACCAAGATCAGAGCAGAATTAAAAGACATAGAGAGTAAAAGAACAATTCAAAGGATGAATAAATCCAGGAGCTGTTTTTATTAAAGATAAACAAAATCAACAAGCCTTTAAGCAAACTCATCAAGAAAAAGAAAGAAAAAGGAAGATCTAAAAAAATAAAATGAGAAACGAAAGAGGAGAGAGTACAACTAAAAACACAGAAATACAAAAGATTGTAAGAAATTACTATGAACAACTATATGCCAAGACAACCTGGATGAAATGGATAAAATTAAAGAAAAATATAATCTCCCAAAAGTGAATGAAGAAGCAGAAAGCCAGGACAGACCAATAACAACTGGCAAAATCAAAGCAGTAATCATAAAACTCTTGGCACACAAAAGCCCTGGACCATAAGGTTTCACAGAAGAATTTCATAAAACATTTAAAGAAGAGTTAACCCCTATCCTACTCAGATCATTCAAAAAAAAAAAAAAAAAAGAAAGAAAGAAAAAGAAAAAAAGAAAAAAAACAAGAAAATGGGATACTCTCAAATTCTTTTTATGAAGCCAGCATCATCCCAATCCCCAAAACAGATAAAAACACAACAAAGAAAGAAAACTACAGGCCAACATGGCTGATGAACATAAATGCTAAATTTCACAACAACATATGGCAAATCACATCCAGTAATACATTAAAAAGATCATACACCATGATCAAGTGGGATTCATCCCCAGGATGCACAGATGATACAATATTGGCAAATCAAAAAATGTAATACTTCACATAAACAAAAGTAAAGACAAAAATCATATGACCATATGAATAGCTGTGGAAAAAGCATTTGATAAGGTAGAACACCCATTTATAATAAAAACCCTCAGCAAACTGGGAGTAGAGGGAGCATAATTCAACATAATAAAGGTCATATATGAAAAACCTACAGCAAACATCATATTCAATGGGCAAAAACTAAAAACTTTCCCACTAAGGTCAAGAATAAGACAAGGATGTCTACTTTCTCCAGTTCTATTCAATGCATTATTAGAAGTCCTAGCCACAGTGATCACACACAAAAAAGAAATAACAGGCATCAAAGTTGGAAAAGAGGAAGGAAAACTGTCAGTGTTTGCGGATTACGTGACAGTGTATGTTGGGGACTGTTCAGCCTGGTCTCAGGAGTTGTAACCCTCACCCCATGGTGGGCTGCGTAAGAGCCTAGGGACCCGCTTCATCTGGGTCTGTTCTGTCAAGAGGATGTGACCTGCTAAGGAAACAAAGCTTATCTCCCTGGCAGGAGCACTGCTTCTGCCTCATCCATCTCTGGCCCCAATGTTTAGTTGGTTAGTCAATGACGGGTAAGACTCCTCATGGGAGGGGCAACCTAAGCCAGACGCAACCACTTGGGAGGCCTCATGGAAGGACTCGGGGAGCTGCAGCAAAGAGGGGGTAATGGACCCTCACCCCCGGCTATTCTGACATAGCCCGAGTCCCCATTTCCATCTGGGAGATGTCTTCTGCTTCCTGAGCCTAATCAGCTTAAAACCTCAAACTATGACAGCAAGCGGTGCAGCCCTGTGCTGGCCAGAATGGTTCCCCAGGTGATCAGGCATAAGAAAGAATTTGTAAATTCCTGTGAAACCTGCTTTGCTAAGTGCTCTCATTTAAATGATAAGGGTCTGAAGAGGAAATGAGTATGTCTCCCAAAGTTTTGCAAGCCCCTTTCCTGACAGACACTGACTCAGATTAAGCCCTCAGATTTCCTTGAAATGTTAAACCTGTATTCCTGTGTATTATGAACCCAATAAAAGTCTAGTGAGGAAGGCGCTCTGGGTCATCCTCCTCTGAGAGGTTGACCACCTTTCCTCCCCAAGCAGATCATGTCTTGGTAGTTTTATTTTTATCTGTGATGGAGGGATGGGGCTCTGGGGGCAGAGCTCCCCCACATCTGACACCCACGACAGGGGGCCCCCACAAGTGTACATAGAAAACCATATAGACTCCACCAAAAAACTACTTAACCTAGTAAGTGAATTTAGCAAACCAACTAGATGTAGAGTCAATATTCAGAAATCAAATGCATTTTTATACACAAACAATAAAATATCAGAACAGAAATAAGGAAAAAAATCCCATTTATTTTGGCAGCAAGAAAAAATAAAATACCTAAGAATAAACCTAACCAAGGAGTTAAAAAAACCTGTACTCAGAAAACTACACAACGCTGAAGAAAGAAATTAAGGAAGAAACAAACAAATTGAAGCATATGCTGTGTTCATGGATTGGAAGAATTAATAGCATCAAAATGTTCATACTACCCAAAGCAATTTATAGATTCAATGTAATCCCTCGTAAAATACCAATAACATATTTCACAGATAGAGAATAAACATTTCAAAAGTGTATATAGAACCACAAATGTTCCCAAATTGCTACAGCAATTTTGAGAAAGAAGAGCAAAGTAGGAAGATCACAACACCTCATCTCAAACTATATTACAAGGCAGTGTAATCAACACAGTCTGGTACCGAAAAAGAATTTAAAGTAAAAATATAGTTACCAACTGCAGGAAAAAACAACTACTGTAGCAATATCCATGACAAATGAACAATGATTTATAAAGGTGGAAAAAGAATAATAATATTATAAAACAAAGTTAATTAAAAAAATTAAAAAATATTTGAGATATTTAAAGAAAGAAAAGTGATTTTGAGATTGTAGAGGGAGGAGAAATAACCTGTGTTAGGATTACAAACCTGGCTAAGAAAGGTTCACAATAAATTTTATAATGGAAATAAGAAAGGGCAGGAGGAAGGTGAAATATACTATGGCAGGATAACAGTAAAATATAGAATTTGAATTTAAAAAATATTGAACATCTAGGAATAAAATTGAAGAAATGCAATACAATCACAACATCAATGACGAGCAAGCAAAGATTAATACAGTTGGAAAGAAAATAAGGGTATTATTTAAAAAGGAAAAAGAATATGAGATGACTACTGGAAAGAATGTTGGTTTTGAGTGATGGAGGGAGGAAAAATACTAAAAGTGAGGAATAGAAACAAGGCATAGAAAGGGTAAAACTAAAATAAAATAAAATTTCTAACAACAATAACAAAGGAGAGGAAGAAGTCAAAATGGAGTAAGAGAAGGGAAGAGTAAAATATGAAATCTGAAATAAAAGTAACATAAAAATAGTGTAATAATAGGAACAAAATTGAAGACAAAGAAAAAATGTAAAAAAGTTATGCAGGAGAAAAATAATGCAAATAATGAAAAATAATGAGGTGGAATTTATCTCAGCAGAGTCTAGTATTTGCCTACCATCTTTTCCTTTTGGATCTCTGGTAACATCAAATGGTATCCAGTCTAGCTTTAGGCAGGCTGCCTGAGGCTACAAATGATCCACTGTCTGTGGCTGTCTCCTGCAGGCTTGACTGGACCTAACTCTTCTGCCCTGTTGGCTTTTTATTAGCACAAGGTCTAGGGGTGATTCATCTAATGCCCAACATGTACCACCTGCACCCACCTCTAGAGGGGGCTTTGAATCTTAAGTGGGGGGGGGGCGTGGAATCCCTGGTTTTTCCCTATGAGTCACTGCTCAGTTTTTGGTGAAGTGGTGGGTATGTTCTCCCACCCCTGCACACACATTTGGTCTATTCTAGATTATTTCCAATAATGTATATTTTCTTATGAATTGGCTGTCCATTTTACTTAAGGAAACAATCTGTGTAAAAGAGTTAGCTCTTTCCTGCTTGGCATCAATGGCAGCTCTGTGTGAAGTAGGGCAGGGCCTTAAATACCCCTTGCTGTGCCTATTGCTAATCTCTCTGCTCTGCTGTTTTCAGTGGCATAGGGACCTTGGAGGAACCAGTGTAACTTGTCACATTTGATGAAAGTTCATAAAGTGCTCTTTTGGAGATTCTTTTTCTCTCCTCCCGTGGATATGCATCCAGCAGGGGGTTCTTGGCCTGACATTACTGTTCTGTGGGATTTTCAATCCTGTAGCTGGGGGCTGAGCATGCCTTTTTCTTCCCAGAGCTTTGTGCTTTCATTGTGAGGTGACCTGCCAGGCTGCAAAGAATCTCAGGTGCTCAGCTCTTGTTCATTTAGCTCCCATCCCACTGCTCTCACAGAAGGCTCTGATCAAATAGCTCTGTTCTATGTGTAGCTCCTTGCTGGCCAGCTGCTCTGGGTGGTGCCCCCAAATCCCCTGACTTGCAGCTTTCTAATCCTCCTGCCCAGCTGGATTCTGTGGATACACACTGCACTTTCAGTCTGGTTTCTTTGCTGGGAGGGCAGCTGTGTATCCATGTGGGGTCCCTACCTAGCCATGCTTCTGCTCCCCCTTTTTCAAAGTCTCTGTATAGCAGCCACACTGCTGTGCTGAGTGACTGCCCAGTTCTTCATGTACTCAAAAGCAAAAAGTCTCTCTTGGTCAGGGCTGGTTGCAGTCTGCCAGTGCCTCTGGTAGTTTTAGGAGACTGAGTTTCTCTCTGGAACTCTCCCAGTTGACACTGAAGAAATGGATGTGTTGCTCACTGTGTGTGTGCAATCTGAAACTCTCCAACTCTGTATTTCCTCCAAAGTATCTCCCAATTAGGCTTGGAACTGATGCCCCACCAATCTTGGAAGGTATGGAGAGACTAAGATGCATTTTCTATCTGGTGTCTCCTCTGGTCAGGTGCCTTGCACAGGGTATTTCCTTTTCAAATTATAAATATCTTTTACCAGTTGATGCAAAGCATCCTCTGTAATCTTTGGCTTCAAAAAGTCTTATTGTGCGTGATTCCACTGTTTGTTTGGCTCGCTTGTTGGAAGATCAGCCAAAAATCCATGCTAGGGGCATGAGCAAATGGGCTCAGCTTCCACCTTAGTCATCCATCATCTTCCTAACCTCAGATTTCTAGATCTTGATGAGAAAAATTGTTCAAAGATTTGAGAAGTTGAGTAAAAGAGCAGTAGTTAATTAAAAAACACAGCAACTGATTTGATGAGTCAAGAGGTGATACTGATACTGTTCAGATGTGGTTTAATTGAGAACTCAGAGCTAGGTTTAAAGTGATTAAAGAAACCATTCTATAGGAATAATCTCCGTGGACAAGCAAGAATATTTTCAAAGAAGTTGATGAAGCATGAATTCACCACAACTGGAAGTGGGATCTATTAAGTGGGTTTATTATGATGGATGCTGATAAAAATGTGCATGTAGCAGAAAAAAATGAAAACTCAAACAAAACTACAAAACTTGTGAAAATGTAATGCAGTTAAAGCCTATGCATGCTTATCGTGATATTCATGGTACTTATGGATCAGTCTTTGACCTCTATAACTTGTGATTGTTGTGCATATAAGCTTCATTTGCTCTTATGAACAGACCTACTGTCGGTCATTTAATTTTTGTTAGAAATAAAAGATATATATAAAAACAAAAATAGAAACAGAAACCAGAACTTCCCAACATCACAAAAGTTTAATGACTTAGTAGTCGTAAACTTTCATCTGGATTTTTTTGAGCATAGTGCCGCTAAAAACAAACAAACAAAAAAAAACAAACAAACAAAAAAACAATGGTGTTGAATGAAAATAATTGCCTTGACTACTAGTAATTATAGATATGCTGCTATTTCTAGTGACTTCAACCTAGTGTAAGAAGATAGCATGCTGCCTGTATGGGGAGCTTATGCTGCCACAGTCATTTCAACAACCGATGTTTGAATCAAAAATAATTTCAAGTTGCTCTAACACTTTTTGTGTGGTCAAAAGTTAAAACAAAAAGGGAGATCTTCATTCCCATGAAAATTTGTAGTAGATTTACACATATTTCCTGAGATCAAACAACAAGTCCACCTGTGTTTTTTGGACCTTGATGCAAAAAAAAATTCATATTTCAAAATCCGTTTATCTGTACAATTGAAGAATTTCCATCTAACAGTCAAATAGAAGTGATTAATCCATAAAATACTGATATACTAAAAGGTGAATACCAAGAGAACAATCTAATAGAACTCTATATATGATTCCCAAGTGATAAATAAGTTCAATTAAAATTAGAAGTTTGTAGACTTATATCAGTATTTAATAGTACTTATTTGTATGAAATAACACTTTGCAGATGAAAGATGTTGAATCTTATTACACAGTAGCACTAAACACTAAAGTTCAACCTCTGTTAAGCAGAAGATTACCCCCCCTTTCAAAAAACAGAGAAAAGTTTATTACTCATTTGTACTGAGATTTCTAATTTTTCTATGTCTGATTTTTCTTTCTTGTTTTTAATTCTGCATCATTACTCTTTCCTTTGTACTTTCTAAGCATTTCAAATATCTCTTATATCATATCTTCTAATTTTTATATTATGTTATTTTATTTTATTTTTATTTATTGATTTTTATTTTTATTTTTTTAATTTTTAATATATTTTATTGATTATGCTATTACAGTTGTCCCGTTTCTCCCCATCATTGCCCCCACCCTGCACACCCTCTCCCACCCACATCCCCCCCTTTAGTTCATGCCCTTTTGTCATAAGTTCTTTAGCTTCTACATTTCCCACACTATTCTTACCCTGACCCTATTTTCTACCCACTATCTATGCTACTCATTCTCTGTACCTTCCCCGCCCTCCTCCCACGCCCCTGTTGCTAACCCTCCATATGATCTCCATTTCTGTGGTTCTGTTCCTGTTCTAGCTGTTTGCTTAGTTTGATTTTGTTTTAGGTGTGGTTCTTTTTTTTTTTTTAATTTTTTTTTTATTTATTTATCTTTAGAGGGGAAGGGTAGGAGAAAGGGAGAGGGAGAGAAATATCAATGTAGGGTTGTCTCTTGTGTGTCCCCTGCTGGGAACTGGCCTGCAACCCAGGCATGTGCCCTGACTGGGAATCGAACCGCGATCCTCTGGTTCGCAGGCCCGCGCTCAATCCACTGAGCTACACCAGCCAGGGCTGTTTTAGGTGTGGTTCTTAATAGCTGTGAGTTTGCTGTCTTTTCATTGTCATTTTTTTTATCTTCTTTTTCTTAGATAAGTGCCTTTAACATTTCATATAATAAGAGCTTGGTGATGATAAACTCCTTGAACTTGACCTTACCTGAGAAGCACTTTATCTGTCCTTCCATTCTAAATCACAGCTTTGCTGGATAGAGCAATTTTGGATGTAGGTCCCTGCTTTTCAAGATTTCAAATATTTCTTTCCAGCCCCTTCTTGCCTGTAGGTCTCTTTTGAGAAATCAGCTGACAGTCTGATGGGAACTCCTTTGTAGGTGACTGTCCCCTTATCCCTTGCTGCTTCTAGAATTCTCTGCTTCATTTGAATCTTGGCTAATGTAATTACGATGTGCCTTGATGTGTTCCTCCTTGGGTCCAACTTCTTTGGGACTCTCTGAGCTTCCTGGACGTCCTGGTAGTCTATTTCCTTTGCCAGATTGGGGAAGTTCTCCTTTACTATTTGTTCAAATGAGTTTTCCACTTGTTGCTTTTCTTCTTCCCCTTCTGGGATCCCTATAATTCGGATGTTGGGACGTTTAACGATGTCCCGGAGGTTCCTAAGCCTCTCCTCATTTTTTTGAATTCTTGTTTCTTCCTCGTTTTCTGTTTGGTTGTTAGTTTCTTCCTTCTGGTCCACTCCATTGATTTGAGTCCCAGTTTTCGTCCCATCTCTATTGGTTCCCCATGCCTCTTCCTTCATTTCACGTATTGTAGCCTGCATTTTCTCATCTAATTTATGAGCAAAATCAACCAATTCTGTGAGCATTTTGATGACCAGTGCTTTGAACTGTGCATCTGATAGGTTGGCTATCTCTTCGTTGCTTAGAGGAGTTGACTCTTGGGTTTTCATTTTTTCTCCAGTTTGAGCCATTTTTGGTGGGGGGTTTTGTTTTGTTTTGGTTTGGTTTTAGTCTGGTCGCAGCTATTATGTAGTGAGGGGTGGAGCCTTATGTGTTCCTCAGGGCGGGGCAGCCCAGTGGCTGGGTTGTGAAGCTATAGGTGGGGGCGGGGTCTGAGAGGGAACAATGGCACCTGCTCCGCTCTCTCCTGGATTCAGTCCCTTCCTCCACTTCCCCTCTGCCTGGACCGTCTGCTGGCGTAAATGTGGGACCCCCTGGTCAGCTAGCCGCCTTGTGCGTCCTCACTGGGTCTGCACAGTTGCACCCCTGTGCCCGGGGTCCGCCAGCTGCTGCCTGTGGGCCCGGGGACTGCCAGCCGCCGCCTGTACACCTGGGAACTGCGAGCCGCTGCTACTTGCGTTCCTGGGTCTGCACCTCCACTTTTTCCTAACGTGACTCCGCCCCTCTTACCGGTCTGGATGAATGGTTGTTGGACTTCCGTACAGTTCAATTTTCTATAAGTTCTGGTTGTTTCCTTGTTTCTAAATATTTGTTGTCCTTAATTTTGGTTGTGAGAGGAGGCACAGTGTGTCCGCCTACGCCTCCATCTTGGCCGGAAGTCTAATTTTTATTTTAAGTAAATTTATTTATTTGAGAGAGGGGCAGGGAGGGAGAAAGAGTGGGAGAGAAATAATGATGTGAGGGAGAACATCAATCAGTTGCCTCTTGCAAACACCCCAAATGGGTACTGAATCCAGGTATATACCTTGACCAGGAATTGAACTGGCAACCTTTTGTTCTGTGAGACAACACCAAACTAAGCCACACCAGTCAGGTCTCTTCTAATTTTTCTTAAAGCCCTCTTCCATAGCTGCCAACTATTTCCTCCTCTTTAACCACTGCATCTCTGCTTTCCAGCCTTGCAGCACAGCTGTTATTGTGGACTCCAATAGGAGTTGAATATCTCTGCCATTCCCCTGCCCTTTGTTATGCATCTACTGGCCTTGTTTTTCTAGACTATTAATTCAGTAAATTCATAAGATATTCTCATGGGCGATAACATTCATGCATCTGAAAATGTCTTATTCTCGTATGCACATCTGATGACTTCTTGACAAGTTAAAGAAATCAAGACTGAAACTTACACATTTTTTTCTAACTGAGGGTTTTTCTCTATACCTTTTATTTTTTAGTATAAGTAACAAATTTGTACCCATTCAGATGCTCATTTATTAAAGTATGTCTTATAGTTTATTATCAATCTAGAATATTTCACAACTTTGAAATACTGTGGATATTGGCATTTTACAATCATAAATCTAGGTATGACTCTCTTCTTTTTTCGTGTAAGACAGTGCTAGGTACTTTCAATGACAAAACTCTGGCTTTCCAACTAGGCTAATTTCTCTCTCTCTGTGCTAAATGGTCAAATATAGGGCATCCTAGATTGATGCTGGGTGTGTTTTTTATCCATTTTTAAAATTATACTCTCAAGATTTTGTATTTTGTTCTGTAGGTTTGGAAAGTCTCTCAAAATTATATTCTTTTTTTTGCATTTTTATTTTTTACTTTTTAGTTATATGTTTCTTTTCTTAGAACACCTTCTGTGTCTAATAATTCCAGTTAATCATTCCAAGAATGCAAATGCAAGTGTTGCTTAATATTTTGTTAACATTTTCTCATATATTTTTGATTCCTCTGGAATAGTCTTATCTTCTTGCCTTGGTTTAGCTCTTTTGTATTAATTGTTGTGTGATCTCTGATTGACCATTCCTATATAAATTAAAGCCATATGGAAGAACTCTATGTGCTTAGAGATATATAGCTAACTAGCTTTTGTTTTAAGATAATAGGATAAGTACATCACCTTGGAAAACTCCTAAATGCTATAAATAAATAAATAAAATTTTAATTTGGTTTGATAAGACTCATAATCTCAGATTAAGCTTCACAAATAGTTGTTATCCTTTCCACAAAGAAACCTATGATATTTTTATGTAGGCTTAAGTCTGAAAAAGTCTTTCTGTGTTCTCATGGAATATAGAGGGGAGAAACAGATAAATTACCTGTCCACTTACACATACCTTCCATCAGTGTTTCTGGCTTCAGCTACATCTCTCTCCCTTTGCTGAACTTGTGGCTTCGCTTGGCTCCTTCCCTAACTGCAGCTGCATTAGTATGTGCTCTAGACTGGGACTTCCTCTGCTTTTGTTAATAAACCTGTAATAGTGATTTCCTTTAGGTTTTTCAGACATGGCTTTTGAAAATGTGTCCAGTAAGGGAATACTTTCAATTTCTCTTTAATTGAGAAAGAAGAGATAGAGTGAGACGTGTTTTAGTCTGTCATATTAAAATAGAAATACTTTCTGCAAAACTTTGCTGTATTTTTATGAGAAGAAGCAAAGTGGTATTTTTATTATTTTTAGAGAGCAGAAGGGAAAGGGAAAGAGAAAGAGATAAATATCAATGTGTGGTTGCCTCTTGAGCATGCCCCACCAGGGCCCTGGCCCACATCCCAGGCATGTGCCTTGACTGGAAATCCAGCCAGAGATGTTTTGGTTCCCAGGCTGGCACTCAATCCACTGAACCACACCAGCCAGGGTGAAACAAAATGGTTTTTAATGTCATAATTTTTACCTTCTAGTAGCAACAATAGTTGATATTAAATGGTTACAATATAATTAAAATTTTTGATAAGTAACACGAAGATAAAAACAGTATCACTTGAAACGGAATGCCAGAAGAGATCAACTCTAGATTTGATGGTCAGTGAAAAAAGGCAATTAAGTCCAGCATTGAAGATGAGCAAGATGCAATTTTCTGAAGAGAAAATGAGTAGAATATTATAGGCAAAAGGATCTCTAATTGCAAGGCCATTATATAGTAGAAATGAGTGACTAGAAAGAAAGCCAATGAGTGAGAAGGTAACTGACCAAGAAGATTTTAGAAACAAAGGCAGAAGCCACAATGTTCAGAACATTGGTAACCACAGAAGAGTGTGGACTTTATGTTCTTTTAAATGTTTTATTCAGGGGTATGGAATAATTTAATTTATGTTTTAAGATCATCTTGCTTTTCTGAGGAGAAATGTTAGAGAGGAAAAGTGGGCAGTAAGGAGAAATGTCATGAGCTTATATGAATAATTTAGGTGAGAAAGAGTGGTGGCCTGAGCAAATACGGTAGCAGAAAAGAAAGAAGGAGAATAGATTCTATTTGGGTATAAAAGACAGAACCACTGAGACTTACTGATAATTTGACAGTGGGAGGTAAGAAAAGAGAAAAATCTGGATGATTCTTGAGTTGTTTACTGCAAAACTGATTGTCTTCTAAAACTTTTATTGAGATGGGGAAGAATTTTAGACTCATTAAATTTAAGATGCCAGTAAAGCATTCACATGCAAATGCCAAAACAAGAAGGCCAGACTGAAGGTTTAATTTGTATTTTATTAACATATATGCAGCTGCATAAGATGACCTAAAGGGAAAGAAGAAATGGGGAAGAGAAGAAACACTTCATTCTCAGGTCAGATAAAGCCAGTGGAAGTGGTAACAGACACAGAAATAATATAATCAGGAAGGCTTAGAGAAAAAGCCATAAAATCTTTTTTATAACGTTTTTCCTTCAAAAACAGAACTTTAATGACTATATTCTACTATTCATGTCAGATTGTTCACATTTTTATTGTTGTTCAAGTACAGTTGTCTCCATCATCCCCCCACACAAACCCACATGACCAACCCATCCCCACCCTCAACCTTACCCCTTTCAGCTTTATCCAGGTGTCCTTTACACATGTTCTCTGGTGGCCCTTCCCCAATTTCCTCCATTATCTCTCTGCCCCCTCCTCTCTGATTACTGTCAATTTGTTCATTATTCCAATGTCTCTGGTTCTACTTTGCTTGCTTGTTTGTTTTGCTGATTAGGTTCTACTCATAGATGAGTAGATATGGTGTTTGTCTTTCATTGCCTGGCTTGTTCAACTTAGCATAATGCTCTCCAGTTCCACCCATGCTATTGCAAAGGATAGGAGCTCTTTCTTTCTTTCCCCTGCATGGTATCCAATTGTAAATGTACAATAGTTGTTTGATCCACTCATTTACTGATGGGCATTTAAGTTTCTTCCAACATGGCTATTGTAAATTGCATAGCTATGAGCATTGGGGTGCATAGGTTCTTTTGAATTGGTGTTTCTGGGCTCTTTGGTTATAATCCCAGCAGTGGAATTGCTGGGTAAAAAAGCAGCTCTGTTTTTAGTTTTCTGAGGAAATTCCAAACTGTTTTCCACATTGGTTGAACCAAGCTGCATTTCCACCAACAGTGCACTAGGGTTCCCTTTTCTCCACATCCTCTCCATCACTTGTTTATTTGCTTATGATGGCCATTAAAAGCCATGCAAAGTGATATATCATTGTGGTTTTAATTTGCATCTCTCTGATGGCCAGTGATGTTGATCATCCTTTCATATGTCTCTGGCCCTCTGTATGTTCTCCTTGAAGAAAAGTCTGTTTTGGACTTTTGCTCATTTTTTAATTGGGTTGTTTGTCTTCCTGGAGTGGAGGTGTATGAGTTCTTTACATATTTTGGAGGTGAAACCCTTGTCCTAGAAATCACTTGAAAATACATTTTCTCATACAGTAGGTTCCCTTTTTCTTTCACTGATGTTTTCTTTAGGCATGCAGAAGCTTTTCATTTTGATGAAGTCCCAGTTATTTATTCTTTCCTTTATATCTCTTGCTGTAATGGATATATCAGTGAACATATTGCTGAGTAGAATATCTGAGGTTTTCCTGCATGTGTTCTCCTGCAGGACTTTTATGGTATCCAGACTTATATTTAAGTCTTTTATCAAATTTGAATTGATTTTTGTTTATGGTGTAAGTTGGTGGTTAGGTTCCTTATTTTGATTATAGCTGTACAAATGTTTCAACATCATTTGCAGAAGAGGCTATATTTACTCCATTTTATGCTTCTGATGCCTTTGTGTAATATTAATTGAACACAGAGACTTGGGTTTATTTCTGGGCTTTCTATTCTCTTTCATTGGTTTATATGTCTGTTCTTATGCTAGTGCCAGGTTGTTTTGATTATAGTGGCTTTGTAATATAGTTTGATATCAGGTATTGTGATCCCTCCTACTTTGTTCTTCTTCCTCAGAATTGCTGCAGCTATTCAGGGCTGTTTATGATTCCAGTAAAATTTTTGAAATTTTTGTTCTTTGTAAAGTATGCCTTTGGTACTTTAATAAAGATTGCATTAAATCTATAAATTGCTTTGGGTAGTATGAACATTTTGATTATGTTAATTCTTCTTATCCATGAACACATTATATGCTTCCATTTGTTTGTGTCTTCCTTGATTACTTTCTTCAGTGTTGTGTAGTATTTTGAGTACATATCTTTTACCTCCCTGGTAATAGTTATCCCAAGGTATCTTATTTTTCTTGTTACTTTAGCAAATGGTATTTTCCCATGATTTCTGAATGTGATATTTCATCAATGGGAAATAAAAATCCCTTTGATTTCTGAATATTGACTTTTCATGCTGCTGTTTACAAAATTTACTTATTAATTGGAGTACTTTTTTTGAGGAGTCTATAGAGTTTTCTATGTACACTAAAATGTCACCTGCAAACACTGACAATTTTACTTCCTACTTTCCAATTTCAATGCCTTTTATTTCCTTTTTTAAATTTTTAAAATTGTTTTTCAAGTACAGCTGTCTCCTTTTCTCCACAACATTCCCCCAACTCCAGCCATCCCCACTTCCCGACCTTGATCCTACCTACCTTGGTTTTCACCATGTGTCCTTTATCATGTCACCTGAAACACGTTTCCCTTCCTCCCTATTATCCCCTCCCACCTCCCTATTGGTTACTGTCCATTTGTTCTTAACTTCTATGTCTCTGGATATATTCTGCTTTCCAGTTTGTATTGTTGATTATGTTGCACTTACATGTGAGAGCATATGGTATTTGTCTTTCACCACCTGGCTTATTTCACTTAGCATATGCTCTACAGATCCATCCATTCTGTCACAAAACTTAGGATCTCCTTCATTCTTTCTGCTGCATAGTATTCCATTCTGTAGATGTACCATCACTTTTTGACGCATTCATTTATTTATAAGAACTTAGGTTGCTTCCAGTATTTGGCTGCTGTAAATTGTGCTGCTATGAACACTGGTATGCATAGGTTCTTTTGTACTGGTGTTTCAGGATTCTTAGGTTATAATCCCAACAGTGGAATCGATAGATCGAAAGACAGTTCCATTTTTAGTTTCTGAAGAAATTCCATACTGTCTTCTTCACTGGCTGCACCAGTCTTCATTCCCACCAACAGTGCACTAGGGTTCCCTTTTTGCTACATCCTACCCAATACTTCTTGTTTGTTGCTTTGTTTATGATGGCCATTCTGACTAGTGTGAAGTAGTATCATATTGTAGTTTTAATTCACATATCTCTGATGGCCTGTGATGCTGAGCCTCTTTATATATGTCTCTGGGCCCTTTGTATGTTATTTATGGAGAAGTATCTGTTCAATTCCTTTGTTCATTTTATAATTGGGTTGTTTGTGTGCATGGAGTCAAGTTGGGTGGGTTCTTTATATATTTTGGAGATCAAACCCTATCTGAGGTATCATCTGCAAATATGTTTTCCCATACAGTTGGTTCTCCTTTCATTTTAATGATGTTTCCTTTAGCTGTGTAGAAGCTTTTTAATTTGATGAGATTCCATTTGTTTATTCTTTCCTATATGTCCCTTGCTCTAGGGGACATATCGGTGAAAGTGTTGTTGTGTGGAATATCTGAGGTTTTCCTGTCCATGTTCTTCTCTTGGACTTTTATCATTTCATGATTTATATTTAAGTCTTTTGTCCACTGTGAATTTATTTTTGTGTATGGTGGAAGTTGGTGATCGAGTTTCATTTTTTTTGCATGTAGCTGTCCGGATCTCCCAACATCATTTGTTGAAGAGGCTAATTTTACTCCATTTTACGCTTCTGCCTCCTTTGTCTAATACTAATTGACCGTAAAGACCTGGGTTTATTTCTGGGCTCTATTCTATTCCATTTGTCTATGTATCTGTTTTTATGCCAGTACCAGGCTATTTTGATTACAGTGGCCTTGTAATACAGTTTGATATCAGGTATTGTGATCCCTCCTACTTTGCCCTTCTTTCTCAACATTTCTGCAGCTATTTGGGGTTCTTTATGGTTCCATATAAAATTTTGAAATTTTCATTTTCTGTGAAATATGCCATAGGTAATTTAATGAGGATTTCATTGAATTGATAAATTGCTTTGGGTAGTATGGACATTTTGATGATATTAATTATTCCAATCCATGAACATGGGTACATGCTTCCATTTGTTTATGTTTTCCTTTATTGCTTTCTTCGGTGTTGTGTAGTTTTCTGAGAACAGGTCTTTTACTTCCTTGGTTAGGTTTATTCCCAGGTACTTTATTTTTGTTGCGGTTTTAGCAAATGGGATTTTTTCCCTGATTTCTGCTTTTGATATTTTATTTTTTGTGTACAAAAATGCCTTTGATTTCTGAATGTTGACTTTGAATCCCACAGTTTTGTCAAATTGCCTTATTAAATCTAGGAGTTTGTTGGTGGAGTCTATAGGATTTTCTGTGTACACTATCATGTCATCTGCAAACAATGGCAGTTTTGTTTCCTCCTTTCCAATTTGGGTGCCTTTTATTTCCTTTTGTTGTCTTATTGTTTTGGCTAGAACTTCCAATACTTTGTTGAATAGATGTGGTGAAAGGAGAGATCCTTTCTTACTCCTGATCTTATTGGGAAAACTCTGAGCATTTTCCCTTTGAGTATGGTGATGGCTATAGGTTTCTTGTATATGGCCTTTTTATATTAAGGAATGCTCCATCTACTCCCACTTTTCTGAGTGTTTTTATCACAAATGGCTGCTTTACCTTATCAAATGTTTTTCCACATCTGTTGATATGATCATGTGAATTTTGTGTACCTTTTGTTTCTGTGACATATTACCTTTACTGATTTGCAGATATTGTACCATTCTTGCCTCCCAGGGATGAATCCCACTTACATGTGTGTGATCTTTTTAATGTGTTGCTAGATGAAGTTTGCCAACATTTTGTTGAGGATTTTAGCGTCTATGTTCATCAAGAATATTGTCCTGAAGTTTTCTTTCTTTGTTGTGTCTTTATCTGGTTTTGGGAGTAGGATATTGCTGGACTCATGAAAAGAGCTTGAATGTCCTCCATTTTGGGGGATTTTTTTGGAATAGTGTGTGAAGAGTATGGGTTATCTCTTCCTTAAATGTTTTGTAAAATTATTCTGTGAAACCGTGTGGTCTGGGGCTTTAGTGTGCCAGAAGTTTTTTTGGTTACTGCTTTGATTTCATCGTCTGTTATTAGTCTGTCATGCTGTCTGCTTCTTCTTCATTCTGTTTTAGAAGATTATATTTTTCTAGAAATTTTTCCATTTCACCTATATTTTCAAATTTCTTGCCATATAGTTTTTTTTGTAATAATTTCTTACAATCCTTTGTATTTCTGTGTTTTCAGTTGTACTCTCTTCTCTTTCATTTCTGATTTTATTTTTTGGGGTTTCTCTTTCTTTGTTGTTCTTCATGAGTGTGCTTAAAGTCTTGTTCATTTTGTCTTTTCAAAAAACCCAGCTTCTGGATTTATTGATCTTTGAATTGTTCTTTTAGTCTCTGTTTCATTTAATTCTGCTCTGATCTTGTTTATTTTCTTCTTTCAACTCGCTCTTGGCTTTGTTTGTTTTTGTTCCTTCTCTTCTTGTAGATGTATGGTTAGGTTGTTTATTTGAAATGTTTCTATATTTTTTAGGTAGGCCTGTATCACTATGGACTTCCCTCTCAGGACTGCCTTTATTGTGTCTCATAAGTTTTGGACTAATGTGTGCTCATTTTCATGTGTTTCCAAAAAATTTTTGATTTCTTCCTTAATCTCATTATTAACTCACTCATTGTTAAATAGAATGTTATTCAGTTGCCATGTATTTGAGTATTTTTGAGTTTTTTCCTTGAGTTTAGCTTCTAGTTTCCTGTCTTATTTTCTGAAGAAAAAAAAAAAAACACTTGCTTGATATTATTTTAATTTTCTTCAATTTATTGATGCTTGTTGTGTGCCCTTTTATGTGGTGTATATTTGAAAATGTTCCATTTGCATTTGAAAAAATATGTATTTTTTTGGTGGGGATCAAAGGATATGTGTGTGTGTGTGTGTGTGTGTGTGTGTGTGTGTGAGAGAGAGAGTTCATTTTATCTTTGTCATTCTTCAATGCCATAATATCCTTGTGTATGTTTTTTAGATGATCCATCCATTTTTGACAATGGGTTTTTTTTTTTTTTTGACAATGGGGTTTTAAAATACCCTAGTATAATTATTTTGCTTTCTATATTTTTCTTGAAGTCCTTCAAGATTTTCCATATATTTAGATGCTTCTATGTTGGGTGAATATATGTTTACAATGTTTATGCTTTCTTGTTGGATTCTTCCCTTCAATATTATTTAGTGTCTTTCAGTGTCACTTTTTATGACTTTAGTTTTGAAGTCTATTCTGTCTTACATAAGTATTGTCACCCTGGCTTTTTTCCTGTCCATTTTCTTGGAATATTTGGAAATAGACATAAATTCTGACATCAATCATGAAAGTGAAGGAAAAACAGAGTTCAAAGAAGGAGGCTTTCAAGCAAGAGGCCAAAAGGTCTACATTAGATTTGTTGATTTGTGATGATGAAGGCAAAAAGAGAAGGCAATTTATGGATGTATTTTGAAGAGTAAATGGTAAATAAAGAAGTGGCCGGAAAAAGCAAATGTAGAAAATTATTCTAAGAATTTTAGAAATAAAGGATACCAGACAGGGATGACTGGATATATGGGTAAAGGATTGTTTTACACATTTGCTTGTTTGTTTGACTATACAATGCAAGGCATTGTATCTTATTAGTTAAACTTATGTCTGTAATGCTCCAGGTGACCTGAGATAGGGCAGATACTTGTCTTGGTACCTGACCAGTTTTACCAGCTTTTCCAGTGTGGTTTAAAACTATTTTTATAAGTATGCTACCACATGAAACATGTTATAAAGTAGGGACTATTGAATATAAAAATTCCCAAGACAGATAGAGATAGATGGTCAAGTAGATAGATGACAGATATATAATAGGTGAATAGATAGATGATAGATGGATTTTAATTATGGAAGAAGAAGGATAATAACTAGAGGGGGAAATCCAACAAGAAGGAAGCATGTATGGAATTATCCACCATTGCCAAGAGAAAGAACATTTCCCCCATTTGTTAAGAAAATAGTAAAGAAGTGTCAGAACATGTAGGTTGGTTTGTAGATTGTTCATGAGAAGATGAGGGTCACCTTTTGGAATGATTTCTATGCTGCATGAAATATATAAAGCAAGAGTATAATGTGAAAGTGAGGGGGAAAATGGAAAGCATGGAAGAGACATGAGGTAGTGATTGAGAGAGAAAGAACTATGTTACTCAGTGGGTTAGTTTTAAGCCTTATGAGATGCCATTCTTTGCTGGACTGTTCTGACCAAAGAAGAAGCAACACCCCTGAAGGTTTTCATGTCAATTTTTCTATGTATTCCTTATATTTAGTTCACTTACAGTGTAAACTCCTGGAGGCCAGGACGTTTGTCTTCCCCAGGGCATCATCACTGACACTGTGTGCAAAGAAAGCACATAATACACATTTGTTCCATGAACAAGTAATCCTGGCCCCCACAAATGGATTTTCTGAGATCAAGAGATTGTTCAATGAAGGGCAACATTACCTTTTGAGGGAAAAGTTACCTTTTGTACAATTACGCATCCCATTTATCTTTTTCTGTATTCCCACCTCTCGTCCAAATAAAATAAAACACTGGAGTCACCATTCTCAGCCAAACCCTTTTAAAAAATATTGTTGCCTAATGTAAAAGTTGACTTTAAGCCAAAATATCTATAATTAATTTAATTGGACAAATATTAGAATGGATTAATATTTTAAGCATAAATCCTTCATGTAAGAATGATCTTCCTAGCATAATATTTTCATCCTGAATGCTCTTTTCACACAGATTGCCAAAGTCAGTGCTTTCTCATGAATCTTCTCCCATCAGACTAAGGCAAGAGCTTTAGCTTGATTGACTTCATTTTCATTTCTGTTTTACAGCAATCTATTGCTCTGTTGGCATATTTACAGTTGCCCTAGCAGATATAGGAAGGATTCCAAGCATACCATGAACATAGATGATGGAAAGCTCACTCTAATCAATTCTGTGTTGTGTTCCTGGAACTGTCACTGGCCATCCTGGCTCACAGCTCACAGTCAGTGCCTAGTCTGTGCACAGTGTTTGTGGCCCTAATCAATTTAACCATACTAGAGCACACTCAACTTCATTATCCTGATGTTTTCAAGAGACCAAATGTTTATGTTGCTGAGCTCTCCAGCTCTTCCAACGATGACTACTCTGTATGAGCAAAAGGGATTTGGTATCCTGAAGCTTCCAGTTTAAAACAGTTGGGTAGAGGGAGGAAGATGGCGGCACAGTAGGAGGAGGTAGATTCCACTTCCCCCTAAACACGAGAGAAAAACCTAGCCATTCTACAGAGGAACAGAGCAGACAGCCAACAAACCACAGCATATATGAAAATAGGAGATCAAAATCAGTAACAGATATTGGAAAACCAGACATGGTGAACAAGCACCCAGAGGCAGCCCTAGGACCTGGACGGAAGCAGCTGAGCAACCAGAGGCAGATCTGCAACTGACTGGAGGTGGCCCTGCAACCACAGGTGGCCAAGAGCCCAGAAGCAGCCCTGCAACAGGATCAGGGGGCTTTGTGGAAGACCTCGAGCTCACACCCGTGATTCTAGGGTGAGGGCATGCAACTGAGGAAACTCGAGGATCCCACACCCATAAACTTGGGTAGGGGCAGTTGCCCTATAGGAGACCCCAAGCTCACAAAAATAAATGCAGGGAGTTCTCAATCCCTTGGTGATCCTAGCTCAAACCCATAAACTCAGGAGAGCCCGCATTCTGCAGGAGGCTCAGAAACCATGCCCAAGGCCCTGGATGGAAAGTACATCGCTAGCCCTGGGGAGAGCATGGGGCTTGCACTGAGAAGAGTAGCCCAAAGCTGATTAACTGTGAAACAGGGAGAAAAGCAATACAAGTCGCCCCTCAGCCTCTTGCAGCCAGCAAGATAGAAAAATCAGTTTGGCTGGTTTGAAAACAGCAAGAGTTTTTTGTTTTGCTTTTGGTTCTTTGTTTTTGTTTGTTTGTTTGTTTTTTGTTTTGTGGCAGTTTTTTGTTTGATTTGGTTCTGCTTTAATTATATATTATTTATTTATTTATTTATTTTATATTTCTTATGTGTCACTTTCTTTGCTTCTCTTTACTTCTTCCTTGTTTTATTCCTTCTTCTTTTCTTTCCAATTTCATCTCTTCATCCTTCCTCTTTTATTTTCTTCTTTTTTAATTTTTTTCTTTTCACTTTTTAAATACCCACAAGTGAGGGATAAAACCTGCACTGTGAAAAAACCAGAGTTGGACCCAAAGAGGGGACATCCCAAAAGCAGAGACAGTAGAAGCTGTGAACACCAGGAAACCCAAAGGAGATTGTACCACTGAGTCTAACAGGTATTCTATCACAGAAGTTCACACCATAAACCCAGAGAGCTGGATCAGATCAATTTATAAAGTTGATGATACCAAAAAGAGTCTCACAGACAATGAGAAGAGAAACAATCCTCACGTGAAAGGAAAGAAGGAAGCCCCACAAAGAATGTTAAATGAAATGGAGGAAACTCAACTTTCAGATATTGAGTTCAAAGCAATGGATGTCAGGAAGCTCCACGAGCTCTCAATGAGCTACCAGAAACTACAGGGAAGCTACAATGAACTCACTGCAAATAGATCAACATGAAAAAGGACATAGAAACTATCAACAAAGGCCAAGAGGAAATGAAGAATACAATTTCTGAACTGAAGAACACAGAAGAAGGAATGAAAAGCAGAATCGATGCAGCAGAAGATTGGATCAGTGAGTTGGAAGACAAAGTAAGAAAAAATACTTCCAAAAAACAAGAAAAGGAAAAGAGGCTCAAAAAGAATAAAGACGGATTGAGAGAACTGCAATACAATATGAAATGTAATAATATCCATATAATAAGGGTTCCAGAAGGAGAACAAGAAGAATAGCAAGAGATAGAAAACTTATTTGAAAAAGTAATGATGGGAAACTTCCCCAATTTGATGAGAGAAAAAGTCACACAAATCCAGGAAACACAGAGAGTCCCAATCAAGAGGGACCCCAAGAGGCCCACTTCAAGACACATCATCATTAAAATGGCAAAATTCCAAGACAAAGAAAAAATCTTAGAGGCAGCAAGGGAGAAAAAGGAAGTAACATATCAGGGAGCCCCAATATGGTTAGCAGCTCAATTCTCAATAAAAACACTACAAGCCAGAAGACAATGGCAAGAAATATTACAAGCAATGAGAACCAAAGGCCTGCAACCCAGACTACTTTACCCAGCAAGGCTTTCAATCAAGATAGAAAGCCAAATAAGGAGCTTCCCAGACAAAAGAAGTATAAAAGAATACACCTCTACTAAACCAATTCTGCAAGAGATACCAAAAGGAATGCTTTAAGGACAGAAAGGAAGAGAGAGAGGGAGAGGGAGAGGAACACAGGTATGAAAATGTCAATGAATCAGTACCTATCAATAATAACCTTAAATATAAATGGATTAAACGCTGCAATCAAGAGACATAGAATAGCTGAATAGATAAGAAAGCATGACCCACACATATGGTGCCTACAAGAGACCCACCTCAAGATAAAAGACCTACACAGACTCAAAGTGAAGAACTGAAAACAAATTTTCTAAGCAAAGGGACAGGAAAAAAACACCAGGGTAGCAATACACATACTACACAAAATAAACTTCAAAAGAAGAGCCATAAAGAGAGACCCAGAAGGTCACTTCATAATACTCAAGGGAACAATCCACCAAGAAGACATAAATATTGTAAATACATATACACCCAACATGGGAGCACCTAAATAAATAAAGAAAATCTTATAGGACTTCAAGAAAGATATTGACAGCAACAGAATTATACTAGGGGATTTTAACACCCCACTGAAAAAAATGGACAGATCTTCCAAACAAAATATCAACAAAGATATTGTGGCATTGAACAACACTCTATATGAAATGGATGGAACTGATTATATATATATATATATATATATATATATATATATATATATACCCCTTAATCCCAAAGAAACTAAATGCACATTCTTTTCAAATGTACATGGAACATTTTCAAAGATAGTCCACATGATAGGAAACAAAAAAGACTCAACAAATTCAGGAAAACTGAAATTATACCAAGCATTTCTCTGACCACAAGGGACTGAAACTAGAAATGAGCCCCAAGGGAAGAAACCCAAAACACTAAAATCATGGAGATTGAATAGCGTGCTATTAAACAATGAATGGTTCAAGAATGAAATTAAGGAGGAAATCAAAAAGTTTCTGGAAACAAAAGAAAATGAACTTGCAACAACCCAAGACATATGGGACACAGCAAAGGCAGTCCTCAGAGGGAAGTTCACAGTAATACAGGCCTATCTAAAAAAGAGATAAACATTTCAAACAAACAACCTAACCTTATGCCTATAAGAACTCAAGGATCAATGACAAACACAGCCAAGAGCAATTAGAAGGAAGGAAATAACCAAGATCAGAGCAGAATTAAATGACATAGAGACTAAAAGCACTATTCTAAGGATCAATGAATCTAGGAGAACTGGACAAGCCTTTAGGCAGGCTCACCAAGAAACAAAGAGAGGACTAAGTCTGGAGAAAAGATGGCAGTGTGGTAGGAGGGAGCAGATTCCATTTCCCCCTACACACGGGAGAAAAACCTGGCCCATCTATGGAAGAACAGAGCAGACAAGGAAAGTAACACAGCATATTTGAAAATAAGAGATCGAAAATTATAGCGGACATTGAAAAACCAGCAGTAAGGAGAGTACTTCAGAACAATAGGAGCCCAGGGATCAGTGCGAAGAGCATGGTGACTGAGGTCCCGGCCTGGCGCTCCACCAAGCCTGCCCCAGGGCTCTAGGGAGGGAGCTGGGTCAGCCGCTGAAACCGTCTGAGAGATCCTAAGGGGCCGAGATAGTGGTTGACACAAGCCAGGTCACTGCCTGACTTTGAACCGAGTTTTCGTGGTTGCAAGGTGACCGCGAGATCATAGTCCCCCCGAATGCAGACGGAGGCGTGTGTGAAGTGAGATGGCTGCATGAAAATAGGCACCCACACGGGAACGCACACGATCGCAGGATCATGGGCACTCACGAAAACATAGGCACTGGCCACTGGAGACAGCTGTGGGACCATAGCCACCAGTGCATGGGCGGTCGCACAAACACAGACAGCTCAGGGGCATAGGCACAGGAGCAAGATGGCTGTGGGATCATAGGCCCCGATCGACCACAGAAAGCTGCCCAGGGGCCAATGCATGCCGCTGTGTACTACCTGAGAACCAAGCAAACATCCGTAAACTCGGGGAAGTGCCCGCACAACAGGAGGCTCAGAACACATGGAAGCCCTGTAGGGAGAGGCCCCTACTAACTGTGGGGACCAGAGCAAAATGATGACTAAGGACGGAAAACAAAGAAAAGCAATACGATCATCCCTCGACCATTTTAGCCAGCAAGACCAGAAGAACCAACTTGGCAAGTTTCAAAACAACAACAGTTTTTTTCTTTGTTTGTTTGCTTGTTTGTTTTTGGATTATTATTATTTTTTGTTTTGCTTTGTTTTGTTTTTTCACTTTTTTGGTTGTTTATTTTTTATTTCGCTTCTTTGTTCTTTTGTGTGTGTGTGTGTGCCTCTTTACATGTGTTTTTAATTTTTCTTTTGTTATTATTTTATGTTCTTTTTTACTCCCCAACTCCTTTTGCCCCTCTTTACATCTTTCTTGTTTTATTCCCTCTTCCTTTCTTTCCAATTTTATCTCTTCTTCCTTCCACTTTTTTTCTTCTTTCTTCTTTTTTCATTTTCCCCTCTCTTCTCTTTTTAAATACCCAAAAGTGAGACAAAACAAACAACCAAACAAACAAACCTGAAACTGAAAAAAAATCAGACATGGTCCCAAAAAGAGAGTATCACAGCTAATGAGACAGTGGAAGCTGTGAACAAGAGGATATGTGAAGGAGAATCCACCACTGAATCTCACAGGTATTCTACCTCAGAAGGTCATACCACAAATCCAGGGAGGGAGTCAGAACAGATCAATTTAAGAAGTTGAGGTTAACAACAAGAGTCTTACAAGCAATGGGAAGACAAAGAAACAATCCCCAAATGAAAGGAAAGGAGGAAGCTCAAGAAAGAATGCTAAATGAAACAGAGGCAAGTCAACTATCATATATTGAGTTCAAAGCAATGGATGTCAGGAAGCTCCATGAGTTCTCAATGAGATACCAGAAAAAACAGGGAAGTTATAATGAACTCACTACAAACTATATCAACATGAAAAAGGAAATAGAAACTATCAACAAGGGCCAAGAGGAAATGAAGAATACAATTTCTGAACTGAAGAACACAGTAGAAGGAATGAAAAGCAGAATCAATGAAGCAGAAGATTGGATCAGTGAGTTGGATGACAAAGTAGAAAAAAATACACAGAATGAGCAAGATAAGAAAAAAAGGCTCAGAAAGAATGAAGAGGGATGAAGAGAAATGCAAGACAACATGAAGCATAATAATATCTGTATAATAGTGATACCAGAAGGAGAAGAAGAAGAGCAGGGGATAGAAAACCTGTTTGAAAAAGTAATGATTGAAAACTTCCCTAATTTGGTGAGAGAAAAAGCCACACAAATTCAAGAAACACAGAGAGTCCCAATCAAGAGGAACCAAAACAGGACCATTTCAAGATACATCATAATTAAAATGGCAAAATTCCAAGACACAGTGAGAATCTTAAAGGCAGCAAGGAAGAAAAAGGAAGTAACATACAAGGGAACCCCGATAAGGTTAGCAGCTGACTTCTCGATGGAAACACTCCAAGCCAGAAGAGAATGGCAAGAAATATTCCAAGCAATGAGAACCAAAGGCCTGCAACCCAGACTACTTTACCCAGCAAGGCTTTCAATCAAGATAGAAAGCCAAATAAGGAGCTTCCCAGACAAAAGAAGTCTAAAAGAATACACCTCTGCCAAACCAATTTTTCAAGCGATACTAAAGGAACTGCTTTAAGGGAAGAAAAGACGAGAGAGAGAGAGAGAGGAAAACAGGTATGAAAATGGCAATGAATAAATACCTATCAATAATAACCTTAAATGTAAATGGATTAAATGTTCCAATCAAAAGACATAGAATAGCTGAATGGATAAGAAAGCATGACCCACACATATGCTGCCTACAAGAAACCCACCTTAGGACAAAAGACATACACAGACTCAAATTGAAGGGCTGGAAACAAATTTTCCAAGCAAATGGACAGGAAAAAAAATCTGGGTTAGCAAATCTCATATCAGACAAAATAGACTTCAGAAGAAGAGCCATAAAGAGAGACCCAGAAGGTCACTTCATAATACTCAAGAGAAGAATCCACCAAGAAGACATAAACGTTGTAAATATATATGCACCCAACTGAGGAGCATCTAAATACATTAAGAAAATTTTAGAGGACTTCAAGAAAGATATTGACAGCAACAGAATTATAGTAGGCAATTTTAACACCCCACTGTCAAAAATGGACCTATCTTCTAAACAAAATCTCAACAAAGATATTGTGGCATTGAAAAACATTCTAGAGGAAATGGACTGAACTGATATATATAGAGCTCTACATCCCAAAGAAACTAAAGACACTTTCTTTTCAAATGCACATGGCACATTTTCAAAGAAAAACCACAAGCAAACTAAGCAAACAGCTAGAACAGGAACAGAACCACAGAAATTGAGATCATATGGAGGGTTAGCAACAGGGGCGTGGGAGGAGGAGAGAGGGGGAATAGGTACAGAGAATGAGTAGCATAGATAGTGGGTAGAAAATAGACAGGGGGAGGGCAAGAAAAGTATGGGAAATGTAGAAGCTAAAGAACTTATGACACATGGACATGAACTAAAGGGGGGAATGTGGGTGGGAAAGGGTGTGTACAGTGGAGGGGAATGATGAGGGAGAAATGGGACAACTGTAATAGCATAATCAATAAAATATATTTAAAAAAAGTAAAAAAAATCAATTGACCATAAATTAAAAAAAAAAAAAAGAAAGAAAAACCAAATGATAAGACACAAAACAAGCCTCAAAAATTTAAGAAAATTGAAATCATACCAAGCATTTTCTCTGACCACAAGGGACTGAAATTAGAAACCAATCCCAAGGTGGAAAACCCCAAACCCTCAAAATCATGGAGATTGAAAAGCATGCTATTCAACAATGAAAGGGTCATGAATGAAATTAGGGAGGAAATAAAACAGTTTCTGGAAACAAATTATAATGAACTCACATTGATCCAAAACTTATGGGACACAGCAAAGGCAGTCCTCAGAGGGGAGTTTATAGGAATACAGGCCTACCTAAAAAAAGACAGAAACATTTCAAACAAACAACCTCACCCTACATCTACAAGAACTCGAGTGTCAACAACAAAGACAGCCCAGAGCAAGTAGAGGGTAGAAAATAACCAAGAACAGAGCAGAATTGAATGGTATAGAGACTAAAAGCACAATCCTACAGATCAATGAATGCAGGAGCTGGTTCTTTCAAAAGATGAACAAAATCGACAAGCCTTTATGCAGGCTCATCAAGAAAAAAAGAGAGGATTCAAATAAACACAATCAGAAATGAAATAGGATAGATTACACCTGACACCACAGAAATACAAAGGATTGTAAGAAATTACTGTGAAGAACTCTATGCCAAGAAATATGAAAACCTAGGTGAAATGGACAAGTTTCCAGAAAAATATAATATTCCAAAACGCAATGAAGAAGCAGCAGAAAGCCTGAACAGACTAATAACAGCAGATGAAATTGAACCACTAATCAAAAAACTTTCGACACACAAAAGGCCTGGACCAGATCCTTTCACAGGAGAATTCTACAAAACATTTAAGGAAGAGCAAAACCCTATTCTTCTCAAACTTTTCAAAAAAATCCAAAATGATGGAAGACTCCCAAACTATTTTTATGAAGCCAGCATCACCCTAATCCCAAAACGAGACAAAGACACAACAAAGAAGGAGACCTTAAGGCCACTATTCCTGATGAACTTAGATGCTAAAATCCTCAACAAAATATTGGCAAATGACATCCAACAATACATTAAAAAGATCATACATCATGACCAAGTGGGATTCATCCCAGGGATACAAGGATGGTTCAACATTTGCAAATCAGTAAATGTAATTCATCACATAAACAAAACCAAAGACAAAAATCACATGATCATATCAATAGATGTGGAAAAAGCATTTGATAAGGCACAACACCCATTTATGATAAAAACACTCAGCAAAGTGGGAATAGAGGGAACATTCCTCAACATAATAAAGGTCATATATGAGAAACCTACAGCAAGCATCATACTCAACAGGCAAAAACTAAAATCTTTTTCACTAAAATCAGGAACAAGACAAGGTTGTCCACTTTCACCATTTCTATTCTATATACTATTGGAAGTCTTAGCTACAGAGATTAGACAAGAAAAGGAAATAAAAGGCATCCAGCTCTGAAAGGAGGAAACAAAACTATCATTGTTTGCAGATGACATGATAGTATACATAGAAAATCCTATAGGCTCGGCCAAAAACTGCTCAACATAATAAATCAATTTGAGCAAATAGCCAGATACAAAGTCCATATCCATAAATCAAAGGCATTTTTGTATACCAACGGTGAAACAACAGAAGCAGAAATCAAGAAAATATACCATTCAATATAGCAAAAAGAAAAATAAAGTACCTAGGACTAAACATAATCAAGGAGGTAAAAGACCTGTATGCCAAAAACTACATAACACTGAAGAAAGAAATCAAGGAAGACACAAACAAATTAAAACACATACCGTGTTCATGGTTTGGAAAAATCAACATCATCAAAATGTCCATACCTCCGAAAGCAATTTATGGATTAAATGCATTACCTATTAAAGTACCAATGGCATATCTCACAGACATAGAACACACACTTCAGAAATTTCTATGGAACAATAAACAACCTAGAATAGCCACATCAATCTTGAGAAAGAAGTGCAAAGTAGGAGGGTTCACAATACCTGAAACCAAAATGTATTACAAGGCCACTGTAATCAAAACAGCATGGTACTGCCATAAAAACAGGCACGTGGATCAGTTGAATAGAACAGAGAGCCCAGAAGTAAACCCAAGTCTCTACAGTCAATTAATATTTCACAAAGGGGGCAGCAACATAAAATGGAGTAAAAATAGCCTCTCTACAAAGGGATGTTGGGAGAAATGGACAGCTGCGCGCAAGAAAATGAAACTTGAGCACCAACTTACACCATACACAAAAATAAATTTAAGGTGGATAAAACATTTAAACATAAGCCATGGCACCATTAAAGTCCTAGAGGAGAACATAGGCAGGAAAATCTCGAATATTCCACGTAGCAACATTTTTATTGATATGTCCCCTAAAGCAAGGGACATAAAGGAAAGAATAAACAAATGGTATCTCATCAAAATAAAAAGCCCTTCATGGCCAAGGAAAACAGTATTAAAATAAAAAGAGAACCAAATGTGGGGGAAAACATATTTACCAATGATACCTCAGAAAAAGGTTTAATCTCCAAAATATACAAAGAACTTACACGTCTCCAGTCTATGAGGACAAGCAACCCAATTAAAAACTGGGTAAAGGACTTAGGCAGACACTTCTGCAAGGAGGACATATAGAGGATACAGAGACACATGAAAACATGCTCAATATCGTGATCAGAGAGATGCAAATTAAAACCACAATGCGATACCACTTGACACCAGTCAGAATGGCCCTCATAAACAAAGCAACAAACAGGAAGTGTTGGAGAGGTTGTAGAGAAATGGGGACCCTAGTGCACTGCTGGTGGGATAGCAGACTGGTACAACCACAATGGAAAACAGTATGGAATTTTCTAAAAAAAACTAAAAATGGATCTTCCTTTTGACCCAGCAATTCCACTGCTAGGATTATATCCTAAGAACCCAGAGACACCAATCCAAAAGAACCAATGTACCCCAATGTTCATAGCAGCACAATTTACAATAGCCAAGTGTTTGAAGCAACGTAGGTGACTATCAGTAAATGAAAGGATCAAAAAACTGTGGTACATTTACACAATGGAATTCTATGCAGCAGAAAGAAAGAAGGAGCTCCTACCCTTTGGGGAAGCATGGATGGAACTGGAGAGCATCATGCTAAGTGAAACAAGTCAGGTAGCGAAAGACAAATACCCTATGATCTCACCTTTAACAAGGAACCTAATCAACAACAACAAAAACAAACAAACAAACAAACAAGCATAATATAATCAAAAACACTGAAACTGAGAACAGGGTGACAGTCACCAGAGTGGAGACGGGAGAGAATTTCAGGGGTAAAGGGAAGGGTTTACAGGAACAAGTGTAAGGGACACATGGACAAAAACTGTGGGGTGTGGAAATGGGCGGGAGATGGGAGGGCTGTGGTGGAGGGCTGGGGTGGGAGTAAAAGATAGAAAACTATACAAGATTAACAATTAAAATAAAATTTAAAAAAAAGAAAGAAAAAAGAGAGGAGTCAAATAAACACAATCAGAAATGAAAGAGGAGACATTACAAGTGACACCACAGAAATACAAAGGATTGTAAGAAACTACTATGAAGAACTGTATCCCAAGGAATTTGAAAATCTAGATGAAATGGGCAAGTTTCTAGAAGCATAGAATCTTCCAAACCTCATTGAAAAAGATGCAGAAAGCATGAACGGACCAATAACAGCAGATGAAATTGAAGCAGTAATCAAAAACCCCCCAACACACAGAAGCCCTGGACCAGATCGTTTCAAAGGAGAATTCTACGAAATATTTAAGAAACAGCTAACTCCTATCCACAGACTATACAAAAAAATTCAAAATGATAGAAGACTCCCAAACTCTTTTTATAAAGTCAGCATCAGCCGAATCCCAAGACTAGATAAAGACACAACAAAGAAATAAAACTTCAGGCCAATATCACTGATGAACATAGACACTAAAATCCTCAACAAAATAGTGGCAAACTACATCCAACAATACATTAAAAAGATCATATGCCATGAGCAAGTGGGATTCATCCCAGGGATGCTGGGTGGTTCAACGTTTGCAAATCAGTAAATGTAATTCATCACATAAACAAAAGCAAAGACAAAAATCACATGATCATATCAATAGATGCAGAAAAAGTATGTGATAAGGTACCGAACCCATTTATGATAAAAACACTCAGCAAGGTGGGAATAGAGGGAGCATTCTTCAAAATAATAAAGGCCATATATGAGAGACCTACAGCCAACATCATACTCAATGGGAAAAAACTAAAATCTTTTCCTCTAATATCAGGAACAAAAGGTTGTCCATTTTCACCACTTCTATTCAATATAGTATTGGAAGTCTTAGCCACATCTATTAGAGAAGAAAAGGAAATAACAGACATCCAACTGAGAAGGGAGTAAACAAAACTATCATTTTTTGCAGATGACATGATAGTGTACATAGAAAATACTATAGACTCTGCCAAACAGCTGGTCAACCTAATAAATGAATTTGGCAAAACAGTGGGATTCAAAGTCAATATCGAGAAATCAAAGGCATTTTTGTATACCAAAATGAAGCAGCAGAAGCAGAAATCAAGAACAGAAATCCCATTCAATGTAGAAAAAAGAAAAATAAAATACCTAGGAGCAAACCTAAACATGCAGGTAAAAGACCTGTATGCAGAAAACTACACAACACTAGAGAAAAGAAATCAAGGAAGACGCAAACAAATGGAAACACATACCGTGGTCATGGATTGGAAGAATTAATATCATCAATATGTCCATACTACCCAAAGCAATTTACAGATTCAATGCAATACCTATTAAAGTACCAATGGCACATTTTCACTGACATAGAACAAACACTTCAAAAATTTATATGGAACCATAAATGACCCTGAATAGCTCCAGCAATTTTGAGAAAGAAGTGCAAAGCAAGAGGTATCACAATACCTGATTCCAGACTGTATTACAAGGCCACTGTAATCAAAACAGCCTGGTACTGGCACAAGAACAGACACGTGGACCAGTGGAACAGAACAGAGAGCCCAGAAATAAACCCAAGTCACTACAGTGAATTAATATTCAAAAAAGGGGCAGCAACATAAAATGGAGTAAAAATAGCCTCTTCAACCTGTGGTATTGGGAGAACTGGACAGCTATGTGCAAAAAAATGAAACTTGAGCACCAACTTACACCATACACAAAAATAAATTCAAGGTGGATAACATATTTAAATATAAGCCATGATACCATTGAAGTCCTAGAGGAGAACATAAGCAGGGAAATCTCAGATATTTCAGGAAGCAACATTGTTACTGATATGTCCCCTAAAGCACGGGACATTAAAAAAAAAATTAACCAAATGGGATCTCATCAAAATAAAAAGCTTCTGCATGGCCAAAGAAAACAGTATTAAAATAAAAAGAGAACTGACTGTATGGGAAAACATATTTGCCAATGATAACTCAGACAATGGTTTAGTTTCCAAAATATATAAAGACATTGCATGATTCCACTCTAAGAAGGTCAGCAACCTAATTACAAAATGGGCAAAGGACATCATAAACAAAGCAACAAACAGGAAGTGTTGGACAGGTTGTGGAGAAAAGGGGACCCTAGTGCACTGCTGGTGGGAGTGCAGACTGGTACAACCAGTATGGAAAGCAATATGGAATTTTCTAGGAAAACTAGAAATGGATCTACCTTTTGACCCAGCAATTTCACTGCTTGGATTATATCCTAAGAACCCTGAAACACCAATCCAAAAGAACCTATGCACCCTTATGTTCATAGCAGCACAATTTACTATAGCCAAATGTTGGAAGCAACCTAGGTGTCCATCAGTAAATGAATGAATCAAAAAACTATGGTACATTTACACAATGGAATTCTATGCTGCAGAAAGAAAGAAGGACCTCCTACCCTTTGAGACATCATGGATGGAACTGGAGAGCATCCTGCTAAGTAAGCCAGGCAGTGAAAGACAAAGACTATGTGATCTCACCTTAAATAGGAACCTAATGAACAAAACAAATGAACAAGCATAATATAACCAAAGACACTGAAATTGAGAACAGGCTGACAGTCACCAAGGAGAGGGGAGGGAATTTCTGGGGAAAAGGGGAAGGGTTTAGAGCAACGAGTTTAAAGGACACATGAACCAAAACTGGGGGGTGGAAATATGAGGTACTTGGGGAGGGCTGGTGCAGTAGGGTGGGTTGGGACTAAAAGACAGAAAACTGCCCAAGAACAACAATTAAAATAAAAAAAAATTTTTAAATGGGCAAAGGACTTAAACACTTCTCCAAGGAGGGCATACAGAGGATCCAGAGACACATGAAAAGATGGTTGATATTGCTAGATATCAGAGAGATGCAAATTAAAACCACAATGAGATACCACTTGACACCAGTCAGAATGGTCATCATAAATAAACCAACAAACAGCAAGTGTTGGAGAGGTTGTGGATAAAAGGGGACCCTAGTGCACTGTTGGTGGTATTGCATACTGGTACAACCCCTATGGAAAACAGTATTGATTTTTCCAAGAAAACTAAAAATGGAACTGCCTTTTGACCTAGCAATTCCACTTCTCAGATAATGTCCTAAGAACCCTGAAACACCAATGCAAAAAAACCTATGCACCCCTCTGTTCATAGCAGCACAATTTACAATAGCCAAATGTTGGAAGCAACCTAGGTTCCCATCAGTAAATGAAAGGATCAAAAATCTATGGTACATTTACACAATGGAATTCTATGCAGCAGAAAGAAAGAAGGAGCTCCTACCCTTTGCAACAGCATGGATGGAACTGGGGAGCATCGTGCTAAGTGAAACAAGGCAGGCAGTGAAAGACAAATACGGTATGGTCTCACCTTTAACAGGAACCTAATCAACCAAACCAACAAACAAGCATATTATAACCAAACACACTGAAATTGAGAACAGGCTGACAGTCACCAGATGGGAGAGGGGAGGGAATTTCAGGGGAAAAGGGGAAGGATTTACAGGAACAAGTATAAAGGACACATGGATAAAAACTATGGGGGTGGGAAATGGGAGGGAGGTGGGGAGGGCTGGGGTGGTGGGTTGGGTGAGAATAAAAGACAGAAAAGTGTACAAGATCAACAATTAAAATAAAAATTAAAAAAATAAAAAAGTAAAAAAAATGTTGATTACAGAGTTCACATATACTATCCCTTGTTTTCATGTACTATGGAATTCTATTGTTATATACTTATTAATTTGAATGTTACCATATTGTAGAAGCCACTAATAAATGTGTATTATGTAAAATTTTCAGATATTACTGTCAAGTTTGCTTTTTACAGTATAAAACTATACATTAATTCATAACTTGCGTATAAAGAACTGCCAACCATCCTTCTGTTATTACACTTTGAAAGAGGCTTGTTTTCAAACAACTGTATTTAAAATTTCATGCTTCTGAGCCTTCAAAGCCTTTTTGTCATGCTATTCATCACTAGGCTGAGCAATAACATTTGCACATATTTTTGGTTACATAATTAGAGAAATCTTTCAAAATATGATGCTTATATACATTGCTTAGCAGAAAAAAAAATGCCCAAAGGAACACTTCTTATGAAAACAAAGCCAAACAGGCATTATTTATTGTATTCCCTGCATTTATCCTTAACTCGCTCCCTCCCAAAAAGTATTGTGGTATTAGTTTATTTCCATCCCTGACCCACTAGTCTAGGGATCACTCCCAAGCTATTGACACAGTGATTGGCACAGCATTCTAGGCCTGAGCCCACCAGTCTATGACTGCTCTCCAGTCACCAGGAATAACTCACATATGTGCAAGTTAAGAAGCTGCACAGTATATTTGCTGGGACTTATACAGAGATGAAAGACACATTCCTTTTTTCTCTGGACAATGTGTTTGTGATTGTGATGCATGGATTACAAGAGCTTTTTTCCCCCAAATCTCCCTCCTGATAAAGATAAACAAAACAGAGCTCTCCAAGAAAATCCCATAGACACAGACCATGAGGCATTAGATCTATCCATTCCTGAAGACCATCCTCCCCTTGGCTCTCTGGCTCCATGATTCTAAATATGTATTTACAGTTAGAGATACTTTGTGTTTTATGTTATTTATAGATGAAAGTATTTTAACTTATATCTAGGACTATTATTACTATTGACTGGTCACAGTGGTATTCTAAAATAGGAACAAAATATGTTCTATGTGGATTCTTGCCTGACACAATGATATTAAAGTAATGGTTATTATAAGTTAAATATACAGCCAAGAATCACATAGATTCTAAACTAGCGAGCCAAGATTTGAACCAAAATCTCTTTTACCCAAAAGTCTGTGAAGTTAATTTTGTCTCAGTATTTTCATAACCAGAATATTACCACCTCTGGAGGAAGTTCAGAGAGAGGGTTTATGTGCACACTTTTTGAAGTATAATTTCAGGGATACCCCACTCATTCTTGCCTGGAAGAGATTAGAGTATTTTATTGATTTTACCTGATATGAAGACCCAATTCTGTGCCACCAAGCCACACAACAGTTTTTATTGCTGGATGCCGAGGTGGCCACATTCATTCAGAGATCTTTAAGTTGAAGTTTATTGTAAGACATTCCTAAGACAGCTGGAGTGCCCTAGGCACAGAAAAAAAATATTTCAAAAAGTATCTAGATGACTCTTATTGATACATTTGTACTTAACAATTATAATGCTAAAAAGAGAATAGAGAAAAACATAAAATAACATCACATGAAAAGTAAGAGGTCCTTAGTTGGTCACAAGATGGATGAGGCAGCAATATAATGAGAACTTTCTTGGTCACTGAGGTCATATTCCTTCGTGAGGAGACTAAGGAATTCTCCATAGAAAATAAAATCTATTCTTTATATCTTATCCTTTAAATAATCTTTAGAACAATTTCTGGTAGAACTGGGATTATTACACCTATCACTGTTTCCTATGGAATGTTGATGTACCCCAGGAAACAGACTTCCTTCCCCCAGAAATGGGAAAAATTCTTATTTATTGGCATGTTTAGTGACAGCTGTATCAGGAACAGCAGGAAAAAGGACAAGGGGTATTTTCTACTCATAAAGAGGAATGGTGAGACCAGCAGAGTATATTACAGACAGGGACACAAGCCAGACCATCAGTGTTGGATTCTCATGTGCTCTGCTACTTAATAGCTGGGTGACCTTCATAACATCACTTCATTTCTTTGGTATATTTCATTAAAATTACACACACACACACACACACATATATAATTTAAGTGAATTTACATATTGAAACTTTAAACTATGACATCATAGGTAATACACACTCAAATATTTTCTAGCAGCCATAGTGATGTTAATAATCACAAGACTAAAAATGAAAGGAGTGTCATGAGCTATATCAGATGCTGTCTGCATGTGGTGCTTTACAAATATTGTTCTTTAATCATAAGACATCTCTTTAATAAGAGATAAAGAGATTATCCTTATTTTTAGATGAGAAAGTTAGGAAATAGTGGTTAAGAAATTTTCCCTGTTCAATTACCTTAGGGATTTTGGGATATGGACTTGGCTCTGCCTGTGTTGAGACTACGATGGTAACTGGTACTCCAGGCCGTTTTTCTCCATGCAATCTTATTTGAGTCAGAACAGATCACTGAGTCTCCTATAAGGAGGCATAACTCTCATTTATTAATCAGCAAATATCCTATATTCCTTGAACACAATGCATTACTTAAAATAGAGCTTGCTGCTTCAGAAAGTGAATTAATTATATCATCAGTTTTAGGAAACTATTAAGCCATGACTGTGATTTAAATCGCGTCAGAGAAAATGACAGGCTGTATCAGTCTGTGAAAATGGCTTGAAAACATAGGACTGCAGGACAGAGCTGCACCATGTGTCTCTGTACATAAGGGCATAAGGGCCAAAAAATAACATCTTCCTGGATAATGAAAGCAGGTAAAATTGTCAGAATCTGTGCTTAAAATATTGATGAGGATATAATGCAACCAAAAATAAAGATTACTGTGGGCATTTATCTGACCATTAGTTCTCTAAGGGCAGGGGTTCTTTATTGTGCCTGTTTCCTTGTTCTATGTTACTGATTGACCCTTGCAATGAACCTCTGGACAAGACTTATACCAGTTCCATCACCCTGCCTTCTTGCAGCCCAGATCAGTCATATTATGATAGAATATAAGTCCTTGGTCCCATATAAAGTCAGACTCTCTACCTGTTCCCTGAATTCTATCCCCATCCATTTTTCCCAAGAATATTGCTTCTGAAATTGCCTTTTTCTCTTTTGCATCACCAAGTTCTCTTCCTCTCTCAGCTGGATCACTCCACCTCGAATGCAACATGGGTTATTCTGATCCTTCTGAAAAATCATCACCTAATCTCATATTCCTTCTGGTCACAGCACCCTTTTCCAATTCCATGCAAAACTCCTGTGAAAGAGTCTTCAATTTTTATTGTCCTTTCCCTTGCCTAACTTTCCATTCTCTCTTCAGCCTACTTGAATGAAGTTTTATCCTTGCAACTGCAATGGCTAAGCTCTTTTCAAGGTCACAAATTGTCACTGCTAGAAGTTCATTCACTGCTCTAGTTTACTGGACTTTTAGCACCATTTGACAGAAGTCACAGCACTTTCTTGAAACATACACTCTCTTTGCCTCCAGAATATCCAGGATACCAAATTTCCATCTTACCTCATTATTCTCTTCTCCTTTATGGCTCCTCCCCATTAGACATGTAGACATCACAAGGCTCCAGACATCTTCCTCATTTAGCACACTCTCCAACTAGATCATCTCATATAGTCTCATGACTTCAGCTAACACCTACACATAGATGATACTTAAATATACACTTCCCGGAACTTACTACTGAGTTCCAAACTTTTCAGATTTATAATGGTCAGAACTGTTTTTTCAACCTTTCTTGTTGCACCATTCAATGAATGAATTAAACCATCTGTTTATTCCCCAAATCTTCACCATCGTTGAGTCCTCCTTTCCCCTCACATATTCTCAGTTATTCAATAAACTTACTTTTCTCCACCTGCAAAATACTTCTGTATGTATTATCCAACCACTTCTCTGATAAACCAAAATTCACAACACATTATCCTTCACCTGTATTGCTACTATCATATCCTAGTAGCATCTTCACCTACACTCCTGACTCATTATATTCATCAGTTACAGAGCAGCCAGACTTTTCTTTAAAAAGCATGAATCATATTTTGTCACTCCAATGCTCAAATTCTCAATGGCTGTGTATTATGCTTGGATAAAAAATGAAAACTTTTTATCCTGTGGCCTTCAAGACTACACATGACCTGGTGTGTGGTTCCTCTCAGGTTCCAATTCTTGAAACACTGTTCTAGTCACTCTGGTTTTCTCCACAAAAAAAAAAAAAAAAAAAAAAAAAAGATTTTTTCTACCTAAAGGTTTATCATATGATTGAAATTCATTTTCCATCTTGTTAAATGACAATTGTCTTCAAGTAATTAATTCCTCTGGACAGGTTACTGATCCAGAACCTTTTCTTGATTCTCTATGCTGAAGAAGCTCACCCATCACTTTTAATGATGTCAACTTGTCTTATACTGTTCTTGACATTTATCGCTATCTGAAATTAGACTCTTTGCTTACTTACTTATTGATTTGCCTGTGTATTTTCTTATCCTCTGTATCATCCTGATCTCCAGCCTCTGGGACATAAGGCTTATGACAGTGAAAATAATGTTTTATTTATTCATCATTGTATTTAGTGAATAACTCCTGAATATCTCTTTGCAAATGTTGGGGAAGAAAGATAACCGAGGGGAAACTGTAAAAGGTAAAATAAACAAATAAAGATAAAAGATCATTTCTACTGAGAAAAATAGTATTTTTACAATTCTGTTAAATTTAACGTTCTCAGGATGTGTGCATTTTGGGGGGCCATGGATATATAATCCAAATCTATCATTCCTGGGTCACTGTGACAAGATCTAGCAGCCTCTAAATATATAAAAAAAAAAAACAAAGTTAGCTAGAGAAAGAGGTTTCCAGAAGCACACAAAATGGAGAGCATAGAGCCAACAGATGGAGCCTAGGAAAATTTTTCTCTTTGCCTCTATCTTTTTCTTTTAGAAAATAGTTTTCTAACAGCATTTGATCCTACTTTGTTTTTTTTTCTCTTGTTATTATACCACAGTCATTATTATCATTTAGAGAAGAGGTAATATTCATTGAATTCCAACAGATTTTAAAATCCAGATAAAAGAATACTGGTACATTTGGCTTACCACTGAGTCTTGCTAACTAACCCAGATCTTAGGACCTCATATGTATCAAAATGGTAGGAACTCTGTTCAGCATGTCAGGTGCTGTCCCCTTATCTTCACAAAAACAATATAATGTGGATACTTTGTTTTCTTTCTCATTGAGATGAAGTGTACTAACAAACTGGAACATAGATTAATTTTCATCACAAAGGTGACATATTTATAAATAAAATGGGACTTCAATCAAGTTGATGTTCTTCTAATGACTCATGTTTTTAATTACTAACTTGATAATTCTCAAACTTTAAGGTACAGATGAATCATCTGGACTACTTCGTGTAAAGCCAGATTCCCAATTATCAACTCGACTACACCCTTCACAAGTCGTGGGTGATGCCCTGCTCTGTACTTTGGCAACAAGACAGTAACTCCAGAATAGTAGGGAAGAAGATCCTTCTTGGATGAAAGATGTATAATGTACACTACTCACTGGACATAAACACATTATAGGAATTTAAGAATATTTACCATACAGGAAATAATTAATTGGGAAATATGAAGTTCTTTTGAATTAAAATCACGTTTAAATTAAAAACAATATTTCAAGCATTCTTTCAAACATCTCATGTTATATATGACATATCAACAATATTATATGAACTACAGCAGGAACACTAGAATCAAACTTTCAAGAACATTACTTTTCTAATGAAAGAGAATCCTAGTGCAATATTGGTGGAAATTCAGGCTGATGCATTCACTGTGGAAAACAGTATGGAATTTCCTCAGAAAACTAAAAATGGAACTGCCTTTAGTCCCAGCAATTCCACTACTGGGATTATATCCTAAGAACCATGAAATACCAATCCAAAAGAACCTATGCACACCAATGTTCATAGCTGTACAATTTACAAGAGCAATTGCTGGAAGCAACCTAAGTGCTCATCAGTAAATGCATGGATCAAAAAACGGTGCTATATTTACATGATGGAATATTATGTAACAGAAACAAAGGAGGAGGCCCTACCCTTTGAGACAGCATGGATGGATCTGGAGGGCATTATACTAAGTGAAATAAGCCAGGCAGTGAAAGATGAATACCATATGGTATCACCTATAAGTGGAACATAATCAACAAAACAAACAAACAAGCACAATATACTGAGAGATATTGAAAATAAGAACAAATAGATGCAACCAGAAGGGAGGTGGGAGGGGGTAATGGGGGAAACGGGGAAGAATTTTCAGGAACATCTATAAAGAACCCATGGACAAAACCAAAGAGGATAGGAACAAGGGTAGGAAGTGGGGATGACTGGTGTGGAGGGGGAGTGGTCGAGGGTAAATGGATACAATTGTACTTGAACAACAATAAAAAATTTGAAAAAAGAACATTACTTCTCTTATAAAATCACATACTTTCTTTTTAAGCAATTGCCATAAAGCCTGAAGAACCACATAAGCTGTCACAAAAGGTACTAGAAAGCATTATGCTAAGTGAAATAAGCCAGGCAGTGAGAGACAAATACCATACTACTTCACCTTTAACAGGAACCTAATCAACAAAACAAACAACCAAAATATAATCAAAGACACTGAAATTGAGATGAGGCTGATAGTGATCAGGGTGGAGAGGGGAGAGAATTTCAGGGAAAAGGGGAAAGGTTTGCAGGAACAAGTATGAAGGACACATGGACAAAAACAAGGGGGTTTTAGAAATGGGAGGGAAGTTGGAAGGGCTGGGGGAGGTGGCTAGGATGGGGATAAAAGGCAGAAAACTGTACTTGAACAACAATTAAGATAAAATTAAATTTTAAAAAAATCACATAAACTTGGAAATGAACTGCAAGCCTCAATACTAACATGGTACTGGTCTTCCCACATAATCTTAAAAGTGAGCTGTGTGGGTGCTCTGTAACATCATGTAATTGACAGGACCCAGATGTCCTAAACAGCCACAATGCTTTCAATTTGTTTGTTTTATTTGGTCAAATTCATATTTTCTGTCATTGACTTTATTTGACCTACTAGAAGACCACTTTACTGATCTGTAAAATTTGTTACACTTGGAAATGTATACTCTAAATAAGAAATAAAGATATAGCAAATGTGAACATAATTTAGATTGAGGTTGTTATCTTAGGTGATTCCCTCCTTAAAAAATTATCAGTGCTTATTTTTTACTACAAAAAATCAGAGAGAGTTTATAATAAAAGTTTAAAATATTTTATAGTTATATTGACAGGTAAAGGAAAATCTAAATATTGCCTATTTAGGACCTGTGTCAGATCAAAGCAGGCTCTTTCACTCAAGTTATGGTCAAAGTAGGGAAAAAAGAGCCTTGCTAATTCAGAGCACAGGTAAAAAACATGCTTCCGAAAGGAGTAACAAAAAAGCAGTACATATGAAGAGAATAATGACATCTTTTTGTTTATAACTGTATTTGAATTAATAGATAAAATCTAAGCAGTGCCACAGGGGAGAATGCAAATATATTCATAACCTGATCATTAAAATAATACTTTATTTCAGGGTATAAACAACTGCCTTTCTCTCCTCCCCTTTTTGTGTTAGTTACAAAGATAAACATATAATCAACACAACAGGAAAAAATGTGCTCTTACTTTCCAGTTCTGAGGAAAAGCCATCTGTAATTTTTTCAAAAACTGATCAGCAATAAAAAATATTAGCCTACAATCAAGTGCTCTGTTCATCATATCAGGAAAACCAACAGGGGACTTCCGGTCAAGATGGAGGTGCAGGTGGACACACTGTGCCTCCTTGCACAACCAAAATTAAGGACAACAAAGATATAGAAACAAGAAAACAATTGGAAGTGATAGAAAATTGAACTGTACAGAAGTCCAACCATTCATCCAGACTGGTAAGAGGGGTGGAGTCACAGCAGGAAAAAGTGGAGGTTCGCAGACTCGGGTGTGCAGGAGGCCCAGGCATGCAGGCGGCTAGCAAACTCCAGGTGTACAAGCGGCAGCTAGCAGAGCCTGGGCATGGGGTGGCAAGGGGCAGACCCAGTGAGGCTGTGCAAGGTGACTGGCTGACCAGGTGGTCCCACATTCCTGTGCAGATAATCAAGGTGAAAACAGGTATCAAGACAGACCTTGCAACCCAGGGCCCCAGCACTGGGAAATAAAACCTAAAAACATTGATTGAAAATACTTGCGGGGGTTGAGGTGTTGGGAGAGACTACCAGCCTCCCAGGAGAGTTTGTTGGAGAGACCCACAGGGTCCTAGAATATACACAAGCCCACCCACATGGAAATCAGCATGAGAAGGGCCCAATTTGCTTGTGGGAAGTGGAAGAAGTGACTGGAATCAGAGAGAGCAGAGCAAGCGCCATTGTTCCCTCTTGGACCCCGCCCCCACATACAGCATCACGACATAGCAACTGGGCTGCCCTGCCCTGGGGAATACTTAAGGCTTCGCCACTCACTATGTAACAGCTGCAACCAGACCAAAAAAAAAAAAAAAAAAAAAAAAAAAAAAAGGCTCAAACGGGAGAACAGATCAAAGCCCCAGAGCCAAGTCATCTAAGCAACCAAGAGATAGCCAACCTATCAGATGCACAGTTCAAAGCCCTGGTGATCAGGATACTCACAGAATTGGTTGCTTTTGCTCACAAATTAGATGAACAAATGAAAGCTACAATAAGTGAAATGAAGAAAAATGCACAGTGAACCAATAGAGATGGGAGGAAAACTGGGACTCAAATCAATGGAGTGGACCAGAAGGAAGAAACAAACAACCAAACAGGAAACAAGGAAGAAACAAGGATTCAAAAAAATGAGGAGAGGCTTAGGAACCTCCAGGACATCTTTAAGCATTCCAACATTCGAATTATACGGGTACCAGAAGGGGAAGAGGAAGAGCAACAAGTGGAAAACTTATTTGAACAAATGATAAAGGAGAACTTCCCCAATCTGGCAAAGGAAATAGACTTCCAGGAAGTCCAGGAAACTCAGAGAGTCCCAAAGAAGTTGGACCCAATGAGGAACATGCCAAGGCACATCATAATACCATTAGCCAAGATTCAAGTGAGGGAGAGAATTCTAGAAGCAGCAAGGGATAAAGGGACAGTCACCTATGAAGGAGTTCCCATCAGACTGTCAGCTGATTTCTCAAAAGAGACCTTGCAGGCAAGAAGGGGCTGGAAAAAAATATTCCAAGTCATGAAAGTCAAAGACCTACATTCAGGATTGCTCTATCCAGCAAAGCTGACATTTAGAATGGAAGGGAAGATAAAGTGCTTCTCAGATAAGATCAAGGTAAAGGAGTTCATCATCAACAAGCCCTTATTATATGAAATGTTAAAGAGACTCATCTAAGAAAAAGAAGATAAAAAATATGACAGTAAAGAGGCAGCAAACTCACAGCTATTAACAACCACACCTAAAACAAAAGCAAACAACTAGAATAGGAACAGAACCACAGAAATGGAGATCACATGGAGGGTTAGCAGCAGGGGAATGGGAGGAGGAGAGATGGGGAAACGGTACAGAGAATAAGTAGCATAGACAGTGAGTAGAAAATTGATAGGGTGAGGGCAAGAATAGTGTGGGAAATGTAGAAGCTAAAGAACTTATGACACATAGACATGAACTAAAGGGGGGGAATGTGGGTGGGAAGGGGTGTGCAGGGTGGAGGGGAATGATGTGGGAGAAATGGGACAACTGTAATAGTATAATCAATAAAATATATTACAAAAACAGAAAATAAAAAACAAATTTCCTACTGTCCCAGATCTTAAAGGTTATTTGAAAACTACTTTGTACAATATATGTTATGTTCTTATACATTAAGGGTAAAATGAGACATAAAGACAATCACATTAGAGGAAGGAAGGGTGTATGTGTGATGGTCAGGTTAAAAGATCCTCATGGAGAAAGTGGGACTGAGGATAAATGCTGAAAGACAGACTTAGATTTGTTTGAAGACATAGACAGGAAATTCCAAGAGAAGCAAACACATGGATAAAGTCACAGAGGAAGGGAGAGAAAATTGGCTACACTTGTAAAACTTGAGGTTTTAGGAAAATACAAGTAAGATTTGAAGGATAGGGTCACAATAAAGAAGGTTATGCCTGTCGATCTGAGACTGTAGGAAGATGGCAGGTACTGAAGGTTTTGAGGCTAGAAGTGATGTTTTGAAATTACAATTGGAAAACATGAGTGTAGAGGGGAGTGGTGAAATGCTTGGAGATGGCAATATTCCAGAGGCAGAAGCAATCAGAATGTAGAGAAAGGTAATACATCACATAAACTAAAGACAAAAATCTCATGGTTATAACAATAGATGCAAAAAACATTTGGTAAGGTACAGCATCCATTTATGATAAAAACAGTCAGCAAAGTGGGAGTAGAGGAAGCATTCCTCAACATAATAGAGGCCATATATTTGTGACCTACAGCCAGCATCATACTAAACGGGCAAAAACTAAAAGCATTCCCCTTAAGATCAGGAACAAGAAAAGAATATCTGCTTTCACCACTCATATTCAACATAATATTGGAGGTCCTAGCCACAACAGACAAGAGAAAGAAATAAAAGGCATACAAATTGGAAAGGAGAAAACAAAATTGTCATTGTTTGCAGATGACATGACAGTGTACATAAAAAATCCTATATATTCCACCAAAGAACTACTTGATCTAATAAATGAATTTGGCAAAACAGCGGGATACAAAGTCAATATTCAGAAATCAAAGGCATTTTTTTGTACACAAACAATGAAATATCAGAAACAGAAATCAGGAAAAAAATCCCATTTGCTATAGCAACAACAAAAATAAAGTACCTGGAAATAAACCTAATGGAGGAGGTAAAAGACCTGTACTCAGAAAATTACACAACACTGAGGAAAGAAATTAAGGAAGACACAAATGAATGGAAGCATGTACTATGTTGATGGATTTAAAGAATTAACATCAAAATGTCCATAATACCCAAAGAATTTATAGATTCAATGCAATCCCTAATAAAGTACCAATGACATATTTCACAGATATAGAATAAAAATTTCAAAAACTTGTATGGAATCATAAACAACCCCAAATAGCTGCAGCAATTTTGAGAAAGAAGAACCAAGTAGGAGAGATCACAATACCTGATACCTGATACCACTTTACACCAGTCAGAATGGCCATCATAAACAAATCAATAAACATGTGGTGGATAGGATGTGGAGAAAAGGGAACCCTAGTGCACTGTTAGTGGGAGTGCAGACTGGTGCAGCCACTGTAGAAAGCAGTATGGAATTTCCTCAGAAAACTAAGAATGGAGCTGCCTTTTGACTTGGAAATTCCACTGCTGGGATTATATCCTAAGAACCCTGAAGCACCAATTCATAAGAACCTATACATACCAATGTTCATAGCAGCACAATTTATAATAGCCAAGTGCTGGAAACAACCTAAGTGCCCATCAGTAAAGCAATGATCCAAATACCATGATACATTTATACAATGGAATATTATGCAGCAGAAAAAAAGAAGGAGCTCCTAACCTTTGTGACAGCTTATGGAACTGGAGAGCATTATGCTAAGTGAAATAAGCTAGGTGGTGAAAGACAGATAGTATATGATCTCATGTTTAAGTCGAACCTATTCAAAACAAATAAACAAACAATATATAACCAGAGACTTTGAAATTAAGAACAATCTGACAGTAACCAGAAGGGAGGTGGAATGGGATAATGGGGGAAGAGGGGATGGTTTTTCAAAAACAACTCTAAAGAACTGATGGACAAAACCAAGGGGTTGTGGAATCAGGGGAGGGAGGTGGGGATGGCTGCGGTAAGCGGGGAGTGGAGGGGGCAGAAATGCAGAGAACTGTACTTGAACAACAATAAAAAAAATTTAAAAAATAATAATCATCTATTATTTCAATAATGAGAAATGCCAATGAAGTTATTTTTTAAAAGAGAAATAAAATTTGAAATTATCAAGAAAAAAAGAAGAAAGAAAGAAAGAAGAAAGAAAGAAAGAAAGAAAGAAAGAAAGAAAGAAAGAAAGAAAGGGAGGGAGGGAGGGAGGGAGGGAGGAAGGAAGGAAGGAAGGAAGGAAGGAAGGAAGGAAGGAAGGGAGGGAGCGAGGGAAAGAGAAAATACCCTGAGGAGCCCTGAAACTTCAGACATTGGCCACTTAAAAAATGTTTTTTAAATCATGGGAATAGAAGATATTCACATATAATAATCGTTGTTGTTAAGAAAGTAGCCAGTTCTCTATTTCATTGTCTTTGGTTATATTTTGCTTGTTTGTTTGTTTTGTTGTTTGGGTTCCTGCTAAAGGTGGGATCATATGGTATTTGTCTTTAACCAGAGTAAAAGACAGAAAACTGTACTTGAACAACAATTGAAATAAAATTCGAAATAAAAATAAAAATAAAAGAAAGTAGCCAAACATCTCTGAGGCTTTTCCCTGGAAATCTGTAAGATTACTGAGAAACAGCCACTTATTCGTTTGTTTAGGCATCTTTATCTACCTTTGGATATATAAGTCTCCCAAAATAAATTAGGGAGAACACATTTTTTTTATCACAATTAAAAACAAAAAGTTGAAATAAATTTCACTATAATTTAGCTACTCACATATTAGCTACTCCAGTCAGAGTCATAACAGGTGAGTAAGCTTTTTCTTTGCTGAAGGTTATTTATAAATTGTGTGTCACATTTCTTTGGTGTACTCCATTCACAGAAGAAGCTGTTCTAGTTCTGTGGCCTAGGGCCCTTCAAACAATGAACTGTCCTCCTAAGAGTTAGGATAAAGACTAACCCTTCAAGGATGCAGTCTTGTTTGGGATAAAAGGCCATGTGAAAGTCTTGGGAGCACTGCCACATGGGGTACTGAATATTTCATCTCATTAAGGAAATATACTCATAATCTGGCACCAATTAAAGAAGTAGCCTCATATTGGCATATTACAAAAACACTTCAGAAATAAAATAAAAAAGAATTATTATGAAATTAGAATACTAATATATGTGATATTTCAAGTTTAAGTGGTTGGGGGAAAGCAGAGACATTAGGAGACACAACAGATTTTGAGTAGATACTAATGAATTTATTTCTGACATTTTGAATGTGAGCTAATGAGAGAACATCAACATTGCAAGGTGTAGAAAACATTTACTAGATGTAGGATGGCATGTCAGCAGACAGATATTGGGATAAAAATGTTGAAGTCATCTACATAAAGATTAAAAATCATACACTATAATTAAGAGAGAATTTGGATAAAGGTTAGCAAAGATCAACAGACTAAGCTTTGGTGATATTCCAGTGAGAGATGTGAAAAAGAGCTATTATTAACAGAAAAGCAAAGGCAAACAGGAAGGAAACAAGAAGGATAACAATGTTATTACTGAACTCTGACAGGTAAACATTTTTCACATATTGCTCTAATTAGAATCTTTATCTTGGCCATGTTCTGAAATTTTTGTAAGCAATACTAATACTTAGTAGTAATATAAAAACATAGCATTTACAATAATTATAGAGTAATGAATTTATGTGTGAATATATGAAAGTCAATTTGTTAAACAAGAATCACCATTACAAAGTCTATAGGATTTTCTATGTACACTATCATGTCATCTGCAAACAATGATAGTTTTGTTTCCTCCTTTCCAATTTGGATGCCTTTTATTTCCTTTTCTTGTCTAATCACCGTGGCTAAGACTTCCAATACTATATTGAATAGAATTGGTGAAAATGGACAACCTTGTTTTGTTCCTGATCTTAGTGGGAAAGATTTTAGTTTTTGCCCATTGAGTATGATGTTGGCTGTAGGTCTCTCATATATGGCCTTTATTATATTGAGGAATGCTCCCTCTATTCCCACTTTGCTGAGTGTTTTTATCATAAATGGGTGTTGTACCTTATCAAATGCTTTTTCCACATCTATTGATATGATCATGTGATTTTTGTCTTTGCTTTTGTTTATGTGATGTACTACCTTTACTAATTTGCGAGTGTTGAACCATCCTTGCATCCCTGGGATGAATCCCACTTGGTTATGGTGTATGATCTTTTTAATGTATTGTTGGATGTAGTTTGCCAATATTTTGTTAAGGATTTTAGCGTCTATGTTCATCAGTGATATTGGCCTGAAGTTTTCTTTCTTTGTTATGTCTTTATCTGGTTTTGGGATTAGGATGATGCTGGCTTCATAAAAAGAGTTTGGGAGTCTTCCATCATTTTGGATTTTTTTGAATAGTCTGTGAAGGATAGGGGTTAGCTCTTCCTTCAATGTTTTGTAGAATTCTCCTGTGAAACCATCTGGTCCAGGGTTTTTGTGTGCCGGGAATTTTTTGATTACTGCTTCAATTTACAATAGCCAAGTGTTGGAAGCAACCTAGGTGCCCATCAGTAAATGAATGGATCAAAAAACTGTGGTACATTTACACAATGGAATTCCATGCAGCAGAAAGAAAGAAGGAGCTCCTACCCTTTGCAACAGCATGGATGGAACTGGAGAGCATCATGCTAAGCGAAATAAGCCAGGCAGTGAAAGACAAATACCATATGATCTCACTTTTAACAGGAAGCTAATCAACAAAACAAACAAACAAGTATAATATAACCAAAGACTCTGAAATTGGGAACAGGCTGACAGTCACCAGAGGGGAGAGGGGAGGGAATTTCAGGGGAAAAGGGGAAGGGTTTAGAGCAACAAGTATAAAGGACCCATGGACAAAAACTAGGGGGTTGGAAATGGGAGGGAGGTGGGGAGGGCTGAAGTGGTGGGCTGGGGTGGGAGTAAAAGACAGAAAATTGTACAAAAAATAATCCTTTTTCTTTTCAAATTAAAAAATGTATATAAAAATAAAAATAAAAAAAGAATCACCATTACTTTATTTATAATCTTCGAATATTTAAACGTGCTCTAGGGTTACATGACATCTTCAGTCTGTAAAGTAACTTGGCCCAGTTTCTGTCTCAGTATCAAAAATGGAGAACAGTATAGTTATTATTCATTTTTTCATTCTCTCAAGGCTACGAGGAACAAAGTTCTTATTGCAACCTCTATAAGGCTATGTTCCAGGGTGTGATATTTAGGAAATCTAGTTGATCTCTGCGCAGAGAAGGCAAAATTTTAAACAGAAAGTTCAATCTAGAATATTGACTAAAAACCTCCACAATGTGAGTATAATTCCAAGACTCTTGGGTTTCTTATGAGGCAGAAAGAAGATATTAAGTGCTGGAGAAAACCTAATTTGTTCAAACACAGATTGGTCTTTCTTTTTCTCATAAACTGATATGATAGTTTCTAACTCCTGTATAAAGGAACTCTAATGATTAACTGAAGACATGACCTTAGAGTAATTTCATCTATTTAACTCCAAACATCTCAACAGAATTACTCTTTCCTCTTATTGGACACTCAAGGTTGAATATATGTGCTGTCCATAGGCATCACCTTCAGCCACCAAGGAGACTGCAGCAGATATTGGGTGGGGAGACACCTTGCTCACAGATGCATTCCCTGTAGATTTGCTGGGACCTGCATGAATGGTAACATGAAGTTGACTCACATGTCCCTCAGAGACACTTGAGTACCACAAGCATGGTGTTTTCCAGATGCACTCTGTCTGACTCATCTCTTTGTACCAATAGTAATGATGTTTAAGCCAGGAAAATTATTTTCCTTTTGTTGTATATAAAAATGATCCTTGCACTAAATTGTAAAACTAAGTCCAGCAACTCAAAGAAAATGGAGAAATATATTGGTAGCTTTGTAACTTGGTGCATGCTAATATTCATATTTGTATTCATATGTAATAAGTTTCTGAAATGTTCAGTTATTTTAGAATGACCCTGCATTTGACCCTCCTAGGCAGGCATTACATAAGCAAGTTATATTCTACAAAGACAGCCCAAAAGGAACAAGTGTACATTTGATTGATGTATCACAAAAGTATGTAAAATTAATCAATTAAAATAGTAATATGTTTAGTTATAGAGATAAATATAGTAGTGGAGACAGTTTACATTCCAATGTGTGCTTTTAGTCAAAGCTAGGTTATTTTCTAGAATACTATGTTTCATTCCAATAATTCTCAGCAAACTAAGGTATTTAATTTTACATAAAGAGAAATTTCATAACTTTCTACCTCTCCTCACAGGAGATAACTACATAAAATCAGTACAGGATACATTGAAGATCTCATTTCAGCCACTTCTGCACCTGGTGAGCCCAGCTATCATTACAAAAAGAAAAAATATCTTGTACAATCAATATGCCCATGTCTACTAACTACCTTTTATAGGCTAATAAGATACAAGGAACTATCTTATTTCATTTAACAAAATACAATACAATTTCCTAGCAAAATCCATTAACTTTGTAGGGTCTGCTATGGTCCAAAACTTGGTACCCCACCCCAATTTACATGTTGAAATCCAAACTCCAAAGGTGATGGCACTAGTAGGTGGGATCCTTGGAAGATGCTTAGGTCATGATGGTTGAGACTTTATAAGTGGGATTAGTGCCCTTATAAGAAGGTCCATAGAACTCCCTACACCCTTCCACAGGTGATGACAAAATGAGATGTTTTCCACCTGGATAAGGGCCCTTGCCTGAACTTGTGGGCACCATAAACTTGGACTTTTCAGCTTCCAAAAGTGTAAGAAATAAATTTCTATTGTTTATAAGCCAATCAGTCTGTTAAATTTTATTACTACAGTCTGAGCAGACTGAAACAGGATCACACAAAAAATTAAAAAGGAGAAAGTGAGCTGAGACATGAATGCTGTATTTGTCCCCATTCCAGTAATTTAGATGCCATGGAAAGCCACCTATCAGTAAAAGCCATAGTCAGTACCTTGAGGACACTCACATACAAAGAACTAGAAGTGTTGTTTTCAAATTTGACACTTACATGCCCGATATTACATTGTAAGAATATTGTCTCAAAGACTTAAGGTGTAACGTCTCTAAATACATTGCACATAAAAGAAAGTAAAATAAGAGGAAAAAATCCTTAAAATTGTTCAATCTTCATTTCCCAAGTCATCACAACTGTACGTCTGTTAGATGAGGATTGAAGTATTGATATGTCTCAGTTTTTGTTTGTTTTCTTGAATGGCAAACAGAAGGTATTTGCTTGAATCATTATAATTGGTGTTGACATTCACTTCATTAACTATTTCACTCTCACAGATCTAGAAATAAAACTATAGGCTTTAATTGCCACATGCCAACCCATCATCCACAAGACAGATCTTTTTTGCAAAATATTTTAATAAAAATAACAATGCTGTAATGAAGTACATGTATTCTTGAAAAATTCTTACTTTCTGAAAAAAAGGCACTGAAAATATCTGTGCTTACAGGAAGAAGAGCTTGTGTAGATCAGTCATGACATATACAAGTTTGTAATTATAGCCAAACCCAAGATAAGTACTAATTTAAAATAGTAACACCATAGTTATTTTTTAAAATTAAATTTTAGAATATTGATACAACCCTGGCCAGGTAGCTGAGTTTATTAGAGTATTGCCCTGATATGTCAAGGTTGTGGTTTTGACATAAAAGGAATTAACCAATGAAAGCATAAATAAGTGGAGCAACAAATTGATGTTTCTCTCTCTCTCTCTATCAAATCAATTTTTATACACACACACACACACACACACAATGGAGAAACATGATGGATCTCTAATGTAAACTGTGGCCCATGGACATGGGCATAACCTAGAAAGTTTTTAGAAACACTGGATCCCCAGCCTACTGAAGCAGAACCTCTGGGACAGGCCTGGATATGGCTTTATCAAGCCTTCCAGTTGAGTGTAATGCAGGGTCAGGTTAGTGAGTCACTTATTACACTGAGTAACACACTTGGTCTTTCAAAGTTAAAAGAGGTGAGCTTACTGGATAACAGTACAATGAGAAAGTGATCTGGGTGGCTAAATTATGGGGCGCAGGGCAAAATGTACACCTGCCTGGTAAGTAAGCAGCCTCCTCCAGCCCAGAGGCTGTGAACTGGGCTCAAGCCAGTGATCTGCTTCAGAGAACAATAACAGAGGATAGTGATGGATGTTGCTTCTGTTGGCTGCTGGCTCAGAGCTGCCCATGTGGCAGGGGCAGGGTACCCAAGTCAGTAGCCAGCAAACTCAGCCCATAGCCCTACCTACAGTTGGTGGACTCAGAAACGCACTCTCCTCTGGGGAAGATGGGATTCAGTTTGTGGGCCACAGTGCTGACCCACAGAGATTGTTAAAAAAAAGTGTTAAATGCTCAGGTTTGGGGGGGAAAATGCAAGTGGGCATGCAACCTGAGGCTACATATCTGTGTACCTTTGCTGTTTGGTGCAGAAAGAACTCGGCATCACGGATGACATCATGCCTCCTCCAGCAGCACAGACAGGTGCGACCAACCACATTTCCAACAACAACCCACAGCTGAATGCAGTCCCACAAGATTACAGCAGGATGGAAGCATCCTTGCCACAGCATGCTTATGTTGGTGCTACATAAATTGCTGTGTTCTGGCTTTGCTGTGTGCTCAGTCACCAAGAGGCCACCAGGACTCTAATGAATCCATAGTGACCTTATGGCCTGGACATCACCTGGCAGGAACGCCCACAGCCTGTCCCCTTTCTCACCTGGTATGACCACTGAGATGACTTCTGTGGCTCAGATGCCTTTAAGGTGCCCTTTGGTGACCACCATTAGAAAACAGCAAAGGAAAAAGAAGACATGACTCACAGGGCAGAAGTGTGTGAGGAGGCAGGAAGGCAATATGGTCAGTGGTAAGTAGAGTGCATGCCCAGGGCTGGGTCCTTGGCTCCAACCTCACTGGTGAATTTAAAGTGTGAGCAGGAATTCAGACTTCCAGCCAAGATGGAGTCATAGGTAGATACACTTTGCCTCCTCACACAACCAAAAGAAGGACAATAACAAATAAAAAAAAATAATCAGAACTTCCAGAATCCAACTGTATAGAAGTCTGACAACAAAAGAGTTAAAGAAGAAATATTCATCCAGAATGGTAGGAGGAGTAGAGACAGGCAGCCAGGGTGGAGAGAACACATGGCAAAGCCATGGCTGGTGGACCAGGCAGTCCCACATCTGTGTGCAGACAAACCAGGAGGAAAAACTATAGAGTGAGACAGACCACACATCCCAGGGTTTCTTTTCCTGCACAACAGCATGGGAAAAAGAAATTCTCAAAATCTCTAGCTGTAAAAACCTATGTAGGTTGCAGCAGCAGGAGAAACTCCCAGCTTCATAGGAGAGTTTATTGGAGAGACTCACAGGGTCCTAGAACATACACAAACCCACCCATCCATGAATCAACACCAGAATGGCCCAATTTGCTTGTGGGTAGCAAGGGAAGCAACCAAAAGCCAGCCTAGAGCTGACAAAGCATCATTACTCCCTCTCTGACCCCTCCCTCAAATACAGCACCACAATGCAGCAGAGTCAGTTGCCCAGCCCTGGTGAATACCTAAAGCTTGACCCCTTACAAGTGCTACCCACAAGCAAATATGACCCAAATGAAAGAAGAGATCAAAGCTCCATAAAAAATACAGCTAAGCAATGAAGAAGAGGTAGCCAACCTATCAGATGCACAGTTCAAAACACTAGTAATCATCTTGCTCACAAAAATGGTTGAGTATGATTACCAAATAGAGAAAAAGTGAAGGCTATGCAAATGAAATAAAGAAAAATACACAGGGAACCAACAATCAAGGGAAGGAAATTGGGACTCAAATCAACAACTTGGAGTAGAAGGAAGTAAGAAACATTCAACCAGAATAGAATGAAGAAACAAGAATTTTAAAATATTAGGAGAGGCAAAGGAAACTATGGAACAACTTTAAAGGTTCCAACATCTGAATCATAGGGGTGCCAGAAGGAGAAGAGGGAGAGCAAGAAATTGAAAATTTATTTGAAAAAACAATGAAGGAGAACTTTCCCAATACAGTAAAAGAAATAGAATTCTAGGAAGTGCAGGAAGCTCAGAGAGTCCCAAAGAATTTGGATTCAAGGAAGCACACACCAAGGCACAGAAGAATTACATTACCCAATATTAAAGAGGAGAGAATCTTAAAAACTGAAAGAGAAAAGGAGATAGTTACCTTCAAGGGAGTTTCCATAAGTCTATTGGTTGATCTCAAAAGAAACCTTATGGCAAGAAGAGTCTAGAAAGAAGTATTCAAAGTCATGAAAGGCAAAGACCTGCATCCAAGATTATTCTATCCAACAAAGCTATCATTTGGAATAGAAGGGCAGATAAAGTGCTTCCCAGATAAAGTAAAGTTAAAGGAATTCATTGTTCATCATTACCAAGCCATTATTATATGAAATGTTAAATGGATTTATGTAAGAAAAAGAAGATCAAAACTATGAATAGTAAAGTGAAAACAAACTCACAACTATCAACAACTGAACCTAAAAAACAAAACCAAAAACAAACTAAGCAAACAACTAGGACAGAAATAGAATCACAGAAATAGAATCACAGAAATGGAGATTGCATGTAGGGTTATCAGTGGGAAGGGAGAAAGGGTAGAATCGGGAAAAGTTGCAGAGAGTAAGAAGCATAAATGGTGGGTACAAAAAATACAGGGGGAAGTTAAGAATAGTTTAGGAAATGGAGAAGCCAAAGAACTTATATGTATGACTCATTGACATGAACTAAGGGGGGAGTGGAATGCTGATGGGAGTGGGTGCAGGATGGAGGGAAATAAGGGGGAAAATGGGACAACTGTAGTAGCATAATCAATAAAATATACTTTAAAAAAAGAAAAATAGAAACATATTTGTGACTTTGGGGGGTGAGTACACAGTGCCATATATACATGATATATCATAGAGTTGTACAATTGAAACCCATATAATTTTATTAACCAACATTATCCTAGTAAATTTAATTAGAAAAAGAAACAGATATGCTTTTGCCCCAAAAGATAGCACAGATATAGTAATGGCTCCTCTTGATTATTGTTATCAGCTGTGCATATATATGCTTCCAGAACCTCTCTATATAGATATACTGATGAGAACATACAAAGAAAATACAGTTTCATTTTGGAACAAAGAAGCATGGGCCAGAATTCAAAGTGGAGGAGGGAAAACAATTAGTCCAAATGGTCAGTCATGAAATGAACCAAGATCACTCCAACAGGCCCCTCCTGGGGGAGACTTGGCTCTTTGTGCTGAGGCTGCAGTGTGTTTATTCACATAAGATGGCTTTCTTCACATGGATGGTGCTTCCTGGGTGTCTCAGGAAAGTCATCATGTTCCTCCCTGTTGGCTCCACACTGTTACTCACATGTTTGTGGTCATGCCTTGTACATGAACCCACTGCCAGTATATAAGAGTATATGTAGCACATACAGTCACAGCAGTAGGCTACACCACATGACCAACTACAAACTCACTCAACAGAATGTGTTTCTCAGTACATATCTGGTGCTCTTGATAGTATTGACTTCATACTTCATATATGTCTGAGTGAGCTAAGACACTGCACGAAACAATGCATTTCAGATTGTCTGCTTTCCCAGAAGTTTCACTGTTCCTAAGAACAACTGAGGAGTTCATTAAAGTAATTTTCAAATGTGTAAGATTTAGTCCATTCCACTCCTTATTGCATCATATGTGATAGGAAAGAGAACATTTTCCTTTTCCCCTCAATCTCTTCTTTTTTTCACTCTTGTGGAAAGGAATTCATTTGTAGGTTGTTAGGAAAAAGCTTTCAGCATAGTAATGCATCAAGAAAAGAATTATAATGAACAATAGAAACAGCAGGAATTGCCTTGTTTCAGTGGGAGGACTGTGATATTCCAAACTTCTCTTGCTTAGCCAAATCTATCCCTGTCCTTTCAGAAAGGATAAAGCCTCAGTCTAGGACTGAGCAAAGATGAGGAAGATACAGAGCCAGGAAAAGAAACAGGTGAACATGGAAGTAGGGAAATAGCGGTTGAAGAAATTCCTTCATAAAAGACATTCTTCAACAAATTTTCAAGGAGGATTCCATGGACATGAACGTGACTTGATGAGTAGAACAAGGAAACATTTTAAGGGCATCATATTTTGTATGTGTTCATAATCAGTGGTGAAATGGCACTGTTTTATTCCTCATGATGACCTACCTGTCTTCACAGCTGTCCAGGCACTGTGACCTGCTGAAGGGTGATGTATATATAATACAGAAGTGTGCAAAGTAGGTTTATGGTTGTGAGTACCTGAAACACAGTTTATTTTTATTATTTATTATTGTAGTATTGATTATTAACCTATTTTCCCACCCTTTACATTTTCACTTCTCATTATCTTCTTTTATATGCCAAGTTGTAAATGCATTAATGTAAATGCATTAACTTTACATGAGAAAATTCATGTAAAGTATTTTGAGAGTGCTCAATAAGTATGAATTATTAACTTCATTTAATTTTGGTGTAATGCCTTCAAGTTTAGAGATATTACTACAGCAATTTAATAAACTTAATAAGCATCCAACTGAATAAAGTGAACTTTGTTATTGATCTACAACTCACTTGTATTTAAATAAGCTAATAACAGGAAAATATTTTATTCTTTCCAACAGAGGAATCTGAAACTAAGGGAACCCTGCCTTAGATGTGACTCTTTAGAGCTTTAGAAATGTGTACTGACAGTTCCAACATAAAATCTAGCAGCTGGAAAGCCCCATGGAGTCAATACCTTTTAGAAGTACACTGTGACACTTATTCTAAGAACGTATAATAGATATTAATGAATTTAAAAAACACAATATTGAAAGTAGTGCTGTAAATGTGGTACTATTTATCTTATTGACTAAAGTCAACATGCAAAATATGAGGTTTTTTAAAGAAATAAAAAATAGTGATTAACTTTTAAAGAAATAAAAAAAATACATAGTGATTAACTTTTTAAACAAAAAAAGAACCTGAAAATTTAATTTAAAAGTAAAGTATTTATTTTTTTCTGATACTTTAAACCTAAACAATTGCCACACATAACAGTTCTTGTTTAATGATTAAATAACTTTTGGCTTATATGCTAAATTAAAGGCACAAGATTTCTCACCATTTCTAACAGAAATATAGTGTGAGATCAATAAGTTCAACAGACAGTAACATATCTTTGATTCTTTCAAACACTGAGATAGAGGCAGTACGTCTACTGGGTTCATGAGACCAGTTCCCTGTTATATAATGTAAATAGTAGATACAAAAAGGAAATCTTGGGTTGTAAAACGTGACTTAGGAAATTAACTAAAATTTTAAATTTTAATTTGTCAAATCACCTGATCTAAATGTGAACACTTGATTTATACACATAGCTCTCCATTTGCCAGAAAGAGTTATGGGAAATTGGGTAAATATCATTGTAATTTCTTCGAATAAAGATGTCACTGACAGCCTTTTAGAATACAGATTAAATCCTATAGTAACAAGATAAATTTTAAAATAAAAGTACGTTTTACAAGTTTGACCGTCCAAACCCGGATGGTGCTTGTGAACTGTACTTCTAAAATTAGTTTGCATCTCTTTGATAGCTAGCGATATCGAGCATCTTTTCATGTGTCTCTGGATCCTCTGTATATCCTCCTTGGAGAATTGTCTGCCCAAGTCCTTTGCCCATTTTTTGATTGGGTTGTTTCTCTTCTTAGAGTGGAGTCATATAAATTCTTTATATATTTTGGAGATTAAACCATTGTCTGAGATATCATTGGCAAATATGTTTTCCCATACAGTTGGTTCTTTTTTTACTTTCTTTTATTTTTTTAATTTTTATTTTAATTGTTGATCTTGTAAAGTTTTCTGTCTTCTACTCCCACTCCAGCCCACCACCCCAGCCCTCCCTGCCTCCCTCCCATTTCCACCCCCCATAGTTTTTGTCCATGTGTCCTTTATACTTGTTCCTGTAAACCCATCCCCTTTTCCCCTGAAATTCCCTACCCGCTCCACTCTGGTCACTGTCAACCTGTTCTCAATTTCAGTGTCTTTGGTTATATTTTGCTTGTTTGTTTGTTTTGTTGATTAGGTTCCTGTTAAAGGTGAGATCATATGGTATTTGTCTTTCACTTCCTGGCTTATTTCACTTAGCATGATGCTCTCCAGTTCCATCCATGCTGTTGCAAAGGGTAGGAGCTCCTTCTTTCTTTCTGCTGCATAGAATTCCATTGTGTAAATGTACCACAGTTTTTGGTCCATTCATTTACTGATGGGCACCTAGGTTGCTTCCAACACTTGGCTATTGTAAATTGTGCTGCTATGAAACTCAATGGGTGCATAGGTTCTTTTGGATTGGTGTTTAAGGGTTCTTAGGATATAGTCCTAGCAGTGGAATTGCTGGGTCAAAAGGTAGATCTATTTTTAGTTTTCTTACAAAATTCCATACTGTTTTCCACAGTGATTGTAACATTCTGCACTCCCACCAACGGTGCACTAGGGTCCCCTTTTTTACAAAACCTCTCCTGCACTTGCTGTTTGTTGCTTTGTTTATGATGGCCATTCTGACTGGTGTCAAGTGGTATCTCATTGTGGTTTTAATTTGCATCTCTCTGATAGCTAGTGATCCAGAACATCTTTTCATGTGTCTCTGGATCTTCTGTATGCCCTCCTTGGAGAAGTTGCTTGTCTTCTTAGAGTGAAGTCGTGTAAGTTCTTTATATATTTTGGAGATTAAGCCCTTATCTGAGGTATCATTGGCAAATATGTTTTCCCACACAGTCGGTTCTCTTTTTATTTTAATTCTGTTTTCCTTGGCCATGCAGAAGCTTTTTATTTTGATGAGATCCCATTCCTATATTATTTTCTTTGTGTCCCTTGCTTTAGGAGACATATCAGTAACAATGTTGCTGCATGAAATATCTGAGATTTTCCTGCCTATGTTCTCCTCTAGGATTTTAATGGTGGCATGGCTTATCTTTAAATCTTTTATCCACCTTCAGTTTATTTTTGTGTATGGTATAAGTTGGTGCTTGAGATTTATTTTTTTGCACACAGCTGTCCAGTTCTCCTAACACCACTTCTTGAGAGGCTGTTTTTAGTCCATTTTAGGTTGCTGCCCCATTTGTCAAATATTAATTGACCATAGAGACTTGGGTTTATTTCTGGGCTCTCTGTTCTCTTCCACTGGTCCATGTGCCTGTTTTTATGCCAGTACCAGGCTTGACACCAGTCAGAATGGTCATCATAAACAAAGCAACAAATAGCAAGTTTTGGAGAGGTTGTGGAGAAAAGGGGACCCTAGTGCACTGTTGGTGGGAATGCAGACTGGCACAACCACTATGGAAAACAGTATGGAATTTTCTAAGAAAACTAAAAATGGATATACCTTTTGACCCAACAATTCCACTGCTTGGCTTATATCCTAAGAACCCTGAAACACCAATCCAAAAGAACCTATGCACCCATTGAGGTTCATAGCAGCACAATTTACAATAGCCAAGTTTTGGAAGCAACCTAGGTGCCCATCAGTAAATGAACGGATCAAAAAACTGTGGTACATTTACACAATGGAATTCTATGCAGCAGAAAGAAAGAAGGAGCTCCTACCCTTTGCAACAGCATGGATGGAACTGGAGAGCATCATGCTAAGTGAAATAAGCCAGGCAGTGAAAGATGAATACCATATGATCCCACCTTTAACAGGAACCTAATCAACAAAACAAACAAACAAGCAAAATATAACCAAAGACACTGAAATTGAGAACAGGTTGACAGTGACCAGAGTGGAGCGGGTAGGGAATTTCAGGGGAAAAGGGGATGGGTTTACAGGAGCAACTATAAAGGACTCATGGACAAAAACTACGGGGGGTGGAAATGGGAAGGAGGCAGGGAGGGCTGGGGTGGTGGGCTGGGATGGGAGTAAAAGACAGAAAACTGTATAAGATCAACAATTAAAATAAAAATAAAAAGAAGAAAATAAAAAATAAAAATTTGAAAGTAGCAGAGTATTTTCTCTTGATAACGGAGTGAAAATGCATAAACGTGGCCTATTCACATCTTTGAAATTCAAGGTGCCTCCACCCTTCTGTGGTGTTGTGACAGCTGTGCTATCAACTCCTATTTACAGAGGAGGAAACAGGAGTTTAGCCAGATTATCATATTTGCATGTGTAATGTGCACTTTTTTCCCAAATTCTTGAGGGAAAAATATGGATGTTCATTATGCATGGGTAGTACCAATTCCATATCTATATAAGTGTTTTTAATTATTTTATTTATGCTTATGCATTAAAAGTGAAACTGTAGAAAGTAATGATATCTATGCAAAAGAGTACTCTGGAATAAATTAATCAGTTTTGTTTCTAAATATAAATAAGTAAATATTTGAATTAAAAAATTAAAATGAAAGCTTTTTTTCCCTGAAAGTTTGGGCCAAAAACATAGGTGCACATTATACATGGCAAAATATGGTAACTGATTTCTCTGAGTTTAAACAGCCATTAAAAAAGATTCACAAGCATGTAACATACACACATGCAGTCCAATGCATGTTTATTTCCTTGTTATAATCTTTTACATGAAGTATTTTACAATTAGTATTGTCTAATTGTGCAGAATTTTGTGTATAAATTATTCCCTAGGGGAGAAAGTGGCTAAGTATATCGTGTGCTTTCAAGGCTTCTAGGAATGTTCTAATGCCTCAAAGCACCCATTATTGAGAATCTGTATCCAGAGATTTGAAGCAAATAACCTGATATAGACATAGAATAACATAGATTTTGGACTTTATTGTGAAACTTCGAAACTGAAGCTGACATTATGATTAACCTAGGTATCCTCTGTCCTTTTACCCATGACAGATCTAGGGCCAAGAGAAGCGGGGTCTTCTATAAGTTCATTTACAATTCAACTTTCAGACTTAGGGGTACAGACATTTTTTCAAATTTCATGTTCTTGTCTTATCTTCATACTATTTGGCCTCTATTATCAATAAGTCATAAAAATTTGGTATCAGGTGCTCATAGGTTGAGAATTTGGTGAATTCATTAGCACCATCTAAGATTTTTCCGTTTTGACCTGGGTGTTGAGTATGTTACAGTCATTGTAAAAGCCATAATGAAATAAAATTTGTTGATATATGAAGGAGTAAAAACAGGTTGGTTAGACTAATTCTTTAAAGTCTCCTCAGTCCCAGAATTACATGATGGGAGTTACCACTCATATTTTAGAGACACACTTATATCTATGGTTCAACTTTCAACATAAAAAAATGAAAATTATCAGAGACTGAGACATGGTTACATATAATAGATTACCCTTGCACCTTTACCAAAAATCTTTTTAGGTTTTATTTCTGTTTATTTTTACTTCTCAGAGAATTTAGATTAAATTAACCAATGTTTCAATGCTCCCAGGTAGAGTTCTGATGTCTAGGGGTGGTTATGATAGGTGCAACAATAGAAACTGTAATCATCCAGAATTCACCTTTGAAAACCACATGTGTAGCTCAGAAAGGGTGTTCTATAAGGACAGCAATGTGATCAGTAATTGCTCAACATTTCTTTCAAATTCTTTTCAACAAAGGTGCCTCCTTGAGTTGTCATTGCAGACACACATATTCACCTGAGAACTCTAGGCTTTGGGGTAAAATACCATTCCCTGTGTTTCTAGGAATAAGTTGAGAAAGGTGAGGAGGGAAAAGATGTACTTGTCAGCTCATTGTTGGTAGTTTCCTCCCGCTACAACACTCAGAGATTTCTGGGGCCTGAGAGAATACTGTTCTTAGAGAGAATTGTTTCTGATTCATGGAGCTGGGAAGAAATAAGTGTAGATAATAGCACATCATCCACAGAATGACAGTTCACTTGCTCATTTTCTGAAGACCAAAATGATTAGAATCTGCCATGTTGTCCATAATGTTATGCCTTGGCTCTGTCAAGGAGACCCAAATTTTAGTGATGACAAATATCAAATCATGGATGGCTAATGATGAATGATAGCAAGCCCAATAAGCTGAGGGAGGAAGATCAAGATGAATAATGGATTCTAGCATGGTAAAATCAAAGAAAGTATAAATTAAATAATGAACATCTCAAAGAGCCTAGTATATGTTTTTAATTGAAAAGTATGATTTCCAAATTTTAAAATTTAGAAGAATTCCAGTTCTAGTGATTTGGCAGGAGAGATATAAAGGGCTTGAAAACATGGTCACAACAGCACCTGGAAAGGCCGAACACAAAGTTAAATGCATAACTCAATTGAGTTTTGAAATCTGTTGATTCTCATATTCTGCCATCTGGTTAGTTCTATTCTGGGCATATATTAACTCAGGCAAGTATAGCTGCCAACTTCCACCTTTATTCTCAAGCTTATGCAGTGGCTCACTAAAGAGCTCAAATGATCTCTGAGATTACTCTTGGTGTAGTACCTTTAAAATACTACAAAGCCTGCTCATGTAAAATGCTTTTGAAAACACAACTCACTTCTACTCCAAATATGAGTAAGAAATCTCTGAAAATGTTCTCATGAAAAAAAATAAAAACAATGAATTTAAAGCCAGTGAACTATAACAATGCACAAAATTATTTAAATTACTATATTATTCTGGCAGTCTTTGCTGACAAAAATTAATATTTTAATATCAAATTATTTAAGTAGTGTTTATATATCTACAGTGTTTAAATATGTCCAGCGTGTAAACTCAAGTATACATGAGACAAAGATAGAAATTTTTTTGTGTTGAATATCTAAATTCAAACGAGACCCTCGTTTTTTTCTTTTTTTATTGTTGTTCAAGTACTTTCCAGCCTTCCCCCCACCCCTCCCCATCACCTAAGCCTTCCTCACCTCCCTTCCCTGTTTTTACACTGCCTTGTTATTGTCCATGTGTCTTTATAATTCTTCCTGTAAATCCATCACCCTTCCCCTCATTACCCCCTCCCCTCTGGTCAGTGTCAGCCTGTTCTAAACTTCAATGTTTTTTGTTATATTTTGCTTGCTTGTTCGTTTTGTTGATTAAGTTACTGTTAAAGGAGATATCAGTTTTTCTTCCTTGGGGATGCTTGAGTGATCCTGCTGCAGCTGCCTATGTTTCACAACAGAAGAGTTCATTTTTCATGTTAAACATTCAAGGAAGGAAGATGGTGGCACAGCAAGAGGAGACAGGTTCCACTTCCCCCTATACACAGGAGAAAAACCTAGCCGATCTACAGAGGAACAGAGCAGACAGCCAAAAGTACCACAGCATATATAAAAATAGGAGATCAAAATCAGTAGTGGACATTGGAACACCAGATGTGGCGGCCAAATGACCATAGGTGACTGAACACCAAGAGGTGGCCCTGGGACTGGGAATGAGGCAGTGAGCGACCAGAGGTGGTTCTGCAACTGACCGGAGGCAGCCATATGACCAGAGGTGGCCCTGGGACAGGGAAGGAGGTGGCCAAGCAATTGGAGGTGGCTTTGTGACAGGCCAGAGGCAGCCCTGTAACCACATGCAACCTTACCAACAGAGGTGGCCCTGCAAACAGAGGAAGGGGCTTTGTGTAAGACTTGGAGCTCACACCGGTGATCATAGGGTGAGAGCGCGCAACTTGGGAAACTCCTGGAGCCCACACCCATAAACTTAGGTAGGTGTGGACACCCTGTAGGAGACATGGAGCTCACAACAATAAACAAGGGGAGTGCTCAATCCTCAGCAGATCCCAGCTAAAACCCATAAACTCAGGAAAGTACACTCTGTAGGAGGCTCAGGAACCATGCCCAAGGCCCTGCATGGAGAGTACAATGCTAGCCCTACAGAGAGTACTTGGCTGGCACTGAGGAGAGTAGTTCAAAGGTGACCGAATGTGGAACAGCAAGAAAAACCATACCAGTCACCCCTCAGCCTCTTGCAGCCTGTAAGACCAGAAAAACCAGTTTGGCCGGTTTGAAAATATCAAGAAGTTTTTTTTGGGGGGAGGAGTTGTTTTTTGGGTTTTCTTTTCTTTCTTTCTTTTTTCTTTTTTTTTCTGATTTTTTGGTTTTTGTTTTAATTGTATTTTTATTTTTTTATTATTATTCTATTTTTACCCCTCGATTTTTTTTGCTTCTCTTCACTTCTTTCTTGTTTTATTCTTTCTTTCTTTCTTTCCAATTTTGTCTCTTCTTCCTTCCTAATTTTTTCTTCTTTTTTCATTTTCTCTTTTTTTAAATCCCCATGAGGGAGACAAAAGGAAGCCTGGCACTGAAAAAAAAAAAGTTGGACCCAAACAGGAGGCATCCCAAAAGCTGAGACACTGGAAGCTGTGAACACCAGGAAACCCTAAGGAGACTGCACCACTGAATCACATAGTTATAATACCACAGAAGTTCACAATATAAACCCAGGGAGCCAGAACAGATCAATTTAAGAAGCTGAGGCTAACAAGAAGAGTCTCACAAACTATAGGAAGACAAATAAACAATCCTCAAATGAAAGGAAAGGAGGAAGCCCCACAAAGAATGCTAAATGAAACAGAGGCAACTCAAATATCAGATACTGAGTTCAAAGAAATGGTTGTCAGGAAGATCCATGAGCTCTCAATCAGCTACCAGAAATTACAAGGAAGCTACGATGAACTCACTGCAAACAATATCAGCATGAAAAAGGAAATAGAAACTGTCAACAAGGACCAAGAGGAAATGAAGAATACAATAACTGAACTGAAGAACACAGTAGAAGAAATCAAGAGCAGAATCAATGAAGCAGAACATCGGATCAGTGAGTTGGAGGACGAAGTAGAAAAAAACACCCTGAAAGAACAAGAAAAGGAAAAGAGGCTCAGAAGAAGTGAAGAGGGATGAAGAAAATTCAAGGCAATATGAAAGGTAATAATATCCATATAATAGGGATACCAGAAGGAGAAGATCAAGAGCAAGGGATAGAAATCCTATTTGAAAAAGTAATGATGGAAAACATCCTTAATCTGATGAGAGAAAAACTCACACAAATCCAGGGAACACAGAAACTCCCAGTCAAGAGGACCCCAAAGAGGCCCACATCAAGACACATCAGAATTAAAATTGCAGAATTCGAAGAAAAAGAGAGAATCTTAAAGGCAGCAAGGGAGAAACAGGTAGTAACGTACAAGGGAGCCCCGATGAGGTTAGCAGCTGGCTCCTCAAAGGAAACACCCCAGCAACAAGACAATGGCATGAAATATTCCAAGTAATGAGAACTAAAGGTCTACAACCAAGACTACTTTACCCAGCAAGGATTTTAATCAAGCTAGAAGGCAAGGATTTTAATCAAGATTCAAAGACAAAAGAAGTATAAAAAAATACACCTCTACCAAACCAATTGCCCAATAGTATCTCTTCTTCAAGAGATACTAAAGGGACTGCTTTTTTCCCCAATTTTTATTTTAATTGTTGATCTTGTACACTTTTCTGTCTTTTATTCTCACCCCTACCCACTACCCGAGACCTCCCCACCTCCCTCCCATTTCCACCCCACCATTAGTTTTTTTCCATGTGTCCTTTATACTTGTCCTTGTAGATCCTTCCCCCTTTCCCCTGAAATTCCCTCCCTTCTCCCCTCTGGTGACTTTCAGCATGTTCTCAATTTCAATGTCTTTGGTTATAGTATGCCTTTTTGTTTGTTTTGTTGATTAGGCTCCTGTTAAAGGTGAGATCGTATGGTATTTATCTTTCACTGTCTGGCTTATTTCACTTAGCATGATGCTCTCAAGTTCCATCCATGCAGTTGAAAAGGGTATGAGCTCCTTTTTTTCTGCTGCATAGAATTCCATTGTGTAAATGTACCACAGTTTTTTGATCCGTTCATTTACTGATGGGCACCTAGGTTGCTTCCAACACTTGGCTACTGTAAATTGTGCAGCTATAAACATAGTGGAGCATAGGTTCTTTTGGATTGGTGTTTCAGGGTTCTTAGGATATAGTCCTAGCAATGGAATTGCTGGGTCAAAAGGTATATCCATTTTTAGTTTTTTTAGAAAATTCCATACTGTTTTCCATAGTGGTTATACCAGTCTGAACTCCACCAACAGTGCGCTAGGGTCCCCTTTTCTCCACAACCTCTCCAGCACTTGCTGTTTGTTGCTTTGTTTATGAGGGCCATTCTGACTGGTGTCAAGTGGTACCTCATTGTGGTTTTAATTTGCATCTCTCTGATAGCTACCAATATCGAACATCTTTTCATGTGTCTCTGGATCCTCTGTATGTCCTCCTTGGAGAAGTGTCTGCCCAAGTCCTTTGCCGATTTTTTAATTGGGTTGCTTGTCTTCTTAGAGTGGAGTCTTATAAGTTCTTTATATATTTTGGAGATTAAACCCTTATCTGAGGTATCGTTGTCAAATATGTTTTCCCAAACAGTCGGTTTAAAGGGACTGCTTTAAGGAAAGGAAAAAAAAAGAGAGAAAGAGAGAGGAACACAGGTACAAAAATGGCAATGAAGCAGTACCTATCAATAATAACCTTAAATGTAAATGAATTAAATGCTCCAATCAAAAGACATAGAATAGGTGAATGGATAAGAAAGCATGACCCACACATATGCTGCCTACCAGAGGCCCACCTCAGGACAGAAGAACTACACAGACTCAAAGTGAAGGGCTGGAAACAAATTTTCCAAGAAAGTGAACAGTAAAAAGAAGCTAGGTTAGCAATTCTCATATCAGACAAAATAGACTTCAAAAGAAGAGCCATAAAGAGCGACCCAGAAGGTCACTTCATAATATTCCAGTGTAGAATCCACCAAGAAGACATAAACATTGTAAATATAAATGCACCCAATATAGGAGCATGGAAATACATTGGGGGGAAAAAAAACACCAACAAAAAAAAAAAAACCTTTGTGGACTAGAAGAAAGATATTGAGAGTAACACAATTATTGTAGGGGATTTTAACACCCCACTGTCAAAAATGGACAGACATTCCAAAGAAAATCTTGTCAAAGATATTGTGGCATTGAACAGTACCCTAGATGAAATGGACTTAACTGATGTATATAGAGCCCTTCATCCCAAAGAAATTACATACACATTTTTTTTCAAATGCACATGGAACATTTTCAAAGATAGACCACATGATAGGACACAAAAGAAGCCTCAACAAATTAAAGAAAATTGAAATCATACCAAGCATTTTCTCCGACCACAAGGGACTGAAACTAGAAAGCAATCCCAAGGGGAAACACCCCAAACAATCAAACTCATGGAGATTGAATAATATGCTATAAAACAAAAAAAGGTTAAGAATGAAATTAGGGTGGAAATCAAACAGTTTCTGGAAACAAACAAAAATGAACTGACAATGACCCAAAATTTATGGGACACAGCAGAGGCATCCCTGAGAGGGAACTTCATAGCTATACAGGCCTACCTAAAAAAGGTGGAAACATTTCAACGAACAATTTAACACTATGCCTACAAGAACTCAAGGAACACCAACAAAGACAGCTCAGAGCAAGTAGAAGGAAAGAAATAACCAAGATCAGAGCAGAATTAAATAACATACAGACTAAAAGCACAATTCTAAGGATCAATGAATCCAGGAGCTGGTTCCGTCAAAAGATAAACAAAGTTGATGAGCCTTTAAGCAGGCTCATCAAGAAAAAAAAGAGAGAGGACTCAAATAAACACAATAAGAAATGAAAGAGGAGAGATTACAACAGACACCAAAGAAATACAAAAGATTGAAAGAAAGTACTGTGAAGAACTGTATGCCACGAAATGTGAAAACCTACAGGAAATGGACAAGTTTCTAGAAAAATATGCCCCAAAACTTAATGAAGAAGCAGAAAGCCTGAACATACTAATAACAGCAGATGAAATTGAAGGAGTAATCAAAAAATTGACAAACAAAAGCCCTGGACCAGATGGTTTCACAGGAGAATTCTACAAAGCATTTAAGGAAGAGCTGACCCCTATCCTTCACAGACTATTCTAAAAATTCCAAAATGAAGGAAGACTCCCAAACTCTTTATATGAAGTGAGCATCATCCTAATCCCAAAACCAGATAAAGACACAAAAAGGAAAGAAAACTCCAGGCCAATATCACTGGTGAACATACATGCTAAAATCCTCAACAAAATGTTGACAAACCGCATCCAACAATACATTAAAAAGATCATACACCATGACCAAGTGGGATTCATCCCAGGGATGCAAGGATGGTTCAACATGTGCAAATCAGTAAATGTAGTTCATCACATAAGCAAAAGGAAAGACAAAAGTCACATGATCATATTGATAGATGCAGAAAAAGCATTTCATAAAGTACAATACCTATTTATGATAAAAACACTCAGCGAAGTGGGACTAGAGGGAGCATTCCTCAACACAACAAAGGTCGTATATGAGAGACCTACAGCCAACATCATACTCAATGGGCAAAAACTAAATCTTTTCCACTAAGATCAGGAACAAGACAAGGTTGTCCACTTTCACCACATCTATTCAATATAGTATTGGAAGTCTTAGCCACAGCGATTAGAGAAGGACAGGAAATAAAAGGCATCCAAATCAAAATGGAGGAAATAAAACTATGATTGTTTTCAGATGACATGGTAGTGTACATAGAAAATCCTATAAACTTGGTCAAAAAACTGCTCGACCTAATAAATGAATTTGGCCAAATAGCCGGATACAAAATCAATATCCAGAAATCAAAGGCATTTTTGTATACCAACAATGAAACAGCATAAGCAAAAATCAAGAAAAAAAAATCCCATTCAATTTAACAAAAAGAAAAATAAAATACCTAGGAGTAAACCTAACCAAGGAGGTAAAAGACCTGTATGCAGAAAACTACACAACACTGAAGAAAGAAATCATGGAAGACACAGCCGTGTTCATGGATCGGAAGAATTATCATCATGTAAATGTCCATACTTCCCAAAGCAATTTAAAGATTCAATGCAATACCTATTAAAGTACCAATGTCATATTTCACAGACATAGAACAAACACTTGAAAAATTCATATGGAACCATAAACCACCCCGAATAGCTGCAGCCATTTTGAGAAAGAAGAGCAAAGTACGAGTGATCACAATACCTGATACCAAACTGTATTACAAGGCCACGGTAATCAAAACAGCCTGGTACTGGCATAAAAACAGGCACATGGGCCAGTGGAATAGAACAGAGAGCCCAGAAATAAGCCCAAGACTCTATGGTTAATTAATATTCGACAAAGGGGACAGCAACATAAAATGGAGCAAAGATTGCCTCTTCAACAATTGATGTTGGGGGAACTGGACAGCTATGTGCAAAAAAAATTAAACTCGAGCACCAACTTATACCATACACAAAAATAAATTCAAGGTGGATAAAAGATTTAAATGTAAGCCGTGACACCATTAAAGTCCTAGAGAAAAGCATAGGCAGGAAAATCTCAGATATTTCACACAGCATCATTTTTAACTGATATGTCCACTAAAGCAAGAGACATAAAGGAAAGAATAAATAAATGGAATCTCATCAAAATAAAAAGCTTCTAATCAGATTCTAAAGAAAGCAGTATTAAAATAAACAGAACCAACCCTATGGGAAAACATATTTGCCAATGATACCTCAGACAAGTGTTTATTCTCCAAAATATATAAAGAACTTACATGACTCCACTCTAAGACAAGCATCCCAGTTAAAAATGGGCAAAGGACTTGAACAGACACTTCTCCAAGGAGGACATACAGAGGATCCAGAGACACATGAAAAGATGCTCTGGATCGCTAGCTATCAGAGAGATGCAAATTAAAACCACAATGAGTAGCACTTGACACCAGTCAGAATGACCATCATAAACAAAGCAACAAACAGGAATTGTTGGAGAGGTTGTGGATGAAACAGGGACCCTAGTGCACTTTTGGTAGAAGGGCAGACTGGTACAACCACTATGGAAAACAGTATAGAATTTTCTAATTAAACTAAAAATGAATATACCTTTTGACCCAGCAATTCCACTGCTTGGATTATATCCTAAGAACCCCAAAACACAAATCGGAAGGAACCTATGCACCCCAATGTTCGTAGCAGCACAATTTACAATAGCCAAGTGTTGGAAGCAATCTAGGTGCCCATCAGCAAACAAATGAATGAAGAAATTATGGTACATTTACAAAATGGAATCCTATGCAGCAGAAAGAAAGAAGGACCAACTACCCTTTGCTACAGCATGGATGAAACTGGAGAGCATCATGCTAAGTGAAATGAGCCAGGCAGTAAAAGTCAAATATCATATGATCTCACCTTTAACAGGAACCTAATCAACAAAACAAACAAACAAGCAAAATATAACCAAAGACACTGAAATTGAGAACAGGGTAACAGTGACCAGAAGGGAGAGGGGAGGGAATTTCAGGGGAAAAGCGGAAGGGTTTACAGGAACAAGTATAAAGGACACATGGACAAAAACTATGGGGGGTGGAAATGGAAGGGAGGTGGGGAGGGCTAGGGCAGTGGGCTGGGGGTGATGTAAAAGACAGGAAACTGTACAAGATCAATAATTAAAAAGAAAAAGAAATATCTAGGCCTAAATGGCTTTACTGGAAATTATATTAAACACTTAGGAAATTATATTAACCTTAAATTTTCAGTAATCAAAGAGAAAAATTCTTACCATTTCATTTCATATAGCCAGCACAGCTATGATCTCCAAATCTGGGTGTGATATTATATCTAATGGTGAAATATGTGTATTCCCTCTAAGATTGGAAACAGGCTTAAAAAAATGTTTGGACTTCCAGCCAAGATGGAGGCAAAGGTGGACACATTATGCGTCCTCACACAAGCAAAATTAAGGGCAACAGAGATTTAGAAACAAGAAAACATTCAGAACTGAGAGAAAATTGAATTGTATGGAAGTCCGACAACCATTCATCCAGACTGGTAAGAGGGTAGTAGTTCCAACAGGAAAAAGTGGAGGTTGGCAGACCTGGGTGTGCAGGCAGCGGCTAACAGACCCCAGCCACACAGGCAATGTCTAGTGGACCCCAGGGACCGGGTGGAACTGTCAGACCCAGTGAGGCTGACCAATGTGGCTGGCTGACCAGGTGGTCCCACATTCACTCACAGGTAACCCAGGCGAAGGGGATGCAGTGGAAAGGACTGTAATCCCTGAGAAAGCAGAGCAAGTGCCAGTGTTCCCTATCAGACCCCGCACCCACATACAGCTTCACAATCCAGCAACTGGGCTGCCCCACCCATTGGAACACCTAAGGCTCCACCCCTCACTGTGTAACAGTTTAACCAGGCCAAAAAAATAAATACATACATACACACATACATACATATGTACATTCATAAAACAAAAAGTCTCAAATGGGAGAACAGATCAAAGGTCCAGACCCAATTCATCTAAGCAATGAAGAGATAGCCAACCTATCAGATGCACAGTTCAAAGCACTGATGATCAGGATGCTCACCGAATTGATTGATTTTGGTGGCCAATTTGATGAACAAATGAAGGCTAAAATAAGTGAAATGAAGGAAAATGCACAGGGAAGCAATAGTGATGGGAGGAAAACTGGGACTCAAATCAATGGAGTAGACCAGTAGGAGGGAAAAAATAACCAAAGAGAAAAGAAGGAAGAAGCAAGAATTCAAAAAAATGAGGAGAGGTTTAGGAACCTTCAGGACATCTTTAAACATCCCAACATCCAAATTATAGGGGTACCAGAAGGGGAAGAAGAAATACAACAAGTAGAAAAAGGAGAACAAGTAATAAAGGAGAACTTCCCCAATCTGGCACAGGAAATAGACTTCTAGGGAGTCCAGGAAGCTCAGAGAGTCCCAAAGTAGTTGGACCCAAGGAGGAACACACCAAGGTACATCATAGTTACATTAGCCAATATTCAAATGAGGGAGAGAATTCTAGAAGCAGCAAGGGATAAGAGGAAAGTCACCTATGAAGGAGTTCCCATCAGACTGTCAGCTGATTTCTCAAAAGAGACCTTGCAGGCAAGAAGGGTCTGGGAAGAAATATTCCAAGTCATGAAAGTCAAAGACCTACATCCAAGATTGCTCTACCCAGCAAAGCTGTCATTTAGAATGGGAGGGAAGATAAAGTGCTTCTCAGATAAGGTCAAGGTAAAGGAGTTCATCATCACCACACCCTCATTATATGAAATGTTAAAGGAACTTATCTAAGAAAAGGAAGATAAAAAATATGACAGTAAAGAGGCAACAAACTAACAACTATTAACAGCCACACCTAAAACAAAAGCAAACATCTAGAATAGGAACAGAATCACAAAAATGCAGATCACATGGAGTGTTAGCAACAGGGGTGTGGGAGGAGGAGAGAGGGGGAAAAGGTACGGAGAATAAGTAGCAAAGACAGTGGGTAGAAAATTGACAGGGGGATGGCAAGAATAGTATGGGAAATGTAGAAGCTAAAGAACTTATGACACATGGACATGAACTAAAGGGGAGAAATGGGGGTGGGAGGGGGTGTGCAGGGTAGAGGTGAATGAAGGAGGGAAATGGGACATCTGTAATAGCATAATCAATAAAATATATTTTAAAATGTCTGCATTTGTATTCTATATTTTACTGGAGGGTCTAGCTAGTGCACAAAGGCAACCCAGAGGCATAATAAAGTTTGGAATGAAAAAAGTAAAATTTTATTTACAAAGGATACGATCGTGTCAATGGAAAATCCCAGGACTATAGCCCCCAAATCACTAAAATTGATAAGCAAATGTATCTTGTCCTTAGTATACAGGATCAATATGCAAACATCAATGTATTTTCCTGTATTAGCAACAAATAATTAGAAAATAAGTTTCAAAAATTACTATTTACAATAACACTTAAAGCATAAAATATTTAAAAGTAAAATTTAAAATTATGTGCAAGACCTTATCCTGGAAAACATAAAACATTATGGGATGTATTAAAGATCTTAATAAATAGACATACCATATTCATGGGTTAGATAAATTGATAGCATAAAGATGTCAAAGCACTTGATAAATCTTAATGTAATCTCAATCAAAGTCTTTGTTGGTTTATTTTTAAGAATTCACAAGCCAAATCTAAATGTTTCCACCCCTCTGGCAATCTCATATAGTTCAATGTATATAGGCATTATGATTACATGTAGATACATGTTTCTATGTGTAGCATAGACAGTGGGTAGAAAATGTAATGATTACATATAGATACATGTTTCTATGTGTAATCATTACACCTATACTCACCAAGAATGCATATAGATGTAATGATGAATGCTGAGGGTGTTTATTCATCTATGGGCCCAGGAGGCTGACCCCTAAACTTAAATATCCAGCCTGGAACCTTGGCCCTCCCAGCTGTGGGTGGGTGCAAGAATGGGTCTTGGAGCTTTGTCTCGGGGATCATAACCCAGAGACCAGAGGTGGGATGCCCCTGAGCCAGAAGCTGCCAAGAGCAGCAAAAAGTGAAAAGGAAATGGGAGCCAGGCTCTCATCCCAATTCCAGAGACCCCAAGGGGGATGCAAAATGCTTTGGGCCCCACTTCCAGCCAAAAGGTTAGCCAAGCTATGGTGTGCACTTGTGGAAGAAGTGGATATCCAATGTCATGGATAGAGGCTGTAGCCCAGGTGTCTGCTCCAGTGCCTGTTAATCCAAGGCATGAAAGAGGGGGTTGGCAGTTGTGCCTCTAAGTGGCCCAGGCCTTTCCCCTCTTGTGGGTGAGGAGATATGGGGGAAAGCAGGAACTACAGTCTGGTACTTGCTGAGTGGTGAATTTCTGAGCCTTTTGCATGGGTGCCTGCCTTCCACTACACCCCCACTTCTTCAGAGGTTGATATGAAAGTCATTTTACAGCCACTGGTCATGGGCATTGTGTGTCTGGGGCACCGTGAGGGGTGGTGGGATTAGGAATGGTGTGACCCAGGAAATCTACCCATAAACATCTATCCAAAAGGAATGAAAACGTAGCTCCATAAACAAGTCTTCCAAAGATTATATAAAACATATCTTTTTCATAAGTTTAAAAACAACTAAATATATAAATTTAAAATTCTAACTGTAAAAGTGATTAAATAATATGTTGTTCAAAAACATAAGATGTTGCTTTAAAATCCTTACATTATACCTATACTGTACACCAGGAATGCCTATAGATATACTGAATACAGAATCCAAATCATGCTTACCATGCGTAGAAGAAGACAGAAAGAGAGGGAAGGAACTATGTAATAACATAGAGATCACCATATTCTCAGTTTTGTGCATTAGATTTTTCTTAAAACCAACCAACAAATAAATATATATGCAAGCAAACTGCCTGGTTCAATCATGAGAGGGTTCCAAATCTAGAACTGTGCTTTTATTCGATTTTGTTTATTTCAGTTTCACTGAGGAAAATGAACCAAGTTTATGTATTCAGAATCTCTATTGTAGTGAATTGAGTTAGAAAGAAAATTGAACATATGGTTTCAATGAACTCATTACATCTTATTTCTATATTTTAAGTCATTTCATATAGTCCCTATAGTGGTGTGCCCCAAGATTTGATTTTTCAAGCAATGTATTCTCTTTCTTTTTTCTCATCTATACAAAAATACCCCTGAACTTGCCTTTCCCAGCCTAAATCTGTTTCCTGTGTTTCAGGGTCTAGCTTTCTTTACACAACTCTAGAATGGACATCAACATTGAGGTAGCCCCTTGTACTTTCTCAGAGGGCAGAGGTGTGTTAACAGTATTTTTCACTGATATATCTCCATGCTCTACCCCAGTGCATGACAGAACAGATCAATACATATTTGCTGAATGGATAAGTATCTCAAATTTAGCAATCAAAGTTGCCCCATGGTATTTCTTACACACACATGCTCCTCTTCCTCCTTTATATTAAGAATATAACTGCATCCACCAAGAAACACAGTCCAGAAACCAATACACCTCTTTACCACCTCCTGCCATTGATTCTAATTTCTATATATTTTTCAAATCCATCCCCTGTTCTCCAGGCTCACTGATACTACCTTCACTCAACCCTTGTTCTCATATGAATGATACTAAACTCCCAATTTGTTTCATGGCCTAAACCCACTTACTTCAACCTATTTCCCATTCTCTTCCCAAAATCATTAGCACATTGAGATCTCCTGTGTTAAATTAAAATGAGACAGAAGCTAAAATACTGAACATTTCCTGTGTGATAGAGGAAACGTTGCCCTCGTATATGCCTAAGGAATGGCAAAAAGCTTTAAAAATATTTTCAAACTCTGCATTCACCAATGTCTCCCAATTCAATCCCTCTTCTAAAAACTTGTTGAGTGGAGGAAGTAGACACACAAAGCAAAAGAAGAGGCACTTTGCTTTGTTGAAATTCAATTAAGACATCGAAATTTCATGCTTTCACATGCAAATTTCAGAAATTCTAAATTATTTAGTTTTTACTTACCATGTGAAGAAAGCATATATTATTAGTTATTCTGGTTTGACTCTTCACGGGTTGCTGACACTGACCTAAGTGCAAATTCTTATATTAGGGATTAAAAAAAGGAAGAAAAAACAATGTTTTCCCAAAAGCTATTAAGTCTATCTTATTTTATTAAACTTCTTCCAAATCTTACTAATAATTATGAACACTGTAAATTTGGAAAATTGGCTTCTGCCAAACTCACTTAACACAATTGAACTAGAATCAAATTAACCACAATAGGTACTTCTTACATCAATGATTCTCTTGTCATAGATAAAACATGTTTTCTTTTATTTTTTTAAATATATTTTATTGATTATGCTATTACAGTTGTCCCATTTCTTCCCCATCATTTCCCTCCACCCTGCACACCCTCTCCCACCCACATTCCCCCCTTTAGCTCATGTCCATGTGTCATAAGTTTTTTAGCTTCGACATTTCCCACACTATTCTTGCCCTCCCCCTGTCAATTTTCTACCCACTGTCTTTGCTACTTATTCTCTGTACCTTCCCCCCCTCCTCCTCCCACTCCCCTGTTGCTAACGCTCCATGTGATCTCCATTTCTGTGGTTCTGTTCCTATTCTAGTTGTTTGCTTTTGTTTTAGGTGTGGCTGTTAATAGTTGTTAGTTTGTTGCCTCTTTACTGTCATATTTTTTATCTTCCTTTTCTTAGATAAGTTCCTTTAACATTTCATATAATGAGGGTGTGGTGATGATGAACTCCTTTACCTTGACCTTATCTGAGAAGCACTTTATCTTCCCTTCCATTCTAAATGACAGCTTTGCTGGATAGAGCAATCTTGGATGTAGGTCTTTGACTTTCATGACTTGGAATATTTCTTCCCAGACCCTTCTTGCCTGCAAGGTCTCTTTTGAGAAATCAGCTGACAGTCTGATGGGAACTCCTTCATAGGTGACTTTCCCCTTATCCCTTGCTGCTTCTAGAATTCTCTCCCTCATTTGAATCTTGGCTAATGGAATTATGATGTGCCTTGGTGTGGTCCAACTACTTTGGGACTCTCTGAGCTTCCTGGACTTCCTAGAAGTCTATTTCCTGTTCCAGATTGGGGAAGTTCTCCTTTATTACTTGTTTAAATGAGTTTTCTACTTGTTGCACTTCTTCTTCCCCTTCTGGTATCCCTATAATTTGGATGTTGGGATGTTTAAAGATGTCCTGAAGGTTCCTAAACCTCTCCTCATTTTTTTGAATTTCTGTTTCTTCCTTGTTTTCTGTTTGGTTGTTTGTTTCTTCCTTCTGGTCCACTCCATTGATTTGAGTCCCAGTTTTCCTCCCCTGTCTTTTGGTTCCCTGTGTGTTTTCCTTCATTTCACGTATTGTAGCCTGAATTTTTTCATCTAATTTGTGAGCAAAATCAACCAATTCCGTGAGGATCCTGATCACTAGGGCTTTGAACTGTGCATTTTGTAGGTTGGCTATCTCTTTGTCACTTAGAGGAATTGGCTCTGGAGCTTCGATTTGTTCTCCAGTTTGAGTCATTTTTGGTGCTTTTTGTTTGTTTGTTTCTTTTTTTTTTTTTTTAATTATTATTTTTTTAATCAGTATTTTTTAATTGTTGATATTGTACAGTTTTCTGTCTTTTACCCCACCCCAGCCCACCACCCCAGCCCTCCCCACCTTCCTCCCATTTCCACCCCCCCATAGTTTTTGTCCATGAGTCCTTTATACTTGTTGCTCTAAACCGTTCCCCTTTTCCCCTGAAATTCCCTCCCCTCCCACTCTGGACACTGTCAGACTGTTCTCAAATTCAGTGTCTTTGTTTATATTATGCTTGTTTGTTTGTTTTGTTGATTAGCTTCCTGTTAAAGGTGAGATCATTCACATGATCATATCAATAGATGCAGAAAAAGCTTTTGATAAAGTACAACACCCATTTATGATAAAAACACTCAGCAAAGTGGGAATAGAGGGAGCATTCCTCAACATAATAAAAGCCATATATGAGAGACCTACAGCCAACATCATACTCAATGGGCAAAAACTGAAATCTTTCCCACTAAGATCAGGAACAAGACAAGGCTGTTTGTTTCTTTGTTTTCTTTTGTTTTGGTCTGGTCACAGCTGTTACATAGTGAGGGATGGAGCCTTAGGTGTTCCCCAGTGCTGGGCAGCCCAGTCGCTGAGTTGTAACACTGTATTTGGGGGCAGGGTTCGATAGGGAACAATGGCACTTGCTCTGCTCTTTCTTGGATTCCAGTCCCTTCTACCACTGCCCCTTCACCTGGATTATCTACGTGTGAATGTTGGACCACCTGGTCAGCCAGCTGCCTTGCATGGCCTCACTGGGTCTGCAGAGTTGCCACCCCGTGCCCAGGGTTTGCTAGCCATCACCTGTGTACCTGGGGTCTGCCAGTTGCTGCTTGCATGCCTGGGAACTGCCAGATGCTGCTGCCTGCGTGCCCGGGTCCACACCTCCACTTTTTCCTGCTGCCACTTCACCCCCCTTACCGGTCTGATTGAATGCTGGACTCCCGTACAGTTCAATTTTCTATCAGTTCTGGTTGTTTTCTTGTTTCTAAATATTTGTTGTCCTTAATTTTGGTTGTGAGAAGAGGCACAGTGTGTCCACCTATGCCCCCATCTTGGCCGGAAGTCCCTGTTTTCTTATCGAATATGATATATACCAAAGTTGTCGTCCTCGTCGTCTTCTTCTTCTCCTTCTCCTCCTCCTCCTTCTTCATGGCCAAGTAGTATTCCATTATGTAAATGGCCCATAGTTACTTTATCCACTCATCTACTGATGGACACTTGGGCTGTTTCCATATCTTGGTAATTGTAAATAATGTTGCAAGGAATGTAGGAGTGCTTATGTTCTTTCAAATTAATGTTTTGGGTTTCTTCAGATACATTTCCAGAAGGGTGCTCACTGGATCAAAAGGTAGATCCTTTATAAATTTTTGAGGTATCTCCATACTGCTCTCCACAGTGGTGTTACTCATCTGCATCCCCACCAACAGTACAAAAGAGTTTCCTTTTCTCCACACATTCACCAGCACTTGTTGTTTTTTGATTTATTAGTGATAGGCATTCAGTAAATCAGATAGATGTGAGGTGATATCTCATTATGGTTTTAATTTATATTTCTCTGATGATGAGTGACATTGAACATCTTTTCATATCTTTTTGCCATCTGTATGTCCTCTTTGTACAGGTGTCTGTTCAGATCCTTTGTCCATTTTTTAATTGGATTGTTTGGGTTGAGGTTTTTTGGTTTTTTTTTTTTTGGTGTTTTGTAAGTTCTTTAAAAATTTTAGATATTAACTCTTCATTAGATTTATTGGTAAATATGTTTGCCCATTCCATTGGTTATCTTTTTTTGTTGATGGTCTCTGCTGTGCAAAAACTTTTTAGTTTGATTTGCAACAGTATGGATGGACCTGGAGAACACTATGCTAAGTGAAATAAGCCAACCAGAGAAAGATGAATACCATATGATTTCACTTTTATGTGGAAGCTAATGAACAAACTGATTAACAAAAGAATAGAGACAGACTCATAAGGAGCAGGATGACAGCCATTGGGGAGGTTTTGGGAACTGCCCTCCCTGGTTTCCGAAGTGGGAACCCCCCCCCCATGGCTAAAACCGAGTAAAAAGACATTGGGACTATAAGGCACTAAGGAGACAAAACTTATCCTCCCAGCAGGGGTGCAGTCTCTGCCCCCTTTACTTCATCCTGCTTGACACCTGGAGGATAACTGGAGAGTCAATGATGGGTAAGATTCCTCAAGGATGAACAGCCTAAGACAGATGCAGTCTCGAAGGGGCCATCAGAGAAAGACTTAGGGGATTATGGAGGATGGACAAAAGACCCTCACCCCTTGGCTTTGTCATAGCCTGAGTCTTCATTCTGTCTGTAAATAGTCTCCTAATCTTTTGGCTGCCTTGCTTCTTCCACCTGATTCAATGCTGAAGAAGAGCATAGCCCTGAGGCAGAATGGGCAGTTCCTGACAGGTAGTAAATCAGACTTAAGAAAGAATGCATAAAATCCTGTGAAATCTGCTTTGCTGAGAATGCCCTCAATTTAAATGTTAAAAGTACAAGCGTAAAATGAGTTTGTTTCCCAAAGTTTTAAGGCCCTTTGGCATCACTCTATCTATCTGATCCTGACTCAGAATAAACCCTTATAGTATTTTGAATGTTATCCATTCCTTGATCATTACTGCCTGACAATGATTGATGAGTTTTACTTAGACACCCTGTATTTCTGTGCCAACTAAACTGAATAAAAGCCATTGAGAAAGAGGCTCAATGCCATTCTCCTCTGAGAGATTGGCCACCTTTCTTCCCCAAGCAGATCATATCTTGGTAGATTTATTCTTATCTGCAGTGACCAGGTGAGCTCTGCTGGATGGAGGTCCCCCACAGGGAGGGAAGTTTGGAGTGAAGGGATTGAGCAAATATGAAAAGGGACTCATGAACATAGACAGCAGTGTGCTTATTGCAGGGAGATGGTAGAATAAGGGGGTTAAATAGTTATGGAAAAAATACAATAACATTTTTTAAAAGACTTATAGAGTTAGGTGTTATTAGTTGCAGTCAAACAAAGCCCAGCAGATATTCCTTTTCACTGCAAAGAGCTGTGAAAGCCAGCAGACTGGGAAATCCAAAAAGAGGTATACTTAAAAGCTACATGTTGGTTTCAGCAAACTTGTAATGAGTATCTGGTTTCTGTATGATTATTAATACCATTACTTAGTAATTTTTCTTAACATTCTTCAATGATCTCTATTAGATTCAGTATTATATCTAGATTCTGGCCAAAGATTTGCAAGACCTAAGGTATTTGACTTCTACTCATGTACACAGCATTCATTTTTTGTTAATCGCCCTTACATATTAACTTTTGACTCTACTGAAATAGTTGAAAGTCCAAAATAATGTTCATGGTCTTTAATATAGGCTAGATAAGAAACCAAAGAATAGGATGTCTTTCTTTTTAAACTTTGAGTTGTCAATAGCAACATAATTTCTGTAATAATTTCAGATATGTGGTAGGAAAAAATAATCAATCTAAGTCAGTGAATGAGTAAGTGCTAACAGAAGATTAATGAATTTTCCAAAACAAATAAATGTATTTTTACTTTTTTTGGTTTAAAAAACTTGTTCAACATTCACTGACAAAACTAAAAATCTATGATTAGAGGATTTTTCTCAACTGTCAAATCTAAAATCGGGTCAGGAGAATAATTTGATATTAGCTAACATCTGTGTGCTATCACATTCTAAATATGTTATGAAAATGTTTGCTGTAACTCACAACAGCCCTATGAGAGGCATTACTGTGGCAATGATGCTTTTTTGATCATCAGTCTGAGACTCTCTGAGGGCTCCCCCACTCGAACTTTTGTAAACACACATTGGCCATTTGTCAGAGTTCACTCAAATTTAAAATGTCCATAGCTGAAAATATTTTCTCATCATAGACCCCCATTGGCAACATACAGAAATTGTTAGTATTTGTAGTCTTTAGATCTTAAGAATGAATAAAAAGTAGAATTTGCTTTATAATGGAAAAATGTTAAAGTCTAGCAACTAATGCATAAATTTGATTTGAAATGGAAATGACAAACAAGAACTGGAGCTCAGTCAATACCCGTTTGCTCTCTTCTTTTGAAAAAAACAAGCAAACAGGAACCTGCTTCCAGAGTAACCTGCACATGTTGCTTTGCACTTACACGGGTGAGACTCTGGCACAAAGAATTCTTCAAAGCACAGGAACTGAAAATTAGATGCAAGAAAAGAGAAATAAAGTCCAAACTCTCACCTATACTGACCTTTAAAAAGTGCCCTATATATGTTTTTTCTCCAAAGGAAATAATAATAAACTTTGGGGATGTGTTTCCTTAAGGTAAATATTCAATGGCTTTGAAAGAGTTCAAGGTCTCTTGCATAGGATTTAATTTCATAAATAACCAGAATAAATCATAGCTCATCAGTCCATAATAAAGAATGTTAAGGGGTATTGAAACTGGACAGAATATTTTCAGAAAGTTTTACATTTGCAGAAAAGTTGTAAAAATGGTAGTTTCAATATCCTACTCCCAGTCTCTCTGCTGTTAATGTCTTACATTGGTGTGATACATTTGCCATAGCTAATAAACAATATTGAGACATTATCATTAACTAAAGTCCGTACTTTATTCAGATTGTAGTAGTGTTTCCTAATGTCTTTTTTTCTGTTTCAGACTCCAGCAGGACACTGCTTTACACACACTGATCGTGTTTCTGTGGACTCCTGGGGACTGTGGGTTTCTCAGACTACCCTGGATTTTTATGACCTGTCAGATTTTAGCAGTATGGCTCAGGTACTTTTCATATGTCCTTCATTCTGGGTTTGTGTGATAGTTTTCTCAAATGGGGATAATGAATTTGTAGAGGGAGACCACAGAGAGGACTGCCATTCCTCATATTACATCAAGGATACACGGGTCAACATGAACTATCACTGTCAATGTTTACCATGGTGGCTTGGCTGAGGTAGTGGTTGGGGTTCCTCCACCTAAAGTTACTCCTTTCTACATTTCCATGCTATAATTTTTGAAAGGAAATCAATTTGCAAAGCCCACACAAAGGGGAGGCATTCTTTTTTCCTTTTTGAGGAGGAGGTAGCTACATAAATAATATGAAATTCGGAATGGAAGAGATGTCCATTCTCTATCTATTTATGTATTCCACCATTTACTTAATGAGGATAGATTCATTGATATTAATTTTATATCTTGGGTTTTCATTTAATAGGGCATTTTTTGTGCCTAAAACTGGTCCAACTTTTTTGGTCAAAGGGAGCTCTTTTCAGTGTGATCCTCTGTATGTGTGTGTATGGTAGGTGTGATATATGTGTATACTGAGTGATAGGTAGGTATACATATATTTACATGGTGTGTACCTGTGTGGAATACATGCCATGTATGTTGTGTGTATATAGTGTCTGTATGTACATGTGTGTACTTGCATATATGCATGTGTATATGTGCGCTATATGTGGTACGTGATGTATATGCGGTATGTGTGGTATATAAGTATGCTGCTCATGTGTGTATGCAACTATGTATGTGAGCATGTCTTTCCATTCTGGCACTACATGATGCTCCAGCCTTATCCTGGGTCTTCCAAACTCCAGCTACAATCAGCATTTCCTTTACCAAACCCTGGTTCCTTTCATGAAGAAACAGTATCAGAAACCCAGATCTGAGTCCTGTGTGTGTGTGTGTGTGTGTGTGTGTGTGTATCAGAATATATATATATATATATATACATATTCTGATTAAAGGTATTGGTATTATTAGGTTAAAAAAGTTACACCACCAGTTTTCCTAAAAAAATCAGGAAACCACGTATGGCATCAACTTTTTGTTTCATAACATCACAAGGACTGCTCATGGTGTTAAGTAATATAGGCAGGAAGGAAAGGAGGCCTTAGTGAAGAGCATAGTTTTATTCTTCACTGCTCCTTTTCAAAAAATTTTATAAAGTTCATGGGTCTTTATAGAAAAAGCCAATATACATGTCTAAAATGATTTTTAGGTGTCCCCTAAGAATATGGCCTAGGATACAAATTAGTTCATAGACTGTTATATTTTGGAGTATATATGAACTGCAGAGGGTTATATTACATGGATATGAGGTGCTTGTGTAGTCAATGAATTGTGATTATAGAGGCTAGACATACCTAGTGGTGATAAAAGTAAGTAATAGAGCAGATATTGACAAATGATTAGTATATCTCTAGGGGGTGGGTCAGCATTCAAGCACTTCAAACTATCTTGCAGTTACAAACTGAAATAAAGAACATGCAGACTAAGGATAGGGATGTCCACATGGATAAACCTCAACAAAGTCTGGGCATCTTATGAAGAGCCTTGAGGCACAGGCTTGTAGTTCTTACAGTATCAGCTGGGAACTCTAGTTTACTCCTGAGACCCCTTCAGATACCTATCAAAACTAGCTTCACAATAATGCAATTAATATTTTCACCAAAAACCAATGTTATTTCCCTTTTTACTTATTACTATGGAGATCTCTGGAGGCCCCCACCCTATGACAGTCACTCTGCTGTTTAATGGTATGTGTCCTTGTATACATTTGTGCTTTAATAATTCCTCAACTTTAAGTTTAATGCTATCATGCCAATCAATACAACCAACAAAAGCTTCTGGGGGTCCTCAATAAGTTTAAGAAACCTCCTGGCTGAGAGTAATCATTCTACTAATTCAAGTTTAGATGTAAGAATGGAAAATGAGTGCAGTATACAGAGATCTGAGACACAGATATTTCAAATACTGGAATATAGTTCAAAACAATATGAGATGATATTTTGGAGTATATTCTAAGATGAGGACAGAGAGAAAGAAGGAGTGGAGGAGGGAGAGAGAGATAAGAGAGAATTTACTAATTGCTAACTTGTGAAATGACATAGCAGCTATCACCACAGACCCAATAGACATCAAAATAATAGTGGGTAATATTTAGTCATTATGACAATAAATCCAATAACTTGGATGGAATAGACAAATTCCTTAAAATACATAACTTACCCAAAAGGGCATACATGAAATAAAAATTCAAAATAGCCCAATATCTATCAAAGTAGTTAATTTTGTCAATGGAATCTCCAAACAAAGACAATTTCAGGTTCATATGGTTTTGATAGTGAATTACTACAAACCTTTAAGGAGGAAATAATGCCAAACACACGCAAGCTCTTTCAGAAAATTGAGGAGGAATGAACATTTCCCAATGTGTTTGGCAAGTCAACATACCTATGCCAAATCTGACAAAAACATAGGAAAAGTTCTAGGCTAATATCAAGACACAAAAATACTTAAAATTATTAGCAGATCCAGTGCAACAATACACAAGAGGTTAAGTAATAAAAGTTCCAGCTACTTCCCTATGCAAATAATCACCTAACTACTTACAACACCCCACCCATATTGCTGTAACTAACCCTGTAGCCCAGAGATCTTCAGCCACAGTTGTAAATCTGTGTAAGTTGAAATCAAGGACGTCTACTCTTGATCTCCTGCTCTGAGAGTCAGCACTTATTTTATCCATAGAAATAAATTTTTTAAATATTTTATTTATTTATTTTTGACAGAGGGAAAGGGAGGGAGAAAGAGAGGGAGAAAAACACCAATGTATATTTGCCTCTCAAGCGCCCTGCCTCTGAGGACCTGGCCCACAACCCAGGCATGCCCCTGAGTGGGAATCAAACCAGCAACCCTTTGGTTTGCAGGCCTGCAGTCAGTCCACTGAGTCACACCAGCCAGGGCAGAAATAAATTTTTTTAAAGCACATTTGAAATGAAATAAGCCAGTCAGAGAAAGATAAGTACCATATGATCTCACTTATATGGAAGCTAGTGAACAAAATAAACTAACAAACAAAATAGAAACAAAAGCATAGACTGAAACAAAAGCATACATGGGACAGACTGAAAGATGTCAGAGGGATGGGGTGCTGAATTAAAGAAGAATAAGGGATTAGCTAAAAACATATATGTATAACCTATGGATACAGACAGTAATGTTGTGATGGCCAGAGGGAAAGGAGGCCTGGGGGCTAGGTGGAGGTGGACCAAAAAGGGGCAAAATGAGCATATCTGTAATAGTGTCAATAATAAAAAATAAAGAAAAAAGAATGAATGGAAAAATAAATAAAAATTAAAAAGCACATTTGAATATCAGATATATCTGCAGTGCACAAGGAGATAATTAAGAATGTATCATTATTTTGATTGAAAATATTTTCCTCTTTACATGTAAGACTTGGAATAAAATGAGATGTACTTTCTCAGTTATATGTCTTTGGAAATATGATTAAAGATTTATAAATTGATAGACATAGCTTTGATTTTTAAACATATAGCAATACAAGTTTGAAATGAGTACTGTGTTGTCAATTAGTTTTTTCTAATTTTTTAAATTTTATTTTGATTATTGTTCTTGTACAGTTTTCTGCCTTTTACTTCCATCCCAGTCCATTGGGTCTTGAAGTGATTTTCCTGTTTTGTGAGATCGGTCCTAGGTTGGGTGTAGCATTTGGCTCAGAGTTGAACCCCATCTTATGATGAGGTGATGGAGAGTGACTGGAGCCTTGATTTAAGCTTTTTTTAAAATTTCATCTGTACTTGGGGATATATGTTTATTGATTTTAGAGAGAGAGGAAGGGAAATGGCCAGAGAGAGAAACATTGAATGGTTGCCTTGCGTACAAGCCCTGAACAGGGATCAAACCCACAACATAGGTATGTGCTCTGACAGGGGATCAAACCTACAACCTTTTGGTGAAGAGGACCACACTTCAACCAACTGAGCCACTAGGCTAGTGTTAAGTTTTGTTTCTCTCAGAATTTAACACTGCTGCACTTTTTTCTAATCTGAAAGTTGCAATGAAATTGAGAACAACTTGCAGCTGTTACATTCTCTTTTGTATGTGTCTTTTTCATTTACTTAGATGCTTATTAATTGCTTTCTTTCCCTTAAAGTATATTAGCTTTGACAATGAGTGAAGGGAAATCAATCATTCCATAGCATTCATATTTAACCAGGTGTATTGTTTTGATTTCAAATATTCCATGTTCCCATTGTTTTATATTGTGAGTATGGAGAATTATTGTTCTTTTATTGAGTAATTACTATATGCTTAGAAATTTCTTTCAGTCATATGTGTTATGAAGAAAAGAATATTAGGGTGAAGTAAAAATACTAATTTAGAGGGAAAATAAAATCTTATGAGGAGGTCATGCTGTGTAGGGGGTAAAGAGTAAACAATCGGAGGAAGTATATTTTCAGTCAGACAGGAAAGATCCATGGACTATGTGTGGAGAGACAATTGGAGAATTTTAGCACAGCATGTAGACCAGTGTGGTTGGGCACAAGGACCTGGGGGGAACTGAGGGATAAGGAGATGTCCAAAACATAGTCTGGCATCATTATTTAGGATGGGCTGCCAATCAATGGCCCACAGGCCCAGCTGGGTTAGCATCTAGCATTTGATTCTGTGTGTCTGTGAATTAAGCACTTTTTAAAATATTATTTAATGGTTAGGAGAAAACTAAACTAAAACTAAAGGAACTATATGTGGAAAATATATGCATTCAAATTTGAGTGTCATCAATAAAATTATTAGAGTACAGCTGTGCGCTCACATTTTACCTGTGGCTGCTTTTGTGTTAGTGTTGCCAGGCTGTCATGTGTTGCAATGCCCACATTATTCACCACTTGGTTCTTTAGAGAAGGTGGTCTGCTAACCATGCCTTATGACACTCTGGATCAGCAGGGAGAAAGGATTTAATGGTATGTTTATTGGGAAGATTCTAGAGGCTGCTAAACAGGGTCCAGCACTCTGCTAATGAGCAGTGGATTGCTGGTGGGTGGGTAGGACAGCAGGAAAAGTAGATGAAGGGGCTGATGTGTGTGGCATGAATGCATGTGGGAGGCCGTGCTTGACAGGCAGCTATGGTGGGGGGGGCGAGAACCCAGAGTCTCTAAATGGGTCCAAGGCAGGAGGAGGAGAGAATGGGTGGGATAACAGGCAAGCTTGATTGGGTGGGAGCAACCAGGTGAACAGTAAAACAGTTTATTAGGAGGAGGAGAGCTCTGGACTGGGTTTTGGATTGGATTCCATAGTGAGAAGGACACAGGAGGTATGGTTTGAAATTTGTGTACCAGGCTCTAAGGTGGAAATAGTAAACAGGCAGTTATATTTTATGTTTCAGTTTATTGGCGATATTTTGGGCTTGAGACATGAATATTTCTGTTAGCAGGGAAACAGTTAAATCAATGGAATAAAGGAGCTTGCTCCAGAAGAGAAGAAAGCATGAGGGTGAGGGTGGCTCCTGAAGTAAGTCCTCCAAAAGCCGGCCACTCAACTGACCTGTTTACCCAGTTAATTTATTCCTTTAATCTTTTAAATTCAGATTACAAATATTTCTTTACCTTGCAATCATCACTGCATTTTAAGAGGTGTGTACTCTCCTTTTGCAGCTCTACCCAGAGAAGAAAAGTCAGAGAGGGTGGCACAGTCAGCCCAATCTTGTATTTGGGAAGTAACAGATAGGAGCCTCCCCTTGAGTATAGGGGTACCTTTGGGGCAGACATTTCAACCTAGATAAGAGGAGCAGGAAAATTCAAATAAAATATTGTCAATAAAGTGGAGTTTGCTAGCTCAGACCTATGGACCTGAGGGCATGTGTCAGAAGTGAAGTCTGGGGGTGGAGTCAGATTGCAGAGGAAGACACCTGGGTGATGGGTGACACAGACATGGATGTCTGGGGACCTAAGGCTGCTGACTGGGCATAGATGTGGATGCCAACATTCCTTTCTGGTTAGTCAGGCATGAGGCTGTAATGCATTCATGACACAGCTTCATGAGTAGGTTGGTCCAAAGGGTTCCTTTGCATTTGTCTCTGAAACGGACTGTTCACTTCTTTGGATGACACCAATGTGGCCATGTGGGAGTAATAAAGCTGTTTAAAAAGCAGAAAATAGGTAGCATTCCCCATGTCTCTCACAGGATTAGATAGAGTTGGCCACAGTGCTGGGTCCATTTTTTCCCTGTTTAATCTTTTCCCAATTTGAAAAATAATTCTATCTTAGCAAGGACACCATGCAGTTTCTTTTCTGTTTGTTACTCATTTCTGAGATGGGATGTGGCAGTGAACCAGGGCAATCAGCAAGTTTCACTTTTAAATCTGGAGTAAAATAATTTCTATACAACTCTCCCACAGTTATTGGCATCTACTCATTCAGAAGACAAGCCATGTGTGAGCCCATGTCCCTGACTCTCCTTTGCTGGTACCTGCTCTGCTCAGCTGACTCTGCATGCCTGCTCCCTCCCTTGCCCTTTATCCCAACTTCCCAGGAGTTTTCTCCAGGTTTGGGGGACTGAGGGGCTATAGGAAGTAGAGAGGCTTGTCTGGCATTTCCTTCTGTGCCTTTGCTGTTTTCAGATGGGACTTGGTTGTCTCTAGATATCCTGTAACATACTCCTCTCTCAGATTGACTAATTTTGAATGAACTCTGCCCCTGCAGTGAGGTCCTGGGTCACTGTCAGGGGAAACTGCCCTGATAGTGCCCCCCTGAATCTATATCTATGGCACCTGATATTTTTCCATTTTCCTCATCTGGTCCTAAGTTTACAAAATGTGAAGGACCATAGTTATAATTCTTTATTTGGTCACAAGGATTTTTCCTCATTCTTATGTTTTGGTTACTATTATTGCATTTAGTGGAATATAGCAGTATATACATGAAAAATGCCCTCATTTGCCACTTGGTGCAGGGATGCTGAAAGTAGAGAGGCAGGACAGGTAATATGGCCAAGGAAAAGGATTTGGGAAAAACTTGGTAGAACTTGGTCACAGCTGCAACTCCTATTAAGTGTGCAGTCTCATAATCCAAATTCTATTCATTTCCTTTGCTCAGTATGACAGAGATAGGATATATACATCATGATATGTTGTTGAGATGGAATAAGGATATGTAAAACACTTAAAACAGCACCTGGCATACAAAAAGCACCAGGTCTTTGCTAAGTATTCTATTATTATTAAGGCTAATAATTACTATACTTTAAAATTAATTCTGTACTGATACCTCCTATCTTTCGTTCTCATTTTCAGTTAATTTTTCCAATTGATCTAAATGAATTAAAGCCTCCTCTTATCCCATAGTGTTTGCTAAAGTATGTTTAATATTGTTGGCAACCCACAAATATCTGTTGTATTAAAATGAATTGAGAGTCTATGACAGTGTAAGTTTATTGAAAATCTGATTATGCATCTTTTAAAACATCCAGTTCTTAATCTGCAGAAGTGCTATCATTGGTTTCTATGCCTTTTGAAACAAAAGACACAGAAAGATATATCCAGGCACAATGAGACTTAAATTCAGTAATCCTTTCTTTACCCCTGGATGTTGAGTGGGTATGAAATATCCATCACAGGTGTAAACATTAGAACCTAATCACAATTTGTTACTAACATTATTTATAAAAGAAAAGGATTTTTATTTTCTTATTCATAGAAGTGGTTTCACAGGGATTTGCCATTTAGGAAATGGTCAGATAAAGTGAGAATGAGTTAATTTTACCTTTTTTGTTCTAAAAGAATTAGTTTTTACCCAATTTCAGACTGGCTGTCTGTGTTCCCCCAGAAATCAAATAACTTCCAGTAAACAGATATCTCATCCATCCTCGGTAACAGAATATTTCAAAGTCAAGGTCACATTTTTCTTAAAAGATAAGGCTCTGGATTTGAAATCTTGAGAATATTATAAAAGTCGTTTTTTAAATCATGTTTGCTGCTTATCTATGAGTCATGACTATTTTCTCCTGAAGTAGTATTAAAGGCACACAAATGGCTCTGCTTTTGCTTATTACATAGACTTTAGTACAGTTTGATTTATGCATGAATGATATATGATCTACAGGTACTATTCCAAAGTCCATGTGAGAATATATGATTATATATTATGTATTTTTGCTTGTAGAAAGGCATTTATATGTTGTTGTGGGTTGAATTTTGTCCCCCACAGGTTCCTAAATGGAAGTACTTGCCCTTGGTCACTGAGAATGTGCTCTTTTTGGAAGTAGTATCATTATAGATGCAGTTAGTTAAGATGAGGTCACCTTGGAGTGAGGTGGCCCCACTATGTCTGATGTCCTTATCAAAAAGAATGTGAACACAGACATGCACCCAAGAAGGATACTATGAAAAGACTGGAGTCACAATGCCATACACTAAGGAGCTACTGAAAGCAAGGACAGAGGGCTAGGCAGATCCATCCCAGTTCCTTCAGAGGGAGGAAGACCTGCCAGTACCTCCATCTGGAACTTGAAGCCCCCAGAACCGTCAGACAATAGTCCATGTCTATTGTTGAAGCCACTTAGTTTGTGGCCTTTGTTATTGTTTCCCTAGGAAATCAATGCACATGTTACGTATGACTGTACAGTTAATTCGAGGGTTCCTTAAGTGCTTTACATGTCAACACATACACAAAAATCCCTGCTTAGTGTCAGGTTAACTGGACTCCAAATGGTGGGCCAGTATCTAGGTCCTGTTGACCAGCCTGTCAGCCAGCCCTAGAGCCAATGCTCTACACTAGTCCCTTCTGCTCCACTCACTTTGCCCTGCATCGTGTTCCTTTTACTGTTTGCTAGATTGCTTTTTAATTTGGGAAATATAACATGAGAATACTTTTTAAATACTTTATTTATTTTTAGAGAGAGGGGAAGGGAGAGAAATATCAGTGTGTGGTTCTCTGTCACATGTTCCCTACTGAAGACCTGGCCTGCAACCCAGGCATGAGTCCTGACTGGGAATCGAACCAGTGACCCTTGGCTTTGCAGGCCGATGCTCAGTTCACTGAGCTACATCAACTAGGGTAACATGAGGTTATTTTTAAAGAATAATAGCAACAACTTTCACATTACGTTTTATATTTAAAAGGTCGTTAGTGTTGACATTCTGACAATTTGAGGCCATATTAAGAAAAAGATATATCTGTTACAAATCTATGAAACCTAATTATTTTCCTTTATTTTCCTCTTTGTAGAAAGTGTTAGTGTATAAATATGTATATCAAATTCTGTCCAGAAAAATTCCAACTATTCTTAAGTACAACAAGAACAGTTTAGTGGCATCAATGTAACCTGGCAGCCAAGGAAAGTAGACTGAAATGCATATGCAGGAATGATGGAAACTTCACTGTACTAGTTAGTAGGGGTGGTAGATGTGGTTGAGTGAGTGTGTGTACTGTGTGGCTGTCACATTCATAATGACTGAGCGAGTTGAGGAATGAATCTGCATCTAATTTTGGGTTAAATTTGAACATTCTTCCATGAAAAGTATTCAGATAATATAGAAGACCACAATATGGGCTACTGGTGATTGTCAGCTTTATCACAACAATGTGCCCACTCATGCATCCTCACGTCTTGTACAGAGTTTTTTGGCAAAACATCAAATCACCAGGTGAATCACTCCCCTTACATTCCAGATTTGGTACACTATGACTTCTGGCTTTTTCCCAAAATAAAAATCACCTTTGAAAGGGAAGAGATTTCAGACCATCAGTAAGATTCAGGAAAATATGATGGGGCAGCTGATGGCAACTGGGGGAACTGAGGTCCCAAGGTCCCTACTTTGAAGAGGACTGAGGTGTCATTGTCCTGTATGTTCAATGTCTCTTGTGTCCTGTGTCTTCTTCAATAAATATCTCTATTATTTTATTTTTCATATTACTTGGCTGGATACCATCAGAATAAACTATATATCTAGTTTGGTGCACACAACACACACACACACACACACACCCCAAACTGGTATGGGTGTGTGTGTGTATACCACTTCTTATTTTGTACAGTTATAATAAAGTCTTAACAGGTATTAGTTTTAATTGAAAACCTATCTCCCTGTTTTAAGAATAGATGTTGAGTATCACTTGCTTACTTGAAGCAAGGCATCCATACCTAAAAGCTTTGTTTCCATTCGAGTCTCTATCCACCACAGTTCAGTGTCATTCACTTTGGATCACAGTTACAGACATCTGCTGTCCTGTCATCTCACATTTTTGAATGCTCATGAGATAAAGCAGAAAAAGCAGAACTACAGTAAAAAATTTTTCCTTGTAGTGAAATTATAACCAAACAAAACGGAGGTTAGACTGCCTGTTGCAACAAAAGCCAACCTTGAGAGGCAGGTGCTGTTGCAAAAGGTAAGAGATTTTACTCAGGTGCCACATGATTTGAGAGAATGGTGGACTCCTGTCTCAAAGATCATCTCATCTTCCCTCTCAAGCTCTCAGTCTTATAGGGATAGTGAGGGGAGGGCTTTTTTTCCTATCCAATAATCTCACTAGCTTGTTGCACTTCTAGCTTTTGGAGTGCTCAGTTTCAAAACCTCTCCCTACTGCCATCTTGGCCAATGTGGGAGATTCCTGGGTAAAGACCCCGCCCCCATTTTAAACTCTAGAACCTGTACTCTTACAAGGTAAATGGATGAAGGTCTCATCTTCTGTAGTTTTTTTTTTTTTTTCTTCTATCAAAGGCCATAGTCTTACCTATCCCCAGGCACAGAGATTCTTACTATCTACTAAAGTAAGCAGTCATGGTCAGGAATGGAGGGAAACCTTTACATAAGGGAGAAGGATTTCTTTCTTCAGAGAGTGGCATATGTGCTGTATAGAGGATGGAACTCTTGAACAATTGAAGCCAGTGGACTGCTTTATGTTTCAAGAGACAATGTTGCAGATGGACTTCTGAAGTGAGACCTGCTGTGCATACTAACAATAAAATGTTTAGTAAGGGGTATGTCTACTAGTGCAAGGAAATTCTAGTGAAATCAGAAACTGGAGAGACTAAAGGATCTCCAAAATCTAAACATGAGCAAGGCTGTAGATGGCAAATCTGCACTGACTGTCTACTGTAAGAGGATCAGCCATCCCTGAGATCTCATTCAAAGTCTAGGAAATATTTCACAGGAGAAATAGAGAACAAATATATAATGCAAACTTTAAATAACTGACACATAACTGTGTCAGGTTTAGTGAAGGAAAATTGCCTTGCTTGTGACTAAACTGCACTACTGCTATAGAAAAAGAAAAGAGGAATCCACTATCCACTAAAAGAAAGGATATAACTATCCACTAAGAAGATTCCTTTCCAATGCTATGCTCTTTCCTTTCACCTAATTCCAACTGTTTAAGTCCAGGAACAAGCAGTTGTCAACACAGTGGGTGGGTGTGCTGTAAACATTTTGCAGATGAATAGCTATAACATCACAAACATACTCTGGAATTTGATGAGAGGAGAAACTGCTGAGATGCTTTATTGGGGTTGTGAGGATGACTGATTGTTGTCTTGAACCTAGAAAAGTCAGCTAATCCAAAAATGCATGGGGGTGAATGCAGTGTAGTGTGCAGTGATTGTGAAAAGCAGCAGGACTTCAAAATGGGCCTGAAGAAATAGATCAATATTGTTTTCATTTTGGATCTCATCTAGACTAATAGTGATTATAAGATATCATTCCAAAACTCAATAAATGGTTTCAGAGTTTATAAACAGTAATGTGTGCCACATATTTTATGGACACAATTGTATTATATAGATCTATCCTGATTCATTATATAAATAACATAACACATGTATGTCGAACATTGTTAGTGAGAGCAATTTAACTACAGACTATAATTAGTTATGGAGTAAAAAGACGGTATGTTTCTAAAATCCAGAAAAACTTAAGAAAGTGCAATTTAATCCATAATCTTCCTCCATCTTCTATGTCATTTTGGTAAGAGTTGCTAAATGAAATAGAAATGATTAACTTGGGTTTTTATTTTAGCTTCCCCTATTTGGTAAACATTCTGAGAGGCTCTAAAATAGCTAATTTTTTTGACATATAACAATTTCCTTTGAGACATTTATGGGTTAATCAATTAATTGAGCCCATTCTTGGGAAAGAATGCTCTCACTGGATTTGATGAAGTTCATATAAAATATTTAATTAATTTGCTCTTCATTCTTGTGTCTCTTAATATTAACACCTTAGGTTCTGTTTTGTCTATGAAGTGCATAATTATCAGTTTAAACAGCTGGATATTGTAAAATAAAACAGTTGTTATTGAATCATTTACATTTCAAAAATGCATGAAGCATGACATAATAGTTCTTTAAAGCCTGACTTATTCTTTTTGTTGTTGTTTCATTTGGTTTTCCTTTTTGATTGACTGTCTCTTCCTTATCTCTTCTTTCCTTCCCCACTTCCTAGTTCATCATATTTATTATGTGGTAAGTATTATGCAAATACTGAGAATTAAGCTGGGTCCTTCTGCAGCTGGCTCAGTCCTGACATTCTGAATGTGTTCCCTGGAACACTTGGAAATGAAAAAATGGTAAGAATTCTGAAGCAGAGATTTTCCTAAGAAGAGTGTAATATTGGAGCATGTCCTTAGTTTATAACTGCCCATCCATTCACAAGCATTGCTGTACTCTCCTCTGACTCCCCTCACATTGATTTTTGGAAGTAGTTGAACAGTCTAGCATTTAGTTCTTACCAACTTCCAAAGTGCAATTTATGCATGGCCTGTGTGCAATGTTTACTTCTGAGCTGTTTAAATGTGATCTAATTTTGAAGACTTTTTATTTTGAAAATAATACAAATCATTTTCTAAATTAAACCTAGGTATTTCAAAATTATGCCACAAAATATTGTTAAAGTTGTCATTCTGGTAGCATTTCCATAGCTAAAAGATAAGCTTTAGAGATGTTTCTCTAGGTTTGATCTTGGTATATTTTGACACATGCTTTCACAACAGAGCCTTTTCTTCACAGTATAATTCCTAGTGAAAGAAACAAAGACACTGAAGGAGTTCAGAACAGGCATCCCAAGAAGTGCCAGTTTGGCAGGTGGATTATTTTGGGCTGAAGATAATCAAGACCTTGTGGGCTTATAAGAAACTTTTACCTCTCCCTTAAAGAATTTTAAGTGGGGCCTTGCCTATAATATCACAACAAATAACTTTTTATGACCTTTCCCTAGGTCAGGGAAAACACCTCATTACTCATCCTCAGCTCTCCTTATCATCCTGCAATGACCTCCCTCCCCTCTGATGCTCCAGGCTACCTACCTAATCCTTAGCACAGAAAGTCATAAATCCCTCAATTTCCCTTTCTCTCTCAGAACTTCTCATGTATGAAGGTTCCCCTATGTACCTATGCAATTAAATTTGGTCATCTTCTCTTGTTCATATGTCTCATGTTGATTTAATTATGAGACCAGAGGAAGAACCTAGAAGGGTGAAGGAAAGTTTGCTTCCTTCCTCACAACACTATGTTAAGTTTTCCATGTGATCTTTTCAATCTATAAAATCCATATTTCATTTTATTTTATAGCAGTATTGTAAAGTTAGAAATATAGAGATCTCCTTCAAGATAAATGAATCTTTTATGTTTTATGATATTTATTATGGTTTATATGATTTTATTATATTTATGATAAGTGGAAATGGATTATTTTCCTTCCACATATATGAATATATATTTAATATGGCCAATTTGAGCTGATAAGAGTATTATGTTCAATGAAAGATTTTCTATTCACAATTTATAACAACTGAAATGTATCATTGTTTTATAATGTATATTTTATTTTTATTAAGACATTTTTATGATCACTTGTTATTCACTATAATGGGCCTCTCAGTTGGTTTCATCAATACAGTGTTCATAAAGTTTAAGCAATTTAACTGGCTGGACATAAATACAATGTTTATTTACAGGGACCATGGCATTATTTTGGACTTCCTAGCCACTACAAATTCTAATTAAGAATCAAGATTACACAGTCTTAGAAAAAGAACTGCACCCCAGCCCCAAAACAAAATTCTCTGAGCACCAGAATTAATCTGATTTTAAGGATGGGATAAAATTAATGGTCTTAATGTGGAACAGTTAACTTGTGTCACCTATAGGCTGGAATCAGGTTTCTGTTTTTGTTTTTGTTTTTGTTGATTTTATCTTTTCCTTACAAGGTATGAATATTCAAATATATAGCCAAAAGGCATAATTTCTCATATAACAAAATTCATTTTTAGTTCTTGCTCCACTCAAATCCCAATTTTAATAACATTTTTCTTCTGTTTTTTTCCTTTGTACCCCCTATTTATTCCTCCCCCCAAAGAACTGATGGCAATTTTTATCCTTTTTTTCTCATGGTATTATAACATAGTGATCATTTCATGTAATTTGATTATATGGGGCTTTCTATGAAAAAAACTTCTGTAAACTAAGACTAGGCAAAGGACAAGGTATAATAGATGGATTCCAGTTTGTTTATTTAATTAATATTTATGTATAGATAATTGGCATACAATGAACTTTAGATATTTATAGAGCACAATTCAATAACTTGTGACATATATTCTCCCAGGAAACCATCACCATCAATGTGAACATTTTCCCTTCTTCCATGAGGTTCTCTGTGCCTCTTGATAATGCTCTCCCTCTGTCTCCTCATTTTTTTTTGAAACAACTTACTTTCTGTTGCAATAAATAGTTTGCTTTTATAGAAATTTCTTTGACCAGGTTCATACAATATGTACTGTTTTTTGCCCTCTTTTATTTTACATAATTATTTCAGATTCATCTGTGTTATTTCATTTATCACTACTTTGTGTCTTTGGGTAGTATTCCATTGTATGGCTATACCACATGGATCTATTGACCAGTTGATGGCAACCCCACCATTTTTTGGCTATTATAAATAAAGCTGTTAAAATATCCATGTACAAGTCTTTGTATGCATATACTCTTTCATTTCTCTTGGATAAATACCAGTGGGTGGAATGGATGTGTAATATGGTAGCTATATGATTAACTTTTATTTTATTTTTAATATATTTTAATTTTTATTATTAAATACTTTATTTATTTATTTTTAGAGAGGGGGAAGGGAGGGAGACAACGAGGCAGAGAAACATCAATGTGTGGTTGCCTCTCACACATCCCCTACTGGGGACCTGGCCCACAACCCAGGCATGTGTCCTGGCTGGGAAGTGAACTAGCAACCCTTTGGTTTGCTGGTCAGCACTCAATCCACTGAGCCACACTAGTCAGGGTAAGATAGTGTATTATTGTTTATGAAGAATGGACTTTCTGTTTAAAGATTCATGCAACAGTACCACTGGGTTCTGTTGCTTGCCACCAAAAAACCGTGACTCCCAATGCCAGAGACTTAAGAAAAAGAAAGGTACTATTTTTTTCAAAAGTTATACAGGTTCAGAACAATAGCAGAATTCTGTTTTTAAGTCCCAAAGTCCCTTAAAATTAAACACCATACACAACACAGTGTTGCCTCCCTTTGCCAAACCAGGCCAGTCAGAGGTACCATCTCTTACGAAAAAAGAAAAAAGAAAGAAATCTGTAGCTTAGCTAGGCAACGTCCTGTTTTAACATTCTGGCTTCTCCCAGTCATCCATACTTGGCTAGCCTTCCACTTTTAATCCAAAACCACATGGCCCCTCCTCATGGTGGGCAAGTGGAGGTCCTTCTTCATCCTTTCAAACTGCATGGTTAAGACTCACATAGATGCTACATCCTGCCTTTCTGTTCCTTTCTAACCTGCAGGCAGACTCGGTTCCCAAGCCACATGGTCAAAAACCGCATAGCCCCCATATGGCTAAGAGAGTATGGCTGCTCCATGCTTGAGTTTAAATCCCCACCCTGCTCCTCTTCCGTAACCCCATTTCCATCTCCTCCCACAAAGGGTTACACCTGCCAATACTCTGGTCTCTTCTGCCTTTCCCTGGCTGCCATTGTTAGTCCCAGAAAGCAAGGCCCCATGATATAGGAACCACCTCCAAGCTTCTCAGGCAGGTACAGCAACTAGGAAACCACCTCTCAGCTACATCACATCACAGGTTAAAGTCAAGCTCATCTCTCTGGCTCTGAGCATCTGCCACAGCTATTTAAATAGATATGGAGCTATCTATCTGTTATTGATATGCAAAGTAATTTTCAAAGGCTGTCCTCCACTTCTCCCTCCCCCAAGCAACATCAGTGGGGGGCTCCCATTCTAGGAACCCCTATATCCCTGTTACATTCAAACAATAAAGATAAGTACTTTTAAAATAATATTTTATGCTATTTGATCTATATTAATATGACACTCTAGAAAGCTATTTAATACACTAAAATTACATAATGAAGTGCTCTCTTTTTTATTATTAGAACACATTTAGTCATTGTATAAAATAAATTAAATTCTATTTTATTTCTTAAAGTGATTAGATAAAATAGAAAATATATTTCAAAAAATAAGGTTTTTCCGTGGTCTGGTAGCTCAGTTGGAATTTTGTCCCAATCGGCCAAGGTTGTAGGCGCATGCAAGAGTCAACCAATAAGTTTATAGATAGGTAGAACAACAGATGAAAGTTTCTCTTTCTCTGTGTGTGTGTCTCTCTCTCTGTCTCTGTCTCTCTTTCTCTCTTCCTCTCTCTCTAAAAATAAATTTAAAAAATAAAAATCTTTAAAAATAAGTTTTGTTAAACACAGATTTTGAAATTTCTAAATTTTTAAAATACCAATAATGAGTGCTGTATTTGCATTTCACCAATGCCTAATGTTAATGTAAGAAACATTCAAACCTGCAGGGAATTTTTTAGTTTAAATGAGCCAAACTGACAACAATAGCTGGGAAGCAAAATCTCAACAATTAAGAAAAGGCTATTTTGCACCTTATTTTATACATCACAATCAAAGGAGAGTACCTAACAGGGTTACACAAAATCCATTGGTGATTGATTAAGAAGGCTGAAGAAAAAAAGTGGAGTTGTGGGGGGAAACTCTGGGACTGGATAAAAAGTAAAATGATAGACACATCTTTTACATAGGTGGGTATATGATAATTAACAGTTAACAAGTAACATGATAACAATAACAATGAGAGGATTTGTGTTCTCCACTCTGGTTCCATGCCTGTTCTTTGATGCGTCCTAAAGAAGGGACATTAGTTTGTTATTGTCTTTGCAGGTATGTTATCCTAGATGGCAAGAGACAACAGATAGGCTCAGTTAAGGTAAAGACTGACCTTTGTTGGGGAAAAATATTGCCCTCGGACATGACTCCCCACCATGAACTGCTTTTAGTTTGAAAGGCTTTTTAAGTATATTTTGATTATGCTATTGCAGTTTCCCCAATTTTTCTTCCCTTCATCCCCACTTCACCCTGTACCACCAGGCCTCCAGTATTCACCTCACCTCAGTTCATGTGCATGGGTTATACATATAAGTTCTTTGACTTCTCTGTTTCCTATACTATTTTTAACCTCCCCCATCTGTTTTATGCCTACCAATTATGCTTCTCATTCCTTGTACTTTCCCCCATTCTCCCTCTCCCCTTCCTCACTGATAATCCTCCATGTGATCTCCTGTTCTATTGTTTGCTTAGATTCTGTTCCTGTTCTAGTTGTTTGCTTATTTTTGTTTTTCTTTTTTAGGTTAAGTTGTTGATAGCTATGAGTTTGTTGTCATTTTACTGTTCATAGTTTTTTATCTTCTTCTATTTCTTAGATAAGTCCCTTTAACATTTCATATAATAAGGGCTTAGCGATGATGAACTCCTTTAACTTGACCTTATCTGGGAAGCACTTTCTCTGCCCTTCCATTCTAAATGATAGGTTAGCTGGATAGAGTAATCTTGGATGTAGGTCCTTGCCTTTCATGACTTCAAATACTTCATTCCAGCCCCTTCTTGCCTGTAAGGTTTCCTTTGAGAAATCAGCTGATAGTCTTATGGGCACACATTTGTAGATAACTCTCTCCTTTCCTCTTGCAGCTTTTAAGATTCTCTCTTTATCTTTAATCTTGGGTAACTTAATTATGATTTTCCTTGTTGTGTTCCTTCCTGAGTCCAATTTCTTTGGGCCTCTCTGGGCTTCCTGGACTTCGTGGAAGTCTATTTCCTTTGCCAGATTGGGGAAGTTTTCCTTCATTGTTTGTGCAAATAAGTTTTCAATTTCTTGTTCTTCCTCTTCTCCTTCTGGCACCCCTACATTTCAGATTTTAGAGCATTTAAAGTCGTCCCATATGTTCCCAAGCCTCTCTTCATTTTTTTGAATTCTTGTTTCTTCATTCTGATCTGGTTGGATGCTTATTTCTTCCTTTTCTTCCAAATAATTGATTTGAGTCCTGGTTTTCTTTCCTTCAATATCGGTTTCCTTTATATTTTTCTTTATTTCACTTTGGATAGACTTTATTTTTTTCTTCAGTTTGTGGCTGAGCTCAGTCAGTTCTGTGAGCATCCTGATTACCAGTGTTTTGAACTCTGCATCTGATAGGTTGCCTATTTCCTTGTTGCTTAGCTCTTTTTCTGGAGTTTTGATCTGTGCTTTCACTTGGGCTATATTTCTCTGTCTTGGCACACCTGTTATGTAGTAAGGGGCAGAGCCTTAGGTATTCACCAGGATGGGGCAACACTCTTTGCTGCATTGTGGCATTGTGGCACTGTCTGTGGGAGATGGGTCAGAGAGAGAACGATGTCGCTAGCTTGCTCCACTCTAGCCCTATTTTCGAAGGAACTCTCCTGTGAAACTGCAGTGTTTGTCGGAAAGTACTCTACCACCGTTGCAAGCCCTGCAGCATTTTACGGCTGGTTTTGAGTCTTTAGTTTCCCATTCAGCCAACCCTGCTTAGCCTGCACAGCCCACCTCCTTGCCAAGTGTCCTGTTCTTTAGACTGCCCATCTTCATCTCCATCTCCACCCCTCCTACCAGTATGGGTGAAGGTTTCTTTAACTCTTTGGTCATTGCAGTTTCATACAGTTTGATTTTCTGACACTTCTGGTTGTTTATTGTTATTGAATTGATTGCTATCCTTCTTTTGGTTGTGCAAGGAAGTGAAGCATTTCTATCTGTACCTCAATCTTGGCCATAAGTCTCTAGTTCGAAAGTTTTAATTTCAGACCATCCTCTGCCATTAATTTCTGTCTCAGTTTGTAAGGACACCATTCAGGCCTCCTTTCAGGTTGTCAGTTTTAGTATGTGGCCTCTTTATTCACACTGATTAGAAGAAATTAAAGGCAAACCTTTTAGCAAAAAAAGGTAGTTCTCTCTAGTAATTAAGCATAAAATATATGTTTCTTTACATTAAGTATCAAGTTTTAAAATACCCAATACTGAAACATGGAATATTTTTGAAAGGTGAAACCATGGAGTGTATCATTATAATTGAGTTAAAATTTATCTCTGTTCCCTTCCTCTAACACTGTCAGTATCTGTTTTGATGAGAATCCTTGGATAAATACTTTGTTAATCAAGCTGAGGGGTCCATGTAAATATTAACTTTCCTTTCAGAAAATAAAATACAATTCTGAGAATGGACATTTTTTTCTTGATTACCATACTTTTCACATTATTTGATTAACTATTAAATTTGATTTTTGAGACAAAATCAAATTTTTTCTTTTGTTCTACATGTTAATTGAGTTCAAATTATCTAAAATTTTCATCTCTGTAAGAGGTTCACACATACTTTCCCAGAAAATACGGTTCCTTTTTAATGTTAAATTATATAAAGAATGACCACGTATGTTTCTTTTCAGGAATTTCTCCTTATTTCGCATAAAAAGTTAAATGCTCAAATTAGTTGATTATATATTACATTTTTTATCACTAACCCATATCATGTGAAAAATTGCTGCATTATGGTGTTGATAAATCTGCCTTTACAGTGAATATCAACTAACACTGAATCTCAATGATTGAATACAAGATAACTTGAATACAAGGCCCAGCAAGAAAAAATGCCCTTTTTTATTACAAAATCATAAAGAATGCCCCTTTTTATTACAAATCATAAGCATGTAATTCTGTAACATAACAATATCACACTCAAGCACATTCTATGACATTTTAGGTGAAATGTTCAAATTAAAACTATAAACTATTACATCCATATTATTATTCTACCAACCACACTCAAGCAGGGGTTACTTGCTAGAACAGGAACAGAACCACAGAAATGGAGATCATATGGAGGGTTAGCAACAGGGGCGTGGGAGGAGGAGAGACGGGGAAAAGGTACAGAGAATAAATAGTATAGACGGTGAGTAGAAAATAGACAGGGGGAGGGCAAGAATAGTATGGGAAATGTAGAAGCTAAAGAACTTATGACACATGGACATGAACTAAAGCGGGGAATGTGGGTGGGAGAGGGTGTGTAGGGTGGAGGGGAATTATGGGGGAGAAATGAGACAACTGTAATAGCACAATCAATAAAATATATTTAAAAAAATGGATCTTGTATATCTATATTCAAAAATCAAGAGCAATAATTCTAGAGCAGGAAAATCATAGCTTTTACCCAAGACAGTAAAATTTTAATGTAAAAATTTATTTTAAAGATTCGTAAGAACAGGGCAAAACAAAAAAAGAATAGAGCGCAAAATAATAATTATTTCCACCTTTCTAGGTTCTTCAGCTGGGCTGATAATCAAATTAACATGAGAGATTAACAGGAGAAAGTTAGCAAATTTAACATGTATGTACATACATAGCACCATAGAAATATGAGACCCAAAGACACATGGGACCCTTGATGCTTATGTGCCATCTGGAGCTGAGGAGAAGCAAGGATAGAGGTGGTAACTTCAAAGGACAGGAAGGCAGTTCACATGGATGTGGAAAAGGAAATGTTTGGTAAGTGAAGGTTGGGACACAGAGAAGACTTTGAAGAAATAGCCAAATGAGCCCTGTCTATCACACCTGGTTCATATTAAATCATAATTACCTATGATGACAGCTCCCTTCTTGAAGCAGATCCTCTAAATTCTTTCAGGTAGTTACAAAGGAGGTTAAAGTTTCTCCCTGAGCCTTCTGGGTTTGTTTTTTTTTTTAAATAACCAGATTAATATAGTCAATATCCCAAAAGGCATATTTTGGGGTGGCAAATTCTGTTCTCCCCTCAGCAAGATGATTAACAAAAATATTGCAAGTTGCACTCATTGATTAATTTGTGTGTGCTTTCACCAGTTTATTCTTTGTAGAATTTGATAACTTTAAAAGACAATTTTGTGTTCGGGAACAAAAGTTGAGTAGAAAAACCGTCAGTTATCAGTTAAATTTGATTACAAATTTAATGTGAGACTTTTGGTTTCCAGTTCTGCATAAAGGAACTTGGCAGTTGTCCCTCTGTCCTAACAGCACCAGGACTGGGAGAGCTGACCTATAACTTGTAAATTCTAGTGTTACCAAACAAAACATGGGTTTAGGCTGTCTGTTGACAAAAAGCCAAACTTGAGAGGGAGGTATTGGTGCAAAAAGGAAAGAGATTTATTCAGGTGCTGTACAACCTGGGAGAATGGTGGACCCCCATTTCAAAGACCATTTCAATCCATCTACTCAAGCATATAGTTCTTATAGACATATGGAGGGAGCAAATTTTATCCTAATCCAATTATCTTTCTACTGTTTGGTATGCTCAAGGTCCTATCCATTCATCTTTCTACTTTTTGCATGTTCAGGCCCTATCCATTTATCTTTTTAGCTTTGCACATGTGCTTAAGCTCTATCCATCATATCTCTAGCTTTCAGTGTGTTCAGTGTAAAAACCTCCCCCTGACAATGTCTTGTCCAATGGATGTAGACTCCTGGCATTCTGACTGACTGTTTTATGGTAACAATTCCCCCTTCAAAGCTCTGGATGCTTTTATCAGGGTAAAGGGATGAAGGACTCAGTCTTCCATAGTTACTACCTGCTGCCAAAAAAAAATAGTATTATATATTTCCAGGTCCAGCGATTTCTACTATCTAACAAAGAATAGGGGGGCCAGGAATGGAGGGAGGTCTTTACCCTTTGTGCAAGGGAAAAGAATTGTCATCTTTGGAGGGTGGCATTTGAAGTGTCTAGAGGATGGCACTGCTGAAGCTGGTAGTCTGCTTCATGTTTCAAAAGTCATTGTTGAACAAGGGCTTCCAGAGTTAGACCTACTGTGAAAACATTTAAGTGTTTAGTGAGGGGTCAGATGCTAGAGAGACTAAAGGATCCCCATGATGTAATTCTGAACAGGGCTTTGGGTGGAAAACCCCCAGAACAGAACACATTTGCCAAGGAAGCCACTATCTAGGAAATGCAGAAAATTGAAGGAAAAGAGAAAAAGAAATAATAAAATAAAATAATATAAAATAAAATAAAATGTCCAGTCCCTCTTTGAAAGAGGAATTTTAAGTCTCCTTCAGGAGTGCAGGTCCAGCTTTCCTTTGTACTATCAACAACAGCAGGAAGATCTGAGTTTTCCTCAGGAAGTTCCTGTTTTATCCATCTGTGGTTCATCCAAGGCATGATTCCTGTGAGCTTTATAGAAGAGTGTATTGTCAGCAGGACATCATATGGACCAGTCCATTGCTTGACTAACTGCTGTTCAGCATCTTGAGTCTTCCAGGTCTTTAGTAAGACTCAGTCTCCCAGCTGGAATGGGTGTAAGGGCTCATCAGATGGGTAGATGGACCTGCAATGAGAAAACTTGTTCAAAATTGTTAGTTTTTGCCCTGGATGTTAAAAACATTATTTTGATTCATACTCTAAATCCAAAGAGGGTGTTCCTAAAAGAGGGACTTCTAAAGGTTTTCCATGAACTACAGGGTCTGACAGATGTAAGGCTTGTTTGAATGTGGTTGGTAGGGTAACAATATGAATGTTAAAGTTTATAGTTTTTATTTGAAAATTTCACCTAAAATGTCATATGGTATTTGTGTATGTGATATTGTTATGTTGCAGAATCCCATGCTTACAATTTTGTAATTAAAAAGAGGGACATGATTTGTGTTTGACCTTATGTTTTAAAAAGGGCTTAATATAAGTTCACTTAAGGGCACTATCCTAATCTGGAGCAAAGCAATAGGGAGAGCCTGGTCTCATTTCAAGTGTGTTTCCTGGCATATTTTCACCAGAGTATTCTTTATTCTGTGGTTCATTTTCTCAGCCTCTTCCATAAATTGAGGTCCCCAAGATGAATATAGTTTCCATTGAGCCTCTAGTGTCTGTTCTGTCTTTGGGGAGAATTCTGAAGTGAATAATGGTGCATTGTCACTTTGAATGTTATAACGAAGTCCAAACTTAGGGATGATTTATTTAAGTTGATAATTTGCTATCTCAATTGCTTTCTCAGTTCTAGTGGAGTACACCTCTACCTCTCTAGAAAATATTATTCACAAAAGCTAACAAAAAATTAAAGTTTCCTCTGGTTTTGGTCATCTATGTAAAGTCAACTTCCCAGTCTTGAAATAGGGATAACCATTCATATTGTACTCTCTTTTCTGTTGGGGTACACTCTGTCATTGGATTGTTTTTGGTGCATATATGACAGGTTTGGATAATTCTCTGGGTGGTCCTTTATAAATAAGAGCCCTTCCAGTGTGATCTAATGAAGTCCATTAAAACATCCCTTCCATAATGGGTCCCTTCATGTAGGTGTTTTAGATGGGATATGCTAGAGCTTCAGGAAGTAAAATCATACCATGAGTGTTGATCTTTCATACAGAATTTGGGTCCATATTAGAAAATTCCCATTCATGGTCCCATTCCTCATTCATTCTGTGTAATGGGGTTTAAATTCTGACAAGTCTAGATGGGGAATCAAAGCCACAAAAAGTGGCAGCCCTTGGGTGGTTTCTCTTGCTGATTTATTGGAAGTTTGGTTTCCCTGATTTGTTTGGTAACTATTCTTCTGTTGTCCTGGGCAGTGCATTATGGTAATCTGGTTCCATAGATCCACTGCCTCTACTAATTGTATATTTTTTTTTTTGCATGTTTGATGTCCTTACCTGAGGTCAAGAGCCTTCTTTCTTTCCATATTGCCCCATCAACATGGACTAAAATGAAGGTATATTTAGTGTCAGTGTAGATATTAACATGCATTCTCTGAGACAATTCTAAGGCTCTCGTGAAGGCTATCAGTTCTGCCTTTTGTGCTGAGATTCCTCTGGCAGGGGTTTGGGCTTGTATTCCCTTGTCTATAGTGACTACTGCACCCCTGGCTTGTCAATGATGATTCTCTACAAAGCTGCTCCAATCTGCATATAATTCCCAGGCAGGTTCTGTCAGTGGCAGGTTCAATAGATATGATCTGCTGGAATAAACTTTGTCAGTGATTTATAAGCAATCATGTTGGAAGTCCAAGCCTCCCTCTAAGTATAGGAATAGGGTAACTGGATCTAAGGCAGTAGTGGTCTGTAAGGTAACACTTGAGTTGTCTATTAAAATGGCCTGACATTTTTTCATGTGCCTTGTCATCAGCCAATACTCTTTTCTGTTCCAATAGAATAGGGACTTGGTGTGATGCAAATACCAGTGTAGGCTGCCCAGGGTGAATTTCTCTGATTCCTATAAGATTTCATAGGTAGCTGTTACTTTCCAGAGGAGTGGAAGTGATCCTTTTGTTGTGTGATCAAATTTCTTTGAAAGCTAGGCTATGGGTTGAGGAGTATTTCTTGGAGTCTGAGTTGGTACCCACTGTCTGACTCTGTGCCTTCCATGAATGTATAATTTGAAAGACTTTTGAAAATTTGTAATGCTGGTGTGGGAGTCAAAATGAGATTTTCCTTCCAGGAGTCTAATGCCACCTGGCAGTCCCTTGTCCATCCAAAAGATACAGAATCTAGGTGCAGCTACTGTGGAAAACAGTATGGAATTTCCTCAGAAAACTAAAAATGGAACTGCCATTTGACCTGACAATTCCACTCCTAGGATTATATGCTAAGAACCCTGAAACACAAATCCAAAAGGACCTATGCACCCCAATGTTCATAGAAGTACAATTTATAATAGCCAAGCACTGGAAGCAACCTAAGTGCCCATCAGTAAATGAGTGGATCAAAAAACTATGGTACCTTTACAGGATGGAATACTATGCAGCAGAGAGAAAGGATTTCCTACTATTTGCGACAGCATGGATGGAACTGAGGAGCATTATGCTATGAGAAATAAGCCAGGTAGTGAGGGACAAATACCATATGATCTCAACTTTAACAGGAACATAATCAACAAAAGAAAAAAAGCAAGCAAAATATAACCAGAGTCATAGAAAATTAAGAACTTTCTGACAGTAACCAGAGGGGAGTGGGAGGAGATAATGGGAGGACTGGTTTTCAGCAACAATTCCAAAGGACACATGAACAAAACCAAGGAGGGGGTGGAAGCAAGGGAGAAAGGTGGGTTTCGCTGGGGTGGGAGGAGTGGTGGGGGGTAAATACAGACAAATCTAATTGAACAACAATAAAATAATTTTTTAAAAAGATACAGAATCCAGTCCTTTTATAGAATTATACAATGGTTTTGCCATAAGCCCAAAGTTTGTAATTCAAATTTGGCAGAACCTTGTAATCCCTGAGAATCCACAACACTTCCTATGGTTCTCTGGGATTTTCATTTAAAAAATGGCTTGTTTTCAAAAAGCCTTCAACATCTTAGTGCATTCTTTCAGTTGGAATCCCATGTATGCCAACTCCTTTTTGCAAATTTGGGCCTTGTGATGCAATACTTTATATCCATTGTTTGCCAAATCATTCAAGACTGTGATGGTGTTGATGAAACAGTCCTTATAAGGAATGCTATTCATCAGTAAGCCATCTACATATGAGGTCTGTGCGAAAGTTACCCAGCACGGATAACTTTGTAATGTGAAAAATAGAGAAGACATTTATGGAAGTAGATAGGAGATACAGAAACATTGTACATAGGATAATATGCCTCAGTCCCCTTAAAAGTAGGCAGTTTGGAAGCTCACACATTCTCTCAACTGCCATCAACTGCCCTGTCATATTTTCCTGAACATCACTGATGGCCTGAAATATCTTCCTTTTCAGGTGATTTTAATTTTGGGAAACTCCAGAAATCACAGGGCAGCAAATCTTGGCTATAGAAGAGCTGAATTACCAGGAAAATTGGATGTTTGTCAAAAAACAAAACAAAACAACTCTGCACAAGATGTGGTATGTGAGCAGATACATTGTCATGATGAAGCTGACAATCACCATTTGCCCATGTCTGTGACCTTACTAACCAGCTGAATGGTTTCCATGGAAAAAAATGTGCAAATTTAATGCCAAATTTCATGCATATTTATTGCTCTCCTTGCTCAATAATTCTGAATGCAACAGCCACATAGTACACATGCTCACTCAAATGGAGTATACTGACATCACTGAATAGTACAGTGAAGTAGTCATTACTTTCACATGTGCATTCCAGATCACTCTCATTATCTGCCAGGTTACAATAATGTCACAAACCATTCTCAATATATTAACAATAGCTGTTGTTTTCTCAGACAGACCACATATACTGCTTCTAAGCAAGTACAAGGAAGGAAATAACCAAGATCAGAACAGAACTAAACAACATAGAGACTAAAAGCACAATTCTAAGGATCAACAAATCAAGGAGATGACTCTTTGAAAACATAAACAAAATAGAGAAGCCTTTAAGCAGACTCATCAAGAAAAAGAGAGATAACACAAATAAACGCAATCAGAAGTGGAAGAAGAGAGATTACAACTGATATCACAGAAATAAAAGGAATTCTAAGAAATTACTAAGAAGTAGTATATGGAAAGAAATTTGTAAACCTACAAGAAATAGACAAAGTTCTAGAAAAATCTGATCTTCCAAAACTTAATAAATAAGAAGGAGAAAGCCTGAACAGACCAATAACAGCAGATGAAATTGAAGCAGTAATCAAAAAACTCCCAATACACAAAGCCCTGGACCAGATGGTTTCACAGGAGAATTCAACAAAGCATTTAAGAAGGAGCTAACCCCTATCATTCACAGAATATTTCAAAAAATTCAAGAAGACGGAAGATTCCCAAAATCAATTTATGAAGCCAGCATCATCTTAATTCCAAAACCAAATAAAGACACAACAAAGAAAGAAAATTTTAGGCCAATATCACTGATAAACATACATGTTAAAATCCTCAATGAATGTTGACAAACCATATCCAGCAATACAATAAAAACATCACACACCATGACCAAGTGGGATTCATCCCAGGGATGCAAGGATGGTACAGTATTTGCAAATCAATAACTGTAATAGATTGCATAAACAAGAGCAAAGACAAAAAACACATGATCATATAAACAGATGCAGAAAAAGCATTTGACAAGGTGCATCACCCACTTATGATAAAAACACTCAGCAAAGTGGGAACAGAGGGAACATTCCTTAACATAACAAAGGCCATATATGAGACACCTACAGCCAACATCGTATTCAATGGGCAAAAACTAAAATCTTTTCCACTATCATAAGGAACAAGACAATGATATCCACTTTCACCACTTCTATTCAACATTGTATTGGAAGGGTTAGCCACAGCAATGAGACAAGAAAAGGAAACAAAAGGAATCCAAAATGGAAAGGAAAAAACAAAACTGTCATTGTTTGCAGATGTAATGATAGTGCACCTAGAAAATCCTATAGACTCCACCCAAAAGCTGCTCAACCTAATAAATAAATTTGGCAAAATAGTGGGATACAAAGTCAATATCCAGTAATCAAAGGCATTTTAGTATACCAACAATGAGACATCAGAAGCAGAAATCGGGAAGAAAATCCCATTGGATATAGCAACAAGAAAAATAAAATACCTAAGAATAAACCTAATGAAGAAAGTAAAAGACCTGTACTCAGAAAACTACACAACACTGAAGAAAGAAATCAAGGAAGACACACACAAATGGAAACGTATACCATGTTCATGGATAGGAAGAATTAACATCATCAAAATGTCCATACTACCCAAAGCAATTTATAGACTCCATGCAATTCCTATTAAAATACCAATGGCATATTTCACAGATGCAAAACAAACATTTCCAAAATTTATATGGAACAATAAACGACCCCGAATAGCTGCTGCAATTTTGAGAAAGAAGAGCAAAGTAGGAGGGATCACAATATCTGATATCAGACTGCACTATAAAGCCACTGTAATCAAAACAGCCTTGTGCTGGCATAAAAACAAGCACATGGACCAACCAGACAGAACAGAGAACCCAGAAATAAAGCCAAGTCTCTACAGTCAATTAACATTTGAAAAAAGGTGCAGCAGCGTAAAATGGAAAAACAATAACCCCTTCAACAAATGTTGAGCTGGACAGCTACATGCAAAAAAATGAAACTCAAGCACCAACTTACACCATACACAAAAATAAATTCAAAGGGGATAAAAGATCTCAATGTAAGTCATGCCACCATACAAGTCCTAGAGGAGAACATAGGCAGGGAAATCTCAGATTATCCCTGCAGCAATATTTTCATTGATATGTCTCCTAGAGCAAGGGACATAAAGAAAAGAATAAACAAATGGGATCTCATCAAAATAAAAAGCTTCTCCACATCCAAAGAAAACAACATTAAAATGGAAAGAAAACAACTACATGGGAAATCATATCTGCCAATGACACCTCAGACAAGGGGTTGATCTCCAAAATATGTAAATAACTCACATGACTCCACTCCAGGAAGACTACCAACGCAATAAAAAAATGGGCAAAGGAGTTAAACAGACACTTCTCTAAGGAGGAGATGTAGCCGGCCCAGAGACATATAAAAAGATGCTCAGTATTGGTAGTGATCAGACAGATGCAAATTAAAACCACAATGAGATACCCCTTCACACCGTTAAAAATGGCCATCATAAAGAAAGCAACAAAAAACAAGTGTTGGTGAGACTGTGCAAATAAGGGAACCTTAGAGCGCTGTTGATGGGATTGCAGAATGGTACAACCACTATGGAAAACACTATGGAATTTCCTCAGGGAACTGAAAATGGAACTACCTTTTGAACCTACAAATCCATTGCTAGGATTCTATCCTAAGAACACTGAAACACCAATCCAAAAGAACCTGTGCATCTCAGTGTTCATACCAGTACAATTTACAATAGCCAAGTGCTGGAAGCAACCTAGGTGCCCATCAGTAAATGAATGATCAAAAAACTATAGTACATTTACACGATGGAATTCTATTCAGCAGAAATGAAGAAGGTGCTCCTACCATTTGCGACAGCATGGATGGCACTGGAGAGCATTATGCTAATTGAAATAAACCAGGTGGTGAAAGACAAATACCATATGATCTATCTCACCTTTAACTGGAACCTAATCAACAAAACAAACAAGCAAGCAAACTATAAACAAAGACATTGAAATTGAGAACAGGCTGACAGTGACCAGATCGGGGAGGAGAGGGGATGACGTGGGAAAGGGTGAAGGGTTTACAGGAACAATTGTTAAGGACACATGGACAATAACAAGGGGGATAGAAACAGGGGAAGGAGGTGCAGAGGGCTGGGGTAGTGGGGAGCAGTGGGGGCAAAAGGCAGAAAACTGTGCTTGAACAACAATAAAAATGTTAAAAAGAAAAGAAAGTAGTAAGAAAGAAAGAAACGACTCCTGGTTTGCTTTTGGGTAGTGATTGAATGTGAAGAAGTGACCCAGGAGTACATGTGACCAAAATACCTGAGTTCCTAGTTAAAAAAAAAAAAAAAAAAAAAGCATACAGTCACCATGGGAGACACTGTGTTCCAGACCAGCACAGGAAAGTGAATATAGCAGAGCAGTAAAGAGACGTTAATCTCTTTGATGGTGAAGTGCAATAAAATGAGCTATCCCTGTACAAATCTGCTCATCTTTGTGTCTGGGTGCACGCAGCACCTCAGCATCTGGTAGAAGAGTCCATGTGAGTATGGACATGAGTTACACTAGAGTAGCTACTGAACGTTCACACTCCCTATGCTTGAGTCTGTTGCCTGTCACCTCTTCATCCACTGCTAAAAGGACAACCTTTCTGCCAGCTTATGTGTATCAACATACATTTTGTTAATACTTCTCATGGGTGCTTCCTTTTCTACCACTCATGCAAGGTCCTGAGGCCACCAGGAAATAAGGAACCTTCACATTTTATATCTGGCTGTCTGCTTTTCCCAGAAGGAAAATGGCACTAAGGTATGACTATGAGCAGTGGCTGTCCGTGAGGTCAGCGGTCAGCTTCTGGGAAGGCACACACCAGAAAACTGGCACCAGGGAGGTATGAGGAGGTTAAATGGATGAACTACTAATATCCAGAACGTGGCTACTCATCCGTCATGTGAGTAAGGGCCCGCCTGTGGAGGAGTTCCTCTCCGGTAAGGGGGATAAGAGGGCCACCCACTAGTGTTTGCTCAGAAGACTAAGGAACTAGTGGCCCTGTGGCAGAGCTGAAGTGATCCCTGGGTTCAACTATGAATGTCACCACATGATACTGGTCTAGTAACTGATACCACAACACTAACACCGGGCCCAGTGATGCCAGTACTGAATGGACACAAGAAAACTGGGGTGACGACAACTTGCCACCAGACTTGGATGGTCTCAACTCCAGATTACTCACCCCACCCTGCAGAAAATCACACTGGGATTGACAGTCATTTACAGTGACACCATCCATATAATTGCTCACCCTCCAAGGAGACCACAGCACAAGAACATTTATAGATATTGAATATTAATAAATCCTTCTTGGTAAATCCACCACCTTTGAAGAACCTAAAATTATAAATTCTGATCTTGACCTAAGAAAATTGGAACTAAAAAAAATATGGATAGCCTTGGATGGGAGGTTCAGCTGGTTGGAGTGTTGTCCCTTACAACAGGTTTGATTTTCTGTCAGGACACATACCTAAGGATGCAGGTTCAATCTCCAGTTGGGGCGTGTATGGGAAGCAACCAATCAACGTTTCTCTCTCACATCTCTCTCTCTCTCTCTCTCTCTCTCTCTCTCTCTCTCTCTCTCTCTCTCTCTCTCTCCCTCTCTCTCCCCCCCCACCCTTATCCTGCTCCCGCCCTGCTTCCTCTCTATCTAAAATCAATAAGCATGTCCTCAGATGAGGAGGACACACACACACACACACACACACACGAATTGAGAAGTAAGTGGTTGAATGAAGGTTCCCAACTAATCTCCTACCACAGACCCACCAAACCTACAGCTACATATGGAACAATTTTCCTATTAAAAGAACCGCCGACCTAGTTGAGCCATTCCTACACGTTAGAAAAACAGGAAAAATCGGACATGTAATAGAAGGAGACATTGAAACAATAGCACAGCAAACACACTCCAGCCAGTAAACCTGCACCAGGAGAAAATACAATCCCAGAGCTCCTCCCCAGGAGGCAAAGGGTTTGATCCGCACACTGGGCATCCCAGCTTTCAAGACCTGCACCTGAGAGGGGAGCCCCCAAGATGCCTGGCTTTGAAAACTGACAAGTTACTCTTATCCACAGTTACAGTGCCTGAGGAAGGAACTAAAGGGTTCCCCCTCTCAAGTCGCCCTCCCCAAACCCAGTGCTGGGGCAGCTATTTGGAAAACATCCAGAATCTCCATGAAAGAGGTGTGTGTTTATCCTAAATGTCAATTGAGGGGCAGGCATCTAACTGCACACACCTGGGGTCCTCCCTTGGGACAGAAGCTGGAGGGGCCCTCTCACAGCCACCCTGTGCCTCTCCATGGCTGCCAGGCACCACCTCAGTGCTAACCCAGTGCCACATACCTGAGCCAGCATCTCCCGCGTGCAGTTCCACCATATTTATGCCGGGTATCTGGGTGTCCATGTCTGCTACTCAGGGGCACCTCTAATCTTGGTTCCATGGAACGGTAACAGTCACACACTCCTTGACAGGCCACCAGCCAGGGATCTTGCAGACAGTAGACTGAGACACAGCCTCAGCCCTCCTATGACAGAAGCCATTGTCTTGTCCTGGAGTTTTGGCCTGGGGACAGCTGTAGGTAGGGTCTGGTGGGTATGCAGGCTGTGGATGCCTTGTGTGACTCTATCTGCCACACTACAGGTCACTGTTATCTCCCAGAAGGAGCTGTGTGCTCATCAGCCACATGACCTTTTGACTGCCTCTCCGGGAACACTCCTAGGTTACTGGGCTTTAGTGATCCCACAGGACTGCATCTATTTGCACCTTACAAGCTGCTCCTTACCAGCTTGAAACTCAGTGCTGACTGAGATCTTCCTCTTTGGGACATGTTTCGTTCTTCATGTAGCAATTTACATTACCTTTCTGAGGGATCCCACTGACTGTTGTTTGTCAGCTGCTGGTAAGACTTATCCCATTGACATTTTCTTCAAATCAACCACTATGAAAAAGATACCCCACAACACCCATGGCCATTGCACCTTAATCTTCTGGGTCATAATAGGACAAGCCATAAGCTTTCTTTTTTCTACCTTTATAACCTCCGTGCCCTCATCTACTATGATCCCTACACCCAAGTCACTTTTGCTTTTGGCCACAGCATCCCAATTGTGGGGATTCCATTCAGACTATGTCACAATCTGTTGTACACAAGTGAATGCCAGTTGCGGTACCCCCACCCCGACCCTGGCAAAACAGCATGCAAAATCCCATAATTGCTCACTGGTTTGTTCTAATTGTCTTCCTAAGGCATCCTTAATATCTCCCTGTGGGGAGTGCATGTCCCTATCTAGTTTCAGTTCCTCTTCTAATAGTGCAGTGCATACCTCCACTCCTCTCTGTTTCTTCTTCTTCTTCTTTTTTATTGTTGTTCAAGCACAGTTGTCTCCATTTCCCCACCACCACTTACTTCCCTCCACCTCATCCCACCCCTACCTTCTCCCCTTGATCCTACCCTCTTTGGCTTCGTTTGTGTGTCCTTTATACATGTTCCTTGATGAACCTTTCCCTTATTTCCCCCATAATCCCCCTCCCCTATCCCCTCTGGTTAGTGTCAGTTTGTTCTTTATTTCAGTGTCTCTGGTTATATTTTGCTTGCTTGTTTGTTTTGTTGATTAGGTTCCACTTACAGGTGAGATCATATGGTATTTGTCTTTCACAGCCTGGCTTATTTCATTTAGCATAATACTCTCCAGATCTACCCATGCTATTGAGAACGGTAAGAGCTCCTTCTTTCTTTCTGCTTGCATTTTACTATCTCTGTTTCTCAGAGATAGTAAACCAATGTCAGCATCAGCCAACCAATGACAGGGGCCGCATGGTGGAGGCCTTTCATTTTTCCTAGGGCCCAAGGCTCTCTTACATGCTGCAAGGCATATAGGATGCCAGTGGGAGTATGGGGATCATCCCTGAAGTCCTTTGGTGGTCCCATTAACCAAGAAGTTTTGCCATCTCAATCACATAGAATATGCTCGCTACTCCAGGATTCCTCCTGGCAATCTCACATTCAGCATAAAGTCTTCCACATTCAACTCAATTTGGGAATTTTTCAGGGTATCCAAACTCCATCGATGACTATTCCAATTGTAATGCAGGAGGTTGAGCCCCAGATTCTCGACTACTCAGCCGGATAAGCTGAAAACACCAGAAGGAGGACCAGATGGAGCCAAGATGGCCTGTATTACTCACATTACAGGAGAGCACCAATGGTGGTGGATCGGAAAAGCAGGACTGAACCTCCTTGAGTCCAAGACTCACTTTAAGGAGTCCCAGACAAAAGAGGCATGAGTCTTACATGTGACTCTAAACTACATTACCTCGATGTGTATGTGCAAAAAGAAAAAGTCTAGAAGCAGTCACAGAACAATAAGCCACTCCCAAAAGGAGATAAGGAGGGAGTTACAATCCATTCTCTCCAAAATACACATTACTTATGGCCAGCAGCTGTCTGACCAGCCTTTAGTCACGGGAGGGCCATATTCAGCATGATGCCACACCACCAGCTGGGAGAGATTCATTTCCAATGTTTTGTCTAAATTTTGGAGCTTTCTTCTGATATCCAGGGCACTTTCCATAAAAGTCATGTTTACCATCTGGATATTTTCTGGTGCTTGTGGGTCATCAGCATCAGTGTGCTTTCAGTAGGCCCGAGAGATCTTTTCTAAAACTTGAGAAGGGTCTTTGTTAGGTTTCTGTTGAACAGCTTGCATCATATTCAGGCTCTTTTGTTTAAGCATTCCTTTCTTAAGCCCCTCCACTATGCACCCTTTGTAATGTTCCAGGAAAGCTAGGTATCCACTATTTAGGTCTCAGTTAGGCTCTGCCAAGGGAATACCATCTGGGTTACAAGTCCCATTGGTATTCTCTAGACCAAGGTGATGAGCCTCTTTATTAGCCTTATTTATAACCAGTTGCATTTCACCTGCTGTTAGCAGGATGTCACTGAGACCTTGCATTGGGTAGGCTAAAAATCTTATTTAGTTTTCTCCATAAAACATAAGGCACATTTTTTATTTGCACCAATAACTTTTGATTTGGACGTTTTGAGTATGTCAGCTATCTCCCGTTATTGGCTTCTAGTGAGTAGAGGCCAGGGGTGCTGCTAGACATCTTCCAATGTGTGAGACAGCCTCAGAGCAAAGAAATATTTGTCCAAAATGTCAATAGTACCAAGAAACTTTGCAAACCACTTTTGACACATTCAATCAGTCACAGCATCTTCTCCATACACTGCACAAGTCTTTTTTTTGTTTGTTTGTTTTTCAGTTGCATTTTTACCTTTCTTGAAATATGAAAACATAGTGTGGTGAAAATGTCACTTTTTTCTTACATCTTCAATATTAAAATTGCTACACAGAAATTCACCTATTTGATAAGTATTTTTAAAATGCATGCTGATATGATAGCTGTCACACTAAAATCTAACATAATTGTTTTGAATGATGTTAAAGACAACTAAGCGCTACTAGAACCATCTTACGGAAAAATCAAACAAACTTTTTGGCCAACCTAATACATCTGCCCAGTTTGGATGATCAGTGGGATAAAATGAAGGTGATAAGATCGGTCATTTTCGGAGTATTCTCCCTATATGAGGTGTTGGAATTCTTCCAATTCAGTAAATCTGAAGTGTAAAATAGAATATGGGCCCAATAGTAGCCCCTGGGCTGGCCTTCCTGGTTTATTCTGCCTATAGAGTATTGCCCTCCAGATATGATCACTGGCCAAATTGGGTGCCTTCCCAGGTATTTGAAGAGGAGAACATTTTTTCTTCTTAAGTTGGTGGGACCGTTGCTTCTCTGAGCTCTATTTCAGGGGTATCTAGCAGCAGGAGTGGTGATGGGGGAAGTCTTCCTGCTGCTAATCCTGCATCTCCTGGGAACCGGGCATTAAAGAGACTCATTTCATTTTCCTTTTCTTCCTGTGTCTTACTATTAAGGAGGGTTTTTGAAGTCACTTCTCTTCTCTGCTTCATTAAGCGGCTCCCTTTCCTTACTGAATCCTTATTGTCTAAAAACATAAATGCCTGGACATAAGAGATTTTGTCTGATTTCACTGACTGTTGGCAAAATAATTCCAATTGCATGATGGTTTAATAATTTAGAGAACCATTTTCCCCATAGTCTAAAGTATACATAAGCCAAACAGTGTTACATTAGAAAACCAATTTCTTCTTAGACAGTGGATAATAGTTGTACACGGACCAATCTGCGAAAATTTGGCACAGTGGGATCCCTGCAGGATTTGAAACAGAACAACCCCTGATGGCATGAAAATACAAACCCAGTATCATACCACGAAAAGACACTAGAAAAAGTGGGAACGTGTAAACAAAACTTGAATCCACATTTCCACCATTCCAAATGTGTTCTCACATGCACGTCTTAGCATCTTATCCCCTGCCAACCAATACTGCAAAAGATCCTAACCATACCCCAGTGGTGCAAAGGCTCAAATGGTCCCAAATTGACCCCAGTGATGCAAAGGCCCAAATAGTAGAGATAGAGGACTGCCAGTGTGCACGCTGGTTTGACTCACCCAGTCTTGGCATCCTTCTCCTTCCCAGACCTTTCTTTTGACCAGTCTGCATTTCAGGCAGTTGATGTCTCAAGCAAGAGTGCAAGAAAATTCCCTGATACTGGGAAATCTCTGGAGTCCCCCTTTCAAGGTCAGCCTGCCACAGGCAGCTGGGACCTGAGCTTGAGCCCTCCAGGACTTACCAAGGCCCATGTGGTCTCATCTGGGATTGCCAGATCCATTACCAAACAAAAACTGAGGTTAGGCTGCCTGTCACCACAAAAAGGCAAACTCATGAGGCAGGTATTGGTGCAAAAAGAAAGAGGTTTATCCAGGTGCCACACTACCTGGGAGTATGGTAGACTCCTGTCTCAAAGGCCATATGAATTTCCCTGCTCACCCTGCTGTTCTTACAGAGATAAGGAGGAGAGTGCTTTCTTCCTAATCCAATTATCTTTCTAGTTTTGGCATACTTGGGGCCCTATCCATTCACCTTTTTAGCTAATGGTGTGCTTGGTCCCTATCTATTCATTTTTCTAGGTTTTATTATGCTTAGATCCTATCCATTTATCTTTTGAGCTTTTTGCACATGCTCGGGCCCTATCTGTTCACATCTCTAGCTTTTGGCACGCTCAGTGTAAGAACCTCTCCCTGCCAACATCTTGGCCAGTAGGCAGAGACTCCTTTGGTGTTCTGACTGACTGTTTTATATTAACACTAGGAGGCTCAGAGTGGACACTACTGAGAGTTAAAAGCTCCCAGAGACCCAGGCATGGGGTTTCCCCACAAAGTATACTTAAGATTGACTTATAGGAACTCCACCAGGACATAGAGAAAAACATTTTTGTGCTTCTGGTCAGGGGAGGGAGAGAGAAATCATTTTACAATATGCCAGAGCACACTGTTCTTAACAAGGTCTGTCTCGGAGAAAGCTAATTAATCAGACACCGGTGTATTGTCAGAATCTAGGTGTCCTGGGGAAAAGAATACCCAGCTCCATCCCTCTCTGGGCATCCTTTCCCACCTAGCTGGAAGAAAACATGAAACTCTTGCAAATTTCACAGTCCAGAAGGGCACAGGCTCAGTAAAGACTAAGAACTAGTCATAGGACAGTACATCACTGCCCTCATCCTCCCCTGCACACACACAAATGTACCCACAGACACATGCACAGACACACAGGCACACACAGACTCAGACACACAGACTCATATAGATTCCCACAGACACACACACACACACATACTGCCACCACCACTGCAGTCCTAAGGGTCTACTTATAGCAGTTCTTTTTACCCAATATAGCATTGCATACTATTAAGAAAAAATTACAAGGCATGCCAAAAGATAGAACACACACAAACATAAAACTTAAGAAATAGAACCAAGTTGGACATGCACATTCAACTTCAAGACTCATGTAATAAGTCTACCATAATCAAGCCAGTGTGGTATCGGTGCAAGAATAGACAAAGATATCAATGGGATGGAATAAACTCACATAAGTATAACCAAAATATATAGTCTTTGACAAAACAAAGGTATAGTAATATGATAGCCATTCCAACAAATGGTGTTGGACAAACAGATGTCCGTATGCAAAATATACCTAGTAGAAACTGTATCTTATGCAATTAAGTCAGAATGGAGTATAGACCTATGGTAAAAGCAAAACTATAAATCTAGTAGGAAATATAGGACAAAATCTAGGTGATCTTGCACTTGGCACTGAATTTTTAGATATAATACCCCAAGTAAAACTCAGAAAGACAAAATTTTAGTTTTTTTTTTTTTTTTTTAAAGAAGAGTTAGTTTCTTAGAAACTGGTCTTTTTTTTTTTCTTTTTTTTTCCTTTTTTTAGATTTTATTTATTTATCTTCAGAGGGGAAGGGAAGGAGAGAGGGAGAGAAACATCAATGTGCGGTTGCCTCCTGTATGTCCCCTGCCGGGAACTGGCCTGGCAACCCAGGCATGTGCCCTGACTGGGAATCGAACCGCAATCCTTCGGTTCGCAGGCCCGCGCTCAATCCACTGAGCTACACCAGCCAGGGCAAATTTTAGTTTTTATTCAAATTTAAATTTTTGCTCTGTGAAAACATTGTACAAAAATGAAAAAAAACACACACAGACAGGGAAAAAATTGGAAAATCATCTGATATGGATTCAACATGTCCAAAAACTTTAAAACTCTGCAGTGAGAAAACAAACAATGTAACTAGAAAACAGGCAAAAGATCTGAAGAGAAACCTCACCTACAATATATGCAGATGACAAAATGCATAGGAAAATATGCTCAACATCTTATGTCATTAGGGAGATACACATTTAATTAAAAACAAGACACCACTACACTTATATTAGAATGGTCATTATCAGACAAAACTGACCACAGCAAATGCTAGCGAGGCTGGGGAGCTACAGGGACACTTTTTCATGGGGCAGACTCACAACTGTGGGGCTTCATTGGAAGACAGCTTGGTACTTTCTCATAGAACAATACATAGTTTTTCCCTAAAACTTCACAGTTGCACTTCTGTGTAATTACATAACTGATTTGACAACTTATGTCCAAAAACTGCTGTTTTCAATAGCTTTATTCATAATTACTAAAAACTGGAAGCAACCAGGATGTTCTTCAGTATGTAACAGTAGATAACAACAGTGCACCCAAACGAGGCAATAGTCTCCAGCAATGAGAGAGTTCTTGGCCTGGTAGCCAAGAACATGCATAGGTGGAATTTAAATGCATACAATTAAGTGAACAAGGTGTTTAGTGGGATGATTTACATGTATCTGGTTAGGAGTCATGCTATGTTTATTATGTGCTGTAGTGGTAGCTACCAGAGGCTAAAGTGTCTCTGCATATTCTAATTTTTGTCATCTCTGTGGTTTTGGGGCTTCCTCAGAGATTTCTTAGAGTCCGGGCCTTGCATTGTCTTTTGGCTTTAATCCCGTTATTACAGAGGTGACTGCGGAGATGGTGGTGAGGCTTTGGGGTGGGAAAATTCCATATTCCTACATGTCTCAGTCTTCACTGAGCTGGTAATCTCAGACTATGACCTTCACAAGCCCTCAGCTTTCCTCCCTTCGGTGAGACAGGAAGGCCACAGGGGACTGGGGTTAGGTAGGCTCGGTATTTCCTAGGTCCCTTAAGCTCTGATAAATAGTTACCCTTGGGTCAGGCCTTCATCACCAAGAAGAGAACACCCACAAGCAGTAGGAGGGGTTCACCCTGAACACCTGATGGGGCTCCTAGAATTAAAACTTCTGAACATATGGGAAACTCCCCCTCCCTGATGAAACCCCAGGAGTTTTTAATCTTCAGCTAATCCAGACTCAGTCTTCATAAACCAGCTGATTACTAGTGCTCAGCGTAGACCAGATGAGTCCGGCTCCCAGCACTCTCTGGTTGTTGCAGCCACATATCCAGTTTGCCAGCCAGTGACTTGCCCTGTGGCTGTTGATTTTCAGTTTGTTCAGCTTTTCTTCTGAGATTGGTAGTGGTGCCATCTAAACTCTTTATATGTCAGATGACAACTATTTTATTAATCTTAAAAACATGGGCACGGTGTACCAAACAATAGGAGTAAGGTGAACACTGTGAGATTGTAAGGAGGTGCAGAGCAGGGCCCCCCCCAAATAGGAAGAACACCCCCCCCCCTCCCCGCCAAGCCTGGGTTGGGGGAAAGGGAAAGTGGACAGTATGGCTTTTAAGTTACTTTACATAACAATGGCAGGTTAAACACTGCTGCCACCCTGGGCAAAGGCTTTCCTGACTTTGGGAGCATTCGGGGACTCATGACATAGCCAAGAGAGCTTATACAGAGACTGTGTGAGAGGCAGGAGCCAGATGCCACTGCGTCACTGAGAACTCTTGTCCTGACTAAAGTTGGTAGCCAAAACAAGGCAAAACATACTGGAGAGCTGGCAAAAGTAGCAAATCATAGGAGGGGCCGGACATGAAGTCACATAGGAAGTTCGGGGCCAAGCATTTAAAATAAGGGTGGGCTGAAAGAGCTCTCACACAGCTTGAAAGGGTATAGAAGGGGCCCCACTCTACCATGAGGTCTTGTGTGTAAAGAGATGCCACAAGGTTTGGAATAAGAGCTGGGGTAAGAAGGAGGAGACACGGTGGGAAACCTGCCCAGAGACTATGGCTGCAGAGCTGATGGAGCTGCAGGGAACTGCCTAACCAAGATTCGTGGGAGATGCCTGGAGCTGAACTGAGCTGTGCCGGCGAATGCTGAGAGGCAGACTTCTGCTTTTCTGAAAGATGGTACCTCGGGCTGGCATGTTCTGAAATCAGCCTGGTTTGGCAAAGGGAGGGAGGGCTATGCATTTTTGGGTGTTTTCAAGGGAGTGGGACTTAATGGCAGAAATCCACCATTGTTCTAAATCTGTATAACCTTTAAATAAACAACCCTATTTCGTTTCTCAACAAACTCTTGCATTGGGAGTCACGCTTCTTGGCGGTGGGCAATTGAACGCCACAGCTATTCAAGAACAGCATTGGAGGGATTCTGTAACAAGATTGTAAGTTATTCTGGTGAGGCATTGGGCTGTGTTTAATGGTTGGACAGCTGTAGGGGTCAGCGGTGACATTTACTCTGGAGTTTTTCTCTTTGCTCTATTTTTTTTTTTCTTAAGAATTTCTTTTAAATAGGGTCTGCAGGATGCAACTTTTTCAGCTGTAATTCATTGTAGTTTGGTTGATGCTGTGGCGATATGGTAGGGGTGTGGAGAAACTTCTATTACCCTAGGATTAAATCTCATTCTTATTGGGCCTGTGTCTGTGGTCTCTGACATTCACAAGTGTTTCTCGTTTTTCCCTGACTTAGGAGAAAAAGCATGCAGGCGCCACACTTCAGAGGTATTGCCACTTTTGTTCCAGACCAACTGCTAAAAAGGCAACTATAACAATAAGCAACATGGTCAGTAATCTTTGTACTGGTGGAGAGTCTTGCCTTCAACTTACTAAAAAAAGTGAAACATCTGTGAAGCACAGTAAAGGGAGGTATTCCTATATCTCCCTTTCCCAGGTCAGGTAGGGTTCTGAGAAAGCCATTTTTTTCAGGAAGGTTGGCCTTTGTTATGGAAAATGCTTTGAGCGTATCTCATATAAGTTATTTTTTTCCTATCCTGCCAGAAACATGATTTTTTTCACAGTGAGGAGTGGAGGGGGAGCTAAGACTGTGCCACCAGAAATGTCCCACTGTCAATGACAACCTCCCTCAACTGATCAGTTAATATTCAAGTGTCCTCCTGTTTACCCACAAGGCACCCTATTCAGGTAAGCTGGTTTCAGCTCTGATTCTCTAACTACCTGTCTCTCCTGACTTCATGGTGGCATTTGAGCTCTGTAACCAGAATTTTCTGATGGGCCCAAGAAAGGTCATTGATTTTCATTACCACTTTTTTTTTGTAAGGACAAGAGTGAAACCGTCCAAGCTCTTCTCACATCTGAATTGGAAGCTGAGGTCCTGAACACCTCTTTTAACAGTCTGTGATAAAAGACAAATGCCAGCATTTTCATGACAGTTGAGATATACTGAAAAATAGGTCTCAATAAGAAAAGATTACATATTTGGATTACATTTAAAAATACTTCATAGTAGAGATGAAAGTAAAGAAGGAATAATGTCAAGTTCCTCTTCTCTGTTAATGAGATGGTAGACATTGTTTCTTTATGAGCACTGAGAAGTAGAGAAGCCAAATACACATAAATATAACCACAAGTGGAAATAGGAGAAATATATGTTCTTTTCAGATTCTCACAGAGCCAGGACAGTCTCTCCAGGAGTTCTGGTAAAATGGAATGTATGGCACATAGTCCGATTTCCACTATGCCAAATTACAGAGAACATGTATATGAAGAATCTATGAACAGAAGACTAAACATCAATCTATACAAACACATAATTTCTATTATAGGAAAACAGTTTTTGAAAAGTGTCAAACTAACAGGGAAAGAAAGAAAGCATAAACCATGACACTAGAAGTCAAATATATCCTTATGCGAAGAAACAAAAAGCAATTCTAAGATTATTTTCCCATTATGATTAAATGTAAGAGCAATATGCCAAAATAGAATACTGTAGATTTTATATACCACTTCCCTTAAGAAAAGGCCAGAGGGAATGAAAATTGTTTAATCATCAAGGTTGAATTAATAAATCTATATTGAAATTTTACCTAAACCATCAAAGTATATCTTATCTAAAACCTGGACACAAAGAAGACATCATCAAATTTTTAACTTCTAGAGCTTTATATTTGACAATTATGAAATAGAAATAACACATTTCTAGAAAAAAATACCAATTAGAAAATCAGAGTGCCCTCATATTGGAAAAAGAGCACAAAATGTATACTGTTACTTGTACTATAATGAATCTCATATCAAATTTTATGAGAAGTGTCTGAAATCTAACTGGAAAAACCCATAGCCATAGACTATTTTATATTTGTAAACACTGAACTATAATAAATGTTCTGTGCCGTATCACAAGTAGTTAGAAAATTGTCAGCTAAACCTTCCTAAATTTAAAACAAATATAACAGGGCCCTGGCTGGTGTGGCTTGGTTGGAGCATGTCCACACTGTGGAACAGTTAAAGGTTCATTCCAGTCAGGCTCATATCTAGGTTGCTGTTCTGTATGGCCTGGGGAATCCCCCGTTGAAGCATTTATGAGAGGCAAATAATCCATATTTTTCTCTGCAAAGATGCTTTTTACTCTCTTCCCCTATCTCTCTCTCTCTCTCTCTCTCTCTCTCTCTCTCTCTCTCTCTCGGTAATGAAACAAAAAATGTCCTTGGAAGGGGATAATAAACTGAAAAAGGTGAGGGAAGAAAAGAAATGATATTAACTCACCAATGAATCACAGAAAAAAATCAACCAGATTACTATTAGCATAAGCCTTTATTAGAAAATACTGGGGTTCGGAAATTTCATTTTCAAGTATATTCTATTGATTATTCTATTACACTTGTCCCATTTTTCCGCCCCTTTACCACTCTGTGCCCTGCAACCCCCTGCCTCTACAATTCCCCTGCCCCCCAACTTGCTTCATGTCCGTGGGTTGTACATATAAGTTATTTGGTTTCCCCATTTCCTATACCCTTCTTTACCTCCCCCTCTCTATTTTGAACCTACCAGTTATGCTTCTTATGACCTTTACCTTTTTCCCCATTCTCCTCACTCCCCCTCCCTGCTAATAACCCTACATGTGACCTCCATTTCTCTGATTCTGTTCCTCCTCTAGTTCTTTGCTTAGTGTTTGTTGTTTGGTTGTTTGTTTGTTTTACATTCAGTTGCTGATAGTTGTGAGGTTGCTGTCACTTGACTCTTCATAGTTTTGTTCTTTTTCTTAGATAAGTCCCTTTAACATTTCATATAATAATGGCTTGGTGATGATGAACTCCTTTAACTTGACCTTCTCTGGGAAGCACTTTATCTGCTCTTCCATTCTAAATGATAGCTTTGCTTGACAGAATAATCTTGGATGTAGGTCCTTGCTTTTCATGACTTTGAATACTTCTTTCCAGCCCCTCTTGCCTGAAAGGTTTTTGAGAAATCAGCTGATAGTCTTATAGAACATCACTTTGTAGGTAACTCTTTCCTTTTCTCTGACTACTTTTAAGATTCTCTCGTCTTTCATCTTGGGCGATTTAATTGCGATGTGTCTCCTTGGATCCAACTCCTTTGGGACTCTGAGCTTCCTGGACTTGCAAGTCTATTTGCTTCACCAGATTGGGGAAATTTTCCTTCATTATGTTTTCAAATAAGTGTTCAATTTCTTCCTCTTCCTCTTCCTCTTCCCCTTCTGCTACCCCTATGATTGGGATGTTGGAACCTTTAAGGTTGTCCCAGAGGTTCTTAGGCCTCTCCTGTTTGTTTTCTGTTGCTGTTGTTTTTCGTTTCTTGAATTTTTGTTCCTTCATTTTGCTCGGGTGGAATGATCATTTCTTCCTTCTTTCTGTTCCAACCTTTGATTTGAGTCCTGGTTTCCTTCCCTTCACTGTTGGTTCTCTGTATACTTTCCTTTTTAAAAAAAAAAAAATTATTTTAATTGTTGATCTTATACAGTTTTCTGTCTTTTACTCCCACCCCAGCCCACCACCCCAGCCCTCCCCACTTCCCTCCCATTTACACCCCCCCCCTAGTTTTTGTCCATGTGTCCTTTATACTTGTTCCTGTAAACCCTTCCCCTTTTCCCCTGAAATTCCCTTCCCTTTTGATCTGTTCTTTAATTTGGGCCACATTTTTTGTCCAGTGCACCTGTTATATTGTAAGGAGTGGGGCCTTAGGTATTCACCATGGTGGGGCAACCCACTAGGCCGCATTCTGGCACTGTATGTGGGGGAGGGGTCTAAGAGGGAACAATGTTGCTTTCTCAGCTCTTGCCTTGCTTTCAGCCACTTTCCCTACTTCCCACAAGTGAATTATACCCTTTCAAGTGTTGCCCTGGTGCTGATTCCCAGGAGCGTTGGCTAGTGTGTGTTCTAGGACCCCATGGGCCCCACCAACGGACTCTCCTGTGAGACTGACAGTTTTCCCGCTGATGCAACACCCACAGGTTTTTACAGCCAGAGGTTTTGAGGCTTTATTTTCTCACTCTGGAACCCTGGGTTGCATGCTCTGTCTCAGCCCCCAGCTGTTCCTCCCGGTTTATTCATATGGGAATGTGGGATTGCCTCCTCTACCAGCCGCCACCTCACCTGCTCTGTCCGCCATCTCACAACCTTGCCACACTTCCTTCCCACCCAGGCTACCTTTCTCTGGCCTTCCTACCAGTCTGGATGAATGCTTCTGCTTTAACTCCTCAGTTGTCAAACTTCCATATAGTTCGAACTTCTGGGAGATCTGATTGATTTTTTTTTAACGTGGTTGTTATCCTTCTTTGTTTTTTTTTTTTCAAGGAATCGAAGTGTATCTATCTGTGCTTTCATCATGACCAGATGCCCCCTGGGCTTGAGAAATTTCAAAGGAGCATTCCGGTTTGGATGCAGAGGTGGGGGAAGCCAGAATTTTTAAATAAGTTCTTTCCAAGAGGATGCCACCCGAATTTCATCTCAGTTTCAGGAATGTTATCTCAAAGAGAGAAATTGTCTTTGTGAATCAGCTGGCATTGTGTTTGCACTTTGATTTTTATTATGAGGGTTTAAACAGAGCATTAGGGGGCGAGATAAAGTCAATTTTTTTTTTTGTATGGTATAAAATAAATTGATTGCTTTCATTCTTTTGAATAACTTTTCAGTTTTTCTGACATAATTTAATGAAGAAAATGTTCACTCTGCGTGGTTTATTCTTGGCTTCTTTGTTATAAATTAACTGTCCATGTAAGTGTGGGTTTATTTTTAATCTTTTTCTTTTATTCCATTGACCTTAGTGTCTGGTTTTATGCCAATACCATACTTTTTTTTTAATTACTGTAGTTTTGTAATATAGTTTGTACTCTGGAATCATGATGCCTCCAGCTTTGTTCATCTTTGTCAAGATTGCTTTGAGATTCAAGATGGTGGTACGGTACGAGGAGGCGGCAGATTCCACTTCCCTCTGCACATGGGAGAAAAACCTAGCTGATCTACAGAGGGACAGACCAGACAGCCAACAGTACCACAACATATATGAAAATAGGACATCAAAATCTGTAGAGGACATTGGAAAACCAGAGGTGGTGGCCAAGCGACCACAGGTGGCTCTGAGACCAATTGGAGACGGCCCTGCAACTGACCAGAGGTGACCCTGCAACTGGACGTGGCTCTTCAACCAACGGCAGCTCTGCGACTGGAGATGGCTCTGCGACCGACCAGAGGGGGTCCTGTGATTGGCCAGAGGGAGCTCAGAGAACGGAGAAGGCGGCTTTGTGGAAGAACAGAGCTCACACCTGTGATCCTTGGGTGAGTGCATGCAACAGGGGAAGCTATCAGAGCCCATGCCCATACACTCAGGTAGGCATGTGTGCCCTGTAGGAGACCCAGAGCTCACAGCAGTAAACATGGGGAGTGCAGGATCCTTAAAAGATCCCAGCTCAAACCCATAAACTTGGGAAAGCACGCACTCCACAGGAGGCTAAGAAACTACACCCAAGGCCCTGCATGGAGAGTGCACTGCTAGCAGTGGGGAGAGTGCACAGCTGACCCTGAGGAGAGGAGCCCAAAGCTGACTGAATGCGGAACAGGGAGAACAGTGGTACAGGTCGCCACTCAGCCTGTTGCAGCCAGCAAGACCAGACAAACGAGTTTGGCCGGTTTGAAAATAGCAAGAGGGTTTTTTTTTTCCCTTTGTTTTTTGTTTTGTTGTTTATTGTTTGTTTGTTTTTTCTTTTGGGGGAGGTTCTTTTCTTTTTTTTTTGTTTTAGTTATATATTTTTATTTTCTTTTATTATTTTTATCTTTTTATCCCTCAATTTCTTTGCTTTTCTTTACTTCTTTCTTGTTTTACTCCTTCCTTTCTTTCCAATTTTATCTCTTCTTCCTTCCCCTTTTTTCTCTTCTTTTTTCACTTGTTTCTTTTATATTTTTTAATACCCATGAGTGAAACAAACAAACAAACAAAATAAACAGGAACTGTGAAAAAAACAGATTTGGAACCGAAGAGGGGGCACCCCAACAACTGAGACAGTAGAAGCTCTGAACACCAGGAAACCTGAAGGAGACAGCACCACTGGATCTCACAGGTATTCTACCACAGAAGGTCACAACACAACCCCAGGTAACCAGAGAAGAACAATTTAAGAATCTGAGGCTAACAAGAAGAGTCTCACAAACAATGGGAAGACAAAGAAACAATCCCAAATGAAAGGAAAGGAGGAAGGCCCACAAAGAATGCTAGATGAAAAGAGAGGGAACTCAACTATCAGATATTGAGTTCAGAGCAATGGTTGTCAGGATGCTCCATGAGCTCTCAATGAGCTACCAGAAACTACAGGGAAGCTACGATGAACTCACTGCAAACTATATCAACATGAAAAAGGAAATAGAAACTATCAACAAGGGCCAAGAGGAAATGAAGAATACAATTTCTGAACTGAAGAACACAGTAGAAAGAATGAAAAACAGAATGGATGAAGCAGAAGATCGGATCAGCGAGTTGGAGGACAAAGTGGAAAAAAACACCCCGAAAGAGCAAGAAAAGGAAAAGAGGCTCAGAAGGAATGAAGAGGGATGAAGAGAAATGCAAGACAATATGAAATGTAATAATATCCACATAATAGAGATGAGAGAAGGAGAAGAAGAAGAGCAAGGGATAGAAAAACTATTGGAAAAAGTAATGATGAAAAATTTCCCTAATTTGAGGAGAGAAAAAGTCACACAAATCCAGGAAACACAGAGAGTCCCAATGAAAAGGAACCCAAAGAGCCCCACTTCAAGACACATCAGAACTGAAATGGCAAAATTCCAAGACAGAAAGAGAACCTTAAAGGCAGCAAGGGAGAAAAGGGAAGTAACATACAAGGGAGTCCCGACAAGGATAGCAGCTGACTTCTCAATGGAAATGCTCCAAGCCAGAAGAGAATGGCAAGAAATATTCCAAGTAATGAGAACCAAAGGCCTTCAACCAAGCAAGGCTTTTAAAGAAGCGAGAAGGACAAATACGGAGCCTCCCAGACAAAAGAGTCTAAAAGAATACACATGTAGCAAACCAGTTCTGCAAGAGATACTAAAGGGACTGCTTTAAGGAAAGGAAGGAAAAGAAAGGAGAGAGGAGAGAGGGGGGAGAGAGAGAGAGAGAGAGAGAGAGAGAGAGAGAGAGAGAGAGAGACAGGAACAAAAATGGCAATGAATCAGCACCTATCAATAATAACCTTAAATGTAAATGGATTAAATGCTCAATCAAAAGACAGAGACTAGCTGAATGGATAAGAAACCAGGGCCCACAACCTCAGGACAAAAGACCTCTACAGACTCAAAGTGAAGGGCTGGAAACAAATTTTCCATGCAAATGGACAGGAAAAAGAATGCCGGGGTAGCAATACTCATGTCAGATAAAATAAACTTCAAAAGAAGAGCACCAAAGAGAGACCCGGGAGGTCACTTCACAATAGGGAAGGCAAGAGTCCACCAAGAAGACATAAACATTGTAAATATACATGCACCCAAAGTAGGAGCACCTAAATTCATCAGGAAAATCTTAGAGGACTTCAAGAAAGATATTGACAGCAACACAATTATAGTAGGCGATTTTAACACCCCACGGTCAAAAATGGACAGATAGTCCAAACAAAATATCAACAAAGATATTGTGGCATTGAACAATACTCTAGATGAAATGGATTTAACTGGCATATATAGAGCCCTTCATCCCAAGGAAACTAAATACACATTCTTTTCAAATACACATGGAATATTTTCAAAGATAGACCACACGATAGGATACAAAACAAGCCTCAACAAATTCAAGAAAATTGAAATCATACTAAGCATTTTCTCTGACCACAAGGGACTGAAACTGAAAATCAACAGCAAGGGGAAAAATGCAAAACCCTCAAAATCATGGAGATTGAATAGCATGCTATTAAAGAATGAATGGGTCAAGAATGAAATTAGGGAGGAAATCAAAAAGTTTCTGGAAACAAATTAAAATGAAATCACAAAGACCCAAAACTTATGGGACACAGGGAAGGCAGTTCTCAGACGGAAGTTCATGGCAATACAGGCCTACTAAAGAAGATGGAAACATTTCAAACAAATAACAGTACGCCCACAAGAGCTTGAGGAACAACAACAAAGACAGCCCTGAGCAAGTAGAAGGAAGGAAATAACCAAGATCAGAGCAGAATTACATGACATAGAGACAAAAAGTACAATTCTAAGGATCAATGAATCCAGGAGCTGGTTCTTTGAAAAGATAAACAAATCGACAAGCCTTTAAGCAGGCTCATCAAGAAAAAAAGAGAGAGGACTCAAATAAACACAATCAGAAATGAAAGAGGAGAGATTACAACAGACACCACAGAATTACAAAGGATTGTAAGAAATTACAATGAAGAACTGTATGTCAGGAAATTTGAAAACCTAGGTGAAATGGACAAGTTTCTAGAAAAATATAATCTTCTAAAACTCAAAGAAGAAGAAGCAGAAGGCCTGAACAGACCAATAACAGCAGATGGAATTGAAGCAGTAATCAAAAAACTCCCAACACACAAAAGCCCTGGACCAGATGGTTTCACAGGAGAATTCTACAAAGCATCTAAGGAAGAGCGAACTCCTGTCCTTCACAATCTATTCCAAAAGCTCCAAAATGATGGAAGACTCCCAAACTCTTTTTATGAAGCTGGCATTTTCCTAATACCAAAACCAGATAAAGACACAACAAAGAAAGAAAACTTTAGGCCAATATCTCTGATGAACATAGATGGTAAAATCCTCAAAAAAGTATTGGCAAACGGCATCCAACAGTACATTCAATAGATCATACACCTTGACCAAGTGGGATACATCCCAGGGATTCCAGGATGATTCAACATTCGCAAATCAGTAAATGTAATACATCAGATAAAGGAAAGCAAAGACAAAAATCACATGATCATATCAATAGATGCGGAAAAAGTTTTTGATAAGGTACGATACCCATTTATGATAAAAATACTGGTGAAGTGGGAATAGAGGGAGCATTCCTCAACATAACAAAGACCATATATGAGAGACCCGCAGTCAACATTATACTCAAGGGGCAAAACTAAAATCTATCCACTAAGATCAGGAACAAGACAAGGTTGTCCACTTTCACCAGTTCTATTCAATATAGTATTAGAAGTCTTAGCTACAGCGATTAGACATGGAAAGGAAATAAAAGTCATCCAACTTGGAATGGAGGAAACAAAACAATCATTGACTGCAGATGACATGATAGTGTACGTAGAAAATCCTATAGACTTGGCCAAAAAACTGCTCAACCTAATAAATGAATTTGGCCAAACAGCCAGCTACAAAGTCAATATCCAGAAATCAAAGGCATTTTTATATACCAACAATGAAACAGCAAGGGCAGAAATCGAGAAAAAAAATCCTATATGATATAGCAAAAAGAAAAATAAAATACCTAGGAATAAACCCAACCAAGGAGGTAAAAGACCTGTATCGAGAAACTACACTACACTGAAGAAAGAAATCAAAGAAGACACAAACAAGTGGAAATGTATACCGTGTTCATGGATCGGAAAAATTAACATCATCAAAATATCCATACTACCCAAAGCAATTTACAAATTCAATGCAATACCTATTAAAGTACCAATGGCATATTTCACAGACATAGAACAACCAGTTCCAAAACTTATATGGACCCATAAATGAGCCTGAATAGCTGCAGCAATTTTGAGAAAGAAGAGTAAAGTAGCAGGGATCACAGTGCCTGATACCAAACTGCATTACAAGGCCACTGTAATCAAAACATCCTGGTCCAGGCATAAACACACACACATGGACCACTGAAATAGAACAGAGAGCTCAGAAATAAACCAAAGTCTCTAGGGTCAATTAATATTCAACAAAGGGGTCAGCAACATAACATGAAGAAAAAATAGCCTCTTCAACGAATGATGTTGGGAGAACTGGACAGCTCCGTGTTAAAAAAAAAAAAAAAAAAAAAAAAAAAAAAGAATCACGAGCACCAACTTACACCATATACAAAAACAAATTCAAGGTGGATAAAAGATTTAAATATAAGCCGTAACACCACTAAAGTCCTAGCGGAGAACATAGGCAGGAAAATCTCAGATATTTCACACAGCAACATTTTCACTGATATGTCCCCTAAGGGAAAGAACATAAAGGAGAGAATAAACAAATGGGATCTCATCAAAAAGAAAGCTTCTGCATGGCTAAAGAAGACAGTATTAAAATAAAAAGAGAACCAACCATATGGAAAAACATATTTTCCAATGATACCTCAGACAAGGGTTTAATCTCCAAAATATACAAAGAACTTACACGACTCCACCGTAAGACAAGCGACCCAATTAAACAATGGGGAAAGGACTTGATCAGACACTTCTCTAAGGAGGACACACAGAGGATTCAGAGACACATGTAAAGATGCTAGCTATCAGATAGATGCAAATTAAAACCACAATGAGATACCACTTGACACAAGTCAGAATGGCCATCATAAACAAAGCAACAAACAGCAAGTGCTGGAGAGGTTGTGGAGAAAAGGGGACCCTAGTGCACTGTTGGTGGGAGTGCAGACTGGTACAACCACTATAGAAAACAGTATGGAATTGTTTAAGAAAACTAAAAATGGATCTACCTTTTGACCCAGTAATTCCACTGCTTGGATTATATTCTAAGCAGCCTGAAACACCAATCCAAAAGAACCTATGCACCCATATGTTCATAGCAGCACAATTTACAGCAACCTCGGTGCCCATCAGTAAATGAATGAATCAAAAAACTGTGGTACATTTACACAATGGAATTCTATGCAGCAGAAAGAAAGAAGGAGCTCCTACCCTTCACAACAGCATGGATGGAACTGGAGAGTATCATGCTAAGCGAAATAAGCCAGGCAGTGAAAGACAAGTACCATATGATCTCGCCTTTAAAAGGAACCTAATCAACAAAACAAACAAACATAATATAACCAAAGACACTGAAGTTGGGAACAGGCTGACAGTCATGAGAGGGGAGAGGGGAGGGAATTTCAGGGGCAAAGGGGAAGCGTTTAGAGCAAGACTTCTTGAAGTATATGGGACACATGGACAAAAACTTGGGTGGGAATGGGAGGGAGGTAGGGAGGGCTGGTGTGGTGGGCTGGGATGGGAGTAAAAGACAGAAAACTGTACCAGAACAACAATTAAAATAAAAATTTAAAAAAAGGTACAGGATCAAAATGAGTATGGAAAGAAAAAAAAGAGAAACCTAAATATCCAAGTTTGGAAGACTGGTTAAATACATTGAAACAATCAAAAATAATTGAATATAATCTGTACATCATATAATAGTATTGTATAAGCATTAAATGTTCTGATATTGATAATTGTCTGAAATATATAAAAGAATGCCCTTTTACTTAGGAAATGAGTGTTGAGAAGAGTAAAGTATACCGCAACATGCTTGGAAACATAAGCACACACACAATGACAAATAAAAAAAGTTGACTGAATGTTAACATGTAGTGAATTTCAGTAAAGAAAATAAGGGAGTTCTTTATAATGTTATGGAAAACTTAATGAGAATTTGATTATATTTTTAAATAAAAAGGTAAAAAAGAAAAATTTAAAGAAAAAGATTGCTTTGACATTCAGGTTTTTTACTGAGATTCCACACAAATTATAGGATGGTTTGTTCTATTTCTGTGAAAAATACTGTACAAACAAGCATAATATAAACAAAGACACTGAATTTGAGAACAGTCTGATAGCAACCAGAGGGGGAGGGGAGGGAATTTCAGGGGAAAAGGGGAATGGTTTAGAGCAACAAGTATAAAGGACACATGGACAAAAACTATGGGGGGTGGAAATGGGAGGAAGGTGAGGAGGGCTTTTGTGGTGGGCTGGGGGTGGGGTAAAAGACACAAAACTGTACAATATCAACAGTTAAAACAATACTGATTAAAAAAAATAAAAGCCAAAAAAATACTGTAGAATTTTGATAGGGATTTCATTGAATTGTATATTACCTTTTATAGTATGAACATATTAACAATATTCCTCCAGTTCATGAAATGAACTCTTTTGTAATTATTGGTGTCTCTTTCAGTATAGGGTGGAGCAAAAGTTCGTGTACAGTAGTGAAAATGCAAAAAAACAGAGTCTATTTTTGTATTATTAGGTAGTATTTATGGTATTTTCCATTACAACTGTAAACTTACTTTCTTTTTGTCCCACCCTGTATTCCAATTGTACTTCAAGACACAGAGCTTTTGTTACATTTGTATAATTTTTTACATACTGTGGATAGTGGTTCTCAAGGGAATAGACATTGATAGAAATGCAATATGCCATTATTACTCTAGCAAATTCTATAAACACCATCATCATCTCAACTGAACTAACAAACATCCAAGAGAAGAATGAAAGAATTGTTTATATAAATGGTTTTTATTTTTCCATATATATCCATCACATATTTATTTTTTCATTTATTTATTTATTGTTGTTCAAGTACAGTTGTCTCCACTTTCCCCACACTTAGCAATCCCCACTTGCACCCTCAATCGCACCTTCCTTTATTTAAATTTCACTAATATAGTTGAAGTCTCTGAATGTTTTCTGTTCAGGAAATCTCAGTCACTTGGGGTCATTGAGGCAGAGCCTTCCTGATTGTGATTAATGTCTTTATACAGAGCTCCTTATCCTCTTCCCCACCACATGAGGATACAAGGAGTTGGTAATTTGCGGTCCGGAAGATGGTTCCAACCAGAGCTGGACTAAAGTGGCTCCCTGTTCCTAGACATCTGGCCTTCAAAACTAACTATGAAAAACTTCTCAAAGAGAAATGTTTTGCCAACGTGAAAGAAGCGAAACAAACAAAAAAAAAATGGCAGAAGTATTGAAAGGAATCAAAATTGACGACTTCAAAAAAACTGTTTTCAGCAGTGGAAAAAATGTCTCACAAGTGTACTCCATCAAAGGTGACTGAAGTTTAAACATATTTCTTATTCAAAACCTATAAATTTAGTCAATAGCATTGTCTCAAGCCAATATATGTATATAAAATTTCCAGAGCCTTGTGTGGGCATATCCCACATATCTGAATGATGAAAGGGACTTGATTCAGACAATGGGTCATTTGCCCAAGTACAAAGTAATACCACCGTAGACCTGGGGAATATTTTGCAAAGCATGTTTGAAATTGAATAATTTCTATTTAGCTAATGGATTCTATTTAAATCAGGTTTAAAATCAATGTTCAAGATCATTACCCATGAAATTTCAGTATAGTTAGGAAAATTCACAAATGTTCAACATAGTTTGGAAAACCAAAAACATCAAAAAACCCTTCTGAACATTTGGAAGCTCCTTCCAAGAAACAGCTACATCCTTATTCTTTGATGGCAGAAGATGATGACAACAGATGTAACATAATGGTTCAAAGAAAATTATATTTTATCGGTCGTGGGGGCTTCCATTCAAGATGGAGACATAGGTAGATATGCTTCACTTCCTTCAAAAAAGACAAAAAAGCGGATAACAACCACTTTAAAAACAAAAAACAACCAGAACTTCAAACTATATGGAAGTTTGACAACTGAGGAGTTAAAGCAGAAGCATTCATCCAGACTGGTAGGAAGGCCAGAGAAAGGCAGCCTGGGTGGGAAGGAAGTGTGGCAAGGTTGTGAGATGGCGGGCAGAGCAGGTGAGGTGGCGGCTGGTAGAGGAGGCAATCCCACATTCCCATATGAATAAACCAGGAGGAACAGCTGGGGGCTGAGACAGAGCATGCAACCCAGGGTTCCAGAGTGAGAAAATAAAGCCTCAAAACCTCTGGCTGTAAAAACCTGTGGGTGTTGCATCAGCGGGAAAACTGTCAGTCTCACAGGAGAGTCCGTTGGTGGGGCCCATGGGGTCCTAGAACACACACTAGCCAACGCTCCTGGGAATCAGCACCAGGGCAACACCTGAAAGGGTATAATTCACTTGTGGGAAGTAGGAAAAGTGGCTGAAAGCAAGGCAAGAGCTGAGAAAGCAACATTGTTCCCTCTTAGACCCCTCCCCCACATACAGTGCCAGAATGCGGCCTAGTGGGTTGCCCCACCATGGTGAATACCTAAGGCCCCACTCCTTACAATACAACAGGTGCACTGGACAAAAAATGTGGCCCAAATTAAAGAACAGATCAAAAGGGAAGGGAATTTCAGGGGAAAAGGGGAAGGGTTTACAGGAACAAGTATAAAGGACACATGGACAAAAACTAGGGGGGGGTGTAAATGGGAGGGAAGTGGGGAGGGCTGGGGTGGTGGGCTGGGGTGGGAGTAAAAGACAGAAAACTGTATAAGATCAACAATTAAAATAAAAATTTTTTTTTAAAAAGGAAAGTATACAGAGAACCAACAGTGAAGGGAAGGAAACCAGGACTCAAATCAAAGGTTGGAACAGAAAGAAGGAAGAAATGATCATTCCACCCGAGCAAAATGAAGGAACAAAAATTCAAGAAACGAAAAACAACAGCAACAACAGCAACAGAAAACAAACAGGAGAGGCCTAAGAACCTCTGGGACAACCTTAAAGGTTCCAACATCCCAATCATAGGGGTAGCAGAAGGGGAAGAGGAAGAGGAAGAGGAAGAAATTGAACACTTATTTGAAAACATAATGAAGGAAAATTTCCCCAATCTGGTGAAGCAAATAGACTTGCAAGTCCAGGAAGCTCAGAGTCCCAAAGGAGTTGGATCCAAGGAGACACATCGCAATTAAATCGCCCAAGATGAAAGACGAGAGAATCTTAAAAGTAGTCAGAGAAAAGGAAAGAGTTACCTACAAAGTGATGTTCTATAAGACTATCAGCTGATTTCTCAAAAACCTTTCAGGCAAGAGGGGCTGGAAAGAAGTATTCAAAGTCATGAAAAGCAAGGACCTACATCCAAGATTATTCTGTCAAGCAAAGCTATCATTTAGAATGGAAGAGCAGATAAAGTGCTTCCCAGAGAAGGTCAAGTTAAAGGAGTTCATCATCACCAAGCCATTATTATATGAAATGTTAAAGGGACTTATCTAAGAAAAAGAACAAAACTATGAAGAGTCAAGTGACAGCAACCTCACAACTATCAGCAACTGAATGTAAAACAAACAAACAACCAAACAACAAACACTAAGCAAAGAACTAGAGGAGGAACAGAATCAGAGAAATGGAGGTCACATGTAGGGTTATTAGCAGGGAGGGGGAGTGAGGAGAATGGGGAAAAAGGTAAAGGTCATAAGAAGCATAACTGGTAGGTTCAAAATAGAGAGGGGGAGGTAAAGAAGGGTATAGGAAATGGGGAAACCAAATAACTTATATGTACAACCCACGGGCATGAAGCAAGTTGGGGGGCAGGGGAATTGTAGAGGCAGGGGGTTGCAGGGCACAGAGTGGTAAAGGGGTGGAAAAATGGGACAAGTGTAATAGCATGGTCAGTAAAATGTCCTTTAAAGATAAAAAAAAAAAAAAATGCCATCACTCGTTGCCCATAGCTGAGGCTTTCCAAATCATCTGAATAGTTTGCATGGAGGAATGTTCAAGTTTAATGTCAAATTTGATGCAGATTTTTTGCTCTCTCTGCTTGATTGTTTTGAATGCGATGGCCACACAGTACATATTCTCACTCAACTGGCATCTGGTGACATCCCTGACTAGTACAGTGAAGTTGTCATTGTTCATGCATGCACATTCCAGTCCACTCTCTTTATCTGCCAGGTTACATTGATGTCACATAAACCATTCTCGTTATATTAACAATGGCTGGACTTTTTCCAGACAGCCCTCATATTGTAGAAGAACTCCCAATTTCAATTGAATATCCCTTATTTTTTTTTGCTAATATTTCCCCAAATATAACTGGGGAATCCTCAAAACCTCGGGGCAACAGTATTAGAGTGTGGCAACTGTTTTAGGGTGTGGGTTTAGCTTCTGGGTCCTGCCATTGAAAGGCAAATAATAGTCAAGCCTCTTCATCTATTGGGATGCAGAAATGGCATCCTTCAAGTCTAGGACTGAAAAACATTTGCAGTCACTATGCACTATGGTCAACAAAGTACAAGGATTGGGCACTATAGGGTGAATGTCCTGAACAATGTCATTTAAGGACCTAATATCCTGTACAAATCAATATTCATCAAAGTGAGTCTTCTTGACTGGCAAAACAGGAATGTTATATGGTGACTGGCATGGCTGAATTAATACTGATTTTAAAAACTTTTGTAATACTGGTTGAATTCCCTCTAAAGCTTCCTTTATAAAGGTCTTCTGTGGCATCTGCACCCCTTCTTTGAGGTTAAGTTTTGTGAGTAGGATGTGAACTATTTTACTTGGAGTTCCATCATCCCAAAGAGCTTGATTGACCTGACCATAGATCTTGAGTAGGACGAGTTCACCTCCAGGTCCTTCTGGGAAAATCAAGAGTGCCTTGAGCTGGAAAGCATGTTCTAGTGGGAAATCTACACACAATTGCTGCTTCTCAGCAGAAAAAGTTATCTGTGCATGCAATTTACAAAGTAAATCCAAACCTAGTGATGGAGTTGGGTAGCCTGGCATGTTCAGAAAACTATGCATAAGTTTTTGATCCCCAAGCTGGAATTGTAGAGGTTGAAGGAGCACCTATTTTTGTAATTGGTCACTCCAGTGACCATTAATGCAACTGAACTTTTCATGGTTAGTTTTGGATTCAGCACTGAGTACGTAGATCATGTATCTACAAGGAAATGAATAAGCCATTTCCCCACTGTCAATTGTATGTGGGGTTTCTGTGGGGAAATAGTAATAGATCATGAGATATCTAGGGCAGCCCTTGGGCCTCTTCATTTGTCATTGACTCCTCTTTCTTTTCTAGCATTTCTCAGTGAGGGTTTTATACATTTTATTTTTCTTTTTGAGTTCCAGGAAGTCCTTTTTCCAATGACCTTTCTCTTTGTAACAGTCACGTTGAATAGCACCTAGTGGGCCTTTCCCTTTTCCTTTTGGGTCCTGCATCTCCTTCTGGTTCCCCGCATTGTTTCTAAGAAAACCGTGCCCTGTTTTAACTTCCTTGGTTCCTCAGGCAGGGTAAATTGTAAAGGCTATGTCGACCATTGTAATGCAGGAGGTGGAGCCCAGGGATCTTGACTGCTCATTTGGATAAGCTGGAAAAAAACACAAGGAGGACCAGATAGAGGTGGCAGATAAAGGTATCCTTTATACTCACATTACACAAGAGTACCGATGGTGGCAGTTTGGCGGGCGAAGCAGGACTCCTCCTCCCTGAGTCTGACACTTGTTTGAAGGAGTGCCAGACAAAGGAGGCATGTGTTCTGTGTGTGACTCTACACTGCATTACCTCAATGTGTATGTGCAAAAAAGAAAAAGTCAAGAAACTGTCACAGGACAAGAAGCCACTCCCAAAAGGAGATAAGGAGGGAGTTACAATCAATTCCCAAAACAACACACATTCCTTCTGGCCAGCAGCCATCTGACTAGCCCTCAGTCACGGGAGGGGGGCATGTGCAGTATGACCCCACACTCCACTCCAACATTGCTCTTCCACGTCACATCCTTCATGTTAGTTCTTCCATTAACAGACCTGTGTTGTGAATATGTTGGCACACTGCATTCATGTTTCACAGGTCTAGTAAAGGCTACACATTTAAGACAAAAAGTGCAATACAGAGGCCATGGCAACCCAGGAGAAGGGAATACCACCAAAAACCGAAAGAATTCCACCAAGTTGTAAATGGTTCAGAGGCTATGGCTGATACAGGATTAATCTCAGCTCCTAGGGTAGTTAAGACTTGAGATACATTGTGAGAATTATCATGGATATATCTGCAACACTTGGTGTGCAGAATGGCACAGGTGCTCCCTGGGCAGCAGCGAGTAGGTCTAATGTCATTGTATTCTGCAACATAACTTTTCTCATTTGGATAACTTCATCAGAAATAAGAGCTATAGCATGTCTGATGTGGTTAAGGGTTACTGCAGCATGATTTGCTAGGGCCTTAATGGCCTCGTGGGTTACAATAGTGCCTACAGAGGATGTAAAAAGGGCTAGGGTATAGAACCAGCAGGTAGAGTCCTTGACTTGATAGCGCACCTGGAATAAGTCCCAATTCTGAGAGACATCTGGAAGATAATTCAGTACTCATCCTGGATTATAAGTTTCTCCTCAGGTACAACGCCCAGTCCAGTTAAATGGGACATAAGGCCAACCATAATGGCCACAGGTGCACAAGGCTCCTAATGGAATGTGATTGGCATGTGTCCCTTTAGTAGACCATCCCCAGTAGTCTATAGCAGTCACTCCCATAATGTTTTGCATAGGGCTGCTGGCATCCATACCACGAGCTGAACAGTTTCATTTGCAGTTGCATTTCTGAGTTCAATGCATAAGAGCAGGTGTTGCTGCACTTCTACTTGTGATGCTGAAAGCCACTCCATGCTGTCCCAAACCGTATGAAGCTCGGTAAGGATAGCCTGTTCTCTCACAACGGCAAACACAGACTTCCATGTAGACAACCAGTTGGAAAGTGTATGGTTTGCAGGTTGGATCCACCATGACGTTCCGACAGAGGCAGTGGTGTGAAGTTCAGTGCAGGCTCAACAATCTGAGCAGTTGCTAACAGCTCCTAGCATGCTGGCCCACTGCAGAAAGATGTTTCCATAGCAGACTCTAAGGGTGATAAGAAAGATGTTTAATAGGAACTAATAGTGGCAGATCCTGACAATCTGGCTGCACACAAGCAATGGTGCTGTCTTTGGTTAGTATGGTGCACTAATTGGTAGATGCCCTGACCATTGGTTCCATGCCTTATCTGGTCCTAGCCTAAGGGTCTCCTGCACTCAAAAGGCCAAGGGAGTTGTGCATACTTGTCAGATGGAGGCTATATAAGTTCCATTTGGAACTGAAGTTTGCTGTGTGGTGTAACAAACAAAGGTAAGGGTCCAAGAGGCTGTTACCATGGGGTGCTAGCTGTAACCCATGACAAATCTCTCCCCCGAAGGAGGCACCAAAGAACACAAACAAGACTACCTGTGCCTGCTAAGGCCCGATGAGGGTGCTTTTCCCTTGGTGTATGTCTTGGGCATTGGCAACCGCACACTATTCTGTTGTCCCAGTGCAGGGCACAGCAGCGGCTACTGGGTACTTAATTGCAGGCAGTTGGGTACTCCCAAGGTCTAGTGGGAAGGTTGAGAGGAGATGCTTGTCCTACCCTAGGCCATTCATTCAAAGTTTGTAGGCAGTCAGGAAGGCAGGTTGTCCATCCTTAAAAGGAGCCAGAGTTGGTCTTCAGAGCATATTTCAAGAGGCCATCGTATCCCTTGATGAGGACGGCTTCAGTAGGATTGTATGGTGGATGGAATCTCCAATCTATGTTGAGGGCATCTGCCCACTCTTGTACTTTATTTCCTGTCAAATGAGTACCTTGGTCACTTCCAACAATGTCTGGGGTCCCATAGGCAGCACACAGCTCTTTGAAGCCTCAGGTGGTGGCTCATTGTGTGGCCTTCTTGCATAGGTATGCTTGCAGCAAGCTTGTAGTCATATCCATGCAGGTCACAGCATGAGCCTTTGGATAGTGGTAGAGGGCCAATGTAATTGACCTGCCAGTGAGTCAGTGAGTTGTCATCCAGTCACAGACCATCCATATCTTGGGGTAGCCAACTGGGGTGCTTCTCCACACAGACAGTGCATAGCTGACAGGCCATGATGATATCAGAGTAACAGAACAGTAGGCCCTAAGCTTTTACCACTTCCCCTAAAGTCTTCTGCCCTGCATGATGCAACTTTCTGTGGAGCTACTCAGACATGTCTTCTGGAGCTTCTTAGCAGCAGATGTATCAGGTTGTGGGCTTCATCATTGCCCAGGCTACAGAGAGGTTGCTGTCCATTGACATGGTAAAGAGTTATTACCTTTTCCAGATTATGTTCGTATGGTCCTTTCATAAGCCCTGTCTCCCTTAGAGTCCTCGAGACACTTGCAAATCTTGCTGCCAACAGGGCTGCTATAGGGTCAGTCTTCTGTATACTGCCCAGCTATATGTGCAAATTGTCACTGGCCCAGGTTCTCAGATTATGACCTGACAGTTCTCAACTCAGCCTGTTGACAACTTTGTCCTGAACCATTAATTTTTGTGTATGCTGTAAAATAGTAGTTTCATTCTTTTGAATGTAACTCTTCAGTGTTTCAAACACCATTTAATGAAGAAACTGTTCATTTGGCATGGCATATTCTTGGCTTATTTGTCATAAGTTAACTAACCATGTAAGTGTGGGTTTATTTATATCCCTTCTATTTTATTCCGTTAACCTAGGTGTCTGGTTTTATGCCATTTTCACACTGTTTTAATTACTATAGCTTTGTAATATAGTTTGTAGTCTGGAAGCATGATAACTCTCAGCTTAGTTCATCTTTCTCAAGACTGCTTTGGCATTCAGGTGTTTTTTTCTGAGGTTCCATACAAATTTTAAGATGGTTTGTTTTATTTCTATGAAAAATACCATTGGAATTTTGATAGGGATTTCATTGAACTGTATATTATCTTGTATAGTATTGACATTTTAACAATATTCTTCCCGTTCATGCATGTGAAATAATTTGCATTTACGGGTGTCTCTTTCAATACAGGGTGGAGCAAAAGTTGGTGTACAGTTGTGAGTATGCAAAAAACAGAGTCTATCGTTTTATTATTAGGTGTTAGTTATGATATTTTCCACTAGAACAACTGTAAACTTACATTTTTTGCCCCACTCTGTATTCCAATTCTACTTCGAGCCACAGAGCTTTTATTTGTCTAGTCTCTTATCTCATTTGCATAATTTTTTACATACTGAGAATACTGGTTCTCAAGGAAATAGACATTGATAGAAACAGAATACCCCATAAGTACTCCAGGAAATTCTATAAACACAGCCATCATCTCAAATGAACTAATAAAAGCACAAGACAGGAAAGAAAGAATTGGTATATAAAGACTATTTTTCCATACACATCCATGACATATTTAAATTTTACTAATATATTCAAGGTCTCTGAATATTTTCTGATCAGGAAATTTCAGAAATATTTTATAGAAAGGTTATCTGGGTAAAAAATACCCTGATAAATGGAGAACGACCTCTCAGAAAGAAGTATCAATATGTTTTATAACACTTACATAAAAATCCATTTTCATTTGCTGTGCTTTGATACCTGCAATACAGAGCAAAGAGTTATTTTTATTTCTTAATTGTGTTATTGTTGTTCAAGTACAGTTGTCTGCCTAATGGATGTCAACATTGCCCCTAACTGAGAAATAGAAATAGCTGGGAAAAGCACTGTGGTATCATGTAAAGTCAAAAACATCCCATTTCAAAAAGCAACTTCTTTCTACCACCTAATTTACCTCATTTTAAAAAGAGTTCTAGGTGTGACAACATTTTTAAGTTTGGAGTTGTGCCTTTCAGAATGCAAGTCGGTAAGCTACACTTCTGTGGAAGGAACCCTTCAGCTATCTTGTTACTAGTTAGACAGGGACCAAGGAAATTCCCTGATAGGAACACAGGTATTTGCATAGGATTTGACCCAAATATGTGGAAAACATCTAGAGGGGCTACTCCTAGAATTGCTAAAAAAGTTGTGAGCATGAACTGTAGAATCATGTGTGATGTGATCAGAAACAGGATAAAAATACAGTGAGTATGAAGGATCCTGCATACAATGATGCCTCAGTATTAACACAAACATCAACGCCTTATTGTTATACTGACATGAACACCAGCCCACACTGTCCACGGCGTTATGGATGAGACAAGACATTCACATGGACTACGGAGTCCTGTGGAGGAAAAGGCATGGCACGGCTACTCTCTCAAGGGAAGAGTGCCCCAACCCTTGCTTTGATGAGCTTTTACTGGGTTCAATTTGCACAGGAATAAATTTCATCAATCATTGTCAGGCAGAAATGATTAAACAATAGGTAACACTCAAAGAACTCTGAGGGCTTATTCTCAGTCAGGGTCAGATAGTTAAAGGGCCATAAAACTTTGTGGAAACAAACTCATTTCAGGCTTGGACCCTCATTATTTAGATTGAGGGTATTAGCAAAGTAAGTTTCATAGGATTTTATGCATTCTTTCTTAGGCCTGATCGCCCTAGGAAACCCGCCCTTTCCAGCACAGGGCAGCACCCACCACCAGCATTGTTTCAGGTTTAAGGCATTGTTTCAGGCTTAAGTCAGGCAGGGGAAGTAAGGCAGCCAAGAGATTAGGAGACTTCTTCCAGACAGAATGAGGACTCAGGCTATGTCAAAACTGAGGGGCGAGGGTCCATCACTCCCCTTTCCTGTAACCCCCAAGTCCTTCCCTGGGGCCCCCGTGATCATGCCTGTCTTAGGTCATCCCTCCCTTGAGGAATCTTACCCTTCATTGGCTAACCGATCAAGCATTGGGAGCCAGGCAGGGTGAAGCAGAGGACCAGAGGTGGTGCCCCTGCCAGGAAGATAAGCTTTGTCTCTTTAGTGGCTTATGGTCTGAAGGTCGCTCACTCAGCCTTAGCCATTGGGGGAGGGGGGCGGCGGGCGGGGTTACAGCTTCTGAAACCAGGCAGGGCAGTTCCAACATTATACCCATCACATCAGTAAACCCAAAGAGTTAAGTCAAGATTATCTAAATAGACATCAAGAACTCATTGGATCAACACAACATTCTTCTAAGCTAAAACAAAACATAAAACCTAAGTAAAAATAGAAAAAAAGGTCACTTCTTTAATTTGGTTGGAAATATTTTTCTCAAAACAAAGGCTGGTGAGGGATAACACAATATCCTACCCCAAAACATGGCTCTTTGTATTATGGATTATTTTGAGCAAAACGCCATTGACAGCTAGCCGCTAAAGCTCTAAAACGAGGGCACACATTATCTTTTTGTAAAGGAAATTTATATTTATTAAAACTTTACATTTTTAGACTTCTGGCCAAGATGGAGGCGTAGGTGGACACACTATGCCTCCTCTCACGACCAAAATTAAGGACAACAAATATTTAGAAACAAGGAAACAACCAGAACTGATAAAAAATTGAATTGTACAGAACTCCAACAACCATTCATCCAGACCAGTAAAAGGGGCAGAGTCGTGGCAGGAAAAAGTGGAGGTGCGGACCTGGTCATGCAAGCAGCAGCAGCTGGCAGTTCCCAGGTGCACAAGCAGTGGCTAGCAGACCCCAGGCATGCAGGGGCAACTGTGCAGACCCAGTGAGGACGCGCAAGGCGGATGGCTGATCAGGTGGTGCCACACTAGCGCGCAGATAATCCAGGCGACGGGGAAGTGGTGGAAGGGACTGGAATCCGAGAGAGAGCGGAGCAAGTGCCATTGTTCCCTCTCGGACCCCGCCCCCACATACAGCGTCACTACCCAGCGTCTGGGCTGCCCCACCCAGGGGAACACCTAAGGCTCCACCACTCAATACTAAACAGCTTTGGACCAGACCAAAGGGAAAAAAAATGGCTCAAACCAGAGAACAAATCAAATCCCCAGAGCCGAATCCCTAAAAGCAACGAAGAGATAGCCAACCTATCAGATGCACAGTTCAAAGCACTGGTGATCAGGATGCTCACAGAGTTGGTTGATTTTGGTCACAAATTAGATGAACAAATGAAGGCTACAATAAGTGAAATGAAAGAAAACGCACAGGGAACCAGTAGAGATGGGAGGAAAACTGGGACTCAAATCTATGGAGTGGACCAGAAGGAAGAAAAGAAATAACAAAATAGAAAAGAATGAAGAAACAAGAATTTTAAAAAAATGAGGAGAGGCTTAGGAACCTCCAAGACATCTTTAAAATTCTGAACATCTGAATTATAGGGGTACCAGAAGGGGAAGAGGAAGAGCAACAAGTGTAAAACTTATTTGAACAAATAATAAAGGAGAACTTCTCCAATCTGGCAAAGGAAATAGACTTCCAGGAAGTCCAGGAAGCTCAGAGAGTCCCCAAAAAGCTGGACACAAGGAGGAACACACCAAGGCACATCATAATTCCGTTAGCCAAGATTCAAATGAAGAAGAGAATTCTAAGAGCAGCAAGAGATAAGGGGACAGTCACCTACAAAGGAGTTCCCATCAGACTGTCCAAAGAGACCTTACAGGGGAAGAAGGGCTGGAAAAAAGTATTCCAAGTCATGAAAGTCAAGAACCTACATGCAAGATTGCTCTATTTAGCAAAGCTGACATTTAGAATGGAGAGGAACATAAAGTGCTTCTCAGATAATGTCAAGTTCAAGGAGTTCATCATCACCAAGTCCTTATTATATGAAATTTTAAAGGGACTTATCTAAGAAAAAGAAGCTAAAGAATAGGACAGTAAAAAGACAGCAAACTCACAGCTATTAACAACCACACCTAAAACAAAAGCAAACTAAGCAAACAACTAGAACAGGAGCAGAAACACAGAAATGGAGATCACATGGAGGGTTAGCAAGAGGGGAGTGGGAGGAGGAGAGAGGGGGAAGGAAAAAGTACAGAGAGTAAGTAGCATAGATGTTGGGTAGAAAATAGACACAGGGAGGGCAAGAATAGTGTGTGAAATGTAGAAACTAAAGAACTTATGACACATGGACATGAACTAAAGGGGGGGAATGTGGGAAGGAGGGGTGTGCAGGGTAGAGAGGAATGAAGGGGGAGAAATGGGACAACTGTAATAGCATAATCAATAAAATATACTTAAAAATTAATATGAAGCTCATAGAATAGAACATTGTAGTACTGGCACAGAAATAGGCCATTAGAACTGTGTAGGAAGTGTAGAAAATAACTGTGAGACTTATGAAAACTTTATCTGAAATCACTTAGATCAGTGAGCATTATGCTAAGTGAAATAAGCCAGGTGGTGAAAGAGAAATACCATATGATCTCACCTATAAATGCAACCTAATCAACAAAACAAATAAGCAAGGAAAATATAACCAGAGACATTGAAATAAAGAACAAACTGACAATAACCAGAGGGGAGTTTCAAGGGAATGATGAGGGGAAAATCGGGAAGGGTCATCAAAAAACATGTATAAAGGACCCATGGACAAAGCCATAATGGGGTAGGATTGAGGGTAGGAGGTGGGATAGCTGGTGTGTGGGAGAATTGTTGGTGGGGGTGGAATGGAGTCAACCATACTTGAACAACAATTTTTAAAAAGGGGAAAAATGATCAAAGGAGATATGGGTCCACAAGAGAGTGCACTGACAATAAACACTGTAGGGAGGATCCATCATGGCAGAGGAGTAAGGAAGCTACACTAATCTCTTCCCAGAACCAATCTAGAATTACAACTAAATTATAGAGAAATCATCCTGAATAACCATCTAAACACTAGCTGGAGAGAAACCTTATAACCAAAGACAGACAGAAGAAACCATTTCACCACAATACTGGTATTGAGTAAAGAAGAGGCAAGAGAGGGCTGGCTGGGCTCCCATGGTGGAAGCTGAAGTTTCAGAGGGATATTTCAGTGGTTGAAGAGTTCCTCCTGAGAAGTGTGGGGTGTAAACCCCTGCTTGTCCTCCATCCTATAGCACCAGAGCCAGAAAAGAACACAGGTAACATCCAGCTGTGAAAAGAAGCAGAATTTCTGTCCACTAGTGAGAGACAGCTGCAGGTGCAGAGCCTTGTAAAGGGTCAATACACAAAGTTTTGAATGCAGCCACTTATCCTGGGTTCTGGCAGAGGGAGGGCACACTGGACAACAGTCACTTGAGGAGACTCTGGGTAACTCTGAGGAGAGAACTGAAGGAACAGTTGCCAGGATCCCAGGCCTGAGTAATTCCCCACATTGCAGAAGCCACTTTTCTCAGGCCAAGCACTCCTCTCCAAGTAGCATGAGTCTCAGAGAAGTATCAGGCTGAGGGAAGTAATAGCCCCACTCACAGGAATAACTCTGCCCCATCCTGTGGTGCTTAAGCCAGCCTGCTAATTACAGCTTGATTAGCTTACCAACTGATCAGTTTAGAAACTAAGGACAAAAATACAAAACAGCCAAAATGGGAAGACAAAAAAAACAGACCCAAATGAAATAAAAAAAGAATTCTCCATAAGAAGAAGTAGATGAAATGAAGGCAAGCAATTTATCAGATAGAGAGTTTAGAGTAAAGATTATAAGGATACTCAAAAACATGAAAAAATACATAGAGACTATAAAAATGGACCAGTCAGATATAAAGAATACTACTCAACCACAGAAAGAAAGAAAATTTTATCATTTGTGATAGAATGGATAGACATAGAGAACAATACGCTAAGTGAAATAAGCCAGTCAGAAAAAGACAAATACCATATTATTTCACTAAGATGTGGAATCTAATGAACAAACTGAACTACAAGCAAAACAGAGGCAGACTCATAGACAGAGACCTATGATAGCTAGTGAGGGGGGGAGTTTGAGGGGTGGAGGGATTTAGCAAAAAGCAAAAAGGGCTTATGGACATGGAAAACAGTGTGGTGATTGTGGGGTTGGGAGGAGAATATAAAAGACTAAATATTAATAAAAATACAATAAAGATTTAAATAAAAAAAACTGTTAGGACATATACTTGGAAATAATTAAATAAATGCATAAATAAGCTGAAATCATTATCTCACATCATATACCAACATAATTTCTAGATTTAGAAATACTTATAACGAATTGTATATAAAACAACAGAAATATTAATGGTTATTTGATCTCAGAGTAGACAAAACCTATTAAATAGTATAATAAGGTAATTTGAAATAGAAAACTTTAGATAGAAAATAAATGCTACTATCACTTATCAAATTGCATAAACAAAAGTGAGAAAACACTAATAAGAACAACTTGGATACATATGAAGATAAAAGTTTAATTCTCCTTGACAACAAACATGAAAAAATGTGAAAGGACTCTAATAGACAATTCATTTTCAAAAGAAAGAAAGAAATTATCATAAAATACTTGAGAAATAATGTTCATCCTTATTAGAAATCAAGGAAATTCATTTAGTACAGCAATGCTTCATCCCTGTTTCACTTGGTCTTTCTTTCTGTCATATGGAGGTCCAAAAGTGCAACAATGATAGCTTGCCCTCAGTGTCTAAAGTTCTTTTTGCTCTAAATAAACAAGGTACTAAGGGTCTAAAGCACATCTTCAAGGATGCCAACACCTTCACCAATCCCTGAATTGTTTCCTTAAATGATTGTATGAAACCTCTAAAGCATTTTACACTAATATGGCCTACATTTTACTATTTTACCAGGAAGTAAGTAATATTTTAACAATATGGAATTTCCTCAGAAAACTAAAAATGGAACTGCCTTTTGACCTGGCAATTCCACTGCTGGGATTATACCCCAAGAATCCTCAAACACCAATTCAAAAGAACCTATACACCTCAATGTTCATAGCAGCACAATTTACAATAGCCAAGTGCTAGAAGTAACCTAAGTGCCCACCAGTAAATGAGTGTATCAAAAAACTATGATACATTTACACAATGGAATACTGCACAGGGAAAAGAAAGAAGAAGCACCTACCCTTCGTGACAGCATGGATGGAACTGGAGAGCATTATGTTAAGTGAAATAAGCCAAGCAGTGAAAGACAAATATCATATAACATCACCTATAAGTGGAAACTAATCAACAAAACAAGCGAGCAAAATACAACCAGAGATATTGAAATAAAACACAAACTGACAGTAACCAGAGGGGACTGGGGAGAGGGATAATGTGGGGAAATAGAGGAAAGTCCATCAAAGAACATATATAAAGGACACATGCACAAAGCCAAAGGGAGTAATTTCGAGTGTGTAGGTGAGAATGAGTGGAGGGCAGGACTGTGGTGGGGTGAAAAAGGAGACAACTGTACTTGAACAACAATTAAAAAATTAAATAATTAATTTAAAAATATTTATTTATTTTTAGGGAAGGGGCAGGAAGGAGAAAGAGGGAGAGAAATCAATGTGAGGGAGAAACATTAATGTGAAGGAGAAACATTGATCAGTTGCCTGTCATATGTACCCCAGCTGGGGACTGAACCCACTACCCAGGCATGTGTCTGGACTGGGAATCGAACCAGCTACCTTTCGGTTTGCGGGATGACACTCTACCAACTAAACCACACAGGTCAGGGTGGAAAGTAAGCAATACGTTTAAATGAATAATTTTCTGATGAAAACTTTTGCTAAAATAAAAATTAGAATATTTTTATTAACTTAGAAAAACACCATTTCTGCAGAATATGAGCTTTTTGTCACAATGTCTATGGAGCTCTTTGTGCCTGGCATCTTTTAGCTCTTTCTTTTTCTATGTGGTGATGCTGCTTCTGTACTTCCATTTTAAAAGCAGTAACTCTGTGTGTGTTACACAGAAGGACAGGGTGGTTGGGAGGGTAAATGGAGACCCATGTGCACAGTCAAGTGTCGGGGGCCAGCATTCAGTTTGCTGCCGCTTCCAGACCCTGGCTCCTGTACTCTTAGGTTAAAAACTTATTTCACATTAATGTTCAGTCCTTTCAGCTACAGCTGCCCCTCCAACCTCAACACCATAGAATCCTACTTTTTCCCAACATGCATAAAAAATGTGGCACAAGGCTCCCTCATGGCCTTCTGGGTCTTAGTGTTGCACTACCATTGAGCTTATTGGTTTCTGAATTTTTAGTGTTGACATTTTCTGTGACCTACTTTCACCATCCTGAGTCTTAGTATCATCATCAGCATCTCATCTCTGCAATGAGATGGTTTCCTATCTCAGGAAAACACCCCATATTGCCTGTTCCCTCTTTAAGTTGTTGTATTTAACCTGTCTGGACTCACGCCTTTGTATTTCCATCTCTATCTCAATGCCCTTCCAGATATGACTGAGATCCTGTGCTCATTGTCTTTTGTCTATACCTAATCCTACATTAACTCAAGGTCAATGTAGCCGTCTCCATATTTAAGCTTGAGGTGTTGAGCAGAATTGAGGGAAATTACAAAATATGCATATTGGTATTTGTATCATTGGATTCTTAGTTGAAAACATCAGAAAAAGACTCTTACTAATTCAAATAGTACAAAAATATACTAAAAGAATGTGTCACAGTTTCCAGGAGGATCTAAATTCTTAGTCATAAAAAATGTTCAAAGTTATGGGCTAGAGCCTGTCCCGTGAAGACATAAGTCTTAATGCAGCTGGCTAAGACACAACCATGGGCACCAGCAGCACTGTTGATGCTGAGCAGTTAACCATACCGTTAAAACCCTGGTCACAGCTGTCTTTGACAACTAGGTTAGTAACAAATTTCTAAAAGAACATTGGGGTAGAAAGTTTAAATGATCTGAAAGATGTGGACTGAATAACAATAAACATATTTTTATGGAACCTAAACAACAAAATAAGTGAGCAAAAAAGAATCAGAGACATGGAAATAAACAATAAACTGACAGTGACCAGAGGGAGAGGAGAGAGGATAATAGGGGAAAGAAGAGGAAGGGTTGAGTCAAGGAACAAGTATAAAGGAACTATGGATGAAGACAACGTGGGGGAGGTTTGAATGTGGAAGAGTCGCGATGGGTAGGACAGGGGAGAGTAATAGGGGAAAAACAGGGACAACTATAATTGAGCAATAATAAAAACATTAAATCAATAAATAAACAAACATATTGTTAAAAGCTTCTGAGCATTCAAGGAAGAAAGGAAGAATTAACTTCAAGCTCCAAGACAAAATACATTTACAGTGTTTATTGAAAAAAATCTACATGAAAGTGGAGTTGTGCAATTCACACGTGTGTTGTTCCAGGGTCAACTGTATAAACAAATACCAGTGTTTTTTCCTCCTGTCTGCTAAATAAGATGCTCTTAAAGTTCATTTTAACTTTGAGGTAATATATGCTTTCAGTTGAGAAAATACACATTATTTTAAAACAGATGTTATGATACTATTTATTAAAATGGGATTTTATGTAACCTATACTTGTTTGTTAATTATCCTGATCACAAATAGTAATATTTAATGTCTTTCAAAAGCATTGCTCAGCTCTGAAGCAAATTTATTAACTCTCTGGTACCTGTGAACTTTTAAACAAAGCCCACCAAGAACAACCAAGAGTCTAGCTGTGTTTATCAAAAACTTGTTTAATGAGATATTTATGACTTCATATTTTTTTACTTTGAAAATAAGTTACATTTATTTTTTAACCAGCTGAGATATTTCACCATTTCTAAAAAGTGGCTAGTTGGGTGAAATATCACAGTTAACACTATACATATCCAAAGGATCTCCTATCTCTTCTCTAAGGGTTCATACTTTAAATACCATAGAATACACTTCTGCTCTTTTAAACCATTTTACCTTCACCCTCCAACTGATCAAAAAAAAAAAAAAAGAGTAGGTGGAAGCTGTGAACACCAGGATACCCGCTGGAAGAGGAAACCCACCAACAAAGGAAGCACCAACAGATAACAACAGAATAATCTGAGGGAGAGAGTGGAAGCCACACTAACTCAACCAGGACCTATCTGGAAATACAACTAAATGGTGGAGAAATTACTGAGAACAAACAACTGAACAAGAGTGAGAGAGAACCCTCAAAACTTAGTGCACATGGAAGAAACAGCTTCAACACAACTTGCCCACACCTGCACAACAGAATACAAGACATGGTGGATGGAGTGACACTCAGTTAACTAGCTGGAGGGAAGGACCCACCAAAGAAAGACCCAACAACAATCAAAACCCAAGGACATACAGAGAGCCAACATAAATGACAGCCCAAGACCAGCGAGCTCAGGAGATCAATGAAACTGCACCACTGAATCCCACAGATCTTATCCCACAGAAGTTCACCAGAAATCCGGGGAGTCAGAACAGATCAATTTAAAATGCAGAGGCTAACAAGAAGAGTCTCACACACAATGGGAAGACAAAGAAACAATTCCCAAATGAAAGGAAAAGAGGAAGTTTCAGAAAGAATGCTAAATAGAGGCAAGTCAACTATCAGATATTGAGTTCACAGCAACGGTTATAAGGAAGCTCAATGAGCTCACAGAGAATTACCAAAAAAATACAGGGAAACTACGATGAACTTGGTGCAAATGATATCAACATGAAAAGGGAAATAGAAACTATCAACAAGGGCCAAGAGGAAATGAAGAATACTATTTCTGAACTGGAGAACACAGGAGAAGGAATCAAAAGCAGGCTCGATGAAGCAGAGGACTGGATCAGTGAGATGGAGGACATAGTAGAAAAAAACACCCCAAATGAGCAAGAATAGGAAAAGAGGTTCAGAAAGAATGAATAGGTGTTAAGGGCAATGCAGGACAACATGAAATGTAACAATATCTGTATAATAGGGATACCAGAAGGAGAAGAAGAGCAAGGGATAGAAAACCTGTTTGAAAAAGTAATGATGGAAAACTTCCCAAATATGAAGAGAGAAAACATCGCACAAATCCAGGAAACACAGAGTCCCAATCAAGAGGAACTGAAAGAGGCCACCTCAAGACACATCACAATTAAAATGGCAAAATTCCAAGACAAAGAGAGAATCTTAAATTCAGCAAGGGGAAAACAGGAAGTAATATACATTGGAGCCCTGATAAGGCTAGCAACTGAATTCTGAATGGAATTCTCCAAGCCAGAAGAGAATGGCAAGAAATATTCCAAGTAATGAAAACCAAAGGCCTGCAACTAAGACCACTTTATTCAGCAAGGCTCTCAATTAAAAAGGAAGGCCAAATAAAGAGCTTCACAGACAAAAGAAGCCTCAAAGAATATACCTCCTCCAAACCATCTTCTGTAAGAGATGTTAAAGGGTCTCCTTTAAGAACAGGAAAAAAAACAAACAAACAAACAAAAAAAACAGTGAGAGAGAGAGGAACACAGGTACAAAAAAAAAGGCAATGAATAAGTACCTATAAATAATAACCTTAAGTATAAATGAATTAAATATCCCCATAAAAAAGACATAAAATAGATGAATGGATAAGGAACCATGGCCCACACATACACAGCCTACAAGGGACCCACCTCAGAAAAAAATACCTATACAGACTGAAAGTGAAGGGCTGGAAATAAATATTCCAAACAAATGGACAGCAAAATAAGCCAGGGTAGCAATACTCATATCAGACAAAATAGACTTTAAAAGAAGAGCCATAAAAAGAGACCCATTAGGTCACTTCGTAACACTTAAAGCAAGAATCCAGCAAGAAGACATGAACAGACTTCTGGCCAAGATAGAGGCATAGGTAGACACACACTGTGCTTCCTCAAACAACCAAAATAGGACAAGAAAAATTTAGAAAGATATGTTTTCCTATACAGTTTCCTCTTTTTATTTTAATACTCTTTTCTTTAGACATGCAGAAGATTTTTATTTTGATGAGACCCCATTTGTTTATTCTTTTCTTTATGTCCCTTGCTTTAGGGGACATATCAGTAAAAATGTTGCTGCATGAAATATCTGAGATTTTCCTGCCTATGTTCTCCTCTAGGTTTTTAATGGTGTCACGGCTTATATTTAAGTCCTTTATCCACCTTGAATTTATGGCATAAGTTGGTGCTCAGGATCAACAATTTTAAAAAATAAAAACTTAGAAAGAAAAAATAGTTGGAACTGACAGAAAATTGAATTGTGCGGAAGTCTGACAACCAAGGAGTTAAAACAGACACATTCATCCAGACCAGTAAGAGGGACGGAGTCAGGTGTCCAGCAGACAGGGGACGTGGCAGGAAATATCAGTGACTGGCAGACCCTTGTCACAGGGTGGCAGCAGGAAGACCCAGTGAAGTGCGCAGGCAGATGCAAGGAGGTGACCAGGTGGTCCCTCATTCACGTGCAGATAAACCAGGCCAAACTGGGGAGCGAGACAGATCGCACAACTCAGGGTTCCAGCATGGGGAAATAAAGCCTCAAAACACCAATTGAAAATGCCTGTGGGGGTTGAGGCAGGTACAGAGACTCCCAGCCTCACAGGAGAGTTCCATGGAGAGACCAACAGGGTTCTAGGATGTATAAAACCCACCCACCTGGGAATCATCACCAGACAGGCCCGATCTGATTGTGGGAAGCTGCTGAAGGGACTAAAATCTGAGAGCAGAGCAAACACCATTGTTCCCTCTCTGAGCCCTCCCCCACATACAGCATCACAACCAAGCTACCAGGATGCCCCACACTGGAGAACACCTAAGGCTCCACCCCTCATACGTATCAGGTGAGAAAACACACACATAAAAAAAGGCCCAAATGAAAGAACAGATCAAAGCCCCAGAACAAATACATGGAAAAATACACTGGGCCGTAGAACTTGTGCCTTGAGTTGGATATTCATTTTAACATTCACAAAGCTATTTCTTCCCAATCACGCCAAAGGCTGTCCAGGCTTGTCTTAGCTGGGCTTTGCTGTAATTTCCAGAAAAAAAAAAAAATACATAGGAGAAGAATACACCATAGCAGATTATTCTCACTCCACGATCAAATTGTGTAAGAAAGCATTCACTCCTCTACTGATGGAAAGTCATGTCAGTAGAGCACTCTCTCTCACACAGTCTTCCGAATTGATATTTCAGAGTGATTCTTCTACATAATGGGGTAGGTATGATATAAGAACATTTCTTTCATCACTCTGAAATGAGTGCATAGTCCTTGATGAAAATCAGTGAAAAACTTCTGTTCTTCGAAACAGCTTGGTAGCAGAGGGCTGATTCACAAGTGAGTTGGAAGGTTTCCAACAATACCTCCTTCTCTTTCCAAGGAAAATGCATCGGGTGACATAAAAGTAGACCTTAGTTGGATATTCATTATGCTATTGACTAAGCTCTTTGATCCCAATAACGTTGTACACTGCGCATGCCTGTCTTAGTTGGGCTTGGCTTTGTTATTTGAGGAAAATACATAGAAGGACTCACCACTATCGCAGCTCCTTCTCCTTCAAACATCAGTCTATGCTAGTGTTCACTCATTTGTATGTGGAAAATCATGTCAGTCAGTCATTCTTTCTCACGCTCTCTTCGGAACTGATATTTCTGGATCCCTCTACGAAATACTGGTGAATAGAGTACATGTCATATCAGGAAGCTTTTCCTTCAAATTCCCTGAAATGAGTCCATCGTCCTGGACTTAAAATCAGTTGGAAAACTCTTTGCGTCCACATAGCTTGGTAGGAGACAGTTGACTCAAGAGTAATTTGCAGTGTTTCAAACAGTACCTCTTTTTTTTGTTTCCATTTATTTTATTTTATTTTTAATCAATATTTTTTAATTGTTGATATTGTACAGTTTTCTGTCTTTTACCCCACCCCCAGCCCACTACCCCAGTCCTCCCCACCTTCCTCCCATTTCCACCCCCCATAGTTTTTGTCCATGGGTCCTTTATACTTGTTGCTCTAAACCATTCCCATTTTCCCCTGAAATTCCCTCCCCTCCCCCTCTGGTCACTGTCAGACTGTTCTCAAATTCAGTGTCATTGTTTATATTATGCTTGTTTGTTTGTTTTGTTGATTAGGTTCCTGTTAAAGGTGAGATCATATGGTATTTGTCTTTCACTTCCTGGCTTATTTTGCTTAGCATGATACTCTCCAATTCCATCCATGCTGTTGCAAAGGGTAGGAGCTCCTTCTTTCTTTCTGCTGCATAGAATTCCATTGTGTAAATGTACCACTGTTTTTTGATCCATTCACTAACTGATGGGCACCTAGGTTGCTTCCAACACTTGGCTATTGTAAATTGTGCTGCTATGAACATAGGGGTGCATAGGTTCTTTTGGATTGGTGTTTTAGGGTTCTTAGGATATAATCCAAGCAGTGGAATTGCTGGGTCAAAAGGTATGTCCATTTTTAGTTTTCTTAGAAAATTCCATACTGTTTTCCATAGTGGTTGTACCAATCTGCAATCCCACCAACAGTGCACTAGGGTCCCCATTTCTCCACAACCTCTCCAACACTTGCTGTCAAACAGTACCTCTTAATCCTTCCAAGGAAAATGCCTCGGGTGACAGAAAGAGGAACTTTAGTTGGACATTCACTGTGACATTCACAAAGCTCTTTTTGCCCAGTCACTTTGTACACTGAATGTGCTTGCCTTAGTAGGTCTTTGATTTTCACTGTGAGAACACACATTGAAAAGAAGACTGTACCATCTCAGCTTATTGTCATTCCAACCTCACATAGTCTATGTGAGCGTTCACTCATTTGTGGATGGAAAATCATATCAGTCGCTCATTCTCTCCCATGCGCTCTTCGAATTTGTATTTCTGAGTGATTCTTCCACCTAATGGTGAAAAAGTTAGGTATGATATAAGACACCTTTTCTTTCATCTTTTCTGAAATTAGACCATAGGCTTGGAGTTAAACATTAGTGGAAAAACTCTTTGATCAGAAAGAGCTTGGTCGGAGACAGTTGATTCACGAGTGAGTTGGAAGGTTTCAAACAATGCCTCTTTATCTTTTCCATGGAAAATGCAGTGGGTAACAGTAAGTGGAACTTTTGTTGGATATCCACTATGACATTCACAAACCTCTTTGTTCCCAATCAAGTTGGAGACTGTACATGCTTGTCTTAGTTGGCCTTGGCTTCTCATTTTGAGAGAGTACCTAGAAGAAACCTACACCTCTGCCGCTCATTTGCCTTCAAACAGCACATAGTCTATGCTAGCATTCACTCTACTGTAGATGGAAAAATAGAGTCAGTTGCTCATTCTGTGTCTCCCGCCCTTCCCTATTGATGTTTCTGTATAGCTCTTGTCATACTGGTGAATAGAGTACATTTCATATTATACAGCTAGTCCTTCAACTTCTCTGAAATGAGTCCATTGTCCTGAATTTAAATACACTGCCAAATGTATTTGTTGAGAAACAACTTGGTCGGAGAGAGTTGATGCATGAGGCATTTAGACGGTTTCAAACAATACCTTTTTATCTTCTTCAAGGACAATGCACTGGGTAATAGAATGTCGACCTGTACTGGGGTATTCAGGATGACATTCACAACGCTGTTTGTAGCAAATCATGTCATAGGCTGTACATGCTTGTCTTAGTTGCACTTCACTTTCTTGCTTGAGAAAATACATAACTGAGAACTCTACCAATGTCCTAACATCCAGATTATAGGGGTACCAAAAGGGGAAGAAGAAGAGAAACAAGCGGAAATCTTATTTGAACAAATAATAAAGAGAACTTCCCCAATCTGGCAAAGGAAATAGACTTCCAGGAAGTTCAGGAAGCTCAGAGAGTCCCAAAGAAGCTGCACCCAAGGAGGAACACACCAAGGCACATCATAATTCCATTAGCCAAGATTCAAATGAAGTAGAGAATTCTAGAATTATCAAGGGATAAGGGGACAGTCACGTACAAAGGAGTTACCATCAGACTGTCAGCTAATTTCTCCAAAGAGACCTTACAGGCAAGAAGGGGTTGGAAAGAAGTATGCCAAGTCATGAAAGTCAAAGACCTACATCCAAAGCTTTCATTTAGAATGGAAAGGAACATAAAGTGCTTCCCAGATAAGGTCAAGTTCAAGGAGTTCATCATCAACAAGTCCTTATTATATGAAATGTTAAAGGGACTTATCTAAGGAAAAGGAGATAAAAATATGAACAGTAAAAATACAGCAAACTCACAGTTATTAACAGCCATACCAAAAACAAAAGGAAAAGCAAACTAAGCAGACATGTAGAAGAGGAACAGAACCACAGAAATGAAGATTACATGGAGAGTTGACAACAGGGGAGTGGGAGGAGGAGAGAGGGGGAAAAGGTACAGAAAATAAATAGCATAGATGGCAGGTAAAAAATATACAGGAAGAGGGCAAAAAAGTATGGGAAATGTAGAGGCTAAAGAGCTTATGACACATAGACATGAACTAAAGTGGGGGAATGTGGGAAGGAGAGGGTGTGCAGGGTGGAGGGGAATAAAAGGGGGAAATGTGACAACTGTAATAGCATAATCAATAAAATATATTTCAAAAAGAAGACATAAACATTATAAATATCTATGCACCCACATAGGAGCACCCAAATACATAAAGAAATTATTGGAAGACTTCAAGAAAGATATCAACAGCCACATAATTATAGTAGGGAATTTCAACACCCCACTGTAAAAAATGGACAGATCTTCCAAATAAGATATCAAGAAAGATATTGTGGCATTGAATAATGCCCTTATGAAATGGACTTATCTGCTATAAATAGAGGCTTTCATCTCAAAGAAACAGAATACACATGCATAGTCTTTTCAAATGCACATGGAACATTTTCAATGATACACCAAATGATAGGATACAAAACGTGCCGCAACAAATTTAAGAAAACTGAATCCATGTCAAGCATTTTCTCTGACAACAAGGGACTGAACCTGGAAATCAACCTCAAGAAAAACCCCCCAAAACCCTCAAACTCATGCAGATTGAATAGCATGCTATTAAACAATGCATGGGTCAATAGTGAGATCAAGGAAGAAATCAACAAGTTTATGGAAACAAATGACAATGAACTCATAACAACCCAAACTTTTGAGACACAGCCAGGCAGTTTTGAGATACATGTACATAGTGATACAGTCCTACTTAAAAAAAAAAAAGAAATATTTCAAATAAACAGTTAACTCTCTGCCTAGAAGAATTTGAGGAACAACAACAAAGACAGCCCAGAGCAAGCAGGTAGAAGGAACGAAATATTGAAGATCAGAGCAGAATTAAACAACATAGAGATTAAAAGCACAATTCTAAGGATCAATAGATCCAGAAGCTGGTTCTTTGAAAAAATAAATATAATTGACAAGCCTTTAAGCAGACTCATCAAGAAGAAGAGAGAGAACCCAAATAAACACAATCATAAATGAAAGAGGAGAGATTACAACTGATACCACAGAAATACAAGGGATTCTAAGAAAATACTATGACGAAGTATTTGGCAAGACATTTGTACACCTAGGTGAAATGGACAAATTTCTAGAAAAATATAATTTTCCAAAACTCAATGAAGAAGAAGCAGAAAGCCTGAACAGACCAATAGGAGCAGATGAAATTGAAAGACTGATCAAAATGTTTCCAACATACAACAGCCATTGAGCAGATGGTTTCACTGGAGAATTTTACAAAGCATTTAAGAAAGAGCTAACTCCTATTCTTCACAGATCATTCCAAAAAATTCAAGAAGGTTGAAGACTCCCCAACTGTTTTTATGAAGCCAGCATCATCCTAATCCCAAAACCAGATAAAGACATAAGAAAGAAAGAAAACTTCAGGCCAATATCACTGATGAACACAGAAGTTAAAATCCTTAACAAAATATTGCCAAACCACATCCAGAAATACATTCAAAAGATCACACACCATGACCAAGAGGGATTCATTCCAGGGATACAAGGATGGTACAATATTCGCAAATCAGTAAACATAATACATCACAGGAACAAAATAAAAAACAAAAACACATGATCATATAAATAGATGCAGAAAAAGTATTTGATTAATTATAGCACCCATTTATGATAAAAACACTAAGCAAAGTGGGACTAGAGGGAGTATATCTCAAATAATAAAGGCCATATATTGGAGGCCTATAGCCAACACCATACTCAATGGGCAAAAACTTAGAGCATTCCCACTAAGATCAAGAACAAGACAAGTATGGAGATTAGTAAAATCACTATGGAAAACAGTATGGAATTTTCTAAGAAAACTAAAAATGGACATACCTTTTGACCCAGCAATTCCACTGCTTGGATTATACCCTAAGAACCCTAAAACACCAATCCAAAAGAACCTATGCACCCCTATGTTCATAGCAGCACAATTTACAATAGCCAAGTGTTGGAAGCAACCTAGGTGCCCATCAGTTAGTGAATGGATCAAAAAACAGTGGTACATTTACACAATGGAATTCTATGCAGCAGAAAGAAAAAAGGAGCTCCTACCCTTTGCAACAGCATGGATGGAATTGGAGAGCATCATGCTAAGCAAAATAAGCCAGGAAGTGAAAGACAAATACCATATGATCTCACCTTTAACAGGAACCTAATCAACAAAACAAACAAACAAGCATAATATAAACAATGACACTGAATTTGAGAACAGTCTGACAGTGACCAGAGGGGGAGGGGAGGGAATTTCAGGGGAAAAGGGGAACGGTTTAGAGGAACAAGTATAAGGGACACACGGACAAAAACTATGGGGGGGGTGGAAATGAGGGGAAGGTGGGGAGGGCTGGGGTGGTGGGCTGGGGCCAGTGTAAAAGACAGAAAACTGTACAATATCAACAATTAAAAAATACTGATTAAAAAATAAATAAAAAAAAAGAACAAGACAGGTATTCCAGCTTTCACTACTGTTCAACATAGTATTTTTAATCCTAGCCACAGCAATTGGAAAGAAAAATAAATAAAAGGCATCCAAATTGGAAAGGAGAAAGTAAAATTGTCATTGTTCGCAGATGACATGATAGTGTACATAGAAAATCCTATAGATTCCACAAAAAAATGGCCCAACCTAATAAGCGAATTTGGCAAAACAGCAGGATACTGAGTGAATATTCAGAAATCAAAGGCACTTTGTACAAATCAATGAAATATCAGAAACAGAAATTAGGAAAAAAATCCCATTTGTTATGGCAACAAGAAAAATAAAATACCTAGGAATAAAACTAATGAAGGAGGTAAAGACTTGTACTCTGAAAACTATACAAAACTGAACAGAGAAATTGCAGAAGATACAAACAAATGGAAGCAAGTATCATGTTCATGGATCAGAAGAATTAACATCATCAAAATGTCCATCCTACCCAAAGCAATTTATAGATTCAACATAATCCATATTAAAGTACCAATGACATATTTTACAGATATTGAACAAAGATTTCAGAAATTTATATGGAAGCATAAATGACCCCAAATAGCTGCAGCAATATTGAGAAATCAGAACAAAATAGGAGGAATCACATGTCTGATATCAAACTGTATTACAAAGGTGCTGTAATCAAAACAGCCTGGTACCTCCATAAGAACAAACACATAGACTATTGGAACAGAACAGAGAGCCCAGAAATAAACACAAGTCTCTATGGTCAATTAACATTCAACAAAAAGGGAAGAAGCATAAAATAGAGTAAAAAAATGCCCTCTTCAATAAATGGTGTTAGAACATCTGGACAGATTCATGCAAAAAAAAAAAATAAAACTTGATCACTAATTTACACATAAGCAAAAATAAATTCAAGGTGGATAAAGACTTTAATATAAGTTGTGACACCATAAAAGTCCTAGAGGAAAACATTGGCAGGAAAATCTCAGACATTCCGCGCAACAACATCTTCATGGATATGTTTTCTATAGCAAGGGAAATAAAGGAAAGAATAAACAAATGGGACCTCATCAAATTTAAAAGCTTCTGCATGGCTAAAGACAACAGATTTAAAATTAAAAGAGAACCAACTATATGGGAAAACATATTTCCAATGATACCTAGGGCAAGGGTTTGAGCTCCAAAATATATAAAAAACTCACAACTCCACTCCAGGAAGACAAAAAAAAAAAAAAAAAAAAAACAATTAAAAAATGGGTGAAAGACTTGAACAGACATACAAAGGGCTCAGAGCCATATGAAAAGATGCTCAGCATCACTAGCCATGAGAGAGATGCAAATTAAAACCACAATGAGATACCACGTTACACCAATCAGAATGGCCATCATAAACAAATCAACAAACAAGTGTTGGAGATGATGTGGAGGAAAAGGAACCCTAGTGCACTATTGGTGGGAATGCCACTGGTGCAACCACTGTGGAAAACAGTAAGGAATTTCCTCAGAAAACTAAAAATGGATCTTTCTTTTTACCAAGCTGCTCCACTGCTGGGATTATATCCTAAGAGCCCTGAAACACCAATCCAAAAGAGCCTATGCGCCCCCATGTTCATAGCATCACAATTTACAATAGCCAAGTGCTGGAAGCAACCTAAGTACCCATCAGTAAATGAATGGATAAAAAGAAATGATGGTACGTTTATAGGATGAAATACTATGCATCAGAGAGAAAGGAGTTCCCACTTTTTGCAACAGCATGGATGGAACTGGAGAGCATTATGCTAAGTGAAATAAGCCAGGTGGGGAGGGACAAATACCATATGATCTCACCTTTCACTGGAACCTAATCAACAAAAGAAAAAAGCAAGTGAAATATAACCAGAGACATTGAAATTAAGAACAATCTAACAGTAACTGGAAAGGAGGTTGGAAAGGACAATGGGGGAAAGGGTTTTCAAGAACTACTGTAAAATATATAAGGACAAAACCAAGGGGTGGTGGAAGCTAGGGATGTTGGTAGGTTTGGCTGGAGTTGGGTTTAGTGGTGGGGGGCAAATGCAGACAACTGTTAATGAACGACAATAAAATAATTTTAAAAAAGTGCAACAATAACTACCCTACACACAACCAACTAGCATAGTTTGTTACAGGTGTAGAGAGAACATGGATATTTTAATAACTGAGCTAATGGATGTGAAATCACCCTTGAAAGAGATTTCCTTTCAGTATCTGGGCAGGGGAGAAATAGAGTGTGGAATGGAAAAAGTTGTAACTAGAGAGAGAACCAAATGTGAAGTGAGAATATTGCAAGGAAAGAAAATGATAAGATGGGCAAAGAGAAGGGAGGGGCAAAATATGTTAATTGAAATACACTATAGTATTAAATCTAGTGACTTATTATATACAAATTCACTGGACAAGAAATGAAGGTTATAAAGCTATGCAGGAAAGAAAATATTGCAAATCATGAAGGAGATCACAGTAGCTTTTTATCTTATATTTACCACTGTTTTTGTTTTTGTTTTTTTGTTTTTTTTGTTTTTTGTTTTTTTGTTTTCCCTTTCTGAATCTGCCTCTGGTGATGTCTGATGTTGACCCCGTCTGACCTTAGGCAGCCTGCTTGATACTTCCAGTGATTTGCTGTCACCAGCTTTCTCTTTCAATTGTTAATCTGGTCCCTCTGCACTGGGCAGTCATGTTTAAGGACTGCAGATTGGGGCTGAAGCCCTCCAGCACTGGGGGCTATTGTTTCTCCTCAGGTAGCTGCCACTTGGAGGGGAGTGGTCTGCCTGAGCACAATGGCTGTTGCCAGCTAGTAGATGACTCAGCACTGGGATCCTTGATCCCAGCAGCTACTCTTTCATTTCTCTCCCCAAGGCTTCCATTGTTATGGACCGTTCAGCCTGGTTTCAGGAGTTGTAACCCTCACCCCATGGTGGGCTGCGTAAGAGCCTAGGAACCCGCTTCATCTGCATCTGTTCTGTCAAGAGGATGTGAGCTACTGAGACAAAGCTTATCTCTCTGGCAGGAGCGCTGCTTCTGCTTCATCCATATCTGGCCTCCAATGCTTAGTTGGTTAGTCAATAACGGGTAAGACTCCTAATGGGAGGGGCAACCTAAGCCAGACACAACCACTTGGGAGGCCCTCATGGAAGGACTTGGGGGGCTGCAGCAAATAGGGGGTGATGGACCCTCACCCCCCGGCAATTCTAACGTAGTCCGAGTCCCCATTTCCATCTGGGAGATGTCTTCTGCTTCCTGAGCCTAATCAGCTTAAAGCCTGAAACTATGACAGTGAGTGGTGCAGCCCTGTGCCAGCAAGAACAGTTCCCCGGGTGATCGGGCATAAAAAAGAATTTGTAAAGTCCTGTGAAACCTGCTTTGCTAAGAGTGCTCTCATTTAAATGTTAAGGGTCCGAGGAGGAAATGAGTATGTCTCCCAAAGTTTTGCAAGCCCCTTTCCTGACAGACACTGATTCAGATTAAGCCCTCAGATTTCTTTGAAATGTTAAACCTGTGTATTTGAACCCAGTAAAAGCCTAGTGAGGAAGTGGCTCTGGGTCATTCTCCTCTGAGAGTTTGACCACCTTTCCTCCCCAAGCGGATCATGTCTTGGTAGTTTTATTTTTATCTGTGAGGCAGGGATGGGGCTCTGTGGGTGGAGCCCCCCTACATCTGGCACTCAGGACAGCCCCCCCCCCACAAAGGATTACACTATAATATTAGATATTTTCCCAAACCAGAATATTCTTACTAAAATGTAACTTCTAAGTCATTTTATTTCTAACAAGATAAATGCATTATTAGAGTTTGGAAATCTTGAATATAGAAAATGTTTATATAAGCAGATGTGCTATATCAGATATTGGAAAAAAAAAACAATTCCAAAAGCAACAATTTAAGTCATAAGAGATGATTGAATAAGTGACACACAGCAGGGTCAGGTGAAAATGAAATAAACTACCATGTGTGGGTCAAATGCACTGCTGTGACTGTCTTCACAGTAGACCTGGTAGATAAAAGCCATGGACCTACGTAATTTCTTCCAGCCTGGGGAGAATTCCAGGTGACAGCCATGTCCCCAGTGACTACATAGCTTTGCCAGCCATTGAGAAAAACTGTGTTTCCATTGGGAAGTGAGGGAATGAGCATAAAAATCACCTGGAAAACTTTCTCTTCATTCACAACTATCTTCATTTTTACCATCTTATGACACCTGGGTCCTCCTAAGAGTTTTAACTAAATTTTTCCATCAAAAGATGGCCAGATTACAAACTAAATTATCTTTTCAACTAAATTTTTGGGAGAGATGTCTTCAGAGATACAAGAAAACATTCTTAGCAATATACACCTTGAAAGCCAGCAAAACCTTTAGCCTTCTCATGCTATCAATTTTCCACCCGTGCCAGCTGTGGTGCATGGTGGAGATGTATGCTGATCTGATTGCATCTCTTCTCATGCACATCCCAATTTTACCGCCAGCACTCTGCCCTCTGATTGGGTTCCCAATTGTGCCCAAATCTTCCTGCTGTGAACAAGAATGTTCAGGCTCTAATTAAATTATTCCCTTTATCTTTTTCCTCCAGTAAGACCAGTTTTCTGCCACATGCACTGTTAGCTCAGACCCTCTAGTGGAAGTGGTCAGGGTCCCACTCTGTGCCACAGAGTGATACTGCATTATGCCAATACCATTTATTTTTATTTAAAGGGCACCCTTTACTGAGATTCATGAAATACAAATTGGCTGAATTCTAAAACTTCCTTTACCATCACATCTAATCATCTGATTAGTTTTTCATATGTGTTTGAGAGTGAAGCAAATCTCCTCTACAAACTTATGATGTGATTTTCCACCACGACCAAGCAAATAGCCCAATGGCCATGTGGAAATGCCATCATCACAGCTGTAGAGACCAACCTGGTCTCACATGAGGCTATGCCTAGACTCCACTCAGCAACTACTTCATCCACACACCTTAGATTTAGAGACACAGGAAGCTCTCTCATTTTTTTCAATCTTAAGAGCCAAAATAAAAAAATGGATCTATTTCTCTGGTTAATTTCTCAAATCATCACTTCAAATGAATACTGCTTAATGAAATTACAATAGCTTATAAAAGGGTAACAGCACAAACTCATGGTCCTAAACTGGCTTAGCCAGCATTCTCCCTAACCCTGAACAATCAAACATATTCTGAGGATTGGGATAGCTTCCTCTCTCATTCCCCAAAGTGTTAATTCCCACCTCTCTCACACTGCCCCCTCATCGCTTTATTTCTCCCTCATGAAACACACTATCTCCAGGAGTAAAACCCACTGAATTTCCTAAACCAAGAAGCCCTAGAAAAGAGATTCAACAAGAATTCAAGGAAGGCTTACCTGAAGAAGTACTGGCTGAGCATAGTGCTAGGGGAGGAAGTGCTAACAGGAATGACAGAAAAATGATATCTGACTGGAGCATGCTTCACTCATGGCCAGAAAAGAAGCTGAAAGATTGAGATGGAGATAAACAGCAGATTTTAAGTTAAAGCTTTCACAAAGAGATGTTATCTTTTTCAACTTCCAGCTGTTCATAACTCACTTGACACATATCCGAAGAATACTGGATGAATAAAAGGACATGTTGGTGACAGGGAACACTGGGGAATTAGAACACATTTTACTAGTTTACCAAGAGAAGGAAGAAAGGAAGGTAATTTTACAGGCTTATTGTTCTAGGCCATTTTGAGTAGTTATTTAAAAGGTCAGTTTGCAGATTTCCTTTATAAATGGAACAAATTCATAAAATGGCAGGATGAGACATGCACGCTGAATATTAGCCCTGGGTTCCCACCAGCTGGGTCTAAAGAGCCTGAACAGGGGATTAGAGGTGAAATTCATACTTGGTTGGTCAGGTGCAGGTGAGCAAATTATGTGCTGAGAACCAACTTTGATGGATAGTAGTTCCTGATGCTTCATTGCTTCTTCTTTTGTTCAGGTTTAGTTGCTATGGCCTGTACTAACATTTAATAATTCATTTTAGTAAGGCTTCTAAAATCATCTTTTAAATTATATTCCATTTGAAATTAAAATAAGTGACTCCATAGAAAAATTAGGAAAAGCTGTATGAGAACCACAATCATTGTGTTCATCTTCTGCTTTCCAAGTGTTAAGTAAAAGAAATAAAACTAACTGAAAAGTACTAAGTTAGCCAGGTTGTTTTAATATAGGATAGCTAACAAAATCATTTTGCAGCAGTAAAATGGAAAAATAGTTTGATCCATTGGCAAAGTTCCTGGTACTGTGCAGTGTGATGTGTGTCAGGAGACAAGGAATCAGGACCTGTTGTGTGGTGTCTTAGGTAGACAATAAAAAGTTTATTCACCTGAGTACATTTTAACTCACATGACACTAGCTAGATATGCAATAGTATGTCTTGTCCCTTCTCTCTACCTAAAAAGAGATGTGCAATGTTTAAGGAAGCTTGGCATAAGTGATGGCTCTTATTTTCCCTATGGTTCAGTAGGCCCCTATGATTCTGTCTGCCCAGCCTCCACTCATCATCCTGATAAGTACACTCTGATTTTTGTTTGGGGATCCAGACCTCATCAACGAGGTTTGTAAACCCTTAGTTCACGAGTTTAGATGACATTGGTGTCAGGGATCGTCACAGGATCCACCAGGCATGGCTTATTAGAAAGTTTCATCCCTTTAGCCATAAACTAGACCAAACATGGTGGGAGACTTTATAATCTGATTCAGAACCAAAAAGGTTCAGCTTGTGGGTTGACATAGCATGAGCTGTGTGATCCAGCTGTGCTGGACATGAAATAGAGGCTGAGTGCTTTTCTGCTTAAAGCATTTGCATCTGAGTTGCTGTCCTTCCAAAAGGAAGTGATCGAACGAGTACAGGTGAGTTTATGGAGACATCCCTGATGGACTCTGGTGCTGTGAACCTTTATACTCTTTTTATAAAATATAAATTTTGGGGGATGACATGGTTAATAACATTATGTAAATTTCAGGTGTGCAATTCTGTAATACGTCATCTGTGTATGACATTGTGTGTTCACTGCCCTAAGCCTAGTTTCCTTTAGTCACTATATAATTGAACCTTTTTACCCATTTCATCCTTTCCCCACCTCCCTTCCCCACTGGTAATGACCACACTGATGTCTGTGTCTATGAAGGGTTTTTAAAATATTTTATTCATTTATTTTTAGAGAGAGGGGAAGGGAAGGAGAAAAATAGGGAGAGAAACACCAATGTGTGTTTGCCTCTCATGCACCTCCAACTGGGGGCCTGACCAGGCCTGCAACTCAGGCATGTGCGCTGACTGGGAATCAAATGGGCGACCCAGGCCACGGTTCAATCCACTGAGCCACACCAGCCAGGGTGAGGATTTGTTCTTGTTGCTTTCTGTTTTACGTTCCACATATCAGCCATAAAAAAATGATGAAATATTGCCACTTGCAACAGCATGGATGGATCTTGAGGGTATCATTCTAAGTGGAATAAGTCAGACAAAAAAGGAATAAATGATTATACTCTTAAGAAGAACAGGCCTTCCCTCTCCCCTCTGTCTCCCATGACATACTTTCTTGGTTCTGACTATACAAACAAACAAACAAACAAACAAACAAAACTGTAACATCTATAAAATATTTGAGAGTAGAATCCAATATTACTGACCTAAGTGAAGTCATTAGATAATTTCACCCTAGTCAGATATCCAAATTGGATCTTAAATTTATTGAGTAATGACAGAAACAGGAGAATACAGGGCCTACAATGAATCTGACTTAACACACCAAAGCAGTTTCTTAGTTTACTCTGAAACCTCTATGATAACTTAGAAGAAATGGAAATGATCTCACTAACAGAGTTTGTTTTTCAGACAAGGATTGAATGATTTTCCACAATGTAGGAAGAAACTTTTTTCTTCTTTTTTAAAGATTTTATTTATTTTTAGAGAAAGGTAGGAGAAAGAGAGGGAGAGAAACATCAATGTGTGGTTGCCTCTAGAGCACCCCCTACTGGGGACCTGAACTGCAACCCAGGCTTGTGCCCTGACTGGGAATCCCACCAGTGACCCTTTGGTTTGCAGGCTGGTGCTCAATCCACTGAGCCACACCAGCCAGAAAGGAAGAAACTTTTTAAAAAGACTACTCAGTCTCTACTTTATCTTTCTACCAATGGTTAGAGAAACTGCTCACATTGCATTTCCACTGAGACTACTGGATAGACAGTGAGTTTCCCAATAATTCTTTAAATTAGCAATTGAACTTCTGAGATCAGACCTCTGCCCTCTTCCCATAATGATGTATACATATTCTTTTTTTTCTTTTTTTTTGGAAAATATACTGCCCTTGAAGAAGATAGCCTTTTTTTCAATTTTTATTTTCATTGTTGATCTTGTACAGTTTTCTGTCTTTTATTCTCATGCCAACTGACCACCCCAGCCCTCCTCACCTCCCTCCCATTTCCACCCCCCATAGTTTTTGTCCATGTGTCCTTTATACTTGTTCCTGTAAATTCTTCCCCTTTTCCCCTGAAATTCCCTCCCCCCTCCCCTCTGGTGACTTTCAGCCTGTTCTCAATTTCCATGTCTTTGCTTATATTATGCTTGTTTGTTTGTTTTGTTGATTAGATTCCTGTTAAAGGTGAGATCATATGGTATTTGTCTTTCACTGCCTGGCTTATTTTGCTTAGCATGATGCTCTCAAGTTCATTCTTTCAGGTTTGCTACCACTGTCCTCACATCATCAGGGCTAGAATTCATTTTAGAAAACTCAATGTCTTTATATAATTCAATGATACTGTAACCTTATTAGCATTGTGTCTATTACTATGTAGTTTTAAAATAAATATCTATCTTTATTTTTCCATTTTTGTTCTGTTTTTGTATAGTGCATTAAAGTAAATCTAACAGTATATATATGCTTTAGTAGAAATGGAATAAGAAGTGATTCAGAGCCTAGGATTCTTACTCATTGGGATATGAAGCCTGGCTGTAACTTTGCAAAAATTACGTCATAACTTATAATCTTATTTTCCTCAACTGCAAAATGGGAACAATAAATATTGGTATTTACTTGGTACAATGGCATAACACACCTGAAAAATTTAGCCAAGTGTTGATCTTAGTAAGCATTAGTAAAAATCAAAACACCAATATTTTAGGCTATTTTATTCTAATGAATATAAAATAATTATTTGTGTTTTGATAGATTGGCTTTGAACCTAGCTCTTTTTCAAGGATTTTTTGTTTGGTTTTCTTTAAAAATATCTGAAATCTTGTCTTTAATTTCTTTGCTTGTTTGTTTTGTTTTCTTCAGGAATATAACCTTAGCAACAGGGGAATATCTTCTCTCTATAAAGATAGAAATTTTACCCCAAATAGAGTGGATCAGTTGGTTGAGAATCATCCTGCAAGGTGAAAGGTCATTTTTTTGATTCCCGGTCAGGGCATATGCCAGGGTTGTGGGCTAGTTCCTGGTTGGGGAAGGTGCAAGTGGCAATCGATAGATATTTCTCTTGCACATCAAAGCTTTTCTCCTTCGCTTTCTCTCTCCTTTTCCCTCTCTCTAGAAATAAACAAATAAAATCTTCAAAAAGAAAAAAAATAAATACAAGTTGGACTCTATCATCTATTCATGTATGAAATTTTTTTCTGTGAATGATGCTGACCAAGTGTTCTATGTAGCCTCAGAAAGCTACAGAAGTTGTTGGATTAAAATGCTGGATGAACAATTTACTGGAGACTAAAAGAAAATATTTGAGATAAGGAGATTTCTCATGTATTAAAATGGACCATGGAATACTGTGCCTGAGTTTGGGTGACAGGAAGGGACGTAAACCATACATTCTATTCTACATAGTTAATACATGCAAGCTATTGACAACTAAATTTGTCACTGACATAATTTCATATTTCTTCAAAATGTTTTCATGTGATATTATGTATGGTTGCATGTGATAACACTTGCAATAATATTTTTATAGCAAAACAATTATTTTTATATTTGCTTACTGAGTTCATGTTGGATTGCAGTGTTCATAAAGACAGGGAATAATGGTTTGTCTTATTGCCTATTTTTCTACCAAGCATCATTATTATCATTTTTGTACCAGTAAGATACAATTTATGTACCATAAAACCAACCATTTAGATAGTACAAGTTAGTATATTTACAAAATTGTACAATTATCATGGTTTTGTAATTTGACAAGATTGATTTCATCTCAAAAGGAAACCCTTTAGCAGTCACTCCCTGTTTCTCCCATCACTCAGCTTCTGGAAATCGTTTCTGTATCTGTAGTTTGGCCCCTTCTGATCCTTTTGTATAATTGTTATAATATGCTATGAATTTTTTGTGAATTTCTTCTTCCTCTTAGCATAATGTTTTTGAGGTTTATGTTGTAGCACATATTACTATTTCACTCCTTTTTATGGCCAAATTATATTCCATTGTACAGTGTGGCAGACCCTTCTGCATGGCATGGGCCCAGCTCCCACTCAGAAATGCACAGGACCCACGCCCACAGATAGGTTCTCTTGTGGGTAATCAGATTTGCAATATACTTAGGCTGCCTTTGAATCTTGCTTTTTGCTGGAACTCCCTCACCCTGGTATGGGATAGCCAAGTGCTTATTGTAACTTCCTAAAATCCATGCTAAACTTTGCAGGGACCAGTGTAACCGGCTCAACCACTTTTCCCCTTGTCATTTGCTAATATCCTTCTTCTGTGATGTGATTAGGGGCATTGGCTCCTTTGTTGTGTGTAAAAGGTAACCTCCTATGGTGAGTGAGGACCATCTTGTAATGTGAGGAGAAATAAAATAAAGGCTTTTGCTCCCCTTGAGAGAAAAGCCACGCTGTCCTTTTTCCTCACTGGACTCAGTAGTCCATGTGTATGTTTTATTTCATCCATAATGACATGGACACTGCTAGCTGCTGTCTGCATCAGTATGGATATACCATCTTTGGTTTATTCCTTTATCAGGTGATGATCACTTGAGTTGTCTTAATTTTTGGCTATTATGAATAATGTTAGTGTGAATACTTGCGTGCAAGTTTGTTTTGATTTCTCTTGGGTATACACCTAGCAGTGGATTTGCTGAATTTGTAGTAACTCTGTGTTTAACTTTTTGAGGAACTTTCAGACTGGTTTTCAAAGTGGCTGCATCATTTTACAATCTCGGAGCAATGTATGAAGTTTCTAATTTCTCTACATTCTCACCAACTGTATTGTTGTCTTTCTTTATTATAGTCATCCTATCATATATGAAGTGGGATCACCTTGTCGCTTCAATTTCCATCTTCCTGATGGTTCATATCGCAAAATATCCTTTCATGTGGCTTTGGCCATTTATATGTCTTTTCTGGAGGAATGTCTATTCATATTATTTGCCCACTTTTTCAATTGGGTTGTCATTTAATTGTTGAGTTGTAATAGTTTTTTATATATTTTGGATATAAGTGCCTTATACAACATTTGATTTGAAAAGATTTTCTCCACATTTGTAGGTGCCCTTAGCATTTGATAAATAAGCACATAGCAGATCTGTAATAATTACATAATTATTGGATTAGTATGCAGTACATTCTCTATTCAGTAAGGAATTAATAAACCAAGCTAAATCATATGACACCTATGGCAGGGGCACTTATTTGCCTTCCAGGGGCCATTCTTTGTTTTCTTGTCTGAAATTCAGAAAAATTACAATTTTTAGTAGACATATTGCTTCCCTTCCAAAAGGAAATATTTCCAGCTTCTTTTGCAATAGTTAATTGACTAAGTTATGCCATTGAGACACAAAATACCTGTGTAAGACTTTTGAGGGTTCTTAAAAATGATATGATCTCCACTTTGCTATTCTGCTTCCTGGAATGCAGTTGAGATAACTGGAACTCTGGCAGTCCTCTTATGCTATAGGAATCAATGCCACACCCTAGGGTTTGCAAAGAGATTAACTGAAAGGAAGCCTGGTCTTTGGTATCTACTTGGAAATGCCAAAACAGCTTTCATAGTTTACTAATCTACTTCACCTCAGAAAGAAATTTCACTCATATTTATGCCCTCTTTTTTAATTTTGTTTTTATTTATTTATTTTATTTTATTTTAAATTATTTTACTGTTGTTCAATTACAATTGTGTGCATTTTCCCCCACTCCAGCCAAACCCACCTCCCTCGCTTGTTTCCACCCTCCCCCTTAGTTTTGTCCTTGTATCATTTATAGTAGTTCCTGAAAACCCTTTCCCCCATTATCCCCTCCCACCTCTCCTCTGGTTACTATCAGATTGTTCTTAATTTCAATGTCTCTGTTTATATTTTGCTTGCTTTTTTCTTTTGTTTATTATGTTCCAGTTAAAGGTGAGATCATATAGTATTTGTCCCTCCCCACTTGGCTTATTTCACTTAGCATAATGCTTTCCAGTTCCATCCATGCTGTCACAAAGGGTAGGATCTCCTACCCTGCCCCTCGTTATTATTTGGGGTGGTCTTTATTACTTTAATATCTGAGTCAGCCCTTAAGAAATGAACTTTGACTAGATAACAGCTTAATGTTAACAAACAAGCAGGCTTCACTAATTTTCTCCAAGTATAAGAGTTCCCATATATTTCTTCATTTAGTTCTGATGAATCATGGCACACTGTATTTAGTTTTGTACTATTTCCTCTGTGTCTGGAGTAAAGCCTTTTCTATTAACCGGTAAAGAGGTGGTGCTAGGGGAAGAGAGTGAGAGAATGAGAAAGCTTTCATCAGGTGAATTAAGATAAAATGAAGTTCAATTTTCTTATCTTAAAAGGTTGCCAAAAATTTTTTAAGAAATGGTCTCTGACAGTAAATTTTAGCTTACCAAGGTACAACAATCAATATCACATCAGTTTGAAAATTGGGACAACATGAGGGATGTGAGTCTTTTATTCTATATTAATGCAATCAGGATTTTCTTCTGGTATAGCACTTACTTTATCCATCTTTAGATCCTCCCATATTCTGTGTTTCAGTTACTCTAAGAATCAATAATTTAATGTCAGTCCTATTCATTGCTTGAAACTAGCATTGACTTTACATCTATGTAAAGTTAGAAATGGACAGTAAATATGAACACCATTTTTAACATGTTTGATAAATGTCAATTGTTTGAGTGAATTTAAAGATACATTGTCTGCTTTTAATGTTGATAGACTTTTTTGTAATTAATTCAATTAATTCAAGCACATTATTTCTTGTGTGCTATACATTTCTTGTGTGCTGGACAGCAGGCAGTATTGTTACCCTAGATGTGACACGTATTTTCTCTTCAGCAATTTTAAATGAACTTAAACCATTCATTTGGAAATAATTATGAATTCACATGAAATTACCAGGCTGCACAGTGAGATTCCATATCCCTTTCCACCCTGCCCTTGTGTTAACTTCTTGCATAACCACAGTGCAGTGTCAGAACTGGAAACAGACATCAGCACAACCCACAGAGTGTCCTCACATACACTGATCAGTGTGATTGTGTGAATGTCAGTTTGCATGAGCCATGGGTTCATGCTTTAAGTCCCCTCAAACTCATTAATTGAAACCAAATCTCTGATGTGTTGGCATTTGGAGCCAGAGCCTTTGGGAAGTAATTAGTTATTAGGACTCTCTTTCTATGGATGTAACTAGTGGAGACCTCACAGAGACCCTCACCTTTTCCACCAAAGGGGCAAAAAGACAGTGTCTGAACCAGCCAACAAGTTCTCACTAGACACCAAATCTGCTGGAGCCTTGGTGTATTGAAAGGATAGTTGTGCTTCCTGTCAGGAAAAGACACATGCTAGTTTGGAAATCTCTAAGAATGCTATAGAAATTGCCAGTAATACTCTATTGAGGAATGAGCCAGACGTGATTGTGGGGTTAAACATGAAACAATAGTAATACAACAGGAAGGGTGAGTGTGCATAAAGCATTGTTATTGCACTTAGGTGGCTTGTTCAAATTGAATTCAATGTGACATGATATAGTAGAATATGATCCATTCAAATACAGGAGACAAATGCAGATTAAGAACAAGTTTTGCCCATGTTCCCTCATAGAAAATTACATTTCAAACACAAAGTGAGGGGAGGCTTAAGAGGAATAATGGGCCACAGAAGTTCTAGATCTAGTAGTAACAAACACCAAAATGATTAAGTAGAAAGATTATTTGTTATTCCAGGAAACTGAGTGATTATATAATCATGTACTTGTGAACTGCAGCAGAAAATAAAAGGCAAATTGATGTAAAGTATTCTCTGTCTTACATAACTTCCCACATTTGGCCCATGGTCACTCAATTTTTTCATTTCCATTAAGTATTTATATGAAGGCTCTCAGACTCAATAAAGAGTTTAAACCATAAAATATACTTTCACCAAGGTCCTCTGATTTATCATTTTAAAGAATGTGTCTATGTGGGAATTAATATTTCTATCTTATCCAGAGCACTGTTGGCATGGTGGGTGGGTCAAAAGGGTGGCAATGAAGCTTTGTACACATTAGAACAAATGATAGCTTACTCAACCTCCTGGCTTCTCCTCTACAATCACTTTAGATCTGGCACTTTGCCCATGTTACATCATATTAGACTTATTCGAAATTACACCTATTCCCTCAACTTGCCTGATGACCTCAAAGGAAGTAGTCATTCTTTATTTATTCCTATGTATCCAGGGCCCATGAAATGGCATTAAAAATTCCTGAGTCAAACTAATTTAACTGGATGACTCTGAGGGAGATGAGACGATGTATGCTCTAGGTAGAGACTCTTCTTAGAAGATGACAATCATTAAGCCAGGTCCAGCAATGCGAGAGAAGATTCTGTTCTGTTTCAGAAATGGTGTCACCCAGAGTCTTGTGTAATTTGGGGCAAGAAATGGCTCTCCTGAGTTTAATATTCACTGAGCACTTCATTCTTAAAGCTTATTCCATAAGTTCAGGCCTTTCTTCTGAGCACTTGGATTTTCTGAATGTGGTTTTCCACCTTTGTCTTGGCACTAATCTGTAAGCAGAAGAGAGTTCCTAGTTTGTCTGAGATGTCCATCACTATTTGGGTAGGTGACCAAGCCTTCTGCAGGCCCTATGGGTCCTTTAGAAACTAGTTTTCTGGAGAGAGATATGAGTTGACCCTAGTCTAGGGCTTGATAATAAAATGCATCTTTTTGTTATTTCCACAATGTGAATAAGCCTATGGAAAAGTCCATGGACTGTGTTTTTGAGCATGAATTTAAATCCATTTCCTTTATTTGTATCTGTAAAGTCTCACTTTTCTTTCAATGCCTGCATCCAATAAGACATTTTAAAGGATTTAAGTGGATGTTATGGAATACATGTTACAAATGAATTAAAATGGATATATGATTATTTTATTTGCTCCTTTGGAGACAAAGTATTGCTATTTACTCAGTATTGAGCACCTAACATTTATACAGTATGATGAAATGTCCCTTTAAAAATTTTTAATTAAACATAGATAAACCTTCTTGAATTGCTCAGAAATTTTTTTATCACCAAATCTTAATTAAAAATGTCTAAGCATATTTTGCATAAACAAATATATTTGAAAAGTTGCTTTTTTTAGTAAACTCATGTACAAGTTTAAAAAATCTTTCAAATTTTCATAAGCCCCCCAAGTTTATTGTTCTAACAGATTTCCAAATCAGCATGCCAGCCTCAGCTGCCCAGTGCCCAACCCTCACAACTCACCACCCCTTCCCATCTTCCTCCAACCCTAATGCACCAGCACTACACACACACACACACAAGATCTCAGCTCCCTATGAGTTCCTTACAAACCACCACCCCTCACTAGGACTAAATATAGCTATTGAACTAATCCCATTGTTGCCCAAATTCCATATTTGATTACAATTTCTGGTCAGGAGGCGAAGGAAGATACCAATACTGGGCCAATTAACAAAACACATATGCTATTTTAGAATATAAATTTGGATGGGAGAGGATTTCCTGTATTTTACAATAATCCCAGTATAAAGGCAATGACTGTCTGCTCAATACACCCATTCTGTATATTTTCTTTTTAGAGGAATCTTTTCTAAACATTTCTGTTTCATATAATTCAAAACATTCTGGCTTGGTCCTGCAGTCAGCGGTGGCTGTTAATCATTCAGTTTGTTTATGTCCATTTCATTTCTAGACATGGGGGTGAGGGACAGATTTGGTGCTGGCTCAAACATCTGTCCTCCTGAAGATGTTTACAAGGGTGTTATTGGGTAAAAGGGGACCTGGGAAGGAGACACAGATATGGCGTGCCTGGAGGTGTAACTGAAGAGAAGGGGGTGTCCCTTGTTTCTTGAGGATTTCCCCAGGCAGGGAAGCTAACACCCCTGAGAATCTAGGTTGCCCCCATTTATTTGTCCATGGGCTAAGTAGCTTCCCAATGACACGAGAGCACTCTGAGGGCAGAGGTGAGCACGTTATAGAACAGGAAGAGACCAAGGGGATGTGATGGGGGACATGAAAACACCACTCACATTGCCTGAATATTTGAGAGTTTAGTGACTCTAACAAAGGCTGACATTATAATCTCCAATAACTTCATCCTTACTCTCCCTATGCTCATGGAAGAGGAGCCAGAGTTCTCACTGATGATGGCCTGATTGAATATCACTGACGAGGTTCTCATCAACAATGTACCCTTACAGTTCTCTGATGAGTTCCACCCTCTTGGACCTCCTTCCTTCCACTTAAAACATACCTCTCTCATGGCCACTCCAGTATCTAATAATCAATTAAAACTTTACACCATAAACTTAAAATGCTACTATATGATTCTTTTCCCAAACTATTTCATTTATATTCCTAATATCCCAATTGTTTATCTCTCTTAGAAATAGTTTTTTGAGTATCTGTTTTCTCTCAAATATCACAACCTTTACTAATCTATATTCTTTATTATAACCTGCACCAATGGTAGGACATATCAGTGAGCACTTTCATTTCCTTAACTGTACAATCATTCGTTTCTTCATTTTTTATCCATCTGTCCATTCAACATTACAAGCCATTGTCCTGGGCCCTAGGAATATGAAGATGAATGAAAAATTACCCCTCTCATGGTCTAGGAGAGAAAGAGAGAAGAAAACAGACCCATGACAGAAAGAGCATGAAATATAGACAAATAGAACGAAACATAGAGAAATAGAATGCATGAACTGGCACAAGGGGGATCAGCATGGTGGACAAAAGAGACCTCTTACAAGTGGCATTCAGAGAGCTGGGGTGTAAGTAATAGACTGATCCATCCAAGGAAAGGGGTGAAGAGGTTCTGGGCAAAGGGCACACATTAATAAAAACAAAGTTAATATCTGAGCATGTGTGAATGATAAGCAAGTTCATGTTTCTGGTACAAGTTGAGAACAGTCAGTAAGATACAAAGGCATTGTAATTTAAACATTATCTCGCAAGAGGAGGGCTTCAGCTTTTTAGGCCATTTTCTACACTCTTTCAGTTTTCATTTTTTAATGATTTCGCTGAAACTATTCTTAAACTGTCTTCACAGAGAGTTTTTTTTTTTTTTAAGTATTGTTGGCAGACAACATTACATGAGTGTCAAGTGTACAACATAGTGATTTGACATTTATGTACCTTTCGATGTGATCAGCACACCAAGTCTGGTCACCATCAGTCACTGTGCAAAGTTATCATAGTCAATGTTGTAATAACTTTGACAGCATTTTGAACTGCCCCACCCAATTGACAATTTTCTTAAAAATGTATCTCCATTAATATTCCCACTTTCTTGAATGTTTTTTCCTACTTTAGTTCAGTTATAATTCATATCAAGAGGCTTAAGTTTAGGTAAACAGTCTGAGAAAATAGGCTAAATTTATCTCCTGGAAACTAACGTGTGGAGAAACCTGGCAGAATGAACGGGGTAACCAAATGGAAGATTAGAGCTTTGAAGCTTAATGCAGAGTGAGAAGTGAGTTCAAGATTGAAATTGTAATCTATCAGCAGCTGCTTCAAAGTTCCTCTGATTCATGTGTTCAATTCAGACAACTCCAAGTAACCCTAAACTCCACCCTTTCCTCCCTCACCTCAGGGTACCAGTCAGCAACGCCCACTAATGCTTCCTCTGAAACCCTCCTTATTTGTCTCCTAGATCACAGGGAGACTGTGGGACTATGCTCTTACACACTTATTATTTGAAAAAAGAAATGATTTTATTAATGAGCTTTAAAGGCGTTCGGAGTGACTGCTTTCAGGATAGGACAAATGCTGAGATACAAATTTGATATCGAACTTTACCTTGAAATTGAGGCCATCATGTAGTGACTGTGGCTGAGGTGCTTGCCACATTTTTTACATTAAAAAAAATACAACGGTTGATAATAAAAATTTCAAGTATTAAACCCCACAAAACAAATTAATAATGCAGACCCCCAATGTTACTTTAACAAAAATGTATGTTTATTTTTTTATTATGTTTCATCAATAAATTTCTCTGTTCATTTTAGTGGTTAACATTTAATCAATGGTGAAGTTGGAAATTATAAATAATGTATGATGCAAATTTATAGCATTGAGGGAAGGATGTATAACGGAAGAATAATCAAGATGCTATAGTTTGAGAACAGTTGTACTGGTTAATTTAATTATTTGTGTGGGCAGAATGCAAGCAATGGTGTTTAATTAATTCACTTTCTTGTTTACATGTATTTCAAAATGCCCTACACAGACAAGGTACCATGACCTACAAGTCCTTAGGATGTTTTAGTTTATGTACATGTTGTCTGCTAAGACTGAATTTCTTATTATGGAAATTTATGTATTTTAAAGGTCACCTTTATTTAAAGCAGGATTTGAAAAGGTCACATAAAATATATCAAAGGCAGAGTGTTCTATATGCAGAAAAATATTAATGAAGCAATAGGAAAAGAATGTTTATTTTAAAAGACATATCCAGGTGGAAGAATTCCACTGTGGTAAAAGCACTCTGGCTTGCTACCACATTAATATAAATTTAAAGTATTTTTAAAGGATTGTACAAATTGCTGACAAGCATTTTGGACATAAACAAGAGAAAAATGTTAAAGAACTTCAAATCACACTTCCATGTAATGAAATTTGACTTATATCTTTTGTGCTTAATTGTTATGCCTCATGGCTAATAATTTTAATATAAGATGAGGCTCTATTGTAGCATAGAGAGGTAAATAGTTCCAAATATAAATACAGTTATGTTAATATATCCATGGTTGGTAAGTCACCCATTTTATAAATTTCATAAAGTCAGAACATTCTTAGCATACTGTTTCTACCAGCATCACTAACATTGCTGAAAATGATGAGAGCTAGCTTTGCCAGAAGCTAGAAGGTAGTGTTAAAATCAATTAGAAAGCAGGGCATTGAAAATGGTGGAAACTTCCAGCAATCAGAAGGGTGTATTTTGATGGCTTCATATGTCCCTTCCAAAAAATGCTAGAAACAACTTTGTTACATTCCTTATTTGGGCAATACCATTTGTGTAATCTATTATGAGCAGAATTTCAATGAATAATCATGGCAAATTTATGGAGTAGGTATGCTTATTGTTTCCATTTCATAGATAAGAAAAATGAGTTTAATTTGAACAACTATACTTTGATTACAAAATTGTGCTTTTCTGTAGTATTTTAACAACTACAGGCTTAACTTTTATTTAAAAAAGGAAATGAAACCTCTGTTGTTAGATAGTTCCTTACACTGAATGGAGACCTAAATCACAAATATTTGAGGGCCCCATGTCTCCTCAGTGAGCTCATAACTTGAGTGACACAGAGAGTTTAGGATGATGAGGAATCTACATGTCACTTTATGCCTGAACATAAGGGAAATACTGTTATTTTCCTGGTTGTACACGTAAAATGCAACTGAAAGGTAAAAGAATTTCCCTGAGATCGCAAAGCAAGCACATTTTGGGGCCAGCATTCACAATTTGTTTGCCTGACATCATGGTGTCTATCCTATGCTACAATTTCCTAGGATTTGGAAAGTTTGGTAATGAAGCATATTAAATATGACACTAAATGTTAGCCTAAATATGACATGAAGCACCAATGTTTTGACAAAAATGATTTTAATTTTTTTCAAATATATTTTTCCCAGTTTCCTAAGAACTTTCAGAGCTTTCCTGAGTCAGGGCTTGTAGATATCACACTACAGGTTGGTGCTCAAGTACCAGCAATTACTAGTGGCTGTCCATCTGTTTCCACTGAGATTACAACCTCAGAGGCCCAGCAGAAACTTGTACCATCAATACCTTGGCCCAGATAAAATTTCTTGGATCATATCTAGGACAAAATTATAGGTTTTCCTCATATGTGTATCATACCACACACATACTCATTGAAAAAGTCCATTTGAAAATTTGGAATATTATTTTGGGAATTATTTTGTGATTTTTACAGTTACCCATCCTAATAAAATAAACACAATGATTTTATTTTTAATTTATGGGACAAAATTAGTTTGTAAGACTTAAAAATACACCAATTAACTTTTCTATGGTCCATACTATCTCAGAATAACTTTTTGTATGTTTTAGTTCACAAACTCAAGTCCTTGAAAACTAATCAATCAGATAGAATAGGAGAATGGTATCTTTGCTCTGTTTGTGAAGTCATAAAGCTGGGTTTTTTTGCCTCTCCTGCTAACAGGCATATTATTTGAGTCTTTTGAAGGTGAAAAAAAAATCAATCACATGACACATTGGACAAGAGTTTTTCTCTCTCTCTGTTATTTTAATCATCAAATGCCCAAGCCTTATTGAGAATAATTTTTGTTTCTCGCTCTCCTTAAAAAAAAAAAAAAGAAACAAAATAAAACAGCTCTTTAACATTTTAATTTAGATTCTTTTTATGTTTCCTGATTTCTGGAGTATAGCCAATATTATGAGTGTAATTAAGAAAAATAAAGGATAGAATATACTATCCTTTTATATCTAATAATTACTACCAGTGGTTTTCAGGCCATATCCTAGCATAATTAACATCAAGTAATAATAAGAGTGATAAGAGGACAATAATTTGACTACTAATAAAAATTTTTTTGGGGGGTTCAAGATGGCGGCATGGTAGGAGGACGCAGATTGTCCTTCCTCCTGCGCATGGGAGAAAAACCTAACTGATCTACAGAGGAACAGAGCAGACAGCCAACAATACCACAGTATATATGAAAATAGGAGATCAAAATCTGTAGCAGACATTGGAAAACTAGATGTGGCAGCCGAGCGACCGGAGGCAGACCTGAGACCAGGACGGAGGCGACCCAGCAACCAGAGGCGGCTCTGCGACCAGGAGGGAAGAGGCTCTGTGACCGGAGCTGGCTCTGTGACCCACCAGAGGTGGCCCTGGGTCCTGAGAGGGCTCTGTGACCGGGTCGGAGGTGGCCCTGGGGCCAGAGGCGACCCTGCAACTAGAGAAGGGGACTCTGTGGAGGACCCGGAGCTCACATCTGTGATCCTGGGGTGAGTGCGAGCAACTCGGGAAACTAGCCCATAGTCTCCGGTGAGCACTGGCACCCTGTGGGAGACCCGGAGCTCACAGCAATAGGCTCCGGGTGGGATGGAACTGTAGAGATCCCAGCTGAAACCCATAAACTCGGGAAAGAGCACCCTCTGCAGGAGGCTCAGAAATCACACCCAAGGCCCTGCATGGAGAGTGCGCCATTAGCCCTGGGGTCAGTGCTCGGCTGGCAATGAGGACAGTAGCCCAAAGCTGACTGAGTGAGGAAAAGGGAGAAAAGCGGTACAAGTCACCTCGAAGCCTGCTACAGCCAGCAAGTCCAGAAAATCCAGTTTGGCCTGTTTGAAAATAGCAAGAGATTTTTTTGTTGTTCTTTTTTGGGTGTTTTGTTTTGTGGGGTTTTTTTTTTTTTTTTTTTTGATAGTTGTTTTTTGTCTGTTTAGTTGGGTTTTTGGTTTGCTTGTTTGTTTTGGTTTGTTTTTCATTTTTTGTGGGGTTCTTTTTGTTTTCTTTTGATTATATATTTTTATTTTTTTATTACTCCTACCTTTTTTATCCCTCAATTCCTTTTCCTTCTCTTTACTTCTTTCTGGCTTTATTCCTTCTTCCTTTCTTTCCAATTCTATCTCTCCTTCCTTCCTCTTTTTTCTCTTCTTTTTTCACTTTATTCTTTTCTCTTTTTAAATACCCACGAGTGAGGCAAAAAAATCATAGAACTGTGAAAAAACCAGAGTTGGTACAAAAAAAGGGGGTATTCCAACAGCTGAGACAGTGAAAGCTGTGAACGCCAAGATACCTGAAGGAGACTACACCACTGAATCTCACAGGTATTCCACCACAGAAGTTCACACCATAAACCCAGGTAGCCAGAACGGATAAATTTAAGAAGCTGAGGTTTACAAGAAAAGTCTCACAAACAATGAGAAGACAAAGAAACAATCCCCAAATGAAAGAAAAGGAGGAAGCCCCAGAAAGAAGCCTAAATGAAACAGAGGCAACTCAACTATCAGATAAGGAGTTCAAAGAAATGGTTGTCAGGAAGCTCCATGAGCTCTCAATGAGCTACCAGAAACTACAGGGAAGCTACAATGAACTCACTGCAAACTATATCAACATGAAAAAGGAAATAGAAACCATCAAAAAAGGCCAAGAGGAAATGAAGAATACAATTTCTGAACTGAAGAACACAATAGAAGGAATGAAAAGCAGAATCGATGAAGCAGAGGATAGAATCAGTGAGTTGGAGGACAAAGTAGAAAAAAGCAGCCAGAAAGAGCAAGAAAAGGAAAAGAGGCTCAGAAAGAATGAAGAGGGGTTAAGAGAAATGCAAGACAACATGAAATGTAATAATATCTGTATAATAGGAATACCAGAAGGAGAAGAAGAGGAGCAAGGGATAGAAAACCTATTTGAAAAAGTAATGGGGGAAAACTTCCCTAATTTGATGAGAGAAAAAGTGACACAAATCCAGGAAACACAGAGAGTCCCAATCAAGAGGAACCCAAACAGGCCCACTTCAAGACACATCATCATTAAAATGGCAAACTTCCAAGACAAAGAGAGAATCTTAAAGGCAGCAAGGGAGAAAAAGGAAATAACATATAAGGGAGCCGCGATAAGGTTAGCAGCTGACTTCTCAATGGAAACGCTTCAAGCCAGAAGACAATGGCAAGAAATATTCCAAGTAATGAGAACCAAAGGCCTACAACCAAGACTACTTTACGCAGCAAGGCTTTCAATCAAGATAGAAGGACAAATAAGGAGCTTCCCAGGCAAAAGAAGTCTAAAAGAATACACCTCTACCAAACCAGTACTGCAAGAGATACTAAAGGGACTGCTTTAAGGAAAGAAAGGAAAAGAGAGAGAGAGGAACACAGGTACGAAAATGGCAATGAATCAGTACCTATCAATAATAACCTTAAATGTAAATGGATTAAATGCTCCAATCAAAAGACATAGAATAGCTGAATGGATAAGAAAGCATGGCCCACACATATGCTGCCTACAAGAGACCCACCTCAGGACAAAAGACCTACACAGACTCAAAGTGAAAGGCTGGAAACCAATTTTCCAAGCAAACGGACAGGTAAAAAAAGGCCGGGGTAGCAATACTCATATCAGACAAAATAGACTTCAAAAGAAGAGCTGTAAAGAGAGACCCAGAAGGTCACTTCATAATACTCAAGGGAAGAATCCACCAAGAAGACATAAACATTGTAAATATATATGCACCCAAAATAGGAGCACCTAAATACATCAAGAAAATCTTAGAGGACTTCAAGAAAGATATTGACAGCAACACAATTATAGTAGGGGATTTTAACACCCCACTGTCAAAAATGGACAGATCTTCCAAACAAAATATCAACAAAGATATTGTGACATTGAATAACACTGTAGAGGAAATGGGCTTAAAGGATATATAGATAGAGCCCTTCATCCCAAAGAAGCTAAATACACTTTCTTTTCAAATGCACATGGAACATTTTCAAAGATAGACCACATGATAGGACACAGAACAAGCCTGAACAAATTCAAGAAAATTGAAATCATACCAAGCATTTTCTCCGACCACAAGGGACTGAAACTAGAAACCGACTTGATGGGGAAAATCCGGAAACCATCAAAATCATGGGGATTGAATAGCATGCTATTAAACAATGAATAGGTCAAGAATGAAATTAGGGAGGAAATCAAAAAGTTTCTGGAAACAAATGAAAATGAACTCACAACAACCCAAAACTTATGGGACACAATGAAGGCAGTCCTCAGAGAGAAGTTCATAGCAATACAGGCCTACCTAAAGAAGGCAGAAACATTTCTAACAAACGACTTAACCCTACACCTACAAGAACTCGAGGAACAACAACAAAGACAGCCCAGGGCAAGTAGAAGGAAGGAAATAACCAAGATCAGAGCAGAATTAAATGACATAGAGACTAAAAGGACAATCCTAAGGATCAATGAATCCAGGAGCTGGTTCTTTGAAAAGATGAACAAAATCGACAAGCCTTTAAGCAGGCTCATCATGAAAAAAAGAGAGAGGACTCAAATAAACACAATCAGAAATGAAAGAAGAGAAATTACGACTGACACCACAGAAATACAAAGGATTGTAAGAAGTTACTATGAAGAACTGTATGCCAAGAAATTTGAAAACCTAGGTGAAATGGACAAGTTTCTAGAAAAATATAATCTCCCATTATTATATTTTTCTAGAAAAATTTGACAGTGAAAAGACAGCAAACTCACAGGTATTAAGAACCACACCTAAAACAAAAGCAAACTAAGCAAACAGCTAGAACAGGAACAGAACCACAGAAATGGAGATCATATGGAGGGTTAGCAACAGGGGTGTGGGAGGAGGAGCGGGGGGAAGGTACAGAGAATGAGTAGCATAGATAGTGGGTAGAAAATAGACAGGGGCAGGGTAAGAATAGTATGAGAAATGTAGAAGCTAAAGAACTTATGACACAAGGACATGAACTAAAGGGGGGAATGTGCGTGGGAGAGGGTGTGCAGAGTGGGGGGAATGATGGGGGAGAAACGGGACAACTGTAATAGCATAATCAATAAAATATTTAAAAAAAAAGAAAAATATAATCTCCCAAAACCCAAAGAAAAAGAAACAGAAAGCCTGAACAAACCAATAACAGCTGATGAAATTGAAGCAGTAATCAAAAAACTCCCGACACACAAAAGCCCTGGACCAGATGGTTTCACAGGAGAATTGTACAAAACATTGAAGGAAGAGCTGACCCCTATCCTTCACAGACTATTCCAAAAAATCCAAAATGGTGGAAGACTCCCAAACTCTTTTTATGAAGCCAGCATCATCCTAATCCCAAAACCAGATAAAGACACAACAAAGAAAGAAAACTTCAGGCCAATATCACTGATGAACATAGACGCTGAAATCCTGAACAAAATATTGGCAAACGGCATCCAACAATACATTAAAAAGATCATACACCATGACCAAGTGGGATTCATCTCAGGGATGCAAGGATGGTTCAACATTCGCAAATCAGTAAATGTAATACATCACATAAACAAAAGCAAAGACAAAAATCACATGATCATATCAATAGATGTGGAAAAAGGTTTTGATAAAGTACAACACCCATTTATGATAAAAACACTCAGAAAAGTGGGAATAGAGGGAGCATTCCTCAACATAATAAAGGCCATATATGAGAGACCTACAGCCAACATCATACTCAATGGGCAAAAACTGAAATTTTTCCCACTAAGATCAGGAACAAGACAAGGCTGTCTACTTTCACCACTTCTATTCAATATAGTATTGGAAGTCTTAGCCACAGTAATTAGACAAGAAAAGGAAATAAAAGGCATCCAAATTGGAAAGGAGGAAACAAAACTATCATTGTTTGCAGATGACATGATAGTGTACATAGAAAATCCTATAGACTTGGCCAAAAAGCTGCTCGACATAATAAATGAATTTGGCCAAACAGCCGGATACAAAGTCAATATCCAGAAATCAAAGGCATTTTTGTATGCCAACATTGAAACAGCAGAAGCAGAAATCAAGAAAAAAATCCCATTTGATATAGCAAAAAGAAAAATAAAGTACCGAGGAATAAAACTAACCAAGGAGGTAAAAGACCTGTATGCAGAAAACTACACAACACTGAAGAAAGAAATCAAGGAAGACACAAACAAATGGAAGCATATACCGTGTTCATGGATGGGAAGAATTAATATCATCAAAATGTCCATACTACCCAAAGCAATTTCCAGATTCAATGCAATACCTATTAAGGTTCCAATGGCATATTTCACAGACATAGAACAAACACTTCAAAAATTTATATGGAATCATAAATGACCTAGAATAGTGGCAGCAATCTTGAGAAAGAAGAGCAAAGTAGGATGGATCACAATACCTGATACCAAACTGTATTACAAAGCCATTGTAATCAAAGCAGCCTGGTACTGGCACAAGAACAGACGCATGGACCAGTGGAATAGAACAGAGAGCCTAGAAATAAACCCAAGTCTCTACAGTCAATTAATATTTGACACAGGGGGCAGCAACATAAAATGGAGCAAAAATAGCCTCTTCAACAAGTGGTGCTGGGAGAATTGGACAGCTACATGCAAAAAAATGAAACTCGAGCACCAACTTACACCATACACAAAAATAAATTTAAGGTGGATAAAAGATTTAAATATAAGCCATGACACTATTAAAATCCTAGAGGATAACATATGCAGCAAAAGCTCAGATATTTCACGCAGCAACGTTTTTACTGATATGTCCCCTAGAGCAAGGGACATAAAGGAAAGAATAAACAAATGGGATCTCATCAAAATAAAAAGCTTCTGAACAGCTAAAGAAAACAGTATTAAAATAAAAAGAACCAACTGTATGGGAAAACATATTTGACAATGATACCTCAGAAAAGGGATTAATCTCCAAAATATATAAAGAACTTACAAGACTCTACTCTAAGAAGACAAGCAACCCAATTAAAAAGTGGACAAAGGATTTGAACAGACACTTCTCCAAGGAGGACATACAGAGGATCCAGAGACATATGAAAAGATGCTCGATATCTCTAGCTATCAGAGATGCAAATTAAAACTACAATGAGATACCACTTGACACCAGTCAGAATGGCCCTCATAAACAAAGCAACAAACAGCAAGTGTTGGAGAGGTTGTGGAGAAAAGGGGACCCTAGTGCACTGTTGGTGGGATTGCAGATTGGTACAACCACTATGGAAAACAGTATGGAATTTTCTAAGAAAACTAAAAATGGACATACCTTTTGACCCAGCAATTCCACTGCTTGGATTATATCCTAAGAACACTGAAACACCAATCCAAAAGAACCTATGCACCCCTATGTTCATAGCAGCACAATTTACAATAGCCAAGTGCTGGGAGCAACCTAGGTGCCCATCAGTTAATGAATGGATCAAAAAACGGTGGTACATTTACACAATGGAATTCTATGCAGCAGAAAGAATGAAGGAGCTCCTACCTTTTGCAACAGCATGGATGGAACTGGAGAGCATTATGCTAAGCAAAATAAGCCAGGCAGTGAAAGACAAATACCATATCATCTCATCTTTAACAGGAACCTAATCAACAAAACAAACAAACAAGCATAATATAAACAAAGACACTGAAATTGAGAACAGTTTGACAGTGACCAGAGGGGGAGGGGAGGGAAGTTCAGGGGAAAACGGGAAGGGTTTAGAGCAACAAGTATAAAGGACTCATGGACAAAAACTATGGTGGGGTGGAGGTGGGAGGTGGGTGGGTAGGGCTGGGGTGGTGGGCTGGGGGTGGGGTAAAAGACAGAAAACTGTACAATATCAACAATTAAAAAATACCGATTAAAAAAATTTTTTTAGGGGCATGTGTTGCCCCCATTGAAGGCCAGGTAGATTCATGGTATTCAGGCAGATGGAAAAATATTCATGGAGTCATTGGAATGTCTGTCATGCCTTTATTCATGGGTGGGCAAACCACACATGCTGCAAGCTGCATGTCTATCTGCATGTTTCATGTCCTGGCCCTTGCTCCCCAGTGTGGCAACATTGTGGCACTGGTCCCCTTGAGTGTCTCTCATTATCATCTCCCCCAGCAAGGAGTCCCTACCTATTTAAGTACTAGGGGGAACAAAGCCAGCAAACGGCCAGAACATTACATAACACAATTCTGTGCATGCAAGCCTACTTCATGTTATGGGAACAGTTTATTGGACCCCGTCTCAAGGCTATGAGTACACTGGTTATCAGGCTCCTCCAAGGGTATGGGGACACTGCTTCCCTTAGCTACCCAGACACCTGGGTGAGGAAGCCAGATTGCCTCCACTTACCCTATAGGGCATCTGAAAAATCTATAAGGTATTATATATATTTCATAATACATTTTTTTCTATTTCATTGAAATAAAATTGACATATGACACTGTATAATTTTAAGGTATAGGGCCTAATGATTTTACTTACATATATCATGGAATAATTACACAATATGTTTAGTTAACATCCATCTTTGAAACAGCTACAAATTTTTTTGAAAGAAAAAATATGTTTTTTCTTGTGATAAGTGCTCTTAGGATTACTCCTTGACAATGTTCCATATATCCTACAGCACTCTTAGCTCTAGTCATGTTGTATGTTACATCCCTAGTACTTATTTATTTTATAACTGGAAGTTTGTACCTTTTGACAACCTTCCTCTAAGTCCTTCCCAACCCCTCCCACCTCAGGTAACTAGAAATCTGATCTCTCTTTTATGAGTTTAAAATTCCACATATAACTGAGTTTATTTAGTGTTTATCTTTGTCCATCTGAATTATTTCAGTCAGCATAATGTCCTCAAGGTTCATCCATATTTTCATGTCTCACAACTTTTTTATAGCTGAAAAATATTTCATTATATTTATCATTTATCTTGATCCATCCCTCTGCCACTAGACACTTATATTGTGTCCATGTCTTGGCTGTTGTAAATAATGCTGCAACGAATATGAGGGTGCAGGTATCTTTTGGAGTTAGTGTTTTGTTTCCTTCGAATATGTTCCCAGAAGCAAGATTCTAGGGTCATATGGTAGTTTTGTTTTTGTAATGCAGTCTGTCTTGATCTCCATATTTCAAGGGTAGGGGTACTTTAGCCTCTCCTGTGTTGTGGATTCTCTCAGTGGTGTCTTGTCTGTGAAATACTATTAATTGTTCTTGTGCAGGGGAGTGAAGTCAGTAATGACCTATGTTACCTTCCTGGCGATGTCATTCTCCTGTCATGATGTCATTTTAATAAATATCTCTTGCAATTTCGTATTTCCTATTGGGGGTTGAAGAAGCATACCCAAGTGGAATTATGTTAAATTATGTTCACTGAGCCTAAAGGTCAAGAGAGACAGAACTTGTTAGTATATATCTCTCTTTCCTGTGTATCTTTGGAAGATCTGAAAGACTAAACTTAAAAAAAAAAAAAAAAAAACACTTGTATTTCATTGCGAATGCATTGGATCCTCATCCAGTGATTTTTCCATCCTACATTCTGTTTTGTGATTGAATGTTGAGCCACAATTTTTTTATAATAATGAGTTTTTCTCTCTATTTGATATATAGTAATTGTACAATTTCTCTTATATGTTGGTGTTGTTCATAAGGTATGTGTTTTATTTTAAGATGTCATTCATGTCCTGTTCTAATTAAGGGCTTCCTCAGGGTGAGTGCTTTGTGTCATGAGATTGGTGTAGAAATTTTGCATTTTCCTGCCTCCTTATAAAATAGGGACTGTTGTGGAGATTGGAAAGAAAACGTTGAACATTGAAGGCATAGGGAAAATGGGAGATAGACATTTTTCACATAAAGTGTTACCAGAGTGTAGCCTTTTGCATTGGACATGAGACATTTTACTGTTTGTTTCTATGAGAAGGACAGGTAAATTTTCCTCATGGTCTGAGAGCTGTAGGAGTCTCTCTAATTTCATTAGCCCAAAATTCTGGTAAGAGTCAGTCTTCAAAGCAGATGAGGTAACAGGAATATGTGGGTGGGTGGAAGTCATCCTGACAGCGGCCCCATTTTCTTTTCTTCTCCTTTGTCTCTCTCTAGTGCTACTGGTGCTTGCAATCCTTCTAGTGAAATTTGGCAGAGCCACTGTTCTGTTATTAGTTGTAGAAATAGCAACAATGAACTTGATGTCTGCCCTTGTTAGATAGGTTTCCCAAGGCATCAGATTGAACTCCTGTGCCATCACCAACCATTGAAACACCTTTGCTTTTCTCCCAAATAAAGAAAAGACAACTCAGAATATTTAAATAGATTCCATGAATCCCATGTCTGTTAACGTCAACACGAGATTTAGATCTTTGTGGCTTCAATTGAGACTTAAATCTAGGCTCTCAAATGCCTAGATTTAATCCATAATTTTTTATATTTTTATTTTTTTTAAAGATTTTATTTATTTTTAGAGAGGGGAAGGGAGGGAGAAAGAGAGGAAGAGAAACATCAATGTATGGTTGCCTCTCATGTGGCCCCTACTAGGGGCCTGGCCTGCAACCCAGGCATGTGCCCTGACTGGGAATCGAACCTGCAACCCTCTGGTTCACAGCCCGAGCTCAATCCACTGAGCTACGCCAGCCAGGGCAATTTTTTATATTTTTAAAAGTCACCTATATTTTATTTCTGCCTTAGTTTCCCAATCACCCCTCCACACACACCTCAATTGTAATTGAGATCAGCAGCTCCTAGAAACTGTAACCCACCTGCCCATGTCACCATGTCCATTCTCTGTCTCCACACCACAGCCAGTGACAAATGTGTGCTGCAGTGGACTCTTTATATGCTGGGCATAAGTTTGTAATAGAACTATCAAACAATAAGTTCCACTTGGTGTTCCTTTTTTAACTAAAACATTTCTCTCTGGACTGCCTATCAGTATGTTCTGAAAGATAAAGTTTTTTAAAAAGATTTTATTTATTTATTTTTAGAGAAAGGGGAAGGGAAAGAGAAAGAGAGGGAGCAAAACATCAAAGTGTGATTATCTCTCATGTGCCCCCTACTGGGGACCTGACCCGAAACCTAGGAATGTGCCCTGACTGGGAATTGAACCAATGACCCTTTGGTTCCCAGGCCAGCCCTCAATCCACTGAGCCACACAAGACAGAACTTTAAAAAATTTATTGTTGTTCAAGTATAGTTGTCTCCATTTCTCCCCTCACCCCAGTCATCCCCACCTCCCATCCATGATCCTATCCCCTTTGGTTTTGTCCATGTATCCTTTATAGATGTTCTTGAAAATTCTCTGCCCCTTAGCCCCCCATTATTCCCTCTCACCTCCCCTCTGGTTACTCTCAATTTGTTCTTAATTTCAATGTCTCTGGTTATATTTTGGTTGCTTGTTTGTTATGTTGACTAGGTTCGACCTATAGGTGACATTACATAGTATTCATCTTTCACTGTATGGCTTATTTCACTTATCCTAATGCTCTCCAGATCCATCCATGCTGTCACCAAGGAGCTCCTTCTTTCTGCTGTGTAGTATTCCATTGTGTAAATGTACCATAGTTGGTCAGAATGTAGACTGGTGCAGCCATTGTGGAAAACAGTATGGAATGTTCTCCAAAAACTAAAAACTTTGTAATTGCCTTTGACCCGGCAATCCCCCTGCTGGGATTATACCCTAATAATCCAGAAACAACAATTCAAAAAAACCTATGCACCCCAATGTTCATAGCAGCACAATTTACAATAACCATGTGTTGGAAGCAACCTAAGTACCCGTCAGTGAATGAATAGATAAAAAAACTATGAAAGGTAAAGTTTTAAATTCCTGAATGCTTGGTACGTGCACTAACTGCATACAATTAGTAACCTAAGTTGTAGTTTTCCATAAGTGGTATTTCCCTGTGAAAGAGACTAATGAATACTTTTCATGAAATTAAAACTGATTCATAAGAGCCAAGCTATGTGGGCAATCATTAAAACACTTACTGTTTCTCAGGAAGCACACAAGATAGGCTTCATGGGTACAGAGAAGAGTTGTTTTTTTTTTTTTTTTTTTTTTTTTTTTATGATTTTTAGAACAGAGCCCAGATAAGGTAGCATTTCTGAATATCATTTACAATTGTAAGACTAAATGAAACCGAACTGAATTAAGTATCAACATTAACTTATCTTCCTACATTCTCAAGCATAATGGGAAGAGAGCCAACAGTCTCCAAAGACTCACAAAAGAATTCTATCTGACTTGCTTTACCCAATGGAATACTGCAATTTTTTAAAAATTTTTATTTAAATTGTTAATCTTGTACAGTATTCTGTCTTTTAGTCCCATCCCAGCCCACCACCCCAGCCCTCCCTACCTCCCTCCCATTTCCACACCCCATAGTTTTTGTCCATGTGTCTTTTATACTTGTTGCCCTAAACCCTTCCCCCTTTCCCTTGAAATTCCCTTCCCTCTCCCTTCTGGTGATTGTCAGCCTGTTCTCAATTTTAGTGTCTTTGGTTATATTATGCTCGTTTGTTTGTTTTGTTGATTAGGTTCCTGTGAAAGGTGAGATCATATGGTATTTGTCTTTCACTGCCTGGCTTATTTCGCTTAGCATGATGCTCTCCAGCTCCATCCAGGCTGTCTCGAAGGGTAGGAGCTCCTTCTTTCTTTCTGCTGCATAGAATTCCATTGTGTAAATGTACCACAATTTTTTGATCCATTCATTTACTGATGGGCATTTAGGTTACTTCTAACACTTGGCTATTTTAAGTGGAACACTGCAAATTTTTATTTAAATTAAAATTTATAATTAAGTGCAGACTAGGCAACTCCTGGGAGGCGGTAGCAGAGCTGTGGTGAGACGTGCGGCAGGCCCAGAGTCCTGCGTGGGCCCAGTGGCCCTGCAGCCCTTGTGAACAGCGGGCGTGGCCCAACATGTTTGTGCTGGTCACGCCATTGTTGGGGGAGGAGGCATTACTGAACGCTTTGAAGTTGGGGGTAGGGGCAGGAGTTGCAGGGTCAGCAACAGCCAAGACAGGAGCGAAGAGTGTAAGCACCTCATGGGGAATACGCTGACCTGTTACGTGAAGCCCAATGCCAGCCCCAAGTTCAGTAGTTACTGGTGGCCAGCAGAGCTGGACTACAAGTCTGACACCTGTGAGGTGCCGCCTGGGGACGAAGTGGCAGTAGCAACTTTACCCACTGCCCTGGACTCCTCAGAGCTGGATTTTATAACTCATGGGGGCCACCACCTGCAGCACATGAGCGACCAGGAGATGCTAGACGAGTTAGCTTTAGAATCAAACATTTCTGACCATCTGAGGGCAAGTGCAATTCTCCTGAATAAATCTCAAACAGATGAGGAAGAGCAACTATTTAAACCATATATCTCCAGGGAACCTTACTAAAAAATATAGCTCATGTTCAACAATATTTGTAGATGACAGCACAGTCAGCCAGACTAATCTTAGAACCACAGTACAATGTGTGACCTTAGCTACATATTACTACATAAAGAACAGAGATGCAAATAGGCAGATATTTTTGTTGAGACATCACATCCACTCACATGAGAAATGGTTCCAGAGGAGTACTTTAAGTATGACCCTGAATACAAATTTATTTACAGTTTGTTCGTACTCTTTTCAGTGCTGCACAGCTAATAGCTGAAAGTGCAATAGTAACTTTGGTTTACTTAGAACAGCTTTTAACTTACATTGAGATTCACATTTGTCCACTAACTGGAAAATAATTGTTTTGGGAGCCGTTGTTCTTGCCTCCAAGCTTTGATATGATCAGGCTGTATGGAATACGGATTACTGCCAGCTCCTCAAGGATGTGAATGGTATGGAAAGGCATCTTTGGAGCTACTTCAATTTAATATTAATGTTCCTGCCAGTGTTTATGCCAAATACAACTTTGACCTTTGCTCCTTAGCAGATGGCAACAGCCTGCCTTTTTATTTTGTGCCTCTTAGCAAAGAGAGAGCACAGAACCTAGAGACCATTTCCAGATTATGTGAAGACAAAGACCTGTGCAGAGCTGCTATGAGAAGGTCTCTTAGTGCTGATAATTTTATTGGTATTCAGCATTCTAAAGCCATCCTGTCTTAAGAGAGAAATGAGGGGTTGTAACGTTGTGTGCCCCTCATCTACAAGGACTGGAAAAATACCACCTCACCTGCTCAAAAACCAGCAAAGTTAGTCTCTCATCCAGGAAGGCTGGAGAAATATCACCTCTCCTGCTCAAGAACCAGCAAAGTTAGTAAGACATCGAACTGAAGAGACTGGTGGACAGTAAGTACTATACTTGAAGGAAAGAATGGGACCCTGTCAATGCAACACACTCATTCTCCTTTATTAAACAAAGTTAGAATAGCCACTCCAAGGCAAAAGCTCCCAACCCACACACAGATATTTGCTTACAATGTAGGCTGATAAGTGTAAACTATGTGAGACTTTTTTACTGAAGTTTAAATTTTGAGACTCAAAAGACGCTAATATATAACTTTTATTTCTCCACTATTTTTCTGAATTGCCCCTTCCAAAAAAGAAAATAGAAATCCCTCCCCCAATATTGCTGCATATTCCTTTACAATCAATGCAGTATAACCATTAAAACATGGGACTCCTAACAATTCATAAAGCCACTTAGCAACAGTCTGCAGCATTATTAGATGTTGAAGAATTCTTCTTCCTACTATATCATGGAAGCTGCTAGTCATTATTGGCAATGAGTTTAAACCAAGAAGCTGCTGAATAATACTTGTCTTCAAATTCTTTGCAAGCAGTACTTATTAGCATATTAGCATGTTTGGGATAAGAGAAAATTTCAGTCATTGATTATATACTTATATTGGGAGCACCCTACATGTCTTAAGAATTATAATGGGCCCTGGCTGGTGTGGCTCAGTGGATTGAGTGCCATCCTGTGAACCAAAGTGGTGCTGGATCTATTCCTAGTCAAGGCACATGCCTGGGTTGCATGCGCCTACTGGGTAGATTAGGGGACACGAGAGAGGCAACCACACATTGAAGTTTCTTTATCTCTCTTTCTTCCTCCCTTTCCCTCTCTCTAAAAGTAAGTAAATGAAATCTTTTTAAAAAAGGCAGTGGGCTGGGTTGTGAGTAATGGACAGAAAACTGTACAAGACCAATAATTAAAATTTAAAAAAGGAACTATAGTAGGATTGAAAAAATATAAAGATGCTTCTCATTTTCTGATGTTTCTTTGTTAAATAAATGTATCAAAAGATATTTTCATAATTCAAAAAATAACATAAAATTTATAATTAAGAAATTTCATAACAAGTGACATATTCATATGACCTCTAAATAAGTAAGTCTTCAGCAAAAAGAAATGAACTTGTATATTAACAAAGTTGTTATAAAAAAATATGGAAATTTACCCTGCCTGGTGTGGCTCAGTGGATTGAGTGCCAGCCTGTGAACCAAAGGGTTGCCGTATCAATTCCCAGTCAGGGCACATGCCTGGGTTGCAGCTTAGGTCCCCAGTAGGGCACACACAAGACAAAACCACACATTGATGTTTCTCTTCCTCTCTTTCTCCCTCCCCTCCTCTCTAAAATAAACAAACAAACAAACAAATAAATAAATAAATTCTTTTAAAAAATCAAAAATTGTGTTTAAAAATATGGAAATTTATTTAATTTGAAATTGTGTTGATGTTATATTAATGTAAAATGATAACTGTCACCTACTTTGACTGTTTTCATTCATTAAAATGCATTTCAATATTTCAGTAAATCCATATAAATGGGTGGAATTCTGAACTTTGAGAATATTTTAATACATGATATTTTAATTTGTGATCTTCTTTGTTCTTCAAAGTACCAAAAGCAAAGATTCACTGGGTGTAAAGTATGTGTTTTAATGTTTAATGTTAGTGCATTTATGTAAGTTTCATCTGTAATGTATTATCCTGATCTGTCTTTGACTGAGGTATGTCATATCTTTCTAGTAAAATAGACTTTCTGCTTGATAAACTTATATCATCTCTTGCTTCATTCATTCATCATTAATCTATCATTTAAAGAATTCAGCCATGATTCTGGAGGTGGACAATTGGATAAAAAATATCTTCTGCAGGGCTTGCCTGGCCTAGTGGTTCCTTCCCTGTGAACTGACCACCACCAGCCTGCAGCGCTGCCTGGCTTGGGAAGCCAGGCTATCATAGGTGAACCAACCCTTACTTAACTCTCCAAAGGACAAGTCCCTCCTCATGATCCAGGAGACATCATTAAGCATTTGACTGGTAGTATGATGACTAGCATGGTAGTTTAATTAGTTATGTGTAGCTTAATATGTCATAAGTTTTATAAATTATTAATATATTTATTAGCTGTGTAAAGCTCACTGATACTCAAATTCAGAAACAAAATTTGCTTTTTGAATCATTTTTTAAAATAACATATTATTCCCTCTGACCTGAAATTGACATTAAGTACTGTTTCTCATGCTCACAAGGCAAACTCAAAACATTAGAGAATACTCATTTTCTTACCTGGTAATTTCTTTGTTGGAAGACACAATATTTTTTTCTTAGAAAAACAGGCTTTCTTTCACTTAGCATAATGCTCTCCCATTCCATCCATGTTGTCACAAAGGGTAAGAGCTCCTTCTTTCTTTTTGTTGTGTAGTATTCTATCGTGTAGATGTACCATAGGTTTTTTTGATCCATTCGGGTACTTTAATAACAATAAAAATTTAAACATGGGGGGGAAGCAGGCTTTCTTTCTAAGATACTGTTATAAGGTTTTATAAGAGAATAGGCCCCCACATTGCTGAGTTCTTATGGACAAAGCATGCTCTTTAAATTCAGGGAGTGAGTTTAGGTTTTGGACATGTCATTTAGCTTCTATTCAATTCTAGGCCCCAGATTATTCACCAGTGGAAATGATAAGCTTATCTCACTGGTTTCTTGTCAGAAATAACCAGGTTATGTGTGTACCTACCTGCCCGTTGCCCAGTGTGGGCAACAAAATCTCAGTACATGAAATGTCTTTTCTTCTTCCACTGTGGGTCTCCTTGCTTTTAGTCTCTGAGTTCCTGGCACATGTATTGAAAAAAAATATTTTTTAAGTCCTGTTACTTATGTTAGTTGACTCCTTTACCCTCTGTTTTCTCACCTACCAAGAAACTGAATGAAATACTTTTTAAGTTTCCTTCGATCTCAAAAACTTATTAAAAAGAGGGATATGAAGAATATCCACATTTGAGAAGGAATATAACTAATGTCCTAAAATAATACAGTTCTGGATTTGAATGTAAAATCTATCACTAACTATGAGACTTTAGATAAAAGGCGAATTTCACTGAATATCAGGTCTTTTTAATGAAACAGGGATAGTTTCACTTGAAGATTCAGTGGTATTGTGCCTGGAAACAATAGCTTTTGAATAAATAATAATAATTATAATATTAAAGTCACTATTATTAACTGTTTCCATATCACCATTTTAGTACCTTAATTTTAAAATAGAGAGTCTTAAAATAACTTACTATAACAATTTTCTAAACAATATGTACATTCAAATTCTAAGGAAGTGTCAGTCATAAATAGGAAACTTGTGCTTTCTCCTTATATTTAATTCAGGGAAATGTTTTTCAAAAAATATATCTAATATTATGTGTCTGAGAAGATATTTTTATTTATATTTCTTTTTTTAATATATTTTATTGATTATGCTATTACAGTTGTCCCATTTTCCCCCATCATTCCCCTCCACCCTGCACACCCTCTCCCACCCACATCCCCCCCTTTAGTTCATGTCCCTGTGTCATAAGTTCTTTAGCTTCTACATTTCCCACACTATTCTTGCCCTCCCCCTGTCTATTTTCTACCCACCGTCTATGCTACTCATTCTCTGTACCTTTTCCCCCTCTCTCCTCCTCCCATGCCCATTGCTAACCCTCCATATGATCTCCATTTCTGTGGTTCTGTTCCTGTTCTAGCTCTTTGCTTAGTTTGCTTTTGTTTTAGGTGTGGTTCTTAATAGCTGTGAGTTTGCTGTCTTTTCACTGTCATATTTTTATCTTCTTTTTCTTAGATAAGTCCCTTTAACATTTCATATAATAAGGGCTTGGTGATGATGAACTCCTTCAACTTGACCTTATCTGAGAAGTGCTTTATCTGTCCTTCCATTCTAAATGACAGCTTTGCTGGATAGAGCAATTTTGGATGTAGGTCCCTGCTTTTCAACATTTCAAATATTTCTTTCCAGCCCCTTCTTGCCTGTAAGGTCTCTTTTGAGAAATCAGCTGACAGTCTGATGGGAACTCCCTTGTAGGTGACTGTCCCCTTATCCCTTGCTGTTTCTAGAATTCTCTGCTTCATTTGAATCTTGGCTAATGTAATTACGATGTGCCTTGGTGTGTTCCTCCTTGGGTCCAACTTCTTTGGGACTCTCTGAGCTTCCTGGACATCCTCGTAGTCTATTTCCTTTGCCAGATTGGGGAAGTTCTCCTTTATTATTTGTTCAAATAAGTTTTCCACTTGTTGCTTTTCTTCTTCCCCTTCTGGAACCCCTATAATTCGGATGTTGGGACGTTTAATGATGTCCTGGAGGTTCCTAAGCCTCTCCTCATTTTTTTGAATTCTTGTTTCTTCTTCATTTTCTGTTTGGTTGTTAGTTCCTTCCTTCTGGTCCACTCCATTGATTTGAGCCCCAGTTTTCCTTCCATCTCTATCAGTTCCCCATGCATCTTCCTTCATTTCACGGATTGTAGCCTGCATTTTTTCATCTAGTTTGTGAGCAAAATCAACCAGTTCTGTGAGCATTCTGATGACCAGTGCTTTGAACTGTGCATCTGATAGGTTGGCTATCTCTTCACTGCTCAGAGGAATTGGCTCTGGGGATTTTATTTGTTTTCTGGTTTGAGCCATTTTTGGTGGGGTTTTTTTTTTTGTTTGTTTGTTTGTTTTGTTTTGTTTTGGTTTTATCTGGTCACGGTTATTACATAGTGAGGGGTGGAGCCTTAGGTATTCCTCAGGGCGGGGCTGCCTAGTGGCCTTGTTGTGATGCTGTATGTGGGAGCGGGGTCTGAGAGGGAACAATGGCGCCTGTTCTGCTCTCTGCTGGATTCAGTCCCTTCCACCACTTTCCCTCTGCCTGGACCGTCTTGCGTGCACGAATGTGGGACCACCTGGTCAGCCCGCTGCCTTGTGCGGCCTCACTGGTTCTGCACAGTTGCCCCCCTGTGCCCTGGGTCCGCCAGCTGCTGCCTGTGGGCCCGGGGACTGCCAGCCGCCGCCTGTGCACCTGGGAACTTCAAGCCGCTGCTGCTTGCGTTCCTGGGTCTGCACCTCCACTTTCTCCTGCCGAGACTCCGCCCCTCCTACCGGTCTGGATGAATGGTTGTTGGACTTCTGTACAGTTCAATTTTCTATAGGTTCTGGTTGTTTTCTTGTTTCTAAATATTTGTTGTCCTTAATTTTGGTTGTGAGAGGAGGCACAGTGTGTCCGCCTACGCCTCCATCTTGGCCGGAAATCCTGAGAAGATATTTTTAAAAATCTAAAACTTTTTAGGCACTGGGGCAACAGCATTAGAAAAATTATTCTGTCTACATAGAGTTCACATTCTGGAAACAGGACCAGGCAATATATTGTGTGTAGGCTTGATTTTGCCACGTAACAACACACTCCACCATTAGTTTCTTAAGATCATAAACAGCTATCATTTTTCATGGATTCTGTGGGTTGGCTAGGCTAGAGGAGGGTTGTGTAGGATGGACCCTCACATGTGTATGAGTTGGTTGGAGGCACGTGGTAATGCGGATGGATGACCAGAGTCTGTTGTTACACAATGTGATTGTCTTGGGGTACACACTAGTGGTTTCAGGAGTGCCATAACACCAGTATAGAGCAAGTCCCATGTGCAAAAACATTGCAATTCTCTGCTTGGACTTTGTTTGTAGTTTTCCTACTGGCTAAAGAAAATCACATGGGCAAACCCAGAACCAGTGTGAGGTGACCTTAATCCATATAATCTGCAGACACAAATTAAAAGCTGGAAGTCTCAGGAGGACAAGAAAAAATGGCCTAAAGAGGCCACATGAGTATAGGAGACAGCTACTGCCCCATGACCTAAGGTTGTATGAGAGAAACAAAGATACCTCCTGAGTGAACAGGCACAGTCAGTTTTCAGTTAGAGAAGAAAGAGAAAGTTTCCAAAGTGTTGGAAAAGATGTTGAGGAATAGGGAATTAGGATAAGGAATGATAGCAATTTCCTGAGGAGACTGGGAGTTGAAAATGAGGTAAGATAAATCAGAGGTTAAATTATAAAGGGAAACCTGGGGTTTGGGGTTTACTCTGCAACTCATAAAAGAGGAATAAATGTGTAAAATGAAAATGTTGGACTTACAGCAAACTTACTGAGAGACATTAATGGGATTTGTGTTTGTCATAACTGGTTGGATCCAGGTAAAATCATTAAAAGACTCAATTGAATCATTTTAACTTTTCCAGACTCCGTGGACCTAATGAAAGACTTTTTTAACACCAATAAAAAATGAGACCTTTAACATAGTTTCCTCCCCACCTTCCAGCATGAAGAAACTCATGTTTCTCTCAGTGAATTGCTCAGTGCATTTCCTCTAGTTTGGTTTCACTTGGCTGACAAGTGAACTCAGCTTTGAGATTTGTTTTTGTTTTTGTTTTTTAAACAGCTCTGAGAGTCTTACTTTTTGATGATATCCTAAAAGGATTAACCTGGTGGTCCTGGGGCAAGTATTCAGGTTGTATAATGACTAAATAGGAATGTCCAGAAAACAAAGATAGTATTTCCAAAAATAGGTATTTTTTAAAATTTTTATTTTAATTGTTGATCTTGTACAGTTTTCTGTATTTTTTTACAAGATATATGTATGCCTCTTAGGATAATGAAAATGTTCTATTGAATTAGACAAAATAAAAATTCCCCTAATTTACGAATCTATTCATTTAGACATATATTTCCATATGATCCTAGTTTACCTTGATAATTAGATATAAAAGTGCCTTGAATATATTTACATGTGTGACCTTCCTTATGAATAGATGGTTTTCAAAATAGCTGTAATATTAATTTTAAGTAATTCTCAAGAAACACTCCTGATTTTAGCAGACTACATTTTAGGAATAATTTTATGTCCACCCTATCCATAAACTTCATGAATTTAAAAGTCTTTATCTTACTCCACAGCTTCTATCTTTCCCTTTAAAAGCGTCCTCATTGTAGCCTGTCATTTTCCTGGAGGGACCCGGTACCCTTGATCAACAGTGAAGGTTAAGCTTTACTTTCTAAATCAGGACCTGGAGGAACTGGATAAGACAAATCCAGAGCCAGGGACTATTAATCACTATCTTATGAAAAACTGAAGAGCATACCAAGAAATATAGCACTGTAACTTAGGGCCTTACTTTTCTTCCTTTTTCTTTCATTATTTTTTTAAAATTTGAACCACCTAGGTTAAGCCAAGTTTAAAAGTATTGAGTTACGCCCTGGCTGGTGTAGCTCAGTGGATTGAGCGCGGGCCTGCGAACCAGAGGGTCGCAGTTCGATTCCCAGTCAGGGCACATGCCTGGGTTGCAGGCCAGTTCCCGGCGGGGGACACACGAGAGGCAACCGTACATTGATATTTCTCTCCCTCTCCTTCTCTTCTACCCTTCCCCTCTAAAGATAAATAAATAAAAAATCTTTTAAAAAAATAAAATAAAACTATTGAGTTACTAAATAAGGTTATGATGAAAATTTGTATTTGAAATAATATAGTCTGTCAACGTAGTACATATTTTCAAAATATATATTTTAACAAACAAGATTAAATTATTTCTCGTCAGGCACAATGGACTCACACACAGAGTTGAAAATCTGGAATATTCTTACATTTCCTCCTGTCTCATCATATCCCTCATATTGGTTCTACTCTCCATTTGCCAACTACCAAAAACCAAATTCTGAGCCATCAAACTCTAGCTAGTACTCCTGTGTGATATCATTTCTCCAAGTTATGATCTGAGGGAAGAAACTCTTACAAATTCACCTTCATAAGTGTTTTTGCTTGACATAAAAGATGGCTTATGAGGACCTACACAGCCAGACTAGGATGAGGTTGTGTTTGGAGAAAAAGAGGAAAAAAAGGAATGTATATGTGCATGTGTGTGTGTGCGCCACATGCTTGTGTTAGAGAAATAGCAACAGTGAGAACAAGAAATTTAAAAACAAACAATTTTAGAAGCTCTGTCAGGAATAGGGACAAAGACCAAATCTAGGGTTCTCAGAAGATAGCAGTGAGGTAGGTGGGAGCAGAGCTTAGTTCTCCCTATGCCCAGCTGGAACACCTAGCTGATCTTTTGAGGAACAGAGGGAATAGCCAATGGAATCCCAGATTATATGAAGTTTGGAGACCAAAAATTGCAGAGGACATTGAAAAACAGATGGTGAGGAGTTTGCACTGGTCATCAAGGTCCCTGGGATCTGCACAGTGACCTAGGCCGCTGTGAGCCCTGGCCCGGCACCTGCCTCAGGATATGGGGAGGAGAGTTAGATCACCAGCTCCCTCCTCAACCAGAGCATGGAGGGCAGCCTGGCACCACAAGGGTGCTGGATGCTGAAAGTTGCTGGGGGGAATAGAGATGAAGTGGGAGACACACAGAGACAATATACAACCACTGGGACTGTGGATGCTGGCACCAGAGAAATTGAGGTGCCAGTTGACATCTGGAGAAGGGAGGAGTTGGGCATGTCAGACCCTGACTTGAATAGTCTCTGGAATGGTTGGAAACTTGGACTGTGTGAAAAGCCCTGTGCTTGTTAATAACACCAGGTAGCTGCTTTGTAAAGAACTCTTGAGCATCAGCTGGCTCACTCCCAGGGTGATTTGAGCTGCTTGCACCCAGAGAATGAGTGGTTAAGTGGAACCACAAGCCTGAACTTGATGTACACTGTACACCCAGAGGTTGAGTGGCTGAGTGGAACAGCACAACCGAGACTGACTCCTGTTGTGTGCCCAGAGACAGAGTGGCTGCTTTGAGCCTGGCAGCTAACAGAGGACCTGGACCTGAGGATAGGCAACTGTAAATATTGTGGTTCACACTGGGTCCTCATCCTCTCAAAACAATAGAAAGAGAGAAATGAGAAGCCCAGCCCCCCTCTTCCTGTGCCATCTAGGAAGACCAGCAGAATTGACTGGGCAGTTTATAGTCATCAGGAGGCATTTTTTCATTCCTCTCTTTCTTTTTATTTCTTCCCCGAAATGAGACAATAAGACCTGTTGTTACAAAGGGTCCAGAGACAGATCAAAAGGGGAAGCACAAGGCTAACCCCCAAAATTGAGAAACTGAGACAAATTGTCACTTTTTTATCCCATAGAGCTGGCATTTTATTCTTTATGTGTATTATTATTATTATTTAATTATTATTTTTACTACTTTTATATTATTAGTATGTTTTTATTTCTCTTCCTTATGTTTAGTTTTCCTTGTTTTATTTCTCTGTTTAATTGCATCGTTTGACTGGTTTTCTTTATTCTCTCCTTATTGTATTTTAATTTTTCTTCTTTCATTTCACTTGTGTACCAATAACACACTATTCTTGATTCGGTACTTTCTATTCCAGTTATCCAAATCATACATTTCTTATCATATTATTGTTGGTCCAGTACTGTTGTAAATAATTGTTGTTCTATACAAGTGTATATACCACACAGTAATGCTCCCTGATCTTAGCCCACTTAACTTTATTCCTAAGCATGATTATTGTTGTGATTATTCTCTCTCACACTACACCTACATTCTATCCTTTACTCTTACTGTATCTCATCATCTAACCTTGCGCACACACTCTGTTTTCTGGATTCAGCTCACAATCATCCTACCCTCTAACAAGAGTCTTATCTCTCACCTTTTATAAAAATTTGCTAGTTGGGTGAAATATCACAGTGAACACTATACTTACCCAAAGAATCTCCTATCTCTTCTATACTTGCTGGTATTTTAAATCCCATAAAACACTCTCCCACTATCTTAGTCCATTTTGCCTACCACTGATCACATACAAGAAGAGGTGGGAGCTGCAAACATCACTATACTTGTTGGAGGAGAAAAACTACCACCAAAGGAATCACCAAAAGGTAAAAACCCAGGTACAACATGACAGCCCACACAAACAAAAGAAAGGACAAACCTAGAGCATACAGACAAGGAGACCAAAGAGACCATACCACTGAACCACATAGAATTCCTACCATAGACATTCACCCTACAAAGTAACCTTGTAAAGGGAAACATTAGGAAGTGCAGAAACAAACAAAACAAGTCACCTAAAATGAGGAGACAAAAAAAGAACATGCAATCAAAAGGAATGGAAGACTCCTTACTAAAAGAGCTAAATGCAATGGTGGTAACCAAACTATCAGATATAGAATTCTAAATAATGCTTAAGATGCTTAAGGATGCTTAAGGAACTCACAGACAACTAAAAGGAACTGAGTGAGAAATACATCACCATGAAAAAGGAAATAGAAGGTATAATTGAAAACCAGGAAGAAATTAACAATTAACAAAACACTTCAAGCCAGAAAAAAAGGCAAGAGATATTCCAAGTAGTGAAAACCAAAGAAGTTTCCCAGACAAAAAAAGTGCAAAAGAATACACCTCCACCAAATCAGCTCAGCAAGAGATGCTAAAAGGACTGTTTTGAGAAAAGGAAGGAAGAGAGAGAGAGAGAGAGAGCGAGCACGCACAGATATGAAAAATTGGCAATGAATAAATACCTATCAATAATAAACTTTAATGGATTAAAGCTTCCAATCAAAAGACATAGAAAAGCTGAATGGATAAAAAAGCATGATACACATATGCTCTCTACAAAAGACCCACCTCAGAACAAAAAACCTACACAAACTGAAAGTGAAAGCCTGGAAAGAAATACTCCAAGCAAATGGACAGGGAAAAAAGCCATGGTAGGGATACTCACATCAGACAAAATAGACTTGGAAAAAAGAGCCATAAAAAAGAGACCCAGAAGGTCACTTCATAACACTCAAGGGAAGAATCCACCAAGACATAATTGTAAATATATATGCACCACACACCCAACATAGGAGCACCCAAATACATAAAGAAAATCTTGGAGGACTTCAAGAAAGATATTGATAGAAACACAATTATAGTAGGGATGTCAATACCCCATTGTCAGAAATGGATAGATTTTCCAAACAAATATGAACAAAGATAATGTGACATTGAACAATGCCCTAGATCAAATGAACATAAATGATATAAATAGAGACTTTCCACCCAAAGAAGCAAAATACACATTTTTTTTCAAAAACACATGGAGAATTTTCAAAGATACACCACATGATAGGAAATAAAACAAGCCTCAACAAATTCAAGAAAACTGAAATAATGTCAAGTATTTTCTCAGACTGCAAGGACCTGAATGTACAATCAACCCTCAAGGAAAAAACTCAAAAACACTCAAACTCATGGAGATTTAATAGCATGCTCTAAACAATGAATGGTTCAAGAATGAAATCAAGGAAGAAATAAAAAATTTTCTGTAAACAAGTGAAAATGAACTCACAACAACTCAATACTTATGGGAAACAGCGAAGGCAGTCCTGAGAGGGAAGTTCATAGCAATACAAGTCTACCTAAAACAGATAGAAACATTTCAAACAACCTAACCCTATACCTACAAGAACTCGAGGAACAACAACCAAGACAGCAGAGCAAGTAGAAGGAAGGAAATAACCATGATCAGAACAGAATTAAACAACATAGAGACTAAAAGCACAAATCTAAAGATCAATGAATCCAGGAGCTGGTTCTTTGAAAAGATAAATAAAATCAACAAGCCTTTAAGCAAACTCACCAAGAAAAAAAGAGAGAGGACCCAAATAAACACAATCAGAAATGAAAGAGGAGAGACTACAACTGACACCACAGAAATACAAAGGATTGTAAGAAATAACTACAAAAAACTACATGTAAGGAAATTTGAAAACCTAGGTGAAATGGACAAGTTTCTAGAAAAATATAATCTTCCAAAGCTCAATGAAGAAGAAGCAGAGAGCCCAAACAGACCAATAACAGTTAATGAAATTGAAGCAGTAATCAAAAAATTCCCAGCACACAAAAGGCATGGACCAGATGGTTTCACAGGAGAATTCTACAAAGCATAAGGAAGAGCTAACCTTCATCCTTCAAAGACTTTTCCAAAAAAAATCCAAGAAGACAGAAGACTCCGAATCTCTTTTTATGAAGCCAGCATCATCCTAATCCCAAAACCAGATAAAGACACAACAAAGAAAGAAAACTTCAGAACAGTATTGCTGATGAACATAGACGCTGAAATCCTGAACAAAATATTGGCAAATCACATCCAACAGTACATTAAAAAGATCATACATCATAACTAAGGAGGATTATCTCAGGGATGCAAGGGTGGTACAATATTCGCAAATCCATAAATGTAATTCATCACATAAACAAAAGCAAAGACAAAAATCACATGATCATATCAATAGATGCAGAAAAAGCATTTGATAAGGTACAGCACCCATTTATGATAAAGACAGTCATCAAAGTGGGAATAGAAGGTTCATTAGTCAACATAATAAAGGCCATGTATGAGAGAGCTATAGCCAACATCATACTCAATGGAGAAAAATGAAAAGATTTCCAGCTTAGATCAAGAACAAGATAGGAATGATCCAGAGACACAGGAAAAGGTGTTCGATATCGCTAGCTTTCAGAGAGATGCAAATTAAAACTACAATGAGATACCACTTGACACCAGTCAGAATGGCCCTCATAAACAAAGCAACAAACAGCAAGTGTTGGAGAGGTTGCGGAGAAAAGGGGACCCGAGTGCACTGTTGGTGAGAGTGCAGACTGGTACAACCACTATGGAAAACAGTATGGAATTTTCTAAAAAAACTAAAAATGGATATACCTTTTGACCCAGGAATTCCACTGCTAGGACTATATCTGAAGAACCCTAAAACACCAGTCCAAAAGAACCTATGCACCCCTATGTTTACAGAAGCACAATTTACAATAGCCAAGTGTTGGAGGCAACCTAAGTGCCCATCAGTAAATGAATGGATCAAAAAACTGTGGTACACTTACACAATGGAATTCTATGCAGCAGAAAGAAAGAACGAGTTCCTACCCTTTGAAACAGCATGGATGGAACTGGAGAGCATCATGCTAAGCGAAATAAGCCAGGCAGTGAAAGACAAATACCATATGATCTCATCTTTAACAGGAACCTAATCAATGAAACAAACAAACAAGCATAATATAAACAAAGACACTGAAATTGAGAACAGGCTGACAGTCACCAGAGGGGAGAAGGGAGGGAATTTCAGGGGCAAAGGGGAAGGATTTACAGAAACAAGTATAAAGGACACATGGACAAAAACTATGGGGGGTGGAAATGGGAGGGTGGTGGGGAGGGCTGGGGTGGTGGGCTGGGGTGGGAGTAAAAGACAGAAAACTGTACAAGATTAACAATTAAAATAAAAATTGAAAATTAAAAAAAAAGCACAAGATACGGTTGTCCACTTTCACCACTTCTATTCAACATAGTGTTGGAAGTCCTCGTCACATCAATCACAAAAGAAAAGGAAATAAAAAGCATCCAAATTGGAAAAGAAGTAACAGAACTGTCATTTATTGCAGATGACATGATAGTGTACATAGAAAATCCTATAGACTCCGTGAAAAAATGTGCTCAACCTAATAAATGAATATAGGAAAACAGTTGGATTCAAAGTCAATATTCAGAAATCAAAGGCAGTTTTGTATACCAGTAATGTAATGTCAGAAACAGAAATAAAGAAAAAATCCCATTTGATATAGCAACAAGAAAAATAAAATACCTAGCAATGAACCTAACTAAGGAGGTGAAAGACCTGTACTTAGAAAACTACACAATACCTAACAAAGAAATTAAGAAAGACACAAACAAATGGAAACATATGCCATTTTCATGGATTAGAAGAATTAGCATCATCAAAATATCCCTACTACCCAAAGCAATTTTAGGATTCAATGCAATCCCTATTAGAATACCAAAGGCATATTTCACAGATATAGAACAAAAATTTCAAAAATGTATATGGAGCCATAAATAACCCTGAAAACTGAAGCAACTTTTCGAAAGATGAAGAAAATAGAAAGGATCAGAATACTTGGTAGCAAACTGTATTACAAAGCCACTGTAATCAAAACAGCCTTGTGTTGGCATAAGAACAGGCACATGGACCAATGGAACAAAATAGAGAGCCCAGAAATAAAACCAAGTGTATAGTCAATTAGTATTTGACAAAGGAGGCAGCAGCATAAATTGGAGCAAAAACAGCCTCTTCAAGACATGGTGTTTGGAGTGCTGGGTAGCTACACGAAAAAAAAAAAAAATCAAAACTTGATCACCAACTTACCCGAATTTATACACAGAAAAATAAATTGAAGGTAGATAAAAGATTTAAATATATGTCATGACACCATAAATGTCTTTCAGGTCTACATAGGCAGGAAATTCTCACATATTTCACATAGCAATATTTTCCCTGATACGTCCCCTAGAGCAAGGGGCATAATGGGAAGAATAAACATATGGGATCTCATCAGAATAAAAAGCTTATGCACAGCTAAAGAAAACAGCATTAAAATGAAAAGAGAACCAACTGTATAGGAAAACATATTTGCCAATGACACTTCAGACAAGGGTTTGATCTCCAAAATATATAAAGAACTCACATGACTTCACTCTAAGAAGACAAGCAACCCAATTAAAAAATGGGCAAAAAACTCAAACAGACACTTCTCCAAGGAGGACATACAGAGGGTCCAAAGACATGAAAAGATGCTCAGTTTGCTAGCCATCAGAGAGATGCAGATTAAAACCACAATGAGATACCCCTTCACATAGTTGAGAACAGCCATCATAAAGAAATCAAGAAACAAGTGTTGGAGAGGTTATGGAGAAAAGGGAACACCAGTGCACTGATAGTGGGATTGCAAACTGCTGCAACTGCTATGGAAAACAGTATGGAATTTCCTCAGAACACTAAAAATGGAACTGCCTTTTCACCAGGTAATTCCACTGGTAACATTATATCCTAAGAACCCTGAAACACCAATCCAAAAGAACCTATGCACCCTAATGTTCATAGCAGCACAATTTACAATAGCCAAGTGTTGGAAGCAACCTAAGTGCCCATCAGTAAATGAATGGATCAAAAAACTATAGTACATTTACACGATGGAATATTGTGCAGCAGAAATAAAGAAGGAACTCCTACCCTTTGGGACAGAATGGATGGAACTGGAGAGCATTATACTAAGTGAAATAAGCCAGGTAGTGAAAGACAAATACCATATGATCTCACTTTTAACTGGAACCTAGTCAACAAAATGAACAAGCAAGCAAAATATACCCAAAGACATTGAAATTGGGAAGAAGCTGACAGTAATTAAAAGGGATAGGGAAGGGGATAATAGGGGGAAAAGGTGAGGCTTACAGAAAGAATTATATAGGATATATGCACAATAACAAGGAGGGGGTGGAAACAGGGGAGGAAGTTGGGAAACCTGGGATGGTGGGTAGAGGTGGGGGGGAAAGGCAGAAAACTACTTGAACAGCAATAAAAATCAAAAGTATTTTTTAAAAAAGATATTTAAAAATATTTTCTCCAAGAAATTTCATTGGATAGTGATTCTGGCATACTTATACCCTGGGTTGTTGTGCTCAGGTGGCTGCCGACATTGCAGGTGTAGATGAGTTCATTCAAGGACAGTGTATGGAATGAGAATTAGAAAAATATTGGGGCAATGTTTGTTCACAAACCTCATAAAAAGCTTCATCTGACCCTTTGGGCAGAAAAAGACTGACTGGTACCTGGGGGAGGGGGGCGGCATTGTTGAGCCTCCTTGGTTTTGAGTGGTGTTGCACATACTTAAAAGTAGATATAATTTTAACAAAGAGGAAGCATTCTGAAGATTGTGAAGAGTCAAAGGTTATATCATCTCTTTACAAATGAACATGTCCTACCCTGTCTTCACGTTACTTGTGCAAAGGCTTTGAAATATCCCCTTATTTGCTTGTATTCCAATGTTCATTTTAGGTTTTCTGTTAGTTTTAAACCTATAAGCTATGGGACTTGAACACTTCAAAGTGTGTAGGAATTGGTTAATGAGTACTCTTGATATGTCATCTCTCACAATCCCTTGAACTTTTCATATCTACCATTGAGAGTAAAAAAATCTTTGTATTTTTTAATTCATATATCTTGGTGGCTGTTCTCAGTGAGTCATTTTATGTTACATAGTTAACTGCATTATTTTATGAATGCAATTAAAATTATCACATAAATATTGTGAACTTTGTTTTACTAGGTAAATAAATTGAAACTAAAAATAGAAAAGAGGACTCAAAAACAGAATTTATTTATAAAAGCTGTGTTTTTATTCTTACATGTTTAAATTTCTTTCACCTTCAAACTACTCTCCATCTGATGCAATACATCTATCGAGACCTTTTTTCCACAGCTGAAAACAGTTTTTGAACTCATCGATTTTGATGCCTTTTAGTGCTTCTAGCATTTTGGTTTCACCTCTTCCACATTGAAAACATGTTTCTCCTTGAGAATTTTGTTTATGCAGGGAATCAAAAAAGAAAAAAAAGTTCCTCGGGGAAATATTGGGTCAAAAGCGAGGGTGAGGCATAGGGGTCACACCATTTTTGGTCAAAAACTACTGAACACACAGCACATTGTGGGCAGGTGCACTCATAAATCACCCATCATGAAATGGGCAAATATGTTGAAAGAATGTTCAAAAATTCACTGACGCTGCATGCAGTCTCTCACAATATCGGCTGGTACGCTGATACAGATGAGTTCCTAGAACACTCACCAAGAAGAAGAAGCCTGTGCTATAGGGGCCTGCCCTTCAGAAGATATTTCTGTTTTTATGGTGGTGATCACCTTTTGTAGACAAACTGCCACAAGATTACCTTGGACTTGAAAATACTTTCTCTTAGGTTCAGGAAAATAATACTTAGGCCTAAAGGTGGGGAGAGACTTCTGAACCAAGATTTTAAAAGCCTTATTTTTAAGGCTAAAAATTGATAAATACAATTATATTAAAATTAATGGTATCTATTGAACAAAAAATTTCAGAGGCAAATTTGACAGATTATGACAGAAACAGAAAAGATATTTGCAGTGTCTAAAACTGACATGGTATTAATTTGTAGACTATAAAAAGATCTCTTATGTATTAGAAAGAATGGAGATTCAAGAGAAAAATGGGCCAAGTAGATGAATGAGAGTTCAGAGACAAGGACATCAAAAGACTATGTTATCAAGAATGTTTTTTTTTTTCTCTTCAGAGATATTAGTATAAAAATGCAATGCAACATACACAAATAAAACAATATGGAAAATTACTTCACAATATGATAAATATAGGAAAGGCTAATAATACTAAGTATTCTTGAAGTAGTGGGTAGATGGAAATTCTTACTTGGGACATGTATGTGCTGAGTGCCCATCTGACAGAATTTAATGGAATCATGTATTTGCATCTCCTATGTCCCAGTATTCCACTCCTGGGGATTTAGCTCAGAAACATCCTAACATGGATCTGTAATGAGCTTGTACAAGGGTGTCCACCATAGCAGAATCCATGGCAGCTGGGAGTTAGGACAACACTATGCTTTAGTCACTACAGTGGTGGGCCATCAGGTGCTGAGAATCCATAATATTGAATATTTAGAAGCAGGAGGAAGCATAAATATAATTATTGATAGAGCAACTTATGTATTAAAATGTTACCAATGATAAAAACATAACAAAACAGATTTACAAAACATTAACATTTATGTAAAATTAAAACCATACTTCCTCTTTCCCCAAGCACTAATATACAAGGCAGAAGTAAAGCCTGCTTGAGCATGGTTGTAGGGTAAGGGCAATAATATGGGTGTAATAATTTATCATTTTAACTTGAACATTTCACATAAAACATCATACAGTGTGCTTGAGTGTGATATTTTTATGTTAGAGAATTGCATGCTTATGACTTTGTAATAAAAGATTTTGTCATAAAAGAGGTATTTATGCCAAACCCTGTATATTATAGTATATATTGATATATGAGGATATGTATTAAATATATTAGTGTGGATTCTATGGGGAAGCAGTCTGAGAGTGAGGTCAGGGGAGGGACAAAAAAATCCTGTGAATATAATGATTTGAAACAAAGGAGATGTCTTTAAGGAGCCTAGGATATAATATGCTCTAATTAGAGGCACCTGAGGAACTCAGTCTCCTTGAGATCAACCAAATGATTTATTTTTACAAAATAGTTTTCTGGGTAGTTGATCAAACTTTAATAAATAAATATATCATGAAAAAATAAATTACAAAAGTTATTTTAAGTATATTACAGTTTCTAAAGGACTTAACAAAAAGGTATACCATTGCATTTTCTAATGTAATTTGATTGACCACATTTTGTTGTGTGACTGATCTATCTTTGACTCTTAACAGTTTAACAGAAAAAAATATTTTATATCACAATCCATTTTTGGAATGACTAGATTAACAAATGTAATTCCTAACTAAGCAAACATAAGAAATGACTGACACTTAGATATAGATTAAAATTTGAATTAGAACTAGATGAACAATGATACATAATGTAAGACCACTCCAATCAAAGCTGAGTGAAAATTGTAACACCAAGTGACCAACTGAAGTATTCTCTCTCTCCCCCGCCCTCTCCCCCTCTCTCCCAAACAAATTTTTAAATGATGCAATGAAGTTTCTCTACATTCACTTTGGGCTGCAATGAATATTTATTGCTACTGTTCCTATTTTGTTTCTAAAACTTCCAAATATTCACCATATTAAGATTTTAATTAAGTGCCTAAGGCACTACAGATTTTGTTACAAATAAGCAATTAGCTCTGGAAAAAGCACAATATGTTAACATGCACTGGGCATTAATAGTAGTGTTTCTTACCCTGAAGAATTAGTCTCTGAGTCTCTGCCTTGAGCACACATTTTGCGGCAACTTGAGAGATCTTTGTGGTGGTTGTATGTTTTCCCTATCTGCATATTTGTATTTAAAAATTAACTCTTTTCTTCCTTTTTCCCTCCCAGCTATCCTAATAAACTGTACATAATAGAGTAGACTTTACTAAAGACCTAAATAACTATTTTCCAGTGTAAAAATCAATGCTGGTTTCTCAAAATTTTTTTTCTGAAATGATTTTAACATGGTCAAGATGAACCTGAGATCTCTGGTTCTGGTTCCTTAATGTATTTTTCTTTTTCACTCAAGTAAAGAGTAATGTTTCAGGTTTATTTAATGATAAATTCCCTAAATTCATAATTTTTCACCCCATCAAACTCCTCTTTGCTGCCTTTTATTACTCCTGCTTTCCCATGACTCTATTTGAATTTTTGACAATTTACTATCCATGGCACCCAGCCCAGATACTGCTGGTATTTGAGGACTTATGTAATCTGGTGCACATTACTGTGACAGTGTTAGTGGGTTTTCCCAGAGCTGCCAGAGGTCCTGTAATGATCACAGCCAAGGGAGCTGATCAGTTGGACAGTTCTGGCTTTGCATCATGTGTTCCCTCTCTCATTATTCTGCAGAGTCCTCTAAGGAAGAAATAATCACATCTTAGTCATCTCTGCATCCTAAATTCTAGTACAGTGTCTGGCATGTAAGAGATGTCCTCTAAAAGTTTGCATGGAGCATGGCCATAGTAATTCCAGGATATGTGTTTTATTTCTGTGAGGGCATAGTAGGGTTTTAAAATACTAAATACCATTTAGTCCTTTTACTTCCTGCTGATGGCAGCCATTTGTCTGTCACTCTTGTTTTGTGCAGCCATTCACAGAGACAGGACGTGTTTTTCTTTCCAGAGTAAAATGACCCACAATGGGGACATTGGCTGCTCTGAGTTAGAGACATAATTACTCATGTCCACACTCGCTAGCTGGAGTGAGGTGGTTTCTGAAATACAGCTGCTTTCAGTCCTTGCAAATTAGTGGGTGGGGCAGTAGAACTCACACTGTGCATGAAGTCTCCACATAGACCACTATGAAGGATATCTCCTAGCTGGGAAGCCACTGACATGTTTCATGTCTCCATATGGTTTTGCTTGTTGCAGATCAGTGAGCTCTTGGGGGAGCTAGGTCTGTACGAGGAGATAAAGCCCACAATGCATTTGCCTCCTGCTCAGGTCTATTGTTCCTATCACCTGCATGACCTTGCATGTCAGTTCTAGTGTGCTAACCTCTTCCAGCATGACTCACAGCAGCTTTCTGCAAAGTGCAATGGAGCAAACTCACATTTTTCCATTCTTTCCTCTAGTAGAATCTGTTATAAACTTGTCCCTTTGGCCAACCTTGTACTGGAACCAATCATCCTGGTCTCCTTAACATACTTGTATCTAGTGGACAACATCATGTCACAGGCAAAAAATAAAATGCACATGTTTTCACCAGCTGCAGTAAAGTCTGATTTGATGCTTTTGTGATAAATGTAAACATGAGGTTTTATTTTTCTATCCCATTTGTTACATAATCCCCTGTGACAGGTTTATTCATTTACTAATGAAATATTAAACTGAGAAATCATAGTTATCTATGAACAAAAAGGAGGAGGTGTGAGATGAATTCCCCAGGATTTCTTCTTATAATATTTGATCTTAGATTTAATGAAGTTTGATTTTTACCTGTTGACTGGGACATCAAAATGAAAGTTAAGTATAACTTACCTAATTCTAACATTTTAGAATCTGTTAGTTTCAAAATTTCAAGCTATTGACACATATATGCTTTATTTTCTGAGAAGTTTATTGAACTTATTCCACTGTATCTTATTGATAAACTTTTGCAAATGCCTCTCCCCTCCCTTAGATTGTCTTTTCTGATTTTTACAGATTTCCACCAGTCTAAATGTCAATCTAGGGAGTGCCTGTATGTTGAGGTATGTTTCTCATAAGTTCTATAAATTTGTAGATAACTGAGCAACAGTGTTTACACATCCTCTGCACATTTATCCACTGCAGCATTCAGCAGAGGGCTTTGAAATAGCTGGTGTTCTCAATTAGCCCAAGTGGAACCGTGTTGTCTTTGTCAAGTCAGAAAAGTCTTATGCATTGTGGTACTGAAAAAAGTTATTGTCTCTATAAAAAAGCTATAGTCCTCACTTAATTTGTAAGAGTATATTACCTAAAGAGTAAAAACAAATGTGGAACCAAATGGAAACTATTTTGTATAGAGAAATGACATGCAAATCAATAGCAAGGCACTATAATTTTATTTCAATACGTTGAAAAGACAGTGTGTGGGAACATAAGGGTGTATAAACTTCAGCTTGAATGAAATGAAACACAATGAAACATTTCAAGATCACAGATTATTGTTGATATAGTTGGGTGAGAAACAAGGATGTTGATATATGCTTTTATTTGATATTAATTCTCATGGTTCTATGTTTCAATAACTTGTTCACTCAGCCAGGATGTAACAAGCTCCAAGGACACAAAGTAGGTTACCTTCTTCTGAGAATTAATCATTTTTAGCATGCTGGGTTAATTAGTGATTAAGTTCTTTCTATTCATTATTCCTCTCTTCAGTTCAGTCTTTGACTCTCTCATAAGTATGAAGACTTTATATTGAAACAAGCCTGTGTTTGAGCCTAAGTTCTATTTACCACCTTAATTGAGTTTGATTTTAATATAAATAAAATAGAGATGAATATATTTACTTCTAGACTGATACAAGTATTCAATAAGTTGAAGGACAGTCAACTTCTGCTGTACTGAGCTGGTTATTGCTCATGACTTATTTTTTCCTTTCCTTAGCCCAGTTAAGGATAAATCCCATAGCTAGAATGAGTGTTGTACTTCAAGAGTCAAAGCAACTGCTCAGTATCAGTGAGAAGTGCACATCACTAACTACTGATAAAAAGTAAAATTATTGTGCTACCTTTGAAGAGCAGCAAGAAAGACGTGTTAAACAGTATGCCAAGTTATGGAGTAAAACCTGTCCCACTCCCTGGCTTCTCCACAGGACATTTTCTTGTCTGAAGGGAGTGAAGTCATTTCTTTGGTGCGAACCACTATGTCATTCTTCCTGTATTTGCACCTAATTTACTTAAATTGGTTTAAATGTCTTAGATGTTGCTCACCATAATAACTGTAAAGGTTTAAGCATGACTTTCATGTGTTGGTTTGTTACCCAGCCTAGAGAAAGCTGTAGTCTATTTTATAGAATTTTATAAAATGGTGTTTTGAAAATTGAAGATCCTTACCCAGCATGGCAAGATATACAAGTTTTGGAGTCAACCATGATCAGGGGATGTCTGCTGATTAAACAGAGCAATAAGGCTTAGTAATGATTTTGGCTCCAATTTTTTTATATATTAATATTGAAGGAAGGAGGAAGATGCTATAAAACAAAAACTTTGCATTTAAAATAATTTACTTGGTGCAAGGAATAACATAGTATTAGTAACAATAGTTTAAATGCTATATTTGTGAAGAGCACATAACATTTCCTGAAATGTGACTATAAATGTCTTTATGTACACATGCACTCCCCTCAACATGAAAATTTGATATAACAAAAAATGTGTCTGGAAATAATTAAAAATTGTCAATGGTATGTTTCAGGGTAAATCTAGTTAATGTACATTGTACTCACTATGACATAATTTCAGTTCATAGAGAACTATTATGATATTATACTATGCCAACTTTAAATTTATGTTTTTAATTCCAAAATAAATTGTCTATTTTTCCTGTTGTTGCCTGTGTTTTTGGTGTCATGTTTAAGACAACATTGTCCAAGCCAAAGTTAAGAAGATTTTCTTCCAAGTTATTTTTAGGAATAAAACTGTTAGAGCTAATAATGGATTCAGTAAAGTTTCAGAATACAAAATGAACATACAAAAATCAGTTCTATTTCTACACAGCAACAATAAATTATCTAAAAATTTTTTAAAAAAATATCAATTTTTGGTACTTTAAAAAGGCATAAAGTATTTATAATTAAACTTAACCAAGGAGATAAAAGGCTTGTGCACTAAACAGTATAAAACACTGATGAAAGAAATTGAAAAGCCCATAGTCAAACCTAGACATAAATGTTCAACTGATCTTTGGCAAGGTGCCAAGAATCCACAAGGGAGAAAAGAGTCTTGAACATGTGGTTTTGGGGAAAAATCAGACTTACATTTTATAGAATATTAAAAAATGAATTACCAAGGGATTAAAGGCTTAAGTACACCCAGAAACTATGACACTATTAGAAGAAATCATGAAAAAGATTTCACAACATTGGTCTTGGCAATGATTTCTTAGATATGACACCAAAGGCACAGACAACAAAAACAAAAATAAATAAGAGGGACTCAATCAAACTAAAAACCTTTGTACAGCAAAGGAGGTAACAAAATGAAAACACAAACAGAACAAATATTTGCAAATTACGTATAGGTTTCCCCAGCTATCTGAAAGTATAACATTCCTATGAAATCTTTTAGGTGTTGAAACGGTATAAAACCAAGAGTATCCCCTGCTTTCCAAAGGCCTGTTTAGGCCACTTTGCTCTTTTAAAAGACCTACCTTAGTGCCTGTTTCACTACCAAAGAGTCATTATGTTACTACTTTCAGTAAGTCACCTACCTTCGGTAGGTCTTTTGTGAAAGCCAAGTGACCTAATGTAAACTTTTGGAAGGTGTGGCGATTCTTGTATCTGTTAAGTGGTTAACATCCAAAATATAGAATGCACTTCTCCAACTCAAGAGTAAGAAAGTTAATTGCATATTTATTTGAAGAAGACATACCATAGCTATTAGGTATTTGAAAAGATGGTCAGCATTCATTAGGAAAATACAGGGAAAATCTTTAATGAGGTACTATTACAGACTTATTAGGTTGGCTATCATAAAAATAAAGTGTTAAAAAGCATGATTTTCCTAGTGAAAGATTAACAGGGAAGAAGAAATGAGTCCCAGGATGGTGTGGAGACATCCTGGCTACATGAAGAGTGACCAGGGTCTTCTCATCTCCACTCAGTGCCCGATTCAGGACCAGTCTTGGTAGATAAAATCCACACTGGTGCATGTCTTTTATATTTTAAATAGAAGGAACTTTTCAGAGTGAATAAAAAGATTATTTTAACTGTAATTCTTGAACTCCACTGACATGGACTTGTCCCTTGGGTGACCATATGTCTCCTGCAGAGTCCTTACAAATATTTCTGAGTCTCCAAAGTCATGATCCCAGTTGATATTCATCACTGTTCTTGTGGGTGCAAAAAACTATTGACATAATAGTTGTATTTATGAAGGGCTATATGGCAGGACGTATTTTTTAAAAATGATTTTCTTTTCATAAATTCAGACTGAGAACAAAAAGTCCTCTTATTTATCTTCTTTTTCTTTAATCTTTAGTACCTTATAACATTTTACAAATGTTATATTTTACAAAAAAGTATATATTTTACAAATATACTTTTAACAGGTATTTCACCCCCTTATGAGTACTTACATCTGCACCCTGGTGACAAAACCCAGAGCTCTCTATACACAGGTTTTTGAATATAATCAAACTCTAAATATCTGTTTATGCTCTCAGTGGGGAAACTAATTATGAAGTTTTCTAGGCCTTAAAGAAAAAGATTGCTGAAATGAAATTATATAATTGATGTAAGACATTGCCCAAACTACATGTCAACAAGAGTCATAAGTATAGGAAAAAAATCTAAGCCTTTGCTAAAACATTGCAAACATTCTCTATATTAGAACTTTGTATAAAGGACACATGTACAAAACCAAAGGGGGTAGGAGCAAGGGTGGGAAGTGGGGATGGCTGGGGTAGAGCGGAGAGATGGGGGGAAATGGAGACAGCTGAACTTGAACAGCAATAAAATGTGGGGGGAAAAAACTATCCTTAGCCCATTGCATGTGCTTACTGCTTCTGTGAAATATAGAAAAAGAAGATAAAAAATAGGACAGTAAAAAGACAGCAAACTCACAGATATTAACAACCACACCTAAAACAAAAGCGAACTAAGCAAACAGCTAGAACAGGAACAGAACCACAGAAATGGAGATCATATGGAGGGTTAGCAACAGGTGCGTGGGAGGAGGAGAGAGGGGGGAAGGTACAGAGAATAAGTAGCATAGACGGTGGGTAGAAAATAGATGGGGAGGGCAAGAATAGTGTGGGAAATGTAGAAGCTAAAGAACTTGTGACACATGGACATGAACTAAAGTGGGGGAATGTGGGTGGGAGAGGGTATGCGGGTGGAGGCGAATGATGGGGGAGAAATGGGACAACTGTGATAGCATAATCAATAAATATATTTTTAAAAAAGAAAAAATATATAAATTGACTATAAATATGTGGGTTAAAATAAATTATTTAAAAAAATAAAATATATAAAAATACTTTGGAAATGGTGCCAGTTATTTCTCATCTTTCATTTCTAATTTTATTCATTTGAGTCTTTCCTTTTCTTTTTCCTGATGAGTCTACTAGAAGGTTTATCAATACTGTTTACCTATTCAAAGAACCAGCTCTTGGATTTATTGATCTTTTAAATCATTTTTAGACTCTATTTAATTTCTTCTCTGATCTTTATTATTTAAATGAACAAGAATATACTAAAAAACTGGACACCCTGGATGAAATGGATAAATTCCTAAAAACATACAATGTCCCAAAACTAGATCAGGAAGAATCAGAAAATCTGAATAGACAAATTGCACCTAATGAAATTGAAGTAGTAATAAAAAAGAAAAAAACTCCCAATAAACAAAATCCCTGGACATGATGCATTCATAGGTGAATTTTACCAAACATTCTCCTTCTCAAACTATTTCATAAAATTCAAGAGATGGGAAGCCACTCAAACCCATTTTATGATGTCAGCATTATCCTAATTCCAAAATCATATAAAGACACTACAGAGAAATAAAATTATAAGCCAATATTTCTGATGAACTTAGATGGCAAAATATTCAACAAAATATTAGCAAAGCAAATATAACAATGCTTCAAAAAGATCAAAAACCATGATCAAGTGGCATTTGGTACAACAGTCACAAATCAATAAATGTCATTCACCACATAAACAATAGGAAGGATGAAAACCACTTGATCTTATCAGTAGATGTAGTAAAAACATTTGATAAAATTCAAAACCCATTTATGATAAAAATTCTAAGCAAAGTGGGAATATAGGAAACAAACATAAGAAGGCATATATGAAAAATCCACTGTCAGCATCATACTCAATGGGAAAAAATATAAGCATTCCACTTAAGATAGGGAATAAGACAAGGATGACTTCTTTCACCTCTCTTTTTCAATACAGTATGGGAAGTTCTAGTCACAGCAATCAGAAAAGAAAAAGAAATAAAGGCATCCAAATTGGAAAGAAAGAAGTAAAACTCTTTATTTGCAGATCACATAATGCTGTACATAGAGAACCCCAAAGATTACACCAAGTAACTACTGGAATTGATGGAATTCAGTGAGGTAGCAGGATACAGGATCGATATCCAGCTATCAGTTTCATTTTTATATGCCAATAATGAACTAACAGAAAATAAATTTTAAAAAAATCACATTCACAATTGTTACAAGAAGAATAAAATATCTAGGAATAAGCCTAACCAAGGATGTAAAAGGCCTATAATCGGAAAATTAAAGGACACTCAAGAAAGAAATAGAAGAAGATTCAAATAAGTGGAAGTACATACTGTATTCATGAATAGGAAGAATTAACATCATTAAAATGTCCATACGACCCAAAGAAATCTATAGATTCAATGTAATTCCTATTCAGATTGCAATGTTGTATTTCACAGAACTAGAAAAAATATTTCAAGAGTTTACATGGAACCAGAAAAGGCCCTGCTTAGCAATAGCAATCCTGAGAAAAAAGAGCAAAGTTGGAGAAATCATTCTACCTAATATCAAACTATACTATAACACCATAGTAATCAAAACAGCATGGTACTGGCATAAAAACAGACACATAGATCAATGGAACAGCATAGAGAACCCAGAAATAAACCCACACCTTTGTAGTCAATTAATATTTGACAGAGGAAATGAGCACATAAAAAAGGCTAATGATAACTATCCAATAAATTGTATTGGGAAGATTGGCAATATACTTGCAGACAAATGAAACGAGACCACCTTCTTATATCACACACAATAATAAATTCAAAGTAGATCAAAGACTTAAATATTAGATCTGAAATCATAAAAATTCTAGAAGAAAATATAGGCAGCAAAATCTCAGACTTAGACATTCCTCATAGCAATGTTTTATCTGATATATCTCCCCAGGTAAGGGAAACAAAAGAAAAAATAAACAAATGGGACTACATCAAACTAAAAAGTGTTTTCAGATCAAAGGAAATCATCATCAAAATAATAAGACAACCTGCAGAATGGGAGAACATATTCACCAATATATCTGATAAGGGGTTAATATCAAAAATTTGTAAATAACTTACAAAACAACACCAAGAAAAAGAAACACCAAAATCCCAAACAACCCAATTATAAATGGACAAAGGACCTGCATATACATGTCTCCACAGAGGACATACAGATGGCCAATAGATATGTGAAAAGTTGCTCAATTTGACTAATCATCAGAGACATGCAAATTAAAATCACAATGAGATACCATCTCACAACTGTCAGAATGACTATTGTCAATAAATCAAAAATGAAGTGCTGGTGAGGATATGGAAATAGGGGAACACTTTTGCAATGTTGGTGGGAATGTGGACTGGTGAAGCCACTATAGAAAGCAGTATGGAGAGTCCTCAAAAAATTAAAAATATATCTACCTTTTGACCCAGCATTCCCACTTCTGGGAATATATCCAAAAGAACCAAAAACACTAATTCAAAAGAATGTAAGCATCCCTGCGATCACTGAAGCATTATTTACAACCTCCAATATATGGAAGCAGCTCAAGTGTTCATCAGTAGATGAGAGGATAAAACAACTATATGATATTTACACAATGGAATACTACTCAGCCATAAAAAGAAAACAGTTTTACCATTTGGAACAGTATGGATGAATCTGGAGAACATTATGCTAAGTAAAATAAGTCAGAGAGGGAAAGACAAAAACCATGAATTCTTCACTCATATGTAGAATCTAATGAAAAAACTTAACTAACAAAGAAAATGGGAAGAGACTCAATTTGGAGAGCAGGATAACAGCTAGTGGGGGGAGAGAAATGGGGAAGGGATTGCGCAAAAAGGAAAAAGGACTCATAAACATGGATGACAGTGCGGTGATTGTTGCGGGGAGGGAGTTATAAGGGAACTAAATGGTAATGAAAAATTTACAATACAGATTAAATTAAAAAATAAAACCAGATAGCAGCCTAAAAATAATCCCCCACGCTTATGCTTATAGTAGCTTACATGTTTCCTATTGGTTCATGTAGTGTCTAAAACTAACATCTAATCATTTGATCAGCATTAAGACAAACAGAAATAAGGATTTAAATCTTCAAAATATTAGTGTAGCATTATATTTAAAAATTATCTACAACAAAAATGTATTTATGGTACAATTTTCAAGGAGTACTCTATTGGGACCAATTTCATAGAAAGGAATTGCTTCCTTTCCCTGTTCATGTGTGAATCTAGCAGTGGCATGTTAACATTTTTGTGAGGTTTGCAGTTTAGTCATCCCTGTTGGAAGGAGAGGCTTTGCAGACAAGGGAGGGAAAACACACTGAGTACTGAGTAATTTTACACAAATCCAGTGTGGCTTCAACTTGTCACTCTTCATCCCCCAAACATTTTAAGGTATTGGGTTTGGATTCTCAGTATATCATTTGCCTTATCTATCAATTTCTATATTCTGTTTTGTTTACATTTTTAAAATTTGTATAAATGTCTGTGCTATTTTGTTTTTGGATACATTTTCTAACTAAAAAAAAAAAAACATGAGAAGTATAATCAGTATGCTAGTACTTCAACAAACATATAATAAATAAATGGCTGCAATGATGTAGACAAAAGTAAAAAATAAAACTACAGAAATGTAAAAAGTTTATTGCCAAAAAATTCAAAAAGAAAAACAGCGAAACATGTCTTTGAAATGTTGATATTAGATAATTCCTTTATTCTCTTTTTTGAATACATAAAATATTTAGGCTGAAAATAGAATGGATGTTATATAGTTTGTATCAAAAGTGTGAGAAGGAGGCAAATTTATTTCAAGAGGAAAGTTTCTCACCTTCTATCTCTCTGTAAAGTAAAGAAGAATTGGGTGAGAGCGCCATGTGAACAGCCAACTAGCTTCTGTGAACGTCTTTTCTCTACTTGATTAACATGAAAGAAGAAAGAATTGATCAAACAATCAGACTTTTCAAGTGTGGGGTCTGCTGGAAGCTTCTGGAGTGTAGGCTGTGGAGTTCCCTGCTGTCAGAGCAGTATGACTCCTGGGGACTCTGCTCTCTTGGGAGAGTAGATCTGTCTTGGGGGACACTCAAGCTGTAGTTCATGTGAGTTCAGAGTTCTGTTCACCTCTTTGGGAAGCCAGTTGTCAGTGATTTGTTTTGTTTCATTAACCAAGGATGAAATGAAAAGTCTTTTCTTGGTGTTGTGTTCCCCAAAATATTTCTCATGTCTCCTGTCCTCATCTATTATACTGACATCTATGTTGACTAACTTAGAGATGTTCTGTCCTAGTTTATACTATAAGATATAAAAAAAATTAATATAAAGGGGAATCAAGGTTTTTAAAATAAAGTGAATAAGTAGAAATATTTAGAAACACCTTAATAAAGATTAAAAAATTATGTACATATAATGGATACTTAAGAAATGATAGAAAGTTACTGTTTCTTAAACTACTTAAATAATTCAGATAGAAACCATGTACCCATGGAATTGATTACGTGGACAGCAAGGTAAACACAGATGTCTATTTTGTTGTCCCAGTCAGATTTAATGACTGATAAATATTCTAGCCATACTGATTGTGCAGTGTTACACATTAGTCAATAAAGCTACAACTGAAAACTACAGACATAGCACAGAACATGAGGAAGGGCTCCATAATTAGTGATTAATTCTTAAATCATGTGGTTTACCTTTACTTGCAAAACTCATAAATGCAGGTGGACAATTGGCGTAGAGCTATTTTGATAATTTTGTATCAATTGTCTTACTTCAGAACCTCCATATTTCTAAATCCAGATGTACAGATCATGGTATTTTTTTATTCATGCTATTAGAACAATTGGCTATGCATAGAGTCCAGCATAATAAATTTATACTGCATTTCTGTCTGCTTCTTTCCAAATCCAGAAAAGGTAAAAGGCATAACTGGAACTTCTAAAGTGAAATTGTGTGCACTAACACAGAAGAAAAATGGCATAACCAAGGAAATTGATGTTAACAACATAATGTTTGATGTCTTAAAAATAAGACACAAGTTACTTAACTGTACAAAATAGTAGTGTGTAGTTTATATTACCATTATACCAAGAAAGGCGATGAACATGACCTAGTCAGAAGATGATAAAGATTGTTGATAAATAGGCTGATCTGGAGAGTGCATACCTCAACTAAAAGTGCTCAATTAGCTAATGAAAAGCATAAACAAGCAAAAAGGCCAACATAATGGCCAATAGGACAGAATTCTTTGGGTCTTCCTTTGGCTCGTCTGTGGCCATACCATTAGTGTCAATTAGGGGTTATTACTTAAAAGTGATTTTTAAAAGTGTTACAAACACCACACTGACCAGAGCTCTTTATGTCTCTGTATCATCCTAATTCTGTTTGCTTACTACTGCAGTTCCCCAACATCTCAATGAGCAACATTTGCTTATTAATTGACCATTCCACCAATACAATTATTAAATGTAATTGTAGTCTCTGCACGATGGTTGATTTTTAGATGTTCACTTGACTGTATTTGTGAAATCTACTTGTTCTTTTTTTAAATATGTTTATTGATTATCCTATTACAGTGGTCCCATTTTTTCCTCCCTTTTATATCCTTATGCCCTGCAACCTCCTCCCCACCCAGAACTCTCCCCTCTTATTTCATGTCCACAGTTCATACAAACAAGTTCTTTGGCTTCCCAATTCCCCATACTATTCTTTTTTCCTTCTTCTTCTTTTTTTATAAAATCAATATATTTTATTGATTATGCTATTACAGTTGTCCCATTTCTCCCCCATCATTCCCCTCCACCCTACCCACCCTCTCCCACCCACATTCCCCCCTTTAGTTCATATCCATGGGTCATAAGTTCTTTAGCTTCTACATTTCCCACACTATTCTTGCCCTCCCCCTGTCTATTTTCTACCCACCGTCTATGCTACTCATTCTCTGTACCTTTTCCCCCTCTCTCCTCCTCCCATGCCCATTGCTAACCCTCCATATGATCTCCATTTCTGTGGTTCTGTTCCTGTTCTAGCTGTTTGCTTAGTTTGCTTTTGTTTTAGGTGTGGCTCTTAATAGCTGTGAGTTTGCTGTCTTTTCACTGTCCTATTTTTTATCTTCTTTTTCTTAGATAAGTCCCTTTAACATTTCATATAATAAGGGCTTGGTGATGATGAACTCCTTGAACTTGACCTTATCTGAGAAGCGCTTTATCTGTCCATCCATTCTAAATGACAGCTTTGCTGGATAGAGCAATTTTTTTAAAATATTTTATTTATTTATTTTTATTATTTATTTATCTTTAGAGGGGAAGGGAAGGAGAGAGGGAGAGAAACATCAATGTGCGGTTGCCTCTTGTATGTCCCCTGCCGGGAACTGGCCTGGCAACCCAGGCATGTGCCCTGACTGGGAATCGAACCGCGATCCTTCGGTTCGCAGTCCACTGAGCTACACCAGCCAGGGCAGGATAGAGCAATTTTGGATGTAGGTTCCTGCTTTTCAAGATTTCAAATATTTCTTTCCAGCCCCTTCTTGCCTGTAAGGTCTCTTTTGAGAAATCAGCTGACAGTCTGATGGGAACTCCCTTGTAGGTGACTGTCCCCTTATCCCTTGCTGCTTCTAGAATTCTCTGCTTCATTTGAATCTTGGCTAATGTAATTACAATGTGCCTTGGTGTGTTCCTCCTTGGGCCCAACTTCTTTGGGACTCTCTGAGCTTCCTGGACGTCCTGGTAGTCTATTTCCTTTGCCAGATTGGGGAAGTTCTCCTTTATTATTTGTTCAAATAAGTTTTCCACTCGTTGCTGTTCTTCTTCCCCTTCTTCCCCTTCCCCTATAATTCGGAAGTTGGGACGTTTAAAGATGTCCCGGAGGTTCCTAAGCCTCTCCTCATTTTTTTTGAATTCCTGTTTCTTCCTCGTTTTCTGTTTGGTTGTTAGTTTCTTCCTTCTGGTCCACTCCATTGATTTGAGCCCCAGTTTTCCTTCCATCTCTATCAGTTCCCCATGCATCTTCCTTCATTTCACGGATTGTAGCCTGCATTTTTTCATCTAGTTTGTGAGCAAAATCAACCAATTCTGTGAGCATTTTGATGACCAGTGCTTTGAACTGTGCATCTGATAGGTTGGCTATCTCTTCACTGCTTAGAGGAATTGGCTCTGGGGCTTTTATTTGTTTTCTGATTTGAGCCATTTTTGGTGGGTTTTTTTTGTTGTTGTTGTTTTGGTTTTAGTCTGGTCGCGGCTATTACGTAGTGAGGGGGTGGAGCCTTAGGTGTTCCTCAGGGTGGGGCAGCCCAGTCGCTGGGTTGTGACGCTGTATGTGGGGGTGGGGCCTGAGAGGGAGCAATGGCGCCTGCTCCGCTCTCTCCTGGATTCAGTCCCCTTCGCCACTTCCCCTCTGCCTGGACCGTCTGCAAGCTCGAATGTGAGACCACCTGGTCAGTCAGCCAGCTGCCTTGTGCGGCCTCACTGGGTCTGCACAGTTGCCCCCCTGTGCCCGGGGTTCGCCAGCTGCTGCCTGTGGGCCCGGGGACCGCCAGCTGCTGCCTGTGCACCTGGGAACTGCCAGCCGCTGCTGCTTGCGTTCCTGGGTCCGCACCTCCACTTTCTCCTGCCGCGACTCCGCCCCTCCTACCAGTCTGGATGAATGGTTGTTGGACTTCCGTACAGTTCAGTTTTCTATAAGTTCTGGTTGTTTTCTTGTTTCTAAATATTTGTTGTCCTTAATTTTGGTTGTGAGAGGAGGCACAGTGTGTCCACCTACGCCTCCATCTTGGCCGGAAGTCCCCCATACTATTCTTAAACTCCCTCTGCCTATTTTCTACTTACCATTTATGCTTCTTATTCCCTGTACCTTTTTTCCTCCCATTCTGTCCCCCACATCTCCACTGATAACCCTCCATGTGATCTCCATTTCCATGATTCTGTCCCTGTTCTAGTTGTCCACTTTGTTTTTGGTGTGATTGTTAATAACTGTGAGTTTGTTGTCATTTTACTGTTCATATTTTTTATCTTCTTTTTCTTAGGTAAGTCCCTTTAACATTTCATATAATAAGGGCTGGGTGATGATGAACTCCTCTAACTTGACCTTATCTGGGAATCACTTTGTCTGTCCTTCCATTCTAAATGATAGCTTTGTTGAATAGAGTAATCTTGGATGTAGGTCCTTGACTTCCACGACTTTGAATACTTCTTTTCAGCCCCTTGTTGCCTATAAGGTTTCTTTTGAAAAATCAGCTGATAGGCTTATGGAAACTCTTTTGTAGATGACTGTCTCTTTTTCTCTTACTGCTTTTAAGATTATCTCCTTTTCTTTAATCTTGGGTAATGCAACTATGATGTGTCTTCTTAATGTGTTGCTCTTTGGGTCCAACTTCTTTGAGACAAAGAAATATGGCCCAAATGAAATAATAGATCAGAACTACAGAAAAATGACTAAGCCATGAAGAGATAGCCAAAAATAACTATCAGATGCACAGTTCAAGACACTGGTGATCAGGATGCTCACAGAAATGATTGAGCTCAGTTACAAAATGAATGAACAAATTAAGGTTATGAAAATGAAATAAAGAAAAATATACAGGGACCCAACAGTAAAGGGAAAAAAACAGAGACTCAAATTAATGAGTTGGAACAGAAGGAAGAAATAAACATTCAACTAGAACAGAATGAATAACAAGAATTCTAAAACATTGAGGAGAGGCTAAGGAACCTCTGGGATAACTTTAAATGTTCCAACATCATAAGGGTGCCAGAAGGGGAGAAGGAAGAGCAGGAAACTGAAAACTTATTTGAAAAAGTAATGAAGGAAAACGTTCCCAATCTGGTGAAGGAAATAGACATGCAAGTCCAGGAAGCTCAGAGAATCCCAAAGAAATTTATTTCTTCCTTCTTTATTTTTAACCTACTTAAGTCTTATATGTATAATGAGATTCTTGCATAGAGCTAGCCTTTGCTTTTTTTAAACTGATGTCTGAAAATCTCTATTGTTTTAATATGTTTAGACATTCTGATTTAAAGTGATAATTGAAATAGTTGAAGTAGAAATTTCAGAAAGATGGCAGCACCGTAGGAGGAAGCAGATTCCACTTCTCCCAACACACAGGAGAATAATCTGGCCGATCTACGGAAGAACAGAGCAGACAAAGAACAGTGACACAGCATATTTGAGAATAGAAGATCGAAAATTGTAGCAGGCATTGAAAAACCAGGCCGTAAAGAGAGTTCTTCAGAACAATAGGAGCCCAGGGATCAGCGGAGAGACCAGGGCAGATGAGGAACCGGCCTGGCACTTGCCAGGCCTGCTGCAGGGTTCTAGGGAGGGAACAAGGTCAATCACTGAAATGGCTGAGTGATCATGGTCGCCACATGACTGCAGACGGCTGTGCATGTGAACGGAGACAGGTGCATATAAATAGGCACCTGCGCATGACCACAGACGGCCACAGGATCATAGGCACGTGCCACTGGAGACAGCTGTGGGACCATATTCACCTGTGCTCACAACTGCAGACAGCCATGAGACCATAGGCACACACGCGAGATTGCAGGGAGATCATAGGCCCCGCGCCACCGGCAGAAAGTTCCACAGGGACCAACGGAGGTGGCTGCGAGCAACAGGAGACCAGAGCTCACACACATAAACTCAGGAAAAGTGCACACACTCCAGGAGGCTCAGAACAGATGCCAGAGGACCTGTGCGGAGAGGCCTCGAACTAGCTCGCGGGATAGTAACCCAAAGATAATTGAGTGTTGAACACAGAGAAAAGTGATACTGTCACCACTTGGCCATTGCAGCCACCAAGACGAGAAAACCGGCTTTGCAAGTTTGAAAACAACAAGAGTTTTCGTTTGGTGGATTTTGGAGGTTGTTGTTGTTTGTTTGTTTGTTGTTCGTTGTTTTATTTTTTGTTTTTGTTTGTTTTGTTTGTGTATTTGTCTGTTTATAAAATTGTTTTTATTTTTTTAATAATTTTTTAAATATTTTATTTATTTATTTATTTTTAGAGGAGAAGGGTAGGAAAGAGAGAGGGAGAGAAATATCAATGTATGGTTGCCTCTCATGTGTCCCCTGCTGGGAACTGGCCTGCAACCCAGGCATGTGCCCTGGCTGGGAATCAAACCTGGATCGTTTGGTTCGCAGGCCCGCGCTCAATCCACTGAGCTGCACCAGCCAGGTATAAAATTGTTTTTAATTATCATTTCTTTATTATTTTTATCTTCTTTTTTACTCCTCAACTCCTTTTGCCACACTTTACTTCATTCTTGTTTTATTCGCTCTTTCTTTCTTTCCAATTTTTTCTTCTAACTTCTTCTTTTTTCTTTTTTCCCTCTTTTCTTTTTTTAAATACCCACAAGTGAGACCAAACAAACAAACAAACAAACAAACCTGGAACTGTGGAAAAAAAAAAACAAAGATGATCCCAAAAAGAGGGTATCCCAGCAGCTGAGACAGTGGAAGCTGTGAACACCAGGATACCTGAAGGAGACTGCACAAATAAATCTCACAGGTATTCTACCACAGAAGATCACACCATAAACTCAGGGAGCCAGAACAGATCAATTTAAGAAGTTGCCACTAACAACAAAAGTCTTACAAACTATAGGAAGACAAAGAAACAATCCCCAAATGAAAAGAAAGGAGGAAGCCCCACAAAGAATGCGAAATGAAATAGAGGCAACTCAACTATCAGATATTGAGTTCAAAGAAATGGTTGTCAGGAAGCTCCGTGAGCTCTCAGTGAGCTACCAGAAATGACAGGGAAGCTATGATGAACTCACTGCAAAATATATCAACATGAAAAAGGAAATAGAAACTATAAACAAGGGTCAAGAGGAAATGAAGAATACAATTTCTGAACTGAAGAACACAGTAGAAGGAATGAAAAGCAGAATCAATGAAGCAGAAGATCGGATAAGCGAGTTGAAAGATGAAATAAAAAAAGACACCCAGAAAGAGCAAGAAAAGGAAAAGAGGCTCAGAAAGAATGAAGAGGGATTAAGAGACGTGCAAGACACCATGAAATGTAATAATATCTGTACAATAGGGATACCAGAAGGAGAAGAAGAAGAGCAAGGGATAGAAAACCTATTTGAAAAAGTAATGATGGGAAACTTCCCTAATCTGAAGAGAGAAAAAGTCACACAAATCCAGGGAAAAAAAGAGAGTCCCAATCAAGAGGAACACAAAGAGGCCCACTTCAGGACACATCATAATTAAAATGGCAAAATTCCAAGACAAAGAAAGAATCTTAAAGGCAGCAAGGGAGAAAAACAAAGCAATATACAAGGGAGCCCCCATAAGGTTAGCAGCTGACTTCTCAATGGAAACGCTCCAAGCCAGAAGAGAATGGCAAGAAATATTCCAAGCAATGAGAACCAAAAGCTTACAACCAAGACTATTTTATCCAGCAAGGCTTTCGATCAAGATAGAAGGCCAAATAAGGAGCACCCCAGACAAAAGAAGTCTAAAAGAATACACTTTTACCAAACCAATTCTGCAAGAGATACTAAAGGGACTGCTTTAAGGAAAGGAAGGAAAAGCAGAGAGGAGAGGAAAGAGGTGGGGGGGAGAGAGAGAGAGAGAGAGAGGGAGAGAGAGAAACAGGCACAAAAATGGCAATGAATAAATACCTATCAATCATAACCTCAAAAGTAAATAGATTAAATGCTCCAATAAAAAGACATAGAATAGCATAATGGATAAGAAAGCATGACCCACCTATATGCTTATGCTGCCTACAGGAGACCCACCTCAAAAGACTGACCTAAGAACAAAAGACTGACCTAAGAACAAAAGACCTACACAGAATCAAAAGACTGACCTAAGAACAAAAGACCTACACAGAATCAAAGTGAAGGGCTGGAAAAAAATTTTCCAAGCAAATAGACAGGAAAAAAAAGCCAGGGTAGCAATAATCACATCAGACAAAATAAACATGAAAAGAAGAGCCATAAAGAGAGATCCAGAAGGTCACTTCATAATAAGGAAGGAAATAATACACCAAAAAGACATAAACATTGTAAATATATATGCACCCATCATAGGAGCACCAAAATACAATAAGAAAATCTTACAGGACTTCAAGAAAGATATTAACAGCAACACAATTATAGTAGGCAATTTTAACACCCCACGGTAAAAAATGGACAGATCTTCCAAACAAAATATCAACAAAGATATTGTGGTATTGAACAACACTCTAAATGAAATGGACTTAATTGATATATACAGAGCCCTTCATCCCAAAGAAAATAAATACACTTTCTTTTCAAATGCACATGTAACATCTTCATAGACCACATGACATGACACAAAACAAGCCTAAACAAATTCAAGAAAATTGAAATCCTTCCACGCATTTTCTCTGATCAGAAGGGACTAGAACTAGAAACCAACCCCAAGGGGAAAAACAGAAAACACTCAAAATCATGGAGATTGAATAGCATGCTATTAAAGAATGAATGGGTCAAGAATAAAATTAGGGAGGAAATAAAAAAAGTTTCTGTAAACAAACGATAATGAACTCACATCGACCCAAAACTTATGGGACACAGTGAAGGCAGTCCTCAGAGGGAAGTTCATAGCGATACAAGCCTACCTAAAAAAGATAGAAACATCTCAAACAAACAGCCTAACCCTATGCCTACAAGAACTCAAGGATGAACAACAAAGACAGCCCAGAGCAAGTAGAAGGAAGGAAATAACCAAGATCATAGCAGAATTAAGTGACAAAGAGACTAAAAGCACAATTCTAAGGATCAAGGAAAACAGGAGCTGGTTTCCTGAAAAGATAAACAAAATTGACGATCCTTTAAGCAGGCTCATCAAGAAAAAAAAGAGAGAGGACTCAAATAAACACACTGAGAAATGAAAGAGGAGAGATTACAACCGACACCGAAGAAATACAAAGGATTGTAAGAAATTACTATGAAGAACTGTATGCCAAGAAATTTGAAAACCTAGGTGAAATGGACAGGTTTCTAGAAAAATATAATCTTCCAAAACTCAATGAAGAAGCAGCAGAAAGTCTGAACAGACCAATAACAACTGACGAAATTGAGGCAGTAATCAAAATCTCCAGACATACAAAAGCCCTGAACCAGAGAGTTTCACAGGAGAATTTTACAAAACATTTAAGGAAGAGCTAAACCCTATCCTTCATAGACTATTAAAAAAAAAATCCAAAATGATGGAAGACTCCCAAACTCTTTATGAAGCCGGCATCATCCTAATCCCAAGACAAAATAAAGACACTACAAAGAACTTCAGGCCAATATCGCTGATGAACATAGATGCTAAAATCCTCCACAAAATATTGGCAAACCCCATCCAACAATACATTAAAAAGATCATACATCATGACCAAGAGGCATTCATCCCAGGGATGCAAGGATGGTTCGATATTCCGAAATCAGTAAATGTAATTCATCACATAAACAAAAGCAAAGACAAAAATCACGTGATCATATCAATAGATGCGAAAAAAGCATTTGATAAGGTACAGCACCCATTTATGATAAAAACACTCGGCAAAGTGGGAATAGAGGGAGCATTCCTCAACATAATAAAGGACATATATGAGAGACCTACAGCCAACATCATACTCAATGGGCAAAAACTAAAATCTTTTCCATTAAGATCAGGAACAAGACAAGGTTGTCCACTTTCACCACTTCTATTCAATATAGTATTGGGAGTCTTAGCCACAGTGATTAGACAAGAACAGGAAATAAAAGGTATCCAAATCAGAAAGGAGGAAACAAAACTATCATTGTTTGCAGATGACATGATAGTATACATAGAAAATCCTATAGAGTTGGTCAAAAAACTGCTCCACCTAATAAATGAATTGGGCCAAACAGCTGGATACAAAGTGAATATCCAGAAATCAAAGACATTTTTGTATACCAACAATGAAACAGCAGAAGCAGAAATCAAGAAAAAATTCCATTGAATATAGTAAAAAGAAAAGTAAAATACCTAGGAACGAACCTAACCAAGGAGGTAAAAGACCTGTATGTAGAAAACTACACCACACTGAAGATAGAAATCAAGGAAGACACAAATAAATGAAAACACATACCGTGTTCTTGGATCAGAAGAAGTAACATCATCAAAATGTCAATACTTCCCAAAGCAATTTACAGATTCAATGCAATACCTATTAAAGTTCTAATGGCATATTTCACAGACATAGAACAAAGACTTGAGAAATTTATATGGAACTATAAATGACCTAGAAAACTGCAGCAATCTTGAGAAAGAAGAGCAAAGTAGGAGGGATCACAATACCTGATGCCAAACTGTATTACAAGGCCACTGTAATCAAAACAGCCTGGTACTGGCATAAAAACAGGCACGTGGACCAGTGTAACAGAACAGAGAGCCTAGAAATAAACCCAAGTCTCTACAGTCAATTAATATTTGACAAAGGGAGCAGCAACATAAAATGGAGTAAAAATAGCCTCTTCAACAAGTGGTGTTGGGAGAACTGGACAGCTACATGCAAGAAAATGAAACTTGAGCACCAACTTATGACATACACAAAAATAAATTCAAGGTGGATAAAAGATTTAAATATAAACTGTGACACCATCAAAATCCTAGAGGCGAACATAGGCAGCAAAATCTCAGATATTCCATGTAGCAACATTTTTACTGATATGTCCCCTAAAGCAAGGGACATAAAGGAAAGAATAAACAATGGGATCTCATTAAAATAAAAACCTTCTGCCTGGCCAAGGAAAACAGTATTAAAATAAAAGGAGAACTGACTGTGTGGGAAAATATATTTGCCAATGATACCTCAGATAAGGGTTTAATCTCCAAAATATGTAAAGAACTTACAGGACTCCACTCTAAGAAGACAAGCAACCCAATTACAAAATGGGCAAAAAGGACTTGGGCAGACACTTCTCCAAGGAGGACGTACAGAGGATCCAGAGACACGTGAAAAGATGCTTGATATCACTAGCTATCAGAGAGATGCAAATTAAAACCACAATGAGATACCACTTGACACCAGTCAGAATGGCCCTCATAAACAAAGCAACAAACAGCAAGTGTTGGAGAGGTTGTGGAGAAAAGGGGACCCTAGTGCTCTGTTGGTGAGAGTGCAGGCTGGTACAACCACTATAGAAAATAGTATGGAATTTTCTAATAAAACTAAAAATGGATCTACCTTTTGACCCAGGAATTCCACTGCTAAGACTATATCCTAAGAACCCTGAAACACCAATCCAAAAGAACCTATGCACCCCTACGTTTAGAGCAGCGCGATTTACAATAGCCAAGTGTTGGAAGCAGCCTAGGTGCCCATCAGTGAATGAATGGATCAAAAAAAAAAAAAAAACTGTGGTACATTTACCCAATGGAATTCTATGCAGCAGAAAGAAAGAAGGAGCGCCTACCCTTTGCAACAGCCTGGATGGAACTGGAGAGCATCATGCTAAGCGAAATAAGCCAGGAAGTGAAAGACAAATACCATATGATCTCACCTTTAACAGGAACCTAATCAACAAAACAAACAAACAAGGAAAATATAACCAAAGACACTGAAATTGAGAACAGGCTGAAAGTCACCGGAGGGGAGAGGGGCGGGAATTTCAGGGGAAGGGTTTAGAGCAACAAGTATAAAGGACACATGGACAAAAACTATGTGGGGCAGAAATGGGAAGGAGGTGGGGAGGGCTGGGGTGGTGGGTTGGGTTGGGATTAAAAGACAGAAAACTGTACAAGATCAATAATTAAAGTAAAAATTGGGAATAAAAAGAACAATCTAATAATAGCCAGAGGGGATGGTGGAGGAGACCGTGGGGAGAAGGGTTCTCAGGAACTACTTTAAAGGACACAGGGACTAAACCAATGGGGAGAGTGGAAGCACGGGAGGGAGGTGGGTTTGGAGGGTGTCAAGGGGAGGCGTGGGGAAAATGCAGACAGTTGTAATTTGGCAACAATAAGATAATTTTTTAAAAACAGTGTAATATATCAAGGTTCAGGAAGGCACATCACTTTATCACTTTTAGACATCTTGAAAGATTACAGTGACCAAAAGAAAGCGATACACTTAAATTTCTAAATTTGATCCCAAAAGTAGACTGGGAGGTATTGGGTGTAAGGATTACTTACATTTCTGAATTAATAGCTATTCTAATAGCATTCCTGATAAGTGTTAACATTGTTCATAAGAGTCGTTATGAGAATTATGTGTTTTTACCACTCATTTATTTAAAAAATCTTCTTTTATTGTTAAGTATGTTTTATTAATTATGCTGTCAAGTTTTGCCCCCCTCTGCCATGTACCCCTCTTCCCTGAAGCAATCCCCCTTTAGTTCATGTCCTGGGGTTGTGCCTGTAAGTTCTTTCCTTTTCCTATACCATTCTTAACATCCTCTTGTCTATTTTGTTCCTAGATATTATGCTTCTTGATCCATACACCCTTAACCCCTTCCCTTCCTTCCCCTCCCAGCTGATAACTCTCCAAATGATCCCCACACCTATGATTCTGTTCCCATTGTGGTTGTTTGCTTAGTTTTTGTTTTGTTTTGTTTTTATTTTTTACATTCAGTTGTTTATAGTTGTGAATTTGTTGTCATTTTAATGATCATTGTTTTGATCTTCTTCTTTTTCTTAAATAAGTCCCCTTAATATTTCAGATAATATCCCTGGCAGGTGTGGCTCAGTGGATTGAATGCCAGCCTGCAAACCAAAAGGTCATAGGTTCAATTCCCAGTCAGGGCACATGCCTGGGTTTCAGGCCAGGTTCCCCAGTTAGGGGCATGCGAGACAACCGATTGATATATCTCTCACACATTAGTGTTCCTCTCCCTCTCTTTCTCCTCCCCCCCTTCCCCTTTCTCTAAGAAGTAAATAAATAAAAATTTTTAATTGTTCATATAATAATGATTTGGTGATGATGAATTTTTTTATCTTTACCTTCCATTCTAAATGATAGCTTTGCTGGTAAAGTAATCTTGGTTGTAGATCCCTGCTTTTCACTGCTTTGAATACTTCTTGCCTGCGAAGTTTTGTTTGAGAAATCAGCTGAAAGTCTTATAGGAACTCCTTTGTAGGTACCTCTGATTTGCTCTTGTTGATTGTAAGATTCTCTTTTTATCTTTATCCCTTAGCATTTTAGTTGTGATGCATCTTGGTGTGGCCCTCTTTGGGTACAACTTGATTGGGACTCTCTGTGCTTCCTGGACCTGTGTCCATTTCCTTTGCCAAATTAATGAAAGTTTTCCTTCATCATTTTTTTCAAATACACTTTCAACTTATTTCCCTTTCTCTTCCCCTTCTGGCAACCCTATGATGTGAATGTTGAACCCCTTGAAGTTGTCCCAGAGACTGCTTATACTACCTTCATTACTTTAGATTCTTTTTTCTTGTTATTGTTTGGGTTGTTTGTTTATTGTTCTTTATGTTCCAGGTCATTAATTTGATTCTCAGTTTCATACACTCTACTATTATTTCCTCATAAATTGTTCTTTATTTCAATTAGTGAATCCTTTGTTTCAGACTGGATTATTTTTATGCTGCTAAACTCCTTACTAATTTTCTTGAGCATTTTTATAACCAGTGTTTTGAACTTTGCATCTGATGGATTACTTATCTCCATTCCATATAGCTCTTTTTGTGGAATGTTGATGTTCTTTCATTTGGGTCATGTTTCTTCTTAGTGTAATTTTGGCAGCCTTCCTATGTTTATTTCTATGTATTAAGTAAAGCTGCTTTGACTCCATGTCTCAGTAGTGTGCTCTGATGTAGTAGGTATCCTGTAGGGTCCAGTGACAAAGCCTCCCTTATCACCCAAGCTGGGTATTAGAGGTATGCCCTTTTGCAGGGGGTTGAGTACACCTTCCTCTTGTAGCTGAGCCTTGGTTGTTATTGGAAAATCAATAGGAGAGATTGACCCAGACTAGTGAGTTGCAAGGTTTGGCTTTGACCACTTACCACCAACCTCTGCCTTCTGTGGAGGATCAGCTGTACAGGGGAAGGGTGGAAGTACTCCAAAGTGGTCTCTAGCTGTCCAATAGCCCTGGAATTTCTTCATTAGTGTAGGCCAAGATCAGCACTACCTGTGTTTTGCCAGGAGGCCACCCTGCATGAGCTATTCAGTAGTATTAGAAGGCTATTACTTGTCCTGGGTTTGGAGATTCCCAGATAAACCAAGCTGTGAAATAAATCTGGCTGCTGCTAGTGCCTGGCCTGGAGCTCACAGAGGCCAGCTGGTGTTTGTTTGATAGTATTTAAGAAGTTGTGAAGAAGGAGCCAAGACCAGTTATGCATATGGAAAAGCAGCTTAGGCGAGCTCATGAGTTGAATGGGTCAGTCTTTGGGGATCACCAAGATGGGTCATACAGTTAACCAAGTTTATGGAATCTAAAGTATGGCACCAGCTTATTTATTGGTTGTATGGTTCTGTGGGAGGGAGGGCTCAGAAAAGGGACAATGGCTGCTGCTCACCCAGATGCCAAGCACTTCAGCCTCTCCCAATATGCCACTGGTTCTGTTCAAGCTTCCACCCCATTGCTGGAGCTCAGAGGGAGTGAGTCTGATTAGGTAAATCTGTGGGGTTTTTTTGTTTGTTTGTTTGTTTTGTTTTGTTTTGTTTTTAAGAAACTGCTTGGGGCTCCAGAAGTTTCTTCCACCAACTCAACCCCTGCTGTTTTATACAGCCAGAAGTTGTGGAGATTTATCTTCTTGGCACTGGAACCCTGAGGTGGTGGGGGCTGGTGTGGGACTAGGACTCCTTGCTCCTATAATATCCATCCTGAATTTTTATCTACCACATGTGGGTGAGAGACCAGCCCATTCTGTATCTGTGCCCCTCCTACAAGTCTTAATGGATATAATTACTTTAAATCCACATAGTTGTCAGACCTCATTTCAACTCAATTTCTGATGGTTCTGAGCGATGGTTGCTCTATATTTTAGTTGTAATTTTGGTGTGATTGTGCAAAGAGACAAGTCATGTCTGCCTACACCACCATGTGGCCCCTAAAAACTTGTTTTAGATCATGTTTAAAAGTTGCTAAACATATAAATATGACTAAAGTATTGGAACTTGAAGGAACTTTAGAAGAATGCTCATGAAACTTTAGAGTAATTAAGTAGAAGGGACATAAAGAATCTCATCTGCAATATAGATTGACATAAGAGAAAGAGAAAAACCTGGAAATGGAAAGTGGAAATACTGCAGGACATGTCAAATAGAAGTTCTGGGCAGGAATGAGCAACATGCTACAGTCAATATGGAAACACCATAACACCATAACAAGAGATGAATTTACATAGAATAAATAAAATTGGATTGTTAACTCATATACATTTAAATATATGAATAAAATTAAGGTGTTAATACATATTAGGTTTGGCTAAAATGGCGCATTTCATGTTACCATTCAACCAAAGAAATACCTTTAAGAATATCCACAATAAATCTTATTATTGCTGGCTAACTCAAAAAGTAATTGAATATGCAACTAATGATTAATAAAACATCATTGAACCCTGACTAAACAAAATAGGGAAATTAGGGCAAAGAATAGAAAATCTTCTAGATTAAGAGACTCATGTAGAACTCAAAATGGAGAAGTCACTGATTTAATTCTTCTATTACACAGTAGGGAAAAATTAAGGCTTATCCCTTTTATTTTAACAATGAATATGTCAGAAATTGTTCGTTTATTGGCTTTTTAAAGGCTCAGCAGTGTGCAGTGTGAACTGCCCATGCAGAGAAAGAAGTTGATGTTTACAAAGGCAGTTCTTCAAACATGCACATGTCTGTGAATTTATTCTAAATTCCCATGAAAGACTGTATATATATTGAAGTATTTTGTCTTCAGAAACCATGTTCACTTTCATGACTCAATGGAAATATGAGTCTGAGATGTCAACATCACATTTATTATTGCCTTTCCCCAATAAGACTATCTGCCAATGTCACTAAACTCATGTCAATCAAACATTTATGAGTTCCAGCAAAATATAAGCGGTTTTACTCAGATTGTTGTACAGAGCTAAGTAGAAGCTGACACGATTATTTGTCCTTATAGAAGAGCATAAAGAAGATATCTTTTCTTTTTATTGTTTCATTTTGCCCCTGGCATTGAATTATAGAACTTCTGAAACAAAAAGACACACAAGCATTTTCCTTCCACTTAATTGAGATATGAATATCAGGAAAGTAGAGTGATTTTTAATCAGTAAATTAATAATCATGTGGTTATTAATTGGTTATTAATCACTTAATTATTTAATACCTGGATTTTATTATTTTAAGTTATGTGAAGATGACAAGGTAAGAATTGTCCTTGCCTCAGACTGTAGATGTCCTTAGGGGCTGAACTGTGTCCCTCCAAAATCTGTATGTTGAAGCTTTGACTCCAAATAACTGGAGATGTGACTGTATATGGAAACAGGGCCTTAAAAGAGGTGAAAAAGCTAAAATGAGGCCTTTAGGGAAGTCCCTGATCTAATCTTACTGGTATCCCTTTAAGAGGAGGATATGAGGACACACAGAGACACCAGTGATCTAGATGCTGAGTAAAGACCATATAAAGAGGCAGCCAGAAAGCCATCAAGTGAAACCAAAGGACAGAAGTACCACAAGAAAGCACCCCCAATAGAACCTGGTAACCCCAGAACTGTGAGGAAATACATTTATGTTTAAGCCTCCTGGTCTGTGGTGCTTTGTTATAACAGCTCTATGGAATGAAGAATAGAAACTTGCCTATAAAGAAGTCTTCCCTCTGCCCTGAGTTTTAGGGGTGACTTCTTTCGGTAGGTAACAATGTGACTTAGATGGGGGATGGCTATACCAGGAAGACAGAGGACATAGTTCAGCATGGGATCTTTGAGTCATACAGTGTCAGTAGACCTGAGGACAGAGTCCAAACACATGGGCAATGAGCTAATTAAACATACTCTGTGACTGTGGCCCAGTGGGAGCTCCAAGCACCAGAGCTGAGTGATTTTCCCTACTGGCAGTACTCCGTGGGTGTTGTCCCATATTGATCTGGGAAAAATGCACTCTGACCCCACATGGGTGGGAGTGGTAGTCCCTTGGACTCGACCTATGCATATGTTCTCCTGAATGATTTTATTCTGTATCCATTCCTGGGAACAAATCATAACCAGAAATATAATAGTGTTCACTATGTTCTGTGATCCTTCTACAAAATTATCAAAGCTGGTGGTGGTTTTGAAACCTTACATTGATGTCACATGTAAAGATGGTCTTGTGTGGAGCATGGTCTCTTGTGTAATGTGCTCCTCTGACTCATAACTGGCTAACTCTGCTCTGGCCTGTCACATATAGAATCACTACATGTCCAGCCTTCTGGATACTTTCACTTACTTGGTAGTTTGTCTGCAAATACTGCTCTTAAGATGATTAGAATTATTAAACAATGTGCTACTAAACAATGACCAGGTGAAAAAAGAAATAAAAATAGAGATCAAAATATGCATAGAGACAAAATAGAATAAAAATATGATATAGCAGAATTTTGAGAATACAGAAAAAGTGGTAATAAGAAGAAAGTTTATTATGGGTTTTACTCAAGAAACAAGAAAAATCTGAAATGAACAACCTAGCACTTTACCTTAAAGAGATAGAAAAAGAACAAATGAGGCCCAAATTCAGTAGAAGAAAGAAAATAATAAAAAATAGCTATGGAAGAAGATGGTGGCGAAGTAGGTGGAAGCTGAGCCCACTTGCTCACACACCCAACTGGGATATTTAGCTGATCTTTCAAAAAACAAAGTGAGTAGTCAACAAAATACTAGCTGATATGACGTTTGGAAGCCAGGGTGTGCAGAAGATGCTTCAAAATGGACAGTAAGGAGGTTTTCCAGGTGAATGGGGAAAGTCTTCAGGCATGGCACCAGAAAACGTGGCTGCAGTGAGGACATCGGAGGACAGCCCAGTCAGGAATAGTGGGCTAGTGTCTCCTCCCAATCCAGGGCAGAGAAACAACAGACCTGTGCCAGGAGTGACTTGAATTCACAAAATCGCTGGGGAGAAACAGACTGCACACACACACAGCTGGTGGTACAACATAGCTAGGGCTGAGGTTGCTGGCTGGGACAGTGCCAGACAGTGGGGCGGGGGTGGGGGGAATTCTGGCTGCACCTGGAGCCAGGGGAAGGGCAGGGTCACAACTAGCTATGACTGAGATGTACTCTTGACTTGCCAGAGAGTTGGAGTGTGTGGAAAGCCAGGCAATAGCTTGGAGCAGCAGCAGTGCCCACAGAGACTTTTTTAAAAAGGGGAACTGAGGCATGTTGGACAGGGATCACATGAAAGCGCAGCTACCTGGCCAACAGGAGATAGTATATTTAGGCACAATATGCTCACACTCAGTGTACCTTGCAGATTGACCAAAGAGGTGCCAAGTGAGGTGGTTTCTTGGCCTCAGCCTAGTGCAACAGTGCATAGTAGAGAGTGCAGACCACAGAATACAGTGTGAGCAATGGGCTCTAAACTGTGTGCCTGTGACTATTGTAGGCCAGACTGATCTCCCTTCCTTGGCAGAACCACTGGGAAGGGAAAATTGAGCCCAGCCCCCTCCTCCTTCAAGAGCAGGGGAAGAGCTACAAAACTGGCTGGGAAGACTTAATAACCAGCAGAGGATTTATCCATAAGAGTAAGACAGCAAGATTAATACCTAAAGGGGCCTATTTTGAAATTCCCACAGGGAGACAAAGTACACTGAGTCCTAGGGCCTTATTTCACAGAGGCTATCAAAGCAGGAAGTTAAGAAAGTGTACAACAAGAGAGACTCAGGGCACCACCCAGACTAGGCTCACACACAGCTACAGACTACACCAAGGAGGAGAGAGCTGATACTCTTACACATATTGCCCCCTGCTTCCTATGAAATAGACAGCTATTTAAGCAGAAACTATACATTATTGGAAATAAACAGGGAAAGACTAAGGCTGGAGGTGTACAGGCAGGGAAAATGCACTCACAATTTACCTAGAAGATGGAACAGTGCCTCCCACAGAAGATACAGAGACCTCACCCTCTCGATCACAACAGAAGCTGCCTCTAGAAGCAAGGGAAGGAGATACAGGCAGTGTTGCCAGAAGTTGGACAAACCACCCTGAGAGAAAACCAGAGACAAATCCAGAAAGGAGTCAGAAGGTGACCCCAAGAGCTGAGAAAAATTTCACCTTTTTCTTCATAAGAACTTGAGTGATTTTGTCTCTTTCTTTTTTATTTGTTTTTGATTTGTTTTTTCTTCCTTTCACATAGTATTTTTTCTTTTACTTCACTCATATTCCAATAACTCACTATTTATGGTCTTTTATTTTTATCCTATTTATTCAGATTATATATTTTTATCATATCAGTGTTATTCCAAATCCCACAGAGCACCTTCCTTGGTCTTACTCCATTTTGTCATCTTTCTGACCTTTCTTACTGTTGTTGTTAACTTTATATTCTCTCACACTACACCATGTTCCTATCCTTTACTCTCATTGTATTTGTACTCCATCTAACCTCACATAAGCACTCTTCTTTCTTAAGTCAGCTTACATTCTTTTCCCCCTCTAATAAAAGTCTTAGTCCCCTTTATAAACTATGGCTAGTTGGGCAAAATAACATAGTTATTGCTATACTTATCCAATGGAACTCCTATTTGTTCACTACTTGTACTTTAAATTCCATGTGATACGCTCTCCCATCTTATTCCATTTTCCCTTCCCCCTGTCCAAATCAGTTGAGTGAGAAATTTTATTTTAACTTCCCCCCTCTCTCAAACAGGGCTTCATTCCTTACTCTTATTACTTTGCTTTCCCCAACTTCTCAAAATAATTTTTCTTTACTGTAGACATCTCATATTTACTTCTCTCTCGTACGATATTCTTATTACTTTTCCGACTTTATTAAATTTCATCCAGTTGTCATTTTTATAGACACTGCTGTGGTTTTTTCCTGCAATTTTCCTACTGTTAGCTCAATACCTTATTAATTTTACTTTAAAGATTTTTTATTTATTTATCTTTAGAGAGGAAGGGTAGGAGAGAGGGAGAGGGAGAGAAATATCAATGTGTGGTTGCCTCTCATGTGTCCCCTGCTGGGAACTGGCCTGCAACCCAGGCATGTGCCCTGACTGGGAATCGAACCGCGATTGTTTGTTTCACAGGCCCGCGCTCAGTCCACTGAGCTACACCAGCCAGGGCTTCAATACCTTATTAATTTTACTTTAAACCTCATAATATATTCTTCCTTTTTCTCACCCAATTTTTGCACTTGCCCTTCTGTGTTTTATTTACATTTATATTTTGTTCTCTCCCTTTCTTCTCCTTGGTTTTACCTTTACTTTTAACAATTCTCCTGTCCCTTCCCACTCACAAACATTTTCACCTATTTTAGTCATCTCATATTCCCTTTATCCTATTTATAATAGTTGTAATCTCTCTTCACCTTTGTTACTCCTTGCTCAATTGCAGTTGATATTGCTGATGTGGTAGGGGGGTTGCTGGCATAGGTTTGGTTGTATGGTACTACTACTTTGTTAAACAATACCTGTACAACAGCATACAAGAAAATGTGGGAGTTGTGACTACCAGCAAGCCTGATGGAGGGGAGAACCCCCCAACAAAGAAGCCACAAACAAGTAAATCCCAGATACAATAAGAGAACCCACACAAATGGAAGAAAGAGCAGTTGTATAACATTAAGACAAGGAGATCAAAGAGACTGTAGCACTGAGTCACACAGAACTTCTACCACTGAAATTCAACCCATGAAAACAGGCAGACAAAGCAGAGCACCCTGAAGGCAGAAACAAACAAAAAGACTCACCTAAAATGGAGAGACAAAATAAGAATACCCAGTCGAAAGTAATGGAGGAATCCTCAGTAAAAGAGCTAAATGAAATAGAGGCTAGCAAACTCTCAGACAGAATTGAAAAAATAGTTATAAGTATGCTCAAGAAACTCACAGATGACTACAAGGAACTGAGTGGGAACTAAAACAGCATGAAAAAGGAAATAGAAACTATAAACAAGAACCAGGAAGAAATGAAGAATACAATGTCTGGAGTAAAAAAAAAAAAAAATACACTAGAAGAAACACTAGCAGAATGGATGCAGCAGATGACTGAATTAGTGAGCTGTAAGACAAGGTGGAAAGAAACACCCAGGAAGAGCAACAAAAAGAAAAAAGGAGTAAAAAAAATATGAGGATAGTTAAAGGAAACTTCAGGACAACATGAAATGTAATAACATTCTCATCATAGGAACACCAGAAGGAGAAGAAAAGGGCAGTGGATAGAAAACCCATTTGAAAAAATAATGACAGGAAACTTCTGTAACTTAGAGAAGGGGAAAACCCTGAAAGTTCAAGAAGCACAGGGGGTCACAGTAAAGATGAACCCAGAGAGGCCTATTCCAAGACACATCATAATTAAAATTCCAAATTGTAAAGGCAAAGAAAGAATCTTAAATTCAGCGAGGGAGAAGCAGAAAATAACATATAAGGGAACTCCAATAAGGCTAACAGCATATTTCTCAAAAGAAACACTACAGAGGAAAAGGAAATAGCAAGACATTTCCAAGTACTGAAAAAACAAAGGCCTGCAAAAAAGACTACTTTACCCAGCAAGGCTATCCTTAATGGAAGACAAAATATGGACTTTGCTAGAAAAAAGAAGTTTAAAAGAATACACCTCTACAATATCAGCATAGAAAGACCTGCTGAAAAGGGTGCTTTAAGAAGATTAAGGTATAGAGTAAGAGAGACTGGAATACAGGTATAAAAGGAAACAATGGAAATGAATAAGTACCTATCAATAATAACCTTAAGTGTAAATGGATTAAATGCCTCAATCAAAAGACATAAGGTAGCTGAGTTGATAAGAAGACATGGCTCACATATACACTGTGTACAAGAGACCCATCTCAGAAGAAAACACCTACACAGACTGAAAGTGAAGAGTTGGAAAAAATATTCCAAGCAAATGAAAAGGAAAAAATAACAGAAAGGGTAGTTACATTAGACAATATATATATTTCAAAAGAAAGGCCATAAAAGGAGACAAAAAGATTATTTCATAATTCTAAAGGGAAGATTCCTTCAGGAAGATATAAAAATTGTAAACATATATGCACCTAACATAGAAACACCCAAATATAAAAGGAAAATCTTGGAGGACTTCAAGAAAGATATAGATAGCAACACACTTATAGTAAAGAATTTTGACACCTCATTATCAAAAATACACAGAACTTCCAAACAAAAAATCAACAAAAAATGTGGCACTGAATGACATACTAAATCTAATGAGCTTAACTGATATATGTAGAACCTTTAATCCCCAAAAAGCAAAACAAACAAACCAAAAAAAAAAACAAAACACACACAAAAAAACATTCTTTTTGACTACACATTGAACAGTTTCAAAGATAGACCACATGTTGGGGCAAAAAAACAAAGAAAATAAGCCTAAACAAATTTGAGAAAATTGACATCATATTAAACATTTTCTTGGATTACAATGGCTTGAAACTAGAAACCAACCTCTAGGAAAAAACTCAAAAACAGTCAAATACATGGAGACTGTATAGCATGTTATTAAACAATTAATGGATAAACAGTGAGTTCAAGGAATAAATTCAAGGTTTTTAGTAGACAGTGTGTGGTAGGCAACCACACATTGATGTTTCTCTCCCTTCCTCCCTTTGTTTAAAAAAAGTAAATACATAAAATCTTAAAAAAGAGAGGACCCAAATAAATAAAATAAGAAATCAAAGAGCAGAAATTACAACCAACACCACAGAAATACAAAGGATCATAAGAAATTACTATGAACAAATATATGCCAAGAAATTTGACAATGTGAGTGAAATGGACCAATGCCTAGAAACTCATAATTTTCTAAAACTGAATCAAGAAGCAGAAAGCCTGAAAAGACTGATTACAGCTAGTGAAACTGAAGCAGTAATGAACAACTACCAGCACACAAAAGCCCTTGGCCAGAGAGTTTCACAGGATAGTTTCATGAATAATTAAGGGAAGAGCCAACCTCAATTCTTCTCAAAGTATTCCAAAAAATCCAAGAGTTAAGACTGTCAAACTCTTTTTATGAGGCCAGTATTATCTGAAATTCAGAACCATATAAAGATGCAGCAAAGAAATAAATCTACAGGACAATATTGCTGATGAACAAAGAAGCTAAAAATCATCAGCAAAATATTGCCAAACTGTATCTAGCAATACATTAAAAATATCATACACCATGATCAAGTGTATGTCATTCATCCCCAGGATGTAAAGATTGTAAAATATATGCAAGTCAATAATATAACATCCCATAGAAATATGAACGAAGAAACTACATAATCCTATCAATAGATGCCTAACAAGCATTTGATAAAGAAAACCACCCGTTTATGATTTAAAAAACACTCAGCAAAGTGGGGATAGAGAGAGTACACCTCAACATAATAAAGGCCATAAACAAAACACGTTCAGTACCCATCATATTGATGGGTAAAAGCATAAATCTTTCCCACTAAGATTAGGCATAAGACAAGGGTGTTGGCTTTCACCACTTCCATTAATCATAGTATTGTAATTTCTAACCACAGCAATAAAACAAGAAAAATAAATAAAAGGCATCCTAATTGTCTCTCTTTGAAGATGACATGATCGTATACATAGAAAACCATATAGACTCCACAAAAACTACTCTACTAAATAAATGAATTTAACAAAACAGTGGGATACAGAGACAATATTCAGAAATTAAAGGCATTTTTGTACACTAACAATGAAATATAAGAAACAGGAATCAGGGAAAATCCCATTTACTAGACCAACAAGAAAAATAGAATATTTAGGAATAAACTTAACCAAGGACGCAAAAAACCTGTACTCAGAAAACTACACAACATTGAAGAAAAAAATTAAGAAAGACACAAATAAATAGAAGCATATACTGTATTCATAGATTGGAAGATTAATATTATGAAAATATCCATAGTACCCAAAACAATTTATAGATTCAACACAATCTTATCAAAATACCAATGACAAATTTCGAAGATATAGAACAAACATTTCAAAAATTTACATGGAACAATAAATAACCCTGATTAGGCTCAGCAAATTCTGAGAAAGAAGAACAAAGTAAGAGAGATCACAATACCTTATATCAAACTATATTACAAGGCTACTGTGGTCAAAACAGTCTGGTACTGGTATAAGAACAGACAGAGTTCCGGCCAAGATGGAGGTGTAGGTGGACATGCTGTGCCTCCTTGCACAACCAAAATTAAGAACAACAAAGATTTAGAAACAAGAAAACAACCAGAACTTATAAAAAACTTAACTTTATGGGAGTCCAACAACCATTCATCAAGACCGGTAAGAGGGGCAGAGTTATGGCAGGAAACAGTGCAGGTTGGCAGACCCGAGTGTGCAGGTGGCAGCAGCTGAAAGATCCCAGGCTTGCAGGCAGCAGATAGCAGAAGCCAGGTGCACAGGTGGCAGCTAGCAGACCCCAGGCACAAGGCAGCAACTGTGCAGACCCAGTGAGGCCATGCGAGGCGGCTGGCTGACTAGGTGGTCCCACATTCACAAGCAGATAATCCAGGTGATGGGGAAGCAGCACAAGGGAATGGAATCCAAGAGAGAGCAGAGCAAGCACCATTGTTCCCACTTAGGCCCCGGCCCCACATACAGAGTCATTATCCAGCAACTGGGCTGCCCCACTTTAAGGACCACCTAAGGCTCCACCCCTCCTAATTAACAGCTGTGACTAGAACCAAAAAAAAAAAAAAAAAAACAAAAAACCCAAAATGGCTGAAATAGGAGAACAAATCAAAGCCCCAGAGCCAATTCATGTAAGCAACCAAGAGATAGCTAACCTATCAGATTCACAGTTCAAAGAACTGGTGATCAGGATGCTCACAGAATTGGTTGATTTTGCTCACAAATTAGATGAAAAAATGAAGGCCACAATAAGTGAAATGAAGGAAAATGCACAAGGAACCAATAGAGATGGGAGGAAAACTGGGACTCAAATCAATGGAGTGGACCAGAAGGAAGAAACAAACAAACAAACAGGAAACAAGGAAGAAATAAGGATTCAAAAAAATGAGTAGAGGCTTAGGAACCTCCAGGACATCTTTAAGCATCCCAACATCCAAATTATAGGGGTACCAGAAGGGGAAGAGGAAGAGCAACAAGTGGAAAACTTATTTGAACAAAAAATAAAGGAGAACTTCCCCAATCTGGCAAAGGAAATAGACTTCCAGGAAGTCCAGGAAGCTCAGAGAGTCCCAAAAAAGCTGGACACAAGGAGGAACACACCAAGGCACATCATAATTCCATTAGCCAAGATTCAAATGAAGGAGAGAATTCTAGAAGCAGCAAGGGATAAGAGGACAGTCACCTACAAAGGAGTTCCCATCAGACTGTCAGCTGATTTCTCAAAAGAGACCTTCCAGGCAAGAAGGGGCTGGAAAGAAGTATTTGAAGTCTTGAAAGGCAGGGACCTACATCTAAACTTGCTCTATCTAGCAAAGCTTTCATTTAGAATGGAAAGGAACATAAAGTGCTTCTCTGATAAGGTCAAGTTCAAGGAGTTCATCATCACCAAGCCCTTATTATATAAAATGTTAAAGGGACTTATCTAAGAAAAAGAAGATAAAAAATAGGACAGTAAAAAGACAGCAAACTCACAGATATTAACAACCACACCTAAAACAAAAGCAAACTAAGCAAACAACTAGAACAGGAGCAGAAACACAGAAATGGAGATCACATGGAGGGTTAGCAACAGGGGAGTGGGATGAGTTGAGAGGAGGGGAAAGGTACAGAGAATAAGTAGCATAGATAGTGGGTAGAAAATAGACAGGGTGATGGCAAGAATAGTGTGGGAAATATGGAAGCTAAAGAACTTATGACACATAGACATGAACTAAATGGGGGGAATGTGGGTGGGAGGGGGTGTGCAGGGTAGAGGGGAATGATAGGGGAGAAATGGGTCTACTGTAATAGCATAATCAATAAAATATATTTAAAAAAAGAACAGACACATAGACCAATGGAACAAAGTAAAAATAGAAAGCCCAGAACTGAACTCAAGTCTCTATGGTCAATTAATATTTGACAAAAGTGCAGAAGCATAAAATGGAATAAAGATAGCCTCTTTATAAATGATCTTGGGAGATCTGGACAAGTACATGAAAAAAATGAAACTAGACCAGCAACTTACATCATACACCAAAGTAAATGAAGATGGATAAAAGACTTAAAAAGAAGTTATGATACCATAAAAGTCCTAGAGGGGAACATAGACAGAAAAATTTCAGTTATCCCATGCAGCAACATTTTCACCAATACATTCTCTATTACAAAGGATATAAAGGAAAGAACAAACAAAAGAACCTACAGCAAATAAAAAGCTTCTGGAAAGCTAAAGAAAACATCAGGAAAATGAAAAAGGAAACAACTGTTTGGGAAAACATATTTGCCAATGATACTTTTGACAAAGTTTAGATCTCTAAAATATATAAAGAACTCACTTTGCTCCACACCAGGAAGATAAACAATCCAATAAAAAAATGGGTAAAGGAGCTGAACAGATACTTCTCCAAGGAGAATATATAGAGGGCCCATTGACAAATGAAAAAATGCTCAACATCACTAGCCATCAGAGAGATGTAAATTAAAACTGCAATGAGATACTACTTCACACCAGTCAGAATGGCCATCATAAGCAAATCAACAAACAGGATGTGCAGGTGAGGTTGTGGTGAAAAGGGAATGCTAGTATACTGCTAGTGGAGTAAGGTGCAGCCACTGGAGAAAACATCATGCAGTTTCCTCTTAAAACTAAAGATGGAACTGCTTTTTGATCCAGTGATGGAGTTCATCACCTAAGAATCATGAATCACCAGTACAAAAGAATCTAGGCACAATGTCCATAGCAGCATTATTTACAATTAGCCAAGTGCTGGAAACAGCCTAAGTGCCTATCAGTAATTTAGTGGATAAAAAAACTGGTACATTAACACAATTCAGTACAAGAACAGAAAAGAAGAAAGAACTCTTACCTTTCACAACAGCATGAGTAGAACTGGAGAGTTTTATGGTAAGTGAAATATGCCAGGCAGTGAAAGACAAATGCCATATGATCTCACCTTTAACTGGAACATAATCAACAACAATGACAACAACAAAAACAGATGAAAAAATAGATCCAAAGACATGGAAATAAAGAACAAACTGACAGTGACCATGGGGATTGGGGGAGAAGGATAATAGGGGAAATAAAAGGAAGGGACAAGTCAAGGAAAATGAATAGAGGACTCATGGGCATGGTGAATGGGGGCAGCTAACTGTGTAGCAGGAGAGTACAGTCAAGGGAGAGCAAGGGGAAATCAGGCAGAACAATGGTAAGTGAACAACAATACAAAATTACATTTTAAAAGACTTTTTGTAAACCTTGAAAATGTAGAAGTGTTCTCTATTTTTGGATGTTTGCTTAGACAAGGGTTTGATATGAAGCCTCCTGCTGAGGACCTTTCAGACTATTTAACATAAAAGCCCAATTTTCTGGGTAGGATACCACAATGCTGTGACTGTTACCTCTATATCAGTGAAATGAGACAGTGGGTGGCATTTATACTCATTAGGAGACCTTTTCTGTTTACTTCTTCTGACCTGATTACATCTGGCTAGGGTTCTCTCCTCTGACCTGAAGGAAATCATTACCTGGGCCTTAAGGAAGAAAACTCTATCTTGATTTGAGACTTGCTACTGAGTGCATGTGGTAGAGGTGTGTCATTATGGACCTAAAGTGTACCTGATGTCAATCAGGAGACAGGAAAAGACTAGCACTGACCCGGCCAGGACAATAGACAGCCTGTGACTGAACTCTGGCTGTTTGACATCTGTAAGACAATGTGAATTGTTGCGTTTGAGAAATTTAGCTTGCAAGACAGATGACTTATGAATAGGCCAGATAGTGAAAGTCTTCCTTTCTGCCATAAATCAGTCTATGTAAGGGTGCCCTTCACTTTACTGTTGTAGACTCCAGCCTGCAGAGTCTGCATGTTGTGGCTGAAGAAGAGAACAAATCTACAGCAGTCCTGTGGAGAAAAAGGGATGGTACAGGTACTCTCTTAAGATGACAGTCCTACAGCTGCTTCTCTCAAGGGGAGAGCACCTTGGCCACTCTCTCAAGGGGAGAGCCCCCTGATCCTTGCCTGGACAAGCTTTTATTGTTTCTGTCAGGTATTATTATCTATTACATAGAATGTTGTCTACATTTTAGGAACAATAGCAATGAAAATAACAAATGCAGAAGGGAAAGGTGGTGAGCTGATTATGCTCCATCCTTGGGAAAATTCATACAGGCTTTGGAAATTACCTTGAAGATATGCAATAAACATCTACTGTTTCAGATCAGGGTGAGCATGTTTACATGCTTCTTCACTTTCCCTCTTTGAAACTGGTTGGAATGGATACAACTGAGTCACCTAAATCCTGAGAATGATAATGTCAAACACACTAGAAAGGCAAATTTGTAGAATAAGAATATAGACTGGGCTCATTTAGTGCACCAATATTTTGGAGTTTCAATATCAATAACAGATTTCCACTCGGTTTCTTTTTCTTTTTTATATGTTATGCTTAGGATTTGTTGTGATCCCTGAATCAAAAGGAGTTTATATTTCCTTAAGTCTAGAAATTTCTTGACCATTAAAAACAATTTTCTCTTTTATTTTCTGTAATCATCTGAAAAGTATGAAATAAGAGTTTATATTAAGCCTCTTATTCAGCCTATGTGCTCTTCTAGGACTGTTATGGTGTCACTATTTATATTTAAGTATTTTATGCATCTTCAGTTTATTTTTCTGTATGAGGTAAGTTGGTGGTTGAGTTTCCTTTTTCTGTATGATGTAGATGTCAAGCTCTCCCACCACCATTTGTTGAAGAGACTATTTTTACTCTATATTATGCTCCTGCCCCTTTTGTCAAATATTAATTTACCATAGAGGCATGGGTTTCATTCCTTGCTCTCCATTCTGTTAGATTGATCTATATGTGTCTGTTCTTATGCTATACCAGACTGTTTTGATTACAGTTGCCTTGTATTATAGTTTGATAACAGGTACTTTGACCCTTCCTACATTGTTCTTCTTTCTCAATATTCCTGAGGGTATTCGGGGTCATTTATGGTTCCACATACATTTTTGCAGTATTTGTTTTACATATGTGAAGTATACCATTGGTATGTTAATAGGGATTACATTGAACTATAAATTGCTTTGGGTAGTATAAACATTTTGATGATGTTAATTGTTCTACATACATATCAGGAAAAACTCAGATATTCCATGAAGCAATATTGTTACTGATAAGTCCTGTAGAGCAAGGGACATAAGGGCAGAATAGACAAGGGGGACTTCATCAAAACAAAAATCTTTTGCACAGCTAAAGAAAACATCAGCAAAATGAAAAGGGAACCAACCATATGGGAAAACATATTTGTTAAAGAAAACTCAGAAAAAGGTTTGTTCTCCAAAACATATAAAGAACACACACAACTCCACACCAGGAAGACAAACAATCTGATTAAAAAATAGACAAAATACTTCAACAGACACTTCTCCAAGGAGGACATACAGAGGGCCCAGAAACATATGAAAGGATGCTCATCATCACTACCCATCAGACAGATACAAATTAGAGCCACAATGAAATACCACTTCACAGTGGTCAGAATGACCATCATAAACAAATCAATAAAAAAGTGTTGGAGAGAATGTGAAGAAAAGGGAACCTTAGTGAACTGTTGATAAGAATGCAAACTGCTGCAGCCACTGTGGAAAATACTATGGATTTTCCTTAGAAAACTAAAAATGGAACTGCCTTTTGACTCAGTAATTCTACTGCTGAGTTTATACCCTAAGAGCCCTGAAAAACCAATGCAAAAGAACTTATGTACCCCAATGTTCATAGCAGCATAATTTACAACAGCCAAGTGCTGGAAGCAACCTAAGTGCCCATCAGTAAATGAATGGATTAAAAAATTATGGTACATTTGAGGGAGGGAGCTGGGTCAACCACTGAAATGGGCTGAGCAATCCTGGTCACCACCGCACAACTGCGGGCTGAGCAATTGTGGTTTCCCCACGATTGTGGGCTAACCTAGGTCACCGCGCAACTGTGAGCTGAGCTATTGTGATCACCATGCAACAGCAGATGGAGGCACATGTGAACTGAGATGGCTGCATGAAAATAGGCACCCATACATGAACACACACAGTTGCGGAATCATAGGCACGTGCGAAAGTATAGGCGCTGGCCACTGGAGGCAGCTGTGGGACCATAGTTGCCAGTGCACGTGCGAGCGTGCAAACATAAACAGCTTGGGGCCATAAGCGTATGTGCGAGATGGCTGCGGGATTGTAGGACCCGAGCCACCATAAAAAGCTGCACAGGGGCCAACGCAGATGGCTGCATGCAAACAGAGACCCGAGCTCACACCCATAACCTCGGGGAACTGTGCGCAGACCAGGAAGCTCAGAACACACCCCAAAAGCCCTGTGGGGAGAGGTGCCAGACTAACTCTGGGGACAGTAGCACAATGATGACTGAGTGCTGAACACAGAGAAAAGCAATACCATCACCCCTTGGCCATTGCAGCCAGCAAAACCAGAAAAACTGGCTCCACAAGTTTGAAAACAGCAAGAGTTCTTTGTTTGTTTGTTTTTTTGTTGTTTGTTTTTTTGTTTTGCTTGTTTTTTTGTTATGTGTCTGTTCATTAAATTGTTTTTAATTATTAAGTCTTTATTATTTTTATTTTCTTTTTTACTCCCCAACTCCTGTTGCCTCTCTTTACTTCTTTCTTGTTTTATTCCCTCTTCCTTTCTTTCCAATTTTAGCTCTTCTTCCTTCCTCTTTTTTCTTCTTTCTTCTTCCTTCATTTTCCCTCTCTTCTCTTTTTAAACACCCACGAGTGAGACAAAAAAAAAATAAAGAAACCTGGAACTGTGGAAAAAAAACAGAGTAGGTCACAAAAAGAGGGTATCCTAGCAGATGAGATAGTGGAAGCTGTGAACAACAGAATATCCAAAGGAGAATCCACCGCTGAACCTCACAGGTATTCTACCACAGAAGGTGACACCACAAACCCAGGGAGCCAGAACAGATCAATTTAAGAAGTTGCCACTAACAACAAAAGTCTTACAAACTATAGGAAGACAAAGAAACAACCCCCAAATGAAAGAAAAGGAGGAAGCTCCACAAAGAATGCGAAATGAAATAGAGGCAACTCAACTATCAGATATTGAGTTCAAAGCAATGATTGTCAGGAAGCTCCATGAGCTCTCAATGAGCTACCAGAAACTACAGGGAAGCTACGATGAACTCACTGCAAACTATATCAACATGAAAAAGGAAATAGAAACTATGAAAAAGGGCCAAGAGGAAATGAAGAATACAATTTCTGAACTGAAGAACACACTAGAAGGAATGAAAAGCAGAATTGATGAAGTAGAAGATCAGATAACCAAGTTGGAGGACAAAATAGAAAAAAACACCAAGAATGAGCAAGATAAGGAAAAGAGCTCAGAAAGAATGAAGAGGGGTTAAGAGAAATGCAAGACAACATGAAACATAATAATATCCGTATAATAGGGATACCAGAAGGAGAAGAAGAAGAGCAAGGGATAGAAAACCTGTTTGAAAAAGTAATGATGGAAAACTTCCCTAATTTGATGAGACAAAAAGCCACACAAATCCAGGAAACACAGAGAGTGCCAATCAAGAGGAAACCAAAGAGTCCCACTTCAAGATACATCATCATTAAAATGGCAAAATTCCAAGACAAAGAGAGAATCTTAAAGGCAGCAAGGGAGAAACAGGAAGCAACATACAAGAGAGCCCCGATAAGGTTACCACGTGACTTCTCAATGGAAATGCTCCAAGCCAGAGAAGAATGGCAAGAAATATTCCAAGCAATGAGAACCAAAAGCCTGCAACCAAGACTACTTTATCCAGCAAGGCTTTCAGGCAAGATAGAAGGCTAAATAAGAAATTTTCCAGGCAAAAGAGGTCTAAAAGAATACATCTCTACCAAAACAATTCTGCAAGAGATACTAAAGGGACTGCTTTAAGTAAAGAAAGGAAGAGAGAGAGAGAGAGAGAGAGAGAGAGAGAGAGAGAGAGAGAGACAGGTATGAAAATGGCAATGAATAACTACCTATCAATAACAACCTTAAATGTAAATGGATTAAATGCTCCAATCAAAAGACACAGAATCGCTGAATAGAAAGAAAGCATGACCCACCCATATGCTGCCTGCAACAGAACCAACTCAGGACATAAGACCTACACAGACTCAAAGAGGAGGGCTGGAAAAAAATTTTCCAAGCAAATGGACAGGAAAAAAAAGCCAAGGTAGCAATACTCACATCAGACAAAATGGACTTCAAAAGAAGAGCCATAAAGAAAGATCCAGAAGGTCACTTCATAATACTAAAGAGAAGAATCCACCAAGAAGACATAAACATTGTAAATATATATGCACCCAACATAGGAGCACCTAAATACATCAAGAAAATCTTAGAGGACTTCCAGAAAGATACTGAAAGCAACACAATTATAGTCGAGAATTTTAACACTCCACTGTCAAAAATGGAAAGATCTTCCAAACAAAATATCAACAAAGATATTGTGACATTGAATAACACTGTAGAGGAAATGGGCTTAAAGGATATATAGAGAGAGCCCTTCATCCCAAAGAAACTAAATACACTTTCTTTTCAAATGCACATGGAACATTTTCAAAGATAGACCAAATGATAGGACACAGAACAAGCCTGAACAAATTCAAGAAAATTGAAATCATACCAAGCATTTTCTCTGACCACAAGGGACTGAAACTAGAAACCAACCCCAGGGGAAAAAACCCCCCAAAAAACCCTCAAAATCATGGAGATTGAATAGCATGCTATTAAACAATGAATGGGTCGAGAATGAAATTAGGGAGGAAATCAAAAAGTTTCTGGAAACAAATGATAATGAACTCACATCAATCCAAAACTTATGGGACACAGCAAAGTCCTCAGAGGGAAGTTTATACTGATACAGGCCTAGCTAAAAAAGATAGAAACATCTCAAACAAACAACCTAACCCTATGCCTACAAGAACTTGAGGATCAACAACAAAGACAGCCCAGAGCAAGTAGAAGGAAGGAAATAACCAAGATCAGAGCAGAATTAAATGACATAGAGACTAAAAGCACAATCCTAAAGATCAATGAATCCAGGAACTGGTTCTTTGAAAAGTTCAACAAAATCCACAAGCCTTTAAACAGGCTCATCAAGAAAAAAGAGAGAGGACTCAAATAAACACAATCAGAAATGAAACAGGATAGATTACACCTGACACCACAGAAATACAAAGAATTGTAAGAAATTACTGTGAAGACCTGTATGCCAAGAAATTTGAAAACCTAGGTGAAATGGACAAGTTTCTCAAAAAACGTAATCTTCCAAAACTCAATGAAGAAGAAATATAAAGCCTGAACAGACAAATAACAGCTGATGAAATTGAAGCATTAATCCAAATGCTTCCAACACACAAAAGCCCTAGAACAGATAGTTTTGCAGGAGAATTCTACAAAGCATTTAAGAAAGAGCTAACTCCTATCCTTCACAGACCATTCAAAAAAATCCAAAATGATGGAAGACTCCAAAACTCTTTTTATGAAGCCAGAATCATTCTAATCCCAAGACCAGATAAAGACACAACAAAGTAGAAAAATTTCATGCCAATAACTGTGATGAACATAAATGCTGAAATTCTTAACAAAATATTGGCAAACTGCATCCAACAATACATTAAAAAGATAATACACCATGTCCAAGTGGGATTCATTCCAGAGATGCAAGGATGGTTCAACATTTGCAAATCAGTAAATGTAATTCATCACATAAACAAAAGCAAGACAAAAATCACATGATCATATCAATAGATGTGGAAAAATCATTTGATAAGGTACAACACCCATATATGATAAAAACACTCAGCAAAGTGGGAATAGAGGGAGCATTCCTCAACATAATAAAGATCATAGATGAGAGACCTAGAGCCAACATCATACTCAACAGGCAAAAACTAAAATCTTTTCCACTACGATCAGGAATGAGGCAAGGTTGTCCACTTTCACCACTTCTGTTCAATATAGTGTTGGAAGTCTTAGCTATAGTGATTAGAAAAGAAAAGTAAATAAAAGGCATCCAACTTGGAACGGAGGAAACAAAACTTTCATTGTTTGCAGGTGGCATGATTGTGTACATAGAAAATCCTATAGAGTTGGTCAAAAAACTGCTCCACCTGATAAATGAATTTGGCCAAACAGCTGGATAGAAAGTCAATATCCAGAAATCAAAGGCATTTTTGTATACCAACAATGAAACAGCAGAAGTAGAAATCAAGAAAAAAATCCCATTTGATATAGCAAAAAGAAAAATAAAGTACCTAGGAATAAAACTAACCAAGGAAGTAAAAGACCTGTATGCAGAAAACTACACAACACTGAAGAAAGAAATCAAGGAAGACACAAACAAATGGAAACACATACCGTGTTCATGGATCGGAAGAATTAACATCATCAAAATGTCCATACTTCCCAAAGCAATCTACAGATTCAATGCAATACATATTAAAGTACCGATGGCATGTTTCACAGACATAGAACAAACACCTCAAAAATTTATATGGAATAATAAACGACCTAGAATAGTGGCAGCAATCTTGCGAAAGAAGAGCAAAGTAGGAGGGATCACAATACCTGATGCCAAACTGTATTACAAGGCCACTGTAATCAAAACAGCCTCGTGCTGGCATAAAAACAGGCATGTGGACCAGTGGAATAGAACAGAGAGCCCAGAAAGAAACCCAAGTCTCTACAGTCAATTAATATTTGACAAAGGGGGCAGCAACATAAAATGGAGTGAAAATAGCCTCTTCAACAAGTGGTGTTGGGAGAACTGGACAGCTACGTGCAAGAAAATGAAACTTGAGCACCAACTTATGCCATACACAAAAATAAATTCAAGGTGGATAAAAGATATAAATATAAGCCATGATACCATTAAAGTCTTAGAGGAGAATATAGGCAGGAAAATCTGATATTCCACACAGCAACATTTTTACTGATATGTCCCCTAAAGCAAGGGACATAAAGGAAAGAATAAACAAATGGGATCTCATCAGAATAAAAAGCTTCTGCATGGCCGAATAAAACAGTATTAAAATAAAAAGAGAACCAACTGTATGGGAAAACATATTTACCAATGATACCTCAGACAAGGATTTAATCCCCAAAATATATAAAGAACTTACACGACTCCACTCTAATAAGACAAGCAACCCAATTAAAAAATGGGCAAAGGATTTGAACAGACACTTGTCCATGGAGGACATACAGAGGATCCAGAGACACATGAAAAGATGCTCAGTATTGCTAGCTATCAGAGATATGCAAATTAAAACAACAATGAGATACCACTTGACACCAGTCAGAATGGCCCTCATAAACAAAGCAACAAACAGGAAGTGTTGGAGAGGTTGTGGAGGAAAGGGGATTCTAGGGCACTGTTGGTGGGATTGCAGACTGGCACAATCACTTTGGAAAGCAGTATGGAATTTTCTCAGAAAACTAAAAATTGATCTACCTTTTGATCCAACTTTTCCACTGCTAGTATTATATCCTAAGAACCCTGAAACACCAATCCAAAAGAACCTATGCACCTACGGAGGTTTGTAGCAGCATAATTTCAAATAGCCAAGTGTTGGAAACAACCTAGGTGCCCATGAGTAAACAAATGGATCAAAAAACTATGGTACATTTACACAGTGGAATTCTTTTTTAAAAATCCTTTTTATTTTTAATCAGTATTTTTTAAATTATTGATCTTGTACAGTTTTCTGTCTGTTACACCCCCCATCCCACCACCCTAGCCCTTCCCACCTCCCTCCCATTTCCACCCCCCGTAGTTTTTGTCCATGTGTCCTTTATACTTGTTGCTCTAAACCGTTCCCCTTTTCCCCTGAAGTTCCCTCCCCTCTCCCCTTTGGTCACTGTCAGACTGTTCTTAATTTCAGTGTCTTTGGTTATATTATGTTTGTTTGTTTGTTTGTTTTGTTTAATTAGGTTCCTGTTAAACGTGCGATCATATGGTATTTGTCTTTCACTGCCTGGCTTATTTTGCTTAGCATGATGCTCTCCAGCTCCATTCATGCTGTAGCAAATTGTAGGAGCTCCTTCTTTCTTTCTGCTGCATAGAATTCTGTTGTGTAAATGTACCACAGTTTTTTGATCCATTCATTAACTGATTGGCACCTAGGTTGCTGCCAACACACAATGGAATTCTATGAAGCAGAAAGAAAGGAGCTCCTACCCTTTGCAACAGCATGGATGGAAATGGAGAGCATCATGCTAAGCGAAATAAGCCCGGAGTTGAAAGACAGATAGCATATGATCTGACCTTTAACAGGAACCTAATCAACAAAAGAAACCAACATGCAAAATATAACCAAAGACATTGAAATTGAGAACAGGCTGACAGTCATGAGAGAGGAGAGGGGAGGGAATTTAAGGGTAAAAGGGGAAGCAATTAGAGCAACAAGTATAAAAGACACGTGGACAGAAACTATGGGGCGTGGTAATCGGAGGTTGGTGGGAAGGGCTGGGGTGTTGGACCGGGATGTGAGTAGAAGACAGAAACCTGTACAAGAACAAGAATTAAAATAAATAAAGAATAAAAGAATATTATATAAACCTAAAAAAATCATGGTTCATTTATACAATGGAGTACTATGTGGCAGAAAGGAAGAAGGAGCTCCTATCTTTTGAGAAAGCATGGATGGATCTGGAGAGCAGTGGGCTGAATAAAATAAGCCAGGCAATAAAAGAAAAATATTATCTTATCTTACCTATAAGTGGACCCTAATCAACAAAACAAAGAGCAAGCAAAATATAACCAGATATGTTGAAATTAAGAAAAATCTGACAGTAACCAGAGGGGAGGTTGGAGGGGACAATGCAGGGAAAAGTGTGAAGAGTTGTCAGGAACATGTACAAAGGACACATGGACTAAGCCGATGGGAGTTAGGATCAAGTGTGGGAAGTGTGGATGGCTGGGGTTGAGGATAGTGGTGAGAGGAAAATGGAAACGAGTGTATTTGAACAATAAAAAATGTGAAAAAATAAAATATTTTAAAAAGAACTCAAATCAGCCATTGCAAAGAACCTATGCATCCGAATGTTCATAGCAGTACAATTTACAATAGCCAAGTGCTGGAAACAGCCTAAGTGCTCATCAGTAAATGAGTGGATCAAAAACTGTGGTACATTTACACAGTGGAATACTACACAGCAGAAAGAAAAGAGGAGCTCCTACTCTTTAGGACATCATGGATAGAACTGGAGAGCATTATGTTAAGTGAAATAAGCTAGGCAGTAAAAGACAAATATCATATGATCTCACGTATAAGTGGAACCTAATTGACAAACAAACAAGCAAATGAAGTAGAACCAGAGACATGGAAATTAAGAATAAACTGACAGTAACCAGAGGAGAGTGGGGATGGGTATAATGAGGGATATGAAGGGAAGGGTTTTCAAGGAACAAGTAGAAAGGCCCTACAGACAAAGCCAAAGTTGGGTAGGACTGAGGGTGGGATATAGGAGTAGGTGGGGGGTGGGAGAGTAGTGAGAGGAAATTGGAGACCACTGTGCTTGAACAACAGTAACTAATACAAAAAAAGGAACTCAGCAAAATAAACAGGAAAATTCTCACTGTGAACAAGAAAAAAAACGCCTCTTATTCACATTACATCCTTCTTAACATCTCTGACAGAGTACATACCTCTTGACAGAAAATCTCTCAGTGATGTTCCCTGAGGAATAGCTTGAGATTCATCTTCAGTTTCTAATCACTTGTTTATGCCTTATTTGACATTGACATCTCAATTCCATTGTTTATACTTAGAGAATGTTTCTTTGGTTCTTTTTCAGATTTGTGTGCTCTCTTGCGATAATAGTATGCCTAGTTCCATAAATTCTATATAGTGTCTTTTATCTTTTAAATAATGTAAACATGGTTATTTTATGTTCCATAATTGAGAGAGCCTATGTAACTGAAATTGAGGATAAATTTAATTCTGCTGATTTTTTTTCTAATTGTCATGAGGTGCTGCCTTATTCCTGTGTGTTTTGTAATTTTGAGTTAGAAACTTACAATTGACAGAGGTTTTTCTGCAGTTATTTTTCAAAGATTTTATTTATTTGTTTTTAGAGAGAGGGGAAGGGAAGGAGAAAGACAGGGAGAGAAACATTAATGTGTGGTTGCCCTACTGAGGACCTAACCCAGGCATGTGCCCTGACTGGGAATCAAACCTGCAACCCTTTGGTTTGCAGGACCAGGCTCAATCCACTGAGCTACACCAATGCAGGCTCAAAGTTATTTTTTATTGTTCGATTATAGTTGTCCCCATTTGCCCCCATTACTCTACTCTGCCCTACCAATCCCCTACCTACCACATTCAATTCTCCCTCCATTGTCCTTGTCCATGGGTTCTTTATACATGTTCCTAGACTTGGCCCTCCTCCATCTTTCTCCCTTAAAATATCTGGCTCAAGGGAGCATCTTTTTGTGGTAATATACTTTCACTCTGTCTGGGTCTTTGGACAAGGGTCAAGACAGGTCCCTTTTCCAGCTGGGGCTTTCCCTTTACCATATTGTTAGTACTAATTCAATTGAGATTCAGACAAGTTCTCTCTCTCTCTCTGAATACCTGTGAATGCACATGACCCTTGGTTAGTAGGATCTGTGAAGATGCAGGTGTGTCGATAGCCTAACTGTGTTACAACACTGTGGTCTCTTCTCTTTTGGACACCAAGGATTTCTCTCTTATGAGCTTACTATTTGTATAAACTGATGTTGATGCTACAATGTTCAGCTTTTGTGGGTGTTTCATATTGGCACATTATTTATGAATTTATTTTGGAGTGGAAATAAAATTGTGTAATGAATTCTAAGATGAAAATCACTTTGGCTCTTACAAATATTTAAATTAGTCATGGTTTGTTCATGTGTGTGTTTCTGCATACACATATGTAAACTTTAATTACTAGAAATCTAATACCTACATGAAATATGTGCTAAGTATCTTGGAACTTTCTACATATTTCAATTCTTGCCAATGCAGTCTTAACATAAGGCAGTTTTAAACACTTTTTTCCTTTCCTTTATATTAATAGACTTATTTGTACATCTTTATTCATTCAATCACTAATGCACCAATTAATTTTCCAGAGCCACCTATGTTCTGTGTAGTCTAATTCCACAGGAAAATCCAAGCAGACTAACTCAGGCAATTCAAATTTGTTTTTAATAAACCCTAAGCTGCTAATTTTTTAATTTCAATTGATTAAAAAATTCCTCATAATTTCACATTCATTAAGTAAAATGTAGCAGAGTTTCAAAACATGTTTTAATAGTTGTGGGTTTTTATTAGTTATTTGCCCTTATTTGAGTACTCATCAACATTAAACATTAGTGTAGTATCACATTGCTCTAGCTCTAGTATTGCCTCATACATGGATTCATGTAAGTAGGTATAAAACATGCTTTGTGGCTCACAGGAGATAAAATATTTGTATCGGTAAGTCTGAAATGTCACTTGTATATCTGATATAAAAGTGAATCATCAAATGTTAACTTGGTCACGTACTCTGTTTCTGTGTATAGGCTGCAAACTTTTCAAATGTGCTGTTCTTTGCTGTTAGAAGAAAAGGATTTTGCAACATGTGGCATTTTTGAAAATGACACATATAGAAAAACATTTCAAGGTAAACACAGTAGCAGGTAGAGTGGGTTTCCTACAAAAAATGTCCAGACCCACCTCTTGCTCTGCATTTGATCTCCAGTGTTTGACATGAAGTCATTTGGGTGTGTATGTCAGTCTTGTGAACTGCTGCTTCAAATGAAGCTCCCTGGTAGCTTCATGTGGCAGAACCAATGATTACTTTAGATTTTTCCATTTTGTATTTGATTTTAAGACTCTTTTTTGTCCCTTTTCATCTCTTGACCTTCGTTCTGTTCATGTAAGTCTGGAAAACAAACAGGGCACTCTTCCTGACTTGTTGCATGACTATATCAAACCTACTTAGTCCAGTCCTCCCTTGGTTGTTAGATATCTGACCCACAGGGGAGAGCTTTATTATAATCTTCCTTCAAGAGCTGAATGTTTTTAGCATGCATTCTGAGCCCTTATGATATTCTTCTGTCTGTACACTTTGCATATCATGTTTGTGTTTATCTGTACCTGTATCCTGAACAAATTGCATGTTAAAGAGGAAGCAAACACTGGTGCAGGGTGTTGGCTGCTGTTGGGAGGGGTGGCATTGCATGCATCATGGAGAAGATACCTTGGGCCACAGATGGTGAACCATGGGAAAGGCAGTGCCTTCCAGGTCTCTGTAGGCTGCACTGCTGAACAACAAGAAAACAAAGATGTGAGAACATGCGTAAATGAGAGCATAGTCTCCACACACCCAAGCAGGGACACCAAGAAGACATCTGTTCCTCATTCTACACCACTGATCCTTGGCAGGGACTATGATTGCCCAGGAAAACACAGGATAGGAAATACATTGAGCACACAGAAAAGCCTTGCACTTTGAACAGGACTGATTTAGGATTTTCTTTTCCTCCTAAACAAGCATCAACACACATTGTATCAATATACCATGCTATTCATATTGAAGAACAAAGTCTTCAAAAACAAAAAATGAATAGGCTTTGTATTCCAAACAAATTCTAGGGGATCTGATGATATTTGATATACAATATGATTAAGAAACCTGGATATATAGTTGAAATGGTTGAAAACTGAAGAAGTTTAGTGTAAATTTAGCTAAATTTATGAAGGCATTGCCAATAAAGCCCAACTTTGAATTTCAGGAACTCTGATGTTGTAAGATTATGAATATAACATTCTGTAAAATATTATTCAATGCTAATGTCTGATGAATTAATATGATTAACATTTTTGTTAAAATAAAATCAGTTGGAAAGAAAGAAAGTAATGTGAAATGAAATAAGAGGTTTCAGAGAGAGACCCATGATAAGTTCTGGCTCCATTGCATGCTGATTCTGACCATGGCATGCCACTTCTCTAAGCCAGAGTTTCCTTCTGAATGTATTCTTCACCCATTACCCTCAGGGGCATATGTTCCAAGACCACCAGTGGAATGCCTAAAACTTTGGATAGTATCAAACCTGTTATGTGCTATATTTTTTTCTAGTACGTACATATACTTTATGGCTTTTCTTTGGCATATCTGAACTGCCAGCATTGATACTCTTGAGGTTTAGGGCCATTATTAAGTAAAATAGGGGTGTCTTGAACAGAAGCACTGTGATATGATGACAGTTGATCTGATAACCGTGACAGCTACTAAGTGACTAATGGGTGAGGAGTGTTTAAAGTGTAAGACACTGGACCAAGGTGTAATTCATGTTCCCAAGTGGAACACAGTTGGTGGCCCAAGATTTCATCGTGCTACTCAGAACAATGTGCATTTTATTTTATTTTATTTTATTTTATTTTATTTTATTTTATTTTATTTTATTTTTTTAATCAGTATTTTTTAATTGTTGATATTGTACAGTTTTCTGTCTTTTACCCCGCCCCAGCCCACCACCCCAGCTCTCCCCACCTTCCTCCCATTTCCACCCCCCCATAGTTTTTGTCCATGAGTCCTTTATACTTGTTGCTCTAAACCGTTCCCCTTTTCCCCTGAAATTCCCTCCCCTCCCACTCTGGACACTGTCAGACTGTTCTCAAATTCAGTGTCTTTGTTTATATTATGCTTGTTTGTTTGTTTTGTTGATTAGCTTCCTGTTAAAGGTGAGATCATATGGTATTTGTCTTTCATTGCCTGGCTTATTTCGCTTAGCATGATACTCTCCAATTCCTTCCATGCTGTCGCAAAGGGTAGGAGCTCCTTCTTTCTTTCTGCTGCATAGAATTCCATTGTGTAAATGTACCACAGTTTTTTGATCCATTCATTAACTGATGTGCATTTTAAACCTAGGGATGCTTATTTCTGGAATGTTCCATTTAATATTTTTGGACTGTGGTTAACTAAAACTGTAGAAAGTGAAACAGTGGATAAGGGGACTACTGTTAACTGGAACAGGGGAACCACCTTGCAGAGTAATCACCCTGTAAAAATTAAACAGGATGACATCTACTATTGCTCAACGTATGCTACTTTGGTAAAGAGACTTACATAGCACGTCCATATTCAAACATTTGTTAAGTGTTTTGTGGTTAGCAGGAGAAGTGAACCGCAATTAGTATAGGTATTCATTTCTCTGTGCCCTGTAATAGATACAGTTACCAGAAAGTATATTAATCCTTTTGACATATTATTTATAATGCTTTGTTTCACATTATCTTTTCTGTTATAATTAGTCTAGAGTGTATAAAATGTAAGTGTTTTCTGGGGTAACAGAAGGACTATATAGAAAAATAGTATTATTGATCCGTTATTCCAAATTTGGCAATAGCTATCAAATTTCTCTAAGGAAAGTGAAATTATTGTCTTTCCTTTTATGAGATGAACTGCATGATGTAAACAAAATGCATATAAAAGCCCACACATAACAAACTATCTTTTCTTGATTGAGACATCTGAAGGGGGTCTATATCTAACTCTGTAAAGACAGCATAATTTTGACATTTAAGTAGCTTAAATACTTTTTCATAAGAGTGACAATATGCTGCATCTGTGGTATTCTGCAGTTTAAGTATGATATTCCTATGTGTACTTTTTGGGGGATACATATCTCGCTTTGTGTGCTCTGAACTTTGTGGTTTAGTATCCATCATTAAATTTGTAAAATTCTCAGGCATTACTTCAGCTATTTTTCTACTACTCACTATTCTCATTTTGGGATTCCAGTTATGAATATATTACACCTTTTGAAATTATACCACAGTTCCTTCATATTCTGTTCTATTCTTTACATCACATTATCTTTTTACTTCTCAAATTTTAGATGTTTTATTGACCTGTCTAGAAGGTCACTGATTCCTTCTTGAGCTGTGCCCAATTTGCAGATGACCCTACAAAATTCACTATTTTTATTGTTGTTCAAGTACGATTGTCTCCACTTTTTCCCCACTAACCTCTCCCATCCCACCCATTTTACCCGCCGCCCTCAATCCCACCCACCTTTTGCTTTGTCCATGGATCCTTTATATTTTTTTCTTGAAGACCCTTCCTTTCCTTACCCCTATTATCCTCCTCCCCGCTCCCCTCTGGTTACCATCAATTTGTTCTTTATTTCCATGTCTCTGATTCTATATTGTTAGCTTGTTTTGTTGATTAGGTTCCATTAATATGTGAGAACATATGGTATTTGTCTTTCACTGCCTAGCTTATTTCACTTAGCATAATTCTCTCCAGTTCCATCCATGGTGTCATGAAGGGTAGGAGCTCCTTCTTTCTATCTGCCACTTAGTATTCCATAATATAAATGTACCATATTTTTTGATCCACTCATTTACTGATGGACATTTAGATTGGAAAAGAGTATGGATTTCCTAAAACAACTAAAAATGGAACTTCCTTTTGACCTGACAATTTTATTATTGGAATATAATGTAAGAATCCTGAAATATTAATTCAAAAGAATCTATGCACCCCATTATTCATAGCAGCACAATTTACATCAAAACCATTCTTCATTTCCATCAGTAATTTTTATTCTAGCATTTCATTTTGATTATTTCTTAAAGTTTCCAATCTCTCTGCTTATACTATGCATTCGTTCCTGCATCTGTTGCAATTTTTTCCAATAGAGCCCTTAAAATTTAGTCATAGCTATTTAAAACTAAGTGTGTGTGTATATATATAGATATTAAGCTTGTTTTTATTTCATTTTAATATGACATGTATTTTGAATTTGCAAATCTATTAAATCTTTACAACTAAAAAATAAAAATAAATAAAACTCCATTTGATAATTCCAGATCTGTGTTTCATTCAGTTGCTTACTTTGTTTCTTCAACATTTTTTCTTGCTTTCTAGCTTGCCTTGTGAGTTTCTGAAGAAAGGTAGCCACGATATATTTGAAACAGAAAATGTGGCAAATAAAGTTTTACTGTGAAGTTTTTGGTTAATCTGAAAAGAGTTGAGCTTAATGTTTGGACTGTATAATTTTTGCTATAGCTTTAGGTGTCAACTTCCTCTAGAGTATTTTTTATTTTTGTTCAAATACAGCTGTCTCCATTTACCCCATTCATCTTCTCTGCCTTCCCATATTCAATCCTGCTCCCCACTCCAGTTGTTTTGGTCCATGGATCCTTCATACATGTTCCTTGACTTGACACTTTCCCTTTCTTCCCAAGTTATCCCCATACAACCTACACTCTAGTCACTGTCAGTTATTAATTTCCATGTCTCTGGTCCTATTTTGCTTGCTTTTTGTGATTATGTTCCACTTATAAGTGAAATCATATGATATTTGTATTTCACTTTCTGACTTATTTCACATAGCATAATACTTTCCAGTACTATCCATGCTGTTGAGAAGGTTAGGAGTTCCTTCTTTCTTTCTGCTGCTTAATATTCCATTGTGAAAATGTACCACAGTTTCTTCATCTACTCATTTACTGATGGGCATTTAGGCTTTTTCCAGCACTTGGTTACTGTAAATTGTACTGCTATGAACATTAGGGTGCATAGATTCTTTTGAATTGATGATCCAGATTCTTAGGGTATAACCCCAGCACAGGAATTACTGGACTGAAAGGCAGTTCCATCTTAAGTTTTTTTAGGAAATTCCATCCCATTCCAACCATGGATGTAGCAGTCTGCACTCCCACCAACAGTATACTATGGTTGCTTTTTCTTCACAACCTTGCCAGCACTAGTTGTTTCTTGATTTGTTACTGATGGCCATACTGACTGGTGTGAAGTGGTATCTCATTGTGGTTTTAATTTGCATCTCTCTGATGGCTAACAATGTTCAGTATTTTTTCATGTGTTTATGGGCCCTCTATAGGTCCTCCTTGGAGAAGTATTTTTTCAGGTCTTTTGCCCATTTTATAAATTGAATTGTTTGTCTTCTTGGTGTGGAGTCATATGAGTTCTTATGTATTTTGAAGATCGAACCCTTGTCAGGGATAGCTTTAGCATTACATTTGATTTCCTTTTCATTTTGTTGATGTTTTCTTTAGCTTTGCAGAAGCTTTTTAACTTGATGTAGTCTTGTTTATCTATTCTTTCTTTTATGCCTCTTGCTCTACAGGACATATTGGAAAAACATTGCTTTGTGGAATATCTGAAATTTCCTGCCTATTTTTTCCTCTTGGACCTTCATGATACCATGATTTATATTTAAGCCTTCTATTATCTTCAGTTTATTTCTGTGTATGGTGTAAGTCAGTGGTTGAGTTTCTTTTTTTTTTTTTTCTTTTTTTGCATATAACTGTTTGGATTTCCCAACATTAATGGAGGTGCTGTTTTTACTCCATTTTACTCTCCTACACCCTTTGTCTGATATTAATAGACCATAATGACATGGGTTTATTTCTGGGCTCTCCATTCTGTTCCATTGGTCTATGTGTCTGTCCTTATGTCAGTACTAGGCTACTTTGATTACAGTGTCCTTATATATATACTTTGACATCAGGTACTGTGATCCCTCCTATTTTGTTCTCATTGCTCAGAATTGCTGAGCCTAATCAGGGTTACTTATGGTTCCATATAAATTTTTGAAGTATTTGTTCTATGTCTATGAAATTTGTCATTGATATTTTGATAAGGATTGTGTTGAATCTATTGATTACTTTGCATAGTATGGACATTTTAATAATATTAATCTTCCAATCCATAAATACAAGATATGCTTTCATTTATTTGTGTCTTTCTTAATTTCTTTCTTCAGTGTTGTATAGTTTTCTGAGTACAGATCTTTTACATCCTTGGTTAAGTTTATTCTTAAGTATTTTATTTTTCTAGTTGCTTTAATAAATTTTTTTGGCCCTAATTTCTGTTTTTTATTGTCATTTTTAGTGTACACAAATGCCTTTGATTTCTGAATATTGGCTTTCTATCCCACCATTTTGCTAAATTCAATTTTAGGTCAAATACTTTTTTCATGAAGTCTACAGGGTTTTCTGTGTACTATCATGTCATCTGCAAACAATGAGAATTTTACTTCCTCCTTTCCAATTTTGGCGCCTTTTATTTCTTTATCTCATCTGATCATTGTGGTTAGAATTTCCAATACAATGTTGAACAGAAATGGTGAAAGCAGACACCCTTGTCTTCTTCCTGATCTTAAAGAGAAACGTTTTAGTTTTTGACTGTTGACTATGATGTTAGATGTAGGTTTTTCATATATGGTCTTTATTATGTTGAGCTATGCTCCCTCTATTGCCACTTTGCTGAGTGTTTTTATTATAAGTGTGTGCTGTACCTTATCAAATGCTTTTTCCATATCTATAAAAATGATCATGTGACTTTTGTCTTTCCATATATTTATGTGATGTATTAACATTTACTGATTTGCAAATATTGTACCATCCTTGCATCCCTGGGATGAATCCTACTTAATCATGGTGTATGACCTTTTTAATGTATTGCTGGACATTCTTTGCCAATATTTTTTTGAGGATTTTATTGGCTTTGTTCATGAGTGATATTGGCTTATTGCATTCTTTCTTCATTGTGTCATTACCTAGTTTTGGGATTAGGATGATGCTGGCCTCATAAAAAGAGTTTGTATGTCATCCCTCTTCTTGGATCTTATGGACTAGTTTGAGGATAAGAGTTAGCTCTTCCTTAAATGTTTTGTAACATTCTCCTCTGAAACAGTCTGGTCCAGGGCTTTTGTAAGCAGTTTTTGTTCACTGATCCAATTTCATTTGCACTTACTGGTGTCTTCAGCCTTTCTGATTCTTCTTATTTCAGTTTTGGAGGATTATATGTTTGTAGAAATTTGTCCATTTCATCCAGGTTGTCAAACTTCTTGGCATATATTTGTTCATAGTTATTTCTTATAACCCTTTGTATTTCTGTGCTATTGATTGTAATTTTTGCTCTTTCATTCCTGATTTTATTTATTTGAGTCCTCTCCTTTTTTCTTGATGAGCCTGGTTAAAGGCTTTTCCATTTTGTTTATCTTTTCAAAGAACCAGCTCCTGAATTTATTGATCCTTATAATTGTCTTTTAGCCTCTCTGTCACTTAATTCTGTTCTGATTTTGATTATGTCCTTTCTACTTTCTCTGGACTTTGTTTGTTGTTGTTTCTGTGGTTTTTGTACATGCCAGATTACATCATTTGTTTCATTTCTTTCTATCTCTTTTAGGGAGGCCTGTATCACTATGATCTTCCTTCTCAGGGCTGCCTTCTCTGTGTTCTATAGGTTTCAGGTTGTGTGTTCATTTTCATTTCTTTCCAAAAACTTTTTTGTTTCTTCCTTGATCTCATTACTAAACCATTCATTGTTTAATAGCATGAGATTCAGTGTCCATGAATTTGTATAGTTTTGAGTTTTTCTTTGAAGTTGGATTCTATTCAAGCCATTATGATCCAAGAAAATATTTGATATCATTTGTTTTCTTGAATTTTTCAGGCTTGTTTTGTGTCCTATTATATGGTCTATTTTTGAAAATGTTGCATGTGCACTTGAAAATAATGTGCATTTCTTCTTTGTGATGCAATGTTACACACACACACACATATACTGATTATATATATATATATATATATATATATATATATATATATATATAATCAGTCAAATCTATATAATCTAGGGCATTTTTCAATACCACAACAGCTTTGTTGATATACATTTTTAAGATGTATCCATTGTTGCCAGTGAGGTGTTTTAAAAAGCCCTAGTAGAAGTGTGTTATTTGAATCTTTCTTAAAATCCTTCCAAGATTTTCCTTATATATTTGGGTGATCCCATGTTGGGTTGATATATGTTTACAATGTCTATGTCTTATCGATAGATTATTTCCTTGAATATTATTAATTGTCCTTCTGTATTTCTTTTTATGGCCTTTGTTTTAAAGTATATCTTGTATGATGTAAGTATTGCTACCCTGGCTTTTTTTTTCCTGTCAGTTTCCTTGGAATTTTTTTCAGCTCTTCCCTTTCAATCTGAGAATGTCTTTTGTTCTGAGGTGAGTCACTTGTAGGGAGAATATGTGTGGGCCATATTTTGTTATCCATTCAGCTAACCTATGTTATTTGATGAAGTATTTAATCCATCCACATTTAAGGTTATTACTGATAGATACTTATTCATTGACACTTTCTTCCTTTACATGTGTGTTTCTCTCTTTCTCACTCTTTTTCTTCATCTTCTTAAAGCAATTCTTTTAGCATATCTCTCAATGCTGGTATGGTGGCAGTGTATTGTTTTAATCTTTTTTTTCCCTGTGAAACTCCTATTTTGCCTTCCTGTGTATAGTAGTCTTCATTGCAGAACTGTCCTTTTTATTACATGTATATTTCTTTCCATTCCCTTCTGGCTTGTAGTTTTTCTGTTGAGAAGTCAGCTGTTAGCTGTATAGTAGCTCCCTTGTATGTTCTTTCCCATTTCTCCTTCGCTGCATTTTTCGCTGCATTTTTCTGTCTTTGTCTTTGAATTTTGCCATTTTCATTATGATGTGTCCTGGAATGGGCTTTTTTGGATTCATTTTGATTGTTACCATCTGTCCTTCCTGTACTTGCATGACTTTTTCACTTACCTAACTAGAGAAGTTTTCCATCATTACTTTTTCAAACAGATTTTCTATTCCTTGCTCCACTTCTCATTTTGTTATCCCTATTATACAGATATTATTATGTTTCATGTTGTCCTGAAGTTCCCTTAACCCCTCTTCTTTCTTTTTTAATCTTTTTTTCCTTTTCTTGCCCTTTCTGATAATTTTTTTCTGCCTGTTTTGTGGCTCACTGACTCAATCTTCTGTTTCATCTGGCATTCCTCTAATTCTTTCTACTATGTTCTTCAATTCGCAAATTGTATTCTTCATATCTCCCTTGATCTTATTGATAGTTTACAATGTTTTTTTTCATGCTGATGTAGTTCAAAGTAAGTTCTTTGTAGCTTCATGTAGTTTTTTGTAATTCTCAGCAAGTTCATTGAGTTTCCTTACAACCATTGTTTTGAACTCAATAGCTGATAGTTGACTTACCTCTCTTTCATTTAGCACTATTTATGGGGATTCCTCTTTAACCTCCATTTGGGGTTTGTTTCCTTGTCTTCCTACTTTTTTGAGACCTTTCTTGTTTGCTTCTGCTTCTTAAATTGATCCTCTATGTCACCCTATTCTTGTTTTGTAAATTTCCATGGTAGGAGACTTGTGTGTTTCAGTGGCAAAGACTGTTTGATCTCCTGAACTTGCTCTTAGCATGCCCTTCATGACATTTATGTTGTCTCTCTGGATGCAATTTCCTTGATTGTAGTTGGGTTTTTCTTTGATAGTTCCTTCTTTCCAGCTGGCTGACTCAGGTTCACTCTGCCCACTATGTCTTGTGAGCTGCTGTGAAGGTTCTGACTGAACAAAACCACAAAGCCTAGGAAACAAACCCACATCTGCAAAAATAACTCTCACCTACAATCTCACTATTAACAGCAAATGCACCAGTATTAGTAATGCTGTAAAGAGATTAGGACTATTACAAGAAAGGAGAGCAAAGATGAAGTGATTTACTGAAACAAAAATTGTTTTGAGAGGGCAGACTGTGGATCACTACTGAGAGTAAGAAATTGGAGCAATGTGAAGAGAGAAAGCAAAAATTACATTATAAATTAAGAAAAGAATAAAGAAGGCCAAATGGAGTAAGAGAAGGGAAGCATATAATATTAGGTTTAAGCAGAAATTTAAAAAGTAAAATAAAATAAAGGAAAGATAGGAAGAAAAGGGGAAAATAAATAAATAATAAAAAATTGGAACTAAATTGGAGAAAAAAGATCCGTGACACACTATTAACAACAAATGAGCTAAAATTAGTATAGTTCGGATGGAAATAAGAGAGAAAAAAACAAAGAAAGAAAAGTTTAAGTGAAGTTGAGAATAAAGTGAAACGGTTTTGAAATATTAGAGGGAGAAGGAGGAATACTAAGAGTGAGAATCAAAAACCAAGATAAGACAAGTGAAAATAATTTAACTCAAATAAAGATTAGCAGAGAAGAATGGGAAAATTTGAGATTTGAAATACAAAAGTAGTGAAGATCTAGAGATAAACTTGGAAAAGTTCAACAACTATCCCATCTATAACCAAAGAGCAAAGATTGCTAAAGGTGGAGAGAGAATGTGAGTATTTTAAGAGCAGCATAAAGTGTGTGAAATGATCATTGACAAGATTTGTTTTGAGAGGCTAGATAGGGGAGAAATAATAAGAGTGCAGAATGGAAACAAGTTTTAGCAAGAGAGAAAACAAAATTTAAAACATAAATAATAAGAAGAATGAAGAAGGTAAAATGAAGTAAGAGAAGGGAAGAGCAAAATGTGAGAATTGAAATAAACTATAATATAAATTCTAGTGACTTAACATGCACAAACTTGAAGGACAAGAAATGAAGGTTAAAAAGCTATGCAGGAAAGAATGTATTGCAAATTATGGAGAAGACCACAGTGTATTTCATGTAGGTAGCATCTAGTATTTTTCTTTCTGGATCTGCCTCTGGTAATGTCAGATGGTGGCCCTGTCTGGCCTTAAGCAGCCAATTCAAGACTACCAGGGATGTACTGTCTGTGGCTGATCCTTCAGTTGTTAATCTAGTCCCTCTGCACTCAAAAGTCAGGTTGAATCACCATAGGTGGAGCAGATTGCCTTCTGGGAGTGAGACTATTGCTGCTAATCAGGTTACTGCCATCACTGGGGAATGGTCTACCTGAACAAGATGGCTACTGCAGTGTGGGGAATGACTCAGCACCAGGAGGATCCTAGCAGCTACTCTCTCAGTTCTCTCCCTAAAGCCTCTGTCCCCAATATTTCCCCAAGGTCTCTAGCCCACTTTTCACCCCCAGTTTTCCAGAGACGAGGGTGAGTGGCTGCAAAATAAAATTTATGTGTTGGCCCTTTAAACAGCTCTCTGTGTCTCCAGCCATCCTTCTATGGCAGAGAGCAACCTTCCCACTTTTCAGCTTTCACAGTTGGATGTTATCTCTGTACTTTTCAGGCTCTGGTTCTCTAAGTTAGGGACCCCAGGTTAAGATCCCTCACTTTTCAGGGGTTTCCAACTGCCCACTTAAATATCCCTCTGGCACATCCACTGCCACCTGTGGATGCCCAACCAGCACATTAGCATCTCCACTACACACCCAACAAGTCATGATATGTTGAAGCTGTTTCTTCTGTCTGTCCATGGTTATAAGTTTTCCTCTTGCTGCTGTTCAGTTGTTTACGCCAGGTGACTCCTCAATAATTTAGTTGTAATTCCAGATTGGACCTGGGAGGGGGTTAGTTTAACTTCCAGTCACTCTTCTGCATCTTAGATCTCCATCTGACTTCTGAGAGATATTAAAACTTACCTTTGAAAAATGTACATATATGAAGAAATTTACCAAATACCTGTTTATTCCAGTCATTTCAATTTTTAGATCTATGTAGACACCTAACATTTCTTACTATGATATATGCAGTCTTGTTTGTCCATCATATTCTCTTATTGTTTGGGGTAGTGTTAGCAGAAGTAGTTGTGTTCTTTGGTGTTAATTTTACCTGATACTTTTAGTACCCCTAATATTTTCCAGTGAATCTCTACTAAAGACATCAAATTTAAATAATTTTAACATCTGTGTATAACATTCTTTCCCCCAGTGCCACATGTGTGCATGTTATAGTAGGGAATGTTACAGAGTGAAGTTAATCACTATGCAAAATGTAGATAGTGTGTGGTACTTCAATACTGATTAAGTGTAAGGGAAGAAAAATTTCCTCCTAAAACCCATCTTAGGTTCTCCAAGGGCCCTGAAATCACACTGGCCAATGAAATATTAACAAGAGAAAAATAGCGCCAAATCTATTAGCATCTGCATCGTGCATACACATGGGAACATCCAGTGATGAAGAACACAAAGGTGTGGTTAGAACTTGATCTTATATATCTTCTTAGGTTAGAACAAAGAAAATGAGTTCAGGAGCTTCTGAATGGGAATGTAAACTGTGGAAAGTGACCAGAGACATGAAAAATTACAATAAATGAGAGGTCGTTATACAGATTTAAGTCTGTGCCCTCTCCAATAAAGAGTTGTCAAGAGTCTTTTTCCTTCACATTAGACATGGAGACACCTTTGAAAATGTGAAGTTTTTTTTAATGTATTTTATTGATTATACTATTACAGTTGTCCCCTTTCTCCCCCTTCATTCCTCTCTACCCTGCACACCCCTCCTTCCCACATTCCCCCCCTTTAGTTCATGTCCATGTGTCATAAGTTCTTTAGTTTCTACATTTCACACACTATTCTTGCCCTCCCTGTGTCTATTTTCTACCCAACATCTATGCTACTTACTCTCTGTACTTTTTCCTTCCCCCTCTCTCCTCCTCCCACTCCCCTCTTGCTAACCCTCCATGTGATCTCCATTTCTGTGTTTCTGCTCCTGTTCTAGTTGTTTGCTTAGTTTGCTTTTGTTTTAGGTGTGGTTGTTAATAGCTGTGAGTTTGCTGTCTTTTTACTGTCCTATTCTTTAGCTTCTTTTTCTTAGATACGTCCCTTTAAAATTTCATATAATAAGGACTTGGTGATGATGAACTCCTTGAACTTGACATTATCTGAGAAGCACTTTATGTTCCTCTCCATTCTAAATGTCAGCTTTGCTAAATAGAGCAATCTTGCATGTAGGTTCTTGACTTTCATGACTTGGAATACTTTTTTCCAGCCCTTCTTCCCCTGTAAGGTCTCTTTGGACAGTCTGATGGGAACTCCTTTGTAGGTGACTGTCCCCTTATCTCTTGCTGCTCTTAGAATTCTCTTCTTCATTTGAATCTTGGCTAACGGAATTATGATGTGCCTTGGTGTGTTCCTCCTTGTGTCCAGCTTTTTGGGGACTCTCTGAGCTTCCTGGACTTCCTGGAAGTCTATTTCCTTTGCCAGATTGGAGAAGTTCTCCTTTATTATTTGTTCAAATAAGTTTTACACTTGTTGCTCTTCCTCTTCCCCTTCTGGTACCCCTATAATTCAGATGTTCAGAATTTTAAAGATGTCTTGGAGGTTCCTAAGCCTCTCCTCATTTTTTTAAAATTCTTGTTTCTTCATTCTTTTCTATTTTGTTATTTCTTTTCTTCCTTCTGGTCCACTCCATAGATTTGAGTCCCAGTTTTCCTCCCATCTCTACTGGTTCCCTGTGCGTTTTCTTTCATTTCACTTATTGTAGCCTTCATTTGTTCATCTAATTTGTGACCAAAATCAACCAACTCTGTGAGCATCCTGATCACCAGTGCTTTGAACTGTGCATCTGATAGGTTGGCTATCTCTTCGTTGCTTTTAGGGATTCGGCTCTGGGGATTTGATTTGTTCTCTGGTTTGAGCCATTTTTTTTCCCTTTGGTCTGGTCCAAAGCTGTTTAGTATTGAGTGGTGGAGCCTTAGGTGTTCCCCTGGGTGGGGCAGCCCAGACGCTGGGTAGTGACGCTGTATGTGGGGGCGGGGTCCGAGAGGGAACAATGGCACTTGCTCCGCTCTCTCTCGGATTCCAGTCCCTTCCACCACTTCCCCGTCGCCTGGATTATCTGCGCGCTAGTGTGGCACCACCTGATCAGCCATCCGCCTTGCGCGTCCTCACTGGGTCTGCACAGTTGCCCCTGCATGCCTGGGGTCTGCTAGCCACTGCTTGTGCACCTGGGAACTGCCAGCTGCTGCTGCTTGCATGACCAGGTCCGCACCTCCACTTTTTCCTGCCACGACTCTGCCCCTTTTACTGGTCTGGATGAATGGTTGTTGGAGTTCTGTACAATTCAATTTTTTATCAGTTCTGGTTGTTTCCTTGTTTCTAAATATTTGTTGTCCTTAATTTTGGTCGTGAGAGGAGGCATAGTGTGTCCACCTACGCCTCCATCTTGGCCAGAAGTCTAAAAATGTAAAGTTTTAATAAATATAAATTTCCTTTACAAAAAGATAATGTGTGCCCTCGTTTTAGAGCTTTAGCGGCTAGCTGTCAATGGCGTTTTGCTCAAAATAATCCATAATACAAAGAGCCATGTTTTGGGGTAGGATATTGTGTTATCCCTCACCAGCCTTTGTTTTGAGAAAAATATTTCCAACCAAATTAAAGAAGTGACCTTTTTTTCTATTTTTACTTAGGTTTTATGTTTTGTTTTAGCTTAGAAGAATGTTGTGTTGATCCAATGAGTTCTTGATGTCTATTTAGATAATCTTGACTTAACTCTTTGGGTTTACTGATGTGATGGGTATAATGTTGGAACTGCCCTGCCTGGTTTCAGAAGCTGTAACCCCGCCCGCCGCCCCCCTCCCCCAATGGCTAAGGCTGAGTGAGCGACCTTCAGACCATAAGCCACTAAAGAGACAAAGCTTATCTTCCTGGCAGGGGCACCACCTCTGGTCCTCTGCTTCACCCTGCCTGGCTCCCAATGCTTGATCGGTTAGCCAATGAAGGGTAAGATTCCTCAAGGGAGGGATGACCTAAGACAGGCATGATCACGGGGGCCCCAGGGAAGGACTTGGGGGTTACAGGAAAGGGGAGTGATGGACCCTCGCCCCTCAGTTTTGACATAGCCTGAGTCCTCATTCTGTCTGGAAGAAGTCTCCTAATCTCTTGGCTGCCTTACTTCCCCTGCCTGACTTAAGCCTGAAACAATGCCTTAAACCTGAAACAATGCTGGTGGTGGGTGCTGCCCTGTGCTGGAAAGGGCGGGTTTCCTAGGGCGATCAGGCCTAAGAAAGAATGCATAAAATCCTATGAAACTTACTTTGCTAATACCCTCAATCTAAATAATGAGGGTCCAAGCCTGAAATGAGTTTGTTTCCACAAAGTTTTATGGCCCTTTAACTATCTGACCCTGACTGAGAATAAGCCCTCAGAGTTCTTTGAGTGTTACCTATTGTTTAATCATTTCTGCCTGACAATGATTGATGAAATTTATTCCTGTGCAAATTGAACCCAGTAAAAGCTCATCAAAGCAAGGGTTGGGGCACTCTTCCCTTGAGAGAGTAGCCGTGCCATGCCTTTTCCTCCACAGGACTCCGTAGTCCATGTGAATGTCTTGTCTCATCCATAACGCCGTGGACAGTGTGGGCTGGTGTTCATGTCAGTATAACAATAAGGCGTTGATGTTTGTGTTAATACTGAGGCATCATTGTATGCAGGATCCTTCATACTCACTGTATTTTTATCCTGTTTCTGATCACATCACACATGATTCTACAGTTCATGCTCACAACTTTTTTAGCAATTCTAGGAGTAGCCCCTCTAGATGTTTTCCACATATTTGGGTCAAATCCTATGCAAATACCTGTGTTCCTATCAGGGAATTTCCTTGGTCCCTGTCTAACTAGTAACAAGATAGCTGAAGGGTTCCTTCCACAGAAGTGTAGCTTACCGACTTGCATTCTGAAAGGCACAACTCCAAACTTAAAAATGTTGTCACACCTAGAACTCTTTTTAAAATGAGGTAAATTAGGTGGTAGAAAGAAGTTGCTTTTTGAAATGGGATGTTTTTGACTTTACATGATACCACAGTGCTTTTCCCAGCTATTTCTATTTCTCAGTTAGGGGCAATGTTGACATCCATTAGGCAGACAACTGTACTTGAACAACAATAACACAATTAAGAAATAAAAATAACTCTTTGCTCTGTATTGCAGGTATCAAAGCACAGCAAATGAAAATGGATTTTTATGTAAGTGTTATAAAACATATTGATACTTCTTTCTGAGAGGTCGTTCTCCATTTATCAGGGTATTTTTTACCCAGATAACCTTTCTATAAAATATTTCTGAAATTTCCTGATCAGAAAATATTCAGAGACCTTGAATATATTAGTAAAATTTAAATATGTCATGGATGTGTATGGAAAAATAGTCTTTATATACCAATTCTTTCTTTCCTGTCTTGTGCTTTTATTAGTTCATTTGAGATGATGGCTGTGTTTATAGAATTTCCTGGAGTACTTATGGGGTATTCTGTTTCTATCAATGTCTATTTCCTTGAGAACCAGTATTCTCAGTATGTAAAAAATTATGCAAATGAGATAAGAGACTAGACAAATAAAAGCTCTGTGGCTCGAAGTAGAATTGGAATACAGAGTGGGGCAAAAAATGTAAGTTTACAGTTGTTCTAGTGGAAAATATCATAACTAACACCTAATAATAAAACGATAGACTCTGTTTTTTGCATACTCACAACTGTACACCAACTTTTGCTCCACCCTGTATTGAAAGAGACACCCGTAAATGCAAATTATTTCACATGCATGAACGGGAAGAATATTGTTAAAATGTCAATACTATACAAGATAATATACAGTTCAATGAAATCCCTATCAAAATTCCAATGGTATTTTTCATAGAAATAAAACAAACCATCTTAAAATTTGTATGGAACCTCAGAAAAAAACACCTGAATGCCAAAGCAGTCTTGAGAAAGATGAACTAAGCTGAGAGTTATCATGCTTCCAGACTACAAACTATATTACAAAGCTATAGTAATTAAAACAGTGTGAAAATGGCATAAAACCAGACACCTAGGTTAACGGAATAAAATAGAAGGGATATAAATAAACCCACACTTACATGGTTAGTTAACTTATGACAAATAAGCCAAGAATATGCCATGCCAAATGAACAGTTTCTTCATTAAATGGTGTTTGAAACACTGAAGAGTTACATTCAAAAGAATGAAACTACTATTTTACAGCATACACAAAAATTAATGGTTCAGGACAAAGTTGTCAACAGGCTGAGTTGAGAACTGTCAGGTCATAATCTGAGAACCTGGGCCAGTGACAATTTGCACATATAGCTGGGCAGTATACAGAAGACTGACCCTATAGCAGCCCTGTTGGCAGCAAGATTTGCAAGTGTCTCGAGGACTCTAAGGGAGACAGGGCTTATGAAAGGACCATACGAACATAATCTGGAAAAGGTAATAACTCTTTACCATGTCAATGGACAGCAACCTCTCTGTAGCCTGGGCAATGATGAAGCCCACAACCTGATACATCTGCTGCTAAGAAGCTCCAGAAGACATGTCTGAGTAGCTCCACAGAAAGTTGCATCATGCAGGGCAGAAGACTTTAGGGGAAGTGGTAAAAGCTTAGGGCCTACTGTTCTGTTACTCTGATATCATCATGGCCTGTCAGCTATGCACTGTCTGTGTGGAGAAGCACCCCAGTTGGCTACCCCAAGATATGGATGGTCTGTGACTGGATGACAACTCACTGACTCACTGGCAGGTCAATTACATTGGCCCTCTACCACTATCCAAAGGCTCATGCTGTGACCTGCATGGATATGACTACAAGCTTGCTGCAAGCATACCTATGCAAGAAGGCCACACAATGAGCCACCACCTGAGGCTTCAAAGAGCTGTGTGCTGCCTATGGGACCCCAGACATTGTTGGAAGTGACCAAGGTACTCATTTGACAGGAAATAAAGTACAAGAGTGGGCAGATGCCCTCAACATAGATTGGAGATTCCATCCACCATACAATCCTACTGAAGCCGTCCTCATCAAGGGATACGATGGCCTCTTGAAATATGCTCTGAAGACCAACTCTGGCTCCTTTTAAGGATGGACAACCTGCCTTCCTGACTGCCTACAAACTTTGAATGAATGGCCTAGGGTAGGACAAGCATCTCCTCTCAACCTTCCCACTAGACCTTGGGAGTACCCAACTGCCTGCAATTAAGTACCCAGTAGCCGCTGCTGTGCCCTGCACTGGGACAACAGAATAGTGTGCGGTTGCCAATGCCCAAGACATACACCAAGGGAAAAGCACCCTCATCGGGCCTTAGCAGGCACAGGTAGTCTTGTTTGTGTTCTTTGGTGCCTCCTTCGGGGGAGAGATTTGTCATGGGTTACAGCTAGCACCCCATGGTAACAGCCTCTTGGACCCTTACCTTTGTTTGTTACACCACACAGCAAACTTCAGTTCCAAATGGAACTTATATAGCCTCCATCTGACAAGTATGCACAACTCCCTTGGCCTTTTGAGTGCAGGAGACCCTTAGGCTAGGACCAGATAAGGCATGGAACCAATGGTCAGGGCATCTACCAATTAGTGCACCATACTAACCAAAGACAGCACCATTGCTTGTGTGCAGCCAGATTGTCAGGATCTGCCACTATTAGTTCCTATTAAACATCTTTCTTATCACCCTTAGAGTCTGCTATGGAAACATCTTTCTGCAGTGGGCCAGCATGCTAGGAGCTGTTAGCAACTGCTCAGATTGTTGAGCCTGCACTGAACTTCACACCACTGCCTCTGTCGGAACGTCATGGTGGATCCAACCTGCAAACCATACACTTTCCAACTGGTTGTCTACATGGAAGTCTGTGTTTGCCGTTGTGAGAGAACAGGCTATCCTTACCGAGCTTCATACGGTTTGGGACAGCATGGAGTGGCTTTCAGCATCACAAGTAGAAGTGCAGCAACACCTGCTCTTATGCATTGAACTCAGAAATGCAACTGCAAATGAAACTGTTCAGCTCGTGGTATGGATGCCAGCAGCCCTATGCAAAACATTATGGGAGTGACTGCTATAGACTACTGGGGATGGTCTACTAAAGGGACACATGCCAATCACATTCCATTAGGAGCCTTGTGCACCTGTGGCCATTATGGTTGGCCTTATGTCCCATTTAACTGGACTGGGCGTTGTACCTGAGGAGAAACTTATAATCCAGGATGAGTACTGAATTATCTTCCAGATGTCTCTCAGAATTGGGACTTATTCCAGGTGCGCTATCAAGTCAAGGACTCTACCTGCTGGTTCTATACCCTAGCCCTTTTTACATCCTCTGTAGGCACTATTGTAACCCACGAGGCCATTAAGGCCCTAGCAAATCATGCTGCAGTAACCCTTAACCACATCAGACATGCTATAGCTCTTATTTCTGATGAAGTTATCCAAATGAGAAAAGTTATGTTGCAGAATACAATGACATTAGACCTACTCGCTGCTGCCCAGGGAGCACCTGTGCCATTCTGCACACCAAGTGTTGCAGATATATCCATGATAATTCTCACAATGTATCTCAAGTCTTAACTACCCTAGGAGCTGAGATTAATCCTGTATCAGCCATAGCCTCTGAACCATTTACAACTTGGTGGAATTCTTTCGGTTTTTGGTGGTATTCCCTTCTCCTGGGTTGCCATGGCCTCTGTATTGCACTTTTTGTCTTAAATGTGTAGCCTTTACTAGACCTGTGAAACATGAATGCAGTGTGCCAACATATTCACAACACAGGTCTGTTAATGGAAGAACTAACATGAAGGATGTGACGTGGAAGAGCAATGTTGGAGTGGAGTGTGGGGTCATACTGCACATGCCCCCCTCCCGTGACTGAGGGCTAGTCAGATGGCTGCTGGCCAGAAGGAATGTGTGTTGTTTTGGGAATTGATTGTAACTCCCTCCTTATCTCCTTTTGGGAGTGGCTTCTTGTCCTGTGACAGTTTCTTGACTTTTTCTTTTTTGCACATACACATTGAGGTAATGCAGTGTAGAGTCACACACAGAACACATGCCTCCTTTGTCTGGCACTCCTTCAAACAAGTGTCAGACTCAGGGAGGAGGAGTCCTGCTTCGCCCGCCAAACTGCCACCATCGGTACTCTTGTGTAATGTGAGTATAAAGGATACCTTTATCTGCCACCTCTATCTGGTCCTCCTTGTGTTTTTTTCCAGCTTATCCAAATGAGCAGTCAAGATCCCTGGGCTCCACCTCCTGCATTACAATGGTCGACATAGCCTTTACAATTTACCCTGCCTGAGGAACCAAGGAAGTTAAAACAGGGCACGGTTTTCTTAGAAACAATGCGGGGAACCAGAAGGAGATGCAGGACCCAAAAGGAAAAGGGAAAGGCCCACTAGGTGCTATTCAACGTGACTGTTACAAAGAGAAAGGTCATTGGAAAAAGGACTTCCTGGAACTCAAAAAGAAAAATAAAATGTATAAAACCCTCACTGAGAAATGCTAGAAAAGAAAGAGGAGTCAATGACAAATGAAGAGGCCCAAGGGCTGCCCTAGATATCTCATGATCTATTACTATTTCCCCACAGAAACCCCACATACAATTGACAGTGGGGAAATGGCTTATTCATTTCCTTGTAGATACATGATCTACGTACTCAGTGCTGAATCCAAAACTAACCATGAAAAGTTCAGTTGCATTAATGGTCACTGGAGTGACCAATTACAAAAATAGGTGCTCCTTCAACCTCTACAATTCCAGCTTGGGGATCAAAAACTTATGCATAGTTTTCTGAACATGCCAGGCTACCCAACTCCATCACTAGGTTTGGATTTACTTTGTAAATTGCATGCACAGATAACTTTTTCTGCTGAGAAGCAGCAATTGTGTGTAGATTTCCCACTAGAACATGCTTTCCAGCTCAAGGCACTCTTGATTTTCCCAGAAGGACCTGGAGGTGAACTCGTCCTACTCAAGATCTATGGTCAGGTCAATCAAGCTCTTTGGGATGATGGAACTCCAAGTAAAATAGTTCACATCCTACTCACAAAACTTAACCTCAAAGAAGGGGTGCAGATGCCACAGAAGACCTTTATAAAGGAAGCTTTAGAGGGAATTCAACCAGTATTACAAAAGTTTTTAAAATCAGTATTAATTCAGCCATGCCAGTCACCATATAACATTCCTGTTTTGCCAGTCAAGAAGACTCACTTTGATGAATATTGATTTGTACAGGATATTAGGTCCTTAAATGACATTGTTCAGGACATTCACCCTATAGTGCCCAATCCTTGTACTTTGTTGACCATAGTGCATAGTGACTGCAAATGTTTTTCAGTCCTAGACTTGAAGGATGCCATTTCTGCATCCCAATAGATGAAGAGGCTTGACTATTATTTGCCTTTCAATGGCAGGACCCAGAAGCTAAACCCACACCCTAAAACAGTTGCCACACTCTAATACTGTTGCCCCGAGGTTTTGAGGATTCCCCAGTTATATTTGGGGAAATATTAGCAAAAAAAAATAAGGGATATTCAATTGAAATTGGGAGTTCTTCTACAATATGAGGGCTGTCTGGAAAAAGTCCAGCCATTGTTAATATAACGAGAATGGTTTATGTGACATCAATGTAACCTGGCAGATAAAGAGAGTGGACTGGAATGTGCATGCATGAACAATGACAACTTCACTGTACTAGTCAGGGATGTCACCAGATGCCAGTTGAGTGAGAATATGTACTGTGTGGCCATCGCATTCAAAACAATCAAGCAGAGAGAGCAAAAAATCTGCATCAAATTTGACATTAAACTTGAACATTCCTCCATGCAAACTATTCAGATGATTTGGAAAGCCTCAGCTATGGGCAACGAGTGATGGCATTTTTTTTTTTTTTTATCTTTAAAGGACATTTTACTGACCATGCTATTACACTTGTCCCATTTTTCCACCCCTTTACCACTCTGTGCCCTGCAACCCCCTGCCTCTACAATTCCCCTGCCCCCCAACTTGCTTCATGCCCGTGGGTTGTACATATAAGTTATTTGGTTTCCCCATTTCCTATACCCTTCTTTACCTCCCCCTCTCTATTTTGAACCTACCAGTTATGCTTCTTATGACCTTTACCTTTTTCCCCATTCTCCTCACTCCCCCTCCCTGCTAATAACCCTACATGTGACCTCCATTTCTCTGATTCTGTTCCTCCTCTAGTTCTTTGCTTAGTGTTTGTTGTTTGGTTGTTTGTTTGTTTTACATTCAGTTGCTGATAGTTGTGAGGTTGCTGTCACTTGACTCTTCATAGTTTTGTTCTTTTTCTTAGATAAGTCCCTTTAACATTTCATATAATAATGGCTTGGTGATGATGAACTCCTTTAACTTGACCTTCTCTGGGAAGCACTTTATCTGCTCTTCCATTCTAAATGATAGCTTTGCTTGACAGAATAATCTTGGATGTAGGTCCTTGCTTTTCATGACTTTGAATACTTCTTTCCAGCCCCTCTTGCCTGAAAGGTTTTTGAGAAATCAGCTGATAGTCTTATAGAACATCACTTTGTAGGTAACTCTTTCCTTTTCTCTGACTACTTTTAAGATTCTCTCGTCTTTCATCTTGGGCGATTTAATTGCGATGTGTCTCCTTGGATCCAATTCCTTTGGGACTCTGAGCTTCCTGGACTTGCAAGTCTATTTGCTTCACCAGATTGGGGAAATTTTCCTTCATTATGTTTTCAAATAAGTGTTCAATTTCTTCCTCTTCCTCTTCCTCTTCCCCTTCTGCTACCCCTATGATTGGGATGTTGGAACCTTTAAGGTTGTCCCAGAGGTTCTTAGGCCTCTCCTGTTTGTTTTCTGTTGCTGTTGTTGCTGTTGTTTTTCGTTTCTTGAATTTTTGTTCCTTCATTTTGCTCGGGTGGAATGATCATTTCTTCCTTCTTTCTGTTCCAACCTTTGATTTGAGTCCTGGTTTCCTTCCCTTCACTGTTGGTTCTCTGTATACTTTCCTTTTTAAAAAAAAATTTTTATTTTAATTGTTGATCTTATACAGTTTTCTGTCTTTTACTCCCACCCCAGCCCACCACCCCAGCCCTCCCCACTTCCCTCCCATTTACACCCCCCCCTAGTTTTTGTCCATGTGTCCTTTATACTTGTTCCTGTAAACCCTTCCCCTTTTCCCCTGAAATTCCCTTCCCTTTTGATCTGTTCTTTAATTTGGGCCACATTTTTTGTCCAGTGCACCTGTTGTATTGTAAGGAGTGGGGCCTTAGGTATTCACCATGGTGGGGCAACCCACTAGGCCGCATTCTGGCACTGTATGTGGGGGAGGGGTCTAAGAGGGAACAATGTTGCTTTCTCAGCTCTTGCCTTGCTTTCAGCCACTTTTCCTACTTCCCACAAGTGAATTATACCCTTTCAGGTGTTGCCCTGGTGCTGATTCCCAGGAGCGTTGGCTAGTGTGTGTTCTAGGACCCCATGGGCCCCACCAACGGACTCTCCTGTGAGACTGACAGTTTTCCCGCTGATGCAACACCCACAGGTTTTTACAGCCAGAGGTTTTGAGGCTTTATTTTCTCACTCTGGAACCCTGGGTTGCATGCTCTGTCTCAGCCCCCAGCTGTTCCTCCTGGTTTATTCATATGGGAATGTGGGATTGCCTCCTCTACCAGCCGCCACCTCACCTGCTCTGCCCGCCATCTCACAACCTTGCCACACTTCCTTCCCACCCAGGCTGCCTTTCTCTGGCCTTCCTACCAGTCTGGATGAATGCTTCTGCTTTAACTCCTCAGTTGTCAAACTTCCATATAGTTTGAAGTTCTGGTTGTTTTTTGTTTTTAAAGTGGTTGTTATCCGCTTTTTTGTCTTTTTTGAAGGAAGTGAAGCATATCTACCTATGTCTCCATCTTGAATGGAAGCCCCCACGACCGATAAAATATAATTTTCTTTGAACCATTATGTTACATCTGTTGTCATCATCTTCTGCCATCAAAGAATAAGGATGTAGCTGTTTCTTGGAAGGAGCTTCCAAATGTTCAGAAGGGTTTTTTGATGTTTTTGGTTTTCCAAACTATGTTGAACATTTGTGAATTTTCCTAACTATACTGAAATTTCATGGGTAATGATCTTGAACATTGATTTTAAACCTGATTTAAATAGAATCCATTAGCTAAATAGAAATTATTCAATTTCAAACATGCTTTGCAAAATATTCCCCAGGTCTACGGTGGTATTACTTTGTACTTGGGCAAATGACCCATTGTCTGAATCAAGTCCCTTTCATCATTCAGATATGTGGGATATGCCCACACAAGGCTCTGGAAATTTTATATACATATATTGGCTTGAGACAATGCTATTGACTAAATTTATAGGTTTTGAATAAGAAATATGTTTAAACTTCAGTCACCTTTGATGGAGTACACTTGTGAGACATTTTTTCCACTGCTGAAAACAGTTTTTTTGAAGTCGTCAATTTTGATTCCTTTCAATACTTCTGCCATTTTTTTTTTGTTTGTTTCGCTTCTTTCACGTTGGCAAAACATTTCTCTTTGAGAAGTTTTTCATAGTTAGTTTTGAAGGCCAGATGTCTAGGAACAGGGAGCCACTTTAGTCCAGCTCTGGTTGGAACCATCTTCCGGACCGCAAATTACCAACTCCTTGTATCCTCATGTGGTGGGGAAGAGGATAAGGAGCTCTGTATAAAGACATTAATCACAATCAGGAAGGCTCTGCCTCAATGACCCCAAGTGACTGAGATTTCCTGAACAGAAAACATTCAGAGACTTCAACTATATTAGTGAAATTTAAATAAAGGAAGGTGCGATTGAGGGTGCAAGTGGGGATTGCTAAGTGTGGGGAAAGTGGAGACAACTGTACTTGAACAACAATAAATAAATAAATGAAAAAATAAATATGTGATGGATATATATGGAAAAATAAAAACCATTTATATAAACAATTCTTTCATTCTTCTCTTGGATGTTTGTTAGTTCAGTTGAGATGATGATGGTGTTTATAGAATTTGCTAGAGTAATAATGGCATATTGCATTTCTATCAATGTCTATTCCCTTGAGAACCACTATCCACAGTATGTAAAAAATTATACAAATGTAACAAAAGCTCTGTGTCTTGAAGTACAATTGGAATACAGGGTGGGACAAAAAGAAAGTAAGTTTACAGTTGTAATGGAAAATACCATAAATACTACCTAATAATACAAAAATAGACTCTGTTTTTTTGCATTTTCACTACTGTACACGAACTTTTGCTCCACCCTATACTGAAAGAGACACCAATAATTACAAAAGAGTTCATTTCATGAACTGGAGGAATATTGTTAATATGTTCATACTATAAAAGGTAATATACAATTCAATGAAATCCCTATCAAAATTCTACAGTATTTTTTTGGCTTTTATTTTTTTTAATCAGTATTGTTTTAACTGTTGATATTGTACAGTTTTGTGTCTTTTACCCCACCCCCAGCCCACCACAAAAGCCCTCCTCACCTTCCTCCCATTTCCACCCCCCATAGTTTTTGTCCATGTGTCCTTTATACTTGTTGCTCTAAACCATTCCCCTTTTCCCCTGAAATTCCCTCCCCTCCCCCTCTGGTTGCTATCAGACTGTTCTCAAATTCAGTGTCTTTGTTTATATTATGCTTGTTTGTACAGTATTTTTCACAGAAATAGAACAAACCATCCTATAATTTGTGTGGAATCTCAGTAAAAAACCTGAATGTCAAAGCAATCTTTTTCTTTAAATTTTTCTTTTTTACCTTTTTATTTAAAAATATAATCAAATTCTCATTAAGTTTTCCATAACATTATAAAGAACTCCCTTATTTTCTTTACTGAAATTCACTACATGTTAACATTCAGTCAACTTTTTTTATTTGTCATTGTGTGTGTGCTTATGTTTCCAAGCATGTTGCGGTATACTTTACTCTTCTCAACACTCATTTCCTAAGTAAAAGGGCATTCTTTTATATATTTCAGACAATTATCAATATCAGAACATTTAATGCTTATACAATACTATTATATGATGTACAGATTATATTCAATTATTTTTGATTGTTTCAATGTATTTAACCAGTCTTCCAAACTTGGATATTTAGGTTTCTCTTTTTTTTCTTTCCATACTCATTTTGATCCTGTACCTTTTTTTAAATTTTTATTTTAATTGTTGTTCTGGTACAGTTTTCTGTCTTTTACTCCCATCCCAGCCCACCACACCAGCCCTCCCTACCTCCCTCCCATTCCCACCCAAGTTTTTGTCCATGTGTCCCATATACTTCAAGAAGTCTTGCTCTAAACGCTTCCCCTTTGCCCCTGAAATTCCCTCCCCTCTCCCCTCTCATGACTGTCAGCCTGTTCCCAACTTCAGTGTCTTTGGTTATATTATGTTTGTTTGTTTTGTTGATTAGGTTCCTTTTAAAGGCGAGATCATATGGTACTTGTCTTTCACTGCCTGGCTTATTTCGCTTAGCATGATACTCTCCAGTTCCATCCATGCTGTTGTGAAGGGTAGGAGCTCCTTCTTTCTTTCTGCTGCATAGAATTCCATTGTGTAAATGTACCACAGTTTTTTGATTCATTCATTTACTGATGGGCACCGAGGTTGCTGTAAATTGTGCTGCTATGAACATATGGGTGCATAGGTTCTTTTGGATTGGTGTTTCAGGCTGCTTAGAATATAATCCAAGCAGTGGAATTACTGGGTCAAAAGGTAGATCCATTTTTAGTTTTCTTAAACAATTCCATACTGTTTTCTATAGTGGTTGTACCAGTCTGCACTCCCACCAACAGTGCACTAGGGTCCCCTTTTCTCCACAACCTCTCCAGCACTTGCTGTTTGTTGCTTTGTTTATGATGGCCATTCTGACTTGTGTCAAGTGGTATCTCATTGTGGTTTTAATTTGCATCTATCTGATAGCTAGCATCTTTACATGTGTCTCTGAATCCTCTGTGTGTCCTCCTTAGAGAAGTGTCTGATCAAGTCCTTTCCCCATTGTTTAATTGGGTCGCTTGTCTTACGGTGGAGTCGTGTAAGTTCTTTGTATATTTTGGAGATTAAACCCTTGTCTGAGGTATCATTGGAAAATATGTTTTTCCATATGGTTGGTTCTCTTTTTATTTTAATACTGTCTTCTTTAGCCATGCAGAAGCTTTCTTTTTGATGAGATCCCATTTGTTTATTCTCTCCTTTATGTTCTTTCCCTTAGGGGACATATCAGTGAAAATGTTGCTGTGTGAAATATCTGAGATTTTCCTGCCTATGTTCTCCGCTAGGACTTTAGTGGTGTTACGGCTTATATTTAAATCTTTTATCCACCTTGAATTTGTTTTTGTATATGGTGTAAGTTGGTGCTCGTGATTCTTTTTTTTTTTTTTTTTTTTTTTTTTTTTTTAACACGGAGCTGTCCAGTTCTCCCAACATCATTCGTTGAAGAGGCTATTTTTTCTTCATGTTATGTTGCTGACCCCTTTGTTGAATATTAATTGACCCTAGAGACTTTGGTTTATTTCTGAGCTCTCTGTTCTATTTCAGTGGTCCATGTGTGTGTGTTTATGCCTGGACCAGGATGTTTTGATTACAGTGGCCTTGTAATGCAGTTTGGTATCAGGCACTGTGATCCCTGCTACTTTACTCTTCTTTCTCAAAATTGCTGCAGCTATTCAGGCTCATTTATGGGTCCATATAAGTTTTGGAACTGGTTGTTCTATGTCTGTGAAATATGCCATTGGTACTTTAATAGGTATTGCATTGAATTTGTAAATTGCTTTGGGTAGTATGGATATTTTGATGATGTTAATTTTTCCGATCCATGAACACGGTATACATTTCCACTTGTTTGTGTCTTCTTTGATTTCTTTCTTCAGTGTAGTGTAGTTTCTCGATACAGGTCTTTTACCTCCTTGGTTGGGTTTATTCCTAGGTATTTTATTTTTCTTTTTGCTATATCATATAGGATTTTTTTTCTCGATTTCTGCCCTTGCTGTTTCATTGTTGGTATATAAAAATGCCTTTGATTTCTGGATATTGACTTTGTAGCTGGCTGTTTGGCCAAATTCATTTATTAGGTTGAGCAGTTTTTTGGCCAAGTCTATAGGATTTTCTACGTACACTATCATGTCATCTGCAGTCAATGATTGTTTTGTTTCCTCCATTCCAAGTTGGATGACTTTTATTTCCTTTCCATGTCTAATCGCTGTAGCTAAGACTTCTAATACTATATTGAATAGAACTGGTGAAAGTGGACAACCTTGTCTTGTTCCTGATCTTAGTGGATAGATTTTAGTTTTGCCCCTTGAGTATAATGTTGACTGCGGGTCTCTCATATATGGTCTTTGTTATGTTGAGGAATGCTCCCTCTATTCCCACTTCACCAGTATTTTTATCATAAATGGGTATCGTACCTTATCAAAAACTTTTTCCGCATCTATTGATATGATCATGTGATTTTTGTCTTTGCTTTCCTTTATCTGATGTATTACATTTACTGATTTGCGAATGTTGAATCATCCTGGAATCCCTGGGATGTATCCCACTTGGTCAAGGTGTATGATCTATTGAATGTACTGTTGGATGCCGTTTGCCAATACTTTTTTGAGGATTTTACCATCTATGTTCATCAGAGATATTGGCCTAAAGTTTTCTTTCTTTGTTGTGTCTTTATCTGGTTTTGGTATTAGGAAAATGCCAGCTTCATAAAAAGAGTTTGGGAGTCTTCCATCATTTTGGAGCTTTTGGAATAGATTGTGAAGGACAGGAGTTCGCTCTTCCTTAGATGCTTTGTAGAATTCTCCTGTGAAACCATCTGGTCCAGGGCTTTTGTGTGTTGGGAGTTTTTTGATTACTGCTTCAATTCCATCTGCTGTTATTGGTCTGTTCAGGCCTTCTGCTTCTTCTTCTTTGAGTTTTAGAAGATTATATTTTTCTAGAAACTTGTCCATTTCACCTAGGTTTTCAAATTTCCTGACATACAGTTCTTCATTGTAATTTCTTACAATCCTTTGTAATTCTGTGGTGTCTGTTGTAATCTCTCCTCTTTCATTTCTGATTGTGTTTATTTGAGTCCTCTCTCTTTTTTTCTTGATGAGCCTGCTTAAAGGCTTGTCGATTTGTTTATCTTTTCAAAGAACCAGCTCCTGGATTCATTGATCCTTAGAATTGTACTTTTTGTCTCTATGTCATGTAATTCTGCTCTGATCTTGGTTATTTCCTTCCTTCTACTTGCTCAGGGCTGTCTTTGTTGTTGTTCCTCAAGCTCTTGTGGGCGTACTGTTATTTGTTTGAAATGTTTCCATCTTCTTTAGTAGGCCTGTATTGCCATGAACTTCCGTCTGAGAACTGCCTTCCCTGTGTCCCATAAGTTTTGGGTCTTTGTGATTTCATTTTAATTTGTTTCCAGAAACTTTTTGATTTCCTCCCTAATTTCATTCTTGACCCATTCATTCTTTAATAGCATGCTATTCAATCTCCATGATTTTGAGGGTTTTGCATTTTTCCCCTTGCTGTTGATTTTCAGTTTCAGTCCCTTGTGGTCAGAGAAAATGCTTAGTATGATTTCAATTTTCTTGAATTTGTTGAGGCTTGTTTTGTATCCTATCGTGTGGTCTATCTTTGAAAATATTCCATGTGTATTTGAAAAGAATGTGTATTTAGTTTCCTTGGGATGAAGGGCTCTATATATGCCAGTTAAATCCATTTCATCTAGAGTATTGTTCAATGCCACAATATCTTTGTTGATATTTTGTTTGGACTATCTGTCCATTTTTGACCGTGGGGTGTTAAAATCGCCTACTATAATTGTGTTGCTGTCAATATCTTTCTTGAAGTCCTCTAAGATTTTCCTGATGAATTTAGGTGCTCCTACTTTGGGTGCATGTATATTTACAATGTTTATGTCTTCTTGGTGGACTCTTGCCTTCCCTATTGTGAAGTGACCTCCCGGGTCTCTCTTTGGTGCTCTTCTTTTGAAGTTTATTTTATCTGACATGAGTATTGCTACCCCGGCATTCTTTTTCCTGTCCATTTGCATGGAAAATTTGTTTCCAGCCCTTCACTTTGAGTCTGTAGAGGTCTTTTGTCCTGAGGTTGTGGGCCCTGGTTTCTTATCCATTCAGCTAGTCTCTGTCTTTTGATTGAGCATTTAATCCATTTACATTTAAGGTTATTATTGATAGGTGCTGATTCATTGCCATTTTTGTTCCTGTCTCTCTCTCTCTCTCTCTCTCTCTCTCTCTCTCTCTCTCTCCCCCCTCTCTCCTCTCTCCTTTCTTTTCCTTCCTTTCCTTAAAGCAGTCCCTTTAGTATCTCTTGCAGAACTGGTTTGCTACATGTGTATTCTTTTAGACTCTTTTGTCTGGGAGGCTCCGTATTTGTCCTTCTCGCTTCTTTAAAAGCCTTGCTTGGTTGAAGGCCTTTGGTTCTCATTACTTGGAATATTTCTTGCCATTCTCTTCTGGCTTGGAGCATTTCCATTGAGAAGTCAGCTGCTATCCTTGTCGGGACTCCCTTGTATGTTACTTCCCTTTTCTCCCTTGCTGCCTTTAAGGTTCTCTTTCTGTCTTGGAATTTTGCCATTTCAGTTCTGATGTGTCTTGAAGTGGGGCTCTTTGGGTTCCTTTTCATTGGGACTCTCTGTGTTTCCTGGATTTGTGTGACTTTTTCTCTCCTCAAATTAGGGAAATTTTTCATCATTACTTTTTCCAATAGTTTTTCTATCCCTTGCTCTTCTTCTTCTCCTTCTCTCATCTCTATTATGTGGATATTATTACATTTCATATTGTCTTGCATTTCTCTTCATCCCTCTTCATTCCTTCTGAGCCTCTTTTCCTTTTCTTGCTCTTTCGGGGTGTTTTTTTCCACTTTGTCCTCCAACTCGCTGATCCGATCTTCTGCTTCATCCATTCTGTTTTTCATTCTTTCTACTGTGTTCTTCAGTTCAGAAATTGTATTCTTCATTTCCTCTTGGCCCTTGTTGATAGTTTCTATTTCCTTTTTCATGTTGATATAGTTTGCAGTGAGTTCATCGTAGCTTCCCTGTAGTTTCTGGTAGCTCATTGAGAGCTCATGGAGCATCCTGACAACCATTGCTCTGAACTCAATATCTGATAGTTGAGTTCCCTCTCTTTTCATCTAGCATTCTTTGTGGGCCTTCCTCCTTTCCTTTCATTTGGGATTGTTTCTTTGTCTTCCCATTGTTTGTGAGACTCTTCTTGTTAGCCTCAGATTCTTAAATTGTTCTTCTCTGGTTACCTGGGGTTGTGTTGTGACCTTCTGTGGTAGAATACCTGTGAGATCCAGTGGTGCTGTCTCCTTCAGGTTTCCTGGTGTTCAGAGCTTCTACTGTCTCAGTTGTTGGGGTGCCCCCTCTTCGGTTCCAAATCTGTTTTTTTCACAGTTCCTGTTTTTTTTTGTTTGTTTGTTTGTTTCACTCATGGGTATTAAAAAATATAAAAGAAACAAGTGAAAAAAGAAGAGAAAAAAGGGGAAGGAAGAAGAGATAAAATTGGAAAGAAAGGAAGGAGTAAAACAAGAAAGAAGTAAAGAAAAGCAAAGAAATTGAGGGATAAAAAGATAAAAATAATAAAAGAAAATAAAAATATATAACTAAAACAAAAAAAAAAAAAAAGAAAAGAACCTCCCCCAAAAGAAAAAACAAACAAACAAAAAACAACAAAACAAAAAACAAAGAAAAAAAAACCCTCTTGCTATTTTCAAACCGGCCAAACTCGTTTGTCTGGTCTTGCTGGCTGCAACAGGCTGAGTGGCGACCTGTACCACTGTTCTCCCTGTTCCGCATTCAGTCAGCTTTGGGCTCCTCTCCTCAGGGTCAGCTGTGCACTCTCCCCACTGCTAGCGGTGCACTCTCCATGCAGGGCCTTGGGCGTAGTTTCTTAGCCTCCTGTGGAGTGCGTGCTTTCCCAAGTTTATGGGTTTGAGCTGGGATCTTTTAAGGATCCTGCACTCCCCATGTTTACTGCTGTGAGCTCTGGGTCTCCTACAGGGCACACATGCCTACCTGAGTGTATGGGCATGGGCTCTGATAGCTTCCCCTGTTGCATGCACTCACCCAAGGATCACAGGTGTGAGCTCTGTTCTTCCACAAAGCCGCCTTCTCCGTTCTCTGAGCCCCCTCTGGCCAATCACAGGACCCCCTCTGGTCGGTCGCAGAGCCATCTCCAGTCGCAGAGCCGCCGTTGGTTGAAGAGCCACGTCCAGTTGCAGGGTCACCTCTGGTCAGTTGCAGGGCCGTCTCCAATTGGTCTCAGAGCCACCTGTGGTCGCTTGGCCACCACCTCTGGTTTTCCAATGTCCTCTACAGATTTTGATGTCCTATTTTCATATATGTTGTGGTACTGTTGGCTGTCTGGTCTGTCCCTCTGTAGATCAGCTAGGTTTTTCTCCCATGTGCAGAGGGAAGTGGAATCTGCCGCCTCCTCGTACCGTACCACCATCTTGAATCTCAAAGCAATCTTGACAAAGATGAACAAAGCTGGAGGCATCATGATTCCAGAGTACAAACTATATTACAAAACTACAGTAATTAAAAAAAAAGTATGGTATTGGCATAAAACCAGACACTAAGGTCAATGGAATAAAAGAAAAAGATTAAAAATAAACCCACACTTACATGGACAGTTAATTTATAACAAAGAAGCCAAGAATAAACCACGCAGAGTGAACATTTTCTTCATTAAATTATGTCAGAAAAACTGAAAAGTTATTCAAAAGAATGAAAGCAATCAATTTATTTTATACCATACAAAAAAAAAAAATTGACTTTATCTCGCCCCCTAATGCTCTGTTTAAACCCTCATAATAAAAATCAAAGTGCAAACACAATGCCAGCTGATTCACAAAGACAATTTCTCTCTTTGAGATAACATTCCTGAAACTGAGATGAAATTCGGGTGGCATCCTCTTGGAAAGAACTTATTTAAAAATTCTGGCTTCCCCCACCTCTGCATCCAAACCGGAATGCTCCTTTGAAATTTCTCAAGCCCAGGGGGCATCTGGCCATGATGAAAGCACAGATAGATACACTTCGATTCCTTGAAAAAAAAAAAACAAAGAAAGATAACAACCACGTTAAAAAAAAATCAATCAGATCTCCCAGAAGTTCGAACTATATGGAAGTTTGACAACTGAGGAGTTAAAGCATAAGCATTCATCCAGACTGGTAGGAAGGCCAGAGAAAGGTAGCCTGGGTGGGAAGGAAGTGTGGCAAGGTTGTGAGATGGCGGACAGAGCAGGTGAGGTGGCGGCTGGTAGAGGAGGCAATCCCACATTCCCATATGAATAAACCGGGAGGAACAGCTGGGGGCTGAGACAGAGCATGCAACCCAGGGTTCCAGAGTGAGAAAATAAAGCCTCAAAACCTCTGGCTGTAAAAACCTGTGGGTGTTGCATCAGCGGGAAAACTGTCAGTCTCACAGGAGAGTCCGTTGGTGGGGCCCATGGGGTCCTAGAACACACACTAGCCAACGCTCCTGGGAATCAGCACCAGGGCAACACTTGAAAGGGTATAATTCACTTGTGGGAAGTAGGGAAAGTGGCTGAAAGCAAGGCAAGAGCTGAGAAAGCAACATTGTTCCCTCTTAGACCCCTCCCCCACATACAGTGCCAGAATGCGGCCTAGTGGGTTGCCCCACCATGGTGAATACCTAAGGCCCCACTCCTTACAATATAACAGGTGCACTGGACAAAAAAATGTGGCCCAAATTAAAGAACAGATCAAAAGGGAAGGGAATTTCAGGGGAAAAGGGGAAGGGTTTACAGGAACAAGTATAAAGGACACATGGACAAAAACTAGGGGGGGGGTGTAAATGGGAGGGAAGTGGGGAGGGCTGGGGTGGTGGGCTGGGGTGGGAGTAAAAGACAGAAAACTGTATAAGATCAACAATTAAAATAATTTTTTTTTTTTTTAAAAAGGAAAGTATACAGAGAACCAACAGTGAAGGGAAGGAAACCAGGACTCAAATCAAAGGTTGGAACAGAAAGAAGGAAGAAATGATCATTCCACCGGAGCAAAATGAAGGAACAAAAATTCAAGAAACGAAAAACAACAGCAACAACAGCAACAGAAAACAAACAGGAGAGGCCTAAGAACCTCTGGGACAACCTTAAAGGTTCCAACATCCCAATCATAGGGGTAGCAGAAGGGGAAGAGGAAGAGGAAGAGGAAGAAATTGAACACTTATTTGAAAACATAATGAAGGAAAATTTCCCCAATCTGGTGAAGCAAATAGACTTGCAAGTCCAGGAAGCTCAGAGTCCCAAAGGAGTTGGATCCAAGGAGACACATCGCAATTAAATCGCCCAAGATGAAAGACGAGAGAATCTTAAAAGTAGTCAGAGAAAAGGAAAGAGTTACCTACAAAGTGATGTTCTATAAGACTATCAGCTGATTTCTCAAAAACCTTTCAGGCAAGAGGGGCTGGAAAGAAGTATTCAAAGTCATGAAAAGCAAGGACCTACATCCAAGATTATTCTGTCAAGCAAAGCTATCATTTAGAATGGAAGAGCAGATAAAGTGCTTCCCAGAGAAGGTCAAGTTAAAGGAGTTCATCATCACCAAGCCATTATTATATGAAATGTTAAAGGGACTTATCTAAGAAAAAGAACAAAACTATGAAGAGTCAAGTGACAGCAACCTCACAACTATCAGCAACTGAATGTAAAACAAACAAACAACCAAACAACAAACACTAAGCAAAGAACTAGAGGAGGAACAGAATCAGAGAAATGGAGGTCACATGTAGGGTTATTAGCAGGGAGGGGGAGTGAGGAGAATGGGGAAAAAGGTAAAGGTCATAAGAAGCATAACTGGTAGGTTCAAAATAGAGAGGGGGAGGTAAAGAAGGGTATAGGAAATGGGGAAACCAAATAACTTATATGTACAACCCACGGACATGAAGCAAGTTGGGGGGCAGGGGAATTGTAGAGGCAGGGGGTTGCAGGGCACAGAGTGGTAAAGGGGCGGAAAAATGGGACAAGTGTAATAGAATAATCAATAGAATATACTTGAAAATGAAATTTCCGAACCCCAGTATTTTCTAATAAAGGCTTATGCTAATAGTAATCTGGTTGATTTTTTTCTGTGATTCATTGGTGAGTTAATATCATTTCTTTTCTTCCCTCACCTTTTTCAGTTTATTATCCCCTTCCAAGGACATTTTTTGTTTCATTACCGAGAGAGAGAGAGAGAGAGAGAGAGAGAGAGAGAGAGAGAGAGAGATAGGGGAAGAGAGTAAAAAGCATCTTTGCAGAGAAAAATATGGATTATTTGCCTCTCATAAATGCTTCAACGGGGGATTCCCCAGGCCATACAGAACAGCAACCTAGATATGAGCCTGACTGGAATGAACCTTTAACTGTTCCACAGTGTGGACATGCTCCAACCAAGCCACACCAGCCAGGGCCCTGTTATATTTGTTTTAAATTTAGGAAGGTTTAGCTGACAATTTTCTAACTACTTGTGATACGGCACAGAACATTTATTATAGTTCAGTGTTTACAAATATAAAATAGTCTATGGCTATGGGTTTTTCCAGTTAGATTTCAGACACTTCTCATAAAATTTGATATGAGATTCATTATAGTACAAGTAACAGTATACATTTTGTGCTCTTTTTCCAATATGAGGGCACTCTGATTTTCTAATTGGTATTTTTTTCTAGAAATGTGTTATTTCTATTTCATAATTGTCAAATATAAAGCTCTAGAAGTTAAAAATTTGATGATGTCTTCTTTGTGTCCAGGTTTTAGATAAGATATACTTTGATGGTTTAGGTAAAATTTCAATATAGATTTATTAATTCAACCTTGATGATTAAACAATTTTCATTCCCTCTGGCCTTTTCTTAAGGGAAGTGGTATATAAAATCTACAGTATTCTATTTTGGCATATTGCTCTTACATTTAATCATAATGGGAAAATAATCTTAGAATTGCTTTTTGTTTCTTCGCATAAGGATATATTTGACTTCTAGTGTCATGGTTTATGCTTTCTTTCTTTCCCTGTTAGTTTGACACTTTTCAAAAACTGTTTTCCTATAATAGAAATTATGTGTTTGTATAGATTGATGTTTAGTCTTCTGTTCATAGATTCTTCATATACATGTTCTCTGTAATTTGGCATAGTGGAAATCGGACTATGTGCCATACATTCCATTTTACCAGAACTCCTGGAGAGACTGTCCTGGCTCTGTGAGAATCTGAAAAGAACATATATTTCTCCTATTTCCACTTGTGGTTATATTTATGTGTATTTGGCTTCTCTACTTCTCAGTGCTCATAAAGAAACAATGTCTACCATCTCATTAACAGAGAAGAGGAACTTGACATTATTCCTTCTTTACTTTCATCTCTACTATGAAGTATTTTTAAATGTAATCCAAATATGTAATCTTTTCTTATTGAGACCTATTTTTCAGTATATCTCAACTGTCATGAAAATGCTGGCATTTGTCTTTTATCACAGACTGTTAAAAGAGGTGTTCAGGACCTCAGCTTCCAATTCAGATGTGAGAAGAGCTTGGACGGTTTCACTCTTGTCCTTACAAGAAAAAAGTGGTAATGAAAATCAATGACCTTTCTTGGGCCCATCAGAAAATTCTGGTTACAGAGCTCAAATGCCACCATGAAGTCAGGAGAGACAGGTAGTTAGAGAATCAGAGCTGAAACCAGCTTACCTGAATAGGGTGCCTTGTGGGTAAACAGGAGGACACTTGAATATTAACTGATCAGTTGAGGGAGGTTGTCATTGACAGTGGGACATTTCTGGTGGCACAGTCTTAGCTCCCCCTCCACTTCTCACTGTGAAAAAAATCATGTTTCTGGCAGGATAGGAAAAAAATAACTTATATGAGATACGCTCAAAGCATTTTCCATAACAAAGGCCAACCTTCCTGAAAAAAATGGCTTTCTCAGAACCCTACCTGACCTGGGAAAGGGAGATATAGGAATACCTCCCTTTACTGTGCTTCACAGATGTTTCACTTTTTTTAGTAAGTTGAAGGCAAGACTCTCCACCAGTACAAAGATTACTGACCATGTTGCTTATTGTTATAGTTGCCTTTTTAGCAGTTGGTCTGGAACAAAAGTGGCAATACCTCTGAAGTGTGGCGCCTGCATGCTTTTTCTCCTAAGTCAGGGAAAAACGAGAAACACTTGTGAATGTCAGAGACCACAGACACAGGCCCAATAAGAATGAGATTTAATCCTAGGGTAATAGAAGTTTCTCCACACCCCTACCATATCGCCACAGCATCAACCAAACTACAATGAATTACAGCTGAAAAAGTTGCATCCTGCAGACCCTATTTAAAAGAAATTCTTAAGAAAAAAAAAAAAATAGAGCAAAGAGAAAAACTCCAGAGTAAATGTCACCGCTGACCCCTACAGCTGTCCAACCATTAAACACAGCCCAATGCCTCACCAGAATAACTTACAATCTTGTTACAGAATCCCTCCAATGCTGTTCTTGAATAGCTGTGGCGTTCAATTGCCCACCGCCAAGAAGCGTGACTCCCAATGCAAGAGTTTGTTGAGAAACGAAATAGGGTTGTTTATTTAAAGGTTATACAGATTTAGAACAATGGTGGATTTCTGCCATTAAGTCCCACTCCCTTGAAAACACCCAAAAATGCATAGCCCTCCCTCCCTTTGCCAAACCAGGCTGATTTCAGAACATGCCAGCCCGAGGTACCATCTTTCAGAAAAGCAGAAGTCTGCCTCTCAGCATTCGCCGGCACAGCTCAGTTCAGCTCCAGGCATCTCCCACGAATCTTGGTTAGGCAGTTCCCTGCAGCTCCATCAGCTCTGCAGCCATAGTCTCTGGGCAGGTTTCCCACCGTGTCTCCTCCTTCTTACCCCAGCTCTTATTCCAAACCTTGTGGCATCTCTTTACACACAAGACCTCATGGTAGAGTGGGGCCCCTTCTATACCCTTTCAAGCTGTGTGAGAGCTCTTTCAGCCCACCCTTATTTTAAATGCTTGGCCCCGAACTTCCTATGTGACTTCATGTCCGGCCCCTCCTATGATTTGCTACTTTTGCCAGCTCTCCAGTATGTTTTGCCTTGTTTTGGCTACCAACTTTAGTCAGGACAAGAGTTCTCAGTGACGCAGTGGCATCTGGCTCCTGCCTCTCACACAGTCTCTGTATAAGCTCTCTTGGCTATGTCATGAGTCCCCGAATGCTCCCAAAGTCAGGAAAGCCTTTGCCCAGGGTGGCAGCAGTGTTTAACCTGCCATTGTTATGTAAAGTAACTTAAAAGCCATACTGTCCACTTTCCCTTTCCCCCAACCCAGGCTTGGCGGGGGGGGGGGGGGGGGGTGTTCTTCCTATTTGGGGGGGGCCCTGCTCTGCACCTCCTTACAATCTCACAGTGTTCACCTTACTCCTATTGTTTGGTACACCGTGCCCATGTTTTTAAGATTAATAAAATAGTTGTCATCTGACATATAAAGAGTTTAGATGGCACCACTACCAATCTCAGAAGAAAAGCTGAACAAACTGAAAATCAACAGCCACAGGGCAAGTCACTGGCTGGCAAACTGGATATGTGGCTGCAACAACCAGAGAGTGCTGGGAGCCGGACTCACCTGGTCTACGCTGAGCACTAGTAATCAGCTGGTTTATGAAGACTGAGTCTGGATTAGCTGAAGATTAAAAACTCCTGGGGTTTCATCAGGGAGGGGGAGTTTCCCATATGTTCAGAAGTTTTAATTCTAGGAGCCCCATCAGGTGTTCAGGGTGAACCCCTCCTACTGCTTGTGGGTGTTCTCTTCTTGGTGATGAAGGCCTGACCCAAGGGTAACTATTTATCAGAGCTTAAGGGACCTAGGAAATACCGAGCCTACCTAACCCCAGTCCCCTGTGGCCTTCCTGTCTCACCGAAGGGAGGAAAGCTGAGGGCTTGTGAAGGTCATAGTCTGAGATTACCAGCTCAGTGAAGACTGAGACATGTAGGGATATAGAATTTTCCCACCCCAAAGCCTCACCACCATCTCCGCAGTCACCTCTGTAATAACGGGATTAAAGCCAAAAGACAATGCAAGGCCTGGACTCTAAGAAATCTCTGAGGAAGCCCCAAAACCACAGAGATGACAAAAATTAGAATATGCAGAGACACTTTAGCCTCTGGTAGCTACCACTACAGCACATAATAAACATAGCATGACTCCTAACCAGATACATGTAAATCATCCCACTAAACACCTTGTTCACTTAACTGTATGCATTTAAATTCCACCTATGCATGTTCTTGGCTACCAGGCCAAGAACTCTCTCATTGCTGGAGACTATTGCCTCGTTTGGGTGCACTGTTGTTATCTACTGTTACATACTGAAGAACATCCTGGTTGCTTCCAGTTTTTAGTAATTATGAATAAAGCTATTGAAAACAGCAGTTTTTGGACATAAGTTGTCAAATCAGTTATGTAATTACACAGAAGTGCAACTGTGAAGTTTTAGGGAAAAACTATGTATTGTTCTATGAGAAAGTACCAAGCTGTCTTCCAATGAAGCCCCACAGTTGTGAGTCTGCCCCATGAAAAAGTGTCCCTGTAGCTCCCCAGCCTCGCTAGCATTTGCTGTGGTCAGTTTTGTCTGATAATGACCATTCTAATATAAGTGTAGTGGTGTCTTGTTTTTAATTAAATGTGTATCTCCCTAATGACATAAGATGTTGAGCATATTTTCCTATGCATTTTGTCATCTGCATATATTGTAGGTGAGGTTTCTCTTCAGATCTTTTGCCTGTTTTCTAGTTACATTGTTTGTTTTCTCACTGCAGAGTTTTAAAGTTTTTGGACATGTTGAATCCATATCAGATGATTTTCCAATTTTTTCCCTGTCTGTGTGTGTTTTTTTTCATTTTTGTACAATGTTTTCACAGAGCAAAAATTTAAATTTGAATAAAAACTAAAATTTGCCCTGGCTGGTGTAGCTCAGTGGATTGAGCGTGGGCCTGCGAACCGAAGGATCGCGGTTCGATTCCCAGTCAGGGCACATGCCTGGGTTGCCAGGCCAGTTCCCGGCAGGGGACATACAGGAGGCAACCGCACATTGATGTTTCTCTCCCTCTCTCCTTCCCTTCCCCTCTGAAGATAAATAAATAAAATCTAAAAAAAGGAAAAAAAAAAGAAAAAAAAAAAGACCAGTTTCTAAGAAACTAACTCTTCTTTAAAAAAAAAAAAAAAAAACTAAAATTTTGTCTTTCTGAGTTTTACTTGGGGTATTATATCTAAAAATTCAGTGCCAAGTGCAAGATCACCTAGATTTTGTCCTATATTTCCTACTAGATTTATAGTTTTGCTTTTACCATAGGTCTATACTCCATTCTGACTTAATTGCATAAGATACAGTTTCTACTAGGTATATTTTGCATACGGACATCTGTTTGTCCAACACCATTTGTTGGAATGGCTATCATATTACTATACCTTTGTTTTGTCAAAGACTATATATTTTGGTTATACTTATGTGAGTTTATTCCATCCCATTGATATCTTTGTCTATTCTTGCACCGATACCACACTGGCTTGATTATGGTAGACTTATTACATGAGTCTTGAAGTTGAATGTGCATGTCCAACTTGGTTCTATTTCTTAAGTTTTATGTTTGTGTGTGTTCTATCTTTTGGCATGCCTTGTAATTTTTTCTTAATAGTATGCAATGCTATATTGGGTAAAAAGAACTGCTATAAGTAGACCCTTAGGACTGCAGTGGTGGTGGCAGTATGTGTGTGTGTGTGTGTCTGTGGGAATCTATATGAGTCTGTGTGTCTGAGTCTGTGTGTGCCTGTGTGTCTGTGCATGTGTCTGTGGGTACATTTGTGTGTGTGCAGGGGAGGATGAGGGCAGTGATGTACTGTCCTATGACTAGTTCTTAGTCTTTACTGAGCCTGTGCCCTTCTGGACTGTGAAATTTGCAAGAGTTTCATGTTTTCTTCCAGCTAGGTGGGAAAGGATGCCCAGAGAGGGATGGAGCTGGGTATTCTTTTCCCCAGGACACCTAGATTCTGACAATACACCGGTGTCTGATTAATTAGCTTTCTCCGAGACAGACCTTGTTAAGAACAGTGTGCTCTGGCATATTGTAAAATGATTTCTCTCTCCCTCCCCTGACCAGAAGCACAAAAATGTTTTTCTCTATGTCCTGGTGGAGTTCCTATAAGTCAATCTTAAGTATACTTTGTGGGGAAACCCCATGCCTGGGTCTCTGGGAGCTTTTAACTCTCAGTAGTGTCCACTCTGAGCCTCCTAGTGTTAATATAAAACAGTCAGTCAGAACACCAAAGGAGTCTCTGCCTACTGGCCAAGATGTTGGCAGGGAGAGGTTCTTACACTGAGCGTGCCAAAAGCTAGAGATGTGAACAGATAGGGCCCGAGCATGTGCAAAAAGCTCAAAAGATAAATGGATAGGATCTAAGCATAATAAAACCTAGAAAAATGAATAGATAGGGACCAAGCACACCATTAGCTAAAAAGGTGAATGGATAGGGCCCCAAGTATGCCAAAACTAGAAAGATAATTGGATTAGGAAGAAAGCACTCTCCTCCTTATCTCTGTAAGAACAGCAGGGTGAGCAGGGAAATTCATATGGCCTTTGAGACAGGAGTCTACCATACTCCCAGGTAGTGTGGCACCTGGATAAACCTCTTTCTTTTTGCACCAATACCTGCCTCATGAGTTTGCCTTTTTGTGGTGACAGGCAGCCTAACCTCAGTTTTTGTTTGGTAATGGATCTGGCAATCCCAGATGAGACCACATGGGCCTTGGTAAGTCCTGGAGGGCTCAAGCTCAGGTCCCAGCTGCCTGTGGCAGGCTGACCTTGAAAGGGGGACTCCAGAGATTTCCCAGTATCAGGGAATTTTCTTGCACTCTTGCTTGAGACATCAACTGCCTGAAATGCAGACTGGTCAAAAGAAAGGTCTGGGAAGGAGAAGGATGCCAAGACTGGGTGAGTCAAACCAGCGTGCACACTGGCAGTCCTCTATCTCTACTATTTGGGCCTTTGCATCACTGGGGTCAATTTGGGACCATTTGAGCCTTTGCACCACTGGGGTATGGTTAGGATCTTTTGCAGTATTGGTTGGCAGGGGATAAGATGCTAAGACGTGCATGTGAGAACACATTTGGAATGGTGGAAATGTGGATTCAAGTTTTGTTTACACGTTCCCACTTTTTCTAGTGTCTTTTCGTGGTATGATACTGGGTTTGTATTTTCATGCCATCAGGGGTTGTTCTGTTTCAAATCCTGCAGGGATCCCACTGTGCCAAATTTTCGCAGATTGGTCCGTGTACAACTATTATCCACTGTCTAAGAAGAAATTGGTTTTCTAATGTAACACTGTTTGGCTTATGTATACTTTAGACTATGGGGAAAATGGTTCTCTAAATTATTAAACCATCATGCAATTGGAATTATTTTGCCAACAGTCAGTGAAATCAGACAAAATCTCTTATGTCCAGGCATTTATGTTTTTAGACAATAAGGATTCAGTAAGGAAAGGGAGCCGCTTAATGAAGCAGAGAAGAGAAGTGACTTCAAAAACCCTCCTTAATAGTAAGACACAGGAAGAAAAGGAAAATGAAATGAGTCTCTTTAATGCCCGGTTCCCAGGAGATGCAGGATTAGCAGCAGGAAGACTTCCCCCATCACCACTCCTGCTGCTAGATACCCCTGAAATAGAGCTCAGAGAAGCAACGGTCCCACCAACTTAAGAAGAAAAAATGTTCTCCTCTTCAAATACCTGGGAAGGCACCCAATTTGGCCAGTGATCATATCTGGAGGGCAATACTCTATAGGCAGAATAAACCAGGAAGGCCAGCCCAGGGGCTACTATTGGGCCCATATTCTATTTTACACTTCAGATTTACTGAATTGGAAGAATTCCAACACCTCATATAGGGAGAATACTCCGAAAATGACCGATCTTATCACCTTCATTTTATCCCACTGATCATCCAAACTGGGCAGATGTATTAGGTTGGCCAAAAAGTTTGTTTGATTTTTCCGTAAGATGGTTCTAGTAGCGCTTAGTTGTCTTTAACATCATTCAAAACAATTATGTTAGATTTTAGTGTGACAGCTATCATATCAGCATGCATTTTAAAAATACTTATCAAATAGGTGAATTTCTGTGTAGCAATTTTAATATTGAAGATGTAAGAAAAAAGTGACATTTTCACCACACTATGTTTTCATATTTCAAGAAAGGTAAAAATGCAACTGAAAAACAAACAAACAAAAAAAAGACTTGTGCAGTGTATGGAGAAGATGCTGTGACTGATTGAATGTGTCAAAAGTGGTTTGCAAAGTTTCTTGGTACTATTGACATTTTGGACAAATATTTCTTTGCTCTGAGGCTGTCTCACACATTGGAAGATGTCTAGCAGCACCCCTGGCCTCTACTCACTAGAAGCCAATAACGGGAGATAGCTGACATACTCAAAACGTCCAAATCAAAAGTTATTGGTGCAAATAAAAAATGTGCCTTATGTTTTATGGAGAAAACTAAATAAGATTTTTAGCCTACCCAATGCAAGGTCTCAGTGACATCCTGCTAACAGCAGGTGAAATGCAACTGGTTATAAATAAGGCTAATAAAGAGGCTCATCACCTTGGTCTAGAGAATACCAATGGGACTTGTAACCCAGATGGTATTCCCTTGGCAGAGCCTAACTGAGACCTAAATAGTGGATACCTAGCTTTCCTGGAACATTACAAAGGGTGCATAGTGGAGGGGCTTAAGAAAGGAATGCTTAAACAAAAGAGCCTGAATATGATGCAAGCTGTTCAACAGAAACCTAACAAAGACCCTTCTCAAGTTTTAGAAAAGATCTCTCGGGCCTACTGAAAGCACACTGATGCTGATGACCCACAAGCACCAGAAAATATCCAGATGGTAAACATGACTTTTATGGAAAGTGCCCTGGATATCAGAAGAAAGCTCCAAAATTTAGACAAAACATTGGAAATGAATCTCTCCCAGCTGGTGGTGTGGCATCATGCTGAATATGGCCCTCCCGTGACTAAAGGCTGGTCAGACAGCTGCTGGCCATAAGTAATGTGTATTTTGGAGAGAATGGATTGTAACTCCCTCCTTATCTCCTTTTGGGAGTGGCTTATTGTTCTGTGACTGCTTCTAGACTTTTTCTTTTTGCACATACACATCGAGGTAATGTAGTTTAGAGTCACATGTAAGACTCATGCCTCTTTTGTCTGGGACTCCTTAAAGTGAGTCTTGGACTCAAGGAGGTTCAGTCCTGCTTTTCCGATCCACCACCATTGGTGCTCTCCTGTAATGTGAGTAATACAGGCCATCTTGGCTCCATCTGGTCCTCCTTCTGGTGTTTTCAGCTTATCCGGCTGAGTAGTCGAGAATCTGGGGCTCAACCTCCTGCATTACAATTGGAATAGTCATCGATGGAGTTTGGATACCCTGAAAAATTCCCAAATTGAGTTGAATGTGGAAGACTTTATGCTGAATGTGAGATTGCCAGGAGGAATCCTGGAGTAGCGAGCATATTCTATGTGATTGAGATGGCAAAACTTCTTGGTTAATGGGACCACCAAAGGACTTCAGGGATGATCCCCATACTCCCACTGGCATCCTATATGCCTTGCAGCATGTAAGAGAGCCTTGGGCCCTAGGAAAAATGAAAGGCCTCCACCATGCGGCCCCTGTCATTGGTTGGCTGATGCTGACATTGGTTTACTATCTCTGAGAAACAGAGATAGTAAAATGCAAGCAGAAAGAAAGAAGGAGCTCTTACCGTTCTCAATAGCATGGGTAGATCTGGAGAGTATTATGCTAAATGAAATAAGCCAGGCTGTGAAAGACAAATACCATATGATCTCACCTGTAAGTGGAACCTAATCAACAAAACAAACAAGCAAGCAAAATATAACCAGAGACACTGAAATAAAGAACAAACTGACACTAACCAGAGGGGATAGGGGAGGGGGATTATGGGGGAAATAAGGGAAAGGTTCATCAAGGAACATGTATAAAGGACACACAAACGAAGCCAAAGAGGGTAGGATCAAGGGGAGAAGGTAGGGGTGGGATGAGGTGGAGGGAAGTAAGTGGTGGTGGGGAAATGGAGACAACTGTGCTTGAACAACAATAAAAAAGAAGAAGAAGAAGAAACAGAGAGGAGTGGAGGTATGCACTGCACTATTAGAAGAGGAACTGAAACTAGATAGGGACATGCACTCCCCACAGGGAGATATTAAGGATGCCTTAGGAAGACAATTAGAACAAACCAGTGAGCAATTATGGGATTTTGCATGCTGTTTTGCCAGGGTCGGGGTGGGGGTACCGCAACTGGCATTCACTTGTGTACAACAGATTGTGACATAGTCTGAATGGAATCCCCACAATTGGGATGCTGTGGCCAAAAGCAAAAGTGACTTGGGTGTAGGGATCATAGTAGATGAGGGCACGGAGGTTATAAAGGTAGAAAAAAGAAAGCTTATGGCTTGTCCTATTATGACCCAGAAGATTAAGGTGCAATGGCCATGGGTGTTGTGGGGTATCTTTTTCATAGTGGTTGATTTGAAGAAAATGTCAATGGGATAAGTCTTACCAGCAGCTGACAAACAACAGTCAGTGGGATCCCTCAGAAAGGTAATGTAAATTGCTACATGAAGAACGAAACATGTCCCAAAGAGGAAGATCTCAGTCAGCACTGAGTTTCAAGCTGGTAAGGAGCAGCTTGTAAGGTGCAAATAGATGCAGTCCTGTGGGATCACTAAAGCCCAGTAACCTAGGAGTGTTCCCGGAGAGGCAGTCAAAAGGTCATGTGGCTGATGAGCACACAGCTCCTTCTGGGAGATAACAGTGACCTGTAGTGTGGCAGATAGAGTCACACAAGGCATCCACAGCCTGCATACCCACCAGACCCTACCTACAGCTGTCCCCAGGCCAAAACTCCAGGACAAGACAATGGCTTCTGTCATAGGAGGGCTGAGGCTGTGTCTCAGTCTACTGTCTGCAAGATCCCTGGCTGGTGGCCTGTCAAGGAGTGTGTGACTGTTACCGTTCCATGGAACCAAGATTAGAGGTGCCCCTGAGTAGCAGACATGGACACCCAGATACCCGGCATAAATATGGTGGAACTGCACGCGGGAGATGCTGGCTCAGGTATGTGGCACTGGGTTAGCACTGAGGTGGTGCCTGGCAGCCATGGAGAGGCACAGGGTGGCTGTGAGAGGGCCCCTCCAGCTTCTGTCCCAAGGGAGGACCCCAGGTGTGTGCAGTTAGATGCCTGCCCCTCAATTGACATTTAGGATAAACACACACCTCTTTCATGGAGATTCTGGATGTTTTCCAAATAGCTGCCCCAGCACTGGGTTTGGGGAGGGCGACTTGAGAGGGGGAACCCTTTAGTTCCTTCCTCAGGCACTGTAACTGTGGATAAGAGTAACTTGTCAGTTTTCAAAGCCAGGCATCTTGGGGGCTCCCCTCTCAGGTGCAGGTCTTGAAAGCTGGGATGCCCAGTGTGCGGATCAAACCCTTTGCCTCCTGGGGAGGAGCTCTGGGATTGTATTTTCTCCTGGTGCAGGTTTACTGGCTGGAGTGTGTTTGCTGTGCTATTGTTTCAATGTCTCCTTCTATTACATGTCCGATTTTTCCTGTTTTTCTAACGTGTAGGAATGGCTCAACTAGGTCGGCGGTTCTTTTAATAGGAAAATTGTTCCATATGTAGCTGTAGGTTTGGTGGGTCTGTGGTAGGAGATTAGTTGGGAACCTTCATTCAACCACTTACTTCTCAATTCGTGTGTGTGTGTGTGTGTGTGTGTCCTCCTCATCTGAGGACATGCTTATTGATTTTAGATAGAGAGGAAGCAGGGCGGGAGCAGGATAAGGGTGGGGGGGGAGAGAGAGGGAGAGAGAGAGAGAGAGAGAGAGAGAGAGAGAGAGAGAGAGAGAGAGAGAGAGAGATGTGAGAGAGAAACGTTGATTGGTTGCTTCCCATACACGCCCCAACTGGAGATTGAACCTGCATCCTTAGGTATGTGTCCTGACAGAAAATCAAACCTGTTGTAAGGGACAACACTCCAACCAGCTGAACCTCCCATCCAAGGCTATCCATATTTTTTTTAGTTCCAATTTTCTTAGGTCAAGATCAGAATTTATAATTTTAGGTTCTTCAAAGGTGGTGGATTTACCAAGAAGGATTTATTAATATTCAATATCTATAAATGTTCTTGTGCTGTGGTCTCCTTGGAGGGTGAGCAATTATATGGATGGTGTCACTGTAAATGACTGTCAATCCCAGTGTGATTTTCTGCAGGGTGGGGTGAGTAATCTGGAGTTGAGACCATCCAAGTCTGGTGGCAAGTTGTCGTCACCCCAGTTTTCTTGTGTCCATTCAGTACTGGCATCACTGGGCCCGGTGTTAGTGTTGTGGTATCAGTTACTAGACCAGTATCATGTGGTGACATTCATAGTTGAACCCAGGGATCACTTCAGCTCTGCCACAGGGCCACTAGTTCCTTAGTCTTCTGAGCAAACACTAGTGGGTGGCCCTCTTATCCCCCTTACCGGAGAGGAACTCCTCCACAGGCGGGCCCTTACTCACATGACGGATGAGTAGCCACGTTCTGGATATTAGTAGTTCATCCATTTAACCTCCTCATACCTCCCTGGTGCCAGTTTTCTGGTGTGTGCCTTCCCAGAAGCTGACCGCTGACCTCACGGACAGCCACTGCTCATAGTCATACCTTAGTGCCATTTTCCTTCTGGGAAAAGCAGACAACCAGATATAAAATGTGAAGGTTCCTTATTTCCTGGTGGCCTCAGGGCCTTGCATGAGTGGTAGAAAAGGAAGCACCCATGAGAAGTATTAACAAAATGTATGTTGATACACATAAGCTGGCAGAAAGGTTGTCCTTTTAGCAGTGGATGAAGAGGTGACAGGCAACAGACTCAAGCATAGGGAGTGTGAACGTTCAGTAGCTACTCTAGTGTAACTCATGTCCATACTCACATGGACTCTTCTACCAGATGCTGAGGTGCTGCGTGCACCCAGACACAAAGATGAGCAGATTTGTACAGGGATAGCTCATTTTATTGCACTTCACCATCAAAGAGATTAACGTCTCTTTACTGCTCTGCTATATTCACTTTCCTGTGCTGGTCTGGAACACAGTGTCTCCCATGGTGACTGTATGCTTTTTTTTTTTTTTTTTTTTAACTAGGAACTCAGGTATTTTGGTCACATGTACTCCTGGGTCACTTCTTCACATTCAATCACTACCCAAAAGCAAACCAGGAGTCGTTTCTTTCTTTCTTACTACTTTCTTTTCTTTTTAACATTTTTATTGTTGTTCAAGCACAGTTTTCTGCCTTTTGCCCCCACTGCTCCCCACTACCCCAGCCCTCTGCACCTCCTTCCCCTGTTTCTATCCCCCTTGTTATTGTCCATGTGTCCTTAACAATTGTTCCTGTAAACCCTTCACCCTTTCCCACGTCATCCCCTCTCCTCCCCGATCTGGTCACTGTCAGCCTGTTCTCAATTTCAATGTCTTTGTTTATAGTTTGCTTGCTTGTTTGTTTTGTTGATTAGGTTCCAGTTAAAGGTGAGATAGATCATATGGTATTTGTCTTTCACCACCTGGTTTATTTCAATTAGCATAATGCTCTCCAGTGCCATCCATGCTGTCGCAAATGGTAGGAGCACCTTCTTCATTTCTGCTGAATAGAATTCCATCGTGTAAATGTACCATAGTTTTTTGATCCATTCATTTACTGATGGGCACCTAGGTTGCTTCCAGCACTTGGCTATTGTAAATTGTACTGGTATGAACACTGAGATGCACAGGTTCTTTTGGATTGGTGTTTCAGTGTTCTTAGGATAGAATCCTAGCAGTGGAATTGCGGGGTCAAAAGGTAGTTCCACAGAGTCAGTTCTCTTTTTATTTTAATATTGTTTTCCTTGGCCATGCAGAAGCTTTTTATTTTGATGAGATCCCATTTGTTTATTCTTTCCTTTATGTTCCTTGCTTTAGGGGACATATCAGTAAAAACGTTGCTGCGAAACATATTTGCCAATGATACCTCAGATAAGGGTTTAATCTCCAAAATATACGAAGAACTTACATGACTCCACTCTAAGAAGACAAGCAACCCAATTAAAAAATGGGCAGAGGACTTGGGCAGACACTTCTCCAAGGAGGGCATACAGAGGATCCAGAGACACATGAAAAGATGTTCGATATCGCTAGCTTTCAGAGAGATGCAAATTAAAACCACAATGAGATACCACTTGACACCTGTCAGAATGGCCCTCATAAACAAAGCAACAAACAACAAGTGTTGGAGAGGTTGTAGAGAAAAGGGGACACTAGTACACTGCTGGTGGGAGTGCAGGCTGGTACAACCACTATGGAAAACAGTATGGAATTTTCTAAAAAAACTAAAAATGGATATACCTTTTGACCCAGCAATTCCACTGATAGGACTATATCCTAAGAACCCTGAAACACCAATCCAAAAGAACCTATGCACCCCTATGTTTATAGCAGCACAATTTACAATAGCCAAGTGTTGGAAGCAACCTACATGCCCATCAGTAAATGAATGGATCAAAAACTATAGTACATTTACACGATGGAATTCTATTCAGCAGAAAGAAAGAAGGAGCTCATACCCTTTGCAACTGCATGGATGGAACTTGAGAGCATCGTGTTAAGTGAAGTAAGCCAGGCAGTGAAAGACAAATACCATATGATCTCATCTTTAACAGGAAGCTAATCAACAAAACTAACAAACAAGCATAATATAACCAAAGACACAGAAATTGAGAACAGGCTGAAAGTCACCAGAGGTGAGAGGGGAGGGAACTTCAGGGGAAAAGGGGAAGGAACAAGTATAAATGACACATGGACAAAAACTATGGCGGGGTGGAAATGGGAGGGAGGAGGGGAGGGCTAGGGTGGTGGGTTGGGGTGAGAATAAAAGACAGAAAACTGTACAAGATCAACAATTAAAATCAAAATTTAAAAAAAAAGGTAGTTCCATTTTCAATTCCCTGAGGAAATTTCATAGTGTTTTCCATGGTGGTTGTACCATTCTGCAATCCCACCAACAGTGCTCTAGGGTTCCCTTACTTGCACAGTCTCGTCGACACTTGTTTTTTGTAGCTTTCTTTATGATGGCTACTCAACGGTGTGAAGGGGTATCTCACTGTGGTTTTAATTTGCATCTGTCTGATCACTACCAATGCTGAGCATCTTTTTATATGTCTCTGGGCCGGCTACAACTCCTCCTTAGAGAAGTGTCTGTTTAACTCCTTTGCCCATTTTTTTATTGTGTTGGTAGTCTTCCTGGAGTGGAGTCATGTGAGTTATTTACATATTTTGGAGATCAACCCCTTGTCTGAGGTGTCATTGGCAGATATGATTTCCCATGTAGTTGTTTTCTTTCCATTTTAATGTTTTCTTTGGATGTGCAGAAGCTTTTTATTTTGATGACATCCCATTTGTTTATTCTTTCCTTTATGTCCCTTGCTCTAGGGGACATATCAATGAAAATATTGCTGCAGGGATAATATGAGATTTCCCTGCCTATGTTTTCCTGTGGGACTTCTATGGTGTCATGACTTACATTTAAATCTTTTATCCCCCTTGAATTTATTTTTGTGTGTGGCGTAAGTTGGTGCTCGAGTTTCATTTTTTTGCACGTAGCTTTCCAGCTCAACATTTGTTGAAGGGTCTATTCTTTCTCCATTTTACGCTGCTGTCCCCTTTTTCAAATGTTAATTGACTATAGAGACTTGGCTTTAGTTCTGGGTTCTCTGTTCTGTCTGGTTGGTCTATGTGTCTGTTTTTATGCCAGCACAAGGCTGTTTTGATTACAGTGGCCTTATAGTATGGTTTGGTATCAGATATTGTGATCCCTCCTACTTTGCTCTTCTTTCTCAAAATTGCAGCAGCTATTCAGGGTGTTTATGGTTCCATATAAATTTTGGAAATGTTTGTTCTGCGTCTGTGAAGTATGCCATTGGCATTTTAATAGGAATTGCATTGAATGTATAAATTGCTTTGGGTAGTATGGACATTTTGATGATATTAATTCTTCCAATCCATGAACACGGTATATGTTTCCATTTGCTTGTGTCTTCTTTGATTTCTTTCTTCAGTGTTTTGTAATTTTCTGAGTACAGGTCTTTTACTTCCTTCATTAGGTTTATTCTTAGGTATTTTATTTTTCTTGTTGCTATATCCAATGGAATTTTTTTCCTGATTTCTGCTTCTGATGTCTCATTGTTGGTATACAAAAATGCCTTTGATTTCTGGATATTGACTTTGTATCTGGCTGTTTGGCCAAATTCATTTATTAGGTTGAGCAGTTTTTTGGCCAAGTGTATAGGATTTTCTATGTATACTATCATGTTATCTGCAAACAATGACAATTTCATTTCCTCCTTTCTAATTTGGATTTCTTTTATTTCCTTTTCTTGTCTCATTGCTGTGGCTAAACCTTCTAATACAATGTTGAATAGAAGTGGTGAAAGTGGACATCCTTGTCTTGTTCCTGATGATAGTGGAAAAGATTTTAGTTTTTGCCCATCGAATACGATGTTGGCTGTAGGGGTCTCATGTATGGCCTTTGTTATGTTAAAGAATGCTCCCTCTATTCCCACTTTGCTGAGTGTTTTTATCATAAGTGGGAGATGTACCTTGTCAAATACTTTTTCTGCATCTCTTTATATAATCATGTGATTTTTGTCTTTTCTCTTGTTTGTGTGATGTATTACAGTTATTGATTTGCAAATACTGTACCATCCTTGCATCCCTTGGATGAATCCCACTTGGTCATGGTGTGTGATGTTTTTATCATATTGCTGGATATGGTTTTTCAATATTCATTGAGGATTTTACCATGCATATTTATCAGCTTTATTGGCCTGAAGTTTTCTTTCTTTGGTGTGTCTTTATGTGGTTTTAGGATTAAGACGATGCTGGCTTCATAAATTGATTTTGGGAGTCTTCTGTCTTCTTGAATATTTTGGAACAGTTCATTAATTTTAGGGGTTATCTCTTCATAAAGCCTTGTATAATTCTCCTATGAAATCATCTGGTGCAGGGTTTTTGAGTGTTGGGAGTTTTTTGATTACTGCTTCAATTTCATCAGCTGTTATTGGTCTGTTCAGCCTTTCTTCTTCTTCATTCAGTTTTGGAAGATTTTGTTTTTCTAAAAAATTGTCCATTTCACCTGGCTTTATAAATTTCTTTCCATATACTTCTTCATCGTAATTTCTTACAGTCTTTGGTATTTCCATGGTATCAACTGTAATCTCTCTTTTTTCATTTCCGATTGTGTTTATTTGGGTCCTCTCTTTTTTCTTGATGAGTCTGCTTCAAGGCTTTTCAATTATATTTATGTTTTCAATGAAACACCTTCTGGATCTATTGATCCTTAGAATTGTGCTTTTAGTCTCTATGTCATTTAATTTTGCTCTGATTGTGCTTATTTCTTTCCTTGTACTTGTTTGTTCTGGGCTGTCATTGTTGTAACTCAAGTTATTCTAGGCATAGGGTTAGCTGTTTATTTGAAATGTTTCTATTATTTTTAAGTAGTCCTGTATCACTATGAACTTCTTTCTCATATCCACCTCACTGTGTTCCATAAGTTTGGGATTGTTATGAGTTCATTTGCATTTGTTCCCATCAACTTTTTGATTTCTTCCATAATCTCATTCCTTGTTTAATAGTATGCTATTCATTCTCCATGAGTTTGTGTGTTTTTGAGTTTTTTCCTTGGGGTTGGTACCTAGTTTCAGTCTCTTCTTGTCAGAGAAAATGCGTGATGTGCTTTCACTTTTCTTGAACTTTTTGAGGTTTGTTTTGTGTCCTATGATGTGGTGTATCTTTGAAAATGTTTCATGTGCATTTGAAAAGAATGCGTATTTTGCTTCCTTGGGATGAAAAGCTCTCCATAATGAGTTAAGTCCATTTGATATATGACATTGTTCAATGTTGCTATATCTTTGTTCATAATTTTTTGGATGATGTATCCATTTTTGACAGTGGCATATTGAAATCTCCTAGTATAGTTGTATTGCTGTCAATATCTTTCTTGAAGTCCTCCAAGGTTTTCTTTATGTATTTGGTTGCTCTTATATTGGGTGCAAATATATTTACAACATTTATGTCTTCTTGATGGATTCTTCATTTCAATATTTTGAAGGGATTTTCTGTGTCTCTTTTTATGGCCCCTTTTTTTGAATTCTATTTTGTCTCATATGAAGATTGCTATCCCAATTTTTCCCTGTACATTTGTTTGAATTATTTGTTTGCAACCCTTCACTTTCAGTCTGTGTGGGTCTTTGTTTCTTGTGGGTAATATATGTGCCAGTCATGTTTTCTTATCCACTCAGCTGTTCTATGTCTTTTGATTGGATCACTTGATACATTTACATTTAAGGTTATTATTGAAAGGTACTTATTCATCTGCCAATAATAACCTTGCCTTTTTTGTACACATCTCTCTCCCTCCCTCCCTTCCTCCCTCCCTCCCTCCCCCCATTCCTAAAGCAGCCCCTTTAGCACCCTTTGCAGAGCTGGTTTGGTGGAGTTGTATTCTTTTAGACATCTTTTGTTGTCTAACTACTTATTTGGTCTTCCATTTTATTGAGAGCATGCTGCATCATGTAGTCTTGGTTGCAGGTGTCTGGTTTTCATTACTTGGAATATTTCTTGCTATTCCCTTGTGGGTTGGAGCATTTCCATTGAGAAGTCAGCTGCTAACCTTATCGGGTCTCCCTTGGATGTTGCTTCCTGTTTCTTCCTTGCTGCCTTTAAGATTCTCTCTTTGTCTTGGAATTTTTTTTTTCTTTTTTTTTTCCTTTTAATCAGTATTTTTTAATTGTTGATATTGTACAGTTTTCTGTCTTTTACCCTGGCCCCAGCCCACCACCCCAGCCCTCCCCACCTTCCTCCCATTTCCACCCCCCCCATAGTTTTTGTCCATGAGTCCTTTATACTTGTTGCTCTAAACCGTTCCCCTTTTCCCCTGAAATTCCCTCCCCTCCCACTCTGGACACTGTCAGACTGTTCTCAAATTCAGTGTCTTTGTTTATATTATGCTTGTTTGTTTGTTTTGTTGATTAGCTTCCTGTTAAAGGTGAGATCATATGGTATTTGTCTTTCACTGCCTGGCTTAAGAGGATCCAGAGACACATGAAAAGATGCTCGATATCTCTAGCTATCAGAGAGATGCAAATTAAAACTACAATGAGATACCACTTGACACCAGTCAGAATGGCCTTCATAAACAAAGCAACAAACAGCAAGTGTTGGAGAGGTTGTGGAGAAAAGGGGACCCTAGTGCACTGTTGGTGGGATTGCAGATTGGTACAACCACTATGGAAAACAGTATGGAATTTTCTAAGAAAACTAAAAATGGACATACCTTTTGACCCAGCAATTCCACTGCTTGGATTATATCCTAAGAATCCTGAAACACCAATCCAAAAGAATCTATGCACTCCTATGTTCATAGCAGCACAATTTACAATAGCCAAGTGCTGGAAGCAACCTAGGTGCCCATCTGTTAATGAATGGATCAAAAAACTGTGGTACATTTACACAATGGAATTCTATGCAGCAGAAAGAAAGAAGGAGCTCCTACCCTTTGCGACAGCATGGAAGGAATTGGAGAGTATCATGTCTTGGAATTTTGCCAATTTATTTATGTTGCATCTTGAAGTGGGCCTCTTTAGGTTCCTCTTGATTGGGACCTTCTCTACTTCTTGGATTTGTGTGTTTTTTTCTCTCATCAAATTATGGAATTTTTCCATCATTACTTTTTCAAAGAGGTTTTCTATCCCTTGATCTTTTTCTTCTCATTGTGGTGTGCCTACTATACTGATATTATTACGTTTCATTTTGTCTTGCAGCCCCCTTACCACCTCTTTGTTCTTTATGAGTCTCTTTTTTTTTCCTTGCTGTATCTGTCTGGGTTTTTTTTTTTTTTTTGGCCTTGTCCTCCAGCTTGCTGACTTGATCCTCTGTTCCTTCCAGCCTGCTTGTAATTCCTTCTGTTGTGTTTTTTTTTTTTATTTCTGATATTTTATTGTTCATTTCTTCCTAGCTTATATTTATAGTTTTTATTTCCTTTTTTGTGATTTTGTAGTTCTCAGTTCCTTGTAGTTGTCTGTAAGTTCCTTGAACTCTTTATAACATTATTTTGAATTTTATATCTGATAGTTTCATTACCACCATTGCATTGAGCTCTTTTAGTGGGGAGTCTTCCATTCCTTTTGATTGTATGTCCTTTTTTTCTCTCTGCATTTTAGATGACTCTTTTTGTTTGTTTCTGCACCTCCTGATGTTTCACTTTACTAGTTGTCTTTGTACGGTGAACTTCTATGGTAGGAATTCTATGGGGTTTGGTGATGTGGAGATCCTTGTTTGGGTGCTTTAGGTTTGCCCTTTCTTCTGTTAGTGTAGGCTCTCTTGTTTTACTTGAGTTTTTACCTTTTGGTGGTTCCTTTGTTGGTTGTTCTTCTCCTTTAGCAGGTATACTGATGTTCGCAGCTCCCAACCATTCTTGTATGTGATCCATGGCAAAGGGTAGGCAAAATGGATTAAGACAGTGAGAGAGTATTTTACAAGATTTAACGTACCAGCAAGTATAGAAGAGATAATAGATTCTTTGGATAAGTATAGCATTAACTGTGATATTTCACCCAAGTAGACACTTTTTATAGAAGGCAAAAGAGAGATAAGACTCTTGTTAGAGGGAAGGATGATTGTGAGCTGAATCCAGAAAACAGAGCTCTTGTGCAAGATTAGATTATGAGATATAGTGAGAGTAAAGAATAGAAATTAGGGGTGGTGTGAGAGAGAGTAGAGTTAACCACAACTATAATAATGCTCAGGATTAAAGTGAAATGGGCTAAGATCAAGGAGGGTTGCTGTGTAGTACATAAAATTGTATGGAACAATTATTTATAACAGTACTGGAACAATAATAATATGACAAGAAATATATGATTTGGAAAACCACAATAAAAAGTACCTGATCAAGAGTTGTGTATTACTAGAACATGGATGAAGTGAAAGAAGGTAAATTAAAATACAATAAAGAGAGAATAAGGAAAACCAGTCAAACGATGCAATTAAACAGAGACGTAAAACAAGGAAAACTAAACATAATGAAGAGAAATAAAAAATACTAATAAAAGTGTTAAAAATAATGAAAAGATAATAATATACATAAACAATAAAATGGTTTCACTCACCCACTCAGTCTCTGGGCATACACAGGTGAAATCACCCTCGGAGCAAGTCAGCTGCTGCTGGAGAGTTCCTTACAAAGCAGCTGCCAGGTGTTCTTAACAAGCACAGGGCTTTTCACACAACCCAACTTTCCAATGAGTCTAGAGACTATCCAAGTCAGGGTCCAACAAGGCCCAACGTCTCCATGTGTCACCTGGCACCTCAGTTTCTATGGTGCCAGCATCCACAGTCCCAGTGGTTGTACATTGTCTGTTTGTGTGTCTCCCACTTTATCTCTATTCTCCTCAGTGACTTCCAGCTTCTAGGACCCTCGTAGTGCTTGGTTGCCCTCCCTGCTCTGATAGGGGAGGGACCTGATGATCTAACCCTCCTCCCTGTATCCTGAGGCAGGCACCAGGCTGGGGACCACAGCAGCTTTGGTCCCTGCACAGATCCCAGGGACTTTACCATCCCCTCACAATCTCCTCACCATCTGTTTTTCAATGTCCTCTGCAATTTTTGGCCTCCAAACTTCATATAAGGTGGGATTTCATTGGATGTTCACTCTGCTACTTAGAAGATTGGCTAGGCATTTTAGCTGGGCACAGGGAGAACTGGGGTCTGCTCCCACTTACCTTGCTGCCATCTTCATTCCCTCAGGAGTGGTTTCTTAACATGAGAAATTTGCCAGAGAAGATATTTCCTGTTTTGAAATTGTAAAATTATACTTCTTCCACAGGCTTTTAAACATTCTATAGATCATCCTGATCTGCCATAGACCCAACAAGTTCTATTGGTTTGTAAAGGCAGAGACAGAACTCTGAATCAAGGGCAGACCCAGGTAGAACACTTTCTCAGGTTCTAGGGTCAGACTCAAAGGTGGTATCTATACCAGTCCCTTGATAAACAAAAAGACCTCAGCATCACACCAAATAGACAGTGAGGTCTCCCAGGAATTAGTGGTGTTTCAGTTGAGGGAGTAAATACTCATTTTACAGTGTGAAGAGCATAGAGTGTTTTAGATGACTGGGACCCCTGGACACTTTCATGAGATTGAACCTGACTTTGATTTCATGTCCCACCATCTTGTTTGCATGCTTTGGTACCACCTGGGGGTCCATCTGCACGTTATCATTGCTATAGAAAATCAAGGACTGACATATGAAGTCCTAGTATGTACACTTTCACTCAGAGCTGGTGGGTTTGTATGACTCCAGTTCAAGGTAGTCAGGTAAAATATGTACACATGTCAATTTTTATAAAGGGAAAACAATAGATAAATTAACACCGTATTTTCTAGTTTCTTAGTAATATTCCAGGTACCAGAAACAGTATCACATTTTTTATTGCAGTAGCATCCACAAAATAAATAATAGTAACAGTTGTGCATGCTTTCTGATTGAGCTCTTATGCTTCAAATATTTTATAATTGACACCAAATAGTGTTTTTTTTAAATAATTAAAGATAATCTTATGCACGAGCAGCAATTTAAGTTTTCTCAAGAGACCAATTAGATCACCATAGCAAAGTGGCTCATGAATATATTTTGATGGAATTATTGGGCAATCTCACTTGGCAACTCAAAATTTGAAATTCCTTCATTAGCTGATTGTGTCATTAAGGGAAAAAACTGTTCTAAAACTGGGATTATGGAGTTGACAAAGTGGTGTTTTTTTTCAATGTGAATACTCTGGAAATGTTTCAGTTGATGAACTTAATCAACTCAATTCTGATTCCTTTATTTTAAGGCTCACTAGATCTAGAAACTACAATTCCAGAATTCCTAAATCTCTCTAGAGTTTATATATACCTTAGCTTTCACCAGACCACTACTCCTTCTTGAGATGTAAAACATGGAGGGGAAGGAGACTTCATTGTTTTCATCCAAGCACTGTCACAGAAACCGGTGCTATATCAGGAGTGGTGGTAATGATACTCAAACCCCAGCTTAGGGGATGTTGGACATACATTTTGTTGGTGATGACAAGACTGAGAAATTACAATCCTGGTGCTAGAATGAGTTCCCTGTGTCCTGAATGCTGGTAGAGATGGAGTGAGTAGTGGTGTCACATCTCTATTCCTGGCATTCAATTGAAGCAGAGCTTCACTTTCCTTGGATAACAAGTTTTGGGATTTTATTCAGGAACTCAATCCAGAAAAGTCAAGCTGGAGCTTTTATCCCCTGCCATTCCCAAGTATTTGTAAGGATCTAATAGTCTATATTAAATATCTTTCCTCTTATATTAGGTTGAATAGTTTCTAATATACATAACAACCCCTGATAGAACTATTTAGATTACCAACCACTACAGAAAATGATGTGTCATGATTTTATATGCCAGTCCTCTTACAGATCTGTATCAAGTAAATAATTGTATTCAGTTGCATTTTTGTTCCTCTTTAAGAAATTGGTTAAGTATAGTATATTCTTTGCATTTTATTTTAAAGTAATTGTATCCAAAAATGCTTCTGAGATAAGGTCAAGTTAAAGGAGTTCATCAACACCAAGCTCTTATTATATGAAATGTTAAAGGGACTTATTTAAGAAAAAGAAGATAAAAAAAATGACAGTGAAAAGACAGCAAACTCACAGCTATTAACAACCACACCTAAAACAAAAAGCAAACTAAGCAAACAACTAGAACAGGAACAGAACCACAGAAATGGATATCATATGGAAGGTTAGCAACAGGGGAGTGGGAGGAGGAGAGAGGAGGAAAAGGTACAGAGAATAAGTAGCATAGACGGTGGGTAGAAAATAGATGGGGAGGGCAAGAATAGTGTGGGAAATGTAGAGGCTAAAGAACTTATGACACATGGACATGAACTAAAGGGGGGGAATGTGGGAAGGAGGGGGTGTGCAGGGTGGAGGGGAATGATGGGGGAGAAATGGGACAACTATAATAGCATAATCAATAAAATATATTTAAAAATTTAAGTAATTGTATTCATTAATTAACAGGGATACACACATAAAATATTTTTTTAATTTTTATTTTACTTGTTGATCGTGTACAGTTTTCTGTCTTTTATTCTCACCCCAACCTACCACCACAAGCCTCCCTACCTCCCTCCCATTTCCACCCCCCATAGTTTTTGTCCATGTGTCCTTTATACTTGTTCCTGTAAATCCTTCCCCTTTTCCCCTGAAATTCCCTCCCCTCTCCCCTCTGGTGACATTCAGCCTGTTCTCAATTTCAATGTCTTTGGTTATATTCTGCTTGTTTGTTTGTTTTGTTGATTAGATTCCTGTTTAAGGTGAGATCATATGGTATTTGTCTTTCACTGCCTGGCTTATTTCGCTTAGCATGATGCTCTCAAGTACCGTCCAGGCTGTTGCGAAGGGTAGGCGCTCCTTCTTTCTTTCTGCTGCATAGAATTCCATTGTGTAAATGTACCACAGATTTTTGATTCATTCATTTACTGATGGGCATCTAGGTTGCTTCCAACACTTGGCTATTGTAAATTGTGCTGTTATAAACATAGGGGTGCATAGGTTCTTTTGGATTGGTGTTTCAGGGTTCTTAGGATATACTCCTAACAGTGGAATGGCTGGGTCAAAAGGTATATCCATTTTTAGTTTTTTTAGAAAATTCCATACTGTTTTCCATACCAATGGCATATTTCACAGACATAGAACAAACACTTCAAAAATTTATATGGAACAATAAACGACCCAGAATAGCAGCAGCACTCTTGAGAAAGAAGAGCAAAGCAGGAGGGATCACAATACCTGATACCAAAATGTATTACAAGGCCGCTGTAATCAAAACAGCCTGGGACTGGCATAAAAACAGGCACATGGACCAGTGGAATAGAACAGAGAGCCCAGAAAGAAACCCGAGTCTCTATAGTCAATTAATATTCGACAAAGGGGGCAGCAACATAAAATGGAGCAAAAATTGCCTCTTCAACAAGTGGTGTTGGGAGAACTGGACAGCTACATGCAAGAAAATGAAACTTGAGCACCAGCTTACACCATACACAAAAATGAATTCAAGGTGGATAAAAGATTTAAACATAAGCCATAACACCTTTAAAGTCCTAGAGGAGAACATAGGCAGGAAAATATCAGATATTCTATGCAGCAACATTTTTACTGATATGTCCCCTAAAGCAAGGGACATAAAGGAAAGAATAAACAAATGGGATCTCATCAAAATAAAAAGCTTCTGCACGGCCAAGGAAAACAGTATTAAAATAAAAAGAGAACCGACTGTGTGGGAAAACATATTTGCCAATGATACCTCAGATAAGGGTTTAATCTCCAAAATATATAAAGAACTTACAAGACTCCACTCTAAGACGACAAGCAACCCAATTAAAAAAATGGGCAAAGGACTTGGGCAGACACTTCTCCAAGGAGGACATACAGAGGATCCAGAGACACATGAAAAGATGTTCGATATCGCTAGCTTTCAGAGAGATGCAAATTAAAACCACAATGAGATACCACTTGACACCAGTCAGAATGGCCCTCATAAACAAAGCAACAAACAGCAGGTGTTGGGGAGGTTGTGAAGAAAAGGGGACCCTAGTGCACTGTTGGTGGGAGTGCAGACTGGCACATAAAATATTTTTATGCATAGAAATAAAAACATAAATACTATGATACATTTGAAATGTGGTATAATATTCTACTTTATAAGTGCTTTGCAAATGTTTTCAAATAGGCAATGGGTGGAGAAAAAAATCTCTGGTGCGGAAAGTTTGCAAAGGAGTGCAAGCAGCTAGGCTATGAAATATTTGCAAGAACATTTGTATATTTAGATTTGGCCAAAAAAGCAAACATTTTTTTATCATGATGATTGAATCAACGTTTTAATTTAGGCAGTGTTTGACACCAAAACAAGTGTCTTCAAATGAAATAATATTTAGGAAAGTAAGATTCTTGCAAATATGTTTCTATGCTAAGCAAATATTTTATTTTTTAGGTTTTTGCTAATGCAGGTGTTAATGCATATGTTGGGTAATGGGTGTGTGTGTGTGTGTGTGTGTGTGTGTCATTTTTCATGGTTGAATAGGGATAAAACATTTACCTTTTCTGTAGCTAATTTTATTACATAGCAGAAAAAGAATATTTACAATTACCTTCATTAAAATACTTTTGTTAAATATAGTAAAGATATTTAAACTTTCTTCAGGTAATAATATTGTTTTTCTGTTTGTTTGCTTTTTAAAATTATTTTATTGTTGTTCAAGTACAGTTGTCTGCATTTACCCTCCACCAATCCCCCCAAACCCCAGCCATCTCCACCTCCCTCCCCTGCTTCCACCCTCCCTTGGTTTTGTCCATGTGTCTTTTATAGTTGTTCCTGGAAACCCTTTACCCCTTCTCCCCCATTATCCCCTCCCACCTCTACTCTGGTTACTGTCAGATTATTCTTGATTTCAATATCTCTGATTATATTATGCTTGTTTGCTTGTTTTATCGATTAGGTTTCACTTAAAGGTGAGATCATATGATATTTATCTCTCACCACCTGGCTTATTTCACTTCGCATAATTCTCTCCAGTTCCACCCATGCTATTGTAAAGGGTAGGAGCTCCTTCTTTCTTTCTGCTGCATAGTATATACTATTGTGTAAATGTACCATAGTTTTTGATCCATTCATTTACTGATGGTCACTTAGGTTGCTTCCAGCACTTGGCTATTGTAAATTGTGCTGCTATGAACATTGGGGTGTATAGGCTCTTTTGGATTGGTGTTTCAGGGTTCTTAGGATATAATCCCAGCCGTGGAATTGCTGGGTCAAAAGGTAATTCCATTTTTAGTTTCTTGAGGAAATTCCATACTGTTTTCCACAGTGCCTGCACCAGTCTATATTCCCACCAACAGTGTACTAGGATTCTCTTTTCACCACAACCTCACCAGGACTTGTTTTTTGTTGATTTATTTATGATGGAATTCTCACCAGTGTGAAGTAGTATCTCATATGGTTTTAATTTGCATCTCTCTGATAGCTAGTGAAGCTGAGCATCTTTTCATATGTCTCTGGACCCTCTCTATGTCCTCCTTGGAGAATTGTCTGCTCAAGTCTTTTGCCCTTTTTTTACTTTTTTTTTTTTTTTTTTTGTCCTCCTGGGGTGGAGTCACATGAGTTCTTTATAGATTTTGGAGATCGAACCCTTGTCCAAGGTATCATTGGCAAATATGTTTGCCCATATAGTTAGTTCTCTTTTCATTTTAATTCTGTTTTCTTTAGCCATGCAGAAGCACTTTAATTTTAGGAGGTTCCATTTGTTTATTGTTTCCTTTATGTCTCTTTATGTGCTCTAGGGGACATATAGGTGAAAATATTGCTGCATAGAATGTCTTAGATATTTCTGCCTATGTTTCCCTCTAGGACTTTCATGGTTTCATGACTTATATTTAAGTATTTTATCCACTTCAAATTTATTTTTGTGTATGGTGTATGCTGGTGATCAAGTTTCATTTTTTTTTTTTTTTTTGCGTGTATCTGTCCAGATCTCCCAACTTCATTTGTTGAAGAGGCTATTTTTACTTCATTTTATGCTTTTCCCCTTTTATCAAATATTAATTGACCATAGAGACTTGGGTTTATTTTTGGGCTCTCTATTCTGTTCCATTGGTCTATGTGTCTGTTCTTATGCCAGTACCAGCCTATTTTGTTTACAGTGGCCTTGTAATACAGTTTGATATCAGGTATTGTGATCCTTCCTGTTTTGCTCTTCTTTCTCAAGATTGCTGAAGCTATTTGGGATCATTTATGGTTCCATATAAATTTTTGAAATGTTTGCTCTATACCTGTGACATATGTCATTGGTATTTTCCAGATAATAATATTGTTTTATAAATGTTGGGTGATACAGAACTTTTTCCTTTTAGGGAACAGATCATTAACAAGTATGCTAATTTTGTAAGTTGTGTAACATTTCAGAATACATATTTATGGATATATAAAATACAGAGGTGGGAAAAAGTAGGTTACAGTTTTGAGTATGCAAAACACTGAGTTTATTTTTTATTTTTATTTATTAATTATGGTATTATTTACTTGTATTACAACTGTAAACCTATTGTGTGTAGGGGACTGGTTTGTTTTAGTCTGGCAAATGTGACTCAGCTCTGTATGGAAAACCTACAGAAGCAAAGTGGTGGGCAGGAGCCAGTCCATCAAACTGAGTTTTCCCTTGGGAATCAAGCCTGGAAAATGCATGCAGACTGTTATGACTTCCTCTTGCTAAAACTCCATCACCCTGGTCTAAAACAACAAATGTGAACTGTCTATCTTCAAGGTAATTTCCAAAGCCTGTGTGAATCTTCCCAAGGATAGAGCTAATTGACTTGCTGCCATTGCCCTTTGCATGTTATTTTCATTTCCTTGATTGTACCTAAGATGTAGAAAATAATATTCTATGTAATAGATAATAAATCCTTCGCTGATGTAAGTCCTGAGAGAAACAATAAAAGCCTGTCCAGGCAAGTGTTGGGGCACTCTCCTCTTGAGAGAGTGACCAAGGCACTCATAGGTGCTCTCCCCTTGAGAGAGTAGTGGCGCCTGTCCCTTTTTTCCCACAGAATTACTGTTACCTGTGCTTTTGTTCTCATCTCCAGCCAGAACAGGTGGACTCTGCTGGTTGGAGTCCACCAAAATTGTGCCCATTTCTGTATATCTGGCCATATACCTAATTTCAGCTGAGGGCATTTGCCAGCTAATAGAAATACCTTCTTGGATGATGGCTCTTAGATCTGAATGCATGACTCAAACCTTTTGTTTGGGAGCTATAGTTAAAAGATCATCCAAATGCCTACACTGGGGAGTAGAAGAAGGCCCATGAATGTGTAATACCTTCCTACTAGAAGAGCATAAAATAGAGCGCTACTCTATGCTACAAAGTGATCTTCAGTTCATACTGCCAAACTGCTTTGTGGACTTCATCAGAAATCTCACCCATGTATTTCTAGTGATGTCTTGCCTATGGACCTCCCCAGTGGGCCCATGAGTCTCCCTAATGCCTCAACTTTTACCCTATTAATTCTTGGCATGTGCTCATATGGATACTCAGTGGTACTTTGAAGAGGGCTATTGAGCATGTACAGAAAATTGACCTGAATCTGAGGAATTAAGAATAAACTCACAAGTTGAATATTTTAGGGTACCATGCTATAGAAAACAAAGAAGTTCTCAGTACCTGGCTTTGTAGGATTAAGAGAAAGCATACAATTTTATGTTAAAAATGGAATTAAGAGAGGGTGTATCCATAGAAAATTCTCAAGGCCCCTAACAAGCCTGACTGGTGAAGGTATTTCTCTCCCAAAACCAGTCAATAAAAATTTTACATGGTGACTTTCTTGAAATGTGAATATGGCAATCCAAAACTTCAATAAACATGAAAAATGAAGGAGAGATGATGCCACTGAAAGAACACAATTTTCTAGTAACTGACCCTGCAAATAGAGAATTATGTATTCCCTGGCAAATATTTCAAAATATTGTTATAATAAAGCTCATGAACTACAAGAAAACAGAGACAACTCAATGAAATAAGGGAAATATAGGATCCAAACAAGATATTCAAAAGAGAGATGGAAATAAAAAAAACAACCCAAAAGAAATTCTGGAGCTGAACAATACCATAAATAAAATTTAAAAATGCAATAGAGAGTATTAACAATAGACTTAATCAAGCAGAGCAATGAATCTCTGAACTTGAAGACAAGTTATTTGAAACTATCCAAAGTATAAAAAAAAGGAAATCATAAAAAAGACAAAAGAAAGCCTAGATGAATTATAGGACAGCTCAAATGGTTTAGTGTACACATCACTGGAGCCCTAATAGGAAAGAGAAAAATGGGCAGAAAACTTATTTGAAAAAATCATGGCTAAAAGCTTTCCAAATATGGGATGAAACAGGATAACTCAGGCCTATGAAATTCTTAATTTTACAAACAAATTAAACCCAAGAGAAGTTCAGTGAGTCACGTTATAATAAAACTGTCAAAAACCAAAGGAGAATTTTGAAAGCAGGATGAGAAGAAACATCACATACAAGAGAACCCTCCTTATAAGGCTATGAGTGGATTTCTCAGCAGACTTCTTTCAGTCTAGGAGAGAGTCAGATAATATAATCAAAATGGTGGGGGAAAATTCATAATAATCAAGAATAGTTCGCCTGGCAAAGCTGCCCTTCATAAATGAATGAAGGAAAGACTTGTCCAAGCAAAAGCTGAGAGAGTTCACCATCACTAGAACTGCCTTTCAAAAAATGCTAATGAGAGTTCTTCAAGTTCAAATAAAAAGACACTAATTAGTACTGTGAAAACTTAAGAATGTATAAAACTTATCTGAGTATATAGTTAAAATAGAATACTCTAATATTGTAATGGTGGTGTGTAATCACTTATATATAGTAAATTTTTTAAAGATAAAGATATTAAAGTAAATTTATCCACAATAATCAATGTAACATATGCAATATAAAAGATGTAAATTGTGGCATCAGAAGTATAAAATGTGGGGATGGTGGAGATCTTTGTATGCAGTTCAAGTTTAGTTGTTATCAGCTAAAATTACTGCTTTAAGATATATTTTGTACATTTTATGACAAAATCCTATTGTAGATACACAGCAGATAAAGAGAAAGGAATGAAATATTACTACTGAAAATCATAAAGTCACAAGGAAGAATAGCAAAAGAAAAAGGGGAACAATTTGAAACATTTTAAAATATTTATTTAAAAAATATGACAGTCAAAAGACAGCAAACTCACAGCTATTAACAACCACACCTAAAACAAAAGCAAACAACTAGAACAGGAACAGAACCACAGAAATGGAGATCACATGGAGGGTTAGCAACAGGGGCGTGGGAGGAGGAGAGAGGGGGAAAAGGTACAGAGAATAAGTAGCATAGACAGTGGGTAGAAAATAGACAGGGGAGGACAAGAATAGTGTGGGAAATGTAGAAGCTAAAGAACTTAAGACACGTGGACATGAACTAAAGGGGGGGAATGTGGGTGGGAGGGGGTGTGCAGGGTAGAGGGGAATGATGGGGGAAAATGGGACAACTGTAATAGCATAATCAATAAAATATATTAAAATATATAATGTTTATTATATTTTCCCATTATCACTTAGTCCTCTAGTACCCCCCACCCCCTAGCCAACAACACCTTGTTTTCCATGTCCATGAATCCTTTTCCTTTTTTGCCCAACTCCTCCAGTTCCTAACTTCCCCACCCTCTCCCCACTAGGTGTCATCTGTTCTCCATCTATGAGTATGCCTCTGTTTTGCTTCTTAGTTCAGTTTGTTCATTAAATTCCACATATGAGTGAAATTGTATGGTATTTTTGTCTTTCTCTGACTGGCTTATTTCACTTAACATAATGTTCTCCAGGTACATCCATACTGCTGCAAAGGGTAAAATTATCTTATTTTTTTACAGCTGAATGGAATTCCATTGTGTAAATGCCCCATAGTTTTATCCATTCATCTATATAGATGGACACTTGGGCTATTTCCATATCTTGGTGATTGTAACTAAAGCTGCAATGAACATAGGGTTGCTTATGTTCTTTCAAATTAATGTTTTGGGTTCTTTCATATATATTCCCAGAAGTAGGATTGCTGGGTCAAAAGGCAGATCTATTTTTATTTTTTAAGGTATTTCCATACTGCTTTCCACAGTGGCCACACCAATCAGCTTTCCCACCAACAGTGTAAAAGGGTTCACCTTTCTCAACATCCTGGTCAGCACTTCTTGTTTGTTTATTTATTGATAGCCATTCTGACAGATTGTGAGATGTTACCTCATTATGGTTTTAATTTACATTTCTCTGATGGTTAATGATGTTGAGCATCTTTTCATATGTCTATTGGCCATGTGTAAGTCCTCTTTTGAGAAGTGTCATTTTAGATCTTTTACCCATTTTTTAAATTGGATTATTTGTTTTTTGGGTTTGTGTGTGTGTGTGTGTGTGTGTGTGTGTGTGTGTTGAGTTTTGTAAGTACTTTATAAATTTTGAATATTAATCCCTTATCAGATATATTGGTAAATATATTCTCCTATTCTTTGGGTTGTCTTTTTATTTTGTTGAAGATTTACTTTGTTGTACAAAAACCTTTTAGTTTAATGAAGTCCTATTTGTTTATTTTTTCATTTACATCTCTTGCATGGGGAGCTATATCTGATAAAAAATTTTATGAGCAGTGTCTGAGATTTTACTGCCTAAGTATTCTTCTAGGATTTTTATGCTATTATGTCTAAAATTTAAGTCTGTGATCCATTTTAAACTTACTATTGTATGTGGTATAAGAAGGTGGTCTAGTTTCATTTTTCTGCATGCTCTGTCCCATTTTCCCATCGCCACTTATTGAATGAATTATCTTTAGCTCATTTTATGTGCTTTTTTCCTCTGTTAAATATTGACTATAAAGTTGTGGGTTTAATTCTGGGCTCTCTATTCTCTTCCAGTGATCTATGTGCATTTTTATGCCAATACCATGCTGTTTTGATTACTATTGCCTTATATTATAATTTGATTTTAGGTAGCGTGATTCCTCCAACTTTGTTCTTTATTGGGGTCATTGTTGCTACACAGGGCCTTTTGTGGTTCCATATAAATTTTTGAAATATTTGTTCCAGCTTTGTGAAATACATCATTGGAATCTTGATAGGAATTGCACTGAATCTATAGATTGCTTTGGGTAGTAAGAATATTTTAATGATGTTAATTTTTACTATCCATGAACATGGTATGTGCTTCCACTTACTTGTATCTTATTCAATTTCCTTTTTTAGTGTCATAATTTTGTAAGTACAGGGCCTTTATATCCTTGTTTAGATTTAATCCTAGGTATTTTATTATTTTTGAAGCAATTTTGAATGGTATTTTTTACATTTTCCTTTCTGTTATTTTGTTGCTGGATTACAAAAATGCAACTGATTTCTGAATATTAATCTTGTATCCAACTACTTTGTTGAATTCATTTCTCATTTGTTTGGGGTTCTCTACGTATACTATCATATCACCTACAAATAAAGACAGTTATACTTCTTCCTTTCCAATATTTATATCTTTTATTTCTTCTTCTTGTCTGATTGCTGCAGCTAGGACTTTCAATAGTATGTTAAATAAGAGAGTGAGAGCAGACATCCTTTCTTGTTCCTGATCTTAGGTAAAATGTTTGTAGATTTTGCACGTTGGATATCATGCTGGCAGTGGATTTGTCATCTATGGTCTTTATTATGTGTAGGTACGTTCCCTCTATTCCCACTTTGCTAAGAGTTTTTATCATAAATGGTGATGGATTTTATAAAAAAGCTTTTCTTCATATATTGATATATTCATGAAGTTTTTGTCTTTCATTTTGTTTATGTAATAACTTACATTAATTTATTTGGGAATATTGTACCATCCTTACATTACCAGAATAAATCCCACTTGATCATGGTGTATAATTTTTTTCATGCATGGCTGTATTAGGTTTGCTAATATTTTGTTGAGGATTTTAGCATCTATGTTAATCGGTGACATTGGCCTATAATTGCTTTTCTTGTAGTATCTTGATGTGGTTTTGGAATTAGAATAATGCTGATCTCATAAAATGAGTTTGGGAACATTCCCTCTTGTTGAATTTTATGAAATAGTTTGAGAAGGAGAGGTGTTAGTTCTACTCGAAATGTTTGGTAAAATTCACCTGTGAAGCCATTTGTTTCAGGGCTTTTGGTTGTTAGGAGTTTTTTTTGATTACTGCTTCAATTTCACTAGATGCAATCTATCTCTTAAGATTTTATGATTCATCCTGATTAATTTTGGAAGATTGTATTGTTTTTAGTTTACCCATTTTGTCCAGGTTGTTCAGTTTGTTGACATACAGTTGTTCATAATATTTTCTTATAATCCTTTGCATTTTTTAGTGTAGTTGCTATTTCTTCTCTTTCATTTCTGATTTTATTTATTTGGGTCCTTTCTCTCTTTTTCTTGAGGAGTCTGGTTAAAGATTTGTCAATCTGGTTTATCTTTTCAAAGAACCAGCTCTCAGATTCATATTGATCTTTTTTCATCATTTCTTAGACTCTATTTCATTTATTTATGCTCTAATCTTAATTATTTCTTTGTTTCTACTCACAATGGGTTTTTTTGTTGTTGTTGTTCCTTTCCAAGTTCCTTTAAGTGTGAAGTTAGATTATTTATTTAAGCTTTTTCTTTTCTTTTCTTTTCTTTTTTTTTTTTTTTTTTGAGTTAGGCCTGTTATGTGAATTTCCCTTTTAGGATGGCTTTCCCTGTGTTCCACAGGTTTTGGATTGTTGTGTCCACATTTTCATTTGTTTCAAAGCATCTTTTGATTTCTTTCCTGATCTAATTTTTGTCCCATTCATCATTCAATAACATGTTATTTACCTTCCACATCTGCATGTTTTTCAGTGTTCTTGTGGTTGATTTCTAAGTTCATAGCTTTGTAGTTAGAGAAGATGCTTGATATGCTCTCAATCTTCTTAAATTCATCAGGACTTGTTTTGAGCCCTAGCATGTGGTTTATCTTAGCGAACTTTCCATGCGTACTTAAAAGTATGCATATTCTAATGCCTTAGGGTGAAATGCTCTGAAGATATCAATAAAATCCATTTTATCTAGAGTGTTATTTAAAGTTGCTCTCTTGTTGTTGATTTTTTGTCTGGAAGATCTACTCATCAATTATTTTTCACTGGGATGTTAATATCCCCAACCATGACTGTATTTCTGTCAATCTCTCATTTTATGCCCATCAAAATTGCTTTACATATTTAGGTGCTCCTATGTTGCATGCATAAATGATTACTAGGATTATATCCTCTTGTTGGAATGTTCCCTTTATCATTATGTAGTGCCCTTATTTGTCTCTTACTATAGCCTTAGTTTTAAAGTCTATTTTGTCTGATATAAGTACTTTTTTTCTTTTCTATTTGTGTGAAATATCTTTTCTCAACCTTTTCCTTTTTATTTGTGTGTATCTTTGGATCCGAGATGGGTCTCTTGGAGGCAGCATATATATGGGCCTTGTTTTCTTATCCATTCAGCTACTGTGTTTTTTGACTGGAGCTTTTAAAACATTTACATTTAAGGTGATTATTGATAGATAAGTATGCAGTACCATTTTATTGTTAGACTGTTTTTCTCTGTTGTTTTTTCTTTTTGTTTTTCTTCTTCTTCCTAAAGGAAGACGTTAAACAATTTGTTGCAATATTGGTTTGGTGTTAACAAACTCCTTTAGTTTTTGGGGGTTTTTTGTTTGTTTGTTTGTTTGTTTGTTTTTATGGGAGGCCCTTATTTTTCCTTCAATTTTAAATGATAGCCTTATTGGGTAAAGGAGCCTTGGTTTTAGGTCATTGCTTTTCATCACTTTGAGTATCTCACACCACTCACTTCTGGCCTGAAATATTTCTATTCAGTAATAAAATGACAGTCTAATTGGTGCTGCCTTGTAGTTAATTACCTGCTTTTTTCTCTTGCAACTTATCTTTAAGCCTTGTCATTTTAATTGTGATGTGTCTCAGTGTAAACCTCTTTGGGTTTGACTTGTTTGGGACTCTCTGAGCTTCCTGGACTTGTACAACTTTTTCCTTCAATCGATTAGGGAAGTTTTGGGTTATTATTTCTTCAAATAGGTTCTCAATCCCTTGTTTACTCTCTTCTCCTTCTGGTATTCCCACAATGAAGATGATGTTACACTTCATGCTGTCCAAGATGTTTCTTAAACTTTCCTCTTTTTTCTCATTCTTTTTTCTTTCTGCTATTCTGCCTGATTGTTTTGCTACCTTGTCTTCCAAAACACTGATTTGATCCTCTGCTTCATCTAACCTACTGTTTATTTCTTCCAGCGTATTATTTTTCTCAGATTTTTTTAAAATTTCTAACTGATCCTTTTGTATGGTTTCTGTAGGGTAAATAGAGTAAATCAGGTTTCCTCACCCAGATGTGTGGACAACTAAGATTAACAGCATTCTTATAGCCTTGAGACTGGGACAGAAATGCCCATTGCCTTGAATGGGCCCACATTCACAAAATCATACTTTGTTATGCAATATCTCAGCACCCTGCTGGTTTTGTGTACATTTATTATATAAAGGAGTTGGAACTTCCTTTATATAATGTGTGTGACACGTGGATTATGGCATGCATGGATCACCCCACTCTTGAATAAAGGCACGTCAGGCACTCCCAAGGCGGAGATATTTTTTCCTGGGCGGAGCTATTTTTCCTGGCTGCCTGAATCCTGAAAGAACCTGGCTGCGTGAATCCTGAAAGAACCTGGCCTTGAAAGTCTTCAAGAAAATTGGCACCATTGGCAGGATTCATTGCAGTAAGGTATGAATATGGAGGAGCCCCAGAGGTGGGCCTGGGAGGGTAGCCAGTCACCAGAACATGGTATCCTGTGGAAATTCTCCTGGCAGCTGAGCCCCACCCCAGAAGTGGCCCATTGTTAGCTGTGTAGCCAACATGGTAGAGAAATTTCTGCAGGCGGTCAGGGAGATCCTAGAAAAGCCCAGCACCTTAGTGGTCATGGGGCCGTAGACAGGGTGTTTCTTTCAGCTTTGTGAGATGAGACAGAGACTGCACTTCATGATGCAATGAAGCTACATGAACTCTAAGGAAGAGAAGAAACCTTGGAAGCCAGAATCAGCACCCTGGAATGTGTTCTCCAAATGGAAGAGCAGTGATAATCCCCTTCCCTGGCCATAGCAGATGACTCGGAGGAATATGGAGAGGCTATGGAACCAAGTTCCCTGAAGGCTTGCCCAGTGGTGTTACAGAAAATGAAGTCTCAGAAGCCCCTGGTGCCTGGAGAAGATCCAGCTGGCCCTGCCCAGATGATTGAACAACCAACCTACCACCTTATACACAGGCTGAACTGGTCAATCTCATGAATCGGTTTTGCCAGCTGCCTGGGGAGTCTTTAGCTGTTTGGTTCTTACACCTTTGGGATTTAGGGGTGGAGAGCATCACATGCACTGATAATGAGATAGAAAAGTTAGGGGTAAATCATGATGGATTTACCCCCATTGCAACAATGGGGGAAGACTAGCTGGTGGCATGGGCAAGGGTAGAAATCACATTCTTTGTTGGAGTGGGTCATGGCAGATATTCATACAGTATAGGCAGATGTGGACGATGTGCCAGACACTTTGAGCAAATGGCAGTCTTTTGCAGACTTAGTGCAAATCCTGCGGGAGTTGGGTATGTGCCAGGCTACTTTCAATCAAAATTCCCAGGGCCCTGATGATGAATGCTTTACAGCAGGGATGTGGGATCTGTTGCTGCAGCATGCCCATGGTGAGTCTTGGAGAGGCGGAGTCCCACACTGGCAGAAAGCAATTCAGGTGGTATCTCTAATTCTCTCTGTTTCTTGGTCAAACAGCACCCTTGTACAAGTGACCAAGATACAGACGTGGTCAGACCTTTTAGGGGCTGGAGTAGATCATATTAAGATGGATAGAAATCCAAACACTTACTTATTAGAGCTCTGGAAACATCTGGGAGCTAACCAACCACTTCCCGTGACCCCAGAAGAAGCAGATGGTAAGAAGGAAGCCCAGGGATGCAACCTGAGAGGCCCATCCAGTCCAGATGGAAGACCAGTTGGCTGTGCTAACCTCCTGAGAACAGGGAGAAGATATCCTTTAAAAATTTGAATAGGGTGAAGAGCCAAGGAACCCATTTACAGGGGACTGAGGGGGACCAGAAAAGGTGAAAGTGTGTGGCTTTCCTTGGGTATTGAATATACTGTTTAGGTGTCCCCCATTCCTTAGTGTATCCTTGGTCCCTTGTGGGGGCCTGTTGATGCTTTTTGCAGCGACAGGCTGAGCATCCCCCTGTTCAGATGCTGTCCCCACAAAGGGTGACAGCAATTAAACAGACACAATCTGGCTTAATACTGAAGTAGGTCAGAGTAGTCAGTGGGCAGAACTGTGAGCTGTGTGGCTCATGGCTTCCAATGAAGCACCACCTCTGACTATTTGCAAAGATAGTTGGGCAGTCTACTGGGGGGTAACATTATGGATCTCTACATAGCATGCAATTAAATGGATAGTTATGCATAAGCCATTATTGGGGCGGGCCTCATGGCAAGATCTCTGGGAATTAGGCCACCAAAAACAAATCACTGTATACCATGCTACCGAGCATGCTCCTCTTGATCTCCCTGAGAATGATGAGGCTGATACTCTAGCCAACATGCAATGGCTGGAGACAGTACCTATTGGCCTGTCAGGAACCGAAGTTGCCCACTGGCTACACCGTTACCTCTTACATGCTGGACAGAAGACCATGTGGTCTACAGTAAAAACTTGGGGGTTACCTGTCACCTTAGCAGGGGTACAGGAAGCTTTTGAGACTGTGTTATCTGTGTACAAGAGCATCCTCAGAGGCCCCTGGAAACTACAGAGCAGGTGGTATGGGGACAAGTAGCTCTGACACAATGGGCAGGTTGATGTAATCAGACTTTTGCCTAGTTCAGACAGACATAAGTATTCAATTACATGTGTGGACATGGCTACTGAAATTTTAACTGCTTATCCTGCATAGCACCCAGATCAGAAAGCGGTAATCACTGTGCTGGAGTATTTATGTACTCCCTATGGATGGCCCCTGATCACTGAAAGTGATCAGGGAATGCATATTACTGGGGCCTTGGTGCTACAATTGGCCCAAGATCTGCCAATTGACTGGAAGTTCCATGTGGCCTATCACCCACCCACCACCAAGCTGCCGGAATAATAAATGGTACAATGGTCTCTTAAAGCAGGGCCTGCCTGCCACAGCTACCTCCCCTATGCTGGGTGGCTGGATGAAACACCTCTGGACTCTAAATTAGAGGAGACAGAGGCAGTGCCTAGCTCCAATGGAAGCCTTACTCCACTAGACTGCAGACCCAATTCAGCTGCAGGTACAGACTAAGGGTGCTTTGCTGAAACTAGAAAACAAGGAGATATTCTTTTGCCTTCCGCTAAGGGCCTGGAGTAAGGACAACAACCACTTGGACATGACCTTGGGAAATAAAAGACCCCATTTGTGTTGAATGGCTTTTGTTGTCCCTTGGGGACACGGACTAGAGAGAAATTTGCAAATAGTGACCTGGGAGATTGGGACATGGCCCCCAATCTTAAAGGTGACATATCCAGGGCCAGCAGACCATTAAATGCTTCTCTGTGGCACCTTTTTTATATCCTTGTGATCTATTTAGAGTTCTCCAGTGTTGTTGCAAGTAGATGCTGAACCCTCAGTTCAGACACAGAAGGTGCGGTATGTGCACTCAGGAAGGCCCCCTCTGCCAGCCTCTGTTTTGCCAGCTAACCAGAAACTTGCTTGTATGTTGCCTGCGGGTCATGATTTGCCATTGTTAGTTCCAATAACTGCTTTGTCTTTTTCCCCCTAGGATGCAAATTAACACCTTAGTGGACTGTGTACATACCTATGCCTCAGTGGCTAACCAACCAGTGTGCTGGGTCTGCATTGAACAACTCCTGAGCAAGTTCGCTGGCCTCCAATGGTGTATTTCTCCAACTTCAACCTCAAATTGGACTTAGTTACTGTACAATGAAACAGTGCACAACCCTTATGGAATGCAACCTGGACTGACATCTACACTGGGGAAAAGCAGGAGTATGATCAGCCCAGGCTGTTAGTCAGCTACTCCATATGGGATGGCTCAAGGTGGTTCATGGCTGAGGCCATGGAGCTGGCTGGACCAGCTCCCCTTTGTGTTGAGAACCTCAAAGGACAAGCCCAAGTGGGCTGGACTCAAATAGGTCTGCATCAGACTCAGACTCTAAAGCATTCCTGGGGTGTGTGGAATGATGTTTGGGTTGCAGTTCCCAATGGAGCCCTCTGGGTATGTGGTTCACATGAGTGGCTGTACCTGTTGCAGACCATTCAGCCTGGTTTCAGGAGTTGTAACCCTCACCCCATGGTGGGCTGAGTAAGAGCCAAGAGACCCACTTCATCTGGGTCTGTTCTGTCAAGAGGATGCGAGCTACTAAGGAGACAAAGCTTATCTCCCTGGCAGGTGTGCTGCTTCTGCCTCATCCATCTCTGGCCCCATTGCTTAGTCGGTAGTCAATGACGGGTAAGACTCCTCATGGGAGGGGCAACCTAAGCCAGACAAGACCACTTGGGAGGTCCTCATGGAAGGACTCGGGGGGCTGCAGCAAAGAGGATGTGATGGACCCTCGCCCCCTGGCTATTCTGACATAGCCCAGGTCCTCATTTCCATCTGGGAGATGTCTTCTGCTTCCTGAGCCTAATCAGGTTAAAGCCTGAAACTATGAGGGCAAGCAGTGTAGACCTGTACCACCCAGATGGTTCCCCAGGTGATCGGGCATAAGAAAGAATTCCTAAAGTCCTATGAAATCTGCTTTGCTAAGAGTGCACTCATTTAAATGATAAGGGTCCAAGGAGGAAATGATTATGTCTCCCAAAGTTTTGCAAGCCCCTTTCCTGACAGACGCTGACTCAGATTAAGCCCTCAGATTTCTTTGAAATGTTAAGCCTGTATTCCTGTGTATTTGAACCCAATAAAAGCCTAGCAAGGAAGGGGCTCTGGGTCATTCTCCTCTGAGAGATTGTCCACCTCTCCTCCCCAAGCAGATCATGTCTTGGTAGTTTTATTTTCATCCATGATGGATGGGGGGTTCTGCGGGCAGTGTCCCCCACAGAATACTTCTTTCCAGCCCCTTCTTGCCTGGAAGGTCTCTTTGGAGAAATCAGCTGACAGACTGATGGGAACTCCTTTATAGGTAACTCTCTCCTTTTGTCTTGCTGCTTTTAAGATTCTCTCCTTATCTTTAATCTTGGCTAATGGAATTGTGATGTGTCTTGACGTGTTCCTCCTTGGGTCCAACTTCTTTGGGACGCTCTAAGCTTCCTGGACTTCCTGGAAGTCCTTTGCCAGCTTGGGGAAGTTCTCCTTTATTATTGTTCAAATAACTTTTCCATTTGTTGTTCTTTCTCTTCCCCTTCTGGTACCCCTATAATTCAGATGTTGGGATGTTTAAAGATGTCATGGAGGTTCCTAAGCCTCCCTTCGTTTTTTTGAATTCTCGTTTCTTCATTCTTTCTGATTGGATGTTTGTTTCTTCCTTCGGGTCCACTCCATTTATTTGAGTCCCAGTTTTCCTCCCATCTCTATTGGTTCCCTGTGCATTCTCCTTCATTTCACTTATTGTAGCCTTCACTTGTTCATCTAATTTGCGACCAAAATCAACCAAATCTGTGAGCATCCTGATCACCAGTGCTTTGAATTGTGCATCTGATACATTTGCCATCTCTTTGTCGCTTAGTTGTATTTGCTCTGGAGCTTTGATCTGTTCTTCCGTTGGGCCTTTTTTTTGGGGGTGGGGTGGGGTCTGGTCTCACCTGTTACATATAAGGGGCAGAGCCTTAGGTGTTCACCAGGGCTGGGCAACCCAGTCACTGGGTTGTAATGCTGTATGTGGGAGAGGGATCAGAGAGAGAACAATGGCACTTGTTATGCTTTCTAGGATTTCAGTCCCTTCCGAGCTTCCCCCAAGAAAACTGGGCCTTTCCAGTGCTGATTCCCATGTAGGTGGGCTTGTGTACATTTTAGTACCCTGTGAGTCTCTCCAACAAACTTTCCTATGAGGATGGGAGTTTCTCCCGGCACCTCAACCCGCACAGGTGTTTTCAATTGGTGTTTTGAGGCTTTATTTCCCCACACTGGGACCCTGGGTTAGGAGGTCTGTCTCACTCCCCAGTTTTGCCTGGTTTATCTGCGCGTGAACGTGGGACCACCCAGTCAGCCAGCTGCCTTTCGTGCTGTGCCAGGCTTCACAACCGCCGCCTTTCTGGGTCTGCCCATTGCCATCCCATGCCTGGGGTGTGCCAGATGCAGCCTCCATACCCAGGGTCTGACTGCTGCAGACTTGCACACCTGGGGTTTGTAAGCTGCTGCCTTGTGTGCCTGGTGGTACTGCTTCCTCCACTTCCCGTCTCCATCTGGCCACCTGCCGCTGCCCAACTCCACACTTCCTACTGGTCTGGATGAATGTGTCTATTTTAACTTTGTGGTTGTTGGACTTCCATACAGTTCAATTTTCTGTCAGATGAGATTGATATTTTGTTTCTAAATTGTTGTCCTTATTTTAGTTGTGCGAGGAGGCACAGTATGTCTAACTATGCCTTCATCTTGGCTGGAAGTCTCTTGTTCTTTAATTGGGGTTCTATTTCTTTGTCTTCTCACATTGGCTGTTTGTATTTTTCACCTTACATGTCAAACTAATCAGCTGTTAATCTGATCAATGTGTTAAACTAATTAATCTGTGATAAGCAGTAAGACTTAAGCACCACAAGGTAGGGCAGAGTAAGTCCTACAGTCAAAGCTATTGCTTCCCTTCAGACTGATGCCCTTAAAAGAGGAGTTCTCTGCCTGAGAGAGATGGCTCCTGCAGTATTTAGGATGACTCAGCACATGGATCCGGTCAGCTGTTTCCCCAGTTCTCTCCCCAGAGCCACCAAACACAAACTCTCCTCAAGTGTCTCTAATTCACTCTGCCCTCCCTTTGTTGGCACCCAGGTTAAGTGGCTGCAAATGAAATTTTGTGTTTTGGCTTTTTAAGAGGGTCTCTGCATTTCCAGGTGATTCCCTGGGAGACAGAACCTCTGCTGTTTTTTACCACTAGATATTATCTGGGTTCCATTCCAGCTGTGATGCTGTAGGTGCAGGGAGCCCAGTTCAGGGTTTAGATCCCACACTCCTCAAGGGGAACTCCTCAAGCACTGAAATATCCTCCCAGCACTTCAGCTGTCACCCATGGGAGCCCAGCTAGCCCTCTCACATCTCCTCCACACTCTCTACCAGTCATGTTGTGCTGAAGTGTTTTCTACTGTCTGTCTGTGTTTGTAAGGCTTCTCTCCAGCTAGTATTCAGTTGGTTATTCAATATAATTTCTCTATAATTTAGTTGTAATTCCCGATTGGCCCTGGAAGGTTAGTGTAGCTTTCACTTACTCCTCTGCCTTCTTGGATCTCATCCAACATGAAATTTTTTTAAAAGTCAGATAAGAATTAAGAAGATAGTAATTGTAAGTCTTACTTAGATACAATTACTTTAAATGTAAATGGATTAATTTTTTTGATCAAAATACAAAGTGGCTGGATGGATAAAAAATCAAGAACAAAAGACCCAACTATATACTCTCTACAAGCAATTTTCTTCAGATTTAATGGCATATGATTTAAAGTGAAACAATGAGAAGGGTTTTCAGGAACTACTAAAAAGGATGCATGCACAAAACCAACTAGGAGGGTGGAAGCAAGGGAGGGAGGTGGGTTTGGGTGGGGTGCGGGGGAGTGGTGGGGAGAAAATGCAGACAATTGTAGTTGAACAACAATAAAGTAATTTAAAAAAGAAAAAAATAAAACAATCTTAAGAAAAGATCAAATACCATATCCTGCGAGTATTAAAGTCTCTGGGACCAAGCATTAGTAAAATAGACAGGAATTCAGTTTCAGTTCATTCTGCTAATCAGTACTCAGAATTTATACTAAAATTTTACTGTGTGACTTTTTGTGCTTAATATGGCTGGTGACATTTTACATGTAACTCTTAATAACTATAGAACATTTTTTGTTCATACATGGTATTTTTTAAAACTTGCACTTTTTAAAACCCCTTTTTGTATGGTGCTTTATAGACTTTAAGGGAATATCTCCTTCTGTAATCTGCAAACAAAAGCATCACAGTACCTTATAATGTCCATTCATCACAGCATCATGTAGGGGAGTGATCTGGTACATTCCTTTGATATTTACATCTGCTCCTCCTTTTACTAGTTCACTTGCTGTCTCATAAAATCCTCTTACACTTGCTTCATGAAGTGCCGTCCAACCTATTACACAAGAAGGAAATGGTATTTGTTTACATCTGGCATCTTAATAATGTTTTGTGCTTAACTTTAAAATAAAAACTCAAATTCTAAGCTGTTTCTTAAAAAAAATTATGATTATATAAGACAAGATCATCTCACCATGAAAACAACCTGTATTATTTGATGAATTCAATAAATCTGATAGACAAAAAAAAAAAAAGATATTTTATGCAAATGGAAAACAAAACAGAGCAGGGTAGCTATACTTATATCTAACAAAATAGACATAAGTCAAAAACTATAACAAGAGAAGGAAAGCTCATTATATAATGATAAAGGAGTCACTTCATCAAAATGATATAATGATTATACATATATATGAACCCAACATTGGTGAACCTAAACATATTAAGAAAATATTTAGATAAAAAGGGAGAAATAGCAATGAAATAGTAGGAGGTGTTAACACCCTACTGTGAAAACTGCATAGACCACACAACCAGTAAATCCTTCAGGAACCGAATAACATTAAAGACAAAATGTCCCTTTGAAATTTTAAAGATTATTCCATTTGTTACCAGGCAGCCTTGTGCTGTTTCAGAATAGCTTGTGGGGTTCTAGCACTCACCACCCACATGCAAAAACTCTAGAGACAGAGTCTGGTGGAAAGGAATAGGAATCTTTTATTTAAAGTATATGCTTAAAGGCAGCTTTCTATCTCAAAACCCATTTCCTTTAAATGCCTCAAACAAAGCACACCTCAAATGCCTCACCCTGACACCCTCCTTCAGCTCAGTTTGAGGTTGTACCAGTAAACTCTCCTCCCATGCAAAGTATTGTCCTTTTCAGCCTTTAAAGGCAAGGGTATCCAACCTGTGGCCCATAGGCCATATGTGGCCCAAAATGGCTGTATGTGGCCCAAAATGGCTATGAATAAGTCCCAACACAAAGTTGTAAATTTACTTAAAACATCATGAGAATTTTTTCCATTAGTGTTTGTATATTTAATGTGTGACCAAAAGATACCAAAATGTTAAGACACCCCTGCTTTAGAGTCTGTGTGTCCAGGTACACATGGTGCACTGTCCTCTTCCTTCAGCCACTACCCTTTTGTGGTCTGCTAAACCCTGTCCCACACATTAGTTGGGTGGGTCAGAGGCCATGCCTGGGCTGAAGCATGCAGATTGTTAGTGATGGCAGGAACTGCTGTTGGCAATGGACCCCTACTGGAGGATCTCAGGGTTGGCTGGCATATGGCTGCTGTGGAGGCTTCCAGGTGTTCAGTTGCCATGCTGGAGCTGCCACTGATGGGGACCCCCAGTGGAGGAGACTGTAGGCAACTGATTGGTGGGGGCCACTACAGTAGCTTCTCACAGCTTCCTGTGTGGTAGCTAACACAGGCCTGCACTGGATGTAGTGGGCAGGTGGCAGCCACCAGGGCTTCCCGTGCAGAAAACGTGTATAGCGTTTGATGCCTGGTTGGGCTGCTTCTTGGGATGTGCCCAACCCAAGCCTCCTTCCATTCCTTCCCCTCTTACCAGCCTAGCACCCACAGCACTCCTGGCCAGGCAGTTCCTGGAATGCTCAGGGAGGGGCATGGGCACAAGAATGCTCCCAGATAATGCAAATCTCCCAAGGTCTTCCAGTTCAGGAGCCTGAGACTTTAGCCATCAGAGGCTAAAGAGGGAAGGGGAGAGAAAAAGTATGTATTTTCTGTGTGTTCCACATTTAAAGACTCCCTTTAATCATCTGGGTTGCAGAGTAGATGGGAGGGTATGTTCCTCTTATTCAATCACCTCCCTAGCTCCAAGCATCAACCTTTGTGCTTTTTTTTCTGCTGAGTCATTTGTTCATTTTCCAAGTTGCCAGAATAATGCACACATGCACAGTTTTTGGCACTTTTCCACCCCTTCCAATTTCTGTGGGTCTCCCCCAAACCTTTACACATTTAACAGCAGAAACACTTCCCCAGATGCACATAGAATATTCTATTGGACAGAGTGTATATTAGGCCACAAGTCTTCAAAACTTTAAGATGATCGAAATCATAGAATATCTATTCCACCTACAGTATCATAAAACTAGAAATTAATTACTTCAGTAAAATTAGAAAATTAATGTTGAAATTAACATGTCGTGTAAAACCAGTAGGTCAAAGAAGAAATCCAAGGGGAAAACAAGAAGTTCTTGACAGACAAAAAAGGAAAAACAACATACCAAAACTTATGAGAAGCAACAAAAATGTTCCAAGAGGGAAGTTTGTAGCAATATACGCCTACATTAAAAAAAAAAAAAAAAAAAAAAAAAAACAGATAGACTTCCAGCCAAGATGGAGGCATAGGTGGACACACTGTGCCTCTCTCACAACCAAAATTAAAGACAACAAAAATTTAGAATCAAAGAAAACAACCAGAACAGATGGAAAATTGAATTGTATGGAAGTCCAACAATGATTCATCCAGACTGGTAAGAGAGGCGGAGTCAGTGGCCAGCAGAGAGGGATTCTAGCAGGAAAACACAGTGGCTAGTGGTCCTGGACATGCAGGCAGCAGTTGGCACACCCCAGGTGCACAGGTAGCAGTTACCAGGATAGGGGAGGCAACGAGCAGACCAAGCAAGGCACACAAGGTAGCTGACCACAGTCACACATTTCCATGCAAATAAACCAGGCGAAAATGGGCAGTGAGACAGACTGCACAATGCAGGGCCCCAGCACTGGGAATAAAGCCTAAAAGCACCGATTGAAAACACTTGTGGGGGTTGAAGTACTGAGAGAGACTCCCAGCCTAACAGGAGAGTTTGTTGGAGGGACCCACAGGGTCCGAGAACATACACAAGCCCACCCACGTGGAAATCAGCACAGAAGGGCCAAATTTGCTTGGGAAAAGTGGTGAAAGGGACTGGAATCTGAGAGAGCGTGGAGCAAGTGCCATTGTTTCCTCTTGGACCCCTCCCCCACATACAGCATCACAACCCAACTACTGTGCTGCCCCGCCCTGGGGAACACCTGAGGCTCCACCCCTCACTACGTAACAGCCCCTACCAGACAAAAAAAAAAGAAAAAACAAACAAACCAAAAATGGCTCAAATGGGAGAACAGATCAAAGCCCCAGAGCCAATTCATCTAAGCAACCAGGAGAGAGCCAACCTATCAGATGCACAGTTCAAAGCCCTAGTGATCAGGATGCTCACAGAATTGGTTGATTTTGGTCACAAATTAGATGAACAAATGAAGGCTACAATAAGTGAAATGAAGGAAAATGCACAGGGAGCTAATAGTGATGGAAGAAAACTGGAACTCAAATCAATGGAATGGACCAGAAGGAAGAAAGAAACAAACAGAAAAGAAGGAAGAAATAAGGATTAAAAAAATGAGGAGAGCCCTGGCTGGTGTAGCTCAGTGGATTGAGCGCGGGCCTGCGAACCAGAAGATCGCGGTTCGATTCCCAGTCAGGGCACATGCCTGGGTTGCAGGCCAGTTCCCAGCAGGGAACACACGAGAGGCAACCGTACATTGATGTTTCTCTCCCTCTTCCTCTCTCCTACCCTTCCCCTCTAAAGATAAATAAATAAAAAAAATTTAAAAAAAAAATGAGGAGAGGCTTAGGAACCACCGTGACATCTTTAAACATCCCAACACCTGAATTATAGGGGTACCAGAAGGGGAAGAGAAAGAGCAATAAGTGGAAAACTTATTTGAACAAATAATAAAAGAGAACTTCCCCAATCTGGCAAAGGAAATAGACTTCCAGGAAGTCCAGGAAGCTCAGAGAGCCCCAAAGAAGTTGGACCCAAGGAGGAGCACACCAAGGCACATCATAATTCCATTAGCCAAGATTCAAGTGAGGGAGAGAATTCTAGAAGCAGCAAGGGATAAGGGGACAGTCACCTACAAAGGAGTTCCCATCAGACTATCAGCCGATTTCTCCGAAGAGACCTTCCAGGCAAGAAGGGGCTGGAAAGAAGTATTCCAAGTCATGAAAGTCAAGGATCTACATCCAAGATTGCTCTATCCAGCAAAGCTGTCATTTAGAATGGATGGGCAGATAAAGTGCTTCTCAGATAAGGTCAAGTTCAAGGAGTTCACCATCACCAAGCCCTTATTATATGAAATGTTAAAGGGACTTCTCTAAGAAAAAGAAGATAAAAAATATGACAGTAAAAAGACAGCAAACTCACAGCTATTAACAACCACACTTAAAACAAAAGCAAATTAAGCAAACATCTAGAACAGGAGCAGCAACACAGAAATGGAGATCATATGGAGGGTTAGCAATGGGAGAGTGGGAGGAGGAGAGAGGGGGAAAGGTACAGAGAATAAGTAGCATAGATGGTGGGTAGAAAATAGAAGAGGGGGCAATAGTGTGGGAAAAGTAGAAGCTAAAGAACTTATGACACATGGACATGAACTAAAGAGGGGGAATTTGGGTGGGAGGGGGTGTGCAGGGTGGAGGGGAATGATGGGGGAGAAATGGGACAACTGTAATAGCATATTCAATAAAATATATTAAAAATACAAATAAATAAAAGAATGTATAGATGTACAGTCCTCATAAAAAATAAAAAGACACACACAGATAGCTCTCAGGTAAATCACCTAACTTTATACCTCAAGGACTACAAAAAGAATATCATAACCACAAATTTAGCAGAATTATGGAAAATAATAATATTTTCCAGTGAAAAAATGACTGAAATGTAGACTAGAAAAATAATAGAAAAGATCAATATAATTAAGAAATAGATTTTTAAAAAAGGATAAAGGACAAACGTGCTACAGCAATATTGAAGAGAGAAGATTCAAATAAGATGAGAAATGATGGAGAAGATGTTATAGTTAATGCTGCAAAAATAAGGTTACAAGAGACAACAATGAACAGTTTATACTCCAAAAAGTCATATTTTCTTTTTTGATTTAATCTTTATTGTATTTTTTCCATTACCAATGAGTCTCATTACTCACCCCTCCCCTGAGCAATGATCACACTCTTGTCTACATACATGAGTCTTTTTTTCTTCTTGCTCAATCCCTACATTCTCTCACCTTCACACCACTAGCTGTCATCCTCTTCTCCATCTATGAATCTGTCCCCAGTTTCATTTAGTTCAGTTTGTTCATTAGCTTCCACATAAAAGTGAAATCATATGGTATTCGTCTTTCTCTGAGTGGCTTATTTAACTTAGCATAGTGTTCTCCAGGTCCATCCATGTTGGAGCCCAGGAGGCCTGTGAGGGGTCGAGGATAGGGTCCTGCACTGCAGGCGTGGTGACTGGGCCTGGTTTCCGGCCTCGGGGCTGTCTTGGGCTCTGACTGTTCTCTGAACCCTTGATAAACCAGCCGCCTTTCTTTATCCATCAACTCATATCTTTGGCCTGCGCGTCATGTACCCGGTAGCAATGTTAGCCTGAGAACATCCCGACCTTAAGGGAGTAGATAAACTTTGTAGGTCAAGGAAATGAGCTACGTGCCAGAAGGCTTCTCCTTTGTTCTCTATGCACTCAAGATTGTATTTAAGCCTGAAGACCGCGCAATAAACTTGCCTTATGCCAGCTGAGCATTTGGTCCTCTCCTATATTCAGTCCCTCGCCCAGCCTCACAACCACCCTTGCCACAGCGGGCTGCGGCACATCCATACTCTCACAAAGGGTAAAATTTTATTCTTTTTCATGGCTGAGTAGTATTCCATTGTGTAAATGTCCTATAGTTATTTTATCCACTTATCTATTGATGGACACTTGGCTGCTTCCATAACTTGGTGATTGTAAATAACATTGCAATGAACATAAGGATGTTTATATTCTTTTGAATTATTGTTTTGGGTTCTCTCAGATATATTCCCAGAAGTGGTATTTCTGGGTCAAAGAGCAGATCCATTTTTAAGTTTTTGAAGTATCTCTAGACTGCTTTCCACAGTGACTGCACAAGTTTGCATTCCCACCAACACTGCAAAAGTGTTCCCCTTTCTCCACATCTTTGCCAGCGCTTGTTCTTATTGATATATTGATGACAGCCATTCTAACAGGTGTCAGATGATATCTCATTGTGGTTTTAATTTGCATTTCTCTGATTATTAGTGACACTGACCATCTTTTTATAGGTCTTTTACCTTCTGTATGTCCTCTTTGGAGAAGTGTCTATTAAGGTTCTTTGCCCATTTTTTTATTGGAAGGTTTGATCTTTTGGTGTTGAGTTTTGTAAGCTCTTTATACATTTTGGATATTAACCCATATTAGATGTATTGGTGAATATGCTCTCTCATTCTGTGGATTTTATTTTTATTTTGTTGATTATTTCCTTTGCTCTGCAAACATACTTTAGTTTGATGAAGTCCCATTTGTTTATTTTTCTCCCCTGTATCCCTTGCCTGGGGAAATTTAATACAAAATTATTGCTATGAGCAGTGTCTGAGATTTTGCTGCCTAGGTTTTCTTCTAAGATTTTTATGGTTCCAGGTCTAACATTTAAGTCTTTGATCCATTTTGATTTATACTTGTGTATAATGTATGAAGGTAGTCTAGTTTCATTTTTCTGCAAGTATCTGCCCAACTTCCCAACACAATTTATTGAACAAACTATTGTTAGCTCATTATATGTGCTTGCTTCCCCTATCAAACATTAACTAACTACAAAGTTGTGGCCTTATTTCTGGGTTCTCTATTCTGTTCCGATGATTTATGTCTGTTTTTATGCCATTACCATAGTGTTTTGATTACTATGGCCTTGTAGCATAGTTTGATGTTAGATACCATGATTCCTCCAACTTTGTTCTTTTTCAGGATCACTGTTGCTACGTGGGGCCATTTGGGCTCCACAAAAATTTTTGAAGTATTTGTCCTAGTTCTGTAAAATATGTGATTGGAATTTTGATATAGATTGCATTGAATCTATAGATTGCTTTGGGTACTATGGACATTTTAATGCTGTTAATTCTTCCTTTTCATGAACATAGTATGTGCTTCCACTTATCCATATCTTCTTCTATTTCTTTCTTCAGTGCCTTATAATTTTTTGAGTGAAGATGTTTTACATCCTTGGTTAGTTTTATGCATAGGCATTTAATTATTTTTCTAGCAGTTATGGATGGGACTCTTTATATTTCCCTTTCTGTTAGTTTATTATTGTCATATAAAAATGCAACAGATTTATTGACATTAATTTTTGGCCTGCTACTTTGATGAATTCATTTATCAGTTGTAGAAGTTTCTTGGTGGAATCTTTGGGGTTTGTATATACAGCATCATGTCATCTGCAAATAAATACAGTTTTACTTCTTCTTTTCCAATTTGTATGCCTCTTATTTGTTCTTGTCTGATTGCTGTGGCTAGGACTTTGAGTTCCAGGTTAAATGAGAGAGGTGAAAGTGGATATTCCTGTCTTTTTTCCAATCTTCTGGGAAACACTTGTAGTTTTTCCCCCATTGAGTATGATAATAACAGTGGATTTGTCATCTACAGCCTTATTATGTTTAAGTATGTTCCCTCTACTCCCACTTTGCTGAGATTTTTTATCATAAATGGGTGCTGGATTTTATCAAATATTTTTTCCTGCATTTATTGATATAGTAATGTAGCTTTTATCCTTCATTTTGTTTATGAGATGAATCATATTTGTTGATTTGCTAATGTTGTACTATTCTTGCATTCCTGGAATAAATCCCACTTGATCTTGGTGTATGATCATCTTGATGCTTTTCTGTATTCGGTTTCCTAATATTATGTTGAGGATATTAGTACCTATTTTCTTCAGTGGTATTAACCTGTAATTTTCTTTATTCACAGTCTCTTTTTCTGGTTTTGGAATTAGGATAATGTTGGCCTCATAAAATGGGTTTGGAGGCACCCCTGATCAAATTTTATGAAATAGTTTGAGAAGATGTGTTAGTTCTTCCCAGAATGTTTGGTAAAATTCACCTGTGAAGCCATCTGGCCCATGTCATTTGTTTTTTGGAAGTTTTTTTGATTATTGCTGCAATTTCATTAGATGTATTCTGTCTATTCAGATTCTCTGATTTGTCCTGATTTAGTTTTGGAAGATTGTATGTTTCTAGGAGTTTATCCAGTTCATTCAGATCATCCAGTTTGTTGGCATATAATTGCTTAAAATATTTTCTTACAATCCTTTGTATATCATTGGTGTCAGTTGTTGTTTCTCCTCTTTCATTTCTGATTTTATTTGGGGGGTCCTATCTCATTTTTTCTTGATGAATCTGGTTAAAAATTGGTCAATCTTGTTTATCTTTTCAAAAAAAAAAAACAACTGTCAGATTCATGTATTGTTTTATTAGTCTCTGTTTTTTTCATTTCTGCTCTGATCTTTGTGGTTTCCTTCTTTTTACTAACTTGGGCTTTGTTTGTTGTTGTTGTTGTTGTTTTTTTCAGGTTCCTTTAAATGTGAAGTTAAATTGTTTATTTGAGCTTTTTTCTTGTTTGTTTGTTTGTTTTGAGTTAGGCCTGTAATGCTGTGAATTTCCCTCTTAGGATTTCTTTCCCAGTGTTCCACAGGTTTCGAATGTTTTTGTTATCATTTTCATTTGTTTCAAGGTACCTTTTTTCTTCCATTCATTGTTTAATATTATTTTATTTAGCTTCCAGGTCTTTGTGTGTTTTGTGATTAGAGAAGATGCCTCATATTATTTCAATCATCTTAATTTTATTGGGGCTTGTTTTGTGTACTAACATGTGGTCTGTTCTAGAAAATGCTGCATGTTCACATGAAAATTATGGGTATTCTGCTGCTTTGGGGATGAAATGCACTGAATATATCAATTAAGTCCAGTTGATCTAGTGTGTCATTTAAAGCTGCTCACTTGATTTTTTTTTTTTTTTTTTTTTTTTTTTTTTTTGCTGGAAGATCTACCTTTGAAATCAATGGGATGCTAATATCTCCAATTATGGCTGCATGTCTGTGGATCTTTTCATTTATGTCCATCAAGATTTGCTTCACATATTTCGGTGTTCCTTTATTGGATGCATACATGCTTACTAAGGATATATCCTCTAGTTGGATTGTTCACTTTATCATTATGTAGTATACTTCTTTGTCTTTTACTTTAGGCTTAGTTTTAAAGTCTGTTTTGTCATACGTAAGTACTGCTATACCAACTTATTTTCACTTCTTTTTGCATTAAATACCTTATTCCATCCTTTTATTTTTAGTCTGTGTGTATCTTTCAATCTGAGATGGGTCTAAAATGGATGACTATATAGACAGATAGAGAAACACAAAAATGAATTGATGGGAAAGAGAAGGATGGGCTGTGAGTATTGAGTAAGCCTCAGATGAACACAGTATTGACCTCATTTTGTTTGATAACAAAGCCTCCTCATTTGCAGTCCCTGCCACACTCTTTCAGGAGTGATGTATTATCTACCTGTGCTGTGATTGGCACCACAGAAGGAGTATTACCACTACAATAGAACAACCTCTGATTTGAGGAGGGTGAGAATCTATAAAGTTTTTGGAAAATGAGGGAAATATCATGATGAATCAGGCTGTGCAAAGTAACAAGAGGTTCAGGTGTGTTTGAAGAGAATGATTTCAGGAAAGAATACACATATATGGCAGGGGCCTTGGGAGATGATTGTTTTGAAACCACCATTAATCTCTGGAAACCACCATTATTCTCTCAGGTTCCCAGAGCATGGAGGAAATTGATTCCCAAAGAATCAAGCTAATTTTAAGAAGCAATTTCTTGTTACTGAGAATATTAACAGAAAGTGTGATAACATGGAGAAATAAAATCTCATTCAACCTCCTTTTAAATGATGACATTTTAAGTTAAATAGAGGAGACAGGAACAAAATGTTGATACTGATCATAGTGTTACTAGGTACTTACATTTATTTTAAATATAAACTATTTTATTCTGTACCAAAACTGTACATTTTTGCAAACAGTCAATACATCAGAACAAAGTTCCCTCGACTAGTGTTGGGAACTGCTCTGCCTGGTTTCAGAAGTGTAACCCCCATAGCTAAGGCTGAGTAAAAAGACCTTGGGACCATAAGCCACTAAGGAGACAAAGCTTATCTTCCTGGCAGAGAGAGGCACCATTTCTGCTCCCTTTACTTCACCCTGCTTGGCCATGGGCAGATGACTGGTTAGCCAATGATGGGTAATATTCCTCAAAGGAGTGATGACCTAAGACAGGTGTGGTTGCAATGGGACTTGGGGGACTATAGGGAAAGGGGGTGAGGGACCCTCACCCCTTGGCTTTGACATAGCCTGAGTCCTCATTCTGTCTATAAGAAGTCTCCTATTCTCTTGGATACCTTACTTCCCCTGCCTGACTTAAGCCTGAAATAATGCTGGAGGGTGATGCAGCCCTGGGCAGGAGCGGGTGGTTCCCCTGGGGCAATCAGGCCTAAGAAAGAATGCATAATATCCTGTGAAACCTGCTTTCTAAGAATGCTCTCAATTTTCTAATAAAGGTCCAAGCATAAAATGAGTTTGTTTCCAAAAGTTTTATGGCCCTTTAGCAATTTGACCCTGACCCAGACAGAATAAGCCCTCATAGTTCTTTGAATGTTATCTATTGTTTGATCATTACTACCTGACAATGATTGATGAGCTTTACCTGTATTCCTGTGCAAATTGAACCCAATAAAAGTCCATTGAGGAATAGGCTCAAGGCCCTTCTCTTTTGAAAGATTGGCTACCTTTCCTCCCTAAGCAGATCATGTCTTGGTAGACTTATTCTCATCCTCAGTGGCTGAGGGGGCTCTCCTGGACAAAGCTCTTCCACAAGATAGGTGTCAAGTCACTTAACCTTCTGTTCTGTGTCCTGTTCTGAAGGGGAATGATCTCATTAAAAAGTGAACTGAAAAAACACGTTCACCTTATTTCATTACTTAGAAAATTTTTAAAAGGAAAAGGTTTATCCTAATTAATATGGAGTCTTAGAAACAATCCCTCAAAGAAACCAACCAAACATCCTTCACATTACTGCAAAATCAAAAGCCCCTAAGTTTTATATGCAAACAACACAAAAGAGAGAAGTTTGCGGCTCAAACTTTGGGGTATTTTAAAGAACACCCTTCACATATTACAGCCACACTCAGTGTCATCATCTTTATAAACAGGATATACCAACATAATCTGCATCTTTTTCACAATATCATTTAATGATCAATATGATTTATGCTAGGGCTTTGTTGAGATGATTTTTAAAACCAAAAAATGAAAAATTCCTAGGTTGTAAAATTTGTTACAAAACAGCTAGATGATGAGATAAATTATAATAGAGAAAAGGGTGCAATAGATCATTTGGAGATTTAAAATCAAATGAAATCTAATCCACACAAAGATAATGGCTCTTATCTATGAAGTATACTATATGCAAGATGATTTCAGTGTTTTACATTTCTCTCTCAAACATAATCTTATGACACAGGTCTGAAAAGGCTAATGTTATTCACTCAACCCACACTGCACATCACTGACAGAATGGAATTTGAACAATGTTTAGCTGTGGGTACTATTGCCTGTATCCCTACAGACAGGGATCATAACATTACGTTCTTCATTGACAAAAACTAAATTCTTTAATATGTTAGAAGAATGAGTAGTAGGAATGGCAAAATATGCCATTGTTTCATGTGTGTGTGTGTGTGTGTGTGTGTGTGTGTGAGAAGACTTTTATTTAATCAAAGTTCAGTGGTAGAGTAAGGGAGTGAGAATGGATTGGAAGTAAATATTCTGGTTAGTTCTACACATGGAAATGCAAATAGAGAGACAAAGGTATTGACCGTGTCAGTTTTCATTGTAAGATTTAGAAGGCAGCTAAAATTATTGCATTACACTTTGTGTAATGTTATTTCTGTTCACATCATCAGAACAGCAGTTATATATGAGTGTATGGTTCAGTTGTTTTTTTTATTGTTGCGCAAGTACAGTTGTCCCCATTGTTCATAGCAGCACAATTGACAATAAACAAGTGCTGGAAACAGCCTACATACCCATCAGTAAATGAGTGGATGAGAAACTGTGGTACATTTACACAAAGGAATACTACACAGCAAAAAATGAAGAAGGAACTCTTTCTTCATTGACTCCTTCGTGACACCATGATGGAACTGGAGAGCATTATGCCAAGTGAAAGAAGCCAGGCAGTGAAAGGAAAATACCATATGATCTCACCTATACATGGAACTCAATCAACAAAACAAACAAACAAGCAAAATAGAACCATAGACATGGAAATAAAGAAAAAACTGACAGTGACCAGAGGAAAGAGAAGAGGGGGGAAATGGAGCAAAGAAGGGAAAGGGTCATCAAAGAACATATATAAAGGACCCATGGACAAAGATAATAGTGGGGACAATTGAGTGAGGGAGGTGTGGGAGGATAGGATGATGGAGAGTGATGACAAAATGGAGACAACTGTAATTGCTGTTGATTCTAATAGTGATAAATAGGAGCATACTTTAAAACATTTCTACTATATATTAATCAAGTATAGAATTATGGTAATTATTGGTAGAATGATAGAAAAGGCTGAATCAATAAGCCCAAACCTTTTTGTTTCTCACACATATTTTTATTTTTGAAACTATTCACTTATTTTATTTTAAACTTGCTAGAGTGCCACCTGCTAGAAATATGGGATGTAATTCTGGCCTGTGGGCATGCTACAGACACACTATAACTGAAATGACAGAAATGTTTACTTTAAATACCAAAAGAATGACATCTTGTGTAATTACTTTAAAAAGCCAACACATAGTTTTGTTTCTTTGTTGTGTCTTTATCTGGTTTTAGAATTAGGATGATGCTGGCTTCTTAAAAAGAGTTTGGGAGTTGTTGTGGACCATTAGCCTGGTTTCAGGAGTTGTAACCCTCACCCCATGGTGGGCTATGTAAGAGCCAAGGGACCCACTTCATCTGGGTCTGTTCTGTCAAGAGGACATGACCTACTAAGGAGACAAAGCTTATCTCCCTGGCAGGAGCACTGCTTCTGCCTTATCCATCTCTTGCCCCAATGCTTAGTCGGTTAGTCAATGACGGGTAAGACTCCTCCTGGGAGAGGCAACCTAAGCCAGACACGACCACTTGGGAGGCCCTCATGGAAGGACTCTGGCAGGGCGGGGGGCTGCAGCAAAGAGCGGGTGATGTACCCTCGCCCCCCAGCTATTCTGACATAGCTTGAGTCCCCATTTCCCTCTGGGAGATGTCTTCCTTATCTCTTGCTTCCTGGGCCTAATTGGCTTAAAGCCTGAAACTATGACTGTGAGCAGTGCAGGCCTGTGCTAGCTTGAATGGTTCCCCGGGGCGATTGGGCATAAGAAAGAATTCCTAAAGTCCTGTGAAACCTGCTTTGCTAAGAGTGCACTCATTTAAATGATAAGGGTCTGAGGAGGAAATGGGTATGTTTGCCAAAGTTTGGCAACCCCCTTTCCTGACAGACACTGACTCAGATTAAGCCCTCAGATTTCTTTGAAATGTTAAGCCTGTATTCCTGTGTATTTGAACCCAGCAAAAGCCTAGTGAGGACGGGGCTCTGGGTCATTCTCTTCTGAGAGTTTGACCACCTCTCCTCCCCAAGAAAATCATGTCTTGGTACTTTTATTTTCATCTGTGATATAAGGATGGGGCTCTGCGGACAGAGCACCCCCATCAGGGAGTCTTCTCTCTTCTTGGATTTTTTTAATAGTCTGAGAAGAATAGGAGTAAGCTCTTCCTTAAATGTTTTATAAAATTCCTCTGTGAAACTGTCTGGTCAAGGGCTTTTGTGTGCCAGGAGTTTTATAATTACTGCTTCAATTTCACCAGATGTTATTGATCTGCTCCAGCTTTCTGCTTCTTTTTGACTCAGTTTTTCAAGACTATATTTTCAGAAAATTGTTCATTTTACTCAGGTTTTCAAACTTTTTGGCATATAGTTTTTCATGGTAATTTATCATAATCTTTTGTATTTCTGTGATATCAGTTTTAATCTCTCTACTTTCATTTCTGATTGTGTTTATTTGGGCCTTCTCTCTTTTTTCTTGATGAGTCTGCTTAAAATCTTGTGGATTTTGTTTACCTTTTCAAAGAACAAGCTCCTAGATTTATTGATCCTTTGAATTGTTCTTTTAGTCTATTTGTCATTTAATTCTTCTCTGACCTAGGTTATGTACTTCCTTTTAAACTCTGGGCTTTGTTTGTTGCTGTTCCTCCAGTTTTTGTATATGTAGGATTAGGTTGTTTATTTGAAATGTTTCTATCTTTTTCAGGTAGGCCTGAATCACTATGAACTTCCCTCTTAGGACTGCCTTTTCTGTGCCTCGTAGCTTTTGGACTGCTATGTGTTCAATTTCAACTGTTTCCAGAAATGTTTTGATTTCTTCTTTGATCTCATTGTTAACCCATTCACTGTTTAATAGTATGCTATTTAATCTCCATGAATTTGAATAAATTACAGGCCAATATCACCAATGAACACAGATGCCAAATTCAACAAATATTGGCAAACCACATCTAACAGTAAATTTTAAAAATCATACACCATGATCATGGGGGATTCATCCAAGATGCAAGGATGGTACAATATTTGTAAATCAGTAGATGCAATGCATCACATAAATAAAATAATAGACAAAAATCACATGATCATATAAATAGATGCAGGAAAATCATTTTATCAGGTACAGCACCCATTTATCAAAAAAGCATTCAGCAAAGTGGGAACAGAGGGGGCATTCCTAAATATAATAAAAGCCATGTGTGAGAGGTCTACAGCTAGAATCATACTCAAGGGGCAAAAACTAAAATATTTCCCGCCAAGACCAGGAACAAGACAATGATGTCCACTTTTACCACTTCTATTCAACATGGTATTGGAAGTCCTAACCACAGAGATCAGACAAGAAAAAGAAAGAAAATGCATCCAAATTGAAAAGGAAGAAGTAAAACTGTCACTGTTTTCAGATGACATGATAGTGTACATAGAAAATCCTATAGACTCAACCCCAAAACTAGTTGACCTAATAAGTGGATTTGGCAAAATATTGGGATACAAAGTCAATATTCAGAAAGCAAGGGCATTTTTGTATACCAACAACCTAATACCAAAAACAGACATAAAAAAATTCCATTTGCCATAGCATCAGGAAACATACAGTCCTTGGAATAAACCTAACCAAGGAGGTAAAATACCTATACTCAGAAAACTGGACAATACTGCAGAAAGAAATTAAGGAAGACACACAAAAAATGGAAGCATACACCATTCATTCTTTGGAATAATTAACATAATCAAAATGTCCATACTACCGAAAGCAATTTATAGATTCTATGCCATACCTTTAAAGTACCAATGGTGTACTTCACATATGCAGAATAAACATTTCAAAAGTTTATATAGAACAATGAATGACCCCAAGTAGCCACAGCTGTTTTGAGAAAAAACAAAGTAGGGGGGATCACAATATTGATATAAAAGTATACTACAAGGCCATGGTAATCAAAACAGTTTGGTACTGCCATAATAACAGACACTTAAATCAATAGAACAGAATAGGGAGCCCAGAAATAATCCAAACTCTCTAAGGTCACTTAATATTTGACAAAGGGGGCAGCAGCATAAAATGGAGTAAAAATAGCCTCTTCAACAAATGGTGTTGGGAGATCTGGAAAGCTACATGCCAAAAATGAAACTTGACCACCAACTTACATCATACACAAAAATAAATTCAAGGTGGATAAAAACTTAAATATAAGTTGAGACAGCATAGAAGTTCTAGTGGAGAACATAGGCAGAAAAATCTTAGATATTCCGTGTAGTAATATTTTCACTAATATGTCTCCCACAGCAAGGGGCATAAAGGATAGAATAAACAAATAAGACTTCATCAAAATCAAAAGCTTCTGCACAGCTAAATAAAACATCAGCAAAATGAAAGAACCAACCATACAAGAAAATATATTTGTAAATGATACATTGGACAAGGATTGGATCTCCAAAATATGTAAAGAACTCACATGACTCCACTCCAGGGAGACAAACAACCCAATTCAAAAATGGGCAAAAGGCCTGAAAAGACACTTCTCCGAGCAGGACATACAAAGGGCCCAGAGACATGTGAAAGGATGCTCAGTATCTCTAGTCGTCAGAGAGATACAAATTAAAACCTCAATAAGATATCACTTCACACCAGTGAAAACGGCCATCATAATGAAATCAACAAACAAGTCCTGGTAAGGATGTGGAGAAAAAGGAACCCTAGTACACTCTTGGTGGCAATGCAAACTGGTGAAGCCACTGTGAAAAACAGTATGGAATTGCTACAAAAAACTAAAAATGAAATTGTCTTTGACCTGGAAATTCCACTGTTGGGATTGTACGCTAGGAATCCTTAAACACCAATTCAACAGAACCTATTCACCCCAATGTTCCCAGCAGTACAATTTACAATAGTCGAGGTTTGAAAACACTTAAGTGTCCATCAGTAATCGAGTGGATAAAAAACTATTGTACATTTACACAATGGAATAATATATTTGTGAAAGAAAGTATGAGTTCCTACCCTTAGTGATAGCATGAATTGAACTGGAGAGCACTGTGCTAAATGAAATAAATCAGGCAATAAAAGACAAATACCATATAATCTCACCTATAAGTGGAACCTAACCAACAAAATAAAAAAGCAAGCAAAATGTAACCAGAGTCATTGAAATAAAGTACAAACTGACAGTAACCAGAAGGGACAGAGGAGGGGGGATAATGGGGGAACAGAGGGGAAGGGTTATCAAGGAACATGTATGAAGGTCACAGGGACAAAGCCAAAGGGAGGTAGGATCAAAGGTAGGAAGTGGGGATAGGTAGAGAGGGAGGGCATAGTTGGGGTGAAACTGAGACAACTGTGCTTGAACAACAACTAAAAATATAAATTAAATTAAAAATGAGAAAAAATAAGAAAGGCCAACCAGTGATGAGTTCTTCAGTTTCTTATTCAAAAACTGAGGACAATGAAGGCAGTAAGACTTGTAAATTTCTATTTAGTGAATATTGTAATTAAGGGTTAGTTGGTCTTTTACAATAATCTTTCATGTTCTAAATAATAGTGTGATCTTATTTTTAAAAATATATAAGACATGAAATTGAGAAAAAGAGTCAAGATCTGAATTTTTAGTAAATATGAAATAAGTGGTAAATATATGCTTATATTTCCTAATGTAAACATAAAGCAGTTTATGCTTTATTTCCATGTCTCTGGTTATATTTTGCTTGCTTATTTGTTTTGTTGATTAGGTTCCACTTATAGGTGAGATCTTATGGTGTTTATCTTTAACTGCCTGGCTCATTTCACTTAGCATAATGCTCTCTGGATCCATCCATGTTGTCATGAAGGGTAGGAGCTCCTTCTTTCTTTCTGCTGCATAACAAACTGAACAGCAAGAAGAGAAGAGGGGGAGGGGCTAATGGGGTAAAAAAGGGGAAAGGTCATCAGGAACATCTATAATGGACACATAAACAAAGTCAAAGAGGGGTAGGATTGAGGGTGGGATGTGGAACTGTGCGGGGCAAGGGGGAGTCGTGAAGGGGAAATGGTGCCAATTGTACTTGAAAAACAATAAAAAAAGAAAAAACTTAAAGCAAAATAAAATATCAAAAAGATATAGTCAAAGGTAATAGTCTTAACCATACTGAACAACTAGATAAGGACCTACATCAAAAGTTGAACATTAGGGTCCAATAGATTTGTGGACTGCAATTTCTGTAGAGATGATAGGAGTTAAAACTGACCTGCCTTAGGTGCACACATACCCATGCACACATGCAGATACACACAAACAAGCATGCTCACACATAAGGACACATGTACATACAAACACACATGTGCACACATGCATACACTCACCCACATACACCTACCTGCACAGCTACCAACATCTCTCTCTAAGAAGTCTGCTGGAAGCAGGCTCCATGTGTCATCTGGGAATTACTCCAAATAACCTAGGGTCATGGGCCCAAGGGCTAAGCCACCATGGTACTGGATTCTGTGATACCTTAAAATAAAACATTATTCCCTCATATTAGCAAGAAAAAGCCTTCTGTAGACATCCTAAAAAGGAGGTGTTCAGGCTTTGCAGTAAAATTCTAAAACAAACAAATCATCTGCCCCTTCGCATATACTACAAATATGTCCCCCTTCTATGTGTTTTTAAATATATTTTATTGATTATGCTATTACAGTTGTCCCATTTCTCCCCCATCATTCCCTTCCACCCTGCACATCCCCTCCCATTCACATTACCCCGCTTTAGTTCATGTCAATGTGTCATAAGTTCTTTAGCTTCTACATTTCCAACACTATTCTTGCCCTCCCCCTGTCTATTTTCTACCCACTGTCTATGCTACTTATTCTCTGTACCTTCCCTTCTCTCCTTCTCCCACTCCCCTCTTGCTAACCCTCCATGTGATATACATTGTTGTGTTTCTGCTCCTGTTCTAGCTGTTTGCTTAGTTTGCTTTTGTTTTAGGTGTGGTTGTTAATATCTGTGAGTTTGCTGTCTTTTTACTGTCATATTTTTATTTTCTTTTTCTTAGATAAGTACCTTTAACATTTCATATAATAAGGGCTTGGTGATGATGAACTCCTTGGACTTGACCTTATCTGAGAAGCACTTTATCTTCCTTTACATTCTAAATGAAAGCTTTGCTGGATAGAGCAATCTTAGATGTAGATCCTTGACTTTCATGACTTGGAATACTTCTTTCCAGCCCCTTCTTGCCTGGAAGGTCTCTTTTCAGAAATCAGCTGACAGTCTGATGGGAACTCCTTTGTAGGTGGCTGTCCCCTTATCCCTTGCTGCTTCTAGAATTCTCTCCTTCATTTGAATCTTGGCTAATGGAATTACAATGTGCCTTGGTGTGCTCCTCCTTGGGTCCAACTTCTCTGGGGCTCTCTGAGCTTCCTGGACTTCCTGGAAGTCTATTTCCTTTGCCAGATTGGGGAAGTTCTCTTTTATTATTTGTTCAAATAAGTTTTCCACTTATTGCTCTTCTTCTTCCCCTTCAGGGACCCCAGTAATTCAGATGTTGGGACTTTTAAAGATGTCCTGGAGGTTCCTAAGCATCTCCTCATGTTTTTGAATTCTTGTTTCTTCTTCGTTTTCTGTTTGGTTGTTTTTTTTTTTTTTTTTTTTCTTCCTTCTGGTCCACTCCATTGATTTGAGCCCCAGTTTTCCTCCCATCTCTATTGGTTCCCTGTAAATTTTCCTTCATTTCACTTATTGTAGCCTTCATTTATTCATCTAATTTGTGAGCAAAATCAACCAATTCTGTCAGGATCCTGATCACTAGGGCTTTGAACTGTGCATCTGATAGGTTGGCTCTCTCTTGATCGCTTAGATGATTGGCTCTGGAGCTTTGATTTGTTCTCCCGTTTGAGCCATTTTGGGTTGATTTTTTTTTTCTTTTGGTCTGGTAGGTGCTGTTACATAGTTAGGGGTGGAGCCTTAGGTGTTCCCCTGAGTGGGGCAACCCAGTTGCTGGGTAGTGATGCCGTATGTGGGTTCAGTGTCTGAGAGGGAACAATGGCACTTTCTGCACTCTGTCTCGGATTCTAGTTCCTTCCACTGCTCCCCCTTCACCTGGGTTATCTGTGCGTGAATGTGGTACCACCTGGTCATCCAGCCGCTTTGTTCGGCCTTACTGGGTCTGCACCATTGCCACCCTGTGCCTGGGGTCAGGTAGCCACTGCTTATGTGCCTGGGGTCTTCTAGCTGCCGCCTGCACACCTGGGATCTGCCAGCTGCTGCTGCCTGTGTGCCCGGGTCCACCAACCCCCACTTTTTCCTCTCGAGACTCCATCCCTCTTACCGGTCTGGATGGATGGTTGATGGACTTCCATACAGTTCAATTTTCTATCAGTTCTGATTGTTTTCTTGTTTCTAAATCTTTCTTGTCCTTAATTTTGGTTGTGCAAGGAGGCATAGTGTGTCCACCTATGCCTCCATCTTCGTCGGAAGTCCCTTCTATGTGTTTTTTATCATTATTCTAAAAATTTTGATTTGTGTATAGTCAAATGTTTTCAATCACTTCTTTATAATTTGTGCTTTATGAGTTTTTTGTTTCAAAAATCTTTCTCTGCACAATTATATGTTTTACATGTAGCAACAAATTGACCCACTGTTCAATATCAATTCTCTACAGCTACTTATGGCTAAAAAGTCAAACTTCTGGATGGAAGGGCAAAGGCAATTTTCAGAGTTTTCAATATCATCAGTTAGGTATCATTGACTGAATGCTTGATAAAATTTTTATAGAATATTGTCTCTTTGAGAAATAGACAGTTGGTTGGAAGAATACAAAAAATGCACAGTTTTATCAGTCTTTTGTAGAATTTGCTTTTGGGGATGACTTCAGCCTTTGTTTTATTTTCCAATATGAAAACTCCCAAATAAACTAGTTACTACTCATTTATAAAAAGCAGCAATTGGCCCATTGATGTGCAGAATTAGTTAAAAGAATGCTGTTTGTATCACTGTACTTTTTGGTATACATAAAAGTAAACATTAAAATGGAATTTAGGGAATGTATTTGTGTCTCTTTTCAGCTTATACTCCTGAATGAGTAGAAAGTAACTTTGAAAGTCTACACATATTTTGTAGCTATTAAAAAGAAACAAGTTGTGAAGAAACAAGTTGTGAAGCAAACCCCGTATTTAAGAAACAAATATAAAGTTTGTGTTTTGAGTAACACTGCCTGTAAACTTCAAGAACTATTTAAGTTGCTAAACCCCATGTTTAATTACAGGAATGTTTGAGAGCTCTGAGTATCCCAGAAAGTCAGACTACCAGCAGCTATGACAACCTCACAGCTCCCAATAATGTAGATAGTTCCCTGCTCCTTCTAAGGAAATACTCAGTACTTTTACTCCTGTTTCTTTCATTTTCTGAACCCATTTTAGAATCACATGCAACATCATGTATAGTGTTCTGTGAAAATGATGAATCAGTCTTCACAAGAATAAGTTAAAATTATATTCACATTTGGGCTGATCCTACCAGGTTAAATATTGATGTTATAATGTTCTTATATAGGACATAGTCACTATAACTTGGACAAAGATATTAGGTGCCCTTTATTTTCTAAATAAGCTACAAATACAACATAATGTTACACTTTAATAATTCAAACAGCAATACATGGTACTCTGATGCAAGTATCAGTTAGGATTATATAACATGTTTACAAGGGAGGTAAAATTAAATTCCAGGGATAAAGACTTTACTTCTAATACAGTAATCTTCAAACAATGGAAAAATTAGAGAAAGCATGAAACCTGCTCCAAAGTAAACATAAATGCTCAAAGATGGACTCGCTGAAGGTACCAAGGAAGCAAGAGCCCAAACTCATACCCCTTACAGTCACTGAACTCCAACCTCCCATCTTTGGGCCTAATAGAACCTCATATTTTTATTTTACTCATGACACATTTTAAATATATAAAAGAACAACCAATATTTGAATGCATATTCCTGTTCCTACTTCCCAGTTTTGACAAATAATATCATATTTATTTGTAAATTTTAGGGATCGAAATTTCATATTTTCTTACCAGTAATTGGTTCAAGGAAAGTAGTTCTCTTGTAAATCATTTGCTTTTAAAAAAATTAGGGTTAGAATAATGCTATTTCCAGATTTGTATATGCTAAGTTGGAACACCAAAAGTTCCAAACAACTTAATTTTTCCTTTTTATTTTCTGATACTGATAAAATGCTATGGACAGTGATCTTCTCCATTTAACACATACAGCTATCATCTGTGGTCACACAGATTCTTTAAATGTCAACAAGCAACATTAAAAATTCAAGAGTATTCTCCCTACAGGAGTTCTGGCCAAAATGGAAGTGTAGGCAGAAACACTTCACTTCTTCACACAACCAAAAAAACGATAACAACCAATTAAAAAAAAAAAACAGAATGAGCAGAAAATCAAACTGCATGGAATACTGACAACCAAAGAATTAAAGAAACATCCACCCAGACCAATAAGAGGGGCAGAAACAGGTAGCTGGGCAGAGAGGATGCCCTGCAAGGTGGTGGACCACATGCGTGAGGTGGGAGCTGGCAGATCAGGTGCTCCCATATTCACACATGGCTAAGCCAGAAGGAAAAATGGAGGAACAAGACAGAACATAAAACCCAGGGTTTCAGTGAGGAAACTAAAGACTTAAAACCTCTGGCTGTAATATACTGTGGTGGTTTTGAAGGTGGGAGAAATTCTCAATCTCACAGGAGAGTCTGTTGGAGAGGCCCAAGGGGCCCTAGAACATACAAAAACTCACCAGCTGGGAATCAGCATCTGAACATGTGCAGTCCACTTGTGCGAAGTGAGAGAAGTGATGGGAAGTGGCATGAGAGCCCAGCAAGTGACATTGTTCCCTCTCTGAGTCCTCCCCCAAAGACAGTGCCACAATGCAAGAAAGAAGGTTGCTGTGCCCTAGGAATACTTACAGCTCTGCCTTTTACAATGTAACAGGTGAGCCAAGACAAAGAAATATGACCCAAATGAAAGGACAGATAAAATCTTCAGAAAGAGATGAGGAGCTAGATAACCTGTCAGATGAAGTGTTCAAAATAGTGGTCATCAGGATGCACAGAAATTATTGAATTCAGTTACAAAATGAAGGTAGAAATGAAGGGTATACAAAGTGAAATAAAGGAAAATATACAGAGAACCAACAGTGAAGGGAAGGAAATAAGGACTCAAAAAAACAATTTGGAACAAAAGAAAGAAATTATCATCCAACTGGAACAGTGTTGGGAACCATCCTGCTTGGTTTCAGAAGCTGTAGGCTCCCCGTGGCTAAGGCTGAGTAAAAAGACCTTGGGACCATAAGCCACTAAGGAAACATAACTTATCCTTCCAGCAGGGGTACAGCCTTTGCCAACTTTTTCTTCACTCTGCTTGGCCCCTGGAGGATGGTTGGATGTCAATGAAGGGTAAGATTCCTCAAGGGAGGAACAACCTAAGACAGCCAGAGTTGTGAAGGAGCCATCAGGAAAGGACTTAGGGGACTATAGAAAAGGGGTGATGGACCTATACCCCTCAACTTTGTTATAGCCTGAGTCCTCATTCTATCTCTAAGAAGTCTCATAATCTCTTGGCTTCCTTACTTTTCCTGCCTGACTTAAGCCTAAAACAATGTAGGAGGTGGGTGTGGGCTTGTACTGGAATGTGCAGTTCCCAGGGGCAATCAGGCCTAAGAAGGAATGCATAAAATCCTGTGAAACCTGCTGTGTTAAGAATTACCTCAATTTAAATGTTAAGAGTCCAAGCATAAAATTAATTTGTTTCCCAAAGTTTTAAGGCCCTTTGGTGTCACTCTATCTATCTGACCCTGACTTAGAATAAGCCCTTATGGTTCTTTGAATGCTATCTACTCCTTGATTATTATTGCCTGACATTGATTGATGAGCTTTACATGCATGCTGTGTATATCTATGCAAGCTAAACTCAATAAAAGCCCTTTGAGAAAGAGGCTTAAGGCCCTTCTCCTCTGAGAGATTGGTCAGCCTTTTCTCCCCAACCGGATCATGTCTTCACAGATTTATTCTCATTAGTGGTGGCCAAGAGGATCTCTGCTGTATGGAGCTCCCACACAAAACAGAATTAAGAAACAAGAATTCAAAAAAAGGGGGAGAGGCTTAGCAACCTCTAGGACAACTTTAAACACACCAACATCCAAATCATAGGGGGGCCAGGAGGAGAAGAAGAGCAATATATTGAAAACCCTTTTGAACAAATAATGAAGGAAAATTTCCTAAACTGGTAAAGAAAATAGACTTCCAGGAAGTACAGGAAGCTCAGAGAGTCCCAAAGAAATTGAATCCAAGAAGACAGACACCAAGGCACATCATATGTAAGTTATTCAAGATTAAAGGTAAAGGGAGAATTTTAAAAGCAGCAAGAGGAAAAGAGAGAGTTACCTTTAAAGGAGTGCCCATAAGGCTATCAGCTGACTTATCTATCATAAGAAACCTTACAGGCAAGAAGGGGCTGGAAAGAAGTATTTGAAGTTATGAAAGGATTATTTTATCCATCAAAACTATCATTTAGAATGGAAGGCAGATAAAGTGCTTCCCAGACAAAATAAAGTTAAATGAGTCCACCATCACCAAGCCATTATTATAAGAAATGTTAAAGGGACTTATCTAAGAAATAGAAGAAGATCAAAAACTATAACCAGTAAAATGACAACAAACTTACAACTATTAACAACTGAACCTAAAAAACAAAAACAAAAACTAAGCAAACTAGAAAAGTTAAGGAATCACAGAAATGGAGATCACATGGAGAGTTATCAGTAGGAATGGGGAGGGGGAGAATAGGGGAAAAGGTACAGGGAATAAGAAGTATAACTGGTAGGCATAAAATAGATAAGCAGAGGTTAAGAATAATGTAGAAAATGGAAAAGCCAAAAATGTATATGTACAATCCCTGGACATTAACTAAGGGGGAGGGATGCTGAAGGGTAGGGAGTATAGGGTGGAGGATCATTAAAGGGAGAAAAAAATGGGGACAACTGTAATAGCATAATCAATAAAATATGCTTTAAAAGGTTTTTAATTAGTAAATTATTGATCTTTTTATTGCATTAGAAAAGAGTATTCTGATTTCAAAAGTTGCCCAAGTCCAAACAAAAATTGACGTTAAAATATAGGCCTGCATCCATGCATGGATGGAACTGGAAAGCATTATGCTAAGTAAAATAAGCCAGGCAGTGAAAGAGAAATACCATGTGATATCACCTATATGTGGAAACTAAACAACAAAAAAAAGTGAACAAAATACAAACAAAGACATGGAAGTATAGAATAGACTGATAGTAACCAGAGGGGAGGGTGTAGGGGGATAACAGAGCGAAGAAGTAGAAAGGACCAATGGACAAAGACAATAAGGGTAGGGGAAGGATTGAAAGTGGGAGTGAGGGATGGGTAGGGCAGGGGAGAGTCACTGGGGGAAAAGGGGGACAACTGTAATTAAAAAATGATAAAAAATGTGGGATTGTAATCACATGGTTTTGTGTCTCTGGGGAATATTATATAATCTATTTTGGCCTTTAGATGTATGTGATAGGCACCATTACATTTTGTTTCCTTAATTCAATCTCCAGAAAGGGTAGCTAGAAACATTCTCCAACATGAAGTCAAGTTTGTGTTTTTGTTTTAATTTTTTTCTTCGAAAATAACAGCTGGACAGTGGTCTTCTGCAACCTTGAGGAGAGAATTAGTCTGTTGTTTATGTCATATAACTTCTCTTTTATTTTATCACTCAGCTTCACAAAGGGTATTTAAAGTCAAGAACAACGTTCAATCTTCCTTATGTTAACAAACACAAAACACACTTTGTAAATTAGTCATTAATTTCCCTTGGCATGCAATTATATTAAGCATGCAGCTATAATAAACCTTGTTTTATTATATTTTTACTAGTAATGAAAATACATTCATTTTAGAGAATTAATATTTTCTACATAGTCCTAAAATTTTACAACAGCACATTTCATTAATGGGTTTGGACCATACAGAGAAACATGCTCTAAAACTTGCCTTAGCCATTTACTAAATATGAAGATTTAAAAACAAAACTCCAAGACTGAGAAGAGTTTACCATCGTTTCTGTCTGCCTTTTTTCTGAAAACAGAATTAGAGAGAAATAGGGCTTATTTTTAAGTGTTTCGGTAAAAAGGATTATGGTGTACCCTTATCAGTCAAGGAGCTTAAGTGGTACCTCAAAGGTTGAGTGTTCTTACATGTTTTCCTCATTTAAGAAAAAGCTAACTTATTCTTAAGTAAGCTTCTGGTAAATTCAGTGTTCCTCTATTACATTATATTTAGCAAGTCATTTATTTTTCTACAAAAGTCATATATTCTTTTTTTTTAAGTCTTTTCATTTTTTATTTATTTTTTTTATTTTTAAGGCTTTTTAAAAAAATATATTTTATTGATTATGCTATTACAGTTGTCCCATTTCTCCCCCATCATTCCCCTCCACCCTACACACCCTCTCCCACCCACATTCCCCCCTTTAGTTCATGTCCATGGGTCATAAGTTTTCTAGCTTCTACATTTCCCATACTATTCTTGCCCTCCCCCTGTCTATTTTTTTTCCCATTATCTATGCTACTCATTCTCTGTACCTTTTCCCCCTCTCTCCTCCTCCCATGCCCCTGTTGCTAACCCTCCATATGATCTCCATTTCTGTGGTTCTGTTCCTGTTCTAGCTGTTTGCTTAGTTTGCTTTTGTTTTAGGTGTGGTTCTTGATAGCTCTGAGTTTGTTGTCTTTTCACTGTCATAGTTTTATCTTCTTTTTCTTAGATAAGTCCCTTTAACATTTCATATAGTAAGGGCTTGGTGATGATGAAATCCTTGAACTTGACCTTATCTGAGAAGCACTTTATCTTCCCTTCCATTCTAAATGACAGCTTTGCTGGATAGAGCAATTTTGGATGTAGGTCCCTGCTTTTCAAGATTTCAAATATTTCTTTCCAGCCCCTTCTTGCCTGTAAGGTCTCTTTTGAGAAATCAGCTGACAGTCTGATGGGAACTCCCTTGTAGGTGACTGTCCCCTTATCCCTTGCTGCTTCTAGAATTCTCTGCTTCATTTTAATCTTGGCTAATGTAATTATGATGTGCCTTGGTGTGTTCCTCCTTGGGTCCAACTTCTTTGGGACTCTCTGAGCTTCCTGGACGTCCTGGTAGTCTATTTCCTTTGCCAGATTGGGGAAGTTCTCCTTTATTATTTGTTCAAATAAGTGTTCCACTTGTTGCTCTTCTTCTTCCCCTTCTGGGACCCCTATAATTCGGATGTTGGGACGTTTAAAGATGTCCCGGAGGTTCCTAAGCCTCTCCTCGTTTTTTTGAATTCTTGTTTCTTCTTCGTCTTCTGTTTGGTTGTTAGTTTCTTCCTTCTGGTCCACTCCATTGATTTGAGTCCCAGTTTTCCTTCCATCTCTATCAGTTCCCCATGCATCTTCCTTCATTTCACGGATTGTAGCCTGAATTTTTTCATCTAGTTTGTGAGCAAAATCAACCAATTCTGTGAGCATTTTGATGACCAGTGCTTTGAACTGTGCATCTGATAGGTTGGCTATCTCTTCACTGCTTAGAGGAATTGGCTCTGGGGCTTTTATTTGTTTTCCGGTTTGAGCCATTTTTGGTGGGTTTTTTTGTTGTTGTTGTTGTTTTGGTTTTAGTCTGGTTGCAGCTATTACGTAGTGAGGGGGTGGAGCCTTAGGTGTTCCTCAGGGCGGGGCAGCCCAGTCACTGGGTTGTGACGCTATAGGTGGGAGCGGGGTCTGAGAAGGAGCAATGGTGCCTGCTCCGCTCTCTCCTGGACTCCGGCCCTTTCCGCTGCTTCCCCTTCACCTGGATTATCTGCGCACGCGCGCTGTTACATAGTGAAGAGTGGAGCCTCTGGCGCTGGCCAGTGCGGGGCAGCCCAGTCGCTGGGTTGTGACGCTGTATGTGGGGGTGGGGCCTGAGAGGGAGCAATGGCGCCTGCTCCGCTCTCTCTTGGATTCAGTCCCTTCCGCCACTTCCCCTCTGCCTGGACTGCCCGTGTGCGCGAATGTGAGACCACCTGGTCAGTCAGCCAGCCGCCTTGTGCGGCCTCACTGGGTCTGCACAGTTGCCCCCCTGTGCCCGGGGTCTGCCAGCTGCTGCCTGTGGGCCCGGAGACCGCCAGCCGCCGCCTGTGCACCTGGGAACTGCCAGCCACTGCTGCCTGCGTACCTGGGTCCGCACCTCCACTTTCTCCTGCCTCGACTCCGCCCCTCTTACCAGTCTGGATGAATGGTTGTTGGACTTCCGTACAGTTCAATTTTCTATAAGTTCTGGTTGTTTTCTTGTTTCTAAATATTTGTTGTCCTTAATTTTGGTTGTGAGAGGAGGCACAGTGTGTCCGCCTACGCCTCCATCTTGGCCGGAAGTCCCCCAAAAGTCATATATTCTTTAAGTACAAACTTTAAAAGGAGTTAGAACTGTGTGTGGAGTAAACATATGTACACATTAAAAATGAGAATTTTGTTTTAACATGTTACTATCATTCTTTAAATTGTGAAAAAATACATCTAGCTTCATTTTATTTCTAATTGTATGTCTACTTTTTGTTTACCAACTCATCATCAGTTGTTATTAAAGCCACCTACTTTGCCAAGAATATATCTTTCCTTAATTAGTTAATTTGATTAATACACTCATTTATTTGTACAACTAATGAAGACAGAGAAAATGGTACTTTATGGTGCTTTCTCTTAAGGAAATGGCAATCTAGCAGACATAGACAGACACTTAAGTGACCAGCTGTCAAACAGAGTGATTAATGTCAATCAGACATGTACAAGACCATTGTTCTTTCTGCCCTTTCCTGTAATTGAGTGTGAGAAATAAAACTAATATGAGGAAATTATCTGAGACTGCTAAAGAGTGAAACCTCATGTGCTGAAAGGTGACTTCTTTTTTGGGGGGTGGGGAAAGAGAAGTTTTGAAATCTGACAGATCACAATCTGAATTTGAATCCTGTCTCTGCATTTGCCAGCTGTAGCATCTTGCACTTCGACCACATAAAATAATTATAATATTCCAAAAGACTATTTTAAGACCACATCAGATAACATGTAAATTCTAGCACTGCAATCCATAAAAATGGGTCCCCACCCCTCAGTCCTTCTCCCTGACTCTAAGTAGAATTACATTTAAACAAAGAGGTGGTAAGAAATGCAAAGATAACCAACTACCATAAATATTTTTTATAAGTAGACAAGATTGGGATTTTTTTGCAAGACAAGTAAGCTTTTGATTAACAAAATAAAATTTTGCAAAGCAAAATTACCCTCACTGCATATTACTGAAAAAAGATTGTGTTAATTTTTAATTTGCAAAATGATATTTTTAAACAACTGAAATTTAGTTCCTCAAATTTATTTTTTAAATTTTTTATTGTTCTTCAAGTAGAGTTGTGTCCATTTTCCTGCCACCATTTTTTCCTGCCCCACCTACCCCTACCTTCCATCCTCAATCCTACACTCCTTTGGCTTTGTCCATGGGTCCTTTTTACATGCTCCTTTTTGTTTAATTTTAATTGTTGTTCAAGTACAGTTTTCTGCCTTTTACTCCCATCCCAGCCCACCCCTAGCCCTCCCAACCTCCCTCCCATTTCCAATCCCCCTTGTTTTTGTCCTTGTGTCCTTTATAATTGTTTCTGCAAACCCTTCACCCTTTCCCCTGAAATTCTCTCCCCTCTCCCTTCTGGTTACTGCAAAATTGATGTGGACACCAGCTAGCAGTGTCTGCGTCATTATGGATGAAATAAAACATATACACAGACTACCAAGTCTAGTGGAGGAAAAAGGACAACAGCATGGCTTTTCTCTCAAAGGGAGCAAAAAGCCTCAGCCTCTGCCATAACAGCCCTTTATTTTATTTCTCCTCACATTATAAGATGGTCCTCACTCACTATGCCCTGGTTACAACAAAGGAGCCAATGCCCCTAATCACATCACAGAAGAAGGATATTAGCAAATGAAAAGGCAAAAGTGGTTGAGCCAGTTACACTGGTTCATGCAAGGTTTAGCACTTGTAGGGTGAGGGAGTTTTAGCAAAAAACAAGACTCAAAGCAGCCTAGGTGTATTGCAAATCTGATTACCCATGAGAGAACCTATCTGTGGGTGTGGGTCCTGTGTATCTCCAAGTGGGAGCTGGGCCCATCCCATGCAGAAGGGTCTGCCATACAAAATTATATTTTAAAGTGATTCCTGGTTTCAGTTCTGACATGTACAGAGCTGATACATTGGCCATCTCTTCTTACTGAAAGGAAAAGCTGAACAAACTGAAAAAAAAAATCAATGATTTTCCTTGGAGGCATCAAAGACCTGGGTTTATGGGGAAAACTAGCATTCCCCAAATCTAGAGGAACAGGTGTATCCAATCACAGCAGATATCTGCTCTTCTGTGGCAGAGGCTTTTGAAGCCAAAAACCCACAGGAATATTCACATGATCATTTTGATGAATTGCTGCCAATGAAATTGAACTTGAGAGAGAGTGAAACAGTCCAAAGCCTACAGTGTTAAGGCAGGCACTGTTTCATGTTCTTTACCACCAAGATTCTCAGCAGACTCCAAGGTGAAGGTCCAGGCAAGCATTTTTCGTGCCCTATTACAGGAAGGTCAATAGAAATCCTCATAAAACATATAGAAAATTGTCCCAACAATAACCGCTCTCCATGGGAGGTACTGCCTGCCTGATTCAGAGCTGTGAAAAAAGGACATTTCTCCTACATAAGAACTTTTCCTGGATCTTCACCTTGGAATATGGTGGGATTCCTGTAAGTAAATCCCAACAAGATTCAAATATACACAACTGAAGGAATTTATTAGAGAATTTTAAATGACTATGATTAATATATTAAAGGGGTCTAATGGAAAAAGTAAGAAAAATACAAAAAACAAATGGGTAATATAAAAAAAAGATAAAAACTCAAAGAAAGAATCAAAAAGAAATGCAAGAAATAAAAATGATTGTAACAAATACACAATTGCTTTAATGGGTTTATCAGCAGTCTGTACATAAACAAGGAAAGAATGAGTGAACTTCAAGATAGATCAATAGAAACTTCTCAATCTGAAGTATGATGAGTTCTATAACAGTGAATAGTCTAGTGAGAGGTATAAAACAGTCAATGGGCAATTGACATATAATATGATTGTGGTTGATTAGAGATGAATACAAACTTTTTATATTCCTCCTATCTAGAGATTGAGTCTATGCCCAATCCTCTTGAATCTTGGTGACCTATGTAACTATCTAAGCTACTGATTAAGGTAGAAGTTGTACTTCTCCAGTATTTATACCCATATATTAAGAAATAAGAGGCTTACATTTATTATCTCTTGGAATTTTAACCTTAAAATATTGCTGCCATTTAATAAGGAAGCTCAAGCAGCCCATGCCAAGACTCATGTAAAGAGAAACTGATATCCCCACAAAATACCCCAGGCTAAGCTCCCAGGCTACATCCAGGATGAACTTGCCTGACATAATGGGGCCTTCTTGGAAGTGGATACTCCAGCCCCAACTAATCAAACCCATCAATTCCACCTAAGCCATTATCACTGAGCTATCAGCAGACTGCAGATGCGTACGCCATACAGATGACTTGTTATTTTAAGGCACTACGTTTTAGGTCGGTCTGTTACATAGAGACAACCAGAAGAGTGGTAGCTGCCTACATTGCAGCACAGAGGGCTGCAGCATCATGAAAGAAATATTTGGAAAGTTATTCCAACACTGAGACAAGAAAGATGATTAAGATTTAGCCACAGTAACTAGAGGAAGAGTGTTTCAGGCAAAAAGATCCACATGCTAGATTGAGAAGCACAGAGAGAAATAAATATCTCATTTGGATTAGACAATAAAATATGTATGATGAGGAAAGCAGAGAGACCAGAAGTTTGTCTAGATTAAAAGGTAGGGATTTATCATAATGGTATTAAAAATATGGCAGTGGTTTAAACTTTTATAAAATGTATATATGCCCCAAAGAAATATTTATAATTTATGCTTGATTTGTATTATATTTCATAGGACAAAATTCTTGAAAGGCAGAGATTGGGAAGGAAATGAGAATCAAATGATACTATTTCTAAATATCCTTCACTGATATACTAATTGCTAAGTCCAGTGTGGTTCATCATAGATTTCAGAGACAACACCCTACCTGGAAAGGAAGAGGTACCTGGAAGCTGTATCATCTTAGCCTCAGCACAGAGGAAAATGGAGAGGTTAAAAAGAGTTTTCTTCTTCATCCTCCTTCCCAATTAAATGTATACTGCAAAGTATACAAAGCATTGTAAAAGCATGCAGATAGATACAGTGGGACTAAAAGATAAAAATGAGGTTAATTACGTGCACCATAATGTCTAAAAGAGGAAGGCTATAACATTTTTGGAGAAACACTGCACACAAACACTTGTAGCTGCAATATCAGGTCAGGGAGCTGAGAAATGAGTTTGGGAAAGTGCCCATTAAATACTTCATTTCCTACATATATGGCATGGAGAGAATCCAGAAAATGTTATTAATCTACAGGCCTTATAGATCTTGAGGAATGTTAAGAGAGATTATTTGAAACTTTAAAATCATAAAAGCATGACTGTAGGCCTGTCTAATACTGGAGTATCCAACACACTCACCCAGAGATCATTCAGTTGTCTAAGGCTATGCCATTTGTTACATCAATTATTTTCAGGATCCAGACTCTGTGCCAAGTCATATGTTCAAGTGTGGATTTCAATAGAAGAGATGATCTCAAAAGTTAATATTTCACTGCTTACAAGGACAATAAATAATTTTATCTATTACAAAAGCTATTTCAGTATTTTTAAATACTGAAGAAATCTCTTGTAGGTGAGATCATATGCTATTTGTCTTTCACGTCTGGCTTATTTAACATAGCACAATGCTCTCCAGATCCATCCATGCTGTTGCAAAGGGTAGGAGCTACTTCTTTTGTTCTGCTGCATAGAATTTCATTGTGTAAATGTACCACAGTTTTTTGATCCACTCATTTACTGATGGGCACTTACATTACTTCCAACATTTGGCTATTGTAAATAATGCTGCTATAAACATTGGGGTGCATAAGTTCTTTTGAATTGGTGTTTCAAGGTTCTTAGAATATAATCCCGGAAGTTCCACTATCAGTTCCATTTTTAGTTTTGTGAGGAAATTACATACTGTTTTCCACAGTGGTTGTACCAGTCTGCATTCACACCAATAGTGCACTAGTGTTCATTTTTCTCCACAACCTTGCAAGCATTTATTGTTTGTTGATTTGTTATGATGGCCACTTTGACCAGTGTGAAGTAGTATACCATTGTGGTTTTAATTTGCATCTCTCTGATGGCTAATGATAATGATAATCCTATCATATGTCTGAGTCCTCCGTATGTCCTCCTTAGAGAAGTGTTTGTTCAGGTCCTTTGCCCATTTTTTAATCAGATTGTTTGTCTTCCTGGAGTGGAGTTGTGTGAGTTCTTTATATATTTTGGAGATTAAACCCTTCTCTGAGGTATCATTAACAAATATATTTTCCCATATAGTTTGTTCCCTTTTCATTTTGGTGATGTTTTCTTTAGCTTTGCAGAAGCTTCTTATTTATTTACTTACTTATTTATTTTTTATTGTTGTTCAAGTATAGTAGTCTCCATTTTCACCACACCATGCCTACACATCCCACACATCCCTGCCTCCCACCATGGAACCTAGCCACTTTGGCTTTTTCCATATGTTCTTTATAAATGATCCTTGATGCCCCATCTCCTTTTTCCCCCATAATGCCTCTCACACATCACCTATGGTTCCTGTCAGATTGTTTCGTATTTCAATATCTCTGAATATATTTTGCTAGCTGGTTTATTTTAATAATTAGGTACTAGTTATAGCTTAGATCATATAGTATTTGTCTTTCATGATCTAGTTTATTTTACTTAGCATGAGCACTCCAGATCCATCCATGTTGTCACAAAGGATACAACATAAAAGGAAAAATAAACATATTGGACCTCATCAAAATTAAAAGCATCTTTACAGCTAATGAAAACATCACCAAAATGAAAAGAGAACCAACTGTATGGGAAAATATATTTGCAAATGATACTAGCACAAATGTTCAGTCTCCAAAATAAATAAAGAACTTACATGACTCCACTCCAGGAAGACAACCCAATTAAAAAAATGGGCAAAGAACATGAACAGATATTTCTCTAAGGAGGACATACAGAGGGCCCAGACACATATGAAAGGATGCACTGCACAGCAACTCCAGCCATCAGAGATATGCAAATTAAAACCACAATCAGATATCACTTCACACCACTAGCTTTATATTTTGATAAAGACGCATTTGTTTACCTTTCCTTTATATCCCTTGCTTTAGTGAACATATTGGTGAAAATATTGCTCAATAAAATATCTGATATTTTCTGCCTATGTTCTCCCCTAGGACTTTTATGGTATCATTACTTATATTTAAATATTTCATCCAGCGTGAGTTTATTTTTGTGTATGGTGTAGACTGGTGGTTGAATTTAATGTTTTTTCAAGTAGCTATCTGAACACAATTTGTGAAGAGGTTATTTTTACTACATTTTATGCTTCTGACAGATTTGTTGAATACTAATTGAACATAGAGTCTTGGTTTGATTTCTCAGATCTCTATTCTCTTCCATTGATCTATGTCTCACTCTTAAACCAGGACCAACTCTTTTTTAAATTATTTTAATTGTTGATCTTGTACAGTTTTCTGTCTTTTATTCTCACCCCAGCCCACCACCCCAGCCCTCCCACCACCCTCCCATTTCCACCCCCCCATAGTTTTTGTCCATGTGTCCTTCATACTTGTTCCTGTAAATCCTTCCCCTTTGCCCCTTAAATTCCCTCCCTTCTCCCCTCTGGTGACTGTCAGCCTGTTCTCAATTTCAGTGTCTTTGGTTATATTATGCTTGTTTGTTAGTTTTGTTGTTTAGGTTCCTGTTAAAGGTGAGATCACATGGTATTTGTCTTTCACCACCTGCCTTATTTCGCTTAGCATAATGCTTTCCAATTACATCCATGCCATCGCAAAGGATAGGAGCTCCTTCTTTCTTTCTGCTGCATAGAATTCCATTGTGTAAATGAACCATAGTTTTTTAATCCATTCATTTACTGATGGGTACTTAGGTTGCTTCCAACACTTGGCTATTGTAAATTGTGCTGCTATGAACATTGGGGTGCATAGGTTGTTTTGGATTGCTGTTTCAAAGTTCTTAGGATATAATCCTAGCAGTAGAATTGCTGGGTCAAAAGGCAGATCCATTTTAATTTTTCTGAGAAAATTCCATAATCAAAGACACTGAAATAGAGAACATGCTGACAGTGACTGGAGGGGAGAGTGGAGGGCATTTCAGGGGAAAAGTGGAAGGGTTTACAGGAACAAGTATAAAAGACACATGGATGAAAATAAGGGTGGTGGAAATGAGAAGTAGATGGGGAGGACTGGTAGCGTGGGCTGGGATGGTAGTAAAAGTCAGAAAACTGTACTTGAAAAACAACTAAAATAAAATAAATAAAATAATTAAAAAATAAAAATCTTAGTCCTGGCTGGTGTAGCTCAGTGGGTTGATCACGGACCTGCGAAGCAGGTCACAGGTTTGATTCCCAGTCAGGGCACATGCCTGGGTTGCAGGCCAGGTCCCTAGTGGGGGCCAGATGAGAGGCAACCACTCATTGAAATTTCGCTCCCTCTCTTTCTCCCTCCCTTCCCTTCTCTCCAAAAATAAATAAATAAATTTAAAAATAAAACAAAATAAAATAAATAAAAATCTCTCACAGAACCAGAAATAATACCTATTTTATAGTGGGTATTCAATAAATATTTACTGAACAAAAAAAGTTATATTTTTTCTACAAATTTTTCCATTTCACCCAGGATTCAATTTTTTGGCATATAGTTGTTCATAGTAATTTCTTACAATCTTTGCATTTCTGTGGTTTCAGTTGTAATCCCTCCTCTTTCATTTTTGATTTTACATATTGCAATCTCTCTTTTTTTTTCTTCATGAGTCTGGTTAAAGATTCGTCCATCATGTGTATCTTTACACAGAAACAGCTCCTGGATTTATTGATCCTTAGAATTGTTCTTCCAGTCTTTATGTCATTTAATTCTACTCTGATTTTGGTAATTATCATTCTTTTACTTACTCTGGGATTTTTTTTTTAATTGTTGTTTCTCCAGTTCTTGTATATGTAGGGTCAGACTGTGTATTTGAAATACTTCTATCTTTTTAGGTAGTCCTATACAGCTATGAACTTTCCTCTCAGGACTGCCTTAGTTGTGTCTCATAGGTATTGGACTGTAGTGTGTTAATTTTCAATGTTTCCAGTAAGCTTTTGATTTCTTCCTTGATCTCATTATTAACTCATTCATTATTTAAAAGCATGCTATTCAATCTCCATGAATTTGAATGACTTTGAATTTTTTCCTTGAGGTTGCTTTCTAGTTTCAGTCCCTTTAATCCAAGAAAATGCCTGATATAATTTCAATATTCTTGAATTTGTTCAGGTTTGTTTTGTGTCCTTTCATGTGGTCTATCTTTGAAAATGTTCCATGTGCATTTGAAAAGCATGTGTATTTTGTTTCTTTGTGATGAGAGGCTCTATATATATCAGTTAAGTCCATTTGATCTACGGCATTGTTCAATGATACAATATCCTTGTTGATATTTTGTTTGGAAGATCTGTCCATTTTTGACAGTGGGGTGTTAAAATCCCCTACCCTTTGTGTGTTGCTGTCTATATCTTTGTTGAAGTCATCCAAGATTTTCTTTATATGTTTGGGTACTCCTATGTTGTGTACATATATGTTTATAATGTTTATGTCTTATTCCCTTGAGTATTATGAATTGTCCTTCTGGGTCTCTTTGTATGGCTTTTATTTTGAAGTCTATTTTGTCTGTTATAAGCATTGCTACTGCAGCTTTTCCCCCCCCTGTATTTTGTGTGGAATATTTTCCTCAACCCTTCAGGTTTAGTATGTGTAGGTCCTTAATTCTTCTAGGCAGCATATATGTGGATCATGTTTTCTTATCCATTCAGGGGCTTTATGTCTTTTATTATGTCTTTTATTTTTTACTTTTTTAAATATATTTTATTTATTATGCTATTACAGTTGTCCCATTTCTCCCCCATCATTCCCCTCCACCCTGCACATCCCCTCCCACCCACATTCCCCCCTTTAGTTCATGTCCATGTGTCATAAGTTCTTTAGCTTCTACATTTCCCACACTATTCTTGCCCTTCCCCTGTCTATTTTCTACCCACCATCTACGCTACTTATTCTCTGTGCCTTTTCCCCCTCTCTCCTCCTCCCACTCCCCTCTTGCTAACCCTCCATATAATCTCCATTTCTGTGGTTCTGTTCCTGTTCTAGTTGTTTGTTTTTGTTTTAGGTGTCGTTGTTAATAGCTGTGAGTTTGCTGTCTTTTCACTGTCATATTTTTGATCTTCATTTTCTTAGAGAAGCCCCTTTAACATTTCATATAATAAGGGCTTGGTGATGATGAACTCCTTGGACTTGATCTCATCTGAGAAGCACTTCATCTTCCCTTCCATTCTAAATGACAGCTTTGCTGGATAGAACAATCTTGGATGTAGGTCCTTGACTTCCATGACTTGGAATTCTTCTTTCCAGCCCCTTCTTGCCTGGAAGGTCTCTTTGGAGAAATCAGCTGACAGTCTGATGGGAACTCCTTTGTTGGTGACTGTCCCCTTATCCCTTGCTGCTTCTAGAATTCTCTCCTTCATTTGAATCTTGGCTAATGGAATTATGATGTGCCTTGGTGTGTTCCTCCTTGGGTCCAACTTCTTTGGGACTCTTTGAGCTTCCTGGACTTCCTGGTAGTCTATTTCCTTTGCCAGATTGGGGAAGTTCCCCTTTATTATTTGTTCAAATAAGTTTTCCACTTGTTGCTCTTCCTCTTCCGCTTCTGGTACCCCTATAATTTAGATGTTGGGACGTTTAACGATGTCCCGGAGGTTCCTAAGCCTCTCCTCATTTTTTTGAATCCTTATTTCTTCCTCGTTTTCTGTTTGGTTGTTTCTTTCATCCTTCTGGTTCACTCCATTGATTTGAGTCCCAGTTTTCCTCCCATCTCTATCGGTTCCCCATGCGTCTTCCTTCATTTAATGTATTAAGCCTGCATTTTTTCATCTAATTTGTGAGCAAAATCAACCAATTCTGTGAATATCCTGATAACCAGGGCTTTGAAATGTGCATCTGACAGGTTGGCTATTTCTTCGTTGCTTAGAGGAATTGGCTCTGGAGCTCTCATTTGTTCCCCAGTTTCAGCCATTTTTGGTGGTTTTTTGTTGTTGTTGTTGTTGTTGTTGTTGTTGTTGTTGCTTAGTTTTGGTTTTGGTCTGGTGGAGGCTGTTACGTAGTGAGGGGTGGAGCCTTAGATATTCCCCAGTGCGGGGCAGCCCAGTCACTGGATTGTGACACTTTATGTGGGGTCGGGTTCCAAGAGGGATCAATGGCACCTACTCCACTCTCTCCTGGAATCTAGTCCCCTCTGCCACCTCCCCTTCATCCGGATTATCTGCGCTTGTGAATATGGGACCATCTGGTCAGCCAGCCACCTTGCGTGGCCTCACTGGGTCTGCACCATTGCCACCCTGTGCTCGGGGTCTGCCTGCTGCCGCCTGTGGGCCTGGAGTTTGCCAGCTAGCTGCACTCCTGGGAACTGCTAGCTGCTGCCGCATGTGTTCCCGGGTCCTCACCTCCACTTTTTCCTGCTGCAACTCCACCTCTCTTACCTGTCTGGATGAATGTACAGTTCAATTTTCTATGAGTTTTGGTTGTTTTCTTGTTTCTAAATATTTGTTGTCCTTAATCTTGGTTGTGAGAGGAGGCACAGTGTGTCCACCTACGCCTCCATCTTGGCAGGAAGTCTCAGGTGCTCTATGTCTTTTGATTAGAGCATTTATTCCATTTACATTTAAGGTTGTTATTACAAGATACTTATTCATTTTTTCTCCTTCGTATCTGTGTTCCTCTCTCTCTATCTCATTCTTTTTCTTTCATTCTTAAAGCAGGCCCTTCAGCATATCTTGCAGTGGTGGTTTGGTAGAGATGTATTCTTTTAGTCTTCTTTTTCTGGAAAGCTCCTTATTTTACCTTCCATTTTAATTGAGGGCCTTGTTGGGTTGAGTGGTCTTGGCTGTAGGCCTTTGCTTTTTATTACTTGGAATATTTCTTACCATTCCCTTCTGGCATGTAGTTCTTCTTTTGAGAACTCAGCTTCTAGCCTATCAGGGCTCCTTGTGTTACTTCCTGTTTGTCCCATGCTATCTTTAAGATTCTCTCTTTGTTTTAAAATTTGACATTTTAATTATGATATGTCTTGGCTTAGGCCTCTTTGGGTTCATCTTGACTATGACTGTTTGTGCTTCCTGCACTTGTTTGGCTTTCCCCCTCTCTAGTTTAGGCAAGTTTACTATCATTATTTTTTCAAACAAATTTTCCAGCCTTTGCTCCATTTCTTCTGCTTTTGGTATTACTGTGATTCAAACATTGTTGCATTTCATGTTGTCCCGAAGTTCCCTTAAGCCTTCATAATTTTTTAATCGTTTTTCATGCAGCTCCTCCACCTGAGTATTTCTTTCTGCCTTGTCTTCTAGCTCAGCTATCCAGCCTTCTATTTCATACAGCCTGCCTGTAATTCCTTCTAGTGTTTTTTTTTTCATTTCAGATATTGTATTCTTCATTTCTTCTTTGTTCTTATTTATAGTTTTCATTTCCTTTTTCATACTGTTTTATTTCCTTCTCAGTTCCTTGTAGTTGTCAGTGAGTCCCTCAAGCATCCTTATAATTAGTTTTTGAATCCTATATCTGATAGTTTGCTTGCATTCATTTCATTTAGCTCTTTTACCAGAGAAACTTGTATTCCTTTCCATTGCATGTTGTTTCTTTGTCTCCTCCTTTTGGATGACTCTTTTTATTTGTTTCTGCAATTGAAGATGCTCTGCTTTCCTAGCTGCCTTCATAGGTGAACTTCTGTGGTAGGGGTTCTGTGGTATTCAATAGTGCAGTCTCTCTGATCTCCTTGTCTGGAAGCCCTAGGGCTCCCCTTTCTTCCATTTGTGTAGGCTCTCTTGTTGTACTTGGTTTTTCTTGTTTGTGGCTCCTTTTAGTGGGTCCTACCCTCCAGCAGCTACTGGTATTCACAATTTTCATCTTGTCTTGTGTACTATTTTACAGTTTTTATTTAACAAAGAAGTTAAACCTTACCAGGCAAACAAACCTATGCCAGCAAAAAGAACCACCCTACCACATGAGCAATCTCAACTGAAATTGAACTAAGATTAATACAGATGAAGAGACTTTGTGGATATTATAAGATATGACAAAGGGAATAGGAGTTGACTAAAAGTGGGGGGAAAGTTTTGTGGTAAGAGGGAGGAGAATTGATTACAATGGAGATAGAACAAAGGCAAAGAAAGGTAGGCAGCAAAATTTACAACATAAGTAAAACATGAAAATGTGATGGAAACAATCAGGTAAGGAGAGGGAAGCGTATACTATGGGGTTTGAAATAAAACTGAAAAGATACTGGATGAATGGGACCAAAATTGCAGAAAAACCATAGTGGGGTCAATAACAATGATAGATGGATGAAGTTTAATAAAGGTGGGATGAGAATAAGAATATTGTAGAAAAGCATAAAGTGAATATGAGATGTCTGCAGTAAAGAAAAAATGATTTTGAGAGGATGAAGGAGGCAAACTAATAAGAGTAAGGAGTAAGCCCAAGTTGAGAGAAGTGGGGAAACGGAAATAAATGGGAGAGAAAATAATGAAATGAAATTCCTCATTTAACTGATCAGGGGCATGATGAAGGCTAAGTGGAGCAAAACAGTGGGAGAGTTTTCTATGGCATTTAAAATTTAAACAAGTAATGAAAAAATAGAAGTTTCTCTGGAGGACCACAGAAATAACCATGATATTTCATGCAACTACCCACTGCTTATAAAAGATGAAAAAGAATTAAGAGCCTTATGAGTATGGAAAAAGACTATGAGCTGACTTAAGAAAGAAGAGTGCTTATATGAGGTTAGATGGAGGAGAAATGGGGAGAGTAAGGGATAAAAACTTGGCATAGTGTGAGAGAAAATAAAGTTTACACCAATAGTTATAAAACTCAGGAAGATGGTGAAATGGATAAAACCAGGGAAGGGTGTTGTGTGAGATTTGGAATAACATAGTATGATAGGTGCCCATCAGTAAATGAATGGATCAAAAAACTATGGTACATTTACACAATGGAATTCTATGCAGCAGAAAGAAAGAAGGAGCTCCTCCCCTTTGCAACAGCATGGATGGAACTGGAGAGCAAAATGCTAAGCGAAATAAGCCAGGCAGTGAAAGACAAATACCATATGATCTCACCTTTAACAGGAATCTAATCAACAAAACAAACAAACAAGTATAATATAACCAAAGACATGGAAATTGAGAACAGGCTGAAAGTCACCAGAGTGGAGAGGGGAGGGAATTTCAGGGGAAAAGGGGAAGGATTTACAGGAACAAGTATAAAGGACACATGGATAAAAACTATGAGGGGTGGAAATGGGAGGGAGGTGACGAGGGCTGGGGTGGTGGGATGGGGTGAGAATAAAAGACAGAGAACTGTACAAGATCAACAATTAAAATAAAAATTGAAAAAAATAAATAAATAAAAATAAATTAAAAAAAGAATCTCTTGGAAAGAAATAATTGAACCGTAAGTACAATGTTATAGAACATGCTTTTCTGAACATACTTGAGCTCTGCAAGGAGAATGGTATTTTCTTTTAAATCCTCAACCAAGGACACTCCCTCATTGCTTTTAATAAAAGAGGAAAGGGGAGAAAAAGGAAGAGAAAGAGAAAGAAAGTTTGATGCAACAGAAAAGCACCAATTGGCTGCCTTCCTTACACATCAGACTGGGGATCACACATTCCTAGACCTGAAATCAAACCCACAAGCCACATTTGTTGCTTTACCAAGAATCTGACCCACAGCCCTTTGATAAGACAATGATGCTCCAACCAAAAGAGACACACTGACCAGGGCAAACGGTACATTTTTAATGAATAATAACAGAAATACGTTTTCATTTAAAATTCAAAAAAAAAAAAGAAATATACAATCTGTATTAAAAGAATAAAAGTAAAAGACAAAGAGTCATGTTTATTTGGAATACAAGTGCAGTGAAACTAGAAAAATTAATATGTGATATGAAAGCGAGAATAAAAATCAAACAATAAAAACAAACAAAAACAGTAAATAAGCAGAAAGAGGATAAATAAAAAACACGCAAGTTCTGAAAGAAAGCAAAGTGAAATTTGTCTCAGCTGTAAGTGTTCTCCTTCTGACTTCTTTCTAGATCCACTTCAGGTTTTTTCACAGCTCAAGGTCTTATTGTTTTATTCTTGGGGGTGGGGGGAAGCTTCCTGATGATTTTAAACCTGTTTATCATGTCTTCCCAGATACTGCAGGTAGAGAGGGGCTGGCTCTGTTGTTTTCTTTTCCTGTGGTTCAGAAAGATGGGGGCTTAGTCTGATTTACAATAATTATAGGTGTCCAGTTTTCCAGTCCATGCCCTTAGAGCACTGCACAGCCCACATTATCCACTCCATGCATTTGCATCAGGCCAGCACCGATAATCCACCTCAGTCTGCAACCCTTTGATCAGTCCTGAGGTGCACTGAGTGGGAGCAAAATTTGCCCACCCTCCACCTTTGTTGGTCTGGCCTTTGCGGGTGCTCAATTCCTGGCACTGCAGCTCAGTCCCCCTATTGAAAAAGGCTCTCTCTGAGCCCCTGAGTCCCACTTTGGTCAATCTGTGAGACACCCTGAATGATAGGAAATTGCACCCACACTCCTCCTTCTTCACTGGCCCAGCCACTGTGTATGCAAGGTCACTGCACAGTGGCTCTGTGTCCCTTTTGAGACCAGTGCTTTTTTTTCTACCTTGTCTTCCAAATCACTTATATGATCCTCTACTTCAGTAGGTTAGCCTACTGTTTATTCCTTCTAGTGTATTATTTATTTTGGATATTGCATTCTTTATTTCTGACTTGTCCTTTTTAATGATTTCTATGTCTTTTTTCATGCTGTTGAATATCCTTATAATCATTACTCTAAACTCTCTATATGATAAATTTGTTTCTTTTTTCATCTAGTCCCGAAGAATTCTCTTGTTCTTTCATTCGAGTTCTGTTTCTTTGTCTTCTTATTTTTAACTGCTGCTTTGTATTTTCAACTTAGCTGTTAAACTATTATGTTGTTAAATGGAACAGTTATCATTTTAATTTTTAAATAATCATATTACACTCCTTTTGTTACCAAGAGAATGTCATGATTGGTAAGATTGGTGCCTGGGGCACATACTACATTGAAGTATTCATTGTTTTTCAACCAACATTGGAAAGGCAAATGTCCAAACTCTATGAAATGTATCTCAGGAATCTATTTTGTTCAACAACCATAAATCACTGCAGGTGTCATCTAGATCTCTGGTGACTTTCCTTAGTTGCCAAAGTCGGCAATAAAACTTTAGTAAAACTGGGCATCAGAAGAATCATCCATGTGCCAGCCAAAATGGCTCTAGCATGTTAGATCATCTAAAGACTTTGTTTTATAGAAGAGGAAACTGGGGAAGGAAGATGGTGGTGTGGTAGGAGGGAGCAGATTCCACTTCCCCCTAATCACGGGAGAAAAACCTGGCCTATATATGGAAGAACAGAGAAGACAAGGAACAGTAACACAGCATATTTGAGAAGAGGAGATTGAAAATTATAGCAGACATTAGAAAACCAGTCGGTAAGGAGAACACTTCAGAACAATAGCAGCCCAGGGATCAGCACAGAGATCAGGGCGGCTGAGGCCCCAGGGCTCTATGGAGGGAGCTGGGTCAGGTACAGAAACGGCTGAGGAATCCTGGTCACCCCCGAGTGACTGCGGGCTGAGCAACCCTGGTCGCACGCGACAGCAGACAGCTGTGCATGTGAACTAAGACAACTGCATTAAAATAGGCACCCACACATGACCAAAGATGGTCGGGGGATCATAGACACGAGCAAGATCATAGGCACTTGCCAATGAAGATAGCTGTGGGACCATAGTTGCGCATGCACGAAAGCAGACAGCTGGGGGCCATAGATGCGCAGGCTCAAGATGGCTGCAGGATCGTAGGCCCCAGGGCACCACAGAAAGCTGTGCCAGGGTCAACAGAGACAGCTACCTGCGACCGGAGACTCGAGCTCACACCCATAAACTCGGGAAAGTGCACGCACTCCAGGAGGCTCAAAAAACACGCCTCAGAAAACATGCCTGAAGTCCTGTGTGGAGAGCCACAGGTTTACCTCTGGGGACCAGAGCAAAATGATGACTTAGTGCTGAACAAAGACAAAATGAATACCATCATCCCTCAGCCATTGCAGCCAGCAAAACCAGAAAAACTGGCTCACCAAGTTTGAAAACAGCAAGAGTTTTTTTGTTTGGTGTTTTGGTTTTTGTTTGTTTGTTTGTTTTTTAGTTCGTTTTTGTTTGTTTTCTTGTTTTGTTTTTTCTTTGTGTGTTTGTTTATATAATTGTTCTTAATTATTATTTCTTTATTATTTTTATCTTCTTTTTTACTCAAATCCTTTTGCCTCTCTTTAATTCTTTCTTGTTTTATTCCCTCTTCCTTTCTTTTCAATTTTATCTCTTCTAACTTCCTCTTTTTTCCTTCTTTCTTTTTCATTTTTCCCCTTTTCTCTTTTTAAATACCCATGAGTGAGACCAAAAAAAAAAAAAAAAAAAAAACTAGAACTGTGAAAAAAAACAAACAAAACAGAGTTGGTCCAAAAAAGAGGGTATCCCAGTAGCTGAGAAACTGCAAGATGTGAACACAGGATATCTGAAGGTGACTCCACCACCGAATCTCACAGGTATTCTACCACACAAGTTCACACCATACACCCAGGGAGCCAGAAAAGATCAATTTAAGAAGTTGAGGCTAAAAAGAAGAGTCTTACAAACAGTGGGAAGAGAGCAAAATAATCCCCAAATGAAAGGAAAGGAGGAAGCCCCAGAAAAAGTGCTAAATGAAACAGAGGGCACTCAACTATCACATATTGAGTTCAAAGCAATGGTTGTCAGGAAACTCCATGAGCTCTCAATAAGCTACCAGAAATTACAGAGAAGCTATGATGAACTCATTGCAAACTATATCAACATGAAAAAGGAAATAGAAACTATCAACAAGGGCCAAGAAGTAATGAAGAATACAATTTCTGAACTGAAAAACACAAAAGAAGAAATGAAAAGCAGAATCGATGAAGCAGAAGATCAGATCAGTGAGTTGGAGGACAAAATAGTAAAAAAAACACCAAGAAAGAGCAAGAAAACTAAAAGAGGATCAGAAAGAATGCAGAGGGATTCAGAGAAATGTAAGACAACATGAAACATAATAATATCTGTATAATAGGGATACCAGAAGGAGAAGAAGAGCAAGAGGTAGAAAACATATTCGAGAAAGGAATGATGGAAAACTTCCCTAATTGCGTGAGAAAAAAAGTCACACAAATCCAGGAAACACAGAGAGTCCCAATCAAGAGGAACCCAAACAGGCCCACTTCAAGGCACAACATAATTAAAATGACAAAATTTCAAGACAAAGAGAGAATCTTAAAGGCAGCAAGGGAGAAAAAGGAAGTAACATACAAGGGAGCCCCAATAAGGTTAGCACCTGACTTCTCAATGGAAACACTCCAAGCCAGAAGAGAATGGCAAGAAATATTCCAACCAATGAGAACCAAAGGCCTGCAATCAAGACTACTCTATCCAGCAAGGCTTTCAATCAAGATAGAAGGACAAATAAGGAATTTTACAGACAAAAGAAGTCTAAAAGAATACACCTCTACCAAATGAATTCTGCAGGAGATACTAAAGGGACTGCTTTAAGGAAAGGAAGGGAATGACACAGAGAGGGGGAGAGAGGGAGAGACAGAGAGAGAGAGGAACACAGGTAAGAAAATGGCAATGAATAAATACCTATCAATAATAACGTTAAATGTAAATGGATTAAATGCTCCAATCAAAGGACACAGAATAACTGAATGGATAAGAAAGCAAGACTCACATATATGCTGCCTACAGGAGACCCATCTCAGGACAAAAGACTTACACAGATTCAAAGTGAAGGGCTGGAAACAAATTTTCCAAGGAAATGGACAGGGGAAAAAAGCCAGGGTAGCAATACTCATATCAGATAAAATAGATTTCAAAAGAAGAGTCACAAAGAGAGACGCAGAGGGTCACTTCTTAATACTCAAGAAAATAATCCACCAAAAAGACATAAACATTGTAAATATATATGCACCCAACATAGGAGCACTTAAATACATCAAGAAAATCTTAGAGGACTTCAAGAAAAATATTGACAGCAACAGAATTATACTAGGGGATTTTAACACCCCACTGTCAAAAATGGACAGATCTTCCAAACAAACTATCAACAAAGATACTGTGGCATTGAACAATGCGCTAGATAAAATGGACTTAACATATATATAGAGAGAGCCCTTCATCCGAAAGAAACTAAATACACTTTCTTTTCAAAAGCACATGGAACATTTTCACAGATAGACCACATGACAGGACACACAACAAGCCTTAACAAATTGAAAAAAATTAAAATCACACTCAGTATTTTCTCTGATGACAAGGGACTGAAACTAGAAACCAAAACCATGGGGAAAATCCCAAAACCATCAAAATCATGGAGATTAAATAGCATGCTATTAAACAATGAGTGGTCCAAGAATGAAATTAGGAAGGAAATCAAAAAGTTTCTGGAAACAAATGAAAATGAAATCACAACAACACAAAACTTATGGGACACAGTGAAGGCAGTCCTCAGAAGGAAGTTCGTAGCAATACAGGCCTACTGAAAGAGGATGGAAATATTTCAAACAAATAACTTAACACTACACCTACAAGAACTTGAGAAACAACAACAAAGACAGCCCAGACCAAATAGAAGAAAGGAAATAATCAAGATCAGAGCAGAATTAAATGACATAGAGACTAAAAGCACAATTCTAAGGATCAATGAATCCAGGAGCGGGATCTTTGAAAAGATAAACAAAATCAACAAGCCTTTTAGCAGGCTCATCAAGAAAAAGAGAGAAGACTGAAAGAAACAAAATCAGAAATGAAAGAGGAGCGATTACAACTAACACCAAAGAAATACAAAGGATTGTAAGAAATTACTACGAAGAACTGTATGCCAAGAAATTTGAAAACCTAGGTGAAATGGACAAGTTTCTAGAAAAATATAATCTTCCAAAACTCAATGAAGAAGAAACAGAAAACCTGAACAGACCAATAACAGCAGATGCAATTGAAGCACTACTCAAAAAACTCCCAGCACACAAAAGGGCGGGACCAGATTGTTTCACAGGAGAATTCTACCTTATCTAAAAAAGATAAGTCTGAAAAATAAGATCAAAAATATGACAGCGAAAAGACAGCAAACTCACAGCTATTAAGAAGCACACCAAAAACAAAATCAAACTAAGCCAACAGCTAGAACAGGAACAGAACCACAGAAATGGACATCATATGGAGTGGTACCAACAGAGGTGTGGGAGGAGGAGAAAGGGGGAAAAGGTACAGAGAATAAGTAGCATAGACAGTGGGTAGAAAATAGACGGGGGAGGGCAAGAATAGTGTGGGAAATGTGGAAAATAAAGAACTTATGGCACATGGACATGAACTAAAGGGGGAGAATGTGGGTGGGAGAGGGTATGCAGGGTGGAGGGGAATGATGGGGGAGAAAAGAGACAACTGTAATAACATAATCAATAAAATATATTAAAAAAGATAAATAAATAAATAAATAAATGATTAAAAACAGCTAACCCCTATCCTTCATACACTATTTGAAGAAATCCAAAATGATGGAAAACTTCCAAACACTTTTTATGAAGCCAGCATCATCCTAACCCCAAAACCAGATAAAGACAAAACAAAGAAAGAAAATTTCAGGCCAATATCACTGATGAACATAAACACTAAAATCCTCAACAAAATATTGGCAAACTGCATCCAACAATACATTAAAAAGAACATATATCATGACCAAGTAGGATTAATCCCAGGGATGCAAGGATGGTTCAACATTCATAAATCAGTGAATGTTATACATCACATAAACAAAAGCAAAGACAAAAATCACATGATCATATCAATAGATGCAGAAAAAGCTTTTGATAAGGTACAATGCCCATTTGTGATAAAAACACTCAGCAAAGTGGGAATAGAGGGAGCATTCCTCAATATAATAAAGGCTATATATGAGAGACCTACAGCCAACATCATACTCAATGGGCAAAAAATAAAATCATTTCGACTATGATCAGGAACAAGACAAGGATGTCCATTTTCACCACTTCTATTCAATATAGTATTGGAAGTCTTAGCCACAGTGATTAGATAAGAAAAGGAAAAAAAAAGCATGCCACTTGGAAAGGAGGAAACAAAACTAACAGTGTTTGCAGATGATATGATGGTGTGCATAGAAAATACTATAGACTCGGCCAAAAAGCTGCTTGACCTAATAAGTGAATTTGGCCAAACAGCTGGATACAAAGTCAATATCCAGAAATCAAAGGCATTTTCGTATACCAACAATGAAACAGAAGAAGCAGAAATCAAGACAAAAATCCCATTTGATATAGCAAAAAGAAAAATAAAATACATAGGAATAAACCTGTCAAGGAGGTAAAACACCTGTATGCAGAAAACTACACAACACTGAAGAAAGAAATAAGGAAGACACTAACAAATGGAAGCATATACCGTTTTCATGCATTGGAAGAATTAATATCATCAAAATGTCCATACTACTCAAAGCAATTTACAGATTCAATGCAATACCTGTTAAAGTACTGCTGGCATATTTCACAGACATAGAAAAAACACTTCAAAAATTGATATGGAAACACAAACGACCTAGAATAGCTGCAGCAATTTTGAGAAAGAAGAACAAAGTAGGAGGGATCACAATGCCAGATACGAAAATGTATTACCAGGCCACTGTAATAAAAACAGCCTGGTACTGGCATAAAAACAGGCACATGGACCAGTGGAATAGAAAAGAGAGCTCAGAAATAAACCCAAGTCTCTAACATCAATTAATATGCGACAAAGGGGGCCACAACATAAATTGGAGCAAAAATAGCCTCTTCAACAAGTGGTGTGGGGAGAACTGGACAGTTATATGCAAAAAAATAAAACTCGAGCACCAACTTACACCATACACAAAAATAAATTCAAGGTGGATAAACGACAAATGTAAACTGTGACACCATTAAAATCCTAGAGGAGAACGTAGGCAGGAAAATCTCAGATATGTCAAGCAGCAACATTTTTACGGATATGTCCCCTAAAGCAAGGGACATAAAGGAAAGTATAAACAAATGGGATCTCATCAAAATAAAAAGCTTCTACACATCTGAACAGTATTAAAATTAAAAGAGAACCAACTCTATGGGAAAATATATTTGCCAATGATACCTCAGACAAGGGATTAATCTCCAAAATATACAAAGAACTTACAGGACTCCACTCTAAGAAGACAAGCAACCCAATTAAAAAATGGGCAAAGGACTTGGGCAGACACTTCTCCAAGGAGGACGTACAGAGGATCCAGAGACACATGAAAAGATGCTCCATATAGCTAGCTTTCAGAGAGATGCAAATTAAAACTACAATGAGATACCACTGGACACCAGTCAGAATGGCCATCATAAACAAAGCAACAAACATCAAGTGTTGAAGAGGTTTTGGAGAAAAGGGAACTCTAGTGCACTATTGGTGGGAGTGCAGACTGGTACAACCACTATGGAAAACAGTATGGAATTTTCTAAGAAAACTGAAAATAGATCTACCTTTTGACCCAGCAATTCCATTGGTTGGATTATATCCTAAGAACCCTGAAACACCAATCCAAGAGAACCTATGCACCCCTGTGTTCATAGCAGCACAATTTACAATAGTCAAGTGTTGGAAGCAACCCAGATGCCCATCAGTAAATGAATGGATCAAAAAACTATGGTACATTTACACAATGGAATTCTGTGCAGCAGAAAGAAATAAAGAGCTCCTACCCATTGCAACAGCATGGATGGAACTGGAGACCATCATGCTAAGTGAAATAAGCCAGGCAGTGAAAGACAAATACCATATAATCTCACCTTTAACAGGAACCTAATCAACAAAACAAACAAACAAGCATAATATAAGCAAAGACACTGAAATTGGGAATAGTCTGACAGTGACCAGATGGGAGAAGGCAAGTTATTTCAGGGGAAAAGGAGAAGGGTTTACAGGAACAAGTATAAAGGACACATGGACAAAAACTATGTGGGCAGAAATGGGAGGGAGGTGGGGAGGGCTGGGGTGGTGGGCTGTGGTTAGAATAAAATACAGAAAACTGTACATGATAAAAAATTAAAATAAAAATTAAAAAAAGAAGAGGAAACTGAGGCACTGTAGGGGTTCTTGTAGGTCACGAAGTAGCAGAAGTGTAAAAAGTTGTCCCTGCTAGTATAGTTTTCAAAGATTAGAGGATTTGAACATGTTTCTATGTCAAGTGGCTTTCTGAAGTTTCAGCTGCAGAAAAGGCTGAGTGAACATAGCACTTTGTCATATTGAATTCAAAAATCATGAACAGATGGCTGGTTTACAAAATACATTTCTCTGTAGACCAGTCTTTGGTAACTGGAAAGAGGAGTAGTGACATTAAAAACTGACTCTTCAAGATCTGAGGTAACTGGGTGGCCATAGAATGTGATAGGGTAATGTTGATGGTGTTATTCATTCATTCATTCATTCATTCATTCATTCATTCATTTATTTTTACTCAGCCTGCGCTCAAATGCCAGAAACCTCGGTGATGACTCAGTCTATCTCAAATCATCTTAACTAGACACCTTGCCATTAATCTTGAAAACTAAGGTAAAAGTTCTGTGAACAACTGGCTTTTTTTACTGTCTGATAAATCTCCCATGAGTTTGAGTCTTTCAATAACTTGGAGAGAATATAGTCACTGACAAAGAAAAAGGAGACAAATGAGATGAGTGACTGTAGTCGTAGAGGATAAAATCTAGGCATTAATTTTATTATATCTTTTCTGTATAAAGCCACACAGCCAATCTCTAACAGGACCTAAAAGCCATTTTTTCAATATGATATCATAGTTCTTCTTTCATAAAAGTGCATCTGAGTACCAACATTTTCAACACAGACAACTGTTTGTGGAACTAATTATGGTTCCAAAAATAAATATATTCAAGTTTATCTTGAGATGACTTCCTAGTATATGGGTGTCCCTATCAGGCACTTAGTATCTAAGTTGTCATTCACCAACAACCAAATCTCACCTCCAGCAGTACCATTCCTCAGTATCATCATACAACTAATCTATTCAAATTTTAACTTCTATAATTCTTTTCTTTCTTTTTTAATCAGTATTTTTTTAATTGTTGATATTGTACAGTTTTCTGTCTTTTACCCCGCCCCCAGCCCACCACCCCAGCCCTCCCCACCTTCCTCTCATTTCCACCCCCCATAGTTTTTGTCCATGAGTCCTTTATACTTGTTGCCCTAAACTGTTCCCCTTTTCCCCTGAAATTCCCTCCCTTCCCCCGCTGGTCACTGTCAGACTGTTCTCAATTTCAGTGTCTTTGTTTATATTATGCTTGTTTGTTTATTTTGTTGATTAGGTTCCTGTTAAAGGTGACATCATATGGTATTTGTCTTTCACTGCCTGGCTTATTTCGCTTAGCATGATGCACTCCAATTCCATCCATGCTGTCGCAAAGGGTAGGAGCTCCTTCTTTCTTTCTGCTACATAGAATTCCATTGTGTAAATGTACCACCGTTTTTTGATCCATTCATTAACTGATGGGCACCTAGGTTGCTTCCAGCACTTGGCTATTGTAAATTGTGCTGCTATGAACATAGTGGTGCATAGGTTCTTTTGGATTGGTGTTTCAGGGTTCTTAGGATATAATCCAAGCAGTGGAATTGCTGGGTCAAAAGGTATGTCCATTTTTAGTTTTCTTAGAAAATTCCACACAGTTTTCCATAGTGGTTGTACCAGCCTGCAATCCCACCAACAGTGCACTAGGGTCCCCTTTTCTCCACAACATCTCCAACACTTGATGTTTGTTGCTTTGTTTATGAAGGCCATTCTGACTGGTGTCAAGTGGCATCTCATTGTAGTTTTAATTTGCATCTCTCTGATAGCTAGAGATATCGAGCATCTTTTCATGTGTCTCTGGATCCTCTGTATGTCCTCCTTGGAGAAGTGTCTGTTCAAATCCTTTGCCCATTTTTTCATTGGGTTGCTTGTCTTCTTAGAGTAGAGTCTTGTAAGTTCTTTATATATTTTGGAGATTAATCCCTTGTCTGAGGTATCATTGTCAAATATGTTTTCCCATACAGTTGGTTCTCTTTTAATTTTAATACTGTTTACTTTAGACGTGCAGAAGCTTTTTATTTTGATGAGATCCCATTTGTTTATTCTTTCCTTTATGTCCCTTGCTCTAGGGGACATAGCAGTAAAAATATTGCTGCGTGAAATATCTGAGATTTTCCTGCCTATGTTATCCTCTAGGATTTTAATAGTGTCATGGCTTATATTTAAATCTTTTATCCACCTTAAATTTATTTTTGTGTATGGTGTAAGTTGGTGCTCGAGTTTCATTTTTTTGCATGTAGCTGTCCAATTTTCCCAGCACCACTTGTTGAAGAGGCTATTTTTGCTCCATTTTATGTTGCTGCCCCCTGTGTCAAATATTAATTGACTGTAGAGACTTGGGTTTATTTCTAGGCTCTCTGTTCTGTTCCAGTGGTCCATGTGTCTGTTCTTGTGCCAGTACCAGGCTGTTTTGATTACAGTGGCTTTGTAATACAGTTTGGTATCAGGTATTGTGATCCCTCCTACTTTGCTCTTCCTTCTCAAGATTGCTGCCGCTATTCTAGGTCATTTATGATTCCATATAAATTTTTGAAGTGTTTGTTCTATGTCTGTGAAATATGCCATTGGAACTTTGATAGGTATTGCATTGAATCTGGAAATTGCTTTGGGTAGTATGGACATTTTGATGATATTAATTCTTCCCATCCATGAACACGGTATATGCTTCCATTTGTTTGTGTCTTCGTTGATTTCTTCCTTCAGTGTTGTGTAGTTTTCTGCATACAGGTCTTTTACCTCCTTGGTTAGGTTTATTCCTAGGTATTTTATTTTTCTTTTTGCTATATCGAATGAAATTTTTTACTTGATTTCTGCTTCTGCTGTTTCACTGTTGGTATACAAAAATGTCTTTGATTTTTGGATATTGACTTTGTATGTCGCTCTTTGGCCAAATTCATTTATTATGTCGAGCAGCTTTTTGGCCGAGTCTATAGGATTTTCTATGTACACTATCATGTCATCTGCAAACAATGATAGTTTTGTTTCCTCCTTTCCAATTTGGATGCCTTTATTTCCTTTTCTTGTCTAATTGCTGTGGCTAAGACTTCCAATACTATATTGAATAGAAGTGCTGAAAGTGGACAGCCTTGTCTTGTTCCTGATCTTAGAGGGAATTATTTCAGTTTTTGCCCATTGAGTATGATGTTGGCTGTAGGTCTCTCATATATGGCCTTTATTATGTTGAGGAATGCTCCCTCTATTCCCACTTTGCTGAGTGTTTTTATCACAAATGGGTGTTGTACCTTATCAAAAGCTTTTTCTGCATCTGTTGATATGATCATGTGATTTTTGTCTTTGCTTTTGTTTATGTGATGAATTACATTTACTGATTTGCGAATGTTGAACCATCCTTGCATCCCTGGGATGAATCCCACTTGGTCATGGTGTATGATCTTTTTAATGTATTGGTGGATGAGGCTTGCCAATATTTTGTTTAGGATTTTAGTGTCTATGTTCATCAGTGATATTGGCCTGAAGTTTTCTTTCTTTGTTTTGTCTTTATCTGGTTTTGGGATTAGGATGATGCTGGCTTCATAAAAAGAGTTTGGGAGTCTTCTATCACTTTGGATTTTTTGGAATAGTCTGTGAAGGATAGGGGTCAGCTCTTCCTTAAATGTTTTGTAGAATTCTCCTGTGAAACCATCTGGTCCAGGGCTTTTGTGTGTCGGGAGTTTTTTGATTACTGCTTCAATTTCATCTGCTGTTATTGGTCTGTTCAGGCTTTCTGATTCTTTTTCTTTGAGTTTGGGAGATTATATTTTTCTAGAAACTTGTCCATTTCACCTAGGTTTTCAAATTTCTTGGCATACAGTTCTTTGTAGTAATTTATTACAATCCTTTGTATTTCTGTGGTGTCAGTCGTAATCTCTCCTCTTTCATTTCTGATTGTGTTTATTTGAGTCCTCTCTCTTTTTTTCTTGATGAGCCTGCTTAAAGGCTGGTCAATTTTGTTTATCTTTTCAAAGAACCAGCTCCTGGATTCATTGATCCTTAGGATTGTGCTTTTAGTCTCTATGTCATTTAATTCTGCTCTGATCTTGGTTATTTCCTTCCTTCTACTTGCCCTGGGCTGTCTTTGTTGTTGTTCCTCGAGTTCTTGTAGGCGTAGAGTTAAGTCGTTTGTTAGAAATGTTTCTGTCATCTTTAGGTAGGCATATATTGCTATGAACTTCCCTCTGAGGACTGCCTTCATTGTGTCCCATAAGTTTTGGGTCATTGTGAGTTCATTTTCATTTGTTTCCAGAAACTTTTTAATTTCCTCCCTATTTCATTCTTTACCCATTCATTGTTTAATAGCATGCTATTCAATCTCCATCATTTTGATGGTTTCGAGATTTTCCCCATCAAGTTGGTTTCTAGTTTCAGTCCCTTGTGGTGGGAGAAAATGTTTGGTATGATTTCAATTTTCCTGAATTTGTTGAGGCTTGTTTTGTGTCCTAATCATGTGGTCTATCTTTGAAAAGGTTCCATGTGCATTTGAAAAAAATTTGTATTTAGTTTCTTTGGGATGAAGGGCTCTATATATATCAGTTAAGTCCAATTCGTCTAGAGTACTGTTCAATGCCACAATATCTTTATTGATATTTTGTTTGGAAGATCTGTCCATTTTTGACAGTCCATTTTTGACACTATTATAATTGTGTTGCTGTCAATATCTTTCTTGAAGTCCTCTAAGATTTTCTTGATGTATTTCGTTGCTCCTATGTTGGGTGCATGTATATTTACAATGTTTATGTCTTCCTGATGGATTCTTCCCTTGAGTATTATGAAGTGACCTTCTGGGTCTCTCTTTATAGCTCTTCTTTTGAAGTCTATTTCATCTGATATGAGTATTGCTACCCTGGCCTTTTTTTCCTGTCCGTTTTCTTGGAAAATTTGTTTCTATCCTTTCACTTTGAGTCTGTGTAGGTCTTTTGTCCTGAAGTGGGTCTCTTGTAGGCCGCAGATGTGTGGGTCATGCTTTCTTGTCCATTCAGCTATTCTATGTCTTTTGATAGGAGCATTTAATCCATTTACATTTAAGGTTATTATTGATAAGTACTGATTCATTGCCATTTTCGTACCTGTGTTCCTCTCTCTCTCTTTTCCTTTCTTTCCTTAAAGCAGTCCCTTTAGTATCTCTTGCAGTACTGGTTTGGTAGAGGTGTATTCTTTTAGACTTCTTTTGTCTGGGAAGCTCCTTATTTGGCCTTCTATCTTGATTGAAAGCCTTGCTGGATAAAGTAGTCTTGGTTGTAGGCCTTTGGTTCTCATTACTTGGAATATTCCTTGCCATTGTCTTCTGGCTTGAAGCATTTCCATTGAGATGTCAGCTGCTAACCTTATTGGGCCTCCCTTGTATGTTACTTCCTTTTTCTCCCTTGCTGCCTTTAAGATTCTCTCTTTGTCTTGGAAGTTTGCCATTTTAATAATGATGTGTCTTGAAGTGGGCCTGTTTGGGTTCCTCTTGATTGGGACTCTCTGTGCTTCCTGGATTTGTGTGACTTTTTCTCTCTTTATATTAGGGTAGTTTTCCATCATTACTTTTTCAAATAGGTTTTCTATTTCTTGCTCTTCTTCTTCTCCTTCTGGTATTCCTATTATAGGGATATTATTACGTTTCATGTTGTTTTGCATTTCTCTTAACCCCTCTTCATTCTTTCTGAGCCTCTTTTCATTTTCTTGCTCTTTCTGGCTGCTTTTTTCTACTTTGTCCTCCAACTCAATGATTCTATCCTCTGCTTCATCGATTCTGCTTTTCATTCCTTCTACCATGTTCTTCAGTTCAGAAATTGTATTCTTCACTTCCTCTTAGCCCTTTTTGATAGTTTCTATTTCCTTTTTCATGTTGATATAGTTTGCAGTGAGTTCATCATAGCTTCCCTGTAGTTTCTGGTAGCTCATTGAGAGCTCATGGAGCTTCCTGACAACCATTTCTTTGAACTCCTTATCTGATAGTTGAGTTGCCTCTGTTTCATTTAGGATTCTTTCTGGGGCTTCCTCCTTTTCTTTCTTTTGGGGATTGTTTCTTTGTCTTCTCATTGTTTGTGAGACTCTTCTTGTAAACCTCACCTTCTTAAATTGATCTGTTCCGGCTACCTGGGTTTATGGTTGCGAACTTCTGTGGTGGAATACCTGTGGGATTCAGTGGTGTAGTCTCCTTCAGGTATCCTGGTGTTCACAGCTTTCACTGTCTCAGCTGTTGGAATACCCTCTCTTTTGGACCAACTCTGTTTTTTTCACAGTTCTATGATTTTTTTGCCTCACTCGTGTGTATTTAAAAAGAGAAAAGAATAAAGTGAAAAAAGAAGAGAACAAAAAGAGGAAGGAAGGAGAGATAGAATTGGAAAGAAAGGAAGAAGGAATAAAGCCAGTAAGAAGTAAAGAGAAGCAAAAGGAATTGAGCGATAAAAAAGGTAGAAGTAATAAAAAATAAAAAATATATAATCAAAAGAAAACAAAAAGAACCCCACAAAAATGAAAAACAAACCAAAACAAACAAACAAACAAAAAACCCAACTAAACATACAAAAAGCAACTATCAAAAAAAAAAAAAAAAACCCCACAAAACAAAACACCCAAAAACAAAAACAAAAACAAACAGAAAAAATCTCTTGCTATTTTCACACAGGCCAAACTGGATTTTCTGGACTTGCTCGCTGTAGCAGGCTGCGAGGCAACTCGTACCGCTTTTCTCCCTGTTCCTCACTCAGTCAGCTTTGGGCTACTGTCCTCAGTGCCAGCTGAGCACTGACCCCAGCGCTAATGGCCCACTCTCCATGCAGGGCCTTGGGTGTGATTTCTGAGCCTCCTGCAGAGGGCGCTCTTTCCCGAGTTTATGGGTTTCAGCTGGAATCTCTTACAGATCCATCCCTCCCTGAGCCTATTGCTGTGAGCTCCGGGTCTCCTACAGGGCGCGAGCGCCCACCCGAGATTACGGGTATGGGCTCCGCGAGTTTCCCGAGTTGCATGCACTCACCCCAGGATCACAGATGTGAGCTCCGGGTCTTCCACAGAGTCCTCTTCTCTAGTTGCAGGGTCGCCTCTGGCCCCAGGGCCGCTTCCGTCCCAGTCGCAAAGCCGCCTCTGATCAGTTGCAGAACTGCCTCCTGTCGCTCGGCTGCCACGTTTAGTTTTCCGATGTCTGCTACAGATTTTGATCTATTTTCATATATACTGTGGTATTGTTGGCTGTCTGCTCTGTTCCTCTGTAGATCAGTTAGGTTTTTCTCCCATGTACAGAAGGAAGGGCAATCTGCATCCTCCTACCATGCCGCCATCTTGAACCCCCCTAACTTCTATAATTCTAATTGCACTTCCACTCCTTAATTTTTATTATCTCATTTCACGAATTGCTATAGCACACCCCAGAACAAAGGGGGTATATGTTTTGATACTCTGACCAAAGTGGTAATGATAATGATGACAGTAACAGCGATGATGCTGATACATTCTTCAGTTGCTTTAGAGGAATCTAAATCTTCTTTTTTTTCAAGATTTTATTTATTTTTAGAGAGGGGAAGGGAGGGAGAAAGAGAGAGAGACACACATCAATGTGTGGTTTCCTGTTGTGTGGCCCCCACTGGGAACCTGGCCCACAACCCAGGCATGTGCCCTGATTGGGAATCAAACCAGCGACACTTTGGTTCGCAGCCCGCACTCAATCCACTGAGCTACCGCCAGCCAGGGCTTAGAAGAATCTAAATCTTTTTATTTTCCAAACATCATGAATTAGAAAAGTAAACAAAAATGATATACTTCTAGAAAATTCAGGTAGAAAAAAGCTTTACAGAATATCTTATAAATATAGCTTAATATTGTTAATGTTCTTTTTGGAACTTCCTCAAAATTTTTTCTTTAAAATTCTCCATAACTTGTCATTTGCTTATTTCTGCTATGGCAGCCTACTAAAAGAAGATTCACATGGCAGTATTGCCTGCATTAAAATATAAAATAATCTTAATTCAATAATATAACTTTACATCTTAAAGAACTACAAAGAAGAATAGACAAAAGTTAGCACAGGAAAGAAATAATAAAAATTACTGTAGAAATAAAAAGAGAATAGAAAAATCCATAAAATTAATTCACTTCTTTAAAAAAAAATCAACAAAATTGACATTTTTAGCCAAAGTGACAAAGCAAAAGACATGAGAAACAAATAAAAGAGAAATGGAACCAGGGATAAACTACTAAACAATTATATGCCCAGTACAGTTACACCTGAATGACTATATACCAGCAAATAACAAGTCAGATAATATAAAGTAATGGATAAATTTCACTTTTTTTGTCATTTGTAGTTGCAAACATTTTTATTACTAATAATATTCAAGGTTTTTCATGTTCATTAGCCACATATATTTTTATTTGAATGTTTACTTTTTTCAATTTTTATTTTAATTGTTGATCTTGTACAGTTTTCTGTCTTTTACTCCCACCCCAACCCACCATCCCAGCCCTCCCCACCTCCCTCCCATTTCCACCCCCCTCCCATTTCCACCCCCCATAGTTTTTGTCCCTGTGTTCTTTATACTTGTTCCTGTAAACCCTTCCCTTTTTCCCCTGAAATTCCTTCCCCTCTCCCCTCTGGTCAATGTCAGTCTGTTCTCAATTTCAGTGACTTAGGTTATATTATGCTTGTTTGTTTGTTTTGTTGATTAGCTTCCTGCTAAAGGTGAGATTGTATGTTTTTGTCTTTCACCATCTGGCTTATTTTGCTTAGCATAATACTCTCTAGTTCCATCAATGCTGTTGGGATGGGTAGGAGCTCCTTCTTTCTTTCTGCTGCATGGAATTCTATTGTGTAAATGTACATAGTTGTTGCGGACCGTTCAGCCTGGTTTCAGGAGTTGTAACCTTCACCCCATGGTGGGCTGTGTAAGAGCCCAAGGGACCCACTTCATCTGGGTCTGTTCTGTTACAAGGATGTGACCTACTAAGGAGACAAAGCTTATCTCCCTGGCAGGAGTGTTGCTTCTGCCTCTCTGGCCCAATTGCTTGGTTGGCAGTCAATGACGGGTAAGACTCCTCATGGGAGGGGCAACCTAAGCCAGACGCAACCACTTGGGAGGCTTCATGGAAGGACTCGGGGGGGTTGCAGGAAAAAGTATGTGATGGACCCTCACCCCCCCGGCTATTCTGACATAGCCCGAGTCCTCGTTTCCATCTGAGAGATGTCTCCTGCTTCCTAATCGGCTTAAAGCCTGAAACTGTGGGGGTGAGCAGTGAAACCCTGTACCAGCCAGGACGGCTCCCTGGGTGATCCGAACATAAGAAAGAATTCCTAAAGTCCTGTGAAACCTGCTTTGCTAAGAGTGCTCTTCCTGAGGTGACAAGTGTCCCAGGAGGAAATGAGCATGTCTCCCAAAGTCTGGCAACCCCCTTTCCTGACAAACACTGGCTCAGATTAAGCCCTCAAATTTCTTTGACATGTTAAACTTGTATTCCAGTGTATTGGAACCCAATAAAAGCCTCCTGAGGAAGGGGCTCTGGGTCATTCTCCTCTGAGAGTTTGACCCCTTTCCTCCCCAAGCAGATGTCTTGGTAGTTTTTACTTTCATCCATGACGGAGGAATGGGGCTCTGTGGGCGGAGCCCCCCCAAATCTGGCACTGAGGACAGGGTCCCCCGCACATAGTTTTTTGATCCATTCATTTACTGATATGCACTTAGGTTGCTTCCAGCACTTGGCTATTGTAAATTGTGCTGCTGTGAACATAGGGGTGCATAGGTACTTTTGGATTGCTGTTTCATGTTCTTAAGATATAATCTTAGCAGGGGAATTACTGGGTCAAAAGGCAGATCCATTTTCAGTTTTCTTAGAAAGTTCCACACTGATTTCTGCAGTGGTTGTACCAGTCTCCAATCCCACCAACAGCGCACTAGTGTCCCCTTTTCTCCACAACCTCTCCTACACTTGCTTTCTGTTGCTTTGTTTATGATGGCCATTCTGACTGGTGTCCAGTGGTATCTCATTGTGGTTTTAATTTGCATCTCTCTGGTAGCTAGCGATATGGAGCATCTTTTCATGTGTCTCTGGATCTTCTGTATGTCCTCCTTGGAGAAGTGTCTGCCCGAGTTCATTGCCCATTTTTTAATTGGGTTGCTTGTCTTCTTAGAGTGGGTTTGGGTAAGTTCTTTATATACTTTGGAGATTAAACCCTTGTCTGAGGTATTATTGGCAAATATGTTTTCCCATAGAGTTGGTTCTCTTTTAATTTTAATACTGTTTTCTTTAGATGTGCAGAAGCTTTTTATTTTGATGAGATCCCATTTGTTTATTCTTTCCTTTATGTCCCTTGCTTTAGGGGACATATCAGTAAAAATGTTGCTGTTTGACATATCTGAGATTTTCCTACCTATATTCTCCAGGACTTTAATGATGTCACAGCTTATATTTAAATCTTTTATTTACTTTGAATTTATTTTTGTGTATGGTGTAAGTTGGTGCTCTAGTTTCATTTTTTTCCATGTAGCTGTTCAGATCTCCCAAGACCACTTGTTGAAGAGGCTATTTTTACTCCATTTTATGTTACTGCCCCCTTTGTCAAATATTAACTGACCATAGAGACTTGGGTTTATTTCTGGGCTCTCTGTTCTATTCCACTGTTCCATGTGCCAGTTTTATGCCAGTACCAGGCTGTTTTGGTTACAATGGCCTTCCAATACACTTTTGTATCAGGCATTGTGATTCCTCCTACTTTGCACTTCTTTTTCAAAATTACAGCAGCTATTTGGGGTTGTTTATGGTACTATATAAATTTCTGAAGTGTCTGTTGTATTTCTGTGCAATATGCCATTGGCACTTTAACAGGTATTGCATTGAATTTGTACATTGCTTTGGGTAGTATGAATATTTTCATGATGATAGTTCTTCCAATCCATGAACACAGTATGTGTTTCCATCTGTTTGTGTCTTCCTTGATTTCTTTCTTCAGTGTTGTGTAGTTTTCTGAATACAGGTCTTTTACCTCCTTGATTTGGTTTATTCCTAGGTATTTTATATTTCCTTTTACTATATAGAAGGGGATTTTTTTCTTGATTTCTGCTTCTGCTGTTTCATTGTTGGTATACAAAAATGCCTTAATTTCAGGATATTGACTTTGTATCTGGCTGTTTGGCTAAATTCATTTATTAGGTCAGCAGGTTTTGGCTGAGTCTATAGGATTTTCTGTGTACACTATCATGTCATCCACAAACAACAATAGTTTTGTTTCGTCCTTTTTAATGTGGATGCCTTTTATTTCTTTTTCTTGTCTAATCACTGTGGCTAAGACTTCCAATAATACATTGATTGGAAGTGTGAAAGTGGACAACCTTCTCTAGTTCCTGAGCTTAGTGGAAAATATTTTAGTTTTTGCCCGTTGAGTATGATGTTGGCTGTAGGTCTCTCATATATGGCCTTTATTATGTTGAGGAATGCTCCCTCTATTCCCACTTTGATGAATATTTTATTCATGAATGGGTTCTGTACCTTATCAATTCCTTTTTCTGCATCTATTGATATGATCATGTGATTTTTCTCTTTGCTTTTGCTTATGTGATGTATAACATTTACTGATTTTCAAATATTGAACCATCCTTGCATCCCTGGGATGAATCCCAATTGGTCGTCGTGTATAATGTTTTTAATGTATTGTTGAATGCAGTTTGCCAATATTTTGCTGAAGATTTTAGCATCTATGTTCATCAGGTATATTGGCCTGAAGTTTTCTTTCTTTCTTGTGTCTTTATCTGGTTTTGGAATTAGGATACTGCTGGCTTCATAAAAGGATTTTGGGAGACTTCCATCATTTTGGAAGTTCTGGAATAGCCTGTGAAGAATCGGGGTTAGCTCTTCCTTAAATGCTTTTTAGAATTCTCCTGTGAACCCGTCCATTCCAGGACTTTGCTGTGTTGGGAGATTTTTGATTGCTTCTTCAATTTCACCTACTGTTATTGGTCTGTTCAGGATTTCTTCTGCTTCTTCATTGAGTTTTGGAAGATTATATTTTTCTAGAAACTTGTCCATTTAATGTAGGTTTTCACATTTTTTGGCATGCAGTTCTTCATAGTAATTTCCTACAATCCTTTGTATTTCTGTAGTGTCAGTTGTAATCTCTTCTTTTTCATTTCTGATTGTGTTTCTTGGGGTTCTCTCTCCCTCTCTCTCTCTCTCTCTCGATGAGCCTGCTTTAAGGTTTTTTAGTTTTGTTTATTTTTTGAAAGAACCAGCTCCTGGATTCATTGATCCTTAGAATTGTGTTTTATTCTCTGTGTCATTTAATTCTATTCTGATTTTGGTTAATTCCTTCCTTCTACTTGCTCTGGGCTGACTTTTTTGGTGTTTCTTGTGTTCTATTAGGCGTAGGGTTAGGTTGTTTGCTTGAAATATTTCTATCTGTTTTACATAGGCCTGCATCGCTATGAATTTCCCTCTGAGGACTGCCTTCACTGTGTCCCATGAGTTTTGGGTTGTGGTGAGTTCAGTTTCCTTTGTTTCCAGAAACTTTTTTATTTCTTCCCTAATTTTGTTTTTGACCCACTCATTTTGTAATGGCATGCTATTCAACCTCCATGATTTTGGGTGCTTTGGGGTTTCCCGTTGGGGCTGGTTTTTGGTTTCAGTCCCTTGTGGTCAGAGAAAATGCTTGGTATGATTTCAATTTTCTTGAGTTTGTTGAGGCTTGTTTTGTGTCCTATCATGTGGTCTGTCTTTGAAAATGTTCCATGTGCATTTGAAAAGAATCTGTGTTTAGTTTCTTTGAGATGAAGGGCTCTCTATATATCAGTTAAGTCTGTTTCATCTAGAGTGTTGTTCAATGCCGCAATATCTTTGTTGATATTTTGTTTGGAAGATCTGTCTATTTTTGACAGTGGGGTATTAAAATAACCTACTATAATTGTGTTGCTGTCAATACCTTTCTTGAAGTCTTCTAAGATTTTCTTTATGTATTTTGGTGCTCCCATGTTGGGTGCACATATATTTACAATGTTTATATCTTCTTGGTGAATTCTTCCCTGGAGTGGTATGATGTGACCTTCTGGGTCTCTTTTTATGGCCTTTCTTTTGAAGTCTATGTTGTCTGATATGAGTATTGTTACATCAGCTTTTTTTTATCCCTGTCCATTTGCTTGGAAAATTTGTTTCCAGCCTTTCACTTTGAGTCTGTGTAGGTCTTTTGTCCTGAGGTGGGTGTCCTGTAGGCAGCATATGTGTGTGTCATGCTTTCTTATTCATTCAGGTATTCTATATCTTTTGATTGGATCATTTAATCAATTTATGTTTAAGGTTATTATTGATTAGTACTTATTCATTGTCATTTGTCTCTCTCTCTCTCTCTCTCTCTCTCTCTCTCTCTCTCTCTCTCTCTCTCTCTCTCTCTTCCACCCTTTCCTTAAAGGAGTTTCTTTATCATCTCTTCCAGAACTGGTTTGGTGGAGGTGTATTCCTTTAGACCTCTTTTGTCTAGGAATCTCCTTATTTGGTCCTCTACGTTGACTAAAAGCCTTGCTGGGTAAAGTAGTCTTTTTTTTTTATATTTTATTTATTTATTTTTAGAGAGGGGAAAAGAGGGAGAAAAAGAGGGAGAGAAACATCAATGTGTGGTTGCCTCTCACGTGGCCCCTACTAGGGGCCTGGCCTGCAACCCAGGCATGTGCCCTGACTGGGAATCGAACCTGCGACCCTTTGGTTCGCAGCCCGCGCTCAATCCACTGAGCTACACCAGCCAGGGCTGGGTAAAGTAGTCTTGGTTGCAGGCCTTTGGTTCTCATTGCTTGGAATGTTTCTTGCCATTCTCTTCTGGCTTGGAGTGTTTCCAGTGAGAAGTCAGCTGCTAACCTTTTTGGGGCTCCCTGGTATGTTACTTCCTGTTTCTCCCTTGCTGCCCTTAAAATTCTCTCTTTTCTTGGAATAGTTCCATTTTATTATTTTTTAAGATTTTTTTAAATATATTTTTTTGATTATGCTATAACAGATGTCCCATGTCCTCCCTTCATTCCCCTCCACCCTGCACACCCCCTCCCACCCACATTCTCCCACTCTGTCATTCATATCCAAGTGTCATAAGTTCTTTAGCTTCTACATTTCCCACACTATTCCTACCCCCTGTCTATTTTCTACGTACCATTTATGCTACTTATTCTCTGTACCTTTTACCCCCTCTCCTCGTGCCACTCCCCTGTTGCTAACCCTTCATATGATCTCTATTTCTGTGGTTCTGTTCCTGTTCTAGCTGTTTGCTTAGTTTGCTTTTGTTTTAAGTGTGGTTGTTAATATCTGTGAGTTTTCTGTCTTTTTACTGTTCATGTTTTTGATCTTCTTGAAGTTCCTAGATAAGTCCCTTTAACATTTCATATAATAAGTGCTTGGTGATGATGAACTCCTTGAACTTAACCTTATCTGAGAAGCACTTTATGTTCCTTTCCATTCTAAATGAAAAAGCTTTGCTGGATAGAGCAGACTTGGATGTATGTCCTGGCCTTTCATGACTTGGAATACTTCATTCCAGCCCCTTCTTGCCTGTAAGGTCGCTTTTGAGAAATCAGCTGACAGTCTGATGGGAACTCCTTTGTAGGTGACTGTCCTCTTATCCCTTGCTGCTTCTAGAATTCTCTCCTTCATTTGAATCTTGGCTAATATAATGATGATGTGCCTTGGTGTGTTCCTCCTTGGGTCCAACTTCTATGGGACTCTCAGAGCTTCCTGGACTTCCTGCAAGTCTATTTCCTTTGCCAGATTGGGGACATTCTCCTTTATTATTTGTTTAAATAAGTTTTCCACTTGTTGCTTTTCTTCTTCCCCTTCTGGAACCCCTATAATTTGGATGTTGGGACATTTAAAGATGTCTTGGAGGTTCCTAAGCCTCTCCTCATTTTGTTGAATTCTTCTTTCCTCCTTGTTTTCTGTTTGTTTCTTTCTTCCTTCTCATCCACTCTATTGATCTGAGTCCCAGTTTTCTTCCCATCACTATTGCTTCCTTGTGCATTTTCCTCCATTTCACTTAGTGTAGCCTTCTTTTTTTCATCTAATTTGTGAGCAAAATCAACCCATTCTGTGAGCATCCTGATCAGCAGTGCTTTGAACTGTGCATCTGATAGGTTGGCTTAGATATATTGGCTCTGATGCTTTGATCTGTTCTTCCTTTTGGGCCATTTTTTGGGGGTCTGGTCACACCTGATAGGTATGAGTGTCAGAGTCTTAGGTGTCCACCAGGATAGGGCAGCCCAGTCACTGGGTTGTGATACTGTATGTGGGTGAGGGGTTAGAGAGAGAACAGTGGTGCTTGCTCTGTTCTCTCTCTCTTGGATGTCAGTCTGTTCCGCTGCTTCCCACTAGCAAAATGGCCCAGCTGGTGCTGATTCCTGGGTGGGTGGACTTGTGTATGCTCTAGAACACTGTGGGTCTCTCCAGTGAACTTTCCTGTGAGGCTGGGCATCTCTCCCAGCACCTCAACCCCCACAGGTGTTTTCAATCATTGTGTGAGGCTTTATTTCCTGGTGCTGTGGCCCTGGGTTGCCAGGTGTGTCTCAGTTCCCAGTTTCACCTGCTTTATCTGCATGCAAATGGGTGATCGTCACCAGCCAGCAGCCTTGCACTCCTCAGTGAGTCTGCCAGCCATTGCTTTTTCCTGCCGTGTGCCTCTCCTCCAGCTGCTGTCTCTTCCCCTCTTACCAGTCTGGATGAATGTGTCTATTTTTACTTCTTGGTTGTCGGATTTCCATTCAGTTTAATTTTCTGTTGTTTCTGGATGTTTTTTTGTTTCTAAATTTTTGTTTTTCTTATTTTTGTTGTGCTGGTAGGCACAGTGTTTCTACTTATGCCTCCATCTTCACTAGAAGTCTGGAATTTTGCCATTTTAATTGTGATGTGTCTTGAAGTGGGCCTGTTTGGGTTCCTCTTGATTGGGACTCTCTGTATTTCCTGGATTTGTGTGACTTTTTCTCTCATCAAATTAGGGAAGTTTTCCATCGTTACTTTTTCAAATAGGTTTTGTAACGCTTCCTCTTCTTCTTCTCCTTCTGGTATCCATATTATATGGATATTATTGTGTTTCATATTGTCTTGCATTTCCCTTAATCTCTCTTCATTCTTTCTGAGCCTCTTTTCCTTTTCTTGCTCTTTGTGGGTGTTTTTTTCTATTTTGTCCTCCAACTTGCTGAACCCATCTTCTGCTTCATCTATTCTGCTTTTCATTCCTTCTACAGTGTTCTTCAGTTCAGAAATTGTATTTTTCATTTCCTCTTGGCCCTTGTTGATAGTTTCTATTTCCTTTTTCATGTTGATATAGTTTGCAGTGAGTTCATTGTAGCTTCCCTGTAGTTTCTGGTAGCTCATTGAAACCTCATGGAGCTTTCTGACATCCATTGCTTTGAACTCAGTATCTGATAATTGAGTTGCTTCTGTTTCACTGAGCATTCTTTCTGGGGCTTCCTCCCTTCCATTCATTTGAGTATTGTTTCTTTGTCTTCTCGTTGTTTGTGAGACTCTTCTTGTTAACCTCAGCTTCTTAAATTGATCTTTTCTGGCTACCTGCAGTTATGGTGTGAACTTCTGTGGTAAAATAATTATGAGAGTCAGTGTTGCAGTCTCCTTCAGGTATCCTGGTGTTCACAGCTTCCACCCATTCATCTGATTTTTCACTGTCCGCTACAATTTGTGATCTCCTATTTTCATCTATGCTGTAATACTGTTGACTGTTTGCTCTGTTCTTCCATAGGTCAGCTAGGTTTTTCTCCCATGTGTAGGGAGAAGTGGAATCTGCTCCCTTCTACCATGCCACCTTTTCACCTCTCTACATTTGTTGAAATAGACAAATTACCTAAACTGCCATAAGAAAATCTCAACAGACCTATAACATGTAAAGAACCTCTCAGTAAAGAAAAATACTAAATCATATGTTTTCACTAGAGAATTCTACCACTCATTGAAAGAGTCACCACAAACCTGTCTCAAACTCTTCCAAAAAGTAAAAAGGGAGGAAACACTTTCTAATTCCTTCTATGATACCAGTCATTTAAACCACAAGTAAATAAAATTATACACCAATATCTCTTTTGAATTTAAGTGCAAAAATATTGAAAAAATATTAGCTAATAAAATTGAATACCATATTAAAAAGATTATTCCATGTGACCAATGGGATTTTTACAATACCAAGAATGAAAGGGTGGTTCAATATAATTAATTAAAGTAATGTATCACATAATACAATACCACAAAGGAGAAATGAAAAACAGAATGTCTTTATTGATATAGAAAAGGCACTTGACAAAATCCAACACCTTTTTGTGATAAATACTTTTAGAAAACTATAGGAAAATTTCCTCTATCCGAAAAATTGTAATTAGAGAAATCCCACAGCAGACATGTTCAATGGTGAAAGCCTGGAAATTTCCTTCTACAAGTGGGAACAGGAATGCCTTCCCTCAGCACTCTTGCCATTGAATGTGGTCCTAAATGTTCTTGTCAGAGCTTTAAAATAAATACACAAATTAAAGTATTCAGTTTGAAAAATTAGAAACATTTTTTTGCAGAGTTTATGATCCTATACATAGAAAACCCCAAATACTCCAGAATAAAGCTACTAGGGCTAATAATTGCCACATAAAAGATTAATAAAAATAAGTCATTTCTATATAACACTTTACACAATCTGAAGAGCAAAATAAAAAAGCAATTTCATTTTAAATAGCATAAAATGTTAAATAGTTAAGAATAAATTTAATCAAGTCAGTGAAATAATTGCCTGCTGAAAAATAAAAATATTGCTGAAAGAAATTCAAGAGGTCTAAACAAATGGAAATACCATTGTGTTCATGAATAAGAAGACTTAATATTGTCCATGTGTGCACATGTACACATACTTTTCTTTGAGGAAAAATTGTGATCAATGGCAGCTTCACTCAAAACCCAGCACAACTTCTCTGGGACTTTATCTTGTGGTAAAGCTCAAGTGAAGTTTTCTAATTCAAGAACACTGTTTAAAATTACTTACTTCTCCTTTTCCCCAAATGTCATTACAGTAAGGGAATAAATGTTTAAAAGTAAGTATAAAATATAAAAGGATGACAGAATAAAATGTGGGGAAAAAATTCTGCTAAACATGATTCATATGAATTGACAGTGAAACTTTTCATAACTGAGAATTAAATATGACATAGGCAATAAGACAACCCAGAAAGCAACTAAAATTTTCCACAACCTTGAAATTACAGGATTAAGTCCACAAAATACAGTGAAGGAAGGAATAGGTTATTGTTGTAGGTGGAATGAAGCTACTATTTCTGAACCTTGTGAAAAGATGACTTGGGGATTATCACCAAGTAAATAGGAATAGTGTGATAGTGAAGAATGAGTCCACAGCCAAATGCCCTAGCTGTTAACCATGTAAACTTGGGCAAGTTTTTACCCTTCACAAGTTTCAGTTTCCCCTTTGGCATCGGAGATAATATTTGCTCTGTTAGAGTAGTTGTGATAGTTGAATGTGATAATATACAGGGTCTGACACAAATAATACCCCTTATTTATTACAAAATATTTTATTATAAAATCATAAGCATGTAATTCTATAACATAACAGTATCATACTCATGCACACCACATGACATTTTAGATAAAATGTTCAAATTAAAACTATAAGTTAATACACCCATATTATTACCCTACCAACCACACTAAAGCAGACATTATTTCTGCCAGACCCTGTATGTAAAATGTTTAGAATGCTACTGGGAGTATGGAAAGTGCATTGTTATTATATACTTCTTTTATTTTAATGGTCTTTAAAATTAAACCTTAAGTATGGTTTTCTGAAGTGAGAATTCTGACTGAGGATACACACTAATCACTTGGGAGACACACGCATTATAGAATATCAAGTATTTAGAACTGAAAAGTCGGGGTGAGGGGAATCCCATCACCCCAAATAAAAATTACCTTGCCTCACAGCACTTGCCGTTCCTGTTGTAAGTGCAAGACTTCTGTCCCAAATTCCTAACCTTCACTGATAGTGAGTACAGATTCCTATTCATTCTGATTCTTATTCACACATTCCACCTCAAATACTTTTCTTTCTATACAGTAATTTACAGATATAAGAGATAAGTAAGAATACATATTTTACTATAACCATCACACAGAAAGCAATTCACCAAACATAATAAACTAGAAAACCAAGCTACCCTAAGAAATGAAAAAAACAATTATCTTGAATCTGTTACAGTGAGAAAGAAACACCAATAAATCTTAAATGAAAAAAAAGTAAGGGTATGAATAGCAGAAGTTATACAATACAATGACTAGCTTCAAGAATTCCAACCAGCCCTGGCTGGTGTGGTTCAGTGATTGAGTACCCACCTGTTTATCAAAGGGTTGTCTGTTTGATTCCCAGTCTAGGGCACATGCCTGGGTTGCTGACCAGGTCCATAGTAGGGGCCATGCAAGAGACAACCACATATTGATACTTCTCTTCTTCACTTTCTCTCTCCCTTCCCCTCTCTAAAAATTAAATGAATAGAATCTTAAAAAAAAAAAGAATAGAAGGTGTTTTTAAAAAATTCCAACCATTCTTACCCTAACCAATGTGGTTCTTTGGGCATCTCGTCCCTCAAAGTGAAAGGCCACTGGTTCATCTCCAGGTCAGGGCACATGCCTAAGTTGTGGGTTCAATCCCCAGTTGGTGTGTGTTCAGGAGGCAACCAATTGATACTTCTCTCTCACATAGATGTTTCTCTGCTCACTCTCTGTCTCCCTCCTTTTCCCTCTCTCAAAAAACAAACAGTTTCAAACATTTGCTCTGGCTGTGTAGCTCAGTTGGTTAAAGCATCTTCCCATACACCAAAAGATTGGGGGTTTTATTCCCAGTCAGGGCACATACCTAGGTTACAGGTTAGATCCCTGATTGGGGCACATGCCGGGAGCTCTTTTGATCAACGTTTCTCTCATCTCTCTATCTCTCTTTCTCTATCTCTCCCTCCCTTCATCTCTCTCTAAAATCAGTAAACATATCTTTGGGTGAAAATAAAAAAATTCCAAACATTCTTTAATAGATTAACAAAGAATAAAATTGAGAGAAGATGGAGAAACTAATCAGTATAGTCTAATAAAAGGAAAATTTCCAGAATGAAAGTTCATGTCTTAAGAGTATTAAAAAGTGTCATTGACATTCTGGATTAATGAAAGAAAAAATTATTATTCACACGAGCCTATATGATAAATGTAAAACTAAAGATTAAAACAAAAGTAACAAAATTCTTAAATTCTTTCTAAAGGAATGGGAGAGTTTATCTTCAAAATATAAGCATCAACAAACTCTAACTGTAGCCTACAGACTGCCTTTTTGTAAATAACATTTCACAGGGACACGGGCACACCCATGTTTCACATATTATTTAGTCCCTTCTCACACTAAGGCAGAGCTGAGTAGCTGCAGCAGAGACAAGGCAGTTCTCAAAGCCAAAAAGAGTGCCTACCTGACTCTGGAGGAAAAGGATTCCCACCTGCTCAAGGAATGAACAGGTGTGAGACTAAACTGGTATTATAAGACAGTGAAGCAAGGAAGGACTTCAAACTTTACAGGAAACTTCAGTATAACAAAACTTTGTAATGCATGAGAAAAAAACTGACAAACCTGTAATCAACTTGGATAATATTCACACCTATCTTACAGGTGGTAAAGGAAATCCAGGGAAATGGGTAAGGATATAAAAATTTAACCATTACATATTTTTTATCAAAAGCAAAATCTGAGCCAAAGATCAATCAATAAAACCAAAAGCTTTTTGTGAAAAGAATATTTAGGTAGAAAATCCTCTTGGAAGACTAAAGAATCTGGAAGAAATATCAACTAGTAAGTACCTAATAATTAAATCCTGGGACAAGGTTTTACATGGTATTGTAGATACTGACATACTTTGTCTGCCTTCCTATCCAGTCATTTTGTAATATCAATAGTTTGCAAACTTCCATTTGGGTAATTACTTTCCTTTGTTTAATGAAGATTTGTTAGAAGTAAATCAGGGATAGAAGTCAGAGCCTCAGTTTCCCTGTCACCTTGAGGAGGAATTAATATTTTTAGTTCAGAGACTAACTGGGGTGGAAAATAACCCCAGTGGGCAGCTTACTCTGTAAAATCACCATTCAGAAACTTTTTTTGCTTACCCAAAATGCCTTAAGTGACCCCTTTAGACAAGTCACTTGCATTCTTTGGTCAGACCTCAGGGCCACTCTCGGATTCACTTCTGGTATGGGCCCTTGGCCATCTGGGGCTGGTTAATTCCCCCACCCCTACCCACCCCAAAGCACTGACACCATGAGAATGAAACATTGACCTAGGTCATATTGCCCAAGCCTGCTTCATTCTCTTTCCTGCTAGCCCCTTTCAGAGAATTGACATTTTCTCCTGTCTCCATTGTCTTCCTTGGCAAAATCCTAAAATGACTGGGTTGTTGTGACTCTCTGATGATGCTTTGACCTCTACAGATATTCAATCTATTCTGTATATTTATAATCTATTTACATACACCAGAAAAAATGCCCTTTATGTGTTGAACATTACCTGGACTCAGGAGGTTGGCTGTATCTATGGCACTGTTTGAACTCCTCCTTTGTGCCCTCCTGGGGATAATTCTCTGTTCCTACCCCTCTATTCTCTACTTTTCATAGCTTTGTCCCTGAATGACATCCAGAATACCAAGAGGCAGATGTCACTGCATACTCTGCTCTCATGCCAGTCCTGCTGGATGCCAGTCTTAGCAACAGAATATAGGGAAAGGCAGGGGGAATCATAGCTTAACCTACTGCCTTTGTTCCCTGAATTAAAACTTTTGACTTAAAAGGTGTGGTGTGCATGTATGTGTATGTATTCGCACATACATTCTACACACTCTGGAATACTATTCAGCTATAAAAAGGAATGAAATCTTGCCAACTGTGACAGCATGGATGAACCTAGGGGGTATTGTGCTAAATGAAATAAGTCAGACAGAGAAAGACCACATGATCCCACTTATATGTGAAATCTAAAACAAAACAAAACAAAACAAAACAAATGAACAACAGAAGAAAACAACTCATAGAAACAATAGACCAAAGCGATGGTTACCAGCAGGGATGATGTTGAGGGGAATGAGTGAAAAAGAGGTTGGGGAGTATAGTCAATAATATTGTGATATGTTTACTTCATGACAGGTGATTACTAGGCATAGTGTGGTGATCACATTGTAAGGTATAAAAATGTCAAACCACTATACTGCAAACCTGAAACTAGTAAAATCAATATAAGATTATATACCAACTATACTGAAAAAAAAATTGCCTTAGGAAAGCTTAATTTACACAATTACATATGAAGTTGAATTAAATTTTATATTGTGGAATTAAATTCTCTGTTGCTATAGAGTTTCCTAAATGTAAAAAAATAGATCTTCATAAAAATTGAGTTCTATAGACTGAAAAGTGACATCAGCACTATAAAAAATAGGTAAGAATGCAGTTGAAACCTCAATTACAGATCTAGCAATTCCATTGTTTTTCCTGAGCCTCTTTGTTAATATTTTAGTATGAGGTCTGTAGCACATTGTCACAGCACAGGGGAGAATGACAGAGGAAGCATTTCAAACAAGGTAATGAGAGGAAAATGGGGCAGGAGGTGTGAAGCAACGTGGGTCTAAGTAAAAAACTGATAAAATTGGGTGACATGGCATAAAACTATTGCTTTAAGAAGACTATAAAAGTAAGTACTGCTGTAAAGCATGGGATGAGATATAGCTTACAGAAAGATGTGTGGTTGGATCTACAATTTTGTGTACTTATTTATTTATTTATTTATCTATTTATTTTTGAGGCCTTTTTTTCAGATTTTATTTATTTATTTTTAGAGGGAGGGGAAAGGAGGGAGAAAGAGAAGGAGAGAAACATCAGTGTGTGCTTGCTTCTCATGTACCCTCTGCTGGGTACCTGGCCCAGAAACACAAATGTGTGCCCTGACTGACAATAGAACTAGCAACCCTTTGGTTCAGTCAGGCACTCAGTCCACTGAGCAACGCCAGCCAGGGTGGATCTACAATTTTATTACCACTGGACTAATAAGCATATATTTCTTTTACTTGGACTGTCTGCTGGGCATAGTGCTACACTATTTTGCCTTATCTATTCCTGTAGCAACTATGAATAAAATCTATGTTAATGTCTGTTGCGCATGAAATCACACAACTAGAAAAAGATAAAACCTGAATTTGAATTCTAATGGTCTGTAAACAGAGTCCATCTATTTGATCACTATTTACATCTCTTCTATGATCTATAGATACTTTCTGTGAATCATAAATAATCCTGCTGTGTAGAGAAATCAGAGTTTCAGTTAACAGCAAGAAGCTGTAAACACTTTACTCTCCAACAAACATGAAGGGACCCACCTAGATCTCCAGAACCCCTGGGCCTGTCTAGTAAATGAGAAGAACTCCGGGAAGGCAGAGCATCCTGCATCAGTCAGGCAGACGAGCTGATGTTACTTTGAAAACAGATGGACCATCCCTGCTATGCCCTGTCCAAATGGCAGATTCCTGAGAAAACTAACGAAATATCCTTGCTTTAAGCCATAAAATTCAAAGGTGGTTTGTTATGTAGCAAAAGATCACTGGAAACAATAGTGCCATCTTAACTTGCCCCAGAATAATTAATTTGCTCAGAAAGTGCACAAAATTCTGCAAATGAAACCTTTACCTTACTTTAAAATTATATATATGAAAATTTCAGTTATAGTCAAATACACTTATTTTATAACTATAAACTTTTATTCCTCAGTAAAAGTAGAGATATTTGACAGTAAACATAATTAAATTGCACATTTTAGATGGCTCTAGAGGACTTCGGGCCAAGATGGAGGCGTAGGCGGACACACTGTGCCTCCTCTCACAACCAAAATTAAGGACAACAAATATTCAGAAACAAGAAAACAACCAGAACTGATAGAAAATTGAACTGTACGGAAGTCCAACAACCATTCATCCAGACCTGTAAGAGGGGTGGAGTCGAGGCAGGAAAAACTGGAGGTGCGGACCCGGGAACGCAAGCAGCAGCAGCTGGCAGTTCCCAGGTGCACAGGTGGCGGCTGGCAGTCCCCAGGCCCACAGGTGGCAGCTGGCGGACCCTGGGCACAGGGGGGCAACTGTGCAGACCCAGTGAGGCCGCACAAGGCGGCTGGCTGACCAGGTGGTCCCACATTCTCGCGTGCAGACAGTCCAGGCAAAGGGGAAGTAGCGGAAGGGACTGAATCCAGGAGAGAGCGGAGCAGGCGCCATTGTTCCCTCTCAGACCCCGCCCCCACATACAGCGTCACAACCCAGCAACTGGGCTGCCCCACACTGGGGAGCACCTGAGTCTCCACTCCTCACTACTTAACAGCACGCGTGCATGCACAGATAATCCAGGCGAAGGGGAAGCGGCGGAAGGGACCGGAGTCCAGGAGAGAGTGAAGCAGGCGTCATTGTTCCCTCACAGACCCCGCCTCCACCTATAGCATCACAACCCAGTGACTGGGCTGCCCTGCCCTGAGGAACACCTAAGGCTCCACCCCTCATACGTAATAACCGCGACCAGACTAAAACCAAAACAAAACAGAAAAAAAAACCACCAAAAATGGCTCAAACCAGAGAACAAATAAAAGCCCCAGAGCCAATTCTTCTAAGCGACCAAGAGATAGCCAACCTATCAGATGCACAGTTCAAAGCACTGGTCATCAAAATGCTCACAGAATTGGTTGATTTTGCACACAAATTAGATGAAAAAATGCAGGTTACAATACGTGAAATGAAGGAAGATGCATGGGGAACTGATAGAGATGGAAGAAAAACTGGGACTCAAATCAATGGAGTGGACCAGAAGGAAGAAACTAACAACCAAACAGAAAATGAGGAAGAAACAAGAATTCAAAAAAATGAGGAGAGGCTTAGGAACCTCCAGGATATCGTTAAACGTCCCAACATCTGAATTATAGGGGTCCCAGAAGGGGAAGAAGAAAAGCAACAAGTGGAAAACTTATTTGAACAAATAATAAAGGAGAACTTCCCCAATATGGCAAAGGAAATAAATTACCAGGATGTCCAGGAAGCTCAGAGAGTCCCAAAGAAGTTGGACCCAAGGAGGAACACGCCAAGGCACATCGTAATTACATTAGCCAAGATTCAAATGAAGCAGAGAATTCTAGAAGCAGCAAGGGATAAGGGGACAGTCACCTACAAGGGAGTTCCCATCAGACTGTCAGCTGATTTCTCCAAAGAGACCGTACAGGAAAGAAGGGGCTGGAAAGATATATTTGAAATCTTGAAAAGCAGGGACCTACATCCAAAATTGCTCTATCCAGCAAAGCTGTCATTTAGAATGGATGGACAGATAAAGTGCTTCTCAGATAAGGTCAAGTTGAAGGAGTTCATCATCACCAAGCCCTTATTCTATCAGATGTGAAAGGGACTTATCTAAGAAAAAGAAGATAAAAATATGACAGTGAAAAGACAGCAAACTCACAGCTATTAAGAACCACACCTAAAACAAAAGCAAACTAAGCAAACAGCCAGAACAGGAACAGAACCAAAGAAATGGAGATCATATGGAGGGTTAGCAACAGAGGAGTGGGAGGAGGAGAGAGGGCGAAAAGGTACAGAGAATAAGTAGCATAGATAGTGGGTAGAAAATAGACAGGGGGAGGGCAAGAGTAGTATGGGAAATGTAGAAGCTAAAGAACTTATGACCCATGGACATGAACTAAAGGGGGGAATGTGGGTGGGAGGAGGTGTGTAGGGTGGAGGGGAATGATGGGGGAGAAATGGGACAACTGTAGTAGCATAATCAATAAAATATATTAAAAAAAGACAAATCATCATTAAAATGGCAAAATTGCAAGACAAAGAGAGGATCTTAAAGGCAGCAAGTGAGAAAAAGGAAATAACATACAAGGGAGCCCCAATAAGATTAGCAGCTGACTTCTCAATGGAAATGCTCCAAGCCTGAAGAGAATGGCAAGAAATAATGCAAGCAACAAGAACCAAAGGCCTGCAACGAAGACTACTTTATCCAGCAAAGCTTTCAATCACAATAGAAGGCCAAATAAATAATTTTCCAGACAAAAGAAGCATAAAGGAATAAAACTCTACAAAACAAATTCTGCAAGAGATAGTAAAGGGACTGCTTTAATAAAAGGAAGGAAAAGACAGACAGAAAGAGAGGAACTCAGGTAAAAAAATGGCAAAGAATAAATACCTATCAATAATAACCTTAAATATAAAGAGATTAAATGCTCCAATCAAAAGACAAAGAATAGCTGACTGGATAAGAAAGCATGACCCACACATATGCTGCCTACAAGAAACCCACCTCAGGACAAAACACCTACCCAGACTCAAAGCATAGGGCTGGAAACAAATTTTCCAAGCTACTGGACAGTAAAAAAAAGCCAGGTACAAATAATCATATGAGATAAAATAGACTTCAAAAGAAGAGTCATAAAGAGAGATGCGGAAGGTCACTTCATAATACTCAAGCGAAGAATCCACCAAGACATAAACATTGAAAATATATATGCACCCAACATAGGAGCACCTAAATACATGAAGAAAATCTTAGAAGACTTCAAAAAAGATATGGACAGCAACACAATTATAGTAGGCGATTTTAACACCCCACTGTCAAAAATAGACAAATCTTCAAAAAAATATCAAAAAAGATATTGTGGCATTGTAAAACAGTCTAGAGGAAATCGACTTAACTGATATATATAGAGAGCGCTTCAACCCAAAGAAACTAAATACACATTCTTTTCAAATCCACATGGAACATTTTCAAAGTCAGACCACATGATAGGACACAAAACAAGCCTCAACAAATTCAAGAAATTGAAATCATACCAAGCATTTTCTCCAACCAGAAGGGATTGAACCTACAAACCAACCCAAAGGGGAAAATCCCGAAACCCTTAAAATCATGGAGATTGAATAGCATGCTATTAAACAATGAATGGGTCAAGAATCAAATTAGGGAGGAAATCAAAAAGTTTCTGGAAACAGATGATAATGAACTCACAATGATCCAAAACTTATGGGACACAGTGAAGGCAGTCCTCAGAGGGAAGTTTATAGCAATACAGGCCTACCTGAAAAAGATAGAAACATCTCAAACAATCTAACCCTATGTCTACAAGAACTCCAGGTTGAACAACAAATACAGACCAGAGCAAGTAGAAGGAAGGAAATAACCAAGATCAGAGCAGAATTAAATGACATGGAGACTAAAAGCACAATTCTAGGGATCAATGAATCCAGGAGCTGGATCTTTGAAAAAATAAACAAAATTGACAAGCCTTTAAGTAGGCTTATCAAGAAAAAAGGAAAGAGGACTCAAATAAACACAATCAGAAATGAAAAAGAAGAGATTACAACTGACACCACAGAAATACAAAGGATTGTAAGAAATTACTATGAAGAACTGCATGCCAAGAAATTTGAAAACCTAGGTGAAATGGACAAGTTTCTAAAGCAATATAACCTTCCAAATCTCAACAAAGAAGACAGAGAAAGCCTGAACAAACCAATAACAGTTGATAAGATTGAAGCAGTAATCAAAAAAACTCCCCACACACAAAAGCCCTGGACCAGATGGTTTCACAGGAGAATTCTACAAAACATTTAAGGTAGAGCTAACCCCTATCCTTCACAGACTATCCGAAAAAATCCAAAACGATGGAAGACTCCCAAACTCTTTTTATGAAGCCAGCATCAGCCTAATCCCAAAACCAGATAAAGACACAACAAACAAGGAGAACGTCAGGCCAATATTGCTGAAGAACATAGATGTTAAAATCCTCAACAAAATATTGGCGAACTGTATGCAACAATACATTGAAAAGATCATGCACCATGACCAACTGGGGTTCATCTCAGGGATACAAGGATGGTTCAACATTCACAAATCAGTAAATGTAATACATCACATAAACAAAAGCAAAGACAAAAATCAAATCATCATATCAACAGATGCAGAAAAAGCATTTGATAATGTAAAACACCCATTGATGATAAAAACACTCAGCAAAGTGGGAATAGAGGGAGCATTCCTCAACATAATAAAAACCATATATAAGAGACCTACAGCCAACATCATATTCAATGGGCAAAAACTAAAATCTTTTCCACTAAGATCAAGAACAAAACAAGGTAATCCACTTTCACTTCTATTCAATATAGTATTGGAAGTCTTAGCTACAGCGATTAGACAAGAAAAGGAAATAAAAGGCATTCAACTCAGAAAGGAGGAATCAAAACAATTATTGTTTGCATATGACATGATAGTGTACATAGAAAATCCTATAGACTCAGCCAAAAACCTGCTCAACCTAATAAATGAATATGTCCAAACAGCCAAATACAAAGTCAATACCCAGAAATCAAAGGCATTTTCATATACCAACAATGAAATAGCAGAAGCAGAAATCAAGAAAAAATCCCATTCGATATAGCAAAAAGAAAAATAAAATACCTAAGAATAAACCTAACCAAGGAGGTAAAAGACCTGTATGCAGAAAACTACACAACACTGAAGAAGGAAATCAAGGAAGACACAAACAAATGGAAACACACACCATGTTCATGGATCCGAAGAATTAACATCATCAAAATGCCCATACTTCCCAAAGCAATTTACAAATTCAATGCAATACCTGTTAAAATACCTATGTCAAATTTCACAGACATAGAACAAACACTTCAAAAATTTATATGGTACCAAAAAGGACGTAGAATAGCTGCAGCAATCTTGAGAAAGAAGAGCAAACTAGGATGTATCACAATACCTGATACCAAACTGTATTACAAGGCCACTGAAATCAAAACAGCCTGGTACTGGCATAAAAATAGGCACGTGGTCCAGTGGAATAGAACAGAGAGCCCAGAATTGAACCCAAGTCTCTACCGTCAATTAATATTTATGTTGGGCAGCAACATAAAATGGAGTAAAAATAGCCTCTTCAACAAGTGGTTTTGGAAGAACTGGACAGCTACATGCAAAAAAATGAAACTTGAGCACCAACTTACACCATACACAAAAATAAATTCAAGGTGGATACAAGATTTAAATATAAACCATGACACCATTAAAGTCCTAGAGGAGAACATAGGCAGGAAAATCTCAGATATTTTACTCAGCAACATTTTTACTGATATGTCCCCTAAAACAACAGACGTAAAGGAAAGAATAAACAAATGGGATCTCATCAAAATGAAAAGCTTCTGCATGACCAAACAAAACAGTATTAAAATAAAAAGAGAACCGACTGTATGGGAAAACTTATTTACCAATGATACCTCAGACAAGGGTGTAATTTCCAAAATATGCAAAGAACTTACATGACTCCACTTTAAGAAGTCAAGCAATCCAATTAAAAAATGGGCAAAGGCCTTGAACAGACACTTCTCCAAGGAGGACATACAGAGGGTCCAGAGACACATGAAAAGATGCTCAGTATCTCTAGGTATCAGAGAGATGCAAGTTAAAACCACAATGAGATACCTCTTGACACTAGTTAGAATGGCCATCATAAACAAACAACAAGTGTTGGAGAGGTGGTGGAGAAAAGGGGACCCTAGTGCACTGTTGGTGGGATTGCAGACGAGTACAACCACTATGGAAAGCACTGTGGAATTTTCTAAGAAAACTAAAAGTGGATCTGCCTTTTGACCCAGCAATTCCACTGGTAGGATTATATCTTAAGAACCCTGAAACACCAATCCAAAAGAACCTATGCACCGCAATGTTCATAGCAGCACAATTTACAATAGTCAAGTGTTGGAAGCAGCCTAGGTGCCCATCAGTGAATGAATGGATCAAAAAAAAAAACTGTGGCACATTTACACAATGGAATTCTATGTAGCAGAAAGAAAGAAGGAGCTCCTACCCTTCAGAACAGCATGGATGGAACTGGAGAGCATTATGCTAAGTGAAATATGCCAGGCAATGAAGGACAAATACCATATGATCTCACCTTTAACTGGAACCTAATCAACAAAACAAACAAGCAAAATATAACCAAAGACACTGAAATTGGGAACAGGCTGGCAGTCACCAGAGGGGTGAGGGGAGGGAATTTCAGGGGAAAAGGGGAAGGGTTTACAGGAACAAATATAAAGGACACATGGACAAAAATAGGTGGTGTGGAAATGGGTGGGAGGTGGGGAGGGCTGGGGCAGAGGTCTGGATGGAAGTAAAAGACAGAAAACTGTACAAGAAGAACAATTAAAATAAAGTAAAGAAAAGCTGAACTTAAAAAGAAGCTTGGGAAAAAATTTATTAATGGATCAAGTTGATTATGAAAGTACTAGAAGGTCATTGATATATTAATATCTGCATTTTACCTAATATTTTACTGTATTATTCAAATGAATACAATATGAATGTTTTTTACCAAGCCCTATAGACACACCTACAAATTATGTCTAGTTTAGCCATGTGAGCTATATGTGGAATAGTCTGCAAAACATTAATATAGAATAAATTGTCCTTATTTTATTATTGTTATTCAAATACAGTTGTCTACATTTTCCCCTCAACACTCCCCATACCCCAGACATCCTCATCTCCCACCCTTGATCCTACCCCCGCTTTGGCTTTCTCCATGTGTCTTTTAAACATGTTCATTAATGACCATTCCCGTTTTTCCTCCATTAATCCCTTCCACCTCCCCCATGGTTACTGTAAGTTTGTTCTTAATTTCATTGTCTCTGGTTATATTTTGCTTGCTTGTTTGTTATGTTGAATAAGTTCCACTTATAAGTGAGATCATCTGGTATTTGTCTTTCACTGCCTGGCTCATTTCACTTAACATAATTTTCTCCAGATACATCCATGCTGTCACAAAAAGTAGGAGCTCCTCCTTCCTTTCTGTTGCATTGTATTCCATCATGTAAATGTGCCATAGTTTTTTGATCCATTCATTTACTGATGGACACCTAGGTTTTTTCTAGCTCTTAGCTATTGTAAATTGTGCTGCTATGAACATTGGGGTACATAGGTTCTTTTGGACTGGTGTTTCAGGGTTCTTAGCGTATAATACCAACAGTGGAATTATTGGGTCAAAAGGCAGTCCAATTTTTAGATTCTTGACAAAATTACGTACTGTTTTCCACAATGACTGCACCAGTTTGCATTCCCAAGAGTGCACTAGGCTTCCCTTTTCTCCACATCTTCTCCAACACATGTTTGTTGATTTGTTTATGATGGCCATTCTCACCAATGTGAAGTGGTATCTCATTGTGGGTTTTTTTTTAATTTTAATTGTTGTTCTTATACAGTTTTGTGTCTTTTACTCCCATCCTGGCCAACCACCCCAGCCCTCCCCACCTCCCTCCCATTTCCACACCCCATAGTTTTTGTCCACTTGTCTTTTATACTTGTTGCTCTAAACCCTTCCCCTTTTCCCCTGAAATTCCCTCACCTCTCCCCTTTGGTGACTGTCAGGCTGTTCTCAACTTCAGTGTCTTTGGTTGTATTTTGCTTGTTTGTTTGTTTTGTTGATTAGGTTCCTGTTAAAGGTGAGGTCATATGGTATTTGTCTTTCATTGCCTGGCATATTTCGCTTAGCACGATGCTCTCCAATTCCATCCATGTTGTTGTGAAGAGTAGGAGCTCCTTCTTTCTTTCTGCTGCATAGAGTTCATTGTGAAAATGTACCACAGTTTTCTGATCCATTCATTTACTGATGGGCACCTAGGTTGCTTCCAACATTTGGCTATTGTAAATTGTGCCGCTATGAACATTGGGGTACATAGGTTCTTTTGGATTGATGTTTCAGAGTTCTTAGATTATAATCCAAGCAGTGGAATTGCTGGGTCAAAAGATAGATCCATTTTTAATTTTCTTAGAAAATTCCATACTGTTTTTCATAGTGATTGCTTCTATTCAATATAGTATTAGAAGTCTTAGCCACAGCGATTAGACAAGAAAAGGAAATAAAAGACATCCATCTCAGAAAGGAGGAAACAAAACTATCATTTTTCGCAGATGACATCATAGTGTACATAGAAAATCCTATAGACTCGGCCAAAAACCTGCTCGACCTAATAAATGAATTTGGCCAAGGAGCTGGATACAAAGTCAATATCCAGAAATCAAAGACATTTTCATATACCAACAATGAAACAGCAAAAGCAGAAATCAAGAAAAAATTCCATTTAATATAATAAAAAGAAAAATACAATACCTATGTATAAACCTAACCAAGGAGGTAAAAGACCTGTATGCAGAAAACTACAAAACACTGAAGAAGGAAATTAAGGAAGACACAAACGAATGGAAATACAGAGTGGGTTCATGGATTGGAATAATTAACGTTATCAATATGTCCATACTACCCAAAGCAATTTACAGATTCAATGCAATACCTACTAAAGTACCAATGGCATATTTCACAGACATAAAACAAACACTTCAAAAATTTATATGGAACCATAAAGGACCTTGAATAGCTGTAGCAATCTTGAGAAAGAAGAGCAAAGTAGGAGGGATCACAATACATGTTACCAAGCTGTATTACAAGGTCATTGTGGTTTTATTTTATTTTATTTAGTTTTTAATTTTTTTAATTTTTAATTTTAATTGTTGATCTTGTACAGTTTTCTGTCTTTTACTCCCACCCCAGCCCACCACTCCAGCCCTCCCCACCTCCCTCCCATTGTGGTTTTAATTTGCATCTCTCTGATGGCTAAAGACGCTGAGCATATTTTCATATGTCTCAGGGAACTCTGTATGTCCTCTTTGGAGAACTGTCTGGTTTAGTCTTTTGTCCATTTTTGAATTGCATTGTTTGTCTCCTGGAGTTGAGTCATGTGAGTTCTTTACATATTTTGGAAATTAAATGCTTGTCTGAGGTGTGACTGAAAAATATGTTTTCCCATACAGGTGGTTCTCTTTTCATTTTAATGCTGTTTTCTTTAACTATGCAGAAGTTGTTTGTTTGTTTGTTTGTTTGTTTGTTTGTTTTATTTTGAAGAGATCCCATTTGTTTATTCTTTCCTTTATGCCCCTTGCTCTAGGGGACTTACAGGTGAATATATTGATGCATGGAATGTCTAAGATTTTCCTGCTCATGTTTTCCTGTAGGACTTTTATGGTGTTATGGCTTTTATATTTAAGTCTTTTATCACCCTTGAGTTTATTTTTGTGTGTGATGTAAGTTGTTGCTCAAGTTTCATTTTTTTGCATGCAGCGACCCATGTCTCCTGACACCATTCATTGTAGAAGGTATTTTTATTATATTTTATGCTTCTGCCCCCTTTTTATTGAATATTAGTTGACCACAGCGACATGGATTTTATTCTGGGCTCTCTATTCTGTTCCATTGGTCTGACCTTATGCCAGTATCAGGCTGTTTTGATTACAATGGCTTTGTAATACAGTTTTATATCAGACTTTCTTATCCCTCTCACTTTGTTCTTCTTTCTCCAAATTGCTGTGGCTATTCAGGGTCCTTTAGGGTTCCATATAAATATTTGAAATGTTTATTCTCTTTGTAATATGTCATTGGTACTTTAATAGGGATTGTGTTGAATCTCTAAATTGCTTTGGGTAGTATGGACATTCTGATTATGTTAATTCTCATCCATGAATAGAGAATATGTTTCCACTTGTTTGTGTCTTCCTAAATTTCTGTCTTCACTGTTGTGTAGTTTTCTGAGTACAGATGGTTTACCTCCTTGTTTAGGTTATTCCTAGGTATTTTATATTTCTTGTTGCTATATCAGATGGAATTTCTTCCTGATTTCTGTTTCTGATGTCTCGGTGGTGTACAAAAATGCCTTTGATTTCTGAATATTGACTGTGTATCTTGCTGTTTTGCCAAATTCACTTATTAGGTGGAGTATTTTTTTGTGTGTGGAGTCTATGGTGGTTTTCTATGTACTCTACCATGTCACCTGCAAACAGTGACATTTTTGCTCTCTCCTTTCCACTTTGGATGCCTTTTACTTCTTTTTCTTCTCTGCTTGCTATGGTTAGGATTTCTAATTCTATGTTGAATAGAAGTGGTGAAAGCAGACATCCTTGTATTATTCCTCAGCTTGGTGGGAAAGCTTTTACTTTTTACCCATTGAGTATGATGTTGGCTGTAGGTATCTCATATATGGCCTTTATTATGTTGAGTCATGTTCCCTCTATTCGAACTTTGCTGAGTGTTTCAATCATAAATGGGTGCTGTATCTTATCAAATGCTTTTTCAGCATCTATTGACATGGTCATGTGATTTTTGTGTTTGCTGTTGTTTATGTGGTTTATTACATTTATTCATTTGTGAATATTGTACCATCCTTGCATCCTTGAGATGAATCCCACTTGATTATGCTGTATACTATTGTTAATATATTGCTGGATGTGGTTTGCCAATATTTTGTTAAGGATTTTAGCATTTATGTTCATCACTGATATTGGCCTGTAGTTTTCTTTCTTTTTTGTGTCTTTATTTGGTTTTGGGATTAGGATGATGTTGAGTTTATAAAAAGAATTTGGCAGTTTTCCATCTTTGTGGACTTTTTGGAATAGTCTATGAAGGATGAGGGGTTAACTTTTCCCTAAATGCTTTGTAAAATTCTCCTGCAAAACTGTCCTATCCAGGGTTTTTGTGTGCTGAGAGTTTTTTGATTACTGCTTCAAAATTGTAAGCTGTTATTGGTGGGTTTAGTCTTTCTGCTTCTTCTTCATTGAGTTTTGGAAGATTATATTTTTCTAGAAATTTGTCCATTTCTCCTAGGTTTACACATTTCTTAGCATATAGTTCTTTGTAGTGATTTCTTACAATACTTTGTATTTCTGTGGTATCAGTTGTGATCTATCTCCTTTCATTTCTGATTGTGTTTATCTGGATCCTCTCTCTTTTTTTCTTGAGGAGTCTGCTTAAAAGCTTGTGGATTTTGTTTATCTTTTCAAATAACCAGGTCCTGGATTTATTGATCCTTAGAATTGCGCATTAATCTCTATGTCATTTAATTCTGCTCTGATCTTGGTTATTTCATTCCTTCTGCTCACTCTGGGCTTTGCTTTTTGTTGTTCCTCCAGTTCTTATAGATGTGGGGTTAGGTTGTTTGTTTGAAATGTTTCTATCTTTTTTAGGTAGGCCTGTATTGCTATAAACTTCCCTTTCAGGACTGCCCTCATTGTGTGCCATAAGTTTTGGATTGTTGTGAGTTCATTTTCATTTGTTTCCAGAAACTTTGTGATTTCTTCCCTAATTTCATTCTTGACCCATTCATTGTTTAATAGCATGCTATTCAATATCCATGATTTTGAGTGTTTTGGGTTTTTTTTCCTTGTGATTGGTTTCTAGCTTTAGGCCCTTGAGGTCAGAGAAAATGCTTGATTTGATTTCCATGTTCTTGAATTTGTTGAGGCTTGTTTTGTGTCCTATCATGTGGTCTATCTTTGAAAATGTTTCATGTACATTTGAAAAGAATGTGTATTTTTGGGGGATGAAAATTTCTATTTATATATCAGTTAAGTTCATTTGATTGAGGATATTGTTCAATGGTGCCATATCTTTATTGATAGTTTGTTTGGAAAATCTATGCATTTTTGACAATGCAGTTTTAAAATTCCCTAGTGTAATTGTGTTGCTGTGCATATATTTCTTGAAGTCCTCCAAGATTTTCTTTATATATTTGGTGTCTGTATGTTGAGTGCATATATATTTAGAATGTTTATGTCTTCAGGATTGATTATTTCCTTGTGTATTATGAAGTGTCCTTCTGTGTCTATTTTTGACCCTTATTTGAAGTCTATCTTGTCTCATATGAGTATTGCTACTCTGGCTTTTTTTTCCCCTGTCCATTGCTTGGAATATTTTTTTCCAACCCTTCACTTTCAGGCTCTGTATGTCTTTTGTTTTGAGGTGGGTCTCCTGTAGGCAGTATATGTGTGGGTGATGTTTTCTTATCCATTCTACTACCTTATGTCTTTTGATTGGAGCATTTAATCCATTAACATTTAAGGTTATTATTGATAGGTACTTATTGATTTCCCCCCGTTTGTACCTGTCTTCCTCTCTTTCACACTCATTTTCTTTGTTTTCTTATAGTCATCCCTTTAGTATGTCATGTAGTCCTGGTTTGGAGGTTACATATTCTTTCAGCCTTCTTTTGCCTGGGAAACTCCTTATTTCACCTTCCATTTTAATTGAAAGCTTTGCTAGGTAGAGTAGTCTTGGTTACAGGCCATTGTTTTTCTTTACTTGGAATATTTCTTGCCATTCTCTCCTGGATTGGAGTGTTTCTCTTGAGAAATCAGATGCTAGCCTTATTGGAGACCCTTTGTATATTACTTCTTTCTTCTCCCATGCTACCTTCAAAATTCTCTCCTTGTCTTTAAAACTTGGCATTTTAATTATGATATGTCTTGAAATATGCCTCTTTCATTTCTTTTGATTGGGATTCTCTGTGCCTCCTGCACCTGCATGGTTTTTTCCTCTCCATGTTTGGAAGGGTTTTTTTGTCATTATTTTTTTTCACAGGGTTTCTGTCCCTTGTTCCTTTTTTTCTCCTTCTCATTTTCCTACAATTCAAATGTTGTTGCATTTCATGTTACCTTGCAGTTCTCTTAAGTTATCTTCATATTTTTTTAGTATTTTTTCATGCAGCTCCTCTACCTGGGTGTTTCTTTCCACCTTGTCTTCCATCTGACTGATTCGATGTTCTGCTTCATCCAGCTTGCTTGTAATTCTTTACTGAGAGTTTCTTTTCAATTTTTTTCATTTCTTTATGGTTTTTGCTTAGAGTTTCTGTATCCCTTTTCATACTGTTGTAGTTCTCACTCAGTTTCTGGTAGTTGCCTACAAGTTCCTTCAGCATCCTTAAAACCATTGTTTTGAATTCCATGCCGATAGTTTTCTTACCTCCATTTCATTTAGCTCTTTTAATGGGGAGTCTTCTATTCCTTTAGATTGCATGTTGTTTCTTTGTCTCCCAATTTTAGGTGGCTCTTTTTGTTTGTTTCTGTACTTTTTGATGTTCTTCTTTGCTAGTTGTCTTTGTAGGGCAAACTTCTATAGTAGGAATTCTATGGGATTCAGTGGTTTGGTCTCTTTGATGTCCTTGTCTGGGTGCTCTAGGGTTGCACTTTCTTTTGTTTTTGTGGGCTTTCTTGTTTTAATTGGGTTTTTACCTATTGGTGGTTCCTCTATTGGTGGGTTGTCTCTTCCAACAGGTGTATTGGTGTTCACAGCTCCCACCTACTCTTGTATATGATCAGGTGCAAGGAGAAGGTAAATTAGATTAAGACAGCAGGAGACTATTCTATGGGATTTAAAGTGCCAACACATAGATAAGAGATAGGAGATCCTTTGGGTAAGTATAGTGTTAACTGTGATATTTCACCCAACTAGCCACTTTTTATAAATGATGAAAAAGGGGTAGGACTCTTGTTAGAAGGGGAAGGATTGTGATCTGAATCCAGAAAACAGGGCAATTGTGGGAGGTCAGATGATAAGAGTATAGGATAGAAAGTAAATGTAGTGTGCAGGAGAATAGAGTTAACCACAACAGTAATAGAGCTCTGAAAGTCAGCAAACTCACAACTATTAACAACCACACCTAAAACAAAAGCAGACAACTAGAACAGGAACAGAGCCACAGAAATGGAGATCATATGGAGGGTCAGAAACAGGGGAGTGGGAGGAGGAGAGAGGGGGAAAAGGTACACAAAATAAGTAGCATAAATGGTGGATAGAGAATTAGACAGGGGGAGGGCAAGATTAGTGTGGGTAATGTAGAAGCTAAAGAACTTATGACACATGGACTTGAACTAAAGCGGGGGAATGTGGGTGGGAGGGGGTGTGCAGGGTGGAGGGGAATGATGGGGGAGAAATGGGACAACTGTAATAGCATAATCAATAAAATATATTTAAAAAAAGCTCTGAAAGGTAGTGAAATGGGTTAAGATCAGGAATGGGTGCTGTGTAGTATTTTCAATTATATGGAAAATAATCATGTATAATAACACTAGAACAACTATAATATGACAAGAACTATATGATCTGAATAACAAGAATAGTAAGTACATGACCAAAAGTAGTGTTATATTGGTACACAAGTGAAGTGAAAGACAGAAAGTTAAAATACAATCTGAAAGAGACAACAAGGAAAACCAGTCAAACAATTCAATTAAACAAATAAAATGAAGAAAACTAAACAGAAAGAAGAGAAATAAACAAATACTAATAAAATGAAAGTAAAAATAATGAAATCATAATAATACAAATAATAACATGCAAGTTCTGTAGAATAGCAAAGTGAAATTTGTTTCAGTTTCTTTGTTGTTGGAGTTAACCTCGCATTCCCTCTTTGGGTCTGTCTCTGGACCTTTCTCAGCTCCAGATCTTATTGTCTCATTTGGGGGAAAAAAGCCTGTTGCTGTCTTTAAACCCACCAAGCCAGTTCTGCTGGTATGCCTGGATGCCTCAGCCTGAGAGGGTCGGGCTTCACTTTTCTCCCTTCCTATGGTTTTGCTAGGATGGGGGCCAGGCCTGGGCCCCAATATTCACAGTTGCCCAGCCTCCAATTCAGGTTCTCCATGTGCTGCTGAGCCCCTACTGTCCATCTGTTCCAGGCCCGTACTCTTAATTCACCAGCTGTGCTGCACATGAAATGCACTAATTAGGGGCAACTCACACACCACCTTCTGCCTCTTTGCTGGCCTAGGTGTTGGGCACTCTCAAAGTCTCTTCAGGGTAGTTCAGCTCCCCCAGCGAGTTAAATCTTTTGGGGACTGCTAACCCCCTGAGTCCTGCAGCCCTCCACAGAACAGTCTGTGCAGGGCACCCCATCCTTCTTCATGAGCAAGCTGTGGTAAGCCAGCAGTGGCAAGAGTCAGCTGCAGTGCGAGAGTTCCTTAAACCAAGACTGAGAGCCTTTTTTTGAATAAAATCCTCTTGTTTAAGCCCACTGTTCTTCATAAGCGCCCGACTTTTCATACTGCCCAACTTTCTAAACAGACCGGAGACTATCCAGGTCAGGGGTCTGTCACAGCTCAACTCTTCCCTCTTCTCCAGGTGTCCCCTGGCTCTCCAATTTCTCTGGTAATGACCTAGCCAGCATCCACAGTTCCAGCAGGTGAACACTGCCTCTATGCTTCTCCCACTTCATTTTTATTCCCCATAGCAATGTTAGGCATTCAGGTCCATCCTGGTGCTGTTCTATCCTTGTTTGGTAGGAGAGGGAGCTGTTGATTTGGCTCTTCTCCAAGGATCCTGCAGCAGGCACCAGCTGGGAGCCCTAGCAGCCTGGTCCTCCAGCTGGTCTCAGAGACCTTACTGTCCCAACACAATCTCCTTACTGTTTTTCAATGTCACCTACAATTTTGGCCTCCAAACTTCACATAAACTGGGATCTACGTGCTATTTGCTCTGTTCCTCAGATTGGCTAGGTGTTCCACCTGTGTGGAGGGGGAAGTGGGATCTGCTCCAACCTACCTCACTGCCATCCTCAGCCCCCCTTTTGTCCTAATTTTAGGAAGAAAGCATTGTCTTTCAACATCAGATATGATTTTAACTGTAGGTTCTTCCTGTATGATCTTTAACAGACTGAAGAAATTCCCTCTATCATCATTTCTCTGGAGTTTTATGAATAATATATGATGAATTTTGTTAAATATTTCCCCAGAAGCTATTGAAATGTTTACATGGTTTTCTACATTATAATGTTAACATGACTAATGCATGAAGAATGATTTTGGTAGGATCAGAACAGAAATGTGCACCACCAGTCGAGATTTATTCCAGGTGAGAATGACTTTAGCTTATCTTAGGAATGATTTTAAGTCTGTTTTTAGGTAGACATTCCAGTACTTCCTGAATTAAAATGTAAGAGACATGAACAAAATTAAACATGAATAGAATCAAGGGTGGGAAGTGGGGATAGCTGGGGCAGGGGGAGTTGTGGGGGAAAATGAGGACAATAAAAAATGTGAAAAAAAGAAAAAGAGTCTGTAGCCTATGAACCACAGAACTTGAAAATAATACTCAGTAAATAGAAGCTCTTAAAAATATAAGGTTATATTTTGCTTGCTTGTTCATTTTTTTATTGACTAGGTTCCTGTTAAAGGTGAGATTATATGGTATTTGTCTTTCACTGTGACTAGAAGGGAGAGGGGAGGGATTACAAGGGAAAATGGTGAAGGGTTTGCAGGAACGATTATAAAGGACACATGGACAATAACAAGGTGGGTGGAAACAGGGAAGGGCAGTGGGGAGGGGTGGGGGGAAAGGCAGAAAACTGTACTCGAACAGCAATGAAACAAGTTAAAATGTAATATAAATAAAATAAGAATAAAATGAAAACTTAAAAAAAACATAAGGGATAAAGTATTGCTAGTACACACTTTCAGGTTCAGGTTCTAGGATATTTCTAGGGTAGCTTCCAGATTCTGCGGATGAATGGAGAGTCACTTACAGAGATGAAGAAGACCTCAAGTACATTTAACATTGTTAGGATTTGATAAATCTTCCATATTTATGAGGATCCTTGAGGAACAGTATACTTGGAGTTGGGAGAAGAAGACTGAAATCGATACTGACATTTGAGAAATTTATAGTAGCTGGTATTGAAACAAAGAAATTTTTTAAGTCAGGGTTTTAGGTATTCCTTAAACCAAAACTGAGAGATTTTTTTGAAATAAAATCCTCTTGTTTAAGCCCTCTGTTCTTAATAAGTACCTGGCTTTCACTAACCTGGTATTTTACCCCTTTTTTCAAATTCCACTTTCATTTCTTTAGCCTGCCTAAATTCTTCTTAAGCTTTATCTTAGCTAGATATATTGTCTCCAGAAATACCTTCCTAAACACTCTTTCTAAAGCTTAGTATATAACTGACACACTAAGCCAGGGAAAGAGTAAGGAGTTGTAGGAAGAACACAAACCCATCCATGACAGTCTAACATTTAAGAATCAGGTGGAAAAGAGCCCAGCAAAGGAGATATTTCACAAAAGTCATGAGATGTGTTACCAAAAGGCAACCTGCGATATGCTGTGTCAAATACTTCTCAGAAGATAAGTGAGAAGCACACTGAAAGTTGCCAAGATTCTTGCAATTAACTCTTAAACTGTATGTATGGGAAAAATAATTTAATCTTTGGCATTGGATATTTTGTATCAGGGCCTGGAATGGAGGCAAGTTCAATTTTTCTTTCCCCCATGGACGATTCACTTGTCCCAAGTAGCACTGTTTTGGGACTGTGACAATGACTTTGTGAGCTTAATAATGGGAAGCAAATTAAAAAGATGGAGAGGACTGCAATCACTATCTACAACTTTGTAAAAGATGAAAGATTCATACCTTCTGAGGAGAAACTTGAGTATACTACCTACAACTTTGTAAAGGTAAAACCAGTCTGCTTGGAAGATATTTTGTAGGTGAAATTCAAACAATATTTATACAACTCTTTCCTTCTAGGAAAAAATTAAACATGTGATAAAAAAATACTTAGGCACGAAAGAAGATTAATTAAGATAACTTTAGGGAAGTGAAATGATTTAAGTCAAAGATTTTAAGAACAATCTGACAGTAACCAGAGGAGAAGTGGGAGGTGATAATGAAGAAAAAGGATGAAGGGTTTTCAGAAACACTGTAAAGGACATATGGACAAAACCAAAGGGGGTGGAATCAGGGGAGGGAGGTGAGGATGGCTGGGGTGGTGGGGAGTGGTAGGAAGAAAATGCAGACAACTGTAATTGAACAACAATAAAATAAAAAATAAAAGAGTGTAGACTTTTTTTATATTTATGATTTCTTTTACTGAGGGAACCTGAAATCTTACTTTCCTTCTGTGATACATTTTTAATTAGTCACCAAGATCCAAAGAAAGTGAATACAAATAAACACATTCCATCATGTAGGATTTCTATTATAAATAAATCTTTGGAGACTCTGCCTTCTACTCTATGTTCACAATATTCAGACTCTCTGGTATCATAATATTAAAACCTGACAAGGTTTATTCAGCTCTTTCTCTTTTCAAATACAGATACAAGGGAGTAGCAATTTCAGTGTCTGGGAGATTGGTGTTTGCAGAGGCTTACATATTCCATAAATGTTTAATTTGCTTCAAGATGAATGGGCAGTCATTTTTACTAGTATTTGCCCTGGTCTCAGGATTTCTGTTTCAAAGTAAAAGGCATTAGCATACTTATGAAATATGTCCCAATGCTCATTGTTTTCAATGTCTGAAGTATCATAGGAAGCAGATTTAGATAAATGCTTTAGAGTTATTTTTCATGAAAAGAAAAGGCACATACTAAACATAACTATTTATGTCTCTATTTGAGTTATTAATTTAATGGCATATATAATCTATAACTAGCTTCTTTGGCCCTGGTGGGGCAACCTTGAATCGCTGAGGTGGTAATATTTGACACATAATGTAAAATTTGGTCTGAACATGAGATATACTTTTAAGAGCCCTGTCAGCAATGATGGTGTAATGGGTATTTTCCAGAGGCTGCTAACTTTCAGACAAAGCCCCTGATTTATGTCTTGCAGCCAGTCCCCATCAGGCACAGAGACATCAGGCAGGTGGGAGAGCTTCCAAGGAAGATCAACCATGCCCCTTTCTGCTGCTTCACACATATGGCGCCTCTGTGTGCCATGTGTTGGTCATGTTTTTAATTTATTTGTTTTTAGCATTTCTTAAAAGACAGAAAACTGTACAAGATCAACAATTAAAGTAAAAATTTAAAAAAAAAGAAAATAAAATTGACATCAATTCAGTTATTGATTTTTAAGTCTAAGTTCCAACATCTCCCTCCCTGCCCCTGGGTAGGTAGCACCCCTGTGTACCCTGCACAGGATCTGCTTTTCCTCCCTGGTATCTGACACCCATCCTCTGTCTATGAAAGGAACGTCCAAGCACTCAGTGTGGAGAAGTGGATGTTAGAGGTGTTAATTATTAAGTTTTTTAATTGTTTACAGTGATCTTTAAGCAATCTGAGTTTTCCTAAGTACTGTGGACATGGTTATAATCATCAATAGTAATAATTCACTGTGTTGGGCCATAGCCTTCGTCTTTGTATTGGAGCATCTCAATCTTCCTCTAATGCTTTTGAGTATGTTTTCAGGAATTTCTGAAGCTGTTTCAGGAAGTGCTTAAGTTATGCCCACCTCTTTTGTGATGTTTCTTAGCCATCTACCGCTTAATTATTCATTTATTGATTCAACAGAAATCTATTAAGTATCACATAAAATCTTTAATCATTTTTCTATGTTCTAGCACTTAGCTTACATCTGTCTCATGCTCAGCTCAAATTGCTTTCATGCACCATCAAGAAGAGAAGCCAAAAACTACTAAAACAAACAAAAACAATATTCTCACTATTTTATGTTTCTGTATGTCACATTCCAATTCATGATTAAGTATTTTTACTTCCAAAATGGACAGCATAATTTTAAGAGCCATAACTTTTAGATCAGAGTATCCAGCTAAGCCTCCAGTGAAATTCACAGGATAGATATGTCTGATGAGCTGGTGGGTTCACATCTTCTGGACAGTCCTCATACATACAAACTTTATTGTTGAAACATGCAAAGGGTAATATTTAATAAGATTCATTCCTATTCCCACAATTGAATTCATTATAATTTTATATCTCAAAAAACTGATTTTAAAAAGCAGTTCTTAAAATGGTAATTCAAATTATTTAAATTCTGATTTTGAGTCTGCCACTGATCTGAAATACAAGGAAGGAGTGTAAACATTTCTCGTCTAGACTGTATTTACTTAAAATATGCTAATAGGGGGAGGGGAGATGGTGGAGGAGTGAATGGAAGTCACACTAACCTCCTCCCAAGACCAATCTGGAATTACCACTAATTTATGGAGAAATCACCCAGAATAAACAACTGAGCATCCTTATAACCTCAGACAGACAAAAGAATTGCTTCAGCACAACCTGTCTGGTAAGGAATGTGGCAAAGACTTGAGAGGGCTGGCTGGGCACCCACAGGCAGCAGCACCAAAAGGATAATTAGGCTGGATCCCACTGAGAAGAATGGAGTCTAAACCCTAAGCTAAGATTCCCAGCCTAGAGCACCAGAACCCTAAATGTACACAAAAAACAAACAGCAACAAAAGCAACATGGCGGCTCTCTGCCGTAGATGGATGGCTGGAGATGCAAAGAACTGTTTAAAGGGCCAACACACAAATTTTCAATTGCAGCTACTTACCTGGGCTCTGGCAAAGGTAGGGGCACAGTGGACAGGAAATGCCTGGGACAGAAGCTTTGGGGAGAGAACTGAAAGAGTAGACACTGGGATCCCAGTACTGAGACGTCTCCTAGGCAAACCACTCTCCCGATTGGCAACAGCCTAAGGGGAAACAATAGCCCCAAGCCCAGGAGGGATGCTGCCCTGGCTTTGTAGTGATTAAACCTGACTGCTGAGTGCACAGTGACTAGATTAATAAGTGAAGGAGTCAGCCACAGATAGTAGATCCCTGGAAAAATAAGGGGGCAGAATGGTCTAGAGATGCTTGAGGAGAAATTGGGGACAGAAGCTTTGGGGAGAGAATAGAGAGACTAGCTGCTGGGATCCTGGCACTGAGTCAACCTCCATAAAGTAGCAGCCAACCTGCTCAGGCAGACCACTCCCCCCACCCCCCGCAGCAGCTACCTGAGGGGAAATAATAGCACCAACCCCAGTAGGGATCCTTCCCTGTCCCTGCGGTCCTTAAACCTGACTGCTGAGGACAGAGTGACTAGATTAACAACCTAAGGAGACAGCCACAGACAATAGATCCCTGAAAGTCTCCAACTGGTTGCCTAAGGTCAGACAGGGCCAATATCTGACATCACCAGAGGTGGATACAGAAAGGAAAAAAATAGTGATAAATATTAGAGACTACTGAGATGAAATCCACTGTGGTCTTCTTCATGATTTGCAGTATTTTCTTTCCTACATAGCTTTTTTTTTTTTCTTTTTTTTTTAATCAGTATTTTTTAATTGTTGATATTGTACAGTTTTCTGTCTTTTACCCCGCCCCAGCCCACCACCCCAGCCCTCCCCACCTTCCTCCCATTTCCACCCCCCCATAGTTTTTGTCCATGAGTCCTTTATACTTGTTGCTCTAAACCGTTCCCCTTTTCCCCTGAAATTCCCTCCCCTCCCACTCTGGACACTGTCAGACTGTTCTCAAATTCAGTGTCTTTGTTTATATTATGCTTGTTTGTTTGTTTTGTTGATTAGCTTCCTGTTAAAGGTGAGATCATATGGTATTTGTCTTTCATTGCCTGGCTTATTTCGCTTAGCATGAACATCCATTTCTTGTTCAAGAAATTTGTGCATATTTAGAACTAGATTTTATACTACAGTTGATTTCAATTCACATATTTTGCTGGTCCTTTCTCTTACCCTACTTTACTTTCTTCTTTCCTCAATTATTTTCATTTCAAATTTTGTTTTCTTTCTTGCTATACCTTGTTTCCATTCCACACTTTCACTATTTTTCTCCTGCCCAGGCAGGCAAAAACAATTTTCTTGTCAACAGTAATCTCACATCCTTTTCCTTGGTATTAAAATACCCATGTTCTCACTCCACCTTTAGCGATCTTTGCTGGTTGTTTGTTGGTAGGGTAGGTTTTGCATTTTTTTCAATTTTATCTCTAGACCTTCACTAATTTTGTATTTCAAATATTAAATTTTACTGGTCCCCTCAGCTACTTTTTGTTTGCCTCAAATTTTTAATTTTGCCTTGTATTGGCCTGTGTTTTTTTTCTTTTTTTGTTCTTCAACTTCTCATTCATCCTGCCATTTTATTTTTACTTGTTCTCCTTTTTTCTTTTATATTTTTCTTTTTGTTTCAAATTTTAATTTCCCTTGTCTTAGCCTGCCTTTTGTTCCTCACTCTTAGTGTTTCATCTCCCTTTATTAATTCAAAATCACTTCACATTCCTCTAGATATGATATATCTTAAGCTTTTATTTGCTTCTTTTTTTCCCCTCTTATTCCCATATTATCTGTGTTAATTTTAGCTCATTTGTTATTTATAGTGTTGTGGTGAATGTTTCTCTCCAATCTGTTTCCTATATTTTTATTATTTATTTACTTTTTTCTCCCTTTTCCTTCTCTCTTTTACATTTTTATTTTATTTTATTTATTTTATTTTATTTTAGTTTAGTTTATGTTTAAACCTAATACTATACACTTCACTTCTCATAGTCCATTCCACATTCTTCATTCCCTTTTTAACTCATGATGTAAATTTTACTTTCTCTCCTAGCATTGCTCCAAATCTCAACTTTTCTTAGTGTTTCACTCTCACCCCTCTCAACATCATTTTTCTTTCAGTAGGTCATCTCATATTCGCTCTTCTTGCTTATAATACTCTTAATCTATTTACACTCTTATTAATACTGCTTCATTTGCTGTTGACAGTGGGATTGCTGGGTGGAGTTACTTTTGAGGGTAGGAGTTTGTTTCCTAAGCTTTGTAATTTTTTTCTGGAAGCACCTGCACTACAGCAAACAAGACATGGTGGAGGAGTGACCCACAGTCAACCACCTGGAGGAAAGGACCTACCAAAGAAGGACCCAACAACAATCAATACCAATTACATCCAGAGAACCAACATAAATGGCATAAAGGGCATCCCATGAACATCAAGTTCATGAGATCAAGGGTACTGCATCACTCTGTCTCACAGATCTTTTACAATAGGAACCATACCACAAAGTCAGGAAGTCAAAAGAGATCAATTAAAGAAGCAGAAGCAAACAAGAAGAATCTCACAAACAATGGGGAGACAAAGAAACAATCCCTCAATCAAAAGAAAAGGAGAAGTCCCTAGAAAGAGTGATAAATGAAATAGAGGCAAATCAACTATCAGATATTGAGCTTAAAACAATGGTTATAAGGAAGCTCAATGAGCTCACTGCGAATTACCAGAAACTACAGGGAAACTACAAGGAACTTACTGAAAACTGTATCAGCAGGAAAAAATACAGACTAACAATCAACATGGGCCAAGAAAAAATGAAGAATACGATTTCTGAATTGAAGGACATGGTTGAAGGAATGAAAGGCAGGCTCAATGAAGCATAAGATTGAATCACCAAGCTGGAGGACAAGGTAGAAACAAACTCCTAGAAAGATCAAGAAAAAGAAGAAACACTCAGAAAGAATGAAAATGGTTAAAGGAACTGCAGAACAACATAAATGTAATAATATTATGATAATAGGAATACCAGAAGGAGAAGAAGAGGAACAAGTAATAGAAAACCTGTTTGAAAAAGTAATGATAGAAACCTTTCTTAATTTGATGATGGGAATAGTCACACAAGCCCAATTAGTACAGAGGGTCCCGAACGAGAGGAACCCAAAGAGGCCCATGACAAGACACATCATAATTAAAATGGCAAACATTAAAGACAAACAGAGATTCTTAAAGGTAAAAGGGAAAAACAGGAAGTAACATACAAGGGAGCCCTGATAAGGCTAGCAGCTGACTTCTCAACAGAAACATTACAAGTCAGAAGGAAATGGCAAGAAATATTCCAAATATGAAAAGCAGAGGCCTGCAAGCAACATTACTCAACTCAGCAAGGCTCCCAATCAAAAAGGGAGGTGAAATAATGAGCCACCCAGATGAAAAAAGACTAAAAGAATACACCTCCAATAAACCAGCATTGCAAGATATGCCAAGGGGACTGATTTAAGAAGAGGAAAAAAAAAGTGAGAAGAGAGGAACACAGGCACAAAGGTAGTAAAATGGCAAAGAATAAGTACCTATCAATAATAACCTTAAATGTAAATGGATTAAGTGATCCAATCGAAGAACATAGGATAGCTGAATGGATAAGAAAACATGACCCACATATAAGCTGCCTACAAAAGACACAGCTCAGAAAAAAAGACATACACAGATAGAAAGTGAAGGGTTGGAAAAAAATATTCTAAGCAAATGGATATGTAAAAGAAGCTAGGGTAGCAATACTCATATCAGATAAAATAGACTTCAAAATAAAGGCCATAGTAAGACACAGAAAGACACTTTATAATACTCAAAGGAAGAACCTATCAAGGAGACATAAATATACATATATATGCACATAACATAGAAGCACACAAATATAGAAGGAAAATCTTGGAGGACTCCAAGAAAGATATAGACAGCAACACAGGTATACTAGTGGATTTTAACACCCCAATGTCACTGATGGATAGATCTTCCAAACAAAATATCAAAAAGGATATTGTGGAACCTAATGACACATTAGATGAAATAGACATAACAGATTATACAGATATAGATATGTAGATATATGGATATATATAAAGAACCTTTCATCCCAAAGAAGCACATTCTTTTCAAATGCACATGGAATGTTTTCAAAGATACACAAAACAAACTTCAACAAATTCAAGAAAATTGAAATCATGTCAAGCATGTGTTTTTTGTTTTTTTAACCACAGGAGCTTGAAACTAGAAAATAATCTCAAAGAAAAAATAAAAAATATTCAAACCCATGGAGATTGAATAACACTCTATTAAACTATGAATGGGTTAAGAATGAGATCAAGAAAGAAATCAAAAGCTTCTGGAGACAAATGAAAGTGAATATGCAACAGTCCAAAACATATGGGACACAGCAAAGGCAGTATTGAGAGGGAAGTTCAGCAATATAAAACTATAAAGAAAAGATAGAAACATTTCAAATAGACAGCCTAACCTTATATCTATAAGAACTGGAGGAACAAGAACAAACAGAGCCAAGAGCAATTAGAAGGAAGGAAATAATCAAGATAAGAACAGAATTAAATGACATAGAGACAAAGAGAACAATTTAAAGGTTCAGTAAATCCAGGAGCTGGTTCTTTGAAAAGATAAACAAAATGAACAAGCCTTTAACCAGATTCATCAAGAAAACAAGGGAGAGGACCCAAATTTTAAAAAAATCAGAAAACAAAGAGAAATTACAACTGATACCACAGAAATACAAAGGATTGTAAGATATTACTATGAAGAACAATATGACAAGACATTTGAAAACCTGGGTGAAATGGACAAATTTCTATAAAAATATTATCTTCCAAAATTGAATCAAGAAGAAGCAGAAAGCCTGAACAAACTGATCATAGCTGTCAAAATTGAAGCAGTAATCAAAAAACACATTACACAAAATTCCTGGGCTGGACAGTTTCACGGGAGAATTTTACAAAACATTTAAGAAAGAGCTAACCCCTAAACTTCTTGGACTATGTGAAAAAAACTCAAGAAGAGGTAAGATTCCCAAATTCGTTTTATGAGGCCAGCATCATCCTAATTCCAGAACCAAATAAAGACACAACAAAGAAAGAAAACTTCAGGACAATATTGCTAATGAGCATAGATGCTAAAATTTTCAACAAAATATTGGCAAACCACATCCAACAATACATTGAAAAGATCATACACCGTGACCACATGGGATTCATCCCAGGGATACAAGGATGGTACAATATTTGCAAATCAATAAATGTAATACATTGCATGAACAAAAGGATAGACAAAAATCACATGATCATATCAATAGATGGAGAGAAAGTATTTGATAAGGTACAGCATCCATTTATGGTAAAAACACTCAGAAAAGTGGCCTCCCACTTTATACAAGGCCATATATGGTCTCAACAAAATAAAAGCCATATATGAGAAACCTACTGCCAACATCATACTCAACAAGCAAAAACTAAAAGCTTTCCCACTAAGATCAGGAAGAAGAAAAGGATATGCACTTTCACCACTTCTATTTAACATAGTATTGGAATTCCTAACCACAGTGATCAGACAAGAAAAGGAAATAAAGGCATCCAAACTGGAAAGGAGGAAATAAAACTGTCATTTTTTGTTCATGACATGATACTGTACATACAAAACCCTATCAACTCCACCAAAAATCTAATTGACCTAATAAATTAATTTGACAAAACAGCAGGATACAAAGTCAATATTCAGAAATCAAAGGCATTTTTGTACATCAACAATGAAATATCAGAAACAGAAATCAGAAGAATCCCATTTGCAATAGCAGTAAGAAAAACAAAGTACCTAGGAATAAACCTAACCAAGGAGGTAAAAGACCTGTACTCAGAAATCTACAAAACTCAGAAGAAGGAAATTAAGGAAGACACAAGTGGAAGCACACACCATGCTCACAAATTGGAAGAATTAACATCATCAAAATGTTCATACTACTCAAAGAAATTTATAGATTCAACACAATCTCTAATAATATACCAACAACATATTTCACAACTATAGAACAAAGATTTCAAAAATGCGTGTGGAACTACAAATGACCCTGAATAGCTACACCTATTTTAAGAAAAAAAGAACAAAGTGGAAAGGATAACAATACCTAATATTAAACAATGTTTCAGTGCCTCAGTAATCAAAACTGTCTGGACCTGACATAAGAACAGACACATAGATCAATGGAACAGAATAGAGAGCCCATAAATAAACCCAAGTCTCTATGGTCAATTACTATTCAACAAAGTTGACATAAGCATAAAATGCAGTAAAAGTGTCCTCTTCAACAAATGGTTTTGGGACATCTGGACAGCTACATTAAAAAAAATGAAAATGGACTGCCAGTTCACACCATACAACAAAATTAACTCAAGATGGATAAAGAACGTACATGTAAGTCAAGATACCATAGAAGTTCTAAAAAAAAAAACATAGGCAGGAAAATCTTAGATATTCCATGCAGCAATATTTTCACCAACATGTCCCCTAGATAAAGGGACAAAAAGGATAGAATAAATAAATGGGACTTCATCAAAATAAAAAGCTTCTGCATGGTTAAAGAAAACATCAGCAAAATGAAAAGGGAAGCAACCATAGAGAAAAATATATTTGTAAGTGATACCTCAGAGAAGGGTTTGATCTCCAAAATATATAAAGAACTCACATGACTGCACATGAAGAAGATAAACTATCCAATTAAATATGGGCGTAGGATCTGAACAGACACTTGTCCAAGGAGAACATACAAAGGACCCAGGCACATATGAAAGGATGCTCAGCATCACTATCCATCAGAGAGATGCAAGTTAAACCCACAATGCAATACCAGTTCACACCAGTCAGAATGGCCATCATAAACAAATCAACAAACAACAAGTGTTGGAGAGGATATGGAGAAAAGGGATCCCTAGTGCACTGTTGGCGGGAATGCAAACTGGTGCAGCCACTGTGGAAAACTGTATGGAATTTCCTCAAGAACAAAAATGGAATTGCCTTTTGAACTGGCAATTCCACTGCTGGGAAGAATCCTGAAACACCAATTCAAAAGAACCTGTGCACCCCAATGTTCATAGCACCACAATTGAAAATAGGCAAGTGCTGGAAGCAATCTAGGTGCCCATCAGTAAATGAATGGATCAAATAATTTTGGTACATTTATACAATGGAATGCTGTGTAGCAGAAATAAAGAAGGAGCTCCTACCCTTAGCTAGTGGATGGATGGAACTGGAGAGCATTATAATAAGTGAAGTAAGCCAGGTGAGGAAAGACAAATGCCATAGGATCTCACTTGTAAGGGGAACCTAATCAACAAAACAAACAAGGAAGCAAAATACAACAGAGACTTTGAAATAAAGAACAAACTGACAGTAACCAAAGGGGGTGGGGGAGGAGGGTAATAGGGTAAGAAGAGAAGAGTCCTTAGGAACATGTGTAAAGGACACATGGACAAGCCAAAGCAGGGAAGGATTGAGGGTGGGAAGTGGGTATGGGCAGGGTGGGTAATGTGGTGTTGGCAAAATGGACACAACTGTACATGAACAACAATTAAAAAAGGAAAAAGAAAAACATGGTAATAATGATAAAGGATGAGCTTTACACAATGGAGTGAGAAATATGATTTTGGTGCATAATTTGAGCTAGAAGAGGTTCGTTCCTAAGAGCCACTGCTAACTGAGTGAATGTTAAACAGGCTAGATTTTCTCTTTTTCCTGACTGGAAAATGTAATGACTCGTACAACTTTGTGGGGAGGGAGGGAGGGAGGGAGAGAGAGAGAGAAAGAGAGAGAGGGAGAGAGAGAGAGAAAGATAGAGAGAGAGAGAGAGAGAGAGAGGAGAGGCCTATCGGTAACTTAGTTTTGCCTTGCTGTGCGATTTGAGATTTTGTTGATTTTTCATAGGCCTGGAAATTTTCAATTGTATTTGGCATATTTTGAAAATCATGTTATGAACTCCTTGGTGTTGTTTAAATTCTATGGATGTTTTGCATTGTAGCAGGTGATCAATATTTATGGGTTCTGGCCACACATCTAACCTACCTCCTAATGTCAATTCACTTCTCAATGTTTCTTCCGTGCTGTTTCTTTCTGTCTGTCCATCATTTGCTGGGTATTCCAGGACTGGAGGAACAGTCTGTGTCTCTGTGAAGTCCGCACAGACTGCTGTTTAAAATCCCATCCTTCACCATCATGTGAGCATTCATATCAGAGGTAAGCACAAGGGAATTCATAGGAAAATCATGGCTCCGTTTTCTGACCTCCTTCCTTTTTAAGATCTCTTTTGTTCTTTCATATTCTCTTAGAGCTCTCCTCCTCATTCATCTCGTGAGAAAGCTGAAGCTTTATTTACCCTCTCTGCCAAATTGTAACACCACTGCAACCACATCTGATTTAAATGACAAGAGGACACCCTCATTCTTAGGACCACGGCTGCTCTGATCAAAGAAGTTTTTGTCCTTTGGAGTCTCAGGTGATACTGGCTTACACTACACACATTAACTTCCTCTTTCCACTCCTCAAACAGAACTAGAGGACCACACCTGAACATCCCTCTTTCCACAATGATATCTGCTTCCAGGTTTCAAGCTCCTCTGAGACCAGTCTGGGAAATCTCGGAAGGAATGATACAAGTAATAAATCACTGACATTTGAGTAGTTTTCATATTCTGAGCTTCCCCAAGTCCACATTCTGGCAGGTAATTTTTGTAATCATCTATTAGCTGCTTTATGCATCTGTCCATATTCTAGCATGATTTTCAGTGGAGGAATCATGATAAGGAGCTTTATCTTGTCTGAAATTAAACTTACTATAATTATTTCAATTTAAAAACAATAATTAATGTTAATATGTCTTGGAATTCCTTGCAAATAGCAGGGGTTTAGTGCTTTTTAAACAGCATTTAGCTGGGTTATAGAAATGAAAATATTAAATTACTACTCAGGTTATTGAATCTCTTCCACAGCAGACTTCCCAGCTTAAATGACTGGAACCCCATGTATAAAATAATTGCAGTGTGTTCCATCTGATGGACCTCATTTTGGACGACTGCAGCCACAACACTCAAGGTTTAGTTACTGTGTGAAAGTCAAGTGAAACAACATCACCCCAAAGTTGAAGCACATGTTTGAGGGATGTCACTGAGCAGCCATGAGGGCAGTGGCCTGTCACAAGTTACTCTTATCCATGAGGAAATAATTTATTTTATTTACTCATTTGAGAGAGAGAGAGCGAGATCAATTTGTTGTTGCACTTATTTATGCATTCATTGTTTTTTTATTCCTGTATGTGCCTTGACCAGAGTTTGAACCCACAACCTTGGCATATCAGGATGATGCTGTAACCAACTGAGCTACCTTAGGGATTAGAAATTTATCAAACAAGCAAATCCTAGAAAGCTATGGATATGTGGCATCAAAAACATTGTGATTTTTTATGGAAAATGGTGCCACATTATTGTTGTCAAATATGATACCAAGATCACCCCAATGATATTCAAAGAACATTTTGATTAACTTTGCCCCAGAGTGTAGACTGTGGATGATAGAACCAATGAGATTATTGCCACATTCTTGCCAATGACATCTGCTGCACTCGACATCATAAGGGTGTTTCTCACTAGGGTTATTTAAACATGCTTTACTTTTGAAGACCTTTTCAAGACCTACACACTGGGCTCTTCACAGACAGGAGGTCTGATGGAGTAAATCAGAACACTGTCAGAGTCACACAAGAAAGTCACATTTTTCTTTGCTGCCTCAACACATGTCTTTATCTGGAACTCACCTCTGCAGTCACTCAGAATTCCTCGGACTTTCCTAATAAGACCAATCAAGGTTCCAGTATGTAAGCATACCTAAGCGATGCACGGTTGACCTGGGAGGACATTGCAGGTCCATTTTAGCTTCCCAAGCACCTCAACAAGCGATACATTGAGTAACTCAAGGTGTTATTTCAGGATATTACTCAAATAGGGCACAGTCTAGCTTCTCTAGCAGGTCACCCTCCCCTCTCTGTCATGTGGGAAGCTGGACAGTCACCTCTCACACTCCTTCCAGGTGAGCTTCACCATGCCCTTAAGTTACGACCAATTTCCTTCCTGCCCTCCATTCTAATTGAAAGCCTGGAAGCTCTAGAGTTTTCCAGATTCTGCTCAAACTCTCTCCATGCTGCTGTCAGAAAGGGGTTTTATCTGATGCTGGGAACTAACACAATCAAAACACCTCCCTGGTATGCAGATGACAGTGATGCTGTAATGGCACTTGTACTGGAACTCCATGTCTTGCAAACTGCAAAATCCATTGACATAGCAACTTTGTGTTACAAAGTAATGTGAGGATCAACATTAAATCCCTAACAGATGTAAATATATGTGAACCCAGTTTAGGGTCCACACACAACCTGCCAGTTTTGAGTTTTTTTCCTGACCCCAATGTGACATACCCTGGCTCTTCTTAGTGACCCATAAGCAAATGTTCATCCCAAGACCTCACAGAGGCAACCTGTGTCTCCTGTAAACCCAGGTGATCTGCAGAGTCTGCCACACACTAGTGTAAGCAGAACAAAGGGAGCACAGGAACTAGTGCTTGTGACAGACTGAGGCTGAGAACTGACATATATCTCTCCACCTGAGAACTCACATTTCTGCTGGCAGCACTGCTTGCATTAGCACCACCTTCTCCCCTCCAGTGCATTTATGATAGATATAAGTATTCAGTGTGTTTCACTAAGTTAAAGTGTGCCAGTACTGATATTGTGGCTGATGGCACCTCACATTTGGATGGCCTGTAAGCTGGTTTTATGCGGTATTTTTCTTTGCAACTACACAAAGCCCTAAAATATCTGTGAGATATGGTTTCTCCTCAGATGAGAATACATTTTTTTGGCCATGCAGACTTTGTATTAGCTACAGACATAGTAAAGCAGACATAGCACCTCCACCACTTCTCCCTGGGAAGCAACACCATTGTCCTCAGTTTACAGAAGCATCTTCCAGGATCTTTGTGTTGCTAATTGAGTTAATAATGAATCAGAGAATGATGGGAGATGGGTCTGGGTACGTTTTTATGTAAAATAAATAATTGGACATCTCAAAAAACAAGAATTATTTTTTGTTATTCTGCCTAAGCCTTGTGCAGAGAATATTCTAGGGCTTTTAGTCATAAGATTTATATGGTATCTATAAGACTCTAGAACTACATCCATACGATTTGAACAAGTTCTCAAAAGCAATATTCTTTGCTGAGCAGGTTTCAGAATTTTTCCAACTCCTACAAGGCTGGGACAGGGTCTGCATAGTTTTCTGTGACACCATGTAATACGCTGTACACAATTAGGTGCTCAGGAGAAGTTTGTGCAACCATGTATTTCTGTGACATGCCTGAAGACTGTCTAAAGACTGAAGATTTTTAACTGTGAATAAAAATGCACAATACCAGCTCAAATTTATGGCTATTTCAACTGCTTTGCTCTTGCCTTCAAAATAAAAAAGATATTTTATAACTAAGTAGATATTTTCTTTTTAATGGAAAATATAAAAAGCTGTTATTATTGAGTCTTAAAACTGCCTTGAGGAACACCTGTTTATGATGAAATCTGAAAGGCTGGGTTAGTTATGGATGTGGATCTGTAAAAAGGGTATTCCCTGTCTGCCAAGACCCTACAGATAAGTTAAAAAGTGTTAAGTGGTACAGACATCTCTGGTACTTGTGGGTTTGGTTCTAGGACCCCTGCAGACACCAAAATCTGCAGAGGCTCAGGTCCCTTGTATAAAATGGTGTAGTGTTCACCTACAACTTAAGCACCTCCTCCTGTCTACTTTAATCATCACTAGATTACTTATAATATCTAATATGATGCAAATGCTGTGTAAACAGTGGTTATACTTTATTGTTTAGGAAATAACAAAAAAGTCTTTAAGCATTTAATACAAATGCAAGTGCACATGAGCAATAATGTAACTTTTTTTCAAATATTTTTGAACTGTGGCTTGTTGACCACACAGATGCAAAGCACATAGATGTTGGACCTGTGGACACAAAGGGCTGACTGTATATGATTAAAGGAATTAGTTGTATACATATCTTTGGAAAGGAGATGAAACGGTGACTGGAGTTGACTTTGTATGCTCAGAGAAGTTGATTTATTAAAGTAAGATATCATTTGGTATTTTCTTAAAGGATGCCAAAGATTTTAATAAACTAATAGAAAAATATATTGAGGTGGGTGTCCTCAGATATCAGAGTATACAGGTGAGAAGTAATTAAAATAACTCTCTCTTTTTATCATAGTTTTTTATCAGTATTTTTTAATTGTTGATATTGTACAGTTTTCTGTCTTTTAGCCCGCCTCCAGCCCACCACCCCAGCCCTCCCCACTTTCCTCCCATTTCCAGCCCCCATAGTTTTTGTCCATGTGTCCTTTATATTTGTTCCTGTAAATCCTTCCCATTTTCCCCTGAAATTCCCTCCCCTCCCCCTCTGGTCACTGTCAGACTGTTCTCAAATTCAGTGTCTTTGTTTATATTATGCTTGTTTGTTTGTTTTGTTGATTAGGTTCCTGTTAAAAGTGAGATCATACGGTATTTGTCTTTCACTGCCTGGCTTATTTCGCTTAGCATGATGCTCTCCAATTCCATCCATGCTGTTGCAAAGGGTAGGAGCTCCTTCTTTCTTTCTGCTGCATAGAATTCCATTGTGCAAGACTCTAAGATGACAAGCAAACCAATTAAAAAATGGGCAAAGGATTTGAACAGACACTTCTCCAAGGAGGGCATACAGAGGATCCAGAGACACATGAAAAGATGCTCGATATCTCTAGCTATCAGAGAGATGAAAATTACAACCACAATCAGATACCACTTGACACCAGTCAGAATGGCCTTCATAAACAAAGCAACAAACAGCAAGTATTGGAGAGGTTGTGGAGAAAAGGGGACCCTAGTGCACTGTTGGTGGGAGTGCAGATTGGTACAACCACTATGGAAAACAGTATGGAATTTTCTAAGAAAACTAAAAATGGACATACCTTTTGACCCAGCAATAAGTCTCTTTTTTAATATAGAGTTTTTAATACCCAAAGTATATTATTATATATTAACACATTTGGCACCCTGTGACAGGCCTAAAGTATGTACCTGTACATATGTATAGGCATGTATATACAATATACTTACATACCTAAAAAGTGAATGTATGCACTCATTCAAATATGTTCATATATTATGTATTATATATATAATAATTACAATAGAGTAATTTTATAGGCATGAAGTTTCAGGGTAGTAGGAGGCAGTGAAGAGACTATAGAATATTGATCTCTAATCTGTTTTACTGCTTATTAGTTATCGCTCCACAGATACCTCAATGCTAGTTCTTTAACTTCAGTTTTATCATTTGTAAAAAGTGAATAGTAATAACTAAATAAATTCATGAAGTTCTATGAGGATTGAGGGAACATGTGTGGGGCCCCTGTCTTGGGCGCCAGATATGGGGGGGCTCTGCCCACAGAGCCCCATCCCTCAATCATGGATGAAAATGAAACTACCATATGATCTGCTTGGGGAGGAAAGGTGGACAAACTCTCAGAGGAGAATGACCAAGCCCCTTCCTCACTAGACTTTTATTGGGTTCCAATACACAGCAATACAGGTTTAACATGTCAAAGAAATCTGAGGGTTTAATCTGAGTCAGTGTCTGTCAGGAAAGGGGGTTGCCAAACTTTGGGAGACATACTCATTTCCTCCTTGGACCCTCATCATTTAAATGAGTGCACTCTTAACAAAGCAGGTTTCACAGGACTTTAGGAATTCTTTCTTATGCCCGATCACCCAGGGAACCATCCTGGCCTGCACAGGGCTGCACCACTTGCCCTCATAGTTTCAGGCTTTAAGCCGATTAGGAAGCAGAAGGCATCTCCCAGACAGAAATGAGGACTCGGGCTATGTCAGAATAGCCGGAGGGCAAGGGTCCATCACATCCTCTTCGCTGCACCCTGCCCCCCCAGTCCTTCCATGAGGGCCTCCCAAGTGGTCTTGTCTGGCTTAGGTTGCCCCTCCCATGAGGAGTCTTACCCGTCATTGACTACCAACCAAGCAATGGGGCCAGAGATGGATGAGGCAGAAGCAGCACACCTGCCAGGGAGATAAGCTTTGTCTCCTTAGTAGGTCACGTCCTCTTGACAGAACACACCCAGATGAAGTGGGTCCCTAGGCTCTTACACAGCCCACCATGGGGTGAGGGTTACAGCTCCTGAAACCAAGCTGAACGGTCAGCAACAGGAACACAAGGCTAAGAAAGGGTTAATAGAAAAGCCTGGACAAAGATGATACTTCACTTCTTTTTGATTATGGCATTGACTGGTTCATCATTTATTCATTCATTCATTCATTTAAATAACCAGGCTGTAATTCACTCCCAGAACACTTGCTGCCTGCTTTCTGTGTGCCATATATTGTTTTAAGAATTAAAATTTCCAAACTGAGCCAGATAATTTCCCTTCTCTAGGAAATTTTCATCTAAACAGATCACATTCCTTTCAATTATTTTGTAGTTGCTTTTGGGGTCTTTCTTTTTCTTCCCATTTTGCATATGAAGAACCAGCCTCAAACTCATGCCATTAGCCAGCTGAATCCATCCAGAACACCATGAGCTGCATCAGATAGGGACAATAACTGCTTGCTGTAGTGACTATAATAACTTCAGTGAGACACAAAGTTTAGAGGTCTTAAATCTCACAATCTCCAAGTTAAAGACTTGGGCTCCCGAACTTGCAAAGACAAGCTTCTGTGTTCAAGAAGAGTAGAAATTGATTACAACATATATTCTTATGATTTAAAACATTTTTGAACTTAACATAGATTTATTCAAGCTACTTAATAGAAAAGGAAAAATAGTTGCTTTGAGAGAAACTGAAATAATGACTCCTCAGAAACAAAATTTAAGTAATTTGAATTAGAAATATAGTAAAAAATGTATACAAAGAGACAAAGATTAACAGGGATTAAGATAAAATTATGGTATACACTAACTATAATAAAATATGCAACCTACCCCATAATTCTTTCTGCAGCTCTGTTTTTAACCCACAAAACCTTAGTCTACTTTCCCCTATGGATCTCTCTGTCTTACCAAAGTCATATATGGACCCACTAACATCACATTACACACATTAAGATAATGTCCTTTCCTTGATATGTATCAGAGTACCTTGCAAAGTAATAAATTAAATTACCCCATGCATTGCTTGTTTTCTATCTTTAATTTGTATATTTGTCAAGACATACTTACTCAAATGTATTTCTCAGAAATTGATTTTTTTTCTGTTGGAAATAATATAAGTTCCACAGTTACCAATGATTTGGTTTTCTGTACCTTTATGGGAATCTGATACAGAGAAGCAACCAGGATATTGGGATACAATAACAAAATACATCATTTGGCCTCTAATTTTTAGTAAAACCATGTATGCTGCTGATGAACGCTGATAACCTGAAGTACAGTGTGACATTGTAAGTTTGGGTTTAAAGACAGATGTAGAAGATATAGTCATCCCTTCTGGTATACTCTGCTGGTCAACAGATGGAGAGAGGTGACTGCATTATACAGTGTGGTCCAACTAGTCAAGCTTTCTGAAGATGTGAAAGAGAAGAAAGCTCTCCTGTTCAAAATAATCACATATTAGAAATATTTTTATTACATCATTTGAAGAACAAACAAAGTGGGCTTCCCTAATATGTTTTATGTTTAGCATGACATGAAAAATTGAAGCTCAGAATAGACTATATCTCTAGGCACAGCAGCAACTGCTTTTTAAGGGAAGCAGGTCTGTTTCTGAAAACATTACTCAAAAACTTTAAAATCCATGCTGGCATTCTTTATCTACCCTAATTAATTCTTTCTCTTAGTTGATCAGACTCTGAAACAGATGACTGGTAGAATGGGTTAGAAAAGGAAAATTTTCACCCAAGGAAGTATTTGCGCATGTGTATGCCTGCACATGTGTGTCTCTCTGTGTGTCTCTGTGTGAGTGTGTCTGCCTGTGTGTCTGTGTGTCTCCCTGTATGTGTCTGTATCTCTATGAGTGTAGTGTGTGTCTGTGTGTAAGCTCTCTAGTATAACCTATAAAGCTTCTTATTTATCTATCCTCTTCTATCTTGCCTAATGGAATGCTTTAGATGTAAACAAATATAGCAGTCAAGCTACCTTTATGTTTTTAAGATTTTACTTATTTATTTTAGAGAGAGGGAAACAGGGAGAGAATAAGAAGGAGAAAACTTTCAATGTACAAGAGAAACACCGATAGGTTGCCTCTCACACACCCCCAACATGGAACCTGGCCAGCAACCCAAGCATGTGCTCTGACTGGGAACTGAACTGGTGACCTTTGGTTTGCAGGATGACACTTGACCCACTAAGTCACACCAGTCAGGACATGCTATCTTTTAATTCTTATCTTACTTATCTACCTCTCCACAAAGAATGTTTTCTTTGAAGATAAAATTATATGCTAATATATATTGTCATATATATATTATATGACTAACAATATGTTAAAATATAAAGTGTAATCCTTTCAACATTCAAAAAATAACTACTGAAAAAAAGATTGTTGAAGGAGTGAATGCACAGAATAAAGTAACCAATAGCCAATTAGTTTTGGTTGATTTGAACTACACTGAACGAACCAGCAGTTGAAGAAACTGATTGTATAGTGAGTTTTACACAGAAAAGTATATTTTACAGTTATTTTACCATATGAAGTTTTTGCTGGGCCACTTTTTGAGGTGCATTCATGTTAGACCAGCAATTTAAGATTGGTCAAATAATGATTGAATATTAAAGAACAGACACAAAGAGTTAGATACAAATGCATATTTAGGCAAATTAAAGTGACAAAAGAAAATCATTTTAATTCTATATGAGAATTTTGAAATAATGAGAAAACTTAGATTCAAAGAATAAAGAAAAAATCAATGCCAGATCATTATTTTCCATAGATTTTATATACTACCAACCATGAAGAATGATGCTCCTTACACCAAGTTCTGTTAGTTCCAAACAAGGGAGAGAGAGAGAACAAAAGAAAGAAATATAAGCTATGACATGGGCCCTACTCAAGGAGCTAAGGTGGCCACCTATGTCCCAACACAAAGAAGCAACAATTCATGAAGTAGCCTGGGGTCAGACAATCCATAACATAAATTAACTTTTATGGAAATTAACAGACTAGCTCCACATTAATATAAAACATGCACCTTGCATTGTTTTTTGAACCTGTGGTTGATGAAGTTTACTAACATCTGGGTATACCTGAAGACCTAATCTTAGTGAATGAACTAACTTTCTAAATAAACCACTTCATGTCTTGAAAGAAGCATAAATTTTGGTTTCCCTTAGGCAGTGCCTCATCTGTTCCTGGAAAAGGATTAAATATACCACCTTCACTGATAGAAATGCTGTTGTCTTTCAGTAACAAGTAAGATCTTTGGAGACAATATTCCAGCTCAGAAGAGGAATATGCGAAGAGGCACAACATGGTGAAGCCACATAGGTCTGAGCCAAGCCAAAGCATTGGGAAGGACACATGCCCTCTTTGAGAGTACAGTGAATGATCTAAGGATCAAGATCTAAGCTGATTGCTATGTATAATTTAAGTAGAAACCTGAGAGAGTCTATTTGGAGGTATAAAACTCAACATAAACAAAACAAACTTTCTGGATACTCTGCACAATCCACCTCAGGGACTGCACCACCATCTATACAAATGCTAAAATTAAATACTGAGAATAGTTTTTGAGTTGACCCTTTATTTTTTCCAAACTATCAAATCTATAAGCAAATCTTATCATTTTACCTTCACTATATATCCAGATTCAAGCCATTTTTGTTCATGTCTGCTGCTAAAATCTGTATTTAAGCCACTGTCATTTTGTCATGGATACTAACATAATAGCTTCCTAAATGATCTTCAGCCTACATCCTCCCATGCATTCTTTATCACCAGGCAGAGTGGTCTTTTAAGCATGTAGATAAGCTCATGTTATTACTTTGCTAAATATTAACCAATCTTCATAGCATAGTCAAACAAAATATGTGGTTGGCCAAAAAGTCCATTTAGTTTTTTCTATAAAATAAAGGGCACATTTTGCATTTTAACAATAACTTTATTGATTTGGCTATTTTGATTATGTCAACTACCTCCTGCATGGTATATCCTTGATTGTTCTCAATTAATGTCTTGGTTTGATTGCTATCAATTTCAACTGGTCTCAACCATGGAACACCATCTAGCAAGAAAACTCCAGCATGAAACTTTGCCAACAAATTTTGATACATTTGATCAGTCACAGTACCTTCTTCATAGATTGCACAAATATTGTGTTTCAGTTGCATTTTCACCTTTCTTGAAATAATAAAGAATAATATGAAAGTCACCAGAGGGGAGAGGGGAGGGAATTTCAGGGGAAAAGGGGAAGGATTTACAGGAACAAGTATAAAGGACACATGGACAAAAACTATGAGGGGTGGAAATGGGAGGGAGGTGGGGAGGGCTGGGGTGGTGGGTTGGGGTGAGAATAAAAGATAGAAAACTGTACAAGATCAACAATTAAAATAAAAATTAAAAAATAAATAAATATAATTCAAGGTAAAAAAGAATAATATGGAAAAATGTTGCTTATTTTCTTCCATCTTCAATATTAAAATGGCTACACAAAAATTTACCAACTTCGTTAAGTTTTTTTAAGTGCACACAGATGTGACATCTGTCACAATAAAATATAATAAGATTGTTTTCAGTGAAGTTAAAGACAACTAAGCATAATTACAACTATCTTACAGTGGAATGAATGAACTTTTTGGCCAACCCATTACAAGGTTTTTCACCATCTGATCTACCTCTGAGACATTCCTCACATTCTATCATATCCTAACACCATTCTGTTCCTCAAAACATACTAAGTCTGTGCCCAAGTAAAGCAGACTATCAGCCAGTTGTTTTTATCTTTCTCAGAAAAAGAGTTTTAAGATCAATTAGTTGTGCAGCAAATATGTTTATAGCAAAGATGGGCACAGTGGAAATTCTGGACTCAGTTCGAAATTTTCACTGTGTCCATCCTTGTTATAAACAGTTTTTGTGTGTGTGTGTGCTCAAACATGACTGTTTAATAAAAGAAACATGGGTAAAAATGGAGGCAGGGAGGCAGTTAGTATGCTGTAGAAGAAACAGCATAGAAAGGCTGTAGAGAATAAAAGAAGAATTTGGGGAAACAGTGGTCCATCCAGTTTTTTCCTGGGATTTCATAGATGCATAATAAAAATGGAAACCAACGGTTTTTTAGAAACTGATTTTACAGGCTTCTTACATGATCTCCATTCCTCATTTTATAGATGAGGAAGCCAGGGGTTATGTGACTTGCTGATAGTTAAAACTTGGAAAACATTAAAACTCCTTCTGATAATGGTCAAGTGAACTGCTATCAGACCAACCATTTCATAGAAACAATTAGGGACTCAGAATAAAATGTGAAACACACACCCACTATAAACAAAAGCAGGGCCAGTATTGACACCTAGAAAAAAGGAAAAGATTGGGTAAGTCTCTGTATTTATGTTCAGATCCTTAGAAAGAAAAATAAAAGAGTGCTGGAAATGGTGACTATGGGGGAAAATATTAAAGATTTTGTATTATGGTTTTTAAAATAAATTACTATTTAAAACAAATATTATAATATTGCATAGTGTAGTTTATGAAGTCTGTAGATGGGATTCATATGATAATTTCAGAGAGTAAATGATCTCTACATGTCTCATGCTTTAGGGTAATATTATTTTTTTGTGATGATCCTAACTTTTTAATGACACAAGTCACAACTAAAAGTAGGACAGATGATGACATTTGATGTATTCATGGCACTGATGCTATGCAGCCATGAGAATGACAGATCCCCAGTCTCATCTTCAACAGCACAGTCAGGCTAACACTGTTTGGTCACCACAGTTGGACCACCACGGTCCAGTCACCACTGTTGGGTCACTGTGGTCAGGCCTCACACATAGTTATGAAGAAAAAAACTGGTCACAAAAGAAGACACATTATGAGAGTCCATGTGCATAAAATCTGCTAGTAGAGGACAATTTTTTAAATAACCATCATTGTTATTATCAATTTTTCTTGAGCATCCAAAGGAAACATAGACTAACTTCCCATGGTAACCAACACAATTTTGTTAACTGAATTGTTTTTTTTTCTTTTTTTTTCCATTTTTTAAATTTCATTTTTAATCAGTATTTTTAAATTGTTGATATTGTACAGTTTTCTGTCTCTTACCCTGCCCCAGCCCACCACCCCAGCCCTCCCCACTTTCCTCCCATTTCCACCCCCCATAGTTTTTGTCCATGAGTCCTTTATACTTGTTGCTCTAAACCGTTCCCCTTTTCCCCTGAAATTCCCTCCCCTCCCCCTCTGGTCACTGTCAGACTGTTCTCAAATTCAGTGTCTTTGTTTACATTATGCTTGTTTGTTTGTTTTGTTGATTAGCTTCCTGTTAACGGTGAGATCATATTGTAACAAATTTATAAAACAGGACAATTTTAAGATAGTTTTTAATTGTTTTTTTATCGTCACCCAAGGATTTTTTTCATTGCTTTTCAGAGAGAGGAAAGGAGAAAGAAAAACATTGATGCAAGGGAGAAGCACAGATTGATTGCCTCCTATGTGTACACAGACTGGACACTATATACCAGGACCTGGGATCACATGTACCTGGATGGGGTATTGATCCTGCAACCTAGGTGTGTGCGCTGACTTGGAATAGAACTCATAGCCTTTTGGTTACAGGATGCCACTTCAACCAACTGAGTCACACTGGCCAGGGCTTTGTTTTAAGGTAGTTTTTTCTTTTTAAAGAGATGTTGTGAGTAATACTTCCCAGTACCCATCATTATGTAATTCTATATAATTTATGGAAATTTGATTTACTTGGTAAGGAAGCCAGGATTGTGTTTTCCCTATGAACCAATTTCCCAGTTCCCTGCAATGATCTGGTTGGAACTCTAGAGTGTCCTTGAATGGCTGTGCTCTGTGTGACATGAGTTCTTATTCTAGAACTGGAGCTAATTCATGGGAGATGATATATGTAGGAGACTTGGAAGATCTTTCTATTAGCTTCCTCATTAGGGAACAGTACAAATACAGTAAGTCTGGATTTCAGAAAGACTCTTATCAGACACTTATCTGTGTGAGTTCAATGCAGAAACAGACTGAAGAGCAGTCTCTGAGTCTGTAAACAGCCCCCAGAGAGAGTTGATCACTCCTTGTTTTATCAGTAACTAACTAAATTGCTTATAAAGTATCACATTTCATGTGTCTGCTGTGTCACACACTCTTCTGAGCAGTTTGCATCTGACCTCATTTAATGACAGTGTCTGTGGAAAAGGGACTTCAGCACATGAGTCAAGTATGTGGTGAACTGTCAGAATAGATAAGGGGGAAACTGTAACTGGAGAATTTTTTTTCTCTGCTCCCTGGAAGACTGAGCTGCAATGCGGGTGTCTTGAGTTCAGGAGATATCCGAAAGATGGGCCACAGGAGTCACTGGCTGAAACGGCATCCATATCTACATCCACATCACATGGGAAACAGGCAGTGGTTGGTGGGGTAGCGTGTGCTCAGCTCTCTGGCAATATGCTCATTACAAAAATCATGAGGACACATGCTAGTTCCTCTGGGACCCATCCTATGGTGATCACCACATACAAGCTCTTCCCTCAGTGATAAGGGGCATATGAAGATAAAAAAAATGAAAGCAACAACATAGCACCAACTGAGTGACAGGAAAGCACAAGAGAAATGGAGGGGATGCAGAAACACAATAAAGAATGACCTGGAGGGAGGGGTGCTGAGTCGGGAGGAGTCCTGGCTTTTAGTTCTTATCCATCTTCCAGTAGGAACTGCTCTGTCTCTGCCAAGCAGCATTCTTTGTGGCAATGTCATCAGTCATGGATCTGAAGGACATTTCTGAGAACTGTCAAGTGTAACCTATTGCCCTCCCCAAGAGAAGAACCCAGCCATGACCACAGATAGGGAAATCCTGCTCTGCCTGTATATTCCAGTGGAAGATACAGACTTTGCTAGATTCTTCACTTGCTTTACATTTTCATATATTACCCTGAACACCCTGCAGATGATGAGTCTCAGAGTAAGGTGGGTGGGCCAGGAGGAGAGCATCCCAGTCACTTTTAAGAAAGGGTACCAGGTGGAGATGTGGAGAAACCAGATGTAGACAGGCCTGACACCCCTCATGAGAGTTGTAGAGGAAGCCACAGCAATTTCTCGCATGTGGACTTGAGTGTCAGGTTTGATGGCCATGCCTGGAGTGACATAGAGAAGGCTGGAACTGGGGGATGATGGAAGGTAGACTTTTGGGTCAGAGACAGAGCCTGGGTCTCTAAGAGTAAATGGAAAGTCAGCACTGTATGTGAGCTCAAAATTGAGGAATATTTTTGGTGGAAGAGGCACACTGGGGGTCATCTGCTAGGGAAATGAGCAGGAAAGGTTTCCAGAAGCCAGTGGAGAGTATTTCCTGAGCAAGGGAGTCATCACCTGTGCCATATGCTGATGAGAAACAAAGTAAGGAGACACAAAAAAGAAACACTTCACCACACATTTGGACCTATGCATGTCCCTGTTGATCCTGGAAGGGGGGCCATCGGAGGAGATGTGGGAATTAAATGAAATCTTTTTTTTTTTTTAATTTTTATTTTAATTGTTGATCTTGTACAATTTTCTGTCTTTTACTCCCACCCCAGCCTGCCACCCTAGCCCTCACCACCTCCCTCCCATTAACACCCCCCATAGTTTTTGTCCATGTGTCCTTTATAATTGTTCCTGTAAACTCTTCCCCTTTTCCCCTGAAATTCCCTCCCCTCTCCCCTCTGGTGACTGTCAGCCTGTTCTCAATTTCAGTGTCTTTGGTTATATTATGTTTATTTGCTTGTTTTGTTGATTAGGCTCCTCTTAAAGGTGAGATCATATGGTATTTGTCTTTCACTGCCTGGCTTATTTCACTTAGCATGATGCTATCAAGTTCCATCCATGCTGTTGGAAAGGGTATGAGCTCCTCTTTCTTTCTGCTGCATGGAATTCCATTGTGTAAATGTACCACAGTTTTTTGATCCATTCATTTACTGATGGGCATCTAGGTTGCTTCCAACACTTGGCTATTCTAAATTGTGCTGCTATGAGCATAGGGGTGCATAGGTTCTTTTGGATTGATGTTTCAGGGTGTTTAGAATATAATCCAAGCAGTGGAATTGCTGGGTCAAAAGGTAGATCCATTTTTAGTTTTCTTAGAAAATTTCATACTGTTTTCCATAGTAGTTCTACCAGTCTGCACTCCCACCAACAGTGCACTGGGGTCCCCTTTTCTCCACAACCTCTCCAATACTTGCTGTTTGTTGCTTTGTTTATGAGGGCCATTCGGACTGGTGTCAAGTGGTATCCCATTATGGTTTTAATTTGCATCTCTCTGATAGCTAGCGATATACAGCATCTTTTTATGTGTCTCTGGATCCTCTGTATGCCCTCCTTGGAGAAGTGTCTGCCCAAGTCCATTGCCCATTTTTTAATTGGGTTGCTTGTCTTCTTGGAGTGGAGTCATGTAAGTTCTTTATACATTTTGGAGATTAAACCCTTGTCTGAGCTATCATTGGTAAATATGTTTTCCCATACAGTCGGTTCTCTTTTTATCTTAATACTGTTTATTTATTTATTTTTTTTAGCTGTGCAGAAGCTTTTTATTTTGATGAGATCCCATTTGGTTATTCTTTGCTTTATGTCCCTTGCTTTAGGGGACATATCAGTAAAAATGTTGCTGTGTGAAATATATGAGATTTTCCTGCTTGTGTTCTCCTCTAGGATTTTAATGGTGTCATGGCTTATATTTGAGTCTTTTATCCACCTTCAATTTATTTTTGTGTATGGTGTAAGTTGGTGCTCAAGTTTCATTTTTTTGCACATAGCTGTCTAGTTCTCCCAACACCACTTGTTGAAGAGCCTATTTTTGCTCCATTTTATGTTACTGCCCCTTTTGTTCAATATTAATTGACCATAGAGACTTGGGTTTATTTCTGGGTTCTCTGTTCTGTTCCACTGGTCCATGTGCCTGTTTTTATGCCAGTACCAGGCTGTTTTGATTATCACATAAACAAAAGCAAAGACAAAAATCACATGATCATATCAATAGATGTGGAAAAGCTTTTGATAAGGTGCAACACACATTTACGATAAAAACACTCACCAGGACTTCCGGCCAAGATGGAGGCGTAGGCGGACACACTGTGCCTCCTCTTACAACCAAAATTAAGGACAACAAATATTTAGAAACAAGAAAACAACCAGAACTCATAGAAAATTGAACTGTACGGAAGTCCAACAACCATTCATCCAGACCGGTAAGAGGGGTGGAGTCGCATCAGGAAAAAGTAGAGGTGCGGACCCAGGAACGCAAACAGCAGCTGCTGGCAGTTCCCAGGTGCACAGGCGGCAGCTCGCGGTTCCTGGGCACAGGGGAGCAACTGCACAGACCCAGTGAGGCCACACAAGGCGGCTGGCTGACCAGGTGGTCCCACATTCCTGCACGCAGACGGTCCAGGCACAGGGGAAGTGGCGGAAAGGACTGAATCCAGGAGAGAGCAGAACAGGTTCCATTCTTCCCTCTCCGACCCCGCCCCCACCTATAGTGTCACAACCCAGTGACTGGGCTGCCCCACCCTGAGGAACACCTAAGGCTCCACCCCACACTACGTAATAGCCGCGACCAGACTAAAACCAAAACAAAACAAACAAAAACACCCACCAAAAATGGCTCAAACCGGAGACCAAATGAAATCCCCAGAGCCACCTCCTCTAAGCCGTGAAGAGATAGCCAACCTATCAGATGCACAGTTCAAAGCACTGGTCATCAAAATGCTCACAGAATTGGTTGATTTTGCTCACAAATTAGATGAAAAAATGCAGGCTACAATACGTGAAATGAAGGAAGACGCATGGGGAACAGATAGAGATGGAAGGAAAACTGGGACTCAAATCAATGGAGTGGACCAGAAGGAAGAAACTAACAACCAAACAGAAAACGAGGAAGAAACAAGAATTCAACAAAATGAGGAGAGGCTTAGGAACCTCCAGGACATCTTTAAACGTCCCAACATCCGAATTATAGGGGTCCCAAAAGGGGAAGAAGAAAAGCAACAAGTGGAACACTTATTTGAACAAATAATAAAGGAGAACTTCCCCAATCTGGCAAAGGAAATAGACTTCCAGGAAGTCCAGGAAGCTTAGAGAGTCCCAAAGAAGTTGGACCCAAGGAGGAACACACCAAGGCACATCGTAATTTCATTAGCCAAGATTCAAATGAAGGAGAGAATTCTAGAAGCAGCAAGGGATAAGGGGACAGTCACCTACAAGGGAGTTCCCATCAGACTGTCAGCTGATTTCTCAAAAGAGACCTTCCAGGCAAGAAGGGGCTGGAAAGAAGAATTCCAAGTCATGGAAGTCAAGGACCTACATCCAAGATTGTTCTATCCAGCAAAGCTGTCATTTAGAATGGAAGGGAAGATGAAGTGCTTCTCAGATGAGATCAAGTCCAAGGAGTTCATCATCACCAAGCCCTTATTATATGAAATGTTAAAGGGACTTATCTAAGAAAAAGAAGATAAAAATATGACAGTGAAAAGACAGCAAACTCACAGCTATTAAGAACCACACCTAAAACAAAAGCAAACTAAGCAAACAGCTAGAACAGGAACAGAATCACAGAAATGGAGATCATATGGAGGGTTAGCAACAGAGGAGTGGGAGGAGGAGAGAGGGGGAAAAGGTACAGAGAATAAGTAGCATAGATGGTGGGTAAAAAATAGACGGGGGAGGGCAAGAATAGTATGGGAAATGTAGAAGCTAAAGAACTTATGACACATGGACATGAACTAAAGGGGGGAATGTGGGTGGGAGGGGGTGTGCAGGGTGGAGGGGAATGATGGGGTAGAAATGGGACAACTGTAACAGCATAATCAATAAAATATATTTAAAAAAAAAAACACTCACCAAAGTGGGAATAGAGGGAGAATTCCTCAACATAATAAAGGCCATATATGAGAGACCTACAGCCAACATCATACTCAATGGGCAAAAACTAAAATCTTTCCCACTAAGATCAGGAACAAGAAAAGAATGTCCACTTTCACCACTTCTATTCTATATAGTATTGGAAGTCTTAGCCACAGTGATTAGACAAGAAAAAGAAATAAGAGGCATCCAACTCAGAAATAAGGAAACAAAACTGCCATTGTTTGCAGATAACATGATAGTGTACGTAGAAAATCCTATACACTTGGCCAAAAAACTGCTCAACCTAATAAATGAATTTGGCCAAACAGCTGGATACAAAGTCAATATCCAGAAATCAAAGGCATTTTTGTATACCAACAATGAAACAGCAGAAGCAGAAATCAAGAAAAAAATCCCATTCAATATAGCAAAAAGAAAAATAAAATACCTAGGAATAAACCTAACCAAGGAGGTAAAAGACCTGTATGCGGAAAACTACACAACACTGAAGAAAGAAATCAAGGAAGACACAAACAAATGAAAGCATATACCATGTTCGTGGATTGGAAGAATTAATATCATCAAAATGTGCATACTACCCAAAGCAATTTACAAATTCAATGCAATACCTATTAAAGTTCCGATGGCATATTTCACAGACATAGAACAAACACTTCAAAAATTTATATGAAACCACAAATGACCCAGAATAGCTGCAGTAATTTTGAGAAAGAAGAGCAAAGTAGGAGGGATCACAACACCTGATACCAAACTGTATTACAAGGCCACTGTAATTAAATGAAGTCATTGAAAGAATGTGAGGTGAGAAAAGACTGTAGTAATCGGTATTTCTTTGAAAAAGTCTGTTTTGAAGACAAGCAGAGAAATAGGCCATGGCTGCGTACCTGCAGGTATTGATGTGCTTTGTGTACAATCAGTGGTGGGGCATCCTGCTAGGACCACAGGGACAGTGCAGAGATGGATGCAAGTCCCTGCCAGGATGGAGGGTGTGACTGTAGTGGAAGCATGAGTTCACAGGGCAGCCAGTGTAAAGGCAAAACACTGATCTGTATGGGATGATAAGGGAGGTCACAGACACAGAAAACCTGGGTATTTTCATGACCAGAGAATGTGGGGCTCCCTTCTCTTTGTTTAATGTAGGATTTTTTTATGGCTGTCACCTCCCCTCAAAACATAGCCTTGTTCTGAGGGATCACTTTGGGTTCAATTCAAATACCCTGAATAAGCCACTGTAGTGTCAAATAGAGAACCACACACTGGCTTTCTCTGTTCATAAGGAGGTTTCACTGTTCATAAGGAGGTTCCTTCATAAGGACCAGAGACACACCTGCTGTTATGCCACATAGGCAGCAGGGTGAAGAACATGCAACATTAGGGATGCAAACAAAAAAAAAAAAAAGACTTTCTCATGAAAAGGAAGGATTTCTTAATGATGACAGAAGACAAAACTACTATTTAGGGCTGTGCATTTAATGGAGAGAGAGATTAGTCTAATTTAGTATAAATATAAGCAGGGCATAGGGTCTAAAGATATTTGAGCTGGTTAAACTCATGGAAACCTCTTTTACAGACAAGCTCAGCTGAGTGTTTGAGAAGACTGGGGATGTGACTATGGCCCCTTTCAGTTCCAAGATACCTGAGATTCTGTTGTAAAGAATGGGACCCTGGAATATGGGAAGTTATAGTGACCATCAGAATTCACATACTGATGGAATTATGGAAAAGAAAGTATCTATAAATTATAAATACTTTACAGAAGAAGGCATCATTATTCAGAAACTGCTCTCTTATATTTCACCTCCTTTGACTCAGCCATTCCAGGAATTTATGATTATTATTATTCCCATGTTCAAAAATAACAAACTAAAACCCTGAAATACTTTTTCCTCAAGTTCACAAATTTATCCCTGGAAAGCCAGAACTGGACTTCTAGTTTTCCATGATCTGGCATAAAACCCTATTTTTATTGATCCAGCTGTTAACTCCTTGGAAGAAAAGTGAGAATTGGCTTATCTTTTACTTTGAGAGGCCAGCATCATGTCTGGAATTGTTAGTGCAATTGGCATTGCTAAAATAATAAACACAGAACAATGTGATAATAAACTATCACCTCTAAAATAATTTCCTTTTTATGAATAAGAAGAGTGGCATTGAACTACAAAAAGATTGAACTTTGCTACAGTATTTCATCTGAAATGTATCCCTGCCAAATACAGTGGTCATATGGGGTTCAGGGTAACTGGCTTTCATATCATGTCATTCAATAGGAGGCACCAGTGTGAATGACAAAACTTTCTTTTTCATCACTGTAAGAGCTTCAAGAATTTCTATTTCTAAGGTCTTCAGAAAAAAAGATGGAAGTATTTTTTTCTACCCACTGAGTCATGCTTACCCATCTTAAAGCCATCAGTGGCAATCACTGCCCTCAATGGTGCATGAATCAAAGTGGAAAAATTCTATCCAAATACAAATGGAATGTGTATGGATAAGTCTTGCTTTTAGAAAATGCAATGTGCTCTAAAAATCACATCTATGATGTGATTCCCAAAATATCACTTTGCTATAAGAATAATCTTTAAATGTTAAACTTTTTATGGAAGTTTACAAGATGTTGAGTAGAGAATATGAGATTAAAAATGTATATGGAGTATATGAAACAGAGTACATGTAATTTTTTATTTATTTAAACACATTTATTGAGTACTTCCTAAATGCCAACTCTCAATCACTACAGATATAATAGCAAGTACAATAAACTCTCTTTCCTCATGCCCATATTCTGTCAGAATTCATAGTCCATAAAAGCTCATAGTCTATCAGAGTTCAGAGTCCACCAGACTTCATAGTCTACCACAGATAGCAGTCCATCAGAGCTCATAGTCCATCATGACCCATATCCATCAGAGTTCATAGTCTAAGTTCACAGCTCATCAGAGCTCAAAGTCCATCAGAGCTAAAAGTCCATTAGAATTCATAGTCCGCCAAAGTTCATAGTCCATCAGACTTCATAGTCCATCAGACTTCATAGTCCATCAGATTTCATAGTCCATTGGAGTCCATATTTCATCAGACTTCATAGTCCATCGAAGTCAGAGCTCATAGTCTATCAGAGTTCATTATCCATTATAGTTCAGTGTTCATTGAATTTACTAGCCCATCATAGTTCAGAGTTCAGAGTTCACAACAGCACATAGTCCATCAGAGCTCCATAGTCCATCAAAGTTCAGAGTCTGTAAGAATCCATAGTTCATCATAGCTCTTACCCTTTGCAAAAGCATGGATGGAACTGGAGAGCATTATGGTAAGTGAAATAATCCAGGTGGTGAAAGAGAAATACCATATGATCTCACCTATATGTGAAACCTAATTAACAAAACAAACAAGCAATGAAAATACAACCAGAGACACTGAAATAAAGAACAAACTGACAGTGACCAGAGAAGAGCGGGGAGAGGGATAATGGGGAAAATAGGGGACGGCCATTAAGGAACACGTATAAAGGACACATGGACAAAGCCAAAATAGGTAGGTTCAAGGGTGGAAGTCAGGGATGGGTGGGGCAGGGGAGACATGGTAGGGTGAAAATGGAGACAACTGTACTTGAACAACAATAAAACAGAAGTTCATAGCACATCAGAGTACAGAGTCCTTTTGGGTTCATAGTCCATGAGAGCTCTTAGTCCATCAGAGCTCATCATCTATCAGAGCTTATGGCCCATCAGTGTTCATAGTCTAAGTTAACAGTTCCTCACGGATCATAGACCACCAAAGTTCATAGTCCATAAGAGCTCATAGTCCATCAGAACTCATAACCCATCAGGTTCATATTTTATCAGAGTTCACCATTCATCAGAGTTCATAGTCCATTAGAGTTCCTAGTCCATCATAGTTCATAGGTCATCAGAATTTATAATCCTTCAGAGTTTATAGTCTATGTTCAGTTTATCAGAGCTCACACTCCATCAGAATTCATAGTACATCAGAATTCATAGTCCACCAGAGCTAATAGTCCATCAGAGTTTGTAGTCCACAAGAGTTCATAGTACTTCAGAGTTTGTAGTCTAAGTTAATAATTTTCAGAGCTCTAGTCCACCAGAGCTCACACTGTATCTGAGTTCATAGTCCACAAAGTTCATTGTCTAAGTTCACTTTTTATCAGAGTTCAATGTCCATCAGAGCTGTAGACCATCAGAGCATCTAGTCCATTATAGTTCATAGTGCATCAACATTCATAGCCTATCAAAGGTCATACTCCATCAGAGTTCATAGTTATCAGAAATCATAGTCCATCAGAGTTCATAGTCTAAGTTCACTCTTCATTAGTTCATAATACATCAGAGTTCTTAATCTATCAGAGCTCATAGTCCACCAAATATCATAGTTCATCAAGGTTCATAGTCCATCAAAGTTCATGGTCTAAGTTCACAGTTCATTAGAGTTTATAGTTCATCAGACCTCATAACTCATCATAGTTAATATTCTATCAGAGTTTGTAGTCCTTTGGAGTTTATATTCTAAGTTCACAGTTTATCAGAGTTCATACTCCATCAAATCTCTAGTTCATCAAAGCTCATAGTACACCAGCATTCATAGCGTGCCAGAACTCATAGTCCATCAGATTTCATAGTCAAATTTCATAGTTCATGAAAGCTCACAGTCCATCAGTGCTCAAGCCCATAAAAGCTCATATTTCTCCAGAGGTCATAGTCTAAAAGAGTTCATAGTCCACCAGAGTTCATAGCTTATTAGAGTTCATATTCTGTCAAGGAAATACATGAGGAAGATGGATTCCCTCAGATAGTGAGAGGTGCCAGGAAGGCCATTAAGCAGAAAAAGTGAATGGAATATCACTGAGGGACTGGGTGAGGAAACACACTTCTGATGGGTGGTTAAACAGAACTCTCTGTCATGGTCACATTTGGGGAGAGTCTAACCAATAAGTGAATGAGTGTTAACCAGTCATGTGAAGCAAATCTCATTGACCCCACTCTCCTCACAGCCCTCTGGTCATTCCTAGTCAAGTGTGGCCTGGCTGGCTCTGTACTGTAAGGACCTAAGGCCAAAGGCACTAACATAACTATGGAGACACATCAAATTATAACCCTAAGGATTTTCTGAAATAAGAAGTATGCAGAAAGACATGGACCATAAATCCTCCTCTTCCTACACCCTTTTGAAATCTGTTTCCTTATCAATAAAATGAGATTGGACCAAAGGCTATTGGACCAACTTTTTTGTTGAGCAAAAATGTGCCTGCAAAGATCCCTCCTGATGATAAATTTCTCACTTTGGTTTTAGCTTTTTGTACATTTCTAAAAATAAGATCTACAATTTCTCATCAATTTATTTAAAAAATATATACAAAATGCATAATTCACATTCTCCATTTAAACCCTTCCCATTTGTATCTCTTGTTAATTAAACAATTTAGGTTGTGACTTTAAGTGTATAGAATTTTTTCTTCTGTCTGACATAGCTATTATAAACCAAAAAAGATTCATCTCCTCACAGGGGAAATATTTCCATATTGAAGATGCATGCCATAGAGGAGAAAATCAATCAGAGGAGTTCATCAGAGTTCATAGTACACCAGCATTTGTAGTGTGCCAGAACTATGAATGGAGGAAAAAATCAATACAGTAATTCCTGTTTAGCAAACTTCTTAATAAGAAACATCACTCATTATTAAATGTATGATATATAAAGTCATTAACAAAAGCTTTGCCATAGAAGGGTTATAATTCACATTTCCTTGCTTAAGATATCTTTTTAGAACTTAATTATCTGCATCTAATTTTCTCACAAACATACTTGGTATTTACCTGTGGGTGAGACAAAAGGTAAGCAAAAAAATTTGAATATAAATTGAATATTTTATTTTTTAATTAACTAATTTATTTTTAAATTACTTTATTCTTTTTTCTTTTTTTTAATTTTTATTTTAATTGTTGATCTTGTACAGTTTTCTGTCTTTTATTCCCACCACCTCAGCCCTCCCCACCTCCCTCCCATTTCCACCCCCTCATAGTTTTTGTCCATGTGTCCTTTATACTTATTCCTGTAAATCCTTCCCCTTTTCCCCTGAAATTCCCTCCCCTCTCCCCTCTGGTGACTTTCAGCCTGTTCTCAATTTCCATGTCTTTGGTTATATTATGCTTGTTTGTTTGTTTTGTTGATTAGCTTCCTGTTAAAGGTGAGATCATATGGTATTTGTCTTTCACTGCCTGGCTTACTTCCCTCAATTACAGTTGTCTGCATTTTCTCCCCAACCCTCACCCAACCCCAGCCAAACCCATGTCCCTCCCTTGCTTCCACCCTCCCCTTTGGTTTTGTCCATGTGTCCTTTATAGTAGTATAAAGTAGTATAAACTATATAGTATAGTTCCTGGAAACCCTTCTTCCCATTGTCCCCTTCCCCCTCCTCTTTGGCTATTGTTAGATTGTTCTTAATTTCAATGTCTCTGGGTATACTTTGTTTGCTTTTTTCTTTTGTTGATTATGCTCCAGTTAAAGGTGAGATCATATGGTATTTGTCCCTCACTGCCTGGCTTATTTAACATGGCATAATGCTCTACAGTTCCATCTATGCTACTGCAAAGGGTATAAGCTCCTACTTTCTCTCTGCTTCATAGAATTCTATTGTGCAAATGTACCACTTTTTTTTTTTCGATCCACTCTTTTGCTGATGGGCACTTCGGTTGCTTCCAGTACTTGACTATTGAAAATTGTACTGCTATGAACATTGGGGTGGATAGGTTCTTTTGGATTGGTGTTTCAGGGCTCTCATGGCTTTTTGATCCCAGCAGTGGAATTGCTGGATCAAAAAGCAGTTCCGGTTTTAGTTTTCTAAGGAAATTCCATACTGTTTTCCACACTGGCTGCACCGGTCTGCATTCCCACCAACAGTGCACTAAGGTTCCCTTTTGTCCACATCCTCTCCAACATTCCTTTGTTGCTTTGTTTATGATGGCCATTCTGACTAGTGTGAGGTAGTATCTCATTGTGATTTTAATTTGCATCTTTCTGATGGCTAGTGATGCTAAGCACCTTTTCATATCTCTCAGCCTTCTGTATGTCCTTGGATATGTGTCTGTTCAAGTCTTTTGCCCATTTCTTAACTGGGTTTTTGGCTTTCTGGAATGGAGTCATGTGAGTTCTTTATATATTTTGGAGATCAAACCCATGTCTGAGGTATTATTGGCAAACATGTTTTCCCAAATAGTTGGTTCTCTTTTCACTTTAATGCTGTTTTCTTTAGCCATGCAGAAGCTTTTTAATTTGATGAGGTCTCATGTGTTTATTATTTTCTTTATGTCCCTTGCTTTAGGGGACATATCCTTGAAGATGTTGCTGCATGGAATGTCTATTGTCCTGCCAATGTTGTCCTCTAGGACTTTTATGGTGTTATGCATTCTATTTAAGTCTTTTATCCACCTTGATTTATTTTTGTGTGCAGTGTAAGTTGGTCATCAAGTTGCTTTTTTTTTTTTTTTTTTTTTTTTTTTTTTTTTGCCAGTACCAGGCTGTTTTGAATACAGTGGACGTGTAATGCAGTTGGATATCAGGTATTTTGATCCCTCCTACTTTGTTCTTCTTTCTCAAAATTGCTGTAGGTATTCAGGGTCATTTTTGGTTCCATATAAATTTCTGAAATGTTTGTTCTATACCTGTGAAATATGTCATGGGTACTCTAATGGCAATTGCATTGAATCTACAAATTGCTTTGGGTAGTATGGACATTTTGATGATGTTAATTCTTCTGATCCATGAACATGGTATATGATTCCATTTGTTTGTGTCTTCCTTGATTTCTTTCTTCAGCATTGTGTAGTTTTCTGCATACAGGTCCTCTACCTCCTTGGTTAGATTTATTCCCAGGTACTTTTATTTTTCTTGTTGCTATATCAAATGGGATTTTTCCCCTGATTTCTGTATCTCGTGTTTCATTATTAGAGTACAAAAATGCCTTTGATTTCTGATTATTGACATTGTATTCTGCTGTTTGGCCAAATTCATTTGTTAGGTTAAATAGTTTTTTGGTGGAGTCTACAGAATTTTCTATGTACACTATCATGTCAACTGCAAACAATGACAGATTTGTTGCCTCCTTTCCAGTGTGGGTGCCTTTTATTTCTTTTTCGTATCTGCTTTCTGTGGCTAGGACTCCCAGTACTATGTTGAATAGGAGGGATGAAAGCAGGCATCTTTGTCTTGTTCCTGATCTTAGTGGTAAAGCTCTAATATTTTGTCCATTGATTATGATGTTGGCTGTAGGTCTCTCATATATGGTCTTTATTATGTTGAGGAACGCTCCCTTTAGTCCCGCTTTGCTGAATGCTTTTTATCATAAATGGCTGATGTACCTTATCAAATGTTTTTTTCCACATCTATTGATATCATCATGTGAAATTTGCCTTTCATTTTGTTTATATGATGTATTATGTTTTTCAATTTGTGAATATTGTACAATCCTTGCATCATTGGGATGAATCCCACTTGGTCACGGTGTATTGCTGGATGCAGTTTGCCAATATTTTTTTTGAGGATTTTAGCATCTCTGTTCATCAGTGATGATAGCCTGAAGATTTCTTTCTTTGTTTTGTCTTTATCTAGTTTCAGGATTAGGATAATGCTGGCTTCATAAAAAGAGTTTGGGAGTCTTCCATCTTCTTGAATTTTTCAAAATAATCTGTGCAGGATGGAGGTTATCCCTCCCTTAAACGCTTTGTAAAATCCCCCAGTGAAACCATCTGGTTCAGGCCTTTTGTGTATTGGAAGCTTTTTGATTGAAGGTTTAGTTTCATCAGGTATTATTGGTCTGTTGAAGCTTTCTGCTTCTTCTTCATTTGGTTTGGGAAGATTATATTTTTCTAGAAATTTGTCCATCTCATCTAGGTTTTGAAATTTCATGGAATATAGTTCTTCATAGTAATTTCTCACAATTCTTTGTATTTCTGTGGTATCAGTTGTAATTTCTCCTCTTTCATTTTTGGTTGTGTTTATTTAGGTCCTTTCTCTTTTTTTCTTGATGAGTCTGCATAAAATCTTTCAATTTTGTCTATCTTTTCAAAGAACCAGATCCTAGATTCATTGATCCTTAGAATTGCACCTTTAGTCTCTCTATGTTGTTTAATTCTCTTTGGATCTTGATTATTTCCTCCTTTCCACTTGTTCTGGGTTCTTTGTTGTTGTTCCTCAAGTTCTTGTAGGCATAGGGTTAAGTTGTTTATTTGAAATGTTTCTTTTTATTTTTTATTTTTTTAATTTATTGATTATGCTATTACAGTTGTCCCATTTTCCCCCATCATTCCCCTCCACCCTGCACACCCTCTCCCACCCACATCCCCCCCTTTAGTTCATGTCCATAAGTTCTTTAGCTTCTTCATGTGTCATAAGTTCTTTAGCTTCTACATTTCCCATACTATTCTTGCCCTCCCCCGTCTATTTTCTACCCACCATATATGCTACTTATTTTGTGTACCTTTTCCCCCTCTCTCCTCCTCCCACTCCCCTCTTGCTAACCCTCCATATGATCTCCTTTTCGGTAGTTCTGTTCCTGTTCTAGCTGTTTGCTTAGTTTGCTTTTGTTTTAGGTGTGGTTGTTAATAGCTGTGAGTTTGCTGTCTTTTTACTATCATATTTTTATCTTCTTTTTCTTAGATAAGTCCCTTTAATATTTCATATAATAAGGGCTTGGTGATGATGAATTCCTTTAACTTGACCTTCTCTGAGAAGCACTTTATCTGCCCTTCCATTCTAAATGAAAGCTTTGCTGGATAGAGCCATCTTGGATGTAGATCCTTGATTGTCATGACTTGAAATATTTCTTTCCAGCCCCTTCTTGCTTGTAAGGTCTCTTTGGAGAAATCAGCTGACAGTCTGATGGGAACTCCTTTGTAGGTGACTGTCCCCTTATCTCTTGATGTTTCTAGGATTCTCTCCTTAGTTTGAATCTTGGCTAATGTAATTATGATGTGCCTTGGTGTGTTCCTCCTTGAGTCCAGCTTCTTTGGGGATCTCTGACCTTCCTGGACTTCCTGGAAGTCTATTTCCTTTGCCAGATTGGGGAAGTTCTCCTTTATTATTTGTTCAAATAAGTTTTCCACTTGTTGCTTTTCTTCTTTCCCTTCGAGGACCCCTGTAATTTGGATGATGGGATGTTTAAAGATGTCCTGGAGGTTCCTAAGCCTCTCCTCATTTTTTTGAATTCTTGTTTCTTCCTTGTTTTCTGTTTGGTTGTTAGTTTCTTTCTTCTGGTTCACTCCATTGATTTGAGTCCATTTTCTTCCCATCACTATTGGTTCCCTGTGCATTTTTCGTCATTTCACTTAGTGTAGCCTTGATTTTTTTCATCTAATTTGTGACTAAAATCAACCAATTCTATGAGCATCCTGATCACCAGTGCTTTGAACTGTGTATCTCATAGGGTGGCCATGTCTTCATCACTTAGATGTATGGGCTCTGGAGCTTTGATCTGCTCTTCTGTTTGAGCCATTTTTTTTTGGGGGGGGGGTCTCATCACGCCTGTTACACTTAAGGGGTGGAGCCTTAAGTGTTCCTTAGGTTCGGGCAGCCCAATAGCTAGGTTGTGATGCTGTATGTAGGGTATGGGTCAGAGAGGGAACAATGGCACTTGTTCCTCTCCCCTATCTCTTGTATTTCAGTCCCTCTTGTATTTCAGTCTCTCCCTCCACTTCCCACAAGCAAATTGGGCTCTTCTGGTGCTTGTTCCCAGGTGGCTGGTCTTATGGATATTCTAGGACCCTGTGAATCTCTCCAACGCACTCTCCTGTGAGGCTGGGAGTCTCTCCCAGCACCTCAACCCCCATAACTGTTTTCAATCAGTGCTTTTAGGCTTTATTTCCCAGCACTGGGGCCCTGGGTTGCATGTTCTGTCTCACTCCCCATTTTTCACCTGGTTTATCTGAGCGTGAATGTGTGTTGTGGTCAGCCAGCCACCATGCACGCCTGGGGTTTGCAAGCCACTGCCTGCATGCCCGGGACTGCCAACCACCGCTTTTTCGTGCTGCGACGGCTCTCTGCTTGCCGCCTACTCCACCCCTCTTACTGGTCTGGATGAATGGTTGTCAGACTTCCTTACAGTTCAGTTTTTTGTCATATCCGGTTGTCTTTTTGTTTGTAACTTTTTGTTGTCTTTAATTTTGGTTTGTGCGAGGAGGCACAGTGTGTCTACCTATGCCTCCATCTTGGCCAGAAATTCTGTTTCTAATTACTTAGGTAGGCGTGCATTGCTATGAACTTTCCTCTCAGGACGGCCTTCATTCTGTCCCATAACTTTCGGGTTGTTGTGAGTTCATTTTCATTTGTTTCCAGAAACTTTGTGATTTCTTCCCTAATTTCATTCCTGACCCTTTCATTGTTTAATAGCATGCTATTCAATCTCCATGAGTTTGAGTGTTTTGGGTTTTTTTCCTTGAGGCTGTTTTGTAGTTTTAGTCCCTTGTAGTCACAGAAAATGCTTGATATAATTTCAATTTTCTTGAATTCATTGAGATTTATTTTGTGTCCTATCATGTGGTATCTTTAAAAACGTTCTATGTGAATTTGAAAAGAATGTACATTTTGCTTCTTTGGGATGAAAGACTCTATCTATATATCAGTAAGTCTGTTTCATCTAGTGCATTGTTCAATGCCACAATATCTTTGTTGATATTTTGTTTGGTAGATCTCTGCATTTTTGACAATGGGGTATCAAAATCTCCTTCCATAATTGTGTTGCTATCAATATCTTTCTTGAAGTCCTTCAAGATTTTTGTTATGTATTTGGGTACTCCTTTTTTGGGAACGTATATAGTTACAATATTTATGTCTTCATGGTGGAATCCTCCCTTGAGTATTACAAAGTGACCTTCAGGAACTCTCTTTATGGCCCATTTTTTTTGAAGTGTATTTTTTTTAAATATGATTATTGCCATCCTGGCTTTTTTTCCCTGGGCATTTGCTTAGAATATTTCTTTGCAGCCCTTCACCTTCAGTCTGTGTAGGCCTTTTGTTTGAGGTAGGTCTCCTATAGGCGACATGTGCATGGGTCATATTTCCTTATCTATTCAGCTATTCTGTGTCTTTTGGTTGGCGCATTTAATCCATTTACATTTAAGGTTATTATTGATAGGTACTCATTCATTGCCACTTTTTTATACCTGTGTTTCTTTCTCTTTCACTGTTTTTCTTCCTGTTCTTAAAGCAAACCCTTTAATATCTCCTGCAGTGTTGGTATGGAGGAGGTATATTCTTTGGATATAGGGAGGAGGCTTCTTTTGTCTGGGAAGCTCCTTATTTGGCCTCCCATTTCAATTGAGAGCCTTCCTGTATAAGTAATCTTGGTTGTAGGCCTCTGGTTTTCATTACGTGGAATATTTCTTGCCCTTTCCTAATGGCTTGGAGCATTTCCATTGAGAAGTCAGCTGCTAGTCTTTTCAGGGCTTCCTTGTATGTTACTTCCCATATCTCCCTTGCTGTCTTTAAGATTCTCTCTTTATCTTGGAATTTTGTCATTTTAATTGTGATGTGTCTTGAAGTGGGTCTCTTAGGTTTCCTCTTCATTGAGACTCTCTGTGTTTCCTGGATTTGTGTGACATTTTCTCTCACCAAATAGTGGAGTTTTCCATCATTACTTTTTCAAACAGGTCTTCTATCCCTTCTTCTTGTTCTTCTTCTTCTGATATCCCTATTACATGGAAATTATTGTTTCATGTTGTCCTTCATTGCCCTTAACCCCTCTTCATTCTTTCTGAGCCTCTTTTCTTTGTCTCACTCATTCTGGATGTTTTTTTCTACCTTGAACTCCACCTCACTGATCCAATTCTCTACTTCATCGATCCTGCTTTTAATTCCTTCAACTGTGTTCTTCAGTTCAGAAATTGTATGTTTCATTTCCTCTTGGTTTTGTTGATACTTTCTATTTCCTTTTACTTTTTTATTTTCTTTTTTAAATATATTTTATTGATTATGCTATTACAGTTGTCCCATTTCTCCCCCATCATTCCCCCCACCCTGCACACCCTCTCCCACCCACATTCCCCCCTTTAGTTCATGTCCTTGTGTCATAAGTTCTTTAGCTTCTACATTTCCCACACTATTCTTACCCTGCCCCTGTCTATTTTCTACCCACTGTCTATGCTACTTATTCTCTGTACCTTTTCCCCCTCTCTCCTCCTCTCACTCCCCTGTTGCTAACCCTCCATGTGATCTCCATTTCTGTGGTTCTGTTCCTGTTCTAGCTGTTTGCTTCGTTTGCTTTTGTTTTAGGTGTGATTCTTTTTTTTTTTTTTTTAATATTTTATTTTTTTTATTTTTTTATTTTTTATTTTTTTTATTGTCTGCTTTTTTTTTAATCAGTATTTTTTAATTGTTGATATTGTACAGTTTTCTGTCTTTTACCCCGCCCCAGCCCACCACCCCAGCCCTCCCCACCTTCCTCCCATTTCCACCCCCCCATAGTTTTTTAGGTGTGATTCTTAATAGCTGTGAGTTTGCTGTCTTTTCACTGTCATATTTTTGATCTTCTTTTTCTTAGATAAGTCCCTTTAACATTTCATATAATAAGAGCCTGGTGATGATGAACTCCTTGAACTTGACCTTATCTGAGAAGCACTTTATCTGTCCTTCCATTCTAAATGACAGCTTTGCTGGATACAGCAATTTTGGACATAGGTCCCTGCTTCTCAAGATTTCAAATATTTCTTTCCAGCCCCTTCTTGCCTGGAAGGTCTCTTTTGAGAAATCAGCTGACAGTCTGATGGGAACTCCTTTGTAGGTGACTGTCCCCTTATCCCTTGCTGCTTCTAGAATTCTCTCCTTCATTTTCATCTTGGCTAATGTAATTACAATGTTCCTTGGTGTGTTCCTCCTTGGGTCCAACTTCTTTGGGACTCTCTGAGCTTCCTGGACATCCTTGTAGTCTATTTCCTTTGCCAGATTGGGGAAGTTCTCCTTTATTATTTGTTCAAATAAGTTTTCTACTTGTTGCTCTTCTTCCCCTTCTGGGACCCCTATAATTCAGATGTTGGGATGTTTAACGATGTCCTGGAGGTTCCTAAGCCTCTCCTCATTTTTTTGAATGCTTGTTTCTTCCTCATTTTCTGTTTGGTTGTTAATTTCTTCCTTCTGATCCACTCCATTGATTTGAGTCCCAGTTTTCCTTCCATCTCTATCGGTTCCCCATGGATCTTCCTTCATTTCACGTATTGTAGCATGAATTTTCTCATCTAATTTATGAGCAAAATCAACCAATTCTGTGAGCATTTTGATGACCAGTGCTTTGAACTGTGCATCTGATAGGTTGGCTATCTCTTCGTTGCTTAGAGGAGTTGACTCCAGGGTTTTCATTTTTTCTCCAGTTTGAGCCATTTTTGGTGGGGTTTTTTGTTTTGGTTTGGTTTGGTTTTAGTCTGGTCGCAGCTATTACGTAGTATGGGGTGGAGCCTTAGGTGTTCCTCAGGGCGGGGCAGCCCAGTCGCTGGGTTGTGACGCTATAGGTGGGGGCGGGGTCCGAGAGGGAAGAATGGTGCCTGTTCTGCTCTCTTCTGGACTCCGGTCCCTTCCGCTGCTTCCCCTTCACCTGGATTATCTGCGCACGCGTGCGTGCTGTTATGTAGTGAGGGGTGGAGCCTCAGGCGCTCCCCAGTGTGGGGCAGCCCAGTGGCTGGGTTGTGACGCTGTATGTGGGGGCGGGGTCTGAGAGGGAACAATGGCGCCTGCTCCACTCTCTCCTGGATTTAGTCCCTTCCGCCACTTCCCCTCTGCCTGGACCGTCTGCGTGCGCGAATGTGGGACCCCCTGGTCAGCCAGCTGCCTTGTGCGTCCTCACTGGGTCTGCACAGTTGCCCCCCTGTGCCCGGGGTCCACCAGCTGCCGCCTGTGGGCCCCAGGACGGCCAGCCACCGCCCATGCACCTGGGAACTGCGAGCCGCTGCTACTTGCGTTCCTGGGTTCGCACCTCCACTTTTTCCTACCGCGACTCCACCCCTCTTACCGGTCTGGATGAATGGTTGTTGGACTTCCGTACAGTTCAATTTTCTATAAATTCTGGTTGTTTTCTTGTTTCTAAATATTTGTTGTCCTTAATTTTGGTTGTGAGAGGAGGCACAGTGTGTCCGCCTATGCCTCCATCTTGGCCAGAAGTCTCTATTTCCTTTTTCATTTCCATGTTGATATACTTTGTAGTGAGTTCATTGTAGTTTTCCTGTAGTTTTTTTTGTTGTTGTTCTCACAGCTGAACGAGCTGCTGTATAACAATTGCTTTGAACTGAATATCTGATAGTTGACTTGCCTCTGAGACTTCCTCCTTTCCTTTCATTTGGGGATTGTTTCTTTGTCTTTCCATTGTTTGTGAGATACTTCTTGTTAGACTCTGCTTTTTCAATTGATCTCCTGACTCCTGACTTCAATTGATCTTCTGACTCCCTGGGTTTATAGTGTGAACTTCTATGGCAGAAGCCCTGTGAGATTCAGTGCTGCCATCTCCTTAATCTCCCAAGCTCACTGGTCTTGCCTGTCAATTATTTTGACTCTCTGTATGACTTTGAGTTTTGATTGTTAATAGATCTTTCTTTGGTGGGTCCTTCCCACCAGCTGTTTAATTGGGGATCACTCTGTCCACCACCTCTTATATTCTGTTGTGCAGGTGTGGGCAGTTTGTGTTGAAGCTCATTCTTCTGTGTGTACCAGGTTTTGAGGATTTGCTCTTTCTCTTATTCATTTGTTTGTTCTGAATAATTTCTCCACTATTTAGTATTTCCAGATAGGTTCCAGGTTGAGTTAGTGTGGCTTTCACTCCCTTCTTCAGTTATTAATGGTTGGTGGTTCCTTTGTTGGTGGGTTTCCTCTTCCAGCAGGTATTCTGTTATTCACAGCTTCCATCTACTCTTTTTTGTGATCAGTTGGAGGGGGAAGAGGAAATGGTTTAAAACAGCAGCAGTGTATTCTATGATATTTACATTACCAGCCTGTAGAGAAGAGATAGCAGATCCTTTGTATATGTGTAGTGTTAACTGATATTTCACCCAACTAGCCACTTTTTAAAAAGGGTTGGAAGAAGATAAGACTCTTGCTGAGTAGAGAAGGATTGTGAGTTGGATCTAGATAGCAGTGAGCTTGTGGCAGGTCAGACTGTGAGGTAAAGTGAGAGTAAAGGATAGAAAATAGGTGTAGTGTGTGAGAGAATAGTTAACTACAACTGTAATTAAGTTCAGGAAACAGTGAAGTGGGCTAAGATCTGGGAGAGGTGCTGTGTAGTATTTACAATTGTATGGAACACTGATTATTTATGTGATCAGAATCTATGTGATCTGGATAACAAAAATAAGAAGTATAGGACCTAGAGTAGTGTGCTAATGGAACACAAGTTAAGTGAAAGACAGTAAATTAACAGTACACTATGAAAGAAAACACAGGAAACCAAACAATGCAATTTAACCAGCCAAGCAAAGAAGTCTAAACAGAAAGAATAGAAATACAAAAATACTAATAAAAATGAAAGATGTAAGAATAATGAAAAGATAATAATAAAAATATACAATAACTTTCAAGTTCTCTGAACTAGCAAAGTGAAATTTTTCTCACTGTCTCAGCTGTTGGGATGCCCTCCCTTTGGGTCCCACTCTGATCTTTTCAGTTCCATGTTTTATTGTCTCACTAGTGAGAATTTAAAAAAAAGAAGGAAGAAGAGATAAAAAAAAAGGGAAAGAAAGGAAGAAGGGAAAAAAGAAAGAAGGAAAGAGGAAGAAGGAGTTAAAAGAAAAAAATAAAGAATTACTTTAAAAAAACCTCCTGCTGATTTCCGGCCAAGATGGAGGCATAGGTGGACACACTGTGCCACCTCTCACAACCAAAATTAAGGACAACAAAGATTTAGAAACAAGAAAACACCAGAACTGATAGAAAATTGAACTGTACAGAAGTCTAACAACCATTCATCCAGACCGCTAAGAGGGGTGGAGTCGCCGCAGGAAAAAGTGGAGGTGCAGACCCGGGCACGCAGGCAGCAGTGGCTGGCAGTTCCCAAGTGTGCAGGCAGCAGCTAGCAAATCCCTGGTGCACAGGCGGTGGCTAGCAGACCCCATGGAATGGGGTGTGAACTGTGCAGACCCAGTGAGGCCATGCAAGGCAGCTGGCTGACCAGGTGGTCCCACATTCGCACACAGATAATCCAGGTGAAGGGGAAGCAGTGGAAGGGACTGGAATCCAAGAGAGAGCTGAGAAAGTGCCATTGTTCCCTCTTGGACCCTGCCCCCATATACAGCATCACAACTCAGCAACTGGGCTGTTCCACTCTGGGGAACACCTAAGGCTCCACCCCTTACTACATAACAGCCATGACCAGACAAAAAAATAAAAACAGCAACAACAACAACAACAAAAAACCCCACCAAAAATGGCTCCAATAGGAGAACAAATGCAAGCCCCAGAGACAGTTCCTCTAAGCTAAGAGATAGCCGACCTATCACATGCACAGTTCAAAGCCCTAGTGATTAGGATATTCACAGAATTGGTTGATTTTGCTCACAAATTAGATGAAAAAATGAAGGCTACACCAAGTGAAATGAAGGAAAATGCACAAGGAACCAATAGTGATGGGAGCAAAACTGGGACTCAAATCAATGGAGTGGACCAGAAGGAAGAAACTAACAACCAAACAGAAAACAAGGAAGAAACAAGAATTCAAAAAAATGAGGAGAGGCTTAGGAACCTCCAGGACATCTTTAAACGTCCCAACATCCTAATTATAAGGATCCCCGAAGGGGAAGAAGAAAAGCAACAAGTGGAAAACTTATTTGAACAAATAATAAAGGAGAACTTCCCCAATCTGGCACAGGAAATAGACTACGAGGATGTCCAGGAAGCTCAGAGAGTCCCAAAGAAGTTGGACCCAAGGAGGAACATGCCAAGGCCCATCGTTATTACATTAGCCAAGATTCAAATGAAGGAGAGAATTCTAGAAGCAGCAAGGGATAAGGGGACAGTCACCTACAAAGGAGTTCCCATCAGACTGTCAGCTGATTTCTCCAAAGTGACCTTACAGGGAAGAAGGGGCTGGAAAGAAGTATTTGAAGTCTTGAAAGGCAAGGACCTACATCCAAAATTGCTCTATCCAGGAAAGCTGTCATTTAGAATGGAAGGGAAGATAAGGTGCTTTTCAGAGAAGGTCAAGTTAAAGGAGTTCATCCTCACCAAGCCCTTATTATATGAAATATTAAAGGGACTTACCTAAGAAAAAGAAGATAAAAAATATAACCGTAAAAAGACAGCAAACTCACAGCTATTAACAACCACACCTAAAACAAAAGCAAACTAAGCAAACAGCTATAACAAGAACAGAATCACAGAAATGGAGATCACATGGAGGGTTAGCAAGAGGGGAGTGGGAGGAGGAGAGAGGGGGAAAAGGTACACAAAATAAGTAGCATAGATGGTGGGTAGAAAATAGACAGGAGGAGGGCAAGGACAGTATGGGAAATGTAGAAGTTAAAGAGCTTATGGCTCATGGACATGAACTAAAGTGGGAGAATGTGGGTAGGAAGGGGTCTGCAGGGTGGAGGGGAATGAGGGGGGAAAATGGGACAACTGTAATAGCATAATCAATAAAATATATTTTTAAAATGTAAAAAATAAAAATATTAAAATGACAAAAATATAAATAAATCCATGTTAGTCATTCATTTATTCATTCATTTAATATGAAAGTTTTAGTTTATTGTTTTCAAAAAATATTGTATGTGCAGACTGTATATTAATAAACAAATATTAAAGTATGTTTTGTACCATTCTGTTTATGTCTTAGTTTGCAGTTAAAAGATAAACAAAATAAGATAATTTGAGAAAAAATAAGTACCATAAAGGAAATACACATATATTTAAAAATATTTCTCATATAGGTTCTTTTGTGTTGATACAATAAGACAAAAGAAAAATAAGGGCGCAGGGACCCTGAAAAACTTGGTAGAATATTGCTCAGTTTGCAAGGCACTGATAACCTCTTTCTTGCAGTGGAGAAAAAAAGGAAGCTTCCTGCAGCATTTACACTTAACACCCTCTGTTTCTGTTACACAGCAAACAACACACCCACGCATTTGTCTGTTCCATTCACAACCTAATTATACATTAACTTACTTTTTCTCGTACTTTCAAGTGGGTCAGGTGAACAGATTATACTATGTTGACATCTGTGATTCACAATTCCCCAAAGAAGCATAATTTGTTAGGAAAGTCCTCAATATGTGAAGATTTGAATTGACTAATAGTGTAGCTCAGAGTAGCATAAGCTAACCCTTTAAACATTGAACTGGTTGCATTGTGATTAAACATAAAAAGATAATTTAGGTCCTGTGCTTAGACGTGTCACATTTTAGATATTAAGGGAAATATGTTGTTGGTGTTACTAAAGAAATTCAAAAATTAGAAGCAGAAAATAAGAAAGGGAGCATTTCCCAGGCTGATTACCTACCAATATATCATTGTTATTTCTACACCCTAACAGTGCACTTACTTGGAGGCGAATCTCTGATAGTCACTTTCATTATCTTGAGGTTAAGGACAAGTTGCATAACTCAGAACAAATTCCAGGGGACAATTGGAGGCTCATGACTAGGGGCAACAGATCACTGTATTTTTAGGAACCCTTTTAACCCTATGCAGAGCCTATCTGACATGCTAGGATAAACCACAGATCACTGTGACAAATGTGATTAGTGAGACATCCCTATTACTTACAGTCCCTTGAGAGAAGTCTCTTCCCTGAGTCTCTATTATATGAGTTAGAAAATACAAAATAGAGTTAATGGCTTCTGTTTTCACTATGTATAACCTAAGAAGGAAAGGATTTGGCATGTGTTTTCTAGACTTGTTACATAATAAGTATATCTGATTTTTTTTTTTTAGCTGCCGAATTTTATCCTAAAAACAGAGAATTTGGTGTCAAAATTTTTTTGTGGATTTTAGTAACAAAACTCATCTGAAATTTATTCACTCAAAAGTTTTTTATAGCATATTAACAGTTTAAAATAATTTTGATTAAAAAATTATTCACTCTCAATGAGCTTACAGACTAGTAGAGGAAATTAGAAACCGTGTAATAACCTTATTACAAGATACAATGTAACTGCCATAAGAAAATAGATTTTAGTTAGGACTAGGAGTGTTGAGATCAGATGCTTAAAACCAGATCATCATGATCCGTGATATAATAAGAAGGTGGCTAGCATATAGTTTGTTTGAATAGTACAGAAAAAATATATATAATATATATAAATTATACATATTATATATAAATAATAGTACAGAAAAATAATATATATAATCAAAATATATTAGTAAAAATAATAGGATGAGGTTTAGACATGAAATTGTTACCAATTGGAGAAGTATAATATGCAGTACCATGAAGGATACCTGAAAATCACCATTCTCACACTCTCCTTGTGGCAATATATACCAGAAAAGTCTTTCTTCAGAGCAATCTGGTGCTACAGATCATTAGCTTTAAATATACACATAACCTCTGACTCAAAGATTTCATGTCCATATTTGCCACAGAAATGTTTGACTTAATATAAAAACAAAGATTTGGAACTAAATTAAATTTCCAATAGAAGGAATTGATTAAATAAAGACTTTAACTTCTGTGAAATGTAATATCCTACTATTAAATAACAAATTAATATTGACACAATAAGTTCACAATATATAGTTAAGTGGAATGAACTTATAAACATAAAAACTGTTTCAATTTGGTACTTTTTATTTCTCTAACATCCATTTCAGGTGTTATAAAACTACATTTTCTTTCAAAATAATAGCAAAATAGATTTGTATTGAGTACTATGTTTACTTTTTATTTCTAAATGTTTTATTTGGTGTAATCTTCATGGGTTTATTATGTCAATGGTAAATTGGTTATCTGAATGTTTTCCAAATACACAATTAGATTTGTATATTGGTTTTATTTTTCCTCATTTTGAAACCCAGTTTTTTTTCCTGTGTGTGTAATTCCTTCTACATTTCCTGGATGGATTAAACTCTACAGTAGTTGAACCAATTTATTATACTTATATTTACTTTTATTTTTTAGATAAGTACCTATTCTGTTACTTCTAAATATTCCTAAACTGATTAGACTAAGAATACATGAATTATTAACACTGTTCTAAGTATGCATACACTTTCAGAGTCGGGGAACTGGTTATAACTAGCATTTTTCCAATCTCAGATTGTAATTCACTAGGGTAAGGGTAAACAATTTGTAGCATCATAGAAATAATTTTATAAAGAAATAACAGTCATCAGAGGGGAGAGGGGAGGGAATTTCAGGGGAAAAGGGGAAGGGTTTAGAGCAACAAGTATAAAAGACATGTGGACAAAAACTGGGGGGGTGGAAATGGGAGGGAGGTGGGGAGGGCTGGGGCAGTGGGCTGGGCTGGGAGTAAAGGACAGAAAACTACAAGAACAACAATTAAAATAAAAAAATTTAAAAAATAAATAAAGAATAAAAAGACATAAAATAAAGTATAATACATATGACAAGTCTAAATGCTATATTGATTATATAGTCATATTTTTCATGTTATGTAAGTATGTACGTGTGCATTTGTGTGGACAGAATGAGAATTTATTTTCTACCGTAGATAGCAATCAAACAAGATTTGAAAAACACTGCTATAAATAGTCTGCTCCAAATTCCCATTTCAGACATGAGAAATATGAGGTACAGGATAATTTTTACCTAAAGTCACAAGTGGCAAAGCTGACATGAATCTGTAGGGTACCCAAAGAATTGATTTTTCCATTACAAGGCAATGTAAAATAATTAAACATAAATTATTCAATTAATTAATTTAAATTACCATGAAAATAGCTTATTATTGTGATCCTCATTGAAAACTATCATTTCTATTAGTGTCTTATAAATGTTTTTAAAGTTTGGTTTGTTGAGAGCATGTCCTGGACATGTTTCCCCACACTGTGTCTAGTTGGCATGTCCTCATGACTGTTACTATGTAGACCTCTAATGCATCTTTCTTCTTTACAGTTTCTTTGCCATGTACTGAAGAAACCAGAGTGCTTTTCAACGTAAATTATCTCCCATTTTGTATTTTGATTAATGTATCCTCATTGTGTGATTTAAAAGTTTCCTCTATCCCCTATATTTCCTATAAACTGGTAGTTAAATCTACAGGCTTTGGTTATTTGGGGCAAGAATAATTTGTAAGGGGTGCTGTGTATTTCTAATTGCATAATTCAGGAGTCACATGTATAGTCCTGACTCTTCTATGCAGTTAATTATTTTGTAGATTCTCCTGTAATTGTGTCTTCCACTATGCACACACAATTCAATTTTTTAGTTCATGTCAGCTGTCACCAGTTATTGTTACTTAGATGCATTATATTCTTAGGGTATTCAAATAGATTTTACTTGCATTGTTCCTTCATTTGCTACTCTAGATTTTACTGTATAGAGGAATGTTGACTTAATTATTTGTCAGTTCTGTGGTATTAAACAATACAAAAGATAAATGTGTTTCTTCATTTACCAGTGTCAAAAATAAGCTGGTTCCATGTCACCCTCCAAACTGACATGTGAGATTCTCTTCTTTAATATCATTATGGAGTCATATATTTTCATGTCTTTACCATTTCATTTGACTTTTGGAATCATTATCATCTATTTTGTTGGCATACATTTCTAGCACATCTTTTTAAAATATCAAGTTATTTTTGTCATTATCTCTCCTGTAATAACAATTTTACATGACATTGGACTACAGCTCTTTGTTGGTGATCACACTAATTAAGATGGAGTTTTCTTGTACATTTAGGAAGGCTGACTATGTCATAGTTGAAATAAACTGAACATGTCCAGTGTTACATGTTGAAGGCTCCCTCTGTCATTGTTTTCAAAAACCAGTAGCTCCCCAACACAGAGACCTGACTGCTCTATTTTGCCCTTCACTCCCTGTGATGTCTTCTTTCCTTTGTGTTAGTTTCTAAGTCAAGCTCACTTGGCAGTCTAGTCACATCATCTATATTCTGTGTTAGCTTTATAAGAAAGGGATCGGACTGATCACTGTCTATAGGTTTCAGATCTAATGCCCTCAGTCTTTCCAGTAAGTGGACCCCTTGCACTCACCCATGGTGGTGAGACTGGCGTCCCTTATGTATGTAGATGACCTCTTTGGGCATGGGGGCTTTTCAATGAAAATTAGTCCCCAGAGACACCACCATCTTGCTGTCTGCATCCTCTAGCCTTGAACATAACTGTGCTTGTCTCAGGCTCCTCCCAGTGCACTTGTGGAATACCTACCTTTAGTTTTGGTGAAGAACTTATCTTTGGGTTTTCTGATTTGTACATTAATTATTTTTTCTGTTTCTAAAAATTCAAGATCAAAAACCCACATCATTTGCCTCTTTTCCCTGACAAAGGCTCTTTACTTACAAGAAAGTCTACAACTATAAATCATGAAAGCTGCCTGGAATATGGCTGTTCCTATCTACAAATGACTATCTCATATGAGTATTATTTCTTAATACTCACATTAATGTCATAACCATATTATCAGTACTTAACTGGACATCAGGAGATATTTTCATGGTTTCTTGCTTATAAAGTTCTCCTATTTTAAAAAATATAGTTTATTGAATATATTATTACAGTTGTCCCATTTCCCCTCCTTTATTCCCCTCCACTCTACACACCCCCTCCCATCAGCATTCCCCTCCTTAGTTCATGTCCATGGGTCATATATATAAGTTCTTTGGCTTCTACATTTCCTATAGTCTACTTAAACTCCCCCTATCTATTTTCTACCTACAATTTATGATATTTATTCCCTGTACCTTTTCCCCAACTTCTTCCCTCCTGTTCCCTGCTGATAACCCTCCATGTGATCTCCATTTCTGTAATTCTGTTCCTATTCTAGTTGTCCGCTTAGTTCATTTTTGTTTCTGGGGTTTTTTGTTTGTTTATTTGTTTTAGGTTCAGTTGTTGGTATTTGCGAGGTTTTTGTCACTTTACTGTTCATATTTTTCATCTTTTTCTTTTTCTTAGATACGTCCCTTTAACATTTCATATAACAAGTCTTGATGATGATGAACTCCTTTAATTTGACCTTATCTGGGAAGTACCTTATCTGCCCTTCCATTCTAAATGATAGCTTTGCTGGATAGAGTAATCTCAGATGTAGGTCCTTGCCTTTCATGACTTTGAATATGTCTTTTCAGCCCCTTCTTGCCTGTAAGGTTTCTTTTGAGAAATCAGCTGATAATCTTATGGGAACTCCTTTGTAGGTAAGTGTCTCCTTTCCTCTTGCTGACTTAAGATTTTCTCCTCTTTAATCTTGGGTAATGTAATTATGATGTGCCTTGGTGTGTGCTTCTGTGGGGGGCCCCTTTCCTGGGTGCCAGATGTGGGGGGGCTCCACCTGCAGAGCCCCATCCTTCTGTCACGGATGAAAATAAAACTACCAAGACATGATCTGCTTGGGGAGGAAAGGTGGTCAAACTCTGAGAGGAGAATGACCCAGAGCCCCTCCCGCACTAGACTTTTATTGGGTTCAAATACACAGGAATACAGGTTTAACATTTCAAAGAAATCTGAGGGCTTAATCTGAGTCAGTGTCTGTCAGGAAAGGGGGTTGTGAGACTTTGGGAGACACACTCATTTCCTCCTCGGACCCTTATCATTTCAATGAGAGCACTCTTAGCAAAGCAGGTTTCACAGGACTTTATGAATTCTTTCTTATGCCTGATCACCTGGGGAACCATTCTGGCTGGCACAGGGCTGCACCGCTCACAATCATAGTTTCAGGCTTTAAGCCGATTAGGCTCAGGAAGCAGAAGACATCTCTCAGATGGAAATTGGGACTTGGACTATGTCAGAATAGCCACGAGGCGAGGGTCCATCACCCCCTCTTTGCTGCAGCCCCCCGAGTCCTTCCATGAAGGCATCCCAAGTGGTTGTGTCCCAAGTGGCATCCCAAGTGGCTTAGGTTGCCCCTCCCATGAGGAGTCTTACCCGCCATTGACCAACCGACTAAGCATTGAGGCCAGAGATGGATGAGGTAGAAGCAGCACTCCTGCCAGGGAGATAAGTTTTGTCTCCTTAGTGTCTCAGGTCCTCTTGACAGAACAGACTCAGATGAAGTCAGTCCCTAGGCTCTTACACAGCCCACCATGGGGTGAGGGTTACAACTCCTGAAACCAGGCTGAACAGTCTGCAACATGCTTCCTTGGGTCCAACTTCTTTGGGACTCTCTGAGTTTCCTGGCCTTCCTGGAAGTATATTTCACCATACTGGGAAAGTTCTCCTTCACTATTTTTTCAAATAAGTTTTCAATTTCTTGCTCTTCCTCTTCTCCTGTCACTCTATGATTCAGATATTGGAATGTTTAAAGTTGTCCTGGAGGTTCCTAAGCCTTTCCTCTTTTTTTTTTTTTTTTTTTTTTTTTGTATTCTTGTTTCTTCATTCTGTTCTGGTTGAATGGTTCCTTTTTGCTTCTGGTCCAAACTATTGATTTGAGTTCTGGTTTCCTTCATGTCACTGTTTGTTCCCTGTACATTTTCCTTTATTTCACTCTTCATAACCTGCACTTTTTCCTCTATTTTGCAACCATACTCAACCAATTTTGTGAGCATTCTGATTACCAGTGTTTTGAACTCTGCATCTGATAAGTTGCTTATTTCTTCATTGCTTCATTTTATTTTTTCTGGAGCTTTGATCTGTTCTTTTATTTGAGCCTCTTTTTATTCTGGGCACTCCTGTTCCTAGTAAAGGGTGGAGCCACAGGTATTTTCAAGGACAGGGCAACCCATGTAACTGCATTGTGGTGCTGTATGTGGGGAGGGGTCTGAGAAGGAACAATGTGGTTTGTTCAGCTCTCTGCTGGCTTTCAGTCACTTCCCCCACTACCCACAAGCAAATTGGGCCCTTCTGGTTCTGATTACAGGGTGAGTGGTTTTGTGTATGTTCAAGAACCCTGTGGGTCTCTCCAAAAAATTCACCTGGGAGGCTGGGAGCTTCTCCTGCCACCTCAACCCCCACAGGTTTTTTCAGTCAGAGATTTTGAGGCTTTATTTCCTTGGACTGGAACCCTGAGTTGTGTGGTCTGTCTCGGTCCCCAGTTATTTCTCCTGGTTTATCTGCACACAAATGTAGGACTGCCTGCTCTGGCAGCTGTTGCCTTGCCTGCTCTGTCCTCTAGCAGCTGCCTTGATGGGAGTCCTCTCCACCCAGTTGTCCTTCTCTACTCCTCCTACAAGTCTGGATTAATGTTTCTTCTTTAATTCCTTAGTTGTCAGACTTCCATACAGTTCAATTTTCTGTCAGTTATGATTTTTTTTTGTTTTTAAATTTGTTGTTGTTCCTCTTTTGGTTGTGCACGGAGGCACAGTGTATCTACCTATGCCTCCATCTTAGCCTGAAGTTACCAGAATTCAAGTTTTCCTCTTTATTAAAGTGTATTTTAAGCTTGCTGGGACATTTGTGTTTTTGTTTTTTTTTTAACTGCTGAAGTGGAATCCTTTTCAAGTTTCTTTCATGATTAAAATTCTTGATTATATCCCATTTTTGCATAATTGCATGAATGGATATAAAATCTAGATTCAGTTTATTTTCTTTCATATCTTGATAGACAGTCCAACAATCCTAATGTTAATATTGTATAAAGAAATCCATTGTCAACACTATCTATTCCTCAGTACATACCTATGTTTACACTCTGGAAACTTATCAGATTTTTTTCATTGGTATTTATATTCTTCAGATTGTATCTATATATTTTTTTTTTCAAAATATATTTTAGCTTGGTTTTCTCTGGCCCCTTTTGAATAAAATATTAGTTTTTGTGTGATTCACATAATATTTTATATAGCAAGTAGTTGCTATTATGACTTTCTTTTCTTTCTGATTTTCTGTTGCAATTCCATCATTTTAACTTTTGAGCAAGTTCAAATGAGAGTTATATGTGGATTACTGAGCTCTCAGTCATGTTATATTACTTTACCATTTAGCCGCCATTATTGTTTGTATTTTTAGTAAATATTTTAATTCTGATAACTTTATCTGACTGCTTCATTTTAGGCAAGAATTTTTCCCTTATTGTTATGGGAATAGTACTTCCCTTGAATCTCTGAGGATACTAATTTGAATTTTAAAGCTGTCTTTTTTCACATTGGTTCAATTTCCCTACTCAGTTATTTTTTACTTTGTTGGGGTGATTTCCTTCACTGTATCATGTTCTCACACATGCTGGTTAGTCTCATTTTTCTACTCTCTGCATGTATGTAAGTCTGCATACTTCTATGCACACTTATTGTCAACATAGATGTTGCATTTTTAGTTAATGTCAGTATCTAGGGAGACTTAATAGACAGAGAGATAGAGATGGATGATGGATAGCTACATAGGCAGACAGATAGATAGACAGAAGTGTTTGCATGGTAAATAAGGTGGAATTACTCTCTAGTTAGAGTCTGTTCCTCCTTCGCCACTTCTGAGTGGGGATCTGACTCCATGCTCTCTAAATATACAGACAGGTGGTACCAACAGGCTGGCTTTCCTTTGAGATACATGGGTTGGGTGAGTTCAAGTCACAGCGAATCTCTTACAGCGGCCTTGTCACCAAGGCTTCTTCTTGGAGATGAGGGTGCGAGTGGACTCTGCTGTGAAGTCTGGGTTTGAAAAAGCTGTCCTTCACTGTCCCTCCTCTGTTCCTCTATGTGTATCCCTAGAGTCTACCTCTGCTCCTCTCACCTTTCTCATTGAATGCACATCCTAAGACCTCCATTAATTACAGAGCAGTGTTCACCAAGCTTTCCCTGCTGCAGACATACCCATAGGATTTCCATCTTGGACTAAGGTAAAATAACAAATGTCAAATATTCACTCATGTTACCATGTTGCAGCCAATGAAATTACTAATTACAAAGAAGTAAATATATTTTATTATAATCAGGTTGCTCATTTCCTTGAGGCTCTGTTTTTGTCCCCGCTCCAGTTAGCACTCACTGAACAAGAAACTTGAAATGTCTTCAGGACATTAATTCCTGAAGAATGAGGTTTAGCACAGTAGTAAAATTTTGGTAGTTAAATTCTTCTGCTCAAAGTTCTTTCAGACCTGGTTTCAATCTTGATATATCATCCATGAGGTTTATGATCCTGAGGTAATAACTACTTTCTCTTGACTGAACCTACATAATGGTTACTGTGAAGAATAAATGTGGTGATGCTTAGAAACCACTTGGCAGTGTCTGGGGGGTGCAAGGATTTACCAGATTGTTCCAGGTGCTACCTTGATTTTTGATTGCTGTAATGTAAGAAAGACATTGGAATTAAAATAATTTAAACCATGCCAGAACTGAATTCTTTCACATTTTTAATTGTTGTTCAAGTACAGCTGTTTCCATTTCCTCCCCACCACTCTCCCCCACCCCAGGCATCCCCACTTCCCACCTTTGATTCTTAAATGAAGAAATGAAATATTTCCACTGTAGTAAATAGTTGTCAGAAACCAAATAGTGCCCTTAAGATACCTGATAATATTTTTTAAATAACAAGCCCATGGATATAATAGTGGGGTAATAATGGGCAGAATTATTGTTTATGAATGGATACATGCTTGGGACAGCAGTATCTGATTATCCTCACTAGAATATGATTTTCATTTTATGACCTAACTGTAGTGTGAAGAGCTGTATGTGGGATCCTAGCCCATCCACACACCTATGCACGAGTTCCTGATCTACATACTTGTGCATGTGCTCCTGAACTTCATATTGTACATAAGCTCCTGCCCATCTACATATTTGTTCTTATACCTAGTTCTCTCTTCATCCTTTGTCTGCCCAGGTGTATTGTGCATCCTAACCCACTCCTCACTGAGTTCCTCCTCCTCACACTGGCCCAACTAAACTTGTGATGGTAGTTACAAATACAAATCTCTAGGAGTAGTTAAATTGGAATTACTTATTATTTATGTTTCTTTACTCATTTCCTATTCAAAGCTGGGCACCTATTATCAGAATGGTCAAGAAGCATCTTAAAATTAAGTAATGTACACTTTATTTTTATATAAAATTACCACACATTAAAAGGTTGAATAAAATAGTGAAAAAAACCTGAGATATCTTTTATGCACATTTTGGTATAAGTATTTCCTTTCTATAAAAACACATCATTAAAATTTTTGTTTTACATGCAGTGGCATTAAACAATAGAATAATGCTTAGTAAATTTTCAGTGTTAGGCATAAGGTTGCCTTCCAAGTGCATTATTTCTCCTATGAATTTCATACCCAAAAGTTTTCAGTGGAAAAAGAAAAGTGAGCTTGCTGTCAGAACAGGGGAATGAGATACAAGAAGGCAGCAGACAGCTTTTTCCCTAATTTAGCGCAGCACCCAAAGATCTGTGTGAAAGAGCTCAAACAACAGCACTGTTTTACATTCATACACTAGTGTGAGAGAGTATGTGTTCTCCCTACACCATGATGTTATTTTGAACACTTTTCTGTAAGTTGAACTCTGAGGAGCATCTGTTTAAAAAGCATTTCATTGAAATTCCATATTGACACTGAAACCAATATTTTACATTTTAAAACAGTGCCTTGAGAGCTGTTTAAATGATTTTCAAAGACATTACTTTGATTAATCTACCTTGGACACTTGCAGAATTTACTCTTGCTATATATGCTAGAAAATGAATTTTTGAATGCCAAAAACATGGCTTTAGTCACATGTACAGGTAGTTAAAGATGGCTCTAATGGGGCATGGCTAGATGCAACTCACAGGTGTGTATTACACCATTCCCTGCCAGCCTCAGCTTTACTCAATCCATCATGCAGACTTCAAACAAATTTGTCTGGGTAAAATTATTTCATTTCTCCCATAAATAATAAAAGCAAATGCTTTGGTTTGTCATGAAAAGTACTCCATGAACTGACCTGATTTTTTATTCAAGCCCTACGTCACTGGTTTTGATGGAGCAGCACGAAGCTCTTCTTGGAAATCTAATACACACAGACACCTACCCATGCTATTTCTTACACGTACAACACTCTTTCTGTGCCCACCCTCTTCTCCTCCTCCTGGACAACTGTTTACATGGGTATGAATGGGGATGCACACAACATGTCCCTAAAGGTTCCCTGACATCCATCAGTCCTGGATTCTAGGTATATTTGTTCTGTGTCCGTATTTCCAGGAGTCATTTTATTCCCTTACATTTATATGCCCTATGAACTTTAGATCCTTTTAAACAGGGGTATATCAGAGTCATTATTTTGCATTTAAGTAATACCACAATGCTTGGTGTGCACTAAAGACCAAATGTGTATTAACTGCTAACTGATATTTGTTTAACACAGAGCTGTGTCGGGGCTCCCACACTAAGCTCTTTGTTTGCACGTCAGGCCTGATGCCACCAGTAAGGAAGGATGCAGAAGCCCCACTCCAACCAGAAGAGTTAGGTTTCTAAAAACTTCTATTATGAGAAAAAAAGTACAGAAACCTTGAAAGAAATTAAGATTAGAGACACAGATCTCTCCAACAAACATATGAAACCTTAGGAAAAAGTGTTTTCTATGTTTTTAAACACTACACAATTATATTTCTTTAGATGTATGATAATGACAATTTTACTCAGCACATGTTTTGTTTCATTAAATGCCAATTTTCTGGTTCCAAAGTTAGAGTTTAAAAGAGCATATTCCCTCTAGTTCAGGTCACCTTTATAGAGAGAATGTGACTGACAGTAAGGCAAGTTTGTGTCCTTTCCCCCAAAGCACAGAGTAGACAAGTGAGGAAGAATTCAGGGACAGAGTATAAGTTGATGGAAAGGTAGATAAGTGAATCCATTGAGGAAAGAAGGGAGCAGATCAGGGGATCAGAAGACACTCAACTTCAGAAAGCTTAGCAGGTCACAGTGGTGAAATGACAGTGAGTCAGGGCTCCTTCAGGTCCACAGTGGCAGTGTGGGCCAAGGTTGTCCCTGGGAGAAATGGTCCCACTTGATTATTATCTGGTCAGATTGACACCTGAATTAACCATCACACTCAACTGTGACAGGTTCAGCAGACACTTCATGGTTTACTTCAGATAATAAGCCTTTTTGTTAGTGGGCCTGCGTTTGGTTAATACCTGAGTTTATATTATAGAACCTTAGATACTCAATCTCCAGAATTAAAAAGGTCAGACAAATGTGATGTACCTGATCTGATGCTGCTCAGTGTTTGTTTTCAGTCTCTGTCATTACCGAGTGTCTTTGGAAAGAAAGCTGTGTCGAAGCCTAAGTGTTTCATCTCCTTTCCTGCCAGAACTGCAGGGCAAATTTAGGGCCCAGAGTGGCATATTCCTTATTTTATTTCTCCTAAATCTCCATTCCCAAAGTCTCCACTCCTCCACTATTTCTTACCTTAGCTTTTTTAATGCCATTTTAGGCCTCTATTCCCAATAATCTTAACAAAAGTAACTTACAGTTGAAGTGCACTGTATTTCCAATTATAACAAAAAAAGTGCACGAATAAATCTGAGTAAGAGCAGACTGCAGTAAGAGCAAGTTTTAAGTAGAGCAGAATCATAAAAACCAATGTGCTATATTCTAAAGCATTTTAAATGCACATACTATAAAATGCAAAAAGTAATTTAGGAAAAATCTTCAAATAAACTTTCTTCTTCATGATTTCCATGAAAGAGAATTTGGTAATCAAGGAGCGCAAAAGAGAAACACTAGATTTTATATTTGCATGTTTTGAATTTTGTACATTGTGCTTGTATTACATATTCAAATGATAAATACAAAGTTCCCAATGAGTACTGACTCTTTGCTGGCAAGGGTAATGTCCTATTTGAAACCTTTTGACCAGATGAGAGATGAAAATGTGCCCATGGAAAAAAGCAGGAGGAAGACAGGAATCAGTATGAGATTTTGAAGGAGAAGGACAGTGGATATCTTCACTACATTTCTACAAAGTCTAAACTGTTCTTCAGAATTAACCACTCCCTGAAAATTCTTCCAAAAGTAATGTGAATTTTTTTCCTGAGTTTTCATTTTTATAAGATAGTGAAATAGGTTAGCTCAAAATTGTATATAGTCACACTCTCTCTTTTAAAGACAGGGTGGGGTGGGATTTCTTGTAATTATACAAAATTATCTTCCTCTTAGTCTGAAGTTGTTCCCAGTACAAAATGTGGAAAGAATCTTCACTGTATGTAGTTTGCTGAATTCCTACCACCATTTCTATTCATTTTCTCTACCCGGGGATGACTAGTCTGTCAGTGGCTCCTCCTTCTTGTTGTGTGGCTGAAAGGGGTCCCATTTCTCTCCCTTTGTCTGTGTATGTGGCTGTTTGTGTATGTACATATGTGTGTGTATGTTTCTGTGTATCTGAATTTGTGTTTGTCTCTGTATGTATCTGTGCATCTGTGTATCTGTGTCTGTGTGTGTTTGTGTGTCTGTGTGTGTCTGTCTCATTATTTCAGCTTATTTCACAGGTGATGATGAGAGGTTTTACCTTAATTATATCCACACTGAGTCTAGGCCCTCCCTTTCACCAACTCTGGACTCCCCCTGTTACATGAAAATAGTTATTCACTCTGGTGTGTATGTGAAGAGAGAATTTTTGAATCCCTTGTATGGTAAGCTAGAAAATACAATGAGAGAAAATTTTAAAAACAGTATTTTTTGAAGAAATACACTGATCCATACCCTACAAGCAAAGTCCTGACAACAAGGGTTTCCTTCCCTTCAGTCTTTGCTGAACATGAAAAACTATGGAGCCCAGACAACAGCACACTGTGGTTTTGTTTTCTGAGACACAGGCTTCACTCATTGGTGTTAAAATCTGTGCAACAGCCTTAATTTCAAATGGGTTTTAAATGTCCGCCATTTTCATCTTTTCAAAGCTATATTTTCTACCTCTTATTTTTTAAGTGTTAACCCATAAATTGAACGCAGCTTGTGCTTGGCAAATGAATATTAAATGCTTTTTCCTGGAAAATGTGTTTGCTCATTAAATTTGACAGTTATTGTTTATGTGGTGAATGTTGCTGGAGCCAAGAACCATCTGGCATGGCTGCCAGTGACAGGTCCATTATTTTAATTGCCTTTAACCAATAATCAATATTTACTGCTCTCCAGAGATAGAGACAGCATAGCTAAGCAGTATAAAAAGTGAGTTTGTTCTTCTGCATCTTTGCTTCTGCTTTTACATCTAAAGATAATATTAAATGCTTCCTTTGAGTATTAATTTATTTATCAAAACTGTTTCCTATCAAATTTTGTGAAATGCTTACATCAGTTGGATCATGTCTATTTGAAATTAAACACTTTTAATTCATGGCTAAGTGTGATTCAAATTTGTCTTCATTATCAAGTCATCTATGTCATCTTTTTGTTTGCTACTGGAAGAGGGTTCTAAAGGCTAATAGCATTTATGGAGGGTTCTAAAGGCTAATAGTACACATTTTCAGGCATGAAACCAGAAAGTTTGTTTCGGAGTTTGGAGAAATGCCTTGCCTGCTGTGGAAAGTAAAGGGACCCATCTGCAAGAGGAGAAGTAATGACAATAGTGATGCTCTGATACTATCAACATGCAAATTGACAATGGAAGCCATTGATGATTATTAAATAGTGCTGTCACACAAGTAGAATTTTAAAAAGAGCAACCTGATGGAAATATGAAGAGAGACTGAGATTGTCGGGTCAAGAGAGAGGAATAAGTTTTAATATAAACAAATACAGCAGTAAAATAAATATAGCAACACTGTGCATCAGGAATATTATAATTCTTTGTGTATGCAGAGACAAAGGCACAGGAGTGTTCACTGAAAGATTTTTGTAATAACAATTGTTTGGAAAGAGCTTAAATTATTAAAATAGCAGATATTGGTAAAATAAGCATGCTACGATTCAGTTTTATGAAACCATTTAATTTTATTTTTAAGACACATATTTACTGACAAAACAATATTCATGAGACAGTAAGTGAAAAGTGCATATGCAGGTGATACATTCCTATCACATGCAAATAAACATATCTAGAAGGAATCACTCAAATGTTATTTCAAATGATTAAGTTATCACTCATTTTAATTTTCTCCTTTCATCTAGCTTCATTTTCTAAATTTTTGTAGTGGGTAAGTAGTCACATACAATCTGCAACTGCTCTCACAGTGGTGGACGTGATTTTAAAATCTCAGAAGAGTCAGAAATCTGAACATCAATGTCAGCTTCAACTGGTATTTGATGACCTTGAATTCACTTGGATTCTAATAAATTTCATGTGATTGGCCAATAATTCTACAACACATTAATAACTAATGGCCTGAAATGCGGTCCTTCCTCAAGCATAATCCTAATTTTGGATAGATGTGTGAGGAAAGATGACAGTTTCACAGTCTACATGCTTATGTTTGGTGACTTCCCCCAGGATAGTCTCTAGTGATGGGGCCCAGTCACACTGAACCAGGAGTACTAACAACCAGCAAACCATTGAATGTTTTAGCTGCAAAGAAATGAGTGTCTTTTTCTATATAAAATTTAAATTCCCTTATATTCAAATACAAGTATTTTCAGCTGAAACAGATAATGACTTAAGCACCAGAAAAGCATCATGTGTGCTTGGTAAAGGAAAAAAAATGACTTTTCCAGTCACAGACAATATGCATCAACTAAGAGATTATGATTTATTTCAAAAAAATATTTCTTATGGTCTATGATATGCATAGCACTGTGTTAAACCATGTAGAGCATATAAAAATTGTGAAATACATTATGATCTCAAGGAGCTAATAGTCAAATAGATAAAATAAGTATTGACAGCTAAGAAGCAAGGTAAGTATAACAAGGTAGGTATAATAACAATAAGAAATATACAGGGGGTTCAAGATGGCGGCAAGGTAGGAGGACGCAGATTGCCCTTCCTCCTGCACATGGGAGAAAAACCTAACTGATCTACAGAGGAACAGAGCAGACAGCCAACAATACCACAGCATATATGAAAATAGGAGATCAAAATCTGTAGCAGACATTGGAAAACTAGATGTGGCAGCCGAGCGGCCCTGCGACCGGAGGTGGCTCTGTGACCCACCAGAGGTGGCCCTGGGTCCTGAGAGGGCTCTTCAACCGACCGGAGGCAGCCCTGCGACCCGAGGAGGCTCTGCGACCGGGACGGAAGCGGCTCTGTGACCAGAGGTGGAACTGCGACCTGAGGCGACCCTGCAACTAGAGGAAGGGCATCTGTGGAAGACCCGGAGCTCACATCTGTGATCCTGGGGTGAGTGCGTGCAACTCGGGAAACTCGCGGAGCCCACACCCGTAGTCTCGGGTGGGCGCTCTCGCCGTGTAGGAGACCCGGAGCTCACAGCAATAGACTTGGGGAGGGTTGGATCTGTAAGAGATCCCAGCTGAAACCCATAAACTCGGGAAAGGGCGCCCTCTGCAGGAGGCTCAGAAATCACACCCAAGGCCCTGCATGGAGAGTGCGCCATTAGCCCTGGAGTCAGTGCTCGGCTGGCACTAAGGACAGTAGCCCAAAGCTGACTGAGCAAGGAACAGGGAGAAAAGCGGTACGAGTCGCCTGGCAACCTGCTACAGCCAGCAACACCAGAAAATCCAGTTTGGCCTGTTTGAAAATAGCAAGAGATTTTTGTTTGTTTGTTTTTGTTTATGGATGTTTTTTTCTTTGTTTGTTTTGTTTTGTTTTGTGGGGTTTTTTTTTCGGTTTGTTTTTGGGGGTTTTTTATAGTTGTTTTTTGTCTGTTTAGATGGGTTTTTTGTTTGTTTGTTTTGGTCTGTTTACCGTTTTTGTGGGGTTCTTTTTGTTTTGTTTTGATTATATATTTTTTATTCTTTTATTACTTCTACCTTTTTATCCCTCAATTACTTTTGCTTCTCTTTACTTCTTTCTTGTTTTATTCCTTCTTCCTTTCTTTCCAATTCTATCTCTCCTTCCTTCCTCTTTTTTTCTCTTCTTTTTTCACTTTATTCTTTTATCTTTTTAAATACCCACGAATGAGGCAAAAAAAATCCTAGAACTATGAAAAAAACAGAGTTGGACCAAAAGAGGGGGTATTCCAACAGCTGAGACAGTGGAAGCTGTGAACACCAAGATACCTGAAGGAGACTACACCACTGAATCTCACAGGTATTCCACCACAGTTAACACCATAAACCCGGGTAGCCAGAACAGATCAATTTAAGAAGGTGAGGTTTACAAGAAGAGTCTCACAAACAATGAGAAGACAAAGAAACAATCCCCAAATGAAAGAAAAGGAGGAAGCCCCAGAAAGAATGCTAAATGAAACAGAAGCAACTCAACTATCAGATAAGGAGTTCAAAGAAATGGTTGTCAGGAAGCTCCATGAGCTCTCAATGAGCTACCAGAAACTACAGAGAAGCTACGATGAACTCACTGCAAATTATATGAACATGAAAAAGTGATTAGAAACTATCAAAAAGGGCCAAGAGGAAATGAAGAATACAATTTCTGAACTGAAGAACAAAATAGAAGGAATGAAAAGCAGAATCAATGAAGCAGATGATCGAATCACTGGGTTGGAGGACAAAGTAGAAAAAACCAGCCAGAAAGAGCAAGAAAAGGAAAAGAGGTGCAGAAAGAATGAAGAGGGGTTAAGAGAAATGCAAAACAACATGAAACGTAATAATATCCCTATAATAGGAATACCAGAAGGAGAAGAAGAAGAGCAAGGGATAGAAAACCTATTTGAAAAAGTAATGATGGAAAACTACCCTAATATAAAGAGAGAAAAAGTCACACAAATCCAGAAAACACAGAGTCCCAATCAAGAGGAACCCAAACAGGCCCACTTCAAGACACATCATCATTAAAATGGCAAACTTCCAAGACAAAGAGAGAATCTTAAAGGCAGCAAGGGAGAAAAAGGAAGTAACATACAAGGGAGCCCCGATAAGGTTAGCAGCTGACTTCTCAATGGAAACACTCCAAGCCAGAAGAGAATGGCAAGAAATATTCCAAGTAATGAGAACCAAAGGCCTGCAACCAAGACTACTTTATCCAGCAAGGCTTTCAATCAAGATATAAGGACAAATAAGGAGCTTCCCAGACAAAAGAAGTCTAAAAGAATACACCTCTACCAAACCAGTTCTGCAAGAGATACTAAAGGGACTGCTTTGAGGAAATAAAGGAAAAGAGAGAGAGAGAAACACAGATACAAAAATGGCAATGAATCAGTACCTATCAATAATAACCTTAAATGTAAATGGATTAAATGCTCCAATCAAAAGACATAGAATAGCTGAATGGATAAGAAAGCATGACCCACATATCTACGGCCTACAAGAGACCCACCTCAGGACAAAAGACCTACAAAGACTGAAAGTGAAAGGATAGAAACAAATTTTCCAAGCAAAAGGACAGGGGAAAAAGGCCGGGGTAGCAATACTCATATCAGATAAAATAGACTTCAAAAGGAGAGCTATAAAGAGAGACCCAGAAGGTCACTTCATAATACTCAAGGTAAGAATCCACCAAGAAGACATAAACATTGTAAATATATATGCACCCAACATAGGAGCAACTAAATACATCAAGAAAATCTTAGAGGACTTCAAGAAAGATATTGAGAGCAACACAATTATAGTAGGGGATTTTAACACCCCACTGTCAAAAATGGACAGATCTTCCAAACAAAATATTAACAAAGATATTGTGGCATTGAACAGTACTCTAGAGGAACTGGACTTAGCTGACATATATAGAGCCCTTCATCCCAAAGAAACTAAATACACATTTTTTTTCAAATGCACATGGAACATTTTCAAAGGTAGACCACATGATAGGACACAAAACAAGCCTCAACAAATTCAAGAAAATTGAAATCATACCAAGCATTTTCTCCAACCACAAGGGACTGAAACTAGAAACTGACTTGATGGGGAAAATGCCCAAACAATCAAAATCATGGAGATTGAATAGCATGCTATTAAACAATGAATGGGTAAAGAATGAAATTAGGGAGGAAATCAAAAAGTTTCTGGAAACAAATGAAAATGAACTCACAACAACCGAAAACTTATGGGACACAATGAAGGCGGTCCTCAGAGGGAAGTTCATAGCAATGCAGGCCTACCTAAGGAAGACAGAAAGATTTCTAGCAAATGACTTAACCCTACGCCTACAAGAACTCGAGGAGCAACAACAAAGACAGCCCAGGGCAAGTAGAAGGAAGGAAATAACCAAGATCAGAGCCTAATTAAATGACATGGAGACTAAAAGGACAATCCTAAGGATCAATGAATCCAGGAGCTGGTTCTTTGAAAATATAAGCAAAATTGACAAGCCTTTAAGCAGGCTCATCAAGAAAAAAAGAGAGAGGACTCAAATAAACATAATCAGAAATGAAAGAGAAGAGATTACAACTGACACCACAGAAATACAAAGGATTGTAAGAAATTACTACGAAGAACGGTATGCCAAGAAATTTGAAAACCTAGGTGAAATGGGTAAGTTTCTAGAAAAATATAATCTCCCAAAACTCAAAGAAAAAGAAACAGAAAGCCTGAACAAACCAGTAACAGCTGATGAAATTGAAGCAGGAATCAAAAAACTCCCGACACACAAAACCTCTGGACCAGATGGTTTCACAGGAGAATTCTACAAAACATTTAAGGAAGAGTTAACCCCTATCCATCACAGACTATTCAAAAAAATCCAAAATGATGGAAGACTCCCAAACTCTTCTTATGAAGCCAGCATCATCCTAGTCCCAAAATCAGATAAAGACAAAACAAAGAAAGAAAACTTCAGGCCAATATCACTGATGAACATAGACGCTAAAATACTCAACAAAATATTGGCAAACCGCATCCAACAACACATTAAAAACATCATACACCATGACCAAGTGGGATTCATCCCAGGGATTCCAGGATGATTCAACATTCACAAATCAGTAAATGTAATACATCACATAAACAAAAGCAAAGACAAAAATCACATTATCATATCAATAGATGTGAAAAAGCTTTTGATAAAGTACAACACCCATTTATAATAAAAACACTCAGCAAAGTGGGAATAGAGGGAGCATTCCTCAACATAATAAAGGCCATATATGAGAGACCTACAGCCAACATCATACTCAATGGGCAAAAACTGAAATCTTTCCCACTAAGATCAGGAACAAGACAAGGCTGTCCACTTTTACCACTTCTATTCAATGTAGTATTGGAAGTCTTAGCCACAACAATTAGACAAGAAAAGGAAATAAAAGGCATCCAAATTGGAAAAGAGGAAACAAAACTATCATTGTTTGCGGATGACATGATAGTGTACATAGAAAATCCTATAGACTCGCTCGACATAATAAATGAATTTGGCCAAACAGCTGGATACAAAGTCAATATTCAAAAATCAAAGGCATTTTTGTATACCAACAGCGAAACAGCAGAAGCAGAAATCAAGAAAAAAATCCCATTCAGTATAGCAAAAAGAAAAATAAAATACCTAGAAATAAACCTAACCAAGGAGGTAAAAGACCTGTATGCAGAAAACTACACAACACTGAAGAAAGAAATCAAGGAAGACACAAACAAATGGAAGCATATACCATGTTCATGGATCAGAAGAATTAATATCATCAAAATGTCCTTACTACCCAAAGCAATTTACAGATTCAATGAAACACCTATCACAGTTCCAGTGGCATATTTCACAGACATTGAACAAACACTTCAAAAATTTATATGAAATCATAAACGAGCCCAAATAGCTGCAGCAATTTTGAGAAAGAAGAACAAAGTAGGACAGATCTCAATACCTGATACCAAACTATATCACAAGGGCACTGTAATCAAAACAGACTGGTACTGGAACAAGAACAGACACATAGACCAGTGGAACAGAACATACAGCCCAGAAATAAATCCAAGTCTCTACAGTCAATTAATATTTGGCAAAGGGGGCAGCAACATAAAATGGAGCAAAAATAGTCTCTTCAACAAGTGGTGCTGGGAGAACTGGACAGCTACATGCAAAAAAATGAAACTCGAGCACCAACTTACACCATACACAAAAATAAATTCAAGGTGGTTAAAAGATTTAAATATAAGCCGTGACACCATTAAAATCCTAGAGGATAACATAGGCAGGAATTTCTCAGATATTTCACACAGCAATATTTTTACTGATATGTCCCCTAGAGCAAGGGACATAAAGAAAAGAATAAACAAATGGGATCTCATCAAAATAAAAAGCTTCTGCACGGCCAAGGAAAACAGTATTAAAATAAAAAGAGAACCAACTGTATGGGAAAACATATTTGACAATGATACCTCAGACAAGGGATTAATCTCCAAAATATATAAACAACTTACAAGACTCTACTCTAAGAAGACAATCAACCCAATTAAAAAATGGGCAAAGGATTTGAACAGACACTTCTCAAGGAGGACATACAGAGAATCCAGAGACATATGAAAAGTTGCTCGATATCGCTAGCTATCAGAGAGATGCAAATTAAAACTACAATGAGATACCACTTGACGCCAGTCAGAATGGCCTTCATAAACAAAGCAACAAACAGCCAATGTTGGAGAGGTTGTGGAGAAAAGGGGACCCTAGTGCACTGTTGGTGGGAGTGCAGACTGGTACAACCACTATGGAAAACAGTACGGAATTTTCTAAGAAAACTAAAAATGGACATACCTTTTGACCCAGCAATTCCACTGCTTGGATTATATCCTAAGAACCCTGAAACAGCAATCCAAAAGAACCTATGCACCCCTATGTTCATAGCAGCACAATTTACAATAGCCAAGTGCTGGAAGCAACCTAGGTACCCATCAGTAAAGGAATGGATCAAAAAACTGTGGTACATTTACACAATGGAATTCTATGAGCAGAAAGAAAGAAGGAGCTCCTACCCTTTGCAACAGCATGGATGGAATTGGAGAGCATCATGCTAAGAGAAATAAGCCAGGCAGTGAAAGACAAATACCATATGATCTCACCTTTAACAGGAACCTAATCAACAAAATAAACAAACAAGCATAATATAAACAAAGACACTGAATTTGAGAACAGTGTGACAGTGACCAGAGGGGGAAGGGAGGGAATTTCAGGGGAAAAGGGGAATGGTTTAGAGCAACAAGTATAAAGGACACATGGACAAAAACTATGGGGGGTGGAAATGGGAGGAAGGTGGTGAGGGCTGTGGTGGTGGGCTGGGGGCGGGGTAAAAGACAGTACAATATCAGCAATTAAACAATACTGATAAAAAAAAAGAAATATACAGATTAACTAGTTTAACTGAACAACAAACAGAACTCTTTAATCTCAGGTTTTCAGAGGAAGCTGAAAGCAATACAATGGATACCAGGTTGCCTTCACCTCAGAGAGAAGGCGGGTGACTCAGGACACAAGAAATTATGAAACCTATTATACCACCATCTGACCACATGTCCCTACAGACAAAATGGATCCCTCTTTAACTGAATGAAAAGCTATTCCATTGAAGAGCTTTAACTGAATTTTCAGCTATTCCATTGTGTAAATATACCATAGTTTTTTTATCCATTCACTTACTAACAAGCATTTAGGTTCCTTCCAGTACTCAGCTATTATAAATTGTAAATTGTAAATTATGAATGTTGGAGGCATAGGTTCTTTTAAATTGGTGTTTCAGGGTTCTTAGAGTATAATGCCAGCAGTGGAATTGCCAGGTCAAAAGGCAGTTCTAATTTTAGTTTTCTTTTTTAAATTAAATTATTTTATTGTTATTCAATTACAGTTATTTGTACTTTCTCCCCACCCTTCCCCCCACCCCCTCCAAACCCACTTTCCTCCCTTCCTTCCACCCTCCCCTTTGGTTTTGTCCATGTGTCCTTTATAGTAATTCCTGAAAACCCTTTTCCCCACAGTCCCCTCCCCGCTCCCCTCTGGCTATTGTTATATTGTTCTTAATTTCAATGACTCTGGTTGTATTTTGATTTTTGTTGATTATGTTCCAGTTAAAGGTGAGATCATATGGTATTTGTCCTTCACCATCTGGCTTATTTCACTTAGCATAATGCTCTCCAGTTCCATCCATACTGTAGCAAAGGGTATAAGCTCCTTCTTTCTCTCTGCTTCTTAGAATTCCATTGTGTAAATGTACTGTTTTTTGTTTTCTGACATAAAGGAGTTCCTACCCTTTGCAATAGCATGGATGGATCTCGAGAGCATTATGCTAAGTGAAATAAGCCAGGAAGTGAAAGACAAATACCATATGATCTCACCTATAAGTGGAACCTAACCAACAAAACATAGGAGCAAGCAAAATATAACCAGAGACAGTGAAATTAAGAGCAAGCTGACAGCAGCCAAAGGGGAGGTGGGGGGGATAATGGAGAGAAATGGGGGAAGGGTTTTTAGGAATATGTTTAAAGGACTCGTGGACAAAACCTAAGTGGGGTAGGATCAATGGTGGGAGGTGGGGATGGCTGGGGTGGGGGAAGTAGTGGGGGGAAAATAGAGACAACTGTACTTGAACAACAATTTTAAAAAGACAAAAAATAAAAATAAAGTCTTATAAGTGAAAAAAAACAAAGTTTTCATCTAAAAAAGAGGTTGTACATATGATAATTTTGAGAATCAGAAAATAGTGGATTACCTCTGCAATCCTTGTGACTAGCACTTCTGAGCAGCCATGTCCTCAACTGTACCACATCTAGGAGAGCACAGGCAAGAATCTAGACAGTTCAGTAACTTTAGTTTTTGTAAATGAATTTCATATTTTGACCATAGACTGCCTTTTCACATTGCCAAAATCCAGTGGTTGCTGATGGTTTGAAAACACAGTTCACTTAATATCTATAAAGCTTATGAGCAAGTGGATCAGGTATCTTCTCCCTTCAGAATTTCAGCCACATGGCATTTGGTAGCATAAACAATGTATGTTGTTCTTTTGAAAGGTTTAGAATAATGATTTGGTAACATGTGGAGTTAGATGATCTTTTCAAAACAAGTTTTGTTATTTGTTATAACTGTTGTCTAAGAACCAGCAACCACAGAATTTTAAACAGAAACCTATTTATTTTTAGCAGAATGGGGTAATACTTGCACTGTGCATTTCAAATCAAGGAATGGGAAGCTGAATTATTAATAAATATTTTTGAGACAACTAGAAAAGTAGTTTTATAGAAAAATAAAACACAGTACCTTCCTTACTCTTTGCACCATATAAATTGTTCAAGTGGGTAAAATATGAAAATAGTCCATAAAAATGTAAGAACCCTTGCTATGTTTAAAATTTTTTGAAAACTTTCTGAGAATGGGGAAGGTCTGAGTGTGACTTTAAATGAAGACAACATAAAAGATAAACTTGAAAATATAAACTTTTGTAAAATATAAATTTTAAAGAGTGTGTATGGAATGGACACACATACACACACCCTGAGATGGATACATAGGAAGGTTGCTCTGCAACCTGATGGAAGCACATCATTTGTAGGATTATGGTGGACGAAGTTGAGTTTTTTCATGCTGAAATACCTTTTGCAAACTTGGTAATGGAATCTGTTAGGAGTGTTTATACCTTGGAAATGCCATTGCATTTCATTTATAATGAAACTGATGAGGTTTGAAATGATATTAAATGTGCCAGATTGGGTGAATAGTCCAAATGGATTCCTACAGAAGGTTATTAACTTGGAAATGGCTCAATGAGCATTTGGTATTTTCACACAGGTAGGTTTAATTTACTGAGTGAGAACCATGAGCTGTAAAGACATAAAGCTCTGTATTTTTGCCACTTTAATATTTATGTTTGTCATTTATGAACCCAGGTTGAGAATTGATTAAATTTCTGGCCTGTAGCCTTTGAGTTTGTAACATATGGATATTTGGTTATGTTCCCTTATTTGTCTTGTTGATAGTCCTTTTACACACAGGCACTCCCATATTAATAGTTGGTTCAAACAGAACTAAGTGAAGAGCAATGACCACCGGTAAATAAACTCAATGCTCCACATGTAATGGCTCAGCACTCAGTGTCTGGGATAAGACCTTACAGTACTTTTACAAAGGCAAGATGGGTATGTTGTGGGATGGAACAACATTTTCATTAATTAGGTAGAGTGAAGCAAAAGAAGCACAGGGAGAAATATCAGCAAAGAGTGAGGTCTATGGGACTCATTCCAATGAACTAAAAAGCAAACTGAATTCCAGTGCACAAAGGTCTACAGACATAGCAGAATGATATCATATTTCCCCACAGTGACTTTCAAATGCCCATGTACCACATGCTTCATGAATATGAGAGTTCTCTGTGTGGACCATATTGTAGGAATCAGAACCCTGACCTGGGGGCCCAGGAATTTGGAGCATGGTACCCAGCTCTGACACTACACAGGCAGGGCTTTGGGTTCTCACTTAATTCTGTTTATTTGTTTGTTCACAAACCTTTGGGCCCTGCTCCGATAGACTCACAACTAGGTTATGGGTATTCTTATATAGCTTATGTCATGGGGGAGCAGGAAGGGGTGCATGGAAGCTAGATGGTAAGAAAACAAACACACACCTAAGAAAAATCTCAGAATTAAACAAGTTAATAAAATGCCAATGAAAAAGTGGTCTTAGTTGAATGGCTGCTAAGAGTCTGGGGGTTCAGCTCCCCAGGTTCCAGCAGCTAGGGCAGGGAGATGAAATATGGTGAAGAAGGCAGGTTCAGATCACAGCAGGCTCCTCATTCACAAAGTGAAGTGTGTGGGGGGAAAATAGACTTCAAGCACCTGTGATTTCTAAAACCTTCTGATCTCTCTGATTAAAATAAAATCTTGTGAATTCATCAGGAAGAACACAAGAATAAACCAGGGAAAACACAGGATGATTAATTAGTGTATGAGAAGAAAAACAAATGAAAATTCAGCAGTAACTGTGATCTAGAAAAACTATCACAAAAAGAGTGGTTTAGCTATAAAACAAAAGTGTCCACAGAAATACAAAGGATTGTAAGAAATTACTATGAAGAACTGTATGCCAAGAAATTTGAAAACCTAGGGTAAATGGACAAGTTTTTAGAAAAATATAATCTTCCAAAACTCAATGAAGAAAAATCAGAAAGCCTGAACAGACCAATAACAGCTGATGAAATTGAAGCAATAATCAAAAAACCCCTGACACACAAAAGCCCTGGCCCAGATGGTTTCACAGGAGAATTATACAAAGCATTTAAGGAAGAGCTAACCCCTATCCTTCACAGACTACTAGAAAAAGTCCGAAATGACAGAAGACTCCCAAACTCTTTTTATGAAACCAGAATCATCCTAATCCCCAAACCCGATAAGGACACAACAAAGAAAGAAAACTTCAGGCCAATATCGCTGATGAACACAGATGCTAAACTCCTCAACAAAATATTGGCAAACTGCATCCAACAATACATTAAAAAGATCATTACACCATGACCAAGTGGGATTTATCCCAGGGATGCAAGGATGGTTCGACATTCCCAAATCAGTAAATGTAATACATCACATTAGCAAAAGCAAAGAGAAAAATCACACGATCATATCAATAGATGTGGGAAAGCATTTGATAAGGTACAACACCCATTTATGATAAAAACATTCAGCAAAGTGCGAATAGAGGGAGCATTCCTCAACATAATAAAGGCCATATATGAGAGACCTACAGCCAACATCATACTCAATGGGCAAAAACTAAAAAATTTTCTACTAAGATCAGGAACAAGACAAAGTTGTCCACTTTCACCACTTCTATTCAATATAGTATTGAAAGTCTTAGCCACAGTGATTAGACAAGAAAAGCAAGAAAATAGGAAAGGAACCCAACTAGGAAAGGAAGAAACAAAACTATCATTGTTTGCAGATGACATGATATTGTACATAGAAAATGCTATAGACTCAGCCCGAAAGCAGCTCGACTTAATAAATGAATTTGGCCAAACAGCTGGATACAAAGTCAATCTCCAGAAATCAAAGGCATTTTTGTATACCAACAATGAACCAGCAGAAGCAGAAATCAAGAAAAACAAGCCAGGTGGTGAAAGACAAATACCATATGATTTCACCTTTAATAGGAACCTGAGGAAGGAAGATGGTGGCGTGGTAGGATGGAGCAGATTCCACTTCCCTCTAAACCCAAGAGAAAAACCTGGCCAATCTATGGAAGAACAGAGCAGACAAGGAAGAGTAACACAGTATATTTGAGAATAGGAGATTGAAAATTGTAGCAGACATTGAAGAACCAGTCGGTAAGGAGACTACTTCAGAACAGCCCAGGGATCAGCTCGGAGACCAGGGTGGCTGAGGCCCTGGTCTGGTGCTTGCCAGGCCTGCCACAGGCCTCCAGGGAGGGAGCAGGATCAACCACTGAAACAGGCTGAGCAATTGTGGTCCCCTTGTGCCTGCAGAGAGCGGCACCTGTGAACGGAGAGGGCTGCATGACAATAGATGCCCATGTGTGACCTCAGACAGCCGCGGGATCATAGGCGTGTGTGGGACAATAGGCATGCACGCCACTGGAGACAGCTGTAAGTCCATAGTCGCCTGTGTGTGACCGCAGACAGCCAGTGGAACATAGGCGACCATGTCACCCCAGAAAGCTGCATAGTGGCCAAAGGAGATGGCTGGATGGGACCAGAGACCCAAGCTCACACCAAAAAAATCGGGAAAGTGCCTGCACTCCAGGAGGATCAGAAGTCACGCCCAAGGACCTGTGCAAAGAGCCACTGGGCTAGCTCTGGGGAGAGTATGCCAAAGATGACTGAGTGCTGAACACAGAGAAAAGCCATACAGTCACCCTTCGGCCATTGTAGCCAGCAAGACCAGAAAAACCGGCTGAGAAAGTTTGAAAACAGCAAGAGTTTTTTCTCTAGTGTTTGTGTAGGGATATTTTTTTTTGTTTTTTTGTTTGTTTGTTTCATGCAATTTTGTTTGATTTTTTGTTTTTTCTTTGTTTGTTTTTTGTTGTTTTTATTTGTGTGTCTGTTTATATAATTTTTAATTATTATTTATTTATTATTTTTATATTCTTTTTTACCCCTCAACTCCTCTGCCTCTCTTTACTTCTTTCTTGTTTTATTCCCTCTTCCTTTCTTTCCAATTATATCTCTTCTTCCTGCCTACTTTTTTGATTTCTTCTTTTTTCTTTTTCCCCCTCTTTTCTCTTTTTAAATACCCATGAGTGAGACACAAAACAAACAAACAAACCTGGACCTGTGAAAAAAAGCACAGTTGGTCCCCAAAAGAGGGCATCCCAGCAGCTGAGACAGTGGAAGCTTTCAACAACAGGACACCCAAAGGAGACTGCACCACTGAATGACACAGGTATTCTAACACAAAAGTTCACATCATTAGTCCTGGCTGGTGTAGCTCAGTGGGTTGAGCACGGACCTGCGAAGCAGGTCACAGGTTCGATTCCCAGTCAGGGCACATGCCTGGGTTGCAGGCCAGGTCCCTACTGGGGGCCAGATGAGAGGCAACCACACATTGACATTTCTCTCCCTCTCTTTCTCCCTCCCTTCCCTTCTCTCCAAAAATAAATAAATAAAAATAGAACAAAACAAAACAAAACAAAAAAGTTCACATCATAAACCCAGGAAGCCAGAACAGATCAATTTAAGATGCTGAGGCTAACAAGAAGAGTCTCACAAAAAAATGCGAAGACAAACAATCCCCAAATGAAAGGAAAGGAGGAAGCCCCAGAAAGAATGCTAAATGAAACGGAGGCAACTCAACTATCAGATACTGAGTTCAAAGCAATGGTTGTCAGAAAGCTCCATGAACTCTCAATGAGCTAAGAGAAACTACAGGGAAGTTATGATGAACTCACTGCAAACCATAATAACATGAAAAAGGAAATAGAAACTATCAACAAGGGCCAAGAGAAAATGAAGAATACAATTTCTGAACTGAAGAACACAGTAGAAGGAATGAAAAGCAGAATCCATGAAGGAAAAAATTGGATCAGTGACTTGGAGGACAAAATAGAAAGGAAAAAAAAAAAAAAAACACCCAGAAAGAGCAAGAAAAGGAAAAGAGGTTCAGGAAGAATAAAGATGGATTAAGAGAAATGCAACAGAACATGAAACGTAATAATATCCATGTAATATGTATACCAAAAGGTGAACAAGGGATAGAAAACCTATTTGAAAACGTAATGCATGTAGCTGTCCAGTTCTCCGAACACCACTTGTTGAAGAGGCTATTTATACTCCATTTTATGTTGCTGCCCCTTTGTCAAATATTAATTGACTCATGAATGAAACCTGAGCACCAACTTACACCATACACAAAAATAAATTCAAGGTGGATAAAAGATTTAAATATAAGCCATGACACCATTAAAGTCCTAGAGGAGAACATAGGCAGGAAAATCTCAGATATTCCACGCAGAAACAATTTTACTGAAATATCCCCTAAAGCATGGGACATAAAGGAAAGAATACACAAATGGGATCTCATCAAAATAAAAAGCTTCTACACGACCAAAGAAAATAGAATTAAAATAAAAAGAGAACCGGAAAAAAAAAACCAGAAAAAGAAAAAGTAATGATGGAAAACTTCCCTAATTTGATGAAAGAAAAAGTCAGACAAATCCAGGAAACATATAGGGTCCCAATCAAGAGGAACCCAAAGAGGCCCACTTCAAGACACATCATCATTAAAATGGCAAAATTCCAAGACAGAGAATATTAAAGGCAGCAAGGGAGGAAAGGGAAGTAACATACAAGTGAGCTGCGATAAGGTTAGCATGTGACTTCTCAGTGGAAACGCTCCAAGCCAGAGAGAATGGCCATAAATATTCCAAGAAAAGGAAACAAAGGCCTGCACCCAGGACTACTTTATACAGCAGTGCTTTCAATCAAGATAGGAGGCCAAATAAGGAGCTTCCTAGACAAGTCTAAAAGAATACACCTCTAACAAACCAATTTTGCAAGGGATACTAAATGAACTGCTTTAAGGAAAGAAAGGATAAGATGGAGAGAGAGAGAGAGACATACAGGTATGAAAATGGCAATGAATGAATACCTATCAATAATAAGCTTAAATGCAAATGGATTAAATGCTCCAATCAAAAGACATAAAATAGCTGAATGGATAAGAAAGCATGACCCACACATATGCTGCCTACAAGAGACCGAACATACAGACAAAAGACCTATACAGACTCAAAGTGAAGGGCTGGAAACAAATTTTCCAAGGAAATGGACAGGAAAAAAAAAGGCCGGGTAGCAATACTCATATCAGAGAAAATAGACTTTAAAAGAAGAGATATAAAGAGACACCTGGAAGGTCACTTCATAATACTCAAGGGAAGAATCCACCAAGAAGACATAAATATTGTAAATATATATGCACCCAAAGTAGGAGCACCTAAATACATCAAGAAAATCTTAGAGGAGTTCAAGAAAGATATTGACAGCAACACAATTATAGTCGGGGATTTTAACACTCCACTGTCAAAAATGGACAGATCTTCCAAACAAAATATCAACAAAGATATTGTGGCATTGAACAACACTCTAGATGAAATGGATTTAACTGATATACATAGAGCCCTTCATCCCCCAAAAATTAAATACAAATTCTTTACAAATGCACATGGAACATTTTCAAAGATAGACCACATGATAAGACACAAAACAAGCCTCAACAAATTCAAGACAATTGAAATCATACCAATCATTTTCTCTAACCACAAGGGAATAAAACTGGAAACCAACCCCAAGGGGAAAAACACAAAACCCTGAAAATCATGGAGATTGAATAGCATGCTGTTAAAAAATGAATGGGTCAAGAATGACATTAGGGAGGAAATCAAAAAGTTTCTGGACACAAATGATAAGGAACTCACAACGACCCCAAACTTATGGGACACAGCGAAGGTAGTCCTCAGAAGAAAGTTCATAGAGATACAGGCCTACCTAAAAAAGATAGAAACATTTCAAACAAATAACTTAACCCTACACCTACAAGAACTCAAGGATAAACAACCAAGACAGCCCAGAGCAAGTAGGAGGAAGGAAAGAACCAAGATCAGAGCAGAATTACATGACATAAAGACTAAAAGCACATCCTAAAGATCAATGAATCCAGGAGCTGGTTCTTGGAAAAGATCAACAAAATCCACAAGCCTTTAAGCAGGCTCATCAAGAAAAAAAGAGAGAGGACTCAAATAAACACACTGAGAAATGAAAGAGGAGAGATTACAACTGACACTGCAGAAATACAAAGAATTGTAAAAAAATTACTATGAAGAACTGTATGCCAAGAAATTTGAAAACCTAGGTGAAATGGACAAGTTTCTAGAAAAATATAATCTTCCAGAACTCAATGAAGAAGAAGCAGAAAGCTTGAACAGACCATTAACAGCTGAGGAAATTGAAGCAGTAATCAAAACTCCCCACGCACAAAAGCCCTGGACCAGATGGTTTCACAGGAGAATTTTACAAAGCATTTAAGGAAGAGCTAACCCCTATCCTTCACAGACTATTAGAAAAAATTCGAAATGGTGGAAGACTCCCAAACTCTTTTTATGAAACCAGCATCATCCTAATCCCAAAACCAGATAAGGACACAACAAAGGACAACTTCAGGCCAATATTGCTGATGAACATCGATGCTAAAATCCTCAACAAAATATTGGCAAACTGCATCCAACAATACATTAAAAAAATTATTACACCATGACCAAGTGGGATTCATCCCAGGGATGCAACAATGGTTCATCATTCGCAAATCAGTAAATGCAACACATCACATACACAAAAGCAAAGACAAAAATCACATAACCATTTCAATAGATGCAGAAAAAGCATTTGATAAAGTACAAAACCCATTGATGATAAAAACACTCAGCAAAGTGGGAATAGATGGAGCATTCCTCAGAGTAATAAAAGCCATATATGAGAGACCTACAGCCAACATCATACTCAATGGGCAAAAACTAAAATCTTTTCCATTAAGATCAGTAACAAGACAAGGTGGTCCACATTCACCACTTCTATTCAATATAGTATTGGAAGTCTTAGCCACAGTGATTAGACAAGAAAAGGAAATGAAAAGCATCCAACTCAGAAAGGAGGAAACAAAACTATAATTGTTTGCAGATGACATGATAGTGTACATAAAAAATCCTATAGACTCTGCCAAAAAACTGCTGGATGTAATAAACAAATTTTGCCAAACAGCCAGATACAAAGTCAATGTATAGAAATCAAAGGCATTTTTATATACCAATGAAACAGCAGAAGCAGAAATCAAGAAAAAAAATCCCATTAGATATAGCAAAAAGAAAAATAAAACACCTAGGAATAAACTTACCCAAGGTGGTAAAAGACCTGTATGCAGAAAACTACACAACGCTGAAGAAAGAAATCAAGGAAGACACAAACAAATGGAAACTTATACCATGTTCATGGATCAGAGGAATTAACATCATCAAAATGTGCATACTTCCCAAATCAATTTATAGATTCAATGCAATACCTATTAAAATACCAATGGCATATTTCACAGACATAGAACAAAAACTTCAATTATTTATATGGAACCATAAATGAACTTGAATAGTTGCAACAATCTTGAGAAACTGGAGCAAAGTACAAGGGATCACAATATCTGTTACCAAACTATGTTACAAGGCCATTGTGATCAAAACAGCCTTGTGCTGGCATAAAAATAGGCATGTGGACCAGTGGAATAGAACAGAGAGCCCAGAAATAAACCCAAGTCTTTACCATCAATTAATATTCAATAAAGGGTGCAGCAACATAAATAAAGTAAAAATAGCCTCTTCAACAAGTGGTGTTCGGAGAACTGGACTGCTACATGCAAAAAAATGAAACTTGAGCACCAACTTACACCATACACGAAAATAAATTTGTAGGTGGTTAAAGATTTAAATATAAACCATGACACCATTAAAGTCCTAGAGGAGAACATAGGCAGGAAAATCTCAGATATTTCTCACAGCAACAGTTTTACTGATATGTCCCCTATAGCAAGAGACATAAAGGAAAGAAGAAACAAATGTGATCTCATCAAAATAAAAAGCTTCATCATGGCTAAAGAAAACAGTATTAAAATAGAAAGAGAACCACCTATATGGGAGAACATATTTGCCAATGATACCTGAGACAAGGGTTTAAGCTCCAAAATATATAAAGAACTTACATGACTCCACCCTAAGAAGACAAGCAACCCAATTAAAAAATGGACAAAGTACTTGAACAGACACTTCTCCAAGGAGGACATCCAGAGGATCCAGAGACACATGAAAAGATGTTCAGTATCACTAGCTATCAGAGGGTGCAAATTGAAACCACAATGAGATACCACTTGACACCAGTCAGAATGGACATCACAAACAAAGCAACAAACAACAAGTGTTGGAGAGGTTTTGGAGAAAAGGGGGCCCTAGCACACTCTTGGTGGGATTGCAGACTGGTACAACTACTATGGAAAACAGTATGGAATTTTCTAAGAAAACTAAAAATGGATCTACCTTTTGACCCAGCAATGCCACTGCTAGGATTATATCCCAAGAACCCTGAAATAGCAATCCAAAAGAACCTATGCACCCCTATGTTCATAGCAGCACAACTTACAGTAGCCAAGTGTTGGAAACAACCTAGGTGCCCATTAGTACATGCATGGATCAAGAAACTATGGTACCTTTATACAATGGAATTCTACGCAGCAGAAAGAAAGAAGGAGCTCCTACCCTTTTCAACAGCATGGATGGAACTGGAGAGCATTATGCTAAGTGAACTAAACCAGGTGTGAAAGACAAATACCATATGATCTCATGTTTAACAGGAACCTAATCAACAAAACAAACAAACAAGGAAAATATAACTAAATACACTGAAATTGAGAACAGGCTGACAGTCACCAGAAGTTAGAGGGCAGGGAATTTCAGGGGAAAAGGGGAAAGGTTTAGAGTAACAAGTATAAAAGACACATGGACAAAAACTAGGGGGTGGTGGAAGTGGGAGGGAGGTGGGGAGGTCTGACTCGATGGGCTGGGATGGGAGTAAAAACTGTACAAGAACAACAATTAGAATTTAAGAAAAAGAAGCCAAAAAATTCAATGTAATTCTTATTAGCAACTTAACCCAGGTGCTGTATTTCTTTTCTTGGAATTGTTACAAAAATATGATGTTTTATTCACAAAAGATAAAGTTGTTTTTTTCATCTTCATAGATATCTCAGTGCAAATCATTTTGATTCCATTATTTATTCACCTCTGTTAACTGATCTTCTAGATGAATATGGAATGGCCATCATCATAGTGCAGATTGGGTCCTGGGTGCTGTCATGCATAGAGAAACACCACATCATTGGTCAGTGCAGAGACGGCACACTTAAGGGGAAAAGGCTGTTATTCAAAAATATTTCTTCCACAAATGTCAGTGCTACATTTGCCACAAGTTTGAGCCAATGACACAGGGGTCTCTGAACCACGTTGTCTCAAATGGGAACAACGGCCAGGCCTTTGTGTATAACTCTTTGATTCGTTGGCATATGTAGGTTGGTATCAGCCAGGGGCCAGAAAGGTAAAGCAGATTCCTTCATCTGAGGACAATTTACAGAGAGAGATAGCTTCTAGCTTCTAGTCACCAGCAGCCAACTCTTTGCAGTTGGAGGTTGGACATTCTGAAACGTGAGCCGCTGCACCTGGCCGCTAGAGGCACTAGTCTATAGTACAGAAAAACACAGACACTGTGATCACTGTGTTCTTTTGGAACCATGACTCTTACTCGTGAGATTTAGAGTTAATTTTTAACTTACCTGATATAGGTTATATTGTCAAATATAAAGCTTGCTGCATATCAGAAACCTTATGCAAAGATCACCTCTGCTCCTTTCCTGCTTATGTCAGAAGGGAAAGCCAGATGTGGCAGATATTTCTTGAATTCCTTACTATTACTGGAGCTTCCAGAAGTTTTTCCTGTGTTTCCCAGGAGGTTATCACCCTATATTTCTCTTTATCTGGAGTGGTGACAGGTGGAAAGGCTGGAGATAACCAGACAACAGGTATTGATGCAAATTCTTACTTTACTGCACCTGGAATAGACAGGTAAGATGTTTTGTGCCCATGATGAAGTCAGAATTACAACAGGGTGTAGGATTCCAGGGAGAAAGTAGAAAAAGACTTACAGCTTATTCAAGAAAATCTTGCCCAATAAAATTTTTCCACTTGACTTAGCCTAGCACATTTATATTTTCTAAAGAACTAAACCTAAGAATCATCTATTTACAAAACTAAAGAGAGAGAGAACAAGAGAGAAAAAGATAGAAATGCTGAGGGTGTTGGCTGAAGATTCAGGAAGCACTGAGCAGCCCTTATCAAGGAAATTTTCTCCCATTGCAAATTAACCCTGAATCTGGCCATTAAGAACACATTTTTTTTCTTTTTTAAAAATACATTTTAATGATTACGCTATTACAGTTGTCCCATTTCTCCCCCATCATTCCTCTCCACCCTGCACACCCCCTCCCACCCACATTCCCCACTTTAGTTCGTGTCCATATGTCATAAGTTCTTTAGATTCTACATTTCCCACACTATTCTTGCCCTCCCCATATCTATTTTCTACCCACCATCTTTGCTACTTATTTTCTGTATATTTCCCCCTCTCTCCTCCTCCCACTACCCTCTTGCTAACCCTCCATGTGATCTCCATTTCTGTGGTTCTCTTCCTCTTCTAGTTGTTTGCTTTTGTTTTAAGTGTGGTTGTTAATAGCTGTGAGTTTACTGCTTTCCACTGTCATATTTTTGATCTTCTTTTTCTTAGATAAGTCCCTTTAACATTTGATTTAATAAGGGCTTAGTGATAATGAATTCCTTTAACTTGACCTTCCCTGAAAAGCACCTTATCTTCCCTTCCATTCTAAATGAAAGCTTTGCTGGATAGAGCAATCTTGGATGTATGTCCTTGCCTTTCATGACTTGGAATACTTCTTTCCAGCCCCTTCTTGCCTGGAAGGTCTCTTTTGAGAAATCAGCTGACAGCCTGATGGGAACTCCCTTGTAGGTGACTGTCCCCTTATCCCTTGCTGCTTCTAGAATTCTCTGCTTCATTTTAATCTTGGCTAATGTAATTACAATGTGCCTTGGTGTGTTCCTCCTTGGGTCCAACTTCTTTGGGACTGTCTGAGCTTCCTGGACTTCCTGGAACTCTATTTCCTTTGCCAGATTGGGGAAATTCTCCTTTATTATTTGTTCAAATAAGTTTTCCACTTGTTTCTCTTCTTCTTTCCCTTCTGGTACCCCTATAATTTGGATGTTGGGACATTTAAAGATGTCCTGGAAGTTCCTAAGCCTCTCCTCATTTTGTTGAATTCTTGTTTCTTCCTTGTTTTCTGTTTGGTTGTTTGTTTCTTCCTTCTGGTCCACTCCACTGATTCGAGTCCCAGTTTTCCTCCCATCTCTATCTGTTCCCCATGCATTTTCCTTCATTTCACATATTGTAGCTTGCATTTTTTTCATGTAATTTGTGAGGAAAATCAACCAATTCTGTGAATATCCTGATCACCAGGGCTTTGAACTGTGCATCTGATAGGTTGGCTATTTCTTCGTCACTTAGAGGAATTGGCTCTGGAGCTTTCATTTGTTCTCCGGTTTGAGCCTTTTTTTTTGGGGGGGGGGTCTGGTCGCAGCTGTTATGTAGTGAGGGGTGGAGACTTAGGTGTTCCCCAGGGCAGTACAGCCCAGTTGCTGAGTTGTGGTGCTGCATGTGGGGGCAGAGTCTGAGAGGGAACAATGGCACTTGCTCAGCTCTCTCTTGGATTCCAGTCCCTTCCTCTGCTTCCCCTTCACCTGCATTATCTGTGCATGAATGTGGGACCACCTGGTCAGCCAGCCTCCTTGCAGGGCCTCACTGGATCTGCATAGTTGGCACCCCATTCCCCGGGGTCCGCTAGCCACTGCCTGTGGGCCTGGGAACTGCCAGCCACTGCTGCCTGCATGCCCAGATCCGCACCTCCACTTTTTCCTGCAGTGACTCTGCCCCTCTTACCGGTCTGGATGAATGATTGTTGGATTTCCGTACAGTTCAATTTTTTTATCAGTTTTAGTTGTTTTCTTGTTTCTAAATCTTTGTTGTCCTTAATTTTGGTTGTGAGAGGAGGCATAGTGTATCCACCTGCACCTCCATCTTGGCCGGAAGTCAAGTTATACTTTTCTTGAGATCTTTAATTGTAGAATTCAGATCTAGTCCTTGGTATTTACATTACAATCCTAGTAGTTTTTACAACCACTACTGTAGTCAAGAACTGCTGCCCTGTATTTTCAAATTATTTAGTACTTAGTATTGTGAAGCATTTTACAGCTAGCTCACCTAACCTTCAATGAGGATTTTATTATGACTCTGGGAGATTTCTAGGTATCCACCAGGAACTTCTCAGAGATGAGGGGCAGCAGTGGCCCAGCCTGTTCTCCTGACCTGTGCTGTATCGCTCTATTGCCAATCACCCTTCCTGTCTAACCTACACCTACAAGCCTTACAGCTGAAACACTGTTGTCACTGACAACACACAGAGGGCTGCTCCAATGCTGACTACATCCTAAGAAATGTGTGTGTGTGTGTGTGTGTGTGTGTGTGTCTAACCTAGTTATGTTCGGCAATTTCTTTTTAAACTCTAATCTAAGTTGATCTCTTCCTTAACTCTGCCTTTCACATGGATACTCAACAAAGAATTGAGTCAACCAGGTGTTTTTGTCTCTCCCTCACATATTTAATGAAATAACCACATTTTCCAATGTTTTTGATCTCACCTCCCTTAAACCCACACTCAGTGCTATGCCTGTAGTTCACAACCTCATTCATCTGGTTGCACTGGAATAACATCCTAACTTCCCAAAGTTCTCCCTTTCAATTCTTCCTCTAGAGCAAATCTCAAATATGAACAATATTGTTCAGTGGTTATAACTGCAAACTCATTGAAAAGGTTCACATGGCTTCTTCTTGTTGCATGGCTTCTTTCTCTCTAGCCAGTATCATCACTCATCAGCCCTTTCTAAATACTGTTTTGCAGAATTTAGTGTCACATAGATGTTCCATCTCCCAGACCCCCACAGGGCAAAATCTTTGCACAAGTTGTCACTCTGCCTGAACCATCTTGCACTTGCTTCTTATCAGAGACTGATTACCTTTCTGGATAAATTCCACTCATCTTTGAAGCCTCAGGGTCACCAGTACCCTCCACAAGTTTCCTGGATGGTATGGGCCAAAGCGGTCACTGTGTGATGTGCAGCCACTGGGTCTTAACTTCTGTTGTTACAGATAATGTATTTTATTAAGTATGGTGTCTTTAATTGATTTTCCCAGACCTGGATATTTTGGACAGGGATTTTTGCATATGATCTTGTTTGTATCCCCACCATCTCACTGTCATTGGTGCCCAATCAATATTTGAAGAATTGGAGGTGAAGAGATGGATACCTTTAGAATGAACTTCACCTTAGAAATGGAGGGAAATTTGACAGCTATTCTCACAAAGGGACAACAGAATAAGCATATGTTTGGCTTTATAAAAAAGAAGGTAATAAAAATATGATGCTAGTCATTTATTGATAATAATATACTTGATAATTAAGATAGTAATAACACAATTCTAAACAATATCCAGAATTTCTACATAAAGGAAACAGAGCCAATCAAGATGAGCTGGATATTTTGTTTGTTTAAAGTGACAGGGTATCATTAAATAGGTGAAAGTTTATATTTGTGTAATTTTTACACAGTCACAAGTTCCCCTCACTTTTCATTTAAAAGGAAATTATGATTGTTATATGTGACTTCATGTTTAATGAACAAGAAAGTTTTAATTCAAGGGCAGTCTTAAAACAATATCCAAATTAAAGCTTGTATATCAGTTTGAAAATCAGCTTTTATGAAACTGCAAAGTAATATTCCTTTAAATAACCAAAACATCCAAGAAGAAATTGAAGATATAGCTGTGAACTTTTATTCATATTGTCAAATCTATGCACCAAAGTTAATAAAAGAGATAATGGTGAACTTATAATTGACTTTAAAATATGTGACTTTAATTTAAAATACTACTTCTGATAAACAGTGTTTAAAGGATTCAAGACACTGCCCAGAGAGGGAACACAGCATTTTCTCCATCCCATTCTGCTCCAAGGCTCACCAATACTCATATATTCCCTTCCATGGAGCACCTCTCTATGAATTCACTTAACAACAATATCTAATTGCCACTTTTTACCAAGTCAAAGGTGCATTTTTTTCTCATTTTAACATTGAAAATGCACATAAAATTAGCAGTATGTCCTAGTTTAACTGAAAAAGTTTATTACATTTTATTATGAAGGCATTTTCTGGTGCAGTTCACCACACATGGGATTAGAAGACGTTTAAGACTAGATGCCCAGAATCAGACTATGTTTTCACTGTCAATTGAGGTTGTGATAACTTAGCTAAAAAGAAAATTCCAGTTTTTTTCTGCTACAATATCAGAGAATATGTTATTTAATCTCCTATAGTCATACAAAGAAAATTTATCAAAGATGGGAAACCAAAATGTTCACATAGAAGAAAATAGAGTAAACTTTACATCTGAATTTCTAATCACTTTTTCAATAAATAGCTAAATGGACATATATTTTGATTATCCAACATGATGTAAAAATTACTAAAGTTGGAGAAGACTATCTGCATAATAAAATAAAATGAGATTTCCATCTCAAACAGTTACCACTGCTGCTCAGTAGCTACAGTGACCCTGCAGAACACATGTTTATGCTAAGAATTACAATTTCTTAACCTCATCCTAGAAACAAGGCTGGATTTCAAGCTTATCATTATGGAGGGAGACCCTCTATTAGCCATCAGAGCTACTGTTGTTAATAAATAGCACACCGTCTAATGCCTCCACCTTCCTACATCTTCCCATTCCTGATCTGGACTCTGAATATTCCTTCACTGAGATCTTCTCCCTCCATCCACTTTACCCATCACCTCCAGACCCCAGGTCCCTCCATGCCCATGTTCTAGACACATTCTGCAGATTACAGGTCCCACAATTGCCAATCCTTCTGTTTCTTACTACAGTAATTCCTGATTAGTACTCCTCTCCACTCACCCCCAAGATAACAGTGTTTCTCCTTCCTAGCATGGATCTTGGTGCTTGTATTGCATTGGATTTTATGCTTACTTTATAAATGTTTTTCTCCAACACCAGGCCTAGCCACCAGCAGAACAAGAGCCACTTCTAGCACAGTTTTTTTAAACTTCTTTATTGTTCTTCAAGTGCAGTTGTCTGCATTTACACCTCACTACTCCCCCCACACCCTAGCCATTCCCACCTCCCTCCCCTGATTCAATGCCCCTTTGGCTTGTCCATGAGTCCTTTACAGTTCTTCCTGAAAATCCTGCTCCCTTTTCCCCCCATTACCTCCTCCCCTCTGGTTATTGTCAGTTTGTTCATAATTTCAACGTCCCTGGTTATATTTTGCTTGCTTGTATGTTTTGTTGATTATGTTTCACTTATAGATGAGATCATATGGTATTCGTCCCTCACCGCCTGGCTTATTTCACTTAGCATAATGCTCTCCAGTTCCATCCATGCTTTCACAAAGGGTAGGGACTGCTTCTTTCTTTCTGCTGCATAGTATTCCATTCTGTAAATGTACCACAGTTTTTTGATCCATTCATTAACTGATGGGCACCTAGGTTGCTTCCAATACTTGGCTATTGCAAATAGTGTTGCTATGAACATGAGGGTGCATAGGTTCTTTTGGATTGGTGTTTCAGGGTTCTTAGAATATAATCCTATCAGTGGAAATGCTGGGTCAAAAGGCAGTTCCAATTTTAGATTCTTGAGGAAATTCCATACTATTTTCCGCAGTAGCTGCACCAGTCTGCATTCCAACCAATAGTGCACTAAGGTTCCCTTTTCTCCACATCTTCCCCAACACTTGTTTGTTAATTTGTTTATGATGGCCATTCACACCAGTGTGAAGTGGTATCTCATTGTGGTTTTAATTTGCATCTCTCTGATGGCTAATGATGCTGAGCATCTTTCCTTATGTCTCTGGGTCCTCTGTATGTCCTCCTTAGAGAAGTGTCTGCTCAGCTATTTTGCCCATTTTTAATTGGATATTTGTCTTCCTGGAGTGGAGTCTTATGAGTTCTTTATATATTTTGGAAAACAAACCCTTGTCTGACATATCATTGGCAAATGTGTTTTCCCATACAGTTGGATCTCTTTTCATTTTAATGATGTTTTCTTTAGACATGCAGAAGCTTTTTATTTTAATGAGGTCCATTTTTTAAATCTTTCCTTTATGCTCCTTGCTCTATGTGACATATCAGTAAAAATATTGCTGTGTGGAATATCTGAGATTTTTCAGCCTGTTTTCCTCTAGGACTTTTATGGTATCATGATTCATATTTAAGTCTTTTACCCACCTTGAATTTCTTTTTTGGTATCGTGTAAGTGGGTAACCAAGTTTCTTTTTTTTTTCTTTTTTTTCTTTTTTTTCTTTTTTTTGCATGTAGCTGACCACATCTCCCAACACCATTACTTAAAGAGGCCATTTTACTCCATTTTATGCTGCTGCCCCATTTGTCAACTATTAATTGACCATATAAAGTTGGATTTATTTCTGGGCTCTCTATCCTGCTCCATTGTTCTATGTATATGTTCTATGCCAGTACCAGGCTGTTTCGAATACAGTGGCCTTGTAATACAGTTGGATATCAGGAACTGAGATTCCCTCCTACTATGTTCTTCTTTCTCAAAATTTCTGTAGTTATTCAGTGACTTTTATGGTTCTATGTAAATTTTTGAAATGTTTGTTCTATATCTGTGACATATGGCATTGGTACTTTAATAGGGATTGCATTGGATCTATAAATTGCTTTGGGTAGTATGGCCATTTTGATGATGTTAATTCTTCTAATCCATGAACTTGGTACCTGCTTCCATTTGTTTGTGTCTTCCTTAATTTCTTTCTTCAATGTTGTGTAGTTTTCTGAGTACAGGTCTTTTAGCACCTTGGTTAGGTTTATTCCTAGATACTTTATTTTTTGTTGTTGTTGCTATATCAAATGGGATTTTTTCCCCTGATTTCTGTATCTGATATTTCATTCTTGGCCTATGATTTATGAATATTGACTTTGTATCTCACTGTTATGCAAAATTCACTTATTAGGTCAAGTAGTTTTTTGATGAAATCTATAGGACTTTCTATGTACACGGCCATGTCGTCTGCAAATATGACAGATTTGCTTCCCCCTTTCAATTTGGATGTCTTTTATTTCTTTTTCTTGTCTGATAGCTGTGATTAAGACTTCCAATACTATGTTGAATAGGAGTGGTGAAAGTGGACAAACTTGTCTTGTTCCTGATCTAAGTGGGAAAGCTTTTACTTTTTACACATTAAGTATGATGTTGACTGTAGGTCTCTTGTATATGGCTTCTATTATGTTGATGAATGCTCCCTCTATTCCCACTTTGCTGAGTGTTTTTATTATAAATGGGTGCTATACCTTATCAAATGCTTTTTCTGCATCTATTGATATGGTTATATGATTTTATCTTTACTTTTGTTTATGTGATGTATTACATTTATTGATTTGTGAATATTGTACCATCCTTGCATCCCTGGATGAATCCCACTTGCTCATGGTGCACGATCTTTTTAATGTATTGCTGGATGTGGTTTCCCAATATTTTGTTCACAATTTTAGCGTCTATACTCATCAGCAATATTGGCATGAAGTTTTCTCTCTTTGTTATATCTTTATCTGGTTTGAGATTAGAATGATGCTGGCTTCATAAAAAGAGATATGAGTCTTCTGTCTTCTTAGATTTTTTTCAAATAGTCTGTGAAGAATAGGGGTTAGCTCTTCCTTAAATTCTTTGTAAAATTCTCCTGTGCAACCATCTGGTCCTGGTTTCTTGTGTGCTGGGTGTTTTTTGATTACTGCTTCAATTTCATCTGCTGTTATTGGTCTATTCTGGCTTTCTACTTCTTCGGTTTTGGAAAATTATATTTTTCTAGAAATTTGTCCATTTCACCTAGGTTTTCAAATTTCTTGAAATATAGTTCTTCATAGAATCCCTTGTAGTTCTTCTTACAACCCTTTGGATTTCTGTGTTATCTGCTGTCATCTCTTCTTTCATTTCTGATTGTGTTTATTTGGGTCTTCTCTCTTCTTGATGAGTCTGCTTAAAGGGTTGTCAATTTCTTTATCTTTTCAAATAACCATCTCCTGCATTTATTGATACTCAGAATTGTGCTTTTAGTCCCCATGCCATTTAATTGTGCTCTGATCTTGGTTATTTCCTCACTTCTATTTGCCCCAGGGTCTCTTTGTTGTTATTCCCCCAGTTCTTGTAGGAGTAGGGCTGCATTGTTTATTTGAAATGTTTCTATCTTTTTTACATAGGCCTCTATCACTATGAAATACCCTCTCAGGACTGCCTTCATTGTGTGCCATAGGTTTTGGATTGTTATGAGGTCATCTTTACTTGTTTTCATAAACTTTTTTATTTCTTCCTTGATCTCATTCTTGGCCCATGCATTGTTTCATAGCATGCTATTCAATCTCCATGAATTTGAATGATTTTATGTTTTTTTTTCCTTGAGGTTAGTTTCTAGTTTCAATCCACTGTAGTGAGATAAAATGCTTGGTATGATTTCAGTTTTCTTGAATTTTTTGAGGCTTGTTTTGTGTCCTATCATGTGGTCTCTGTGTGAAAATGTTCCATGTGCATTTGAAAAGAGTGTGTATTTTGCTTCTTTGGGATGAAGGGTTTTATATAGATAGATAGATAGATAGATAGATAGATAGATAATAGATAGATAGATAGATATAGATATAGATAATATAGATAGAGATAGAGATAGAGATAGATAGATAGATAGATATAGATATATGTAGTCAGTTAAGGCCATTTGATCTAGGACATTGTTCAATGACACAATAAGGTTGTTGATATTTTGTTTGGAATATCTATCTGTTTTGACAGTGGGGTGTTAAAATCCTCTACTATATTGTGTTCCTGTCAATATTTTTCATGAAGTCCTCCAAGATTTTCTTTATGTATTTGGGTGCTCCTATGTTGAATGCATATATATTTACAATGTTCATGTCTTCTTGATGGATTCTTCCCTTGAGTATTATAAAGTGACCTCCTGGTTCTCTTTTTATGACCCTTGTTTTGAACTCTCTTTTTTCTCATATGTGTGTTGCTACCCCAATTTTTTTTCTTCCCCATTTGTTTGGAATATTTGTTTCCATCCCTCACTTTGTGTCTGTGTAGGTCTTTCTTTCTGAGGTTGGTATTTTGTCAGCAGCATACATGTGGTTCATGCTTCCTTATCCATTCACCTATTCTATGTGTTTTGACTGGAACATTTAATCCATTTACATTTAAGGTTATTATTGATAGGTACTTATTCACTGCCATGTTTTCGTACCTGTGTTCCTTTATCTCTCTCTCTCTCTTTATCTTTTTCTTAAAGCAGACCCTTTAGCATGTCTTGTGGTGATTGTTGTATGTAAGTGTATTCTTTTAGGCTTCTTTTGTCCAGAAAACTCCTTATTTGGCCTTCCATTTCAATTGAGAGCCCTGTTGGATAGAGTAATCTTGGTTGATGACCTTTGTTTTTCATTACTTGGACTATTCCTTGCTAATCTCTTCTGGCCTGGAGAGATTCTATTAAGAACTCAGCTGCTAGGACTTCCGGCCAAGATGGAGGCGTAGGCGGACACACTGTGCCTCCTCTCACAACCAAAATTAAGGACAACAAATATTTAGAAACAAGAAAACAACCAGAACTTATAGAAAACTGAACTGTACGGAAGTCCAACGACCATTCATCCAGACCGGTAAGAGGGGTGGAGTCGCGGCAGGAGAAAGTGGAGGTGCGGACCCAGGAACGCAAGCAGCATCAGCTGGCAGTTCCCAGGTGCACAGGCGGAGGCTGGCGATCCCCGGGCCCACAGGCAGCAGCTGGCGGACCCTGGGCACAGGGTGGCAACTGTGCAGACCCAGTGAGGCCGCACAAGGCGGCTGGCTGACTGACCAGGTGGTCTCACATTCGAGCGCGCAGACGGTCCAGGAGGAAGGGAAGTGGCGGTGGGGACTGAATCCAGGAGAAAGCAGAGCAGGCGCCATTGATCCCTCTCAGGCCCCACCCCCACATACAGCGTCAGAACCCAGCGACCAGGCTGCCCCGCACTGGGGAGCGCCAGAGGCTCCACTGTTCACTAGGTAACAGCAGGCGCGCGTGCGCAGATAATCCAGGTGAAGGGGAAGCAGTGGAAAGGGCCAGAGTCCAGGACAGAGCGGAGCAGGCGCCATTGCTCCTTCTCAGACCCCGCCCCCACCTATAGCGTCACAACCCAGTGACTGGGCTGCCCTGCCCTGAGGAACACCTAAGGCTCCACCCCCTCACAACGTAATAGCCGTGACCAGACTAAAACCAAAACAACAACAACAAAAAAAAAAACCCACCAAAAATGGTTCAAACCGGAAAACAAATAAAAGCCCCCGAGCCAATTCCTCTAAGCAGTGAAGAGATAGCCAACCTATCAGATGCACAGTTCAAAGCACTGGTCAGCAAAATGCTCACAGAATTGGTTGATTTTGCTCACAAATTAGATGAAAAAATGCAGGCTACAATACGTGAAATGAAGGAAGATGCATGGGGAACTGATAGAGATGGAGGAAAACTGGGGCTCAAATCAATGGAGTGGAGCAGAAGGAAGAAACTAACAACCAAACAGAAGACGAGGAAGAAACAAGAATTCAAAAAAATGAGGAGAGGCTTAGGAACCTCCGGGACATCTTTAAACGTGCCAACATTCGAATTATAGGGATCCCAGAAGGGGAAAAAGAACAGCAATGAGTGGAAAACTTATTTGAACAAATAATAAAGGAGAACTTCCCCAATCTGGCAAAGGAAATAGACTACCAGGACGTCCAGGAAACTCAGAAAGTCCCAAAGAAGTTGGACCCAAGGAGGAGCACACCAAGGCACATTGTAATTCCATTAGCCAAGATTCAAATGAAGGAGAGAATTCTAGAAGCAGCAAGGGATAAGGGGACAGTCACCTACAAGGGAGTTCCCCTCAGACTGTCAGCTGATTTCTCAAAAGAGACCTTACAGGCAAGAAGGGGCTGGAAAGAAATGTTTGAAATCTTGAAAAGCAGGGACCTACATCCAAAATTGCTCTATCCAGCAAAGCTTTCATTTAAAATGGATGGACAGATAAAGCAGTTCTCAGATAAGGTCAAGTTAAAGGAGTTCATCATCACCAAGCCCTTATTATATGAAATGTTAAAGGGACTTATCTAAGAAAAAGAAGATAAAAATATGACAATGAAAAGACAGCAAAGTCACAGCTATTAAGAACCACACCTAAAACAAAAGCAAACTAAGCAAACAGCTAGAACAGGAACAGAACCACAGAAATAGAGCTCATATGGAGGGTTAGCAACAGGGGCATGGGAGGAGGAGAGAGGGGGAAAAGGTACAGAGAATGAGTAGCATAGATAATGGGAAAAAAATAGACAGGGAGAGGGCAAGAATAGTATGGGAAATGTAGAAGCTAGAAAACTTATGACCCATGGACATGAACTAAAGGGGGGAATGTGGGTGGGAGAGGGTGGGTAGGGTGGAGGGGAATGATGGGGGAGAAATGGGACAACTGTAATAGCATAATCAATAAAATATATATATATAAAAAAAAAAGAACTCAGCTGCTAGCCTTATCAGCGCTCCCTTGTATGTTACTTCCTGTTTTTCCCTTGCTGCCTTTAAGATTCCTTTTTGTGTGATTCTTTCTTTGTGGGGAATTTTTTCACTTTAATTATGATGTGTCTTAAAGTGGACCTCTTTTGGTTCCTCCTGATTGGGACTCTGTGTTTCCTAAATTTTGTGATTTTTTTTTCTCATCAAATTAGGGAAGTTTTCTGTTGTTACTTTTTCAAACTTGTTTTCTATCCCTTGATGCTACTGCTCTTCTTTCTTTCTTTCTTTCTTTCTTTCTTTCTTTCTTTCTTTCTTTCTTTCTTTCTTTCATTCTTTCTTCTTCTTCTTCTTCTTCTTCTTCTTCTTATTCTTATTCTTATTCTTATTCTCCCCCTCCTTCTTCTTCTCCCTCCTCCTCCTCCTCCTTCTCTTCTTCTTCTTCTTCTTTCCTTATTATACAGGTATTATTACATTTCATGTAGTCCTGCAGTTCTTTTAACACCTCTTCATTGTATCTGAGTCTCTTTTCCTTTTTTTGCTCTTTCTTGGTGTTTTTTTTTCCTACCTTGTCCTACAGCTCACTGATCTGATCTTCTGCTTCATCCATTCTGCTTTTCATTCTTTCTACTGTGTTCTTCAGTTCAGAAATTGTATTCTTCATTTCCTCTTGGCCCTTGTTTATACTTTATATTTCCCTTTTCATGTTGATATAGTTTGTAGTGAGTTCACTGTAGTTTCCCTGTAGTTTTTGGTAATTTCCTGTGAGCTCATTGAGCTTCCTTATAACCATTGCTTTGAATTCAGTATCTAATAGTTGACTTGCTTCTATTTCATTCAGCATTCTTTCTGAGGCTTCCTACTTTCCTTTCATTTTGGATTTGTTTCTTTGTCTTCCCATTGTTTGTAGCACAGATCAGTTTTAATGAGGTTTAGCTTTTCTACTTTATTGTATATTAGAGTTTTTATACTTTTTCAGAAGTTTATCTATTTCTACCTGACTGTATATTTGAGTTTTTATTTTTTTCATTTAAAATATCTTGAGTACCATCTATCTTACTGCTTTAGAATTTTCATTAGAAACAAGCAAGCAAAATATAACCAGAGACATTGAAATTAAGAACAAACTAATAGTAATGAGAGAGGAGGTGGAATTGGATAATGGGGAGAAAAGTGGGAATGGTTTTCAGAAACATATATAAAGAACACATGGACAAAACCAAAGGGGGGTAGAATCAAGGGTGAGAAGTGGTGATGACTGAGGTGTGGGGATAATGGTGCTAACTGTACGTGAACAACAATAGAAATGTGGAAAAAATTACATATGTAAAGTATGTAAATAAAGAAAGCAAATAAATCTTTTTTTTAAAAAAGAAAGAAATGTCCAAAATCAGGATACCAAAACTTGATCTAATTAATTTTAAGGCTTTGGATATATGCATATTCACTTATAGCTTCGTACCAAAAATCTGTGGAGCTCTATCTTACCTGATGTTCAACATAATTTAATATTGAAATTTTTAAAAAACTTCTTTAAATTTTATAGGCATAAAATATATACTTTGCTTTTAAATTGTAAAACTTGATTTAACTTAGGTTTAAAAGCATATCATAATTAGAAATACATCAAGTGTAAGGATATAATCAGCTATAATTCTACTCTGTCAATAGCCTGATGATATGCTTTAATCATATATCCTTTTAAGTTTTAATATGTATATTGGAATTTGTACAAAACCATATGAACCCAATATTTTGTCAATTTTTATTCACTGTCATATTTTTTATTATTTTTTCTTTTTTAAAAATATATTTTATTGATTATGCTATTACAGTTGTCCCATTTCTCCCCCATCATTCCCCTCCACCCTACACACCCTCTCCCACCCACATTTCTCCCTTTAGTTCATGTCCATGTGTCATAAGTTCTTTAGCTTCTACATTTCCCACACTATTCTTGCCCTCTCCCTGTCTATTTTCTACCCACTATCTATGCTACTCATTTTCTGTACCTTTTCCCCCTCTCCTCCTCCCATACCCCTGTTGCTAACCCTCCATATGAGCTCTATTTCTGTGGTTCTGTTCCTGTTCTAGCTGTTTGCTTAGTTTGCTTTTGTTTTAGGTGTGGTTCTTAATAGCTGTGACTTTGCTGTCTTTTCATTGTCATATTTTTATCTTCTTTTTCTTAGATAAGTCCCTTTAACATTTCATATAATAAGGGCTTGGTGATGATGAACTCCTTTAACTTGACCTTATCTGAGAACTGCTTTATCTGTCCATCCATTTTAAATGAAAGCTTTGCTGGATAGAGCAATTTTGGATGTAGGTCCCTGCTTTTCAAGATTTCAAACATTTCTTTCCAGCCCCTTCTTGCCTGTAAGGTCTCTTTTGAGAAATCAGCTGACAGTCTGAGGGGAACTCCCTTGTAGGTGACTGTCCCCTTATCCCTTGCTGCTTCTAGAATTCTCTGCTTCATTTTAATCTTGGCTAATGTAATTACAATGTGCCTTGGTGTGTTCGTCCTTAGGTCCAACTTCTTTGGGACTCTCTGAGCTTCCTGGACGTCCTGGTAGTCTATTTCCTTTGCCAGATTGGGGAAGTTCTCCTTTATTATTTGTTCAAATAAGTTTTCCACTTGTTGCTCTTCTTCTTCCCCTTCTGGGACCCCTATAATTCGGATGTTGGGACGTTTAACGATGTCCCAGAGGTTCCTAAACCTCTCCTCATTTTTTTGAATTTTTGTTTCTTCCTCGTCTTCTGTTTGGTTGTTGGTTTCTTCCTTCTAGTCCACTCCATTGATTTGAGTCCCAGTTTTCCTCCATCTCTATCAGTTCCCCATGCATCTTCCTTCATTTCACGTATTGTAGCCTGCATTTTTTCATCTAATTTGTGAGCAAAATCAACCAATTCTGTGAGCATTTTGCTGACCAGTGCTTTGAACTGTGCATCTGATAGGTTGGCTATCTCTTCACTGCTTAGAGGAACTGGCTCTGAGGCTTTTATTTGTTTTCCGGTTTGAGCCATTTTTGGTGGGTTTTTTTGTTTTGTTTTGTTTTGGTTTGGTTTTAGTCTGGTCGCGGTTATTATGTAATGAGGGGCGTAGCCTTAAGTGTTCCTCAGGGCGGGGCAGCCCATTCGCTGGGTTGTGACGCTATAGGTGGGGGCGGGGTCCAAGAGGGAACAATGGTGCCTGTTCCGCTCTCTCCTGGACTCTGGCCCTTTCCGACGCTTCCCCTTCACCTGGATTATCTGCACACACGTGTGTGCTGTTACATAGGGAGGAGCGGAGCCTCAGGTGCTCCCCAGTGTGGGGCAGCCCAGTTGCTGGGTTGTGACGCTGTATGTGGGGGCGGGGTCTGAGAGGGAACAATGGCGCCTGCTCAGCTCCCTCCTGGATTCAGTTTCTTCCGCCACTTGCCCTCTGCCTGGACCGTCTGCTCGCGCGAATGTGGCACACCTGGTCAGCCAGCCGCCTTGTATGGCCTCACTGGTTCTGCACAGTTTCCCCCCTGTGCCTGGGGTCCGCCAGCAGCCGCCTGTGCTCCTGGGAACGGCAAGCTGCTGCTGCTTGTGTTCCAGTCCGGCACCTCCACTTTCTCCTGCCGAGACTCCACCCCTCTTACCAGTCTGGATGAATGGTTGTTGGACTTGCGTACAGTTCAATTTTCTATAAGTTCTGCTTGTTTTCTTGTTTCTAAATATTTGCTGTCCTTAATTTTGGTTGTTAGAGAAGGCACAGTGTGTCCGCCTGCGCCTCCATCTTAGCCGGAAGACCTCACTCTATTTTGTCAATTTTTTAAATTGTTTGATTTTTATTTTTTGTGTGTCTTCATATGAAATTCTCATATTTATGTAATATATTTCTTAATTCTATAATAATTTTTAGGCACTGAAAGCCCTTCCACATCCAGGGAAACACTAACCACTCCTATTTTACCCAATATGATTTTATTTGTATGAGGTGACAATCCTTTTTATGAAATTCTAACTAATTTCATTTCAGTTCAAAATGTCAACTTGAATAAAGGTCATCACATCCCTTCAGACATCCTCCCAAAATGCCAACAAATTGATAAATGCCAACAAAGGGATAAATAGTATAAACAAAAATGGACAAGGAGAGGAAAGAAGAAAATAAAAGTTTGGAATCCAGAATGCTGATAAGATTAGTTAATTAAATCAACATATTAAAAAAGCTAGAACCCATGTTGATGGAAGATGGTGGTGTGGTAGGAGGGAGCAGATCCCATTCCCCCCTACACACAGGAGAAAAACCTGGCTGATCTACAGATGAACAGAGCAGACAAGGAATAGTAACACAGCATATTTGAGTATAAGAGGTCAAAAATTGTAGCGGACATTGAAAAACCAGCGGTAAGGAGAAGTCTGCAGAACAGTAGGAGCCCAGGGATCAGCCCGGAGAGCTGGGCAGCTGAGGCCCCGGCCCTGCGCTCCGCCAAGCCTACCCCAGGGCTCTAGGGAGGGAGCTGGGTCAGCCACTGAACCAGCTTGGAGATCTCAGGGGCCATCGGTGGAGAGAAAATGGGTGCCCCACACCAGGTCACTGCAGGACTTTGAACCGAGTTTTTGTGGGCGCCGGATGACTGCAAAAGCATAGTCGCCACAACCACAGACAGAGGCACGTGTGAAGTGAGACAGCTGCATGAAAATAGGCACCCACACGGGAACGCACATGGTCACAGGATCATGGCCACTCCCGAAAGCATAGGCGCTGGCCACTGGAGACAGCTGTGGAGCCATAGTTGCTAGTGCATGGGCAGGTGCTCGAACGCGGACAGCTCAGGACCATAGGCACAGGTGCGAGATAGCTGCTGGAGCATAGGGCCCACGCAGGGGCAAAGGCAGGCGGCTACACACAACTGGAGAACCAAGCACACACCATAAACTCAGGGAAGTGTGCACACACCGGGAGGCTCAGAACACACGCTGGAAGGCCTGTGGGGAGAGGTGCCTACTAACGCAGGGATACGTAGCACAATGAGGACTGAGTTCTAAACAAAGAGAAAAGCAATAAGATCACCCCTAGGACATTGCAGCCAGCAAGACCATAAAAACTGGCTCGGCAAGAGCAAGTTTGAAAAAACAAGAGAATTTTGTTTTGAGGGGAGGGCAGTTTGGATTATTTTGTTTTGTTTTGTTTGTTCCTTTTTTTTGGTTGTTTGTATTTTTGTGTGTGTGTTTGTTTTTTGTTTCGCTAGTTTGTGGTTTTTTTTGTTTGTGTGCCTATCTATTTATATGTGTTTTTAAGTATTCTTTCTTTATTATTTTTATCTTCTTTACTACCCAACTCCGTTTGCCTCTCTTTAATTCTTTCTTGTTTTATTCCCTCTTCCTTTCTTTCCAATTTTATCTCTTCTACCTTCCTCTTTTTTCTTCTTTCTTCTATTTCATTTTCCCCCTCTTCTCTTTTTAAATACCCACGAGTCAGACAAAATGAACAAACAAACAAACAAGCCTGGAACTGTGAAAAAAAACAGAGTTGACCCCAAAAAGAGGGTATCGCAGCTGATGAGACAGTGGAAGCTGTGAACAACAGGATATCCAAAGGAGAATCCACCACTGAATGTCACAGATATTCTACCACAGAAGGTCATACCACAAACACAGGGAGCCAGAACAGATCAATTTAAGAAGTTGAGGCTCACAACAAAAGTCTTACAAACAATGGGAAGACAAAGAAACAATCTCCAAAAGATAGGAAAGAAGAAAGCTACACAAAGAATACTAAATGAAATGGAGGCAACTCAACTATCAGATATCAAGTTCAAAGAAATGGTTGTCAGGTAGCTCAATGAGCTCTCAATGAGCTACCAGAAACTACAGAGAAGTTATGATGAACTCACCAAAAACTATATCAGCATGAAAAAGGAAATAGAAACTATCAACCAGGGCCAAGAGGAAATGAAGAGTACAATTTCTGAAACTGAAGAACACACTAGAAGGAATTAAAAGCAGAATGGATGAAGCAGAAAATCGGATCAGCAAGTTGGAGGGCAAAATAGAAGAAAACAACCAGAATGAGAAGGTAAGGAAAAGAGTGTCAGAAAAAATGAAGAGGGTTTAAGAGAAATTCAAGACAACATGAAACGGAATAATATCAGTATAATAGGGATACCAGAAGGAGAAGAAGAAGAACAACGGATAGAAAACTTGTTTGAAAAAGTAATGATGGAAAACTTCCCTAATTTGGTGAGAGAAAAAGCCACACAAATTCAGGAAACACAGAGAGTCCCAATCAAGAGGAACCCAAACAGGCCCACTTCAAGACATATCATAATTAAAATGGCAAACTTCCAAGACAAAGAGAGAATCTTAACGGCAGCAAGGGGAAAAAGGAAATAACATACAAGGGAACCCCAATAAGTTTAGCAGCTGACTTCTCAATGGAAACGCTCCAAGCCAGAAGAGAATGGCAAGAAATATTCCAACCAATGAGAACCAAAGGCCTGCAACCAAGACTACTTTACCCAGCAAGGCTTTCAATCAAGATAGAAGGCCAAATAAGGAGCTTCCCAGACAAAAGAAGTCTAAAAGAATACACCTCTACCAAACAAATTCTGGAAGAGATACTAAAGGGACTGCCTTAAGAGAAGAAAGAAAAAGACAGAGAGAAAAAGAGAGAGAGGAACACAGGTACAAAAATGGCAATGAATAAATACCTATAAAAAATAACCTTAAATGTAAATGGATTAAATGCTCCAATCAAAAGACATAGAATAGCTGAATGGATAAGAAAGCATGACCCACACATATGCTGCCTACAAGAAACCCACCTCAGGACAAAAGACGTACACAGGCTCAAAATGAAGGGCTGGAAACAAATTCTCCAAGCTAATAGACAGGGGAAAAAAAGCTGGGTAGCAATACTCATATCAGACAAAATAGACTTCAAAAGAAGGGCCATAAAGAGAGTCTCAGAAGGTCACTTCATACTAAGGAAGGAAAGAATCCACCAAGAAGACATAAACATTGTAAATATACATGCACCCAACGGAGGAGCAAATAAATACATCAAGAAAATCTTAGAGGACTTCAAGAAAGATATTGACAGCAACACAATTATAGTAGGCAATTTTAACACTCGCGCTGTCAAAAATGGACAGATCTTTTAATCAAAATATCAACAAAGATATTGTAGCATTGAACAACACTCTAGAGGAAATAGACTTAACTGATATATACAGAGCCCTTCATCCGAAAGAAACTAAATACACTTTCTTTTCAAATGCACATGGAACACTTTCAAAGATAGACCACATGATAGGACACAAAACAAGCCTCAACAAATTCAAGAAAATTGAAATCATACCAAGCACTTTCTCCAAACACAAGGGACTGAAACTAGAAACCAACCCTAAGGGGAAAAACCTGAAAACCCTCAAAATCATGGAGATTGAATAGCATGCTATTAAACAATGAATGGGTCAAGAATGAAATTAGGGAGGAAATCAAAAAGTTTCTGGAAACAAACAATAATGAACTCACATCAACCCAAAACATATGGAACACAACAAAGGCAGTCCTCACAAGGAAGCTGATAGTGATACAGGCCTACCTAAAAAAGATAGAAACATCTCAAACAAACAACCTAACTCTAGGCCTATAAGAACTCTAGGAACAACAACCAAGACAGCCCAGAGCAAGTAGAAGGAAGGAAATAACCAAGATCAGAGCAGAATTACATGACATAAAGACTAAAAGCACATCCTAAAGATCAATGAATCCAGGAGCTGGTTCTTGGAAAAGATCAACAAAATCCACAAGCCTTTAAGCAGGCTCATCATGAAAAAAAGAGAGAGGACTCAAATAAACACAATCAGAAATGAAAGAGGAAAGATTACAACTGACAACACAGAAATACAAAGAATTGTAAGAAGTTACTATGAAGAACTGTATACCAAAAAATTTGAGAACATAGGTGAAATGGACAGGTTTCTAGAAAAATAAAATCTTCCAAAACTCAATGAAGAAGAAGCAGAAAGCCTGAACAGACAAATAAGAGCTGATAAAATTGAATCAGTAATCAAAAAACTCCCGACACACAAAAGCCCTGGACCAGAGGGTTTCACAGGAGAATTCTACAAAACATTTAAGGAAGAGCTAACCCCTATCCATCACAGACTATCCGAAAAAATCCAAAATGATGGAAGACTCCCAAACTCTTTTTATGAAGCCAGCATCATCCTAATCCCAAAACCAGATAAAGACGCAACAAAGAAGGAGAACTTCAGGCCAATATAGCTGATGAACATACATGCTAAAATCCTCAACAAAATATTGGCAAACAGCATCCAACAATACATTGAAAAAATCATGCACCATGACCAAGTGGGATTCATCCCAGGGATGCAAGGATGGTTCAACATTCGCAAATCAGTAAATGTAATTCATCACATAAACAAAAGCAAAGACAAAAATCACATGGTCATATCAATCGATGTGGAAAAAGCATTTGAAAAGGTACAACACCCATTTTTTATAAAAACACTCAGCAAAGTGGGAATAGAGGGAGCATTCCTCAACATAATAAAGGCCATATATGAGAGACCTACAGCCGGCATCATACTCAACGGGCAAAAACTAAATTCTTTTCCACTAAAATCAGGAACAAGACAAGGCTATCCAGTTTCACCACTTCTATTCAATATAGTATTGAAAGTCTTAGCCACAGTGATTAGACAAGAAAAGGAAATAAAAGGCATCCAACTCGGAAAGGAGGAAACAAAACTATCATTGTTTGCGGATGACATGATAGTGTACATAGAAAATCCTATAGACTCGCTCGACATAATAAATGAATTTGGCCAAACAGCCGGATACAAAGTCAATATCCAGAAAGCAAAGGCATTTTTGTATACCAACAATGAAACAACAGAAGCAGAAATCAAGAAAAAAATCCCATTCGATATAGCAAAAAGAAAAATAAAGTACCGAGGAATAAAACTAACCATGGAGGTAAAAGACCTGTATGCAGAAAACTACACAACACTGAAGAAGGAAATCAAGGAAGACACAAACAAATGGAAACACATACCGTGTTCATGGATCAGAAGAATTAACATAATCAAAATGTCCATACCTCCCAAAGCAATCTACAAATTCAATGCAATACTTATTAAAATATCAATGGCATATTTCACAGACATAGAACAAACACTTCAAAAATTTATATGGAACAATAAATGACCCAGAATAGCGGCAGCAATCTTGAGATAGAAGAGCAAAGCAGGAGGGATCACAATACCTGATACCAAACTGTATTACAAGGCCACTGTAATCAAAACAGTCTGGGACTGGCATAAAAACAGGCATGTGGACCAGCAGAATACAACAGAGAGCCCAAAAATAAACCCAAGTCTCCATAGTCAATTAATATTTGACAAAGGTGGCAGCAACATAAAATTGGGTAAAAGTAGCCTCTGCAAGAAGTGGTGTTGGGAGAACTGGACAGCTACATGTAAGAAAATGAAACTCGAGCACCAACTTACACCATACACAAAAATAAATTCAAGGTGGATAAAAGATTTAAATATAAGCCATGACACCATTAAAGTCCTCGAGGAGAACATAGGCAGGAAAATCTCAGATATTCGACGCAGAAACAATTTTACTGAAATGTCCCCTAAAGCATGGGAGATAAAGGAAATACACAAATGGGATCTCATCAAAATAAAAAGCTTCTGCATGGCCAAGGAAAACAGTATTAAAATAAAAAGAGAACCAACTGTATGGGAAAACATATTTGACAATGATACCTCAGATAAGGGTTTAATCTCCAAAATATATAAAGAACTTATAAGACTCCACTCTAAGAAGACAAGCAACCCAATTAAAAAATGGGCAAAGTACTTGGGCAGACACTTCTCCAAGGAGGACATACAGAGGATCCAGAGACACATGAAAAGATGCTCGATATCTCTAGCTATCAGAGAGATTTAAATTAAAACCACAATGAGATACCACTTGACATCATTCAGAATGGCCATCATAAACAAAGCAACAAACAGCAAGTGTTGGAGAGGTTGTGGATAAAGGGGACCCTAGGGTACTCTTGGTGGGATTGCAGACTGGTATAACCACTATAGAAAGCAGTATGGAATTTTCCAAGAAAACTAAAAATGGATCTACCTTTTGACCCAGCAATTCCACTGCTAGGACTATATCCTAAGAACCCTGAAACAGCAATCCAAAAGAACCTACGCACCCCTATGTTCATAGTAGCACAATTTACAATAGCCAAGTGTTGGAAGCAACCTAGATGCCCATCATTCAATGAATGGATCAAAAAACTGTGGTACATTTACACAATGGAATTCTATGCAGCAGAAAGAAAGAAGGAGCTGCTACCCTTTGCAACAGCATGGATGGATGTGGGGGGGGCTCCACCTGCAGAGCCCCATCCCTCCGTCACGGATGAAAATAAAAACTACCAAGGCATCTTCTGCTTGGGGAGGAAAGGGGTCAAACTCTCAGAGGAGAATGACCCAGAGCCCCTTCCTCACTAGGCTTTTATAGGGTTTTAATACACCGGAATAGAAGTTTAACATGTCAAAGAAATCTGAGGGCTTAATCTGAGCCAGTGTTTGTCAGGGAAGGGGGTTGCCAGACTTTGGGAGACATACTCATTTCCTCTTGGGACACTTATTACCTAAGGAAAAGCACTCTTAGCAAAGCAGGTTTCACAGGACTTTAGGAATTCTTTCTTATGCCCCATCACCCAGGGAGCCATCCTGGCCAGCACAGGGCTGCACTGCTCACCCCCACAGTTTCAGGCTTTAAGCCTATTAAGAAGCAGGAGACATCTCCCAGATGGAAATGAGGACTCGGGCTATGTCAGAATAGCCAGGAGGCGAGGGTCCATCACATCCTCTTTGCTGCAACCCCCCGAGTCCTTCCATGAGGCCTCCCAAGTGGTCGAGTCTGGCTTAGGTTGCCCCTCCCATGAGGAACTTACCCGTCATTGACTGCCAACCAAGCATTGGTTCCACAGATGGGTGAGGCAGAAGCAGTGCTCCTGCCAGGGAGATAAGCTTTGTCTCCTTAGTAGGTCACGTCCTTGTGACAGAACAGACCCAGATGAAGTGGGTCCCTTGGGCTCTTACACAGCCCACCATGGGGTGAGGGTTAAAACTCCTGAAACCAGGCTGAACGGTCCACAACTGATGGAACTTGAGAGCATCATGCTAAGTGAAATAAGCCAGGCAGTGAAAGACAAATACCATATGATCTCACCTTTAACAGGAATGTAATTAACAAAAAAAAAAAAAAGGAAAAAAAAAGAAAAACAAACAAGCATAATATAACCAAAGACATTGAAATTGAGAACAGGCTGAAAGTCACCAGAGGGGATAGGGAAGGGAATTTCACGGGAAAATGGGAAGGGTTTACAGGAAGAATTATAAGGGGCATATGGACAAAAACTATGGGGGGGTGGAAATGGGAGGGAGGTGGCAAGAGCTGGGGTGGTGGGTTGGGGTGAGAATAAAAGACAGAAAACTGTACAAGATCAACAATTAAAATAAAAATTGAAAGAAAAACAAAATAAAACAAACAAACAAAAAAGCTAGAACCCAAACATAGAACTGGGGAACCTAATGTGCACATTTCACTTTACTGTTAAAAACCCAAGAAAAGATTGGTGGGGTTGGTAGCAGCCAGTGCCAGGAGTATAAACCAGAAAAATGCGTCAAAGCTGTAAGAACTGTTCATGGTGCTTATAGGCACTTGAATTATTGGGACACTTTGAAACCTGTATGAATGTCTGTCTACTGTGCTGTACACCTGAGACAAATGCAAAACAGTGTTGAATGAAAAGTGTAATTGAAAAATAAAAAAGAAAAAAATAATAAGTTAAATAAATGAAAGATCATTATATTTTATTCAGAGTTTTTATTAGAAATGTTTTGTGATGCATTTATATAAAGTATATTTATATTTCTGTATCTGTAGATGTATTCTTGAATGGTTACTATAATTACAGTTTTTGAAAAGTGAAAAAAGTTTAAAGTTCTATCTAGGAAATAATTAGAATTCTAAAACCTTGAATGTCACAGCATTTTCTTTGGCAACAGGGATTCAGAGGCAATCTGTTCTGGGCTCATGGGCAGAGCTGGTGACAGATACTATCCTCAAGAGAACATAGGGTTGGATTAGTAAGGTACCCAGAGAAACAGGGCCAATAGCACATATGTGTGTGAGTCTCACATATGAGGTTTATTGTAAGGGATCAGCCCACCCAATTATGAGACACAGTTCTGAGATCTGCATTCAAGAGTTAGAGACCTAGGAGAGCTGATTGTTTAGTTTCAGGCTGGGTCCAGAAACTCAGGAAAGGACCAACATGACAACTCATAACAGTCAGGCAGAGAGAGAACACACCTGCAAATTCTCCACTTTTTCTTTTGTTCGAATCTTCAGCTAATTGGATTCGGCCCACCCACATTAGGGAGAGCCAACTACTTTACTCAGTCCACCAATTCATATGTTAATTGCATCCAGAAGCACTCTAGAGACACACCCAAAATAATGTTTAAGCAAATATCTTGGTGCTCCATGGCCTAATCAAATGGACACATAAAAATAACAATGCTATTGAGCACGGGCCTGCGAACCAGAGGATCGCGGTTCGGTTCCCAGTCAGGGCACATGCATGGGTTGCGGGCCAGTTCCCAGCAGGGGACACACAAGAGACAACCCTACATTGATATTTCTCTCCCTCTCCCTTTCTCCTACCCGTCCCCTCTAAAGAAAAATAAATAAAAAAAAATTAAAAAAAAATAACAATGCTGAGATAAAGGGACTTTCTATATGTCAAGCAGCGAGACCCTGACACTTCTGCTACATAGTGCTTAGAACTGGGCACACTGTGTTAAACTCTGCAGACAGGGAAAAGGGACATCACTGTCAATAAGGCCCCCACACAGAGGGGCCATTACATGGAAAGCCTCTAGATTTAAAGAGATAGAATCAAAAGGAATTTTAAAGAAACATAGCTAATGCCAAAAAATCATTAAAAATCCATTATTCATATCAATCCAAAGATGAGCATCTTAGAAAAAGAGAGAGCATGGAATGTGTTAAAACATGGTAGTAGAAATGTTAGGAAAAAAACAGAAGGGAGGAAGATAAACTTGAGGAAATCTCTTAGTAAATGTAACAAAGGTAAGCTGGTGGATAATGGAAAAGACAAGCCTATTAGAGAATCAGACCAGAAGTTACACTATTGAAGTCACAGGTGTTCCTAAAAGAACAAACAGAAAACCTGAAGAAAATATCAAAAAATAGTGTAGTGGTCTGTGTCCCTCCAAAATTTCTATTTTGAAATCCTAAACCCCAGGATTTCACGATGTCACTGCATTTGGACATAAAGCTTTCACAGAAGTAATTAAGGTAAAATGAGGTCATGTGAGGGTGCTTTTTCCCCAATGTCCTGGTGTCTGTATTGGAAGATGTTAGGAGAGACAAGCACAGAGGGAGGACCACATGGAGACACTGGAAGAAGCTGACCATCTGTGAGCCAAGGAGATCAGCCTTTGAAGAAGCTGACCTTGCTGACACCTTGATATCAAACGTGCAGCCTCCAGAATAGTGAGAATATAAATTTTACTATTTAAGTTACCCAATCTATGGAACTGTTACAGAAGCCCCAGAAAAACTAATACAAATAATAGCTCAAGGAATTTTCCTGTATCTGAAGGATATAAATAGCCTAAATTAAACAATTTACCATGTGCCAACATTGCATATGGAAAAAAAAAGGACCACAATAGGCATTCCATGAAATTTCATAACACTAGAAATAAAAGAAGATCTGAAAGCTACCAAAGAGAGAGAGAGCACATGTGAAGGATGACTTAAGAATTAGAATTTCCCATGAGCTCTGAAAAGAATTAAGGGGAACCAGAGGACAAGCCAAATACAGAAAAAACTTTAACATTGCAGAGATGGCAATATTGACTCAAGAATTCCATCCACATTTATCCAACTCATCAGTCAAGTGTAGGGGCAAAAATAAAGATGATTGTAGTGTGTAAAGCCTCCAAAAATACACACATTTTCATAAATTGTAGGAGACACCGTCAGAAAGAGAGGTAGACTAAGGATGAGGAAGTCATGGGTGGACTAAATAAAGGTTTTAGTATGATAGAAAATGAAGGAAATACACAAAGGCTGAAAAAGAGAGCCAAGATGAGATATGACAACACACCCAGAAAAAAAAGACTGTCAGCCAGAAGAAAACAGAGGTCTGCATGTGCTGGGAGGACTTTGTACTGCAAGCAGAAAGTTTAGGGATGAAGTCATAAAAGGTTCATTAAAAACTAAACAAATGAAAATAATGGCAGTTACTGGCTTCAGGTCAAACAATTAGTTGTAAAAGAAAAACATGTGTTTATAACTCTGTTCTAAAGAATATTTATTTACATAACTGGGATCATGCTGGAACTCATTCTGACACAATGATACTGGAAGGATAGGGGAAGAGGCAGGGGGCTTTATATTTAGGGGTGGAAAGCTATAGGAAAAATACTAATTTTCATGGACAAGTAAGGGGAAGTTGATAAGCAATCCTGAAAGAAATCAAGAAAAGGAACTTAAAAAAAATTTAATTTAGCAATTGAAGTTAAATACCAAAGAAAGAACTAAGAGATTTGAAAATGGTAACCATTTAGGAAGTGAAGTATGATGGGGAACTGGCTGTAGAAGATAATTGTTCAGATAAAAAGTCTTATAGAAGTACTTGATTTTAAAATGTATATATGTATAACATTGACAACCAATTTCAAAAACTAAACCCAACTGCCCCAATACCAGTTAAGAAATATTTTTTCTAGTCTCTATTGTCTTTGATGTATCCAAGTCATACAATAAATTGTTTAGAATGCTCTTTTGGGGGCTTTTTGTACTGTTTTATTACCTTCTATGATTATACCAGCATCAAACTTATAAAAATTGAAGTATAATTGACATAAAACATCATATTAGTTTAAAGCATACAACATGAAGATTGGATATTTGTATATATTATGAAATGATCACCACAATAAGTCTAGTTATCACCCATTACCTCACATAGTTACAAATTTTTTTTCTCATGATGAGAATCTTTAAGATATATTCTCTTAGCAACTTTCAAATATACAATGCGGTATTGTTAACTATAGTTACCATGCTACCAATTTTCAAGATCATGATATAGCCATTTTAATTCTGGGCAAAACTAGGGTTTCTTCAGAATTATTTCTAGATCCCCCCAGCAATTCTTATCTAGTATCTTTTATATTAATCATTTTATCAGAAAAAAATTTTATCATTTTATTTATTTTTCATATTTTTAAATTATTTTAATTGTTGTTCTTGTACCGTTTTCTGTCTTTTACTCCCAGCCCACCGCCCCAGCCCTCCTCACCTCCCTCCCATTTCCACCACCCCCTAGTTTTTGTCCATGTGTCTTTTATACTTGTAGTTCTAAACCCTTCCCCTTTTCCCCTGAAATTCCCTCCCCTCTCCCCTCTGATGACTGTCAGTCTGTTCTCAATTTCAATGTCTTTGGTTATGTTTTGCTTGCTTGTTTGTTTTGTTGATTATGTTCCTGTTAAAGGTGAGATCATATGGTATTTGTCTTTCATTGCCTGGTTTATTTCGCTTAGCATAATGCTCTCCAGTTCCATCCATGCTATTATGAAGAGTAGAAACTCCTTCTTTCTTTCTGCTAATAGAATTCCATTGTGTAAATGTACCATAGTTTTTTGATCCATTCGCTTACTGATGGGCACCTAGGTTGCTTCCAACACTTGACTATTGTAAATTGTGCTGCTATGAACATTGGGGTGCATAGGTTCTTTTGGATTGGTGTTTCAGGGTTCTTAGGATATAATCCTAGTAGTGGAATCGCTGGGTCAAAAGGTAGATCCATTTTTAGTTTTCTTGGAAAATTCCACACTGCTTTCCATAGTGGTTGTACCAGTCTGCAATCCCACCAACAGTGCACTAGGGTCCCCTTTTTCTCACAACTTCTCCAACACTTGCTGTTTGTTGCTTTGTTTATGATGGCCATTCTGACTGGTGTCAAGTGGTATCTCATTGTGGTTTATTCTATTTTTTAAATTTTTGATAAAATGAAAGCACAATGAGATATAATTTTATCAAAAATTTAAAAAATAGAATAAAATTACTCAGCCTAATGATAATCCAGATGGTATCCTAATATCCTCTGGTATTTAAATTCTTTGCACATAGCTCTTTCTTGATTCCCGAAAGATAAGATATTCAATTACATCCATCATTTCTGCTCCTGCATCATTTTTGGAAATAAAAGTCATCAGATTGTACACGAATGCATAATAGTTGACCTTAAGTAGGGCTACTGACTCGGAAATTTTATATTTAATAAAGTCTGTGGATAACTTATGCCAGTCATTTACCAATTCTCACAAACCATATCCTGTCTCTGAGTCGTACTCTGCATTGATGGCACTGCCTCATAGTCACTTATTTCTTTGAATGCTCAACTTTTTCCCATGAAGCTCTTTACATGTATTCCACTTTTCACTTTACTCTCTAGTAATTAACCCTATGTAAAAGTTAAAAAAAAAACATTGTAAAACTTGTAAAACAAAGGTACTTAAATTTATTTCATAAACACACAACATAATTTATTTCAGAAAAAAAAACAAAAATCTAAGATAACTGAGTTATAAATTCAGTGTTTGGGAAATGAATTTATCAGAATGTGAAACAAATTAAAAAATTCCACTTGAGGCTTGTACAGGGGCTTGTATATGGTACCTTTTGGACTAATGCCACTGGGCCGGTGATTAGCATACCTTGCTCCGTGGCACTGGGTGGGTAGCCTCAGTAGAAAAGCCTAAGGTCACCCATGAGCAGGTGCTGGATGAAGACAGTTCTCTGCAGGAGGGTGATGCAGAGCTTGGAGGATACATGTAAGATGCCTATAAAGACTGGTGTTGATCATATAACATCAGAATCATTGGTGTGTAAAAGTGAGATGGAAAGATAGTGTTGTTGTGACTGTACTAAGAGTAATACTATTATTATAAAATGTGCCTTGTAGCTTTAACTGTAATCACTTTCCCTTTGATGACATCATCCCCATCATAGAAATAGCATCAATTCTTGTCACTGAATCTACAATAGTGAGTAAATTTCTCTGCTTTCACCATGTACTACAATTCTACTTCAATCACATCTTGAACCTGAGGGCTCTTATACCAGCCTTAAATTGAGCCCAAAACACTAGGTTGAACACCAAGAGCAAAAATCATACATATAGTTACTAAGTATGACTGTGAACAACAAGATGGGGCTAAAAGAAGTGCTTCTTGCCATTCAGATAGTAAGATGGTGGTTCTCAATAAATTTTTAATAATTTGCCTACATCAAAAATGTTTATTTGATTCATTTAAACATGGACTTTAGTTTGCTTGCAAGATTCCAGTTAAATTTTCAGAAAAGGGGAAAGTGAAATAACAGAGCATACAACTTTATTACATCTAGGACCTTACCTGCAAGGTTTTTCTTTGGGTCTGTTATCACAGCTTTACTAGCTCAAAATCATTTTACCTGAGAGCCATGTAAGCCTCTGCTATTTTCACAGTTGATTTATAAGATGCCTATGCAATGAAAGCTGAAATTGATTGTCCTTGTTGACTCCATTTTCAGTCAGGAGAGCTCCAGTTATTCCAGTAGCTCAATCATTCTCACTGAAGAAAAGTAGCTCAAAATGTGTTTTCTATTTTTATTTTTACTCTCCCATAGACACCCTTTATTTTACCCTTTAAATTCTTCATCTTCCCCCAAGGCCAAAGTCTAGACTTATCTAGGACAATGTACATGAGATAAATCAGAAATGCCGCTTCACAAAATCTTCTTACATAGGGTTATTACTTCCTGTGTTTGTGACAAGAAAACATTAGGAAGATTAAGTTTCTTCATTGTGTGTTCTGTAAGAGGCATAGCTGAAAATTTTTGTCCTGGTGACAAGAATAGTGACTCGACATTTCTGAACCATGACCATATCTACAGTCTTGTGCACATGGGATTTAAGCAAAATTATTAAAGTGAGTGTGCAAATGGAATAAATACTCTCATATTATAGAGACACTGAAGAGTGACTAAGCAATGCAGCCTGTTCATGCTGTGCTGGAAGCAGCACCTGAAGCAGGGCATAGGCATTCTCTATAACAAGGCTTTCAGCAGCCCCTTATCAGTGATACCCTAGAAACCACTCAAAAGACTCATATTCAGTAAAAACATTAAAGTAAGGAAAAAGAGTAGAAGTGCAGTAAGAAATACCTGGGTCAGAAAGATTTGTGGAGAGAGTAATAAATCAGAGAGAAGATGCTGTTGTGCTAGAAGGGGCTAGGAAACTATTCATTTAATACAAGATCTGGCAGCCAAAGCGAAAGGGCAACAGGTGTTTCAAATACTTTTTACTGTCTCTTTATAGGAAATAGTCTATTCCTTAAGTAAAAAACCTTTTTCCTAGTACTCACTTTTAAGAGGAATGTGTTCTATAATATTCATGTAAGAAATATGAACATTAGTGGCAGACTTTTAATAGCAGCATTATAAAATATACAGATAGCTTTGATATCATCATCCTTTGAAACTCCAAAGACAAAATAAATATGCATGTTATATATAAATTAAAATATGTAAGTAGTTTATATAACATATAAATGTACATTATCAATTATATATTAATATATATTACCTATACATAAAATGTCTTCAGGCATTTTGGCATTTCAACCAGTGTAGTTACAAGTAATTGAACTGAAACCCTATAAAATCAGTGGACAGAAAACAGTGACATCTAATCAGGAAATTTAATGTTTAAACAAAAACTACCTGTAAACTACTGGATTACAATGTGTCACCCATACAAAAGATAATAAATACACGCAAATTTGTATTGACTAGCACACTGCACCAAAAATTAAATGATGTTGTGCAGACAAGACCTCTAATGTGTTGCCAGATGTTCTGATCACTGTTTACCCTCTTTACACACTTTACTCAAAGCTCACACCTTAATACACAGCCTGAGTATATTGCCTCTCCAAACCCATAGCCTGATACGTGTTCCCAGCTGACCAGCATGTACTGGGTTGTTACTGCTAATCACTGAAGGCAATATAAAGTAATCCTCCAAAGACAGTTTTTACACTTGAGATAGTCATTGCTAATGTTTGCACTAAGTTTCTTTTAGTTTGTTAGTATTTATCTTTTTGCTTAGTATCAAAGATAAGGAACCCTGAACACATACATTTTATCACAAATGTAAGGGATATACATGATTCACGGGGAAATTTTCAAAACAGACTGAAGGTAGTAGGGGAATCAGTCCACTTTGTGAGAAAGAATTCAAGGGAAAAACAAGAACAGTGAGGAAGGCAGTGCTGGGCACTGAGCTCCTGAGAGTCCTCAATGCTCAATAACTACAACATGCTATGAACTCTTCCAGCAGCTTCCTCAATACAGGAACTTTACATTCACATGCTCAATATTACCTATAAGTTCCATGTAGGGAGGAAAATTAAAATTTCCTGATTATCTAGTTTCCAGGTATTGATTTATATACCCAACCATGTTCTTCTCCTAAAGAAGAGGAAAAAACACATTAATCAGTGTTTTCTTGCATGTCTAGAACTGTGCTAGATACATTCATATATTAGCTTAATTCATTCTCAAATCCACCTTGTGGGAGAGTTAGGTTTATCCTCATTTGACAGATGATACAGACTGAGAAAAAGTAAATTGTCTGTCCATAGTCACAGAGATAATAAGTATCTACCGACAGAAAATTAGACAAAGAAGATGTGATTCATATACACAATGGAATATGAATCAGCTATAAAAAGGAACAAAATCTTCCTGCTCTCCATCTATGACAGATAATGCAAGGGAGAGGTTAGGAGATGGAGAGATTGAGAGAAAAGGAACAAGGACTCATAGACATGGACAACAGTGAGGTGATTGCTAAGGGGAGAGGGATATAAGGGGACTGAAAGGTAATACAAAAATATACAATAAAGATTAAATGTTTTATTTAAAGATTGAAATCTCACTATCTGTAACAGCATGAACAGACCTAGAGGGCATTAGGCTGAGTGAAATAAGTCAAACAGACCAAAACTAGCACCATATGATTTTACTTATATGTGGAATAAAACAAAACAAAATAAATAAACAAACAAAACAGAAACAAACTCATAGATACAGAAAACAAACTGAGAGTCACCAGATGGAAGGGGCATTGGAAAGATGGGTGGAAAAGGGGAAAGAATTAAATACAAATTGGCAATTATAAAAGCAGTTATGGGGATGTAAAGTACAGCATAGGAAATATACTCAATAATATTGTAATAACTATGTAGGTGAGTACAGGATTTATCTGTGTGATCACTTAGTATGATATAATATTGAATTACTATGTTGTACCCTTGAAACTAACATGACATTGTATATCAAATGTAATTGAAAAATAAAATAAAAGCACTAAAGTGACAGCTGAGATCATCTATTTCAGATTATATGCTCTTTCCACATGTGAATAGAGTGGACTACAAAACCAAAGTCCTCTGCTTTAGCAATGCTCCTCAGAATGTAGACTATATATTTTCACAGAAAGCATGAAGTCTAGTTTTCATTTGTTAAAATATTAATTCACCGCAGTCACCAAATTTGCTGCTGAGGAGTAATTTGTTGGAAGATGTCACAAAACATCTAAAAAAAGTTTCAGTGCCCTTTAGAGAAGGGTCAATATTGCTCCAAAACACATTGTCTTAGTGTCTCAATTGACTTTTAAATGTGTAAACAGAATTAAAACATTTAATATTTCAGAAAGTTAAGTAATAAAGCCCAGTGCTTCCAACAGTGGGCTTGACTTCTACTCATGGATGTGTGGATAAATTTACCTGTTTTAGAGTAAAATGTTGCTGTTCCAAACCTCATTTGTGGAAAAAACAACAACAACAAAAACACCCCTACAAGCTAAACCATATAACCAGTATAAAGAACAATGATTCTGAGACCAACCTGTGGTCTCAATCTCATTTGGCCTCAGTCAGCAGTCCTGTCAGAGAGGAGCAAATTCTCAAAAAGGAAGACAAAGTAAGACATTTTAACTCACCATAGTTTTGTCCTTGTTTTTTTTGTTTGTTTTCATAGCATAAAGACTGATGATTTAGTTTAATTCGTTTAGGAAAATTAACTCTATTCTAATTTTTCAGTTTGTGAATTTATTTGAAAACTGAGATAAATAGATGAATTGACCAGTGCAGGCAGATCTGACAATGAGTGAAAGGACCCAACACTGCAGAAGCCACCCCTCCCCCAGTCCTGCACCAATATGCAGTATTCAGAAGGTATGCCCAGCATATCTGCTAGAATGTCCTAGGAACCATGCTGGTCTTCCTGGATGAGGACACTTTCCTTCTAGGACACATTTTTTCTTTTTGCCTCACATACCATTCAAGCCTGTAGTGAGGTGAGTCATGTGAAAATGTTATCTATGCAATCTTAGAACCTTAACCAAAAAACTGAGTATATTGTTTTTGAAAAATGTTTTAGTCCTCACCTGAATTTTTTTCATTGTTTTTAGAGAGAGATAGAGATAGATAGAGATAGAGATAGAGATAGAGATAGATAGAGATAGAGATAGAGAGAGAGAGAAGGAGAGAGAGAGAGAAGGCATTGATTCACTGCCTTCTAAAACGCTCTCCCATCGAGGACCAACTTGCAACCTGGGTATGTACCCTGACAGGGAAATGAACCTGCAACCTTTCTGTCTATAGGATGATGGTCCAACCAACTGAGCCACACCAGCCAAGGCTAAGAATATTCTTGATTTGTAAGTTATATAAAACCAAAATGAGAGTGAAATCTGTTTAACTGAGTGGGTTTCAGGGAAAATTAAATGTGCACATAAGAAATATCTGAAGGAGTGACTGCATAGAAGCAAGGATTCAATGAGTCTTTTCTTTTTCCTCCTCAAAACAGAAGGCCCTTTCTGTATTTCCAAATATATTCTAGAATTATTTATTACAATCATATATTATTATTGTTTATGTTTTCATTTCATACATCCTGGGAGCAGAAAACTTGGTATATCTTTACCTTCCTGTGTTTTTCTAGGTATTTAATTGTAATAGGTTCCCAATAATTATTCTTTCAATAAATTAAACATAAATAAGATCCCTTTAATTGGATACAGTCTATTGCCCCAAAATTATACTTTCAATAAAATAGATAATAAATTAAATAAAAACTAAGGTACAAATGTACAAAATATTGCCTTCAGGTCTGACAGCCTCTCCAAGAAGCAGAGTTTATTCCTGTTCTGTTTCTACATCATTCCCACTGTGCTTAGTGACAGACAAGGTGCCATGTTGTTTAATAGAAACTAAAATCAATGTTTTGTGTAAATTAGATTTAGGAATATCAGGGTAAACTCACCCAAGTGTAAGATGTATGGATAGGCCTGTCCATTGTTTAGCAAATTAGTAATGCACAGCATTCCTAGGCAGAGCTTCTCATTACTGTGTGGAATTTATTTCTATTCACCATCCAAATACGCAGTCATCGAGCATTTTCTCTAGAAAATAAAAGTCAGTGGTCCTATTAAATATTTATATAACTCCACCACTGATTTATATAAATGTGTTGTTCTGGTAAATAAGATTACCCTCTATTAAAGATCAAATTAGATGTGGAACATGCAGTGCTCAACTGTAGGAGGTTGAAAATCCATTAACCTGTTGGCAAAAAGGCAAGAATGAAGCCAGCATAGACAAGTGAGGGCATGCTGGCTCCCTCTCATCACAAAGCCTGCAAGTGACAGTACAAACGGCATGTTATGATGGGTCATCACAGGGCATGGCTATGCATCCAAAGAATGGAATTAGATGAAACTCATACACCATTCCACATGCAGAACAACCTCCTGTCACTAACACCTTCCTCTTTCATAGAGTATTTCTCAACTTGATTAGTCAACAGGTACATGTTTAAAATAACACACCATCTGCAGAAACCACATTGCTGAAAAATAACCTGTATGTGTATCAGAAATATCCCTTCAATTAGTGTGTAAACATTACAATAGAACTATGGTGCTAATTTCATAAAATGATTTTAATTAATTACAGACCAGTGTGCAACTGCAGAGAGAAGACAAGCCCCTGGGCCCTAGGAATATGCACGATGTCATCTGTATTAAATGCTCATAGCAGCCCTTGCACCTTAATGACTATTTCATACTGAATTATTTAATTTAAAGATGGTGTAAATATCTAAACACAAGCACTTTCACCAAGTTCAAGTAAAACAAAATAAATACTTGGCTTATATGAATAGAAATCATCCAGTTCTGAATAGATACTCTGTTATGAGACAATGAAATAATGTTTTCTTTTGGTTCCATAACTATATGTTGCAGGGTGGGGGGCATCCTGGGCACCAGATGTGGGGGGGCTCTGCCCACAGAGCCCCATCCCTCCATCACGGATGAAAATAAAAACTACCAAGACATCTGCTTGGGGAGGAAAGGGGTCAAACTCTCAGAGGAGAATGACCCAGAGCCCCATCCTCACTAGGCTTTTATTGGGCTCAAATACACAGGAATACAGGTTTAACATGTCAAAGAAATCTGAGGGCTTAATCCAAGCCAGTGTTTGTCAGGAAAGGGGGTTGCCAAACTTTGGGAGACATACTCATTTCCTCCTGGGACACTTATCACCTAAGGAAGAGCACTTTTAGCAAAGCAGGTTTCACAGGACTTTAGGAATTCATTCTTATGCCCAATCACCCAGGAAACTGTCCAGACCAGCCCAGGGCTGCACCGCTCACCCCCACAGTTTCAGGCTTTAAGCCTATTAAGAAGCAGGAGACATCTCCCAGATGGAAATGAGGACTCGGGCTATGTCAGAATAGCCAGGGGCGAGGGTCCATCACATCCTCTTTGCTGCAACCCCCACCAAGTCCTTCCATGAGGCCTCCCAAGTGGTCGAGTCTGGCTTAGGTTGCCCCTCCCATGAGGAGTCTTACCCGTCATTGACTGCCAACCAAGCAATGGGGCCAGAAATGGATGAGGCAGAAGCAGTGCTCCTGCCAGGGAAATAAGCTTTGTCTCCTTAGTAGGTCACGTCCTTGTGACAGAACAGACCCAGATGAAGTGGGTCCCTTGGGATCTTACACAGCCCACCATGGGGTGAGGGTTACAACTCCTGAAACCAGGCTGAACGGTCTGCAACACTGAGTTAAATCTTGCAAAGGTTCCGTATATACAGTTTCAATTTCAGAATTTGAAATATATGGGTTTACAAGGCTGTAAGACTGGTATTGTGACAAACAAATACAGGTGAGGAAGAAGGAATAAAGATTAATTAACATCTGTGAATCTCAGTCCTCAACTATCATATACAGATAGTGACACCTGACTATGTGCTTTATGGACTTATTTTGAAGCCCTAAAGAGATGGTGACTAGGGGAGTTATTAGCCCATTCAAAAGAACTCCAGCTGACCCTTGAACAAACACAGGTTTGAGCTGTGTGGAGCCACTTATACATGGTATGTTCTCTTCCTTAGGATTTCCTTAACATTTTCTTTGCTCTAGCTTACTTTTTTTAATAAAAAGTAAAGTATATAATGCATATAACATACAAAATATTGTTAATCAACTGTTATTAGTAAGGCTCTGGTCAATGGTAGGCTATTAGTAAAGCTTTGGAGAGTCAAAAGTTGTACATGGATTATTTACTGCAGAAGTATGGTGACTGTGACCCCACATTGTTCACAGGTCACCTACGTACAAATGCAAGTTTTACTATATACAGTAGTCTCCTGCTTACCCATGGTTTCAGTTACCAGCAGTCAACCACAATATAATAAAAACCCCAGCAGATTCCAGAAATAAACAATTCATAAATTTTAAATTGCATACTATTTTGAGTAGGGTGATGAAATCTGAAATCATCTCACTCCATCCAGCCCTGGATATGAATCATCCCTCTGTCCAGTATCTCCACACTGTAGAAGCTTTTGTCCATTAGTCTTTTTGCCATCTCAGTTATCACAGTGACTGTCATAAGTGTTATACTGCTGTGTTCCAATCACCCTTATTATATTTAATAATACACATTCGTAGAACTTTTATTACAGTGTCCTGTTATAATCTTTCTACTTTATTTAAAATTATTGTTGTTAATCTCTTATTGTCTCTAATTTGTGTATGGAACTTTATTATAGGCATGTATGTGTAGGAAAAACAGTGTATATAGGGTTCAGCACTATCCATAGTTTCAGGCATCTACTTGGGAGTCTTACAATCTATCTCCCTTAGGTAACATTGTGCCATATACATCATATCTTTCAAATAGTAGGTGTCCAATCAATGTTTGCGTAAGCTCTCAGTAAAGAATAACATAAAAAGGGGACTTCCGGCCAAGATGGAGGCGTAGGCGGACACACTGCGCCTCCTCTCACAACCAAAATTAAGGACAACAAATATTTAGAAACAAGAAAACAACCAGAACTTAAAGAAAATTGAACTGTACGGAAGTCCAACAACCATTCATCCAGACCGGTAAGAGGGGCGGAGAAGCGGCAGGAAAAAGTGGAGGTGCAGACCCGAGAACGGGAACGCAAGCAACAGCGGCTGGCGGTTCCCAGGTGCACAGGCGGCGGCTGGCGGTCCCCGGGCAAGGTGGGGCAACTGTGCAGACCCAGTGAGGCCGCACAAGGCGGCTGGCTGACCAGGTGGTCCCACATTTGCGAGTGCAGATGGTCCAGGCAAAGGGGAAGTGGTGGAAGGGACTGAATCCAGGAGAGAGTGGAGCAGGCGCCATTGTTCCCTCTCAGACCCCGCCCCCACATACAGCATCACAACCCAGCGACTGGGCTGCCCCACACTGGGGAGCGCCTGAGTCTCCACTCCTTACTACGTAACACCACGCGTGCGTGCACAGATAATCCAGGCGAAGAGGAAGTGGCGGAAGGGACCGGAGTCCAGGAGAGAGCAGAACAGGCGCCATTCTTCCTTCTCAGACCCCGCCTCCACCTATAGCATCACAACCCAGCGACTGGGCTGCCCCGCCCTGAGGAACACCTAGGGCTCCACCCCTCATATGTAATAGCAGCGACCAGACTAAAACCAAAACAAAACAAAAAAATACCCACCAAAAATGGCTCAAACCAGAGAACAAATAAAAGCCCCAGAGCCAATTCTTCTAAGCGATGAAGAGATAGCCAACCTATCAGATGCACAGTTAAAAGCACTGGTCATCAAAATGCTCACAGAATTGGTTGATTTTGCTCACAAATTAGATGAAAAAATGCAGGCTACAATACATGAAATGAAGGAAAATGCACAGGGAACCAATAGACATGGGAGGAAAACTGGGACTTGAAGCAATGGAGTGGACCAGAAGGAAGAAACTAACAACCAAACAGAAGACGAGGAAGAAACAAGAATTCAAAAAAATGAGGAGAGGCTTAGGAACCTCCAGGACATGGTTAAACATCCCAACATCCGAATTATAGGGGTCCCAGAAGGGGAAGAAGAAGAGCAACAAGTGGAAAATTTATTTGAACAAATAATAAAGGAGAACTTCCCCAATCTGGCAAAGGAAATAGACTACCAGGACGTCCAGGAAGCTCAGAGAGTCCCAAAGAAGTTGGACCCAAGGAGGAACACACCAAGGCACATCGTAATTACATTAGCCAAGATTCAAATGAAGCAGAGAATTCTAGAAGCAGCAAGGAATAAGGGGACAGTCACCTACAATGGAGTTCTTATTAGACTGTCAGCTGATTTCTCAAAAGAGACCTTCCAGGCAAGAAGGGGCTGGAAAGAAATATTTGAAGTCTTGAAAAGCAGGGACCTACATCCAAAATTGCTCTATACAGCAAAGCTGTCATTTAGAATGGAAGGACAGATAAAGCGCTTCTCAGATAAGGTCAAGTTCAAGGAGTTCATCATCACCAAGCCTTTATTATATGAAATGTTGAAGGGACTTATCTAAGAAAAAGAAGATAAAAAATAGGACAGTGAAAGGACATCAAACTCACAGCTATTAAGAACTGCACCTAAAATAAAAGCAAACTAAGCAAACAGCTACAACAGGAACAGAACCACAGAAATGGAGATCATATGGAGGGTTAGCAATAGGGGTGTGGGAGGAGGAAAGAGGGGGAAAAGGTACAGAGAATGAGTAGCATAGATAGTGGGTAGAAAATAGACAGGGCGAGGGCAAGAATAGTATGGGAAATGTAGAAACTAAAGAACTTATGACACATGGACATGAACTAAAGGGGGGAATGTGGGTGGGAGGGGGTGTTCAAGGTGGAGGGGAATGATGGGTGAAAAATGGGACAACTGTAATAGCATAATCAATAAAATATATTAAAAAAGAATAACATAAAAAGACTAAAAGATAAAATTTTACTTCAAAATTCTTCTGGAAAAACCTGAGTGATAAAACATAGACATATTCTTCTACTTGATAATAAATTTTCCCCTAAGGAAATCATAATACCTGCTGATGAAGAGGCTCATGACAGTGGAGGAGAGAAATTTATGGTAGGTAACTTTAGGTAGCCTCAAAGCTTCGGTGGCTCTGATATCTTCTCAAAAGTTAGATTTATATAATGAAGGGACAGGAACCAATCTGCTTCTAATTCAATAGTGGCTTTTTGAAATACTATTCCAGCTGTGGCACAAGGAATACTTTATTATAAAAGTGGTGAGATGACTAGTGTCAGTGGCTCTGAATTTAATACCAAATGGCCTCATTACTTACTAGGAAGGAAGACAACAAAAATGTTACTTCTCCACAATTAGATTATGGCTTTAATGAAGAAGTATGTATCTAAAAGTTTAAAACATAGCACCAATAACAGCTCACAAATGGAGTGCCATTTTCAGTGTACGAGAATTTCAAGGAGTCAATATTAGGACTGAAATTTGACATTAAAGGTACAAATGACAACTTACAACTTTTCTAAGGCATATTTTACCACAAAAGACTTTTATGGGTTCCCCCTTTACAAGTTTCCATGGAAATATGGTATCATTCTATTCACTTGAGCATTGCCCTTTAAACTACAAGTCTAACACTTCTTGCCTGAACTTCCTTCTAAGTTATGACACCCCAAAGCATACACACAGCACCTGCATCTCCATCCCTCCACCTTCTCCTCTTGCTAGGCTCTTTCATGTGACCTGCATCTGATTCTATCCAGGCTCTGGGCCTCTCTGCCTGTGTTCCAGACCCTCACAACCTCACCCCTCTGCTCACCACATTCTCTCTCTCCAACCACTGTCCCTCCTGAAACACTCAAACAATCATAGTTCTTTCACACACAAACAAATTACCAAGTTATTTTCCTGTCTTTGTTCTCATTATACTCTGACATTTTGGCCCTTTCTACCTACTCTATCTCCTATTACTTTGGTGAGTACACCCAAGCATCTTACTCATATGAAAACTCACTTCTGTCATTTCAAACATGGTATTTAGGTGGATACCCACTAAATTACAACCTTCTGTCTGAGTTTTTATCTTTGTTTCAGTCCTGTGTGAACAGGATGTACTTGTGACTAAACTATCTGACTGAAGCATCCTGCACCCAACCTGCTCATGTTCACAGTGTTCCCATGTCCACATGTCTGGACATCCCTAGAAGTCACACCTCAAGTTTAGTTTCTTCTTTAAAAGAAATATATTTTATTAAACTTCCATTAGTATGAGGAATAAATGGACTCAGATGAAATAGGCACCAAGAGCAAGTACAGGAAAACAAAGTCGTGGCCACACTGTCAGGACTGCCAGCTTCTGAGGACACCCCCATAACTGCCCACTGCTGAGGATGCTCCCAGAAGCTTGGCAGAGCACCTGGACATCCACAGAGCCCAGCCTCAACATGTCCAGACAGGGAGCCAACCCAGCAGCCCTATTACTTAAGTATAACCTCTGACCCCATGTAACCAGGGAGCCCAAACGTGACCCTGGGCAGCTTAGAAACTGAGCACAGCTGGCACCTCCTTCCAATGAGAAAGCATGGGCAGCAACCTTGTCAGAAGCAGAACACAGCCCACAGCTGATCACAAAACCTACCTTGTAGCACTAGCCAACTCTGAGGCACAACCATGGACCCTGTTTGATTTTAGAGCACAGCCTGAGGCCTTGTCTGCCTGAGAAGTCTTCTTTGTGGTTTCACATGAACACGGTCCTGCAAGTAGCATCATCATCCCAAGAGTGCAGCCTGAACCTCCGCTGAAACAGAGTGACTGGGGAGCCCATATCACAGCCCTGCCCAACCATGGACTTCAACCATGGAATACAGCCTACAGCCCTGCCTGACTAGAGAACCCAGACATGAGCCCTCCTTACACTTGAAGCTTAGGCAGCTGCACACAGCCCCAAACTAAACAGATTGGTGAGTGATAAGTGGTCAATCTATCAAAAAGTTACAACAATTGTAAATATTTATGGCCCCAACATTGGAGCACCTAAATATATAAAGGAAATGCTACCAAACTAAAAAGAGAAATAAACATAATACAGTAATAGTTAAAAATTTATAATCATAATCAGATATCATTAAATATCTATGCAGGTGGATAAAATAAAAAATAATAACACTAAATGCTTGTGATGATGTTGAGAAATTGGATTACTCATACATTTCTGGTGGAATACCAAAATGGTATGGCCACTATGGAAAACATTTTAAATGTTTCTTAGAAATCTAAGCCTGAAAAACAAACAAAAACAAACAAACAAACAAAAAAACTAAACTTGCAACCACCACATGACCTGGCAATTGACTACTGAGCATGAAATCTTACATTTACACAAAAGCCTGCATAAATACACATAACAATCTGAGGAATCTATTGAAAATTTTGCTGAGTGAGAAAAGTCAATCCCAAAGGGTTCATACTATGTGATTCCCTTTAGATAATATTCTTAAGGTGACAAATTACAGAAATGGAGAATTGAGTCATAGTTCCCAAGAGTCAGCAGCTTGGGGATGGAGGGGAGAGGGATAGGGTATGACCACAAAGGGTGACAGAAGGGAATGTGTGGTGTTGGGAATATTTTGTATATTTACAACTTCAATGTTGGTATCCAGGCTGTGATACACTACTGTGGTTTTCCATTTTTTTTAGTAAAGTGTATACAGTATAATATTCCTTATAACTGCATGTGAATTTATAATTATCTGTGCAAACAATTATTAAGATAGTACTTTTGATTCTGAACATAAAAACAAAAATTTACTTCTAGGTGGATTATAAAGTGTGAACAAACAATAAAGCCTCTAGAAAATTAAATTTCAAAATATTTTTATGTTCTTGAGGCACTTAAACAGGGCACAAAAATAATAATCACAAATAAAATGATGGAAACATTTGACTTTACATTTATAGATCTTTGTTGAGCAAAAGGACACATGAGGAGTGAAAATGAAAGCCGCACAATGGGGGAAACTTTCTGTAGAACACACACTTAAGAAGACTGTTTTTAGCCCTGGCTGGTGTAGCTCAGTGGATTGAGCGCGGGCCTGCGAACCAAAGGATCGCGGTTCGATTCCCAGTCAGGGCACATGCCTGGGTTGCCAGGCCAGTTCCCGGCAGGGGACATACAAGAGGCAACCGCACATTGATGTTTCTCTCCCTCTCTTCTTCCCTTCCCCTCTAAGGATAAATAAATAATAAAAATAAATAAATAAAATATTTAAAAAAAAAGAAGACTGTTTTTAAGAACACCTCTGACTAACATATATCTACCTATATCTATATATCTACCTATATCTATATATCTATATCTATATATGTCTATATATGTATGTCTATATGTATATATATATATCTATAATATGAGCTATCTCATATATGAGCTATATCTATCTATATCTATCTATATATAGAGAGATATATATAATATGAGATATCTTAATTCTGAATAGCCACATTTTACCTACTCAACAGCCACATGTTAGTGCCTATCAGATTGGACAGTACAGATCAAGAACTTTTTTAAAAAACAAACCCTGCAAATCAATAAGAAAAAGAGAGACAATTCTGTTATTACGTGTGGACAAAAGACTAAAGCACATGCTTTCCAAAGAAGATACAAATCTATTAATACAAAATTCAAACAACAGGGAGGTATAAACACCCAGAAAGCCAATGGCAGAAATAAAAACTAGCAAGTCTCTGCAGGACTGTGACGCCACAGTAAACTTTATGTTCTTTTGGCAGACACATAAATGACAATATAACAATAAAATCATATGTATCAAAATCACAAAGGTGAAGGTACATGAACCCTGTCAAGAAACAATTCCAATACTAAGACGACTAGTGTGAGCCTCAAAAGATACATATGACAAGATTATGGCCAGTGTTTATCATTTCCCCAAACTGGAAACAACCTCTATGGCATTAGTTGGGGAAAGACTAGGTGAATAATAGTATATACATCCAAATAAATACTACATAACAATTAAAATGAATAAATTCCTACCATGCACAACATAATATTAAGTGAAAGAAACTGGCACAAGGAAACCTATTATGCATTTCCTTTTATATGAAGTTCAAAAACAGGCAAAACTAATTAATGTCAATATGCAGAGTAGCAGTGTTTTATTACTTGGTAAAAGGTCATTGAGTTGTACATGTATGATTTGCACACATTTTTGGTTTTATGCTGAATTTCAATAAAATTGGTTTAGTTCACTTAGAATTTCCTTTTACGTGACTTTAATTGGCTTCTACAATGCCTTCTTTCAAATAATTCCTTATTTCCAGCGGGACAACTTTCCAAATCACTCAGTACACTGTTGCTGGAATTCACCATACTAACCTGTCATAAAGGTTGTCCACATGCAATTAAACCAACAAGAGCATAATGTCTAAGCAAACACAACATTGACAATAACCTATTATTGCAATAAAATATGGTAAAAGTTAGCTACTGAATTTCCCAAACTTCATTATTGAAGTGTTAGCTAATTTTCAAGACAATTTACCAGAAATGTACTGAAGTTAAACCTAAAAGAATCCTCCCTGGAGAGATCAAGGTGTTTCCCCAGCTGCCAAATAGCTCTGACCATGTCTCATGGTTGAAGATTTCTCAAAGCCTAACTTCAGTTTATTCTGTAATAACATGGACTTCTCAGAAAAGTTTATTTCTCAGACCTCTGCCACTGTATTATAACTCTCTGTTTTCTGCTTTTAAATCATACATGAAGACACACAGCACTCTTCCCTGGTCTTAATCCATTTCACCTTCTTTCTGAGATCTGTTACTCTTGTGATTAACTTTATTGTCTCACACACTACAGTAAATTTCTATCACTTACTCTCACTGTATCTAGTATCAAAACTTGAATATTCACTCTGCTTTCTAAAGTCAACTCATTATTTTTCCCTTCTAATGAGAGTATTATCTTTTTTCACCTTTCATAAACAATGGGTAGTTGGGTGAAATGCAATTGTTATTACTGTACTTCTCCAAAAGATCTCCTGTGTGTTCTCTACTTCTCAGTACTTTAAGTCCCATAGAATACTCTCTTGCTGCATTACTCCATTTGGCCTTCATCATCCCCCTGATCACATACAAAACAAGGTGGGAGTTGTGAATACCAATAAACATACTGGAAGTCAGAACCCACCAACAGGTAAAGCCCAAGTTACAACAAAAGAGCACACACAAAGAGAAGAAAGGGCAACCCTAGAGCATCCAGACAAGGATATCAAAGAGACCACATCATTGACTCCAACAAAACTCATACCACAAAATTTAACCCTACAAAGACACCTGGCAAAGCAGAGCATTGGGAATCACAGAAACAAACAGAAAGAGTGACCTAAAATTGGGAGACTAAGAAAGAACCTACAATTGAAAGGAATGGAATACTCCCCAGAAAAAGACATAAATGAAATGGAAGCAAGTAAGCTATCAGATATAGAATTCAAAAGAATGGTGAAAAGGATGCTCAAGGACCTCACAGAAATGTACAAGGAACTGAGTGGGAACTACAACAACATGAAAAAGAAAATAGAAACTATAAACAAGAATGAGGAAGAAATGAAGAATACAGTATCTGAAACAAAAATATATATATACCAGAAAGAATTACAAGCAGGCTGGATGAAGCACAGGAATGAATCAGTGAGCTGGAAGAAAAGGTAGAAAGAAATACCCAGGTAGAAAATCTGCATGAAAAAAACACTAAAAAAAATATGAAGATAGCTAAGGGAACTGCAACAACATGTATGCAACAACGTTCAAATCACAGGAATACTAGAAGGAGAAGAAAAGGAATAAGGGATAGAAACCCTGTTTGAAAAAATAATGACAAAAAACTTCCCTAACCTGGAGAGGGAAAAATCCATGCAAGTTGAGGAAGCACACAGTGTACCAATCAATAAGAACCCAAAGAGGCCTACTCTATGACACATCAAAATTAAAATGCTAAGTTTTAGAGGCAAAGAGACAATCTTAAAAGCAGCAAGGGAAAAAAAGAAGTAACAAACAAGAGAACTCCAATAAAGCTAGCAGATGAATTCTCAACAGAAACACTACAAACCAGAAGGGAAAAGCAAGAAATATTCCAGTTAATGAAAAGTAAATTGTTGACGACCAACAATACTCTAACCAACAAGGCTCTCAATTAAAATGGAAGGTGAAGTAAGAAGATTCCCAAAGAAAACTAGACTAAAATAATGCACCTACACCAAGCTAGCAGTGAAAGAGATGCTAAAGGAACTGTTTTAAGAAGAGGAAGAAAATGAGCAAGAGAGCCCTGGCTTGTATGGCTCAGTGGATTGAGCACCAGCCTGTTAACCAAAGAGTCACCAGTTCGATTCACAGTCAGGATACATGCCTGGGTTGCAGTCCAGGTCCCGAGTATAGGGCATGCTGAAGGCAAAAACACATTGATGTTTATCTCCCTCTTTTTCTCCTCCCCTTCCTCTCTGTCTAAAAATAAAAATAAATAAAATATTTTTAAAAAGAAAAAGAGTGTGAGAGAGAGGAGCCCAGGTACAAAGGCAAGGGGAGTAAATTAATAAGTATCTATCAATAATAGCCTCAAATGTTAATGGATTAAATGCTCCAATCAATAGATAAAGGGTAGCTGAATGGACAAGAAAACATGTCTTTCATGTATGCTGCCAACAACAGACCCACCTCAGAAAAAAGACCCACATAGACTGAAAGTGAAGGATTGGAAAAAAAAATATTCCAAGCAAATAGGCAAGGAAAAAACTTAGTATAGCAATACTCGTATCAGAGAAAATAGACTTCAAAAAAGAACATAAAAAGAGACCCAGAAGGACACTTTATAATACTCAAGAGTTATATGAGATGAGGTACATTAAGGATGGTAAGGCTGTAGAAACACCTGGCTGGTGCGGCTCAGTAGTCTGAGTGACCACCTGCAAACCAAAGAATTGTCTGTTCAATTCCCTTTCAGGGCACATGCCTGGGTTGTGGGCTGGGTCACTGGTTGGGAACACCTGAAAGGCATACACACATTGATGTTTCTCTCCCTCCCTTTCTCTATTTCTCCTCCTGTATTTAAAAATAAATAAATAAATCTTTGAAAAATCTACTTAAGGGAAAAATTTATTAAGTAGACATAAATACTATAAACATATATACACCCAATTAGGAGCACCCGAATATAAAAGGAATTTTGGAGGACTTTAAAAAAGAAAAATATAGACAGCAAAACATGCACAGTATGGGATTTTAACAACCTAATGTCAAAAATGGATAGATCTTCCAAACAAAATATCAACAAAGATATTGAAGCATTGAACAATGTCCTAGATCAAATGGATTTAACTGATAATATCTAGAAACATTCATCGAAAAGAAGCAAAATAAACATTCTTTTCAAATGCACATGAAACATTTTCAAAGATAGGCCACATAATAGGACACAAAATATGCCTCAACAAATTCAAGAAAATTCAAATCATATCAAGCATTTTCTCAGATCACAAAGACATGAAACTAGACACCACTCTCAAAGAAAAAAAATTCAAAAAACATTCATGCAGATTGAATTGCAAGCTATTAAACAATCAATGGGTTAATAATGAGATTAAGAAAGAACTCAAAAAGCATCTTGAAAAAATTGAAAATGAACACAAACAATCCAAAACTTATGGGACACAGGGAAGGCAGTCTTAAAAGGGAAGTTCATAGTGATACAGGCCTACCTAAAACAGATAAAAAATTTTTCAAATAAACAACCTAACCCTGCAGCTACAAGACCTGGAGGAACAACAACGAACAAAGCCCTGGGTGAGGAGAAGGAAGGAAATAACCAAGATCTGAGCAGAATTAAATGACAAACAGACTAAAAGGACAATTTAAAGGACCAATAAAACCAGGAACTTCTTTGAAGAGATAAACAAAATCAATGAGCCTTTAAGCAGATTCATCAAGAAAAAAGAGAAAAGACCCAAATAAACACAATCAGAAATAAAAATGAACGGATTATGACTGACACAGCAGAAATACAAAGGATTGTAAGAAATTAGTATGAAAAACTATATGCCAAGAAATTTAAAAACCTAGGTGAAATAGACAAATTTCTAGAAAAATATAATCTTCCAAAAGTGAATGAAGAAGCAGAAAGTCTGAACAGACTGATAACAGCTGGCAAAATCGAAGCAGTAATCAAAAAATTTCCCACACACAAAAGCCCTGGAATGAACAGTTGCACTGGAAAATGTCATAAAACACTTAAGGAAGAGCTAACACCTATCATTCTCAGACTATTACAAAAATTCAAGAAGAAGGAAGACTCCCAAACTCTCTTTATGAAGACAGCATCATCCTAATCCCAAAACCAGACAAAGAAACACACTCAAAAATAAAACTACAGGCCAATATTGCTAATTAACATAGATGCTAAAATCCTCAATGAAGTACTGAAAACCACATACAGCAGTATATTAAAAAGATCATACACCATGATAAAGTGGGTTTCATTCCACCAAGTGCAAGGATAGTTCAACATTCACAACTCAATAAATGTGATACATAACAAACGAAAGGAAACACAGTGATCACATGATCATATCAATAGATGCAGAAAGCATCTACTGACAAGCACCCATTTATGACAAAAACATTCAGCAAGTGGGAGTAGTAGGAGCACTCCTTGCATAATAAAGACCATAAACAAAAAACCTACAGCCATTATCATATGCAAAGTGAAAAAAATGAAAAGCATTCCCACTAACATCAGGAATAAGGTGAGGATATCTGCTTTCACCACTTCTATTCAAAATAGTATTGGAAGTCCTAGCCACAGTGATCAGAAAAGAAAAAAGAAATAAAAGGTATCCAAATTGGAAAGAAGGAAGTAAAACAGTCACTGTTTGCAAATGAGATGATAGTGTACAAAGAAAATCTATAGACTTCAGCAAAAAACTTCTTGACCTTTAAGTGAATTTGGCAAAATAAGAGGATACACAGACAATATTCAGAAATTGAAGGCATTTTACACTGACAATGAAAAATCAGACTCAGAAAACAGAAAAAAGTTCCCTTTGCTATAGCAACAAGAAAAATAAAGTACTTATGAATAATCCTTACCAATTAGGAAAAAGACATGTAGTCAGAAAACTACAAAACTGTGAAGAAAGAAATTAAAGAAGACACAAACAAATGGTAGCAGGTAACATGTTCATGGATTGGAAGAAATAACATCATCAAAATGTCCCTATTACCCAAAGCAATTCATAGATTCAATGCAATCCTTATTAAAATAGCAAAGACATATTTCACACATACAGAACAAACACTTCAAAAATCTATATGGAACTATAAATGACCCTGAATAGCCACAGCAATTTTTAGAAATAAGTAAAAAGTTGGAGGGATCAGAATACCTAATGTCAAACTGTATTACAAGGTCATGGCAATCAAAACAGTCTGGTATGGGCATAAGAACAGACACAAAATCACTTGGACAGAATAGAGCCCAGAAATCAACCTACTTCTCTGGTCAATTAATATTCCAAAAAGAGGGCAAAAGCATGAAATGAAGTAAAAATAGCCTCTTCAATAAATGGTGCTGGGAGATCTGCACAGCTACATGCAAAAAAAAAAAAAAAAGAAAGAGAGGAAGAAAAGAAAGAAAGAAGGAAGGAAGGAAAGAAGGAAGGAAGGAAGGAAGGAAGGAAGGAAGGAAGGAAGGAAGGAAGAAAGAAAGAAAGAAAGAAAGAAAGAAAGAAAGAAAGAAAGAAAGAAAGAAAATTGATCACCAATTTAAACCATACATGAAAATAAACTCAAGGTGGATAAGAGAGTTAAATATTAGTTGTGACACATAAAAAATTCCTAGAGGAGAACATAGGCAGGAAAATCTCAGATATTTCACACAGCAATATTTTCACTGATATATCTCCTAGAGCAAGGGATATAAAGGAAAGAATAAGCAAATGGGATTTCATCAAAATAAAAAGCTTCTGCATAGCTAAGAAAACATCAGCAAAATGATAAGAGAGCCAACCATATGGGAAAATACATTTTCAAATACCTCAGACAAGGGTTTTATCTCCAAAATATGTAAAGAAATCACATGACTCCATTCCAGGAAAACAAGCAACCAAATTAAAAACGAGCAAAGGATCTGAACAGACACTTCTCAAAGGAGGAGAGGGCGCCTAGAGACATATGAAAGGATGCTCAGCCTTCAGAGAGATGCAAATTAAAAGCACAATGAGGATGCTGGAAGGTGCTGGAGGGAATAGAGACAATGTGGGAGACACACAGAAGAGCTACATATCCACGGGGACTGTGGATGCTCTCACCAGAGAAATTAAGGTGCCAGGTGACACCTGGAGAAGGGAGGATTTGGGCTGTGTTTAACCCTGACTCAGATAGTCTCCCAACTTGTTGGAAAGTTGGGCTGTGTGAAAAGCCATGTGCTTGTTAAGAATGTTGGGCAGCAGCTTTGTAAGGAACTCTCTAGCAGTGGTTGACTTGCCCCCAAGGTGATTTCAGCTGGGTGCACTGAGAGACTGAGTGGCTGAGTGGAACCATGCACCCACTTGTCGCACAGTGCACACCCAGAGGCCGAGTGGACTAATGGAATTGCCTGCCTGGCTTGTCTCCTGCTGTGTACCCAGAAGGTGAGTAGCTGAGCAGAACTGCACCTGGCTTGCCTCATGCTGCGCTCCCGAGACTGAGTGGTAGAATGAAACAGCACAGCCGATATCGACCCACGCTGTGAGCAGCTGAGTGGCTGATTTGAGCCTGGCAGCCCATGGAGGACCTGGGCCAGAGACCCTGAAACTTAATATTGCCACCCAGAAATTTTGAGAGGAGGTCCCCATCCTCCCAAAACCATAGGAAGGTAGAAAAATGAAGCCCAGTCCCCCTCTTCCAGTGGCATCTAGGAAGACCAGCAGAACTCACTGAACAATTTTAAAGTCAGCAGGAGGCTTATTATTATTATCATTTTTCTTTTTAGATCCTCACTCTTCTTCTTTTTTCTTTTTTTTGTTTTCCTTTCTCCTAGTGACACAATAAGACATGGAGTTATGAAAAGTCCAGAGACAGATCAAAAGGGGGAGCACAAGGCTAACCCCCAAAACCAAGAAACTGAAACAAATGTCACTTTACTCTCCCACAGAGCTGGCATTTTATTCCTGATGTGTATTATTATTATTATTATTTTGTTATTTTTACCTCTTTTATTTTATTAGTATTTTCTTATTCCTCTTCCTTATGTTTAGTTTTCCTTGTTTTATTTCTCTATTTAATTGCATTGTTTGACTGGTTTTCCTTATTCTCACTTTTTTGTATATTAATTTTCCTTCTTTCACTTCACCCATGTTCCAGTAACACACAACTCTTGATTGGGTACTTTCTGTTCTGGTTATCCAAATCATGTATTTCTTGATATATTATTGTTGTTCCAGTACTATTGTAAATAATTACTGTTCCATACAATTGTAGATGCTACACAGCAACCCTCCCTGATCTTAGCCCACTTCACTTTAATCCTGACCATTATTATTGTTGTGGTTAATTCTATTCTTCCTCATACTACCCCTACTTTCTATCCTTTCCTCTCACTATATCTCATCACCTAACCTTGCACAAGTGCTTTGTTTTTTGGATGCAGCTCACAATCATCCTCCCCTCTAACAAGAGTCTTATTTCTCTTTCACCTTTTATAAAAAGTGGCCAGTTAAGTGAAATATCACAGTTAACACTATACTTTTTAAAAAGAATCTCCTACTTAAAGTACTTGCTGGTACTTTAAGTCCCATAAAATTCTCCCCTGCTCTCTTAACCCATTTTGCCTACACCCTGCAACTGATCACATACAAGAATAGGTGGAAGCCTCAAACATCAATATTCCTGCTAGAGGAGAAAAACCACCAACAAAGGAACCAACAGAAGGTAAAAACCCAAGTACAACAAGACAGCCCACACAAAGAGAAGAAAGGGCAAACCTTGAGCATCCAAACAAGGAGATCAAAGAGGCCACACCACTGAACCACATGGAATTCCTAGCGTAGAAGTTTACCCAACAAAGACAGCTAGCAAAGCAAAATATCAGGAAGTACAGAAACAAACAAAAAGAGTCATCTAAAATGGGGAGACAAAAAAAGAACATGCAAACAAAAGGAATGGAAGACTCCCCACTAAAAGAACTAAATGAAAAGGAGGTAACTAAAATATCAGATATAGAATGCAAAGTAATGCTTATAAAGATGCTCAAGGAACTCACAGATAACTACAAGTACCTGAGTGAGAACTACATCAGCATGAAAAAAGTAGAAATGATAAACAAAAACCAGGAAGAAATAAACAATAAAATCTCAGAAATAAAAAACAGACTGGAAAGAATTATAAGAAGGCTGGAAGAAGCAGAGGATTGAATCAGTGAGCTAAAGGACAAGATAGAAAAAACCACCCAGGTACAGGAAGAAAAGGAAAAGAGGCTCGGAAAGAATGAACAGGTAGTAAGGGAGCTGCAAGACAACATGAAACGTATAATATCAGTATAATAGGGATACCACAAGGAGAAGAAAAGCAAGGGATAGAAAACCTGTTTGAAAAAGTAATGATGGGAAACTTCCCTAATTTTAAGAGAGAAAAAGTAACACAAATCCAGGGGAAAAAAGAGAGTCCCAATCAAGAGGAACACAAAGAGGCCCACTTCAAGACACAACATAATTGAAATGGCTAAATTCACAGATAAAGAGAGAATCTTAAAGGCAGCAAGGGGAAAACAAGATGTAACATACAAGGGAGCCATGATAAGGCTAGCAGCTGACTTCTCAGTGGAAACACTCCAAGTCAGAAGAGAATGGCAAGAAATATTCCAAGTAATGAAAACCAGAGACCTGTAACCAAGGCCACTTTATCCAAGCCTCTCAATGAAAATGTAAAGCCAAATAAGGAGTTTTCCAGACAAGAAGTATAAATGAATACACCTTCACCAAATAAGCTCTGAGATACTAAAGGGACTATTCTAAGAAAAAGGAAGGAAAAGAGTGAGAGAGAGAGGAAGACAGGTAGAAAAAAATGACAATGACTACATTCCTATCAATAATAACCTTAAACAAGACTTCCGGCCAAGATGGAGGCATAGGCGGACACACTGTGCCTCCTCTCACAACCAAAATTAAGGACAACAAATATTTAGAAACAAGAAAACAACCAGAACTCATAGAAAATTGAACTGTACGGAAGTCCAACAACCATTCATCCAGACCGGTAAGAGGGGCGAAGTCGCAGCAGGAAAAAGTGGAGGTGCGGATCCGGAAACCCAGGCAGCAGCAGCTAGCAGTTCCCAGGTGCACAGGCAGAGGCTGGTGGACCCCGGGAACAGGGGGGCAACTGTGCAGACACAGTGAGACCGCGCAAGGCGGCTGGCTGACCAGGTGGTCCCACATTCGCATGCGTGCAGACGGTCCAGGCAGAGGGGAAGTGGCGGAAGGGACTGAATCCAGGAGAGAGCGGAGCAGGCACCATTGTTCCCTCTCAGACCCCACCCCCACATAAGCGTCACAACCCAGAGACTGGGCTGCCCCACACTGGGGAGCGCCTGAGGCTCCACTCCTTGCTATGTAATAGCCACGACCAGACTAAAACCAAAACAAAACAACAACAACAAAAAAATGACCAAAAATGGCTCAAACCGGAGACCAAATCAAAGCCCCAGAGCCAATTCTTCTAAGCGATGAAGAGATAGCCAACCTATCAGATGCACAGTTAAAAGCACTGGTCATCAAAATGCTCAGAGAATTGGTAGATTTTGCTCACAAATTAGATGAAAAAATGCAGGCTACACTACGTGAAATGAAGGAAGATGCATGGGGAACCGATAGAGATGGAAGGAAAACTGGGACTCAAATCAATGGAGTGGACCAGAAGGAAGAAACTAACAACCAAACAGAAGACGAGGAAGAAACAAGAATTTTAAAAAATGAGGAGAGGCTTAGGAACCTCCAGGACATCGTTAAACATCCCAACATCTGAATGATAGGGGTCTCAGAAGGGGAAGAAGAAGAGCAATAAGTAGAAAACTTATTTGAACAAATAATAAAGGAGAACTTCCCCAATCTGGCAATGAAATAGACTACCAGAACGTCCAGGAAGCTCAGAGAGTCCCAAAGAAGTTGGACCCAAGGAGGAACACACCAAGGCACATCGTAATTGCATTAGCCAAGATTAAAATGAAGCAGAGAATTCTAGAAACAGCAAGGGATAAGGGGACAGTCACCTACAAAGGAGTTCTTATCAGACTGTCAGCTGATTTCTCAAAAGAGACCTTCCAGGCAAGAAGGGCCTGGAAAGAAATATTTGAAGTCTTGAAAGGCAGGAACCTACATCCAAAATTGCTCTATCCAGCAAAGCTGTCATTTAGAATGGAAGGGAAGATAAAGTGCTTCTCAGATAAGGTCAAGTTCAAGGAGTTCATCATCACCAAGCCCTTATTATATGAAATGTTAAAGGGACTTATCTAAGAAAAAGAAGATCAAAAATATGACAGTGAAAAGACAGCAAACTCACAGCTATTAAGAACCACACCTAAAACAAAAGCAAACTAAGCAAACAGCTAGAACAGGAACAGAACCACAGAAATGGAGATCATATGGAGGGTTAGCAACAAGGGCATGGGAGGAGGAGAGAGGGGGAAAATGTACAGATAATGAGTAGCATAGATAGTGGGTAGAAAATAGACAGGGGGAGGGCAAGAATAGTATGGGAAATGCAGAAGCTAAAGAACTTATGACACATGGACATGAACTAAAGGGGAGAATGTGGGTGGGAGAGGGTGGGTAGGGTGGAGGGGAATGATGGGGGAGATATGGGGCAACTGTAATAGCATAATCAATAAAATATATTTAAGAAATAATAATAACTTTAAACATAAGCAGATTAAATGCTCCAAACAAAAGACATAGAATAGCTGAATGGATAAGAAAGCATGACCTACACATATGCTGCCTACAAGAGTTCCACCTCAGAACAAAAGACCTACACAGACTCAAAGTGAAGGGCTGGAAACAAACATTCCAAGCAAACAGACAGGAAAAAAAAAGCTGGAGTCGCAATACTCATATCAGATGAAATGGGCTCCTAAAGAAGGGCCATGAAAAGAGATCAAGAAGGTCATTTCACACTACTCAATGGAAGAACACATCCAGAAGATATAAACATTATAAATATATATGAACCCAACATAGGAGCACCTAAATACATAAAGAAAATCCTGGAGGACTTCAAGAAAGATATTGACAGCAACACAATTAGAGTAGGGGATGTCAACTCCCCACTGTTAAAAGTGGATAGATCTTCCAAACAAAATATCAACAAAGATATGGTGGTATTGAACAATATCCTAGATCAAATTAACTTCACTGATATATAGAGGGCCTTTCATCCCAAAGAAGCAAAATACACATTCTTTTCAAATGCATATGGACATTTTCAAAGAGAGACCACATGACAGAACACAAAACAAGCCTTAACAAATTCAAAAAATTGAAATCATATCAAACATTTTCTCTGATCAAAAGGGACTGAAACTAGAAACCAACATCAAGGAAAAAACTCAAAAACACTCAAACTCATGGAGATTGAATAGCTTGCTATTAAACAATGCATGGGTCAAGAATGAGATCAAGGAGGAAATCAGTAAGATTCTGAAAACAAATGAAAATGAACTCACAACCACCCAAATCTTTTGGGACTCAGCAAAGGCAGTCCTGAGAAGGAAGTTCACAACAATATAGGCCTACCAAAAACAAAAACAAAAACATTTTAAGTGAAAAACCTAACCTTACACCTACAAGAACTCAAAGACAAACCGCAAAAATAGCCCAGAGCTGGTAGAAGGGTGGGAATAACCACAATCAGAGCAGAAGCACAGTCCTGAGGATCAACAAATCCAAGAGCTGATTCTTTGAAAAGATAAACAAAATCAACAACCCTTTAAGCAGAATCATCAAGAAAAAAGAGAGAGAACCCAAATAAATAAAACCAGAAATGAAAGAGGAGCAATTACAACTGATACCACAGAAATACAAAAGATTGTAAGAAATTCCTATGAAGAACTATATGCCTAGAAATTTGAAAACCTAGGTAAAATGGACAAATTTCTAGAAAAACTTGATATTCCAAAACTGAATGAAGAAGTAGACATCCTGAACAGACCAACAATAGCATACTAAATTGAAGCAGTAATCACAAAATTTCCAACACACAAAAGCCCAAAACCAGATGATTACATAGGAGAATTTTACAAAGCATTTAAGGAAGAGCTAACCCCTATTATTCACAACCTATTCCAAAAAATCCAAGAACATGAAAGACTCCCAAATTCTTTTACTGAAGCCTAATCCCAGAACCAGATAAAGACACAATACAAGAAAGAAAACTTCAGGCTAGTATCACTGATGAACATAGATGTTAAAATCCTCAATAAAATATTGGCAAACTGCATCCAGCAATACATTAAAAACATCATACAACATGACCAAGAGGGATTCAAGGGTGCGAGGATGGTGCAATATTCACAAATCAATGGATGCAATACATCACATAAACAAAATGAAAGACAAAAATCACCTATCAATAGGTGTGGAAAAAGCATTTGATAAGGTACAGCACCCATTTATCATAAAAAGAGCAAGGTGGCAATAGAGGGTGTATTCATCAACATAACAAAGGCCATATATAAAAGACCTACAGCCAACATCATATTCAATGGGCAAAAACTAAAAACTGTCCTACTAAGATCAGGAAAAAGACAAGGCTGTCCACTTTTACCATTTCTATTCAACATAGTTTTGGAAGTCCTAGCCACAGCAATCAGACACTAAAAGTAAATAAAAGACATCCAAATTGGAAAACAGAAAAAACTGACATTGTTTGCAGATGACATGATAGTGTACATGGAAGATTCTATAGACTCCAGCAAAAAACTGCTTGACCTAATAAATGAATTTGGCCAAACAGCCGGATACAAAGTCAATATCCAGAAATCAAAGGCATTTTTGTATACCAACAATGAAACAGCAGAAGTAGAAATCAGGGAAAAAATCCCATTGGATATGGCAACAAGAAAAATAAAATACCTAAGAAGAAACCTAAACAAGGAGATAAAAGACCTGTACTCAGAAAGCTACACAAGACTGAAGAAAAACTAAGGAAGACAAAAACAAATAGAAGCATACCATCTACTTGAATCAAAAGAATTCACATCATCAAAATGTCCATACAACCCTAAGCAATTTTTAGATTCAATGTAATACCCATTAAAGTATCAATATTTCCCAAATATAGAACAAACACTTCAAAAGTTTATATGGAACCACAAATGACCCTGATTAGCCCAGCAATTTTTAGAAAGAAGAGCAAAGTAGGAGGGATCACAATCCCTAATATCGAACTGTATTACAAGGCCACTGTAATCAGAACAGCCTGCTATTGGCATAAGAACAGAGACATGGACTGATGGAAAAGAATAGAGACTGCAGAAATAAACCCAAGTTTTTACGCTAAATTAATATTCACAAAGTGGACAGCTGCATAAAAGGGAGGAAAAATATTCTCTTCAACAAATGATGTTGGGAGAGCTGGACAGCTACATGCAAAAAAAAAAAAAAATGAAACTCAGTCACCAAATTACGCCATACACAAAAATAAATTCAAGGTGGATAAAAGACTTAAATATAAGTCATGACACCATAGAAGTCCCAGAGGAGATCAGAGGCAGGAAAATCTCAGATATTCCATGCAGTGATATTTTCAGCAATATGTCCCCTAGAGCAAGGGATGTAAAGGAATGAATAAACAAATAGGACCTCATCAAAATAAAAGGTTTCTGCATGCCTATAGAAAACAACATTAAAATTAAAAGAGAACTAACTATATGGGAAAACATATCTGACAATGAGACCTCAGACAAGGGTTTAATCTCCAAACTATGTAAAGAATTCATGTAACTCCACTCTAAGAAGACAAGCAACCCAAATAAAAAATCGACAAAGGACTTGAACAGACTTCTTCAAGGACATACACAGGGTCCAGAGATATGTGAAAAGATTCTCAGTATTGCTAGCCATCAGAGAAATGCAAATTAAAACCACAGTGAGATACCACTTCATACCAGTCAGAATGGCTATCATAAACGAAGCAACAAACAGCAAGTGTTGGAGAGGTTGTGCAGGAAAGGGAACCCTAGTGCACTGTTGGTGGCATTGCAGATGCATGCAACCACAATGGAAAAGAGTATGGAATTTTCTAAGAAAACTAAAAATAGATCTACCCTTTGACCCAACAATTCCACTGCTAGGATTATATCCTAAGAACCCTGAAACACCAATCCAAAAGAACCTACCTATGCACCCCAATATTCATAGCAGCACAATTTACAATAGCCAAGTGTTGGAAGCAATCTAGGTGCCCATCAGTAAACGAATGGATCAAAAAAACTATGGTACATTTACACAATTAAATTCTATGCAGTAGAAAGAAAGAAGGAGCTCCTACCCTTTGCAACAGCATGGATGGAACTGGAGAACATCATGCTAAGCGAAATAAGCCAGGCAGTGAAAGACAAATACCATATGATCTCACCTATAAATGAAACCTAATCAACAAAACAAACAAGCAAGCAAAATGTAACCAGAAACATTGAAATAAAGAACAAACTGACAGTATCCAAGGGGGTTGGGGGAGAAGGATAATGACATAAAATAGGGGAAGGGTCATCAAGGAACATGTATAATAACCCATAGTCAAAACCAAGGGGAGTAAGATGGAGGGTGGGAGGTGGGGATCCTTGGGGTGGGGAGGTTTTGTGGGGGGTAATGGAGACAACTGTAGTTGAACAATTAAGTAAATAAATTTTGTGAAATCTGAAAAAAATTATGTGGAATTGGAAAGTTGTTTAAATTTATGAGGAAAATCCATCTAGAAGTGTCTACTGATCACTCTCAGTCTACTTCTCATTCTTGGAAAGCTGTAGTGCAGTGTTTGAAAATGCTTGAAATTATGAACAAACAGATAGTAACCAGAGGAAAGATGGGAGAGGACAATGGAGGAAAAGGTTGCAGGCTTTTCAGAAACAACTACAAAGGACACAAGGATAAAACCAAGGTGGGGTTGAATCAGGGGAGGGAGGTGAGAATGGCTGGTGTTGGCAGTGGAGGTGGGGGTTAAAGGCAGAAAACTGTACTTGAACAACAATACAATTTTAAATTAAAAAAAAAGAAAATGCTTAATTTTAATTTTTACCAAGTGTAATTTGGCTGCGCTATCAGCAAAGATTGCAATTCCTAAATACAAACTCTCTTCACTATGTAATGAAAAACATTGCTTTTACAGATGATAAAACATGTACTTTTGGAAGACATTTGATGGTGTCAAAGTATATTATGGTAAAAGAAAAAAATAAACAAAAAATAAATCATGGGTAAAGAAATATAGCAAATTCTTGTGAATGTTTTAGATACAGCAGCTCCCCTGCTGAAGGACCTTCCATCCATTCCTCATGTTGGATTAACTCTTTCCACCCAAGTCTCCTCTTTTATTCTCGGTTTCCTTAGTACTATGCTCTTCTGATTGCCCTCTTCCCTTTCTGACTTTCTCAGACTCCTTTGCTCATGCTTCTTCTTTTTGTCTATTACAAGTTATAATCCATTTGAAAAGGCAAAAGCTCGCAACATCCAAAATGATATTTTCATGGAACTTAGAGCATTATTTTTGCCACCTGAGAATCACATGCAGATTATGACAGTAAAAGCTGGCATTGGAAGGACAGAATGCAGACAACATCCCAGTAGACTGAACTGTGTGGGGCAGCCCTTACTGATCCCAGAGAAAGGCAGTTTCTTCCTCAGGGTCAGATACATGGTCTTCTACTAATCCAACTGAAGTGTTAGACCTTTCCAATTTATTTTAAACATTTTTGTTACATTCAATTAGAGAAGGCAATTCAGAATAATAATAATAATTTTTAAATAAAATTAGGGAGTTTTACTGGAAATGCTAAGATCACCTGGATATGTGCAAACAGCAAACTGCTATCTCCCCACCAAGTCTTGCATGTCCATCTTATTGACATAAGAGGCCAGCTCTGGTGGGTCTAATATCTGTATATGTTTTAATTCTTGTTAATCTTTTGAAATGGAATTTATTCTTTACCTTCTATGGGCCATTTAGCAAGTCTGGTTAACTTTTTTTGAACACTTTTTTATCATGTTAGTACAGTTTTCCCAATCTTTCCTCCTTTGCCCCCCCTCCACCTGGTACCTCCATTACCTCCAGCAATCCCCCATTAATTCAGATTCATGGGTCAGGCATGTAAGTCCTTGGGATTCTCCATTTCCTATACTGTACTTAACATCTCCCTGTATATTCTTTACCTACCAATTTGTACTTCTTACTCCCTGAACCTCTTCCCCATTCTCCCCCTCCCAAATGATGACCCTCCAAATGATTTCCTATTGTATGATTATGTTTTTGTTACACTTGTGTGCTTAGTTTGTTATTTAGATATGATTGTTGATAGTCATGAATTTGTCGCTATTTTAATGTTCATAGTTTTGACCTTTTTCTTATATAAATCCCCTAAACACTTCATATATAATAACGGATTGCTGATGATGAACTCCTCTAGTTTTACTTTGTCTGGGAAGCACTTTATTTTCCCTTTCATTCTAAATTATAGAGTAATCTAGGCTTCAGGTCCATGTTTTTCATCACTGTGAATAATTTGTGCCAATCACTTCTAGCCTGCAATGTTTCTGTTGACAAATCAGCTGACAGTCTTTTGGGAACTCCTTTGTAAGCAACTCTCTGCTTTTTCTGCTTTTCTCTTGCTGCTTGTAAGATTCTATCTTTATATTTAACCTTTGGCATTTTAATTATGATGTGTCTTGGTGTGGTCCTCCTAAAGTCCAACTTAATTGAGACTCTCTGTTCTTCCTGGACTTGCATGTCTATTTCCTTATTAGAGAAGTTTTATTATTATTTTTTTCAAATAGATTTCTAACTTCTTTCTCTTTATTGTCTCCTTCTGGCACCCCTATGATGCAAATGTTTGACCTTTTGAAGTTGTCCCAGAGGCTGCTAATACTACCCCCATTACATTGGACTCTTTTTTCTTCTTTTTGTTCTAATTGGTTGATTTTGCTTCCTTATGCAATGATTGTTCCAAATCATTGATTTGATTTTTGGCTTCATCCACTCTACTGTTGTTTCCCTGTAAATTGTTCTTTATTTCAATTAGTGAATCATTCATTTCTGAGTGGATCATTTTTATGCTCCTGAGGATCTTTTTATCCTCACTAAGTTTCTTGAGCATCCTTCTAACAAGTGTTTTGAACCCTGCATCTGATAGATTGCTTGTCTCCGTTTCATTTAGCTCTTTGTCTGGAGTTTTGATCTGTTCTTTCATTTTGGGTCATGTTTTTTTGTCTCTTTGTTTTGGCAGCCTCTCTGTTTGTTTCTATGTAGTAGGTAGAGCTGCTTTGACTCAGAAACAGAAGAAGAAGATTTGGGTTGGATCAAGGCAAGGTAAACATTAAAAGCAAGGCTCCCCTTGGAACTCATGACCCTAAAAGACCTATACCCTCAATAAAGATGTGATCTGTCTGCTAGCAAGAAAGATAATAAAAGCTTGTCTTTCTCAGTCTTGGGTTAGCTTGTGGTAAAATATCTCCCTTTAGATAATCCCAAATTTATCTCACCACATGCAAATTTGCATTAGAATTTATATTACCTACATAACCCAAATCCCTGGAAACTTGGGAGAAATTAAAGAATAAACTGGCTTAAATCATGTTCCTTGGGAAGGAACTCTGAAATGAGAATGTATGTGCAGAAAGAAGTCTCTCTAAGAGAAGCCAGTTGAACAAGGAGAGGGAGTAGGGCAGGGAAGAGACAAAGAACCCTTAAGACGCACTCTCAAGCCAAGACCCAGTGCCACCTGTTACTGTCCCTGTGTCACACTGATAAATTATTCATGTAATGGGGTCCTGCCTGGAAACCAAGGGCAAGCATCTTTCCTCCAGCATCAGTGGTCACAGGCTACAACCCACCCAGGTGGGTACTTAATGAAGAGACAGTTTGAATCTGAGCCTACACATGAGTAAATAAATAAAACAACTAACAGAGCCAAAAGCGTGTCCCCTCAAGGAGAGTACAGGTACAGGTTCTGTTGCACTTCAAAGAAACCCCACAAAGGGAGGTCCTCTACTTAATACTCATCACACAAATAAGGAAAAACACAGAAAAGTGAAATCATTCTCTTTGATTCATTCACTCACTAGTGGTAGAACTAGAATCCTTAACCACATGTTTAAGTAGATGGTTAAACATTGAGTGATGAGTAGTGTCCGCCATGTTAAAAACTGAGCAACCAACTTAAAGATGATTCCTGGGGTAAGAGAATGAAAATCATATGAGCAAAGGTCCTCAAACTGCAGGTTTCATCAGCCCAGACTTTCTTATAAATGGAAGGGTTGTATAGAATTACAGCCTTATTTTCCACCAAAAAAGAATCTTCGAAGTAAAAAAACTCCAAAAACCTGTATAAGCACCATTATTCTTTTCAAAGGAAATATATAATAAGCCAAAAAAGGAAGGATATAATTCAGAATAAGAAACAAATGTATAGACTTAATAAACTTGTATTATGGAAAAATACTACCAAATTACCTAGATTTTTCTCATTTCCCTTGTCTGCTATCCAGTAAAATGTGGGGGATGTTCGAACTTTCTTAAATAAATTTTAGAACACACAAAAAAGTCATTTTCCAATACTTCTTTCGATAATTAAAATTCTAAATAATCTTTACATATGTAGATAGGTGCAAGCAGATAAACAGTTAATATATCTAATACCTGTCTATGTCTTTAAAAGACTTTATTGCAGTTCAGGACTGTAGAATTTCTTGTTTACATTGATCAGCTCTCCAAATTGACTTAGTGCCGCAGCCCGCTGCGGCAAGGGTGGTCGTGAGGCTGGGTGAGGGACTGAATATAGGAGAGGACCAAATGCTCTGCTGGCATAAGGCAAGTTTATTGCATGGTCTTCAGGCTTAAATACAATCTTGAGTGCATAGAGAACAAAGGAGAAGCCTTCTGGCACGTAGCTCAATTCCTTGACCTACAAAGTTTATCTACTCCCTTAAGGTCGGGATGTTCTCAGGCTAACATGCCTACCGGGTACATGATGCGCAGGCCAAAGATATGAGTTGATGGATAAAGAAAGGCGGCTGGTTTATCAAGGGTTCAGAGAACAGTCAGAGCCCAAGACAGCCCCAAGGCCGGAAACCAGGCCCAGTCACCATGCCTGCGGTGCAGGACCCTATCCTCGACCCCTCACAGGCCTCCTGGGCTCCAACAACTTAGGTCTACTACCAATACTACAAATTTTTATTTTTAAATAAATATTTTATTTAATGTTATAATCTACCATTTTCTCCTAATGTGCTTTCTTCCTAAGAATAGGTGTGGGTTACAAATCAGTATGCCTATTGATCTGGTACAATGCACTAACACATGGGTAAACAATGGTAAATGAACATGGACAGATTGCAAGCAAAAAAAAGTATACAAAGCCAAAAATATAGAAAAAATGCTCAACCTCTTTAATAAGCAGAAATTAAATGATAAAATAGTTAATTATCAAATTTGCTCAGTTATTGATCTACTGCTTAAAATGCTGTCAAAAATACAATTGATGAATATAAATTGGCTATCATTTTATATATAACTATTAATATTGTGCATAGCTTTTTACCAAGTAATTATTTTCCTCAAAATCTACTTTAGAGAAATACAGATGTGCCCAATATACTTGAATTTAGATGTTTATTTTCCTGTTGTTTACATTTTTTTAAAAAGTAGAAATTACATACATGGCCCTCAATAGAAGACTAGCTTAATAAATTATGATATATCCATGTATTCAGAAACTTACACAGTGACTAAGAAACAGGATGAATTATGAAACTATATCCAAAATATTTCTTTTCTAATTTTTTTATTATTTTTTAAATCAGTATTTTTTAAATTGTTGATATTGTAGTGTTCTATCTTTTACTACTGCCCCAGCCCTCTCCACCTTCCTACCATTTCCACCCACCATAGTTTTTGTCCATGTGTCCTTTATACTTGTTGTTTTAAACACTTCCCCTTTTCCCCTGAAATTCCCTCCCCTCTCCCCTCTGGTGAACGTCAGTCTGTTCTCAATTTCAGTGACTTAGGTTATATTTTGCTTGTTTGTTTGTTTTGTTGATTAGGTTCCTGCAAAAGGTGAGCTCGTATGGTATTTGTCTTTCACCACCTGGCTTCTTTTGCTTAGCATAGTACTCTCCAGTTCCATCAATGCTGTTGCAAAGGGTAGGAGCTCCTTCTTTCTTTCTGCTGCATGGAATTCTATTGCATAAATGTACATAGTTTTTTGATCCATTCATTTACTGATGGGCACCTAGGTTGCTTCCAGCACTTGACTATTGTAAATTGTGCTGCTATGAACATACGGGTGCATAGGTTGTTTTCAATGGGCATTTCAGGGTTCTTAGGATATAATCCAAGCAGTGGAATTGCTGGGTCAAAAGATAGATCCATTTTTAATTTTCTTAGAAAATTCCACACTGTTTTCCATAGTGGTTGTACCAGTCAGCAATCCCACCAACAGTGCACTACGGTCCCCTTTTCTCCACAACCTCTCCAACACTTGCTGTTTGTTGCTTTGTTTATGATGGCCATTCTGACTGGTGTCAAGTAGTATCTCATTGATGTTTCACCTTGTATCTCTCTGATAGCTAGAGATTCTCAGCATCTTTCCATGTGTCTCTGGATCCTCTGTATGTCCTCCTTGGAGAAGTGTCTATTCAAGTCCTTTGCCCAGTTTTAATTGGGTTGCTTGTCTTCTTAGAGTCGTGTAAGTTCTTTGTATATTTTGGATACTAAAACCTTGTCTGACGTATCATTGGCAAATATGTTTTCCCATACAGTTGGTTCTCTTTTTATTTTAATACTGTTTTCTTTAGCTGTGCAGAAGCTTTTTATTTTGATGAGATCCCATTTGTTTATTCTTTCCTTTATGTCCCTTGCTTTAGAGGATATATCAGTAAAAATGTTGCTGCGTGAGATATTTGAGATTTTCCTGCCTATGTTATTCTCTAGGATTTTAATTGTGTCATGGCTTATATTTAAATCTTTTATCCACCTTGAATTTATTTTTGTGTATGGTGTCAGTTGGTGCTTGAGTTTCATTTTTTTGCATGTAGCTGTCCAGTTCTCCCAGCACCATTTGTTGAAGAGGCTATTTTTGCTCCATTTTATGTTGCTGCCCCCTTTGTCGAATATTAATTGACCATAGAGATTTGGGTTTATTTCTGGGCTCTCTGTTCTGTTCCACTGGTCCATGTGCCTGTTTATGTACTAGTACCAGGCTGTTTTGATTACAGTGGTGTTGTAATACAGTTTGGTATCAGGTATTGTGATCCCTCCTACTTTGCTCTTCTTTCTCAAAATTGCTGCAGCTATTCTGGGTCATTTATGGTTCCATATAAATTTTTAAAGTCTTTGTTCTATGTCTGTGAAATATGCCATTGGTACTTTAATAGATATTGCATTGAATTTGCAAATTGCTTTGGGTAGTATGGACAATTTGATATTAATTCTTCTGATCCATGAACACGGTACGTGATTCCATTTGTTTGTGTCTTCCTTGATTTCTTTCTTCAGTGTTGTGTACTTTACTGCATACAGGTCTTTTACCTCCTTGGTTAAGTTTATCCCTAGGTATTTTATTTTTCTTTTTCCTATATCAGATGGGATTTTTTTCCTGATTTCTGCTTCTGCGGTTTCATTGTTGGTATACAAAAATGCCTTTGATTTCTGGATATTGACTTTGTGTCTGGCTGTTTGGCCAAATTCATTTCTTATGTCGAACAGCTCTTTGGCCGAGTCTATATCATTTTCTATGTACACTATCATGTCATCTGGAAACAATGATAGTTTTGTTTCCTCCTTCCTGAGTTGGATGCCTTTTATTTCCTTTTGTTGTTTAATGACTGTGGCTAAGACTTCCTATACTATATTGAATAGACGTGGTGAAAGTGGACAACCTTGTCTTGTTCCTGATCTTAGTGGGAAACATTTCAGTTTTTGCCCGTTGAGTATGATGTTGGCTGTAGGTCTCTCATATATGGCCTTTATTATGTTGAGGAATGCTACCTGTATTCCCACTTTGCTGAGTGTTTTTATCATAAACGGGTGTTGTACTTTATCAAAAGATTTTTCCGCATCTATTGATATGATCATGTGATTTTTGTCTTTGCTTACTGATTTGCAAATGTTGAACCATCCATGCATCCCTGGGATGAATCCCACTTGGTCATGGTGTATAATCTTTTTAATGTATTGTTGGATGCAGCTTGTCAATATTTTGTTGAGGATTTTAGCATCTATGTTCATCAGTGATATTGGCCTGAAGTTTTCTTTCTTTGTTGTGTCTTCATCTGGTTTTGGGATTAAGATGATTCTGGCTTCGTAAAAAGAGTTTGGGAGTCTTCCAACATTTTGGAGTTTTTTGAGTAGTCTGTGAAGGGTAAGTGTTAGCTCTTTCTTAAATGCTTTGTAGAATTCTCCTGTGAAACTATCTGGTTCAGGGCTTTTGTGTGTCGGGAGTTTTTTGATTACTGATTCAATTTCATCAGCGTTATTGTCTGTTCAGACTTTCTGTTTATTCTTTTTTGAGTTTTGGAAGACTATATTTTTATAGAAACTTGTCCATTTCACCTAGATTTTCAAATTTCTTAGCATACAGTTCTTCACAGTAATTTCTTACAATCCTTTGTATTTTGTGGTGTCAGTTGTAATCTCTCCTCTTTCATTTCTGATTGTGTTTATTTGAGTCCTCTCTCTTTTTTTCTTGATGAGCTTGCTTAAAGGCTTTTCGATTTTGTTTATCTTTTCAAAGAACCTGCTCTTGGATTCATTGATCTTTAGGATTGTGATTTTAGACTCTATGTCATTTAATTCTGTTCTGATCTTTGTTATTTCCTTCCTTCTACTTGCTCTGGGATGTCTTTGTTGTTGTTCCTCGAGTTCTTGTAGGCTTAGGGTTAAATCGTTTGTTTGAAATGTTTCTGTCTTCTTTGGGTAGGCCTGTATCTCTATGAACTTTCCTCTGAGGACCACCTTCACTGTGTCCCTTAAGTTTTGGGTTGTTGTGAGTTCATTTTCATTTGTTTCCAGAAACTTTTTGATTTCCTCCCTAATGTCATTCTTTATCCATTCATTGTTTAACAGCATGCTATTCAATCTCTATGATTTTGAGGGTTTTGGGATTTTCCTATCAAGTTGGTTTCTAGTTTCAGTCTATTGTGGTCAGAGAAAATGCTTGGTACAATTTCAATTTTCTTGAATTTGTTGCGGATTGTTTTCTGTCCTATCATGTGGTCTATCTCTGAAAATGTTCCATGTGCATTTGAAAAAAATGTGTATTTAGTTTCTTTGGGATGAAGGGCTCTATATATATCAGCTAAGTCCAATTCCCCTAGAGTATTGTTCAATGCCACAATATCATTATTGATATTTTGTTTGGAATATCTGCCCATTTTTGACAGTGGGGTGTTAAAATCCCCTACTATAATTGTTTTGCTCTCAATATCTTTCTTGAAGTCCTCTAAGATTTTCTTGATGTATTTAGGTGCTCCTATGTTGGGTGCATATATATTTCCAATGTTTATGTCTTCTTGGTGGATTCTTCCCTTGAGTATTATGAAATGACCTTCTGGGTCTCTCTTTATGGATCTCCTTTTGAAGTCTATTTTGTCTGATATGAGTATTGCTACCCCGGCCTTTTTTTCCTGTCTGTTTACTTGGAAAATTTGTTTCCAGCCTTTCACTTTGAGTCTGTGTAGGTCTTTTGTCCCGGTGTCTCTTGTAGGCAGCATATGTGTGGGTCAGGCTTTCTTATCCATGCAGCTATTCTATGTCTTTTGATTGGAGCATTTAATCCATTTACATTTACCATTATTATTGATAGGTATTTATTCCTTCCCATTTTCGTACCTGTGTTTCTCTCTCTGTCTCTATCTTTTCCTTCCTTTCCTTAAAGCAGTCCTTTTAGTATCTCTTGCAGAACTGATCTGGTAGAGGTGTATTCTTCTAAACTTCTTTTCTCTGGGAAGCTTCTTATTTGGCCTTCTATCTTGATTGAAAGCATTGCTGGATAAACTAGTCTGGTTTGCAGGCTTTTGGTTCTCATTGCTTAGGATATTTCTTGCCATTCTCTTCTGGCTTGGAGTGTTTCCATTGAGAAGTCAGCTGCTAACCTTATTGGGTCGCCTTTGTATGTTACTTCCTTTTTTTCCCTTGCTACCTTTAAGATTCTCTCTTTGTCTTGGAAGTTTGCCATTTTAATTATGATGTGTCTTGAAGTGGGCCTCTTTGGGTTCCTCTTGATTGGAACTCTTTGTGTTTCCTGGATTTGTGTGACTTTTTCTTTCATCAAATTAGGAAAGTTTTCCATCATTACTTTTTCAGATAGGTTTTCTATCCTTTGCTTTTCTTCTTCTGCTTCTGGTATTCCTATTATATGGATATTATTATGTTTCATGTTGTCTTGCATTTCTGTTAATCCCTCTTCATTCTTTCTGCGCCTCTTTTCCTTTTCTTGCTTTTTCTGGCTGCTTTTTTCTACTTTGTCCTTCAACTCACTGATCTGATCCTCTGCTTCATCGATTCTGCTTTTCATTCCTTCTACTGTGTTCTTCTGTTCGGAAATTGTATTCTTCATTTCCTCTTGGCACTTTTTGATAGTTTCTATTTCCTTTTTCATGTTGATATAGTTTGCAGTGAGTTCATCGTAGCTTCCCTGTAGTTTCTGGTAGCTCATTGAGAGCTCATGGAGCTTCCTGACAACCATTTCGTAGTACTCAAGAACTGATAGTTGAGTTGCCTCTGTTTCATTTAGAATTCTTTCTGGGGCTTTCTCCTTTCCTTTCATTTGGGGATTGTTTCTTTGTCTTCTCATTGTTTGTGAGACTCTTCTTGTTAACCTCAGCTTCTTAAATTGATCTCTTCTGGATCACTGGGTTTATGGTGTGAATATCTGTGGTGGAATACCTGTGACATTCAGTGGTGTAGTCTCCTTCAGGTATCCTGGTGTTCACAGCGTCCACTGTCTCAGCTATTGGGATACCCCCTCTTTTGGTCCATCTCTGGTTTTTTCTCAGTTCTAGGATTTTTTTGCCTCACTCGTGTGTATTTAAGAAGAGAAAAGACAAAAGTGTTAAAAAAAGACAAAAAAATTGGAAGGAAGGAGAGATAAAATTTGTAAGAAAGGAAGAAGGAATAAAACAAGAAAGAAGTAAGAGAAGCAAAAGGAATTGAGGGATACAAAAGATAGAAATAATAAAAAAATTGAAAGTATATAATCACAAAAATGAAAAACAAAGACGAAAAAAACAAACAAGAAAATCCAACTAAACAGACAAAAAAACAACTATATTGAAAAAAAAATCCCTCTTGCTATTTTCAAAAGCGCCAAACTGGATTTTCTAGTCTTGCTGGCTGTAACAGGCTGAGAGGCGACTCGTAGTGCTTTTCTCCCTGTTCCTCACTCAGTCAGCTTTGGGCTACTGTCCTCAGTGCCAGCCATGCAATCTCCCCAGGGCTAATTGTGCACTCTCCATGCAGGGCCTTGGGTGTGATTTCTGAGCCTCCTGCAGACAGCGTGTTTTCCTGAGTTTATGGGTTTCAGCTGGGCTCTCTTACAGATCGAACCCTCCCCGCATCTATTGCTGTGAGCCCCGGGTCTCCTACAGGGTGCATGCGCCCACCCGAGACTATGGGCGTGGGCTCCGAGAGTTTCTGGAGTTGCGCGCACTCACCTCAGGATCACAGATCTGAGCTCCAGGTCTTCTACAGAGCCACCTCCTCTAGTTGCAGGGTCGCCTCCAGTCCTAGGGCCGCCTCCGGGAGCTCAGCCACCTCTGGTCAGTTGCAGAGCGACCTCTGGTCGAATGGCTGCCTCCGTACTGGTTTCAGGGCCACCTCCGGGCACTCGCCTGCCATGTCTGGTTTTCCAGTGTCTGCTACAGATTTTGATCTCCTATTTTCATATATGCTGTGGTATTGTTTGCTGTCTGCTCTGTTCCTCTGTAGATCAGCTAGGTTTTTCTCCCATGTGCAGGAGGAAGTGGAATCTGCGTCCTCCTACCATGCCGCCATCTTGAATCGACCAAAATATTTCAAGTTAACAAAAAAGTAAATTCCCAGAAAAATATTGTTTAGTCCAATTTCTTTTTTGAATTTCTGTGGCAGACCCTTCTGCATGGCGTGGGCCCAGCTCCCACTCAGAAATGCACAAGACCCACACCCACAGATAGGTTCTCTTGTGGGTAATCAGATTTGTAGTATACCTAGGCTACTTTGGAGGCTTGCTCTTGCTGAAAACTCCCTCACCCTGAAAATGGTTACTGTAACTTCCTAAAATCCATGCTAATCCTTGCAGGGACCAGTGTAACCGGCTCAACCACTTTTGCCTTTTCATTTGCTAATATCCTTCTTCTGTGATGTGATTAAGGGCATTGGCTCCTTTTGTTGTAACTGGGGATAGTGAGTGAGGACCATCTTGTAATGTGAGGAGATATAGAATAAAGGCCTGTCATGGCGGAGCCCATGCTTTTGCTCCCCTTGAGAGAAGAGTCATGCTGTTGTTCTTTTTCCTCTGCCAGACTGGGTAGTCCATGTGTATGTTTTATTTCATCCATAATGAGGTAGACACTGCTAGCCAGTGTCCGCATCAAATTTCAACTTAATTTTAATTCTATTTTCTTGATTATGCTATTACAGTTGTCCCAATTTTTTCCCTTTGCCCCCTTCCTCTTAGGATCCCCCACTCCCTCAGACAATCCCCACACCTTTTTTCATATCCATGGGTCATGCATATAAGTTATTTGGTTTCTCCATTTCCTAATCAACAAAACAAACAAGCAACCAGAGACATTGAAATAAGGAAAAAACTGACAGTAATCAGAGGGGAGTGGGGAGGGGATAATGGGGGGGGAGGGGAAGAGTCATCAAGGAACATGTATAAAGGACACATGGAGAAAGCCAAAGGGGAGTAGGATCGAGGGTGGGGGGGGGATGGGTGAGGTGGGGGTAGTGGTGCTGGGAAAATGGAGATGACTGTACTTGAATAATTTTAAAAAATAAAGAAAAACAGAAAAGAAAATCCTAATTAGTTATCCAGTTTCTGTTAAAACACTAAAAGAAAAATATCGAACTACACATGCACACACCATAAAGCTAAATCGTGAAAATGCACAGAAGTGTTACCATTGACTTGTAAAAAGTAATTCATAGAAACCTTCACTTTTCCCTTTTTTATGTGTATATTTTTAAAATTTTTATTTTAATTGTTGATCTTGTACATTTTTCTGTCTTTTACTCCTACCCCAGCCCACCAACCCAGCCCTCCCCACCTCCCTCTCATTTCCACCACCCATAGTTTTTGTCCATGTGTCCTTTATACTTGTTCCTGTAAACCCTTCCCCTTTCCCCCTGAAATTCCCTCCCCTCTCCACTCTGGTCACTGTCAGCCTGTTCTCAATATTTTTCAGTGATTTACAAACCATGAACTCATATGTTACTGAATAATGGATCAAAGTTTTAAAATATTAACGTAATTGTGGGGAGAAGGAAGATGGTGGCGTGGTAGGAGGGAGCAGATTCCACTTCCCCCTACACAAGGGAGAAAAACCTAGCCAACCTACAGAAAAACAGAGCAGACAAGGAACAGTAACACAACATATTTGAGAATAGGAGATCAAAAATTGTAGCAGACATTGAAAAATCAGACGGTAAGGAGAGTACTTCAGAACAATACGAGACCAGGGATCAGCGCACAGACCAGGGCAGCTGAGGCCCCAGCCCAGAGCTTGCCAGGCCTGCCACAGGGACCTAGGGAGGGAGCCAGTCAACTGCGTGAGCGATTGTGGTCACCACGTGACTGTAGACAGCTGTGTGCATGAACGGAGATGGCTGCCTGACAATAGGCGCCCGCATGAGACCTCAGACTGCCGTGAGATCATAGGCATGAACAGGATCATAGGCACGCTCTGCCACTGGAGACAGCTATGGGACCATAGTCGCCTGTGCACGGCTACAGATAGCTGTGGGAACATAGGCGCCTATGCCAGTGTCACTGCAGAAAGCTGCACACAACAAAAGACCCGAGCTCACACCCATAAACTCAGGAAAGTGCACACACTCCAGGAGGCTCAGAACACACACCCGAGGCCCTGTGCTGACAGGCACTGGGGTAGCGCTGGGGAGACGAGCCCAAAGATGACTGAGTGCTGAACACAGAGAAAAGCGACACCATTGCTCCTAGCAAGACAGGAAAAATCAGCTTGACAACTTTGAAAACAGCAAGAGTTTTTGTTTGGAGTTTTTTTTCTTCTTTTGATTTTTTTTGTTTATTTTTCGGTTTTTTTGTTGTTTTTGTTTGTGTGTTTGTCTGTTTATATAATTGTTTTAAATTATTATTTCTTTATTATTTTTATCATCTATTTTACCCCGCAACTCCCTTTACCTCTCTTTACTTCTTTCTTGCTTCATTCCCTCTTCCACTCTTTCCAATATTATCTGTGATTCCTCCTCTTTTTTCCTTCTTTTTTCATTATTTTTCTCTTTTCTCTTTTTAAACACCCATGACTGAGATGGAAAAAACAAACACAAAAACAAACAAAAAAACCTGGAACCGTGAGAAAAACCAGAGTTGGTAGAAAAAAAAAGGCATCCCAGCAGCTGAGACAATGCAAGCTGTGAACAACAGGACACCTGAAGAAGACTGCACCAGTAAATCTCACAGGTATTCTACCACAGAAGTTCACACCATAAACCCAGGAAGGCAGATCAGATCAATTTAACAAGTGGAGGCTAACAAGAAGAGTCTCACAAACAATGAGAAGACAAAGAAACAATCCCCAAATGAAAAAAAAGGAGAAAGCCCCAGAAAGAATCCTAAATGAAACAGAGGCAACTCAACTATCAGATCTTGAGTACTACGAAATGGTTGTCAGGAAGCTCCATGAGCTCTCTATGAGCTACCAGAAACTACAGGGAAGTTATGATAAACTCACTGCAAATTATGTCAACATGAAAAAGGAAAGAGAAACTATCAAAAAGGGCCAAGAGGAAATGAAGAATATAATTTCTGAACAGAAGAACACAGTAGAAGGAATGAAAAACAGAATCGATGAAGTAGAATATCGGATCAGCAAGTTGGAGGACAAAATAGAAAGGAACACCCAGAATGAGCAAGATAGGGAAAAGAGGCTCAGAAAAAATGAAGAGGGTTAAGGGAAATGCAAGACCACATGAAACACAATAATATTCATATAACAGGGATACGAGAAGGAGAAGAAGAGCAAGAGATAGAAAACGTATTTGAAAAAGTAATGATGGAAAACTTCCCTAATTTGATGAGACAAAAAGTCACACAAATCCAGGAAACAGAGAGTCCCAGTCAAGAGGAACCCAAACAGGTGCACTTCAACAAACATCATCATTAAAATGGCAAAATTCCAAGACAAAGAGAGAATATTAAAGGCAGCAAGGGAGACAAAGGAAGTAACATACACAGGAGGCCTGATGAGGTTAACAGCTGACTTCTCAATGAAAATGCTCCAAGCCAGAAGAGAATGGCAAGAAATATCCTAAGCAATGATAACCAAAGGCCTGCAACCAAGACTACTTTATCCAGCAAGGCTTTCAATCAAGATAGAACACCAAATAAACAAGACAAAAGAAGTCTAAAAGAATACACCTCTACCAAATCAATTCTGCAAGAGATACTAAAGTGACTGATTTAAGGGAAGAAAGGAAAAGATGGGCGGGGGGAGGAAGACAGGTACGAAGATGGCAATGAATAAATACCTATCAATAATAACCTTAACTGTAAATGGATTAATGCTACAATCAAAAGATATAAAATAACTGAATGGATAAGAAGTCATGACCCACACATGCTGCCTACAAGAGACCCACCTCAGGACAAAAGATCTACACAGACTCAAAGTGAAGGGATGGAAACAAATTTTCTAAGCAAATAAGGAAAAAAACCCGGAATAGCAATACTCCTATCAGACAAAATAGACTTCAAAAGAAGAGACATAAAGAGAGTCCCAGAAAGTCACTTCATAATACTGAAGGGAAGAATCCACAAGGAAGACATAAACATTGTAAATATATATGCACCCAACATAGCAGAACCTAAATACGTCAAGACAATCTTAGAGGACTTCAAGAAAGATATTGACAACAATACCATTATAGTAGGAGATTTTAACACCCCACTGCCCAAAACAGACAGACTTTCCAAGCAAAATATCAAAAATGATATTGTGGCATTGAACAACACTCTAGATGAATTAGACTTAGCTGATATATATAGAGACCTTCATCCCAAAGTAACTAAATATACATTATTTTTCTTAATTTTTACTTTAGTTGTTGATCTTGTAAAGTTTTCTGTATTTTACTCCCACCCCAGATGACCATTCTAACCGTCCCCACCTCACTCCCATTTCCACCCACCATAGTATTTGTCCATGTGTCCTTTATATTGATCCTGTAAACCCTTCACCTTTTCCCCTGAAATTTCATTCCCACTCCCCTCTGGTCACTGTCAGCCTATTCTCAAATTCATTGTCTTTGGTTATATTATTCTTGTTTCTTTGTTTTGTTGATTAGCTTCCTGTTAAAGGTGAGATCATATAGTATTTGTCTTTCACTGCCTGACATATTTCGCTTAGCATGATGCTCTCCAGTTCCATCCATGCTGTTGCAAGGGGTAGGAGCTCCTTCTTTTTTTCTGTTGCATAGAATTCCATTCTGTAAATGTACCACAGATTTTTGATCCATTCATTTACTGATGGACACGTAGGTTCCTTCCAACACTGGCTATTGTAAATTGTACTGCTATGAACATGGGGGTGCATAGGTTCTTTAGGATTGATGTTTCAGAATTCTTAGGATATAATCCAAGCAGTGAAATTGCTGGGTCAAAAGGTAGATCCATTTTTAGTTTTCTTAGACAATTCCATACTGTTTTCCATAGTGGATGTACCAGTCTGCACTCCCACCAACAGTGCACTAGGGTCCCCTTTTCTGCACAAACTCTCGAACACTTGCTGTTTGTTGCTTTGTTTATGATGGCCATTCTTACTGGTGTCAAGTGGTAAATATACATTCTATTCAAATGCAAATGGAACATTTTCAAAGACAGACCACATGATAGGACACAAAACAAGCCTCAACAAATTCAAGAAAATTGAAATTATATTGAGCATTTTCTCTGACCACAAGGGACTGAAACTAGAAACCAACCCAAAATGCTCAAAATCATGGATATTGAATACCATGCTTTTAAACAATGAATGGCTTAAGTGAAATTAGGAAGGAAATCAAAATGTTTTTGGAAACAAATGATAACGAACTTAAAACAACCCAAAACTTATGGGAAACAGCAAAGGCAGTACTCAGAGGGAAGTTAATAGTGATAGAGGCCTACCTAAAGAAGATAGAAACATTTGAAACAAACAACTTAATTGTATGCCTACAAGAACTCGAAGAACAACAAGAAAGACAGCCTACAGCAAGTAGAAGGAAGGAAATATCCAACATCAGGGCAGAATTACATGACATAGAGACTAAAAGCACAATTCTAAGGATGAATGAATCCTTAGGAGCCTTTAAGCAAGCTCATCAAAAAAAAAAAAAAAAAAAAGAGAGCAGACTCAAATAAACACAATCAGAAATGAAAGAGAAGAGATTACAACTGACACCATAGAAATACAAAGGATTGTAACAAATTACTATGAAGAACTGTATGCCAAGAAATTTGAAAACCTAGGTGAAATGGACAAGTTTCTAGAGAAATATAACCTTCCAAATCTCAATGAAGAAGAAACAGAAAGCCTGAACAGACCAATAACAGTTGATGAAATTGAAGCAGGAATCAAAAAACTCCCGACACACAAAAGCCCTGGACCCGATGGTTTCACAGGAGAATTCTACAAAACATTTAAGGAAGAGCTAACCCCTATCCTTGACAGATGATTCCAAAAACTCCACAATGATGGAAGATTCCCAAACTCTTTTTATGAAGCCAGCATCATCCTAATGCCAAAACCAGATAAAGACACAACAAAAAAAGAAAACCTCAGACCAATATCACTGATGAACATAGATGCTAAAATCCTCAACAAAATATTGGCAAACCACATCCAACAATACATTAAAAAGATCACACACAATGGCCAAGGGGGCTTCATCCCAGGGATGCAAGAATAGTTCAACATTCACAAATCAGTAAATGTAATATATCACATAAGCAAAAGCAAAGACAAAATTCACATGATCATATCAATGGATGGGGAAAAAGCTTTTGATAAGGTACAACAACCATTTATGATAAAAACACTCAGCAAAGTGGGAACAGAGAGAGCATTCTTCAACATAATAAAGGCCATATATGAGAGACTACAGCCAACATCATACTCAATGAGCAAAAACTAAAATCTTTTCCACTAAGATCGGGAAAAAGACAAGGTTGTCCACTTTCACCACTTCTATTCAATATAGTATTGGAAGTCTTATCCACAGCGATTAGACAAGAAAGCGAAATAAAAGGCATCCAACTTGGAAAGGAGGAAATAAAACTATCATTATTTGTAGATGACATGATAGTGTACATAGAAAATCCTATTGACTCAGCCAAAAAGTTGCTGGACATAATAAATGACTTTGGCCAAACAACCAGATACAAAGTCAATATCCAAAAATCAAAGGCATTTTTGTATACCAACAGTGAAACAGCAGAAGCAGAAATCAAGAAAAAAATCCCATTCGATATAGCAAAAAGAAAAATAAAATACTGTCTACGGCCATACCACCCTGAATGTGCCCGATCTCGTCTAATCTCGGAAGCTAAGCAGGGTCAGGCCTGGTTAGTACTTGGATGGGAGAAAAATAAAATACCTAGGAATAAACCTAACCAAAGAGGTAAAAGACCTGTATGCAGAAAACTACACTACACTGAAGAAAGAAATCAAGGAAGACACAAACACATGGAAGCTTATACTCTGTTCATGGATCGGAAGAATTAATATCATCAAAATGTCCATACTTCCCAAAGCAATTTACAAATTCAATGCAATATCTATGAAAGTACCAATGGCATATTCCACAGACATAGAACAAACACTTTCAAAATTTATATGGAACCATAAATGACCCCATATAGCTGCAGTAATTTTGAGAAAGAAGTGCAAAGTAGGAGGGATCACAATACCTTATACCAAGCTGTATTACAAGGCCACTGTAATCAAAGCAGCTTGTTACTGGCAAAGAAACTGGCACATGTACCAGTGGAATAGAACAGAGAGACCAGAAATAAACCCAAGTCTCTATGGTCAATTAATATTTGACAAAGGGGGCAGCACCATAAAATGGAGCAAAACTAGTTTCTTCAACAAATGGTGTTGGGAGAACTAGACAGGTACGCGCAAAAAAAAATGAAACTCGAGCACCAACTTACACCATACACAAAAGTAAATTCAAGGTGTATAAAATATTTAAATATAAGCCATGACACCATTAAAGTCTTAGAAGAGAACATAAGCAGGAAAAGCTCAGATATTCCATGAAGCAACATTTTTACTGATATGTCCCCTAAAGCAAGGGACATAAAGGAAAGAATAAACAAATGGGATCTCATCAAAATAAAAAGCTTCTGCACAGCCAAAGAAAATAGTATTAAAATAAAAAGAGAACCAACTGTATGGGAAAACATATTTGCCAATGATACCCCAGACAAGGCTTTAATCTCCAAAATATATAAAGAACTTACACAACTCCACTCTAAGACAATCAACCCAATTAAAAAATGGGCAAGGGACTTGAACAGACACTTCTCCAAGGAGAACATACAGAGGATCCAGAGACACATGAAAAAATGCTCAATATTGCTAGCTATCAGAGAGATGAAATTAAAACCACAATGACATTCCACTTGACACCAGTCAGAATGGCCTTCATAAACAAAGCAACAAACAGCAAGTGTTGGAGAGGTTGTGGAGAAAAGGGGACCCTAGTGCACTGTTGCTGGGAGTGCAGAGTGGTACAACGACTATGGAAAACAGTATGGAATTGTCTAAGAAAACTAAAAATGGATCTACCTTTTGACCCAGCAATTCCACTGCTTGGATTATATCCTAAGAATCCTGAAACACCAATCCAAAAGAACCTATGCACCCCTATGTTCATAGTAGCACAACTTACAGTAGCCAAGTGTTGGAAGCAACCTATGTGGCCATCAGTGAATGAATGGATCAAAAATCTGTGGTACATTTACACAATGGAATTCTATGCAGCAGAAAAAAAGAAGGAGCTCCTACCGTTTGCAACAGTATGGATGGAACTGGAGAGCATCATGCTAAGCGAAATAAGCCAGGCAGTGAAAGACAAATGCCATATGATCTCACCTTTAACAGGAACCTAATCAACAAAGCAGACAAACAAGCAAAATATAACCAAAGACACCGAAGTTTAGAACAGGGTGACAGTGACCAGAGGGGAGAGTGGAGGGAATTTCAGGGGAAAGAAGGAAAGGTTAGAACAACAAGTATAAAGGATACATGGACAAAAACTAGGATAGGTGGAAATGTGAGGGAGGTGGAGAGGGCTGGGGTGGTGGGCTAGCATGGGAGTAAAAGACAGAAAACTGTACAAGAACAACAATTAAAATCACTATTTAAAAAAATACATTGAAGGTATGAATAGATTGGGTTATTCTGCAGCCCAGAGGTTGATCCTTTATTAGCTCTTCAGTATTTGATAATTATAATGAAGATCACAAAACTGCAAGATCTAATTAAGTTTGGAACTTTCCAAAATTGACTTTCTGTAGAAAATTTCATGCTGAATGAATGTGACAATCCAGAAAATTAAAGAAATAGCCTCTTGCAAAAAAAAAAAAAAAAATACATTGAGGCAGAGAAAACAAACAACAACAACAACAAAAAGAAGTCAAATTCTCTCATGAAAGGGAGAGGAATGGGTTCAGGTTTACCTGAGCTGAGCATATGCAATTTATTTTCCAAGCTTACTGATCACACATCCTCTCCTGTCCTAGGTGGTGGCTGGACAAAAGTACAGAGAGGCCACAAAGGATAAGAGTAAGCTTGGAAAGAAAAAGTGGAAGTGGAGAAAAGTATGTACCTCCCTGGGTATGTGCAAATTGGTTTTATCTTCTGTTATTTGATTCCATTAGAATACTAATTCTATGGATGAAATTGATACTTTTCTGTTATAACCCAATTTTTACTGCTCCTTCTTATTTTTTACCCTTAACATCACCTTCCTCTTAATAGTCAAAATGAATATATTATGTGGGCACACAGATTTTTAAGAAAATAGAAGTTTTTAATATTATTAGAAATCGTGGTATATTTGACACAAATTCTCAAAAATTTGATTGACTGAATATCAAAATCAGGTACATTTCATAAGATTTGGGGAGTTGAAATTCAGATGTACAGGAAAAGATGGATATTGCAAAATACTGTCAATACTGGTAACTATCAAACCAGAAGGAAGAAAACAACTGGTACCTCAACTGAGGTTTAATAAACTCACAGATGGTGAGGTTGACAATGATATTTTGGAACTCATCCTCCTGGGACTGACTATTTGTGATGGACCTTCACTGACTTCTGTTTAAGAGTTCCCGTTCTCTTCCAAAAATTAAATCAGACATGATGTGTCACCTGATTCACTCTATTTTTGTGTATCTCATGGTTTCATTGATTATTATAGTATAAATATAAGATACAACAGCATCCAGGACTTCCGGCCAAGATGGAAGTGTAGGCGGACATACTGTGCCTTCTCTCACAACCAAAATTAAGAACAACAAAGATTTAGAAACAAGAAAACAACACAACCTATAGAAAATTGTGTCCTGGCTGGCGTAGCTCAGTGGGTTGAGCGCTGGCTGTGAACCAAAGGGTTGCAGTTCGATTCCCAGTCAGGGCACATGCCTGGGTTGCAGGCCAGGTCCCCAGTGGGGGCTATGTGAGAGGCAACCACCCATTGATGTTTCTCTCCCTCTCTTTCTCTTTCCCTTACCCTCTCTCTAAAAATAAAAAAGAAATAAAATATTTAAAAAAACGAATTAAAAAAATTATAAAAAAAAAAAAAGAAAATTGAACTGTATGGAAGTCCAACAACCATTCATCCCGACCAGTAAGAGGGGCGGAGTTGAGACAGGAAAAAGTGTAGGTGAGGATCCAGGAACACAAGCAGCAGCAGCTGGCAGTTCCCAGGGGCACAGGTGGTGGCTGGCGGTCCCTGGGCCCATAGGCGGTAGCTGGTGGACCCCGGGCACAGGGGGTCAACTGTGCAGACCCAGTGAGGCCGCACAAGGCGGCTGGCTGGCCGGGTGGTCCCACATTTGCGTGCCCAGACAGTCCAGGCAAAGGGGAAGCGGTGGAAGGGACTGGAGTCCAGGAGAGAGCAGAGCAGGCACCATTGTTCCCTCTCAGACCCCGCCCCCACATACAGCATCACAACCCAGAGACTGGGCTGCCCTGCCCTAAGGAACACCTAAGGCTCTATCCCTCACTACGTAATACCCACGACCAGACTAAAACCAAACCAAAACAAAACAAGACCAAAAAAAAAAAAAAAAAAAAAAAAAAAAACCACCAAAAATGGCTTAAATCAGAGAACAAATCAAACCCCTAGAGCCAATTCCTCTAAGCCGTGAAGAAATAACCAGCCTATCAGATGCACAGTTCAATGCACTGGTCATCAAGATGCTCACAGAATTGTTTGATTTTGCTCACAAATTACATGAAAAAATGCAGGCTACAGTAGGTGAAATGAAGGAAGATGCATGGGGAACCAATAAAGATGGGAGGAAAACTGGGACTCAAATCAATGGAGTGGACCAGAAGGAAGAAAGAAACAACCAAACAGAAAAAAATGAAGAAACAAGAATTCAAAAAAATGAGAAGAGGCTTAGGAACCTCCGGGACATCGTTAAACGTCCCAACATCCGAATTATAGGGGTCCCAGAAGGGGAAGAAGGAGAGCAACAAGTGGAAAACTTATTTGAACAAATAATAAAGGAGAACTTCCCCAATCTGGCAAAGGAAATAGACTACCAGGACATCCAAGAAGCTCAGAGAGTCCCAAAGAAGTTGAACCCAAGGAGGAACACACCAAGGCACATCGTAATTACATTAGCCAAGATTCAAATGAAGGAGAGAATTCTAGAAGCAGCAAGGAATAAGGGGTCAGTCACCTACAAAGGAGTTCCCATCAGACTGTCAGCTGATTTCTCAAAAGAGACCTTACAGGCAAGAAGGGCCTGGAAAGAAATATTTGAAATCTTGAAAAGCAGAGACCTGCATCCAAAACTGCTCTATCCAGCAAAGCTGTCATTTAGAATGGAAGGACAGATAAAGTGCTTCTCAGATAAGGTCAAATTCAAGGAGTTCATCATCACCAAGCCCTTATTATATGAAATGTTAAAGGGACTTATCTAAGAAAAAGAAGATCAAAAATATGACAGCGAAAAGACAGCAAACTCACAGCTATTAAGAACCACACCTAAAACAAAAGCAAACTAAGCAAACAGCTAGAACAGGAACAGAACCACAGAAATGGAGATTATATGGAGGGTTAGCAACAGGGGAGTGGGAGGAGGAGAGAGGGGGAAAAGGCACAGAGAATGAGTAGCATAGACGGTGGATAGAAAATAGACAGGGGCAGGGCAAAAATAGTGTGGGAAATGTAGAAGCTAAAGAACTTATGACACATGGACATGAACTAAAGGGGAGTAATGTGGGTGGGAGTGGGTGTACAGGGTGGAGGGGAATGATGGGGGAGAAATGAGACAACTGTAATAGCATAATCAATAAAATATATTTAAAAAAATGATACAACAGCATCCAAATAGGATATTTCACGGTTTATAAAAATTCATCCTAGATTCAGTAATGGGCCAGTGGCCATGTGTTCCCTTTTCTGAAATGTTTACTTACCAGTCTGTAATGAGCTCACCCATGTCCTGGTGGGGTCTAAACCACCTCCACATATCAATGTCTCTAACTTAGTGCTTAGTTGTACTGAAAAGTTTTCAAGAAATCAATATCATTCGATGTGTAACTTAGTAAACCTTCTGATATACATATTTTATTTAATTTATAATGACCTAATTTGTAGTCATAAAGTTATTTGAAATATTTTCCTATCATCAACAACCATTTTGTTTTGGAATATGTTCATTATCCTTAAGGCAATAGAATTTGAATACATTTAACTGCTTGGGAAAATGCCCTCCATATTTTAACCTCAATATATTAATACATTACTTGATTTGCCATTTAATTTCATAAAAATTTACAGACATATATTAATCAATTATCCTACCAATTTTCCAAATAATATTTTCCTCCACCACTTATACATTGTAAATGATCATGTAATTTCTTCTCTTAGCCCATCCTGAGCCAGTCCTGTGTTTGTCCCTTATCTTTCCTTACTTCAGCTTGCACTTCAGTTCTCACACAGATCAATTTTTCTACCAGATCCCATCAATATACTGTTGCCAACAAATTTCATAACAGCTCTTCAACTTTTGTCCTTTTCCATGTTATTTAATCAAGATATGCACAGGCAAATGGATAAAACTTAGACGCAGTCATGTTTGTTAGAGAAATTAAGAATGGTACCTTTAAATCTTACTAATTTACCCTGCATTTGTTTAGAATTTGCAAGAACTAACCCAGTACTGGTTAAGAGTTTATACTTTTATTACATAAGAAGTCTTACTGTGCAAAAGAGTCCTAAAAGCATAATCATAATGGAAATTTTTATCAATTTGGAACAAATCTGTATAATTTAGAATAAATTCTATACAGCCATAATATAAACACAATGCAATCCAACTTAAATTTATGCTTTATTATACTAATTACAAATTTCTAGCCATTGTATCAATTTAGTAGTGGGCGCAAAATCCTAGAAATTTTAACTGAAGTTACCTTTAGAGAATAACAAAAGAAGCAAAGAATATATAAATAGCAACATCTAAGCATTTGAAGAATGAACGTATAGAGTAATATTTGTACTTCTGCATGCCAATAAGAACTTTAAAATTCTTACTAAATTAAGGTGAACAAAATTACTTAACCAAAGAAATCTGTAACCTAATCAGTTCCACAGTAATATCTCTGATGTAACAATGTAAACACATTTTCACAGTATGCATGGAGCACATAACAAATAAAGTTGGATAAACAAAAATTTTCTTTTAAGAATTTTCAATTTGGCCCTGGCTGGTGTGGCTCAGTTGACTGAGTGCTGGCTTGTGAACCAAAAGGTTGCCTATTCAGTTCTGGATCAGGACACATGTCTGTGTTGCAGGCCAGGTCCCCAGTTGGGGGCCTGTGAAAGGCAACCAACGTTTGTCCAACACATTAATGTTTCTCTCCCTCTCTTTCTCCTTCCCTTCCCTTATCTCTAAAAATAATTAAATAAAATCTAAAAAATAAAAGATTTTCCATTTTGTGTTTAGAGATTTGTTCCCTGTTCCCTCCTTGATCCCGTCTAGAAAAAACAGTGATATCTCACTTTGGAAACACAAGTGTGCAGGGGGGCCTTCCCCATGAAGAAGCGTACAGTTTCCTGGGCTTTTTTCCATAGGCTGCCTAATTTTTTTTAAACACTTCACCTGTGTAATTCCAAATGTGTTTTTCTAAGTTGTTACATACTAGGCCCAAGCAGGTCTTTGTAAGAGAAGGATTTATTATGGTCAGTAGAAACCTTTGCTTCTAATTGCAAATATCTTGTTGGTGACTGCTATATAATTCAGTCAAATTCTCAAATCTAAGAGTCAGGCCTCAGAAAGAGGGACCATGACCAAATGTCATCCTGAACAATGTCCTCCTACCTGATACTTCTTCAGTTCTTCATCAGCTTGTTTTCCAACTTAGTTCTACTTATACAAAACAGAATGATTCATAAGAATGTGATTATATTAAAATGACATTATTACCCAAAACAATATACAGATTAAATGCAATCTCCATCAAAATCCTAATGTCATTTTTTTAAAAAATAGAACAAAGAATTTGTTAAGTTTCTATGGAATCACAAAAGACCCCAAATAACCAAAGCAATACTGAGAAAAAAGAACAAAGCTAAATATATCACACTGTCTGGCATCAAATTATACTACAGAGCTACAAATAATCAAAACAGCATGATATTAATAGAAAAACAGACAGACCAATGGAACAGAATTGAGAACCCAGAAATAAAACTACATGTATATGGGCAAATAATTTTAGACAAAGAAACCAAAAACACACATGGAGAAAAGAAAAACTCTTCATTAGATGGTGCTGGGAAAATTAGGAAACCGAATGCAAAAAAAAGTGAAACTAGATGACAATTTTTTCTCTTGTACAAGAATTAATTGAAAATGGATCAAAGGCCTAAATATAAGATCTGAAATAATACAGTATGTAGAAGAAAACATACATACTAAAGTTATAGACCTTGGTCATAAAGACCATTTTATGAATTTGATCCCAAAGGCAAGGAAAGCAAAGGCAAAAACAAATGGATATGGCTATCTCAACCTAAAAAAGCTTCTGAATAGCAAAATAAACTGACAACAAAATAAAACATCAGCCAACTGAATGGGAGATGACATTTGCAAATGACAGCTCTGACAAAGGGTTAAATCCAAAATATATAAAGAACTCATATAACTCAACACCAAACAAACAAACTGATTTGTTGTGTTGGAGAGGTTGCAGAGAAAAGGGAGTCCTCATTCACTGCTGGTACAAAAGTAAACTGGTACAACAACTATGGAAAACAGTATGATAGTTCTTCAAAAAAATTAAGAATAGAGTTACCATATGCCCCAGCAATAATTCTTTTGAGTATTTACCTGAAAAACTCAAAAATATTTATTTGCAAAGATATATGCACCTCTGCATTTATTACAGCATTGTTCCCAGTGGCCAAGACATGGAGATACCCAAAATGCCCTTCAACAGAGGACTGAATATAGAAGATGTGGTAGATATATACAATGGAATACAACTCAGCTATAAGAAAAGATGAAATTCTGCCATTTGCAACAACATGGATAAATGTAGAGAATATCATGCTATGCGAAATAAGCCAGTCAGAAAAAGCAAAGAACCATATGATTTCACTCATATATGGGATATAAAACTGAAACTCATAGACACAGACAACAGTATGGTGGTTACCAAAGGGAAGGAGGTGGAGGATAGTAAAGGGTAAAGGGGGCCAAGTATATGGTGACAGAAGATGATTTGACTTGCGTGGTGTGTACACAAGGTAATATACAGATCATATGTCATAGTAATGTATACTTGAAACCTACATGACCCTATGAGCAATGTCACTCCAATACATTTAATAAAATAAAATTGAAAAAAGAATATGAATCCATATGTTTTAGAAAAAATACTATTATATAATTACTTTTCATTTACCTTCCCTCAAATAATTGCAATTAGAAACAGTTTTACCAAAAATATAAATATTACACATGCCCATTTTTCACATTAGCTTTTTTTTGGTTATATATACTATATTGAACAGATTTAATAAGGAAACAAATTCACATTATTTGGAAGTTTTCTAAGCTGAGGATAAATGGTAAATTAGAAGAGCACAGAAAACAGATGGAGAATGGGGGAAAACACAGGAAAGGGACAGAAGAGATGATTTCCATAATCTTTGCTGGGTCTGGACAAAGGTAGAGGGGCTGCTGAGCCAGTCTGGTGATTCATGACGTGCAAGCCTAATGGTCAGTTACAGAAAGAGAGGATATTTATTTATATCTTCCAATAAATGTGTTTTCCAGGAATTAACCAACTTAACTAGAGGGTAGTATATATACAAGCTGAAAAATACACTGAGCATTTATTTCTAAGATGCTTCAATATCTTTAATGGCTGAGAGCATGGCTGTTGGTTGACAGTAATAAGGTAGACCTCTGACTTTGATCATTGGCATTTTTATCCCTGTTTATAGCCGATGGGACATTCAGTAATGAAGACTCAGGGACTGACTGGTTTGATTACCAGCACAAGAAGCAAATCAATCAGCCATAAAACAGAGCCAAATCAAGTCCAACCTAACTCACAAGGAACTGTATCCCTAACAGCAAACACAATCATGTGCTTCCTATGTCACTTCTAATATGACTCGGGGACTTTAATGTCACATTGTCCCAAAATGTCTTATTTCATTTGTACAACTGTAAATGAGACTTCCAAGACTGAGACAATGTGACTATACTTTTAGAAAAACAGTTTTAAAGAAAGCAGTGCAGAATCCCAAAGCTAAGGCTGACCTCCACGCAGCTGCTGTGCTCAGTTACACTGGGAAATCATAAATTAAGGATCCAAGAACTTGTCCAGTGGTCCCGATACTTAGTCCTGCCTGACACCAGAGCCTAGGGCAAGATGCAGAAGGTGTCCAAATGGTGGCAAACACCACTGCTGACTATGACTTGGGCACTAGCTGTGTCTAAGCAATGTGCAATAAGGTGACATAGGAACAAATTTTCAATTCATTTGCTAAATGAGTAACATTATTTGGTCATTCATATTTTGGTTGCTTTATTTCTTTAAACTGAATTATCCAGTTTGACAATGTTCATTGATCACATTCACTGAATAATTTCCTAAATTGATACCATCTTGGTTCGATTTGGGAAAATAGTATCCTGCTTGTTCATACCCCATTATTTCTCCATCAATTAAAATCCTCTCATTAACATCACATAGGCTTTTAAGGATAATTTACCCTACAAAACTCTCACCCTGACTTTCTTCCAATACCTGAAGATTTAAAAGATTTCATCCAGTTCCATCACTTGGTATGTCACAGTTCACTACTCTTTCCTCTTGGCCATATTCTTTGGTACTTTGATAAAGTCTCTATCCAGCTCAGGAGAAGGCTGAAGCTTCCTCTTTTCCTTCAGACAGGCAGTTGTAGGGCCTGATAGCCCCTGAGTTAAAAACAAATTAAAAAAATATTTCTTTCTGTCCTGAAGAGAGGCCACCTGCACAGACTTGAAAATCCTGGAATGACCTGATCATGTGCTTGGAGCCAGAGGCCCCACTCAGAATTGTCTTCCTGTCCTCAGGGTCATTAGATCCACATGGGCTGCAGGTCTCCTCTGAGAGTGACATGTTCTCTGTGCAAAACGGGCGCTGCTCTCACTTTGGTCCCCCAGCACCAGGCTTTGCCAAGAAGATCCATGTGCACATTCTCAGAGCATCTGCTAGAGAGTCCTGGTGTACCTGCATAATTCTACATGCCTTTCTTAAGAGGCACCATAAATACCTGGCTAATGAATTCTTCAAATAAAGTCTTCTCCGTAAGGTCTGACATGCCTCTGCCCTAGTTTCAGAATGGGGAAGGGAGTGCTATCAGTCATATCACCTGCCCACCTGTCCATGAGACAGATGCTCATATGCAAGTATATCTCTCATGTGACAATGCTTTGTCCAAGGGTGTCTCTTCCAATAAAGGACTTATTGTATCCACTTGACTACTGGCTATGAGGTCATCAGTAATTACCCCTAAGCTGATTAACAGATAATATCTAGTGTCTTTACAATGAATCAGTGGGACAGAGCCAAGCTGTATAGGAATTATAACACAGTGTCACACAGAGGCCCACACAGAATGGCTTAGTCACACTGGTCTCTGTACCTCCCACTCAGACATGACCCATCATTTTCTGTGTAGAGTTCCCAGCATCAGACAGCTACAGAGAGCCAATCACAAGAATGAGTAGCTGATTGAATTCTGTCATGTGTATAAGAAGAAGCTACAATCCCCAAAGGAATTCTTTAATTTTTTATATTATATTATATTCTTAACAGTCAGAGAGGAGGCTGAGTTTAATGCCTCAACAGCCGCTTCAGGTATTAACTGACTGGAACCATTTTGGAAGGGGGTGAAGTATTGATAATCCTGTACTCTTCTGAATAGGAATTTCATTTAAATACAAAACTTATCCATCTCAGATGTAAACTCAGCTAGGTTTTGTTGTTTTTTTTTTAATGATCGAACTTAATTTTGAAATGTTTGCAAATGCAATTAAGTAATGTGAAATTTCTGGATATAAAGTACAATTACCATAGAGTCAATTGAATATACAGGGTCTGGCACAAATAACGCTCCTTTTTTATTATGAAAACTTTTATTACAAAATCATAAGCATGTAATTATGTAACATAACAATATCATAGTCAAGCACACCATATGACATTTTAGGTGAAATGTTCAAATTAAAGGTATAAATTATTATACCCATATTATTACCCTATCAACCACACTCAAGCAGGCATTACTTCTGTCGGACCCTGTATTGTATGTATTCTGGAAATTATTATTGAACTAACAGAACATATTTCAGGTCAATCATTATATACAATTGTTTTATCAACTGTATGTTGGGAAATAATTACCCATCAACATCTCGCATTCCTGCATGGACATTCTGGGCAAACCCATTTATGATCTACTCTGCTACATATACAGGTATAAGTCAACTTTCAGTACATCACCTGTGAGGACTGGAACTCAGGGAACTCTAGCTTTTGTTGTGAGTAATAAACCATCCTTGTTTCTGAGTCAGATGTCTTCTGATTTTATATACCTTGTTATGCACTGAGTGTTTGTGCCCCACTCCAAATTCACCTGCCAAAATCCTAACCCCCGATGTGATGGATTAGGAGGCAGACCTTTGGAAAATGCTTAGGTAATGAGCATGGACCCCCCTACCATGAATGGCATTAGTGTTCTTGTAAGAAGAGACAGAAAAGTGTATGCTCTCCCATCCTGCCTCCCTCCCTCCCTTCCGCTTCTGAGAGGTCTGTGTATTTGCTGTTCTGCAGTATCTGAAAAGAGGATCCAGACCATGCAGAAATGTGAGATGCTTGTGGGTAATTATTTCCCAAGATAAAGTTCATTTAAAAATTGGCTATAATGATTGCCGTGAAACATGTTTTATTAGTTCAATAAAATTTTTCAAAGAATACATACCATTCAAACATGCTCAGTAGACTATATGGCAATTGTTTGTGCTCATCCAGAAAGTTCGCATTACTTAATTGCACTTAAGAATATGTCAAAATAAAGTTTATATCACTAAGCAAACAAAGAAACAAAAAAACCTCACATCAGTCAGAACGGGGGGAGAAGGTGGAGAAATGGTGCCACAGGATAAGCTGGAAGCTATGTCTGCCTCTAACCTCTGCAGTCAGTTTTAATGCCAGGGTTGCCCTACAAGAGAAGCTGACTCCTCTGAACCCGGATCTGCTCATCTGCCTTGCCTAGGATTCTGAGAACCCCTGGGAGAAAAATCCAGCCTGAAGGACAGAGCTCAGGCTTGCATGTTGACCCGGGCCAACACAGTAAGTCAGCACTGCTACATGCTCAGTGCTGCTACCAACCTTCGAACTATAATTACCTGCCATTGCTCTCTCACTTCTGCCAAATCACATGAAATTAGCCTTATGTCATGACATCCATAAAGCAGAGCAGTGTGGTGAGGGGACACTTGCAAAGAGGATTACAGCTTAGCTGAGTTGGGGCAATATCACTTGCTGTGTTATTTGGCCCTCATTGTCGAAATATACTTCTTCAAGATTCATTTCCATAACTTCTAAGACTAAGCATATTACTAACGTGTAGCTCTATAGCACTTCTCTGTTTAACCTGGTTCTACAACAGTTTGCCTCTCTTACTGTTTATGATTTTTATCCTAAAATATGGAAAAATAAAACAAGTCTGGAAAAAAACACACACAAGTTTTTCATTAAAAGAAACAATTTAACTATTTTCTTAAGTTGAACATTTTGTCCATATTCTCCCACTTAGAACACTTTCTGGAATTTATGGAACTGATTTCATTGAATTATTTTGTTTGAACAATTTTAAGAGTTAACACTGTTTTACAATTTCCATACACGTATAAGTCTTTGTTTTCAAAGGGTAACATTTATCCAGAAAGACAACAAACGGAAACCAATATTATGGGTGATAGTGAGTCTGGACCCAGTCTACAGTCAAGGTCTCCTAGGCATTGGGCCTGCATGTTCCTCACATGTCTTTACTGAATAAATGAAGGTTTGAGGCAATGCAGTATTTTCATGTTTGACAAAATCCCTTTTTTATTATTCCAGGGAAGTAGAGAGTACTATAGACAAATATGTCAGATAATCACCTAGCAAACCAAACACACACACTTTGGCAGGGTGCCTGGCCTCCATTACCATGACTAAACCTGTATAGAAAGTATTTCTAAGGAAAAGAAAAGCACAAGGAACAGAAACCTCCCTTCTACATAAAAATTAAATTCTCAAAGTTTTTTTCAATACACCTGCTTTCTCCCTAAAGAACTTGCTGTACTTTGCTAAACTTAATTTTTAAGAAAATGAGTTACAGTGTTCAGAAATGTAAAATCTGAACCATGACATTGTACAAAGTATTACATTTGAAATATGTCAGTACGATTTAGTTTCTGCGGGGGGCCCCACCCATAGAACCCCCGTTCATCACGGATGAAAATAAAAACTACCAAGACAAGATCTGCTTGGGGAGGAAAGGAGTCAAACTCTCAGAGGAGAATGACCCAGAGCCCCTTCCTCACTAGGTTTTTATTGGGTTCTAATACACCAGAATACAAGTTTAACATGTCAAAGAAATCTGAGGGCTTAATCTGAGCCAGTGTTTGTCAGGAAAGGGGGTTGCCAAACTTTGGGAGACATACCCATTTCCTCCTGGGACACTTATCACCTAAGGAAGAGCACTCTTAGCAAAGCAGGTTTCACAGGACTTTAGGAATTCTTTCTTATGCCCCATCACCCAGGCAGCCGTCCTGGCCAGCACAGGGCTGCACCGCTCACCCCCACAGTTTCAGACTTTAAGTCGATTAGGAAGCAGGAGACATCTCCCAGATGGAAATGAGGTCTCGGGCTATGTCAGAATAGCCGGGGGGTGAGGGTCCATCACATCCTCTTTGCTGCAACCCCCCGGAGTCCTTCCATGAGGCCTCCCAAGTGGTTGTGTCTGGCTTAGGTTGCCCCTCCCATGAGAAGTCTTACCCGTCATTGACTGCCAACCAAGCATTGGGGCCAGAGATGGATGAGGCAGAAGCAGTGCTCCTGCCAGGGAGATAAGCTTTGTCTCCTTAGTAGGTCATGTCCTTGTAACAGAACAGACCCAGATGAAGTGGGTCCCTTGGGCTCTTACACAGCCCACCATGGGGTGAGGGTTACAACTCCTGAAACCAGACTGAATGGTCCACAACAAGTTTCTGCTGAAAATTTTTGTCATATTTTCTGACTTGCATTTCAGAAGTTTTTAATGCATCAAAATATGAGTTGATTATAAATATTATATATTAAAACTTTATAAACAATAATTTGTCTGTCAGTGGTGCCTATGCATCAGACAGGACCGATCCCAGATTCTTCCTGCTGGCCATGCACTGAGCAAATTGTCTTTATGCTACTCGAAGTCACCCTTGTTATATGTTTAACAATGAATTCATATCAAGATGGATTTCATCTTTGAAAAACAAACTGCAATTTTTTAATAAAAATAAATCAGGCATTATTTATTATACTTGTCAAGCTACTCAGCTAGATGGGCCATATTCAATAATGTTCCAGGTAAAGATTTAAGTAACATTTTTAAATGTGTGAGTTCCTGGTGAATTTTTAGAGCTTGGCATTGTGTTAATTGTTAGTCTTGCCTCTGCCTCTGAAAAATGGCTAAAATGAATCAGTTCATTAAAAAGCTGTCAATCCACTGAAATCTAGGAATAAACTATGAATGACCCATAACTAAATGTTACTTATTTATTACATGGGGCACGATGAACAGGTTGCAAAAACAATCAGTTTCATGTATTTTTCAAATCAACTAACAGAATGTGGCATCATATTTAAAAGAAATTATTGTATTTAAAACTCAAAAATTAGGTCTAAAAATGAAAATTGAACAAAGCATTCAAGTATTTGCTGTATTCTTTTACAAAAGGCATTATCACTTTTAAAAATGGTGGATAAAACATAATTGTCTACCATTCTTTTCAGTTGTCAATTACAAGCTCACATTCCTCTAAGAAATAACAGTGTTATGAAAACTCTCTGGACATGATTACATCTGGTTGCTCTAATACAGAAGACTGTTCCTCCAATGAAGTTTATGCTCTTCTCTCTAGATATAGCCTCTAAAGGGACTGTGTCCCCAGTAACACCATCACACCTCTACGTTGTCAGGGGGAGACAGAGAGTGGAGACACATCCTTTTCCTTCTGAAAGATATGATGCTTACATAGAGTCATCATTCCATCTTCCTGGATCTAGGGAAGCTTCAAGGATCTGAAGGAGAGGGCTACAGGTGTGGGTGAGACAAATGTAGGGGATGAGGGGCACACTGAGCAGGGAAGAAGGACTGAATGAGGCAAGTGAACTCAGTTAATGATGTCTGTGGAATGAAGGCCATAGGACATCTTTCTAAGCAAAATCAACCCTAACAGGGCTTCTGACCTATAGGAAAACTTCAGAGTAAAAGACTTAAAAGAAAAAGTATCCATAGTTATTTTACAAGGCTGAGGTTTGATGGACCAAGTGAAAAATGAACTGAAGGGGAAGTACAAAGTAGCCCAGAAAGAAAGCAATCTTAATATACATGTGGTAATTGGGTCTGATGGGTGACATGCTATGAGTGTGAAATGAGATACTTGAGTGATCACTGCAGCTGGAGACCCAGTCAACTCCCCCAAGAGTTTCCCTCCTTATCACTCCAGTGAACTCTGTAGCAGTGCTTGGAGGTGTGGGGTCGGAACCAGGTGTACCCTTGTGCATTGTTCTCTCTGCAGCAGTCCAGAGGCAGATGAGTTTTGTAAGCCCAGTGTTTGCAGTGTTTTCTCCTCTGGTTCCTTCAGTATGCAAGTCCTGCTGACTGCCTCCTGTTACCCTCTGCATCACCATCACAGAATTACTGGTTAGATGATTCTTTGGACAGCACTGACCTTATGAACAGAGAATTACAGAAGAGACAGGTCTTGTAATCCATCACATAAACAAGTGAGCAACTAGAAGCATTTGAATGGCCCAAAAACACCCCAGCCAAGAACCTTCTGAGATATAAGCAATTGTTTTCTAAACTCAGACCAGATTGGGTATGGGGTAGGGCACCAAGAATGGGCATTTAGTGGGGTAATTGGAGATTCTGAAGGTTAAAGATAAGAAAGTTCCTATCTGTCTCTCTTGCTTTCTAAGAGAAGCCAGGTGAAATGTAAATCATAATGGAGAAAAAAATTTAATTTGTCATGATTAATGAGCTAGCTACTTCAGCTAACATTTAGATAGAGAAAAGTGGATAAAAAATGGATTGGGCCCTGGAATTTTAACTCCACTTGATCATGATGCAGTATTGTTTAATATATCATTATATTTGAAATATTGCAGCGTTATTCACAGCAGTCAAGATATGGAGACAGCCAAAGTGTCTTTTGGTAGAGGAATAGCTAAAGAAGATGTGGTACATATATACTATAGAATATTACTCAGCCATAAGGAAAAAAAAATACTGCTATCTGCAACAACATGGATGAACCTTGAGAATATTATGCTAAATGAAGTAAGTCAGAAAAAGCTAAGAACCATATGATTTCTCTCCTATGTGGGATACAAAACTGAAAATCTTAGACACATACAGAGGGAAGGGAATTGGGGGTAGTAAAGGGTAAAGGGGTCCAAATATATGGTGATGGAAGATGATTTGACTTTGCACCACACAATATACTGATCATATACTATAATATACACTTGAAACTTATATGACTCTATGAACCAATATCACAATAAATTTAACTAAAAAGTGGTTTGGAAGACACAAAGCAAAGTTGGAAAGTAGGAAATTCAAACTGTGAGATCCTGTATAATTTCATTGAAACTGTTTTTTTTTCTTTTTTAACCATTATGTATTCCACAAAATTTCATTTGAATACCTTTAGAAAGGCAAGTTCTTTCTTATTCTTTAATCTCCATCACTCTGTATTACTTTATCTGCTACATATATATCTATTTACTTATCTATTTACACATACCTAAATATATATGCCTGTCCCTAAAGTATTTGAGTACATGTTCCTTGAGTACAGTAATTTTCACTTAGAAATGCACACTGAATGGAGAGGTTGATGCAATAGTATTGCAAGGGGTGTAGGGGTCATGAAAAATTTATATGTGAAAAGGAAGCCTTGAAAACATACACTTGCATAAGGCAGGTGGTGCTCATGAAGGTGGTAGTGGGGAAAAAAAGAGCACATGGAAATAGAGACAAAGGAGCAAATGAGCCCTGCTGAGCACCCTTCCCCACAAACTGGTTCCTCCATCCTGGACCTCTGTGATGCAATATTCCTTTCACTTTTTCTCCTGAGTCAGGTCTTTCAGGAGCTCTCCTGGTCTTCTCCCATCTCATTAGATGTTGATGCTAGTCTACCATGGTTCCTGTTTGCTCCTCTCTTCTTATCCTGAGCTATGCTCCCCTCTTCACAGGTAAAACCATGCTGAGCACTAGGAAATATTAACAAATAAATGATAATGAAAATGCCATATGTCAGAACTTGTGTACAAAGTTTAATTGGAACTTAGAAAATTATAGTCTCAAGAGTTTGCATTACAATATGACAAAAAAATCACAATTTAAATTTTGAAGAATTCAACTTAAAAACTTTGAAAAGAGAAAACATAAAAATCCCAAAGAAAAGGACAAAAATAAGGATAGTAAATATTAGTGAAATATTTTACTTAGCACATTAAATTCAGAATTTCTATATCATAATGAATTGGAATTGTTATCCACATATAACATACATGACTTTAGAGATATATGAACTCTAGAGAATATTTTTATTATTTTATTTTCATTGTTGTTCAAGTACAGTTTTCCGTCTTTTACTCCCATCCCAGCCAACCCCCCAGCCCTCCCCACCTCCCTCCCATTTCCAGCCCCCCCCCCTAGTTTTTGTCCATGTGTCCTTTACACTTGTTCCTAGAAACCATTCCCCTTTCCCCCTGAAATTCCCTCCCCTCTCCACTCTGGTCACTGTCAGCCTGCTCTCTATTTCAGTGTCTTTGGTTATATTTTGCTTGTTTCTTTGTTTTGTTGTTAGGGTTCCTGTTAAAGGTGAGATCATATAGTATTTGTCTTTCACTGCCTGGCTCATTTCACTTAGCATAATGCTTTCCAGTTCCATCCATGCTGTTGCAAAGGGTAGGAGCTCTTTCCTTGTTTCTGCTGCATAGAATTCCATTGCGTAAATGTACCACAGATTTTTGATCCATTCATTTACTGATGAACACCTAGGCTGATTCCAACACTTGGCTATTGTAAATTGTGCTGGTATGAACATACGGGTGCATAGGTTGTTTTCAATGGGCATTTCAGGGTTCGGAGGATATAATCCAAGCAGTGGAATTGCTGGGTCAAAAGGTAGATCCATTTTTAGTTTTCTTAGAAAATTCCACACTATTTTTCATAGTAGTTGTACCAGTCTGCAATCCCACCAACAGTGCACTACGGTCCCCTTTTCTCCACAACCTCTCCAACACTTGCTGTTTGTTGCTTTGTTTATGATGGCCATTCTGACTGGTGTCAAGTGGTATCTCATTGTGGTTTCAACTTGTATCTCTCTGATAGCTAGAGATTCTCAGCATCTTTTCATGTGTCTCTGGATCCTCTGTATGCCCTCCTTGGCGAAGTGTCTGTTCAAGTCCCTTGCCCATTTTTTAATTGGGTTGATTGTCTTCTTAGAGTGGAGTTGTGTAAGTTCTTTATATATTTTGGAGATTAAAGCCTTGTCTGAGGTATCATTGTCAAATATGTTTTCCCATACAGTTGGTTCTCTTTTTATTTTAATACTGTTTTCTTTAGCTGTGCAGAAGCTTTTTATTTTGATGAGATACCACTTATTTATTCTTTCCTTTATGTCCCTTGCTTTAGGGGACATATCAGTAAAAATGTTGCTGCCTGAAATATCTGAGATTTTCCTGCCTGTGTTCTCCTCTAGGACTTTATTGGTGTCACAGCTTATATTTAAATCTTTCATCCACCTTCAAATTTATTTTTGTGTATGGTGTAAGTTGGTGCTTGAGTTTCATTTTTTTGCACTTAGATGTCCAGTTATCCCAACACCATTTGTTGAAGAGGCTATTTTTACTCCATTTTATGTTATTGTCTCCTTTGTTGAATATTAATTAACCATAGAGACTAGGCTTTATTTCTGGGCTCTCTGTTCTTGAACTTTAAAGAATTTAATCCACTTATATTTATTGTGATCACTAACACTAGATGCTATCAACCATTCCAGTTTCTACTGTTTGTTCTGCTTCTTTTCCATATTGCTTTCCTTTGGAATTTGGAATTCCTCATTTAATTCTCTTTTCCCTGTGTACTATCTTGTAAGTTATGCATTCTTTTCCTACTCTTTTAAAGTTACCCCAAATTTAATATGCATACATTTAACTTACAGTCTGTATTTAGTCAACATATCTACTTGCAGGGGGCCCCTGTCCTGGGCTCCAGATGTGGGGGGATCTGCCTGTAGGGCCCCATTCCTCCATCACAGATGAAAATAAAACTACCAAGACATGAACTGCTTGGGGAGGAGAAGTGGACAAACTCTCAGAGGAGAATGACCCAGAGCCCCTTCCTCACTAGGCTTTTATTGGGTTCACATACACAGGAATACAGGTTAAACATGTCAAAGAAATCTGAGGGCTTAATCTGAGTCAGTGTCTGTCAGGAAAGGGGTTGCAAAACTTTGGGAGACATACTCATTTCCTCCTCGGACCCTTATCATTTAAATGAGTGTACTCTTAGCAAAGCAGGTTTCACAGGACTTTAGGAATTCTTTCTTATGCCCAATCACCCAGGGAACCATCTGGCTGGCACAGGGCTGCATCCCTCACCATCATAGTTTCAGGTTTTAAGCCGATTAGGCTCAGGAAGCAGAAGACATCTCCCAGACGGAAATGGGGACTCGGGCTATATCAGAATAGCTGGGGGGTGAGGGCCCATCCCCCCTCTTTGCTGCAGCCCCCCGAGTCCTTCCATGAGGTCCTCTCAAGTGGTTGTGTCTGGCTTAGGTTGCCCCTCCCATGAGGAGTCTTACCCGTCATGACTACCGACCAAGTGTTGGGGCCAGAGGTGGATGAAGCAGAAGTAGTGCTCCTGCCAGGGAGACAAGCTTTGTAGGTCTCCTTAGTAGGTCACGTCCTCTTGACAGAACAGACCCAGATGAAGCAGGTTCCTAGGCTCTTACTCAGCCCATGATGGGGTGAGGGTTACAACTCCTGAAACCAGGCTGAATGGTCTGCAACATCTACTCTCTTCCTGAATGAAAAGGCATTTTAAACACATTGATATCTACCACTTTCTGTTTGATTCTGTAACTTATGCCCAATATTTGTACCATTTTTAACTCTAAATATGAGGCATTATTCTTGTTCTGTATGTGTTTGTTTAGAGTTATCTGCAGGCTTGCCATCTTGAACCCACCTCTGTATTCTGCTCAGTGCCAGTTACGTGTCCACATGAAGCAGGGGATGTACCTTCACACAAATTGCAGACACTAAGATTGGGATGTTTTCCCAGAAAGAAAAATCACAGAGGTGTTGCCACCAGTAAAGGGGAGACTTAGAGAAATGTCCAGGTGGGCAGCAAAGCTGAGTGGAAACCACCTATCTGACATCATCTTCATAGTACCTGATGAAACCAGAGAGGACCTGTCCCTTGTTGTGTTAAGGACACATGGTATTCTAAATTTAGGAGTTTCATAAGGTGGGCAGATGGCACCATCTTAATGTGACTAAAGAGTAACTAGCCCATGTGGGAATTTTATGACCACTTTTCCAAAGATTTCATGAAAATCAAAACAAATGGCAAAGCAAAGCAATGTTCTGGAGATTTAGCAGGTCAACAATTCATGTGGATACAAGTGCTGCCACAGGAGCAAATGGCAGCAGACTGCCTCTGAACAAAGCAGCAGAATTGTGATCATCTGGAGAGCCATCTGCTTGCCTCTCCACAGCGTCTCCTTTAGTGTAAGTGTCAATGGAGCTCACATGTATAGAGAGAGGATTCTGACCTCCCTAGGTTCTGAGCCTCACACCTCAGTGGGTCGGCCTGCCAGTAGGGGCTTTGCAGGTAAAATCTGCCTGCAGAAATAAGGTAATATGATTCTGAATGTGCTGAAACACATATTTATTAGAGAGTAATAAAACTGGTTGAGTGTTTTCAAATGGGAAATTTCAAAATCTTTAAGATGTTTAGTCATTGTCCAGCACTGGTTTCTTTCTGCCCCGCAGAGGAGCTATTTATTAGGAAAATGATTTAAGCATTTCTGGGTAATGAAGATTTTCGAATCTACTAGGTTGTTTCTTGTTGAATATTTACAGGCTGAGATACTTGGCCTGATGCTGCTACAAACTCAGTGACCAGAGAAAGAGCAATAGACATGGCTTTGGCTGCTGTATTCATGGCCTATCAGGTCCCTCCTACCCCTGCATTAAGAGAAAGTTGCTCAGCTGTGTAGTGCCAGATTTCCTCCATCTATACAAAAGCATAAATTGTTGGTACATGATGACAACAGTAATGTCATACAGTGGTGTGGATATATTATCTTGATATATACATATATATTATTTATAGGACCCTATGCGACTATATCAAGTATGGAAATTGAATAGGAAAAAATATGTGCTACTTATTAACACATATTGGGCTAAGAATAAAATCACAAAGCATGATTTTTGAAGAAAATTAATCATTCTGCTGCTATAAGAGAAAGGAATCGAGAAGATTATGGTCATCTTACAAACAAGCCTAGAATTAAAATGCCCCAAAATTCATACCACTGAACTCTAAAGCAAAGTAGCCATGCAGGTTGTCTGGTCAATGCATTCGTTATTCCACACAAATTCCTTGCATAAAGCATGAGTCCCTTCAAGGGGGCAGAGGGGCTGATAATACAATTGTTGCCCCCCTAACACCCTTCAGTCATTCCTCCTCTTCCTTCTCCTCCTCCTCAGCAGGCCTTTACTAATGAGTGTCTCTTCATCAGTCTGTCCTGCATATGCTAAGCACTTCCCTGAAATCCCACATTCAGGTGACTTTTCTTACTGATCTAAACCCTTTCCCCAAGGCAATGCCAATCACCCAATTCCAAGTTCACCTTTATGCTAATAAGGCCCAGAATCCCCAAAGTCCATTTCTTCAGTTGTCAACTTGAGCACATCCTGAAAAACTCAGAGGTACTTCACACTCCACTGTGTCCAGTGAATCCTGTCTCCACACCCCACCTCAACAATTTCCTCTTCACATAGTTCCTAATTTATTTTTCCTTCTTTTTAAATTTTTTATTGTTGTTCAAGTACAGTTATATCAATTTTACCCCCACCAATCCCCCCAACCCAGCCATCTCCGCCTCCCACCCTCGATCCTACCCCCCCTTTGGTTTTGTCCATATGTCCTTCATACATGTTCCTGAAAACCCCTTCCCCTTCCCTCCACCCATTATCCTCTCCTACCTCCCCTCTGGTTATGGTTAAACAACAACTTGCTTGAGACAAATGTCACCTCCAAATAGACACTGTCCACTTTACAGGTCTGTAGATGAAACTTCTGCTCAGATCTAAGCACATGCTTCCCCTTTTCTGCTACAAATACCATATAGAAGGACCCGATTATTCTCACTTCCCTCACCACCAACAGTGTCTTCTCTCCAGCCCATGATCTCATGATCTCCTATTTTCCTAACTGCAAATCTGTGTCACTGCTTTTTATAAATTTTAGCATTTTCTCAATAACCACAGGGAAAAAAATTAGCTCTTTCAAAAGGCCCATGTCCTCCTTCCCTCTGTTGTCTCTGGACAAACTTTGATGCAGCCCCAAGTACAGCAGGCTCATCCTGGCAGCTGGGTGTCATGTTGCCAAGATTCCTCTTTCTCTTCCATGAAGGAGGCCTATCCACTGTTTCATATCCACATAACTGAATCCTCCCCATTACTTCACAAATGACTACCTTCTCCTAGCCACATTACCTTTCAGGACACTGTTATTGGTCATGATGCAGCAGTGATGGCATCTGCCTTCTCTCCATTCTCTTTACCATCTCCTTAAAAGTAAGGATGATATTGTATTCACCTCCTATGCATTGACCCACTCACTCAGGACTAGGCAGAGGATATTAATTGAGAAGCAGGGATTTCGGCCAAATAGATGACAAAAACCTAAGAAAAACCTTGCAGTAAATCAGATGACCTAGGTTGACATCCAAAATTACCAGCTGCCGTATTGATCCCCAAAATAATTCAGCTTCTCCCAAACTCAATCGCCTCATCTGTCCAAGAAGGGAGTTCTGTTACCCAGGGTTTTTTCAGCACTTCATTCCCACAGATCCACTATTCAGTGATTCAGAGTAGAAGTTCTATGCCTACACTATTTTTAAATTTTATAATGACTGACCATATTCATTTGTGAAAAGAAACTATTGTGATCAACTCTCTCCAAATTAATTTGTAAATAATAAAATGTATCAAATTATAAAACATTAAAATTATGTGGATTAGAAGATTTGTGTGGTTATGAATACATCAACATATTTTACAAAATCTAAGAATTTCTGAAAATTAAAAACAAAGTTTGGCCCTGGCTAGGTGGTTCAGTTGGTTAGAACTTCATCCTGTGTATCAAAAGGTTGTGGATTCAGTGAGCTAGCTACTATATGTTATTAGAAAAACTAATCATATGGAAAAAGTTATGATATAACACAACATGTCCAAAAATATATTCCAGATAAATTGATGTTCTAAAAAATGGGAGAGAAAACTTTTAAATGATTAGAAGATAATAGACACATGCATGGTGCTCACTGTCTTAGACAATGGTCTAAATCCACTACAGATATTAATTCTATCAATAACCCTATAGGGAGGTAAATCCAACTATAATTTTTGCTATTAATTTACATAAAAGTTATTATGCACAGAGAGATTAACAAACTCACTGAAGGGTCACAGTTAATAAGAGACTAAATCAGGACTCAAAGTCAACCACACTATCCTCAGAGTCTGAGTCCTTGAGAACTGTGCTGCCCATCAAAGAAGGCTTACTTTGAAAAGGACTTAAAAGTACAAATAACAAAGAAGAGACATATAAATTTGACTACAATTATTTTTAAAACAATAAAGTCAACTTTATGTTTTGAAACAAATCACTGACTGGGAAAAATATTTGCCTCTGTGTAATCTGTAAATAATTATTCTAATACTACATATAAAGAGGAAAAAACAAACCACCCTATCAAAAAGTAGATATAACATATGAAACTACATTTTTAGAAAATCTAATTCAAATAGTAATAAATAAATGAAAAGGTACCCAGCTTCACTGGTAACCAGGCAAATGTAAATTAAAACAAGGAGATAACACTTGTCCATGGGATTAAAAAAATTAAGAAGTCAGTATAATGTCAAATGTTGGCAGGTATTACCTGCAACGATGGGGAATAATCAGCCAATTTGGAAAGCAATCAGGAAAAACCTCCAAAACATGAAGATTTGCTTACATTAAAAAAGTGACCTATCGACTTCCAGCCAAGATGGAGGCATAGGTGAACACACTGTGCCTCCTTGCACAACCAAAATTAAGGACAACAAAGATTTAGAGACAAGAAAACAATCAGGATAGAAGGAAGATGGAGGCATGGTAGGAGGGAGAGGATTCCACTTCCCTTGACACACAGGAGAAAAACCAGGCCCATCCACGGAACAGAGCAAACAAATAACAGTAACACAGCATATTTGAAAATAGGAGATCAAAAATTGTAGCGGACATTGAAAAATCAGTCAGTAAGGAGAGTATTTCAGAACAATAGGAGCCCAGGGATCAGCGCAGAGACCAGTGTGGCAGAGACCCTGGCCTGGTGCTTGCCAGGCCTGCCACAGGGTTCTAGGGAGGGAGCTGGGTCAACCACTGAAACAGGCTGACCAATCATAGTCACCCAGATGACTGCAGATAGCTGCGCGTGTGAACAGAGACGTCTGCATGACAATAGCCACCCATGCATAACTGCAGACAGCCGTGGGATCATAGGCACCCGTACTACTGGAGACAGCTGTGGGACCACAGTTGCCCGCGTGCGAGCGCAGGCAGGCTGCGGGACCATAGGCACATTCACGAGACGGACTCGGGATCATGGACACACATGCCACTGGAACTGGCTGTGGGTCCATAGTCGCCTGCGCAAGTCTGAAGACAGCTGTGGGAACATAGGCACCCATGCCACCATAGACGGCTGCACAGGCCAATGGAGACAGCTGCATTCGACCAGAGACCCGAGCTCACACTCATAAACTTGGGAAAGTGCACGCATCCAGGAGGCTCAGAACACATACCCAAGGCCCTGTGCAGAGAGGTGCCAGGCTAGCTCTGGGGAGAGTAGCCTAAAGATGACTGCATGATGAACACAGAGAAAAGTGATATGGTAACCCCTCGGCCATTGCAGCCAGCAAGACCAGAAAAACCAGCTAAGCAAATTTGAAAAGAGAAAGAGTTTTTGTTTGGTGTTTCTTTGTTTGTTTCTTTGTTTTGTTTCATTTTTGTTGTTGTTGTTGTTATTCTTGTGTTGGTTTGTTTCATTTTTTTTGGTTCTTTTGAGGTTTTCTTGGGTTTTTTTTTTTGTTTGCGTGTTTGTCTGTTTATATAATTGTTTTTAATTATTATTTCTTTATTATTTTATCTTCTTTTTAGCCCTCAACTCCTTTTGACTCCCTTTACTTCTTTGTTCTTTTATTCCCTCTTGCTTTCTTTCCAGTTTTATCACTTCTTCCTTCTTCTTTTTTTTCTTCTTTTTTCTTCTTTTTCCGACTTTTCCCTTTTTAAATGCCCACAAGTGAGACACACACACACACACACACACACACACACACACACACACACACAAACCCTGGACCTCTGAAAAAAATCAGAGTTGGTCCCAAAAAAGGGCATCTCAGCAGCTGAGACAGTGGAAGCTGTGTACAACAGGATACTGAAGGAGACTGAACAACTGAATCTCACAGGTATTCTACCACAAAAGTTCACACCATAAACCCAGGAAACTGGAACAGATCAATTTAAGAACCTGAGGCTAACAAGAATAGTCTCACAAACAATGGGAAGACAAAGAAACAATCCCCAAATGAAAAGAAAGAAGGAAGCCCCAGAAAGAATCCTAAATGAAACAGAGGCAACTGAAGTACCAGATATTGAGTTCAAAGCAATGGTTGTCAGGAAGCTCCATGAGCTCTCAATGAGATGCCAGAAACTACAGGGAAGCTATGATAAACTCACTGAAAACTATATCAACATGAAAAAGGGAATAGAAACTATCAACAAGGGCCAAGAGGAAATGAAGAATACAATTTCTGAACAGAAGAACACAGTAGAAGGAATGAAAAGCAGAATTAATGAAGCAGAGGATCCGATCAGTGAGTTGGAGAACAACGTAGAAAAAAATACCCAGAAAGAGCAAGAAAAGGCAAAGAGATGCAGAAAGAATGAAGAGGGATGAAGAGAAATGCAAGACAATGTGAAATGTAATAATATTCGTATAATAGGGATACTAGAAAGAGAAGAAGAGCAAGGGGTAGAAAACCTATCTGAAAAAGTAATGACGCAAAACTTACTGATTTTTGATGAGAGAAAAAGTCACACAAATCCAGGAAACACAGAGAGTCCCAATCAAGAGGAACCCAAAGAGGCCCACTTCAAGACACATTATAATTAAAATGGCAAAAATCCAAGACAAAGAGAGAATCTTAAAGGCATCAAGGGAGACAAAGGAAGTAACATACCAGGGAGTCTCAATAAGGTTAGCAGCTGATTTCTCAATATAAATACCCCAAGCTAGAAGACAATCGCAAGAAATATTCCAAGCAATGAGAACCAAAGTCCTGCAACCAAGACTATTTACCCAGCAAGGTTTTCAATCAAGATAGAAAGACAAATAAGGAACTTCCCAGACAAAAGAAGTCTAAAAGAACACACCTCTACCAAACCAATTCTACAAGAGAAACTAAAGGGGCTGCTTTAAGGAAAGGAAAGGAAAGGAAAGAAAGGAAAGGAAAGGAAAGGAAAGGAAAGGAAAGGAAAGGAAAGGAAAGGAAAGGAAAGGAAAGGAAAGGAAAGGAAAGGAAAGGAAAGGAAAGGAAAGGAAAGGGAGAGAGAGAGAGAGAGAGGGAGGGAGGGAGAGAGAGAGAGAGGGAGAAGGAGGAACACAGGTATGAAAATGGCAATGAATAAATACCTATCAATAATAACCTTAAATGTAAATAGATTAAATATTCCAATTAAAAGATATAGAATAGCTGAACAGATAAGAAAGCATAATTCACAATATGATGCCTACATGAGACCCACTCAGGACAAAATACCTACACAGACTCAAAGTGAAGAACTACAAATAAATTTACAAGCAAATGGACAGGGAAGAAAAGCCAGGGTAGCAATACTCATATCAGATTTCAATAGAATACACTTCAAAAGAAGAGCCATAAAGAGAGACCCAAAAGGTCACTTCATAATACTGAAGGGAAGAATCCAAAAAGAAGAAATAAACATCGTAAATATACATGCACCCAGTATAGGAGCACCTAAATACATCAAGAAAATCGTAGAAGTCTTTAAGAAAGATATTTACAGCAACACAATTTTTGTATGTGATTTGAACACCCCACTATCAAAAATGAACAGATCTTCCAAACAAAATATCAACAAAGATATTGTGGCATTTAACAACACTTTAGATGAGATGAACTTAACTGATTTATATAGAGCCTTCCATCCCAAAGCAGCAAAATGCACATTCTTTTGACATGCAACCGGAAAATTTTCAAAGATAGACCACATGATAGGACACAGAACAAGCCTAAACAAATTCAAGAAAATTGAAATCATACCAAGCATTTTCTCCAACAACAAGGGATAGAAACTGGAAACCAACCCCAAGAGGAAAAACCCAAAACCCTCAAAATCATGGAGATTGAATAGCATGCTATTAAACAATGAATGGGTCAATAATGACATTAGGGAGGAAATCAAAAAGTTTCTGGAAACAAACAATAATGAACTAACATTGACCCAAAACTTATGGGACACAGCAAAGGCAGTCCTCACAGGGCAGTTTATAGCCATACATGCCTACCTAAAAAAGATAGAAACATCTCAAACAAGCAACCTAACCCTACCCATACAAAAACTCAAGGATCAACAACAAACACAGACCAGAGCAAGCAGAAGGAAGGAAATAACCAAGATCACAGCAGAACTAAATGACATGGAGACTAAAAGTACAATTCTAAAGATCAAGGAATCCAGGAGCTGATTCTTTGAAAAGATAAACAAAACTGACGAGCCTTTAAGCAGACTCAGCAGGAAAAAAAAGAGAGAGTACTCAAATAAACACAATCAGAAATGAAAGAAGAGAGATTACAACTGACAACACAGAAATAGGAAAGATTGTAAGAAATTACTATGAAGAACTGTATGCTAAGAAATTTGAAAACCTAGAGGAAACGGACAAGTTTCTAGAAAAATATAATGTTCCAAAACTCAATGAAGAAGAAACAGAAAGCCTGAGCAGATCAATAACAGCTGATGAAATTAAAACAGTAATCAAAAAACTCCCAACACACAAAAGCCCTGGACCAGATGGTTTCACAGGAGAATTCTACAAAGCATTTAAGGAAGAGCTAACCCCTATCCTTCAGAGACTATTTGAAAAAATCCAAAATGATGGAAGACTCCCAAACACTTTTTATGAAGCCAGCATCATCCTAATCACAAAACCAGATAAAGACACAACACAGAAAGAAAACTTCAGGCCAATATTGCTGCTGAACATAGATGCTAAAATCCTCAAGAAAATATTAGCAAACCGCATCCAACAATATATCGAAAAGATCATACACCATGACCAAGTGGGATTCATCCCAGGGATGCAAGGATGGTTCAACATTAGCAAATTAGTAAATGTATGTAATTCATCACATAAACAAATTCAAAGACAAAAATCATATGATCATATCAATAGATGCAGAAAAAGCATTTGACAAGGCACAACACCCATTTATGATAAAAACACTCAGCAAAGTGGGAATAGAGGGAGCATTCCTCAACATAATAAAGGACATATATGAGAGACCTACAGCCAACATCATACTCAATGGGCAAAACTAAAATCTTTTCCACTAAGATCAGGAACAAGACAAGGTTGTCCACTTTCACCACTTCTGTTCAATATAGTATTGGAAGTCTTAGCCACAGTGATTAGACAAGAAAATGAAATAAAAGGCATCCAAATTGGAAAGGAGGAAACAAAACTATCATTGTTTGCAGATGACATGATAGAGTGCATAGAAAATCCTATAGACTCGGCTAAAAAGCTGCTCGACATAATAAATGAATTTGGCCAAATAGCCGGAATCAAAGTCAATATCCAGAAGTCAAAGGCATTTTTGTATACCAACAGTGAAACAGCAGAAGCAGAAATCAAGAAAAAAATCCCATTTGATATAGCAAAAAGAAAAACAAAATACCTAGGAATAAACCTAACCAAGGAGGTAAAAGACCTGTATGCAGAAAACTACACAACACTGAAGAAAGAAATCAAGGAAGACACAAACAAATGGAAACACATACCGTGTTCATGGATCAGAAGAATTAATATCATCAAAATGTCCATACTACCCAAAGCAATTTACAGATTCAATGCAATACCTATTAAAGTACCAATGCCATATTTCACAGACATTGAACAAACACTTCAAAAATTTATATGGAACCATAAACGACTTCGAATAGCTGCAGCAATCTTGAGAAAGAAGAGCAAAGTAGGAGGGATCACAATACCTGATACCAAACTGTATTACAAGGCCACTGTAATCAAAACAGCCTTGTTCTGGCATAAAAACAGGCACATGGACCAGTGGAATAGAACAGAGAGCCCAAAAATAAACACAAGTCTCTATGGTTACTTAATATTTGACAAAGGGGGCAGCAACATAAAATGCAGTAAAAATAGCCTCTTCAACAAGTGATGTTGGGGAACTGGACAGCTACCAGCAATAAAAAATGAAACTCAAAAGGGATTTCAGGAACTACTATAAAGGACACATGGAAAAAACCAAGGGAAGGGTGGAAGCAAGGGAGGGAGGTGGATTTGGCTGAGGTTGGGGGGTGGTAGGGAGAAAATGGAGACAACTGTAACTGAACAACAATAAAGTCATTTTAAAAATAAAGACAATAATAAAAATTTAAAAATAGCATAAAAAAGAAAAATGAAACTCGAGCACCAACTTACACCATACACAAAAATAAATTCAAGGTGGATAAAAGATTTAAATATAAGCCATGACACCATTAGAGTCCTAGAGGAGAACATAGGCAGGAAAATCTCAGATATTTCACATAACAACATTTTTACTGATTTCTCCCCTAAAGCAAGGGACATAAAGGAAAGAATAAACAAATGGGATCTCATCAAAATAAAAAGCTACTGCACGGCCAAAAAAAAAAAAAAAACAGTATTAAAAGAAAAAGAGAACTGACTGTGTGGGAAAACATATTTACCAATGATACCTCAGCCAAGGCTTTAATCTCCAAAATATACAAAGAACTTACAAGACTCCACTCTAAGAAGACAAGCAACCCAATTAAAAAATGGGCAAAGGATTTGAACAGACACTTCTCCAAGGAGGACATACAGAGGATCCAGAGACACATGAAAAGATGTTCGATATCTCTAGCTATCAGAGAGATGCAAATTAAAACCACAATGAGATACCACTGACACCAGTCAGAATGGCCTTCATAAACAAAGCAACAAACAAGTGTTGGAGAGGATATGGAGAAAAGGGGACCCTCGTGCACTGTTGGTGGGATTGCAGATTGGTACAACCACTATGGAAAACAGTATGGAATTGTCTAAGAAAACTAAAAATGGACATACCTTTTGACCCAGCAATTCCACTACTTGGATTATATCTTAAGAACCCTGAAACACCAATCCAAAAGAACCTATGCATCCCTATGTTTATAGCAACACAATTTACAATAGCCAAGTATTGGAAGCAACCTAGGTGCCCGTCAGTAAACAAATGGATCAAGAAACTATGGTACATTTACACAATGGAATTCTATGTAGCGGAAAGAAAGACGGAGCTGCTATTCTTAGCAACAGCATGGAGGGAACTGGAGAACATTATGCTAAGGAAAGTAAGCCAGGCAATGAAAGACAAATACCATATGATCTCCCCTTTAACAGGAATCTAATGAACAAAACAAATAAACAGGCAAAATATAACCAAAGACAATGAAATTAAGAATAGGCTGACAGTCATTATAGGGGAGAGGGAAGGGAATTTCAGGGGAAAAAGGAAGAGTTTATTGCAACAAGTATAAAAGACACATAGACAAAAACTAGGGTGGGTGGAAATGGAACTGAGGGGGCAGGATCTAGGGTGGTGGGCAGGGATGCGAGTAAAAGACAGAAAACTATACAAGAACAACAATTAAAATTTTAAAAAATCATGAATAAAAATTGAAATATAAAAAAAAATGGAAAACAACCAGTACTGATAGAAAATTGAACTGTACGGAAGTCCAACAACCACTCATTCAGACAGGTAAGAGGGGCAGAGTTGCAGCTGGAAGAAGTGGAAGTTGGTGGACCTGGACACACAGGCAGCAGTGGCTTGCAGATCCCAGGTGTGCAGGTGGCAGCTATTGGTCCCCAGTCACACAGGCGGTGGCTAGCGGACCCCGGGCACAGTGTGGCAATGGTGTAAACCCAGTGAGGCTCCGCAAGGGGGCTGGCTGACCAGGTGGTCTCACATTCATGCACAGATATTCCAGGTGAAGGTGAAGCAGAAGGGACTGGAATCCAAGAGAGATTGGAGCAAGCACCATTGTTCCCTCTTGGACCCTGCCCCCACATACAGCGTCACTATCCAGCAACTGGGCTGCCCCACTCTGGGGAACACCTAAGGCTCCACCTCTCACTATGTATCAGCCACAACTAGAGCAAAAAGAACCCAAAAATGGCTCAAATGGGAGAGCAAATCAAAGTCCCAGAGCCAATTCACCTAACCAACCAAGAGATAGCCAACCTATCTGATGCACAGTTCAAAGCCCTGGTGATCAGGATGCTCACAGAATTGGTCGATCTTGCTCATGAATTAAATGAACAAATGAAGGCTACAATAAGTGAAATGAAGGAAAATGCACAGGGAACCAATAGTGATGGGAGAAACACTGGGACTCAAATCAATGGAGTGGACCAGAAGGAAGAAACAAACAGCCAAACAGAAAAGAAGGAAGAAACAAGAATTCAAAAAAATGAGGAGAGGCTTAAGAACCTCTGGGACATCTTTAAATGCCCCAACATCTGAATTATAGGGGTACCAGAAGGGAAAGAAGAAGAGAAACAAGTGGAAAACTTATTTGAACAAATAATAAGGGAGAACTTCCCCAATCTGGCAAAGGAAATAGAATTCCAGAAAATCCAGGAAGCTCAGAGTCCCAAAGAAGTTGGACCCAAGGAGGAACATGCCAAGGCACATCATAATTACATTAGCCAAGACTAAAATGAAGGAGAGAATTCTAGAAGTGGCAAGGGATAAGGGGACAGTCACCTACAAAGGAGTTCCCATCAGACTGTCAGCTGATTTCTCAAAAGAGACCTCACAGGCAAGAAGGGGCTGGAAAGAAGTATTTGAAGTCTTGAAAGGCAAGGACCTACATCCAAGATTGCTCTATCCAGCAAAGTTTTCATTTAGAATGAAATAGCAGATAAAGTGCTTCTCAGATAAGGTCAAGTTCAAGGAGTTCATCATCACCAAGCCCTTATTATATGAAATGTTGAAGGGATTTATCTAAGAAAAAGAAGATAAAAATATGAAAGTAAAAAGACAGCAAACTCACAGTTATTAAACACCACACCTAAAATAAAAGCAAACTAAGCAAACAGCTAGAACAGGAACAGAAACACAGAAATGGAGATCATATGGAGGGTTAGCAACAGGGGAGTGGGAGGAGAAGAGAGGGGGAAAAGGTACAGAGAATAAGTAGCATAGATGGTGGGTAGAAAATAGGTGGAGTGCAAGAATAGTGTGGGAAATGTAGAAGCTAAAGAACTTATGACACATGGACATGAACTAAAGGGGAGAACATGGGTGGCAGGTGGTGTGCAGGGTGGAGGGGAATGATGGAGGAGAAATGGGACAACAGTAATAGCATAATCAATAAAATATATTTTAAAAAGTGACCTAATTTCCCTTTTCAGAGAGATAACCACTACCTAAAATAATGACACATGGACATCAATTTGCTAGACTCTGTAATACTGAAATGCTGGGATATTGTCTTTACAAATATTAATTACATAATTTTTAATAAATAATTTAAAATAAAGCATGCTTATTTTTTCAAAGATTGTATTATGAAAACCTACAGAAATTTCAAGTACTTCTAAAGTCAAATCTCAACACCAGCTGATGCAAATTATTCGTATTTTGAAAAAGTCACGTAAAAGAGGGGATGAAATCTTTTAGCAAACTTGGAGGTGGAAGAGAGTATACAAGGATAAATGGTAATGGGAAAAATACAATTAACTATTAAAAATTTTAGAAAGGAGAATGAAGACAGTGATGAAGTAGGCAGGAGCAGAGCCCAGTTCTCCCTGTGCCCAGCCGGGACACCTAGCTGGTCTTCTGAGGAACAGAGTGAACAGCCAACAGAATCCCAGCTTATATGAAGTTCAGAGATAAACAATTGCAGAGGATATTGAAAAACAGATGGTGAGGTGATTGCACTGGGATGGTAAGGTCCCTGGGATCTACGTGTGGACCAAGGCTGCTGTGGCCACTGGCTTAGCATCTGCTTCAGGATAGGGAACGAGAGTTAGATCACCAGCTCCCTCCCCTACAAGAGCAGGGAGGACAGCCCAGCAGCATTAGGAGGGACCTGGATGCTGGAAGTTGCTGGGGGGAATAGAGTTGAAGTGGGAGTCACACAGAAGTGGTCCACATCTGCTGGGACTGTTCATGCTAGCACCAGAGAAATTGAGATGGCAGGTGAAACCTGGAGAAGGGAGGAGTTGGGCCATGTTTCAATCTTGGCCCAACTCCTTGGATAGTCTCTGAACTGGTTGGAAAGTTGGTCTGTGTGAAAAGCCAAGTGCTTGTTAAGAACAGTGGGCAGCTGCTTTGTAATGAACTCTGCAGCAGAAACTGATTCACCCTAGAGTGATTTTAGCAGTGCACAACTAGAGACTGAGTGGTTGAGTGGAACTGGGCACCCATTGTCTCACACTGTATGCCCAAAGGTAGAGTGTCCTAGTGGAACCACCTGCCTGGCTTGTCTTGCACTGCGCACCCACCACTGAGTGGCTGAATGAAACAGCATGCCCAAGAATGACCCATGCAGTGAGCAGATAAATGTCTGATTTGAGCCTTGCAGCCCATGGAGGACCTGGGCCCAAGACCAAGAAACTGTGAATATTGCCACCCAAAACTGGTCCCCTCTGAAAACCATAGGAAGGGAGAAAAGTGAAGGCCAACCCCCCTCTTCCTGTATCATCTAGGAAAAGCAACAGAACTCACTGAACAGGATGAAAGTCAGCACAAGGCTTATTATTTTTTTGTTGTTTTTGGATCCTCTCTCTCTTCTTTTCCCTTTTTTTTCCTTCCTCCAAATGAGACAATAAGAAGTGGAGTTACAGCACACATTGAAAGGGTAAGCACAAGGATAAATCCAAAAACTGAGAAACAGAGACAAATGTCACTTTGCTATCCTATACAACTGGCATTTTATTCTTTATGTGTTTTTTTCATTATTTTTACCTCTATTACTTTACTAGAATTTCTTACTTTTCTTCCTTATGTTTAGTTTTCCTCATTTTATTTCTCTGTATAATTGCATTGCTTAACTAGTTTTCCTTATTCTCTCTTTTTTGTATTTTAATTTTCCTTCTTTCACTTCACCCATGTTCCAATAATACACAACTCTTGATCAGGTACTCTCTGTTCTGGTTATCCAAATCATGTATTTCTTGACATATTATTGTCCCAGTATTATTGTAAGTAATTATGGTTCCATACAATCATATATAATACACAGCAACCCTCCCTGATCTTAGCCCACTTCATTTTAATCCTGATGTTATTATTGCTGTGGTTAACTTTATTCTCTCGCACACTACCCCTACTTTCTATCTTTTCCTCTCACTATATCTCATCACCTAACCTTGCACAAGTTCTCTGTTTTCTGGATGCAGATCACAATCATCTTCCCCTCTAACAAGAGTCTTATCTCTCTTTCACATTTTATAAAAAGTGGCTAGTTTGGTCAAATATCACAGTTAACACTATGCTTATCCAAAGAATCTCCTGTCTCTTCTCTACTTGCTGGTACTTTAAATTCCATAAAATACTCACCTGCTGTCTTAATCCATATTGCCTACTCCCTGCCACTGATCACATATAAGAATAGGTAGGAGTTTCAAACATCAGTATACTTGCTGGAGGAGAAATACCACCAACAAGGGAACCAACAAAAGGCAAAATCCCAAGTACAACAAGAGAGCCCACACAAAGAGAAGAAAGGGCAAACCTAGAGCATCCAGACAAGGAGAAGAAAGAGATCACAGCACTGAACCACATAGAATTCCTACCATAAAAGTTCACCCTACAAAGACAGCTAGCAATGCAAAATGTCAAGAAGTGCAGAAACAAACAAATAGTCATATAAAATGGGGAGACAAAAAAGGGGCATGAAATCAAAAGGAATGGAAGACTCCCCACTAAAAGAGCTAAATGCAATGGAGGTAACCACACTATCAGATATAGAATTCAAAGTAATGCTTATAAAGATGTTTAAGGAACTCACAGACAACTATAAGGAACTGAGTGAGAACTACATCAGCATGAAAAAGGAAATAGAAACTATAAAAAAAACAGGAAGAAAAGAAGAATAAAATCTCAGAAATTAAAAAACACATTAGAAGGAATTACAAGAATGCTGGGTGAACCAGAGGATTGAATCAGGAAGCCTGAGGACAAGGTAGAAAAAACACCCAGATAGAGCAAGAAAAGAAAAAGAGACTTGGAAAGAATGAACAGGTGGTAAAGGAGCTGCAAGACAAAATGAAATGCAATAATATTCATATAATAGGGATACCAAAAGAAAAAGATGAAGAGGGGGAGATAGAAAACCTGTTTGAAAAAGGAATGTTGGAAAACATCCCTAACTTGATGAGAGATAAAGTCACACAAATCCAAAAAACAAGAGAGTCCCATTCAAGATGAAACCAAAGAGGCCCACTTCAAGACATATCATAATTAAAACGGCAAAATTCCAAGACAAAGAGAGAATCTTAAAGACAGCAAAGAAGAAACAGGAAGTAACATACAAGGGATAAGGCTAGCGGCTGATTCTCAATAAGGCTAGCAGCTGATTCTCATGGAATGCTCCAAACCAGAAGAGAATGGCAAGAATTATCTCAAGTAATTAAAACCACAAGCCTGCGACCAAGACTACTTTCTCAAGCAAGGCTCTCAATTAAAATGGAAAGCCAAAGAAGGAGCTTCCCAGATAATAGAAGCCTCAAAAAATATACCTCCTCCAAACCAGCTCTGCAAAAGATGCTAAAGAGTTTGCTTTAAGAAAAGTAAAAGAGTGACAGAGAGAGGAATGCAGGTATAAAAAAAAGGGCAATAAATAATTACCTATAGATAATAACCTTAAATGAAAATGGATTAATGCTCCAATCAAAAAAACATAGAATAGCTGAATGGATAAGAAAGCATGACCCACACATATGCTGCCCACAAGATCCCCACCTTAAGACAAAAGACCTACACAGACTGAAAGTGAAGGGCTGCAAACAAATATTCCAAGCAAACAGACAGGGGATAAAAAAGGCTGGGGTAGCAATACTCATATCAGACAAAATAGACATAAAAAAAAAATGGCTGTAACAAGAGACCCAGAAAGTCACTTCATAATACTCAAGGGAAAAATTCATCAAGAAGGTATAAACATTGTAAATATATATGCACCCAACACCCAAATACATAAAGAAAATCTCTGAGGACTTCAAGAAAGATATTGACAGCAACACAATTATAGTAGCGGATTTTATCACCCCACTGTAAAAAATGGGAAGTTCTTCCAACCAAAATATCAACGAAGATATTGAAGCATTGAATAATATCCTACATCAAATGAACTTAACTCATATATAGAGAGCCTTCCATCCCAAACAAGCAAAATGCACATTCTTTTGAAATGCACATGGAACATTTTCACACAGAGACCACATGATAGGACACAAAACAAGCCTCAACAAATTCAAGAAATTTGAAATCATATCAAGCATTATCTCTGACCGAAAGAGGCTGAAACTAGAAATCAACCTCAAGGAAAAAACTCAAATACATTCAAATCCATGGAGATTAAATAGCATGCTATTAAAGAATGAATGAGTCAAAATGAGATCAAAGAGGAAAACAATGTTTCTGGAAACAAATGTAATGAACTCACAACAACCCAATGTATGGGACAGAGTAAAGGCAGTCCTGAGAGGGGAGTTCACAGCAATACAGGCCTACCTAAAAAAAAAAGAAAGAAAAAAAAGAAAAGAAAAGAAAGAGAAAGAGAAACATTTCGAATAAACAACTTAACCCCACACCTACAAGAACTCGAGGAACAACAACAAAGACAGTCCAGAGCAAGTAGAAGGAAGGAAATAACCAAGATCAGAGCAGAATTAAATGACATAGAGACTAAAAGCACAATTCTAAGGATCAATAAATCCCAGAGATGCTTCTTTGAAAACATAAACAAAATTGACAAACCTTTAAGCAGACTCATTAAGAAAAAAAGATAGAGGACCCAAATAAATACAATCAGAAATGAAAAAGGAGAGACTACAACTGATATACACAGAAATACAAAGGATTGTAACAAATTACCATGAAGAATTATATGCCAAGAAATTTGAAAACCTAGAAGAAATTGACAAGTTTCTAGGAAAAAAGTAATCTTCTGAAACTGAATAAAGAAGCAGAAAACCTGAACAGACCAATAACAGCTGATGAAATTGAAGCCGTAATCAAAAATCTCCCAACACACAAAAGCCCTGGACCAGATGGTGTCACAGGAGAATTCTACAAAGCATTTAAGGAGGAGCTAATGGGGCTTGGCCCCACCCACAGAGTCCCCCCACATCCACCAAGGATGACAATAAGTCTACCAAGACATAATCTTATTGGAGAGGAAAGGTGGCCAATCTCTTGAAGGAGAAGGGCCAAGAGCTTGTTCCTCAATGGGCTTTCATTGGGTTCAATTTGCACAGGAACACAGGTAAAGCTCATCAATCATTGTCAGGAAGTAAGTATTAAACAATTGATAACATACAAAGAACTCTAAGGACTTATTCTGAGTCAGAGTCAGATAGCTAAAGGACCAGAAAATGTTGGGGAAACAAACTCATTCTATGCTTGGACCCTTATCATTTAAATTGAAGGTATTAGCAAAACAGATTTCACAGGATTTTATGCATTCTTTCTTAGGCCTGATTGCCCTTGGGAACCTGCCCTTTCCAGCACAGGGCTGCACCCACCTGTGGCTTTGTTCCAGGCTTAAGTCCGGAAGGGAAGTAAGGCAACCAAGAGATTAGGAGACTTATCACAGACAAAATGAGGATTCAGGCTATGTGGAACCAGAGGGGTGAGGGTATATTACCCCCTTTTTCTGTAGCCCCCCAAGTTCTTCCCTGAGGGCCCTTTGTGACCATGCCTGTCTTAGGTTATCCCACCATTGAGGAATCTTACCCATCTTTGGCTAGCTAGTTTTCTGCCTGGGCCCAAGCAGGGTGAAGTAAAATGGGGCAGAGGCAGTGCCCCTACCAGGATGATAAGTTTTGTCTCCTTATTACCTTACAGTGCCAAGGTCTCTTTACTCAGTCTTAGCTATGGGGGGGTTAGAGTTTCTGAAACCAGGTGGGGCAGTTCCCAAAGAGCTAACCCCTATCATTCATAGACTATTACAAAAAATCCAAGAAGTGGAAAGACTCCCAAACTCTTTTTATAAAGCCAGCATCATCCTAATCCCAAAACCAGATAAAGATACAACAAAGAAAAAAAAGTTCAGTTCAATATCGCTGATGATCATAGACTGTAAAATCCTCAACAAAATATTGGCAAACCACATCCAACAATACATTAAAAATATCTTACAGCACAGCCAAGTGGGATTCATCATAGGGATGCAAGGATGGTACAATATTCGCAAACCAATAAATGTAATACATCACATAAACAAAAGTAAAGACAAAAATCACATGGTTATATCAATAGATGCAGAAAAAGCATTTGATAAGGTACAACACCCATTTATGATACAAATGATCAACAAAGTGAGAGTAGAGGGAGAATTCCTCAACCTAATAAAGGCCATATATGAGAGATCTACAGCCAACATCATACTCAATGGGCAAAAATGAAAAATTCTCTCACTAAGGTCAGGAATAAGACAAGGTTATCCACTTTCACCACTATTAATCAACATAGTATTGGAAGTCCTAGGCACAGAAATCTGACAAGAAAAGGAAATAAAAGGTATCCAAATTGGAAAAGCAGAAACAAACTGTCATTGTTTGAAGATGACATGAGCGTATATATAGAAACTCCTAGCCTCCACCAAAAAAGTTGCTGGTCCTAATAAATGAATTTGGCAAAACAGCAGCATACAAAGTCAATATTCAGAAATTAAAAGCATTTTTGTACACCAATGATGAAATATCAGAAACATAAATGAGAAAAAAATCCCAATCGGTATAGCAATAAAAAAAATAAAATACCTAGGAATAAACCTAACCAGGCAAGTAAAACACCTATACTCAGAAAACTACCCAACACTGAAGAAAGAAATTAAGGAAGACACAAACAGATGGAAACATATTGTGTGTTAATGTACTGTAAGAATTAACATTATTAAAATGTCCATTCTACTCAAAGCAATTTATGGATTTATTGGAATACTTGTTAAAGTACCAATGGCATATTTCTCAGATATAGAACAAACATTTCAAAAAATTGTATGGAACCATAAGGACCCTGAATAGCTTCAACAATTTTCAGGAAAAAAGAGCAAAGCAGGAGGGATCACAGTGCCTAATACCAAATTACATTACAAGGCCACTGTAATCAAAACAGCCTGATGCAGGCATAAAAACAGACACATGGACCACTAGAATAGAACAGAGAGCCTAGAAATAAACCCAAGTCTCTAGGGTCAATTAATATTCAACAAAAGGGGCAGCAGCATAAAATGGAGTAAACATAGCCTCTTCAAACAATGGTATTGGGAGAGCTGGAAATCTGCAAGCAAAAAATGAAACTCAAGCACCAAATTACACCATACACAAAAAAAATTCAAGGAGGACAAAAGAATTAAATATAAGTTGTGATACCATAAAAGTCCTAGAGGAAAAGATAGGCAGGAAAATCTCAGATATTTGATGAAGCAATATTTTCACTGATATATTCCCTAGAGCAAGGGACATAATTAAAGAATAAATAAATAGGATCTCATCAAAATGAAAGTTTCTGCATGGCTAAAGAAAACATCATTAAAATGAAAAGAGAATCAACCCCATTGGAAAATATATTTGCCAATGATACCTCAGACAAGGGTTTAACCTCCAAAATATATAAAGAACTCACATGACTCCACTCAAAGAAGACAAACAATCCAATTAAAAAAAATGGGCATGTTGATGGGATGGCAGACTGGTGCAACCACTACGGAAAACAGTATGGAATTTTCTTTCGTTTTTTTTTTAAACATTTATATCTTTATTGTAGTTAATGCCATTATTTTATATTTTGCCTTCCATTAAGATCAGTTTCTTGAGATTACTAACCCCTCTCCCTTTTTTTAATTTTTATTTTAATTGTTGATCTTGTACAGTTTTCTGTCTTTTATTCTCACCCCAACCCACCACCCCATCCCTCACCACCTTCCTCCCATTTCCACCCCACCATAGTTTTTGTCCATGTGACCTTTATACTTGTTCTTGTAAACCCTTCCCCTTTCCCCCTGAAATTCCCTCCCCTCTCCCCTCTGGTGACTTTCAGCCTGTTCTCAATTTCTATGTCTTTGGCTATATTATGCTTGTTTGTTTGTTTTGTTGATTAGCTTCCTGTTAAAGGTGAGAACATATGGTATTTGTCTTTCATTGCCTGGCTAATTTCGCTTAGCATGATGCTCTCAAGTTCCATCCATGCTGTTGCATAGGGTATGAGCTCCTTCTTTCTTTCTGCTGCATAGAATTCCATTGTGTAAATGTACCACAGTTTTTTGATCCATTCATTTACTGATGGGCATCTAGGTTGCTTCCAACACTTGGCTATTGTAAATTGTGCTGCTATAAACATAGGGGTGCATAGGTTCTTTTGGATTGGTGTTTCAGTGCACTGCTGGTGGGAGTGCAGACTGGTACAACCACTATGGAAAACAGTATGGAATTTTTTTAAAAAACTAAAAATGGATATACCTTTTGACCCAGCAATTCCACTGGTAGAACTATATCCTAAGAACAGTATGGAATTTTCTAAGAAAACTAAAACTGGATGTACCTTTTGACCCAGCAATTCCACTGCTTGGGTTATATCCTAATAACCCTGAAACACCAATCCAAAAGAACCTATGCACCCCTATGTTCATAGCAGCACGATTTACAATAGCCAAGTGCTGGAAGCAACCTAGGTGCCCATCAGTCAATGAATGGATCAAAAAACTGTGATGCATTTACACAATGAAATTCTATGCAGCAGAAAGAAAGAAGGAGCTCCTACTCTTTGCAACAGCATGTTTGGAATTGAAGAGCATCATGCTAAGCAAAATAAGCCAGGCAGTGAAAGAAAAATACCATATGATCTCACCTTTAACAGGAACCTAATCAACAAAACAAACAAACAAGCATAATATAAACAAAGACACTGAATTTGAGAACAGTCTGACAGTGACCAGAGGGGAGAGGGGAGGGAATTTCAGGGGAAAAGGGAAACAGTTTAGGGCAACAAGTATAAAGGTCACATGGACAAAAACTATGGGGGGTGGAAATGGGAGGGAGGTGGGGAGGACTGGGGCAGTAGGCTGGGTGGGAAGTAAAAGACAGAAAACTGTACAATATCAACAATTAAAAAATACTGATAAAAATAAGTAAAAAAATAAAAAGAATGGGCAAAGGAGTTGAACAAACAAACGCTTCTCCAAGGAGGATATACAGAGGGTCCAGAGACATGAAAAGATGCTCAGTATTGCTACCTATCAGAGAGATGCAAATTCAAACCACAATGAGATATCACTTCACACAGGTCAGAATGGCCACCATAAACAAAGCAACAAACAACCAGTGTTGGAGAGGATGCAGAGTAAAGGGAACCCTAGTGCACTGTTGGTGGGATTACACACTGGTACAGCTGCTATGAAAAACAGTATGGGATTTCCTCAGAAAACTAAAAATGGAAGTGTCTTTTGACCAAACAATTCCACTGCTAGGATTATATCCTAAGAACCCAGAAAAACCTATGCATCCCAATGTTCATAGCAGCACAATTTACAATAGTCAAGTGTTTGAAGCAACCTAAGTACCCATCAATAAATGAATGGATCAAAAACTATGGGACATTTACACAATGACATTCTATGCAGCAGAAAGAAAGGAGCTCTTACCCTTTGTGACAGCATGGATGGAACTAGAGCGCATTATGCTACGTGAAATAATCCAGGCAATGAAGGACAAATGCCATATGATCTCACCTTTAACTGGAACCTAATCAACAAAACAAACAAGTAAGCAAAATATAACCAAAGACATTGAAATTGAGAACAGACTGACAGTGACCAGAGGGGAGCGGGAAGGGGATAATAGGTGAAAAAAGTGAATGGTTTATAGGAACAATTATAAAGGACACATGGACAATAACAAGGGGGGTGGAAACAGAAGAGGGAGGTGGGAAGGAGTGGGGTGGAGGGGAGGGGTGAGGGGAAGGGCAGAAAACTGTACTTAAACAACAATTTTTAAAATGTTAAAAAAGTATTTAACTTTTGAAAAAAACTAATGACTTAAAATATTAGATAGCTGTATTATACAATTTAAAAAATTACTTTATGGGTAAGTGTTTTGTGTTAATGTTCCCTTTAAAAAATATTTTTAAATATTAAAAATCCATATCAGGTAAAAATGAAAATATATTTAAATCTATCAAAAAGGAGTGTTATTAAATTACATTTTAAGCTACAGAAAAAATGTTTAAAAAATTTAACTTTTGAAAAAAACTAATGACTTAATACATTAAATAGCTGTAGTATTATACAATTTGAAAAATAACTTTTTGGGTAAGTGTTTTATGTTAATGTTCCCTTTTTACAATATTTTTAAATATTAAAAATCTGTATCAGGTGAAAAACAAAAATATATTTAAGTCTATCAGAAAGGATTGTTATTAAATTACATTTTAATCTATAGAAAACAATCTGTGTAACTTGAGGAGAAACACATATCCACTAGCACCTTGATAAATTGCAGGTGTTTCTGCTATTTTTTCTCATCCTTTAGAATGAGCATAAAGTACTAGATAAGATAATTTAATTAAAACAAGTATAAAACAGTGTTGTGGGTAAAAGACTAGCAACATTGTTTTTACTTCCTAGTGCACTCAGCTTCAGGTCTTAACTGTCTATCTTCATATTACAAAATAACTCTTTCTGTGTGTCACTTGATCCCTGAAACAGACATTAGAAAAGAAAGGTAAATTTATTTTTCTCTCCTATTTTTTAAAAATTCTATTATTCATATATTCTAACATACATACCATGTGTCATTAACTCACCAACTGAACCATTATTACAACCTTAAAACCAAAGACTTGTACATCATTTTATGAACATCAATTTTTGACTCATTAATTTGCGAAAAACAGGAATGTTATTTATTTGACAGTTATGGTTGCCCAAATAACTCAAATGCACATCTGCAGTGGACCCTAAGGCTGTTCCCTTGGCTGTGTAGCACCCAAACCACCTCCAAGTTTCTGATTTGAACATCACTTCATCTTGTCCTCATTCAGGCAATGCATTAGCCTAGGAAAGGAGCAGTTCCATAGACCATCACAGAGCTCAGAGCTTGCTCACGTGACACAGAAACATCATTCCAAGTTGGGCCCTCACGCCCAGCTCAGTCTGTCTTCATACCAGCATGGGAAATACTTTATAATTCAGAAATGTCACAGTGAGTTGCTATGCCCCCTTGTGATTACACACCACTAGTCAATGCTTACCACCTGATCACATTGTGCATATACAAATATGTAGCCCTCCATGAATTTCAATTATTAGATAAATGGTAATTGAGTGATCACACTCTGGCCTCTGGCCTACACACATATGCACACACATGCACACCAGACACACATGCACACATACACACACACATAAAAACATTTATGGGGCCTCAGGTGACTGTGGGAGGACTAAAGCAAGTCCTGATGAATGATGGACATAAGTGATCTAATTTAGGGAAAAAGCAAATTTTATAGGTAACAGAGGCTCAAAGAAATGAATGACTTTCCAAACATATATGCTCCCCATCCTCAATGCCTATGTCATTCTTCCATGAGTTAAATACATATGGCAAATTCTGACTTCTCATCCCATTCTGTATTAGAATTCTGAATGTGGAGTTGTCTAAACAGGGCCTTCCTTATAGTTATTCTGGTTTTAGGTGAAATGGAGGAAGGGAAGAAGCCTCACATCCATCAATCATATAAATAATTGGAAGTGGCACAAACGCATGTCAATTATTGCAGCACTCATAGCAGCCAGTAATGTATCACAAGAATGTCCAAATTCACACTGCATTCAAACTGTCTTTATATTTTTTCTTCTCTCTAAATGTTTCATCTTTATATGATTCTCTGTCCCAGAACCAGAAACCAGAGAAAAAAACACAAGTGAGAAGAAATGGTAAAAGCCAGCTGAATTTGGTTTCGTTTCATATTCTCTCTCATTTTTTTCTTTTTTAAAGTATATTTTATTGACAATGCTATTATAGTTGTCCCATATTTTCTCCCCTTTATTCCCCTCCACCCTGCACCCCCCTCCCAACAGCATCTCTACCCCTTTAGTTCAGGTCCATGGGTCTTAATTGTAAGTTCTTTGGCTTCTCCATTTCCTGTACTATTCTTAAACTCTCCCTGTCTATTTTGAACCTACCATTTATGCTTCATGTTCCCTGTACCTTTTCCCCCATTGTGCCCCCTCCACCACCTCCCCATGGATAACCCTCCATGTGATCTCCATTTCTGCGATTCTGTTAATGTTCTAGATGTTTGCTTAGTTTGCTTTAGTTTTTGTTTTTAGGTTCAGCAGTTGATAGTTGTGAGTTTGTTTTCATTTTACTGTTCATATTTTTGATCTACTTGTTTTTTGTTTTTTTTTGGTAAGTCCCTTAAATATTTCATATAATAAGGTCTTGGTGATAAAGAACTCCTTTAACTTGACCTTATCTGGAAAGCACTGTATCTGTCTTCCTATTCTAAATGATAGCTTTGCTAGATACAGTAACCTTGGATGTAGGTCTTTGCCTTTCAGGACTTTGAATACTTCTTTCCAGCCCCTTCTTGCCTATAAGTTTTCTTTTGAGAAATCAGCTGATAGTCTTATGGGAACTCTTTTGTAGGTAACTGTCTCCTCTTCTCTTGCTGTTTTTAAGATTCTCTCCTTATCTTTCATATTGAGTAATGTAATTATGATGTGTCTTTTGCGCGTGCTTCCTTGGGTCCAAATTCTTTGGGACTCTCTGAGCTTCCTGGACTTCCTGGGAGTCTATTTATTTTGCCAGAGTGGAAAAGTTCTCCATTATTTTTCCAAATAAGTTTGTAATTTCTTGCTCTTCCTCTTCTCCTTCTGGAACTCCTGATTCAGATGTTGGAATGTTTAAAGTTGTCCGGGACATTCCTAAGCTTTTCCTCATTTTTTTCATGTTTCTTGTTCCTTTTATTCTGTTCTGGTTGAATATTTCTTTCTTCCTTCTGCTGCGAACCATTGATTTGAGTTCTGGTTTCCTTCTCTTCACTGTTGTTTCCCTATACATTTTCTTTATTTCACTTTGTATAGCCTGTACTTTTTACTCTATTTTTCAACCATACTCAACCATTTCTGTGAACATCCTGATTATCAGTGTTTTGAACTATGCATCTGATAAGTTGGCTCTCTCTTCATTGCTTAGCTCTACTTTTGGAGTTTTAATCTGTTCTTTCATTTGGGCTATATCTCTTTGCCTGGGTGCAGCTGTTACACTGTAAGGGGTAGAGGCTTATGTGTTCGCCAGGGAGGGGAACTCACTTAGCTGAGTTTTGGATCTCTATGTGGGAAAGGGGTCAGAGAGGGAATGACACTTGCTCCACTCCCAGCCCTCTTTCAATCACTTCCTAGCTACCCACAAGCAAATTTGGCCCTTCTGGTACTGATTCCGGGTGGGTGGGTCTGTGCATATTCTAGGACCATGTGGATCTCTTCCACAAACTCTCCTGTGAGGCTGCGAGTTTTTCTCACCACCACAACCCCCACAAGATTTTACAGCCAGAGGTTTTGAGCCTTTCTTTTCCCATTCTGGAATTCTAGTTTGCACAATCTGCCCCAGTCTCCAGCTGTTCCTTCCAGCTTATCCACAAGCAAATGTAGGACTGCCTAGTCCTCCAGCTGCCTTGCAGTGCCTCCCTATGCCTTGGCTGCTGGCATGTGCACCTCCTACCAGTCTGAATGAATGTTTCTTCTTTAACTCCTTGGTTGTCAGACTTCCATATGTTTCAATTTTCTATCAGTTTTGGTAGTTTTTGTTTTTAAGCTTATTGTGGTCCTTCTTTTGGTTGCGCAACAAGGCAAAGTGTATCTACTTTTACCTCCATCTTGACCAGAAGTCCTCTATTTTTTCTTTTTCCTTTCTTGTATTGTTGTTCAAGTACAGTTGTCTCCATTTTCTTGCCACCAATTCCCCCTGCCCCACTCATCCACACCTCCAACCTTCAACCCTTTGCCCCTCTGGCTTTGTCCACATATCCTTTATACATGCTCCTTGATGACACTTCCATTTATTTCCTCTGTTATCCTCCTCTCTTCTCCTCTCCACTCTGGTTACTGTCAGTTTGTTCTTTATTTCAATGTCTCTGGTTATATTTTGCTTGCTTGTTTCTTTTGTTGATTAGGTTCCACTTATAGGTGGGATCATGTGGTATTTGTCTTTCACCAATATTCCCTAGAGCACCAGAGCCCCAAAAGGGAGTACATTGTCTTTTAGACACAAATTTATTAAGCAAAGTTTAAACCAAAATGTTATCATTCAGTACTGAGGTTAATATTTTGTTCAGAGATAATGATAAAGCTACATTTCCAGACTCCAACAAAATTTGTAGAATAATGCCACAATTTAGCTGATTTGGGCACTGGGCCTTACGCTGTGCTTGGGACTCAACTGTAGAAACTCATAATGTAACAAAGACTGGAGTAAAGTTAAAGTTATTTATCAAGGAAAAGCAATTACTTGTCCAAGGTTTGTTTTCTTATTTTTCCACTTTTTGAAAAGTGAGATCAGGAGTTGAATTCTGGGAAAGGAAAAATGGTGAAGGAGTGAATGGAAGTCACACTGACCTCCCAAGACCAATCTGGAATTACAACTCAATTGTGGAGAAACAACTGAGAAACAGCCAGAGAGAAGCATATAACTTCTGACAGACAGAAAAACCAGCTTCAGCATCACCTGTGTGGTAAGGAGTATGGTAGAGACTTGAGAAGGATGTCTGTATGTCCACAGGCAGCAGCACAGGCTCGATAATTAAGTGGCCAATTAGATCCCCCAGAGAAGAGTGGGGTCTAAACTCTAAGATAGGATCTCCAGCCTAGAACACCAGGCTCAAAAATTACACAAATAGCAACCAGTGGTGAAAATTGGCAGGGCTGCTCTCTTCCAGAGACAGACAGCTGGAGATGCAAGGGTCATGTAAAGGGCCAACACAAAAATTTTCATTTGCAGCCACTTACCTGGGGCTCTGGCAAAACTAGGAGCAGAATGGGCTGGAGAAAACTGAGGAGAGACCAGGGATGGAATCACTGGGGAGAGAACTAAGAGAGTAGCCACTGGGATCCCAGTGCAGAGTCATCCCCCATACACAGCAACCATCCTGCTCAGGCAGACCATTCCTCTCTGAGTGGCAGTAATGTGAGGGGAAGCAATAGCCCCTACACAAGGGGGGTCTAAGCTCTTGCCAGTTGCTGCTTAATCCTGATTGCTACATCATAGTGACCAGATAAACAATGAAAGGAGTTAGCCAGAGACAATAGATCACTAGAAAAGGTGGGGCAGGGTGGACTAGAGGTACTTAGGAGAGACTGGGGTTGGAGTCCTTGGGGAGAAAATGAAAAAGGAGCCACTGGAAGCCAGTACTCCCCTATATGCAGCAACCATCCTGCTAGGCAGACCAATCCCCTACCACCACCAGCAGCCTGAGGGGAAAGAATAGCACCCACCCAAGAAGGGATTCTTACCCACCCTATGGTGCTTAAGCCTGACTGCTAAGTACAGAGTGACCAGATCAAAAATTGAAGAAGACAGCCAGGGACAGCACATCACTGCAAGTATTGAACAGTCTGCCTAAGGGCAGATGGGTTCAACATTTGACATCACCAGAGGCAGATCCAGAAAGGAAAAAAAAAAAAACAGATTGATTCCTTGCAAGTCCACAGAGCACAGATCTCAACCAGAGCTGAACAGTGAGAAAAGTGCACTAATCTCTGAGTCAGTGGCCGAGTTTCAATTAGTGCCGGCTACTCAGGTTCAGGTGATCAAAGAACAGTTCTGGGGAAGTGCATTACTCTCCAGAAACCACACCTAAGAAGAGGAATTTGAACAGGCAAAAGCAGCACTGGAGCCTTCCTTCAAGCTTGTTTCTAAGAAAAAGGAATATTTTACTCTCTGGAGGTTACCAAGCGTGAATTTTTGTTGTGCTGAATGAAGTATCAGCATAAATTTGGACTCGTACTGAAAAAGAACAGGCGGGAGCTGTGAACATGAGGATACCTGCTGGAAGATGAAACCAACCAACAGATAACAACAGAAGAAGTTGAAGGAAGGAATGGAAGCTAAGGGATCTTCACCCAAGACCAATCTGGAAATACAACTAAATGGTGAAGAAATAATTCAAACGAACTGAATAAGAGCAAGCTAGAATGCTAAAAACCTTGTGCATATGGAAGAACCAGCTTCAACACAACCTGCCCACACCTGTACAACAGAATACAAAATGTGGTAGACAGAGTAAGACTAGGTTAACCAGCTGGAGGGAAGAACCCAACAAAGAAAGGCCCAATGACAATCAAAACACAAAGACATACAGAAAGCCAACATAAATGAAAACCCAAGACCATCGAGCTCAAATCAAAGAGATTGCACCACTGAAACTCACAGGTCTTCTACCATAGAAATTCACATCATAAACCCAGGGAGTCAGAACTATCACTTTAAAAAGCAGATGCAAACAAGAAGAGTCTCACAAAAAAAATGGGAAGACAAAGAAACAATCCCCAAATGAAAGAAAAGAAGGAAGTCTCAGAATGAATGTTAAATGAAACGGAGGCAAGTAAGCTATTAGATAATGAGTTCAAAGTAATGGTTAGAAGGAACCTCAATGAACTCATGGAGAATTATCAAAAACTACAGGGAACTACAAGGAACTCACTGCATACTATATCAACATGAAAAAGGAAATACATACTATCAACAAGGGCCAGTAGGGAATGAAGAATACAATTTCTGAACTGAAGAACACAATACAAGGAATCAAAAGCAGGCTCAATGAAGCACAGGATTGGATCGGCAAACTGGAGAACAAGGTAGGAAAAACACCCAGAAAGAGCAAGAACAGTAAACAACGTTGTGAAAGAATGAAGAGTAGTTAATGAAAATGCAGGAAAACATGGAACAAAATAATATTGGCATAATAGGGATACCGGAAGAAGAAGAGCAAGGGATACATAACCTGTTGGAAAAAGTAGTGATGGAAAGCTTCCCAAAAATTTTAAAAATATTTATTTTAATTGTTGATCTTGTACAGTTTTATGTCTTTTACTCCCACCCTAGCCCACCACCCCTGCCCACCCCAACTCCCTCCTATTTCCACCCCCCATAGTTTTTGTCCATGTGTCCTTTATACATCTTCCTGTAAACCCTTCCCCTTTTCCCCTGAAATTCCCTCCCCTCTCCCCTCTGGTGACTGTCAGCCTGTTCTCAATTTCAGTGTCTTTGGTTATATTTTGCTTGTTTGTTTGTTTTGTTGATTAGGTTCCTGATCAAGGTGAGATCATATGGTATTTGTCTTTCACTGCCTGGCTTATTTTGGTTAGCATGATGCTCTCCAGTTCCAACCATGCTGTTGCAAAGGATAGGATCTCCTTCTTTCTTTCTGCTGCATAGAATTCATTGTGTAAATGTATCACAGATTTTTGATCCATTCATTTACTGATGGGCACCTAGGTTGTTTCCAACACTTGGCTATTGTAAATTGTGCTGCTATAAACATAGAGGTGCATAGGTTCTTTTGGATTGGTGTTTCAGGGTTCTTACAATATAGTCCTAGCAGTGGATTTGCTGAGTCAAAAGGTATATCCATTTTTTTTTGTTGTTTTTTTTTTTAGAAAATTCCATACTGTTTTCCATAGTGGTTTAACCAGTCTGCAATCCCACCAACAGTGCACTAGGGTCCCCTTTTCTCCACAACCTCTCCAAACACTTACTGTCTGTTGCTTTGTTATGAGGGCCATTCTGGTGTCAAGTGGTATCTCATTGTGGTTGTAATTTGCATCTCTCTGATAGCTAGCGATATCAAGAATCTTCTCATGTGTCTCTGGATCCTCTGTATGTCTTCCTTGGAGAAGTGTCTGCTCAAGTCCTTTGCCCATTTTTTAATTGGGTTGCTTGTCTTTTTAGACTGGAGTCATTTTAAGTTCTTTGTATATTTTGGAGAGTGAACCCTTGTCTGAGGTATCATTAGTAAATATGTTTTCCCACACAGTTGGTTCTCTTTTTATTCTAATACTGTTTTCTTTGGCTGTGCAGAAGCTTTTTATTTTGATGAGATTCCATTTGTTTATTCTTTCCTTTACGTCCCTTGCTTTAGGGAACATATCAGTAAAAATGTTGCTGCATGGAATATCTGAGCTTTTTCTGCCTATGTTCTCCTCTAGGACGTTAATGGTGTCACAGCATATATTTAAATCTTTTATCCACCTTGAATTTATTTTTGTGTATGGTGTAAGTTGATGCTCAAGTTTCATTTTCTTGCACGTAGCTGTCCAGTTCTCCCAACACCACTTCTTGCAGAGGCTAATTTTACTCCATTTTATGTTGGTGCCACCTTTGTCCAATATTAATTGACTGTAGACACGGGTTTATTTCTGGGCTCCCTGTTGTATTCCACTCGTCCACGTGCCTGTTTTTATGCCAGTACCAGACTGTTTTGATTACAGTTTGGTAAAAGGCATTGTGATCCCTCCTACTTTGCTCTTTTTTCTCAAGATTTATGGATGTATTCTAGGGCGTTCATTGTTCCACATAAAATTTTGAAGTGGTTGTTCTATGTCTGTGAAATATGCCATTGGTACTTTAATAGGTATTGCATTGAATCTGTAAATTGCTTTGGGAAGTATGGACATTTTGATGATGTTAATTCTTCCGATCCATGAACACGGTATGTGTTTCCATTTGTTTGTGTGTTCCTTGATTTCTTTCTTCACTGTTGTGTAGCTTTCTGCATACAGGTCTTTTACATCCTTGGTTAGGTTTATTCCTAGGTATTTTCTTTTTCTTTTTGCTATATTGAATGGGATTTTTTCTTGATTTCTGATTCTGCTGTTTCATTGTTGGTATACAAAAAAAGTCTTTGATTTTTGGATATTGACATTGTATCTGGCTGTTTGGCCAAATTCATTTATTAGGTAAAGCAGATATTTGGCAGAGTCTATAGGATTTTCTATGTACACTATCATGTCACCTGCAAACAATGACAGTTTTGTTTTCTCCTTTCTGAGTTGGATGCCTTTTCTTTCCTTTTCTTGTCTAATCGCTATGGCTAAGACTTCCAATACTATATTGAATAGAAGTGGTGAAAGTGGGAAACCTTGTCTTGTTCCTGATCTTAGTGGAAAAGATTTTAGTTTTTGCCCCTTGAGTATGATGTTGGCTGTAGGTCTCTCATATATGGCCTTTATTATGTTGAGGAATGCTCCCTCTATTCCCACTTTGCTGAGTGTTTTTATCATAAATGGGTGTCGTACCTTATCAAATGCTTTTTCTGCATCTATTGATATGATCATGTGATTTTTGTCTTTGCTTTTGTTTATGTGATGGATTACATTAACTGATTTGCCAATGTTGAACCATCCTTGCACCCCTGGGATGAATTCCACTTTGTTATGGTGTATGATCTTTTTAACGTATTGTCCGATGCAGTTTGCCAATATTTTGCTGAGGATTTTAGCATCTATGTTCATCAGCAATATTGCCTGAAGTTCTCCTTCTTTGTTGTGTCTTTATTTGGTTTTGGTATTAGGCTGCTTATGGCTTCATAAAAAGAGTTTGGGACTCTTCCATGATTTTGGATTTTTTAGATTAATCTGTGAAGCATAGGGGTTAGCTCTTCCTTAAATGTTTTGTAGAATTCTCCTGTGAAACCATCTGGTAAAGGGCTTTTGTGTGTCGGGAGTTTTTTGATTACTGCTTCAATTTCATCAGCTGTTCTTGGTCTGTTTAGGCTTTCTTTTTCTTCTTCACTGAGTTTTGGAAGATTATATTTTTCTAGAAACTTGTCCATTTCATCTAGATTTTCAAATTTCTTGGCATACAGTTCTTCATAGTAATTTCTTACAATCCTTTGTTTTTCTGTGTTGTCAGTTGTAATCTCTCTTCTTTCATTTCTGACTGTGTTTATTTGAGTCCTCTCTCTTTTTTTGTTGATGAGCCTGCTTAAAGTCTTGTTGATTTTGTTGATCTTTTCATAGAACCAGCTCCTGGATATATTGATCATTAGTATTGTGCTTTTAGTCTCTATGTCATTTAATTCTTCTCTGATCTTTGTTATTTCCTTCCTTCTACTTGCTCTGGGCTGTCTTTGTTGTTGATCCTTGAGTTCTTGTAGGTGTAGGGTTAGGTTGTTAGTTTGAGATGTTTCTATCTTTTCTCGGTAGGCCTGTTTGGCTATAAACTTCCCTGTGAGGATTGCCTTTGCTGTGTCCCATAAGATTTGGGTGGATGCGAGTTCATTATCATTTGTTTCCAGAAACTTTTTGATTGCCTCCCTAATTTCATTCTTGACTCATTCAGTGTTTAATAGCATGCTATGCAATCTCCATGATTTTGAGAGTTTTGGGTTTTTCCCGTTGAGGTTGGTTTTTAGTCTCAATCCTTTGTGGTCAGAGAAAATGCTTGGTATGATTTCAATTTTCTTGAATTTGTTGAGGCTTGTTTTGTGTCCTATCATGTGGTCTCTCTTTGAAAATTTTCCATGTGCATTTGAAAAGAAAGTGTATTTAGTTTCTTTGGGATGAAGGGCTCTCTCTCTCTCTCTCTCTCTCTCTCTCTCTCTCTCTCTATATATATATATATATATATATATATAGAGTTAAGTCCATTTACTCTAGAGTGTTGTTCAGTGCCACAATATCTTTGTTGATATTTTGTTTGGAAGATCTGTCCATTTTTGACAGTGGGGTGTTAAACTCACCTACAATAATTGTGCTGCTGTCAATATCTTTCTTGAAGTCCTCTAAGATTTTCTAGATATATTTAGGTGCTCCTCCGTTGGGTAAATATATATTTACAATGTTTATGTCTTCTTGGTGGTTTCTTCCCTTGAGCGTAATGAAATGACCTTCTGGGTCTCTCTTTATGTCCCTTCTTTTGAAGTGTATTTTGTCTGATATGAGTATTGCTACCCCAGATTTCTATCCCTGTCCATTTGCTTGGAGAATTTCTTTCCAGCCCTTCACTTTGAGCCTGTGTATGTCTTTTGTCCTGAGGTGGGTTTCTTGTAGGCAGCATATGTGTGGTCATGCTTTCTTATCCATTCAGTTATTCTATGTCTTTTGATTGGAGCATTTAATCCATTTACATTTAATGTTATTAATGATAGGTATTTATTCAAAGCCATTTTCATACCTGTGATCCTCTCTCTCTTTCTCTCTCTGTCTTTTCCTTTCTTCCCTTAAAGCAGTCCCTTTAGTACCTCTTGCAGAATTTGTTTGGTAGAGGTGTATTCTTTTAGACTTCTTTTGTCTAGAAAATTCCTTATTTGGCCTTCTATCTTGATTGACAGACTTGTTAGTAAAGTAGTCTTCATTGCAGGCCTTTGGTTCTCATTGCTTGGGATATTTCTTGCCATTCTCTTCTGGCTTGCAGCATTTCCATTGAGAAGTCTGCTGCTAACCTTATTGGGTCGCCTTTGTATGTTACTTCCTTTTTTTCCCTTGCTGCCTTTAAGATTCTCTCTTTGTCTTGGAATTTTGCCATTTTGATAATGATATGTCTTGAAGTGGGCCTATTTGGGTTCCTCTTGATTGGGACTCTCTGTGTTTCCTGGATTTGTGTGGCTTTTTCTCTCACCAAATTAGGGAAGTTTTCTATCATTACTTTTTCAAATAGGTTTTCTATCCCTTGCTTTTCTTCTTCTCCTTCTGGTATCCCTATTATACGGATATTATTCCATTTCATGTTGTTTTGCATTTCTCTTAATCCCTCTTCATTCTTTCTGAGCCTTTTTTCCTAATCTTGCTCATTCTGGGTGTTTTTTTCTATTTTGTCCTTCAACTCACTGACCCAATCTTCTGCTTCATCAATTCTGCTTCTCATTCCTTCTACTGTGTTCTTCAGTTCAGAAATTGTATTCCTCATTTCCTCTTGGCCCTTGTTGATAGTTTCTATTTCCTTTATCATGTTGATATAGTTTTCAGTGAGTTCATCATAACTTCCCTGTGGTTTCTGGTAGCTCATTAAGAGCTCATGGAGCTTCCTGATAACCATTGTTTTGAACTCAATATCTGATAGTTGAGTTGCCTCCGTTTCATTTAGCATTCTTTCTGGAGTTTCCTCCTTTCTTTTCATTTGAGGATTGTTTCTTTGTTCCCATTGTTTGTAAGACTCTTCTTGTTAGCCTCAACTTCTTAAATTGATCTGTTCTGACTCCCTGGGTTTGTAGTGTGACCTTCTGTGGTAGAATACCTATGAGATTCAGTGTTGGATTCTCCTTCGGATATTCTGTTGTTCACAGCTTCCACTGTCTCATCAGCTGGGATACCCTTTCTGGGACCAACTCTGTTTTTTTTCACAGTTCCAGGTTTGTTTGTTTGGTTTTTTTTTTGTCTCACTCATGGGTATTTAAAAAGAGAGGAGAGGGGAAAAAATAAAGTAGAAGAAAGAAGAAAAAGAGGAAGGTAGAAGAGATAAAATTGGAAAGAAAGGAAGAGGAAATAAAACAAGAAAAAAGTAAAGAGAGGCAAAAGGACTTGGGAAGTGAAAAAGAATATAAAAATAATAAAGAAATAATAATTAAAAACAATTATATAAATAGGCGCACAAGCAAAAAAAACAAAAACAAACAAGCGAAACAGAAAACAAACAAAAAAAACAAACCAAAAAAAAGGAAAAAAAAAACAAACAAAAAGAAAAGAGGAAAAAAAAAAAAACAAGTCTTTTTCTTTTCATACTTCCCTAGCCAGTTTTTCTGGTCTTGCTGTCTGCAATGGCCGAGGGGTGAGCGTATTGCTTTTCTCTGTGTTCAGCACTCAGTCATCATTTTGCTACGATCCCCAGAGTTAGTATGGTCCCCAGTTTAGTACTGCGCCTCTCCCCACAGGGCTTCCAGCATGTATTCTTAGCCTCCTGGTGTGTATGTACTTCCCCGAGTTTATGGGTGTGAGCTTGGTTCTCCAGTGGCACGCAGCCACCTGCATTGGCCCCTGCCCAGCTTTCTGTGGTGGCTGGAGGCCTCTGATCCCACAGCCATCTCACACCTGCGCCTACGGCCCTAAGCTGTCTGCGTTCACATGCCCACCCATGCACTGGTGACTATGGTCCCCCAGCTGTCTCCAGTGGCCAGCTCCTATGCTCTCATACATGCCTATGATCCTGTGACCATGTGCGTTCCTGTGTGGGTGTCTATTTTCATGCAGCCACCTCACTTCACAAGCACCTCTGTCTGCAGTCCGGGTGATTATGATTTCTTAGCTCACAGTCGCCTGCGACCACGAAAACTCAGCTCAAAGTCATGCAGTGACCTGGGGTGGGACAACCACAATCACTGGGCCCACAGTCGCGCCGTGGCCTCTAGTATCTCTCAGCCCCTTTCAGCGGCTGACCCAGCTCCCTCCCTAGAGCCCTGGGGCAGGCTTGGCGAGTGCCAGGCTGGGACCTCAGCTGCCCTGCTCTCCACACTGATCCCTGGGAACCTATTGTTCTGAAGTACTCTCCTTACCAACTGTTTTTTCAATGTCCGCTACAATTTTCGATCTCTGATTTTCAAATATGCTGCGTTACTGTTCCTTGTCTGCTCTGTTCTTCCACAGATCAGCCAGGTTTTTCTCCCGTGTATAGGGATAAATGGTATCTGCTCCCTCCTACCACGCCGCCATCTTCCCTCTCAAAAATCTTCCCAAATTTGATGAGAGACAAAGTCACACAAATCGAGGAAGTATACACAGTTCCATTCCAGAGGATCCCAAAGAGGCCCACTCAAGACACAGCATAATTAAAATGGCAAAATTCCAAGACAAACAGAGAAACTTAAAGGCAGCAAGGGGAAAAAAGGAAGTAACATACAAGAGAGCCCCAATAAGACTAGAAGCTGACTTCTCAATGGAATGCTCCAAGCGATAAGGGAATTGCAATAAATATTCCAAACAATGAAAACCAAAGACCTGCAACCAACACTACTTTATCGAGCAAGGCTCTCAATTAAAATGGAAGGCTAAAGAAGGAGCTTCCCAGACAAGTGAAGCCTCAAACAATATACCTCCTCCAAACCAGCTCTGCAAGAGATGCTAAAGGATTTGCTTTAAGAACAGGAAGAAAAACAGTGAAAGAGAGAGTAACATAGGTATGAAAAAATGACGATAAATAAGTACGTATAACTAATAACCTTAAATGTAAATGGACTAAATACCGCAATCAAGAGGCATAAAATAGCTGAATTGATAAGAAAGCATGACCCACACATATGCTGTCTACAAGAGACCCACCTCAGAACGAAATACCTACAAAGACTGAAAGTAAAGGGCTGGAAACAAATATTCCAAGCAAATGAACAGGAAAAAAAGCCAGGATAGCAATCCTCATATCAGACAAAATTGACTTCAAAAAAAGAGCCATAAAAAGAGACCCAGAAGGTCACTTCATAATACTCAAGGGAAGAATCCATCAAGAAGACATAAATATTATAAATATATATGTACCCAAAAAAGGAACACCCAAATACAAAAAGAAAATTTTGGAGCACTTTAAGAAAGATATTTACAGCAACACAATTATAGTAAGGGATTTCAACACCCCACTGTCAAACATGAACAGATCTTCCAAACAAATATCAACAAAGATATTGTGGCATTGAACAATGCCATAGATTAAGTGGAATTGACTGATATATAGAGAGCCTTTCATCCCAAAAAGAAAAAAAAAAAAAATACATTCTTTTCAAATTCACATGGAAAATTTTCAAAGAAACACCACATGACAGGACACAAAACAAACCTCAACTAATTCAAGAAAACTGAAATCATGTCAAGTATCTTCTCTGACCACAATGGACTATAACTAGAAACCAACCTCAAGGAAAAAATCCCAAACAATCAAACTCATGGAGTTTGAATAGCATGCTATTAAACATGAATGGGTCAAGAATGAGAGCAAAGAATATTTAAAAACTTTCTGGAAACAAAAGAAAATTAGCTCACAAGAGCCAAAAACTGATGCGACAGAGAAGGCAGCCCTGAGAGGGAAGTTCAGATCATTATAGGCCTACCTAAAAAAGATAGAAATATTTCAAATAAACAACCTAACTTTGCATATACAAGAACTCTAGGAACAACAGCAATGACAGCACAGAGAAAATTGAATGTAACAAACAGCCAGAATCACAGGAGATTTAAATGACATAGATTCTAAAGGAACAACTAAGGATCAATAAATCCAAGAGCTGGTTCTTTGAAAATATAAACAAAATCAACAAGCCTTTAAGCAGGCTCATCAAAACAAAAAGAGAGATGATCCAAATAAACACAATCAGAAACTAAAGAGGACAAATTACAACTGACACCATAGAAATACAAAGAATTGTAATAAATTACTATGAAGAACTATATGCGAAGAAATTTGAAAACCTGGGTGAATTGGAGAAATTTCTAGAAAAACATTGTCTTCCAAAACTGAATGAAGAAGAAGCAGAAAGCCTGAACAGACCAATAACAGCAGATGAAATTGAAGCAAAAATCAAAAAAACTCCCAACACACAAAATAACTGGACCAGACAGATTCACAGGAGAATTCTACAAAGCATTTAAAGAAGAGCTAACCCCTATCCTTCACAGACATTTCTAAAAAATGCAAAAGGTGAAAAATTCCCAAACTCTTTTTATGAAGCCAGCATCATCCTAATCCCAAAACCAGATACATACACAACTAAGAAAGAAAACTACAGGTTAATACTGCTGATGAACATACATGCTAAAATCCTCAACAAAATATTGGCAAACTGCGTCCAGCAATACATTAAAAATATCACACACCATGATCATTGGGATTGATTCCAAAGATGTAAGGATGGAATAAAATTTGCAAATCAATAAACATAATACACCACATAAACAAAACAAAAGACAAAAATCACATGATCGTACCAATAGACGTGGAAAAACCATCAATAAAGTACATCACCCATTTATGATGAAAATGCTCAGCAAAATGGGAGTAAAGGGAGCATTCCTCAACATAATAAGGGAAATAGATGAGAGACCTAAAGCCAACATCATACTCAATGGACAAAATTTTAGAGCTTTCCCACTAAGATCAAGAGCAAGACAAGGATGCCTGCCTTCACCACTCCTATTCAACATAGTATTGGAAGTCTTAGCCACAGCAATCAGAGAAGAAAAAGAAATATAAGGCATCAAAATTGGAAAGGAGGAAGTAAAACTGCCATTGTTTGCAGATTGTGGGGGGCTCCACCAGCAGAGCCACATCCCTCCATCATGGATAAAAATAAAACTACCAAGACATTATCTGCTTTGGGAGGAGAGGTGGTCAAACTCTCAAGGGAGAATGACCCAGAGCCCCTTCCTCACTAGGCTTTTATTGGGTTCAAATACACAGGAATACAAGTATGTCAGGCGGAAAGGATCAAACAGTGGATAACATTTCAAAGAAATCTGATGGCTTAATCTGAGTCAGTGTCTGTCAGGAAAGGGGGTTGCAAAACTTTAGGAGACATACTCATTTCCTCCTCGGACCCTTATCATTTACATGAGTGCACTCTTGGAAAAGGAGGTTTCATAGGACTTTAGGAATTCTTCCTTATGCCCAATCACCCAGGAAACCATCCTGGCTGGCACAGGGCTGCACCCCTCACCATCATAGTTTCAGGCTTTAAGACGCTTAGGCTCAGGAAGCAGAAGACATCTCCCAGATGGAAATGAGGACTCGGGCTATGTCAGAATAGCCAGGGGGCGAGGGTCCATCACCCCTTCTTTGCTGCAGCCCCCTGAGTCCTTCCATGAGGGCCTCCCAAGTGGTCGTGTCTGGCTTAGGTTGCCCCTCCATGAGGAGTCTTACCCGTCATGACTATCGACCAAGCGTTGGGGCCAGAGGTGGATGAGGCAGAAGCAGAGCTCCTGCCAGGGAGATAAGCTTTGTCTCCTTAGTAGGTCACGTCCTTGTGACAGAACAGACCCAGATGAAGCGGGTCCCTAGGCTCTTACTCAGCCCACCATGGGGTGAGGGTTACAATTCCTGAAACCAGGCTGAATGGTCTGCAACAATAGATGACATGATTAGTGTACATAGAAAATCCTATAGACAACACCAAAAAAATACTCAACTGAATAAATGAATTTGCCAAAATAGCAGGATACAAAACCAATAGTCAGAAATTAGATGCATTTTTGTACATCAACAATGAAATATCAGAAACAGAAATCAGAAAAAAATCCCATTCGATATGGCAACAAGAAAAATAATATACCTAGGAAGAAGCCTAACCAAGGAAGTTAAAGACCTGTACTGAGAAAACTAGACAACACTGAAGAAAGAAATTAAGAAAGACACAAACAGATGGAAGCATGTACCATGCTCATAGATTGGAAGAATTAACATCATCAAAATGGCCATACAGCCCAAAACGATTTATAGAGTCAATGCAATCCCTATTAAAATACCAATGACATATGTCATGGATATACAACAAATATTTCAAAAATATATATGAAACCACAAATGACCCCAAATAGCAGGAGCAACTTTGAGAAAGAACAAAAGGGGTGGGATCACCACAACTAATATCAAAGTATATTACAAGGCCATGGTAATCAAAAAAGTATGGTCCTGGCATAAGAATAGATACATAGATTAGTGGAACAGAATAGAGAGCCCAGAAATAAACCCAAGTCTCTATGGTTAGTTAATATTTGACAAATTGGGAAGAAGCATAAAATGGAGTAAAAATAGCCTCTTGAACCAGTGGTGTTGGGAGAGCTGGAAAGCTACAAGCAAAAAATGAAACTCGAGCACCAACTTACACCATACACACAAATCAACTCAAGATGGATAATAGACTTAGATATAAGTCATAATATCATAAATGTCCTAGAGGAAAACATCAGTAGGAAAATATCAGACATTCCACACAACAATATTTTCCCTGATATGTCCCCTGGAGTAAGGAACATAAAGGAAAAAAATAAAGAAATAAGTGGGACTTTATCAAAATAGAAAGCTTCTGCATGGCTAAAGAAAACAGCATTAAAATGAAAAGGGACATAACTATATGGGAATATATAGTTGCTAATGATATCTCAGACAAGGGTTTAATCTCCAAAGTATGTAAAGAATTCACATGAGTAGACACTAGGAAAATAAAAATTCATTTGAAAAATGGGCAATGGACCTGAACAGACACTTCTTTAAGGAGGACATATAGTGGTCCCAGAGATGTATGAAAGGATGCTCAGCATCACTAGCCATCAGGGAGATGCAAATTAAAACTGCAATGACATACCACTTCACACTGGTGAGAATGGCCATCATAAACAAATCAACAGGACTTCTGGCCAAGATAGAAGCATAGGTAGACACCATGCCTTCTTGCACAATCAAAAGAAGGACAACAACAAATTTAAAAACAAAAGCAACCAGAACTCCTAGAAAATCGAAGTGTATGGAAGTCCAACAACCAAGGGGATAAAGAAGATTCATCCAGACTGGTAGTAGTGGCAGAGATGGGTAGCCAAGTTGGCAAGGACTCACAGCAAGGTGGGGGCTGGTGGAGCGGATGATCCCACATTTGCATGCAGATAATTGGGGGGATCAATTGGTGAATGATTCAGACCACACAACCCAGGGTCCCAGCTTTGGAAAGTAAAGCCTCAAAATGTCTTACCAAAACACCTGTGAAAGTTGTGGCATCAGAAAAAAACTCCCAGCCTCACAGAAGAGTTCGTTGGAGAGACCCACAGGGTCCTAGAACATATAGAAACCCACTCATCCAGGAATTGGTACCAGAAAGGTCCAATTTGCTTGTGGGTAGCCCCAGAAGTGAATGAAAGCTGGCAGAGAGCCAAGCAAGTGGCACTGTTCTCTCTCAGATCCCTTCCCCATTGTCAGCATCACAGCACAGCGACTTGGGTTGCCCTGCCTTGGTGAAAACTAAGGCTCTGCCCTTTACTATGTAATAGGTGCACAGAGAGGAAAAAAAATGGCCCAAATGAAAGAATAGACTTTCAGAAAAAATACAACTAAGTGATGAAGAGATAGACAACCTATCAGATGCACAGTCCAAAACACTGGTAACCAGGAAACTCACAGAATTGGTTGAGTATGGTCGCAAAATAGAGGGAAAAATGAAGGCTATGAAAAGTGAAATAAAGGAAAATGCACGGGGAACCAACAGTGATGGGAAGGCAACCTGGACTCAAATCAATGGTTTGCAGCAGAAGGAAGAAATATTCAACCAGAATAGAGTGAAGAAACAAGAATTCAAAAAAAAGGAGGAGTGGCTGAGGAACCTCCAGGACAACTCTCAATGCTCCAACATCCAAATCATAGGAAGGCCAGAAGGAGATGAGAAAGAGCAAGAAATTGAAAACTTATTTGAAAAAATAATGAAAGAGAATTTGGCTAAAATGGCACCTGGCTAATGACTGTAAATTACCAGGAGTTGAAAAAAGTAATTCCCCCTCTGTATGGTGTAGTGCCTAACATTACAGACCTATTAGACATTAGACACCTTGAGCCATGAATTAGGCACTTACCATTTTTTTAGACCTTGCTAATAACTTTTTTCTGTATTGATATCCATTCACATTGCCAGGAAGTTTGCCTTTACTTGGAGGGCTGGCAGTAAACATTCAATGGATGTTTCAATGTCCTACCACAGGTATTTACATAGTCCGCTATTTGCTGTGACTTGGTGGTGGGGCATATGGCATCCTGGCATCATTCAGATACTATAAAGTTATATAATTACATTGACGATACCATACTAAACTCTGATTCTGTTCCAGGCTTAGAGAAAGCTGCCACACTCCAGGTTCATCACCTACAGGAACAAGAATGGGCAATCAACACCAACAAATTGTAGGGACCTGTCATATTCTTAGGGGTTGTCTAGTCGGGTAAGACAAAAGTCATGCCTTCAGCAGTGGTGGATAAAATTCAAGACTTTTCCCACCCAACAACCCAATGGAAATTGCAGGATTTCATTGGGCTTTGTGATATTGGCAGGTGTTCATTCCCCAGTTAGCTCATCTTTTGTGCCCCTGTACTTGTTAATACAGAAAGGAACTACATGGGAATGGTAGGAGACAAAACAGGAAGACTATACAGCTTCTAAGAAGGCCATGGCTATTATTCAATCCTTAGAGCCTTAGATCAGATCCAGCCTTGCGAGCTGGATGTTAATGTAACACGAGATGGCTGTGCCTGGGGGCTCTGGCAATGACAAGGGCAAACACGATATCCATTGGCTTACAGTCAGAACTATGGAAAGCAGCAAAGGCAAGATATGGTCTCATTAACAACAAGTCAATGTCATGTACCAAGCTCTGTTGGCAACCAAACCACTATCAGGGCCTGCAGTGGTCATAGTCTGAAGCACCTACCCCTCAGCAGGATGGATCCACAATGTGACAATGCAATCACACAGTTTGGTAGCACATACATCTACCATCACCAAATGGACTGCCTACCTGATACAATGTAACTCACACTCAAGCAGCCCTCTGAATCACGAATTATGATAACTGTTGGGGCCTATCACCTATTGTGATGACAATAAGGTAACCCCAGCTAACCCAATCATATTGGAATCACCAATCAAGGAAGGCATCTGCTAATTTCCAAAGGTGCCTGGTACACAAATGGCTCCTGCAAAAGACAACCAGCATCCTGGAGAGCTGTCTACCGACCACTGACTGACAGTATCTGGATGGAAGATAGAATGGGGCACAGTAGCCAGAGGGGTTGAATAAGCACCATCTGTATTGTCATTACTCGAGAACACGAACCTCTAATTATCTGTACAGAGAGCTGGGAAGACTTCCACAGGTTGACCCTTTGGAAGCCTCAATGGAAACAGTAACTATAGAAGATTATGGACAAACCCCACGGTGGGCAGAAAATGTGAAGAGATATGTATTTCCAAAGCAAGGAGAAGGAACTCACACTGTATCATGTTTCTGGTCACTCACCCTTGCAATGTTCCGGTAACAATGAAGCAGATGCATTAGTATGAATCTGATGGCAAGAAGGTCCAGTGTAAGATACAGATGATTGGTTGCATTGTACATTAAAACATTTGAGACAAATTTTATAGGAAGTGCCCAAAGCTTGGGGACTGCCACTGCCCTATGCTGACAGTTGCTGCCTGTCAATACTGTCTACTGTATCCTGAAAAGCACTTTCACTGGCTCCCCCAAACTCCCAGAGGTCTCCAACATGGAAACATTCTTCCCCTCATGTGCTAGAAATTCGATGACATCGGCCCTTTACCCAGCTCTGAGAGGGTCTGATTTGCTCTGACCTGTGTAAAGACCATGACTGGCCTTCCCCAGACCTATCCATGCTGGCTCACCACACAATGAGTTAATATTTGAGACCTTTGATGGCTTTGCACCACATATGGCATGACCAAAGTCATTGAAAGTGACTAAGTCATTTCACAGGCCACCAGGTCCAGCAATGGGTGGACCAGATAGACATTGATTGGTGATTCCTTCTCCCCTACAACCCCACAGGAGCAGGACTAATAAAATGGTACAATGCTTCACTGAAGGACACCTTCCACACCAATCCGTCCTCTTTTGCAGGGTGGACAGCATACCTACATGAAGCACTCCAGGTATTCTATGAATGGCCAAGAGCGGGGCAAGCTACCCCTTATGAACCTGCTCATCCAACCCTGGACTGACCCCATCAGGATGCACATCCATACCACTTATAAGGTGAAATGACCAAGGATAGGTCAATAGAACAATGTGATGTTGCCAGCACTCTCAGACATACCCCCAGGGAAGTTTACCCAGTGCTGGCCCTGGGAAACCCAGGTTGCTACACATTGGTGTTCCCTGATGGCTAATTGAGGGAAAGGGATGATCCATGACCTGCTGCCCCAACCACTAATTTCCAGTACCTGGCCACTTGTCATTTAATGTCAAAACCCAGAGAACTCTACCTTTCCTCAGGAAATATTTATTGCATCTCCATGACAAACATGAATGCCCTCCCTTTAGCTTTAACTGTCTTTGATCACACCCCTCCAGGATCTGACCAGACTTAGTATACCTGACCTGGACCAGCCCTCATAGTAGTCATGGTTCTTACCCAGCCAAGACTGAATGGTTGCATGCATCTTACCAGATGAGCAGGATCTGCCTCTGCTGGTGCACCTTAAACATTTTTCCTATTACTCTTAGATTCTATGGAAGCAATAATTTCCTCCAATGGGTGGGAATTATGGCAACTGCTCAAACCGTTGGATCTGCAAAGAGTTCCTGAATGCAGCCTCTGCAGGACTCTCCTGGTGGATCCACCCCACCAACCAGAATGAATGGGATTGGCTGAAAACTTGGAACAACTCTAACACCCTCTACAATCGCACCCATGCCTCGGTGTTTGTGCTTGTATGGGAACAGGTAAGCCAGTCCAAACTATGGCTTAGCTACACAGTTTGAGACAGATTTGGGTAGTTGGCAGACCTACAGGTAGAACTGTGGCTACTTGTGCCACTGTTCACTGAATGCTGCAACAGAACCACCAATGAAACCACCCAACTGATGGGATGGACCCCAGAGATCTCTGCCAGCACATCACCATCCTCACAGCAGAAAACTTCTGGGGGAAACGAAATGCTTCATTCTGAACAGGGGCAAATCCTGTACCATGGAGAACCCTCTGGGTTTGTGGACCGTATGGGTGGCCCTACCTACCCTATAATTGGACTGGACTCTGTACCTAGGTAAAGCCCTATGTCCTGGGTCGAGTGCTGGGCACCCTCCTGGACATCCCCCAGAATTGGTACTCCTTTTGGGACCACCACCAACTCAGATGGACTGACTGGTGGTTCTACCCTTCAGCTATATTTGTACCCCCTGCTTGAACAATCCTCATGCACACTGCCATAAATGCTTTATCAAATCATACTGCTTTAGCTCTTAATGACACCAGAAATACTGTCTCCCTAGTGTGTGATGAAGTCTCACAGATAAGAGAGGTTGTTTTTCAGAACTGCATGGCCCTAGACCTCTTAACAGAGGTCCAGGCAGGAACCTGTGCCATCCTACATACTGAATGTTGTGCATACATCCCTGACAACTCCCATAATGTGTCTCAGGCCCTGGTCACATTGAGTGTTGAAATCACACACATTTTGGTTTTGGCCACAGACCCTATCACCTCTTAGTATAATTCTTTGGGAAGCTAGTAGCATCATATCCTCTTTGGCCTTCTTGGTCTCAGCCTTCTTTTCCTCCTTTTGGGGTGTAGCCTGTACTATATTTGTGGTATATGGATGCAATTCGCCAATGCTCTCATCACCCTGGGACCTTCTGTACAGTAGAAATAATGTGAATATTTGTAAATTGTAGGAGCAACATTGGGGTGGAGTGTAGGGTAACTCAGAACATGGCCCCTCCGCAACCTCTAGGAACTGATAGTTGCCTGGTCAACCGCCATGAGGAACAAGGAAAACAGTCTTCACCTATATGTCCAGACTCCTTTTTAAAAATAAGAATGTAGAGCTTGCACTCACCACTGCTGTTCCCTCCACTACCACTTCCCTAACCCTATAAGTGGTGCCAAGTCAAGAGACAGACTGCAGTCTCTTGCCCCAACCATCGCCACTGGTGCAGTCCCCTGTAACATGAGTAGTAAATGGTATGTCCACATCTGCTGGTCCTCTGGGTGGCTTTTTCAGAATATCTTGAGCACAAGTGCAGCTCCCCGGTCTGGAGCTCCAGAATTACAATGTTCAATATCACTATTCAGAAAACAAAAATTAAAGTCACAATGACATACTACTAAAGGCTCATTTAAGTGGTTAAAAGTTAAAGGAAATAAAATATGATGAACTGTCACACATTTCTGGTGGGGCAGCAGCCTGACTCAGGTATTTTTCAAAGATAAATTTAGTTCCTACAAAAACCTGTATGTGACTATTTAAAGCAATTTCATCCATAACTTCAAAAACCTGAAGTAACACAGACATTCTTACACAAATACATGAATTAAGAATGGTAGTCCATCGCAATGATGGAGATTCAGTAGTAACAGGAAAAACTTTAGAAGCACAGCAGTGCAGGTGAATGCCAGCTGCATGAAAGGTGGGCTCTAGGTACATGATAGAGTGGCAGCTGCCAGGCTGCACAGAGCCATGGGGAATATTCTGGGTGGAATAGTTGTTGCAGAGTTTGACACTGAATTTTTCAAAATCTTTACAAAAAACTTTCAAATCAGCTTTTCTTCCCTTGTTAACAAAATAATTTGGGGGCAGAAACAATTTTCATTGAAGGGTGAATAGATCCTGCAGCAAATGCACACACACACACGTGCACACACACACATTCATGTAAACATACACACATACACACAAAAAACACACGCAGACCCACACATACACACGTGCACCCAAACATGCAGGCGTGTGTGCACGCATGTATGCTCATGCACACACATGGATGTACATGCATGTGTGCACATACATAAATACATATACACATACTTGTCCCTCCTTATTCTTGGGTCCTATGTGTGCAATTGTGTCTACTAGTGCGAATGTGTTTGTAACTTCACAGTCAGTGCCCACAATGCTTCCACAGTCATCTGTGGTTATGTGCTCATCTGTGGTTGTGATATGCACATTCCAGCCTAGATTGAACAGGCTAACATATTGAGTTTTTTTAATTGTTGTTCAAGTGCAGTTGACTCTATGTGCCCTCCAAACCTTGATCCTACCCCTCTTTGGCTTTGTCCATGTGTCCTTTATACATGTTTCTTGATGACCCTTCCCATTTACCCCACATAATCACCTCCCCCCACCTTTTTCTTACTATCAGTTTGTTCTTTATTTCAATATCTCTGGTTATATTGTGCTCACTTGCTTGTTTTGTTGATTAGGTTCCACTTATAGGTGAGATCATATGGTATTTGTCTTTCACTGCCTGGCTTATTCCATTTAGTATAATGCTCTCCAAATCCATCCATGGTGTCATGAAGGGTAGGAGCTTCTTCTTTCCTTCTGCTGCCTAGTATTCCATTGTGTAAATGTACCATAGTTTTTTGATCCACTCATTCACTGATGGGCACTTAGGTTGCTTCCAACACTTGGCTATTGTAAATTGTGCTGCTATGAACATTGGGGTGCATAGTTTCTTTTGGACTGGTGTTTCAGGGTTCTTAGGATATAATCCTAGCCGTGAAATTGCTGAGTCAAAAGGTAGTTCCATTTTTAGTTTTCTGAGGAAATTCCATACTATTTTCCACAGTGGCCACATCAATCTGCATTCCCACCATGTACTAGGGTTCCTTTTTCACCACAACCTTCCCAGCACTTGTTGTTTGTTGATTTGTTTTTGATGGCCATTCTGACCTGTGTGAAGTGGTATCTCACTGTGGTTTTAATTTTCATCTATCTATGGCTAGTGATGCTCAGCATCCTTTCATACATCTCTGGGCCCTCTGTATAGAACAAACATTTCAAAAGTGTATATGGAACCATAAATGACCCCAAATAGCCACAGCAATTTTGAGAAAGAAGAACAAAGTAGGAGGGATCACAATACCTGTCATAAAATTATATTGCAAGGCTATGGTAATCAAAACAGTTTGGTACTGGCATAAGAACAGACACATACATCAATGGAAAAGAATAGAGAGCCCAGAAATAAACCTAAGTCTCTATGGTCATTGAGTTCTTATTCTGTAAACACACCTTCTTTGTGTAGTCTACCCAGTGCCACACTTTTCACATGATGTGGTTTAGTTTGTGACTTCACTGTGTATAATATCCCCAGTGAAGTACTGTCTCATCTCTAAGGGCAGAAAGGCTGTAAGGCACCTTGTGCAGCAAATGCTTATATAAGAGAAGGTGGTTCAGGCAGTTATTACAGTGCTGCTGGATGGGAATTCAATGTAAATGAACCAACAATTCTATGAAATAAGGGGTGTTTAACCAGAAACACACACAAATCCAGGCTATGCATTGATCAATTGATAGAAATGCTGTGATCAGTGTCTCAGAGGATTCCGCCCAGGGGCACAGTTCAGATTTACTAAGTCATCATTCACAGTGACATGACATCACCTATGTGACTAATGAAAACTGAGTGTATTACATAGGTGTATACATACAGCTTATGTACATAATTATGTACATTTAATTTTAAATATTAAAAATATTTATAAGCACCCATTTTTTTTAATTCCTAAATTTAACACTTGTACAATGTCTGCTGAAATCTTTGCCATCATCTCCCATATGACCCTCATTCTCATTTCAATGACTTTTTATAGGTTTGGTGTCATAAGTCCCTTTTCATGGTCTCCCTCAATTTTCAAGTGGTTTGGTGATAAGGGACACTGGAAGGGCATAACTTAATGCCTCATTCATGTAATAAACATTTTGTTCAACACATGTTTTATAAAAGCCCTAAATTTAATCTCTCCATCTCTTAACTAACAGAAAAATGAATTATATGAGAAAAAGACATCTTTCCTTCTCTCCAGTCTCTGCTTTTACTTTCAGTTCCAACAAATAAACACATGATCAAATAAACAATGCCGTATAATACTTTCATCTGCATTTTAAGATCATGGCTACCATCACTTATTCAATAATCATAAAGAATATTTATTGCTCTTTCTAAACACTAGAGAACTTTTTTATAAATAAAAGTTATAAAATTTAACTGCTCCACAGGGATTCCTGGAAATACACTAACACTTCTCTTACAAGCTGTCATATTCAACATCAGAAACACTTATAATCTTCATTAGTTAAAAGGACAAACACATCTGTCACTAAAATTTAAATAACATTAAAGGTACTTAAGTTTTTATATAAAGGATATTTAAAATGTTCTCAAACACTTCATTAAACTGAAACATGCTTGAGGAAGTGACAACAAAGAGACATGAAAGTGACATTTCAGTGAGATGATATAGTCTTAAGTTTCATTAGCTCCCTTCCTTCCTTCATATTTCTTTTTTCCTTTTGCTTTCATTCATTTATTGAATGCTTACTGAGTTTTTGACCCTTTGCAGGTCTGTATTCCACCTAGTTCAGCCTATTTTACTTTATCTTTTATAAGAATATTTGTTTTATAGTCTACATAAGTGAAATCATATAGTTCTTGTTTTTTCTGACTTATTTCACTTAGCATAATGCTCTCAAGATTTATCCATGTTGTCTCAAATGGCAATATTTATCTTTTTAAATTTTTTAAATAATTTATATACATTTTAAAGATTTTATTTATTTAGTTTTAGAAAGAAGGAAAGGGAGGGAGAAAGAGAGGGAGAGACACATCAATGCATGGTTACCTTTTGCATGCCCCCAACTGGGAACCTGGCCTACAACCCATGCATGTGCCCTGACTGGGAATCAAACTGGTGACTCTTTGGTTTGCAGGCTGGCACTGAATTCACTGAGCCCCACCATCCAGGGCTAGCTTTTTAAAAAATTATTTTTATTTTTTATAAACAGAAAGCAACAAATGAATACATGAAATAAAACAAGCTCATAGACACAGACAACAGAATAGTGGTTGCCAGAGGAGATGGAGGGAGGATGAAGAGGGTAAAGGGGTCAAACACATGGTGATGAAAGGAGACTAGGCTTTGGGAGGTGAGCACACAGTAAAGTGTACAGATGCCATATTATAAAGTTGTACACCCAAGGTTTGTACAATGTTATTAATAAATGTCACCCATTAAATTTAACACAAACAATTTTTTGAAAGACTATTAGGAATGTTCCTAAACTGGAACATAGAGCCTGCCTTCTTTTCCTATCCCATTGAATCCTGCCCCAAACCCCAGACTCTAAGACTCTTCTCCCACAACCAAAGAAGAACTTTGAACATGTCCTCACCTGAAGGGGAAGAACCAGGCAGCTGTGCTTCTGTTTACTCTCAGTGGTGACAACAATACCTTATATACTTTAAATAACAGGACTCTGATTCTACTTTTAAATTCACTGTAATTTCTCTAAAGCCTGGCAATTGGGAACATCTTGGAGCCTTTGGAAATATTAAAAGGACTAAGCGAAATCTCAGGAAAAAGATAACGGAACATTGGAAGAGACTTGAGAAATTCCATGGAGGTAGAATTGTCTCTGGTTGAGGGTTAATCTAAGGAATTTGCACATTTTCTACATTTTTATTGAGAGTAAGAAATACATCCCCCATTAAGATGAGCATAGGAACTGAAACACATGTGTGTCTGGATGACAATGCAAATCTTTCCCAGTATGAATAGGAACCAGTAAAAAATATCAAATATTTAATTGTTTCTGAAATGGATCTCTGGGCTGCCTACCAGGCCAGGGGAATAGCAGAGAAGACATGTCTCAGCCTTAGACTGTGGCAGAGAAAGTCTTCTGTCATTTTTATGCTTTCTGTCAAGAGAGGTTAGGGCTTTTTGTGAAAGAAGTTACTCTATAAACACCCCTGCAGCCACACTATCATGTGTAGATATTCAGAGCAGGTACATAAGGGTTTTAGGGGAGGAGAAAAATAAACAGCTTCCTTCACTGTGAATAAACATTTACTAATGCAATGAATTTGACAGATGTGTACTGAAGGACTCCTGACAGGTGCTGCATGAGATACCAGGGGTAAGTGATGAGGAACCAACATTCTCTTCCCTACCAAAGAATTCATGGTTTATCTACGGAAAGACACATCAAAAATAAATATAAATTGATAGAACATGGATGGATAGACAGCAAAATTTATGACTCATTAAAGTGATTCAAACATATATGAGCATAAATGCACATGCACATACACACACATTTGCCTCCAACTAAACCTCAGAACTCCAATAACTGAGCCTAATGATTAAGGTCACCAACATGCTTTGCTCTCATCATCAAACCTCCAAATCCTGTGTCACTGCTCTCAGGGTTCATGTCACCAGAACATGCTGTATTTCAAAATTTGCTACAATATTATTCTTGTTCCCCAAAACAATACCCATAATATTATGGCAAATTATACCATGGATTAGATTTAGTAGCGTTTTTTTTTTTTTTTTAATTTTTTTTATTTATTTATCTTTAGAGGGGAAGGGTAGGGGAGAGGGTGAGGGAGAGAAATATCAATGTACGGTTGCCTCTCATGTGTCCCCTGCTGGGAACTGGCCTGCAACCCAGGCATGTGCCCTGACTGGGAATCGAACCTCGATCCTTTGGTTCGTAGGCCCGCGCTCAATCCACTGAGCTACACCAGCCAGGGCTAGATTTAGTAGCGTTTTTAATAAAGAGTACCAAACCAGGAATCTAAAGATTTAACTTCTAGGCTCAATTATGTATTCTTATATTTTAATTAAATTTATTGGTGTGACACTGGTTAATAAAATTATATAGGTTTCAACCATGTATTATTGGTAATAATTTTGACGCAATCACCCAATTTCCTTTACACTGTCTCTTCCCCTGTATAGGACAAAAAGAATACTTGTCCTGCCCTGGCTGTTGTAGCTCAGTGGATTGAGCACAGGCCTGCAAAATAAAGGGTCGTGGGTTCCATTCCAAGTCAGAATACATGCCAGGCTTGCTGGGCAGGTCCCCAGTAGGGAGCAGGAAAGAAGCAACCACACATTGATGTTTCTCTCTCTCTCTTTCTCCTTCCCCTCCTCTCTCTCTAAAAATAAATAAATAAAATCTTTTTTAAAGAATAATTGTCTTGACAATTAAAAACAAAATTAGACATACACAAAAATATTTATTAACCAATAACAGGACAAACCATCAAATATCCTTAATTTTCATGCCAACATGTAAAACTTCTTTTATGAGTTTTATTAGCATGAAGAACTTGCTTGTGCCAATATTTTATTGAAAAAAATTAGGTAAATAAATTGAGTGAGTAAAGGTGTCTCAAACTTGCATATTAAATATCCTCAAGTAAATTTTAAGACCACGTATAAAACAGAGAAGCAAAAATAGTATGTAACAGAAGTAACTTTTAAATTATCCTGCTCAGCTTGTACCTTTGTTAGAAATATTTTAATTAGCACCATGAAGTCATTATAACTTATTCTATGCCTTCCCTGTGTCAAAGTTCTTTTAGAAGAAAATAGAAATTCAATTCTATCATTCAAGGAAATGTGGTTTTATTTTTACGCCAAACTTCTGGAGCTTATTAATAATCTACAAAGAGAGTGCTCAGCAAGAATGCCTTTTCACAGAAAGCATAAACTCAGATGCAAAGGAAATGAAAAACCACCTGGAAAACCACAGCCTGTAATGGTGCTTCTTTAACAATGAAAAAGCCTTCCATTCCCTGCCCCGTAATCCTATAAGAGCTGCCACTTTGAAAATGTATACCAAAATAATCAGTATAAACTAAATTATTTTCCTCAAAAAGCATTTCTCATCTGAAACATCATTACTCCAGGTTTTTTCATGGTTGTTCAAGTAAGATTGTCACCATATTTACCCCCACACCACCTGTCCCACCCATCCCTGCCTCCCACCCTCAAACCCACCACCTTTGGCTTTCTCTGAGTGTCCCTCATACATGTTCCTTGATGACCCCTCCATATTATCCCCTATTATCCCTCTCCACTCTCAACTCTGGTTCCTGCCAGATTGTTCTTTCCAGTTTATTTGTTGTTGTTGTTGTTGTTCATTTTTTAACTTTCTAAAAAATTGTTCAAGTACAGTTGTCTCCATTTTTCCACACTACTCCCCCAAGTCAGCCATGTTCACTTCCCACCCCCTTTGATACAAACCCCCTTTAGTTTTGTCCATGTGCCCCTTATAGATATTCCTGAAATCCCTTCCGAATTTTCCTCCTCATTATGGCCTCCTACCTCACTCTGGTTACTATCAATTTGTTTTTTATTTCAACTTCTCTGGTTATATTTTGATTGCTTGTTTGTTTTGCTGATTAGGTTCCACTTATAGGTGAGATCAAATGGCATTTATCTTTCACTTACTGTCTTATTTCACTTAGCATAATGCTCTCCAGATCCATCCATGCTATCATGAAGGGTAGAAGCTCCTTCTTTCATTCTGCTGTGTAGTATTACACCTAATAAAAGTACCACAGTTTTGTTTTGTTTTGTTTAATCTCATTTACTGATAGGCATTTAGGTTGCTTGCAGCATTTGGCTATTGTAAATTGTGCTGCTATGAACATTGGGGTGCATAGGTTCTTTTGGATTGGTGTTTCAGGGCTCTTAGGTTATAACCCCAACAGTGGAATTGTTGGGTCAAAAGGCAGTTCCATTTTTAGTTTTCTGAGGAAATTCCATAGTTTTTCATAGTGGCTACACCAGACTGCAATCCGGCAAACAGTGCCCTAGGGTGCCCGTTTCTCCACATCATCCCCCAAATTTGTTGGTTGTTGATTTGTTGAAGATAGCCATTCTCACTCATGTGAAGTTGTATCTCATTGTGATTGTAATTTGCATCTCTCTGACAGCTAGTGATGCTGAGTATCTTTTCATATGTCTCTGGGTCCTCTGTATGGACACTCCTTGGAGAAGGGTCTGTTCAAGCCCTTTGCCCATTTTTATTTATTTATTTTTCCCATTTTTTATTTTTTTAAATATATTTTATTGATTATTCTATTACAGTTGGCCCATTTCTCCCCCATCATTCCCCTCCATCCTACACACCCTCTCCCACCCACATTCCCCTCTTTAGTTCATGTCCATGTGTCATAAGTTCTTTAGCTTCTACATTTCCCATACTGTTCTTGCTCTCCCCGTCTATTTTCTACCCACTATCTATGCTACTCATTCTCTGTACCTTTTCCTCCTCTCTTCTCCTCCCACACCCCTGTTGCTAACCCTCCATATGATCTCCATTTCTGTGGTTCTGTTCCTGTTCTAGCTGTTTGCTTAGTTTTCTTTAGTTTTAGGTGTGGTTCTTAATAGCTGTGAGTTTGCTGTCTTTTCACTGTCATATTTTTATCTTCTTTTTCTTAGATAAGTCCCTTTAACATTTCATAGAATAAGGGCTTGGTGATGATGAACTCCTTCAACTTGACCTTATCTGAGAAGCGCTTTATCTTCCCTTCCATTCTAAATGACAGCTTTGCTGGATAGAGCAATTTTGGATGTAGGTCCCTGCTTTTCAAGACTTCAAATATTTCTTTCCAGCCCCTTCTTGCCTGGAAGGTCTCTTTTGAAAAATCAAAAAAAAAAAAAAAAAAGAAAAAGAAAAATCAGCTGACAGTCTGATGGGAACTCCTTTGTAGGTGACTGTCCCCTTATCCCTTGCTGTTTCTAGAATTCTCTGCTTCATTTTAACCTTGGCTAATGTAATTACGATGTGCCTTGGTGTGTTCCTCCTTGGGTCCAACTTCTTTGGGACTCTCTGAGCTTCCTGGACGTCCTGGTAGTCTATTTTCTTTGCCAGATTGGGGAAGTTCTCCTTTATTATTTGTTCAAATAAGTTTTCCACTTGTTGCTTTTCTTCTTCCCCTTCTGGGACCCCTATAATTCAGATGTTGGGACGTTTAACAATGTCCCGGAGGTTCCTAAGCCTCTCCTCATTTTTTTGAATTCTTGTTTCTTCCTCATTTTCTGTTTGGTTGTTAGTTTCTTCCTTCTGGTCCTATCCATTGATTTGAGTCCCAGTTTTCCTTCCATCTCTATCAGTTCCCCATGCATCTTCCTTCATTTCACGTATTGTAGCCTGCATTTTTTCATCTAGTTTGTGAGCAAAATCAACCAATTCTGTGAGCATTTTGATGACCAGTGCTTTGAACTGTGCATCTGATAGGTTGGCTATCTCTTCACGGCTTAGAGGAATTGGCTCTGGGGCTTTTATTTGTTTTCCGGTTTGAGCCATTTTTGGTGGTTTTTTTGTTTGTTTTGTTTTGTTTTTAGTCTGGTCGCGGTTATTACATAGTGAGGGATGGAGCCTTAGGTGTTCCTCAGGGCAGGGCAGCCCAGTCGCCTGGTTGTGATGCTGTATGTGGGGGCGGGGTCTGAGAGGGAACAATGGCCCCTGCTCCGCTCTCTCCAGGACTCCGGCCCTTTCCACCGCTTCCCCTTCACCTGGATTATCTGGGCATGCACGTGTGCTGTTACGTAGTGAGGAGTGGAGCCTCTGGCGCTCCCCAGTGTGGGGCAGCTCAGTCGCTGGGTTGTGACGCTGTATGTGGGGGCAGGGTCTGAGAGGGAACAATGGCGCCTGCTCTGCTCTCTCCTGGATTCAGTCCCTTCCGCCACTTCCCCTCTGCCTGGACCGTCTGCATGCGCGAATGTGGGACCACCTGGTCAGCCAGCCGCCTTGTGTGACCTCACTGTTTCTGCACAGTTGCCCCCCTGTGCCCGGGGTCCGCCAGCTGCTGCCTGTGGGCCCGGGGACTGTTAGCTGCCGCCTGTGCACCTGGGAACTGCAAGCCACTGCTGCTTGCGTTCCTGGGTCTGCACCTCCACTTTCTCCTGTCGCGACTCAGCCCCTCTTACCGGTCTGGATGAATGGTTGTTGGACTTCCGTACAGTTCAATTTTCTATAAGTTCTGGTTGTTTTCTTGTTTCTAAATATTTGTTGTCCTTAATTTTGGTTGTGAGAGGAGGCACAGTGTGTCTGCCTACGCCTCCATCTTGGCTGGAAGTCCCCTTTGCCCATTTTTAAATTGGGTTGTTTGTCTTCCTGGAGTGGGCTCCTGTGAGTTCTTTATATATTTTGGAGAATCAAACCCTTGTATGAAGTATGATTGGCAAATATGTCTTCCCATATAGTTGGTTCTCTTTTCACTTTAATGTTTTCTTTAGCCATGCAAAAGCTTTTTAATTTGATGAGGTCCCATTTCTTTAATCTTTCCTTTATGTCCCTTGCTCTAGGGGACATATCAGTGAAAACATTGTGGGGGAGAATATCTGACAATTTCCTGCCTCTGTTCTCCTCTAAGGCAATTATTTTGTCAAGACTTATATTTAAGTCTTTTATCTACCTTCAATTTATTTTTGTGTATGGTGTAAGTTGGTGATCCAGTTTCATTTTTTTTTTTTAATGTGGCGGTCCAGTTCTCCCAACGCCATTTATTGAAGAGGATATTTTATTCCATTTTATGCTTCTGTCCCCTATGTCAAATATTAATTGACCATAGAGATTTGGGTTTATTTCTGGGCTTTCTATTATGTTCCACTGCTCTGCGTGTCTCTTCTTACTCCAGTACAAGGCTGTTTTGATTACCGTAATCTGGTAATCAAACTGTATTACATACAGTTTGATATCAGATATTATGACCCCTCCTACTTTGTTCTTCTCAAAATTGCTACAAATATTCAGGTTCATTTATGGTTCATTAATTTTTAAATGTTTGTTTTGTATCTGTGAAATATGTCATTGGTACTTGAATAGGGATTGCAATGAACATAAATTGCTTTCAGTAGTAAGGACATTTTGATGATGTTAATTCTTCCAATCCATAAACACCATATATGCTTCCATTTGTTTGTGTCTTCCTTAATTTTTTTCAGTGTTGTTTAGTTTTCTGAGTATAAGTCTTTTACTTCCTTGATTAGGTTTATTGCAAAGAACTTTATTTTTCTTGTTATATCAAATGGGATCTTTTTCTTGATTTCTGTTTCTGATATTTCATTGTTGTTGTGCAAAAATGCCTTCAATTTCTGAATATTGATTTTGTATCCTGCTGTTTTGACAAATTCATTTTTTAGATTGAGTAGTTTTGCATTGGAGTCTATAGGATTTTCTATGTACAGTATCATGTCATCTGCAAACAATGACAGATTTGTGTCCTCTTGTCCAATTTGGATGTCTCTTTCTTTCTCTTCTCTGATTGTTGTGACTAGGACTTCCAGTACTATGTTGAATAAAATTGGTGAAAGCAGACATCCTTGTTTTGTTTTTGAACTTAGTGTGAAATTGTTTACTTTTTGCACATTGAGTATGATGTTGCCTCTAGGTCTCTCGTGTATGGCCTTTATCATGTTAAGGAATGTTCCCACTATTCCGATTTTGCTGAGTATTTTTATCATAAATGAGTGCTGTACCTTATCAAATGCTTTTTCTGCATCTATTGATATGATCATGTGGTTTTTGTCTTTCCTTTTTTTATGTAATGTATTACATTTATTGATTTGCGAATATTGTACCATCCTTGCATCACTGGGATGAATGCCACTTGATCATGGTGTATAATGTTTTGAATGCATTGCTGGATGCAGTTTGCCAATTAATCTGTAGTTTTCCTTCTTTGTTACATCTTTAGCTGGTTTGGGCATTAGGATGATGCTGGCTTCATAAAGAGTTTGGGAGTCTGACATTTTCTTGGATTTTTTTGGAATACTTTGTGTAGGATAGGGGTTAGCTCCTCCTTAAATGCTTTGTAGAATTATCCTGGGAAACTGTCTAGTCCAGGGCTTTTGTGTGCCAGGAATTTTTTGGTTACTAGTTCAATTTCATCTGTTATTGGCCTGTTCAGGTCTTCTGCTTCTTCTTCATTCTGTATGGAAGATTATATTTTTCTAGAAATTTGTCCATTTCACCTAGATTTTCAAATTGCTTGGCATATAGTTCTTTGTAGTAATTTCTTACACTCCTTTGTATTTCTGTTGTATCAGTTGTAATCTCTCCTCTTTCATTTCTAATTGTATTTATTTGGTCCTCTCTCTTTTATTCTTGATCAGTCTTATTAAAAGCTTGCCAATTTTGTTTATCTTTTCAAAGAACCACCTCCTGGGCATATTGATTCTTAGAATTGTTCCGTTAGAATCAATGTCATTTAATTCTCCTCTGATTTTGGCTATTTGTTTCCTTCAACTTGCTCAGGGCTTTCTCTATTGTTGTTCCTCCAATTATTATATATGCACAGTTAGATTTTTTATTTGAAATGTTTCTATCTTTTTTAGGTAGGCTTATATCTCTATGAACTTCCCTTTCAGGACTGCCTTCACTGTGTCTCATAACTTTTGGACAATTGTGTGGTAATTTTCATTTGCTTCCAGAAATTTTTTGATTTCTTCCTTGAGCTCATTCGTGGCCCATTCATTGTTTAATAACATGCTATTCAACCTACATGACTTGAGTATTTTTGAGTTTTTCTCTCAAGGTTCATTTCTAGTTCCATTCCCTTTTGGTCAGATAAAATGTTTGATATGATTATGATTTCAATTTTCTTGAATTTGTTGAGACTTGTTTTGTGTCTTACCTTTATCTGTCTTTGAAAATGTTTTATGTGCATTTGAAAAGAATGTGTATTTTGTTTCTTTGGGATGAAAGGTTGTGTGTGTGTGTGTGTGTGTGTGTGTGTGTGTGTGTGAAACCAGTCCATTTGATCCAGGGCATTGTTCACTGCTGCAATATCCTTGTTGGCATTTTGTTTGGAAAATCTATCCATTTTTTGACAGTGGAGTGTAAAAATCCCCTAGTATAAGTGTTTTGCTGTCTATATCTTTCTTGATATCTTCCAAAATTTTCCTTATATATTTGGGTACTCCTATGTTGGGTACATATATATTTGCAATGTTTATGTCTTCTTGATGGATTCTTCCTTTCATTATTATGAATTGTCCTGCTGGGTCTCTTTTTATGGACCTTGTCTCAAAGTCTATTTTGTCTGATATGGGTATCGCTACCCCAGCATTTTTTTCCCTGTTAATTTGCTTGGAATATTTGTTTGCAGCCCTTCACTTTCAGTCTGTGTAGATCTTTTGTTCTTAATTGGGGCTCTTGTAAGCAACATATGTGTGGGTCATGTTTTCTTATCCATTCAGCTATCCTTTATCTTCTGATTGGAGCATTTAATCCATTTAAATTTAAAGTTATTATTGATAGGTATTTATTCATTGCCATTTTACTTCCTTTGTAACTGTGTTCCTCATTTTCTCTCACTCCTTTTCTTCCTTTCCTTAAAGCAGTCCCTTTAGCATATCTTTCAGTGCTGCTTTGGTGGAGATGTATTCATTGAGCCTTCTTTTGTCTGGGAAACTCCCTATTTCACCTTTCCTTTTCATTTAGAGCCTTGCTGGGTAGAGTAGTCTTGGTGCAGGCCTTTGCTTTTATTACTTGAAATATTTCTTTACCCTCTGGCATGGAGCATTTCCATTGAGAAGTCAGCTGCTAGCCTTATTGGCACTCCCTGTATGTTACTTCATGTTTATCTCTTGATGCCTTTAAAATCCTCTCTTTGTCTTGGAATTTTACCATTTTAATTATGATGTGTCTTTGATTGGGCCTCTCTATTCTTCTTGATTGGGATCCTCTCTGCTTCCTGAATTTGTATGGCTTTTTCTATCATCAAATGAGGGAAGTTTTCCATCATTACTTTTTCATATGGGTTTTCTATCCCCTGTTCTTCTGCTTCTGGTATCCTTATTATGTGGATATTGTTACATTTCATATTGCCCTGCAGTTCCCTTAAACCCATTAATTCTGTTTGAATCTTTTCTTCCTTTTCTGGCTGTTTCTGTGGTTTTTTTCTACCTTCTCCTTCAGTTCATTGATCCAATCCTTTGCTTCATTCAGCCTGGTTTGACTCCTTCTACTATGTTCTTCAGTTCAGAAATTTTATTCTTCATTTCCTCTTGGCTCTTCTTGAAAATTTCTCTTTCCTTATTCATGTTGATATAGATTGCAGTGATTTCATAGTAGTTTCCCTGTAGTTTTTGGGTTTCCTAGTGAGCTCATTGAGCTTCCTTTATAACTATTGTTTTGAACTCAATATCTGATAGTTGACTTGCCTTTATGTCATTTAGCGTTCTTTCTGAGGCTTCCTCCTTTCCTTTCACTTGGGGCTTGTTTCTTTGTCTTCCCATTGTTTGTGAGACTCCTCTTGTTAGGCTCTACTTCTTAAATTGATGTGCGCTGACTCTCTGAGTTTGTGTTGTGAACCTCTATGGTAGAATACCTGTGATATTCAGTGGTACAGTCTCCTTGATCTCCTGAACTTGCTGCTCTTGAAATGTCATTTATGTTGGCTCTCTGTATATTTTTGGGTTTTGATTGTTGTTGGGTCTTTCTTTGGTGGGTCCTTCCATCCAGCTGTTTTACTGAGGGTCACTCTGCCAATCAAGTCTTGCATGCCTTTATGCAGGTGCAGACAGGTAGTGCCAAAGCTGGTTCTTCTGTCTGTCCAAGGTTATAATGCTTCTCTCTTGCTATTGTTCAGTTGTTTGTACTGGGTAATTTCCCCATGATTTAGCTGTAATTCCAGATTGTTCCTGGGAGGTGGTTAGTGTGGTTTACAGTCACTTCTCTACCATCTTGCAGCTCTGATGTTTTTTTCTTTTTGGTACCTTTTCAGTATCTGCTTAATGTTAAAGTTCCAGTTTTTTTTTTTTTTTAAGTATATTTTATTGATTATGCTGTTGCAGTTGTCCCAATTGGTTTTTCTTTTTGACTTCCTCCTCCCAGTGCCCCCCTTCCCTTCAGCAATCCAGACCCTTAGTTCATGTCCACAAGTTGTGCATATAAGTTTTTTGGCTTCTCCATTCCCTATACTATTGTTGACATCCCCCTGTCTATTTTGCTTATTTTGGGGGGAATTTATGATTTCCAAATATTTTGTTTTTTTATTGTTGTTTAGTTACACTTGTCCCCATTTCCCCCCTTCCACACTACCCTGCCCTACCCACCCCACCTGCCACACTCAATCCTACACCCCTGTTGTCTTGTCCATTGGTCCTTGATATCCCATCCCCTTCCTTCCCCGTTATTCACCTCCCTCCTCCCTTCTGGTTACTCTCAGTTTGCTATTCATTTCCATGTCTTTGGCTCTATTTTGCTCACTTCTTTGTTTGTTGATTAGGTTCCACTTATAGGTGAGATCATACAGAATTTGTGTTTTACTGCCTGGCTTATCACACTTAGCATAATGCTATCCAGTTCCATTCATGTTGTCCCAAAGGGTAAGAGCTCCTTTGTTCCTTCTGCTGCATAGTATTCCATCATTTAAATGTACCACAGTTTTTTCATTCATTCATTTACTGATGGGCACTTGGGTTGTTTCCAGCACTTGGCTATTGTAAATTGTGCTGCTGTGAACATTGGGGTGTACAGGTTCTTTAGAATTGGTGTTTCAGGATACTTAGGGTATAATCCCAACAGTGGAACTACTGGATCAAAAGGCAGTTCTATTTTTAGTTTTCTGAGGAAATTCCATACTGTTTTCCACAGTGGCTGTAGCAGTCTGTATTCCCATCAACATTTACTAGGGTTACATTGTTTATTTTCTCCCAGGGTTTACTTTAGATATTAATATGCTTAGCATGGACTTTCATAGTTCAAAAGATTTTAATTTTTGTAAACTCCAATTTATTATTTTCTTTTCTTTCATACAGTGTGCTTTTGATGTCAACTCTAAGGACTCTTTATGTGGCTTTAGATCCTGAGAATATTCTATGTTTTTTCTAATAGTTGAATAGTTTTATGCTGTATTTTTAGGTCTATGATTTATTTGAATTTATTTTGTAGAATAATGCAACTTACACCGACTTCTTTTTATTTTGCTTATGAATGTTCAATGGCTTTAGAATTACTTGGTGAAAACTCAATTATTAATCCATTATTTTTTATTTATATCAGCAGTCAGTTGGACAGGTTTATGTAGGTCTATTTTTGTGTGCTCTATTCAGTCCCTTGGTCTATGTGTCTCTCCTTCCTCCAACATGACATTCTGTGTTACTGTAGCTGTGCAGTAGGACTCAAATTTGTACAGACTGTTTCCTTCTCCATTTTTATACTTTCAAAAATATTTAACTATTCTACTGTGACTGTTCTTGTTGAATGTATGTGTGTGTATAAAATATTACTTAGATTTTGATTAAAAAAATCCATTAATCCTATACAACAATTAAGGAGGATTTGCCATCTATACTATCTTTAATCTTTGAATACTGATTGTGGTATATATTTCTATTTATTTAGAATATCTCTAATTTCTTCAACATTTTCTGCTTTGGGCTCACTCAGCTTTTGAATCTGTAAAATTACTTATTTTCATAAATTTGGGAAGATTGAGTCATTATTTTATAGTATTTTTTTAATTTTAATTGTTGTTCTTGTACAGTTTTCTGTCTTCTAATTCCACTCAGGTCTACTGCCCCAGCCCTCCCTACCTCCCTCCCATTTCAACCCCCTATTATTTTCTGTCCATGTGTCCTTTGTACTTGTTGCTCTACACCCTTCCCCTTTCACCAGAAATTTCCTCCCTTCTCCCCTCTGATGACTGTCAGCCTGTTCTCAATTATAATCTCTTTGATTATATTTTGATTGTTTGTTTGTTTGTTTTGTTCATTAGGTTCCTGTTAAAGGTGAGATCATATGGTATTTGTCCTTCATTGCCTGACTTATTTCCCTTAGCATAATGCTCTCCAGTTCCATCCATACTGTTGTGAGGGGTAGGAGCTCCTTCTTTCTTTATGCTGCATAGAATAACATTGTGTAAATGTACCACAGTTTTTTTTTTTTTAAGTACTTTTTTTTTTCCTTTTAGATTTTATTTATTTTATCTTTAGAGAGGAAGGGAAAGAGAGAGGGAGAGAAACATCAATGTGCGGTTGCCTCTTGTATGTCCCCTGCCGGGAACTGGCCTGGCAACCCAGGCAAGTGCCCTGACTGGGAATCGAACCGCGATCCTTCGGTTCGCAGGCCCACGCTCAATCCACTGAGCTACACCAGCCAGGGCTGTACCACAGTTTTTGATCCATTCATTTACTGATGGACACCTAGGTTGCTCCCAAAACTTGGCTATTGTAAATTGTGCTGCTATGAACATAGGGGTGCATAGGTTCTTTTGGATTGCTGTTTCAGTGTTTTGGGAATATAGTCCTAGCAGTGGAATTGCTGAGTCAAAAGGTACATCCATTTTTAGTTTTCGTAGAAAATTCCATACTGTTTTCCACAGGGGTTGTAACAGTCTGAAATCCCACCAACAGTGCCCTAGAATCCGCTTTGCTCCTCAACTTCCTCAACACTTGCTGTTTGTTGCTTTGTTTATGATGGCCATTCTGACTGATGTCAAGTGGTATCTCATTGTGGTTTTAATTTGCATCTCTCTAATAGCTAGCAATACTGAGCATCTTTCATGTGTCTCTGGATCCTCTGTATGTCCTCCTTGGAGAAGTGTCTGTTCAACTCCTTTGCCCATTTTTTGATTGGGTTGCTTGTCTTCTTAGAGTAGAGTCCTGTAAGTTCTTTGTATATTTTGGAGATTAATCCCTTGTCTGAGGTATCATTGGCAAATATATTTTCCCATAGAGTTGGTTCTCTTTTAATTTTAATACTGTTCAGATGTGTAGAAGCTTTTTATTTTGATGAGATCCCATTTGTTTATTCTTTCCTTTATGTCCCTTGCTTTAGGGGACATATCAGTAAAAATGTTGCTGCATGAAATATCAGAGATTTTCCTGCCTATGTTCTCCTCTAGGACTTTAATGGCATCACAGCTTATATTTAAATCTTTTATTCACCTTGAATTTATTTTTGTGTATGGTGTAAGTTGGTGTTCAAGTTTCATTTTCTTGCAAGTAGCTCTCCAGTTCTCCCAACACCACTTGTTGAAGAGGCTACTTTTACTCCATTTTATGTTGATGCCCTCTTTGTCCAATATTAATTGACTGTAGAGACTTGGGTTTATTTCTGAGCTCTCTGTTCTATTGCACTTGTCCACGTGCCTGTTTTTATGCCAGTACCAGGCTGTTTTGATTACAGAGGCCTTGTAATACAGTTTGGTATCAGGCATTGTGATCCCTCCTACTTCGCTCTTCTTTCTCAAGATTGCTGCAGCTATTCGAGGTCATTTATAGTTCCATATAAAGTTTTAAAGTGTTTGTTCTATGTCTGTGAAATATGCCATTGGTACATTAATAGCAATTGTATTTAATCTGTAAATTTCTTTGAGAAGTATGGAAATTTTGATGATGTTAATTCTTCCGATCCATGAACATGGTATGTGTTTCCATTTGCTTGTGTCTTCCTTGATTTCTTTCTTCACTGTTGTATAGTTTTCTGCATACAGGTCTTTTACCTCCTTGGTTAGGTTTATTCCTAGGTATTTTATTTTTATTTTTGCTATATCGAATGGGATTTTTTTCTTGATTTCTGCTTCTGCTGTTTCATTGTTGGTATACAAAAATGCCTTTGATTTCTGGATATTGACTTTGTATCCCACTGATTAGCCAAATTCATTTATTAAGTCGAGCAGTTTTTTGACCGAGTCTAGAGGATTTTCTATGTACACTATCATGTCACAGCAAACAATGAGTTTTGATTACTCCTTTCTGAGTTGGATGCCTTTTATTTCCTTTTCTTGTCTAATTGCTGTGGCTAAGACTTCCAATACTGTATTAAATAGAAATGGTGAGAGTGGACAATCTCACCTTGTTCCTGATCTTAGTGGAAAGGATTTCAGTTTTTGCCCATTGAGGATGATGTTGGCTGTAGGTCTCTCATACATGGACTTTATTATATTGAGGATGCTCCCTCTATTCCTATTTTGCTGAGTGTTTTTATCATAAATGGGTGTTTTACCTTATCAAATGCTTTTTCTGCATCTATTGATATGATCATGTGATTTTCATCTTTGCTTTTGTTTATATGATGAATTACATTGACTGATTTATGAAATTGAACCATCCTTGCATCCCTGGGATGAATTCCAATTTGTCATGGTGTATGATCTTTTTAATGCATTGTTGGATGTGGTTTGTCAATATTTTCTTGAGTATATTAGCATCTATGTTCATCAGCGATATTGGCCTGAAGTTCTCCTTTTTGTTGTGTCTTTATCTGGTTTTGGAATTAGGATGATGCTGGCTTCATAAAAAGAGTTTGGGAATCTTCCATCATTGTGGAGTTTTTGGAATCATCTGTCAAGGATAGGGGTTAGCTCTTCCTTAAATGTTTTGTAGAATTCTCCTGTGAAACCATCGGGTCCAGGGCTTTTGTGTGTCGGGAGTTTTTTGATTCCTGCTTCAATTTCATCAACTGTTATTGGTCTGTTCAGGCTTTCTGTTTCTTCTTCATTGAGATTTGGAAGGTTATATTTCTCTAGAAACTTGTCCATTTCACCTAGGTTTTCAAATTTCTTGGCATACAGTTCTTCATAGTAATTTCTTATAATACTTTGTATTTCTGTGGAGTCAGTTGTAATCTCACCTCTTTCATTTCTGATTGTGTTTATTTGAGTCCTCTCTCTTTTTTTGTTGATGAGCCTGCTTAAAGGCTTCTAGATTTTGTTGATCTTTTCAAAGAACCAGCTCCTGGTTTCATTGATCTTTAGAATTGTGCTTTTAGTCTCTATGTTATTTAATTCTGCTCTGATCTTGGTTATTTCCTTCCTTCTACTTGCTCTGGGCTTTTTTTGTTGATCCTTGAGTTCTTGTAGGTGTAGGGTTAGGTTGTTTGTTTGAGATGTTTCTATCTTTTTTAGGTAGGCCTATATGGCTATAGACTTCCCTCTGAGAACTGCCTTTGCTGTGTCCAATAAGTTTTGGGTCGATGTGAGTTCATTATCGTTTGTTTCCAGAAAATTTTTGATTTCCTCCCTAATTTCATTATTGACCCATTCATTGTTTAATAGCATGCTATTCAACTTCCATGATTTTGAGGGTTTTGCGTTTTCCCCCTAGTGGTTGGTTTCTAGTTTCAGTCCCTTGTGGTCAGAGAAAATGCTGGATATTATTTCAATTTTCTTCAATTTGTTGAGGCTTGTTTTGTGTCCTATCATGTGGTCTATCTTTGAAAATGTTCCATGTGCATTTGAAAAGAATGTGTATTTAGTTTCTTTGTGATGAAGGGCTCTATATATATCATTTAAGTCCATTTGCTCTAGGATGTTGTTCAATGCCACAATTTCTTTGTTGATATTTTGTTTGGAAGACCTGTCCATTTTTGACAGTGGGGTGTTAAAATCGCCTACTGTAATTGTGTTGCTGTCAATATCTTTCTTGAAGTCCTCCAAGATTTTCTTGATGTATTTAGGTGCTGCTCCATTGGGTACATATATATTTACAATGTTTATATCTTCTTGGTGGAGTCTTCCCTTGAATATTATGAAGTGACCTTCTGGGTCTCTCTTTATGGCTCTTCTTTTGACATCTATTTTGTCTGATATGAGTATTGCTACCCTGGCTTTTTTTTTTTTTCCTGTCCATTTGCATGGAAAATTTGTTTCCAGCACTTCACTTTGAGTCTGTGTATGTCTTTTGTCCTGAGGTGGGTGTCTTGTAGGCCGGATATGTGTGGGTCATGCTTTCTTATCCATTTAGCTATTCTATGTCTTTTGACTGCAGCATTTAATACATTTACATTTAAGGTTATTATTTATAGATATTTATTCATTGCCATTTTCATACCTGTGTTTCTCTCCCTGTCCCTCTCCCTCTCCCTCTCTCTCTGTCTCTCTCTCTCTCTTCATCTTTTCCTTCCTTTCTTTAAAGCAGTTCCTTTAGTATCTCTTGCAGAATTGGTTTGGTAGAAGTGTATTCTTTTAGACTTCTTTTGTCTGGGAAGCTCCTTATTTGGCCTTCAATCTTGATTGAAAGCCTTGTTAGTAAAGTAGTCTTGGTTGCAGGCCTTTGGTTCTCATTGCTTGAAATATTTGTTGCCATTCTCTTCTGGCTTGGAGTGTTTCCATTGAGAAGTCAGCTACTAAGCCTATCTAGGCTCCCTTGTATGTTACTTCCTTTTTCTCCTTGCTGCCTTTAAGATTCTCTCTTTTTCTTGGTATTTTCCCATTTTAATGATGATGTGTCTTGAAATGGGCCTGTTTGTGTTCCTCTTGTATGGATATTTTTATACAGATATTATACAGATATTATTACATTTCATGTTGTCTTGCATTTCTCTTAATCCCTCTTCATTCTTTCTGAGCCTCTTTTCCTTTTCTTGCTCTTTCTGTTTTTTTTTCCTATTTTGTCCTCCAACTCGCTGATCCAATCTTCTGCTTCATTGATTCTGCTTTTCATTCCTTCTAGTGTGTTCTTCAGTTCAGAAATTCTGTTCTTCATTTCCTCTTAGCCCTTGTTGATAGTTTCTATTTCCTTTTTCATGTTGATATAGTTTGCAGTGAGTTCATCATAGCTTCCCTATAGTTTCTTGTAGCTCATTGAGGGCTCATGGATCTTCCTGACAACCATTGCTTTGAACTCAATATCTGATAGTTGAGTTGCCTCAGTTTCATTTAGCATTCTTTCTGGGGCTTCCTCTTTTCCTTTCATTTGGAGGTTGTTTCTTTGTCTTCCCTTTGTTTGTAAGACTCTTGTTGTTAGCCTCAATTTCTTAAATTTATGTGTTCTTGCTCCCTGAGTTTGTGGTGTGACCCTCTGTGGTATAATACCTTTGAGATTCAGGAGTGGACACTCCTTCAGATATCCTGTTGTTCACAGCTTCCACTGTCTGATCTGCTGGGATACCCTCTTTTTGGGACCAACTCTGTTTTTTTTCCCACAGTTCCAGGTTTGTTTCTTTTTTTTTTTTTAATTTTTATTTTGATTGTTGATCTTGTACAGTTTTCTGTCTTTTACTCCCACCCCAGCCCACCACTCCAGCCCTCCCTACCTCCCTCCCATTTCCACCCCCCATAGTTTTTGTCCATGTGTCCTTTATACTTGTTACTCTACACCCTTCCCCTTTTCACCTGAAATTCCCTCCCCTCTCCCCTCTGGTGACTATCAGCCTGTTCCCAATTTCAATGTCTTTGGTTATATTAGGTTCCTGTTAAAGGTGAGATCATATGGTATTTGTCTTTCACTGCCTGGCTTATTTCGCTCGGCATGATGTTCTCCAGTTCCATCCATGCTATTCCAAAAGATAGGATCTCCTTCTTTCTTTCTGCTGCATAGAATTCCATTGTGTAAATGTACCACAGTTTTTTGATCCATGCATTTACTGATGGACATCTAATTTGCTTCCAACACTTCGCAAGTGTTTTTTTTTTTTTTTTGTCTCACTCATGTGTATTTAAAAAGAGAGAAGAGAGGAAAAAGTCAAAGAAGAAGAAAAAAGAAAAAAGAGGAAGGTAGAAGAGATAAAATTGGGAAGAGAGAAAGAGGGAATAAAACAAGAAAGAAGTAAAGAGATGCAAAACAAGTTGAGTAAAAAAGAAGATAAAAATAATAATAAAGAAATAATTATTAAAAACAATTATATAAATGGACACACAAACAAAAACAAAAACAAACAAACAAACAAAACATAAAACAAACAAAAAAACAAACCCCCAAAACAACAAAAACAAAAAACCACCAAATAAAAAACTCTTGCTGTTTTCAAACTTGCCGAGCCGGTTTTTCTGGTCTTGCTGGATGCAGTGGCCGAGGGGTGATGGTATTGCTTTTCTCTGTGTTCAGCATCATTCATCATTGTGCTTCTGTCCCCAGAGTTAGTCTGGCACCTCTCCCCACTTGGGCTTCCAGCGTGTATTCTGAGCCTTCTGGTGTACGCGCACTTTCCCGAGTTTATGGGTGTGAGCTCAGGTCTCCAGTCATGCACAGCCATCTCTGTTAGCCCCTATGCAGCTTTCTGTGGTTGCTCAGGGCCTATGATCCCTCAGCCATCTCGTGCCTGTGCCTATGGCCCTGATCTGTCTGCGTTCGCATACGTGCAATGGCGACTATGGACCCACATCTGTCTCCAGTGGCCAGCTCCTATAATGTCAGGAGTGCCTATGATCCTGTGACCATGTGCATTCACCTGTGGGTGCCTATTTTCATGCAGCTGTCTCAGTTCACACAGGCATCTGTCTGCAGTCGCGCGGCGACTATGATCACTCAGCTCGCAGTCATGTGGTAATCTGGCTCAGCCCGCCATCGGGGGGCAACCAGGATCCATTGGCCTGCAGTCTCCAGGCAACCTCAATCGCTCAGCCTGTTTCAGCGGTTGACCCAGCTCCCTCCCTAGAGCCCTGGGGCAGGCCTGACAAACACCAGGCCAGCTGAGGCCTCAGCCTTCCTGGTCTCCACGCTGATCCCTGGGCTCCTATTGTTCTGAAGTACTCTCCTTACCGACTGGTTCTTCAATGTCCGCTACAATTTTCGATTTCCTGTTCTCAAAAATGCTGTGTTACTGTTCCTTGTCTGCTCTGTTCTTCCGTAGATTGGCCAGGTTTTTCTCCTATGTGTAGTGGGAAGTGGAATCTGCTCCCTCCTATCACACTGCCATCTTCTAAATCCTATTTTGCTTCTTAATCTCCTATTCTTCTCCTTCCTCCTCCCCACTGATAACGTTCCATGCAATTTCCATTTCTAAGATTTTCTTCCTGTTCTAGTTGTTTGCTTACTATGTTTTTGCTTTTTAGTTGATAGTTATGAGTTTGTTCTCATTTTAATAGTCATAGTTTTCTATCTGGCATGACTTTAAAGGCCAATCCCAACTTTTGGAAAGAGAATACTGAGGGATCCTTAATCAAATACTGGCTGGTTGTATTAACTGCAGTTTTTTATTCTTTTTCTCATTTTCCTTGTAGAGGGCTTTCTGACTGCAGAAAAAATAGTAAATAATTAATCATCAAAACCTTATCCCTAAAGATCAGTGTGTGAATTAGGGAAATAAAATTTTATCAACCCCCCTTTTAAAGTTTTTTTCTGATATTGAATTGGACTGCATGACTTTCTAGCTGTATAAATGAAGATTAATTCTTAACTGTTTATTTGTTTCAGTGACAGGAGCAGGCTGTGTTTGACTTGAATGTGACAGGAATTGAATTCTAAATCGCTAGGAAGGGTTTGGGTTTGCTAAAAACACTAAATAACCAGGAAATGAGGACATCATGTGCTGGCTGCTGGCTCTGCCATCCTACTTCCCAGAGGACAGAAGCGGGTGTGCAAAGAGCACAGCTTCCTGTTTTCTTTTGTTTCTGTGACTCCATTTAAAGGTATAGAATATCTAAAAAGGTGTGGGTGGGACCTAGTACCTGTCAAATTTGCTTTCCTGACCTGGCTTGAGGAGGGCAGCAAAAAGCAACAAGGGAAATGAATAGTAAAGTGAGATATCTATGGATTCAGTCTGCCTGATTTTCCTCTGACCCTACCACTGCTGCCCTTTTTTTCCCTGTGTCCCGGTCCTATTAAAAAACTTGAGGAAGCCAGGCTAAAAAAGTCAAAGACAACTGACTTCCAGACTCTCTATTCTTACTCCTGCCTCTCAATCTAATCTTCTCTCTCAGTACTTTATGGTTCCACTTAAACCTGCCACACCTAGAAGCTCACTCCCCCAAGTTCATTTATCCCCATCTCTATACCTTTATTCGTACAACTTCTACTTTCTGTACAATCTCCCTCCCTAGCCTCTCTGTGCACTCATAGGCTGACTCCCTGTCCTTGACCTTAGCCCTGATTCCCTTGTCCTTAATTTTGCACCCAGAGCTCTATATTATTCCTTTTATTCCTAATGCATAACATTATGTACATCAAGGCTGAGAATAGTACAAACAACTTGAGAGGGAAATTAAATGTAAAACTTCACTTCCCACAGGAGTGCAAAATGCTGTCCTTTCATAGAAAGTCCTGATGGCTGTCTCATTAAGTCTTGTTAAAACTTATGTCCTTGAATAAATTAGCCAACTGACAATTAAAAGGAATGTTAGGAACATAGATGTATAATACATTTTTGGATGGGGAGAAAAACCCAGCTGCTTATTGAAACCAAGTATAATTTTCAGCAAATTATTAGGTCTTTCATCTTTGGTTTCTTAGGAGACATCCTGTCTCTGTGACACATTTGTTAAGCAGTGTGTCTCACACAATCTGACCTTGATAAAACACTGAAAATTACATTAAAACATGGAAGAAATACCCTGGCTGGTATGGCTCAGTTGTTTGGAGTATCATCCCATAACTCAAGGGTTGCAGGTTCAATTTCTAGACAGGGCATGTACCTAGGTTGCCATTTCCATCCCTGGTCTAGGTGTGTAAGATTCCTAGTCTAGGCACAGACAGGAAGCTAATAATCAATGTTTCCCTCTCCCATCAATGTTTCTCTCTCTCCCCTCCTCTCTCTAAAAGCAGTGAAATATTGTCCTTGAATGACAATTAAACATTTTTAAGTGAAAAAAATAGCAGAATGCATTATTATTGTTTTTAAAAGTGTCACTCAATATGGATTGTATGGGGATTTTTTAAGATTTTATTTTTATTTATTTTTAGAGAGGGGAAGGGATGGAGAAAGGGAGAGAAACATTGATGCATCAGAGAAACATAGATCAGCTACCTCTTGCACACCCTCAACCAACATACCTACAACCCAGGCAAGTGCCCTGACTGAGGATCGAACTGGTGACCTTTCAGTTTGTAGGATAATGCCCAATCCATTGAGCCACACCAGTCAAGCCACTAAATAGCCCATGGGGATACTTTTTATGGTAACTACCAGATCAAGGTTTTTGTGTCTGTAGTGGGTAGATGAAGATGAATAAAGGGAGAAGGGGCAGGGAAAAGAAAGTGGGGAAGAGTGCAAGAGATAGAGAGAGAAAGAGATTGTACAGGCCTCACTGACTTAACACTCTTCAAATTCATTGGCCAGAAAATATGTCAACTGCAATTGCAATCAGAAAAGACACTGGTGTTTAGGCTGCCTGTCACTACCAAACCCAATAAGCAATGATAGTGATTGAATCTTTTATGGACGCTTTAGTCGGGTGGCAGGTGATCTGAGAAGATGGTGGGTTCATACCCTAACAGACCATCTTGTCTTTTCTTTCCAGGCCAGACCTTTTGTAAAGTGAGGTTGGGGGATAAACAAGGTGAGGTGTGGGTTTTGAGATTCAGAAGCTGCAACATTCCTGTCCCGGGCAGTTAGCTGTTTCTAGGGGAGGGTGGTCGTCTGTCTGTCCCTGGAACACAAAGGTCCAGATGCCTCCACTTGTCCCTAGGCAGTAGTCTCTAGCAGTGACCCAGGAGGTCAGCTGTTTTCCCAAGAGCCAGGATGGGCCTTATCTGTAGTTTCTGAAACAAAAGCTTTAACATACACATTACTTGCTAGACTTATAACTTTTTACCTTAAGCTAAAATTTTCCAAGTCTTGAGTTCCCTATCAAAAAAATTTTTTTCTCATCCTCTTTTTTTAGTGTCTGTATTTCTTATATGTTTAAATATTACAGACAGACCTGGGGGTGTACGATATACTATTACTGAAAGGGCTCCCCACTAGTTTTGCTATGCCTGCTGCCAGAGGAAAGGCATCTCTCAATGCCAGAGATTTGTGAAAAGGAAAGGAAATATTTATTTAAAAGCTGTACAGACTTAAAATAGTGACTAAATGTCTTTATTAAAATACTAAAGTCTTTTAGAATACCCATAGACACATAGTCCTTCCTTCTCCCTCTGCCCTAGTCTGGGATACCGTATCTCAGGAAAAGAAGTAGAATTCCGTGATTTCGGCTCCCAGCACCATCAGCTGTGTTGCCACCATGATCTCCAGTCAATCCAAAGCCATGTGGCACTTTTTCATGGCCCAACGGCAAGAGTCCTTTCACCCCTCTTCTTCTAGGCAAAGCCTCTCCTGCTTCCTAAGCCACGTGGCAAAAGGGAGCACCCCAAAGCCACAGAGTCCCCACTCTGCCAAAGCTGTGTGGTTCTCCCTCACATGGCTGCCATGCCTGGGTTTAAATCCCCACACCGATCTTCCTCTGCAGCCCCATTTCAAACTTCTCCTACAATCGGTTACACCTGCCAGTATTCCAGTATTCTTCCAGCTTTACTGGGCTGCCATCATAAGTCTGGACAGGTGTGGCCCTATGTCATGGAACCAATCTCCTCCAAGCTCTCGTGAATGTGCTGTAACCAGGGAGAGCTGCATCTCAGTTACATCTTGGGTGGAAGTCACTCCCATATCCCTGGCTCAAAGCATGGCCACAGCTATTTAACATATCTATGAAACCAGTTAAAGGTTATCAATATGTTAAATGACCGTGCCAGAGGTTAGCTGCAAAGCTGTTGCTATACAACACAGCTCCCAATGGCCCTGTTCCATATGTCCCATCCCCCAGCTTAGGCTTGTGGATAGTGAGAACATCCTGTATATTTTTCTAATATTTCTTGGACACCTTGACTTCTGGACCCCATTACATATCCCTATTTGAGGTCCCCTTCTTGGCTGCACTCTGTTACATAGAGATCATTAATACCTCATCTTCTTTTTCTTGACAATACCATTGTCAAAATTCAGAATATAAATGTATAATACACACAATATATACAGACATACACACTCATACACTTCTATTGTCCTGCGCTATTGGCAAATGATATAAAGCAACTAATTTAATTTCAAAACTTTTTAGCAACACAAAAATATCCCCTATTTCAGAATACCATTGAACAGTTTTGTGATCAAAATATAGAACAAAATGCTCAGAACTCAACTCACTGAGACTCAAGAGCTACAGGAAATTTTAATTTGGAGTGAAAGTGTAGAAGCCATGTTACATTTGTGGTTTTCACATTGTTCCAGGAACATCAGCTTCTACATTTTCAAATACTCCTTTTTTAAAATAACCAAAATTCAATATTCACTTTGTAAAACATTTTACATCAGAAGAAGGGAATGTTGTGAACAGAGTAATCATGCCCCAAAAGACATCACCTTTGGGTTTATCTGTGTTAAGTTCCTTTATAGGTTACCTTCACACTGCAAAATAATATGCTATTTTTAACTTATTGCCCTTAGAAAATTTGCATTAATTTTCAACCATTATAGATGAGTATTTATTTCTCATGAGTCTCACCACCACTCCTCAGTTTTCCTGGTTCGAGTATTATTTTTGGTACCTATGCCTTCATAGCAGATATCATACATACTTAAATTTCAATCTTTTGTTCCATCAACAACAGGCTGTATCCTCCAACTCCTCACTTTGTGACATGATGCTCCATTGAGGTGACATGGCCAAGCTTTCAAACTGTAAGGGTAGGATGGTCAAGAAGGTAAGAGACTGTCTCTCAACCCATGCCGCCTTGGAGTGGCTCCTTTAAAACACAATATGCCTTGTAAAACCTCAGGTATGTTAGGCTCACGGTGCAGACTATGTGCTGCAGAATCCTCAAAATTGTGGCCATATCCCTCTAACATTACATGGGAAGTCTGAAGGGCCTTCAGGAGGTGGTCACAAGGCTAACAGAATCCACGTTCTTTTCTAATCATATCCTCTCCCACACATTGACTGTAGATAGAAGTTCAACAAAACAGTTAAAGTTATTGTGAATATGCAGATATTATTAATTACCAAGTAACAGAATGATGAGACTTCTTTTATTTCTTGGTTTTGGTGACATCCATGTACCAGTTAATAAGTGTCCCTCGCATCAAGATCAAAAAGTCTACTCTTCATGCTCTAATCATTTTTTGTGCTAATCTACATTGTACTTGAAATAGTTTTCTTAAATATTTTGTGGCCTCTCCTTTCCTTTTTGAGATAATTAACAGATATTTTCTTCATAATGTCCCTAAAGTCTGTTGTCCTACTTATCCCACAAAATGTATATCATTCCCAGAGTCCACCGAGCCATTCTAATTCCTACTAACTTTTAGAAAGAGACCTGCTACACAGCTGTTTTGTTGCTCACTTAATGCCTGAATTAAATCCACAATTTCCTATATTTTCTATATTTTCCTTTTTTTCTAGCATCATTTTCCTGTAATGTACACTCCAATAACTTTGTCATAAACAATGTAGGTTCCCTCCAATCATTTGGAAAAATGATTTCCTTGAAATAGAAATTTTAAGCTATAATCTTAAATTCAAAATTATTTTCACCTACACCCATGAAAGCCTTTCTTCCCTGGGTTTCCCAATATTCTGCCTGTGACAAATGAGAACTCCTACATCAGTTGCTCCCTGCTTGTTGGCAGCTGATATTTTGCTGTTGACTTTGGATTTAGTTGAATTTCCATTGGCTGTCCCTTCCTTGCCTGTGAAGGCAAGATCTTCAGCCTGTGATTTCTCTACTACGTTAAGACTCTCTCCACTTTCTATCTTACCAGGGTTTATTAAGGTCTTTAGTGAAAAAAAGGTCAAGAATTTGACCTCATGGAATCTTTAAGGTCGGAGCCAAAATGGAAATGTTAAGTAAGAGATTGTACTAAAAACACCAAAGAGGTAAGATGAGAAGCGGAGGAAGGGTAAGTCAGCCAGTGTCACAAGTGACTAAAAATCATGGAGTTCCCAACATGGGTTCATTTCTAGAATGAGGAAAACCTGACCTGTCCGCTCCTGACCTTCCATAGTTCTACCTCTGCTCCAGTCCAGGAGCTCACTGTCCTGGCTTCCGCTAGACCTTTCTTCACACAGAACCGTGTGCCCTGTGCACCTGTGTTCACATTAGTACTAAAACTCTGCCCACAGAGGCTTTTAATCCAGTGTAACCCCAATCTCCTTAGAACTGGTTTCACTTTCTTGCATATCCATCACTTTACATGCCCTGCCTGCCCTGCCCCAGGTAATCTATTGTCCTTTTTGGTTTTGCACTACTGTTTTGCCCATAACTCAAATTTTCTTCAGAAACATTGAGTACATCTGAGAAAACTACAACACCACACTTCTGATTCTACAGCAACTTCCTGGTCTTCATCCTGAGAGCCCAGTGTTCTTTGCTTATTCAGCAAATATCTGCATCTGTCATCCTTGTCACATCCATGACAAGTGACTGCATGGTAATGGCTATTGCCCACCATACTGCTGTTATCTCACCAGCAGAACTGCTCCCACATTGCAGCAGAGTGAAGCTGCAGGATCAACATGCCCTCAGATACTTTTCAACTCCACATAACCTGCTTTCCTCACCTTGACAGAGTCAGGTGGCTCTTACTTTCAGAGTAACTTTCACTGACTTGTAGAATAATTCTACATGGAATCCAGTCCATATATAAAGTCAAAAAGTAAAACTGCCCAGGCCATTCTGTCTTATGATAATATAATATAAATATAAAGTAACCAGGCCAGTCTGTGTTCAGCTTTTGTTAGTTTGGGCATACACAAACACACACACATGCACACGCACGCACACATACATGCACATATACACATACACATGCATGCACTTACATATGTATACATACGCACTCATATACACGTGCACATATTTACACACATATACATACACACATAAGGTCTGTCCAGAAAACATTCAGACATTGTTAACATAATGAAAACGGTTTGTGCAACATTGATCTAATATGGCAGCCAAGGAGAGTGGGCTGGAATGTGCATGCATGAACAATGAAAACTTCACTGTATTACTTAGTGGGGATGGTAAACACCATTGAGTAAGAATGTTTACTGAGTGAGTAGAGCAATGAATCTGCATCAAATTTTACATTAAGCTTGAACACTCCTCTGTGGAAACTAGTTAGATGATTAGAAGGTCATAGCTAGGCTTGAGGAAGATGGTGGGATGGTAGGAGAAGGCAGATTCCACTTCCCCCTAAACATGGTAGAAAAACCTAGCCAATCTACAGAAGAACAGAGCAGACAGCCAACAGTACCACAGCATATATGAAGATAGGAGATCAAAATCTGTAGTGGACATTGGGAAAGCAGATGTGGCACCCAAGCGACCAGAGGCGGCCCTGGGACTGGGACAGAGGTGGCCCTGTGAACTGAGGAGGGGGCTTTGTTGAAGACCTGGAGATCACACCCATGATCCTAGGGTGAGTGCACGCAACTCATGAAATTAGTGGAGGCTAAACTTGTAAAATTCTGTAGGCGCATGTGCCCTGTAGGAGACCCAGAGCTCACAACAATAAATGCAGGGAGTGCTCAATCCGTAAGAGATCTCAGCTCAAACCAAAAAACTCGGAAAAGCACACGCTCTCCAGGAGTGTCAGAAATCACACCCAAGGCCCTGCATGAAGAGTGCATGGCTGGCACTGAGGAGAGTAGGCCAAAACTGACTGAGTGCGGAACAGGAAGAAAAGCAATACCCGTCGCCCCACACAGCCCTTGCTGCAGCAAGCAAGACCAAAACAAAACAAAACAAAACAAAACAAAACAAAACCAAAAAAAAAAAAAAAAAACAGTTTGGTGAGTTTGAAAACAGCAAGCAGTTTTTATTTCTTTGTTTTTTGTTTTGTGGATTTTCTGTTTTGTTTTAATTATGTATTTTTTATTATTTTTATTATTTTTATCCCTCATTTTTTTGGTTCTGTTTACTTCTTTCTCATTTTATTCCTTCTTCTTTCTTTCAAATATTCTCTTCTACCTTCCTCTAATTTTTTTCTTTTTTCATGTTTTTCTTTTGTCTTTTTATATACACACGAGTGAAACAAACAAACAAAAAACCTTGAACTGTGAAAAAAACATAGTTGGACCCAAAGAGGGGGATCGAAATAGTGGAGACAGTGGAAGCTGTGAACACCAGGGAACCTGAAGGAAATTGCACCACTGAATCTCACAGGTATTCTACCACAGAAGGTCACACCACAAACCCAAGGAGCCAGAACAGATCAATTTAAGATACTGAGGTTAACAAGAAGAATCTTACAAACAATGGGAAGACAAAGAAACAATCCCCAAATGAAAAGAAAGGAGGAAGCCCCAGAAAGAATGCTAAATGAAACTGAGGCAACTCAACTATCAGATAAGGAGTTCAAAGCAATGGTTGTCAGGAAGCTCCATGAGCTCTCAATGAGCTACCAGAAACTATAAGGAAGCTACAATGAACTCACAGCAAATGATATCAACATGAAAAAGGAAATAGAAACTATCAACAAGGGCCAAGAGGAAATGAAGAATACAATTTCTGAACTGAAGAACACACTAGAAGGAATGAAAAGCAGAATTCAGAATTCATGAAGCAGAAGATCGGGTCAGTGAGTTGGAAGACAAAATAGAAAAAAACACCCAGAAAGATCAAGAAAAGGAAAAGAAGCTCCGAAAGAATGAAGAGGGATTAAGAGAAATGCAAGAAAACATGAAACAGAATAATATCTATATATTAGGGATACCAGAAAGAGAAGAAGAAGAGCAAGGGATACAAAACCTATTTGAAAGAGTAATGATGGAAAACTACCCTAATTTGATGAGAGAAAAAGTCACATGAATCCAAGAAACACAGAGAGTCTCAATCAAGAGGAAACCAAACAGGCTCACTTCAAGACACATCATCATTAAAATGGCAAAATTCCAGGACAAAGAGAGAATCTTAAAGGCAGCAAGGGAGAGAAAGGAAGTAGCATACAAGGGATCCCCAGTAAGGTTAGCAGCTGACTTCTCAATGGAAACGCTCCAAGCCAGAAGAGAATGGCAAGAAATATTCCAAGCAATGAGAACCAAAGACCTGCAACCAAGACTACTTTACTAACAAGACTTTCAATCAAGATAGGAGGGCAAATAAGGAGCTTCCCAGACAAAAGAAGTCTAAAAGAATACACCTCTACCAAACCAATTCTGCAAGAGACACTAAAGGGACTGCTTTAAGGAAAGGAAGGAAAAGACAGAGAGAGAGAGGAACACAGGTACAAAAATGGCAATGACTTAGTACCTATTGATAATAACCTTAAATGTAAATGAATTAAATGCTCCAATCAAAAGACATAGAATAGCTGAATGGATAAGAAGGCATGACCCACACATATGCTGCCTACAAGAGACACACCTCAGGACAAAGGACCTACACAGATACAAAGTGAAGGGCAGGAAACAAATTTTCCAAGCAAATGGACAGGAAAAAAAAAAAGCCTGAGTAGCAATACTCATATCAGACAAAATAGACTTCAAAAGAAGAGCCATAAGAGAGACCCAGAAGGTCACTTCATAATACTCAAGGGAAGAATCCACAAAGAAGACATAAACATTGTAAATATATATGCACCCAATGTAGGAGTACCTAAATACATCAAGAAAATCTTAAAGGACTTCAAGAAAGATATTGACAGCAACAAAATTATAGCAGGGGATTTTAACACCCCACTGTCAAAAATGAACAGATCTTCCAAACAAAATATCAACAAAGATATTATGGCATTGATCAACACTCTAGAGGAAATTGACTTAACTGATATATATATAGACCCCTTCATCCCAAAGAAACTAAATAGACATTCTTTTCAAATGCACATGGAACATTTTCAAAGACAGACCACATGATAGGACAAAAAACAAATCTCAACACATTCAAGAAATTTGAAATAATAACAAGCATTTTCTCTGAGTGAAACTGGAAACCAACCCAAAGGGGTAAAACCCAAAACCCTCAAAATCATGGAGATAGAATAGCATGCTATTAAGCAATGAATGGGTAAATAATGAAATTAGGGAGGAAATCAAAAAGTTTCTGGTAACAAATGAAAATGAACTCACAATGATCCAAAACTTACCAGACACAGCAAAGTCCTCACAGGGAAGTTTATAGCGATACAGGCCTACCCAGAAAAGATAGAAACATGTCAAATAAACAACCTAACCCTATGACTACATGAACTTGAGGATGAGCAACAAAGGCAGCCCAGAGCAAGTAGAAGGAAGGAAATAACCAAGATCAGAGCAGAATTAAATAACATAGAGACTAAAAGCACAATTCTAAAGATCAAAGAATCCAGGAGCTGGTTCTTTGAGATAAACAAAATCGACAAGCCTTTAAGCAGGCTCATCAACAAAAAAAGAGAGAGGACTCAAATAAACACAATCAGAAATGAAAGAGGAGAGATTACAACTGACAACACAGAAATACAAGGAATTGTAAGAAATTACTATGAAGAACTGTATGCCAAGAAATTTGAAAACCTAGGGGAAATGGACAAGTTTCTAGAAAATATAATCTTCCAAAACTCAATGAATAAGAAGCAGAAAGCATGAACAGACTAACAGCAAATGAAATTGAAGCAGTAATCAAAAAACTCCCAACACACAAAAGCCCTTGACTTGATGTTTTCACAGGATAATTCTAAAAAGCATTTAAGGAAAAGCTAGCCCTTAACCTTCACAGACTATTAGAAAAAAATCCAAAATGATGGAAGACTCCCAATCTCTTTTTATGAAGCCAGCATCAGCCTGAAAGCCAAAACCGGATAAAGACACAACAGAGAAGGAGAGCTTCTGGCTAATATCTCTGATGAACCTAGACCCTAAAAACATCAACAAAATATTGGCAAGCCACATCCGACAACACACTAAAAAGATCATACACCATGACCAAGTGGGATTCATCCCAGGGATGCAAGGATGGTTCAATATTCACAAATCAGTAAATGTAATACATCACATAAACAAAAGCAAAGACAAAAATCACGTGATCATAGGAATAGATGCTGAAAAAGCGTTTGATAAAGCACAACACCCATTTATGATAAAAACACTCAGCAAAGTGGGAATAGAGGGAGCATTCCTCAACATAATAAAGGCCATATATGAGATACCTACAGCCAACATTATACTGAATGGGCAAAACCTAAAATCTTTTCCACTAAGATCAGGAACAAGACAACATTGTCTACCTTCACCACTTATATTCAATATGGTATTGGAAGTCTTAGCCAAAGCTATTAGACAAGAAAAGCAAATAAAATACATCCAAATCAGAAAGGAGGAATCAAAACTATTATTGTTTGCAGATGACATGATAGTGTACATAGAAAATCCTATAGACTCGGCCAAAAAGCTCCTCCACCTAATAAATGAATTTGGCCAAACAGCTGGACACAAAGTCAATATCCAGAAACCAAAGGCATTTTTGTATACCATCAATGAGACAGCAGAAGCAGAAATTAAAAAAAATATCTCATTTGATATAGCAAAAAGAAAAATAAAATACCTAGGAGTAAACCTAATCAAGGAGGTAAAAGACCTGTAAGCAGAAAACTACCGAACACTGAAGAAAGAAATTAAGGAAGACACAAACAAATGGAAGCATGTACCATGTTCATGAATTGGAAAAATTAACATCATCAAAATGTCCATACTTCCCAAATCAATTTATAGATTCAATGCAATACCTATTAAAGTACCAATGGCATATTTCACGGACATAGAACAAACACTTCAAAAATTTATATGGAACCAGAAATGACTTCAAATAGCTGCAGCAATCTTGAGAAAGAAGAGCAAAGTAGGAGGTATCACAATTCCTGATACCAAACTGTATTACAAGGCCACTGTAATCAAAACAGCCTTGTTCTGGCATAAAAACAGGCACATGGACCAGTGGAATAGAATAGAGAGCCCAGAAATAAACTCAAGTCTCTATGGTCAATTAATATTGACAAAGGGGGCAGCAACATAAAATGGAGTAAAAATAGCCTCTTCAACAAGTGGTGTTGTGAGAGCTGGATAGGTACATGCAAAAACATGAAACTCGAGCACCAACTTACACCATACTGAAAAATAAATTCAAGGTGGATAAAAGACTTATATATAAGCTGTGACACCATTAAAATCCTAGAGGAGAGCATAGGCAGGGGAATCTCAGATATTTCACGCAGCAACATTTTTACTGATATGTCTCCTAGAGCAAGGGACATAAAGGAAAGTATAAACAAATGGGATCTCATCAAAATCAAAAGCTTCTGCATGGCCAAAAAAACAGTATTAAAATAAATAGAGAACCAACTGTGTGGGAAAACATATTTACCAATGATACCTCAGACAAGGGTTTAATCTCCAAAATATACAAAGAACTTACATGACTCCACTCTAAGAATATAAGCAACCCAATTAAAAAATGGGCAAAGGACTTGAACAGACACTTCTCCAAGGAGGACATACAGAGGATCCAGAGACACATGAAAGATGTTCAGTATCGCTAGCTATCAGAGAGATGCAAATTAAAACCACAATGAAGTACCACTTGACATCAGTCAGAATGGCCCTCATAACAAAGCAACAGACAGTAAGTGTTTGGAGAGGTTGTGGAGAAAAGCGGATTCTAGGGCACTGTTGGTAGGTTTACAGAGTGGCACAACCACTGTGGAAAGCAATATGGATTTTTCTAAGAAAACTAAAAATGGACATACCTTTTGACCCAGCAATTCCACTGCTGGGATTATATCCTAAGAACCCTGAAACACCAATCCAAAAGAACCTATGCACCCCAATGTTCATAGCAGCACAATTTACAATAGCCAAGTGTTGGAAGCAACCCAGGTGCCCATCAGTAAATGAATGGATCAAAAAACTATGGTACATTTACACAATGGAATTCTATGCAGCAAAAAGTAAGAAGGAGCTCCCACCCTTCACGACAGTATGGATGGAACTGGAGAGCATTATACTAAGTGTAATAAGCCAGTGAGTGAAACACAAATACCATATGATCTCACCTTTAACAGGAACCTAATCAACAAAACAAACAAACAAGCATAATATAACAAAGACACTGAAATTGAGAACAGACTGACAGGCACCAGAGGGTAGAGGGGAGAGAATTTCAGGGGAAAGGGAGAAGGATTTAGAGCAACAAGTATACTAGGGGGATTGAAATGGGAGGGAGGTGGGGAGGGTTGGTGTGGTGGGCTGGGATGGGAGTAAAAGATAGAAAACTGTACAAGAACAACAATTAAAATTTTAAAAAGTAAAAATACAAAAAAGCTCACCCCTATAGGCAACTGGTGATTAGCAGCTTCATCTGATCAACATTCCTGTTCATGTGTCACATCTCATGCAGAATTATTTGGCAAAATATCCAATCACCCAGGTGATTCAGTCCCCTACAGCCCGGTTTCTGTGCCTTGTGACTTCTGGCATTTCCCAAAACTAAAATCACCTTTGAAAGAGGAAAAATTTCAGACTGTTGATGAGATTCAGACAAATACAATGGGGCAGCTGTTGGCGACTGAGAGAACTGTGTAAGGTCCCAATGTGCCTACTTTGTAGAGGACTGAGGTAACATTGTCCTATGTACAATGTTTCTTGTATCTTGTATCTTCTTCAATAAATGTCTCTCTTTTCTCCTATTACATTGCTGGAAACCTTCTGAATAGATCTCATATATACACACATATACAAGCACATACACACACATGCACATACACATATGCGCATATATGTGCACACATAGATACACACATCTATACATGCACACAGATAAACACATATATACATGTAAACGTGTGTACACACTGACAAATACACATGTAGGTACCCACACATGTATATGCGTGCACATACATGTGCACAAGCATGTGTATGCACACATGAATGCACACATATATACATACATGCATATATAGTTATTTATACTTATTTAATTCTACACCAGTTCTTTACACCAGTAAAAAATGTGTGAAATAGAGCATGTATAAGCAATTTTTTCAAGTTCACAATCTAGACTCAGGACATATTTCTGGGCAACATAGCTCAGCTTCCCTTGCAATTTATCATCACATATATTGAATTTTCATTCAAGGAAACCCCACACACTAAGGAAAAACTTTAATCCTCTACATATATATTGGTTTACATAGAAAATATGCAGAAAATTAGTTTAACGGGCAGTGAAAATAATATATGCCAGAACACAGCCATGCTGTCTTTACAAATAAATTCATAGATTTGAATTGTCTAATGACTCTATTCACAGAGAGACCTAATGTCCTTAATTTTCAGGATGTCTCAGAATCTAGACCATGAATCATCGTCTAGCTGTTTATGCTCAACATGGTCACAGAAAATGTTCTGAAGTAGCAACAGACTCTCCAGAATCTCTCCTTTGAAATGGGGCACCACTCATGTCCTGTGATTTATGTCCAGGATTCCTTATCCACAAAGAGATTTGCACCTATAAGTGTTATTCTGCCATTTGGAAAATACAGGCAACTGAGAAATTTTCTGGATGAGAAGGACATCATCTTTTAAAAAAATGTACCATGAAAAAAGCACAGTCAGAATTCTAAGAAAACTTTTTTTATTTTATTTTAATTGTTGTTCTTGTACAGTTTTCTTTCTTTTACTCCCATCCCAGCCCACTACCCCAGCCCTTCCCACCTCCCTCCCATTTCCACCTGCCCTAGTTTTTGTCCATGTGTCCTTTATTTTGCTCCTGTAAACCCTTCCCTTTTTCCCCTGAAATTTCCTCCCCTCTCCCCTCTGGTGACTCTCAGAGAACAGACTAAGAAAACTTTTAAGCAGGTTACCTGATTCAGCAAATAAAATAACAGAATGCCCAGTTATATTCGAGTTTCTAATTAAACAACAAATAACTTTTACTGTATGTATGTGTTTTGCAATATGTTTGGGACATATTAAAAAGTATTTGTTGTTGATACAAAATTCAAATTTCAGTGGATGACCTTTATTTTATCTGGCAATCCCTGTTCTAACACTATATTCAATGAAACTATATTCAGTAAAAATTTTAAATTTAAATTAATTCTAATTTATGCACATGCATGTCACCATACTCTTTTACTAATTTTTCCTCCATGACTACCCTATAGTAGTTATTACTGTATAGTTATATTGAAATAAAATTATTGTAACAAGTCATTGTAGATGCTCCCCACACAATTCAAACTGAGTGAATGTATAAAGTATTAGTGTAAAGACCTGGAAATCACCCTCTCACCAAAACCTCTACTAACACACAAGTAATGTAGAATTTTAAACCATAGAAAATATCTGAAACCTGGAAAAAACTGTTTTTTTATTTTCAGAAAATTGTGATTATTTTAGTAGTATAGCTATTTTTATATCTATTGCTATAAAGTACAGGCACATTATATAAGTTCAGTTATATAAATGCTTGTTAAATATATAGGAATATAGGTAAAATAAAATTACATTCTCAAAATTTTTAAAACTTACAAAAATTACTTTTTCACAATAATTATTAATTCTACAGCCTCCTGTGAGTTGACTTAACATTTATGATTAGTGCTTTATAATTACTTAATGCTGGGATTTTTCTTCCATTATAGATATAAATCACTATTTCTGTGTTTTAAAAATGTTAAAAGGCAATCTTGTAATAATCCCACAAAATCAATAAATAAATTTTTTCTAAAGACTCCATGGTACCTTTCATATTTGAAAATAGAAATATACAGTTTTCTACCCAAACTCATTCCAAAGTATCTAAGAAAAACTAATGCTCCAACATAGTGACTTAAAACTTCATCCACTGTGGCAAAGCCATAGCAATCCATGTCACATAGAAAAAAAGTTTTCAATTTCTTGAGGTGAGCCGAAAAGTTTAAAATACTGTCCTTATTATCAGAGTCAGAAAGGAAAGCCAGGGGTGCAGTGGGAATGTGTGTAGACTGAAAAAGTCCCCAATTGTACTGGGTATGTTCTCCCTTCCCACCCATGAAGTGGCATCTTAGATACACACCCACACTTTACTAAGAATTACAATTCTGAACTCTTGGTGCAGTTTAGCTGTCTTTTGTAAAGCCCTATGTTGTCTTTAAATATTGGCCATGAGAAATTAAAAAGGAAACTACTCTCATATGATTACAATGATCTCATAACTACTGAATCATACTGAATCAGGTCTCTCATTCTTTGAAGTGTCTAATCTCATGTGTATATTTGTAAGTGTATAAGGAGGCTCGTGAAGCAGTGTGGACACAAGAGAAGGCGACTGGAACTTGTCACTATGGAGAGGGAAATGCATAATACACGAACATTTTGGATAGACTTGGAGTCCCCAAATACGAACCACGTGCATAAGATTCAACAGGGCCCAGTATGAGAAGTCAAACTATGAGGAAGTGGTGTGGCTGGTTACCTGGAATCATAGATGGGCCACTTGTGAAGTCATTCCAGGTGCTGGAAATATAGTCTGGAGTGCTGTGTAGAGTAACTCATACTGCCAGCTACTGTCTCACACCAGTACTGGGAACACTAGAGCACCTTAGGGCATCAGAGGGTGGCAGGACAGCTGGGACCTCTACCACTGGGGATGGGGCATCATATTGCCATTCTGGACTAGCAGTAGACAGCAAGGATTAGTGTCCTAGGTTGTTTCATGGATGTGGACACATCATATCATATACACATATTCTTCCTTCAGAATTTCCAAAAATGACTTCCAAAAATGACTGGGATTTCTAAATGACCAAATGTATTTAACACTGGAGATGTTAGAACATCAGTGTTTGTGTAACTTTTCTTTGTACCCTGGGACTAATGGCCTGTCCTTTTCAAGATGCATATCCACTTCCAAAGTACTCTCAGTGCCACTTCTTCCATGTCTTAGAATATGGCCCTTTGTCTACTTCCCCTGTCTGTAGCTCCTGTGATGTCATCATCTACTCTGGTTAGATACTATGGAACCTGCTCACTTGCCTCCCTTGACTTTCTCCCTCATGTCTGCTGGGCTGCTCTAGTAAGCTTGATAGAATCTTCCCCCCATCTCTCAGCTCTGATCATAACCCCCCTTTTTTGAAAACCCCTTCATATTTTCTTGTTCCTCCCATGACAAAGGTCAAGTTTCTACCTGGCACTGTGGGATTTAGGCTCTGCCTTCCTTTCCAACCTTGGGGAAGCCTTCCTGGACACACATACAAGGTGAATCCCATTATTTTACACTTATGAAGGTGTAAAACAAGGTATGAACCTTGTTTTTCTTCCATTGGACATCATCAAACAAATAATTAATCATCTATGTCAAAGTATATGTGATTATTTGTGTCATTTGTTTAATGTCCATCTTTCCTACTAAACTGTAAGCTGCCCACAAATCTGGTTGCTATCTATATTTTCCCTGAAATACCTATATTTATCAGATAGAAGAGAAACATTTACTATATAAATAAAATATTGAACATTTGTGACTCCTCATGAACAACTATCACAGTGGGGACCTGTTCCCACCTAATGCATTTGCACATTCCAGCAGAATAAGTTGTATCAAAGTTGTACAAACTTTCCAAATTTTGAGTAGACTTTATATTCTTTCTAGGAAAATTCATTTGAATATTCACACCTTCTTCTCTGGCCAACATGTCTCAAAGTCACACACTGAGAAAAAAATCTGACAAAATTGTGAGAACAGCTGGTTAGCATATTTCTGGATTTTTCTTTTTAACTTCTATAGGAAATAAGTAGAAATAAAGCAGTGAAAATCAGGCCTGCATATTGTCTTCTCAAAGAAGAAAATGTGAGCATAACCTTTTCAGTTTAATTTGTTTTAAAGGCACCAGCACAACAAATTCTAGAAATCTCCTTAGCAGAGCTTTGGGCTGCCAGACTTTGGTTTCTTCTCCATTGTCCCATTAAGAAGCCCATGTGGAGGCTGTTGAAAGCCATCCAGATTTGGTGGGAGCTAACATCCACACCAGAAAGTGGAGTTTGTTTACAGGGAAGAGGGGGGCAAAGAGTCACTACACTGTTTTCAAATGCTAACAACTATGCTCCAAATTTATTTGGTTTTAAGCTAATGAGGACAATTTAAAAGATGGGAATGAACAAGAAACAAGGCACCATTTAAGTAGATCATTGTAGCTTAGAATAAATCTAGTTACAAAGAAAAGGAAATCACTAAATAAGTTATTTCAAGTATATTAAGAATAACATGATAAGGATATTGAAAGTTAGAAAGAGGGCTGCCATATTACTGGAACTATTTGAAGAGATATAATTAGGCAAATAAAATACCTGAGAAAGAAGACAATTACTTCTGACATCATAGACTTCCAGAATAGAAATATACACTTCTTTATTTAATAGGTCTAAGAGAAAGTACACCAGAACTAAAATTAAGATAGCATGTACAGTTGCTTTCTATTCCTGCCCTAACGATGTACCACAGACTGGATGGCTTAAAAAACAAAAATTTATTTCCTCACAATCTAGAGGCTGGAAGTCCAATCACATGATGGGCAAGCTGGTTTCTCCTGAGGCCTCTGTCCTTGGCATGTAGACGACCATCTTTTTTCACTGTCTTTATGTGGTCTTCTCTCTGTGTCCTCATCTCTTTTTCTCATAAGAACACCAGTCATGTTGGATCATAGGGGAAGCCACCCTAATGATGTCATTTTATATTAACTACTTCTTCATAGGCTCATCTCCAAATATGGTCACGTTCCAAGACCCTGGGGTTAGGACTTCAACATGTGAATGTTGAAAGGACACAGGCAGCCCATAGCAGCTTATCTCTTAAAAAGTGGTCTCACATTCTCCTACTACTTTATAGTTATTTTTAATTGTATTTTTACATCACCATTTATCCTTCTTGTACTCTCTTGCATCTCTACCTTGCCCCTGCAATCAACACGCTGTTGTCCATTTATATGAGCTTTTTATTTTTTCCTTTTTGCTCAATCCCTCTACCCTGCAGCTCCACAGCCCCCCACAGATGTCAGCCTGCTCTTTCTATAAGTCTGTCTGTATCTGCTTTTTAGTTCATGTTGTTTATAAGATTCTACATGTGAGCAAAATCATATGGCACTTGTCTTTCTCTTACTGTATTTCACGTAGCATAATATTCTCCAGGTCCCGCCATGCTGTTGCAAAGGATAAAAATTTGCCATGCAGTATTCCATTGTTTAAATGTACCACTGCTATTTTATCTACTCATCTACTGACGGGCCTTGAGCTGCTTCCGAATTTTGGCTGTTGGAAATAAAGCTGTGATGAACATAGAGGTGGATATACTCTTACAAATTAATGTTTCATGTTTCTTTTTTTTTAAAGATAAATTCCCAAAAGTGGAATTGTTGGGTCATGAGGCAGCTCCATTTTTAATTTTTGAAGTAACTCAGTACTGCTTTCCACAGTGGCTGCAACAATCTGCATTGGCACTAATAGCACACAAGTGTTCCCCTTTTTCCACACCCTAATCAACACATTGATTTATTGATGATAGCCATTCTGACCAGTGTGAGGTGATATTTTGATGTGGACACTGGGTAGCAGTATCCGAGTCATTATGGATGAAATAAAACCATACACACAGTCTACTGAGTCTGGTGGGGGAAAAAGAATGACAGCGTGGCTTTTCGCTCAAGGGAAGCAAAAGCCTCAGCCTCTGCCATGACAGGCCTTTATTCTATTTCCCCTCACATTTTAAGATGGTCCTCACTCACTCTGCCAGGTTACAACAAAAAGAGCCACTGCCCCTAATTACATCACAGAAGAAGGATATTAGCAAATGAAAAGGCAAAAGTAGCTGAGCCAGTTACACTGGTCCCTGAAAGGTTTAGCACAATCTTAGGAAGTTACAACAAGCATTTGCAGGGTGAGGGAGTTTTCAGCAAAAAGCAGCTTAGGTATATTGCAAATCTGATTACCCACAAGAGAACCTATCTGTGGGCATTGGTCCTGTGCATCTCCAAGTGGGAGCTAGATGCAAAAGGGTCTGCCACAGGACACATTGAAACTTACTAAATATAGAGTGTTGCTCAACCACAGGATTGTATAGATTGGAATGATTACAAATGCCTGGTCTCCAGCTGTGGTTACATTCCAATTACTTCTTTTATTATGACTTATTGTTATTTTATCTTCAAGGTATCTCTTTGTTCTCCTCAACTATTGGATACTATTACTAATCACAGTCTCATAAAGGTTGACCAATGATTGGGTATGTTCGTGAATTTCCAATACTAAAGCCAGATCGGTCCCAAGGATGGTGGGATGAGTAGGTCACCCTAGTCTTACACCTTCTCTTCAACAGCATTTTTCTTACTTTCTATGAAAGGTCTTTCTATAGAAAAAGACCTTTCTATGAAAGGTCTAATCTTCTATTTCACTGAGAATATAGGGGCCATGAGGTGGGAACTTTCTTAACTTCCTACCCCATCCACTGAGAGTATCTGGCTGGGGACCTGGCTTCATCAGTTATCTGCTTTGTGCTGTGCCTTCTGCTTCATAGCTATTAGCTCTGTCTCCTCAGCAGATTGTTAAAAGGATGTTTGCTGAGTCCCAGCATGCTCACAGGAATTCTTCCCTACGTGACGCTGAGCTCAACAGAGCCTTTCTCTCGTCCATGCCCATACTTCGTTACCTACATTAGAGCACGACCCAGTCCTGGGCAGGCTTTACAGTGTCATCCTTATTCCCAGAGCTCCTTGTGCCATGGAATATTCCTCTTGTGCCCTTTGTGAGTCCCTCCACCTTTTGCTGAGAGGTGATGCCTGAGCAAGGCTGCTCCCCAGCCTTTCATTCTCTAACAATGTAATCATGTACAAGTATTTCCCATCTTAGACACAAATCTCACACTTCCTACACTTCGGCTCCCTTGACCATCTCCAACTTGTCTGCTTCTTCCCTTCCTGATTACTCAGTTTGAAAAAGAAATGAATGTTGCTCCCCTTACTTTCATATGAATCACAGGGTCCTTGTGTGATTAGCACCGATAGAACTGTTCTTTTATGATTGCCAGTGGTCCCGTCACCAATTTTATTGGAAATGTGTCCTTCTATCTGTAATTTTAAAATAGTCATAATTTAGAAAATAAACTGTAGTAGCTTATAAAGAATAACAAAATTATCTGTAATTCCTCCATGCAGAGCTAAAAAAAATATTCTCTGAGGCTTTGTCATTTTTTACAACTTTATAAATTATTTATGACTCCTTTCAAAAACTATTCTGGTTATATTCATGATCCTATGGAAGTTCCTCCTCAGCTTTACATACTAAACCTTTATTTTGTACCCCCAATACCTGCCAATATTGACATTTCCAGCTGAATATCCTTATCTCATTATTCTGTTTACCCTGTGGACTACAGGTGGTAAACACAAGGCCGGCAGGCTGAATGCAGCCCTCTACCTTGTTTTATACAGCCCGGCACATTGTTTCTACCTGGCAGCAGCGCCAAGTTCTTTGTCCCTAGTTAAGGAGTAGTTACATTTATACAGTCCTAATATTACATTCAGCCCTTTGAAGGCAACCACGAGACTGATGTGGCTCCCAGTGAAAATGAATTTGACACCTCTACTGTAGAATCTCTGGGAGCGTTCCTTTCCCAGCTCCAGTTATACTGATAATCTGTGTTCTGAGGCCTTCACACTTCTCTAGACACTCATTTCCATAGCACTACAATCTCAATACTGATTTTCTCAATACTGATTCCCATTTTCTCCATCCCAAATATCTTGTGTGGATGACACAATCATCAGCCATTTCCTTAGTTTTTACCTTGATCTCTGCAGCTCATTTCCATCTCCAGGGAGTTGCTGACTTTTGCCTGTTAAATCTTCACATTTCTTAAATCTGTCTCCCTCTCTCTGCTTGGGGGTTGACTCTGAATCTTTTAAAAATGTATTTGTGCAATATTCTACTAAATAAAATAGGCGTCTCTAGGCTTGGCCTACTTTAATCAGTTCTCACATGACTGCCAAAGGGATCTTTCTAAATCATAAATCTGAATGCTGTGGTTAAGACTTGGGGTCTTGAATAAAACAGATATATCTTTATAACCAGTTCTAACACTGACTAGCTGGAATCTTGGGCAAGATATTTAATCTCTCTAGGCCACATGTCCTCGCTAGTAAATTAGGATTAAAGTACCTATATCAGAGCATCGTCTTGAGAATTAAGTCATTTCTCTAGCATAGAGCCTTGCCAATAAATAGCACTTCATATTTGACTGCTGCTATTACCATGATTATTCTTTTTATTGTTCTTTTTGTATGTCTCCTCCTGGCTGAACTTATTCAATGTTTTCTCTATTGGGTTCAAGATAAATTTTTAAGCTTCAGGCAATATAGGATGCCTTTTATGATGGTGCCTTGATTGGCCTCTCCTTTCTCACTTCCTGCTGTTTTCCTTTCTCACTCTCCCTTCTAATCATAATGAATTATTTATAGTTTTTCCTGCAGTACTCTGTCTTTCTCTTCTTTTGTACATTTAAAATTATGTTTTGATTTTAACTATTTGCCAAGCTAAATCAAGTGCATTCTTTAAAATTCATTTCTACTAATCTTTTCCACAGAATTTTCCTGCCATTCTTGTCATAATCTACATCAAGTGTCCTGTTTGCTCCCAAATTTCCTGTGCACACATGACTCTACAATACTAAGTCATTCAACATATTAGCATTATCAGACACTAACAATGTTTTACTTATCCTATGTCACTGATTTCCAGCCAGTACCTGGCAAACAGCAGGTGGCACTCAAATATTGAATTGTACAAGGGTATGAGTCTTCGTGGTGATAATGACACAGCATGGAGATGATATAATGCATAAAATAATTAATTAATAATTAAAAATAAATAGATAATAAAATGTCTAGGAGAATGCTACACTTATATAGGAAATTATAGGAACCTTATCAACAAAACAAACAAGTAAGCAGAATATATCCAGAGAATCTGAAATAAAGAACAGATTGACAATAACCAGAGGGGAAGAGGGAGGATGGGGGAAAGAATGGAAAGGGTCATCAAGGAACATGTATAAAGCATCCATGGAAAAAAATTTAAAAAAAGCATCCATGGACAAAACCAAAGAGGGGTAGCATGGAGGGTGGGAGGTGGGGGTGAGTGTGACAGGGGAAAGTAGTGGTGGGAAAATGGACAACAATAAAAATATTATATACTACTCCAATATATTATAGTTTTAAAAGTTATACTGAAGTACTATAGAATATATATGAAGTTATATAGAGGTTGAAAATGTTAAGTTGTATGGAAAATTTCAAGGAAAGGATAATATTTGAACTTTATTTTGAAGGCATGTGCTGCTTAACAATAGGGATACTTCCTGAGAAATATATCATTACATTTTGGTGAAGCCTACTGTACTTGGACTATAAGCCTGTGCAGCACGTTAATGTACAAACAACACAAGATGAATCAAGCATAAGAGAAAATAATGTCATCCAGACACATGTGAGGTTGCTGTCCACATAACACACATACTATTGTACAGCAAACATTTTTATAAGTAAGATCTAAAATAAAGATAATGTGCATAGTGTAGAAAATATATAAATCAGTACCATAGTCATCTATTATCAACTATTATGTATGGCACATAATTGTATGTGCTGTACTTTTATACAACAGGCAGCATAAGGGATTTGTTTACACTGGCATCATCACAAACACCTGGGTAATGCATTGTGTTATGGTGTTACCATGGCTGTGATATCACTGGAAAATAGGAACTTTTCAGCTCCATTGTAATCTAATAAGACCCCTATCGTATGTGGTCTGTCTTTGACTAAAACATTGCTATGTGCTGGTTGGCAGTCCATGACTCAGTGGGGTAAAAGTAATAGAGGGGGTTCTTAGGAAACAGTTGTATGGGGTCAAAGGCTGAGGGAGGTAATGTGTATGGATTATTTTCTATGTGCTTAGCAGCAAGCTGACCCTGACACTGTAGTGTTTTTACCTTTTTTTGTTCATTTAATTCTCTCATGACTCTGTGAGGTGGATAGTTGAGGGCACCAATGATAAGAAACTTTAAGTAAATTTATAAAGTTCACATGGCTATCACATTGGAACATAGTGTTCAAATCAGTTCTGCCTATTCTTCAGGATGGCTTTCTCCACAATGGGCTAATGTACCATGTGCAGAATGCACATGTGGGATTGGAATCATGAGAGTAAACCTGGATTCAAATCATGCAGGTATTCATAGTGAAGCAGAGAAAGTGTATGTGCCTTCTTTGTTCAGTATTGTACCATGCTTCCAGCTGTCTATTTAGCAGAATTGGAAAGACAGAATCATAATCAAGGGTTTTGCAAAAATATACAGCAAGCTTGCTACTTTGATTCTTTCTTGCAACCATGGCAGGGAATGCTAATAGATGATATGCTATTTCTTACTGGACTTGGATAGAGCCTCAAAACCCTCACTGGTTGATATTTATTAGAAGTTATTGGTTAAGCCATAACACTTTCTTCTGAGCATCACTGCACTGTCCTTACTAGGAGTCCACTTGCCACCCTTCTGAGCACACTGGGAGAGGTTGTGAAGGCAGATCATCCTCTAATGGAACATGAAGAATTTCTTGGGGGCTGGAGCAGGACCCTTCTACCAGATCTCACTGTCTCAATTGGACCAAGAATTGAGCCTGTGACCTAAGTTTGGCTAGACAAAAGCGTCCAAAGAGCTAGAATCTTGAGCAGAGTTATTCCAGGTTGAAAAAAAATGAAACAAAACTATACATTCCTACCAGAAGAAACCCTGATGAGGCAGGAGAGAGTTACCTGCTGCATTTCTGGTGTCTTACTTCTAGGTGTTTTCTTTAGCTTTCCCATAGGAATTGTGAATTTCTCCAATTACATTATTTTAACACCCCACATCCTCCCCAAGTTAGCTAGAGTCAATTTCTGTGGCTTACAAGCAAAAAAATCATAATCAATACCATTTTTATTCAGTCAGAGTTGGCACATCATTTAAATACAAACATGCTCATGACTTAATAGCAGGGACACATGATTTCAATCTAATAGGATTTAAATATGGAAACAATGCCGTCGTCTTTTTATACTGTACAAACTTGGCTAAGCTTGGAACTCTTTCCCGGAATTCCTTTCCTCATATGGTTCTAATTGAGTTGGCTAAAAGGGAAATTTTTGTGACTTTTCAGAGGTAGAAGTGAGGCAGTAGCTTCATGAGCTGAAGGTCATGTGTCCTCATGGTCACTAATAGTGAGAGAGTATTGCAAATGTGTCCTTACTCCCTTTTCATGTCCAGCTTTTTTATTTTTTACAGATGCCATCCTAACCAATAGAGTCTCCAGATCACCAATAAATGAAGCATCAGGAGCCTCTCTTCTTATTCCTCTATTTCCCCATGGTCCCAGCCAGCAACTGGTTATTTTGGTCTTCAGGAGTCCTTGGAAAACCCCTACTGTCCACTCACTCCAAGAAAAGGAGGGTCCTTTTTTCCAACTCTCCAGCATCTCTGTTGGGTCAGTAATTTCTTCACCTCCAACAATTGCATATGGTCATACTTCTATAATAAATCTCTTATCCCATAATAGTCATATAGGTTCCTCCATGACTGAACCCTGATTGCTGTAGTTATTGGTGCCAGAATTGGTTCCAGGGGAACAGAACTTTAAAGATGGTAATTAATAATTGGTTCTGTGATGTGATTAGATCAAAAGACATTATTAATGTTTTTGCTGCCAGTAGCAAAGGAGACACTGACAGTTGATGGCATATAGATGCAAAATAGTTTCTTAAATTATCACCTGTAATCAACTGCTCATAAAAGGCAAGGCTGTAGGTGGCCAAGTAGTGCTGCTATAGAACACTTCAATAAAATGAGTATTGTCCTGTTGTTTGGGTGCTTCTAAGTGATCTGGGAACTACAGAGAGTAAAAGTAAGCTCAGGGTTTTACATTCCCAGATCAAGGTCTGGGTGATGGATTAGAAAGCTGCTATGACTCCTCCAAAAGGAACCCATATTTTCTACACAATTTCTTCAAACCAAATCCAAAGTCTAATCTTCAGAGTAGCTAAATCACAGTTCAACCTGACCTTCTGGGGTTTCTTATGTTAGAATGAAGGCACTGATCAGGAAGAAAGACCATGGAAATTGGGGTGGAGACTCATGTGCTCATTTTGATGATACAGAGGAACTTGAACTTTTTCATTTTATGGAAATTCATTTGCCGGTAGAAGCACCTTTCCCTCAAGTATGAGGAATTTAGTGTGCCCTGGTCTGAAGAACTTAACTGTCCTGATCTGAAGAACCTGATCTGCAGGGGAACATGAACCCCTCCCAGACGCACCTCACCACCTTGCTCCTAGATCGGTGGCCAGGCTCAGGTTCTGGCATGGTCCTGGTGATCTTATAGAAACTATAACCTGTAAAGAAGTACTGTACTCATGTAAAGAGTTATATTCATTTAAGTGATATTCACATTAATATGAACCTGGGACAATGTATAGAAATGTATGTAAAGGATGCTGGATCAAGGTGAGAGACTGCAGTGTTGGATGAGTTTGATTTAAAATGGTTTATGTAGCAGAGATTCTGTATTACATGCTGGGATCCTGGTAAATGGAATTAACTTTTGGTTAGTTGACTAAAATGAAGTTGAGTTGCCAGAAGGACAGTATGAATTAAAGTATTTGAGTGTGAGAAAAGATTAGTCATGTGAGATCTGCTCACCCACTCGTAAATTTGGGTGAGCAAAATTGGTACTTCTTCTATCAAGGCTTTGTGAAATACATTGTGAAGGGAGTAGTGTCCTCTTTGACAGCTCCATGATGGCTTTTCTCTGTAGGCCAGGAATGACAGCAGGAAATGCGACCATCAAAGTGAGACCCTAAATTCAATAGAGAAATGGGGTCACAAATGGCAAGGCCAAAGGATGGCACCTACCTGACTGAGACAATATGGGTAGAATTACTAATGAGTAGCAGATTTAAGGCAATGACCACAATGGTGTCACTTACAGAGACCCTTGTCTTTAGCTAGCTGATTATGTGTCTCAAGGACACACGGTCTCATAGGAGGTTCCTTTAGACCAATACACAGGGGAAGAACATTTCTGGACCTGGATGATAGATGGTTCTGCTTAATATGCTGCCATGCCTGAATTAGTCACTTGTTTTAGAAGGAACATGGCTGGGAAAATGGTGATAAGGAGGAATGCTTAGACACTGCAGAGATGAGTGTCTGCAAATGGGCAGAGTGAAGATACTTGTATCCCAAGTCACTGCTCAGTAAAGGGCATCCTTCACAGAGAAAAGTTTTAATAACCACTTGCTCTGTGGATGTCACTAAGCATCTTTCACCAGTAACTCTGTTCCTATCCAGTAGATGCATGAATAAAATGGTCATGGGTTCAGTAAATTGGATTTTTACTCACTAAGGCCAACCTGGGTACAGCCATTGCTGAGTGCCCATTCTCCAGCATTGGGATCAACACTGGGCACCAATGTGGCACTGTTTCTGGGGGACTAGCTTGTTCCTTCCTGGGAGATCAGTAACACTGGATCAGGTCCACCATATAAAGGACAGGGCTTTGTAAAAAGTTATTATTGGAATATGCATTTGATTTCCCTGCCCAAAATGTGTCTTCATTTGAAAGTTCACCATTCATGATCTTTTAAATGCCTTATCCATTGTCATTTCAATTCACACAGTAATGCTTTAACATGGAAAATTACAGGAAGTAAGACATGAGATTGGAATTCACTGATATTATCATGTTCCCATCATCCTGAGATGGCGGACATGATCAGCAGCTTAACGTTTTTTATTTATTTTTTATTTATTTATTTATTTTTTGTATACTCAGTTCACAGCATCATTTGGGTAGAAACACCTTGTGGGCTGGAGTGATATTCTTCAGGCTGGGCTATGTGCTCTACCTCAGTGACTGAATCATGGTTTGATGTGACTTACTGGTGCTGCCTCTTTCAAAGGAAGGGTTCCTAGGTCATGAATGATGTATTGGAAATGGGAATAACTTTTCTTCCTATTATATTTAACAATGTACCAGTTAAGTGCTTGCTGCTGTCCTTGAAACTTTGGGTTCTCCTGGTGTAGAGCTCTCTCTGCTCTGGGCCCAGTGTGTCTCCCTCAGCACTGGGTGCGTTTGCCTTGTCACGGTAGGGGCTATCTAGGTTTTATTTGCATCTACTTGGGCATGAAGTTTAAGGGATACAAAAACCAAGGAGATACAAATACTGTATCTTTTTTATGTTTAGATTTTTGGTTTATTTTTAGACTTCAGAATCTTGCTACTGCTTTCTACATGTATTCAGACAGATACTGTATCTTGAAGATTCCTCCTTCACTTTCTGCATTCTTCTCTGTTCAATGACCAAGAAACTGCGGTTTAAAATTTGGCACTGTCCACAAAAAGACATATGGTTCCCAATACTGGCCATTACTTAAACCAAATTGCTCTCCTTTCCTCCTCCCCAAAACTAAAGACACCTAAGTACTTTAAGTTTGAGATACTAACTGATACCATTTATTCTGGACTTGCGTCTTCCTTTCCAGGTTGACACAGAGAGGAAAAAAATACCTCTTTCTTTTCCTTTTCTTAAATTTTTAAGACAGCTGGATTATTGCCCAGTCATATTGGCAGATCACACCCATAATTTATGCAGGAGATGAAAAAGCCCCATCCCTGCTGGAGCATATGGAAACACAAAGTGCCAGACCCAGCTTTGCACTCTAGGAATGTATGGGAGGGCTTTCCAACACTCATGGGGAGACAGACAAGGAGACCGAGTGGAGCTCATAAAACAGCCTAAGTTTTCTTTCATTACCCTTATTGTTGGGTATTTTAGGATATATTTCTGAAATGAATTTACTTATGAAAAATATAAATATAATACATTTCTTAAAATGCACTATACATCTTTCTATTTAAATGGATTTCTTTATTTTTAATGAATTTTTGGTAAGGCTTTCTTTAAAAATATCCAATGCATATTATCTCTACTGCTTTTTTAATTGCTGTTTTCCCTCTATTCCTATAATAATCTCATGATTATTATGTAGTTGAGTACCATTTCATTTGATGAGAATTTTTAAATTACTTTGTTATTCAATTACAATTGTCTGCATTTTCCCCCCAACACTCCCCCCTACCCCAACCAAACCCACCTCCCTTTCCCGTTTCCATCCTCCCCCTTGGTTTGTCCATGCACCCCTTATACTAGTTCCTGAAAACCCTTCCCCCCACTGTCCCCTCCCCCATCCCCTCTGACTATTGTTAGATTGTTCTTAATTTCAATGTCTCTGGTCATATTTTGTTTGCTTTTTTCTTTTTGATTTAATTTTGAAAACTGAAAAATGGAGACTATAAATGAAGTGAGATTTTATTTTCCACTTTAAGTACAATGCTAATTTCTTCATTGCTCTAACTGGTGAAATACATGGCACAGAGGAAGTTCTGGATTTCCCTGTGCACATTCTTCATTATAGTCTCTTGCATTTGTTATAAACATTAAACTGGGCCCTGTTCTTCCCACACCTATTAATGCTCATTTTCAGAGCATCAATTCTTTGAATATTTGAAGTCAATGAGATGTCTAGTTAATGGGGCAAATCCATTCCTGAGAGGTTGCATGTCCTCTTGCCTTAGAATTAAATTTAAATATGTTGCCAGACTTCCGAGTATTAAGTAAGTTTTTATTAAAACAAATGTTTCCATTTGCTCAAGTGGACAAAGACTGAGCCTGAGTGAGGAAATAAAACCCCTATCAATCAAACTGGGAGAACTTTCCAGATTAAAATGGTTCAGTACACTTATCTATCTATATTTATGTAAAGCAATATAAATCTAGACAAAACCATGGCATTTGTTTGTACAAGTCCCAGTGAAATCCTGTGGCACTGAGGTATATTACCATCCACCATTGCTTAGTATTCACTGTAGGAAACACCTATTGTCTCTTTCCTGCTATGACTCTGACTTTCCTCCAGGAAACACCCTCCTCCCTCTCCAGCCTTTGCTCTGGGTGGGCTGTTCCTCACAATCAACTCAATCAGTATGTAGCATTCCTATGGTGGCAGTGATTGGTCAGGATGGTCATGTGATCCTGAGAGCCAGATGCAAGGACACTCCTGCTGGGTGTCTGGGTGGGATGCAGATTCTGTTTTTTCCTCTCGGATATGAGCTTTACAGGATTAGGGACTTCTTGGGTGGCAGCTATTTTGCAGTCACATGGAGAATGGAGTCAGCTTCAAGGGGAGCCCTCCAAAGACATGGAGATGAGAAAATGACTTTTGTACCAACTTCTGACTCTTTGGAGATTTGGATGAAGATAGGCATCCATATCCATGACCCGACTGCTTAGTTATTTGATATAATAATCCTGCTTCCCTCCTTCTTTGACTTAAGTTGTTATTAACAGCAGAAATACTTCTAACTGGTACAGCCATCAAAGTTAATGGCACTGCTCTTGATATTGGAGATATAGATGGATAGAAGACACTGTTCTGACTGCAAGGAACTCAGTCCTTGAAGAAACACACTCTTGCATAAACATACAGTCATGTACCTGCACACACATACACATAGTCACATACACACATTCACACTCACACACATTATTCCAATGTATGAGAGTTATTCATGGAGTGATAATGAAGCACACGTTGGAGGGAGTCAGAGAAGGCTACCCAGAAAAGTGATACTTAAATTAAGGCTATGAGGAAATGTACATTTAAATAAAATTGTCCTTATTCCTACTTAAGTTTTGGTCTGCTAAAAGCCGACCCTGACACAAGGACTTGGGGAAGAGTCATGTTTGTGGAAGGTAATTTTAGGAGGAACAAGTGAGGCAATGAGGGAAATGAGGTAGAATGGAGAGGATTATTAACAAACACAGATGGGCATTGTTTCATAGTGATTCACAAATGTGATTTTACAATTGAAAGCAGGACCCTCTCCCAGCCAAAAGATTACTACATGCTGTATTTGCACACTGGCTTTGCTGAGGTGCTCTGGAGCTGAACCTGCAGTATTTCCAAGATGTAACTGTAAATTAGTGTAGGCACCTGAGATTCAGTCCCATGGGTGACTGAGCACCCTGGTGGCAGGGAGGCCAGTACTCCATAGTTCCTACCTCCTGACTGAACTATAAGCCCTCCTGCCTTGGGGCTTTGCCTCCATACTTGTGCGTTCACCTGTGCTGAAATGGCCCCTGCATAGATGAAGCCCTCAGGGAGGATCAGAGCCATTGAAGGTAACTGCAGGGGACCTGAGGGACATGGATGGTCTATGTCTGCTATTTACCATTCTTGATGGTGAGTCACATCCCCATGATTATGTCCATGAAGTCTCATGCTGTTGGTGGGTTCTGAGTTCCTAACTCCAGTGAACCATCACCTCATGGATGTTTCCTTCCATTTGGTGCTACATCAGTGTGGGACTTGGCCAGGACCTGTGATTTCTTATAAACACATATGGGAGGTATCTTGCTAGGGTGTGTCTTGATGGATATGTGTGCTGTGCAATATTCAGAAGATGTCAGTGGGAGAGTTTTCATCTCCACAGTAAAGATACTTAAAATTCAGTATTGCACATTCTTGGTTTTGGAAAGTTCCAGGTTACCATTCTGCATTGGGGTCCTGAGGGGCAGAGGTTAAGATGGGTTTGGGGGCAGTGACTTATGTGGCTCCCATGACTCTGAGGGAATGAAGAAACCAAGGTGTGATGAAGGGAAAACTAGACAGAAATGTGGTTCAGTGGATCCCACAGTGAGCTCTGTGATAAACATGACACCCCAGTACTGTCCTTGCTTGGGGCAAGGGATCAGGCCTTGGTACCACTGCATTTCAGTCACTGGCTGCAGGCTGCCTTGGGCACAGGGAGAGATTTGCAGGTAGCCTGGACTAGGTCCTGGCCTTGTTAACAGGCCACTTCCAGAAGAAGGGGCTGTAGTGAGGAGAATGCTTTTCTAAAAAAAACATGAAAAATGATATACATTTCAAAATGAAGAGTGTGCCAATAGCGATGAAGAGAATGATGGTGCAACATTTCAAAAGCAGAAAGGATAGGGCCAGGTGATGGATAGGATACAAACAGGGGCAGTGAACATTCATGAAAGTTCCAGGCTTTTGGGCTTAGATGATTATTTTGTCAATTCTCTTCTCTTCCCCTATGCTTGGAATGTCTACTCTCTCAATATAACAAAAATAGTTTCATGCTCTACGTATTATTTTGTAGCCTATCATAACATAGCATGAACATCTTTTATTATAATGAACATGGTATAAAATATCAGTTTAAGTAACTGCTCTGTGTTTCATTGTACAGTTGTGGAATAATTCATTTAATCTCTTATGATTGACATTTAGGTTGTTTACATTCTTTAAATTTATAAACCATGTTGTTACAAGTGTCTTTAAAGCCAATCATTTATCGAGTCTTAAGTCCTATTTTAGGATATTTCTAGGAGAGAAGTTGCTGCATTTCTAAGCCTTCTGTTAAATACCACCCAGGTGTTCAGAGGGCATGGTCTCCAGGTACTCATAACTCACCTGCCCTTTGATAGGAAGCATCCTGGAAATACTACTTTGAAAGCAGCTTATCAGATGGAGGTTGGTTCCAGTGGCATACATTTAAATTTTCTGATGGCTGTTTTCACTTTAGCCTAATTTCTCCATAGGTATTTGGAACACTGGAGGTTTTTATGGTTCTGATGAGAAATATTGTCTTTTTAAATCTTGTATGTAGCTATTGGTTTTCCTTTTGGGGAAATAATCTCAAAAATCAACTTCAAAGTGTATTTGTATAGTATTTATAAATCAATTGGCAACTAGTGAGTTTGATTCTCCACCCAATCAGTAAGTGCCAGGATATTTATTGAAAGCTCACCCTTAGTGTTGAAAATGTGTATGGAATCTCCACTCATTTAGGTAGTTCAGATTCATCTAGTAATTGTGATGATGACAGAAATGAGACCTGATATTGTGTGATGGGTCAGGCACTGTTCTCTAAGTAACTCTGCGAAGCCCTTTATATTATCATCCTCATGAAGCAGACAGAAAACAAAACAAATATTTCAGTGGAACCAGTTTGCATAGACTGCTGTAAGTCAGGGTGTCAGCAGTATTCTTGAGGGGCCCTAATCAGGCTTCCTGGGGAAGGCAGTGTCTAAATGGAAATAGCAGGGTTCAAGGGAAGTTAGCTGGTGTGCTCCCAAAGTTTTTATTTTTAAAAAATTTTCAGAGATTCTATGTTTGCTTTATGTAATGTCCCCCTGGGGAATGTGAATCTTGAGATTTCCTTTTGAGCTTCTTCATTATTTCCATTCCACTCCCAGTTAACATTCACTCTCCTGACGTCTGCATTCTGGCCCTGTTATTCTACTAAATGAATGTAAGTCAAGGTTACCAATGCCTTTCCAATTGAAACATTCAATGTTAGTGTTAAATATTTTTGACCCTCTTCATCAGCCATTTTGTCCACCTCTGGCAACCACCAATCTATTTTCTGTATTTATGAAGTATTTTTTAGATTCCACATATAAGAAAGATTATATGTTATTTGTCTTTCTCTATCTGACCCATTTCACTGAGTGTAATGTCTTCTAGATCTATCCATGTTGTAAATGCCAAGATTTCATTCTTTTCTATGACTGAGTCATATTCCATTATGTATATGTACCACTGCTTTTTTATCCACTCATGTACTGAAGGGCACTTAGGTTGCTTCCAAGTCTCAGCTATTATATAAACAATGCTGCAATGAACATGGCGGTGCCACTATCTTTTTGAGTTAGTGTTTTGTTTTGTTTGGATACACACCCAGAAGTGGAAGTGCTGTCAATGCTAAGTTTTTAGGCTTTGTATTGTTTGGCTTTCTTCAGAAACGTAAAACATCTCACTATTCCTTCTCATTTGAAATTCTGTACTGTATATCTAATCATAAAACAAAAAATCTGGAACCTAGCCTATAATATTTCCCATCAGCCACTTCACCTATAAACTCTCATCTGGTTTCCTGGCCTCTGGACATCTGTCTTTCCCACTGGACAAACCTCAGACCCTACTTGGTATAACTTCTAAGCCAATTTCAATGGTCTATTCCAACCTCCAGACTTCCTTACATTAGAATTAAGTCTCATACCCAAGATTTGGGACAAATCACAGAGTTGCTGTACTTTCATATTGTTTTGAGAAGCTTTACTCTTGTTGCATTGGGAACTGGTGAATCAGCAATAACCCAGTTATTCAGCTCACATTAACCACTCCTTTACTGATTCAGCTGGCTAACTCCCCTGAGTTGTAGGACACTAGGGTGGGGTCCTTTGTCAAACACCAACACTGTCTATTGAACTTTGGGATAGATTCTCAAATTCTGGCAGGATTAGTTCCCTCATATACAAATTTGGGTTTGTAAGATTATTTTGTGGATTAAATGACCTAATGATTATAAAACACATAACTCAGTGTTAGACATGGTCTAATTCCTCAAGACTTATTATTACTACTAGTGTTATAATTGTTACTATAATTACTAATCCTCTATTTGGCTTGAGACCCTGTTCTGAACCTCAGTTTTTGTGACTTGGGTCCTCCTATAGTTGTAGCCTCTGCATCACCTTCATTCCCGATCCAGTAGGAGCAAAACCTCTAGAACTGGGGCTCACTTGGGTTGTAGCTTTGGCTAATACCCATTACTGTGTTGTCAGATCTGTAGACTGAACTTCTGGATTGAGTGAAGCCTCTGAAACCCATAACACCCTTGGGATGTTTTGGCCTCAGGGCAGTTTGTTCAGCCTAGTTAGTGTACTGGGGACTTGTGTTCTGAGCCTACATACTCACCAAGGGGACCTAGACTTCCTTTCTGAAGGGAAGAGTGGCAACCTGGCTTTGCCCTATGCAAAAACATGTTTCCACTAAAATAATGATTTTGGAGGACAGAGGAGCAAACTATTATTCTACATCGAAGAAGTAGAGAAGGACTCATGGAAAGGTAACATATTAAGGGCTCTTAAATCCTGGGTGGAATTTGGGTACAAGAGGATGGAGGTGCAGAGCAGATCCCAGGAGGGGAGGGCCTGATCCCCACATTTGTACAGTTGATTGTATTTGAGTGTGGCCATTCTTGCTGAAAACCATGCTATTTGGGCTGGGCATGATGCCTGCCTTCTTCCTCATGTTTGTGCAATAAACTGAACTAAAAGATGAAATTAAAACCCATCCAGCTTCACTCAGCTCTGTGACCATGTACCTACCCAACCAAAGGGGAGCTGACCCTTGGAAACATGCCCTTTATTGTAGCGGGCTCAGTGTCTTACAGTTTCCACTGTTTTCCTGAGCCAGTGTCTCATCTCTGTAATTCAATGGAAAAGGCAGAGATATCATCCTGGTTCTGACCAGGCCGGTACTTTACATCAGGTCAGGGGCTGGCAGTTCATAGCTTGTTCCCACATATGGCTTGCTGCCCATTTCTGTCTCACCTTTGGACTAGGAGTGATTTATGTGTTTTAAATTAGTTGAAACAAGATCAAAAGCAGAACACTATTGCTGACATAGAACTATATGAAGTGCAAGTTCCAGGGTCCATCAATGAATTTTGTGGGAAAACAGAGCAGTCATTTGTTTACTGTTGTTGATGGCTACTCTCAGGCTCCAGGGCAAAGCTGAGTAGTGTGACACAGTACATCATGAAAAACCTAAAGTATCTACTTTGGCTCTCCACTGACAGAATGAGTTTGCTGACTGAGTTCTGTCTCAGGTCTTCCTTTCCTTCACAAGTCATCTTACACCCAGATAGCCATTTCATGAATGCTGTCTTCCTTCTGTCTCTTACAAAAAGGACTCCACTTTTAAAGGTGTAAAGCCTGTTTTATTTATTTATTTATTTAAATATATTTTATTGATTATGTTATTACAGTTGACCGATTTCTCCCTCATCATTTCTCTCCACCCTGCATACCCCCTCCCACCCACATTCCCCCCTTTAGTTCATGTCCTTGTGTCACAAGTTCTTTAGCTTCTACATTTCTCACACTATTCTTGCCCTCCCCCTATTTTCTACCCACCATCTATGCTACTTATTCTCTGTAGCTTTTCCCCCTCTCTCCTCCTCCCACTCCCCTGTTGCTAACTCTCCATGCGATCTCCATTTCTGTGGTTCTGTTCCTGTTCTAGCTGTTTGCTTTTGTTTTAGGTGTGGTTGTTAATAACTGTGAGCTTGCTGTCTTTTTACTGTTCATGTTTTTTATCTTCTTTTTCTTAGATAAGTCCCTTTAACATTTCATATAATAAGGGCTTGGTGATGATGAACTCCTTGAACTTGACCTTATCTGAGAAGCACTTTATCTTCCCTTCCATTCTAAATGACAGCTTTGCTGGATAGAGCAATCTTGGATGTAGGTCCTTGACTTTCATGATTTGAAATACTTCTTTCCAGCCCCTTCTTGCCTGTAAGATCTCTTTTGAGAAATCAGCTGACAGTCTGATGGGAACTCCTTTGTAGGTGACTGTCCCCTTATCCCTTGCTGCTTCTAGAATTCTCTCCTTCATTTGAATCTTGGGTACTGTAATGATGATGTGCCTTGGTGTGTTCCCTTTTGGGTCCAACTTCTTTGGGACTCTCTGAGCTTCCTGGACTTCCTGGTAGTCTATTTCCTTTGCCAGATTGGGGAAGTTCCCCTTTATTATTTGTTCAGGTAAGTTTTCCACTTGTTGCTCTTCTTCTTCCCATTCTGGTACCCCTATATATTGGATGTTGGGGTGTTTAAAGGTGTCCTGGAGTTTCCTAAGCCTCTCATTTTTTTGAATTCTGGTTTCTTCCTTCTTTATGGCTTGGTTGTTTGTTTCTTCCTTGTGGTCCACTCCATTGATTTGAGTCCCAGTTTTCCTCCCATCACTATTGGTTCCCTGTGTGTTTTCCTTCATTTCACTTATTGTAGCCTTCATTGTTCATCGAATTTGCGACCAAATTCAACCAATTCTGTGAGCATCCTGATCACCAGAGCTTTGAACTGTGCATCTGATAGGTTGGCTATCTCTTGGTTGCTTAGATGAACTGGCTCTGGGGCTTTGATCTGTTCTCCTGTTTGAGCCATTTTTGGGGGGAGGGTCTGGTCACAGCTGTTACGTATTCCCTTAGGTGTTCCCCAGGGCAGGGCAGCCCAGTGTCTGAGTTGTGACACTATATGTGGGGGCAGGGTTTGAGAGGGAACAAAGGCACTTTCTCTGCTCTCTCTTGGATTCTTATCCCTTCCACTGCTTCCCCTTCACCTGGATTATCTGCACGCAAATGTGGGACTGCCTGGTCAGCCAGCTACCTTGCATGGTCTCACTGGGTCTTCCCGTTCCCACCCCATCCCCAGGGTCTGCTAGCCACCGACTGTACACCTGGGATCTGCCAGCCACTGCCTGTGCACCCAGGTAGCCAACGTCCACTTTTTCCTGCTGCGACTCCACCTCTTTTACTGGTCTGGATGAATGGTTGTCGGACTTCTGTACAGTTCGGTTTTCTATCAGTTCTGGTTGTTTTCTTGTTTCTAAATGTTTGTCGTCCTTAATTTTGGTTGTGCAAGGAGGCACAGTGTGTCCACCTATGCCTCCATCTTGGCCGGAAGTCAAAGCCTGTTTTAAATGATACTAAATATATAAACATAATGTAGCCAGGCTATAAAAAGTTCAACTGTACTGCAGGATGTCCAGACATAGGCATGTCTGGAAGAAGGGACCAGGACCCACACAGGCCTGCACAGAAGCCCATGTTGGTGGATGATGTGCAGGGAGGATACAATGTTGGGACAACTTAATTGTTATTCTTCAGGATCTGGAAAGAAATCCTTGGAGGTTTGTTTTTTTGGAGCCTTGATATTTGTCCTACATCTTTAGTCACTTTGTCTTTTACTAAGCACTAGGATAGTAATCAATGATTGATCAAGTCACCCCGGGTCCATTCTCTGATAGAAACACAAAAGAATCAAATTTGTTCTTAAAATTGGGCCCTTAGAATCAAAGCAAAATAATTAGAACTAAGAACTAAAATGTGGAATCCAATGTGAAACAGGTAGGTTTCTACACCTGTTTTCTTCACTAAACTGAGGTCACCTTTAAGAACCTTCATAATTCAGTTTTGGCTCTCAGTACTTATACACTACTGCTGAGTGAATAACAGTAGAAGAAAGTGAAAAAAAGGAGAAAAATTACATAGCGATCAAGAAAACCCCTTTTTTTCAAAACAGAGAAAAACAATAGATATATCATGACATATGAGCAATAGTGTTGATGTATTTATAGCTTACAGAAAATAAAACTGTCTTTCTCTCTGACAGCTGACAATACTGGGAATGTTGGCTCAAACCAAATTCCAATGTCCTTCTGCAGCATTCTGTTCTCTTGTATAATCAGGGATGCTCTACTGCCTGCGCAGGTGAAGAGATGACTGTTGTATGGACTGAATATTAAGTCATTCCATTCCAAGGTCTTTTTGGAAAAAAAAAAGTGTGACAGTGCCTAGTTATGGTCTCGGCTGTTGAACATTAAAACGATTTTTTAATAGCTAAACACTCAACACAAAGACAATTGGCAAAGTAATTATGGAAAGTGTTTTTAGAGAGCTGCTGTGTACCAGACATTTGCAAATCTCATTGTAGTTAGTCTTCCCCATAATCCTAGGGCAGACTTTACAGATTATGACAGAAACAGAAAAAACTTTCTAAGAGAAGGAAGTGTGTCTGATTCTGTCCTGAAGCCAAGGAAGGTCTCTGAAGGGTAAGATCTCTTGGAAGTCAGTGAAAAAAAGGCATCAGGATTGGTTCTTTGTGACCTTTTTTTTTCCCCAGAGGCACTGGAGAGCTATGGTATCAGTATGTCATTTCTATTTTATTTTTTTTAGATTCACCCTATGATATGTTCATTGATTTTACAGAGAGAAGAAGAGGGGTAGAGACAGAGACAGAGAGAAAGAGACAGACAGACAGAGAGAAACATTGATGTGAAAGAGAAATATCAATCAGTTGCCTCCCACATGCGCAAACATTCCCTGGCCAAGGATTGAACTTGCAACCCAGGTATGTGCCCTGACTGGGAATCGATCCCACAAACTCGGTATCTGGGCTTATACTCCAAGCAAATGTGCCATGTGACAAGGGCTGTATCAATCTTTTAAAGAAACAGTGACATGAAACCATAGAAAATTAGTATTTCAATAAAGGGAAGAAACTCATTAAATGTCAACCTGATAAGTCATTTTTTCGTAAAATGCATTATACCACTATTATACACATTATAATGTGCTGTGCCCACTTTATAGTTTTATTTAAAAATTTGTGTTGTTCAATTATAGTTGTCCTCATTTTCCCCCATTACTCTCTCCTACCTTCCCCACACCCCACAATCCACATTCAGTCCTCTCCTCTGCCCCATCGTCTTTGTCCATAGGTCATTTTATACAGGTTCCTATCCTTGACCTTTCCTCTTCTGTCCCCCATTGTATCCCTCCTCGCTCCCCTCTGTTTATTGTCAGTTTTTGTATTTATATCCATGCCTCTGGTTCTAATTTGCTTACTTGGTTTGTTGATTAAGTTATATTTATAAGTGAGATTATATAATATTTTTCTTTCACTGCCTGGCTAATTTCACTTACCATGATATGCTCCATTTCCATCCATGCTGTCATGAAGGGTAGGAGTTCCTTTTTTCTTTCTGCTGTATAGTATTCCATTGTGTAAATGTACCAGAGTTTTTTTATTTTTTTAATTTTAATTTAATTTAATTTAATTTAATTTATTAATCAGTATTTTTTTCATTATTGATATTGTAGTTATCTGTCTTTCACCCCACCCCCAGCCCACCACCCCAGCCTTCCCCACCTTCCTCCCATTCCCACCCCCCATAGTTTTTCTCCATGAGTCCTTTATACTTGTTGCTCTAAACCTTTCCCCCTTTCCCCTGAAATTCCCTCCTCCCCCTCTGGTCACTGTCAGACCGTTCTCAAATTCAGTGTCTGTTTATATTATGCTTGTTTGTTTGTTTTGTTGATTATGTTCCTGTTAAAGGTGAGATCATATGGTATTTGTCTGTCACTGCCTGGCTTATTTCGCTTAGCATGATGCTCTCCAATTCCATCCATGCTGTCGCAAAGGGTAGGAGCTCCTTCTTTCTTTCTGCTGCATAGAATTCCATTCTGTAAATGTACCTACCACAGTTTTTGATCCATTCATTAACTGATGGGCACCTAGGTTGCTTCCAGCACTTGGCTATTGTAAATTGTGCTGCTATGAACATAGGGGTGCATAGGTTCTTTTGGATTGGTGTTTTAGGGTTCTTAGGATATAATCCAAGCAGTGGAATTGCTGGGTCAAAAGGTATGCCCATTTTTAGTTTTCTTAGAAAATTCCATACTGTTTTTCATAGTCGTTGTACCAATCTGCAATCCCACCAACAGTGCACTAGGGTCCCCTTTTCTCCACAACCTCTCCAACACTTGCTGTTTGTTGCTTTGTTTATGGAGGCCATTCTGACTGGTGTCAGGTGGTATCTCATTGTAGTTTTAATTTAAATCTCTCTGATAACTAGAGATATCGAGCATCATTTCATGTGTCTCTGGATCCTCTGTATGTCCTCCTTGGAGAAGTGTCTGTTCAAATCCTTTGCCCATTTTTTAATTGGGTTGCTTGTCTTAGAGTAGAGTCTTGTAAGTTCTTTATATATTTTGGAGATTAATCCCTTGTCTGAGGTGTCATTGTCAAATATGTTTTCCCATACAGTTGGTTCTCTTTTTATTTTAATACTGTTTTCTTTAGCTGTGCAGAAGCTTTTTATTTTGATGAGATCCCATTTGTTTATTCTTTCCTTTATGTCCCTTGCTGTAGGGGACACATCAGTAAAAATATTGCTGCGTGAAATATCTAAGATTTTCCTGCCTATGTTATCCTCTAGGACTTTAATGGTGTCATGCCTTATATTTAAATCTTTTATCCACCTTGAATTTATTTTTGTGTATGGTGTAAGTTGGTGCTCAAGTTTCATTTTTTTGCATGTAGCTGTCCAGTTCTCCCAGTACCACTTGTTGAAGAGGCTATTTTTGCTCCATTTTATGTTGCTGCCCCCTTTGTTGAATATTAATTGACTGTAGAGACTTGGGTTTATTTCTGGACTCTCTGTTCTATTCCACTGGTCCATGTGTCTGTTCTTCTGCCAGTACCAGGCTGTATTGATTACAGTGGCTTTGTAATACAGTTTGGTATCAGGTATTATGATCCCTCCTACTTTACACTTCTTTCTCAAAATTGCTGCAGCTATTCGGGGTCGTTTATGAATCCATATAAATTTTTAAAGTGTTTATTCTATGTCTGTGAAATATGCCATTGGAACTTTAATAGGTATTGCACTGAATCTGTAAATTGCTTTGGGTAGTAGGGACATTTTGATGATATTAATTCTTCCAATCCATGAACACGGTATATGCTTCCATTTGTTTGTGTCTTCCTTTATTTCTTTCTTCAGTGTTGTGTACTTTTCTACATAGAGGTCTTTTACCTCCTTGGTTAGGTTTATCCCTAGGTACTTTATTTTTCTTTTTCCTATATCGAATGGGATTTTTTTCTTGATTTCTGCTTCTGCTGTTTCATTGATGGTATACAAAAATGCCTTTGATTTTTGGATATTGACTTTGTATCCAGCTGTTTGGCCAAATTCCTTTATTATGTCGAGCAGCTTTTTGGACGAATCTATAGGATTTTCTATGTACACTATCATGCCATCCGCAAACAATGATAGTTTTGTTTCCCCCTTTCCAATTTGGATGCCTTTTATTTCCTTTTCTTGTCTAATTGCTGTGGCTAAGACTTCCAATACTATATTGAATAGAAGTGGTGAAAGTGGACAGCCTTCTCTTGTTCCTGATCTTAGTAGGAAAGATTTCAGTTTTTGCCCATTGAGTATGATGTTGGCTGTAGGTCTCTCATATATGGCCTTTATTATTTTGAGGAATCCTCCCTCTATTCCTGCTTTGTTGAGTGTTTTTATCATAAATGGGTGTTGTACTTTATCAAAAGCTTTTTCCGCATCTATTGATATGATCATGTGATTTTTGTCTTTCCTTTTTTTTTATGTGATGTATTACATTTACTAATTTGCGAATGTTGAACCATCCTTGCATCCCTGGGATGAATCCCACTTGGTCATGACGTATGATCTTTTTAATGTATTGTTGGATGCGGTTTGCCAATATTTTGTTGAGGATTTTAGCGTCTATGTTCATCAGTGATATTGGCCTGAAGTTTTCTTTCTTTGTTGCGTCTTTATCTGGTTTTGGGATTAGGATGATGCTGGCTTCATAAAAAGAGTTTGGGAGTCTTCCATCATTTTGGATTTTTTGGAATAGTCTGTGAAGGATAGGGGTTAGCTCTTCCTTAAATGTTTTGTAGAATTCTCCTGTGAAACCATTTGGTCCAGGGCTTTTGTGTGTCAGGAGTTTTTTGATTACTGCTTCAATTTTATCAGCTGTTATTGGTCTGTTACATCTTTCTGCTTCTTTGTCATTGAGTTTTGGAAGGTTATATTTTTCTAGAAACTTGTCCATTTCACCTAGGTTTTCAAATTTCTTGGCATAAAGTTCTTCGTAGTAATTTCTTATAATCCTTTGTATTTCTGTGTTCTCAGCCATAATCTCTCCTCTTTCATTTCTGATTGTGTTTGTGTATTCTCTCTTTTTTTATTGAGGAGCCTGCTTTAAGGCTTGTCAATTTTGTTTATCTTTTCAAAGAACCAGCTTGTGGATTCATTGATCCTTAGAATTGTGCTTTCAGACTCTATGTCATTTAATTCTGCTCTGATCTTGTTATTTCCTTCTTTCTACTTACCCTGGGCTCTCTTTGTCATTGTTCCTCCAGTTCTTGTAGGCGTAGGGTTAAGTCGTTTGTTAGAAATCTTTCTATCTTTTTTAGGTAGGCCTGTATTGCTATGAACTTCCCTCTGAGGACCGCCTTCATTGTGTCCCATAAGTTTTGGGTTGTTGTGAGTTCATTTTCATTTGTTTCCAGAAACTTTTTCATTTCCTCCTTAATTTCATTCTTTACCCATTCATTTTTTAATAGCATGCTATTCAATCTCTGTGATTTTGATGATTTGGGGATTTTCCCCATCAAGTCGGTTTCTAGTTTCACTCCCTTGTGGTTGGAGAAAATGCTTGGTATGATTTCATTTTTTTGAATTTGTTGAGGCTTGTTTTGTGTCCTATCATGTGGCCTATCTTTGAAAATGTTCCATGTGCATTTGAAAAAAATGTGTATTTAGTTTCTTTGGGATGAAGGTCTCTATGTATATCAGCTAAGTCCAATTGGTCTAGAGTACTGTTCAATGCCACAATATCTTTGTTGATATTTTGTTTGGAAGATCTGTCCATTTTTGACAGTGGGGTGTTAAAATCCCCTACTATAATTGTGTTGCTCTCAATATCTTTCTTGAAGTCCTCTAAGATTTTCTTAATGTATTTAGGTGTTTCTATGTTGGGTGCATATATATTTACAAGGTTTATGTATTCTTGGTGGATTCTTACCTTGAGTATTATGAAGTGACCTTCTGAGTCTCTCTTTATAGTTCTTCTTTTGAAGTCTATTTTGTCTGATATGAGTATTGCTACCCCAGCCTTTTTTTCCTGTCCGTTTGCTTGGAAAATTTGTTTCCAGCCTTTCACTTTGAGTCTGTGTAGGTCTTTTGTCCTGAGGTAGGTCTCTTGTAGGCAGCATATGTGTTGGTTATGCTTTCTTATCCATTCAGCTATTCTATCTCTTTTGATTGGAGCATTTAATCCATTTACATTTAAGGTTATTATTGATAGGTACTGATTCATTGCCATTTTTGTACCTGTGTTCCTCTCTCTCTCTTTTCCTTTCTTTCCTTAAAGCAGGTCCGTTAGTATCTGTTGCAGAACTGGTTTGGTAGAGGTGTATTCTTTTAGACTTCTTTTGTCTGGAAAGCTCCTTAATTGTCCTTCTATCTTGACTGAAAGCCTTGCTAGATAAAGTAGTCTTGGTTGTAGGCCTTTGGTTCTCATTACTTGGAATATTTCTTGCCATTGTCTTCTGGCTTGGAGCGTTTCCATTGAGAAGTCAGCTGCTAACCTTATTGGGGCTCCCTTGTATGTTACTTCCTTTTTCTCCCTTGCTGCCTTTAAGATTCTCTCTTTGTCTTCGAAGTTTGCCATTTTAATGATGATGTGTCTTGAAGTGGGCCTGTTTGGGTTCCTCTTGATTGGGACTCTCTGTGTTTCCTGGATTTGTATGACTTTTTCTCTCATCAAATTAGGGAAGTTTTCCATCATTACTTTTTCAAATAGGTTTTCTACCCCTTGCTCCTCTTCTTCTCCTTCTGGTATTCCTATTATACGGATATTATTATGTTTTATGTTTTCTTGCATTTCTCTTAATCCCTCTTCATTCTTTCTGAGACTCTTTTCCTTTTCTTGCTGTTTCTGGCTGCTTTTTTCTACTTTGTCCTCCAACTCACTGATTTGATCCTCTGCTTCATCGATTCTGCTTTTCATTCCTTCTACTGTGTTCTTCAGCTCAGAAATTGTATTCTTCATTTCCTCTTGGCCCTTTTTGATAGTTTCTATTTACTTTTTCATGTCGATGTAGTTTCCAGTGAGTTCACTGTAGCTTCCCTGTAGTTTCTGGTAGCTCATTGAGAGCTCATGGATCTTCCTGACAACCATTTCTTTGAACTCCTTATCTGATAGTTGAGTTGCCTCTGTTTCATTTAGCATTCTTTCTGGGGCTTCCTCCTTTTCTTTCATTTGGGGATTGTTTCTTTGTCTTCTCATTGTTTGTGAGACTCTTCTTGTAAACCTCAGCTTCTTAAATTGATCTGTTCTGGCTACCCGGGTTTATGGTGTGAACTTCTGTGGTGGAATACCTGTGAGATTCAGTGGTGTAGTCTCCTTCATGTATCCTGGTGTTCACAGCTTCCACTGTCTCAGGTTTTGGAATACCCCTCTTTTGGTCCAACTCTGGTTTTTTCACAGTTCTAGGATTTTTTTTTTTGCCTCACTAACGGGTGTTTAAAAAGAGAAAAGAATAAAGCGAAAAAGAAGAGAAAAAAAGAGGAAGGAGAGATAGAATTGGAAAGAAAGGAAGAAGGAATAAAACAAGCAAGAAGTAAAGAGAAAGAAAAGGAATTGAGGGATAAAAAAGGTAGAAGTAATAAAAAATAAAAAATATCTAATCAAAACAAAACAAAACAAAAAGAACCCCACAAAAATGAAAAACAGACCAAAGCAAACAAACAAAAAACCGAACTAAAGAGACAAAAAACAACTATAAAAACAAAAACAAAAACAAACACCCAAAAACCAAAAAATAAATAAATAAATAAATAAATAAATCTCTTGCTATTTTCAAACAGGCCAAACTGGATTTTCTGGTCTTGCTGGTTGTAACAGGCTGCGAGGCAACTCGTACCGCTTTTCTCCCTGTTCCTCACTCAGTCAGCTTTGGGCTACTGTCCTCAGTTCCAGCTGAGCACTGTCCCCAGGGCTGATAGCTCACTCTCCATGCAGGGCCTTGGGTGTGATTCCTGAGCCTCCTGTAGAGGGCGGGCTTTCCCGAGTTTATGGGTTTCAGCTGGGCTCTCTTACAGATCGAACCCTCCCCACATCTATTGCTGTGAGCTCCAGGTCTCCTACAGGGCAGGAGTGCCCACCCGAGACTACAGGCATGGGCTCCGCGAGTTTCCCGAGTTGCGCGCCCTCATCCCAGGATCACAGATGTGAGCTCCGGGTCTTCCACAGAGTCCCCTCCTCTAGTTGCAGGGCCACCTCCGGTCGGTCGCAGAGCCGTCTCAGGACCCAGGGCCACCTCCGGTGGGTCGTAGAGCCACCTCCGGTCACAGAGCTGCTTCTGTCCCAGTCGCAGAGCCTCCTCGGGTCGCAGGGCCGCCTCCAGTCACAGGGCCACCTGTGGTGGCTCAGCTGCCACATCTAGTTTTCCAATGTCTGCTACAGATTTTGATCTCCTATTTTCATATATGCTGTGGTATTGTTGGCTGTCTGCTCTGTTCCTCTGTAGATCAGCTAGGTTTTTCTCTCATGTGCAGGAGGAAGGGCAATCTACATCCTCCTACCATGCCGCCATCTTGAACCCCCTGTACCAGAGTTTTTTTATCCACTCAATTCCTTATGGGCACTTATTGCTTTTGGCACTTGGCGATTGTAAATAACACTGCTGTGAACAAAGTGGTGAATAGGATCATTTGAATTTGTGATTCAGTATTCTGGGTATAATCCCAGCAATGGAATTATCTATTCGAAAGGAAGTTTGATTTTTAGTGTTTTGAGGTAATTACATACTGTTTTCCACAGTGGTCACACCAGTCTGCATTCCTACCAACAGTGTACTAGGGTTCCCTTCTTTCCACAACCCTGTCAGCACTTGTTTGCTGATTTGTTAATGATTGCCGTTCTGACTGGTGTGAAGTGGTTTCTCATTGTGGTTTTAATTTCTATCTCTCTGATGGCTAGTGATGCTGGACATCCTTTCATATTTCTCTGGGCCCTCTATATGTGCTCCTTAGAGAAGCATCTGTTCAGGGCCTTTGCCCATTTTTTAATTGGATTGTTTGTCTTCCCGGTATGGACTCCTCTTAGTTCTTTATATACTTTGGAGATTTGAGAACAGTCTGATAGTGACCAGAGGGGAGAGGGGAGGGAATTTCAGGGGAAAAGGGGAACAGTTTAGAGCAACAAGTATGAAGGACACATGGACAAAAACTATGGGGGGTGGAAATGGGAGGGAGGTGGGGAGGGCTGGGGTGGTGGGCTGGAGGTGGGGAGTAAAAGACAGAAAACTGTACAATATCAACAATTAAAAAATACTGATTAAAAATAATAAACAATAAAGTAATTTAAAAAATAAAATGATGGGTAAAAAAAAAAAAAAAAAAAAAAAAAAAAAACCCTTGTCTGAGGTATCATTGTCAAAAGTTTTCCTAAACGGTTGGTTCAATTTTCATTTTGCTGATGTTTTCTTTAACCATGCAGAAGCTTTTTAATTTGATGTAGTCCCATTTATTTATTCTATCATATATATTCTTTGCTCTTGAGACTTATCAGTGAAAATATTACTGCATGGAATATCTGAAATTTTCCTGCTTATGTCCTCCTCTAGGACATTTATGGTGTCACTACTTCTATTTAAGACTTTTATACACTTTGAGTTTATTTTGGTATGTGGTGTAAGTTGGTGGTCTAGTTTCAATTTTTTTGCATGTAGCTGTGCATATCTCCCAACACCTTTGTTGAAGAGGCTATTTTTATTCCATTTTATGCTTCTGCCCCCTTTGTTGAATGTTAATTGATTATAGGAAGGCTTTGAACAGATCAGTAAGAAAAGAGAGGGCAGAAAAGATGGTGGTGAGGTAGGTGGGAATGGAAACCAGTTCTCCTTGTGCCTAGCTGGAACACCTAGCAGATCTGAGGAACAGAGTAAACAGCCAACAGAATCCCAGTTTATATGAATTTTGGAGGCCAAAAATTGCAGAAGACATTGAAAAACAGACTGTGAGAAGATTGAGCTGGGACGGTAAGGTCCCTGGGATCTGCGCAGTGATCAAGGCTGCTGTGGCCCCTGGCCTGGCTCCTGCCACAAAATACGGGGAGGATAGTTAGATCACCAGCTTCCACCCCTACCAGAGCAGGGAGGGCAACCCAGCACCAGGAGGGACCTGGATGCTGGAAGCTGCTGGTGGGAATAGAAACAAAGTGGGAGATACACAAAGGTGGTACACATCTGCTGGGAATGTGGACACTGGCACCAGAGAAACTGGGGTGCCAGGTGACACCTGGAGAAGGGAGGAGTTGGGCCATGTTGCACCCTGACTTGGATAGTCTCCAGGCTGGTTCGAAAGTTGGGCCGTGTGAAAAGCCATGCACTTATTAAGAACAGTGGGCAGCTGCTTTGTAAGAATCTCTGGAGCAGTGGATGGCTCACCACTAGGGTGATTTGAGCTGCCCATGCCCAGAGACTGAGAAGCCAAGAGGAACCGAGCTTATCTCAGGCTGTGAACCCAAAGGCTGACTGAAGCTGTACGCAAGAGATTGAGTGGCTAGGTGGAACCACACACCAAGCCTGTTTTGCAGTACATGCCCAGAGGCTGAGTGGCTGAGTGCAACTGCTCACCTGAGCTCGTCTCATGCTGTGTACCCAGAGGCTGATAGGAGTGAGCTGCATGCTTGAGGATGAGTGGCAGAGTGAAGCAGCACACCCGAGATTGACTCACACTGTGTGTAGCTGAGTGGCTGACTTGAACCTGGCAGCCTACAGAGGACTTGGGCCACAGGCCAGGAAACTGGGAATATTATGGACCAGACTTTGTCCCATCCTCTCAAAACCATAGGAAGGGAGAAAAGGAAAGCCCAGACCCCCTCTTCCTGTGGCATCCAGGAAGACCAGCAGAACTCACTGAATGGGTTTAAAGCCAGCAGAAGGTGTATGTTTTTTGTTTCCTCTACCTTTATTTTACTATTCCCCCCAAGTGAGACAATAAAACATGGAATTATGAAGGGTCCAGAGATAGACTTAAAGGATAAGCACAAGGATAAACCCAAAAACTGAGACAAATGTCACTTTGCTATTCCATACAGCTGGCATTTTTTGTATTTGTGTATTATTATTATTTTTACTACTTTATTTTTTTAGTATTTTTTTAGTTTTCTTCCTTATGTATAGTTTTCCTTGCTTTATTTGTTTAATTACATCGTTTGACTGGTTCTCCTTATTCTCTTTATTGTATTTTGATTTTCCTTCTTTCACTTCACCCGTGTTCCAAAAACACACAACTCTTGATCTGGTACTTTCTTTTCTGGTTATCCAAATCATGTATTTCTTGACATATTATTGTTGTTCCAGTACTATTGTAAATAATTTGTTGTTCTATATAATTGTACATACTACACAGCAACACTCTCTAATCTTAGCCCAAATCACTCTAATCCTGAGCATTATTATTGTTGTGGTTGATTTCTTATAATCCTTTGTATCTCTGTGTTATGAGCAATAATCTCTCCTCTTTCTGATTATATGTATTTGGGTCCTGTCTCTTTTTTTCTTGATGAATCTGGTTAAGAAACTTTTTATATGTTTTTAAGTGCATCATGCTGGTTGCTCAAAAGTAAGTGAGATATTTGGGCCATGTCTTTTTTTTCCCCTTTTCTTTCCTATAGATACAATCTAAGTGCAATATGGCAGCAATTCTGCTAAAAATAAACTCCAATTGACTTAATTGCCTATGCACAGTAGGGTCACCAGTGTAAACAATCTTGATCTAAGTGTCTCTACACTGTCATGTGGACACCAAAAGCCTGTGGCAAAAACCAGAAGAGCAGTAATTGTTTCCACAACAAGAAAAGGTCATTCCATTTAATTACTGAAATACAGTTTGTTATTAGGAAGTCTATGATGTGAGTTACTGATTTTCTAGTAAGAGTCACTTATGTAGTGAAAGTATTTTTCTACAGATTGATATCAGATATGAAAACAGTACAGGTAGTTAAATCAAATAGCAACATAAATGAGTATGTATTTTATTTTAACAATTAGACAACTTTTATAAGATTACTACAGATGAGATAATGTATCTGTTTTGTTTTAAAGATTATACTCATTGTGTAGGTTGAATGTTTATTCCCCATGAATGTGTAAGTCTGTGTGTGTGTGTGTTAGGAAGGTATAGTCTATCTTATCTTTTGTTGGGGAGATATTCATTATTTCTTTTATTACAGAAAAAGCAAAGTTTATCATTAGGGGAGTGGAAAACTTCTAAACCAATCACATAGAGAGAAAGCTACATTTTCACAAAGGTGTAGTAGGTGGGGAGATATCAACAGTCACTGTGAGACAAAAGCTTAGAGGTGTTGCTGTCAGCTTCCTGTATACTGTGAAGACCACTTTGTACTTCCTCTCAAAGATCAGAGGTCTCTGCTCAGGTGCTGACTACCTGTTACAGAATGTGTCAAGTGCCATCTAAATAGTTGGCAGTTGAGTTGGGCAATGAACTTGTATATATTTGAATTCCAAGGCTTAAACAAAACATTGGGTTAAAGATCTAAGAAATTAAAGCCTGAAAATAGAAGAATTCACAATTTTGAAATGTGTTCAGTGTGTAAAAATGCCCCTTGTGTCTCAACTCAGATTTTCATATCATGTTATGAAGTCTGCTGGGTTTCCATATGTTCCTACTTAAGAAAATACAGGCTTCCTCCTGGAAGCATGTATGTGCAGACTCCCATCCCTATGAAACAGCATTGAATACTTCAAAAGGGTGGGCTTTATTGAGTGAGAATTACATCTCAGTTTAAAAATAAACAAATAGGAAGAGAGGATCCAAGATGGTGGTAGATTAGGTGGAAGCTACAATAAACTGGAATTACAATTAATTATAGAAAAATCACCCTGAATAACCAACTCAAGACTAGCTAGATACAATCCTTAAAACCAAGGACTTACAGTAGAAGCTACATTGAAATGTGGAGGTGCAAGAGGGCTGGCTGGATTTTCATGGGTATCAGCTGGAATGCTTGAGGAATATCTCAGCTGCAAAAGGTTAATTCTGAGAAGTGTGGGGTCTAAACCCCAAGTTAAGCTCTTCAGCCTTGAGCACAAGAATCTGGAAATAAACCCACATAACAGCCAGGTGTGAAAAGCAGTGGGGGTTTCTGTCTGCCAGGGAGACACAGCTACCCTCTTAAAGAGTTGATGCACAAAATTTTGTTCAGAGCCACTTCCATTGGGCTTCAAGGGAGTGAAGGCAGAGAAGACTAAAGTCACATGAGATTCTGTGGTTGGTGGCACTGGAGAGAGAGCTGAAGGGTCAGCCACCAGGATCTCTGTGCTGAGTCATTCCCCCATAGTACAAAAGCCATCTTTCTTAGGCAGAGCACTCCCCTCTTTGTGACATCAGCCTGGGGGCAGCTTGAAACCATCTCACCCCACCCTATGAAGCTTATGCACTGCTAAGGAGTAGATCCAGAGACTCATTGAGTGACTAAGACTAACAGGCAGCCTGTGGATGGAGGGAGATCTCTCAGTGCTGAGACTTTTGCGAAACTGCCCCAGGGCCTGGTGCTACTAAAAGTTGGCCTTGGTGTGCAGCTTGGTCCTTTCCACATGCACCCAGGCCGAGAAGACGGAGACACAAACTGTGGGTTGCTGATAGCTCCAGACAGGTGACCCAGGGACACTTACAGGCAGTGACTGACATAGATCAGAATCCCTCAGAAGAGTCTCAGAACCAACATACCCAGTGTCCAACTTCAGACAACAACAGAACAGGATCCAACAGGCAACATACCCACAGAGAGATCTCGGCCGGCACCAAAACTTGCTAAGGCTAATTCCACTTCATGGGGTTAGCACCTGCACAGCATGCTTGCATACTATGTTGAGTGTTGAGACAAAATGAGGGTTTATCCTGTACAAGAATAGGCCAATAGCAAATGAAGGTTGATTACAACAGCAGGGCCAACATAATGTGCACCAGGAACATTCCTAGAGCACCCAACTAAGGTATTCAGAAAGACTGTGCTACTGGGTCCCACAGGATACCCCACTATATAAGGCCACACTACTAAGACTGGGAGTCATCGCAGATCTACCTAATATATAGAAACAAACACAAAGAGGCAGGTAAAATGGGGAGACAAAGAAAGAGTACCAAAATGAAGAAACAAGATAATTCTCCAGAAGAAGAGCTAAATGAAACGAAGGCAAGCCATTTATCTGATACAAAGATCAAAGTAATGGTTTTATAAAATTTCATTTATTTATTTTTAGAGAAAGGGGAAGAGATGATGAAAGAGATCGAGAGAATCATTGATGTGCAAGAAATACATTGATCTGCCTCTTGATCTGCTATACTGGGGACCAGAATTATAACCCAAGCATACACTCACCAGGAATTGAACCAGCAAAATTTTGGTATGCAGTATGACATACAACTCACTGAACCATGCCAGTCAGGGCCAAAGTAATGATTATGAGGATGTTCAACATCATGGGAAAAAAAAGACATAGAAAGCATAAACTATAAAAAAAGGATGAGCTGGAAATGAAGAATGCAATATATGAAATAAAGAATACAGTGGAAAAAATGAACAGTAGGTTAGATGAAGCAAATTACTGAATCAGCAATTTGGAAGACAAAGTAGAAACAAACACCCAATCAGGACAGCAACAAGAAAAAATAATTTAAAAAATGAGGACTGTATAAGGGGCTTTTGGGACAACATGAAGTGTAACAACATTAGCATCAAAGGGTTACTTGGAGGAGAGGAGAGAGAGCAAGGGATCAGAAACATACTTGAAGAAATAATGACCAAAAAATTCCCTAACTTTGTGAAGGAAAAAGATATACAAGTTCAAGAAGTGAAGATAGTCCCAAACAGGATGGACCCAAAGAGGCCCACATCAAGACACAACATAATTAAAATGGAAAAGCTTAAAGACAAGGAGAGATTCCTAAACACCACAAGAGAAAGGCAGTTAGTTACCTGAAAGGGAACTACTATAAGATTGTCATCTGATTTCTCAACAGAAACATTTCAGGCCAGAAGGGATTGGCATGAAATGTTCGAGGTGATGAAAAGTGAGGACCTACAACCAAGGCTACTTTATCACCAAGGTATCATTTAAAAATGGAGAAATAAAGAGCTTCAGAGACAAGAAAAAGCAAAAGAAATTTTTTTTCCCACCAACAAATGTTAAAGGGCTTGCTTTAAGAAGAAAAACAGGAAAAAGAAAAAAACAAGCTGAGGAACATAGTTTAAAAAATACGGTAGAATAGCAAAATATATGTACCCATCAAGAATCACTTTAAATGTAAATGGCTTCAATACTCCATCAAAGGCATAGGGTAGAAGAAAGATGGTGGAGGAGTAAATGGAAGTCACACTGACCTCCTCCCAGGACGAATCTGTAATTACAACTCAATTGTGGAGAAACCACCCAGAACAAACAACTGAGCAACAGCCAGAGAGAAGCATATAATTTCAGACATAAAGAACCAGCTTTGGCACAAGCAGTCTGGTAAGGAGTGTGGTAGAGATTCAAGAGGGCTGGCGGGGTACCCACAGGTGGCAGTGCTGGCATGATAATTAAGTGGCTGGTTGGATACCTTGAAGAAGATTGGTGTCTAAACCCTAAGCTAGGATTCCCAACCTAGAACAGCAGAGCCTGAAAAGTACACAGACGAAACCATTGGAAGAAGCAGCAGGGTTGCTCTCTGCCACAGGCAATTGGAAACACAAGGATTGTTTAAAGGGCCAACACAAAAATTTTCATTTGCATCCAGTTACCTGGGGCTCAGGCAAAGGCAGGGGCAGAGTGGGCTGGACATGCCTGAGGAAAGACAGGGGATGGAAGCTTTGGGGGCAGAAATGAGAGAGTAGCTGCTGGAATCCTGGTGCCAAGTCAACCCACCGATGGCAGCTGCCTTGGTGCTCAGGCAAACCACTTCCCTCTGAGCAGCAAAGTAGCCTGAGAAGAAACAATACCCCCAACCCCAGGAGGGTCTCTGCCCTGTCCCTTTGGTCCTTAAGCTTGACTACTGAGTCCTAGTGATCAGATAAGGAACCAAAGGGGGTAGCTGGTAGATCACTGGCAAAGGAGGTGCAGGGTGGACTAGAGACACTTAAAGAGAGACTGGGGACAGAGGCTTTGGGGAGAGAACTGAGAAAGCAGCCACCGGGAGCCAGTGCCGAGCCAACCCCTATACACAGCAATCATCCTGCTCAGGCAGACCACTCCCCTTCAAGCAGCAGATACCTGAGAGGAAACAATAGCCCCCACCCCAGGAGGGATTTGGCCCCACCCTATGGTGCTTAAACCTGATTTCTGACTGCAGAGAGAGCACATTAACAATGGAAAAAGACAGAAAGGCAGGGACCTACATCCAAAATTGCTCTATCCAGCAAAGCTGTCATTTAGAATGGAAGGGAAGATAAAGTGCTTCTCAGATAAGGTCAAGTTGAAGGAGTTCATCATCACCAAGCCCTTATTATATGAAATGTTAAAGGGACTTATCTAAGAAAAAGAAGATAAAAATATGACAGTGAAAAGACAGCAAACTCACAGCTATTAAGAACCACACCTAAAACAAAAGCAAACTAAGCAAACAGCTAGAACAGGAACAGAGACACAGAAATGGAGATCACATGGAGGGTTAGCAACAGGGGAGTGGGAAGAGGAGAGAAGGGGAAAAGGTACAGAGAACAATTAGCATAGACAGTGGGTAGAAAATAGACAGGGGGAGGGCAAGAATAGTTTGGGAAACGTAGAAGTTAAAGAACTTATGACACATGGACATGAACTAAAGGGGGGAATGTGGGTGGAAGGGTGTGTGCAGGGTGGAGGGGAATGATGGGGGAGAAATGGGACAACTGTAATAGCATAATCAATAAAATGTATTTAAAAAATAAAAAATAAAAAGACAGCCAGTGACAGCACATCACTGCAAGTATCAAACAGGCTGCCTAAGTTCAGATGGGGTCAACATCTGACATTACCAAAGGTGGATCCAAACAGAAAAAAAAAAAAAAAAAAAAACAGTGGTAAATACAAAGGGCTACGGAGATGAAAGCCACTTTTCTTTCCTGCATAGCTTTATAACATTCATGTCTTGTCCAACAAATTTGTATGTAATAAGCCACTAGATTTTATACTATAGTGTATTTTAATTCACACATTTTGCTCCTCCCTCCTCTTAGCCCATCATACTTTCTTCTTTACTTGCAATATTCTCATTTCAAATTTGGTTTTCTCTCTATCTCCAACTTGAATCCATTCCACACTCTTCCTATTTTTCCCCTGTCTAGACACTCAAAATGATTTCTCTTGTCAAGGGTCATACTTTTGCCCAGATACTAAATACCCATGTTCTCGCTACACCTGTAATAAACTTTGGTAGTAGGTTGTAGGTAGGGTAGTTGTTGTGGCATTTTTTTTTTTTTTAGGTTATTTCTAGATCTTCACTAATTCTGTATTTCAAATAACAATTTGTACTTGACCTTTCTCCTACTCTTTTTTTACTCAAATTTTAATTACACTATCTTAGCCTGTATTTTTTCTTTTTCTTTTTTTATCTTTCTTCTATTTATCTTTCATCCTACACTTTTATTTTTCTTTGTTGTCCTTTTTTTCTTTTCCTTTAATCCCTAATTTTAATTTTACCTCACTTAGTCTGGTTTTTGTTCCTTATTCTTAGTATTCCCCTCTCCCTCTATCATTACAAAATCACATCCCATTCCTCTAAACATCTTAGACTTTTTTTGTTTCCTTTCCCCCTCTTATTCCAATACCACCTATATTAACTTTAGCTCCTTTGTTGTTGATAATAAATTGGTGGATCTTTGTCTTAAATTTGGCTCTTATATTTTATAATTACTTAATATTTTTCCTTCCTTTTTCTTTCTCTCTCTCACTTAATTTTATTTTATGCTATTTTAATTTCTATTTAAGCCTAATATTATACGCTTCCTCTCTTATACTCCATTCCACACTCTTCATTCCCTTTCTTTATTCATAAGGTAAACTTTACCTTCTCTCCTTCCATTGCTCCAACTCTCAACTCTTAACTCTTATTAGTGCTCCTCCCTCTACCATCTCAAAATTATTTCTCTTTAGTAGGTCATCTTATATCCAATCTCTTTTCTTTTAATAGTCTTAATCTAATTACACTTTTATTAATACTGGTTCATTGGCTATCAAAAGTGAGAACATGAGGGGGGCTATATTTGTGGATGTGGGTTTGTTTCTTGGGATCTGTGGTTTTGATCAGGCAGCACGTGCACAACATCACACAAGATGTTGTGGGCAAAGTGACTGTCAGTCAACCAGCAGCAGGGAAGCACCCACAAAAGAATGAACCATCAACAATCAAAACACAATTACATCCAGAAAACCAGCATAAAAGGCATAAAGAACATCTCAAGAACATCAAGTCCAGGTGATCAGGGAGACTGCACCACTGTATCTCACAGGTCTCCCATCATATAAGTTCACAAAACAAAGTCAGAAAGTCAAAACAGACCAATTTAAGAAACAGAAGCAAACAAGAAGAGTGCTACAAACAATGAGAAGACAAAGAAACATCACCTACTCTAAAAAAAAGGAGGAGTCCTCAGAAAGAATGCTAAATGAAATCAACACAAGTCACCTGTCAGATACTGAGTTGAAAATAATGGTTTTGAGGAAGCTGAATGAACTCAGTGTGAAACACCAAAAACCACAGGGAAATTATGAGGAACTTATTTCAAACTATATCAGCATTTGAAAGGACACAGAAACCATTGATAAGGGCCAAGAAAAAATGAAGAATATCTAAATTAAAGAACACAGTAGGAGGAATCAAAAGCAGGCTTGATAAAGCAGAGGACTGAATCAGTGAGCTGGAGGACAAAGTAGAAAAAACTTCCCAAGAAGAGAAAAAAAAGAGGAAAAAGTCTGATAAAGATTGAAGAGGGGTTAAGGAAAATAAATTCAGGACAACATAAATGGTATAATATCTATATATAGAAAACCTGTTTGAAAAAGTAATTATGGAAAATTTCCCCAATTTGATGAGAGAAAAAGCCACACAAGTCCTGGGAGCAGAGATGGTCTCAATCAAGAAGAACCCAAAGAAGCCCACTGCAAGACACATCATAGTTAAAATGGCAAAATTTAAAGACAAAGAGAGAATCCTAAAGACAGGAAGGGAGAAAAAGGAAGTAAAATACAAAGGAACCCTGCTAAGACTAGCAGCTGACTTCTCAACAGAAATATTACATGCCAGAAGGGATGGCAAGAAATATTCCAAGTTATGAAAAACAAGACCTGCAACCAAGATTACTCTATCCAGCAAGGGTCTCAATTAAAACTGAAGGCCAAATAAGGAGCTTCCCAGACAAAAGATGCCTCAGAGAAAACACCTCCACCAAACCAGCACTGCAGGATATGCTAAAGGGACTTCTTTAAGAAGAGATAGAAAAACAGTGAGAGAGAAAGGAACAAATGTAGAAAGGGAGAAAAATGGCAATGAATAACTACCTATCAATAATAACATGTGAATGGATTAAATGCTCCAGTCAAAAGACATAGAGCAGCTGAATGGATAAGAAAACATGACCCACACATGCTGCCTACAAGAGACCCACCTCAAAACAAAAGACTTACACAGACAGAAAGTGAAGGGTTGGAAAAAAGTATTCCAAGCAAATAGACAGGAAAATAAAAGCCAGGGTAACAATACTTATATCTTCCAAAATAGTTTTCAAAACTAAGGCCATAAAGAGACCCAGAAGGATACTTCATAATACTGAAGGGAAGAATCCATCAAGAAGACATAAATATAATACACATATATGCACCCAACATAGGAGCACCCAAATACATAAGGAAAAATAGATAGATTGTTCAAACAAAATATCCACAAGGATATTGTGGCATTGAACAATGCCCTAGAGCAAATGGACTTCACTGATGTATATATAGAGAGAGCCTTTCATCCCCCCAAACTAAAAATACACATCCTTCTCAAGTGCACATGGAACGTTTTCAAAGGTAGATCGCATGATAGGACACAAAACAAGCTTCAACGAATTCAAGAAAATTGATATCATAGAAAGCATCTTCTCAGAACACAAGGAACTGAGTCTAGAAACCAATCCTAAGGAAAAAACTCAGACTCATGGAGATTGAATAGCATGCTATTAAACAATGAATGGGTTCAGAATAAGATGAGGGAAGAAATCAAAAAGTTTCTGGAAACAAATGAAAATGAACTCACAATAACCCAAAACTTATGGGACACAGTGAAGGCAGTCCTGAGAAGGAAGTTCATAGTGATACAGGCATACCTAAAAAAGATAGGAACATTTCAAATAAACAACCTAACCGTACACCTACAAAAACTAGAGGAAGAACAAGAAACAATGCCCAGGCAAGTAGAAGGAAGGAAATTACCAAGATCAGAGCAGAATTAAGTGACATAGAGACTGAAAGCTCAATTCTAAAGATCAGTAAATTCAGGAGCTGGTACTTTGAAAAGATAAAGAAATTGACAAGCCTTTAAACATACTCATCAAGAAAAAAGAGGATCCAAATAAACATGATCAGAAACAAAAGAGGAGAAATTACAACTGACATTTCAGTAATACAAATTACAACTGACACCTCAGATTGTAATAAATTACTATGAATAACTATATGCCAAGAAATTTGAAAACCCAGCGGACATGGACAAATTTCTAGAAAAATTTGATCTTCCAACACTGACTGAAGAAGAAACCAGAAGCCTAAACAGATCAATAATAGCTGATGAAATTGAAGTAGCAATAAAAAACTCCCAGCACAAAAAGGCCATGGACCTTCTCCTCTCATAGGAGAACTTTACCAAACATTTGAGGAAGAGCTAACCCTTATCCTTCACAGATTATTTCAAAAAAATTCAAGAAGGTGGAAGATTCCCAAACTTGTTTTATGAAGCCAGCATCATCATAATCCAAAAACCAGGTAAAGACACAACAAAGAAATAAAGCTACAGGCTAATATTGCTGATGAACATAGATGCTAAAATCCTCAACAAAATATTGGCAAACCACATACAGCAGTACTTTAAAAAGATCATACACCATGATCAAGTGTGATTCATCCCAGGGATGCAAGGGTGGTAGAATATTCACAAATCAATAAATGTAATTCATTACATAAACAAAAGGAAAGAAAAAAATCATGTGATCATATCAATAAATGTGGAAAAAGCATTTGATAAGGTACAGCACCCATTTATGATAAAAACACTAAGCAAAGTGGGAATAGAGGGAGCATTCCTCAACATGATAAAGGCCATATATGAGAGACTTGGAGCAAACATCATACTAAATGGACAGAAACTAAAAGCTTTTACACTAACATCAGGAACAAGACAAGGGTGTCTGCTTTCATCACTTCTATTCAACATAATATTGGAAGTTCTACCAACAAAGATCCTACAAGAAAAAGAAATAAAAGGCATCCAAATTGGAAAAGAGGAACTAAAACTGTCATTGTTTGCAGATGACATGATGATATACATAGAAAATCCTATAGACTCCACCAAAATACAATTCAATCTAATAAGTGAATTTTGTAAAACAGTGGTATACAAACTCAATATTGAGAAATTGAAGGCATTTTTCTATACCAACAATGAAATATCAGAAACTGAAATCAGGAAAAAAAAATTCCATTTGCTGTAACAATAAGAAAAAAAAAAAAAACCTCTGACTAAACATAACCAAGGAGGTAAAAGACCTATACTCAGAAAAATATACAACACTGAGGTTGAAAATGAAGGAAAACATAAATAAATGGAAGAATATATCATGCTTATGGATTGGAAAAATTAACATCATCAAAATGTCCTTACTACCTATAGCAACTTATGTTCACTGCAATCCCTCTTAAAGTACCAATGACATATTTCACAGATATAGAACATACATTTCTAAAATTTATATGGAACCACAAATAACCCCAAATAGCTACAGAAATTCTGAGAAAGAAGAACAAAGCAGGAGGGACCAAGATGCCTGATATCAAACCATATTACAAGGTCATGGTAATCCAAACAGTCTGGTAGTGGTATAAGAAGAGACATATAGATCAATGCAACAGAATAGAGAGCCCAGAAATAAACCAAAGTCTCTGGTAAATTAATATTCTGCCAACAAAGTGGGCAGAAGCATAAAATGGAGTAAAAACAGCACTTTCAACAAAAGATGTTGGGAGATTTGGACAGCATTATGCAAAAAAGAAAAAAAGAAAAAAGAAAAGAAAAGAAACTAGACCACCAACTCACACCATATACCAAAATAAACTCAAAGTGGATAAAAGAATTCAATATAAGTCATGAAATCATAGAAGTCCCAGAGCAGAAGATCCAGAGGAGAAGATGGGTAGGAAAATCTCAGATATTCCATGCAACAATATTTTCACCATATGTCCCCTAGAGCAAGAGACATAAAGGAAAGAATAAACAAATGGTACTTCATCAACATATAAAGCTCCTGCTTGGCTAAAGAAAACATTAGCAAAATGAAAAAGGAACAGACTGCGGGGGTCCCTGTCCTGGGCACCAGATGTGGGGGGGCTCCGCCCGCAGAGCCCCATCCCTCCGTCATGGATGAAAATAAAAACTACCAAGACATTTCTGCTTAGAGAGGAAAGGGGTCAAACTCTCAGAGGAGAATGACCCAGAGCCCCATCCTCACTAGGCTTTTATTGGGCTCAAATACACCGGAATACAGGTTTAACATGTCAAAGAAATCTGAGGGCTTAATCCAAGCCAGTGTTTGTCAGGAAAGGGGGTTGCCAAACTTTGGGAGACATACTCATTTCCTCCTGGGACACTTATCACCTAAGGAAGAGCACTCTTAGCAAAGCAGGTTTCACAGGACTTTAGGAATTCTTTCTTATGCCCGATCACCCAGGGAGCCATCCTGGCCAGTACAGGGCTGCACCGCTCACCCCCACGGTTTCAGGCTTTAAGCCCATTAGGAAGCAGAAGACATCTCCCAGATGAAAATGAGGACTCGGGCTATGTCAGAATAGCCGGGGGGTGAGGGTCCATCATATCCTTTTTGCTGAAGCCCCCCGAGTCCTTCCATGAGGTCTCCCAAGTGGTCGCGTCTGGCTTAGATTGCCCCTCCCATGAGGAGTCTTACCCGTCATTGACTGCCAACCAAGCATTGGGGCCAGAGATGGATGAGGCAGAAGCAGTGTTCCTGCCAGGGAGATAATCTTTGTCTCCTTAGTAGGTCACGTCCTCATGACAGAACACACCCAGATGAAGTGGGTCCCTTGGGCTCTTCTTACACAGCCCACGATGGGGTGAGGGTTACAACTCCTGAAACCAGGCTGAACGGTCCACAACAACGGACTGTATGGGAAAATATATTTTCCAATGATATCTTGGTCAAGGGTTTGATCTCCAAAATATATAAAGAACTCGCATGATCCCACACTAGGAAGACTAACAATGCAATTAAAAATGGACAAAAGACCTGAACAGACAATTCTCCAAGGAGGACATGCAGAGGGCCCTGAGACATATGAAAGGATTCTCAGCATCATTAACCATCAGAGAGATACCAGTTAAAACCACAATGAGAAACCATTTCTACCAGTCACATTGATTGTCACAAACAAATCAACAAACAATGAACACTGACATGCTATGGAGAAAAGGGAACACTTGTGCACTGTTTGTGGAAATGCAAAATGGTTCAGCCTCTGTCCAAAACAGTATGGATTTTCCTCAAGAAACTAAAAAGTGAATTGACTTTTGACCCAGCAATTCCAATGCTGGGTTTACACCCTAAGAATCCTGAAACAGTACTACAAAAGAATCTATGCACCCCAATGTTCATAGCAGCACAATTTACAATAGCCATGTGTTAGAAGCAGCCTAGGTGCCCATTAGCAAAAGAGTGGATCAATAAACTCTGGTATATTTACACAATGGAATACTACACAGCAGAAAGAAAGAAGGAGCTCCTAACCTTTGCAAAAACATGGATGGAACTGGAGAGTATTATGCTAAGTGCATTAAGTCAGGTGGTGAAAGATAAGTACCATGTGATCTCACCCATATTTGGAACCTAATTAACAAAACAAACTGGCATGCAGAATATAGCCAAAGATATTGAAATCAACAACCCACTGACAGTAACCAGAGAGGGAAGTGAGAGGGAAATAACATGGGGAAGAAGGGAAAGGGACGTAAATGAACATGTATCAGGGACTCATGGATAGAGCCAGTGGGGAGCAAGGTTGAGGGTGGGAATTGCACATGGGTTCAGTGGGGGAAAGTCTTGGAAGGAAAATGGAGAGAACTGTATTTGAATTGAACATCAATAAAAATGTAAAAAAAATAAATAAAAATAAAGTGAATTAAAAAAGGATATAGGGAGCTGAATGGATAAGAAAATAAGGCCCATATATGCTGTCTTCAAGATATCTACCTCAAAATGAAAGATACACAAAGACTAAAAGTAAAGGTATGAAAAAATATTTCATGCAAGTGGAATAGAAGAAAAAGCTGAATAGAATTTACAACCAATGCTACAGTAAGACACAAAACACCCTGACTGTTGTAGCTCAGTGGATTGAGCATAGGCTGTGAACCAAAGGGTCACTGGTTCAATTCCAATTCAGGGCACATGCTTGGGTTGTGGCCCAGGGTCCCATTGGTGGCCACATGAGAGGCAACCACACATTGATGCTTCTTTTCCTTTCTTTCTTCCTCCCTTCCCCTCTATCTAAAATTAAAAATAAAATCTTTTAAAAAGACACAAAAATGGACACTAATTATGATAAAAGGAGCAATTCAACAAGGGGATATAACTCTTGTAAACATTTATGCAACCAACATAGGGCCTCTCTATATATAAACAAATCATGATGAACATAAATGGGGACAAGACAGGATACAATTGTAGTTGGGGATTTTAACACCCCATTGATTCAATGTATAGATCTCACAGATGGAAAATCAACAAGGAGATGATGACTATAAATGGCACAGTTGATCAAATGTCATTAATTGATATTTTCAGAGTGTTTTCTCCAAAGCAGCAGAATATACATTCTTTTCAAGTGCACATGGAATGTTTTCTAGGATAGACCTCATGTTAGGACACAGAACAAGTCTCAATAAATTTAATTGGACTGAAATCATATCAAGTATCTCTAACCACATGTTGTAAAACAAGAAATAAATCACAGGAAGAAAAGTTGAAAACACTCAAATACATGGAGGCTAAATAACATATTACTAAACAATGAATGGGTTAACAATGTGATCAAATACGAAATCAAAGGATACCTTGAAAAAAATGAAAATGAGAACACAACCACCCAAACTCTGTGGGACAGAAGGAAAACGGTCCTAAGAAGGAAATTGATAACATTAAAGATCAATGTAAAGAAGCAAGAAAAAGGGGGAGGAAGATGGTGGCGCAGTAGGAGGGAGCAGATTACACTTCCCCCTACACAAGGGAGAAAAACCTGGCCGATCTCCGGAAGAACAGAGCAGACAAGGAACAGTACGACAGCATATTTGAGAATAGGAGATCGAAAATTATAGCGGACATTGAAAAACCAGTCAGTAAGGAGAGTACTTCAGAACAATAGGAGCCCAGGGATCAGCTCCTAGACCAGGGTGTGCTGAGGCCCCAACTGGGCACTTACCAGGCCTGCCACAGGGCTCTAGGGAGGGAACCAGGTCAACCACTGAAACAGGCTGAGTGATTGTGGTCGCCATGGAACTGCAGACGGCTTCGTGTGTGAACTGAGACATCTGAATGACAATAGGCGCCCAAGCATGACCACAGATGGCCCCAGGATCATAGGCATGTGTGGGATCATAGGTGCTCGTGGGATCATAGGCACACACAGGCACAGGAGATGGTGGCGAGATCCTAGGCCCCACGCCACTGGAGATGGCTGTGGGTCCATAGTTGCCTGTGCCTGCGCATGACCGCAGAAGGCTGTGGGAACATAGGAGCCTGTACCACGCCAGAAAGCTGCGCAGGGACCAACGGAGATGGCTTTGTGAGACCTGAGACCCATGATCACACCCAAAAACTAGGGAAAGTGCGCGCACACCAGGTGGCTCAGAAAACACACACGAGGCCCTGTGCAGAGAGGCGATGGGCTAACTCTGGGGAGAGTAACCCAATGATCACTGAGTGTTGAACACAGAGAAAAGCGATACCATCACCCCTCTGCCATTGCAGCCAGCAAGACCAGAAAAACCAGCTCGGCAAGTTTGAAAACAGCAAGACGTTTTGTTTGGTGTTTTGGGTTTTTTTTTAATATATTTTATTGATTATGCTATTACAATTGTCCCATTTCTCCCCCATCATTCCCATCCACCCTACACACCCTCTCCCACCCATGTTCCCCCCTTTAGTTCATATCCATGTGTCATAAGTTCTTTAGCTTCTACATTTCCCACTCTGTTCTTGCCCACCCCATCTATTTTCAATCCACTGTCTATGCTCCTTATTCTCTGTACCTTTTCCCCCTCTCTCCTCCCACCCCACTGTTGCTAACCCTCCATATGATCTCCATTTCTGTGTTTCTGCTCCTGTTCTAGTTGTTTGCTTAGTTTGCTTTTGTTTTAGGTGTGGTTCTTAATAGCTGTGAGTTTGCTGTCTTTTCACTGTCATATTTTTTATCTTCTTTTTCTTAGGTAAGTCCCTTTAACATTTCATATAAAAAGGGCTTGGTGATGGTGAACTCCTGGAACTTGACCTTATCTGAGAAGCACTTTATCTTCCCTTCCATTCTAAATGACAGCTTCACTGGGTAGAGCAATTTTGGATGTAGGTCCCTGCCTTTCAAGACTTCAAATATTTCTTTCCAGCCCCTTCTTGCCTGGAAGGTCTCTTTTGAGAAATCAGCTGACAGTCTGATGGGAACTCCTTTGTAGGTGACTGTCCCCTTATCCCTTGCTGCTTCTAGAATTCTCTCCTTCATTTGAATCTTGGCTAATGTAATTACGATGTGCCTTGGTGTATTCCTCCTTGGGTCCAACTTCTTTGGGACTCTCTGAGCTTCCTGGACTTCCTGGTAGTCTATTTCCTTTGCCCGATTGGGAAGTTCTCCTTTATTATTTGTTCCAATAAGTTTTCCACTTGTTGCTCTTCTTCTTCCCTTTCTGGTACCCCTATAATTCAGATGTTGGGACATTTAACGATGTCCCAGAGGTTCCTAAGCCTCTCCTCATTTTTTTGAATTCTTGTTTCTTCCTTGTTTTCTGTTTGATTGTTTGTTTCTTCCTTCTGTTCCACCTGTTACACATTGAAGCCACATGTTCATGGCTTGTTTATTGCCTGTCTCATCAGTTTGTCATTTACTCCATAAAGACACAGACATTGTCTATTTCATTCACCACTATATACCTGGTCCCCAGCAGAACACAGCCTCAGAAGTGGGCTCTCAGTAAGTACCTGTGACAGTCATCAATGAATGCAGGTACCATTGAGTTAGCAAATTGAGACTGTTCACTGTTTTAACTGACTCTGCAGACTATTACATCAGCCATAAATGCTTTCTACCACTCACTGATTCTTCTTGCAGTGGGGCCATTATCAAAGTTCTCTAACAATCATCATTCTTCCCAATGATTTTTGCTTCTTTTAGGCCTGACTGCTTTATAAATTTTTGTGGACTTGTCTATTTCCCTGGCTAGGTCATTAGTCCCTTACAGCCAGGAATGACATCCCAATCTCTTGAATCCACCAGTCACCATAGCCGTCACTCTGCAGTGGTGATGACTGAATAGACTAATAAAATACTTTCCCAACAAGTTAAAATGATAGGCTTTTTGGAAGTAGAATTTAAAGACAGAACTTGGATAAGGCCCAACAATCATTTATTGTGAATTTTTTTTCTATTCTCTCTGAATACTGGTGTCTGGATCCCAATGTGGCCTTTCTCAGAAAGCAGTCAAAGCCAAGCTGGGCTGATCAGTGAGACATCGTGCTTCTGTGACAACCCCTCAACAAAATAAAACCAATGTTTACAAGAAAAGGAGGACAATATCAAGAGTAATGGTAAGGGAGTTTCTGCAGTATTTGGGAAGAGCCCAAGACAGATAAGATTGTATGAACAAAGGGAGAATCCAAGATGGCAAAGGAGTAAGTGGAAGCTACACAAACTTCCTCCCAGGACCAAACTGAAATTACAACTAAGTTGTAGAGAAATAATCCCAAATAACCAACTGTACATTAGTTGGAGAAAATCTTTATAAGCCAGGACAGACAGAAGAAACCACTTGACCACAATGTGACTGGGAGGGAGTGTGGAGGAGGTGCAAAAGTGTTGGCTGGGCTCCCAAGTGGGCAGTTGAAGTTATGGAGAGATATTTCAATACCTAGGGGGTTCCTATTGAGAAGTGCAGGGTCTAAACCCCAAACTGGGTTCCACAGCCTACAGCACCAGAAATGAGAAACCCAGATAACATCCAGCAGTGAAAAGAAGCAGGGTTTCTGTCCACCAGAAAGAGATGGCTAGAGACACAGAGAGCTTATTAAAAGGCCAACACAAAAAATTCCATTTCCTGCCCCTTATCCTGGACTCTGGCAGAGGGAGGGCAGAGTAGACTAGAAATATGTGAGGGGAGCCTGGGTTAGGAGCTATGGGGAGAGAACTGAAGGAAGAGCTTCCAGGATACCTGTACTGAGTAATGCCTCATACTACAGAAGCCATTTTTGTGAGGCAGAGAAACCCCCTCCAGGTGTCATCAGCCTGAGGGGAAACAATAGCCTCACATGCAAGAATTATGCTGCCTCACCCTGTGGAGCTTAATATGTGTTGCTGAGGAGTACAGCTACAGTTTATCTCACTAGTTAACAACTAAGGTGGATTTCTGGGAGCTCTGAGACTTTAGTAGACACTCCCTTGGGCCTGGTCCTGATAAAAGGAGGCCTTGATGTACAGCCTGGTTCTTTAGCACACAAACAGGTCCAGCAGAGGAAGTCATAAGGTGTGAATAGCTGATAGCTCCAAACATGTTGCCCAGGGTCAGGCACAGGCAGCATCTGACATAGGACTACACCAGAGTCTTTACAGATCTACATGACACATAGAAACAAATACAAAGAAGCAGACAAAGTTCGAAGACAAAGAAACAGGGCACAAATGGAAAAACAAGATAATATCCCAGAAGAACTAGATGAAATTGATGCAAGCAATTTATCACATATAGACTTTAGAATAATGATTATAAGGATACTCAACAGCATGAAAAAAGACATAGAAACAGTAAAATAGAACCAGTCAGAAATAAAAAATATAATATCTAAAATAAATAATACATTGGAAGGAATAAACTGTAGGTTAGAAAAGCAAAAGATCAAATTACCAAGTCAGAAGACAAGATAGAAATAAACACCCAAGCATATCGGAAAAAAAATTCTTTAAAAATGAGGAAAGCAGGAACACAAATAGAAGACAATGGGGGAAAAAACTTTGGGAAGGTCGGGGGGGGGGGGCAGGACAGAGAGGAGCCATGGGGAAAAAAGGAGGAATAACTGTAACTGAACAACAATTTAAAAAGAAAAAAAATGAAACTTTTGGGACAACATGAAGCTTAATAACATTTACATCATGGGAATACCAGAAGAGAGTGAGCATGGGATCAAGAACACACCTGAAGAAATGATGACTGAGAACTTCAGTCATCATCTGGTGAAAGAAAAAGACACTCAAATCCAGGGAGAGCAGTAAGTCCCAGACAAGATGGACCCAAAGAGGCCTACACCAAGACACACCATAATCAAAATGGCAAAGCTTAAAAACAAGGAGAGACTCCTAAAAGCTTTCAAAGAAAAGCAAGTAGTTACCTACAAGGCATCTCCATGAGACTGTCATCTGATTTCTCAACAGAAAATTTCATCCAGAAGGGATTCGCCTGAAATATTTAGGGGGATGAAAGGCAAGGACCTCTAACCAAGGATACTTTACCAAGCAAGGCTATAATTTAAAATTGAAGGAGAAATAAAGAGCTTCCCAGAAAATAAAAATCTAAAGGAGTTTGTTACTACCAAACCAGTACTGAAATTTATGTTAAAGGTGTTACCAGAATAATAAGAATAAGAATAAGAATAAGAATAAGAAGAAGAAGAAGAAGAAGAAGAAGAAGAAGAAGAACAAGACAATTGCAGAGGAGGAGGCAGAGGAGGGAGAAGTGGGAGAGGAGGAGGAGGAAAAAGAAACAGGAAAATATTTTCAAAATAAAATGGCAATAATGCATATTTATCAATAATCACCTTGAATGTAAAAGGCTTAATGCTACAACCAAAAGACATGTTAGCTGAATGGATAAGAAAACAAGACTCACATATATGCTGTCTCCAAGAGACTCACCTCAGATAAAAAGATACACACAGACTAAAAGTAAAGTGATGGAAAAAGATATATCATGCAGAGAGAAGATGGTAATAAAGTAGGTGGAAGCTGAGCCCACTTGCTCTTGCAACCAGCTGGGACACTTAGCCATAGTTCCAAAAAACAAAGTGAACAGCCAACACAATCTTAGCTGATATGAACTTTGGAAGCCAAAGTGTACAGAGGATGCTTCAAAGGGCAGTACAGAGGTTTTATAGGCAGATGTGGAAAGTCCCCAGACATGGCATTACAAGCCATGTATGCTTCAGGAACATCTGAGGAGAGCTGCGTCAGTAATAGCAGCCTAGTGGTTCCCTTCACTCCCTAGGCAGGGAAATCCCAGACTGTCACCAAGAGAGACTTGAACAGGGAAAGTCATTGGGGGACGGGGGAAAGCAGCAAGCATACACACAGCTGGAGGAGCATGCAAGCTAGGGCAGGAGTTGCCAGCCAGGACAATGCCAGAGAGGGGGCAGGGAGGGGATCCTCACAGCACCTGGACCTGGGAGAAGTGGTGAGCCATGACTACCTGTGACTGAGGCAGACTCTGGACTTGTCAAAGAGTTGGAGTGTGTGGAAAGCCAGGCAGTGGCTTGGAGCAGCAGGGGAACCCACATAGACTTTTTTCAAAATGGGAACAGAGGCACACTGGTCAGGAAACATACCTGCAACTGCCCGGCCAATAAGGAAGTAGGACTATGGGCACAATTTGCTCCCATTCAGTACACTTCATGGTTTGATCAAGGGGTACAAAGCAAGGTGGTTTATCTGTGCCAGCCTGGAGAAACTGAGCAGAGTAGAAAGTGTGGGCAGAACAGTGCTCTGAAGGTGGGGGCTGAAAACTGGGCACCTGTGATTATTGTGGCCCAGACTGAGCCCCTTTCCTCCCCAAACCATCAAAAGGAAGAAATGGAGCCCAACCATCCACTGCTTGCAGGAGCTAGGGAGACCTGCAAAACCAGCTGGGCAGGCTTAACACCAAGCTGGGGTTATTTTTTCTCCAAGAGTAAGACACTAAGTCCTGGTTCTGAGAGAAAAACAGAGACAGATCCAGAAAGAAGTCAGAAAGGAAACAGCAACAGCTGAGACAAATTTCACCTTGATCTTCATAATAACTTGCGAACTTTTTTATTTAACTTTCTTCTTTTCATTTTTTTAGTTTTTTATTGGTTTGATTGGTTCTCTCCCTTTCATATTTCATTTTAATTTTTCTTCTCTCACTTCATTCATATTCCAAATAACTCACTACTCTTGCTCTTTAATTTTATTTCTTTTTATTCAGATGATATACATTTTCATCGTATTATTGTTATTTCAATCCTCACACAGCACCCTTCCCTGGTGCTAATCTATTTCACTATCTTCCTGAGCTTTAATACTGTTGTTGTAAGCCTTATTTTCTCTCAAACTACACCATGTTCCTAACCCTTACTTTCACTATTTCTTCTCCATCTAAAGTCACATAAACACTCTTCTTTCTTAAGTCAGCTCCCATTCCTTTTCCCCTCTAATAACAGCCTTTTTTCTTTTCCACCTTTTATAAACAGTGGTTCCTTGGGTGAAATACCATGCTTATTGCTATACTTCTCCAACAGAACTCCTATTTGGTTCTCACTATTGGTTTGTGCTTCAAATCACATAGAATACTCTCCTCCAGTCCTACTCCATTTCACCTTACCCCTGCTCCTGATCAGTTGAGTGAGGAATTTTATTTCATTTTTTTCCTCTCTCAATCTGGGCTTTACTCCTTATTCTTATAAGTTTGTTTCCCCATACTCTCAAAATCATTTTTCTTTATGGTAGACATCTCATATTCATTTATCAAATTTCCACAATATTCTTATTCCCATTCCACATTTATTAAACTTCATTCAGCTTTCATTGTGATCAACCCTGCTGTGGTTTTCATGCAAATTTGATCCCATGGGTACAATACCTTTTCAATTTTACTTCAAATCTCATAGTAAACTCTTCCTTTTCTTACTTCATTATTCCCATTTGCCCTTTGGTATTTTCCTTACACTTTAAATTTTGTTCTCTCCCTTTCTTCACCTGGGTTCTATCCCTACTCTTATCAATTCTACTCCCTCTTACCACTCAGTAACAATTTCCCTATTTTGGTCATCTCATATTACCTTTGTCATATCTTATAATATCCATAACATCATTCATCTTTATTGATCTCTGCTGAATTATGGTTGAGATTGTTGATGTAGTAGGGGGATTCATTTTGCTGGCATAGGTTTGGTTGTCTGACAATACTGTTTTGTTAAACAATATCTGTACAACAGCAAAGAAGACAAGGTAAGAGTTGTGACTACCAGTAAGCTTCCTACAGAGGAGAAGCCATCAAGAAAGAATCCACCAACAAGTAAAACACAAGTACAACAAGAGAGCCCACACAAATTTAAGAAAGGGCAACACAAAAGCATCCAGACAAGGAAATCGAAGAGACTGCACCACTGAGTCCCACATAATTCCTAACACAGAGGCCCACCACACAAAAAGGGGAGGCATAGCAGAGCACCTCAAGATGCATAAAACAAAACAAAACAAAAACAACAACAACAACAAAAAAAAAACAGTCACCTAAGTGGGAAGACAAAAAAAGAAGCCAAATCAAAAGGAATAGGACGTAAGATAGTGGAGGAGTGAATAGAACCCACATTAACTTACTCCAGGAACAATCTGGAATCACAACTAAACTGTGGAGAAATGACCCAGAACAAATAACTAAACAATAGTGATAGAGAAGCCTTATAACCTTGGACAGACAGAAAAATCAGCTTCAGCACAACCCGTTTGGTACACAGTGTGGTGAAGACTCGAGAGCACTGGACCGTTGCCCACAAGGAGCAGCATGGAGGTTTAATTAAACAGCTAGTTGGATCTATCTGAGAAGAGTGGGGTCTAAACCCTAATCTGGGATACTCAGCCAAGAACAACAGAGCCCCCAAAAGTACATAGATAATAACCAGCAGCGAAAATCAGCAGGGTTGCTCGATGCCAGAGACAGATGGCTGGAGAAGAAAAGAACATTTAAAGTACCAATACACATCTTCACTTGTAGCCACTTACCCATGGCTCTGGCAAAAGCAGGGGCAGAGTGGGCTAAAGATGCCTGAGGAGAGACTACAGATGGAAGCTTTGTGGAAAAAGCCAAGAGAGTAACCACCAGGATACTGGTGCTGAGTCATCCCATATACAGCAGCAGCCATTATGTTCAGGCAGACCACTCCCCTCCAAGTAGCAGCCACTTGAGGGGAAACAACAACCCCAGCCCCAGGAGAGACTCTGCCCCCACTCTGTGGTGCTTAACCTGACTGCTGAGTGCAGAGTGACTAGATTAACAACTGAAGGAGACAGCCATAGACAATAGATCCCTGGCAAAGGTGAGGCAGAGTGTACTAGAAACGCTTGAGGAGAGACTAGGGACAGAGGCAATTGGGAGAGAACTGAGAGACTGGCTCCCAGTGCTGAGTCATGACCTCTACAGCAACAGCCATCCTGCGTAGGCAGACCACTCCCTTTCACATAAACATTGTAAATATATATGCACCCAATGTAGGAGCACCTAAATACATCAAGAAAATCTTAGAGGACTTCAAGAAACATATTGACAGCAACACAATTATAGTAGAGAATTTCCACTCCCCACTGTCAAAAATGGTCAGATCTTCCAAACAAAATATCAAAAAAGATATTGTGTCATTGAACATTACTCTAGATGAAATGGACTTAACTGATATACATAGAGTCCTTCATCTGAAAGAAAGTAAATACACATTTTTTTCAAATGCACATGGGATATTTTCAAAGATAGACCACATGATAGGACAAGAAACAAGCCTCAACAAATTCAAGAAAATTAAAATCATACCCAGCATTTTCTCTGAACACAGGGGACTGAAACTAGAAACCAACCCCAAGGGGAAAAACCCAAAACCCTCAAAATCATGGAGCTTGAATAGCATGCTACTAAACAATAAATGGGTCAAGAATGAAATTAGGAAGGAAATCAAAAAGTTTCTGGAAACAAACGAAAATGAACTCACAACAACACAAAACTTATGGGACACAGTGAAGGCAGTCCTCAGAGGGAAGTTCATAGTGATGCAGGCATACCTAAAAAAGATGGAAACATTTCAAACAAACAACTTACCCCTACACCTACAAGAACTTGAGGAACAAAGACAAAGACAGCTCAGAGCAAGTAGAAGGAAGGAAATAACCAAGATCAGAGCAGAATTAAATGGCACAGAGACTAAAAGCACAATTCTAAGGATCAATGAATCCAGGAGCTGGTTCTTCGAAAACATAAACAAAATTGACAAGCCTTTAAGCAGGCTCATCAAGAAAAAAAGAGAGAGGACTCAAATAAACACAATCAGAAATGAAAGGTGAGGGATTACAACAGACAACACAGAAATACAAACAATTGTAAGAAATTACTATGAAGAACTGTATGCCAAGAAATTTGAAAACCTAGGGGAAATGGACAAATTTCTAGAAAAATATAATCTTCCAAAACTCAATCAAGAAGCAGAAAGCCTGAATAGACCAATAACAGCAGATGAAATTGAAGCAGTAACCAAAAAACTCCTGACACACAAAAGCCCTGGACCTGATGCTTTCACAAGAGAATTCTATAAAGCATTTAAAGAATAGCTAACCACTATCACTCACAAACTATTCCAAAATATCCAAAATGATGGAAGACTCCCAAACTGTTTTTTTCCCTCTATTTTAATTGTTGTTCTTGTAATAGTTTTCTGTCTTTTACTCCCATCCCAGCCCACCACTCCAGCCCTCCCCACATCCCTCCCATTTCCACCCTCCCTAGTTTTTGTCCATGTGTCTGTTATACCTGTTGCACTAAACCCTTCACCTTTTTCCCGGAAGTTCCCTCCCCTCTCGCCTATGGTGTCTGTCAGCCTGTTTTCAATTTCAATGTCTTTGGTTATATTTTTATGAAGCCAGTATCAGCCTAATCCCAAAACCAGATAAAGACACAACAAACACAGGAAACTTCAGGCCAATATTATTGATGAACATAGATGCTAAAATCATCAAGAAAAATATTGACAAACCACATCCAACAATATATTCAAAATATCATACACCATGACCAAATGGGACTCATCCCAGGGATGGAAGGATGGTAAAATATTTGCAAATCAGAAAATGTAATTCATCACATAAACAAAAGCAAAGATAAAAATCACATGATTATACCAATAGATGCTGAAAAAGCATTTGATAAGGTACAGCACCCATTTATGATAAAAACACTCAGCAAAGTGGAAATAGAGGGAGCATTCCTCAACATAATAAAGGCCATATATGAGAGACCTCATATATATAGGCAAAATCATACTCAACGGGTAAAAACTAAAATCTTTTCCACTAAGATCAGGAAAAAGACAAGGTTGTCCACTTTCACCACTTCTATTCAACATAGTATTGGAAGTCTTAGCAACTCCTATTAGAGAGGAAAAGTAAATAAAAGGCATCCAAATTGGAAAGGAGGAAATAAAATTATCATTGTTTGCAGATGACATGATAGTGTACATAGAAAATCCTATAGACTCGGCCAAAAAGCTGCTCGACATAATAAATGAATTTGGCCAAAGAATGGGATACAAAGTCAATATCCAGAAATCAAAGGCATTTTTGTGTACCAACAATGAAACAGCAGAAGCAGAAATCAAGAAAAAAATCCCATTCAATATAGCTAAAAGAAAAATAAAATACCTAGGAATAAACCTAACCAAGGAGGTAAAAGACCTGTATGTAGAAAACTACACAACACTGAAGAAAGAAATCAAGGATGACAAAAACAAATGGAAATGTATACCGTTTTCATGGATCCGAAGAATTAACATCCTCAAAATGTCCATACTACTCAAAGCAATTTACAAATTTAATGCAATACCTGTTAAAGTACCAATGGCATATTTCACAGACATAGAACAAACACTTCAAAATTTATAAGGAAACATAAATGACTCCAGATAGCTGTAGAAATCTTGAGAAAGAAGAGCAAAGTAAGAGGGATCACAATACCTGATATCAAACTGTATTAAAAGGTCACTGTAATCAAAAAAGACTGGTACTGGCAGAAAAACAAGCACATGGACCAGTGGAATAGAACAGAGAGCCCAGAAATAAACTGAAGTCTCTACAGTCAATTAATATTCAACAAAGGGGGCAGCAACATAAAATGGAATAAAAATAGCCTCTTCAACAAGTGGTGTTGGGAGACATGGACAGCCACGTGCAAAAAAATGAAACTCGAGCACCAACTTACACCATCCACAAAAATAAATTCAAGGTAGATAAAATATTTAAATAGAAGCCGTGACACCATTAAAGTCATAGAGGAGAACATAGGCAGGAAAATCTCAGATATTTCACACAGCAACATTTTTACTGATATGTCTGCTAAAGCAAGGGACATAAAGGAAAGAATAAACAAATGGGATCTCATCAAAATAAAATGCTTCTGCATGGCTAAATAAAACGGTATTAAAAAAGAAAGAAAAATAACATAAAAAGAGAATGAACAGTATTGGAAAACATATTTGCCAATGATACCTCAGACAAGGGTTTAATTTGCAAAATATATAAATAATTTACAGGACTCCACTCTAAGGAGACAAGCAACCGAATTAAGAAATTCAGTTAAGCAACTGAATAATTTACAGTTAAATAATTTACAGGACTCCACTCTAAGGAGACAAGCAACCGAATTAAGAAATTCAGTTAAGCAACTGAATAATTTACAGTTAAATAATTTACAGGACTCCACTCTAAGGAGACAAGCAACCGAATTAAGAAAGTCTTTCGCCCAGTCTTAGGCGAAAGACTTTAACAGGCAGTTCTCCAAGGAGAACATACAGAGGATCCAGAGACACATGAAAAGATGCTGGATATTGCTAGCTATCAGAGAGATGCAAATTAAAACCACAGTGAGATACCACTTGATACCAGTCAGAATGGCCATCATAAACAAAGCAACAAACAGCAAGTTTTGGAGAGGTTGTGGAGAAAAGGGGACCCTAGTGTACTGTTGGTGAGAGTGCAGACTGGTACAGCCACTATGGAAAACAGTATGGAATTTTCTAAGAAAACTAAAAATGGATGTACCTTTTGACCCAGCAATTCCACTGCTGGGATTATATCCTAAGAACCCTGAAACACCAATTCAAAAGAACCTATGCACCCCAATGTTCATAGCAGCACAATTTACAATAGCCAAGTGTTGGAAGCAACCTAGGTGCCCATCAGTAAGTGAATGGATCAAAAAACTGTGGTACATTTAAACAATGGAATTCTATGCAGCAGAAAGAAAGAAGGAGCTCATACCCTTTACAACAGCATAGATGGAACTGGAGAGGATCATGCTAATCGAAATAAGCCAGGAGGTGAAAGACAAATACCATATGATCTCACCTTTAACCTGAACCTAATCAATAAAACAAACAAACAAACATAATATAACAAGACACTGAAATTGAGAACAGGCTGACAGTCACCAGAGGGGAGAAGGGAGGGAATTTCAGGGGAAAAGGGGAAGGGTTTAGAGCCACAAGTATAAAGAACACATGGACAAAAACTAGGGGGGATGGAAATGGGAGGGAGGTGGGGAGGGTTGGGGCGGTATGAAGGGATGGGAGTAAAAGACAGAAAACTGTACAAGGACAATAATTAAAATAAAAAATAATAATTATGGGATACTTAGACAAAATAATAAAAAAGGATTATCAATACAATGGATCTACATAAAAAACAATTAAAATAAAGATTAAAAAAGAATTAGAATGTGTTCATTTATCAGAAAAATATAGCATTTTGTACTTAAAAAAAAACAAAAAGCTATGGTACATTTACACAATGGAATTCTATGCAGCAGAAAGAAAGAAGGAGCTCCTACCCGTTGCAACCACATGGATGGAAATGGAGAGCATCATGCTAAGTACAATAAGCCAGGAGGTGAAAGACAAATACCATATGATCCCACCTTTAACAGGAACCTAATCAACAAAACAAACAAACAAGCATAATATAACCAAAGCCACTGAAATTGAGAACAGGTTGATAGTCACCAGAGGGAAGAGGGGAGTGAATATCAGGGGAAAAGGGATAGGGTGTAGAGTAACAAGTATAAAGGACACATGGACAAAAACTATGGGGCATGGAAATGGGAGGGAGGTAGGGAGAGTTTGGGCGGTAGGCTAGAATGGGAGTAAAACAGAAAAATATACAAGAACAACTATTAAAATAAAAATTTTAAAAAAAGAAGGTAAAAAAAGTCCCATTGTTATAAATAAATAAATAAATAAACAAATAGCAAAAAGAGGTAGGACAACTGGCAAGTCAACTGGAAAAATAATAAGCCATGGACCTTCCTCAGGTCTTCAAAAACAAAAAAAGAAAAAGAAAAGAAAAATAATCAAATAACATTCTGTCTAAAATAAAGATATAAACTCAAAAATAAAATTATAAATAACAGAATAAATATGGCCACATTGTTTTATAATCAAAGTATAAAAGGAAGCCTAAATATGATACCAACCTAGAAGATAAAAGGAAAAAAATGATATGTTTTACTACAAACAAACAAAAATTTTATATCACTACAAAGTCAAAAGACAAAAAATAAACTAGGGAAAATATCTTCAACACGTGAGAAACGCATAGAATTATGTCAAATTTGAAGATCCCAAAAGTAGAATGCGGAGAAGCAGGATGGAGAAGTAGACATTCATGTTTTACCAAATATCCTTCTAAAACATAGAATTGTTACCCCAAACAGGTGTTTTTCTCATAATTCAGACACAAGAAGAGAGAGTAGTAGTGGAGGTAAGAGAAGAGTGTAGGGGAAGAATTTTAAAATACACCATATTTTCCATTCATATCAACATTGGTCTAATGTCCTTAGCCATCTGATTACTCAGAGGCCACAACAACTTCCAGGTGCCACCACATCTGAGTTCCATCAACCAGCCCAAAGTTCTGAAACTCCTGACATTCAGAAGTCAGCAGATGCGTGTTGATTTTTAGACTTTTAAACTGAGACCAACAATGTTGATGCCTGCTGCTGGTCAAAGTTTAATGTCATGAAAACACATTGCCATAACTGCTGCAATTAGGGTTTACACAGATATGATGATAGATACTTTCCACATGATGGTGTGTTGTCTTTTTTCCTTTTGCTTTGCTAGAAATTAATTTTAGATCACACTTATCAAAAAATGATTGGCTCCTAAACGTCATAATCAACACTGAAGAGGCAACAATATTAGATTTCAAAATAACCCACAGAATTTGTAACCTCAGATCGCAGTCCAGGTTTGTAAATAAAGCATGACAATGACAAAGTCTATGTCATTAGGAGGAAGAAAGAGATCAGAAATGGGAACATAATCATTCTCTTCTTTTAAAATTTCTTGCTCCTTTTCTACCTCCTTTCCCTACTAGTCCTACAAACGCAGTAGTGTGTTTTAAAACATATAAAATAGGAATATGGCTTTACAATTTTTTTTTTACTTTGTGAATTTTTTTTCCTTAATTTTAATTGTTGTTCTTGTACAGTTTTCTATCTTTTACTCCCATCCTGGCCCACCGCCCCAGCTCTCCCCACTTCCCTCCCATTTCCACGCTCCCTAGTTTTTGTCCATGTGTCTTTTATACTTGTTGCTCTAAACCCTTCCCCTTTTCCCCTGAAGTATTAACTTCACAATGTATAAATATTAAAATGCATTTTGATGTATATGTAACACTAAAGTATAATTACATGACACTAATACTATGTTGGGAAATCCATGATCAAATATGAGGCAACATTTATTTCTTCTAAGGTTAAGTAAGCATGTACTCTAATTTCCAACACTACCAAGGGATATTTCTTGAACATGCAGATATAAAATGGATTAAGAGAAAAAGATTGGTTTAGTTCCATACATGAACCAATCCTTTTTTAATTTAATTTAATTTTATTTTATTTTATTGATTATGCTATTACAGTTGTCCCATCCCCCCTTCGTTCGCCTCCACCCTTCATCCCCCCTCCCACCCACACTTCCCTCCTTTAGTTCATGTCCATGTGTCATAACTTCTTTAGTTTCTACATTTCCCACACTATTTTTGCCCTGCCCCTGTCTATTTTCTATCCACCGTCTATGCTACTTATTCTCTGTACCTTTTTCCCCTCTCTCCTCCTCCCACTCCCCTGTTGCTAACCCTCCATATGATCTCCATTTCTGTGGTTCTGTTCCTGTTCTAACTGTTTGCTTAGTTTGCTTTTGTTTAAGGTGTGGTCATTAATAACTGAGAACCAATCCTAAATCTCCAGTTTTATAACACTGCTGCACTATCAAGTTCTGTTTACACTGAAACAAAGTCCCAAAGTAAAGTGATTTTCCAATCTTTAAATTCATTCCAATGACAGGTATGCAGGCTCTGTAATGATTTTCTCAAAGGAATAGTAAAGATGTCTTTTGGAAAAGCACATTATCACAATTATTTAGAAAATTCTGAATCCAATTTACATCTCAAAAGTAGACCTCCTTGAGAGCAGAGGAAGAAAGCAGTGAGGTAGGTGGGAGCAGAGAGGCACTTCCACCTGCACAGGGGTGAAATACCTAGCTGATCTACTAAGGAACAGAGAGAACAGACAACAGTACCCCTGCATATATGAAGATTGGAGACCAAAAATTGTAGAGAACAATCAGATGGTAAGGAGAGTGCTTCAGGACAATAAGGTCCCTGGAACCAGCACAGGGACCAGGGCAGCTGCAGCCCCAGGCTGTGCACCCAGAGTTCTTGGGAGAGAGCTGGGTCAATGGCTCCCTCCCCTGCCAAACAAGGTTTGAGCAGCACCAGTAGAGACCTTGTTGCTTCAAGTCACAGAGAGGAGAATAAGAACTAAGTGACAAACAAACAGCAGCTGTGAGCACCCACAGAGTCTGTGAACTGGGAAGAGTTGAGAGTTGAGAGATGGGCCGAGACTGACCCTGACCTGGATAGTGCCCAGTCTGGTTGGAGAGGTGGACTATGTGAGAGGCCAGGCCTCTGTATGGAGCAGCAGGCTTAAACAGGAGGGATTTCTCAAAAAGAAAAAGTGAAAAAAGAGACACTTGGTGGCTGTTTAGAGAATTCTGCAGCAGCCACTCTAGCCACCTCTCCACCCAGCTGTACTGGCTCCCAAAGTGTTGTGGAAGGCCCTGTGCACATTCCCATAGCCCCGGGGGAGATTGCTTGCCCAAACCTGAGGGACTGGAGGCTGCCAGGCCAAGGGCACATGCCTGCTACCCAGGGAGAATGTGAAAGGCCACAAGCCCATGCCCAAATCCCAGAGGAGAGTGCTTCAAGCCATAAGGGAATGGCAAGTATTCCAAGTAATGAAAACCAGTGGTCTGCAACCAAGACTACTTTATCCAGCAAAGCTCTTATTAAAATGGAAGGCCAAGGAAGGAGATTCCCAGACAAAAGAAGCCTCAAAGAATATAACTCCTCCAAGTCAGCTCTGCAGGAGATGCTAAAGGGTTTTCTTTTAGAACAGGAAGAAAAATAGTGAGAAGAGAGGAACACAGCTACAAAACAAGGCAATTAATAAGCACCTATCAATAATAACCATAAACATAAATGAAATAAATGCCCCAATCAAAAGATAGAGAATAGCAAAATGGATAAGAAAACATGACCTGCACATATGCTGCCTACTGAAGACCCACCTCAGAACAAAATACCTACACAGACCGAAAGTGAAGGGATGGAAACAAATATTCCAAGCAAATGGACAGGAAAACAAAAGCCAGGGTAGAGGTACTCGTATTAGACAAAATGGACAAAAAAAGAACCATTAAAAGAGAACCAGAAGGTCACTTCATAATACTCAAGACAAGAATCCATCAAGAAGACATAAACATTCTAAATATATATGCACCTAACACAGGAGTACCCAAATACATAAGAAAATTTTGGAGGACTTCAAGGAAGATGTAGACAGCAACACACTTATACTATAGGATATTAACGCCCCACTGTCAAAAATGGACAGATCTTCCAGACAAAATATCAATAAAGATATTGTGGCATTGAACAATACCATAGATGAAATTGACTTAACTGATATATGTAGAGCCCTTCCTCCCAAAGAAACTAAATACACATTCTTTTCAAATACACATGGAATATTTTCAAACATAGACCACATGATAGGACACAAAATAAGCCTCAACAAATTCAAGAAAATTGAAATCATATTAAGCATTTCTCTTTAGTCACAAGGGACTAAACTAGAAACCAACCTCAGTAAAAAACAAACAAACAAACAAACAAAAACCACTCAAACTCATGGAGATTGAAGAGCATGCTATTAAACAATGAATGACTCAAGAATGAGATCAAGGAAGAAATCAAAAAGTTTCTGAAAACAAATGAAAATGAACTCATACAATCCAAAACTTATAGGACACAGCTAACCCAGTCCTCAGAGGAAAGTTTATAGCAATACAGGCCTACCTAAAAAAGAAATAAACATCTCAAACAAACAACCTAACCCTATACCTACAAGAACTCAAAGAACAACAAAGACAGCCCATTGCAAGTAGAAGGATGGAAATAACTAAAATCAGAGCAGAATTAAATGATGAGGAGACTAAAAGCTCAATTCTAAGAATCAATGAATCCAGGAAATGGTTCTCTGAAAAGAAGAACAAAATTGACAAGCCTTTAAGCAGGCTCATCAACAAAAAAAGAGAGAGGACTCAAATAAACACAATCAGAAATGAAAGAGGAGAGACTACAACTGACACCGCAGAAATACAAAGGATTGTAAGAAATTACTATGAAGAATTGCAGGCCAAGAAATTTGAAAACCTAGGTGATATGGACAAAATTCTAGAAACATATAATCTACCAAAGCTCAGTAAAGAAGCAGCAGAAAACCTGAACAGACGAATAACACCTGATGAAATTGATACAGTGATTGAAAAGCTTCTGAAACACAAAAGCTCTGGACCAGACAGTTTCACAAAAGAATTTAACCAAACATTTAAGGGAGAGCTAACCCCATCTTCCATAGATTATTTCAAAAAATTCAAGAAGATGATAGACTCCAAACCTCTTTTTATAAAGTCAACATCATCCTAATCCCCAAACCAGATAAAAACACAACAAAGAAAGAAAATTTCAGATGAATATGGCTGACGACATAGGTGGTAAAATCCTCAACAAAATATTGGCAAATTGCATCCAGCAATACCTTAAAAAGATCATACACCATGACCAAGTGGGATTCATCACAGGGATGCAAGGATGGTTCAATATTCACAAATTAGTAAATGTAATATATCACATAAACCACAGGAAAGATAAAAATCACATGATCATATCAATAGATGTGGAAAAAGCATTTGATAAGGTACAGCACCCATTTATGATAAAAATACTCAGCAAAATAGGTATAGAGGGAGCATTACCCAACATAATAAAGGCCATATATGAGAGACCTACAGCCCACATCATACCCAATGGACAAAAACCTAGAGCTTTCCCACTAAGATGAACAAGACAAGGATGCCCACTTTCACCACTCCTATTCAACATAGTACTGAAAGTCCTACCCACAGAAATCAGACAAGAAAAAAAACAATAAACACGCTTATACTAGGGTTTTTAAAGGCATCCAAATTAGAAAGGAAAAACAAAAATGTCACTGTTTGCCGATGACATGATAGTGTACATAGAGATTCCTATAGACTCCACCAAAAAACTGCTCGACCTAATAAACAAATTTGGCAAAACGGCCGGTTACAAAGTCAATACTCAGAAATCAAAGGCATTTTTGTATACCAACAAGGAAACATCAGAAACAGAAATCAGGGGAAAAGATCCCATTTGATATAGCAAAAAGAAAAAATTAATACCTAAGAATAAACCTAACTTTTACCTAAGGAGGTAAAAGACCTGTACTCAGAAAACTATACAACGCTGAAGAAAGAAATTAAAGAAGACACAAATAAATGGAAGTATGTACCATGCTCATGGATTAGAAGAATTAACATCATCAAAATGGCCATACTACCAAAAGCAATTTATAGATTCAATGCAATCCATATTAAAGTACCCATGACATATTTCACAGATATAGAACAAACATTTCAGAAATTTATATGGAATCATAAATCACCCCGAATAGCTGCAGTAATTTTGAGAAAGAAGAACAAAGCCAGAGGGATCACAATACCTGATACCAAACTGTATTACAAGACCACTGTAATCAGAACAGCCTGGTACTGGCATAAAAACTGGCACATAGACCAATGGAACAGAACAGACAGCCCAGAAATAAACCCAAGTCTCTATGGTCAATTAATATTTGACATAGGGGGAAGAAGCACAATATGGAGCAAAAATAACATCTTCAACAAATGGTGTTGGGAGAGCTGGACAGCTACAAGCAAAAGAATGAATTCTGAGCACCAACTTACACCATACACAAAAGAAAATTCAAGGTGGATAAAAGACTTAAACATAAGTTGTAAAACCATGAAAGTCCTAGAGGAAAACATTGGCAGGAAAATCTCAGATATTCCATGCAGCAACATCTTCACAAATATGTCCCCTAAAGCAAGGGACATAAAGGAAAGAATAAACAAATGGGACCTTATCAAATTAAAAAGCTCTTTCATGGCTAAAGAAAAGAGCATTAAAATGAAAAGAGAGCCAACCATATGGGAAACCATATTTGCCTATGACACATCGGACAAAGGCTTGATCTCCAAAATATATAAAGAACTCACACAACTCCACTCCAGGAAGACAAATAGCCCAATTATAAAATGGGCAAAGAACTTAAACAGACACTTCTACAAGAAGGACAGAGACAAATGAAAAGATGCTCAGCCTCATTAGCTATCAGAGAGATGCAAATTAAAACCACAAGATACCACCTCACACTACTCAGAATGGCCAGCATAAACGAATCAAAACACAAGTGTTTGAGAGGATGCAGAGAAAAGGGAACCATAGTGCACTGTTGTTGGGAATGCAGACTGTTGCAGCCACTGTGGAAAACAATATGGAATTTCCTCAGAAAACTAAAAATGGAACTGCCTTTTGACCCAGCAATTCAACTGCTGGGATTATACCCTAAGAATCCTGAAACACCAATCCAAAAGAACATATGCACCCCAATGTTCATAGCTGCACAATTTACAATAGCCAAATGCTGGAAGCAACCTAAGTGCCAATCAGCAAATATGTGGATCAACAAACTATGGTACATTTATACAATGGAATTCTATGCAGTAAAGAGAAAAAGGAGCTCGTACCCTTAGCAACAGCATTGATGGAACTCAAGAACATTATGCTAAGTGAAATAAGCCAGGTGGTGAGGGACAAATACTATATGATATCAACTTTAACTGGAACATAATCAACAAAAGAAAAAGCAAACAAAATATATCCAGAGACATTGAAATTAAGAATAATCTAACAATAGCCAGAGGGGAGGTGGGAGGAGACAGTGGGAAGAAGGGTTTTCAGGAACTACTATCAAGGACACATGGACAAAACCAAGGAGGCGGGTGGAAGCAAGTGAGTGAGGTGAGTTTGGAGGGTGTGGGCAGAGGGGTGGGGAGAATATACGGACAACTGTAAGTGAACAACAGTAAAATAATTTAAGCTATAAAAAAGGAAATTTAAAAAAGAATTAAAAAACTAGACCTCCTTATTCAGTAGAAGGTCATATTATCAAAATAAATTTTTATCCATTGAGAAATTTAGATATATTATCCCCACTAATATCCAAATGGCATGTAGAACTCTTTCTTTGAAACGAAAACATTGAGATTAAAAGTTAAAATAGCCCATCCCTTTACATGGCAGTGATTAAATGTAAAATTTAGGCTGGAATGGGTTTTTTCCAATCTGTTGGAAAGTGTCTAACATTATAATAGATACTTTCTTTGAAGTTTTGCCCAGAATTGGATTGCCAAAAAAAAAAAAAAAAGATGGGCGAGCACTGCTGACTTTGAATATTTTTTCTTGATGGAACATGTTGAGAATTTTTTCTTAGGAAACTTCTCTTATGAGACCAGGATAAGTTGGTTATTTTACTGACAAAAGTGTTGACATTGAGCCAAAGTTACCAAATAACTCAGACCCTAAAACACTGTGGCAGTAATTAGTCCAATCACATGTTTGAACAGCCTAGTTATGTATGTCATAGCTGTTTGTTTTGTGTTTACTAGTGGGGACCCAAAAAACTGGAATTTATTTATTAAAACATTGTATACTTATTTTTAAGTATAAAGATTATTATGTAAACATTTTCATATAATGTCTAGCAGTATTCCTGGTAAGAAGTCATCCCACAATGTATAGTTATATATTGCCTTCATGCTCTTGCAGTTAATATTTTAAAGTCTTTTTATTATACAAAGTTTTAAAGTAAATTCTAGTCTTTGTAAATTCCTTTTTAGTCTTTTTAATTGTATTTTTTTCTATTACCATTTATTCCCCTATACCCTTCTCCTCCCTACAATCACCACACTGTTGTCCATGTCCTTTTTGCTCAATCCCTCCACCCTCTATACTCCCCAATTTAGATACCATCCTGCCCTGAGTCTGTCTTTATTTTTCTTGTTAATTAAGTTTGTTCATTAATTTCCATATATGAGTGAAATATGGTATTTTCTTTCTCTGACTGACTTATTTCACTTAGTATAATGTTCTCCAGGTCCATCTACACTGTCAAAAAGGGTAAAATTTTCTTTTTTTACAGCTGAGTAGTATTCTATCATGTAAAAGTCCCACAGTTGTTTTATCCACTCATCTACCGATGGACACTTGAGCTGCTTCCTTATCTTGATGATTGTAAATAATGCTGCAATGAACTTAGGGCTGCTTATGTTCTTTTGAGTTAGTGTTTTGGATTCCTTTGGATATATGTTAAGGATTTTTCCAGAAAAGGTGCAGCCATTGTTAATATAATGAGAATAGTTTGCATGACATTGATGTAACATGACAACCAAGGAAGGTGAACCAGAATGTGCACATGAACAATGATGACTTCACTGTATGAATCAGTGGGAACAGTAGACACTATTAAGTGAGCATGTGTACTGTGTGGTTGATGCCTTCAAAATAACTGAGCAGAGCAAAGAATCTGCACCAAATTTTGTATTAAGCTTGAACATTCCTCTATAGAAACTATGGATGATTCAGAAGTATGCAGATATGGGCAACTGGTAATTGGCAGCTTCATCATGACAACACACCTGGTCAACAATTGCATCTCATGCAGAGTTTTTTGGTGAAACATCATGTCATCCAGGTGACTCAGACACCCTACAGCTCATATTTGGTGCCCTGAAACTTCTGGCTTTTCTCAAAACTAAAATCACCTTTGAAAGGGAAGAGATTTCAGGTCATCAATGAGATTCAGGAAAATATAATTGGGCAGCTGATGGTGATTGGGAGAACTGTGTGAGTTCAGTACCAAGGTGCCTACTTTGAAGGGGACTGAGGCGTTATTGTCCTGCATACAAGGTTTCTTGTATCTTGCATCTTCTTCAGTAAATGTCTCTATTTATCATTACATGGCTGAAAACTTTCTGGAAAGACCTCATATTCCATCATGTGGGATCACTGGATCAAACAGCAAATCCTTGTTTAATTTTCTGAGGTATTTCCACAGCAGTTGCACCAGTCTGTATGCCCACCAACAGTGCAAAACCTTTTTAGTCTTGATCACTTCCTTAAATCTTTATAGTTACTTATAGTCAAAATAGTATATGGTGTTTCAAGTATTCTCTTTTCTTTAGAAAAGGAGATATATAGAAAGCTCAGCATTCATCTTCTCACCAATAACCAGACATTTGTAGTTAATTGGAAATAAAACTGTTGAAATATTGGAAACAGAAATGCATACAAGAAGCCAGAAACTTCAATGTTCCTACAGAGTATAAGACAGATGTTTGCTGTAGCAAGGCCCATAGACACTCATTTGACAGAATCCAGTATCAACTAAGTTAAAGATGCTTCCTAAATGTTCTGTGATGCTAAAGCTCCCTGACAATGTGATACTATTAAAATATTGAGTTTGAAGGGAAATAAACCTAAGCATTTCTCCAAAGTCAATTTCCATTTGACAGCTGTTCTAGATCACATTATATAATATCTGTAAGAGCACTTTGCCTTTGGTGGAGAAGGGTGGGTGGAATTCAAATGAGTAAAATGAACTGATATGAAAAGATGGGCAGATCCTGCTGCTACTCAGAGATTTTGCTAGCTAATTATGATATTTGAATAAAGAATTGTATTGGGAGACAATATTTTCAAGGTCAACACCATAGGGGTCTAGAGAATATTTTCATTTCTTTAAAGCTAACGTACTATTTTCAATGGTCTGTAAATGAATGACAAGTAATTAGTAGAATTTTAAATGAGCTGATCTATGTACCACATGATGCAATTAGCATTAAAGTAGTATAACATTATATAGTATTAAATGTGTGAAACAATAAGAATGAACCATGAACTCAGTGCTTTGTGGGTGAAGCAGGCCATGTGCTTCATGCTGACCTGCTGACTGTTTCCTGGTGTTCAGCATGCACTGCTGTGCAGGCCCCTTGAAGAGCCAAGGAGCTCTTGTTTCCAACATCACAGTGTTCATTAGGGCATCACATGAGTGTATACATTAGCTTTGTGGCTGCCTATTTTCCAAAATTCCATGTAGTTCTAATTTGCCCGAATCTTGACTCATAAGTTTACCGAAGAGACAGATAGCTTTTAATAATACCGAAAGAAAGGAATATAATCTGCAAAACAGAAATGTATCCAGGCTGGATGCATGACATATTCTAATGTGGTTCACCCAATATTTAACTCCTGTGTTTAAATCAATGACTATCTGTGAACACATGGATGAATCGGTTCTGCCAAGTGCTGCAGATAAAGCAGGGAGTAAATACAACACACAGTTCCTACCCTGAGTTTACTTGAAGTCAGTCTGTGACATCAACAAACAATATCAGGAAATGTAAAACTTCAACTCTGAGAAGTGTAAAGGAAGAGAGGTACCCAGAACAAGCACATGTTTAATAGTGAGAGCTGGCTTTATCACAGGAGCCAAAGAAAGTGTCCCTGAAGAAATAACATTACACAGAGATCCAAGGATATTAACCAGCAATATTGGGAAGGAAGAGGTAAAGCAGACAGGACAGCTTTTAAAAGCATATGTGAATGATTGAACAAAACCAGGAAGAGCATCTTGGAGGTCCTGGTGTAGTTCAGAGGCAGGGTGATAAGTCAATAAGTAATAACAAGGTGGCTCCATGGGAAGAAGAAAGAGATCTATTTCATGGGCCACATGCAGACATGGAAAGCTCTGCCCTCTGTGTAAATCTGGGGGCACTCCAAGCCATCTCATATACAGGACACAAAAAAGGAAATGTATGTTTCTTAGAAATTATGGCATTTTTTTTAGTATTTTAAGGATAATGTTAATTAAAAGATAACCATATCAATAACATCTTCTTTCTTTTCTTTTCTCTTTCCTTTTTAAAGAGCTATTCAAGTACAATTATCTCCATTTTTCCCCCACTAGTCCCCCTGATGCAAGCCACTTACCCTGGGTTCTGGCACAAGCAAAGCAGAGTAGATTAGAAATGTGTGAGGAGAGTCTGCGGCTGGTGGCTCTGGGGAGACAACTACAGGAACAGCTACCAGGATCCATGTGCTGAGTCATCATCCCCCATACTACAGAGGCCATCTTTCTCAGACAGAGTGCTCCTCTCTGAATGGCATCAGCCTGAAGGGAAGCAATAGCCCCACCCACAGGAATTACTGTACTACATACACCCTGTGGCATTTAAGCACCACTGCTGAGAAGCACAGCTGGAAGATACTGATTAACCCCACAGAAAGCCTGCAGGCAGAGGTGGATAGCTGGGAGCTCTGAGACTTCAGCAGACCCTCCTCTGGACCTGGTGATGATACAAGCTGGCTTTGGTGTGTAGCCTGGTTCCTTCTGAAAATACCCAGGACCAGCAAAGGGAGCCACATGCAGTGTTTAGCTGATAGCTTCTTACATATTGCCCAAGGCAAGTCAAAGTCAGGGTTTGAATTGGGCCAGCACCAGAATCTTGAAGGTCTACCTAATACATAGACAAACACAAATGGGCAGCCAAAATTGGAAGACAAAAAAACAGGCCCCAAATGAAAGAACAAGAAATGCCTCCAGAAGAAAAACTAGATGAAATGACACAAGCGATTTATCAGATACAGAGTTTAGAGTAGTGATTGTAAGAACACTAAACAGCATGGAAAAAGACATAGAAACTATAAAAAAGGACCAGTCAAAAATAAATAATGCTATATCTGAGATAAATAATACACTGGAAGAGATAAACATTAGGTTAGATGAAGCAGAGGACTGAATCAGTGATTTGGAAGACAATGTAGAAAAAGATACCCAAGCAGAACAGTAAAAACAAAACACAATTTTAAAAAATTGGGAGAGCTTAAGAAACGTCTGGGACAACATGAAGTGTAACAACATCTACAACATGGCAATCTCAGAGGGGAAAGAGAGTGAGCAAAGAATTAAAATATATTTAAAGAAATAATGACTAAAAACTTGCCTGGTCTGGTGAAGTAAAAACATATACAAGTCCAGGAAGCTCAGAGAGTACCAAACAGGTTGGACCCAAAAAGGCCTACACCAAGACACATCATAATTAAAATGGCAAGGCCTGAACCAGGAGACAAACCTAAATGTTGCAAGAGAAAAATAGGTAGTTACCTACAAGAGAGCATCAATTAGAGTGTCATCCAATTTCTCAACAGAAACATGTCAGGCCAGAAGAGAGTAACATGAAATATGCAAGATGATAAAAAACAAGGACCTACAACTAAGGCTGGTTTATCATTTAAAATCAAAGGAGAAATAAGGAGATCCCCAGACCGAAAAAAATAAATAAATAAATAAAAGAAAGAAAGAAAAAGATAAAGGAGTTTGTTAACACCAAACCAGTACTGCAACAAATGTTAAAGAGTTTTTTTAAAAAGAAGAAGAAAAAGAGAAAGGGGAAAAAAAAAACAACAGAAGAAAATAATCTAACAACAAAATGGGACTAAATGTGTATCTATCAAAAATCACCTTAAATTTGAATGGCTTAAATACTCCAATCAAAAGACATACAGTGGTCCATAAGTAAGAAAACAAGACCCACATTTACATGCTATCTCCAAGAGACCCACCTCAGATGAAAAGATACGCACAGACTAAAAAGAAAGGGATGGAAAAAGATATTTCATGAAAATGGAAAGGGAAAAAGCTGGGGTAGCAATACTTACACCCAATGAAATAGATTTCAAAACACAGGCAATAGTAGGAGACAAAAACAGACATTACATAATGATAAAGGGAACAATCTAACAAGAGGATAGAACCCTTGCAAACATTTATGTACCCAACAGAAGAGCACCTACATAGGTGAAGCAAATCTTGATGGATATAAAGGAAGAAATCAACTAAAACACAGTCATAGTCAGGGGCTTTAAGACCCCTTTGACTTCAATTAATAAATCTTCCAGAAAGAAATTAAACAAGGAGATAACAGCCTTAAAGGAGACACTAGACCAAATGAATTTAATTGCTTTCTTCAGAGCATTTCACCCCAAATCACCAGAATATAAATACTTTTCACATGGAATGTTTTCTGGGATAGACTGTATGTTAAGACACAAAACAAGTCTTGATAAATTTAAGATTGAAATCATATCAAGCATCTTCTCTGAACATAATGCAATAAAACTATAAATCAATCACAATCTAAAAACATGTTATTAAACAAGGAATGAGTTAACAACAAGATCAAGGAAGAAATCAAAACTTACCTTGAAACAAATAAAAATTAGAACATATCAAAAACCCATGAGACACAGAGAAAGCAATCATAAGAGGGAAATTCACACCTTTACAAGCCTATCTCCCTCAAAAAAGAGAGGGGGAGAGACAGAAAGAGATCAAACAATCTAACTTTATACTTAAAGGAACTTTAAAAAGAACAAAAAATAAAGTCCAAATTGAGTAGAAGGAAGGAAATAATAAGATTACAGCAGAAATAAATGAAATAGGGGACTTCCGGCCAAAATGGAGGCGTAGGCGGACACATTGTGCCTCCTCTCACAACCAAAATTAAGGACAACAAATATTTAGAAACAAGAAAACAACCCAAACTTATAGAAAATTGAACTGTACGGAAGTCAAACAACCATTCATCCAGACCGGTAAGAGGGACGGAGTCCGGCAGGAAAAAGTGGAGGTGCGGACACGGAACGCAGGCAGCAGTGGCTGGAGGTTCCCAGGTGCACAGGTGGCGGCTGGCAGACCCTGGGCACAGGGGGGCAACTGTGCAGACCCAATGAGGCTGCACAGGGTGGCTGGCTGACCAGGTGGTCCCACATTCGAGTGTGCAGACTTTTCAGGCAAAGGGGAAGTGGCAGAAGGGACTGAATCCAGGAGAGATTGGAGCAGGTGCCATTGTTCCCTCTCAGACCCCGCCCCCACCTATAGTGTCACAACCCAGTGACTGGGCTGCCCCACACTGGGGAGGGCCTGAGGCTGCACTCCTCACTACATAACAGCACGCGAGCGCAAGCGCCCAGACGGTCCAGGCAAAGGGGAAGCGGCGGAAGGGACTGGAGTACAGGAGAGAGCGGAGCAGGCACCCTTCTTTCCTCTCGGACCCCACCCCCAACTATAGCGTCACAACCCAGTGACTGGGCTGCCCCGCCCTGAGGAACACCCTAAGGCTCCACCCCTCACTATGTAATAGCCGCGACCAGCCTAAAATCAAAACAAAACAAACAAACAAACAAACAAAAAAACACCAAAAATGGCTCAAACCGGAGAAGAAATGAAAGCCCCAGAGCCAATTCCTCTAAGCTGTGAAGAGATAGCCCACTTATCACATGCACAGTTCAAAGCAGTGGTCATCAAGATGCTCACAGAATTGGTTGATTTTGCTCACAATTTAGATGAAAAAAATGCAGGCTACAATATGTGAAATGAAGGAAGATGCATGGGGAACCAATAAAGATAGGAGGAAAATTGGGACTCAAATCAATGGAGTGGACCAGAAGGAAGAAACTAACAACCAAACAGAAAACGAGGAAGAAACAAGAATTCAAAAAAAATGAGGAGAGGCTTAGGAACCTCCAGGACATCATTAAACATCCCAACATCCGAATTATAGGGGTCCCAGAAGGGGAAGAAGAAGAGCAACAAGTAGAAAACTTATTTGAACAAATAATACAGGAGAACTTCCCCAATCTGGCAAAGGAAATAGACTACCAGGACATCCAGGAAGCTCAGAGAGTCCCAAAGAAGTTGGACCCAAGCAGGAACACACCAAGGCACATTGTAATTACATTAGCCAAGATTCAAATGAAGGAGAGAATTCTAGAAGCAGCAAGGGATAAGGGGACAGTCACCTACAAAGGAGTTCCCATCAGACTGTCAGCTGATTTCTCAAAAGAGACCTTCCAGACAAGAAGGGCCTGGAAAGAAATATTTGAAATCTTGAAAAGCAGGGACCTACATCCAAAATTGCTCTATCCAGCAAAGCTGTCATTTAGAATGGAAGGACAGATAAAGCGCTTCTCAGATAAGGTCAAGTTCAAGGAGTTCATCATCACCAAGCCCTTATTATATGAAATGTTAAAGGGACTTATCTAAGAAAAAGAAGATGAAAAATATGACAGTGAAAAGACAGCAAACTCACAGCTATTAACAACCCCACCTAAAACAAAAGCAAACAACTAGAACAGGAACAGAACCACAGAAATGGAGATCACATGGAGGGTTAGCAACAGGGGAGTGGGAGGAGGAGAGAGGGGGAAAAGGTACAGAGAATAAGTAGCATAGACGGTGAGTAGAAAATAGACAGGGAGAGGGGCAAGAATAGTGTGGGAAATGTAGAATCTAAAGAACTTATGACGCACGGACATGAACTAAAGGGGGGGAATGTGGATGGGAGAGGGTGTGCAGGGTGGAGGGGAATGATGGGGGAGAAATGGGACAACTGTAATAGCATAATCAATAAAATATATTTTAAAAAAAGAAATAAATGAAATAGAGTCTTAAAATGATACAAAAGATAAATGAATCCAAGAACTGCTACTTTGAAAAGATAAACAAGGTTGGCAAACCTTTAACCAGACTCATCAATTTAAAAAAAGAGACAAAACTCAATAAAATCAGAAATGAAAGAGGAGAAATAACTGACACCAGAGAAATACAAAAGATTGTAAGAAAATACTATGCACAGCTATATCCCAACAAACTGTACAAACTAGATGAAATGGATAAATTCCTAGAAACATACAATCTTAAATATATTAATGAGGAAGAATCAGAGAATCTGAAGAGACAGATTACACCTAGTGAAATTGAAGCAGTAGTCAAAAAGTTCCCAAAAAACAAAATCCCTTGACCAGATGGCTTCACAGGTGAATTTTAACAAACATTCCAAAAACTAACACTTTTGCTTCTCAAATTATTTCAAAAATTTCAAGAGGAGGGATGACTCCCAAGATCATTTTACAAGGTTAGCATTATCATAATTCAAAAACCAGATAAAGACCCCATATTAAAAAGAAAATTACAGTCCAATATACCTGATAAACAGAGACACTAAAATCTTCAACAAAATATTAGCAAACTGAATGCTGCAATGTGTCAAAAAGATCATAAAACATGATCAAGTGGTATTTAAAAGGTGGTACAGCATTTGCAAATCAGTAAATTTGATTCATCACATAAAGAAAATGAAGGATAAAACCAGATGATCATACCAATAGATACAGAAAAATTATCTGATGAAATACAGTATATAATTATGTTAAAAACTCTCAGCAAAGTGAGAAAAGAGGGAACTTACCTAAACATAATAAAGGCTACATGTGACAAACACACTGCCAGCTGCTTACTCAATGGCCAAAAACTATGAGCTTTCCCCTTAAGATTGGGAATGAGACAGGGATATCTGCTTTCATCTCTCTTATTCAAAATAGTACTGGAAGTCCTAGCCACAGCAATTAGAAAAGAAGAAAAAATAAAAATCATCCAAATTGGAAAGGGAGAAGTAAAACTGTCTTTATTTGCAGATGAGAAGATACTGCTCATAGAGAACCCCAAAGATTCTACCAAGAAACTACTAGAAATAATAAATGAATTCAACAAAGTAATAGGGTAAAAAGTTAATATCCAGAAATCAGTTGTATTTTTATACATCAACAATGAGCTAATGGAAATGAAAAATAAATAATATCATTTACAGTTGCTTCAAAATGAATAAAGTACCTAGGAATAAACCTAAATTAGGGTGTAAAAGAGCTGTGCTCAGAAAATTGTTACACTGAAGAGAAAATTGAATAATACACCAATAAGTGGAAGTCCATACCATGTTCATGGATAGGAACAATTAACATCATTAAAATGTCCATACTACACAAAGCAATCTATAGATTAAATGCAATTCCTATCAATATTTCAATGATGTATTTCACAGAGCTAGAACAAATATTTCAAAAATTTATATGGAACCACAAAATAAATGAAATAGTAACAGCAATCCTGGGAAAGAAGAAAGTTGGAGGAATCACTCTCCCTAATATTAATCTATAATATAAAGCCATGGTAATTGAAAAAGCATTGCACTGGCATAAAAAACACACACAGAGATCAATGAAACAGAATAGAGAGCCCAGAAATAAACCTACACCTTTATATGTAGGTCTATGCATCCTTTTTGCATTTTATTTCATCTTTATTGTATTTTTACATTCTCTTTTAGTCCCCTTGTTCATGAATCCTTTTACCTTTTGCTCAATCACTCCTCCTCCAACATCTACCCCACTAGCTGTCATCCTGCTATCCATCTATGAGTGCATCACTGTTTTCCATGTTAGCTCAGTTTGTTTATTAGATTCCACATATGAGTGAAATCATATGGTAATTGTCTTTCTGTGATTGGCTTATTAAATTTAACATAAAGTTCTCCAGGTCCATCCATACTTTTGCAAATGGTAAAATTTTCTTAATATTCACTGATACATCTCATAAGGGGTTAATATCCAAAATTTATAAAGCACTTACAAAACTCAACACCAAAAAAATAACAACCCAATTAAAAACTGTTCAAAGGACGTGAGTAGAAACTTCTCCAAAGAGGACATGCAGATGGCAAAGAGACATATGAAAAGATACTCAACATCACTAATTATCAGAGAAATGCATATTAAAATCACAATGAGACACTATCTCACAATCGTCAGAATGGTTATCATCAATAAGTCAACAAAAAATAAGTGCTGGCCAGGATTGGAAAAAAAAAGGGGGGAAAACTTTTGCACTTTTGGAAGGAATGCAGATTGGTATAGGCACTGCGGGAAGTAATATGGAGATACCGCAAAAACTTAAAAATGGATCTTCCTTCTGACTCAGTGATCTCACTTCTGGGAATATATCTGAAGGAATCCAAAACATTAATTTGAATCTACACCCTATGCTTATTACAGCATTATTTACAACCACCAATCTATGGAAGCAGCACAAGTGTCCATCGACAGATGAGTGGATAAAACAACTGTTCCATTTATGCAATGGAATACTACTCAGATGTAAACTTACATCTTTTGTTTAAAGATTGTATTTATTTATTTTTAGAGAGAGGGTAAGGGAAGGAGAAAGAGAGGGAGAGAAACATTAATGTGTGGTTGTCTCTCATGTGCCCCCTACTGGGGACCTGGCCTGCAACCCAGGCATGTACCCTGACTAGACATCAAACCTACAACACTTTGGTTTGCAGGCCAGCCCTCAATCCACTGAGCCACACCAGCCAGAGCTAAAACTACATCTTTATAGTCAATTAATATTCTACAGAGGCAGCAAGCACATACATGGGCTAAAGATAGTTTACTCAATAAATACTGTTGGGGAAATGGGACAGATACATGCAGAAAAATGAGACTAGACTACCTTCTTACACCACATACAAGTATAAATTCGGAATGAATAAAAGACTTAAATATCAAGCCAAAAAGTATAAAAATCCTAGAAGAAAACATAGGCAGCAAAACCTTGGGCATAGGTTGCCACAATATTTTATCAGATACATCTCCCCAATCAAAAGAAACAAAAGAAAAAAATAAACAAATGGGACTTCACCAAACTAAATGTTTTTGCACAGTAAAGTAACAGATCAACAAAATTAAAAAAAAAAAAAAACACAATACACAGAATGGGAGAACATATTCACCAAGGCATCTGATAAAGGGTTAATATCAAAAATTTATAAAGAACTTACAAAACTCAACACCAAAAAGAACCCCAACAACCCAATTAAAAATGGGCTAAGGACCTAAATAGACAGTTCACCAGTGAGGACGTACAGATGGCCAATAAACATATGAAAAGATGCTCAACCTCGCTAATTATCGGAGAAATGCAAATAAAAACCATAATGAGATGCCATCTCACACCTATCAGAATGGCTATCATCAATAATTTAATAAAAAACAAGTTCTGGCTTACAATGTAGAGAATGAGGAACCCTTTTGTGCTGCTGGTAGGAATAAAGATTGGTGAAACCACTGTGGGAAGCAGTATGGAGGTACCTCAAAAAATTAAAAATGGACCTGGTTTTTGACCCAGCAATCCCAATTTAGGAATATATCCAAAGGAACCCAAACACTAATTTGAAAAAAAAACATAAGCACCCCTATGTTTATTGCAGCATTATTTACAATCACCAAGGTATGAAAGCAGCCCTAGTGTCCATCAATACATGACAAGATGGATGGAGCTGGAGAACATTATACTAAGTTAAATAAGTCAGTCAGGGAAAGAAAAATGTCATACGATTTCACTTATATGTGTAATCTAATGAATAAACTGAACTAACAAGCAAAATAGAGACAGACTCACAAATAGAGAGTAGGATGACAGCTAAACAGTGGACAGTATGTTGTGGGGAGATTGAGCAAAAAGTAAAAAAGGACTCATAGACATGGACAACAGTGTGGTGATTTTGGAGGAAGAGGGATATAAATGGCCTAAATGGTGATGGAAAATATGCAATAAAAATTAATTAAAAAGAAATAAAGAATTCATAAGTATTATATGCATTTGAGAATGAGTCTGTTGCCATTACGCATGTATATACTTTAATTGCAGGATATAAGTATTTAGATTGCATCTTTATTATTCAAATCTTTGTGGGCATTGCTCCAGCATCTCCTGGGTTTTATGATGTTTCTGTAATGTAGGCAGATGCTAGTCTGACTTTTCTTCCTGAAGACAACCTGCTTTTCTTGCTTACAGGTCCAGCAAATAACTTTAACTTAGTTTGCCATTTAATAATTATTATCAAATTTTCCTGAGATTGTTGTAACTTTGGGCCTTCCTTTGAGTCTGCAAATTTTCTGTTTTTTATTGTTGTTCAACTATAGTTTTACCCATTTTCCCCCATTACTCTCCCCTGCCCTACCCACTTGCCACCTTCCATATTCAGTCCTCTCCCTACCCAAGTTGTCTTTGTCCATGTGTACTTTATACATGTTCCTTGATTTGACCCTTCCTCTTCTTTCCCCCAGAATCCCCTTCCCCCCACCCCTCTGGCCACTGTCAGTTTGTTCTTTATTTCCATGTCTCTGGTTCTATTTTGCTTGCTTTTTTGTTTTGTTATGTTCCACTAATAGGTGAGATCATATGGTATCTGTCTTTCAGCTCCTGGCTTATTTCACTTAGCATATTACTCTCCAGTTCCATCCATGCTGTCATGAAGGGTAGGTGTTCCTTCTTCCTTTCTGCTGTGTACTATTGCATTGTATACTTTTTTAAGTAAGGTTTTCTTATTTCATATCTTTTAATAGTATGTCTGCCTAACTTATCATTTCTCTCCTTCTTGATACTACTGAGTATATTTACAGCCTTTGTCATTCATATAATCATTTTCTTACTGCTGGGAGGCAATTCTCCAAGGATCTCTCATACTTCTGCATGTATTTTGAGCAGAGGTATTAACTTTCCTTTTGTTCCAGATGAACATGTCTTATCACTAGGTACTCATTTCTGGTTTTGGAGTTATACTTCTTTTTCTGTTTTAGATTATGGAGACAATGTTCACTAAAATCTTTTTTCTGATGCCCATGGCCAGTTATTCTATATAGTCAGAAGTACAGAGAACATTCATAGCAAAGGAGAAACTCTGGAAGTTATATGGGAAATAAGAGTAATAAGTAACTGGGTCAAAGCAGTCTTATAGGAGAGAAATAGAAAATAATGTTCGAAAATATATTTGAGTTGTTGTAAGAGAGAAGAGGGAGAATAGATTAAATAAAATAATACATTGGATTTCCTGCTTGATTAATGTGTTGAATGATAATACCAATCAGTACATCCAATATCAGAATCAGGAAACTGAGCAAAATTACTAACCCAGAAATGAGAAATGCAAATAGCTTGTCCTGTAGGCCTGGTAACATAAGACTTGGAATGAAGAAGAAAATCACATAGATGGATACAAAGATTGGTCAGATGTACATATCCCTAATATGAAAACATGACTTTCTAAAGCTATGGAATCTTAATAGCAGTAACCACATGGCCCTGTTCAAATCAAGTTGCCAATCTAAACCAAGAAAAATACCAATGCAATTTCACAGGAATCTGTTAGCAATGCAAATGCTACCTTGACTTTCCCCAAATCAGGATAAACGAATCAGCCTTTAGGCTCACAGTTGAGACACTCAAGCTTCAAAACCCTGCATTGCAGGGTTCTGGCCAAGATGGAGGCATAGGTAGAAACCCTTGGCTTCCTCACACAACCAAAAGGAGGATAACAACCAATCTAAAATCAATAAACAACCAAAAGTGCCAGAAAATCAAACTGCATGGAACTCCGAAAACCAAGGAATTAAAGAAAAAATCATTCAGAACAACCAGACTGGTAAGGCGAACTGCGCTGGCCGACTCAGAAAAACCACAGAGTGGCAGCTGAGGGGCAGGGCTGACTGCTGAGCTCAGGGAGCTGTGTGGAAGGGACTGACTTAAGGGGCAAACTGAGACTCAGAGCTGACTGTGGGCTAAGGCTGGGGTTCCTGCAGTGGGAGATACTTCCAGTCTAACAAGAGAGTCTGCTGGAAAGTGCTGCATTGTTCCCTCTCTGGCCCCTCCCACACAGGCAACACACCAAAGATGGTTGCCCTGCAGGGGTGAATACCTAAGGCCCTGCCTCTACAACTTATCAGGTGTGCCAAGACAATGAAATATGTCCCAAATGAAAGAACACAGCAAAACCTCAGAACTAAGCAATAAGGAGATTGCCAACCTGTCTAATGGACAATTTAAAGCCCTGGTAACCAAAATGCTCACAGAACTGATTGAACTTGGTCAAAAGATGAAAGAACAAATGAAAGATACCCAAAATAAAGTAAAGCAAAATATTCAAAGAACCAACAGTGACAAGAAAAAAAGAAGGATTCAAAGCAATGATTTGGAACAAAAGGAAGAAATAAGCATCTAACTGAATCAGAACAAAGAAACAAGAATCAAAAAAATGAAGAGAGGCTGAGGAAACTCTAGGACAACACATTCCAATATTTGAATCATAGGAGTGCCAGAAGGAGAAGAACAAAAGCAAGAAATTGAAAACTTATTTGAATGAATAATGAAGGAAAACTTCCCCAATCTAGTAAAGGAAATAGACTTCCAGGAAGTCCACGAAGCTCAGAGAGTCCCAAAGAAGTTGGACACAAAGAGGAACACACCAAGGCACATCATCGTTAAGTTATCCAAGATTAAAGACAAAGAGAAAATCCTAAAAGCAGCAAGAGGAAAGGAGACAATTGCCTACAAAGGAGTTTCCATAAGGCTATCAGCTGATTTCTCAAAAGAAACCTTACAAGCAAGAAGGGGCTGGGAAGAAGTATTTGAAGTCATGAAAGGCAAGGACCTACATCCAAGATTACTCTATCGAGTGAGGCTTTCATTTAGAATGGAAGGGCAGATAACGTGCTTCCCAGATAAGGTCAAGTTAAAGGAGTTCATCATCACCAAGACCTTATTATATGAAATGTTAAAGGAACTTATCTAAAAAAGATAAAAAATATGAACAATAAAATGACAACAAACTCGCAACTATTAACAAATGAACCTAAAAGAAAAGAAAAACAATGAAAACAAAAACTAAGCAAACAATCAGAACAGGAACAGAATCAGAGAAATGGCCACAGCACAGAGGGAGCGCAGTGGGGAGGGAGAAGGGTGTAATAGGGGGGAAATGTACAGGGAAGAAGAAACATAATTAGTAGGCATAAAATAGATGGGAAAAGATAAAAATGGTATAGGAAACAGAAGACTCAAAGAACTTATATGTATAACCCATGGACATGAACTAAGTGGGGAGGAATGCTGGAGGGATGGGGGAAGCAGGATGGAAAGGGGATAAAAAGAGGAAAATTAGGAAAACTGTAATAGCATAATCAATAAAAATACATTAAAAAAGAACAGTGTTTTGATTACTTTAAAAGACAGAGAAAGAGAAAGGCAGTATAACAAGTTTTCTACTTGAACAGAGTATTTTTTTCAGCATGATGGAAGTAAGGGGAAATATCTCTACTAATAGTTTTGAATTGCTATAAAATCTTGTATGCATTCATCGGATTTATGCACTGGGCCATAAAATCAAAAGATTCTTACAATGGCATTTTATTAATTTAGCAATTTAAGTATAAACTCAGGAATAGAGAAGAAATGCAAGCTTCTCCTACATCACAGTGTTATTGATGGATGTGAGGTTCTTGCGGTATCACAAGGAAAAGAATTTCCTGATACTCACATGGGAGGGCAGGGCTCTGTGATATGGTTTATTGATTATGTAAAATTAAGGAAGTTCCTCTTATGGCTTTCCAATGTCCCATCTGCACTTGTCTCACCATGGAAAAAGTTCAACCTTGTCCTCAGCAAGGCCAAGACTAAAGCCAGTGTCCAGAGTTTCTGCTTCATATTAAAGTACAGTCCAGTCCAGCATCTGGCTGGCTTGGTGTGTGTTGTCAGCTGCAGTCCATTGCTAAGCTACAATACCCAGGCTCTCTCCTGGAATTTGTGTGTGAAGTCCCCCTGGCCATGGGCCATATGGCTGCTAAGGCCACATGGCTATGGAGAGAGGAATTGCAGGTGCTTAGGGAAAATGCAAATTCCAGAGACAGGCAGTTAGTTTCTAGTTCCCTTGGGATTATATTAGATTGGGGTTGGAACAGACAAGGTGCTTTTTCAAAAGAATCAATCAATTTTGCAAGCTTTCAGGGGTTTTAGATGGTTTTACACTCTCTAAATAGAGTGACAAGCTTCTTTGGTTTAGCACCTCCCTCAGCACACCTTGACAACCAGTACTGTAGGAGGAGAAGGGAGGAGTGTTAATTCCCTTGGCAGAGCACAATTCTGTGTTCCCCTGGAGTATGAAACGCTGTAGCTTCCTGGTGAAGCAAAGAGGCTTACACTTCCCTGTTGGGAACCACTCTATTTGGTTTTGGGGATTGTAGCCCCATGAGAGCAAGCTCTCCAAGGGGCTGGTAAGTTTCCGTGGAAAACCAGGTAAAAACACAGGTGGCAGGCATGATCCAACTCTAACACCATGGGTTCCCGTGGGAATCAGACCTGAGATGTACATTTTAGCCTTTGAAGCCTGCTCTGCCCAGCAATAAGACCTGTCAGTATAACCCAGATTTTTTTAGTTCAAGGCATAAGGAGTGAAACTCCCTACTTCATGATATATGCCTTTACGACCATCTGGCATCAGCATATCTTGCAGACCCCAACCTGAAAAGATTTCTGTGTTTCTTCAATTGTTATTTATAGATAGTGTCAGGTTTTTAATGACTATAGCCTTTGGACATTGATGGATAAGCTATGCACTTATGCTGTATTCCCCTGCACTTCCCAAACCTAATAAAAGCTGTGTCAGAGAAGGGCCAGGGCATTCTCCACTAGAAGGAATCACCATCCGCTTTCCCACCAGAGCAACAACATTATGTCTGGGATGAGTCATTATTCTCATCCACAGAGGCTGGGAGAGCTCCGCTGGCTGGAGTTCCCCACATTACCTAGTTTCCTAAGCTCAATTTCTAGTACTCTTTACTCCCCTATCCTAGCTAAATACTGATTGTAAAAAAAGCATGTGCTCAAAAAAACCTCTCTGGTTTTTTCACCCTAGGATTTCCTTTTTAGCCTTCAAACTAAAAGATTTATGCCTCAAATGAACACCTGAACACCCCTGCCTATCACTTCTGCCAACCAATGACACAGCAAGTTATATAGACTTTTGTTGGGGTACTACTTTATTTCAATTACTTATTTACCTCTCTCATACCCTGTTCTGTGATGTTTTCAAAGGCAAAGATCATACACTATTTGTGTCACCAAACTTTTCATAGAAAAGATTTTTTTTTTGACCCTGCCTCAGGTTTATTTGCACAAACACCACAGGAGGACCCCAACCCCAGTCTTTCTGTCCACATGTCAGCAAACAGAGGCCTCTACTATGGAGCTTTCACAGGGGTCTGGGCACCTTTGGGAGGCTGAAACTGAGCCTGAGCTGGAGCCTGAGCTGCAGCTGCATCTGCAGCCTGAGGCTTGGTTTGGGCCTTGGCCTTAGCCTTTGTTAGGCAGAGCTGGAGACCCTTGGTGATACAGGCACAAGCATATTTCCTGAGCTTCGGGTGAGCAATGTAAGCAAGTTGACTGAACTTGCAGGTGCTTCCCTTTGTGATCTTGGGCTTGACCAGGGCCTTGATACCCTCAGCACATTCACTCATGGCCTTAGTGTTGTTGGCCTGCCTCTTATTCAGGCTCTTTTTGTTGTGCTTCTTGGCAAAGCACATGTTTCTCAGGAACTTGTCCTCTACCCCCTTGATAGATTTGTATCTTTGCAATCAGGGTTTCTTGATGCTGTTTTTGTGCCACTTTGGGACTGGTTGTGCATGGTGTGGTTCCTGGACTTGGCCATCTCTGCACCCAAGCCCATAGCTCTTGAAGAGCCTGTGACTGAAAGAGCTCACAGAAAAGATTTTAACCATGTCTCACAACCAAAATCAAGACAAGAGATGAAATAGCCAACTGCTGGAAGCAATGTAGGTTCCCATCAGTAGGTACCCATGAGTGGATAAAAAACTATGGTACATTTACACAATGGACTATTACACAGCAGAAAGAAAGAAGGAGCTCCTACTCTTCACAGTACCATGGATGGAACTAGAGAACATTATACTAAGTGAAGTAAGCCAGGCAGTGAAAGACAAATACATATGATATCACCTATAAGTGGAACCTAATCAACAAAACAAATAAGCAACCAAAATATAACCAGAGACATTGAAACAAAGAAAACACTGACATTAATCAGAGGGGAGGAAGGAGGGAGATAATGGGGGAAAGAAGGGAAAGGGTCATCAAGGACCATGTATAAAGGACTCATGGACAAAGCCAAAGGGGAGAAGGATGGAGGGTGGGAGTGGGTTGGGTGGAGAAAAGTGATGTCAAGAAAATAGAGACAACTATATTCAAACAAAAACAGACAAGAGATTATCCTTAATTTTTTTAAGTTTACTGACTTCCTATTACACTCATGGTGGTTCTTATGAATTAGATAATGTAATGCTAGATAAGGATGTTAAGTACAATTGTCCAAATGGGATAAAGCAATGACTTTCATAAAAATAGAAATCAACATACATGTATATCAAATATTTTGTTTAACTAGTTATGAATGACAGGATCAGGTAGATGCCACAACAGATTCAAAGGAAAATTTCAGGGGAAAAGGGGGAAGGTTTGCAGGAACAAATATAAAGAACACATGGACAAAAACAGGGGGTGGTGGAAACAAGAGGGAGATGGGAAGGGCTGGGAGGTTGGGCTGGGATGAGAGTAAAAGGCAGAAAACTGTACTTGAACAACAATTAAAATAAAAAAATAAAAATAAAAATAAAATAAATAAGAGCAAAAAAAATAAAAAATAGCAAAGTCAAACAAGTAAGAACTTAAATACAGCAAAATTATCTCAGTAAAGAAATGTCAAAATGAATTTGCAAATAAATGCAAAACTGGCTTTTTCCCATGGGAGAAAAGGAAGTCAATGGGACCACCACTAGACAAAATTTATATGCATGTCTAAGAACAAGAATTATTTTAAATTGTTGTAAGATCATTCAAAGGCAATGAAATATTCAACTCACAGAACTTGAAAGGTGTGCTGTAATCTAAACAATGCATAGTCGCCCAATGGGGACTTCAGTGATCTTTTCTTACTTGTTCCAGATTTCCTTAAAATTGTAAGTAACATCTTAAAAATGGAGTGTGGGGTCTCATGTTCTTTGATCAAAGGATCAACCCATGATTAAAAAATGGTTTCCTCAGTTTGGAAGAAAATATGTCTACAAAAAGAGGAATAATCAAGTGAGATTATTCCAGGGATGCTAAGATGCTTCAGCATTAGCAAATCAATCAACATGATACACCAAATTATAAAAGTGAAGAGTAAAAATCATATAATCATCACAATAGATGCAGAAAAATCATTTGTCAAAGTTCAATATCCATTTAAAATAAAACTCAACAAATTGGGTATAAAGAGAATGTATCTCATATAATATAGGCCATATGTGACAAGCCCACAGATAACAATTTACTCAACAGTGAAAAGCTGAAAGCTTTGCCTTCAATATCAAGAATTAAACATTCACATTGGAAAGGAAGAAGTATAATTGTCATTATTTTCAGATGATATATTACATATAAAAACTCTGAAGATGCCACACAAAAACAGTTAGAACTAATAACAAGTTCAGTAAGTTGCAGGGGACAAAATCAATATACAAATATCTGTTGTGTTTCTAAATACTACCACAAGACTAGCAGAGAGAGAAGTTAAGAAAACAATCCCATTTACAATTGCATCAAAAAAAAATACTTAGGAATAAATTTAAACAGGGAGCTGTAAGGCTCATACACTAAAAATCATAAAATATTAATAAAGTAAATTGAAGAAGGCACAAATAAATGAAAATATATTCTGTGCTCATTGATTGAAAGATTTAATATTACTTCCAGCCAAGATGGAGGCATAGGTGGACACACTGGGCCTCCTAGCACAGCCAAAATTAAGGACAACAAATATTTAGAAACAAGAAAACAATCAGAACTGATAGAAAATTGAACTGTACAGAAGTCCAACAATCATTCTTCCAGACCAGTAAGAGGGGCGGAGTTGCAGCAGAAAAAAGTGGAGGTTGGCAGATTCGGGGGTGCAGGCGGGAGCGGCTGGCAGGTCCCAGGCAGGCAGGTGGTAGCTGGCAGAGCCGAGGTGCACAGGCAGCAGCTAGTGGACCCTGGGCATGAGGTGGCAGCAGTGCAGACCCAGTGAGGATGTTCAAGGAGGCTGGCTGACCAGGTGGTCCCACATTCTCACACAGATAATCCAGGTGAAGGGGAAGCAGCAGAAGGGACTAGAATCCAAGAGAGCGGAGCAGGTGCCATTGTTCCCTCTCGGACCCTGTCCCCACATACAGTGTCACTACCCAGCAACTGGCCTACCCCGCCCTAGGGAGTACCTAAGGCTCCGCCCCTCACTATGTAACAGTCGTGACCAGACCAAAAAAAAAAACAAAAACAAAAACAAAAACAAGCCAGAAAACCAAAAATGGCTCAAACGGGAGAACAGATCAAATTTCCGGAGCCAATTCACTCAGCGAACAAGAGATACCCAACCTATCAGATGCACCCAGTTCAAAGCACTGGTCATCAGGATCCTCACAGAATTGGTTGATTTTGCTCACAAATTAGATGAAGAAATGAAGGCCACAATTAGTGAAATGAAGGAAAATGTGCAGGGAACCAATAGAGGTTGGGAGGGAAACTGGGACTCAAATCAATGGAGTGGACCAGAAGGAAGAAAGAAACAAGCAAACAGAAAACAAGGAAGAAACAAGAATTCAAAAAAATGAGGAGAAGCTTAGGAACCTCCAGGACATCTTTAAACATCCCAACATCCAAATTATAGGGGTACCAGAAGGGGGAAAAAAGAGCAACAAGTGGAAACTTATTTGAACAAATAATAATGGAGAATATCCTCAATCTGGCAAAGAGAATAGAGTTGTAGGAAGTCCAAGAAGCGCAAGAGAGTCCCAAAGAAGTTGGACCCAAGGAGGAACGCACCAAGGCACATCGTAATTACATTAGCCAAGATTAAAATGAAGGAGAGAATTCTAGAAGCAGCAAAGGATAAGGGACAGTCACCTACAAAGGGGTTACCATCAGACTGTCAGCTGATTTCTCAAAAGAGACCTTCCAGGCAAGAAGGGGCTGGAAAGAAGTATTTGAAGACTTGAAAGGCAAGGACCTACATCCAAGATTGCTCTAATTAGCAAAGCTGTCATTTAGAATGGATGGACAGATAAAGTGCTTCTCAGATAAGGTCAAGTTGAAGGAGTTCATCATCACCAAGCTCTTATTACATGAAATGTTAAAGGGACTTATCTAAGAAAAAGAAGATAAAAAATATGAACAGTAAAAAGACAGCAAACTCACAGCTATTAGGAACCACACCTAAAACAAAAGCAAACTAAGCAAACAGCTAGAACAGGAACAGAAACACAGAAATGGAGATCACATGGAGGGTTAGCAACAGGGGAGTGGGAGGGGAGAGAGGGGGAAAGGTACAGAGAATAAGTAGCATAGACGGTAGGTAGAAAATAGACAGTGGGAAGGCAAGAATAGTGTGGGAAAAGTAGAAGCTAAAGAAGTTATGACAGATGGACATGAATTATAGGGAGGGAATGTGGGTGGGAGGGGGAGTGCAGGGTAGAGGGGAATGATGGGGAGAAATGGGACAACTGTAATAGTATACTCAATAAAATATATTAAAATAAAAAAGAAAGAATTAATATTGTTAAAATGTTCATACTATCCAATGCAACCTATGGATTCAATGAAATCCTTATCAAAATTCAAATATCATTTTCACAGAAATAGAAAAACACTATCCTAAATTTTCTGTGGAACCACAGAAATCGTGAATGTAAAAGCAATCTTGAAAAAGAAAAATGCTACGGGCATCACACACCTGATATAAATCAATATTACAAAGCTACAATAATTAAAACAATATGGTTACAACATTAAAACAAACACAAAGATTACTGGAACAGAATATAAAGCCAAGAAATAAATAATCCCATGCTTCTGTTCAATTAATCTATGAAAAGGGAGCTAGGAATATACAATGGGAAAAGACAGTCTCCTCAATAACTGTGCTAGGAAAATGGATCAGCCACATGCAAAAAAAGTGAAACTCGACCACTTACACCATCCACAAAACTAACTCAAAGTAGATAAAAGACTTAAACATTAAGTAGATACACATTAATACCTGAAATTTTCACAATTGTAGAATAAAATATAGGTGGTAATCTCCTTGACACTAGTCTTGGTGATGATTTTCACTTAAAGCCAAGACAACAAAAGCAAAATAAACAAGTAGGAGTACATCAAACTAAATAACTTCTGCACAACAAAAAGAATATTCAACAAAATTAAAAGGCAACCTTACTGAGTGGGAGAAAATATTTGAAAATCATTTATCTGTACAATTTATTATTTCAAGAAAGGTAAAAATGCAACTGAAACACAAAGATTTGTGCAGTGCATGGAGAAGGTGCTGTGATTGATCAAATGTGTCAGAAGGGGTTTGCGAAGTTTCATGCTAGAGATTTCTCTCTGGACAATGCTTCACAGTCCAGTAGACCAGTTGAAGTTGACAGCAATCAAATTGAAACATTGATTAAGAACAATCAACGTTATACCACATGGGAGATAGCTGACATACTCAAAATATCCAAATCAATAGTTATTGGTGAAAATGAAAAAAAAAAGAAAAAAATCATTTATCTGTTAAGAGGTTAATATCCAAAATATAGACTTATTGTGGTTATCATTTCACAATATGTACAAATATCACATCATTATGTTGTACACTACTATGACGTTACATGTCTATTGTACATCAGAAAAGTTCATATAAACTTTGATCACAATTACATTTATTTTACTCACTTGTTTGGAATTTTTAATGACTTATGTATGTTTAATAATCGAGAACAAATGTCACCATCATTGCTACAGGCTAAAGAGAGGACAATTATATCATCATATTTTTTTATACATTTTTTGTTGTTCAAGTACAGGTTTCTACCTTTTCCCCCTAACCCTCCCCAACACTCCAGCCAACCTAACCTCTTCTCCTGTTTCTGCACGCCCTTGTTATTATCTATGAGTCCTTTATAATAGTTCCTGCAAAACTGTCACCATTTTTCCCCATTACACCTCCGATCTCCCCTTTGGCCACTGTCAGCCTGTTCTCATTCTCATTGTCTTTGGTTATATTTTGCTTACCTGTTATTTTTGCTGATTAGGTTCCTGTAAAAGGTGAGATCATAAGGTATTTGTCTTTCAATGCCTGGCTTATTTCACTTAGCATAATGCTCTCCAGTTCCACCCATGCTGTCGCAAAGGGTAGGGACTCCTTCTTCCGTTCTGCTGCATAGAATTCCATTATGTAAATGTACCATAGTTTTTTCATCCATTCATTTACTGATGGGAATTCAGGGTGCTTGAAGAACTTGGCTATTTTCAACTATGTGTCTATGAAGATGGGGTGCACAGGATTGATGTTTCAGGGTCCTTAGGATATAATCCTAGCAGTGGGATGACTGGGTCAAAAGACAGCTCCATTCTTAGTTTCTGAGGAAATTCCATATTATTTTCCATAGTGGTTGCACCAGTCTGCAATACCACCAACAATGCACTAGGATGCCCTTTCTCCACAATCCCTACAATACTTTTTGCTTGTTGCTTTGTTTATGATGGCTATTCTGACTGGTGTCAAGTGGTATCTCAACAGGGTTTTACTTTGCATCTCTCTGATAGATTGAGATACTGAACATCTTTTCATATGTCTCTGGACCCTCTGTATGTCCGCCTTGGAGAAGTGTCTGTTCAAGTCCTTTGCCCATTTTTTAATAGGGTTGCTTGTCTTCTTAGAGTAGAATCATGTGAGTTCTTTATATATTTTGGAGATCAAACCCTTGTCTGAGGTATCATTGGCAAAAATGGTTGGTTGTCTTTTCATTAATGCTGTTTTCTTTAGCCATGCAGAACCTTTTTATTTTAATGAGATCTCATTTGTTTATTCTTTCATTTATGTCCCTTGCTCCAGGGGACACATCAATTAAAATATTGCCACATGGAATATCTGAGATTGTCATCCCTATGTTCTCCTCTAGGACTTTAATGGTGTCACAATTTATATTTAAGTATTTTTTCCACATTGAATTTACTTTTGTGTATGGTGTAAGCTAGAGCTTGCATTTCATTTTTTTACATGTAGCTGTCCAGCCCTCCAAACACAATTTATTGAAAAGGGTATTTTTGCTCCATTTTATGTTGCTGCCACTTTTGTCAAATATTAATTGACCATAGAGACTTGGGTTTATTTCTGGATTCTCTGTTCTGTTGCATTGGTCCATGTGTCTGTTCTTATGCCAGTACCAGGCTGTTTTGATTAGAGTGGCTATGAAAATAGTTTGATATTAATATACAATATTGTGATCCCTCCTACTTTGCTCTTCTTTCTCAAAATTGCTGCAGCTGTTTGGAGTCATTTATGGTTCCATATAAATTTTTGAAGTGTTTGTTCTATAACTGTGAACAAATGCCTTGGTACTTTAATAGATATTGTATTGAATCTATAAATTTCTTTCAGTAGTATGGACATTTTGGTGATGTTAATTCTTCTGATCCACTGCCATAGTATGTGTTTCCATATGTTTGTCTCCCTTAGTTTCTTTCTTCAGTGTTCTGTAGTTTACTTAGTACAGGTCATTTGCCTCCTTGGTTAAGTTTATTCCGAGGTATTTTACTTTTCTTGTTACAATATCAAATAGGATTTTTTCCCTGATTTTTGCTTTTGATATTTCATTGTTGGTATAGAAAAAAATTCCTTTGATTTCTGAATATTGATTTTTCTATCCCACTGTTTTGCTAAATTCATTTTTTAGGTCAAGCCATTTTTTGGTGGATTCTATAGGATTCTCTATGAACACAATCATGTCACCTGCAAACAATGGCACTTTTGTTTCTTCTTTTCCAATTTGGATGCCTTTTATTTCCTTTTCTTGTCTGATTGCTGTGGTTAGGACATCCAATACTGTGTTGAATAGAAGTGGCAAAAGTGGACAAACTTGTTTTGCTAGTGATATTAGTGGGAAAGTTTTTAGTTTTTGCCCCTTGAGTATGATGTTGGCTATAGGTCTCTCATATCTGGCCTTTATTATGTTGAGGAATGCTCCCTCTATTCCCATGTTACTAAGTGTTTTTATCATAAATGTGTGCTGCACCTTGTCAAATGCTTTTTGCACATCTATTGATATGATCATGTGATTTTTCCCTTGACTTTTGTGTATGTGATGTATTACATTTATTGATTTGTGAATATTGTATCTTCCTTGCATCCATAGGATGAATCCTGCTTGGCCACAGTGTATGACCTTTTTAATATATTAATGGATGTGGCTTGCCAATATTTTGTTCACGGTTTTAGTGTCTATGTTCATTAGCGATATTTGCCTGAAGATTTATTTCTTCGTTGTGTCTTTAGCTCGTTTTGGAATTAGGATGATGTTGGCTTCATAAAAACAGGGTTGAGAGTGTTCCACATTCATGAATTTTTTAGTAATAGTCTGGAGAATAGGGGTTAGCTCTTCCTTAAGTGGTTTGTGGAATTCTCCTGTGAAACCATCTGCTACAGGCCTTTTTTGTGTTGGGAGATATTTGATTGCTGCTTCAATTTCATCTGCTGTTATGGGTCTGTTCAGGCTTTTTGCTTCTTCATTCAATTTTGGAAGATTATATTTTTGTAGAAATTTCTCCATTTCACCTAGGTTTTCAAATTTCTTGGCATTTAGTTTTTCATATTAATGTCTTAGAATCCTTTGTGTTTTTATGGTATCAGTTGTAATCTCTCCTCTTTCATTTCTGATTCTGTTTATTAGGGTCTTCTCTCTTTTTTTCTTGATGAGTTTGCTTAAAGGCTTTTCATTTTTTTTTTATGTCTTCAAGGAACCAGCGCCTCAGTTGATACTTAGCATTCAGCTTTTAGTCTCTCTGTCATTTAAATCTACTCTGATCCTGTTTATTTCCATCTTTCTACTTGCACTGGGCTGTCTTTGTTGTTGTTTTTTTGAGTTCTTGTAGATGTAGGGTTAGATTGTTTATTTCAAATGTTGCTATTTTTTAGGTAGTCCTGTATCACTATAAACTTCTCTATAGGACTGCATTTGGTTTGTCGCATAAGTTTGGGGTTGTTGTAAGTTCATTTTCATTCATTTCCAGAAACTTATTTATTTCTTCCCTAATCTCATTCTTTTTTTATTTTTTTTATTTTAATTGTTGATCTTGTATAGTTTCCTGTCTTTTACTCCCACCTCAGCCCACCACCCCAGCCCTCCCCACCTCCCTCTCATTTCCACCCCCCATAGTTTTTGTCCATGTGTCCTTTATACTTGTTCCTGTAAACCCTTCCCCTTATATATATATAATAATAATAATGATGATGATAATAATAATAATAATAATAATGGCAAACATATTTGCCTCATTGCAAAAACACCATGGATTTTTTGGTTGCTGTCCTTTGCTCTGTGTTTTTTAAGTACATTTTATTGATTATGCTATTACAGTTGTCCCATATTTTTATCCCCTTTATCCCCCTCCATCACGCACCTCCCTTACCTCCAGTGTTCTCCCCACCCTCTTAGTTCATGTCCATGGGTCACACATTTAACTTCTTTGGCTCCTTCATTTCCTATACTATTCTTCACCTCCCTCTGACTATTTTGTGCCTACCAATTACGCTTCTTATTCCCTGTACCTTTTCCCCATTCTCCCTCCTTCCCCTGCCCACTGATAACCTTCCATTTGATCTTCATTTTAGTGATTTTGTTCCTGTTCCAGTTGATTTCTTAGTTTGTTTTTGTTTGGAGTTCAGCAGTTGATAGTTGTGAGTTTGTTGTCATTTTACTGTTCATAGTTTTGATCATCCCTTTTTCTTAGATAAGTCCCTTTTACATTTCATATAACAAAGGCTTGGTGATGATGAACTCCTTTAACTTGAACTTATCTGGGAAGCACTTTACCTGCTCTTCTATTCTAAATGATAGCTTTACTGGATAGAGTAATCTCGATTACAAATCCTTTTTTTCATGACTTCAAATACTTATTTCCAGCAGCCCCTTCTTGCCTGCAAGATTTCTCTTGATAAATCAGCTGATAATCTAATGGGAACTCCTTTGTAGCTGACTGTCTCCTTTTCTCTTGCTGCTTTTAAGATTCTCTCTTTGTCTTTAATCTTGGGTAAGTGAATTGTGATGTGTCTTGGTGTGTTTCTCTTTGAATCCAACTTCTTTGGGACTCTCTGGGCTTCCTGAAAGTCTGTTTCCTTCACCACATTGGGGAATCATTTCTTCATTATTTGTACAAATAAGTTTTCAATTTCTTGCTATTCTTTGCACCCCTGTGACTCAGATGTTGAAATGTTTCAAAGTTGTCCCAGAGTTTCCTAAGGCTTTCTTCATTTCTTTGAATTTTTGTTTTTTTCATTCTGTTCTGGTTGAATGTTTTTTCTTCTTTCTGCTCCAAATCCTTGATTTGAGTCCTGGTTTCCTTCCTTTCACTGTTGGTTGCCTATATGATTTTTTTTTTTAATATGAGTTACTTCTTTTATTTTTTTAAAGATTTTTTATTTATTTATCTTTAGAGGGGAAGTGTAGGAGAGAGGGAGAGGGAGAGAAATATCAATGTGTGGTTGCCTCTTGTGTGTCCATGCTGGGAACTGGCCTGCAACCCAGGTATGTGCCCTGACTGGGAATCGAACCACGATTCTTTGGTTCACAGGCCCGCGCTCAATCCACTGAGCTACACCGGCCAGGGCTGCCTATATAATTTTTTATTTCACTTTGCATAACCTTTACTTCTTTATTTCTGTGAGAATCCTGATTAGCAGTGTTTTGAACTCAGCATCTGATAAGTTGGCTATCTCCTCATTGCTTAGTTCTTTTCTTGGGTTTTGATCTGTTCTTTAATTTGGGCCATATTTCTTTTTCTCAGTACAACTGTTATGTTGTAAGGGGCAGAGCTTTAGGTATTCATGAGAACAGGGCAACCCAATTCTCTGTTTTGTGGTGCTGTATGTGTGGAATGGGTCAGAGAAGGAACAATGCTGCTTGCTGGGCTCTTACCCCCCTTTCAGTCACCTCCTTCACTTCCCACAAGTGCAAATGTTGTGCCCTTTCACTTCCTGCATGTGAAAGGGTTGTGCCCTTTCAGGTGCTTCCCTAGTGCTGATTCCTGAATGTGTGGCCTTGGGCATCTTCTAGTATCCCATGGTACCTTCCAACAGACTCTGCTGTGAGACTGGGAGTTTTTCTCACTGCTGCAACTCCCACACTCCCAGAGGTTTTACCACCAGAAGTTTTGAGGCTATAGTTTCCCACACTGGAACCCTGGGTTGTCCAGTATGTCTCACTCCCCAGTTGTTCCTCTCAGTTTATCCACAGGCAAATGTGGGGCCACCTAGCCCACCAGCCACTGGCTGGCCTTCCCAGTCCACTAACCCACTGCATTGCTATGCATTTTTCCACCCCTCCTTCCTGAATGGATGTATGTTTTTTCTTTAACTCCCTGGTTGTTCGACTTCCATACAAGTCAATATTCTGGAAGTTCTGGGTTGTTGTTTTTTTGTTTTTTTTTTGTATTTAAATTGGTTGTTATCCTTATTGAAGTTGTGCAAGAAAGCAAAGTGTATCTACTTATGCCTCCATCTTGCCCAGAAGCCCTGTTCCACATTGTTTTAATAAGTTCACATAGAGATTAGTAAAAGTGTTGTGGCCAAGAAAACATGGGTCCTCTGCTTTAACTGCTTTCTTGAAAGAACTTCAACATCAAATTAAAATGCTTTGTATTTTTGTTAATTTTCTCTTAAAGATTCCAATAAAGACTCCTTGTAAAATAATGAAAATAGTAGAGATTTATTTGTTTATTACAGGTAAGTTAAAAAGTGATGGTAGGTGTTCTTCAGTCAAACTCACTGATTTTGAATTTTCAGGAAAATTACCAAGTTGGTCAGTTATTCAGATGGTCTGATGCAGTCAAAACACCATGCTGATAGTGGATGTTATTGTGTTGCCATTCTTTACCTGCAGTTTGGTTGGCCTGGGGTATGATTAATAGCATAGCCATGTATTACTCATTTTGAAGCTTTAGAACTTTTGTGGTTATTGTCCCCTCTACTTGTCATTAATAAAGCCCATCTGTACTTCTGTTCCTTTTTACAAGGGAAGTGGTTTTATTTTATCACCAGTATGTTCCAGAAACAGTAGAGCTGTTCTCACCTCATCACTAATGAAATCCCAAAGATCTTAGGAGCTCTGTGCCACGAATCAAGAAATAAAATGAAATATGAATTTCTAGCTATATCACAGTATCACACGCAATTAAACATAAAAATTAAGGCATTAAGGCTAAAAAATCCAAATTACTAGTGGTTACCCAAATCTCAGAATTACATTTTGAGGAGCAACTTATTAGGCACTTTAAGCCAAGTCTGATATGTTTATCATTCTCTCTTATCAGGGGAGTTATAATGTAACTAATTTGATGTCATATCACATCTATTATCCCAAAGGTATCCACACTGAACTAATCAAATGAGTTTACAATTGTTCCTTTTATTATTATTGTTTTGAATATTATTGTTATTCTGTTATAAAGATATCCTGTGGGCACTATGATGTATACTACACTGAAGTTAGACACTAAAGCCTTAAGTGAGAATCAGAAAAAAAGAATTTGGATCTGTGCACTGATACTCTAGAGAGATTTTAATTAATATTTTTTTAATTTTTATTTTAATTGTTGATCTTGTACAGTTTTCTGTCTTTTATTCTCACCCTAACCCACCACCCCAGCCCTACCCACCTCCCTCCCAATTCCACTCCCCCACAGTTTTTGTCCATGTGTCCTTTACACTTGTTCCTGTAAATCATTCCCCTTTTCCCCTGAAATGCCCTCCCCTCTCCCCTCTGGTGACTTTCAGCCTGTTCTCAGTTTCCATGTCTTTGGTTATATTATGCTTGTTTGTTTGTTTTGTTGATTAGCTTCCTGTTAAAGGTGAGATCATATGGTATTTGTCTTTCACTGCCTGGCTTATTTCGCAAAGATTTTATTTATTTATTTTTATCTAGATAGCTTTTAAAATTTGACACAGTAATTCCAGAGTTTTGTAGACAAAATATGTCCCTGATCTTCATTGGAACTGCAGCCTTTCATTACTCATTGAAATGCTCCTACACTCCATGATTATTTTCTATGATTCTGATTTGATAGGTCTGGGATGGGGCCCAAAAATTTATAGTTCTGGAAACTCACCAAGTTATTCAGTACAATCAATTTGCAAACCATTTAATTAGCCAGGTGGAAAGGTAAAAGTCCAGAAGGTAATATGACCTGTCTTGTGAAAGTGCCTGCAATTTCATTATCACAATTTTCTTCCTAACAACTTTGAGATTTCTCAGTCTTCAGTATTTAAATGGAAGTATTTTCAATGAAAGTTGTGTCAACTAAAACACCATAAGATTAAGGACAAGGACGCAATTTACCTAAATCAGGAGTGTGAGATTCCTAAGAGAACAAAGATAATGAGACTAAATCCATGTCCACTGGATCATGGCCTAGAGAGAACAGCGACCCAGAAGGCTGGCAGCAGGGAGTCCTGGCCCCATTACAATAGTATAAAAATAAATGTAGAGAAAATATAACTAAAGCTCTGGAAGCTTTAGTGACTTTACCCAAAGTACACAACTTTGTGCCAGAGCTATCTGTCTAAACACCAAGTCAAGACACAAAACCCCATATTTTTTCTACCATTTGGTGCTGAAATTGTCATATTTCCAATTTTTCCTATTGCTGTAGTGGGAAAATATGTATAAGAGAACTCATACTCAAAAAAATTTAAATAGCTCAAAAGATACTTGTTATTTCACCATCTTTCTTTTAATCATTTATTTTGAAATAGTAGCCCTATTATTTTGACAGCTTTATTTTTGATATTGTGGATATTGTGTTTAAGACCATCTTTGTCTCAACTGCATATCATAATTTAGAAACCTAAAATAGGCTGAGTATGAAAATAAAGGATTCAAATGTTCCTTCTTGGATTTTGTTTTGTTTTGTTTTGTTTTTAGCAAAATGTACAAGGTAATAGCCATTACAGGACAGAATCTCTGAAAATGTCCACAGAACTCTTAGGCAGGATCTGACATGTAACCCAATATTTCTTTTTCTTTCAAATTTCTTTCTCACAACTCTTCTCACATCTGTGACATTTCTTTCATATTATGAACTGAATGATTGTGTCCCCTGAAAATCCAAACATTGAATCCTTACCCCTGTGATGGTGTTTGGGCATGGGGGCCTTAGGAGATCAGTAGGATAAGATAAGGTGGTGGGGCTGGAAGCCTCAAGATTGGGGATGGTGCCCTTGTAAGAGTCAGCAGAGGGCTGGCTTCCTCTCTCCATTCTCCACAGGATGAGGACACAACCAGAAGTCAGCAATCTGCACCATGGAGGAGCTCTACTCACAGCTCAATTTTTCTGGCGCCCTGGTCTCAGTGGATCCAAGACTCTGCTGCTATCCTCCAGGGTCACTGGTCTCTCCAGTCTCATGATCAGTTGGACATGGATTTACTGTGATTATCTTTGTTTTCTGAGGATTCTCACACTCTTGAATTATGTATGCTGGGTCCTAGTCCTTGATCTTATGGTGTTTTAGTTGACATATCTTCCCTGAAAACACTTCTATTTAAATATTGAAAACTGAGAAGTCACTAAGTTATGAGGGAAAAAATTATGATAATAAAATTTTAAGCCCCATACCTGTGAGAAATAAATGTGTTATTTACAAACCACTGATCTGCGGTGCTTTGTTACCACAGCCTGAGCTGGGAATCTTCACTGGAGCAACTTGGGGTCCCCTCGCAGTTGCTGGGTTTTCTTACAAAATACTTTTGCACATTGTCTGTCCTCCTGGTTTCTGAGGTTTTCAAATGCTGTCTTTCAAGGCATATGAGAAACATCACTTCCCTACTTGCCTCAAAGAGAATTATTCTCTTACTAACTTGAAAAACATTTGTAATTTCTATCCTATATTTATTTCTCAACATTATCTCTGCCACAGGACAATGTTTGCCCAGTTTTCAATTAATCCTTGAGAAAGTGATCGAATTGATGAATGGATTCTTAACCAAATATTTGTTTTTATCACATTTTATTGTTGTTCAAGTACAGTTGTCTGTATTTTCCCTCTACTACTCCCCTGCAACTCCAGCCATCCCCATATCCCCGACTTGATCCTAAGCCCCTTTGGTTTTATCTATGTATCCTTTATATGGGCTCCTGAAAACCCATTCCCCATTTTCCCCTCCCACCTCCCGTCTGGTTGCTGTCAGTTTGATCTTTATTTCAATGTTTCTGTTTCTAGTCTGCTTGCTGGTTTGTTTGGTTGGTTATAGCCAAGTACTGGAAGTGGACTTGCCCATGAGTAAATGAATGGATTAAAAAACTATTGTACAGAAGAAGGAAAATGGTAGCAAGATAGGAGCAGAGTTTCACTTCCCCTTGCACACAGGTGGAACACCTAGCCAATCTTCTGAGGAACAGAGTAAACAGCCAATGGTACCCCAACATATATGAAGGTTGGAGGCCAAAATTGGAAAGGACATTGATAAATCAGATGGTAATGAGACTGCTTTGGGATGATAAGGTCCTTGGGACCAATGCAGGGACTACGGTGGCTGCAGTCCCAGGCCCAGCACCTGCGGGGCCTGCCTTGTGATTCTTGGAAGAGAGCCAGGTCAACCACTCCCTCCCCTGCCAAACAGGGAGGTTTGGGCAGCACCAGGATGGACCTGGTTGCTTGAAGTCGCTGGGGGAATAAAGGCAAAGTGGTAAGTGCGCTGGCTGTGTTTACCCACTGAGACTGTGGATGCGGCTGGGTCATTACCACAGAAATTGGAGAGCTAGGTGATGCCTAGAGAAAGGAGAGGAGTTGGGCTGTGATGGACCCTCACTCGCATAGTCTCCAGACTGGTTGGAAAGTTGGTCTATGAGGAAAGGTGGGGTGCTTGTTAGGAGCAGCAGGCTTGAACGGGAGGAATTTTTTTTTTTTTTAAAGGCTCTCGGTGGTTATTTATGCAATTCTCCCTGAGCTGCTGCCCCTGACTCTGTGGCTCCACTCCCTCAGCCTCCACAGCCTCAGCCTGGAACCACCACTGCCACCAGGACCAGGTTGCGCCCCAACCTCCCCACCCCCAGCCACAACAGCAGAGGCTGCACACCCACGCCTATTGCCCCAGCTGCAAGCGCCCAACCCCGCTGTCCCTGTCCTTGCGCCCACTCCTGATGTGCCAGAGATGCGTGTCTTGCACCTATGCCACAGCCATAGTGACACTACTAACCTGAGGGGCGGGCCCAGACATCTCGCTAAAAGGAAGGAGGAGGCGCCCCACCACCACCCGCCCCCCAACCCCCCTCCCCCCAACCCCCCTCCCCCCGCCCCGCAGAGGAGAGCAACAGGACCCAGAGAATAAGTAGTCCCCAGAACACTTAACTCAGTGGAGGAGCAGAACTATTTTGAAGATACTTTGAGAGTCATTAGAACCTAAGACAGCAAAAAGTGAGAAGATGGTGTGTGAGTAGCCTCTAATTGTTACACATCAAGGAAAGAACAACTAGTAGACTGAATGCATAGACCTCCTGCAGAAGGCACTGAGGGCCAAGAGTAAAATGATGAGCTGGGTTGGAGGCTGGGCAAGTGTGGAGAGGGCAGGCCAGACCCAACATCCATCTACAAAACTATAGAAAGGGAGAAAAGCAAAACCCAACACCCTCCAGCCTCCTGCAGTCAGGAAGACCAATAGAATTTGCTTGGCTGGTTTAAAGCCAGCAGGCTTTTTCTTTCTTTCTTTTCTTTCCCCACAAGTAAGACAGTAAGATCTGGAGCTGTGAAAGGTCCAGAGTCAGACCCAAAGAAGGATCATCCCCAAAACTGAGAAATTCAGACAAATTTCACTTTACTATTCCAGAGAACTTCAGAGTTATTATTGGTATTATGATTATTTCATTATTTTTACTTCTTATATTTTATTAATTTTACTTTTATTTATTTTTTATTTTTAATTGATGTTCAAGTAGTTTTCTGCCTTTTACCCCTACCCCTGTCTAACACCCCAACTCTTCCCAACTCCCTCCCTATTCCACCTCTCCTGTTATTGTCTATATGTCCTATATTATTGTTCCTACAAACCTTCACCTTTTCCCCCTGAAATTCCCTCCTCTCTCCCTTCTGGTCACTGTTAGTCTGTTCTCAATTTCAGTAACTTTGGTTATATTTTGCTTGTTTGTTTTGTTGATTAGGTTCCAGTTAAAGATGAGATCATATTGTATTTGTCTTTCACAGTCTGGCTTATGTCACTTAGCATAATGCTCTCCAGTTCCATCCATGCTGTTGCAAAGGGTAGGAGCTCCTTCTTTCTTTCTGCTGCATAGAATTCCACTGTGTAAATATATCACAGTTTTTGATCCATTCATTTACTAATGGGCATTTAGGTGCTGCCACCACTTGATTATTGTAAATTATGCTGCTAGGGACACTGGAGTGCACAGGTTTTTTGGATTGGTGTTTCAGGATTCTTAGGATGTAATCCTACCAGTGGAATTGCTGGGTAAAAAGGCAGTTCCATTTTTAGTTTTTTAAGGAAATTCCATACTCTTTTCCACAGTGGTTGTACCAGTCGCAATCACACCACAGTGCACTAGGGAGTCCTTTCTCCACAATCTCTACAATACTTGTTTTTTGTTGCTTTGTTTATGATGACTTTTATGACTGGTGTAAAGTGGTATTTCATCGTGGTTTTAATTTGCATCTCTTTGATGGCTAGCAATATTGAGGATTTTTTCATGTGTCTCTGGACCCTCAGTATGTCCACCTTGGAGAAGTGTCTGTTCAAGTGCTTTCCCCATTTTTTATTGGGTTATTTGTCTTTTCAGAGTAGAGTCATGCAAGTGGCTTATATATTTTGGAGATTAAACCCTTGTGTGAGGTATCATTGGCAAATATGTTTCACATATGGTTGGTTCTCTTTTTATTTTAACACTGTTTTCATTAGCTGTGCAGAAGCTTTTTATTTTGATGAGATCCCATTTGTTTATTCTTTCCTTTATGTCCCTTGCTTTAGGGGATATATCAGTAAAAATGTTGCTGCATGAAATATCTGAGATTTTCTTGCCTATGTTGTCCTCTAGGACTTTAATGGTGTCACAACCTATTTTTAAATCTTTTGCCCACCTTGAATTTATTTTTCTGTATGGTGTAAGTTGGTGCTTGAGTTTAATTTTTTTTGCATGTAGCTGTCCAGTTCTCCCAGCACCATTTGTTGAAGAGGCTATTTTTACTCCATTTTATGCTTCTTCCCCATTTTTCAAATACAATTTGACCATAGAGAGCTGAGTTTATTTCTGAGCTCACTGTTTCATTTCTGTTCCATTTGTCTATCTGTCTGTTTTTATGCAGTACCAGCATGTTTTCATTACAGTGGCCTTGTAATACAGTTTGGGATCCGGTGTTGTGATCCCTTCCACTTTGCTTTTCTTTCACAAAATTGCAGGAGCAATTCGGGGTCATTTATGGTTCCATATAAATTTTTGAATATTTTATTTGTTCCATATCTGTGGAACATGAAATTGGTACTTTAACAGGTATTTATTGCGGTGAATCTATAAATTGTTTTGGGTAGTATGGACATTTTGATAATGTTAATTCTTCCTATCCATTAACACAGTGTATATTTCTATTTGTGTCTTTCTTGATTTCTGTCTTCAGTGTTCTGTAGTTTCTGAGTACAGGTATTTTACCTCCTTAGTTAGGTTTATTCTTAGGTGTTTTATTTTTCTGGTAGCTATATCAAAGGGCACATTATCCCTGATTTTTGTTTCTGATGTTTCATTTTTTGGTATAAAAAATGCCTTTGATTTCTGGATATTGACTTTGTATCCCACTATTTTGCCAAATTTATTTATTTGGTCAAGCAGTTATTTGGCAGAGTGTATAGGATTTTCTATGTACACTATCATGTCGTCACCAAACAATGACAGTTTTGTTTCCTCCTTTACGATTTGGATGCCTTTATTTCTTTTTCTTGTCTGATTGCTCTGACTAAAACTTCCAATACTATGTTGAATAGAAGTGATGAAAGGGGACAACCTTTTTTGTTCCAGACCTCAGCAAGAAAGATTATAGATTTTGCCCATTGAGAATGATGTTGGCTGTAGATCTCTCAACTATGGCCTTTATTATGTTGAGGAATGCTACCTCTATTCCCACTTTACTGAGTATTTTTATCATAAATGGGTGCTGTACCTTGTGAAATGCTTTTTTCGCATCTATTGATATGCTCATGTGATATTATATTTACTTTTGTTTATGTGATGTATTACATTTATTACCAAATATTGTACAATCCTTGCATCACTGGATGAATTTCAATACGTCATGTTGTAGGATCTATTTAGTGTATTGCCAAATGCATTTTGCTAATACTTTGTTGAGGATTTTAGCTTCTATGTTCATTAATGATATTGGCCTGAAGTGTTTTTTCTTTGTTGTGTTTTTTTCTTGTTTTTGGATTAGGATGATGGTGGATTCATAAAAGGAGTTTGGAAGTCCTCCATTTTCATGGATTTATTGTAATAGTGCATGAAAGATAGGTGTTAGCTCTTCCTTAAATGTTTTGTAGAATTCTCCTGTGAAACCATCTGGTCCAGGGCTTTTGTGTGTCAGGAGTTTTTTTTATTATTGCTTCAATTTCATTTGCTGTTATTGGTCTGTTCGGACTTTCTGCTACTTCTTCATTGAGTTATGGAAGATTATATTTTTCTAGAAATCTATTTATTTCACCTAGGTTTTATAATTTTTTGGCATACAGTTCTTCATAGTAATTTCTCACAATGCTTTATATTTCAGTGATGCTAGTTCTAATCTCTCCTCTTTCATTTCTGATCGTTTTTATTCAGTTCCTCTCTCTTTTTTCCTTGATGAGTCTGATTAAAAGCTTGTAAATTTTGTTTATCTTTCCAAAGAACTAGCACCTGGATTGACAGATCCTTAGAATTGTGATTTTAGTCTCTATGTCATTTAATTCTGCTCTGATATTGGTTATCTCCATCCTTCTACTTGCATCAGGCTATCTTTGTTATTGTTCTGTCACTTGCTGTAGGTGTAGGGTTAGGTTGCTTGTTTGAAATGTTTCTATCTTTTTCAGGTAGGCCTGTATCACTATGAACTTCCCTCTCAGGACTGGCTTCAATGTGTCCCATATTTTTTGGGTTGTCATGAGTTGATTTTCATTTGTTTTCAGATACTTTTTGATTTGTTCTCTAATCTCATCATTGACTCATTCATTGTTTAATAGCATGCTGTTCAATCTCCGTAAGTTTGAGTGTATTTGGGTTTTTTGTAGGGTTGGTTTCTAGTTTCATTCCCTTGAGGTCAGAGAAAATGCCTGATATGATTTCAATTTTCTTGAATTTGTTGAGGCTTGTTTTGCATGCTATCAAGTGATCTGTTTGAAAATGTTCCATGTACATTTCAAAAGAATGTGTATTTAGCTTCTTTGGGATGGAAGACTCTATATATGCCAGTCAACTCCATTTCATCTAGGGCATTGTTCAATGCCACAATATCTTTTTGGGTATTTTGCATGGAAGATCTGGCCATTTTTGACAGTAGGTTGTTAAAATCCCCTACTATAATTGTGTTGCTCTCAATATCTTTCCTGAATCCCCCAAAATATACTGTATGTAGTTGGGAGCTCCTATAATGGGTGCATATATATTTACAATGTTTATGTCTTCTTGGTGGATTCTTCTCTTGAGTATTATGAAGTGACCCACTGGGTCTCTCTTTATGATCCTTTAAGTCTATTTAGTCTGATATGAACATTGCTACCCCAACCTTTTTTTTCCTGTTTGTTTGCTTTGAAAATTTGTTTCCAGCACTTTACTTGCAGGCTGTGTAAGTCTTTTGTACTGAGATGGGTCTCTTGTGGGCAGCATATGTGTGGGTCATGCTTTCTCATCCATTCAGCTGTTCCATGTCTTTGGATTGGAGCATTTAATCTATTTATATTTAAGGTTATTATTGATAGGTAGTTATTCATTGCCATTTTTTCATACCTGTGTCCTCTCTCCTTCCCTCCCTCCCTCCCTCCCACACTCTCTTTCTGTCCTCTCTCTCTCCCCTTTCCTTCCCTTTCTAAAATCAGACCCTTTAACATCTCTTGTAGAGTTGGTTTAGTGGAGGTGTATCCTTTAAGACTTCTTTTTTTCTGGGAAGCTCCTTATTTGGCTTTCTATCTTGATTGAGAGCCTCGCTGGGTAACGTAGTTTTGGTTGTAGGCCTCTGGTTCTCACTACTTGGAATTTTTCTTGCCATTCTCTTTTGGCTTGGAGCTTTTCCTTTGAGAAGTAATCTGCTAACTTTATCTGGGCTCGCCTGTATATTACTTCCTCTTTCTCCCTTGCTACCATAAGATTCACTCTTTATCTTGTAATTTTGCCATATTAATTATGATGTGTCTTGAAGTGGGTTTCTTTGGCTTCCTCTTGATTGGGACTCAATGTGTTTTCTGGATTTGTGTGACTTTTTCTCTTATTAAATTAGGGAAGTTTTCCATCATTACTTTTTCTATCCCTTGCTTTTCTTCTTCTCCTTCTGGTATCCATATTATATGGATATTATTGCGTTTCATGTTGTCCTGCACTTCCCCTAATCCCTCTTCTTGCTTTCTGAGTCTCTTATTTTTCTTGCTCTTCCTGGGTGGTTTTTTCTGCTTTGTCCTCCAGCTCACTGATTGAATCCTTCATCAAGCTGGCTTTTGATTCCTTCTACTGTGTTCTTCAGTTCAGAAATTGTATTATGAATTAAGGCTAAACTCTGGAGGGAGGAAGATGGCGGCGAGGTAGAAGAGAGCAGATTCCACTTCCCTCTATACCCAGGGGAAAAACCTAGCCAATCGATGGAGGAGCAGAGCAAACAGCCAATAGTACCCCAGCATATATGAAAACAAGAGACCAAAAATTGTAGTGGACACTGAAAAACCAGACGGTAAGGAGAGTGCTTCAAGACAATAAGATCCCAGGGACGGGTGCAGGCACCAGGGCAGCTGCAGCCCCAGGCCCAGCGCTCACTGGTTCTGCCACAGGGTCATTGGGAGAAAGCTGGGTCAACTGCTCCATCCTCGCCAAACAAGGTTTGAGCAGCACTGGGAGAGGCCTGGTTGCTGAAAGTTGCAGAGAGGGGAATAAGGACTAACTGGCAAACACACAGGGGCTCTGAGCACCCAGGGAGTCTTTGGATGCTGGTTGGGTAGAGTTGAGAGTCGTGCAGTGATGGGCCCTGACTCTGATAGTCACCAGTCTGGCTGGAGAATTTGGCTCTGCCAGAAGCCAGACCATTGTATGGAGCGGCAGGATTGAGCAGGAGGAATTTCTCAGAAAGAAAAAGTGAAATGGGAGACACTATTTGGGGAATTCTCCTGCAGCATCAACTCCAGCTAGCTCCCCATCTAGCCAGACAGCGATCCCGAGGTTGAGCGGAAGGCCCTGCACACCACCATAGCACTTCGATGGAAGGAAGCGCACCCCAAACCCTGGGACCGAGGCAGCCTAGTCGAGCACACACCCACACCCCAGCCCATAGTGGTAACCCAGTCCAATACCCAAGGCACTGGGGTGGGAGGGTGGGTGGCGCCAGGGTGCGCAGATTGGAAAGGGAGAAAAGCCATACCAAACACATCTCAACCTGATGCAACCAGAAAGACAAGAAAAAGCCGTTTGGCCAGTTTGAACCCAACAAAAGGCTCTTGGAATTTTTTGTTGTTGTTGTTCTTGCTTTTTAAGTAATTATTTAATTTTTATTATTTTTTACCTTTGAATTCCTTTTCCCTCTCATTCCTTCTTTCTTATTTTCTTCCTTCTTCCTTTCTTTCCAATTTAATCTCATCTTTCTTCCTTCTTCTGCCTTTTTTTTTTACTACCACAAGTGAGAAAAAAACCTGGAACTGTGAAAAGACCAGAGTTGGACCCAAAGACAGGGCATTCCAACGCTGAGGCAGTGAGAAGAGTTTCACTTTGCTATTACAGAAAAACTGCAAGTTATGACATATTTGTATTATTGTTTTTCCCCATTATTCTTACATCTTTTATTTTAATAGTATTTTTGTATTACTTTTCTTTCTGTATACTCTTCTTTGCTTGGCTGGTTATATTGTATCATTTTACAGGTTTCTCCTCTTCTCTTTTCATAGTGTATTGCTAATTTACTGTCCTTCAATTCATTGCTGTTCCATTAGCACACTACTCAAGGTCCTATACTCCCTATTCTTGTTATCCAGATCATACAGATTCTGTCATATGATTGTGGCTCTAATATTATTGTAAATAATACAGTTCCATACAACTGTAAATACTGCACAACACCCCTCCCAGATGTTGGCCCACATCATAGTTTCCTGAACTCTATTACTGTAGTGGCAAATACTATTCTCTCACATACTATACCTATTTACTATCCTTTACTCTCACTTTACTTCAGAATCTAACTTCCCACAAACTCACTGCTTTCTAGATCCAACTCATAATCCTTCCCTCCCCAACAAGAGTATCTATCATCTTCTTTCCATCCTTTCTGAAAACTGGAGAGTTGGGTGGAAGATCATGATTAACACCATACATAGTCAATGGATCTCCTATCTATTCTCTACCAGCTGCTACTGTAAATATCATAGAATACTTTCTTGCTGTCTTAGACCATTTTGCCTTCCTCCTCCAACTGATCACAAAAAAAAAAAAAAAAAAAAAAAAAGAGTAGGTGAAAGCTGTGAACACCACAATACCCACTGGAAAAGGAAACACAACAACAAAGGAACCACCAACAGATAAGAACAGAAGAAGGTAAACGAGGGAGTGGCAACTACACAAACCTCAATCCAGGACCTATCTGGAAATACAACTAAATAGTGGAGAAACTACCAAGTACAAACAACTGAACAAGACCAAGATAGAATCCTCAAAACCTTGTACACATGGAAGAACAAATTTCAACACACCTGCTTTCACCAGTACAACAAAATAAAAGAGGTGATGGACAGAGTGACCCTCAGTTAACCAGCTGATGGGAAGGACCCACCAAAGAAAGACACAACAACAGGCAAAACCCAAAGAGAAACACAGAGACCTCTTGAACAACAGCCAAAGACCAGTGAGCTTGGGAGATCAAGGAGAGTACACCACTGAATCCCACAGGTATTCTACCACAGTAGTACAAACCATAAACCCAGGGACTCAAAACAAACAAATTTAACAGGCTGATGCTAACAAGAAGAGTCTCACAAACAATGGGAAGAAAAAGAAACAATCCCCAAATGAAAGGAAAGGAGGAAACCTAACAAAGAATGCTAAATAAAACAGGGGCAACTCAACTATCAGATATTGAGTTCAAAACAATGGTTATCAAAAAGCTCAATGAGATCACAATGAGCTACCAGAAACTACAGGGAAACTACTGCAACAAACTCACTGCAAATTATATCAACATGAAAAAGGAAATAGAAACTATCAACAAGGGCCAAGAGGAAATGAAGAATACAATTTCCTAACTGGAGAACACAGTAGAAGGAATCACATCCAGGATCAATGAAGCAGAAGATCAGATCAGTGAGTTGGAGGATAAAGTAGAAAAAAAGACCCAGAAAGAGCAAGAAAAGGAAAAGAGGCTCAGAAAGAATGAAGAGGGATTAAAGGAAATGCAAGACAACATGAAACTTAATAATATCTGTATAATAGGGATACCAGAAGGACAAGAAGAAGAACAAGGGATAGAAAACCTATTTGAAAAAGTAATGGTGGAAAACTTCCCTAATTTGATGAGGGAAAAAGTCACACAAATCCAGGAAACACAGAGAGTTCCAATCAAGAGAAACCCAAAGAGGCCCACTTGAAGACACATCATCATTAAAATGGCAAAATTCCAAGACAAAGAGAGAATCTTAAAGGCAGCAAGGGAGAAACAGGAAGTAAAATACAAGGGAGCCCTGATAAGGTTAGTAGCTGACTTTTCGATGGAAACACTCCAAGCCAGAAGAGAAGGGTAAGAAATATTCCAAGTAATGAGAACCAAAGGAAAACAACCAAGACTACTTTACCCAGCAAGGCATTCAATCAAGAAAGAAGGCCAAATAAAGAGCTTCCCAGACAAAAGAAGTCTGAAGGAATACACCTCCACCAAACCAGTTCTGTAAGAGATACTAAAGAGAGTGGTTTAAGGAAAAGAAGGAAAAGACAGAGAGAGAGAGACAGAGAGGAACACAGGTACAAAAATGGCAATGAATAAATACTAACAATAATAAAACCTTAAACGTAAATGGATTAAATGCTCCAATCAAAAGACATAGATTAGCTGAATGGATAAGAAAGCATGACCAACACATATGCTGCCTACAAGAGGCCCACCGCAGGACAAAAGACCTGCACAGACTCAAAGTGAAGGGATGGAAACACATTTTCCAAGCAAATGGACAGGGAAAAAAAGCTGGGGTAGCAATACTCATATGAGACAAAATAGACTTCAAAAGAAGAGCCAGAAAGAGAGCCCCAGAAGGTCACATCATAATACTCAAGGGAAGAATCCAGCAAGAAGACATAAACATTGTAAATATATATGAACCCAATGTAGGAGCACCTGAATATATCAAGAAAATCTTAGAGGACTTCAAGAAAGATATTGACAGGAACACAATTATGGTACGTGATTTTAACACCCCATTGTCAAAAATGCACATATCTTCCAAAAAAAATATTAACAAAGATATTGTGGTATTGAACACTCTAGAGGAAATGGAATCGACTGATATATATAGAGCCCTTCATCCCAAAGAAACTAAATACACATTCTTTTCAAATGCACATGGAACATTTTCAAAGATAGACCACAAGATAATATACAAAAAAAGCCTCAACAAATTCAAGAAAATGGAAATAATACCAAACATTTTCTCCGAACAGAAGGGACTGAAACTAGAAACCAATCTCAAGGAGAAAAACCCAAAACCCTCAAAATCATGGAGATTGAATAGCATGCTATGAAACAATGATTAGGTCAAGAATGAAATTACAGAGGAAATCAAAAAGTATCTGGAAACAAATCATAATGAACTCATATCCACCCAAAACTTATGGGACACAGCAAAGGCAGTCCACAAAGGGAAGTTTATAGTAATACAGGCCTACCTAAAAAAGATAGAAAAATCTCAAACAACCTAACCCTACCCCTACAAGAAATCAAGGAACAACAACAAAGACAGCCCAGAGAAAGTAGAAGGAAGGAAATAACCAAGATCAGAGCAGAATTACATGACATAGAGACTAAAAGCAAAATTCTAAAGATCAATGAATCCAGGAGCTGGTTCTTTGAAAAGATCAACAAAATCAACAAGCCTTTAAGAAGGCTCATCAACAAAAAAAGAGAGAGGACTCAAATGAACACAATCAAAAATGAAAGAGGAGAGATTAAAACTGACTCCACAAAAATACTAAGGATTGTAAGAAATTACTATGAAGAACTGTATGCCAAGAAATTTGAAAACCTAGGTGAAATGGACAAGTTTCTAGAAAAATATAATCTTCCAAAACTCAATGACGAAGAAGGAGAAAGCCTGAACAGACCAATAACAGGTTATGAAATTGAAGCAATAATCAAAAAACTGCCGACACACAAAAGCCCTGGACCAGATGGTTACACAGGAGAATTCTACAAAACATTTAAGGAAGAGCCAATCCCTATCCTTCACAGACTATTCAAAAAAGTCCAAAATCATGGAAGATTCCCAAACTCCTTTTTATGAAGCCAGTATCATCCTAATCCCAAAACCAGATAAAGACACAACAAAGAAGGAGAACTTCAGGCCAATATTACTGATTTCGGGGGCCCCTGTTCTGGGCTCCAGATGTGGAGGGGCTCCGCCCACAGAGCCCCATCCCTCCATCATGGATGAAAATAAAATTACCAAGACATGATCTGCTTGGGGAGGAGAGGTGGTCAAACTCTCAGAGGAGAATGACCCAGAGCCCCTTCCTCATTGGACTTTTATTGGGCTCAAATACACGGGAATACAAGTTTAACTTGTCAAAGAAATCTGAGGGCTTAACCTGAGCCAGTGTTTGTCAGGAAAGGGGGTTGCCAAACTTTGGGAGACATACTCATTTCCTCCTGGGACACTTATCACCTCAGGAAGAGCACTCTTAGCAAAGCAGGTTTCACAGGACTTTACAAATTCTTTCTTATGCCCGATCACCCAGGGAGCCATCCTGGCCCGTACAGGGCTGCACTGCTCACCCCCACAGTTTCAGGCTTTAAGCTGATTAGGAAGCAGGAGACATCTCCCAGATGGAAATGAGGACTCGGGCTATGTCAGAATAGCTGGGGGAGGGGGAGGGTCTATCACATCCTCTTTGCTACAGCCCCCCAAGTCCTTCCATGAAGCCTCCTGAGTGAATGCGTCTGGCTGAGGTTGCCTATCCCATGAGGAGTCTTACCCGTCATTGACTGCCAACCAAGCATTGGGGCCAGAGATGGATGAGGCAGAAGCAGCACTCCTGCCAGGGAGATAAGCTTTGTCTCCTTAGTAGGTCACGTCCTCTTGATAGAACAGACCCAGATGAAGTGGGTCCCTTGGGCTCTTACACAGCCCACCATGGGGTGAGGGTTACAACTCCTGAAACCAGGCTGAACGGTCCACAACAGCTGATGAACATAGATGCTAAAATCCTCAACAAAATATTGGCAAACTGCATCCAACAATACATTAAAAAGATCATACACCACAACCAAGTGGGATGCATCCCATGGATGCAAGGATGGTTCAATATTTGCAAATCAGTAAATATAATGCATTACATAAACAAAAGCAAAGACAAAAATCACATGATCATATCAATAGATACAGAAAAAGCATTTGATAAGGTACAACACCCATTTATGATAAAAAACACTCAGCAAAGTGGGAATAGAGGGAGCATTCCTCAACATAATAAAGGCCATATATGAGAGACCTACAGCCAACATCATACTCAATGGAAAAAACTAAAATCTTTTCCACTAAGATCAGGAACAAGACAAGGTTGTCCACTTCACCACTTCTACTTATTATAGTATTGGAAGTATTAGCCACAGCGATTAGACAAGAAAAGGAAATAAAAGGCATCCAAATTGGAAAGGGGGAAAGAAAACTATCATTTTTTGCAGATGACATGATAGGGTACATGGAAAATCCTATAGACTCGGCCAGAAAACTGCTCGACCTAATAAATGAATTTGGCCAAACAGCCGGATACAAAGTCAATATCCAGAAATCACAGGCATTTTTGTATACCAACAATGAAATAGCAGAAGCAGAAATCAAGAAAAAAAATCCCATTTGATATAGCAAAAAGAAAAATAAAATACCTAGTCGTAAACCTAACCGAGGAGGTAAAAGACTTGAATGCAGAAAACTACACAATACCAATGGAAAAAATGAAGGAAGACACAAACAAATGGAAACACATACCGTGTTCATGAATCTGAAGAATTAACATCATCAAAATGCCCATACTTCCCAAAGCAATTTACAGATTCAATGCAATACCTATTAAAGTACCAATGGCATATTTCATAAACATAGAACAAACACTTCAAAAATTTATATGGAACCATAAAAGACCCTGAATAGCTGCAGCATTTTGAGAAAGAAGAGCAAAGTAGGAGGAATCACAGTACCTGATACCAAACTGTATTACAAAGCCACTGTAATCAAAACAGCCTGGTACTGGCACAAGAACAGACACGTGGACCAGTGGAATAGAACAGAGAGCCCAGAAATAAACCCAAGTCTCTACAGTCAATTAATATTCGACAAAGGGGGCAGCAACATAAAATGGAGCAAAAATGGCCTCTTCAATAAGTGGTGCTGGGAGAACTGGACAGCTACATGCAAAAAAATGAAACTTGAGCACCAACTTACACCATACACAAAAACAAATTCAAGGTGAATAAAAGACTTAAATATAATCCGTGACACCATGAGAATCCTAGAGGAAAACATGGGCAGGAATATCTCAGATATTTCACGCAGCAACATTTTCAGTGATATGTCCCCTAGAGCAAGGGACATAATGGAAAGAATAAACAAATGGGATCTCATCAAAATAAAAAGCTTCTGAACGGCAAAAGAAAACAGTATTAAAATAAAAACCGAACCAACCATATGGGAAGACATATTTGCCAAAGATACCTCAAACAAGAGTTTAATCTCCAAAATATACAAAGAGCTCACATGACTCCACTCTAAAAAGATAAGCAACCCAATTAAAAAATGAGCAAAGGAGTTGAACAGACACTTCTCCAAGGCAGGCATACAGAGGGTCCAGAGACATATGAAAGAATGTTTAGTATCGCTAACTTCAGAGAGATGCAAATTAAAACCACAATGAGATACTACTTCACACCAATCACAATGGCCATCATAAACAAAGCAACAAACAACTGCTGGCAACGTGTTAGAGAAAGGGAACTCTGACACTGTTGGTGTGTAAGAGACTGTTTTGTGTGGCGTGGGCCCAGTTCCCACTTGAAGATGCACAGGTCCCACACACGGATAGGTTCTCCCATGGGGAATCAGGCCTGCACTGTACCTGGACTGCTGTGGGACTTGCTTTTGCTAAAACTCCCTCACCCTGAACTGAGACAGCAAGGGCTTATTGTAACTTCCTAAAATCCATGCTAAACCTTTCAAGGACCAGTGTAACTGGTCCAACCAATTTTCACTTTTCGTTTGCAAATATCCTTCTTCTGTGATGTGATTAGTGGCATTAGCTCCTTTGTTTTCTGTAAAAGGTAACCACCTAAAGCAAACCTGAGCATAATAAATGAGACCATAATGTAATGTGCTGAAAAACCCAATAAAGGACTGTCACAGCAAGGGCCGCAGCTTTTTCTCCCCTTGAGAGAAAAGCCATGAGTGCTCTTTTCCTCCACAGAACTCAGTAGTCCATGTGAATGTCTCATGCCTCTTCCAAAATGGTGGACCCCACAAGTCGGGGTCCGCATCAGCTGGCACCCAGAACAGGGAGCCAGGGCTATGAGCTGTCATCATCGTGGACAACACACACCAACTTGGTTGGAGTATGTGTGCATCAGCCCAGGTAAGGGCGGAGAACATTGAGCGCTTTTTGGTAAGGTCGTCGTGTGGACTAGATTTCAGAGGAAAAGAGTTTTCTGCCTAGGTCGCCCTCTCTTGTGACCGCTTTGCAACTGTACCTTCTTTAGTAAACAGGAGCCTTGTTCTCCCAAGTATTTGCTGCAAACTCGAGGGTATGGGTTGAGCAATTAAGAGCCACAAGGGTGTTCTCCGAAACACTGTACAAACACCCACAAGCCAGTCCCTGGCACAACCCCCAACTAGGTCTAAGCTTGGGAGAAAAAGCAAAGATTTTCCCTTTAATCACTTTTAAAATCATCAACTAGTTACAGGACAGTGTATAAGCATCTCAGCAAATTCTCTTTTAAGCCACCTGTTATGGTCCCTTCAGCTTTGCCTTTTCTTTCCGTCTGCCAGCATAAGGATTTAAAGGTGCAGGTAGAGAAATTGCAAAATTGAGACTGGTTTTGTAATTGCTGTGCTTCTGGTGGGAGGAATTTCAGAAAGAGTTTCATTTATTTGTTAAAAAATTTCTTTGAAGGTTTCTGCAAATCCTCAACCATGGGGAATGGGCTCTCTAAGGAACAAGAGCAATGTTTTAGGTTCAGCAGCATTTTGGGGCTGCTGAATGTCTCCTAGATAACAGATTTTTAGATTTGGAAGTATGGAAGAGAAGGGACCAATGCACAATAGCTAGGACCTTCTCGCAGGTTGCACCAGCTGCCTCCAGCCTCACAGCCCACCCAGTGAGCTCAGCAGCCCAGGTGTGGGCACATGCGGGCTCGAGGGAGGCTATAGCCAACCATGCATGCACACTTGCAGTGAGTCGAGTAGGGGCTGGATCTCTCTTCTGGGGATGAGCAGCAGCATGGAGTGGAGATTGGTTTCCCTTGCCTCCCCTTCTCCCTGGTGCATGCTAAGAGAGACCTTCCCCTGCGCCCAGCACCGCCCAGCACCGGGTGCAGTCCCAGACACACTGGTGCAGTTGCGACCATCTGGGTCCGCCCCTGGGGCCTTAGTTCTGCGCAGTGCCTCACCTTCGAGGGTGCCTAAGTATAGACTTAGTGCTGGCGCAAGCAGCAGGATAAGGAATTCCAGCCAGAGCTCTCTGAACTATTCATTTCATAATATGCTCCTTCAGTCAAACATTTGTCAATTTAATCAGCCTTAAGTTTTAAAAGATTTATGCTTATTTTGGAATGTTGTGTGGATTATATATGTTGTAGAAAGTTCAAGTAAGTTGTAGATGGTCTGTAAGGAAGGAATTAAGAAAGTGAAAATGGAAAGGAAATAAGAGGAATACTAAACATCTAAGTCTTTGAAACACTGCAAATTCTAGTCCTAGGAACAAGGGGTACAGAGCTGAGCATCCTCCCTTCCTCTTTTCCAGCCTCCCTAAAGTTGTCAAGGGCACTAGATAATGAGATAGCTCACTTTTGAGCACACTCAAGAAATGCAGTAATCAATAAGAATTAACAACAACAACAACAAAAAGTAAATCTATTTGCCTGTAGAGAAAAAACTGTTTCTGAAAGTTATGAATGTGTTCATAAGTTTGTCAATCTAAAGCATGCTATAAGTGGGAAAAGGGGTGTGACGTGTTAAAGAAACATTAAGAATCCTCCTTATTTATGCCAGAACCATGACCTTCATTGTAAAACTGAAACATAGGTACACTGTCTCCTGCAGAGAACTAGCTGTTCTCCCAGGAAGACAAAAGTGCCATTTTTAAACTCAGTACCTGTAAACACTAATCGTTTCCTTGGGGAAGAACTGGCTATTCTCCTGGAGGGAATGGTTAGTCAGTCGAGTCACCAAAGACCCTTGGCACGTAACCATTTTTGTCTAAAACATATTTTTTCAGAGCACCTCCCCAGCCCCCATCTTTCCCACTTTCCTTGAAGACTTCGAACCTAGGAGCTACCAGGTCCTGAGAAAAACAAGACAATTAACTTACTGCTTAAACTCATTGCAGCTTGCAGAAACAGCAGGGGGACTGTCTTTGAAACCTAAACAAATTATTAAAGAATGTCCTGGTTGCCAAGGTCTTAGCAAGACACCACCATCCACAGGAGTTAATCCTTGAGGAGTAAGTTCTCAAATAATTTGGCAAACAGATGTCACTCATTACGCTCTCTTTGGAAAAGTCAGATACGTTCACATTTCTATTGATACTTACTCTGGTGCCCTACATGCATCTGCTTTAACAGGGGAATCTGCTAAAAATCTACAAGCCCTTTGGCTTAAGGCCCTTAGTCATTTAGGATGGCCTCAGAAAATTAAAACTGATAATGGCCCTGGATACCTTGCCCATTTTAATCAGGTTTTTCTTCAGCATTGGAATATCCAACATAAAGCAGGAATATCTTACAATCCAACTGGTCAGACAATTGTAGAACAGGCTTGTCATATTTTTAAAAATCTTAAAAAACAGAAAAAGAGTGAGTCATGAGTCCTTCCCCCGAAAATTTGATTATGTTAGCCCTGTTTACCTATGATTTTTTAAAATGTGATGAATCACTTTGTACTCCAATTGAGAAACATTTTCAGAAGAAGGAGCTGAAGTCATCTCATCCTCAGATTTTATATAGATTCACTGGGAGATGGCTCTTGGCAGGGCTCTGTAGATCTCTTAACTTGGGGAAGACAGTATGCTTGTGTTTCCACCTCCACAAGTTGTTTCTGGCTGTCAGCCTAAAGAGTAAAGCCTTATCACGAGTGGGACAGACACCAAGCTCTGCTACCTGGAGCCAAGAACTGATGGACTGACAGACCAGATGGCCCAGCTGATCCTGAACAACCAGAAGGAAAACAGACACCCACACCATCACTCATGGGCCTTGGTCCGCTGCCTCTGGAGGAGCATAGAGCCTGCCCCAATGACAGGGCCGAGGCTCAAGCACCTCCTACAGAGGGCAACAACCCCTCAGTGCCCCATAATGTTCAATGGTTGAACCCTAAAAACTGGTTCAATGGACTGAATTTACAAGTTTGGGTCCTAACAGCCCTCGGGTGCCCCTTTGTCTTAATCCTTATTTGTGCTTTATGATATATATAGAGGTTGTTTTCTTAAGATTGCATTGGGGAACAGCAAATAGTAGGTTTCACAGGCTTAACAGCTACAATTGAATATACGAATGAAAAACCAGGAAGATTAAATGTTGGGAACCACCCTGCCTGGTTTCAGAAGCTGTAACCCCCCATGGCTAAGGCTGAATGAGAGACCTTGGGGCCATAAGCCACTGAGGAGACGAAGGTTAGCTCTCTGGCAGGAGCATCACCTCTGCCCATTTTACTTCACCATGCCTAGCCCCCAGTGCTTGGTCGGTTAGCCAATGACGGGTAAGATTCCTCAAGGGAGGATTGACCTAAGACAGGCATGATCATGTGGAGGCCCTCAGAGAAGGACTTGGGAAGCTATAGAAAAAGGGGGTGATGGACTCTTGCCCTTTGGCTTTGACATAGCCTGAGTCCTCATTCTGTCTGGAGGAAGTCTCCTATACTCTTGGCTACCTTACTTTCCCTGCTCGACCTGAGCCTGAAACAGTGCCAGCGGTGGGTGAAGCCCTGTGCTGGAATGGGTAGGTTCCCTGGGGCAATCAGGCCTAAGAAAGAAAGCATAAAATCCTATGAAACTTACTTTGCTAGTACCCTCAATTTAAATAAGGGTCCAAGCCTGAAATAAGTTTGTCTCCCCAAAATTTTATGGCCCTTTAGCTAGCTGACCCTGACTCAAAATAGGCCCTCAGAGTTCTCTGAATGTTACCTATTTGATCATTACTGCCTGACAATGATTGATGGGCAATTATTGTCTGAGAATGTGAGTCTTTGGAACCACTGGTTGCTTACTGATTATAATAATGCTCTATGTACTTTGATGTATTTGCAAATTATTTTCCCAGGGATATGTGGGAGACCAGCAAGCAGCAAGCTTTGTGGGATCTATTGTGGTCCTAACTAAAAAGAAGGGGCGGGGGATGTAGGAGACTGTTCTGTGTGGCATGCACCCAGCTCTGACTCGAAAATGCAAAGGACCCACGCCCATGGATAGTTTCTCCCATGGGGAATCAGGCCTGCACTGTACCTGAACTGCTGTGAGACTTGCTTTTGCTAAAACTCCCTCACCCTGAACTGAGACAACAAGTGCTTATTGTAACCTAAAATCCATGCTAAACCTTTCAAGGACCAGTGTAACTGGTCCAACCAATTTTCACTTTTCGTTTGCAAATATCCTTCTTCTGTGATGTGATTAGCAGCATTGGCTCCTTTGTTTTCTGTAAAAGGTAACCACCTACAGCAAACCTGGGCATAGTAAATGAGGACCATCATGTAATGTGCTGAGAAACCCAATAAAGGCCTGTCACAGCAAGGGCCGCAGCTTTTTCTCCCCTTGAGAGAAAAGCCATGCTTGCCCTTTTCCTCCACAGGACTCGGTAGTCTGTGTGAATGTCTCATGCCTCATCCACAATGGCAAACCCCATAAGTTGGGGTCCACATCATTGGTTGAAATGCAGACTGGTGCAGCCACTGTGGAAAACAGTATGGAATTTCCTCAAATAACTAAAAATTGAACTGCCTTTTGACCCAGCAATTCCACTGCTGGGATTATACCCTACTCTCCCTCTATCCATTGATAACCTTCCATGTGATCTTTATCCTGTGATTCTCTTCCTGTTCTAGTTGTTTGCTTAGGTTTTTTTTTTTTTTTTTTTTAGGTTCAGTTGTTGATATTTATGAATTTGTTGTCATCTTATTGTTCATGGTCTTTGATCTTCTATTTCTTAGATAAGTCCCTTTAACATTTCATATAATAAGGGCTGGATGATGATGAAAGCTTTAATTTGACCTCATCTGGGAAGCACTTTATCTGCCCTCAAATTCTAAATAATAGCTTTGCCAGATAGAGTAATCTTGGATGTACGTCCTCGCCTTTCATGACAATAAATACTTCTTTCCAGCCCCTTCTTGCCAGTAAGGTTTCTTCTGAGAGATCAGCTGACAGTCATATAGACACTCCTTTGTAAGTAACTCTCCTTTCCTCTTGCTGCTTTTAACATTCTCTCCTTATCTTTAATCATGGGTAACAATAATGATGTGGCTTGCTGTGTTCTTCCTTGAGTCCAATTTCTTTGGGAGTCTCTGGGCTTCCTGGACTTCCTGGAAGTCTATTTCCTTCACCACATTGGGGAAGTTTTCCTTTGTTATTTGTTCAATAAGTTTTCAGTTTCTTGGTTTTCCTCTTCTCCTTATACCACCCCTATGATTTGGATGTTGGAGCACTTAAAATTGTCCCAGAGGTTCCTAAGCCTATCTTCTTTTTTTTTTTTTTAATTCTTGTTTCTTCATTCTGTTCTGGTTGGATATTTATTTCTTCCTTTTGTCCCAAATTGTTGATTTGAGTCCTGGTTTCCTTCCATTTACTATTGGTTCCCTATATGTTTTGTTTTATTTCCCTTTGTGTAGCCTTCATTTCTTCCTTCGTTTTGTGACCAGGCTCAATCAATTCTGTGAGCAACCTGATTACCATTATTTTGAACTCTGCATCTAATAGTTTGTCTAGCTCCTCATTGTTTAACTCTTTTTCTAGAGTTTTGATCTGTTCTTTCATTTGAGCCATATTTCTCTGTCTTGGTGCACCTGTTAAGTTGTAATGGGGATGAATTTTAGGTATTCACCAGGGCAGGGCAACCCTCTTTGCTACATTGTAGTGCTGTCTTTGTGGGAGGTGTCAGAAAGGGAACAATGCTGCTTGCTCCCTCCACTCTAGCCCCACTTTCCAACAAACTCTCGTTGGAGATGGGGAGTTTCTCCCACCCTCATAACCTCCACAGTATTTTACCAGTAGAGGCTTTGAGTCTTTAGTTTTCCAGTTAGCCAACCCCCACTAGCCCATATGGTCCGCTGCCTTGCTGCAGGTCCTCTCCACCAGCCCAGCTGCCCATTCTCCACCCATTCCTACTGGTCTGGATGAATATTTCTTTAACTCCTCAGTTGTCAGAGTTTCATGCAGTTTGCTATTCTGGGAGTTCTGGTTGTTTATTGTTTTTAAATTTGTTGTTATCCTTCTTTTGGTTGTGTAAAGAAGCAAAGCATTTTTACCCATGCCTCCACCTTGGTCAAAACTCCATAGCAGCATTATTTACAACAGTCAAGTGCTAGAAGCAACCTAAGTGCCAATTAGTAAGTGGGTGGATCAAAAAAACTACAGCACATTTACACAATGGAATACTACACAGCAGAAAGAAAGAAGAAACTTCTACCCTTCATGACAGCATGGATGGAACTGGAGAGCATTATGCTAAGTGAAATAAGCCAGGCAATGAAAGACAAATACCATATGATCTCACCTAACAGTGGAATCTAATCAACAAAACAAGCAAGAATCATATAACCAGAGACATTGAAATAAAGAACAAGAGACAGTAACCAGAGGGGAGGTGGGAGGGTGATAACTGGGGAAAGAATGGACAGGATCATCGTGGAACATGTATAAAGGACCCATAGACAGAGCCAAAGGAGGATAGGATTAGATGTGGGATGTGAGGGTGGTTGTGATGGGGGAGAGTAAGGGGTGGTGGGAAATAGAGACAACTGTACTTGAACAACAGTAGAAATAAAATAATTTTTTAAAATGCTATATTGAAAGAAAAGACTTTTTCCAAACAAACAAAAAGCATGAGTTTGTTGCCAGAAGCCATGCATGTGAAGAAATGTTAAACGGCATCCTTCAAATAAAAGAAAAATAGCACCAGATGAAAAATCAGCTCTATAGCAAAGAATGAAAAACACTAGAAATTGTAAGTATGTGGGTAAGTGCAAAGGAAATTTTTGTATTTGTACATTTTCTTAAATTTTAATCCATTGTTCAAATAAAAACTAATAACAATGTATTTGGGGAGTTGTGACATGTAGAAGTAAAATGTTTGGCAATAATAGTGCAAGAAATATTAAACAAAAATTAATATTGTGATATTGGCAAAATCATAACAATGTAGTTTTCCTATCCTAGACCCCAGGAGAGGACTGTGAAAATGATGAGACATCACAACCATGATTACCTTATGCTACATGGCAAAAGTTATTTTGTGGATGTCTTTAAGGGTACTATCCATTGACCTTAAAGTAAAAAAATTACCTGGGTGGGCCTGCACTAACCACACAAGCCCTTCAAAAGCCGAGTTTTCTCAAACCTTCTCAGAGAGAAAGTCAGACATTTGAAGTGTGAGAAATCAAGTTCACTGTGGACTACAAAACGAAGCAGTCACATGAGAAGGAAGGTGGGATGTCATGGCAACAGAGTGACCTTCAGATGACAGCCAGTAAGGAAACGGACCACAGTGCACAGAACTAAATTTTGCCCACAACATGAGTAAGCTTGTAGATGGATCTTTCCCACAGCTTTTAGGTCACAGCTCTACCAAGCCAACACTTTGATTTTAGCTGTTTGATAACCCAGCATGGATTTCAGTCAAAACCTCTTAGATATCTATCTAGTCTGCAGAACTGAATGTTGATAAGTGGATGTGGTTTTAAGCCAGTAAATTCATGGTAATTTGTTCAAAAGTAACGGAAAACTGATACACAGTATGATTTGTAATATTCTTTCACTATTCAATGTGCATTTTGTAAACCCTACAACAATCACACAAAAAAGGTAGAATGACATAGTCAACAATCCAGTAGTGGAGATAAAATGGGATATTAAAGATCCTCAATGAACTCAATGCTTTGAGCCTTCTCAGATGGGAGCAGGTACTCACTGGTTTTAGGATGAAGAACAGTGGTTGGCATGTACTGCATCTAGTAAGTAGTCTCTAAACCTGGATGAATAGATAGATGGATGGACAGACGGATGGATGGATGAAGAATGGTCGGGTCCATGAATTAATAAAATTCCATTAGTAGTTCTAGAACCAAAAACACCTAAAAAAAAAGGTTTTAGACCATGAACAATATAAAGACCAATCAAAAAGGAAACCACCATTGAAGCAGAGAAACCAGCAGAGATTTGGGCTTTTATTATTTACACCAAATCTGATTTGAAAATGGATTTAAGGCACCTGAAAAACAGTTAAAAGACTGAACCAATAATCCACAGGCAGCATGGCTATGGAAATAAAGATAGAAAATAAAGTATATTATATGTAAATGTAGGAGGATCTATTATAAACAAAAACATGAACAAATGCCCTGCTTTTATGGACAGACGATACAGGTTCTGGGCCCAATGCTCTTCACACTGGGTCTTTGTTGATGACACACAGTGGGAAGAATGTCTATATAATCGCAAAAGCCGCAGACTTAATTATTGTATAATATAAAAGGTTAATAGCAGCCCAGAAATAGAAGCTGAGATTTGAAGAAAGTGCTTATATCGTCACTGGTTCACAGTCCACAAGACAAAGCACCTTTTTAGCAGAATCAGCTAGAGTTTTATGAACTACACATTGCTCACATAGGCCATATGAAACTTCCCGCACATTACAAAGTCTAATAAACACTGGGGCAAAAGGTGAGGATGAGGGACAAAGGTACCTCATGTGCTGTCCTGGGCAGGCTAGGACATTCTGGGGGCCTTGCTGATGTGTAGAGTGTACATTCTGTGTGCTCAGAAAGAATTCCTGGCACAGGGTCCTGCAAAAGAATGAGGACTAATGCACTGGGTGTAGAGGGAGCGCTGGTTTATTCTGAGTGCTACTGGCTGACATATTTCAGTTCCTCTGAAATCTGAATTTGAGACTTTCACACAGTTGTAAAAACTATCACAAATCTCAGAAAAGAACCTACAATATCTAAATGTAACATTATTAAAGCACAGAGTATTTCCACGCCTGCACACTCCACATGGGACACAGACCTGTGGGAAATGCCACAATGTTGCATTCTGGTTTAGGTGCTTGGTCTTTCTCCCAACCAGTGAGTCTAGAGCACTGATGAAAAGCCAGGAGCTGGGTGTTCTACCAAAAACAAAGTGACCTGATGAAACACAAGCTTCTGAACCAAAGACAAGTGAAGTCATCCTCTTTACCTTAGGCATCCTAAAGCACCTTTCTCTGAGGATATCCTATTGGGAAGTGAGCATACCCTTAGCCTGACCCTACAGAATCCACACTAATTAACAAGCAGCTCCTGGGGTGCACCCATGACATCAAGTCATAAATCGTGTAGTTCAAAAGCCACAGTCACTTCTTCTCTTAACTAGAGACCAAGGAAAGGGTACTAGGCACAAAATAAGATTCATGCTTCCTTAATACTTAGCTAGTAGCTTCATTTTTAAGAGTCTCTTTAACATGACAAAAGAAAGTAAATTTAGAGACATCACCAAGCTTCACTTGGCTTGAAAGGTAAGAATCAAACAGTAACTACTCTCCACAGTAATTCAGTCCTCAGCTGTGTGCCAAGTACTGTGAAACAGGGATGCAAAGTTGGAGATGATGTGATGCCTTCTCCCCACATTACCTCTAGTATACAAGGAAGACAGCAGGGCAACATATGTGAAGTCAGGATTGTGCTTCCTGCTATGAAGGATGGCAGTGAACAATGACTTTGTAAAGAGTGAAACACATGAGCTGGGGCTTGAAATATCTTTTAAATGACCTGTTTTACAGGCAAAAGAAACTCAGTGAGCAGTAAGAACCACCCAGAAATGCACATATTGGGTATGTGAGGCAGGCAAGACTGAAGAGGGAGCCCTTTGAAGAGGCTGAATCAGTGGATTGACAAGGGCCCAAGTACAGAGGCCACACAAAACCCAGAGGGGGCCAATGGGAAACGCTTGAGGACATCAAAACAGTTAAGCTAACAGGATCAGAACTGTCTTAGACAGAATATCATCACAGTAGTGTGAATGAGCAGCTGTAGGAACAAAAAAATGAAATGAAACAAAATGTAAAGCCCATTAAAAGATTTATTGGTGCTACTTTTGACCCAGCAATTCCACTGCTAGGATTATATCCTAAGAACCCTGAAACACCAGTCCAAAAGAACCTATGCACCCAATGTTCATAGCAGCACAATTTACAATAGCCAAGTGTTGGAAGCAACCTAGGTCCCCATCAGTAAACGAATGGATCAAAAAACTATGCTACATTTACACAATGGAATTCTATGTAGCAGAAAGAAGGAGCTCCTACCTTTCAAAACAGCATGGATGGAACTGGAGAGCATTATGCTAAGCAAAATAAGCCAGGCAATGAAGGACAAATACCATATGATCTCACCTTTAACAGGAACCTAATCAACAAAACAAACAAACAAGCAAAATATAACCAAAGACATTGAAATTGAGAACAGGCTGTCAGACACCAGAGGGGAGAAGGGAGGGAATTTCAGGGGAAAAGGGGAAGGGTTTAGAGCAACAAGTATAAAGGTCACATGGACAAAAACTATGGGGGATGGAAATGAGAGGGAGTTGGGGAGGCCTGGGGTGGTGGGCCGGGACAGGAGTAAAAGACAGAAAACTGTACAAGAACAACAATTAAAATAAAGAAAAAGAAAAAATATTTATTGGTGCTACAGAAAAGGGGTGACAGGGGCCTGAAAAAATCTTATTGTTGAGAGGATAAAAGGGGAGGGACTGGGAGTGACCACAAGACTGACTTTCTCTGTCACAGAGATGGTGCTTGATCCAGCAGAACAGCATCTCAGGCATGTTAAAGGATGCTTTGATCACTAAAATAATGAGAGAAAGTCCCAAGAGAGATGTTAGAAACAAGTTTAAGATTTTACCAAATGTTGCAGGAGTCTGGAATCCTTATGGTAGTAAAGTGCCAGAAAGAAAATTCTGCATTAAAAGAATGTCTAATTCTTACTATAATGATCCTGCCTTTTATGAAGAATGTAAAATGGAATATCTGAAGGAAATGGAAGAACTCAGAAAAACTGGAATTACTACCAAGAAAAGGCTACAGAAGTTTCTAACATGCATGTAGGCAAATATTCAAATGATACTCAGTAACTCTATTCATGGAAATCACAATTACCTAAAAAAATGGACTCAAGAAAGTATGTTCGCTTTATCTCAAATTATGGAAATATTAATTTTATTGGAAATAAAGATTTTTTTACTTAAAAGGGGGGAAGGGAAAACTTTAAATTATGTGTGGTAAATAACAATTCTGAATTTTTTTAATTAATTGTGGTTAAGTTTTTATAACTTTCTAAATGTGTAGCTTCATTTTGTATAATCAATAAAAATAAGGCTCTGCCCATTACTACGTAACAGGTACACCAAGACCAAAAAAAAAAAAAAATGACCCAAATGAAAGAACAGTTCAAAGCTCCAGAAAAAATACAACTAAATGACAAAGAGATAGCCAACCTATCAGACGCATAGTTCAAAACACTGGTTATCAAGATGCTCCAGGAACTCACTGGGTACTTCAACAACATAAAAAAGACCCAGACAGCAATGAAGGTTGCATTATGTGAAATAAAGAAAACTCTACAGGAAACCAAAAGTGATGGGAAAGAAACCAGGACTCAAATCAATGCTTTGGAGAAGAAAAAAAAGAAACATTCAACCAGAAAAGAATGAAGAATTCAAAAAAAGGGAAGAGGCTTAGGAACCCCCAGGATATCTTTAAATGTTCCAACATCCAAATCATAGGGATGCCAGAAGGAGAAGAGGAAAAGCAAGAAATTGAAAGCCTTTTTGAAAAAATAATGAAGGTGAACTTCCCCAACTGGCAAAGGAAATAGACTTCCAGAACGTCCAGGAAGCTCAGAATGTCACAAAGAAGTTGAACCCAAGGAGGAACACACCAAGGCACATCATAATTACATTAGCCAAGATTAAAGATAAGGAGAGAATCTTAAAAGCTGCAAGAGAAAAGGAGACAGTTGCCTACAAAGGAGTGCCCATAAGACTGTCAGCTGATTTCTCAAAAGAAACCTTGCAGGCAAGAAGAGGCTAGAAAGTATTCAAAGTCAGGAAAAGCAAGGGCCTACATCCAAGATTACTCTATCCAGCAAAGCTATCATTTAGAATGGAAAGGCAGATAAAGTGCTTCCTAGATAAGGTCAAGTTAAAACAGGTCATCATCACTCAGCCCTTATTATATGAAATACTAAATGGACTTATCTAAGAAAAAGAAGATCAAAAATATGAACAGTAAAATGACAACAAACTCACAGCTATTAACAACTGAACCTAAAACAAAACAAAACAAAACAAAACAAAAACAAAAACTAAGGAATCAACTAGAACATGAACAGAATCACAGAAATGGAAATCACATGGAGGGTTATCAGTGGGCGAGTGAGAGTGGGGGGAAGGTACAGAGAATAAGTAGCATAAATGGTAGGCAGAAAATAGACAGGGTAAGGTTAAGAATAGTGTAGGAAATGTAGAAGCCAAAAACTTATATGTACAACCCATGGACATTAACTAAGGTAGGGAATGCAGGTGGGATGGGGTGTGCAGGGTGGAGGGGAATAAAGGGGGGGATAGGACAACTGTAATAGCATAATCAATAAAATATATTTAAAAAAATAAAAAACTAAAAATAGGACTTCCGGCCAAGATGGAGGCATAGGCGGACACACTGTGCCTCCTCTCACAACCAAAATTAAGGACAACAAATATTTAGAAACAAGAAAACAACCAGAACTTATAGAAAATTGAACGGTACGGAAGTACAACAACCATTCATCCAGACCGGTAAGAGGGGCGAAGTCGCGGTGGGAAAAAGTGGAGGTGCGGACCCAGGAACGCAAGTAGCAGCAGCTCGCAGTTCCCCGGTGCACGGGCGGTGGCTGGTGGTCCTGGGGCCCACAGGCGGCAGCTGGCGGTCCCCGGGCACAGGGGGCAACTGTGCAGACCCAGTGAGGACGCACAAGGCGGCTGGCTGACCAGGGGGTCCCACATTCGCGCACGCGGACGGTCCAGGCAGAGGGGAAGTGGCGGAAGGGACTGAATCCAGGAGAGAGCAGAGCAGACGCCATTGTTCCCTCTCAGACCCCGCCCCCACATACAGCGTCACAACCCAGTGACTGGGCTGCCCCACACTGGGGAGCGCCTGAGGCTCCACCCTCACTACGTAACAGCAGGGGCGCGTGCGCAGATAATCCAGGTGAAGCGGAAGCAGCGGAAGGGACCAGAGTCCAGAAGAGAGCGGAACAGGCGCCATTCTTCCCTCTCGGACCCCACCCCCACCTAAAGCGTCACAACCCAGCGACTGGGCTGCCCCACCCTGAGGAACACCTAAGGCTCCACCCTTCACTATGTAATAGCTGCGACCAGACTAAAAACAAAACAAAACAAAACAAAAAACCCCACCAAAAATGGCTCAAACCGGAGACCAAATGAAAACCCCGGAGTCAATTCCTCTAAGCAACGAAGAGATAGCCAACCTATCAGATGCACAGTTCAAAGCACTGGTCATCAAAATGCTCACAGAATTGGTTGATTTTGCTCATAAATTAGATGAAAAAATGCAGGCTACAATACGTGAAATGAAGGAAGACGCATGGGGAACTGATAGAGATGGAAGGAAAACTGGGACTCAAATCAATGGAGTGGACCAGAAGGAAGAAACAAACAACCAAACAGAAAACAAGGAAGAATCAAGAATTCAAAACAATGAGGAGAGGCTTAGGAACCTCCGGGACATCGTTAAACGTCCCAACATCCGAATTATAGGGGTACCAGAAGGGGAAGAAGAAGAGCAACAAGTGGAAAACTTATTGGAACAAATAATAAAGGAGAACCTCCCCAATCTGGCAAAGGAAATAGACTACCAGGACGTCCAGGAAGCTCAGAGAGTCCCAAAGAAGTTGGGCCCAAGGAGGAACACATCAAGGCACATCGTAATTACATTAGCCAAGATTAAAATGAAGCAGAGAATTCTAGAAGCAGCAAGGGATAAGGGGACAGTCACCTACAAAGGAGTTCCCATCAGACTGTCAGCTGATTTCTCAAAAGAGACCTTCCAGACAAGAAGGGCCTGGAAAGAAATATTTGAAATCTTGAAAAGCAGGGACCTACATCCAAAATTGCTCTTTCCAGCAAAGCTGTCATTTAGAATGGAAGGACAGATAAAGCACTTCTCAGATAAGGTCAAGTTCAAGGAGTTCATCATCACCAAGCTCTTATTATATGAAATGTTAAAGGGACTTATCTAAGAAAAAGAAGATAAAAAATAGGACAGTGAAAAGACAGCAAACTCACAGCTATTAAGAACCACACCTAAAACAAAAGCAAACTAAGCAAAGAGCTAGAACAGGAACAGAACCACAGAAATGGAGATCATATGGAGGGTTAGCAACAGGGGCGTGGGAGGAGGGCGGGTGGGGGAAGGTACAGAGAATGAGTAGCATAGATAGTAGGTAGAAAATAGACAGGGGCAGGGTAAGAATAGTATGGGAAATGTAGAAGCTAAAGAACTTATGACACAAGGACATGAACTAAAGGGGGGAATGTGGGTGGGAGAGGATGTGCAGGGTGGGGGGAATGATGGGGGAGAAACGGGACAACTGTAATAGCATAATCAATAAAATTTAAAAAAAAAGAATAAAAAAAAGAAAAAATAAATAAAGTCAAGCCAAATCTGAAAAAAAAAAAAAAAACTAAAAATAGACTCATTAACACAAATGGGCTTACTATTAAGTAATGACTATATGTATAATGCTTTGGGACAAAATTAGTAACTATTTAAGTTTCAATATTAAATTTTATAATTTTCTCACAAAAAATTTAGTTTTATTAGCTAATTCCAGCTCTTATATACACCCCAAGCATTAGCTGTACACGTATTTTCTGGCATGATACCATAAATTGACCCTTTTCCAGTAAAAGGGAGTATCTCTGACAGTCATTTTAATGAGCTCTTCTAGGCTTCTCCTGATCCTGTTTAGTTAATAAATAAAATAACTTGTGGTCTACATACAGTATATTCTGTATTTTACACAACAATCCTTTTACAAAGTATCAGATTATTTTAACCTTATACTATTTTCAGCAAAGAGGTTGAAACTACAAAATAGAAGCTTATCAGAGTGAAATATTTAAAAGCACATTAAGAGAATATGACAAGATTATATAACACAGGTATTAATGGTTTTCTCTACAGAAATTTTCAAATGATTAGGGAATCAAAACATGTAAAGCATACATCAGTCCCCCATGGGCTGGAGGAACAGGGAGCATCTACTGGTCCCCACTCTCCTGCTCCCTTTCTTTCTTGGGCTCATACTAAGAAGGAAGTTTCTTCTCACTTCATAAATCTCTATTTGCACATGCATTTCAAGACAGTTTTACAAACTCCATAAATGACAGAGGTGACACAGGGGTTGAATATAATGGGTCATGTAGATGCCAGAGAATTGCAGATAAGTGCCTGCTGGGATCTGAGACAACATGGAGCATGGTCCTCTGGTGGAGTCCCTCCCATTGGAGCCAACTTCAGCCTTTCTGAACCTCTGGCCCTTCCTTCTTTCACCTGCCAACAGCTCTGTGCAATGAGGATACCATGACCACAGCATCTGAGAAAAGTCAGGCAACCTGAGAAGGAAAAGGAAGTAAGGAAAAACAAAGAAAGCAGGACCTACTGAGCATCCCAACGACTCTTTGCCAGGTACACAGCTATGTTCCAAGGCAGACAACAACTCTCCCCAGTAAGCTTTTTCTAATCTATAACATCTAGGTGTCTGGCTGTTAAAGATATCAATTTGGAAACAACACTGAAGAAACTGAAAAATGATCATTTTCTTTTAGAACTACCTTCTATTATCAACTTTTTTCAACCTACATTACCAGCTTTGAAAACAGAACTCACATTTTTCTCACCAATAAAACCCTGCAGTGGTGGAACATGACACCAGTATGCCCACAGCCTTCCAGCTACATCACCTTCACATGGGAATCCTGGAACATCTGCTATACAGCATAAGACTAAAAGCAGCCATGTCTCTGGGTAAGGACATTATTAGATAATGCTCATGAAGGCCTTGGCACACAGCAAATTCTCGAAACACATTAGGAAGGTGAGAAGAAAGAAAAAGACAGAATTGCTATTGTGATACTTTTGTTTAGAGTCTAGATAGGAAAAGTGTGGAAGGATTTGGGATACTCAATTCTGACTGAAGCACTAGAAAACAACATAGAAAATTTAAGGAACCAAATCTTGTCCCATTTGAAGATGGACCAGGTAAGGGATTACTATATGTTGACATAAAAAAATTTATTTTGAGTCAAATTATTATATAATTATAAGACAAAAAGTCAAGAACAATGAGATAAACCATTTTAAAATTTAGACACTCTAGAAAAAGTGCATTTCAAAGAATGTAAACAGTAAAGAGGGGGAAAACCTCATTTACATCTGACTAGTGGAATGACAAAAAGAAAATATTTAAAAGTGAATATTTAACTGTTGTAAAATAGGGTGAGAAACTCAAAAGTTGTCAGGAAAATTTGGCTGAATTATGGGAGAAAATATTTTAGAAAGAGAAAGTAAGCAGCTCTGGTGATTTAGCAAAATGTCTTCAAAATCCAAGTTTATAGGAAGTACGGTAAACAAATCCAAGAGGATTGTTGTGGAAAACAATGCCAGTGTGTTCAATGAAGTTTTCAAAGTACTTCACCAGAGGAGTTTCCATCCTTCTGAAGCCCCTCTGTCTGACTCAGTAGTGTGTTTCCAATGAAATCTAAAAGGGACAGGACAAAAGGCAGTTCTATTTTTAGTTTTCTGAGGAAATTCTATATTGGCCAATCCATAAGAACCTATGCACCCCAATGTTCATAGCAGCACAATTAACAATAGCCAAATGCTGGAAGCAACCTAAGTTCCCATCAGTAAATGAATGGATCAAAAAACTATGGTACATTTACACAATGGAGTCCTACACAGTAGAAAGAAAGAAGGAACTCCTACCCTTTGTGACAGCATGGTTGGAACTGGAGAGCATTATGCTAAGTGAAATAAGCCAGGCGGTGAAAGATAAATACCATATGATCTCACCTTTAAGTGGAACCTAATCAATAAAACAAACAAGCAAGCAAAATATAACCAGAGACACTGAAATAAAGAACAAATTGACAGTGACCAGAGGGGAGGTGGGAGAACATAATGTGGTGAAAGGGGGAAGGGATTTCAGGAACAACTATAAAGGACACATAGACAAAACCAAGGCAGGGGGTGGAATCAGGGGAGGGAGGTGGGGAAGGCTGGGGTAAGGGTGGAGTAGTGGTGGGGGGAAACGCAGACAACTGTACTTGAAAAACAATTTAAAAAGAGAGAAAAAGACTAAATTCTAAAAATAAAACACTGTTCTAGACAATTAAAAAATAAAATTAGACTAAGTGCAAAAAAATAAAAGGGAAGGGATATGAGCAATGCTCTAAGTCAGTGGTTATTAACAGTTATTTTTAAGAAAGGTGATATTAGATTTTAAATTCCTGGAGACTTTAACATTTTACAATGTCTTCTATTCTGACTTATTGTCAGGAAGATACCAAGGTTTATGGAAAGGTGGGCTTTTCATACATACCCAGTGTGCACCATTAAAACACAAAATTTGGCAAAATATTCAGTTGTTATAAGAGCAACAGCAAAGCATTAAAAAGTTTAGTGCTGCTTAAACATTATTTTGCTATGTTTGGGTCACAAAATTAATTTTGAGTGAACAAGTTGCTTCTTCAAACTGCTACGGTCATTTGATGTATTAACCATCAACCATATTAAACTGTAATCTCTAGCCCTCTGTCTCTAAGATTTTGCCCAGGTACTTTGCTTTATATAAATTCAAAATCTTGCTTCATAATAGATTTTTGACATTACAACGATATAGATATGTATATGTATACATGTATATGTGTGTATATATGTATATGTGTATATGCATATGTGTGTGTGTGTGTATAAATAATTAGATTGATACCAATCTAATCTAAACAGTGAATTTCTCTCTGGTAATAGTAGATACTTTTTATGCCTGTTGGGAGAGAGTTCAGCTGTTAGGATTTGAATCTTTGACATGTTCCTGGGAGTAAAAGACAGAAAACTGTACAAGAACAACAACTAAAATTAAAAAAAAAGAAAAAATATCCTAGTATGTAAGAGATGTGTAAAAGTTTATCTCATAGCCTAATACAATGGGCTGGACCTGCTACTGGCCAAACAGCTTTTTGCTGATTGAGGCTATAGTTTTCTGCCTTATGTGAAAGCTGCTCAATAATGCCCATTTATCTAATGTCACTTGTTCTACTAACATTCTACTAACAATGACTGTTCCTGACCAAACTGATATCATTGCCAGTTCAGCCTTCACTTTTTGTTGATTCCTGACAAGACTGAACTTAGGCACATTCATACACAGAGCTGCCCACAAATATACCCCCCTGCCCAAGACCAAAGAAAACTGTGTCAGTTTCATGTGAATTCAGTCTGAAAACTGATAAAGTTAATTCCAAAATAAAGTGTTTTGAATTGTAAAACAAACTTAACTGTATTTCACTATATTTCTAATTCCATGAAACTTTTGTAAAAACTAATTTGTTTTATAACAACCATCTGTCAACTCCATGAAAGTAGGGTTTTAGAAATATTTTGAAACTGCTTCAGAATGAGTTTTTAAACAAATGAAGGAAAAATAATTTTATTACATTTTCCACTCTAACCCAGCTTGCTTATGCCCCTGCAGTAACCTTAAATAAACTTGTACACAGGGGACATTATAAAAGTGAACTGATCTCTCAAAATGAGCTCTTTCACATGTGTAGATTTACATGTTAGGTATGGGTTTCACCTGGCTACAGGCCCTGCCTCTGTTTAAAACCCACTTGTGGTAAGAAGTGAAAAATAACCCTCTTCAGATTACAGTCCACCTGCCCCACTGTTACTCTGTGATTGAGTAGAAAGCCTCTTTGCCTCAGGCACCTTGGCAAGGTCAGAACTCTGACTGGATAAAGTGACAAATTGAGAGAAATTGTACAATTTTAAACTGGGGGAAAGTCTCCCCAATAGAACTGAAATACTTTCTCTTTAACAGTAATGAGGGACATTTCTCTTTTTGTTCTGAATGCCAGGGGCCTCAGAGCCAATCCTGAAGTGCAGTCACAAAAACATTAAGCATCTAGTGGTTATGTTATCAAGGAGCTTCAATTTTTCTAATAGCTTGATCATACATATCCATCTTTATTTTGTTTGTGAAGACAGAAGGAAGCATAAATATATTTGATAAATTGAAATACAAAGGATTCCACCAAAGTCATACAATTTCAAAATGAATACATACGATTTCCCACCACTTTCAAAATAAATGACTAGCTCATAACTCATTTGCAAGCCATGTCAAGTGAACATAAATACCTCATTTCATATCTATGATTTCTATGTAAGGCTGTTTAAGCAGAAACCTGAGGATTTTAAAGAGTATCTCATTTGACCTTAATTATTAATGTTTTACCACCTGCTACACTAGCAGAGTAGACAGTCAGCAGCAGCAGCATAGATATCACGAGACCAGCTGACCATGTATTAGGAAAAAAAGCTTAGATAGAAAAAAAAGAATAATTTCATTAAGAAAGAAAAAACTGAATGGTTTGTACCAAAGTGGAAATTCTGACAGACATACTTTCCTGAAATAATTAGAAGAACCAATCATAAGCTCACAGTTCTAAACAGAAGAAGCCCATTGACTAGAACTAATTCAGGCCTTTTTAAAGGAAAAATAATAAATGAAGTTATCTAACAGAGTCTATAGGACTGTAAGTGCTTTCTATTTTTGCTGTGCCTTTCCCTCATTCCTATGAATTAACAACAATATGATAATAATGCAAGTAATAAATTCAAACAGACTGAGTCAGCTATTCTAAAAATGCTGTACTTGTTTTTTGGGGAAAATAGTATGCAAGTTTGCAATTTTGGCTACTAAAATAATGAAGCAAAAGTAGATTGGCAAAAACTAAATAAACAGCTTACATGTTTACTTTTGCCTTCTGGAAAGAAGGTGAAAGAGAGGAAAGGAGGCCATCATGAGGAAACACAGCCATCCTGTCCCATTACTACCCCTCTGCTGTGAAGCAACTTAAGGATTGGGCTTCTTCCTGGGGCAACATATCCAGGACACAGCCTTCCTTTCCACTTGTCCTTCATCATCCTAGACAAAGCTATTCCCTTTCCTCCCCTATGCACCCTCTGTCCCTTTAAGAATGTTGGGGACAGCCCTGACTGGTGTAGCACTGTGGGTTAGGCATTATCCTTCAAACGGAAAGGTTACCAGTTCAATTTCCAGTCAGAGCACATGCCTAGGTTGTGAACCACATACCCAAATGGGGGCATGTGAGAGGCAACGGATCAATATTTCTCTTGTACACCACTGTTTCTCTCCCTCTTACTCTCTCTCTAAAAATAAATAAATAAAACCTTTAAAAAAAAGAATGTTGGAGACAAATACTCAAGAAGATCTTGACCAAATGATCTCTGTCTAGCTCCACCATCAAGCCCAGGCTATCTTCTAGGCTTGTGTCCTTTATTCTGGCCACAGGGCTCTGACCACTGGGTTGTGACAAGTCCATCATTCCCTGCTTGGATTTCTGCATCCTGGATAAGGAGAGCAGCTTCTCACTCTCATCCCTTCTCATCTCTTCTCAGTGACCATCAATAATAATATTGCCAACATTTATGGAGCTCAGTGCTTTAAGAGTAGATTCATTTAGCAAGATTTCTCTGTGTCAAGCAGTACTATCTGCTATGCACTGAGAAAAAATAAAGATGGTTCAGTCCAGGCAAAAATCTCTGCTCACATGGAGCCTAGTAGGAGTCACACATGAATTACATAGAGTAAGGAAAATGTGTATACTAATAGAGAGAAATGTTCTGAAATAAACAAATAGTTTCTTAAGAGTCTAGCAAACATTTTACTAAGCCAGAAGAGTAAGAAAGGGCTTATGAGGAAGGGATGCACATGCTGAGATCAGATGAAAGATCAGGAGAATTAATTAAGCTCTGAGGACAGATGTTGCAGACAGAACAATCTGTACCTTCAGGAAGCCTGTAATGGCAGAATCAAGGGAGGTAGTAGGGTCAATGGCCAGGGCTGGAATGCAGAAACTGAAGCTAGGAGAGGGAAGGCCTGGGGTTATGTTAAGAATTTAGGTATTCATCCTTAGAGCAGTTGAAGCCACCTAAATTTTTTAAGTAATGTTATACAGTTATATGAACTTTGAGATGTGGACTCTCATAGGCTCAGGCTGAAGGCCAGAGCTAGTCTAGAGGTAGAACAATTAGGATACTGCAATAGTCCAGATGGGCAATGATGGTGTCCTAACCTAGTAATTGCTCACTATGACAGAATTCATGTGCCTGAGAGAACCTATCTAATTCACCCTCACAACAACCCTATGCATTAGAGACTGGAATGATCTTTACAGATTAGAAAGTGAGTTTTAGAGCTCTGAAGGCCTTGCCAGGATCACAGAGATAAATGCAGATTCATGCCCGGGGAAGCAAGCAAACCAGCAATAAAACACACTCCCATGTGGTGTTCCACATGACTGCCTGGCAAGTGGTGGCAGTGGAGTCAAAAAGAAGTTTACAGATTCAAGAGAAATCTGGGAGCTGAAACCACAGGCCACACAGTGGACCAATTGTGGGGAGAGAAGGTGATGTTGGTTTTGGTGAGAAGGTATATTGGGAATGATATCTGAGGGTCTGACTTCACAAGTGGATAAACAATAGCAACATTCACTAAAATAGCGACCATTGAAAGTGGACCAGACTTTCTGAGAATGGGGATGTCAAAGTTCATACTTTACAGTGGTCAGGATAGAGCTGGGTCAGCAATAACTACTGCAATAGGAAAGAGCCCAACATGACTTTGTGACAGGGTGTAGGCAGAGAGGCCCCAGAGTTCACCCACAAGCCTAGCCTGGGGGTTGGGAGAAGCAGCAGCATAGAAATTGAAAGTTATTTTGCATATCAATAACAGCAGAATAGCTTCATAGCCTATGTGGAGCCAAGGGGATGGGCATGACTTTGGCCCATGATGTAGCTGGGAGGCAGCTGCCCGCATCCCTTCCACCCGCCCAGTTATAGTGCCTGCATAAGAGCTAGGAGATGGCTTACTCCACACCACAGGGCCACGCCTACCAGGACTAACTATGGCAGCCAAGAAAGGCAGAGAGTATGGGAGTGCTAGCAGGTGTAGCTGATTATGGGAGGAGTCGGAAATGAGGTTAAGGAGGAGGTTCCAATCTAGGATTTAAACAAAAAGGCAGGCCACCATGTGTGAGAGGAACAATGCAAGACAATGAGGGACAATGAGGGGCCATTCGGTAAGAAAAAAAGTGAAAGAACGCTCACTGGCAGTCCATGAGGAGGTACCATGTGGTTTTGGATTAGGAACTGGAGATCACGAGGTCATAGTTGATGGTGCTGGGAACCTCGGGAGACCTGACTATCCGGAGAACAGATTGGGAGGAACAGGGACAGGTGAGCTGCGGATTTCTGGTTGTTTTCTTCTGGAGGGCAATACTTCTGACTGGAATGCTCTGAGATTGACCTGACTGGGCAAAGCGGGGAGGGCAGGACTATGTATTTGTGTGTGTATCTTCATTTCTACAGGGAGTGAGATTTAACAGTAGAATTCCATCATTATTCTAAACCTGTATAACTTTTAATTAAATAGTTCCTTTCCTTTTTATAAAGCTCTGGCATTGAGAGCCAGAGTTCCTAACATAGCGGTGGGGAAAGAAGAACCATAGTACAAAAAGACCCTGGGGAAAGGGGGTTGCTCCTATAACAACTTGAGCTCAACTCAATTTGTACAGGGTGACCAGGGTCTACAGGGAAAAAAGGGATGAGTAGGGACTCAGCAGGTACAGAGAATGGGGCAGGTGGTGCAGGTCCACAGGACCACCTGGCTTTGTTAGTGTGCTTACAAAGTTAGGTCCCTTCCCCCTAGAGTCAGGGAGAGGGGTCTGCCATGGGTGTGGACTGGAACAACAATGTTTCTGACAGCCCTTTGCTTTCTCAGAAGAACACTTCAAAAGTGTAGAGCATTGTCCTATGGATGTGGCCTACAGCTGGTAGAAACCACTAGTGTTTGCTCAAGTCCTTCGGGGCTTAGGTTGAGACTTAGTTCAGAAGGGAACAGGGTCCTTATTAGGGTTGAGGGAACCATGAGTTCAATATGGAACATGCTGCACTGGAGCAAGTTTTGAGACACCCAAAGAGAAGTATCAAGTGGGCAGATGAATAGATGGGTCTGGATTCAGAAGGAAGACCTTGTTTGGAGACATAACTTGAAGCCCTCACCATGTGGAAGGTAATGACAGAACTCATTCTGTAAGCTACTCCATTCCACCTGGGATGAAAACTCAAGCAGATCCCACAGCCCTTCTGTCAGTGATGAAGACTAAAATCACTTATAAGCATTAACACCAAACCCCATATAATGATCAAATCTCCGTACTCTCTGACTCAGGCTGCCAAGGCCTCTCCCCCGACCCCGCTACATGCCCCTCCCTCTATATCTATTGGCTGATGCTATTGATCATCTTGGAGAGACCCCATAGGACAGTGAGGAGGGAACATGTCTAAAGCAGGTGACACAGCTGGACACAGCTCAGGGCCTTTGTCTCACTGATCACTTGACATTTCCATTCAGGTATTGAGCACACACTCCAAACTTGGTCTGTCCCACATCCAAATTGACTTTCCCAAACCACAGATGCCACTCCTGTACTGTTCTCCCCACAGAAGCAAATTACAGCCCTGTTCCACCTGGTATTTGGGACAAATATCTTAGAGTCATGTTTTCTCTTGACCCATTTCCAAACCATCAGCACATCCTGTCACCACCTTCAAAACACATTAATTCTCATCAGTGACAGGAGTTATGGTCTAAAATGTCTGTATAAATATTGAATTAGCTAATATAAATCACCACTCCTCAAGGAAACATGGAGTTACTTTCCTGTGTGTGCTTGGTCACATTTTCATCAACCAATCAATACACAATCTCATTTTATGTGTGTTTCTATTTGAACCCACATTTGATAAGATATCGATTCACTGACATTGAATTCATGGCCAGCAGTGCTCTCTTCTACCTGAACAACCTTTTCTTTTATGTGTTTCTTCCACAAGGCTGGGCATAAACTTGCTGTGCTCAGAGACACAGGGTGGCAACTCTGCACAACACTTGAGATTATTTTAAACAGAAAATCACCAACAAAAAGCAGAAAACTGAAAATGATGTGGCAGTAAAAGTGCCATGAAAAGGACACTTGTCTAGGACACAAGAATTGGGTAAGAAAGCAGAATGTCACCTTGCTGGAGCTCAACGGGTCATGTGCACACCAAGCAACTCACATTTTCTATCACTCTGCATGTGCCTGTATGTGACTGACCATAAAAGAAATACTGTGACTATCCATCTTGGGGTCACAGATAATTTTAGGAAGAAGACAAAATTGCCAATGTGGAATCTGTGAACACTGAGGTTTGACAGTGCATCCAAACCTAACCACATCTCATCACCATCACGGCTACCATCCCACCCTGACCACACTATCTCACCTGCACTGACTCTAAGCTGCCTCCAGTATCACCCTCCTCTGACAGTCCATCACTCACATGACTTTCTATACTCAAATCAAGACAATGCCACCCTTCTGCCCCAAACCCTCCAATGTTATTCAATCTCTTTGAAATAAAATCCAACATACTGGCCATAGCTCCCCAAGGTGCTGGATGACCTGACCTCACTCCCATCACACTACCCCTCCAATGCTCCATTCAGATGGGCTTGTGCGCATCTCAGGACCTCTGTACTTGCTTCCTCTACTGATTAAGCTGTTTGCAAGCCTGTCCCTGTCACTTCCTTCAGATCTTGGTTCAGATACTTCTCTATAGGAGTAGGGCTGCCATCACTGCCCCATATGTAGCCACACCCCATCACTTTCTATGCCTTTCTTTCTTCCTCTCCTTTTTCACTGCTGAGATCCCATCATCACAAACACCAACTACAATATAAGTGCACAATAAATACTTACTAAAGGGGCAAGGACTCCCTGACTCTCACATGGGGCACCTTCCTGGAATACACAGAGATCTGTCCCTGAGCTGAGCCTGGAGCTCTCTGAACCTGCCAATGCAGCACTTTCAGACCCTTACCTTCAGGAAGCCCCTTCACCCATCTAAGGCAGTGCCATTAGATGTAGCACAAGACCAGTCACCCTTCCTATATGGTTCACATCAGGTCCCACAAGACACGTATCTTAATCCAGCTATGAGAGAGATTATATTCCTCAAACATGTCAAGATCTTCATGAAGCATCGTATTGGCTGTTTTGATTTCAATATTTTTTACCACATCTCTCAGGCTATAACATACACACCTTACATGATAATTCTTTTTTAAATTTTTAATTGTTATTTTTATTGATGTTCTATTAGAGTTGTCTAAATTCTCCCCATTGCTCTTATCTGCCCTGCCCACGCTCCCACACCCACAGTCAATCCAAATGTTGTTCAGGTCCATGGGTCATTTATACTTCTTCTTCTTCTTCTTCTTTTTTTTATTATTTTAATTGTTGATCTTGTACAGTTTTCTGTCTTTTACTCCCACCCCAGCGCACTGCCCCAGCCCTCCCCACCTCCCTCCCACTTCCATCCCCCATAGTTTTTGTCCATGTGTCCTTTATACTTGTTCCTGTAAACCCTTCCCCTTTTTCCCTGAACCTTCCACTTATTTCCTCCATTATCCCCCACTTACCTCCCCTATGGACACTGTCAGTTTGTTCTGTATCTCAATGTCTCTGGTTATATTTTCCTTGCTTGTTTTTTTCATTAGGTTTCATATGTAGGTGAGATCATATGGTATTTGTCTTCTAGCACCTGGTTTATTTCACTTAGTATAACGCTCTCCAGATCCATCCATGTTTTTATGAAAGGTAGGAATTCCTTCTTTCTTTCTGCTCCATAGTAGTCCATTGTGTAAATATACCACATTTTTTGATACACTCACTTATTATAGCACTTAGGCTGTTTCTAGCACTTGGCTATTGTAAATTGTGCTGCTATGAATATTGGAGTGCATAGGTATTTTTGAATTGGTGTTTCAGGATTCTCTGGGTATATTCCCAGCAGTGGAATCACTGCATCAAAAGACAGTTTCATTTTTAGTTTCTTGAAGAAATCCCATACTGTTTTCCATGGTGGCCATAGTAGTCTGCATTCCCACCAACAGTGTACTAGGGTTCCCTTTTCTCTGCAACCTCACCAGAACTTGTTTGTTGATTTGTTAATGATGGCCATTCTGAGTCGTGTGAGGTAGTATTTAATTGTCATTTTAATTTGTATCTCTGTGATGGCTAGTGATATTGAGTACCCTTTCATAGGCTTATCAGCCTTCTGTATGTCCTCCTTGGGGAAGTGTCTATTAAGGTCCGTTGCCCATTTTTTAATTGGATTATTTGTCTTCCTAGAGTGGAACTGTGTGAGTTCCTTACATATTTTGGAGATCAAACCCATGTCTGAGATATCATTGGTAAATACATTTTCTCATGTGATTGGTTCCTTTTTCATTTTGCTGTTGTTTCCTTTAGCCATACAGAAGCATTTTATTTTGATTAAGTCCCATTTGTTTATTCTTTCTTTTATGTGCCTTGCTCTAGGGGATATATTAGTGAAAATATTGCTGCATTGGATATCTGAACTTTTCCTACCTGTTTTCTTCTAGGACTTTTGTGGTATCTTGACTTATATTTGAGTCTTTCATCCATCTTGAGTTTATTTTTGTGTAAGATGTTGTTTGGTAGTCAAGTTTCATGTTTTTGCTTGTAGCTGACCAGCTCTCCCACCACCATTTGTTGAAGAGGCTATTTTTACTCCATTTTATGCTTCCACCCCCTTTGCTGAATATTAATTGACCATAGAGACATTGGTTGATTTCTGGGCTATTTTGTTCCATTGATCTATGTGTCTGTTCTTATGCCAGTATCATACTGCTTTGATTACAGTGGCCTTATAATACAGTTTGATATTACATATTGTGATCCCTCCTACTATGTTCATCTTTCTCAAAATTACTGCAGTTTCTAGGGTGATTTTTAGTTCCATATAAATTCTTGAAATATTTGTCATAAATCTGTGAAATATGTCATTAATATTTGAATTGAGATTTTGTTGAATCTATAGACTGCTTTGGGTAGTGTGGATATTTTGATGATGTTAATTCTTCCAATCCATGAACATAGTATATGTTTCCATTTGTTTGCATCATCCTTAATTCCTTTCTTCAGTGTTCTGTAGTTTTCGAACTACAGGTCTTTTTTCTCCTTGGTTAAATTTATTTCCAGTTACTTTATTTTTCTTGTCACTATAGTAAACAAGATTTTTTTCCCCTGATTTCTGTTTCTCATATTTCATTGTTGGTATACAAAAACACCTTCAATTTCTGAATATTGACACTGTATCCCACTGTTTTGCAAATTCATTTATTAAGTAAAATAGATTTTTGGTAGAATCTATACAATTTTCTATATACACTATCAAGTCATCTGTGAAATAATGACAGCTTCACATCCTCCTTTCCAATTTGGATGCCTTTTATTTCTTTTTCTTGTCTGATTGCTGTGTCTAGAATTTCCAATGCTATGTTGAATAGAAGTGATGAAAGCAGACATCCTTGACTCATTACTTATCTTAGGGGTAAAACTTTTAGTTTTTGCCATTGAATATAATGTTGGCTGTAGGTTTCTTGTATATGCTCCTTATTATGTTGAGGTAAGTTTCCTCTATTGCCACTTGCTGAGCATTTTTTTTTATGAGTGGGTGCAGTACTTTATCAAATGTTTTTTCTGCATCTATTGATATGATCATGTGATTTTTGTCTTTGCTTTTGTTTATGTGATGTATTACATTTACTGATTTGCGAATGTTGAACCATCTTTGCATCCCTGGGATGAATCACACTTGGTCATGGTGTATGACCCTTTTAATGTATTGCTGGATGCAGTGTGCCAATATTTTGTTGGGGATTTTAGCACATATGTTCATCAGCAATATTAGCCTGTGGTTTTCTTTCTTTGTTGTGTCTTTACCTGGTTTTGAAATTATGGTAACATGGACCTCATAAAAGGATTTTGGGAGTCTTCCCTCTTCTTAAATTTTATTGGAATAGTTAGAGAAGAATAGGACTTAGTTCTTCCCTACGTGTTTGGTAAAATTGACCTGTGAAACTATCTGGTCCAGGATTTTTGTGTACTGGGAGTTTTCTGATTACTGCTTCAATTTCACTAGCTCTTATTGGTCTGATCAGGCTTTCTGCTTCTTCTTCATTCAGTTTTGGAAGACTGTATTTCTAGAAATTTGTCCACTTAAACCAGGTTTTCACGTTTCTTATCATATAGTTGTTTGTAATAATTTCTTATGATCTTTTTTATTTCTGTGGTATCAGTTGTCATTTCTCCTTTTGTCTGATTTTGTTTATTTGGGTCCTTTCTCTTTTTTCTTGAGTCCTCTGGTTAAAGACTAGCTAATTTTGTTTATCTTCTCAAAGAACCAGCTCCTGAACTTATTAATCCTTTGAATTCTTTTAGTCTGTCATTTAATTCTGCTCTGATGTTGCTTACTTCCTTCCTTCTACTCACTCTGGGCTTTGTTTGGTGCTGTTCTTCTGATTCTTGTAGATGTATGGTTAGGTTATTTATTTGAAATTTTTGTGTTTTATTTAGGTAGGCCTGTGTTGTTATGAACTTCCCTCAAGGACTGCCTTCACTGTATCCCATAAGTTTGGGACTGTTGTATGTTCATTTTCATTTGTTTCCAGAAACATTTTTATTTCTACATTGTTAAACCATTCATTATTTAATAGCATAATATTCATTCTCCAAGAATTTGAATGTTTTGAGTTTTTTTTCCCTGAGATTGGTTTCTAGTTGAAGCCATTGTGATTCGAGAAAATACTTCATATAATTTTTTCTTGATTTTTTCGATTGTTCTTTTCTGACCTACAATGTAGTCTATTTTTGAAAATGCTCCATATGAATTTGAAAAGAATATGTAGTTTGCTTCTTTGGGGTTAAATATTCTGTACATATCAATTAATTCTATTTGATCCAGAGTGTTGTCCACTATATCATTACTGAGTCTTTCCTTGGAAGATATATCCATTGTTGACAGTGGGGTGTTAAAATCCCATATAATGATTGTGTTGATGTTGATGTCTTTTTTTAAGTCCTTCAATATTTTCCATATATATTTAAGTGCTCCTATGTTGGGTGCATATATATTTACCAGTGTTACATCTTCTTGTTGCATTTTCCCCTTAAGAATTACATAGTGTCGGAGACTTCCGGCCAAGATGGAGGCATAGGTGGACAGACTGTGCCTCCTCTCACAACCAAAATTAAGGACAACAAATATTTAGAAACAAGAAAACAACCAGAACTGATAGAAAATTGAACTGTACAGAAGTCCAACAACTATTCATCCAGACTGGTAAGAGGGGCAGAATCGTGGCAGGAAAAAGTAGAGGTGCAGACTCGGGCACAAAAGGCAGCAGCAGCTGGCAGTTCCCAGGCATGCAGGTGGCGGCTTGCAGACCCCAGGCACACAGGCAGCAGCTGGCGGACCCAGGGCACGGGGTGGCGACCGTGCAGACCCAGTGAGGCTGCACAAGATGGCTGGCTGACCAGGTGGTCTCACATTCATGCACAGATAATCCAGGCAAAGGGGAGCAGCGGAAGGAACTGGAATCCAAAAGAGAGCGGAACATGCGCCATTGTTCCCTCTCAAACCCCGCCCCCACATACAGCATCACTACCCAGCCACTGGGCTGCCCTGCCCTGGGAAACACCTAAGGCTCTGCCCCTCACTATGTAACATCTGCGGCCAGACAAAAACAAAACAAAACAAAACAAAAATGGCTCAAACAGAAGAACAAATCAAATCCCCAGAGCCAATTCCTCTAAGCCATGAAGAGATAGCCAACCCATCAGATGCACAGTTCAAAGCCCTGGTGATCAGGATGCTCACAGAATTGGTTGATTTTGCTCACAAATTAGATGAAAAAATGCAGGCTACGATACGTGAAATGAAAGAAAACGCATGGGGGAACCAATAGAGATGGGAGGAAAACTGGGACTCAAATCAATGGAGTGGACCACAAGGAAGAAACAAACAACCAAACTGAAAAGGAGGAAGAAACAAGAATTCAAAAACATGAGGAGAGGCTTAGGAACCTCCAGGACATCTTTAAACGTCCCAACATCCAAGTTAAAGGCATACCAGAAGGAGAAGAAGAAGAGCAACAAGTGGAAAACTTATCTGAACAAATAATAAAGGAGAACTTCCCCAATCTGGCAAAGGAAATAGACTACCAGGAAGTCCAGGGAGCTCAGAGAGTCCCAAAGAAGTTGGACCCAAGGAGGAACACACCAAGGCACATCATAATTACAGTACCCAAGATTCAAATGAAGGAGAGAATTCTAGAAGCAGCAAGGGATAAGGGGACAGTCACCTACAAAGGAGTTCCCATCAGACTGTCAGCTGATTTCTCGAAAGAGACCTTCCAGAAAAGAAGGGGCTGGAAAGAAGTATTTGAAGTCTTGAAAGGCAAGGACCTACATCCAAGATTGCTCTATCCAGCAAAGCTTTCATTTAGAATGGAAGGGAAGATAAAGTGCTTCTCAGATAAGGTCAAGTTCAAGGAGTTCACCATCACCAAACCCTTATTATATGAAATGTTAAAGGGACTTATCTAAGAAAAAGAAGATAAAAAAATATGACAGTGAAAAGACACCAAACTCACAGCTATTAAGAACCACACCTAAAACAAAAGAAAACTAAGCAAACAGTAGAACAGGAACACAACCACAGAAATGGAGATCATGTGGAGGGTTAGCAACAGGGGAATGGGAGGAGGAAAGAGGGGGGAAGGTACAGAGAATAAGTAGCATAGACAGTGGGTAGAAAACAGACAGGTGGAGGGCAAGAATAGTGTGGGAAACGTAGAAGCTAAAGAACTTATGACACATGGACATGAACTGAAGGGAGGAATGTGGGTGGGAGAGGGTGTACAGGGTGGAGGGGAATGATGGGGGAGAAATGGGACAACTGTAATAGCATAATCAATGATATATATATATATCATTGATTATAGAATTATATAGCGTCCTCCTTTGTCTCTTATATGGCCTTTATTTTGAAATCTATTTTGTCAGATAGAAGTATTGCTACCCCAGCTTTTTTCTCATACCCTTTTTCTTGGAATGTTTTCCCATCCCTTCATTTTCGGTGTGCATTGATCTTTTGTTCTGAGATGGGTCTCTCATAGACAGCATATATGAGGGTTGTGTTTATGATCCATTCAACTACACTATATCTTTGGATTGGAGCATTTAATCCATTTACATTTAAGGTTATTATTGAGAGGTACTTATTCATTGCAATTTTTCCCTTTGTTTCTCTCTCTCTCTTTATCCCCAAGTTCTTAAAGCAGTACTTTTAGCATCTATTGAAAAGCTGGTTTGGTGGAGATGTGTTCTTCTTGCCTTTTTTGTATCTAGGAAGCTCCATTCTTACTTTAACTTTAAATGACAGCCTTGCTGGGTAGTTTAGTCTTGGTTTCAGGTCTTTGTTTTTTTAACTTGTAATATTTCTTGCCATTCCCCCGGCTTACAGTGTTTCTGTTGAATAATCAACTAATAGCTTTATAAGTGCTCCCTTGCATGTCAATAGCTATTTCTCCCTTACAGTCTTTAATATTCTCTTTGTTTTTATATTGTGCCATTCTTTGTTATGTTGTGCCTTGAAGTGGGCCTCTTTAGTTCATTTTGATGGGGAACCTCTGTGGTTCCTGGAATGTGTGATTTATTCTCTCATCAAGTTAGGGAAGTTTTCTGTTACTACTTTGTCAAATAGGTGTTCTATGCCTCACTCCTCTTCCTCACCTTCTGGTGTTCCTATGATATGGATATTATTACATCTCATGTTGTTCTCCAGCTCCCTTAAACCCTCTTCATTCTTTCTGGGCCTTTTTTGTTCTGTTTTGTTGCTTTATCTGGGAATTTTTTCTCCAGCTTGTCCTCCAGCTGACTGATTCAAACCTTGACTTCTTCCTTTTACTGTGTTATTCAATTCAGAAATTGTATTCTTCATTTCCTGCTGGCTCTTATTGAGTTTCTATGTCCTTTTTATTGCTGATATAATTTGCAGTAAGTTCCTTGTAGCTTCCCTGTATATCTTTGTAGTTCTCACTTTAGCTCATTGAGCTTCCTTAGACCCACTATTTTGAACTCAGTGTATGATAGTTTACTTGCCTCTATTTCATTTAGCTCTCTTTCTGGTGATTCCTCCTGTCCTCTCAAATGGGGGTTCTTTGTCTCCCCATTTTAGATACTCTTATTGTTTGTTTCTGCTTCTTAGATTGATCTCTTTTGACTCCGTCTTCATTATGTAACCTCCCTAAGGTAAGAGACCTGTGGGATTCAGTTGTGCAGTCTCCCTGAGCTCCTCAACTTGATGCTCCTGGGATGTACTTTATACCATTTATGTTCGCTGTCTAGTTATAATTAGGTTTTGGATGTTGTTGGGTCTTTTTAGGTGGGTTCTCTGCTCTTCCTGGCTTACTGAGATCACTTCACCTACCATGTCTTTTTTGCTGTTGTGCAAGTGCTGCCTGAACAAAACTACATAGCCCAGAAAAGAAACCCAAACCCACAGAAAAAACCCTCACCCGTAATCACACTAGCAAATGAGATAGTATTAATAAGGGTGTAAAGAGATTAAGTCTATTATACGAAAGGAGAAATGAATACAAGATGACTGAGTGAAGAAAAACGATTTTGAGAGGGTAGAGGGAGGATCAATAATAAGAGTACGGAATCAGGCAAGGAGAAGATAGAAAGAAAGTAAGTAAAATTTATGCTGTAAACAAAAAGGGAAGGGAGAAGGTGGAATGGAGTAAGTGAAGGGAAACATATAGTATTAGGTTTAAACAGATATTTTCAAAAGAGTAGTGAGAGAAAGAATAAAAAATAGGAATCAAATTGAACAAAAAGATCCACCAACAATGAGCTAATATTAATATAGGTAGGAAAGGAGTAAGAAGGAAACAGAAAGAAAAGGTTAAAAACATGTCTAAAGGAAAGAGAAGTGATTTCAAGATGATAGAGGAAGAAGGAATCCTAAGAGTGAGGAATCAAAACCTGGCTAAGGCCAGGGAAATTAAAATTTGACACAAAAAAAGAAAGAAAGGGCAGGAGGAAGGCAGAATGAAGTAGGAGAGCTAAATGGTAAAATTTGAGATTTGAAGTACCAAAATATTGAAGACCTAGAGATAAAATTGAAGAAAAATCAACAGCAACTACCATATCCACAACCAACAAGGAAAGATTGATAAAGGTATAGAGAGAACAAGGGTATTTAAAGAACAGGAAAAAGAATGTGAAATGACCAATGACAAGAAAAATGGTTTGAAAGGCTGGAGGGTGAGAGAAATAGTAAGATTGTGAAATGAAAACCAGTCATAGCAAGCGAGAATACAAAATTTAAAATGAAAATAAGAAGAGGAAAGAAGGTAAAATGTAGTAAGAAGGGAGGAGCAAATATAAGATTTGAAATGAACTATAGTATAAAATCTAGTGACTTAAAATGCACAAACTTGAAGGACAAGAAATGAATGTCAAAAAGCCATGCAGGAGAGAAATATTGCAGATCTGACTCTGTTGATGTCTGACGGTGCCCAAGTCTGGCCTTAGGTGGCTTGATCAAGACTTCCTTGGATGTACAGTCTGTAGATAACTCCTTAAATTGTTAATCTAATCACTCTGTAATCAGTAGTCAGGCTTAAGCACCACAGGGTGGGGCAAAGTAATTCCTGCATGTGGGGCTGTTGCTTTCTCTCAGGCTGCTTCCACCTGGAGGGGAGTGGTCTGCCTGAGCAAGATGGCTCCTGTATTATGTGGGATGACTCAGCACCAGGATCCTGGCAGCTGCTCTCTCAGTTCTCTCCCCAAAAGCAATCATCCCTAGTCTTTCCTCAAGCATCTCTAGTTGTCCCTGCCCTCCTTTTGCCAGAGACCAGAGGAAGTGGCTACAAATGAAAGTTTATGCATTGGCACTTTAAATGGCTCTTTGTATCTCTAAGGCTCTCTGTGACTCCAGTCATCTGTCCTGGCAGAGAGAAACCCTGCCACTTTTCACAGCTGGATGTTATCTGGGTTCTTTTTGGGCTTTGGTGCTGTAGGCTGGGGAACCCAGATTGTGGTTTAGATCCCACACTTCTCTGGGGGACTCCCTGGCCACTGAAATATTCCTCTGGAACTTCAGCTGCCCCCTATATGAGTGCAGCCAAACCTCTCATGTCTTCTCTGTACTCCATACCAGTTACTTTGTGGTGAAGTTGTTACTTCTGTCTATCCGTGGTTATAAGGCTTCTCTCTTGCTATTGTTCAGTTGTTTATTATGCATGATTTCTCTGAATTTCATTGTAATTCCACATTGGTCCTGGAAGAAGGTTAGTATAACTTCTACTTACTCTACTTCCGTCTTGGATCCTCAACATGATAATTCTAACACTCTTTCTAGTAGTAATATCTAGTATTTATTGAGCACCATGCTGTGTGGTAAAACATGAATTATTACACTCAGTTTTCAAGAGTAAACTGATAGCAGATTGAAAAATGTAAACAATCACCTAAAAACAGATTTGAAGTTAACTTCAACATGAGTATTAGCTATTACTCAAGGTTTTGTTATCTTCCATGTATATGGCTCACAGATACAGGAAAAGACAGATCTTTAAGCATTTGTTCATCTTTAAGAATATTAGACAGGCTAATTATTCCTTTAAATTCTTCTAACATACTCTTTAGAGACAATTGGTATCTATTTCTAGATATCATCTACTGTATTACTTTGCTCAAGAAATAAATACCACTCCAGCCATTTGGTGTAGGGACAGGTTCAAACATGAAGTATTGCAGAACCACTGGAAAGTGACAAGAGTGAATGTCAGGAATATTTTCTCAGGAAATTCACAAAAGAGGAGGTTGAGACCTGAGGACACCTTCTACCAATGGTCTCAGCTGCTTTAAGCCAAAGGAGAGACTCAGGATGATTCAGGAAAGCCTCACACCCAAATCCGATGGTACCTGCAAGCCATCCTACATTGAAAGGGACAATGATGGCTTCCAAACATGAGCCTGAGCCTCTGATCACAGAATCTAGCAGGCACTCACTGGCAGCAGGAAGAGTCATTTCTAGGCTTTGTCCTGTTCTAGTACAAGCAGAGTTTACAATATCAGGAATGTAATCAAGTGTTCAGTCAATACTACCCTTTGGATATTCCATGTATATTCAGGCTTTAGCCCATTCTTGACCTTACAAACTATGACAATATCAAAGGCACACCTCCAACTAATGTAAATACAACTCTCTATTATACTAACAAAGACACATTCAATCTTCCCCCCAAAAAGACACAAAATCCAAAAAATTATTCTATCAATGCCTGGATAATGATGTTCATTTATTTTACAGGTCAGGGACAATCCTTCTTTGAGAGATGTCTTGTAATGTAAGCAATGAATAATAATGTTAACCACAACCAATACATACTATATAAAAAGGTAGAGAATGAGAAGAGAGAAAAACAGTTACTATGTTTGTTTCTACATAATAAATTAAAAAACATATGCACAGTTACCATTGCCCTTGGCTTTGCAACAAGTGATGATATACTTCCTTCTGCCATGGTACATTCTGCCTTTGCTCTTGTCTACACCTAAAATGGACACTGATGGGCAATGGTCAGGCTCACTGCCCATTACAAATAACTGGGTTTTCCAACCACTCTCAGTTGGTTGAGAGTCACCTCACATACCAGAAGGTCTCCCATGCACACTCCTGGATTGCACATTCAGTCCCCAGGCAGAGTGCATAAAAGAGGCAGCCAATTGATATTTCTCTCTCACATCAATATTTCCCGCCTTCTCTTTCTCCCTTCCTTCCCTTCTGTTTAAAATAAAAAATAAAAAAACAAATGTGGTAAGGCTCCGCCCGCAGAGCCCCATCTGTCCACTACGGATGAAAATAAAACTACCAAGACATGATCTGCTTGGAGAGGAGAGGTGGCCAATCTCTCAAAGGAGAAGAACCAAGAGCCCCTTCCTCAATGGTATTTATTAGGTTCGTAACACAGAGGAATACAGGTAAAGCTCATCAGTCGATGTCAGGTGGCAAGGATCAAACAATAGATAACATTTCAAAGAATTCTGAGGGTATAATTGAGTCAGGGTCTGTCAGCTAAAGGATTGCAAAACTTTGGGAGACAATCTCATTTCCTCCTCAGACCCTTATCATTTAAATGAGAGCACTCTTAGCAAAGCAGGTTTCACAGGACTTTACGAATTCTTTCTTATACCCAATTACCTGCGGAGCCGTTCTAGCCAGCATAGGGTTGCACCGCCCTCCATCATAGTTTCAGGCTTAAGTGTATTAGGACCAGGATGCCAAGAGATAAGGAAAACTTCTCCCAGATGGATTGGGGACTCAGGCTATGTCAGGATAGCCGGGGGTGAGGGTTCATCACCCCCTCTTTGCTGCAACCCCCGAGTCCTCCCTTGAGGGCCTTCCAAGTGGTTGTGCCTGGCTTAGGCGACCATTCCCTTGGGGGAATCTTACCTGTCATTGGCTAACCAACCAAGCATTGGAGGCCAGTTATGGATGAGGCAGAAGCAGCGCTCCTGCCAGGGAGATATGCTTTGTCTCCTTAGTGGCTTACAGTCTGAAGTTTGCTCACTCAGCCTTAGCCATGGGGTGCAGTTACAGCTCTTGAAACCAGGCAGAACAGTTCCCAACAAACAAAGGACCAGGGTTTCTTAAGCTCTGAGTGCCTCTCCTATGATGCCACTCATTTAGGTTCACTCAGCACCTGGTCATCCTGCCTCACTATGTGGGAACTGGTCCAGAAATGCTGACACACCTCTGTTAATTCTGGTAAATAATAAAGTCCTTTGTACCTGACCATGAGTCTCATGTCTCCTGCCAACATCCATGAGACCACAACAGGCTAACTTGTTATATGCAGTGAAGTCTCAGGTCTGCATAACTCTTGGCATTTGTGACTCTACACCTGGTGATCCAAATTTATATTCTTGAAGGACCTAAGGTATAAGTGCTCCTATTTTGGGGGATTGCTGTAGTTAGTCTTCCATTAACCCTTCTCACTGGATGTGGAAGAATTAAGAGCCATCCAGTAAAGTGGAGTTCCCACCTAACTCCTCCCTATTCTCACAGGAAGCAGTATACCAGGTCTCTTTAGTAAACAAGATCAATCACACTAACCTCTTCTTTAATCCATTTATTGTTTTTCTTGGTCCAGTGACAGCTGGAGTCCAAAGTGACCAAGTGATAGTGTCCAATTCAATTCAATGGACTTGCTTTTAAGTCCCCTGGTAGCTGAAGTATTTCCTTTGACTTTGGGAACAAATCAGACCTGAAAGCCATACTGGTCACTCAGTACATTCCAATGTTCCAGACATGGTATGTGCTGACCAAGAATCCAAAGTTTCTGTCCCAACTCAAATTGAAATGTGAGGCTTGACTCTGTAGCCTGTCTTTATTCTGCTCTGTCCACAACCCTCACACACACCAAAGCTGTCCAGATCCAGGTGGAAAAGCTGACCCACCTCCACTGACAGCACCAAACTAGCTATAATGCTCAAGCTGTGGTCTCCTGAGAAGTCCCAGAATACTGATAGAGTTTTAAGCAGAATATACATGGAACAAAATGGTGCATTTTATTACCTGTTTCTCTCTTTGGGTCACTTTAACATAATATGAAATTGTATTGAAGTATCTAAAACTGAAACAGTTCTTTTCTGCTCTTAAATTAGAAATGACAATAGAAGCCTTAATGCAGAAACCATTCTGAGATCATCATGTATTGATTATAAGCATTTAGGTTTTCATATGTACATAGGACTTTCAGAGATCCCAGTGAATGCTTTGATGTTGTCCTGAATCTGACAGGGTTCTAGGATAACTGGTTCCACGTGGCAGCACCAATGATACAATTAAGTGAAAAACTTCATGGCATTGGCCCTTCTATCCACTGTGAACAGTCATTGGGATTCTGCCAGGTAATATCCTTATGTTAGAAATTGGAATTAATTTAGACTTCTGGGCAAGATGGAGGCATAGGCGGACACACTGTGCCTCCTCTCACAGCCAAAATTAAAGACAACAAATATTTAGAAACAAGAAAACAACCAGAACTTATAGAAAATTGAACTGTAAGGAAGTCCAACAACCATTCATCCAGACCGGTAAGAGGGGTGGAGTCTCGGCAGGAGAAAGTGGAGGTGGACCCGGGAATGCAAACAGCAGCGGCTGGCAGTTCCCAGGTGCACAGGTGGTGGCTGGCGGTCCCCGGGCACAGGGGGGCAACTGTGCAGACCCAGTGAGGCCGCACAAGGTGGCTGGCTGACCAAGTGGTCCCACATTCGCGTGCACAGTCGGTCCAGGCAGAGGGGAAGTGGCGGAAGGGACTGAATCCAGGAGAGAGTGGAGCAGGCACCATTGTTACCTCTCAGACCCTGCTCCCACATACAGCATCACAACCCAGCAACTGGGCTGCCCTGAATTGGGGAGCGCCAGAGGCTCCACTACGTAACAGCACGAGCGCGTGCGCAGATAATCCATGTGAAGGGGAAGCTGCGGAAAGGACCGGAGTCCAGAAGAGAGCAGAACAGGCACCACTGTTCCCTCTCGGACTCCGCCCCCACCTATAGCGTCACAACCCAGTGACTGGGCTGCCCCACCCTGAGGAACACCTAAGGCTCCACCCCTCACTATGTAATAGCCGTGACCAGACTAAAACCAAAACAAAACAAAACAAAAAAAAAACCCACCAAAAATGGCTCAAACTGGAGACCAAATGAAAGCCCCAGAGCCAATTCCTCTAAGCGATGAAGAGATAGCCAACCTATCAGATGCGCAGTTCAAAGCACTGGTCATCAAAATGCTCACAGAATTGGTTGATTTTGCTCACAAATTAGATGAAAAAATGCAGGCTACAATACGTAAAATGAAGGAAGATACATGGGGAACTGATAGATGGAAGGAAAACTGGGACTCAAATCAATGGAGTGGACCAGAAGGAAGAAACTAACAACCAAACTGAAAATGAGGAAGAAACAAGAATTCAAAAAAATGAGGAGAGGCTTAGGAACCTCCGGGACATTGTTAAACGTCCCAACATCCGAATTATAGGGGTCCCAGAAGGGGAAGAAGAAGAGCAACAAGTGGAAAACTTATTGGAACAAATAATAAAGGAGAACCTCCCCAATCTGGCAAAGGAAATAGACTACCAGGACGTCCAGGAAGCTCAGAGAGTCCCAAAGAAGTCGGATCCAAGGAGGAACACACCAAGGCACATCGTAATTACATTAGCCAAGATTAAAATGAAGCAGAGAATTCTAGAAGCAGCAAGGGATAAGGGGACAGTCACCTACAAAGGAGTTCCCATCAGACTGTCAGCTGATTTCCTCAAAAGAGACCTTCCAGGCAAGAAGGGGCTGGAAAGAAATATTTGAAATCTCGAAAAGCAGGGACCTACATCCAAAATTGCTCTTTCCAGCAAAGCTGTCATTTAGAATGGAAGGACAGATAAAGCGCTTCTCAGATAAGGTCAAGTTCAAGGAGTTCACCATCACCAAGCCCTTATTCTATGAAATGTTAAAGAGATTTATCTAAGAAAAAGAAGATCAAAAATATGACTGAAAAGACAGCAAACTCACAGCTATTAAGAACCACACCTAAAACTAAAGCAAACTAAGCAAACAGATAGAACAGGAACAGAAATGGAGATCATATGGAGGGTTAGCAACAGGGGCGTGGGAGGAGGAGAGAGGGGGAAAAGGTACAGAGAATGAGTAGCATAGATAGTGGGTAGAAAATAGACAGGGGGAGGGCAAGAATAGTGTGGGAAATGTAGAAGCTAAAGAACTTATGACACATGGACATGAACTAAAGGGGGGAATGTGGGTGGGAGAGGGTGTGTAGGGTGGAGGGGAATGATGGGGGGGAAATGGGACAACTGTGATAGCATAATCAATAAAATATATTAAAAATTAAAAAAAAGAAATTGGAATTAATTTCTTTCCTCAATAAAGTGGAAGAGGTTAGTGCTCCACGGTCTTAGGCTGTGAAATGAATCACTGAGTCCATTCTTTAGCATTTGCTTTAAACTCAAAAAACAAAACTGGCCATTTTTACTAGGCAAAATCTCCAAAAACAAATCATCGTAATGTCTGAGCAATTATCAAAAAAAAAGTCAACAATCAAAAGCAGCTTTCTGACAAGTGACACTGAAATATTATGTCTTCTTTTGCATGTCATGGAACAGAGGTCTTTTTTTTTTCCCAGGATAACTGCAGGTAGTGGTTGCCTTCATCCCAAACCATTACCTACTAATTGCAGAGTAATGAATACTAATCAGGTTAGGAAGCAGAGAACAAATTTCCCAGATTAAATCACTCTGACTAAACTGAATCATATTTTGGATGAGATAGCATTCACAATTTGACCTTCTCCAACAGTGGTGTTTATAGCCACCTTTTGAATAACCATATAAAATAATTCATTCTTAAATTATCTCACAACAATGAAGGATGAGCAATGTGTTTCTGTAGAGAGGGTAAATTTTTAAAGAATTCATGATGGCATTTACCAAAAATAAATGATGGTGTCCAGGGCAGGGAGAGGAGGGGAGAATTAATGATGAATTATTGAGGTATAGTATCTGTCTTTACAAATGAAAAAGATAAATCACAAATGGCTTGGTCATGAAGATAAATGCTGTAATCATTCATTTCATGGAGATTATTAAACCTAATATTCTATAGCATTCTTCATTCTTTAAGATTAACTTCCACTGAAAAATTTCCTCTTTAGGCACTAAAATATGAAAACAAACAGCAAGCACTACACATCAGAAGGAAGTCTGCACAATTGTACTTGAACAATAAAATTTGGGGGAAAAAAAAGAAAGAAGCCTGCAAATAAAGTAAATCTCAAGTGGGAAGAAAGGCAGCGCAGTTCATGCTCCACATTCCTGTCATGATACTTTCTTGACTTACAAAGAGCTCATGCTCCTGCCCCCTGCAAAATTTAAGGTAATAAAAGTATATTTTTAAAAGCCTATTTTGCTCATGGATTTCCACGAATTTGCTTTAAGTAGATTGTATTCTAAAACATAAATCTTCTTTTTCAGCAACTGTAGGAAGAAAATCCATAGTAGCTTCCTCCAGCAACATTGTGTAACATAAGATTTTGAACTCAGAATTATTTGCAATGTGTTTTAAAATAGTTACTACTAAGTAAACATGAAAGATGTAGTTTCCCAAATAGTGCACTCAGTTTACATTTCAGTAAGGGTCTTTATTCATCATTACCCATGTTTTTGTGGGAACCCAGTGTCTAAGAGAGAAAGTCTTCCTCATTTTTAATGTCTAAGTTTTTAAAAAGAGACCAGTATCTCAGAACAACATCCAAGACTGCATTCAATTACAGATGACATGAAACCTCCACCTGTCAGCACAAGGCCCAATAGCCCAAAGAGCATTTAGTACCTCAGACTTCTGGGAGAGTACCTGAGACAGAGCTCCCTGACACTGAAACATCCTCCATTCTAGAAAACACATTATACTAGCAAGGCTCCAGTGTGATGGAAACTGAAACCTCCAAATTGATGTCTCATTACAAAGCATGTTAAGGCAGGAAGCCAATTTAAACCTTACCCAAATGTACAGCAAGTGAGATGTGCTCCCAAAATGCCCACTCTCAAACACAAGAAACAGTCAAACTTGGTTGAATAGAAAGATTCCTACTTATGAAATAAATTGTTCAACTTTTAATTTTTAAATGCTTTTAAAATCTTTCAAAAATGTACTGGTAAACAACTTTCCTATCTCAGTAATTTCATTTTTATAACATAATGGATAATTAAGGTCCCTATAACCTCTAAAAAGTATAATTACACACATCAGTACTTGCTGAAAAAAAATGTATATGCAGATATAGACAGAGATAAAGACTGAATCAAATTTATACTGCACAATCACTGAGTGTAAACTTTTAAAAATAATTTCACTGATTTGAACTTATTTTTTGTTCCACTGGTCATTCTAGCAACAGTAAAATAGTTCTGTCTAAAAACAAAATGTGTTGGATTGAGAAGTTGGTAAAGCCTCCTGATTCTGATCAAACAATGCCTCTATGAGGCTCCAGAACCTAGAGTCCAATTTGGGACTGACCCAAACTGGAGCTTAAACTTCTTAGCTTTTCAAGAATGCTGGGGGACAGGGACCACCATGCCAGCTCTCCAACTATGGATAAGGAGGCTCTGGACATTTAGTTAACTTGCCTAATCCATAGCCAATAAACAAAAGAAGTAGTTCTCTCTTTAAAATATATTTTCAGTACATCATGTTAATTCACAATCTAGTAAACTGATCCTAGTTACTGGAAGGTTCTCAGCATTATGGAAAATATTATTTGCAATTGACCTTTGCAGGTTATTTGAGTGATTTTATTCATCTCTTAACATTTGCTGAGTGTCTTGTACCAACTCCGAGAACAGACTAGATTCAGTAAATAGTGGGCAAGACAGTCTCTAATCTCATGACACTTGTCATTTAAATAGACAGGAAAAAGAAAAGAGCATGATCATAAATTGTAATAACTGCCAGGAAGCAGACAAATAGAAATATAAAACAGAGACCTACATTGTTTTGGGGGGAGGGTTAGGAACTTGCAGGGAGTCAGGGTTTCAACAACCAGGGGACATCAGGATACAGGCTAATCGGAAAACAAGGGACAGAGCTGAGACATAAGGCAGAAAGCAGATAAGCAACCCCTTGAGAGCCAAGCCAGTAAGAAGGGAAATGTGGGTGGATCTTAATACACGGAATCAGAAAAATCCAGAAAAACTGTCTGAAGGGATACTGAAAGGAATTGAGATCTGAAACCTTAAGAAGAGTAACAATGAAAACTAAGCAGAACATAGACATGGCTGTGGTCAAGACAAACTTCAGTCCTGAAGAGAAACTGAGTGAGGCCACCATGCAGAAACTGTAGAGGTTGGAGCTATAATAGGATAATAAATAAGCTAAATATGCTTTTTAACTCACTATCAGCAATCTTTCATTCTTTAATTATCTTGTCATTTTGTAGAAATTAATAGTTAACATATAGTTAAACCTGTAATTTATTCTACCTCAGCAATTTTTATGCGGCCTAAATCAACAGATAAACCTCTAATGTGTATGATGTATGTCAAAGTGTCCTGTCTGAAATTTGGCACAAAAACTTTAAGTTCATCAGCCCTGGCTGGTGTAGCTCAGTGGATTGAGCACGGGCCTGCGAACCAGAGGATCGCGGTTCGATTCCCAGTCAGGGACATGCCTGGGTTGCAGGCCAGTTCCCGGCAGGGGACTCATGAGAGGCAACCATACATTGATGTTTCTCTCCCTCTCCCTCTCTCCTACCCTTCCCCTCTAAAGATAAATAAATGAATTCTTTAAAAATAAAAAAAATAAAAACTATAAGTTCATCAAGGGTACAATGTAGTTAAAAAGTTGTAATCATAGACCTGCAAAGTTTCTATCTCATAAGGCAAAATACTTGTTTTCCTTCAAGGAAGACTTCCATCATCCAAAGAAAACCTCTGAATAGACTCCTAAATTATTCAAAGCAGAAAGTATCTGCCCAATTTTCCTGGGGAAAAATTAAAACAACCAATAACCTGAAAGCAGTTGTTTCACATAAGAAAGCTAAGTGCTCTGTTTGGTTATATAAATTGTATTGAGTGGACATTTTAGGCCTTGATTATGCAGCTTTCCTTGCTCCCAGTGGGTAAAGTGGGAATGTTTCTGTATGGATTCCATTGAAGAAAATAAATTCCTTTCTCTTTGGAACTTGGGAAGGTAGCATATTCTGAGGTGGGAGAAGGAAGTGGAGGTGGAAAGTGAGGGTGGGGTGCAGGGGAATCAGTGTTGCTTATGTTGGAGGAGAGTGCCAGCTAGGAATTCTTTTAAAAAATGCCTGACCTTGTAAGTGAACCTAAGCCTATCAGAAAAGCTTCAAAGAGAGCTGAACATTACAGCTTCCTATGTTGAAAGAACACAGGTGCAGAGGAAGGTAGAGAATAAGCTGGAATACATGCCAATGTGATGAGCAGAGTGGCTTAAAGAAGAAGCCAGGTAGGGCATGAGCATCTGTCTTTTTGCACATGGCACACATAATATGGGGAACCTCCCGGAAATAATGAGGAGAGCCAGGGCTCTGGGATTCCACACTGAGGTAGAGGCAGGTCATCTTCATGAGTAACAAGCTCCTGGACTATTCCAACACAGTCAGCACTGAAGCCCATTTACCTGGAGGTCAAAAAGCAGTGTTTCCAGCTTCAGAGCTTCTGACTTTTTCAAGTTCCTGCTAAAAGGCAAGACCCAGGCTCTGGTCCAGAGCCTGAGTGATGTCTCCCTTCTAATGCACTCTAGATAATGGTGATGCAGGCAGTCCAAAACAACTTTTCAAAAAAAATTTCCTAAAAATTAAAGTGCTTTTATTGGGTATTACTATGAGACCTGTACGAAAAAAATCAAGTCATTTGTTACATAAAATTGGACAATACGATTTAGTGCTTTGACCTATATCTTTAGCTAAGGAGCTATTAGAACCATGAGAGCCTAGAGCCTCACTTTCAAAATATTATCTTCTATGTGGCACTGGAAACAATTATCTTAACAAATTCTTCTTAAATATCAATAAAATAAGTTGAGGTTTTATACTTTTAAAACCAACATTTTATATTATTCATCAAAAACTGTGTGTTGAATGCCTACTATGCATGAGAAATAAAGCATTACACAGAACGTGAAGTGAATTCACACAAATGAACTTGTTTCGGGTACTTTTGATTCAATGGGAGTTTAGATTCAGTGAACTAAACATATCTACTAAATGTTCTTATACACGAAATTTGTTGGATTCTATGACATTCAGAAATAATTTTTTTAAATATAGACCTTTATTTTCATTTTTAAGACATTAATTAGCTTACTGACTTTTATAGAAATATGCATGGCAAAGTGAGCAGCATTTTTCAGGGAAAACAAAGGATTTGAATGAAACATTCTTGAGCCATGACTAACTAAAAATATAAAATCAAATAAATTTTAAAATGTGAATCTGAATAGTAAAAAAGATTGTAGTTAAGGGATCAAGGTTAGGAAGTGAGGATGGCTGGGGTGGAGGGGGTAAAATGGAGACAACTATACTTGAAAATATAATAAAAAATAAACTTAATGGGAAAAAATAAAGGGCTTATACCACCTAAAACTGATTAACCTGGTATCTAACAAATAGAATCTTCGGCTGTATAATCTTAGTAGCAAGGTTAAATACTACAACATATCACAAGGATTAGTCTTCTAATCTATTTTTGCTTCCTAAAGTTTATTTTTTAAAATTTCCTTATTGTTGTTCAAGTACAATTGTCTCCACTTTCCCCCCACCATGCCTCCACATGCCAGACATCCCTCTTCCCACCTAAAATCCTAACCCACTTTGGTTTTGTCCATGTATCCTTTATAACTGTTCCTGAAGACCCCTCCCACTTTTACCCCATTTATCCTCTCCAACTTCCCCTCTGTGTACTGTCAGATAGTTCTTAATTTCACTGTCACTGGTCATCTTTTGCTTGCTTGTTTGTTTTGTTGATTAGATTCCACTTAAAGATGAGATCATGTGATATTTGTCTTTCACAGCCTGGCTTATTTCCCTTAGCATAATGCTCTCCAGATCCATCCACGCTGTCACAAAGGGTAGGCTCCTTCTTTCTTCCTGCTGCGTAGTGTTCCATTGTGTAAATGTACCATAGTTTTTTTTTGTTTTTGTTTTTTTTAAATATATTTTATTGATTATGCTATTACAGTTGTCCCATTTCTCCCCCATCATTCCCCTCCACCCTACCCACCCTCTCCCACCCACATTCCCCCCTTTAGTTCATGTCCATGGGTCATAAGTTTTCTAGCTTCTACATTTCCCATACTATTCTTGCCCTCCCCCTGTCTATTTTTTTCCCATTATCTATGCTACTCATTCTCTGTACCTTTTCCCCCTCTCTCCTCCTCCCACGCCCCTGTTGCTAACCCTCCATATGATCTCCATTTCTGTGGTTCTGTTCCTGTTCTAGCTGTTTGCTTAGTTTGCTTTTGTTTTAGGTGTGGTTCTTGATAGCTATGAGTTTGTCTTTTCACTGTCATAGTTTTATCTTCTTTTTCTTAGATAAGTCCCTTTAACATTTCATATAATAAGGGCTTGGTGATGATGAACTCCTTGAACTTGACCTTATCTGAGAAGCACTTTATCTTCCCTTCCATTCTAAATGACAGCTTTGCTGGAAAGAGCAATTTTGGATGTAGGTCCCTGCTTTTCGAGATTTCAAATATTTCTTTCCAGCCCCTTCTTGCCTGGAAGGTCTCTTTTGAGAAATCAGCAGACAGTCTGATGGGAACTCCCTTGTAGGTGACTGTCCCCTTTTCCCTTGCTGCTTCTAGAATTCTCTGCTTCATTTGAATCTTGGCTAATGTAATTACAATGTGCCTTGGTGTGTTCCTCCTTGGGTCCAACTTCTTTGGGACTCTCTGAGCTTCCTGGACGTCCTGGTAGTCTATTTCCTTTGCCAGATTGGGGAAGTTCTCCTTTATTATTTGTTCAAATAAGTTTTCCACTCGTTGCTGTTCTTCTTCCCCTTCTGGGACCCCTATAATTCGGATGTTGGGACGTTTAAAGATGTCCCAGAGGTTCCTAAGCCTCTCCTCATTTTTTTGAATTCTTGTTTCTTCCTCATCTTCTGTTTGGTTGTTAGTTTCTTCCTTCTGGTCCACTCCATTGATTTGAGTCCCAGTTTTCCTTCCATCTCTATCAGTTCCCCATGCGTCTTCCTTCATTTCACGGATTGTAGCCTGCATTTTTTCATCTAGTTTGTGAGCAAAATCAACCAATTCTGTGAGCATTTTGATGACCAGTGCTTTGAACTGTGCATCTGACAGGTTGGCTATCTCTTCACTGCTTAGAGGAATTGGCTCTGGGGCTTTTATTTGTTTTCCGGTTTGAGCCATTTTTGGTGGGGTTTTTTTGTTGTTGTTGTTTTGGTTTTAGTCTGGTCTCGGCTATTACGTAGTGAGAGGGTGGAGCCTTAGGTGTTCCTCGGGGCGGGTCAGCCCGGTCGCTAGGTTGTGACGCTATAGGTGGGGGCGGGGTCTGAGAAGCAGCAATGGCGCCTGCTCCGCTCTCTCCTGGACTCCGGCCCTTTCCGCTGCTTCCCCTTCACCTGGATTATCTGTGCATGCGGGCGTGCTGTTACGTAGTGAGGGGTGGAGCCTCAGGCGCTCCCCAGTGCGGGGCAGCCCAGTCGCTGGGTTGTGACGCTGTATGTGGGGGTGGGGCCTGAGAGGGAGCAATGGCGCCTGCTCCGCTCTCTCCTGGATTCAGTCCCCTCCGCCACTTCCCCTCTGCCTGGACCGTCTGTGCGCTCGAATGTGAGACCACCTGGTCAGTCAGCCAGCCGCCTTGTGCGGCCTCACTGGGTCTGCACAGTTGCCCCCCTGTGCCCGGGGTCCGCCAGCTGCTGCCTGTGGGCCCGGGGACCGCCAGCCGCCGCCCGTGCACCTGGGAACTGCCAGCCGCTGCTGCTTGCGTTCCTGGGTCCGCACCTCCACTTTCTCCCGCCGAGACTCTGCCCCTCTTACCGGTCTGGATGAATGGTTGCTGGACTTCCGTACAGTTCAGTTTTCTATTAGTTCTGGTTGTTTTCTTGTTTCTAAATATTTGTTGTCCTTAATTTTGGTTGTGAGAGGAGGCACAGTGTGTCCGCCTACGCCTCCATCTTGGCCGGAAGTTGTACCATAGTTTTTTGATCCATTCATTTACTGATGGGCAGTTAGGTTGCTTCTAGCACTTGGCTATTGTAAATTGTGCTGCTACAAACATTGGGGTGCATAAGTTCTTTTGGATTCGTGTTTCAGGATTCTTAGGGTATAATTCAAGCAGTTGAATTGCTGGATCAAAAGGCAGTTCCATTTTTAGTTTTCTGAGGAAATTCCATATTGTTTTCTACAGTGGCTGCACCAGTCTGCATTCTGATCAACAGTGCACTAGACCTCCCTTTCATCCACATCCTCTCCAACACATTGTTGCTTTGTTTATGATGGCCATTGTGACTGGTGTGAAGTGGTATCTCATTGTGGTTTTAACTTGCATCTATCTGATAGCTGGAGATGCTAAGCATCTTTTCAGATGTCTCTGGTCTCACTGTATGTCCTCCTTGGAGAAGTGTCTGTTCAAGTTTTTTGCCCATTTTTAATTTTTTTTGTCTTCCTGGAGTGGAGCTGTGTAATTTCTTTATATATTTTGGAGATTACACCCTTGCCCGAGGTATCATTTGCAAATATCTTTTCCATATAGTTGGTTCCATATAGTTGGTTCCCTTTTCATTTTAATGCTGTTTTCTTTAGCCAGGCAGATTTTTAATTTTATAAGGTTCCATTTGTTAATCTTTCCTATATATCCCTTCCTTTAGGGGACATAACAGTGAAGATATTCCTACTGGAATGTCTGAGATTTTCCTCCCAATGTCTTCCTCTAGGAATTTTATGGTGTCATAACTTATATTTAAGTCTTTTATCCACCTCAAATTTATTTTTGTGTATGATGTAAGTTGATGATCGAGTTTATTTTTTTCGCATGTAGCTGTCCAGATCTCCCAACACTGTTTGTTGAGGAGGCCATTTTTACTCCATTTTATGGTTCTTCGTCCTTTGTCAAATAATAATTGACCCTAGGAACTTGGGTTTATTTCTGGCTCTCTGTTCTGTTCCATTGGTCTATGTATCTGTTCTTATGCCAGTGCCAGGCTGTTTTCATTACAGTAGCTTCAGAATACAGTTTGATATCAGGTGTTGTGATCCCTCCTGCTTTGTTCTTCTTTCTCAAAATTGCTGCAGCTCTTTGGGATCATTTATGGTCCCATATAAATTTCTGAAATGTTTGTTCTATGTCTGTGAAATATTTCATTGGTACTTTAATAGGGGTTCCATTGAACCTATAAATTGCTTAGGGTAGCATGGCCATTTTGATTATGTTAATTTCTCCAATCCATGAGCATGGTACATGCTTCCATTTGTGTGTCTCCCTTAATTTCTTTCTTCAGTGTTATGTAGTTTTCTGAGTACAGGTCTTTTACATCCTTAGGTTTATGACTAGGTACTTTGTTTTTCTTGTTACTATAGCAAATGGGATTTTTGCTTCTGATATTTCATTGTTGGTGTACAAAAATGCCTTGGATTTCTGAATATTGACTTTGTATAATGTTGTTTCGGCAAATTAACTTATTAGGTCAAGTAGTTTTTCAGTGGAGTCTGTAGGATTTTCTATGTACACTATCATGTCATCTGCAAACAATGACAATTTTACTTCCTCCTTTCCAATTTGGATACCTTTTATTTCCTTTTCTTGTCTGATTACTGTAGCTAGGACTTCCAATTGAAGTCCTTTGAATAGGATTGGAGAGAGAAGGCATCCTTGTCTTGTTCCTCATGTTACTGGGAAAGTTCTAATTTTTTCCCATTGAGTACGATGTTGTCTATAGGTCTCTCATATATGGCCTTTATTATGTAGAGGAATCCTCCCTCTATTTCCACTTTGCAGAGTGTTTTATCATAAATGGGTGCTGTCCCTTATGAAATGCTTTTTGCGCATCTATTGATATGATGATGTGATTATCTTTGCTTTTGTTTATGTGATTATTATGCTTATTGATTTGCAAATATCATACAATCCTTGCATCCCTGGGATGAATTTCACTTCATCATGGTGTATGATCTTTTTAGTATATTGCTGAATGTGTTTTGCCAATATTTTGTTAAAGATTTTAGCGTCTATGTTCATTTGCTATATTGGCCTGAAGTTTTCTTTCTTTATTGTGTCTTTATCTGGTTTTTGGATGAGGATGATGCTGGCTTCATAAAAAGAGCTTGGGAGTCCTCTGTTTTCTTGGATTTTTTGTAATAGTCTATGAAGGACAGGTGTTAGCTCTTCCTTAAATGCTTTATAGAATTCTCCTGTGAAACCGTCTGGTCCAGGGCTTTTGAGTGCCAGAAGCTTTTTGATTACTGCTTCAATTTTATGTGCTGTCATTGGTCTGTTCAGACTTTCTGCTACTTCTTCATTCAGTTTTGGGAGATAATATTTTTCTGTAATTTTGTCCATTTCCCCCAAGTTTTCACATTTCTTGACATATAACTGTTTGTGGAATTTCTTACAATCCTTTGTATTTCCATGGTATTAGTTGTAATCTCTCCTCTTTCATTTCTAATTGTGTTTATTTGGGCCTTCTCTCTTTTCTCTTGATGAGTCTGCTTCAAGGCTTGCCAATTTGCTTTATTTTTTCAAAGAAACAGCTCCTGTATTATTTGATCCTTAGAATTGTGCTTTTAGTCTCTATGTCATTTAATTCTACTCTGATCTTGGTTACATCCTTCCTTGTACATGCTCTGGGCTGTATTTGTTGTTGTTCTTCAAGTTCTTATAGATGTAGGGTTAGGTTGCTTATTTAAAATGTTTCTATCTTTTTAGGTAGGCCTGGTTCACTAAGAACTTCCCTCTCAGGACTGCCTTCAATGTGTCCCATATGTTTTGGGTTGCTGTGAGTTCATTTTCATTTGCTTCAAGAAACTCTTTGATTTCTTCCTTAATCTCATTTCTGACCCAGTCATTGTTTAGTAGTATGCTGTTCAATCTTCATGAGTTTGAGCATTATGGGTTTTTTCCCTTGAGGTTGGTTTGTAGTTTCAGTTACTTATGGTTGGAGAAAATGCTTGATACGATTTCAATTTTCTGGAATTAGTTGAGGCTTATTATGTGTCCTATTATGTAGTCAATCTTTGAAAATGTTCCATGTGCATTTGAAAAAAATATGTATTTTGCTTCTTTGGGATAAAGGCTCTATTATATCAGTGAAACCCATTTGATCTAAGGCATCATTGAATGCCGCAACCTCTTCTTTGATATTTTATTTGGAAGATCCATTCATTTTTGACCCTGAGGTGTTAAACTACCCTACTATAATTGTGTTCCTTCCAATATCCTTCTTGAAGTCCTCCAAGATTTTCTTTACATATTTGGTGCTCCTATGTTGGCTGCATATATTTACAATGTTTTTGTCTTTTTGATGGATTCTTCCCTTCAGTATTATAAAGTGACCCTCTGGGTTTCTTTTTATGGCCCTTGTTTTGAAGTCTATTTTGTCCGATATGACTATTGCTACCCCAGCTTTTTTTTTTCCTGTCCATTTTCTTGGAAATTTTGTTTCCAACCCTTCACTTTCAATCTGTGTAGGTCTTTGGTCCTGAGGTGGGTCTCTTGTAGGCAACATATGTGTGGGTCATGTCATGCTTTCTTATCCATTCAGCCAATCTATGTCTGTTGATTGGAGCATTTGAGCCATTTACATTTAAGGTTATGATTGGTAGGTACTTATTCATTGCCATTTTTTTGTACCTGTGTTACTCTCTCTTTTACTCTTTTTCTTACTGTTCTTAAAGCAGACACTTTAGCATTTCTTGCAGAGCTGGTTTGCAGGAGGTATATGCTTTGAGGCTTCTTTTGTCTGGAAAGCTCCTTATTTGGCCTCTATTTTAATTGAGAACCTTGATGGATACAGTAGTGTCAGTTGTAAGCCCTTGGATTTCATTACATGGAATATTTCTTGCAATTCTACTCTGCTTGTAGCATTTTCATTGAGAAGTCAGCTGCTAGTCTTATTGGGGCTCTCTTGTGTGTTATGTCCTCTTTCTCCCTTGCTGCCTTTAAGATTCTGTCTTTGTCTTGGAATTTTTCCATTTTAATTATGATGTGTCTTAAAGTAAACCCTTTGGTCTCCTCTGGATTGGGTGTCTCTGTGTTTCCTGGATTTGTGTGACTTTTTCTCTCACCAGATTAGGAAAGTTTTCCATCATTACTTTTTCAAACAGGCTTTCTATATCTTGCTGTTCTTCTTCTCCTTGAGGAATCCCTATTATACAGATATTATTGCATTTCATGATGTCCTGCATTTCTCTAGTTCCTCTTCATTCTTTCTGAGTCACTTTTTCCTTTTTTTTTTTTTTTTTTGCTTGTTGTGTGTTGTTTTCTACCTTGTCCTCTAGCTCACTGAACCAATCCTCTGCTTCATCTAACCCACTTTTGATTCCTTTTACTGTGTTCTTCAGTTCAGAAATTGTATTCTTCATTTCCTCTTGGCCCTTGTTGATAGTTTCTATTTCCTTTTTCATGTTGATATTGTTTGCAGTGAGTTCACTGTAGTTTTCCTGTAGTTTCTGGTAATACTCTGTGAGCTCATGGAACTTCCTGATAACCATTGCTTGGAACTTAGTATCTGATAGTTGACTTGCCTGTATTTCATTTAGCATTCTTTCTGAGGCTTCCTCCTTTCCTTTCATTTGGGGATTGTTTCTTTGTCTTCCCATTGTTTGTGAGACTCTTCTTGTTAGCCTCATCTTCCTAAATTGATCTTTTCTGAATCCCTGATTGATGGTATGAACACCCATGATAGAACACCTGTGAGATTCAGCAGTGCATTCTCTTTAATCTCCTGAGCTTGCTGGTTGTGGGGTGTCTTTTATGTTGGCTCTCTGTATGTCTTTCGGTTTTGAGTGTTGTTATGCCTTTCTTTGTTGGGTCCTTCCCTCCAGATGGTTAACTGAGAATCACTCCATCCACCACGTCTTGTATTCTGTTGTGCAGGTGTGGACAGGTTGTGTTGAAGCTGGTTCTTTTGTCTGTGCAAGGTTTTGAGTCATCACTCTCACTATTTTTCAGTTGTTTCTCCTGGGTAATTTCTCCACCATTTAGTTGTATTTCCAGATCAATTCAGGATGGAGGTTAGTGTGGCTTCCACTCACTCTCTCATCTTCTTCAGTTATTATCTGTTGATGATTCCTTTGTTGGTGGGTTTCCTCTTCCTGCACATATACTGGTGTTCACAGCTCCCACCTACTCTTTTTTGTTATCAGTTGAAGGGGGAAAGCAAAATGGTTTAAGACAGTGGGAGTATATTTTATGGTATTTAAAGTATCAGCCTGTAGACAACATATAGGAGATCCTCTGGATAAGTGTAGTTTTAACCATGATATTTCACCCAACTAGTCACTTTTTATAAAGGGTGGAAAAAATATGAGTCCTGTTTGGGGGACAAGTATTGTGAGTTGGATCCAGAAAGCAGTGACCTTGTGGGAGGTCAGATTATGAGGTAAAGTGACAGTAAAGGATAGAAAATAGGTGTAGTGTGCAAGAGAATATAGTTAACTACAATGGTAATAAAGTTCCAGAAACAGTGAAATGAGCTAAGACATGAGAGTTTTGCTGTGTAGTATTTTCAATTGTATGGAACAGCAATTATTTACAGTGGTAATGGAGCAACAATCATATGACAGAATCTATGTGTTCTAAATAACAAGAATAGGAAGTACAGGACCTAGAGTAGTGTGCTATTGGATCCCAAGTGAAATGAAAGATGGAAAATTGAAAATACACTACGAAAGAGAGAACAAGGGAAACCAGTCAATCAATGCAATTTAACAAACCAAGTGAAGGAGACTAAACAGAAAGAAGATAAATAAAAGCATATTAATAAATAAAAGATGTAAAAATAATGAAAAAATAATAATACAAATATACAATAACTTGCAAGTTTTCTGGAGTAACAAAGTGAAATTTGTCTCACTGTCTCAGTTGTTGGGATGACGGCTCTTTGGGTCTAACTCTGGTCCATTCACAGCTCCAGGTTTTATTGTCTCACTTGAGGGAATAAAAAAATAGAAGAAAGAAGTTTTAAAAAAGAAGTGAAGAAAGGAAGAAGAATAGATTAAGGGCCAGGATGGAAGCATAGGTGGACACACCATGCCTCCTCACACAACCAAAATTAAGGACAACAAAGATTTAGAAACAAGAAAACAACCAGAACTGACAGAAAATTGAACTGTACAGACGTCCAACAAACATTCATCTAGACCAGGAAGAGAGGCGAACTCGAGGCAGTAAAAAGTGCAAGTTGGCGGACCAGGTGTGCAGGTGGCGGCTAGCAGACCCCAGGCACCGGGTGGCAATGGCAGTCCCGGTGAGGCCGTGCAAGGCATCTGGCTGACCAGGCAGTCCCATATTCGCATGCAGATAATCCAGGTGAAAACAGGGAGCAAGACAGATGGCACAACCCAGGGACCCAGCACCAGGAAATAAAAGCTAAAAACACCAATTGAAAACACTTGTGGGGGTTGAGGTGCCAGGATAGACTCCCAGCCTCACAGGAGAGTTCATTGGAGAGACCCAAAGGGTCCTAGAATGTACACAAGCCCACCCACACAGAAATCAGCACCAGAAGGGCCCAGTTTTCTTCTGGGAAGCAATGGAAGGGACTGAAATCCGAGAGAGGGGAGCAAGCGCCATTGTTCCCTCTCAGACCCTGCCCCTGCATATAGAGTCCCAACCCAGTAACTGGGCTGCCCCGCCCTGTAGAACACCTAAGGCTCCACCCCTCACTATGTAACAAGCAAGACCACACCAAACAAACAAACAAACAAACAAAAAACACCAAAAATGGCTCAATCGGGAGAACAGATCAAAGCCCCACAGCCAATTCATCTAAGCGGCCAAGAGACAGCCAGCCTATCAGATGCACAGTTCAAAGCCCTGGTGATCAGGATGCTCACAGAATTGGTTGATTTTTGCTCACAAATTAGATGAACAAATGAAGGCTACAATACGTGAAATGAAGGAAAACGCACAGGGAACCAATAGAAATGGGAGGGAAACTGGGACTCAAATCAATGGAGTGTACCAGAAGGAAGAAACAAACAACCAAACAGAAAACAAGGAAGAAACAAGAATTCAAAACAATGAGGAGAGGCTTAGGAACCTCCAGGACATCTTTAAACATCCCAACATCCGAATTATGGGGGTACCAGAAGGGAAAGAGGAAGAGCAACAAGTGGAAAACTTATTTGAACAAATAATAAAGGAGAACTTCCCCAATCTGGCAAAGGAAATGACTTCCTGAAAGTCCAGGAAGCTCAGAGAGTCACAAAAAAGTTGGACCCAAGGAGGAACACACCAAGGCACATCATCATTACATTACCCAAGATTAAAATGAAGGAGAGAATTCTAGAAGCAGCAACGGATAAGGGGACAGTCACCTACAAAGGAGTTCCCATCAGACTGTCAGCTGATTTCTCAAAAGAGATCTTACAGGCAAGAAGGGGCTGGAAAGAAGTATTTGAAGTCTTGAAAGGCAGGGACCTACATCCAAAATTGCTCTGTCCAGCAAAGCTGTCATTTAGAATGGCAGAGAAGATAAAGTGCTTCTCAGATAAGGTCAAGTTGAAGGAGTTCATCATCACCAAGCCATTATTATATGAAATGTTAAAGGGATTTATCTAAGAAAAAGAATATAAAAGATATGACAGTAAAAATACAGCAAACTCACAGATATTAACAACTACAACTAAAACAAAAGAAAACTAAGCAAACAATAGAACAGGAGCAGAAACACAGAAATGGAGATCATATGGAGGGTTAGCAACAGGGGAGTGAGAGGAGGAGAGGGGGGAAAATGTACAGAGAATAAGTAGCATAGACTGTGGGTAGAAAATAGACAGGGGGAGGGGAAGAATAGTGTGGGAAATGTAGAAGCTAAAGAACTTATGACACATGGACATGAACTAAAGGGCGTGAATGTGGGTGGGAGGGGGTGTGCAGGGTGGAGGGGAATGATAGGGGAGAAATGGCACAACTGTAATAGTATAATCAATAAAATGTATTTTAAAAAAGGAAGGAAGGAAGAAGAAGAATTTTTTAAAAAGCCTCTTGCTAGCTTTAAATACGCCAAGCCAATTCTGTTGGTCTTCCTGGCTGCAGCAGGCTAAGGGGGGATTGGTTTCACTTTACCCGCTTCCTGGGTTTTGAGGGGATGGGGGCCAGGTCTGAGCCACACTCTTCACAGCTGTCCATCCTCCAGTGCAGTTCCTCAGTCCATTGCCAGGCCCTCAGTACCCTTCTGCACCTGGCCTGTGCCTGCAGCCCACCAGTTGTACTGTTCTTGAAGTGCACCAATTGGGGCGATTCACACTCCACCTTCTTGCTCTTTGCTGTCCTAGATGTTAGGGACTCTCAGAGTCTCTTCAGGGTAGTTCAGTCCCCACTAAGTTAAGTCTTTCTGGGGACTGCTAACTTCCTGAACCCTGCAGCTCCCCTCTGCATGGGTGCCTCTGCCTTTGTCTTAGAGAGCCAATTGGCCCTGCAGGGGGCACCACCATGGCTGCTGCAGCTGATGCTGCACGCACCTCCTCCACAGTTGTGTCTGGGGCAGTGAGGTTGGGTGAGAGGTTCCTCTGGGCAGTAGGTAAGTTATGCGCCATCCCCAGGGATGTGGGCATGAGCGCTCAGCCTCTGCTGCTGCAGTGGGATTGGCAGCTGCTGGGCATGGGTTCAGGTATGTACCATCATCCCTGGGGCTTCAGATGTCAGCATGCAGCCTCTGCTGCTGCTGCTGCTGTTGCAGTAGCTGGGCAGTGGGGTGGTGGGCTGAGGTGCTTTCCACCCCGGGGCTGTGGCATGAGTGCTTGGCCTCCTAGACTGGGAGTGCAGTCACTTCACAGGGCAATGGTGTTGGTGCATACCAGCCTCTGCTGCTGCTGCAGCAGCAGCAGCCACAGCAGGGTGGGGGGCAGCTGGGTCAGTTGCACACCACTGGGGTCGCAGGCATGGCTGGGGCACCTCCGCTGCTGCAGCCAGGGGTAGGGGCTCAGAAGTGGTCCTGGCAGCAGAGGTGGACCCACGCCTGAGGCTGCAGAGGCAGCATACACAAGAGAGGTGGGGGCAGCTGCTGTGGGAGAATTCCCTAAACAGCTGCTGAATGCCTCTTTTTCTTTTTGAAAATTTCCTCCTATTCAATCCTGCTGCTCCAAACAAGCATCTGGCCTCTCACACAGCCCAACTGTCCAAACAGACTGGGGACTATCTGGGTCAGGGTCTGTCATGGCCCACCTTGCGGGGGCCCCTGTCCTGGGCACCAGATGTGGGGGGGGGCTCCACCCGCAGAGCCCCATCCCTCCATCAAAGTAAAAACTTGTGATGAAAGTAAAAACTACCAAGACATCTTCTGCTTGGGGAGGAAAGGGGTCAAACTCTCAGAGGAGAATGACCCAGAGCCCCTTCCTCACGAGGCTTTTATTGGGTTCCAATACACCGGAATACAAGTTTAACATGTCAAAGAAATCTGAGGGCTTAATTGGAGCCAGTGTTTGTCAGGAAGAGGGGTTGCCAAACTTTGGGATACATGCTCATTTCCTCCTGGGACACTTGTCACCTCAGGAAGAGCACTCTTAGCAAAGCAGGTTTCACAGGACTTTAGGAATTCTTTCTTATGTCCAGATCACCCAGGGAGCCGTCCTGGCCAGGACAGGGCTGCACCACTCGCCCCCACAGTTTCAGGCTTTAAGCCCATTAGGAAGCAGGAGACATCTCCCAGATGGAAATGAGGACTTGGGCTATGTCAGAATAGCTGGGGGGCGAGGGTCCATCACATCCTCTTTGCTCCAACCCCCCGAGTCCTTCCATGAGGCCTCCCAAGTGGTTGTGTCTGGCTTAGGTTGCCCCTCCCATGAGGAGTCTTACCCGTCATTGACTGACCAACCAAGCTATGGGGCCAGAGATGGGTAAGGCAGAAGCAGTGCTCCTGCCAGGGAAATAAGCTATGTCTCCTTAGTAGGTCACATCCTTGTGACAGAACAGACCCAGATGAAGTGGGTCCCTTGGGCTCTTACACAGTCCACCATGGGGTGAGGGTTACAACTCCTGAAACCAGGCTGAACGGTCCGCAACACCACCTCTTCCTAGCCGTCATCCAAAGTCTCAGTGGGTGCACACCATCCATCCCTGTGGTTTGCCACTTCATCCTTATTCCTCCCAGGAACTTCAACAATCCAGGTCCAACCTGGTGCTGCTCAAATCTTGTCTGGCCGGGGAGGGGGCCGTTGACCTGGGTCTCTCCCAAGAATCCTGTGGCAGACCTGGTGGGTGTGGGACCGGGGCGGCAGCTGCCCTGGTCCCTGTGCTTGTCCCAGGGACCTTATTGTCTTGAAGCACTCTCCTTACCATCTGATTTTTCAATGTCCTCCACAGTTTTGCCTCCAATCTTCATATATGCTGGCATACCATTTGCTGTTCACTCTTCCTCAGAAGATCAGCTAGGTGTTCCACCCGTGCGCAGAGGGAAGTGGACTCCACTCCCACCAATCTCGCCTACATCTTCTCAAATTCAAGACTGACAGGTACAGAAGAAATCCCAAAACTGAACATTATTTCCACTCTTTCTACCTTTCTGTAATCTCAAAAACTTTAAAGAAAGCTTCACTGTGTGAGTGATAAACCTTTCATCCTTTTGTAATAAATGCATGGATATCATGTCTTGATATCTGAACCAAATTTTGGGTGGAGGATACATCTCATATTTACAAGGTGAACCCAACACTTGTCCCAATCAAGAGCCATAATTCCAGAAAAAGATGTGTCTGTGTGTGTGAGAAGGTACGAGAGCCATGTAGCTTCTGAGCAGTATTTTGTAGACCTCTCATTCTAACACTGCATTTTGTGGAAGTTTCCAGAGACTCTTGAGATTTGTAGTGGCCTCCAGATGAGTCTGAAGAGCCCTGAACTTCAGTGACGGGTTAGTGGAGACTTTCCTGTAAACCTCAAACTCCCTACAAGCCCTACCCCTGCTATTGAAATAAGTGGTGAACCTCTGTTTTCCACAATAAACCCTGCTGATAAACTCAATTAATAATAAGGTCAATGAGGTCTCAGATTTAGTGCACATGTGGGCAATGGGTAAATATCCATACTATTAGGGCAGACTTGTCCCTTTATCTGTTAGAGTCTGAGTCAGCAAGAGGCAGGGTGAGTACATTTTAGCAAGCTATCCATCACAGCAAGCCCAAGACTGGTACTGATCAGGAATATAAAACCAGAGAGCAGGTGATAGTCCACAGGTGAGATTAAAACAGAGCTGGAAGGGAGGAGATTTAAAATACAGAAACAAAGCAGGAAGGAAGATTTCACATGGAGCTCAGTGAAGGAGGAGGTGTTTTTCCAAACAATGACAAATTCATTGAATAGTTGCTGCTGGTTGGGATAACTTTTATTAGCCAACACTCAAATGTTGAAGGTCTCTCCCATGTGTCTACATGCAATCATATGACCCCCAATCTACCTCAACTAGGACACCCTGAGTAGTAAAATCTGGTAGGAATGGAGTCCACAGACATATCTAGGAGAAAAGCCAGCCATGGGTGCCCAAGGAAGCCTGAAGAGGAAGTATACTTTCATTAAAAAGTCTCTGGAACTGATTGCCAGAACACAGAACCAAAATGAGAACAAGAGTCTCTATATTTCTGGAATGCAATCCCTTGCCCTTGTTTATATAAATTTGGGGGCAATTTGTTGCTGGCCACATTGGCTTTAAAGTCCAGGAACCTCACATTGGAGACTGTCTCTGAGACTTTACAGGTGCTAAATAACACCTGTCATTGTTTTTTGGGGGGGTTTTCTTCCATTTTGGCTGGCAAGTCTGCAGAACTCAACATTTCCCCTGTTATCTGTGAAACCATTTGCTACTGCTGTTCAGAACAGTTGTGCTGCTAAGTATATCAGTGACTCAGATTTTCATTTGGTGTCTTCATGTAAACATTGCCAGAAATGCTGCTAGTCATCCTTTCCAGAATCCTCTTCTCACTCTTAACTACATCTGTTTTGTCTTCCAACCAAAGATCAGTGCCTTCTTTTCTCTGAGTTAAAACTATGTTCAGCTCACACTAATATTCTCCTCATGCACCTCCAAGATAAAGAGAAGACCCTAGAAGTAGCAAGGAATTTTAGTAAATTTCAAATCTTTGGAAAGAACAGGTATGGGAGACCTGTGCAGAGGGGAATATTTTGCTTGCTAAAATCAACTTGTGAGATACTGTATTAAAATTCAAAACAGTCAGCAGTGACCTCATATCTGTAGATTTCTTGTTGTTGCATCAGCTACCTCCCTAGCTTTGTCCTTTGAGGGTGGGCTGCCATCAGTATTACCTTATGATTCCTGGTTGAGCTCTGGGATCCATAGTCTGGAGATTCTGAAAGAACAAAGATATGAGTGATACCACTGATGCTCCATCATGGTGAAGGTGAGTGGCAAAGATGGCAGAAAGTTAAGCAGGACACAGCCAATCAATATTGGTAACCAAATGTCTTAGAAACAAGTACAAAGGAATATAGCCTTGTTCACATGCAAATTATCCACTTTTATGTTCTTTGATATAGACACATAAACACAAAGTCACACTCACTATACTAATCCTTCTTGTCATATTTGTTCATATGTGACGCGTGATAGACCAAGATAAGTGCAGAAACAGAACCCCTATAACCACACTGACTGAGGCTGACAGATCCGAGTAGAGCAACAGATGTGTGTACTCAGGCGTACATTATCCCAGAACACACCCAGACAGATGACAACTGTGTGGATGCCTTTGTCCTATACGACAGGACAAAGTCCTGTCTATCATACGCACTTATCAGTCATGTAGTAATTGTGTGATGTCATCAATTCTCTCCTTAAGTCTCTTTTCACTGATTAACACTTGAGTTCCCCCAGAAAATTATTTTGACAAAATCTTACTGATGGAAGAAGACTCACAAGAAAAATTAAAATAAAAACTGAAGTATACTTCAAATTTCTAAGTATAAAATATTTAATCATTTTTTACTGCCATGGCATTTCCAAGTTCCTGTTTAGTCCTCTTCCAGTTCTCTTCTGAACACTGAGTTTTCTGGAACAGGGTGGTCAGGGTAGCCATTTAAATAGTATAATTTTGTAATGGTATAATTTTATAACAATAGTATAATTTTAAAACAGGGTAGTAATTTAAACAGTAATTATAATTTTATAACAATAGTATAATTTTAGAACAGGGTAGTCATTTAAATAGTATAATTTCCCCTTTGCCTTGAATTATGGTCTCCATAAAAGTACTTAGAGATCTAGGAAATATGTCTACACTAATGAAAGTATGGAAATACTTCAGACAAAGTATAGGAATGTGATGTGGCTATTTGATTTTAGGAACTGAACATCTTGGAGAAGAAAGAAACACTTGTACCATTAAATAGTACTTGATTGAAAGAGTTAAAGAAAAGGTCAACATGTAATAAAATACATGCTGGAGATTTGGAAAAAGCCCACAAACTTGTATAAATAAAGATCTTCACATATATGACTAAGACTATTGACATTGCTTGTTATGATAAAAACAAGTTTTTCTTTGTATTAGGAAATGGAATTTCATGTACGTTAATTATGCTACTCCTCTGCTATTTTTAGCACTAATGCAAATTCATAAGGCTTGATCTCCCATCAAAGCAATTCAGATTTCAATCTTCAGTCACCTACTAATATCACTATGACTCTTGAAGGAAGACAAAACTATCCTTAAATCCAAGGCCCAAATATTAATCTAATGTTCTGTTTGACACCTAGAGAGAGTTTGTCTGATGCTAAATTATGTTCACAAACTTCCTCTGGAATATTTCCAGATTAAGCCCCTATTATAAACATGTCACAGTCCATGGTTGGTAAAACGCTACACTTTAGAACAGTCAGTGGACCATAAAACTGCAATTAGACACAAATGGCTTCACACACTCATAAAAAGTGCAAGAACCATGTCCAAAGCTGAGGTCCTCCTCAGTCAGTAGCATCCTGAGGACAATTGAGAGTAACAAAGACTAAAAAGACAGGTAGCCATTTCACAGTAGCTTGCCATTTTATGATGTATCGAGTTAGAAGATCCAGACAGTAATAACTATTGCATTTTATTAATAATAAAACCTTTTATGGAATGGTTTACTTATCCTTTATTCTTTCTTTCTTCCAGTTGAGAAGCTGCAAAGCTAAAATTTTTATTTCCCAGACTCCACTGTAACATAGGATTATATATACAAATCGAGTTCTGCCTGGCAAATATACTCAGTTCATATGTGGAGGCAGAATTAAGGCCAAGAAAATCTTGCTGTGGCTCTGGGAAGTGACTGCTGGCTATCCTGGTTATGGAGACACAAAGCTCTACAGAAGCTCTGCAGCATTTACACATTAGCTCCCAGAAGCAATGGCCATGTCCTGGATCACAGGATAGTTGTCCCTCCTCCATATTCCTCAGACAACTGAGCGTTGCAGACTGTTCAGCCTGGTTTCAGGAGCTGTAACCCTCACCTCATGGTGGGCTGTGTAAGAGCCAAGGGACCCACTTCATCTGGGTCTGTTCTGTCAAGAGGACGTGACCTACTAAGGAGACAAAGCTTATCTCCCTGGCAGGAGCGCTGCTTCTGCCTCATCCATCTCTGGCCCCAATGCTTGGTCGGTAGCCAATGACGGGTAAGACTCCTCATGGGAGGGGCAACCTAAGCCAGACACAACCACTTGGGAGGTCCTCATGGAAGGACTCAGGGGGGATGCAGCAAAAAGGATGTGATGGACCCTCACCCCCTCCCCTCGCCTGCTATTCTGACATAGCCCGAGTCCTCATTTCCATCTGGGAGATGTCTTCTGCTTCCTAATGGGCTTAAAGCCTGAAACTATGAGGGCAAGTGGTGTAGCCCTGTGCCAGCCAGGATGGTTCCCTGGGTGATTGGGCATAAGAAAGAATTCCTAAAGTCCTGTGAAACCTGCTTTGCTAAGAGTGCACTTATTTAAATGATAAGGGTCCAAGCAGGAAATAAGTATGTCTCCCAAAGTTTGGCAACCCCCTTTCCTGACAGACACTGACTCAGATTAAGCCCTCAGATTTATTTTTTTTTGGGGGGAGGGGGTTCAATTTTTATTTTAATTGTTGATCTTGTACAGTTTTCTATCTTTTACTCACACCCCAACCCACCACCCCAGCCCTCCCCACCTCCCTCCCATTTCCACCCCCCATAGTTTTTGTCCATGTGTCCTTTATACTTGTTCCTGTAAACCCTTCCCCTTTTCCCCTGAAATTCCCTCCCCTCTCCCCTCTGGTGACTTTCAGCCTGTTCTCAATTTCAGTGTCTTTGGTTATATTATGCTTGTTTGTTTGTTTTGTTGATTAGGTTCCTGTTAAAGGTGAGATCATATAGTATTTGTCTTTCACTGCCTGGCTTGTTTCGCTTAGCATGATACAAAGGATTGTAAGAAATTACTATGAAGAACTGTATGCCAAGAAATTTGAAAACCTGGGGAAATGGACAGGTTTCTAGAAAAATATAATCTTCCAAAACTCAATGAAGAAGAAACAGAAATCCTGAACAGACCAATAACAGCTGATGAAATTGAATCAGTAATCAAAAAAACTCCCCTCACACAAAAGCCCTGGACCAGATGGTTTCACAGGAGAATTCTACAAAACATTTAAGGAAGAGCTAACCCCTATTCTTCACAGACTATTTGAAAAAATCCAAAGTGATAGAAGACTCCCAAACTCTTTTTATGAAGCCAGCATCATCCTAATCCCAAAACCAGATAAAGACACAACAAAGAAGGAGAACTTCAGGCCAATATCGCTGATGAACATAGATGCTAAAATCCTCAACAAAATATTGGCAAACCTCAGATTTCTTTCAAATGTTAACCATTGTTTGATCCTTGCCACCTGACATACCTGTATTCCTGTGTATTTGAACCCAATAAAAGCCTAGTGAGGAAGGGGCTCTGGGTCATTCTCCTCTGAGAGTTTGTCCACCTCTCCTCCCCAAGCAAATCATGTCTGGGTAGTTCTATTTTCATCCGTGACAGGGGGATGGGGCTCTGTGGGCGGAACTCCCCCACATCTGGTGCCCAGGACAGGGGCCCCCACAACTGAGGACACAGTGAAGGTTCCTGTGCTGACATGTCACTAAGGGATGCCTGAAGGCAGTGATCTCCCATAGGTTACCTGCATGGTGCTAGGACTCAGCAAGGGGCTTGTGCCAGAACTAGTGCCTTATGCCTTTCCACTGGATTTGTAGGCTCCAAACACTTGAATTAAATCCCTACCTGATGAAAATGCACTGAATTCTGGCTGATATTTCACCTTTTTGTACATAATTTATAAAATAGACCATGAGATACAGCCCAAGAGTGGCTTTACAGGTGGATTCTAATCCTGGTTTATCCATGCATTAGTTATGAGCTTATTTAACTTTTCTCAGTCTGCATATTTCTAAGCAGCAATTTTCAACTGGTGTGTGCCAGCACACCAGTGTGCTGCAAGAATTTTTTAAAACAAGAATCCTAAAACACCAATCCAAAACATATGCATGCCAGTGTTCATAGCAGCATAATTTACAATAGCCTAGTGTTGGAAGCAACCTAAGTGCCCATTAATAAATGAGTGGATCAAAAAACTATGGTATGTTTACATAACAGAATACTACACAACAGAAAAAAAGGAGTTCTTACCCTTCACGACAGCATGGATGGATCTGGAGAGCATTATACTAAGTGAAATATGCTAGATGGTGAAAGACAAATACCATATGATCTCATTTATAACTGGAACCTAATCAATAAAACAAACTAGCAAGAAAAATATAACCAGACATGGAAATAAAGAACAAACTGACTATAACCAGAGGGGAGGAGAAGGGGAATCATGGGAGATAAAAGCAGAAGGGTCATCAAAGAACATATATAAAGGACACATGGACAAAGCTAAAAGAGGGTAGGATCGATGGTGGGAGGTGAGGATGGGTGGGGCAGCAGGGTCTGGTGGGGGGAAAATGGAGACAACTGTACTTGAACAACAATAAAATAATAAGAATAAATTTAGAAATAAAAAAGGAATTTTTAAAACATGACTATTCAGGAGCACTTAGCTTTTCAGGAGCATTTAGCTTTTTTTCCCTTAGACTGGCAAATTAAAAAATGATAACAGCCAATATAACAATAGCCATCCAGTGTGAATAAATCAAAATTATACTTATTTTCTTCAGATTGGCAAAAAGTATAATATACTTTTTGGTGTGTGCAGAATTTAGTAATTAGTTTATGTGTGCCATGAGATTGAAATGTTTGAAAATCACTGTTCTAACGCAGGGACAATAAATGACCTATATGGTTAAATATATTAAATTAGACCTTATGAATAAAGTGACTTTTCCAGCATTAAGCATAGATTTGGTTCTCAAAAAGTTTGTACCTGACTTTCACAAGTCTCATTCAATGAATGTTATATACTCAGAAAATTTATTTCTTTTCCCCTTTCCTGTTCACAACTGTAATCTCATTTATCTTATATCTCTATTCAAAAACAAGTATTACTTGAGAAAAGTAATTACAAATTTATGACTCTGAGCACCTATCAGACACATATTAGGTTACCAATAAATGAATAAGATTAATGTATATCCACATTTATCACAACACAATTTTTCAATTACAAATATTGATCCATGTACTTCTTAACTCACTATGTATAGAATATCAAAGGAAAACACTATTAAAAATCCCAAGGTTTATAAACCAGACACCACAAAAACAGAGTTAAGCTATCTAACCCCTGGGTTATTGTTTATTGTGAAGAGCTAAAACTAGTGTTTGTTGCTTCTTTCTCCAATGTTTTTTTTTTTAATTTTTATTTTCATTGTTGATCTTGTACAGTTTTCTGTCTTTTATTCTCACCCGAACCCGCCACCCCAACCCTCCCCACCTCCCTCCCATTTCCACCCCCCCATAGTTTTTGTCCATGTGTCCCTTATACTTGTTCCTGTAAATCCTTCCCCTTTTCCCCTGAAATTCCCTCCCCTCTCCCCTCTGGTGACTTTCAGCCTGTTCCCAATTTCCATGTCTTTGGTTATATTATGCTTGTTTGTTTGTTTTGTTGATTAGGTTCCTGTTAAAGGTGAGATCATATGGTATTTATCTTTCACTGCCTGGCTTACTTCGCTTAGCATGATGCTCTCAAGTTCCATCCATGCTGTTGCATAGGGTATGAGCTCCTTCTTTCTTTCTGCTGCATAGAATTCCATTGTATAAATGTACCACAGTTTTTTGATCCATTCATTTACTGATGGGCATCTAGGTTGCTTCCAACACTTGGCTATTGTAAATTGTGCTGCTATAAACATAGGGATGCATAGTTTCTTTTGGATTGGTGTTTCAGGGTTCTTAGGATATAGTCCTAGCAATGGAATTGCTGGGTCAAAAGGTATATCCATTTTTAGTTTTTTTAGAAAAATCCATACTGTTTTCCATAGTGGTTGTACTAGTCTGCACTCCCACCAGCAGTGCAGTAGTGTCCCCTTTTCTCCACAACCTCTCCAACACTTGCTGTTTGTTGCTTTGTTTATGAGGGCCATTCTGACTGGTGTCAAGTGGTATCTCATTGTGGTTTTAATTTGCATCTCTTTGATAGCTAGCGATATCGAGCATCTTTTCATGTGTCTCTGGATCCTCTGTATGTCCTCCTTGGAGAGGTGTCTGCCCAAGTCCTTTGCCCATTTTTTAATTGGGTTGCTTGTCTTCTTAGAGTGGAGTCGTGTAAGTTCTTTGTATATTTTGGAGATTAAACCCTTATCTGAGATATCATTGGCAAATATGTTTTCCCACACAGTCGGTTCTCTTTTTATTTTAATACTGTTTTCCTTGGCCATGCAGAAGCTTTTTATTTTGATGAGATCCCATTTGTTTATTCTTTCCTTTATGTCCCTTGCTTTAGGGGACATATCAGTAAAAATGTTGCTGCGTGTAATATCTGAGATTTTCCTGCCTATGTTCTCTTCTAGGACTTTAATGGTGTTACGGCTTATGTTTAAGTCTTTTATCCACCTTGAATTTATTTTTGTGTATGGTGTAAGTTGGTGCTCGATTTTCATTTTCTTACACGAAGCTGTCCAGTTCTCCCAACACCACTTGTTGAAGAGGCTGTTTTTACTCCATTTTATGTTGCTGCCCGCTTTGTCGAATATTAATTGACTATAGAGACTAGGGCTTATTTCTGGGCTCTCTATTCTATTCCACTGGTCCACGTGCCTGTTTTTATGCCAGTACCAGGCTGTTTTGATTACAGTGGCCTTGTAATACATTTTGGTATCAGGTATTTTGATCCCTCCTGCTTTGCTCTTCTTTCTCAAGATTGCTGCCGCTATTCTGGGTCGTTTATGGTTCCATATAAATTTTTGAAGAGTTTGTTCTATATCTGTGAAATATGCCATTGGTACTTTAATAGGTATTGCATTGAATCTGTACATTGCTTTGGGAAGTATGGACATTTTGATGATGTTAATTCTTCCGATCCATGAACACGGTATGTGTTTCCATTTATTTGTGTCTTCCTTGATTTCCTTCTTCAGTGTTGTGTAGTTTTCTGCATACAGGTCTTTTACCTCCTTGGTTAGGTTAATTCCTAGCTACTTTATTTTTCTTTTTGCTATATCAAATGGTATTTTTTTCTTGATTTCTGCTTCTGTTGTTTCATTGTTGGTATACAAAAATGCCTTTGATTTCTGGATATTGACTTTGTATCCGGCTGTTTGGCTAAATTCATTTATTAGGTCGAGCAGTTTTTTGGCCGAGACTATAGGATTTTCTATGTATACTAACATGTCATCTGCAAACAATGATAGTTTTGTTTCCTCCTTTCCAAGTTGGATGCCTTTTATTTCCTTTTCTTGTCTAATCGCTGTGGCTAATACTTCCAATACTATGTTGAATAGAAGTGGAGAGAGTGGACAGCCTTGTCTTGTTCCTGATTTTAGTGGAAAAGAATTTAGTCTTTGCCCACTGAGTATGATGCTGGCTGTAGGTTTCTCATATATAGCCTTTATTATGTTGAGGAATGCTCCCTCTATTCCCACTTTGCTGAGTGTTTTTATCATAAATGGGTGCTGTACCTTATCAAAAGCTTTTTCCGCATCTATTGATATGATCATGTGATTTTTGTCTTTGCTTTTGTTTATGTGATGAATTACGTTTACTGATTTGCGAATGTTGAACCATCCTTGCATCCCTGGGATGAATCCCACTTGGTCGTGGTGTATGATCTTTTTAATGTGTTGTTGGATGCGGTTTGCCAATATTTTGTTGAGGATTTTAGCATCTATGTTCATCAGCGATATTGGCCTGAAGTTCTCCTTCTTTGTTGTGTCTTTATCTGGTTTTGGGATTAGGATGATGCTGGCTTCATAAAAAGAGTTTGGAAGTCTTCCATCTTTTTGAATTTTTTGGAATAGTCTGTGGAGAATAGGGGTTAGCTCTTCCTTAAATGTTTTGTAGAATTCTCCTGTGAAGCCATCTGGTCCAGGGCTTTTGTGCATCGGGAGTGTTTTGATTACTGATTCAATTTCACCAGCTGTTATTGGTCTGTTCAGGCTTTCTGTTTCTTTTTCATTGAGTTTTGGAAGGTTATATTTTTCTAGAAACCTGTCCATTTCACCTAGGTTTTCAAATTTCTTGGCATACAGTTCTTCATAGTAATTTCTTACAATCCTTTGTATTTCTGTGGTGTCGGTTGTAATATCTCCTCTTTCATTTCTGATTGTGTTTATTTGAGTCCTCTCTTTTTTTTTTCTTGATGAGCCTGCTTAAAGGCTTGTCGATTTTGTTGATCTTTTCAAAGAACCAACTCCTGAATTCATTGATCTTTAGGATTGTGCTTTTAGTCTCTATGTCATTTAATTCTGCTCTTATCTTGGTTATTTCTTTCCTTCTACTTGCTCTGGGCTGTCTTTGTTGTTGTTCCTCGAGTTCTTGTAGGCGAAGGGTTAGGTTGTTTGTTTGAGATGTTTCTGTCTTTTTTAGATAGGCCTGTATCGCTATAAGCTTCCCTCTGAGGACTGCCTTTGCTGTGTCCCATAAGTTTTGGGTCGATGTGAGTTCATTATCGTTTGTTTCCAGAAACTTTTTGATTTCCTCCCTAATTTCATTCTTGACCCATTCATTGTTTAATAGCATGCTATTCAATCTCCATGATTTTGAGGGTTTTGGGTTTTTCTCCTTGGGGTTCGTTTCTAGTTTCAGTCCCTTGTGGTCAGAGAAAATGCTTAGTATGATTTCAATTTTCTTGAATTTGTTGAGGCTTGATTTGTGTCCTATCATGTGGTCTATCTTTGAAAATGTTCCATGTGCATTTGAAAAGAAAGGGTATTTAGCTTCTTTGGGATGAAGGGATCTATATATATCAGTTAAGTCCATTTCCTCTAGAGTGTTGTTCAATGCCACAATATCTTTGTTGATATTTTGTTTGGAAGATCTGTCCATTTTTGACAGTGGGGTGTTAAAATCACCTACTATAATTGTGTTGCTGTCTATATCTTTCTTGAAGTCCTCCAAAATTTTCTTGATGTATTTAGGTGCTCCTCCGTTGGGTGCATATATATTTACAATATTCATGTCTTCTTGGTGGATTCTTCCCTTGAGTATTATGAAGTGACCTTCTGGGTCTCTCTTTATGGCCCTTCTTTTGAAGTCTATTTTGTCTGATATGAGTATTGCTACCCCAGCTTTTTTTTCCTGACCATTTGCTTGGAAAATTTGTTTCCAGCCCTTCACTTTGAGCCTGTGTATGTCTTTTGTCCTGAGGTGGGTTTCTTGTAGGCAGCATATGTGTGGGTCATGCTTTCTTATCCATTCAGCTATTCTATGTCTTTTGATTGGAGCATTTAATCCATTTAAATTTAAGGTTATTATTGATAGGTAATTATTCATTGCCATTTTCGTACCTGTGTTACTCTCTCTCTTTCTCTCTCTGTCTTTTCCTTTCTTCCCTTAAAGCAGTCCCTTTAGTATCTCTTGCAGCATTGGTTTGGTAGAGGTGTATTCTTTTAGACTTCTTTTGTTTGGGAAGCTCCTTATTTGGCCTTCTATCTTGATTGAAAGCCTTGCTGGGTAAAGTAGTCTGGGTTGCAGGCCTTTGGTTCTCATTGCTTGGAATATTTCTTGCCATTCTCTTCTGGCTTGGAGCGTTTCCATTGAGAAGTCAGATGCTAACCTGATTGGGGCCCCCTTGTATGTTACTTCCTTTTTCTCCCTTGCTGCTTTTAAGATTCTCTCTTTGTCTTGGAATTTTGCCATTTTAATTATGATGTGTCTTGAAGTGGGCCTGTTTGGGTTCCTTTTGATTGGGACTCTCTGTGTTTCCTGGATTTGTGTGGTTTTTTCTCTCACCAAATGAGGGAAGTTTTCCATCATTACTTTTTCAAACAGGTTTTCTATCCCTTGTTCTTGTTCTTCTCCTTCTGGTATCCGTATTATACGAATGTTATTCCGTTTCATGTTGTCTTGCATTTCTCTTAAACCCTCTTCATTCTTTCTAAGCCTCTTTTCCTTATCTTGCTCATTCTGAGTGTTTTTTTCTATTTTGTCCTCCAACTCACTGATCCGATCTTCTGCTTCATCGATTCTGCTTTTCATTCCTTCTACTGTGTTCTTCAGTTCAGAGATTGTGTTCTTCATTTCCTCTTGGCCCTTGTTGATAGTTTCTATTTCCTTTTTCATGTTGATATAGTTTGCCGTGAGTTCATCATAACTTCCCTGTAGTTTATGGTAGCTCATTGAGAGCTCATTGAGCTTCCTGACAACCATTGCTTTGAACTCGATATCTGATAGTTGAGTTGCCTCTGTTTCATTTAGCATTCTTTCTTGAGCTTCCTCCTTTCCTTTCGTTTGGGGATTGTTCTTTTGTCTTCCCATTGTTTGTAAGACTCTTGTTGTTAGCCTCAGCTTCTTAAATTGATCTGTTCTGGCTCCCTGGGTTTGTGGTATGACCTTCTGTGGTAGAATATCTGTGAGATTCAGTGGTGGATTCTCCTTCGGGTATCCTGTTGTTCACCGCTTTCACTGTCTCATCAGCTGGTATACCCTCTTTTGGGGGCCAACTCTGGTTTTTGTTTTTGTTTTTGTTTTTCCCCACAGTTTCAGGCTTGCTTGTTTGTTTGTTTTGTCTCACTCGTGGGTATTTACAAAAAGAAGAGGGGGGAAAATGAAAAAAAGAAGCAAGAGGAAACAAGAGGAAGGTAGAAGAGATAAAATTGAAAAGAAAGGAAGAGGGGATAAGAGAAGAAGGAATTCAAGGGAGGCAAAAGGAGTTGGGGAGTAAAGAAGAAGATATAAACAATGAAGAAGGAGTAGTTAAAAACTCATATAGATAGACAGGCTTACAAACAAAAAGACACTAACAAACTGGCAAAACAAAAAAGAGACACGCACACAGACACCCCCACACAAATATAAGCAGCCGGGGGGGGGGGAGGAACAAGCAAAGCGCAACAAAATATTTTTTAAAAAAATAAAATAAAAAAATAAAAATATATTAAAAAAATAAAATGAAAAAATGAAAAAACAAAACAATACAAACAAAACAAAACAAAACAAAACAAAAAAAAAAAACACCCTCTTGTTGTTTTCAAACTTGCCAGCCGGTTTTTCTGGTCTTGCTGGCTGCAATGGCCGAGGGGTGATCTTATTGCTTTTCTCTGTGTTCAGAACTCAGTCCTCACTGTGCTATGTATCCCAGCGTTAGTGGGCGCCTCTCCCCACAGGGTTTCCAGCGTGTGATCTGAGCCTCCTTGTGTGTGCGCACTGCACAGCCGCCTGCCTTTGTCCCTGGGAGGCTTTCAGTGTTCGGGCACAGCTGCCTGCCTTTGTTTCTGAGAGGGGCCTGCGTTCCAGCTGCTATCCGGCGCCTGCACCTTGGGCCTGAGCTGTCCGCGTTTGCACCTCTGGCTCCACAGCTGTCTCCAGTGGCCCGCGCCTATGTTTTCACGAGTGTCCACTAGCCCACGACCGTGTGCGGTCCCCTGAGGGTGTCTATTTTCATGCAGTTGTCTCACTTCGCCCGCGCCTCTGTCTCTGTTGGGGGGCCTGTGCTTTCGTAGTTGCCCGGCGACCACGAAAACTCGGTTCAAAGTCGCGCAGTGACCTGGTGCGGGGCACCCACTTTCGCTCCCTCGTGGGGCACCCACTTTTGCTCGGGCGCAGTCGCGCGGTGGCCCCTGAGATCTCCCAGCCGGTTCAGCGGCTGACCCAGCTCCCTCCCCAGGGCCCTGGGGCAGGCTTGGCGGAGCGCCAGGCCGGGGCCTCAGCCGCCCCACTCTCCGTGCGCTGGAACCCTGGGCCTGTATTGTTCCGAAGAGCTCTCCTTACCGCTTGTTTTTCAGTGTCCGCTACAATTTCCGACCTCTTATTCTCCAATATGCTGTGTTACTGTTCCTTGTCTGTTCTGGTCTTTCAAAGTTTGGTTTGGTTTTTCTCCCGTGTGCAGAGGGGGAATAGGGTCTGTTCCCTCCTACCATGCCGCCATCTTCAGTCTCCCCTCTCCAATGTCTTTAAGACTTAAAACCTCATAACAACTTTTTTAAAGGTTTTATTTATTTTTAGAGAGAGGGGAAGGGAAGGAGAAGGAGAGGGAGAGAAACATCAGTATATGGCTATCTCTGGAACGTCCCCTGTGGGGGACCTGGCCCACAACCCAGGCACGTTGTGCCCTGACTGGGAATCGAACCACGACCTTTCAAAGTTTGCAGCGCATGCTCAATCCACTAAGCTATACTAGCCAGGGCCCTCACAACAACTTTTGAGGTGGTAAAATTAAGGATACTGATGGGGCCAGCCACTATGTGTCCCTAGACCATATTCTAGCCTCTCTGAAGCTCAGTCACAGCCTTTGAACAAGAGGACACCAAGAATTCCTATCCGATAGAGCTACCTGAGATTTCAGTGAGCCGTGTGGTCTTGTTACTCTTCTTACATCTTATATTCTGGCATCTGCTAAGACATATTTCCACACAATGACTAGCCTTTCTACACTCCTTTGCCTTGAACTTCCTAACCAACAAATTCTTACTAGTTGTTCTGTGAACCTGGAAAAACACAGCTGTTCTCCTCAACTTGTTTCTATCTCTCCTTCCCTGAGGATTTTGAATCAAAGACCTTGTGATTGCTTCTATCCAAGATAGGTATCTGCCTGAAGACCACCTGCTGCTCACCAGACACACAACAAAAGGGCATCTGTCCTGTTGGTCCTGGGTGCAGCCTGAAAACCTGCTGATTGATGATGGTCTGCTGCCTAACATGCTGTCCTCAGTCAGCTGGCTGAGCCAAGTTCCCCATTAGCAATGTCCAAGGGTTCCGCCCACTGAGACAAGACTGCCATGAGCATTTATGCTGACAAGCTAAATTTGTTCACTCTCTCCTTCTGATAGACAAACTTGTAACTGGCCACTCATACCCACAACAAAGGTTTATGGGGTCTCCTTGTGCCAGGACTGAGCCAGGTTCCAGTGATAAAAGGGATGAATGATACTCCCTGGTCTCAAGGAGGTCACTATCTAATATAGTCAGTCTTCACGAAACGAGCTCCATCTCAATGTCTCCTCTCATCAGAAGCAGCATGCTTTGCACTTCTGTTTCACTGGCCTCATAAAGGGCTAAATATAAATGATATATGTGGCCAGACCACATTCCTTTTATCTCTGCTTAATCTGTTTTCACCAGGATTTTTCTAGAATGATACTTGCCCTATATCAGTTATTACAGTCAAAATCTGGATTCTTAACTAAAACCTATGTTTTTACCATATTGCTTGCATTTGTTTTCACATTTACCAGAGCTATCAGGGACTATATTCTTTTATTCCAAATTAAAGCTTTCCAACTGTATTCTGAAACTCTGGCCTCCTGCAGCTCAACATACACTCAACTTACGTGGAACCTGATAGTTTTATTTTTATTAGAGCAAATATTACTTAAAGGAAAAATATGCTGGGGCCAACATGTAATGATCTAAGAGTGACCTGGATAGTTGAAGTGCATAACAATATATTTCCCATCCAGATGTCACAGCACCTGACATTTCAATACAGAGATTCATTCCTTTGCATTGTGTCCCTGCCACTTGCTTTCAGTGCTGGTAACATCATATAGGTCACACTGAAGAGTTGCAAGGGCTATCTATGTTTCAGCAAAGACTGTACTACCATAGATGAAGGTTTTCTTTATTAAGTTTGGTAATACTATCAACCACTTAATGATTTCTTAATGCAACCAAAGGCAAGGGAGTTTTCACAGTTCTATCATTTAATCTGTACAAAAAACTTGTAGGACCAGCATTATCTTGAGGAGAGTAGTTAAAGAGCACTCACTTGGGGGAGAGTGAGGTACGGAAGAAATTTCAAAATCATTACTCACTAGCAATGTGTCCTTGGACAATTTAATCCCTTCACCTGTGAAAACAATGGCAATGATATTTTATTCCTGAGTTTGCTATAAAGAGTAATAGGTACCTGACAGAGACTGAGTCTGAAATGCTGGGTCTGAAAGGATAGATAAGGAAGCCATCATCACAGGTCAAGGCAGCTGCCCTAGACACAGCAAACAAGACCCCACAGCCTAGATTACCTCCACCACAGTACAGTGGCTTTTGTAAAGAGTTGGTATGTCTCTAAACCTTGGAGGCCTTAGGCACATATGAAATAGGAAGGCAGTAGTCACTATAGTAATGGCAGCAACACATACTGCACAGCTAACCAAGCTTCCTCAGAAGGGGTTGTCCCTCCCCAGCCTGGACCATAAGGCCAGCATGCATCACCTCCTTTCTCTGCCCTACCTTGACAGATGGGTCTGCAGTGGGTCTGTGACACCAGCGCTTATCTGTTAGGAGCACCAAGAATCAGTGCCAACGCCAACGTTGAGTCATGTTGGCTGATCCATGATGCAGTTCTGACACTAGAGAGAGAAACTGCAAGTGGCCTGTGCTGGTGACTTAGGTCTCCATGCCTGGCCCCATACCTCTTATTCAGTATCAGCAAGTAGGGGAAAATGTGACTGTGGAGGGGGATATGACTGTACCAGTGAGGAGGAGAGACAGAAAGAAAGGCTCTCACTGCTCTGTGGTAGGTAGTGGGCTAAATCTTCCATTTAGCTTTGTAGTTTGTTCAGCTTAGTGCTGCAGAGAACTGTGTACTTCAAATTTGAACATTAGGTATTCATTAAATGACTCCCTTTCTCTCTGATTGATATTTTTTTCCCTCATTTATCCATGTATGCTGCCTGAGACCTAATCTTTTGTGTCTGATATTTGCTAAAACTATCAAACATAACCAAATGTAAATTCTAAGAAAAATCTTGGTCTCTCCTCCTTTCCCTGTCACCATCTTTTTGGCCACAAGAGACAGTCTGTGTCTTCATGACCAGTTGTCAATTATCCTAACAAGATCATTCTTATAAACCATGGCTGTGTGGTAATATCCCCTTAACGTGACTCCTCAGGCCTAAACAAGACTGATTACTCAGTTTCCAAAGTAAGAAAAGACAGTAGAAACCATCAACCAGCTTTCTCTTTACTAAATATTGTGCTTTTTTAAAGAAGAAAACCTTTCCTTTTCATGGAAAATACTACTTGCTTCTAAAAAACACTTGTGAAACCTCTGTCTTCTTAAAAATAGCAAATATCTAAAATTTTGGAAAATTTTTCACACGTTATGAGAAACTAGTTGGAATAGGTATGCTCTCAAAGGCCAAACTTTCTGAGCCCAGCTCTACCTTTCTAGCTGTCTTTCCATATCATCCTGTGGATGTCCCAGCTTGTTTAGCACAGAGAGCTATTCCAGCCTCCTTCTCACAGAAAGGTCATTGGCCTGGGTGCAATTGTCTGCAGTTTCCCCATCACAATGACCACTCACCACCCAGTGCAGTTGGCCCTTGGCCTCAACAGCTCCAGCCCGTCTCCTCTGTATTCTCACTGCTCAGCTCTCCTCACCTTTCCAATGATTTCCTGCAGGAACCCATCAAAGGCATTCTGGACTCCTACAGTATCCTTCACCCCATTGCCATCATTTTCTTTCTAAAATACAGAATGAAGTGACAGCACATCCTGGCACCACTTCCTGTCTGGTCCCACTGCCTTCCTGCTGCTCCTCATGCCCGGCCACGATCCATTTCCTTCAATGACTCAGTGCTCCCAACCTCATTGTGTCTGCTTAGACCCTCTTCTTACACCTCCTAACATCCAAAACATGCTTGGTGTCACAAACTCAGCATGTTCCACTCCACAGCATTGCCATGGACAGCTAACATTATCTCCTGTGTGTATTTGCTTTAGGTTTTCTATCTGTCTCCTTCCAAGCCCTTGGAGAATAGGCTGCTTATTTTGTTTTCTACTCAGTTCTCAGCACCCAACACAGAACCCAACACATTAAATAATGTTTATTGTCCTGGCCTGGTGGCTAAGTTGGCTGGAGCATCATTCCCTACCAGGGGTGCCCAACCATTTGGTGTCTCTGGGTCAAATTGGAAGAAGAGTTGTCTTGGGCCACACATTAAATACATTGCAATATGTAATCACAAAAACACTTCTAATGTTTTAAGTAAATTTACAATTTTGTGTTGAACCACATTCATAGTCATCCTCAGCTGCATGTGGCCCACAGGCTGCAGGTTGAGCACCAAATATTGCAGGTTTGATCCCTGATTGGGGTGGGTACAGAAGGCAACAATCAATGATTCTCTCTCACATCGATCAAAGTTTCTCTCTCTCTCTTTCTCCCTCTTCTCCCTTCCCCTCTCTCTCTACAATCAATGAAAACATATCCTCAGGTGAGGATTTGAAGGATAATAACTAACTAACTAACTAACTAAATAAATAAATAAATAAATGTTTACTAAAATAGCTCAGTAAAAAGCACAGCATTTATCAAACTGTGGTACATTTACACAATGGAATTTTATGCAGCAGAAAGAAAGAAGGAGCTCCTACCCTTTGTGACAGCATGGATCGAACTGGAGCGCATCATGCTAAGCAAAATAAGCCAGGCAGTGAAAGACAAATACCATATGATCTCCCCTTTAACAGGAACCTAATCAACAAAACAAACAAACAAGCATAATATAACCAAAGACACTGAAATTGAGAACAGGCTGACAGTAACCAGAGGGCAAAGGGGAGGGAATTTTAGGGAGAAAGGGGAAGGGTTTAGAGCAACAAGTACAAAGGACACATGGACAAAAACTATGGGCGGTGGAAATGGGAGGGAGGTGGGGAGGGCTGGGGTGGTGGGCTGGGGTGGGAGTAAAAGACAGAAAACTGTACAAGAACAGCAATTAAAATAAACATTTTTTTAAAAAGGGAAAAATTACCCTGGTTGGGCCTGACCTAATCAGGTGAGACCTTTAAAAGAGGGTATGGGCCTCATCGAAAGAAAAGGCTCTAAGCAAGAAAAGACACTCTTCACTGACCTTCAAAAAGTAAATGTTCCTATTGTGAACTGCTCAGGGAGAGGACGGCTGAGGGCCTCAGTCCTATAATCACCAAGAACTGAATTCTGCCACCAGTCTGAATGAGTTTGGAAGAGGACTCAAGCTCCAGATGAGAACGTCAGCCCACCTGATGCCTTGACTACAGTCTGCGGAAGCCCGAGCAGAGGACTCAGCTTAGCTGTGCCCAGATGCCTGATCCACAGAAATTGTGTATTGTTTAATCCAATAGATTGTGGCTATTTTTTTTTTGGCAGCAATAGAAAATGAATATCCTAAAAAACAAACAAAAAAAGCACAGCATTTATCATGTATTATATTGTATTTCAGTAAGTTGTATGCCTTCCCATCTTTCTCCTCAATCGTAACCTCCTTGAGACCTGAGACTATGTATTAATTATACTTATATTTTCCCAGAGCACCTAGGATTTCAGATTGTCATATCAGTGATCAATAAAACTTCCTGATTGGAACTAAACAGTAACTCTATCTCTCACAGACCTATATTCATCTCCCCAAACATAAAGAGCATTGGATGCAGGGAACCATGGCCCCAGCCTCAGAGCTCTTAGCTCTCATCCAACTAAGAGCTGAGTGACCAATGTCAACTTGCTTAACTTCGCTGAAACTCTGATTGCTCATATGAAAACAGGGATGATGGAAATGCTTCTGCCCAATTCACAAGGTAGCTGTGATGATTAAATTTAAGCACATGTATGCATTTCTCTCTGATTAAACTACAAACTGTTCAAGGGCAGAGCTGATGTGGGCTGCTTATTTCCCTCATCTATACAAAATAGCCTTATACTGTGGGCCCACAGAGTAACCAATAATAGTTGTCCTTTACTGAGCACCTGCTATGTTATCCACACTGCAATAGCCACCTGGCATACAACATCATGCTGGGAAACATCCTGCCTTGTTTCAGGAGTTATAACCCCACCGACAGGCAAAAAGGCCCCACAGCTAGGGGACCTTGGGACCATAAGCCACTAAGGAGACAAAACTTATCCTCCCAGAAGAAGCTGAGCCTCCGCTCCCTGTACTTCACCCTGTTTGGCCCCAGGCGGATGACTGGTTAGCTAATAATGGGTAGGAGTCCTCAAGAAAGGAACAACCTAAGATAGGCACAGTCACGAAGGAACCATCAGAGAAAGACTTAGGGGACTACAGAAAAGGGGTGATGAACCCTCACCCCTCAACTTTATCATAGCCCGAGTCCTCATTCTATCTGTAAAAAGTCCCCTAATCTCTTGGCTGCCTGCACCCCTCACCTGATTCAGGCTTAAAACAATGCCGGAGGTGGGTACAGCCCTGTGCTGGAAAAGACAGTTCCCCAGGACAATCAGGCCTAAGAAAGAATGCATAAAATCCTGTGAAACCTGCCATGCTAAGAATGCCCTCATTTTAAATGTTAAAGGTCCAAGTATAAAATGAGTTTATTTCCCAAAGTCTTATGGCCCTTTGGCTATCTCACCCTGACTCAGAATAAGCCCTTATAGTTCTTTGATCTATTCCTTGATCATTACTGCCTGACAATGCTTGATGAGCTTTATGTATATGCCCTGTATTCCTGTGCAAACTAAACCCAATAAAAGCCCATTGAGAAAGAGACTCAAGGCCCTTCTCCTCGGAGAGACTGGCCACCTTTCTTCCCCAAGCTGATCATACCTTGGTAGATTTATTCTCATCTATGTGGCTGGGAGGAGACTCTGCTGGATAAAGCTCCCCCACAATACCATATTTAATTTAATCCTTAAATTACCAAGTAAAACTAAATATTGGGACACCCATTTGAGAAAGAAGAAAAAAATGATGCCTATAGAAATGGTATTTGTGTAATCCATACAGTTAGTCAATGTCAATGCTGACATTTGACAGCAAGTCTGTGTCAACATTTTAAGTATTAATATGTATTTATCTTTTTTAACTACCCAAGATCCACATCTTTCCTGAGAGTTCCTCCACTGCTTTGATAAATCCTGGTTTTTGCTAGAAGCCCAAGGGAGACCTGGAGCCTCCTACATTCAATCCCTCTCACTCCCATTTTGAAGACAGCTAAGGACCACGCCTATGGCCTAAAAGTGGCTATGTTCCTCTGGGGCACCATGTCTAGAGAGAGTGATAGAGTGCAGAGGCAAGAAGGAGTTTACTGTCACCAGTGTGTTCCTTACAACACTGTCCTGTGGTCCCTGCCACCGATCATGTAAGGGCCATCCCTCCTCTGCTCCTAACCTGGTCCTCCAGTCTGCCTTCAGGATAGTGAGTTCCCTTCTAGTAAGTCAGTTCTGTCCTTAAATTCACTAGTTTAAGTTGTTAGCATTAACAGAACCCCAACTATGTAAAAAAAGATATAAATTATAATGAAGTCTCAAAAAACATTGTAATGAGTAAATAATAAATATGCTAATAAATGAATATCCCTATTCCTATATAAGCACATAAAACATTAAATAATAGACTAAGTACTACATTCAAACACATCACAAAAAGGGAATGCCCCAAGATAGTACATGATTAATTGCCAAATGAACAACCCAGGCTGTGAGTACAGAAGGAGATCAGAGGGGAAAAGGCCACCACAAATTGCATGGTTCAGGAGCCTCCATAGCTCCACATACTTGTTGAGTGAGTCTGGATAATACACTTCCTTGGGCACCCCTGGGGACACTAATGAATATGATTCTTCTCTCAGACATGAAGGTGGGAGTTGGAATGGCTCAGCACACATCAGCCTCACTCTCTTCCTCACAACCATGCAACCCAGCAAGGACCTGCCACAGGGAGAGAGAGAGACAGACTCTGTTCACCACTGTAGGTTTAGGTGCTTTCAGTCAACAAGCCCACATAGAGCAACCAGTGTGCCAGACACCGGGAACATGCTGGGATCACGCAGAGAAGTCTTGTTCGAACTCCAGAATTGCACTAAGTGAAGAACAAAGACACAGTTGAAATATTGTGGAAACATGTAACTGCACAGAAAACAGCCCAAAGACTGAGAAAACACTCAGAAGGGACATCTGACAAAATGGGAGGCAGGACAGCCTTTTAGAAGACAGCTGCTTAGGTAGGTCTTCAAGAACAGATAGAACTGACAGAGAAAAAGCAGGAGACTGGCATTCTAGGAAGACAAGTACTAGCAAAAACACAAGAACAAGGAGCACTGAGATATGCATAGGTATGGTGTGAGACAGGGAGTAAAAAGAGATCAAATTCTAGTGGAAAGCAGGAGATGAATATGGAGCATCTGCATGTGGTGACACTGTGGCCCTGCATTGACTACACAAACCCTCATTGACCAAACGTGAGTGTGATGCCCACCTTTGCTGGTTGGAGAGGAATACACATCATTCAAGCTCCATGAATTGAGGAGAAATAGAGAAATGTCCTGAAGGCTGAGAAATAGCTGGTATACATAGAGAAAACTAATGGCTGCATCAAAATCCAGTGACCAAAGAACTTAACCATAATTACACTCTTTCATGAATAGTAATTTCAGCTTCACAATAAAATCTGTAGAAACATGCTGAACTGTAGGCACCATCAAGACAAAGACATGCCTAGTACATAGTAGGCCTTCAACTGAATCGGTTCAATAAATAAAGAATTCATATAATGCCTTGTTTTACACTCACTGCCAATTTTATAAGGTAGATATTTTTATTCCTACTTCATAAATAGGTGAATTATTTTATTGTGAGCTGAAATTATTTAGATAATTTTTGGTGAAGAAATATGTAATCAGATTACTAATTTTTTAGACGTTGAATAAAAATAAATGATTAAAAATCTAGAAGACAGGATTTTGATTGTATTTATAAAAAAATTACTTCCCCAGGAAGGCCAAAAATCTCCTAGTCTTAGGATGTTTTTCACTGAGTGAGATGTTGATGTAAATGAAAATTGCTTTCCTTGGGGCAGGAAGATGGACACCCTGAGCTTCAACAAATTAGTCTGTAATTTCCCTTGTAGCATTGTAATATTTCCTAGGAAAAAAGTGTCTGAGGGCTGATTTCTTTTGATACAGTGACACCTACTGTTACTACCAATACCTTGCCTCTAAGAAAGAAATACTTGGAAAATATGCTGCAGCCCTACTGAAAAGGCTGTGAATATGAATTTTTATGTTAGTCGTTTAACTTATAAGTTATAATATTTATAAAAGTTAAAATAAAATGTGTATAATTTATATACCTTTGAAATATATGTGGATGAAGTTTTACCAATTATTAAGATACTGGCTTAATAAATGGTCATTACAAGATCTACATACACATATGTATTCATGCATATATTCATTTTAGATGTGCATGTATAAGGCATTTTATTTATTTTTTAAATAGTTTATTTATTTATTTTTAGAGAGAAGGGAAGGGAGAGAGAAAGAGAGGGAGAGAAACATCAATGTGTGGTTGCCTCTCATGTGGCCCCCAACTGGGGACCTGACCCACAACCCAGACACGTGCCCTGAGTAGGAGTCGATATATAAGGCATTTTAAACAATAATTACAATAATTTTAATACTAAGCCTAGAAAAGTTTAGACATTTTGTCAAATTAGTAACCCTTGTACATTTTGTATGCAGTATACAAACAGGAGAACGTTTTCTCCAAGCTGACAAAATAACTCTAAAATGTCCATTTTGAATAGCATTAAATATAGCCTATGTACTCATTATAATCATGTTCACTATAATAAATACCTAATTTTTCTAGTTTTTTTTTTTTTCTTTTTAAGGACTAGAAAGAGCTTCAAAGGACACTGGGCCCATTTTGCAGTCTCAGAAATTTGCATTTAATTCACCTCAGGGGGTTGAGAAGCCCACTGAGCTGTAGCCCACAGCTCAATGGAGATGGAGAGGTAACATCTCTCTCACATAGTAGATGTTAGTTTTTCACATAGACATCTTAAAACCATTGAAATTTGAGTGGAATCAAACTGCAAGTTGTCTCAGTTTACTGGTTTACAGAGTGCTCACTATGTGAGCAGGCCAGATCATCTCACTCAGTTCACACTAGCCTGGGCCTCATGTATCTCCACACAGAAAACAAGGAAATAGGCAGAGACATTAGTAAACATGCCTGTGGGACAGCAGTCAGTGGTAGGTTAAACTATTAAACCCAGAAAAGAGTACAGAGAAAGAGCTCAACCTAGGATCACCAAGGTTTTTAACGTTTTGATGCAAGAAAAGGAGCATGTAGTTTTAAGGGGAGAAGAGCAGTTTGAGGAAAGGCAAAGTCCTATGTATTGGAAAGTGCTCAGCTACCTCCACTCTCCCTCTGCGGTCCCTGCCTAACACTCCCAGCAGGACACAACGGATCAGGAAAATCTCAGCATAAGTGATCTATACAACATGCCTGTTCAACCCCACAGCATTATTTTTACTTGAATAATCACATACTTTTTAGAAAACATACACAGGTACAGTGATCAAACCAAAGTAACAAAAATAAAGCATTGTATGGAAACCAATGAAACAGAAGAAAGAAAGAGAAGAGAAGAAAGAAAGAAAGAAAGAAAGAAAGAAAGAAAGAAAGAAAGAAAGAGAGAGAGAAAGAAGGAAGAGAGAGAGAAAGAGAAAGAAAAAGAAGGAAGGAAGGAAGGAAGGAAGGAAGGAAGGAAGGAAGGAAGGAAGGAAGGAAGGAAACAAGTAATCATGGTGATCACCCAAGCATGCCACCAATTGTATACAGACAATGTTAAAAAGTGGGCTGCACCAACCCCAAGAGAGACTGTCCCCTGGCTCTGTGGGGCTGAAGCCTGACTACTGAATGTGGAGAGACTAGATTAACAACCAAAGGAGTCAGCCACAGTCAGCATATCTCTGGCAAAGAAGGGGCAGAGTGGACTAGGCACGTTTGAGGAAAGACTAGGGATAGAGGCTTTGGGGACAGAATTGAGAAAGCAGCAGCCAGGATCCCAGTGCTGAGTATCCCACGTACAGTAGCAGCCATCCTGCTCAGGCAGACCACTCTCATCTGAGCAGCAGCACCCTAAGGAGAAACAATAGCCCCGACACCAGGTGGGATTCTGCCCACCGCCCTCCCCTCCCCCGCAACTATGGGGCTTAAACCAGTCTGCTGAGTGCACAGTAACTAGATTAACAACTGAAGGAAACAGCCACAGACAGTAGATCTCTGGCAGTCTCAGAGAAGGCTGGCTAAGTTCACATGGGGTGAACATCTGACATCACCAGAGGTGGGTCCAGAAAGAAAAAAAAGTGATAAATAAAAGAGACTACCAAGACAAAATCCACTGTGCTCTTCTCCATGATTTGTGATATGATCTTTCCTATGTAGTTTTTTAACATTCATTTCAAGTTTGTGCCCATCAAGTTTGTGAATATAAAGGCACCAGATTTTACACTACAGTTTATTTTTCTTCTTTCTTACAATAGTATTAATCTATTATCCCCCTTATTAGTACTGGTTCATTTGCTGTTGATAGTGGGAGTGCAGAGGAAGTTATTTTTGTGGATGAGGGTTTTTCCCTGGGCTTTGTGGTTTTCTTCTGGCAGCAACTGCACAACAGCATATAGGGCATGCTGAGCCGAGTCACAGTCAGTCAACCAGCTTGAGGGAAGGTCCCACCAAAGAATGACCCAAAAACAATGAAAGCCCAATTACACCCAGAGAGCCAATATAAATGTCATAAAGGGCATCTCAAGAGCATAAAGTTCAGGAGATCAAGGAGACTGAACCACCGAATCTCACAGGTCTCCTACCATAGAAGTTCACACAACAAACTCAGGGAGTCAAAAGATAAATTTAAGAAGCAGAAGCAAACAAGATGAGTCTTACTAATAATTGGAAGACAAAGAAACAACCCCCGAATGAAAGGAAAAGAAAACTCGTAAGAAAGAGTGCTATATGAAATAGAGGTAAGTCAACTCTCAGATATTGAGTTTAAAACAATTGTTATATGGAAGCTCAATGAGCTCAGTGAGAATTACCAAAACAACAGGGTAGCTATAAGAAACTTACTGCAAATTATACCAGCATGAAAAAGGACACAGAAAAAATAAACAAGAGATAAGAGGAAATGAAGACTACAATTTGTGAATTGAAGAACACAGTAGAAAGAATCAAAAGCAGGCTACATGAAGCAGAGGATTGAATCAGCAATCAGGACAAGGTAGAAAAAATCTTCCAGAAAGAGCAAGAAAAGTAAAAAAGATAAAAAAGAATAAAGAGGGTTTAAGGGAAATGCAGGACAACGTGAAACAAAATAATATCCAAATAATAGGGATACCAGAATGAGAAGATGAGGAGCAACAGATAGAAAACCTGTTTTAGAAAGTAATGATGGAAAACTCCCTTATTTGCTGAAAGAAGAAGTCATACAAATCCAGGAAGCAGAGAGTGTCCCAATAAAGAGGAATCCAAAGAAGTCCAACCAAGAAACATAATTAAAACGGCAAAATTCCAAGACAAAGAGAGAATCGTAAAGGCAGCAAGGGAGAAACAGGAAGTACCATGCAAGGGAGCCCTGATAAGGCTAGCACCTGACTTCTCAATAGAAATGCTTCCAAGGCAGAAGAGAATGGCAAGAAATATTCCAATTAATGAGAACCAGAGGCCTGCAACCAAGTCTACTTTACCCAGCAAAGCTCTAACTTAATGGAAGGCCACATAAGGAACTTCCCAGACAAAAGCACTCTAAAAGAATATACCTCCTCCAAATCAACCCTGCAAGAGATGGTAAATGGAATGCTTTAGGAAAAGGAAGGAAAAGAGAGACAGAGGAACACAAGTATGAAAATGGCAATGAATAAGTACCTATTAATAATAACCGTAAATGTAAATGGATTAAATGCTCCAATCCAAAGAAATAGAATAGCTGAATGGATAAGAAAGCATGACACACACATATGTTGCCTACAAGAGACCCTCCTCGGTACAAAAGACGTACACAGACTAAAAGCAAAGGTCTGGAAACAAATTTTCCAAGCAAACAGGGGAAAAAAAAGCAGGGGTAGCAATAGTAATATCAGACAAAATAGACTTCAAAAAAAGGCCATAGAGACCCAGAAGGTCACTTCATAATACTCAAGGGAAGAATCCACCAAAAACAAATAAACATTGTAAATATATATGCATCCAACATAGGAGCACACAAATACAAAAAGAAAATCTTAGAGGACTTCAGGAAAGTTATTGACAGCAACACAATGACAGTAGGGGATTTTCACAACCCACTGTCAAAAATGGACAGATCTTCCAAACTAAATTCAGTGAAGATATTATGGCACAGAACAATGCCCTAGATGAAATGGACTTAACTAATATATATAGAGGCCTTCATCCCAAAGAACCTAAATACACATTCTTTTCAAATGCACATGGAAGATTTTCAAAGACAGACCACATGATAGGACACAAAAGAAGCCTCAACAAAGTCAAGAAAACTGAAATCATACCAAGCATTTTCTCTGACCACAAGGGACTGAAACTAGAAACCAACCCCGTGGGGTGGGGGGTGCTCTGCCCACTGGTCGCCACGGATGAGAATAAGTCTCCCAAGACATGATCTGCTTGGAGAGGAAAGGTGGCCAGTCTCTCAAAGGAGAAGAGCCAAGAGCCTTTTCCTCAATGGGCTTTAATTGGGTTCTTTTTGCAAAGGAATATAGGCTCATTAATCATTGTCAGGCAGTAAGGATCAAAAGATAGATAACAAACAAATAATTGTGAGGGCCTATTTTGAGTCAGGGTCAGATAGCTAAAGAACAATAAAACTTTGAGGAACAAACTCACTTCTTGCTTGGACCCTTATTTAATTGAGAGCATGCTAAACAAAGCAGATTTCACAGGATTTTACATATTCTTTCCTAGGCCTCATTGCCCTAGGAAACCTCCCCTTTGCAGCACCTGGAGGTACGCACCACCAGAGTTGTTTCAGACTTAAGTCAGGCAAGGCACCCAAGAGATTACAAGGCTTCTTGCAGACAGAATAAGGACTCAGGCTATGTCAAAGCTGAGGATCCATCACTCCCTTTTGCTATAGTCCTTCTTGGGGCCTTCATGTGATCGTGCCTGTCTTAGTTTGTTCCCCGTTGGGGAATCTTACCCATGATTGGCTAACTGATCAAGCATTGGGGGCCAGTTATGGATGAAGTAAAAGGAGCAGAAGCAGCGCTCCTGCCAGGGAGATAAGCCTTGTCTTCTTAGTGGCTTACCGTCCGAAGGCCGCTCACTCCACCTTAGCCATGGGGGTTTTAGAGCTCCCAAAACCAGGCAGGGTGATTCCCAACGCAACCCCAAGGGAAAGAACCCCCCAAAATAAAAAACATGGAGACTGAATAGCATGCCATTAAACAATGAATGGTCAAGGATTAAATTAGGGAAGAGATCAAAAAGTTTCTAGAAACAAATGAAAATGAACTCACAACCCAAAACTGATGGGACACAGTAAAGGCAATCCTGAGAGGGAACGTCATAGCGATACAGGCCTACCAAAGAAAGATACAAACATTTCAAACAAACAACCTAACCCTACACCTACAAGAAATCGAGGAACAACAACAAAGACAGCGCAGAGCAAGTAGAAGGAGGGAAATAACCAAGATCACAACAGAATTAAATGACATAGAGACTAAAAACACAAGTCTAAGGATCAATAAGTCCAGGAGCTGGTTCTTTGAAAAGATAAACAAAATCGACAAGCCCTTAATCAGGCTCATCAAGAAAAAAAGACAGAGGACCCAAATAAACACAATAAGAGATGAAAGGGGAGAGATTACAACTGATACCGCAGAAATACACAGGATTGTAAGAAATTGCTATGAAGAACTGTATGCCAAGAAATTTGAAAACCTAGGTAAAATGGACAAATTTCTAGAAGAATGTAATCTTCCAAAACTCAATCAAGAAGAAGCAGAAAGCCAGAATAGACTGAAAACAGCCGGTGAAATTCCAGGCATAATAAACAAATCTCCTTGCACACAAAAGCCCTGGACCAAATGATTTCACAGAAGAACTTCGCAAAACATTTAAGGAAGAACTAACACCTATCCTTCTCAGACTATTCCAACAAATACAAGAGAAGACTCCCAAACTCTTTTTAGGAGGCCAACATCATCCTCATCCCAAAACCAGATAAAGACACAACAAAGAAAGAAAACTTCAGGCCAATATCGCTGTTGAACATAGAAGCTAAAATCCTCAACAAAATATTGGAAAACCTCATCGAACAATACATTAAAAGGATCATACACCATGACCAAGTGGGATTCATCCCAGGGATGCAAGGATTGTCCAATATTTCCAAATCAATAAAGGTAATATGTCACATAAACAAAAGCAAAGACAAAAATCACATGATTGTATCTATAGATGCAGAAAAAGCATTGGATAACGTACAGCACCCATTTATGATAAAAACACTCAGCAAAGTAGAAGTAGAGGGAGCATTCCTCAACATAATAAAGTTCATATATTGTTGCGGACCCCGGCTCATGGGGTCCACGGTGTTGTAGCTGAAACAAAAGAAATTCACACGAACTACCGAATCCTTTGGAAAAAAAGGGTGAGCGGCTTCTCTCTCAAGAGAAGCAAAAGCCTCATCCCTTGGTTCAATGAGTTTTTATTGTCCTTCTGGGCACATTACATGAAGGTCCTTATTAACTATCCACAGATTCGCTTCAGGTGGTTAACTTTTACAGAAAAAAAATGGGGTGGATGCTGGTAATGACATCACAGAAGAGGGATATTTGCAAATGAAAAAGGGAAAGTGGTTGAACCAGTTACATTCGTCCTTGGAAGGTTTAGTATGGATTTTAGGAAGTTACTTTGCAGTAAATGTTTGCTGCAATTCAGGGTGAGTGAGTTTTAACAAAAGCAAATCTCTAAGCAGCATAAGCACATTGCAGGCCTGATTCACCATGGGAGAATCTATCTGTGGGCATGAGTCCTGTGCATCAAACCTTGCTTTCCCCTGGGAGCTGGGCCCACACCACGCAGAATGGTCTCTTACAATATATGAGAGACCTAGAGCCAACATCATACTCAATGGGCAAAAACTAAAATCTTTTCCACTAAAATCAGGAACAAGACAAGGTTGTCCACTTTCACCAATTTTACTGAACATAGATAGTATTGGAAGTTTTACCCACAGCGATCAGACAAGAAAAGGAAATAAAAGGCATCCAAATCAGAAAACAGAAAACAAAATTGTCACTTTTTGCACATGACATGATAGTATACACAGAAAATACTATAGATTCTACCAAAAAGATGCTCGACCTAATAAATGAATTTGGCCAAACAGCAGGATACAAGTCAATATTCAGAAATCAAAGGCATTTTTTGTACACCAACAATGAAACAGCAGAAGCAGAAATCAAGAAAAAAAATCTCATTTAATATAGCAACAAGAAAAATAAAATACCTAGGAATAAACCTAACCAAGGAGGTAAAAGACCTGTGTGCAGAAAACTACACAACACTGAAGAAACAAATCAAGGAAGACACAAACAAATGGAAACACATACCGTGTTCATGGATCGGAAGAATTAACATCATCAGAATGTGTGTACTATTCAAAGCAATTTACAGATTCAATGCAATACCTATTAAAGTACAAATGGCATATATCACAGACATAAAACAAACACTTCAACAATTTATATGTTACCATAAATGACCCCAAAAAACTACAGCAATTTTAAGAAAGAAGAGCAATGTAGGAGGAATCACAATACATGATACCAAACTGTATTACAAGGCCACTGTAATCAAAACAGTCTGGTACTGGAATAAAAACAGGCATGTAGATCAATGGAACAGAACAGAAAGCCCAGAAATAAACTCAAGTCTCTACGGTCAATTATTATTCAACAAAGGGGGCAGCAACATAAAATGCAGTAAAAATAGCCTCTTCAACAAATGGTGTTGGGAGAGCTGGACAGCTACATGCGAAAAAATGAAACTCACGCACCAACTTACACCATACATAAAAATTAATTCAAGGTGGATAAAAGATTTAAATATAAGTCATGACACCATTAAAATCCTAGAGAAGAACATAGGCAGGAAAATCTCAGATATTCCATGCAGCAATATCTTCACTGATATATCCACTAGAGCAAGGGACATAAAGGAAAGAATAAGCAAATGGGATCTCCTTAAAATAAAAGGCCTCTACACAGATAAAGAAAACACCATTAAAATGAAAAAAGAACCAGCTGTATGCGAAAATATATTTGCCAGTGATACCTCAGACAAGAGTTTGATTTCTAAAATATATAAAGAACTCACACAACTCTAATCTAAGAAGACAAGCAACCCAATTAAAAAATGGGCAAAGGACTTGAACAGGCACTTCTCCAAGGAGCACATACAGAGGGTCCAGACACATGAGAAAAGATGCTCAGTACTGCTAGCTATCAGAGAGATGCAAATTAACACCACAATGAGATACCACTTCACACCAATCAGAATGGACATCATAAACAAGGCAACAAACAACAGGTGTTGGAGAGGTTGTGGAGAAATGGGGACTGACTCTTCCATTACTATTGCACAACTGGTGGCAATGCAGACTCATGCAACCACTATGGAAAACAGTATGCAATTTTCTAAGGAAACTAAAAATGGAACTGCCTTTTGACCCAGCAATTCCACTGCTGGGACTATATCCCAGGAGCCCTGAAACACCAATCCAAAAGAACCTATGCACCCCAATGTTCATAGCAACACAATTTACAATAGCCAAGAGCTGGCACCAACCTAAGTGCTCATCAGTAAATGAATGAATCAAAACACTATGGTACAGGACTTCCGGCCAAGACACTATGGAGACGTAGGTGGACACACTGTGTCTCTTCTCACAACCAAAATTAAGGACAACAAGTATTTAGAAACAAGAAAACCACCAGAGCTAATAGAAAATTGAACTGTAAGGAAGTCCAACAACCATTCATCCAGACCAGTAAGAGGGGCGGATTCGCAGCAGAAAAAAGTGGAGGTGCAGACCGGGAACACAGGTGGTAGGGGCTGGCGGTTCCCCAGTGTGCAGGCAGCTGGCAGGCCCACAGGTGGCAGCTGTCGCATGGGGTGGCAACTGTGCAGACCCAGTGAGGCCACGCAAGGCAGCTGGCTGACCAGGTGGTCCTACATTTGCGCACGCAGATAATCTGGGTGAAGGGGAAGCGGCAGAAGGGACGGGAAATCAAGAGAGAGAGGAGCAGGCACCATTATTTCCTCTCGGGCCCCGCCCCCATGTACAGTGTCACAACCCAGCGACTGGGCTGCCCTGCACTGGGGAACACCTAAGGCTCCACCCCTCAGTATGTAATAGCTGCGACCAGACCAAAACCAAAACCAAAACAAACAAATAAAAAAAAAAAACACCAAAAATGGCTCAAACCAGAGAAAAAAATCAGAACCCCACAGACAATTCCTCTAAGTGACGAAGAGATAGCCAACCTATCAGATGCACAGTTCAAAGCACTGGTCATCAGGATGCTCACAGAATTGGTTGATTTTGCTCACAAATTAGATGAAAAAATGAAGGCTACAATACGTGAAATGAAAGAAAACACATGGGGAACCAATAGAGATGGGAGGAAAACTGGGACTCAAATCAATGGAGTGGACCACAAGGAAGAAACAAACAACCAAACTGAAAAGAAGGAAGAAACAAGAATTCAAAAAAATGAGGTGAGGCTTAGGAACCTCCAGGACATCTTTAAATGTCCCAACATCCAAGTTATAGGAGTACCAGAAGGAGAAGAAGAAGAGCAACAAGTGGAAAACTTATCTGGACAAATAATAAAAGAGAACTTCCCCAATCTGGCAAAGGAAATAGGAGTCCAGGAAGTCTGGACTACCAGGAAGTCCAGGAAGCTCAGAGAGTCCCAAAGAAGTTGGACCCAAGGAGGAACACACCAAGGCACATCATAATTACAGTACCCAAGATTCAAATGAAGGAGAGAATTCTAGAAGCAGCAAGGGATAGGGCACAGTCAGTAACCTACAAAGGAGTTCCCATCAGTCTGTCAGTTGATTTCTCAAAGGAGACCTTCCAGGAAAGAAGGGGCTGGAAAGAAGTATTTGAAGTCTTGAAAGGTAAGGACCTACATCCAAAATTGCTCTATCCAGCAAAGCTGTCATGTAGAATGGAAGGGAAGATAAAGTGCTTCTCAGATAAGGTCAAATTCAAGGAGTTCACCATCACCAAGCCCTTATTATATGAAATGTTAAAGGGAATTATCTAAGAAAAAGAAGATAAAAAAAATATGACAGTGAAAAGACAGCAAACTCACAGCTATTAAGAACCACACCTAAGGGTCGCAGGTTCAATTCCCAGTCAGGGCACATGCCTGGGTTGCGGGCCAGGTCCTCAGTGGGGGCCACGCGAGAAGCAACCACACATTGATGTTTCTCTCTCTCTCTCTTTCTCCCTCCCTTCCCCTCTGTCTAAAAATAAATAAATAAATAAATCTTAAAAAAAAAAAAAAAAAAAAAAAGAACCACACCTAAAACAAAAGAAAACTAAGCAAACAGCTAGAACAGGAACATAACCACAGAAATGGAGATCACATGGAGGGTTATAAAGAGGGGAGTGGGAGGAGGAGAGGGGGGGAAAAGGTACAGAGAATAAGTAGCATAAATGGTGGGTAGAAAATAGACAGGGGGAGGGCAAGATTAGTGTGGGTAATGCAGAAGCTAAAGAACTTGTGACACATGGACATGAACTAAAGGGGGGGAATGTGGGTGGGAGGGGATGTGCAGGGTGGAGGGGAATGATGGGTAAGAAATATGACAACTGTAATAGCATAATCGATAAAATATATTTAAAAAAACACTATGGTACATTTACACAATGGAATTCTGTGCAGCAGAAAGAAAGAAGGAGCTCCAACTCTTTGCAACAGCATGGATGGAACTGGAGAGCATCATGCTAAGCGAAATAAGCCAGGTTGTGAAAGACAAATACTATATTATCTCCCCTTTAACAGGAGCCTAATTAACAAAACAAACCAAAAAGCAAAATATAACCAAAGACACTGAAATTGAGAACAGGCTGACAGTGACCAGAGGGGAGATGGGAGGGCATTATAGGGGAAAAGAGTGGAGGGTTTGCAGGAACAATTATAAAGGACACATCAACAATAACAAGTGGGCATGGAAACAGGGGAGAGGTGGGGAGGGCTGGGGTAGTGGAGAGGGTTGCGGGGGAAGGCAGAAAACTGTACTTGAACAACAATAAAAAAATGTTAAAAAATAAAATAAAATAAAAAATAAGTGCAAGTTAAAATATCTTGAAAGGAAAAACAATTGAGCCATCCTATGTCAAGGTATCACTGCATCTCAGAGAGGCAAACCTGGCCTTTAGTCTAAAGTAGCTTAATGACAAGCTCTGGATGATAACATAAAAGGAAGTCTGATGGGGGTTGTAAGGCCTTGGGGAATATTTCTCCTCCTATGAGGCAGGCAAAGGAGGTGGTTTGGGTCTTTGACATGATGATTGGAGCTGCTGGAACCATCTTGCCATCATGAGAAAGAAACCAAGTAAATCAGAGCAAGACATGGTGAAGTCATCAAATGACTAGAAATGACTAGAAATGGCCCTACTGCTTCGTGACATGTGAAAATAAAGTCCTATTAGCAATGATCAGGAAACTAGTTCTTTAAAGCCTGGAGTATTTCTAGCTTATACAGCTCTTCTCCATGTGAAATAATCTCACTGCTTATTAAGTGATTTCATGTTTCAATGAGCATGAGGAAGAGCATTTTGGAGGGCTGGGGCTTTCCTTGGGCCTGATGTCACAGCACATAAGTGGGTGTCTTTATGACCACTTTAAGACCATTTACCATCTGAGGCATCTACCTGTGCCCACTTGTGTTTAGTGACACTGGAATCTAAACAGGCCAACACAGAACGGATCCCTCAGCAAAGTGGTGACTCTTTGCAAACAGAAACATGAAAAAGACAAAGTCATAAGCACAGCCAAGTTCTACAAACAGTGAATCCTGGTTGCGTGCTCAAGACCAGAGGTATGTACAGATGTGGGGAGAACCACTGGCAGCATTTACACCTTCTTAGCCTTCTCTGGGCGGAAGCAGCTGATCCCAACCAACAGTGCTGCTCCCAAGCACATGTGCTCATTATGAGGTCTGTACAAAGTGAACACATCCTGGAGAGCCCATCAAACACTGGCCTCTAAGTCAAATGATCTTCAGTTCCTACCAGAGCTGCGTTCCAGCATGTTATTATTTTAAAAAGAATTTTAAATGTGCCTAAAATATGTCACAGCAAAATTGTAAGGCTGTAATAGATTACTCAGAAAGCTCAATTCATAAACACTTGCTCACATGAACATCATGCCAAGATTAGGCTATAGATCTTCACAAGCAGACACGACTGTGTACATGATTCCAAGAAGAAAAATAAGAAATACACCTAAAAAAAAAAAAAGAAAGAAAAAGAAAGACTTACTGAGATGCTAACCAAGTCTACCCAGGATTAACAACAGTGAGGTGCACCAGCAGCCTGTTATCACAAGGAACCACCTCAATGACACCTTTAATAGAAATCATCTGACTCATGAGTAATGAAAACAATGGTTTCCATGGAACAGGCTCCATTATGTCTTAGGACAACTTAGGCATTAAAAAAAAAAAAAATACTGCCAATGCAAGGGACACCTTGTATATGCAAAAACCTAAGCCTGTGAAAAACCGAACCTAAGTGTTAAGATGAATAAACTCAGTACCTGACTCTTCCATTACTATTGCACAGCTACCCACTCTAAGCTCCCATCTTCTCATCTGATATATTGCAGCATTTCATCACAATTTGAAATTATTTGATTTATTTATGGATTTGTCAAACTCCTTTAGTAGAATATAAACTGTGCAAACATAAGGATCACACCTGTCTCAGTTTCTATGGGATCCCCATCATCTAGCACAGGGTCTGGCCTATTATAGATACTTGATAAAAATATTAAATAACTCTTTTCTTTGACAAGAAATACTGGGTGAGCCCTGCCCAAACCATGAATCTAATACCCTATTCACTCTCTAACACTCATTGTCCCCAAGCCAGAATTAACATAGCTCCATCTAATTCTTCAACTAAGCTTTTCCCTTTGAGTCAGTGTCCATGCCCAAACAGAGAATGCTCTAGTGTCATCATTTCCATGCTACCAAAAAAAAAAAAAAAAAAAATTATTACACACTTGTAGCTCAATTGGTCACTCCTATCTGAACCAATTTGATGATTTAAAATAAGAATTTTTCAAGGAAGTTCACTCTTTATCATAAAACCAACTAAGGTCAGATCTGATCTGGCCCAGAAAGATGACATTTTGTAACAATGAGAATGTCAGTCTGGATTAGTAGTAGTTTGAGGGCTTGCTCTGTGCCATGTTCTGTGTCACACATTCACCATGGATTGTCTCACTAAATCCCCACAACAGCTTAAGGAGATAGATACTATTATTCTCCTCACTTTAAAAATTAGAAATTCGAGGCTTAAAAACTAAGGAACTTGACTAAAATTACCCCATTAGTAGAGTGCAGATCTGGGGCGCAAACCAAGGTGATCTGACACACAGCCCATGTGATCATTACTACAATACTTCCCAATAATAAGAAAAGTCATAGTTTAGAATTTTCACCTGTCCTAATTAGTTTTACCTCTGGTGGTTGGGTATCTCATGAAAATATACATTTCATGATTTTTCACTTCATATTTTTCTATAAGAAAATGTTTCAACCACCACCATTTTGTGGCCAGAGATGCCAGCACTTGATCTAGAATGGCAGCTTCTGCCTTGACAGGAATTTACTAACATAAATGTGATACCACCCATACTAAAATTAAACCATTGCTTGATTCCTTGTTTATTTTCATTGAAAGTTTTACAAAGTTTTTACTTAAGAGAGTACACATTTCTAATGCAGCAACATTTGCTGGCCTACAAAGGTCTGAAAATGTTTAGTGAGTGATTTTAACCAACTCAAGATTTTCAATGTCTTTGGTGGATAGTGAATAGTAAGTTAAACTTGTATGTCATGTCAAATATATTTCACATTGAAATAGCTATAGGAAGTACTTACAGGAAATATGTACATGCTATATTTGCATGAAATAGAATTAGAAGCACCACGTAATAAATATGATGAGTCACATATTTTACGTCTGATGACCTTCCACTTGCCCAACACACTGCTGTGAACATCCTCAATAGTCAGACGAGGAGCTCCCAGGAAGATGGTTTCTGTATGGTGAATATGTGCAGTGGGACTGCCCAAAACCATAAACCATATGCCACACAGAAGCTTTCAATGGCCAACAGGTATTAGGGAGTGAAGTAAAGGCACCAACAGGGAGGGACCAAACCCACAGGCAATTAGAAAAGGGACATATGTCCTCTCCCTCTACTTAGCCCCAACACCACAGGAGTTAGGCCTTGAAAAAGAGGAGAAAGTGTCCAGAACCAGACTCTTTACCACACACACACACACACACACACACACACACACACACACTTCATGGATATCATCTAATTAACTTCAGGACTCAGCTCCACTTTCTCACCACTCTAGGAAACCACCTGTCCTAACAGGATCCTCCCCACTCCCACCTCCTTCTCTTATCTGTCCTTGAATTCCATGTTGATGTCCTTCTCCAGTCCCCCTTCACCCATCCCTGTCAGAGCCCCTCAGCAGCACCTCCACTGAATTCTGCCCATCCTTCTTATGTCTATGTTCCATTAGACTACACCATATCTTTCCATATTTGTATCTGTGGTGCCTGATAGAGTGTCTGGAATTTAGTGGAGTTTAGGCATTTGTTGAATGAATGAACAATAACTGTTAGAGAAGGTGTAATTTAGGACACTTTTATCACGAGGTTTATCTTCCTCTAGAGAAGAATCAAGGGGACGACCCCAACATTCCATCTCAGGATCCCATCTCTTTCATGCTCTCCGTAAGAAAGCTTATCCACCACTTCCCTACCAATCACATTTATGACTCTGAATGTGTATGACTCCCAAATCCATATTAGTCTTTTCATCTGAACTCCAAATGGGCATTTTCAACTGTAATGAATACTGTCACTTGGATTCTCCTCCATCTCTTGCTCCATTTGATATCACAATTCTTCTGGGTTTCACTTTAGACACCCTGGGGCCTTCTCTTCCCTCTCCCTCTGGCACAGCTCTTATCCAGTCAGGCTCCAACTCCTGTGAATTTCACCTTTTAAATCTTTCCAATTTTTTTCACCTCAATCACGAATCCTTCACTTCAGACTGTCGATTGCATGGGTTATTCTCAAAGTTTCTTAGATAATCCTTGTCACTTCTAATCAAACCACTTTGTGGACTATTGGGAACCACCCTGCCTAGTTTCAGGAGCTGTAAATCCCCCATGGCTAAGGCTGAGTGAGTGACCTTTGGACTGTAAGCCACTAAAGAGACAGAGCTTATCTCCTTGGCAGGAGCACCACTTCTGCTTCATCCATAACTGGCCCCCAGTGCTTGGTCGGTTAGCCAATGATGGGTAAGATTCCCTCAAGGGAGGGGTCGCCTAAGACAGGCATGATCACATGGGAGGCCCTCAAGGAAGGACTCGGGGGCTACAGCAAAAGGTGGTGATGGACCGTTGCCCCTCGGCTATCCTGACATAGCCTGAGTCCTCATTCTGTCTGCGAAAAGTTTTCCTTATCTCTTGGCTGCTTTGCTAACTCTGCTCCACTTAAGCCTAAAACAATGACAGAGGGCTATGCAGGGCTGTGCTGGATAGGGCAGGTTCCCCAGGTGATCAGGCACAAGAAAGAATTCGTAAAATCCTGTGAAACCTGCTTTGCTAAGAATGCTCTCAATTAAATGATAAGGGTCCTGAGCAGGAAATGAGTTTGTCTCCCAAAGTTTTATAGCTCTTCAGCTGACAGACCCTGACTCAGATTAAGCCCTCAGAGTTCTTTGCATGTTATCTATTGTTTGATCCTTACTGCCTGACAATGATTGATGAGCTTTACCTGTATTCCCGTGTAAAACAAACCTAATAAAAGCCATCGAGGAAGGGGCTCTTGGTCCTTCTCCTTTGAGAGATCGGCCACCTCTCCCCAAGCAGATCATGTCTTGGTAGATTTTTTTCTCATCTGTGGCAGACAGTGGGCTCTGCATGCAAAGTTCCCCCACAGTGGACCCTTTACATTATAGGTACACACCACTGTTTGAGCATGTCAAGAATCATTGAAGCTTTGTGGATGGAATAGTGAATAAGACAAAGTCCCTGCCCCCAGGTAAGGATGGACTCTTTGGAGTCACATGCTGGCCCATCTTGCTCAGCAGCCAATCTGTCTTCTAGGTTTGTCTCTGTATGTCTTCTTCTGATCACATCCTATGCTGCTTACTTAAGTACTTAAGCATTTTATTCTTTTTCAGAATATGTTGACTTGGGACATGCTGTTCCTTCTGCCTAGGATTTCTATTCCTACCCAACTCTTTTTACTACCTGCTAAATGTCTGCTCATTCTTCAAGACATAATTCAAATGTCATTTGCTCAACAGAGCTGGTAGTTAATCTTTATTCCTTCCCATGATCCTGGAACTCTGGACCTGACTCTGTAATACTGTAGGCCATGCTGTACCATAATGTGGGTACACAGATGCTTGTGTTAGCCCACCTGACAGTGGACTCTTCCACAGAAGACTTAATTATCTTTCTGTCTGGGAAGAATCTAGCACACTGTTAATTACATGGCAGGACACCAATACTTGTAAATATTGTTAAATAATAAAAAGTAAAAGCAAGAGGCCTAGCAAAGTGGCTCATGTAGTTAGAGCACCATCCTTTACAGTAAAAGGATGCAGATTTTATATCTGGTTAGGGCACATACCTAGGTTGAGGGTTTGATCCCCAGTTGGGACAAATGATAAATCTCTCTCTCTCTCTCCCCCCCTCCCTCCCTCCCTCTAACCCTCCTTCTTCCCTCCCTCCTTCCTCTCTTTTCCTCTCCCTCTCTCAAATCAATAACTATATCCTTGAGTGAGGATTTTTTAAAACAGCAAGATACATTCTCTCTGTTATTCCTAACTCAGAAACAAAAAAGAGAAACCATGATTCTTTAGCTAAAAATTTCTGTCAATTATTACCTAAAGTTAGTGGACCAACTGAATTTTAACAATTTAATGTTCTATCAAGGATTATTTTATCATCTGATGTAATGCATCATAAAGCAGTAAATTGCAGATGGAAGACCAAAGCATCTTTCAAATGATAAAGCCCAGTGGTGTAAAAAGATGTGTGCTGGCCTTATGTACCCTGCTTCTGCCCCAACAAGCTAGACAGTCTTCCTTTGTGACTCTGGTTCATCATCTGTACACTGACTAGAATGGACCCAGCCCCTTCCACTCAGACCATTATATAATACTATTATAGTAATACTATAATACTCCATAGGATTGCCAGAAATGACACCAATGCATAAAAATGAATACAGAAGCTACAGACAAGAGGAATTCACAAAGGGGCATCATTGACATACGCTAACTTGACTACACAGAAGCAAGACACGTCTGAAGTCAGGTAATTTGATTATGCCAAGGGATTCCGGCTGAATTGCCAACAAGTAAATGCAATTATTCCAAGTGTGCACAGAAAAAAAGAGACTAAATGACAACAAGGAAGCTCGGAATTGTCTTAAGGAATATGACTCTTCCATGGCACAGGAAGGCAAAGCAGTTCAGGGTTTAAAAGGGCCTGCATCATACTATCCCTCTATTCCCTCTCAACTCATAAATGGATCATTCCAAAATGTCATTATAGTCTTCTTTTTTTTTAGCCAAAGCCTGAGCTCCTTTTCTTCACTGGCATCTATGATGGTGGGTAGGGAGAGAACATCAGAGGCAGAGCCCACATGTTCCACCTAGATGTGGTTTACAATCTCAAGAGTTAGTTGCCATCTAAATATTTCTGGGTCAGATATTCAATCCTGCAGAGGGATATCATTTGTCTGTGTTTCCCCACTTCATCTCCTGAACATCATGCTCTGGTCCTCCAACAGCTGTGCTGCTTCTTACTCTGTCATTTTCTAAGCTGCTCTAGGTATGACTAGCTGTGATCTGAGATGAGGGAGGATAAATAGGCAATGGAGAGGGCAGCAGAGCAGAGCCAGCAGCTTCCAGAGGACAGATGTATCACAGCAAGGTGCTTACATCAACAGACATGGGAGACGGAAAACTGAGAGACTGAAGAGTGGAAATTCAGGAAGATCAACAAGCAGGTGAATTTGGGGCACAAATACGCAAATACATTTCACAAATTCTGATCATTCTTTTATATTTTTTTAATTTTTATTTTAATTGTTGGTCTTGTACAGTTTTCTGTCTTTTATTCTCACCCCATCCCTCCCCACCTCCCTCCCATTTCCACCCCCCCCCATAGTTTTTGTCCATGTGTCCTTTATACTTGTTCCTGTAAATCCTTCCCCTTTTCCCCTGAGATTCCCTCCCCTCTCCCCGCTGGTGACTTTCAGCCTGTTCCCAATTTCCATGTCTTTGGTTATATTATGCCTGTTTGTTTGTTTGTTTTGTTGATTAGCTTCCTGTTAAAGGTGAGATCATATGGTATTTGTCTTTCATTGCCTGGCTAATTTCGCTTAGCATGATGCTCTCAAGTTCCATCCATGCTGTTGCATAGGGTATGAGCTCCTTTCTTTCTGCTGCATAGAATTCCATTGTGTAAATGTACCACCGTTTTTTTATCCATTCATTTACTGATGGGCATCTAGGTTGCTTCCAATACTTGGCTATTATAAATTGTGCTGCTATAAACATAGGGGTGCATAGGTTCTTTTCGATTGGTGTTTCAGGGTTCTTAGGATATAGTCCTAGCAGTGGAATTGCTGGGTCAAAAGGTATATCCATTTTTAGTTTTTTTAGAAAATTCCATACTGTTTTCCATAGTGGTTGTACCAGTCTGCACTCCCACCAGCAGTGCACTAGGGTCCCCTTTTCTCCACAACCTCTCCAACACTTGCTGTTTGTTGCTTTGTTTATGAAGGCCATTCTGACTGGTGTCAAGTGATATCTCATTGTGGTTTTAATTTGCATCTCTCTGATAGCTAGCAATATTGAGCATTTTTTTCATTTGTCTCTGGATCCTCTGTATGTCCTCCTTGGAGAAGTGTCTGCCCAAGTCCTTTGCCCATTTTTTAATTGGGTTGCTTGTCTTCTTAGAGTGGAGTCGTGTAAGTTCTTTGTAAGGTAATTTCATTCCATTTTAGTCAGAAGGAAATGATTACTTAAAAGCATCAAGAATGTCAACCTGCTTTTTCAAGGAACAGGGTTTGTATTGTAAAGGACTACTTTTTCAGCTTCAGAGAAACAAATTTGACAAATAAAATTGTAGTATACTTAAAGTGTTCAATGTAATGATTTGCTATACAGTCATGTGTCCCTTAACCATGGGGACACATTCTGAGAAAAGTGTCATTAGGTAATTTTGCCACTGTGCAAACATACAGGTGCTTACACAGACACGGGTGATGTGGCCTGCTGCACACCTGGGCTACGTGACGTACCTACTACTCATAAGTTCCAAGCCTGCACAGCAGGTTACTGTACTACATACTATAGGCAGTTATAACACAATGCTAAGTATTTGTGTATCTAAACTTATCTAAATACATGGTCCTTTCTAAGACTGATGTGTTACCCACTTGGACGTCATCAGCTCAGCAGCACACAGACCTGTCCTCCCTCTCACCTCACTTGCCTCCACCTTTGTGCCCTGCCTGTGGCCCAGATAAAGCACTAGATGAAAATTCTGCCTTATATTCTTTCCAGGGAACATGGACTAAGCCATAAAGCAATGAATAATCCCACCTCCTACCTCTCCTTCATGGAAGAGCAATGTCATACACACAGCTGGAGACCTTCTAGTTTTTTAGCTTATGATTAGACACCTCGCTGGTAGCGATGGCAATTCCTCCTTAGCACTGACCACACTGCCTTGTCCATCATCTGCCTCTCTCTCTTTCCCTCCCTCCATCCTGGGTTCCACATCTATCTATCTATCTATCTATCTATCTATCTATCTATCTATCTATTTATCTACCTATCTCCCTCTCTCTCGCCCTCCCTCTTATGTCCTGTCTCTCTCCCTCTCATGTCCCTCTCTCTTTCTCTGCTTACCCAAGAAAAGATCTCAGAGGTACCAAAGGAAACTTTTTTTTAATTTATTGATTTCAGAGAAAAGGAGAGAGAAACATCAATTTGTTGTTCCACTTAGTTGTGCATTCATTGGTGAATTCTTGTAAGTGTCCTGACCAAGGATCAAACCCGCAACCTTGGTGTATCAGAATGCCTTCCTTTAACAGAGCTAACTGGCCAGCGCCAAGGAAACTTAATTTAACCAATGCATGTGAATAGCTAGGATGAAGAACTAAATAGATAATAAGATAAAAATATTTTCATGGATACTTAAAATAAAGAAAATTTAAAAATATAAATTCCAGGTGATCTTCACAATTCATGCCAGGATTCTCATATGTGGGGGCTCTGTCCTGGGTGCCAGATGTGGGGGAGGCTCAGCCTGCAGAGCCCCATCCCTCTGTCATGGATGAAAATAAAAACTACCAAGACATGATCTGCTTGGGGAGGAGAGGTGGTCAAACTCTCAGAGGAGAATGACCCAGAGCCCCTTCCTCACTGGACTTTTATTGGGTTCAAATACACAGGAATACAGGTATGTCAGGCAGCAAGGATCAAACAATGGTTAACATTTCAAAGAAATCTGAGGGCTTAATCTGAGTCAATGTCTGTCTGGAAAGGGGGTTGCCAAACTTTGGGAGACATACTCATTTCCTCCTTGGACCCTCATCATTTAAATGAGTGCACTCTTAGCAAAGCAGGTTTCACAGGACTTTAGGAATTCTTTCTGATGCCCGATCACCCAGGGAACCATCCTGGCTGGCACAGGGCTGCACCACTTGCCCTCATAGTTTCAGGCTTTAAGCCTGATTAGGAAGCAGAAGACATCTCCCAGATGGAAATGAGGACTCGGGCTATGTCAGAATAGCCAGGGGGCGAGGGTCCATCACATCCTCTTTGCTGCAGCCCCCCTCAGTCCTTCCATGAGGGCCTCCCAAGTGGTCGTGTCTGGCTTAGGTTGCCCCTCCCATGAGGAGTCTTACCTGCCATTGACTACCGACCAAGCATTGGGGCCAGAGATGGATGAGGCAGAAGCAGTGCTCCTGCCAGGGAGATAAGCTTTGTCTCCTTAGTAGGTCATATCCTCTTGACAGAACAGACCCAGATGAAGTTGGTCCCTAGGCTCTTACATAGCCCACCATGGGGTGAGGGTTACAACTCCTGAGACCAGGCTGAACCATGCAACACTCATGAGTCTCAAAGGTAGGGAGAGCATGACATTGAGAAAAGTGTTCCCAAATTGTTCTAAATATGGGTGCTACTCACCCTATTTTTGACACTTAATTTTAAAATATAAAGTACTCTTGTGAAGAAGCTAAGAAAATAGTCCAAGGACTTCTTCATAGATATACTATATGTATATATTTATTATTCTGGATTATTATTTTCCCAGAAACTCCCACTTCCCAATCCAGTGTTCACTTTGCACTTCAAAATCCCATTGATCAATTTGAAGAGTGAATGGGCTTCACATTTCTACTCAGTCCATTTTCCCCATGAGTTTAAAAATAAGCACCAAGCAGAGAATTGCCTCTGCACGACCACTATGACAGAAGTGGGCTGATAAATTCAAAGTGGAAAAGAAGAATTAATGGATATTGGATGTGAAAAGGGGGTTTTAGTTACTAAACATTTGTCCTATAATCTCCTCTAAACTTTAATTAAGCTCTCTCAAGATTTGTCACCTTAAAATACATTTATTTTAAATGTACCCACTTGCCAGAAAGATTTACAGAGCTGCCAATTTTCTACTCTAACACACTTCATTTTGAAGTAGCTGATTCTAATCACTGGCCCTCTGACATCTTCAGCAGCTAACTCTGGGAAACTTTTGCTATGAAAAGAAATAGACTCTCCCTGCAGGGGTACTGTGAGTCATGATCTCCAAGCACTGCTAAGGAAGTTACCTGTACACTCCAGGAACCGGACTTCCACTTTGAAGGGTAGGAAAAAACCTTACACAGATAACACCAGATACCCTAATAGTAAAACTCCCAGATCACTACACATGGTAACAAACATGGAAAAACTCAGAAATCTATTAACACAACAATGGATATGTAAACAAATATATTTGAGTACTAAATACTGTATATCAATGAAAATAACTACAGCTATACCCGAATATCTAAGAACATTAAGACTGTAATATTGACTGAAAGAAGAAAATCAAAAAGAAGAAAAGCCTCTTTTTGAATTTTATCACTTATAAAATTCAAAAAGAGGCAAAATAAACAATATTTAGTTTAAAGACATAAACCTACCTGCTAAAGGAATAAAGGACAGGCAAATGATGCTCAGAGGAGGGAAAGAGGGGTTCCCAGACACTAAGGCACTAGGCAGGTAGCATTTCTAACTGGAGTGGATGGGTGGATATTTATTCTGTTACCAGTATCAAAGTGTGTGGATGTCTGTTCATGTTTCTTTGCATGTTTATTCTGGAATCAAACCCAGTTAGATTCCCAGTCCAGGGTACATGCCAGGTTGCAGGCCAGGTCCCCAGTAGGGTGCATGAGAGAGGCAACCACACATTTATTTCTCTCCCTCTCTTTCTCCCTTCCTTCCCCTCTCTCTAAAATAAATTAAAATTTTGTTTTAAAAAAGTGAGCTTGCTGTGTGAAGGTTGGGAGAGAGTGGTTCAAGGCAAGGACAGCATGGGAAGACCTGGGCAAAGACTAGCTTTGTGATGGAGGCCACACAGTGACAGTATGAATTGTTACTGTGCTGGGACAGGTCAGCAGTGGTCAGAGCATTTGGGGTCTTGGGGATCTGGAAAGGAGTTAAGATGCTATGAGGTCATGGATGTCTCCCTATCATCTCTTTTTCTGATTCCTTTCCCCAGCCCCTGGAAGAAGAGAAGGTAGAGAGAATATGACTCACTCAGGGTCTTAGTCTCCTCCAGCAATGTGTGGAGGGTCTTGCCACACATTGTATGGCAAGTATGTAAGTATGTTTCTAGAAGTGCCAACAGAGTCTTTCCTTCATATTTGTCAAAATGCTTTACAGTAGATCATAAAAATCCACAAGTCATGAACTGTATGTTTACCCTTTGAATATCAAATCCAGAATTGATATAAAATTCAAATTTCTGGATTAAAATTACAGGAATTACTTTAAATATTTACCCAAAAAATTTGGTCACAGTAATTCTTAATACACTTTATCTAAGAATCAACCATATGTGCTTCTGTCGGTGATATAACAGTACCACCCAGTGGCTAGTTTGTTGAAGTGCATGTTCAGGGAAAAATGCTGCATAACAGTCACCAATCTTTTTGGCACCAAGGGACTGGTTTCGTGGAACACAATTTTCCTACGGTGGGGTAGGCGGGGGGGGGGGGGGGAGTATGGCTTTATAGTCTGCCACCAGATTCAGCTTGTCACTTGCCACTCACTGATAAGATTTTTGATATGAGTCTGAAAGCAATTGATTTATTATGGTCTCTGCGCTATCAATTTGCAGCTGCTCCCCAGTTCTAGCATCATTGCCTCAGCTCCACCTCAGATCATCAGGCATTAGATTATCCTAAGGAGCATGCAACCTAGATCCCTCACATGTGCAGTTCACAGTAGGGTTCGTGCTTCTATGAGAATCTATTGCCATTGCTGACCTCACAGGAGGCGGAGCTCAGGTAAAGTGAGCAATGGGGAGGCGGAGCTCAGGTAAAGTGAGCAATGGGGAGCAGCTGTAAATACGAATGAAGCTTAACTCGCTGCCCCACCACTCACTTCCTGCTTTGTGGCCCGGTTCCTAACAGGCCACAGACTGGTACTGGTTTATGGCCTGGGAGCACTGGGGACCCCTGTGGTCTGACAACCTTCACAAAAGTTTGTACACTTACCATTTCAAAAATCATCTTTAGTATGCACCATCACAAGAATCTGAAAAGGGTAAAAAAATACTGCTCTTTGAACAGTTCCAAGCGCATTCCATTGTTCACAATCAGTACTTGTAGGAAGCCAGTGGGAAAATAAAGCCAGATCCTGTGGGCAGTTACTGAGTCATCATCTGAGTTGAAAGCTTAGACTTCTGCATAACTCACTTTCTACCACTGTTTAAGCTTATCTTCTGAGGCAGAGGAAAATGATTCTGCACAAAGCATAATGTTTCTCTTCAAGATGAAGAAACAAACATGTAGTGCAGTGTTTTAGTGAAGAGGAGTTAATGACATCTACAGGGGGAATAACTGTGTATAATCCAGGAGACATCAGCCCTCTAGAAGAATCTACCCCACTGTTGCTTGCATTGTGCACACTCACCTCGGGAAGAGATTTCATACAATGTTTTCTTTCAGTGCGAAGAACTAAAATTCAAACCTGCAAGAACCAAGAATATGTGCTGGCCAAACTGAAAATGTGGGTGTGAGTGCAATTTTGGAAAGGCTGCATTACTGTTCCCTCACATTTCTGCAGCAACAGTATAAAAGTAACATTGAGTGAGACACCTGTGGCCCAGAAAAGAGTCTCATTTCAGTCACATGCATATGTAACATGATCCTCACTAATGGCATCTTTCCAATTCAATTAAACCAAGATTTAATGAAACTGCTATTTGGTGTGGGTGGGAGGGAGATAAATGGATGAATAAAGGGACAAACTACAAAAAAACAGGAATGTCTGCCTTAGACTGAGGTAGTTTTTAAATATATTTTACTGATTATGCTATTACAGCCATCCCATTTCCCTCCCTTTATTTTCCTCTATCCTGCACACCCCCCTCCACCATCATTCCCCCACCTTAGTTCATGTCCATGGGTCGTACATATAAGTTCTTTGGTTTCTAAATTTCCTATACTATTCTTTTTGTTAAATATGAAAAATAGAAACATTCATTGAAGAAGATACAAGATACAAAAAACATTGTACATAAGACAATGACACCTCAGTCCACTTCAAAGTAGGCACCTTGGGGCCTCACATAGTTCTCCCAATCGCTATCAGCTGCCCCATCATATTTCCCTGAATCTCACTGATGGTCTGAAATCTCTTCCCTTTCAAAGGTGATTTTAGTTTTGGAAAAAGCTAAAAGTTGTAGGGTGGCAAATCTGGGCTGTAGGGGGCTGAGACACCTGGTTAATTTGATATTCTGCCAAAAAACTCTGCACAAGACCTGATGCATAAGTGGGCTTATTGTATTGATGAAGCTGCCAATCACCAGTTGCCCATAGTTGCGATCTTCTGAATCATCTGAATAGTTTCCACAGAGGAATATTCAAGCTTAATACAAAATTTGATGTACATTCATTACTCTACTCACTGGGTCATTTTAAATGTGACAGCCACACAGTACATGTTTTCACTCAATGAAATCTACCTGCCCCACTGACTAGTACAGTGAAATCATCATTGTTTACACATACGCATTCCAGGCCACTCTCTTTGGCTGCCAGGTTACATCAATATCACGCAAACCATTCTTATATTAACAATGGCTGGATATACATTTTCCTGTAATATTCTTTTTTTTGTACTTTATTTTTTTTTAATTTTTATTTTAATTGTTGATCTTGTACAGTTTTCTGTCTTTTATTCTCACCCGAACCCGCCACCCCAGCCCTCCCCACCTCCCTCCCATTTCCACCCCCCCCCCATAGTTTTTGTCCATGTGTCCTTTATACTTGTTCCTGTAAATCCTTCCCCTTTTCCCCTGAAATTCCCTCCCCTCTCCCCTCTGGTGACTTTCAGCCTGTTCCCAATTTCCATGTCTTTGGTTATATTATGCTTGTTTGTTTGTTTTGTTGATTAGGTTCCTGTTAAAGGTGAAATCATATGGTATTTGTCTTTCACTGCCTGGCTTACTTCGCTTAGCATGATGCTCTCAAGTTCCATCCATGCTGTTGCATAGGGTATGAGCTCCTTCTTTCTTTCTGCTGCATAGAATTCCATTGTGTAAATGTACCACAGTTTTTTGATCCATTCATTTACTGATGGGCATCTAGGTTGCTTCCAACACTTGGCTATTGTAAATTGTGCTGCTATAAACATAGGGATGCATAGTTTCTTTTGGATTGGTGTTTCAGGGTTCTTAGGATATAGTCCTAGCAATGGAATTGCTGGGTCAAAAGGTATATCCATTTTTAGTTTTTTTAGAAAATTCCATACTGTTTTCCATAGTGGTTGTACCAGTCTGCACTCCCACCAGCAGTGCACTAGGGTCCCCTTTTTTCCACAACCTCTCCAACACTTGCTGTTTGTTGCTTTGTTTATGAGGGCCATTCTGACTGGTTTTCCTGTAATATTCTTAACCCCCCTGTTTATTTTTTACCTACCATTTATGCTACTTATTCCCTGTTCCCCTATTCTCCCTGTCATCTTCCCCGCTGATAACCCTCCATGTGATCTCCATTTTGTGAATCTCTTCCGTTCTAGTAGTTTGCTTAGCTCATTTTTGTTTGGGGTATTTTTTTAGGTTTGGTTGTTGATAGCTGTGAGTTTACTGTCATTTTACCGTTCACATTTTTTTATCATCTTCTTTTTCTTAGATAAGTCCCTTTAACATTTCATATAATAAGGGCTTAGTGATGATGAACTCCTTTAACTTGATCTTATCTGGGAAGCCCTTCATCTGCCCTCCTATTCTAAATGATAGCTTTGCTGGACAGAGTAATCTTGGATGTAGGTCCTTGCCTTTCATGACTTCCAATACGTTGTTCCAGCCCCTTCTCTCCTGTAAGGTTTCTTTTGAGAAATCAGCTGACAGCCTTGTAGGCACTCCTTTGTAAGTAAATGTCTCCTTTCCTCTTGCTGCTTTTAAGATTCTCTCCTTCATTTTAATCTTGGCTAATGGAATTATGATATGCCTTGGTGTGTGCTTCCTTGGGTCCAATTTCTTTGGACTCTCTGAGCTTCCTGGAGTCCATTTCCTTCACCAGACTGGTGAAGTTCTCCTTCATTATGTTTTCAAATAAGTTCACAATTTTTTGCTCTTCCTCTTCTTCTGTCACCCCTATGATTTAGATGTGAGAATGTTCAAGGTTTTTCTGGAGGTTCCCAAGCCTCTCCTCTTTTTATTTTATTCTTTTGAATCCATTTCTTTTTTCTGTCCTGTTTGAATGTTTATTTCTTACTTGTGCTCCAAATTGTTGATATGAGTCCCAGTTTTCTTCCCTTTACTGTTGGTTCCCTGTATACTTTCCTTTATTTCACTTTTCATAGCCTTCACTTTTTCCTCTATTTTGCAACCATACTCAACTAATTCTGTGAGCATCCTGATTACCAGTGTTTTGAATGGTGTTAAGCACCTGAGAGGGTGGCTATCTCTTCATTGCTTTGTTGCATTTTCTCTGGACCTTTGATATGTTCTTTCTTTTGGACTTTTTTTTTTTTTTTGTCTTGACACTCCTGTTATGTTGTAAGGGGCAGAGCCTTAGGTATTTCCCAGGGAGGGGCAACCCAAGTTGCTGCATTGTGGCACTGTATGTGGGATAGGGGTCCAAGAGGGAACAATGACATTTGTTCAGATCTTTGTCAGCTTTCAGTCACTTTCCCCGCTACCCACAAGCAAATTGGGCCCTTCTGGTGCTGATTCCAGGTGGGTGGGTTTGTATATGTTCTAGGATCCTGTGGGTCTCTCCAATGAACTCTCCTGTGAGGCTGGGGGTTTCTCCTGGTCTTCAACCCCCACAGGTCTTTTCAGTCAGAGGTTTGGAGACTTTATTTCCCTGCACTGGAACGGTGGGTTGTGCAGTCTGTCTCATTCCCCAGTTGTTCCTCCTGGTTTATCTGTATGCAAATACAGGACTACCGGCTCCACCAGTCGCCTATTCCCCCAGCCGCCACCTTGCTGGCAGTCCTCTTCACCCAGCTGCCCATCTCCACCCCTCCTACTGGTCTGGATGAATGTTTCTTCTTTAATTCCTTGGTTGTCAGACTTCCATACAGTTTTGATTTTTCTGTCAGTTGTAGTTGTTTTTGTTTTTAAATTTGTTGTTGTCCTTCTTTTGGTTGTGCGAGGATGCAGTGTATCTACCTGCACCTCCATCTTGGCCGGAAGTCTGTATTGATGTATTTAACCAGTGTCATCCATCTCCATGTTCTCTGGCCTTCTGAGATAACCCTTTTTTTCATTGTTTAAAAGCTGTCCCAAACCACCACGCCATATAGGTGAAGAAACACTTTATCCCTCTATCACTTCCTCCCACCATGCTTCCCAATGATGTTTCTTCACCCTCACTCCAGCAAGAAATAAGCTGCTAGGAAGTAAGAGCTCCCCCCCGCATCCCACTCTCCATGTCTATGACATCCTCTCAATTCTTATTTGAGCAACTCCAACCTGCTGTTATTTATGCCTTCCTTCCAGACCACGCTCTGAGTTCCATCTGTTCACACCCAAGTGATTCTGTAAGTGAATCAGGAGATGATCTTTCTATGAATAATTATGGCACTGGAATGTTCTCCCTACAACTTGTGTACAGTGCATTGAAAACACACCTAGATACTGTAGACTGATGTACCAGAAATTACATTTTATCTCTTCAAGAGAAGAAGCTGAAACACACTTTGTAGAGTTTGTTTTATTTTTTTAAAAAAGGAAGTCACCCTGGAGCAGGTGTGAACACCCATTCTAGAAAACAGCCCTGGCCTCTTGGCACAGTTATCAGAGATTTCAGCACAGGTCAGGACACTCAGCATGAGAGCCTGGATGCTTGAAATGGGAGCAGAGAGGGGGAAAACACATAGTGATGTGTTGTAAAGTTTAACAACTGGTTCTCTGAATTTGGATATAAATGCTTATTAACCTTTTTATTTCTATTAATGAACAAAACAAAAATGAAACAACAGAGATGAATGATAAAACTTAAGCCATTTGTGAATATGAGCAACTGTATCACTACAATAAAAAGATACACCAAATTGTATTTTGGGGTCTATACCATTCTTTTAGTTATAAAAACTATAAAGTTAAATTTTTAATTGTAAAGTGTTTTTCTTTTCACTTTCCATCCATGTTCCATGGTACCCATCCATTTAAAAACAAAGGTTCTAGCCTTCGCAAGGTGGCTCAGTTGGTTAGAGTATCGTCCTATACACCAAAAGGTTGCAGGTACCACTCCCAGTTAGGGCACATACCTAGGTTTCAGGTTCGATCCCCCATAAAAGCACATATGGGAGCAACCAATTGATGTCTGTCTGTCTGTCTGTCTGTCTCTCTCAAACCAATAAACATCTATGGGTAAGGAAAAAAATTTAAAAACAAATTGTCTATGCTCTATATATGCTTTAAAGTATTTGAATAATATAGCAGAATCTGTCATATTTAACATGCTTGTTAGAGTTCCTCTAAAGCATAAATGAGATCATTTTCCATTCTACCAATAAATACAATTTTATGAAGATAATCTCAAATGTTTCCAGTCTTATTTCATCACTAGCAGTAACAGCCTACTTCTGCCATCTTCCTAATGACAATTTTCATTAGGAAGATAAGAAAAGCCAATGCATTTAGAAACTCAGCATTGCAATTGTAACTCTTTCGTGAACACTTCTATCACTTCCTGTTTTTTCTGTTCAGCATTAATCAACTACCTCCCCATAAATATGCTACACTTCATTTAGAGATGATGCGCAAAGTTAATCAACTCCTATACTCTATTTCATTTTCAGGAACCATTTGGGTATGCATCAGGAGAAAACAAATATTAAAGCTGAAAATGTATTTCTTAATGGATTTACAGTAACATTTCATTAACTTAAGCTCTTTCATATGAAAGAAGTGAAACGATGGAAAGATTCCAACATTTTACGAAAGTATCCTGTGAACGTAATTACCCCAGGAAAAGGTTTTCTGGGCACATCTGAAGAGGACAGCAAGGAAGATCACCTTACCCCAAGCTTGGGCTATTTTCTGCAGTTCCCCAGCTACACAGAATGGTTCTAGTTTGATAGTTTCCAGTAAACATCCAGACTTTCCCTCTCATAGAAAAGTCAAAGTAGCATAATAATTTTCCTACTTAGCAGCAGCTTCTGGCCTTAACCTATTAGATCTGTGTCAGCATTCTTACTAGACAGGCCAGTGTGGTATGAATATCACACAGTGGGCTTCAGAATGACTCTTCAAGGAGTCCCTAAGGTAGGAAACTGAAATTCACAAAAATGGGGCATGAAGGATCTGTGTGTCTGTGTATTATGTGTTCAATAAATATGCTCCAAATCTTTACTAAGTGCCAGGCACAGGCTAAGCAATACCCCCTGCCCTGGTAGGCTATAATTCCTGGATGACTATTTGCTCCAACATTACTATTATTTTTTAAATGTCCCTGTGAATGATACTTTGAAAAAACCTGGCTTCTGGGTTGCTTAATTTGATTTTCCCAAATTAGGTCCTAAAATAAGTGCTTGGCTGCAGTTTATATGAGAAATGATCCCAGGACTATAAGTGAGATGGAGCATGTGGTATTCACAATGGTCCTTTTAAAACACGTGAGGACCATCAATACCTACAAATTATACTCAGAGTCCATGTGATGGCCTGCCACGCCTTAACCAATCCAGCACCCACTTACCCTTCCAATGTCATTTCCCATTATCACCTCCTTCTCTCTCAGGCCTAATAACCAGGCCTCCTTACTAACCTGGAACAGGCCCTGCTGATTTCTTTCTCAGGGCATGTGCACCTGTCATGCCTTCCACCTGAACATACCTTGAGATGTCTGTTTCCCCTCTCAGACCTTAGTTCAATCATAACCTCCTTAGTGACTCTGCCCAGAGTGCCCTGTTTATCACTTCAAACCCTCCAATACCCCCACCATCTGCATTATTATTATTCACAACACTTATTACACTTTATTTTATTGTCTGTCTCCTCCCACTAAAATGGGAACTCCAAGGTGGGGGGTGGGGGAAAACAGGTGATTTTTGTATGTATTACTCACTTCTGTATCCCCTGAAATAGTGGGTTGTGCAACAGACACTCAGTAAATACTTTCAGGTGAATTAACAATAAGCTAGCACAAACAAGAGGTCCATCATTATAAATAAATTTTGTTAACAGGTGACACCATCAGCTGATGAAGTGTTGCGGACCGTTCAGCCTGGTTTCAGGAGTTGTAACCCTCACCCCATGATAGGCTGTGTAAGAGCCCAAGGGACCCACTTCATCTGGGTCTGTTCTGTCACAAGGATGTGACCTTTAACTAAGGAGACAAAGCTTATTTCCCTGGCAGGAGCACTGCTTCTGCCTTCCCCATCTCTGGCCCCATTGCTTGGTTGGCAGTCAATGACGGGTAAGACTCCTCATGGGAGGGGCAACCTAAGCCAGACGCAACCACTTGGGAGGCCTCATGGAAGGACTCAGGGGGTTGCAGCAAAGAGGATGTGATGGACCCTGGCCCCCCAGCTATTCTGACATAGCCCGAGTCCTCATTTCCATCTGGGAGATGTCTCCTGCTTCCTAATTGCCTTAAAGCCTGAAACTGTGGGGGTGAGCGGTGCAGCCCTGGGCTGGCCAGGACGGCTCCCTGGGTAATCCGGACATAAGAATGAATTCCTAAAGCCCTGTGAAACCTGCTTTGCTAAAAGTGCTCTCCCTTAGGTGACAAGTGTCCCAGGAGGAAATGAGCATATCTCCCAAAGTTTGGCAACCCCCCTTCCTGACAAACACTGGCTCAGATTAAGCCCTCAGATTTCTTTGACATGTTAAACTTGTATTCCTGTGTATTTGATCCCAACAAAAGCCTAGTGAGGAAGGGGCTCTGGGTCTTTCTCCTCTGAGAGTTTGACCCCTTTCCTCCCCAAGCAGAAGATGTCTTGGTAGTTTTACTTTCATCCGTGACGGAGAGATGGGGCTTTGCGGGCAGAGCCCCCCCACATCTGGCACCCAGGACAGGGTTCCCCGCAACGAAGAAAAGTCTGACTTTCAGTTGGCATCTATCCTTCAAATACAGACTGATAAAAAAGCTCAGGAATCCCAGGGAAGTATTTGAAAAACCTTATGGAGCATTAATTAGTAAGGAAAAACAGCTTTGAGAAATATACTGCAAATTTGAAACTTGTACAAATAGGAATTGTGCAATCAAGGAACCTCTAGAAGGAGTACATGTTAGGACATTTGGTCATTTAGAGGAGGACGTCAAATATATGTATTCATACACTCTGAATTACATGCAATTCGATACATGAGATGTTAATATGTGACATAATTGAATTTTCTTCTATTTTTATCATTCATCTCTCAAAAAATGGATGGGAGAGATGCATATTAAAATCAAAGAAAAGTCTGTTCTGTGGTCTTTGAAGGAAATCTATAAAAAGTAAATTTAGAACACTAATGAAATAAGGTATGTATAAGTGTTTCATAAACTTTAAAGAGAATAAAGTTAAAAAGAAATGTAAAATATATTTTTTACATCTTTAATATGATACTAAATATAGGTCAGGGAGCAGGGTTCACCATGATGCCCCTGAGAGGACAAAAAGGCTACATACAGAGATAAGGGGACAGCAGTGTGGGAGGAAAAAAAGATAGCTCAGTTCCATAATTAGGGGCAGGAAAATTCTGGTCTCAAAGTCTAGTCTAAGCTGATGGTCCTCCATTATTAGCCACAAAAGAATCACCAGTTCTTGCTCCAAGCCCAGGTCCTGTCTCCACCTCCAGATCCATCTCCAAGTGTGGCTGAGCCAGGGTCTGTACTGAGCAGCATCACAGATAGTTCCAGCAATGTGGTTGGAAATTTTGGTTTCATTCAGAAAGCACTGCTCCAAGCTGAGTCCTCTCTTTTGTTTTCATTTTAGGTGCCTTCTTAATAATAACCAGAAGATGGCATGCACAACACTAATTCCAAAAATGGGTCCATATGAGCCCACCGGTGCCCATATGAATTAAGGAGTTATATATTCAGTACTTCCCAGTGTAGAGAGCATAGAAGAGAAATGAGGGTTTGAGAAAACGGATGCAAAAAAGGCCACATAGACTCAACCACCATCACCACCTGACCATGAACATAAATACATCATGGAATAACCCGTTCTGAGAAACCTTTCTCGGTATGAAAGCCTAGGATTGAAATATTGGTTTATATGTTATTCTTTATTCTTTTTTGATGTTTGGTTGTTTGCTTGCTTTTAAATATGTGTAGCCTCCTAAATTTTCCACTTAAAACAGCTGTGATGGGAGACTAAGCTCTCAGGGTATTTTATTTCATGTCACAAAACACAATCTTCATGAGGCCCCTCCCTGAATACCAGATAAGCCTCTGAGGTCATAGCAATGAAGAAGTGAGTATTCAATCATCAGAGACCCTCCTCCTTAGTGAGAAAAGAGGACAAGGCACAAATGGACACATGGGCAGTAGCCTTGGAGGACTAAGAGGAAGAAACCTCCCTACCTGCCCCTGTTCCCAGTATCCTATGAGGGAGGATAGGTACTGTCTACCCTGCACAGCAGCCTCATCTGGTAGTGAGTGATTGTCACTCATCCCATTGTTAATCTATGCTGTGACTCCACAGTCTGTGCTATGGTCAATTCAGGACAGCTGTATGCCCTAAACTAGGCCTGGGTGCTAACCATGGAATGGCATGCTGACATGTTCCCTGGGGGCCAGGGTGGTGGCAACAGTGATTAGTAACTCAGGGCTGAGGACAGGAATCTAGTTGTCCCACAGAGGATCAAAGAATAGTGAATAAGGATTCATGTAGTGTCCCTTGTAAGGAGCATCACAGTTCTGGCTCTTCACAAAATTTCTTAAGGTTGATTAAAAACTCTACATTCTGCCCTGGCTGATGTGGCTCAGTGGACTGAGCACTGGCCTGTGAACCAAAGAGTCACTGGGTCAATTCCCAGTCAGGGCACATGCCTGGGTTGTGAGCCAGGTCCCCATTGGGCTGCACATGAGAGGCAACCACACATTAATGTTTCCCTCCCTTTCTCTGAAAATAAATAAATAAAATCTTTAAAAACTCTCTGCATTCTTAACACCCTCTGTGTCTTCCATGAGGTGGTATTTTTTTTTTTTTTTTTACCAATTCTCCTACCAAAAAAAGCAGAGCATTTCTCTAAAGATCCAAAAGCATAGCCTTTCAGTCAAGTTAGTTGAAAATAATGCCTGATCACCTGACCCATGGCCTGAGCTCCACCAGTCACGAGGAGGAGGTACATGGAGAATAGTAACAACGTTTGCTGTACTTCTAACTACAGAAGGAAGTACTGAAGAATGGCTTCACTTGACTTTGCAATAGAGGGCTCAAAATGCAAGCCAAAAATAATATAAAAAGCAGTGATGATAACACATTGTACCAGGAAAGCAAATCCTCATAAAATACAATACCTACAATTGAATGGGCTCAGGTACACTAGTCTTTTCATCTCCAAATATGCTCACTGTTAACAGCCAGTACATGATGGTTCACAAATAATTCAGCAGAGTGACTCACAAAGGCACCTGGAGAATTGTCAGACTCCTGCCAGCTATGTAAAAGAGGGACTAGGGAGCCATCGACATAGTCTTTTCTGAACTAGATCTTTAAGACTGAACTGGTTATACATGTCTAGCCTCTCCTGCTAGTCAGGCATACAAATGAAGACAAAGGAAACATTTATTGTTTAGGCACTGCACTGGGTGCAACAGGCATCCTACTGAAAACAATATCAAAGTGTTCATGATCCTACTCCATTTATACCCCCTACTCTCCTTTGTGTCTAAGTCACCTGCTTGGATTGCACTTTGTACTACATGACATTAGCTCTTTGAAGCCACCAAGGTGGACTTCAGTTCTGTTCTCTGATATATTAAATCATGGCATTTAATTATGAAATTCTGGCAACTGATGGTCCTCTAGCAGAGAAGTCACAGGTCTCTGTGTATCCTCTGACACCATGCTTCTCAAGCTTTCTTGTGGGTATGAATCACCTGGGAACTCTCTGCTCCAGTAAGAATGGGCAGGGCCTGAGACTCTGAATGAACACCTGAGAAGCCCCAAGTCTCCAGTGCTGCTGGCACACGTACCTCTATGACAGGGTCACCAAAAAAAAGCTCTGAGGAGTCACAGGAGAGACTGTGGTTCAGGTAAAACTGTTCTCACTGGTGTTTTCCATGAGCACTTGTTGCATACAGCTCTGGATGTATTTAACCAAAGCACAAGTAATTAAACATCTTGTCCTTGTAAAGATATATACATGTATAATTTCCAGTAAATGCCAACATAAATAAGGTAATATTTACTCTACTGTTTTAGATGTAATTAGAGTAATCTTTATTGAAGCAGGAAAAAACTTACTGAAGAGGAGGTACCAAAATAAAGGAAAAGAATGAAAGACATATAAGAAATGAGTTGGAATAAAAAATTAAAGACAAATATCTGAGGTTCAAAGATATGAGGTGGCAAAATTGGCCAGGAGCAGGACTAGAAAATCAGCAAATGAAGGCAGAAATGGCAGGAGAGCAGGAGGAAGCAAGAGAAAGTATAATGAGTCCCCATCCAGAGACTTTACCTAAGTGTTGCGGACCGTTCAGCCTGGTTTCAGGAGCTGTAACCCTCACCCCATGGTAGGCTGTGTAAGAGCCAAGGGACCCACTTCATCTGGGTCTGTTCTGTCAAGAGGACCTGACCTACTAAGGAGACAAAGCTTATCTCCCTGGCATGAGCACTGCTTCTGCCTCATCCATCTCTGGCCTCAATGCTTGGTTGGTCAGTCAATGATGGGTAAGACTCCTCATGGGAGGGGCAACCTAAGCCAGACACGACCACTTGGGAGGCCCTCATGGAAGGACTGAGGGGGGCTGCAGCAAAGAGGATGTGATGGACCCTCGCCCCCCAGCTATTCTGACATAGCCCAAGTCCTCATTTCCATCTGGGAGATGTCTTCTGCTTCCTAATTGGCTTAAAGCCTGAAACTATGAGGGCAAGTGGTGCAGCCCTGTGCCGGCCAGGACGGTTCCCCTGGGCAATCAGGCATAAGAAAGAATTCCTAAAGTCCTGTGAAATCTGCTTTGCTAAGAGTGCATTCATTTAAATGGTAAGGGTCCAAGGAGGAAATGGGTATGTCTCCCAAAGTTTCACAACCCCCTTTCCTGACAGACACTGACTCAGATTAAGCCCTCAGATTTCTTTGAAATGTTAACCATTGTTTGATCCTTGCTGCCTGACATACCTGTATTCCTGTGTATTTGAACCCAATAAAAGTCCAATGAGGAAGGGGCTCTGGGTCATTCTCCTCTGAGAGTTTGACCACCTCTCCTCCCCAAGCAGATCATGTCTTGGTAGTTTTTATTTTCATCCATGACGGAGGGAGGGGGCTCTGCGGGCGGAGCCCCCCCCCCATCTGGTGCCCAGGACAGGGGCCCCCACACCTAAGCAAATCCCTCATGCTGGGAATTTCTTCTGGCCCCTATTGCTGCCCTGCTCTTCCACCACTGGGTTCTAAGAAGCTGAAGAATACCACTCAGTCCCTGATGAGTGACGGTACCTATAACACTGCCAAACTGTCACCCATCCTCCACTCTGGTGTTTGTAAAGAATGCCCAGCCTACTCGTCACAAGGCCCCACCATAAGGAAATACTTTCTGGTATGTCATTCCAACTCCTTAGAGTGATTCCTTAATTTTCCACAAAGAACTATGAGTTCTCTTCTAAAAACAAAGCCCATACTTGGCATTATAAAGAAAAGAACAGAAAATAACAAGATTTTGGTGCATCTTAATCTACTAGAGAAAAAAAGTCATTATGTTCACCCTTTGCAAAGCAGTTTATGTCAGAAGTTGGATATTTTGAAATTTAGTTAAAGAGTAATTTTTATTTGTTCTATACAAAATAACCTTTCACCTCATTTAAACAATTCAACTTTGAAGAGTGAGTCAGCACCACAACCCCAAAGTATAACTCCTTCCTAATCCAGTAAGAGAAAGATGAAAGTGGCATTTTCTCTCCATCCTCTGTCTCGAAGAGTAAGAAGAGAGAACCCAGAATATGAAGTATAGGAGACAGGACATGAGGCCTGCTCTGGGAACTTAATCCACCTTCAGGAGAAGAACCAGTTAATTAGTGGGACATCCAAACGACATGCCAGGAAAGGAATCTCAACCAACCAGACACATACATTTCTTTATTATCTCTATGATCTATGACACCCGCTCCACCTCCATCCTCGACTTCCACAAACACATATTGATAAAACCATACATCAGAGCCACAACTTTGTCTCTTCTTCACTGCTGTGTCACAGCACCTAGAACTATGCTAGCACTCACTGAGTGCTCAATGAATAAATCCATTTTCAGTAAGTTAATATATTTCCCAGCTCTCTACCTATGGTGAGGGGTCTGCTCCCCACCCCCGCTACCCAAAGAGTCTGGCAGTTGTCGAGCTGTGCTAGAGACCAAGTCATTGATTTAATTCATGGCCATGGTGGCTCCACTCAAGCACTGTGCATGTGCTCAGCCCAGTGTTGCTTGGCTATGCTGACCACTGAGTTCAGCTATCACTTGGCTCCAAGTTCAAGAGAAGAAAAAAGATGCTATTTATTGGGTAGCTTTGAATCCTAACATTTTTGTTATTAAAGCTTTTAATTTTAAGTGGATTTATTTTATTAGAGTCAGCTGGGTCGAGTTCTGCCACTCTAAAACACAGGAATAAAGTGTGTTCAACAAGCAGAGGTGCTCAGCACTGCATGTACCATGGAAGGGGCCCATGGGGAAGGAGGGCCCTGCCACCTTTCCACTCACCTGTCCAGGAAAGCTGTCCCCAGTGACCACCCCAAATGGGCTCTGACTATACACTCCTTTCCTCTCAGTGTATCTGTGGTCCAATTAAATGTTCTTGCCCTGAAAAAGCAGATCTGCAAGGGTATGTGTTTGTCACAAAGGAACACTGAGCTCCCCCTAAAAGACCAACACACTTCTGATTTTTCTTTGTCTCCACAAAGACATCTGCATATTTCAGAAGATCAGAGTCCTCCACATGCACCCTGGTGAGACCATTTCCCACATTCTTGCTGCTGTGTCCACTACCTGCCACTGGAGACCATGGAGACACATGTTCATCTCCTTTAGGCCTTTTACAAATACCTCAGAGGTGGGGTTGTAAAAGCTTGGGAACATCTGCTGGACTCTTGTGTCTAGAGGTTAAAGACCCGCTCCACAGGATGTTCTGCAGAACTACCCAACTAAGTGACCACATGCATATACTGATTCATTTCGGCCACTGCTGATTTCAAGAGTTGTTCATACACTGAAAAAGAAAGAGAGTACAGTCACTTTAGAAAAAGGTTTCATGGCTGCCTCCAAAACTAAATATGCTCTTACCATACCATCGAGCAATTGTGCTCCTTGGTATTTACTGAAAGGAACTAAAACCTTATGTCCACACAAAACCCAGCACATGAATATTTAAAGCAGTTTATTCATTAATTTCCAAAACTTGGAAGCAACCAAGATTCTCTTAAGTAGGTGAATGGACAAATAGGTAGTGGACCAGCCAGACGATGAAATATTATTCAATACTAAAATGAAATGAGTTATCAAGCCATGAAAAGATGAAAAGGGAGCCAAGATGGAGGCGTAGGTGGACACACTGTGCCTCCTCTCACAACCAAAATTAAGGACAACAAAGATTTAGAAACAAGAAAACAATCAGAACTGATAGAAAATTGAACTGTATGGAAGTCCAACATCCATTCATCCAGACTGGTAAGAGGGGCAGAGTCACAGCAGGAAAAAGTGGAGGTGCAGACCCGGGCACACAGACAGCAGTGGCTGGCAGTTCCCAGGCATGCAGGTAGCGGCTAGCAGACCCCAGGCACATAGGTGGTGGCTAGCAGATATCAGGCACAGGGTGGCAACTGTGCAGACCCAGTGAGTCTGCGAGAGTTGACTGGCTGACCAGGTGGCCCCACATTCACGCACAGATAATACAGGTGAAGGGGAAGCAGTGGAAGGGACTGGAATCTGAGAGAGAGCTGAGCAGGCGCCGTTGTTCCCTCTCAGACCCCGCCCCCACATACAGCGTCACTACCCAGCAAGTGGTCTACCCCGCCCTGGAGAACACCTAAGGCTCCAACCCTCACTACATAACATCCGCAACTGGGCGGGGGGGGGGGCAAAAATAGCTCAAACCGGAGAACAAATCAAAGCCCCAGAGCCATTCCTCTAAGCCATGAAGAGATAGCCAACCTATCAGATGCACAGTTCAAAGCCCTGGTGATCAGGATGCTCACAGAATTGGTTGATTTTGGTAGCAAATTAGATGAACAAATGCAGGCTACAGTAAGTGAATTGAAGGAAAATTCACAGGGAACCAATAGAGATGGGAGGAAAACTGGGACTCAAATCAATGGAGTGGACCACAAGGAAGAAAGAAACAATCAAACAGAAAAGAAGGAAGAAACAAGAATTAAAAAAAAAAAATGAGGAGAGGCTTAGGAACCTCCAGGACATCTTTAAAAGTCCCAAGATCTAAATTATAGGGGTACCAGAAGGGAAAGAAGAAGAGCAACAAGTGGAAAACTTATTTGATCAAAAAATAAAGGAGAACTTCCCCAATCTGGCAAAGGAAATAGACTTCCAGGAAGTCCAGGAAGCTCACAGAGTCCCAAAGCAGTTGGACCCAAGGAGGAATGCACCAAGGCACATCATAATTACATTAGCCAAGATTCAAATGAAGGAGAGAATTCTAGAAGCAGCAAGGGATAAGGGGACAGTCACCTACAACAAAGGAGTTCCTATTAGGCTGTCAACTTATTTCTCAAAAGAAACCTTACAGGCAAGAAGGGGCTGGAAAGAAGTATTTGAAGTCTTGAAAGGTAAGGACCTACATCCAAGATTGCTCTATCCAGCAAAGCTTTTATTTAGAATGGAAGGGAAGATAGAGTGCTTCTCAGATAAGGTCAAACTCAAGGAGTTCACCATCACCAAGCCCTTATTATATGAAATGTTAAAGGGAATTATCTAAGGAAAAAGAAGATAAAAAAATATGACAGTGAAAAGACAGCAAACTCACAGCTATTAAGAACCACACCTAAAACAAAAGAAAACTAAGCAAACAGCTAGAACAGGAACAGAACCACAGAAATGAAGATCACATGGAGGGTTAGCAAGAGGGGAGTGGGAGGAGGAGAGAGGGGGGGAAAGGTAGAGAGAATAGGTGGCATAGATGGTGGTAGAAAATAGACAGGGGGAGGGCAAGAATAGTGTGGGAAATGTAGAAGCTAAAGAACTTATGACATATGGACATGAACTAAAGGGGGAGCATGTGAGTGGGAGGGGGTGTGCAGGGTGGAGGGGAATGATGGGGGAGAAATGGGACAACTGTAATAGCATAATAAATAAAATATATTTAAAAAAGAAAAAAGATGAAAAGGAACCTTAAGAGCATATTTCTTAAGTGAAAGGAGCCAATCTGAAAGGTCTACATACTGTATGATTCCAACCATATGACATCCTGGAAAAGACAAAGCTATGGAGACAGTAAGAGATTAGTGTTTGTCAAAAGTTGGAGATCCAGGGGTAGCGGGAGCATGGAGGATTCTTAGGGAACTAAAAACATTCTGTATGATACTATAATGATGGACCTATGTCATTATACATTTGCCCAAACCAATTAGGATATATAGCACCAAGCGTGACCTTTAATGTAATGTAAACTGTAACAAACTGTGGAGTACGGGTGATAATGTAGGTTCATCCATTGTTACAAATGTACTATTCTGGTGGGGGATGATGTTGATGGGGGAAGCTGTGCATATGTAAGGGCAAATGGTGTATGGGAAATTACTGTACCTTTGGCTCAATTTTACTGTAAATCTCAACCTGCTTTTAAAATAATCAAGTATAAATAAATAAATAGTGAAGGAAAAAACATTTTTCAAGAGAAGCAGAGAGGGAGGTGCTTCTCTGTCAGGGAATTGTTTGCAGTATTTATTTTCTCTTCTACAGAGGGCTCTATGTCAGCAGGGCCACATGCCACAAACAAGTCAAACCAAAATAACAAATGAAAGATTCCCACTGCTGAGATAAGGAAATTGGTGTGTTGTGATGGGTAGGGTACTGAATGTACGTCCTTCCTTCCCCTGCTGGTTCAGAACACCTTGCCAAATGCTAGTAGAGAGGCTAGATTCATACCCTTCCCAATCTTAAAGCCTAGAAATACATTTTTCCAGCAAAACTTTAATAAGTAGCAAAATAACTCTAAAGTAAGCAAATTAGAGGTGGTATAGAATTCATTTTAAATTGAATATTGACTGAATATTAAAATCAATAGTTTAAAGGCACAGAATGAAAATTTTAATGATGAAATCACCTTTTTTGTTATCTTTCCATCACCATTTATCCCCCCATACCCTCTTCCACCTCCACTCACCCCCTTCCCCACTGCAATCACCACACTGCTATCCATGTCCGAGTTTTTTCTCTTTTCTTCTTTGCTTGTTACATCCATCCCCTCAACCCCAACTCCAAGCTGTCAGTCTGTTCACAATCTAAGAGTCAAGACTCAGAATAGTTTTATCAATTAATACTTACCTAAAACTTAAAAAAATTAGATTTTTAAGTTCTTAAATTTTCAGAGCCTATGAAAACAATAGAGCCTGGTTGTGTATTTCAACCATCACTGAAAAAACTTAATACCAGGTAGGGTCAAAACTTTTTTAAAGACATTGCCAAAACACCTGAGATTTTCACTGGAGCAGAAAGAGGAAACAGAGCAGGAAGAAACAGAAAACAGAAGCAAACAATAGTAATGAAACTGAAATCCCAGTTACCTCATACACTTTTAGATAGGAAGTATCCCCACCTCCCAGATTCTTGCCGGATTTCTTCCTTGACTGTATTTCCTGTAGATGCAATAATGCCTATCGTAATCTCACAGTGAAGGTTGAGTGGGTCATGAGTTTGTTCTCTATGTCAAACCATGAGTGCCTTCCACATCTTTCTCTTGAAATTCAAAGCAGAATAACTCACTGATGTAGACACCGGCCCGCAGTGTCCACGTCATTATGGATGAAATGAGACATTCACACAGACTACTGAGTCCAGTGGAGGAAAAAGGACAGCATAGCTTTTCTCTCAAGGGGAGCAAAGGCCCACAGCCTCTGCCATGACGGGCCTTTATTGGGTTCCTCCCCACATCACATTATGGTCCTCATTTACTATGCACAGGTTCGCTTTAGGTGGTTACCTTTCACAGACAACAAAGGAGCCAATGCCACTAATCAAATCACTGAAGGATATTTGCAAATGAAAAAGAGAAAAGTGGTCAAACCATTTACACTCACCCTAAAAAGGTTTAGCATGGATTTTAGGAAGCTACAATAAGCACCTGCTATCCCAATTCAGGGTGAGGGAGTTTTAGCAAAATCAAGTCTCAAAGCAGCCTAGGTTTGATTCATAGCAGGCCTGATTCCCCACGGGAGAACCTATCTGTGGGCATGGGTCCTGTGCATCTCCGAGTGGAAGCTGGGCCAATACCACACAGAATGGTCTCCTACAAGTCACTAAGCCTGTATCTTCTCAGACAGATTGCCAACATGGGCTAACCACCCTAGAAGATGAGAGTGCCCTTTATTTATAACTTGCTGGTAGCTTATTGGAAAGACAGACTTGTTTTGTTATGTGTTTATTTTGCGGGGACACCTAACTTAGCATGCAGTTGCCTTAGATTTCAAACTCCAGATTAGACTTTATGAGACAGAGCAGGACTCTACCAAGTTCTGCCACTTGCTAACTATGTAACATTATGCACTCATTACCAAGGCACCATTCAAAGTGCTTTACTTGGATTAACTCATTTAATTAAAAAAAAAGAACTCTGGGAAAACATATTTGCCACTGAGACCTCGGACAAGGGTTTGATCTCCAAAATATATAAAGAACTCACACAACTCCACTCTGTGAAGACAAAAAAAATCCAATTAAAAATGGGCAAAAGACTTGAACAGACACTTCTACAAGGAGAACATGCAGAGGGCCCAGAGACATATGAAAAGATGCTCAACATCAGTAGCCATCAGAGAGAGGCAAATTAAAACCACAATGAGATACTACTTCACACCAGTTAGAATGGCCATCATAAAGAAATCAACAAACAAGTGTTGGAAAGGATATGGAGGAAAGAGAACCCTAGTGCACTGTTGGTGGGAATACAGACTGGTGCAGCCAGTGTGGAAAACAGTATGGAATTCACTCAGAAAACTAAAAATGGATCTACCTTTTGACCCAGCAATTCCACTGCTGGGACTATATCCCAAGAGCCCTGAAACACCAATCCAAAAGAACCTATGCACCCCAATGTTCATAGCACCACAATTTACAATAGCCAAGTGCTGAAAGCAACCTAAGTGCCCATCAGTAAATGAGTGGTTGGTACAAAAAACTCTGGTACATTTACACAATGGAATTCTATGCAGCAGAAAAAAAGAAGGAGCTCCTACCCTTTGCAACAGCATAGATGGAACGAGAGCATTATGCTAAGTGAAATAAGCCAGTCTGTTAAAAACAAATACCATATGATCTCACCTTTAACTGGAACATAATCAACAAAAGAAAAAAGCAAACAAAATATACCCAGAGACATTGAAATTAAGAACAATCTAACAATAGCCAGAAAGGAGCAGGGAGGGGACAATGGAGGGAAGAGTTTTCAGGAACTACTGTAAAGGACACATGGACAAAACCAAGGGAGAGGGTGTAAGCAAGGGAGGGATGTGTGTTTGGCTGGAGTAGGGGGGAGTCATGGGGGATGCAGACAACTGTAATTGAACAACAATAAAATAATAATTAAAAAAAAAACCTGTATGAGATAGGACCCAAGATGAGGAAACAGACAGAATAAGCAACATACTCAAGATCACACAGCTGGTATGATAAAGAACCAGAACCAAGTAGCCCTTTTGCTAGAGCCTATGTTCTTAACCACTCTCTGGGTGGGTTTTAAATTTTTAAGGATAACCCACCATAAGAACTATCTTTTACTGTGACCCATGTTAAGATGTATGATCTATAACACAACCCAGTACACATCACATATATAATTGAAATCAAAATCTTATGAGACTATATTGATATTTTCTATTGTATTTTTAATTTAAAACTAAACTGCTGGTCACTCTCCACCATACTGACTTCAGAATCCACTGAAATTCATGACCATAAGTTTGAAAAACAGGCCCCACATTTCCTCTTACCATCAGAGGAATTTTGCAAGGATGAAATAGAGTGATGAGTGCCAAACTCTTAGCACAATGCCTGACACATACTGTGTGCTCAGTACAGAGTAGGGATCATTGATCTTGTAAACTGACTATAATTATGGGAGGCAAGGTTGCTGAGAAAGAAACCCTAACTGGGCCATAGTTGAATTTCTTGCCAGTTAGCAGTGGGACCAGGAGCTTCCCCAATATTTTTACCTTGTACTACAATGGAAATCCACATTCAAGAAGAAAGCTGGCTTGTGGCTAAGTCTGGTTTCCTCTTGTTGACGGGAGAGACCTGGTTATTCTTGCTAATGCATGTAAAGAATTACATATCAGTAAATTGTGTAGTATGTAATCAGTTTATTAGTGGCTCATTCCCATGGAAGAGAACAGGACTGGGTAGAATAGTGGGTGAAAGGCAAAGTTTCAGGGCAAAGCAGGATGACAAAAGCAAGAGCAGCTGAAGACCAGGGTGGCAAGCCCCTGGGAAGCCTGAGGCCAGGTGGCCAGAGGCCCTGTGGCCTGAGAGCCAAGAGCACCCTGAGCCCCCGAGAGAGAGAGCAAGTCCTTTGTTCAGAGGACTTATATAGTTGGTGGGATAGGAGGAAAAAAAGTTACATATTGATTAACGGGTAAATGTAGTGCCAGCTTTCCTGGGGGAATGTGATTACCCAAGCTTAGGTATGTGTGGGGGTCTGTTAGCCTGAATCCTTATCTTGCTCCAGACCCCATTTGTTCATCTTGTAAAAACAAATATGTGACAGGAGGCAGTTTATTAAAATTGGGGCACTTTCCAAAGTTATTTATGGGCTCTTTCTGTAAGCATCAGGGACTCCATCGTAAAACAGATAGTGACCAGAGGTAGGCAATTAACCAAAGTTGTTTTATGGGCTGCTTCTTTGGGCACTGGGGACCCTCCCCCACATTCCAGGCCTTGGGATGAAAGCACAGTTTCAAGGCTTTCTTCCCCAGATAGCAGAAACGCTACATAGAATTTCAAGGACTTCCCTTCTTTCTTGCTAACATAGTGTTTCTTGTGATGCTGGAACACCTGGCAATATTATTGGACTAGGCTCAGGACTGCTGAGTTAGCATGTGAGACTTGTCTCCTTCTTCCTCCCCGCCTCGGTTTACTATTTATTCTACCTAATTGGTAAAAGGCCTTTTCTGGTAACCAGGGTGCTAAATGCTGGCCAGTAACAGTATTGCAGTCTCAGAGTTCTTCCTAAGCTGTCTCCTGTCTCACTCTTCTCCACTAGAAAGGACAATTTATAAGTTGCTATGCCACTCTGCTGGAATCCTCAGGAAGATCTATGTTTACATCTAACACTATTCTGGACACTATCAGCTATTTAAATTTGGTCTTCATAAAGGAGTCTCTCTGGGGAGATACACTCCTTTCCTGATAATGCTTTATAAATTATCTCTAACTTAGTGGCTTAGGACAAGACAAATGTATTATCTTACAAATGTATTGTCTTCTAGAGGTTAGAAGTTTGAATCAGGTCTCAATGCATCAGCAAGGCTGCATTCCTTCTGGAAGCTCTGGAGGAGAATCCATTTCCTCACCTTTTCTGGGTTCTTTCTCGAGGCCACTGTATTCCTTGGCTTGTGGCCCATTTCTCCTCCTCCAAAGCCTGCTATAGCTGCATGAAGCCTTCTCACATGAAATCACTCTGATTCTGACATGGATTCTGTTTCTCATCTCCTTGTCTGAATCTCCTGACTTCTTCACCCATTTGTTAAGGATGAAGACCCTTGTAATAACATTGGGCTTACCTGGATAACCCAGGATAATATCTATTGTAAGATCCTTGATCTAACCATGTATGCTAAAACCCCCTTTCCCATGTAAGGTAACATTCAGAGGTTCCAGGGATTAAGACATGGACCTTTGGAGGAGAAAGGGGCAACTTTTCTGCCTACCCCAGGAGACACACCACACAACAGTACATAGATAAAACAATAACAACACATAGAATTATTGAGTATTTGCAGTACAACGGGCATTTTGCTGAATATTCTGCTAACATCAATTTATTTCTTTGTGAGAAACCAAGGATCTGGAAGGTGATGCAAACTGCCCAAAGTCACACAAGTAGTTCATACCCAGGTCTGCCTGACTTTGACATTACATTCTCAAGCACTTCCCTACATAATTCAGCACTAACTGTGTGAATTCAGTGTTTTGCAACTTCTCCCCATCACAGACCCATTTTATTCTCTTCCCCCATGGACCTTATTTTGAAGGATTTTGTAAGTGAATTATTTTTATTAATGAAAGACAAATATCTAATTTAATATCTGAGAACTCTCATTGCCTCTTTTTGCATTTGTATAGTTACAGCCAAAATGATGCTACTGAATATTTTATTTAATGTGTTTTGGAATCATTCTGGAATACTTAAAGCAGGAGCTCAAATAACCCCATTCATAGATGCCTGCATAGAGAAAGGGAATCAATGAGTGAAGCAATCAGGGGAAATCAGTCTGATCTCAGTCTCAAAGAAACAGAGATTTTAGACAGACCAAAAAACAAAACATGTGAATGACATCTAGGAAGTGGGGACAGGTTCATGCAGGAGTGAGATACAGGAAGCCTGCTAGAGAGAACTGAAAAATTATTACAGAGGACAGATAAAGCATGAAGGCTTTGAAACAGGTAAACAGGTTAAATTTAACCAGACAGGAAAATGCAGAAGCTGGAAAGGTTCTGGGCAGATGCTCTCAGGCTTGGGAAGGCTCATTAGCTAAAACAAGGAAAGGAAGATTGAGAAACTAGCCTTGTAACTCACCTTCTGGGAAGGAAACTGGGTGCAGAGACTACCTTCATTATACCACCTTTTGATTTTTCTAAATTTTTAAGTGGTTTTTGAAGCGTGTAACACATATTTTAATTTTATTTTTTTAATATATTTTATTGATTATGCTATTACAGTTGTCCCATTTCTCCCTCATCATTCCCCCCACCCTGCACAGCCTCTCCCACCCACATTCCCCCCTTTAGTTCATGTCCATGTGTCATAAGTTCTTTAGCTTCTACATTTCCCACACTATTCTTGCCCTCCCCCTGTCTATTTTCTACCCACTATCTATGCTACTAATTCTCTGTACCTTTTCCCCCGCTCTCCTCCTCCCACAGCCCTGTTGCTAACCCTCCATATGATCTCCATTTCTGTGGTTCTGTTCCTGTTCTAGCTGTTTGCTTACTTTGCTTTTGTTTTAGGTGTGGTTCTTAATAGCTGTGAGTTTGCTGTCTTTTCACTGTCATATTTTTTATCTTCTTTTTCTTAGATAAGTCCCTTTAACATTTCATGTAATAAGAGCTTGGTGATGATGAACTCCTTGAACTTGACCTTATCTGAGAAGCGCTTTATCTTCCCTTCCATTCGAAATGACAGCTTTGCTGGATAGAGCAATCTTGAATGTAGGTCCCTGCTTTTCAGGATTTCAAATATTTCTTTCCAGCCCCTTCTTGCCTGGAAGGTCTCTTTTGAGAAATCAGCTGACAGTCTGATGGGAACTCCTTTGTAGGTGACTGTCCTCTTATCCCTTGCTGCTTCTAGAATTCTCTCCTTCATTTTAATCTTGGCTAATGTAATTACGATGTGCCTTGATGTGTTCCTCCTTGGGTCCAACTGCTTTGGGACTCTCTGAGCTTCCTGGATGTCCTGGTAGTCTATTTCCTTTGCCAGATTGGGGAAGTTCTCCTTTATTATTTGTTCAAATAAGTTTTCTACTTGTTGCTCTTCTTCTTCCCCTTCTGGGACCCCTATAATTCGGATGTTGGGACGTTTAACGATGTCCTGGAGGTTCCTAAGCCTCTCCTCATTTTTTTGAATTATTGTTTCTTCCTCATTTTCTGTTTGGTTGTTAATTTCTTCCTTCTGGTCCACTCCATTGATCTGAGTCCCAGTTTTCCTTCCATCTCTATCAGTTCCCCATGTGTCTTCCTTCATTTCACGTATTGTAGCCTGCATTTTTTCATCTAATTTGTGAGCAAAATCAACCAATTCTGTGAGCATTGTGATGACCAGTGCTTTGAACTGTGCATCTGATAGGTTGGCTATCTCTTCGTTGCTTAGAGGAATTGACTCTGGGGTTTTCATTTCTTCTCCAGTTTGAGCCATTTTTGGTGGGTTTTTTGTTTTCTTTGTTTTGGTTTTAGTCTGGTCGTGGCTATTACATAGTGAGGGGTGGAGCCTCAGGTGCTCCCCAGTGTGGGGCAGCCCAGTCGCTGGCTTGTGACACTGTATGTGGGGGCAGGGTCTGAGAGGGAACAATGGCGCCTGCTCTGCTCTCTCCTGGATTCAGTCCCTTCCACCACTTCCCCTCTGCCTGGACCGTCTGCGCGCGCGAATGTGGGACCACCTGGCCAACCAGCCGCCTTGTGCGGCCTCACTGAGTCTGCACAGTTGCCCCCCTGCGCCCGGGGTCCGCCAGCTGCCGCCTGTGGGACCGAGAACCTCCAGCCACCGTCTGTGCACCTGGGAACTGCCAGCCGCTGCTGCTTGCGTTCCTGGGTCCGCACCTCCACTTTTTCCTACCGCGACTCCGCCCCTCTTACCGGTCTGGATGAATGGTTGTTGGACTTCCGCACAGTTCAATTTTCTATCAGTTCTGATTGTTTTCTCGTTTCTAAATCTTTGTTGTCCTTAATTTTGGTTGTGAGAGGAGGCACAGTATGTCCGCCTAGGCCTCCATCTTGGCCGGAAGTCCTGATTTTTCTAAATTTTATACAATGCAAGTATATGAACTAATATAAAAGCTAGCTACATGTATGTAGCACATATGTGTATTGCATGTCATACATAGATATAATAATATAATGTGTGTAGTAGTATACCTGTGATATATAGATACATGTATGTGATTGCATAGTTTCTACATAGGAATGTGGAAAAACAAGCTTAACACAAAATTTGATGCAGATTCGTTGCTCTACTCACTCAGTCATTTTGAATGTGACAGCCATACGGTACACATACTCACTCAATGGCATCTACTGCCCCCACCGACTAATATAGTAAAATCATGATGGTTCACACATGCACATTCCAGTCAACTCTCCTTGGCTGCCAGGTTACACTGATGTCGCACAAACCATTTTCATTATATTAGCAATGCTATGTATCTATATTTAACACATGCATGTATATGTTACAGATGTGTCACATACATGTATATCTATGTTACATATATGTACCTGCACATTGCATGCATAGATAATATATTACATGTGTCTACACTTGTATATTTAATGTATCGCACATGGATATAGTGCGTGAAACATACTTGTAATGTGCCTTCTATATATTGCATGATATATTACACATAGCTGCAATATATACATACATGCTACATATAGAGGCATATGTGTAATATATTTTATACACTTCCATACTGTATGTACATGTGTAATATATTACATGCACCTATAATACATAGATACTTATATATAATGTATATTATAGTCACATACTACATACATACATCTATGTATATAAGACCTTCTTTACTGACCCCAAGTCCATACAGTAAACTAGGCATCTACTCTGGGCACACATAAAAGCTAGGATAAACCCTCCTCCATTCTGCCCACCCCCAAGTAAAGATACTTTAGCAATTTTCTCTTTGTCTAAAAATTGTTCCTTTGCTCTGTCAAGCTACGTCATGCTAAGCATCAAAAGCTTGGCACCCAAGCATTTCATATTCCTTTTATACATCTATCCACCTTACATGAGAACCTATTACAGAACTGACTCAGAAGGCTCACAGGATGATGTCATTCACCTCCAGTATCCATAATTAGCCATAGAGTCCCAAGGCTCATGCAGCCCAGCCCAACTCAGGGCCCTGGCTCAACAATGCCTTCCAGCTGGCCTCATCCCCACCCCAGGTTCCACGTCAAAACCAGAAGATAGGGAATGGTATTTATCTTTTCAAATTGGTATGCAATTCCAAGGGAATTTTTATCTCATAGATCAACAGGTATCCTATTGTCATCTAGCTGTTTTGTTTTTAAGAGCTAACTAATGAAATAACTCCATCAGTGTTTTGTGGGCAGATGCTGAACCTCTGCACTTTCTGAAGACTAATGTAAGCTCTATTTGTGGCGTGGGGAAGCTTAACAGTCAAAGCAAGCACCCCACAGACCTAGGCAGCCAATCTGTTGCATTAGTGCTGTGAACAGAGACTCAGGCAAATAGAGGCTTCAGAATTCTTTCACTGTTGTGATGTTTAGTAAGAGTTGCATTAGAAAATGTTTACTTAATCAAGTTGTGACTTAACTGTATTCAAAGTCATAGTGTCAAGCTTTTGTTAAGAGGTTAGATGTTATACATGAGATTATATAAGGAAATACAAGTTACAGCAGGCACAGGAGAGATAATAAGCCAACACTCACTGTGCAGCCAGATCCTAAAAAGCCAGTTTGGTTATTCTTCAAACATTTCACCCATTTTCATGTGTAAGATCACATGCTAATTGTGTGAGTGAAAGTGTTTACATCCATTTACTTCATCTGTGTGTCTTATGTTAGTGCAGAAATATTCCTTGAGCTCCTCACAAAAGATTAATTTTAGAAGCTATGTCAAAAGGAAAACATCCAAGGATGGAATAATTGCTAAGCCTCTAAAACCCGTTCTATCCTTTCTTGAAGCTCCTGGGAGGAAGGAAATATGCTGTGTTTTTCTGCATGTACCTAGCACAGTATTAACCCTCAAATGACCTGGAACCAGAATAAAGAAAAACTTAGAGTAGAGCCATGATTCAGAACTGAAATTAATTAATGCATCACATTCAAGAAACATTTCCAGGTGTGTCATCTCTTTCATTCATACTGTAATCCTCACAAATGAGGAAAGCAATTTCCAGCAAAGATAGCTACCATGGGTATTAAAATAGAGACCGCAACAAAGCATAACCCTATTAAGATGTTTTTATATGAATAATTAAGGCCAAGAAAATATTGCAGAGATTTCTAGAGCCTTTTCCCATCTACTCCAAATTACAGATAAGGTATTGTAAACTAATATAACGGCACCAACTCTTAAAATATGTGCCCCCGGGGTTGGGGATAAGAGGGTGCACACAAGCTTCGGCATGGAATGCAGCTCACTAGTGGTCCCAAAAGACACCTTCCCATCTTGGCACTTCATAGCCCTCCCTAAAATGTGCCAGAAGTTTCTATGAGTAGCTTTCTTCCCATCTGTCATGTCAACAATGGTTCTCCCAGGGACCTACACTTCCACATCACCTCTTCCCATAGTTCTTCTCAACTATTTTCATTCTACAAAATAACTGTGATTCTATTCCCCAGGCACTGCCTCTTCAGTAACCTCCACTCTTCAATGTGAACATCACAGAATCTCTTCACAGTGTTTCTATTCAATACTTGTGTCATACACATACATACACACTTCTTAATGACTGGGTGTCTCAGGTACTTAATTTGGTTTATGCACCATTCGAGGTCATCACCTCATCAGAAAGTAAATACGAAGAAAGCTGCAAATATGTGCCATTTGGCTGCACTTTTACATACACCAGACACATTTTCACTGTAACTCTGGGAGACCATACCATGGACTTCATGAACAAGACCTCTGCTTTACTCCCAGTCCTAGCACCTCTACTTAGGGTACTTGAAGCTAGTACTCTGCTCTTAGGCTCAGCTTCCACATTGTGAAAATGGAAGGTGTTGTGGAGAATCTTTACCACCATCCCACCATTCCAGATACTTCATCATTGGAGGAGATATCCTTTCATTGGAATAACACAGCTAGCTCCCTGCTGCCCATCAGTCACCCCTCCACACTTGCCTGTACTCTATCCTAGGGGAAGAGAAGCATCTTACCTGACTTGTGAGTTTGGGAATATAGTGGCTGATCGCTTTCTCTTTTCTTTCTCTTTGGACTCTTCTAGCTTCAGAATATGTTCAGCTCCTCTACATAACACAATGACAGGGCAGACTCCATGGGGAAGGCTTGGTTTATCCTTCTTGTAATTAGGTGGGTAGAGGATTAGTAAGCCCGCTTGCCAGTAGCTCTAAATCACATTCTCCAAATTTCAGAATAAAGTTCACATTTTGGTATCCATCTCCACTGCTCTTTTGCTTACTTCTCAGTTGGTTCTTAACTTTGGATAAATAATATCACTTATTAGCCCCATCATATCTCAATAGGGATAACAGTTACAACACAAGGTTGTCTTAATATTTTACTTGGAAGAATGTAAGACATTTTCATCTATAAGGAGTTAGCATTTCAATTTCATAGTTTTTAAGGAGATCCATTTAGTCATTCAATCAGATGACAATTTTGACTAAGTCTACTAAGAGGAATAAACTTAGTATCTAATTATACTTGAAATAAAATATCTTTCATCCAATGTTTGCAGTTGTACATATTATTTTTAAAAATGCAATACAATTTTAATTTTCTAAGTAGGTGACAGAAAATACTACTGCACTGAATAAAGTCTAGAATTTAGAAAATTATCGGAATATTGGCTGCAAAGATTTTTTTATAAAAATGGTACTTTTTTCATAACTTTACTTCTATAATCTATAATGACCTTTAAACATGAACTTGTCACTTTGAAAAAAACTGAAACTTGAAATGAGCAAGCCAAATAATTCTGCATGCTTTTAACCTAAGAACTGCAGTCTTCAGCTGGTTGTAACGGCATCTTTCCATGGCCTACAGTGACAAGGGGTGGACTGTCACCACCTTCATTCACTGTCCTAAGCAGTGTTGAACAAAACAGATATGGCCCTTGTCTTCAAGGAGATCACATTAGAAACTAAAGCATGACTACACAGTTTGTGATTTGCAAATCACCTTTCAGTATTTCATAAGCCAGCCTTGACAATCTTACAAAGTTGATAATTCTCACTTAAACTAAAATTGGCAAGGCCCCAAATACTTTATTTTGAGAAAGGAAATTAATATTTATTGTATATAGCCTTATGCACATAATCCTGTTTAATACTCATAATTAGCCTTCAGAAAGGTATTCTTTCACTATTTAATAGATGAAGAAAGTGAGTAAGGCTCATAGGAATTACATAATACCAACAATTACATAATAACCAATGCACTTTGGTTACTGAAGGAGGAGGCTTCTAACTCATGTGAACTGATTCCAAAGCCCCATATTTTCTGCCAGAATCGTTCAGTTAATATCAATAAATTCTAAGCCAAAATGTTATTACAATGAGAAAGATTTCTAAAGGATAAAAATGATGGATACAAAAACTTTAGTAAACTACTACTAAAGAAACACATCAATATTTTGATTGCTAGACTGAACTTCTTGAAAAGATATCCTTGCTCACATATAAAATAACTACTCATATAACAATGTTGAAGTGTAACATAATTCACACTCCATCTTTCAGAAGTCTCACTTTATGAGAGCAGTTGAACAGATTCAGGATGCAGCAATATAATTTCCCTGGTTCAAATCCTGGCTCTGCCACAAAATAGCGATGGGACTAACATCTCTGTGCTTCAGTTTTTGCATTTGCAAAATGATAATGATAGTGCATAGTGCTCTGGTATTAAATGACTGAGATGCAGATACAAGGGCTCCTGGGTGGGCAATAATTGCTCCATGAACTTGTCAATGTCTTCTAGCCAAAGACCACCAGGGGCACAACTGCCATTCTAGAAAGCTGGTTTCCTGACTCACTGCAAGGAGAAAGGTACACCATGGGGAAGCATGGAGCATCTCAGTAAGAGGATATTATGAATAAATTACTACAAGATTAGGACTTGTTTAGGTAATTTGGAGAGCATTCTTAAAGTGGGAATCTTCCCTGCCCTGGATACTGTCTGGTCATTCTCTGATTGAGTATCTTAATAATTCTTATTTAGGCACTGAGGGGAATGAAATTGAGCTAAAGCTGCAGTTGGTAAAGCAGTCAGTCACTCATTATTAGCCAGGGAAGGTGATATTTGCTCATTTTTTGTTTTGGATTATTTCTTATTTGTGTGTTCAGTGGCCTTATATTTTACTTGCTCCACCATAGTCGCAAGGTGGTCTTATGTGAAGTTGGTGTTCTCTAAACATGTTTATATTCAACTGGATCTCACAGATTTACTGTGAGTGCCAGTCTAACTCCCAGCCTGTATGTAACAGGGGCTATGTTCCTCTTTCTCAAAATAGATAAGAATGCTCAGAGGGCAGGGCTGGGCAGGAAAATAGCAACTATTATTGTAATTATTGACATATATTGACAACCTTATGGTTTATAAAGTCCTTTTACAGTCATTGTCTATCTTGAGCCACTCAGAACAATCCTAAAAGGCAAGCAGGCCATAGGCCCCACACTGAACATATTTAGTGGCCCCACTGATAATGTACTCCATGTGAATGGCACCCCCAGTGTGAACAGTGTCCCCTGGAGTTATTCAACAAGGCTGCCATGGCAGGGCAGACCTTACCATTCCTTTTAACATTCGTGAAAATTGAGTCAAAGATGTTTCCTGAGTATCCCTTGTTTCCCAATAAAACTTCAAGTGCTTTCTGGCAACTCGTTCAGATGCAAATGTTGCAGTCCTGCTTTAGTCATAGTTTTCACACCAGTCGGCCTCTTATGACCTGGACCTACATGGGCTATTCTACCTTCCACAACTTTGTCTCTGCCTGCCCAAAACAGGATGCTACAAAGGGTACTGAACTTATAACCGCTTTCACATGGCCACTTCGTAAAGCAATATACATATATATATATATATATATATATAATTTCCACACCCTTGGAAATCTACCAAGTAAAATATTAAAGAAAAATGGAATTTTTCATGAAATCACTATTAATCATCAATTTTTCCAGCACTATCTTGTATATCTGGGAAATCCCCCCTTGCTACTAAATTTCTTTCCTGAGACATTATATAAAGTGAAACTTAAAATGGAATACCCCACTTATAATAACAAGCAGTTCCCAGAAAGCATATGGGCTTTGATTCAAACAGATTGGTTCAGGAATCCTGTCTCTATAATTTACAAACTCTGCGACTTTGGGCAATTTACTTTGCCTCTCTTTCATTAAATTACCATGCATGCTTCTCTCCTCTAAGATCTGAGACTGCCCTGAACTTCCGTATCAGAGAACACTTAACTATAATTATACGTTCAGGTTTCTTTCTCCCTTAGAACTCTGAAAGCAGGGGCCATGTGTATTTTGTTATCCTTGTATTTCCAGCATCCAGCATTATGACCCATAAAATATTTGTTAAATTTATTTATTGCCTTATGGAAGGTAGACTGGAGATCTGAAGAATCAAGAAAATTTACTTTTCATTTTCATATGTTTTCATAATTCTTGAATATTTTACCATGCCAATTTGGTACATGTATTTCTTTTTAATTAAAAGTCATATTTATATAAAAAGAAGAAAAAGAAAATGTTTCTTATACATATATATTTGGTAATGAAATAGTAGGCAGTCAAAACTCAAAACTGTCCACTTTCTTTTTTTTTAAGCATGGGATCAAAGTAGATGATTTTTAAGGCAAGTTGTTTTCTCCATTTTCTTCTACATAAAAAAACCATATGTATAATTTGAGGGCTAAAGTGTAATGTCATTTGAACGTAATTTTTCTTTTTTTTATGAAAAAGTGATAGTCCAGCCAGGTGTATCTTAGATCAAGAACATTCCAGTTTGAGGTGAGATGGAGGAGGACAGCAAAGGAGAAAATTCTCTGGCCCTTTTGCCCACCGCTCTAGTCATCTCATCAGAACTTTGAAAATATACTATAGTTTTCTTCTTGTTGCCACTATTACCTGTGTGCATAGATCTATCTGAGCACCTACCTCATGGAACAAGAGGCCTGGAAGTTGAGGCATGATGTCTCTAACCCTGAGTCCCTTGGCCTAATGCTATCAAATATCACCAAAATTCCTACCCCACTTACTCCAATCTGAACTTTCAGCAAGCAAGTTTCCGTGCATGGAATACTTCCAAAGACTTTAGCTCAGATCATCATACCCTGAATGACCACAAAAAAAAAAAAAATCCTTCAACTTTTCCAAAAGACTTCCACGTCTGAGCTACAAAGATTTGAGTCAGAATTTATACACCAATTGCATGTTTTCTACCAGACTATGCCCTTATATTTCCCATTTTAAAGGTTTCACAATGTGATAGGTTTCAATGAGCAAATAAAATGAGAATTTGCCCAGGCTATAATCTAAAAGATAAAGGGAGAATTTCCTCAGGCTTTATAATCTAAATAAAAATATTTTCTAGATACATATTAATTTATTTGGTTAATCAATGAAAAGAGGTCTCTAGTAGTTACCTCTAGATTCTAAACGTTTTTTGTTCTGGTCTACATTTTTATTGAGTTGAAAACACAGAAGGGAAAAAAAGTAGCATCTACTGGGGGTGTGCCATCTACTTAACACTGTACATACATTATCTTATTTCATATTTACAGTATTAGAGCAATACTTTTACAGAAGGAGAAAACAAAGCTCAAAGAGGTTAAGCAGGCTGTTCAAAAATACACACATCATAGATGATGAAGTAGATAACTGAAGTCAGATCTGTATTCTTCCAAATACCATGCTTACTGGAAAACAGAGCCAATACAGCAAAATACAGATGTAAGAGATTCATGTAAGGCTAGAAAAATATACAGATCTGAAATACAACAATATGATTAAGTTCAAAAATTGAACTAGGTCTACAGGTGAAATATTACTATGCGCTTACTAGATAGTTAAATAGTGGCAATACTAAATGCAGATTAGGATTCAGAGACATAGAGCCTCTCATATATTGGTGCTTCAAATGGAAAATGACACGGTCATTCTGGAAAACAGTGTGGCAGTCTCTTAAAATGCTAAACATGTCCTTACCATTTGACCCAGCAATTACACTCCTGGACATTTGTCTCAGAGAAGTGAAAATGTATGTCCTCACAAAAACTTGTACACAATTGTTCATAGAGAATTTATCAGTAATAGCTAAAACCTGAAAACAATTAAAATGCCCTTCAATCAGTGAACAGTTAAACAGCCTCGGTGCACTCATATCCTGCAATACTATTCAACAATAAAAAAGAATCAACTATTGATACAAGGAAGAACCTGAGTAGATCTCAAGGACATTCTGCTGGCCAACCTTGAAAAAAATCACACACGTTCAGTAATGTAATATTCTTTTTTTTTTGTTTTTAATATATTTTGTTGATTATGCTATTACAGTTGTCCCATTTCTCCCCATCATTCCCCTCCACCCTGCACACCCACTCCCACCCACATTCCCCCCTTTAGTTCATGTCCATATGTCGTAAGTTCTTTAGCTTCTACATTTCCCACACTATTCTTGCCCTCCCCATCTGTTTTCTACCCACCATCTATGCTACTTATTCTCTGTACCTTCCCTGCCTCTCCTCCTCCCACTCCCTTCTTGCTAACCCTCCATGTGATCTTCATTTCTGTGGTTCTGTTCCTGTTCTAGCTGTTTGCTTAGTTTGCTTTTGTTTTAGGTGTGGTTCTTAATAGCTGTGAGTTTGCTGTCTTTTTACTGTTCATATTTTTTATCTTCTTTTTCTTAGGTAAGTCCCTTTAACATTTCATATAATAAGGGCTTGGTGACGAACTCTTTTAACTTGACCTTATCTGAGAAGCACTTTATTTTCCCTTCCATTCTAAATAAAAGCTTTGCTGGATAGAGCAATCTTGGATGTAGGTCCTTACCTTTCAAGACTTCAAATACTTCTTTCCAGCCCCTTCTTGCCTGGAAGGTCTCTTTTGTGATGGGAACTCATTTGTAGGTGACTGTCCCCTTATCCCTTGCCGCTTCTAGAATTCTCTCCTTCATTTGAATCTTGGCTAATGTAATTATGATGTGCCTTCCTCCTTGGGTCCAACTGCTTTGGGACTCTGTGAGCTTCCTGGACTTCCTGGAAGTCTATTTCCTTTGCCAGATTGGGGAAGTTCTCCTTTATTTTTTGATCAAATAAGTTTTCCACTTGTTGCTCTTCTTCTTTCCCTTCTGGTACCCCTATAATTTAGATCTTGGGACTTTTAAAGATATCCTGGAGGTTCCTAAGCCTCTCCTCATTTCTTTTAATTCTTGTTTCTTCCTTCTTTTCTGTTTGATTGTTTCTTTCTTCCTTCTCATCCACTCCATTGATTTGAGTCCCAGTTTTCCTCCCATCTCTATTGGTTCCCTGTGAATTTTCCTTCAATTCACTTACTGTAGCCTGCATTTGTTCATCTAATTTGCTACCAAAATCAACCAATTCTGTGAGCATCCTGATCACCAGGACTTTGAACTGTGTATCTGATAGGCTGGCTATCTCTTCATCACTTAGAGGAATTGGCTCTGGGGCCTTGATTTGTTCTCCTGTTTGAGCTACTTTTGCTTTTTTGGTTTTTTTTTTTTGGGGGGGGGGTCTGGTTGCAGATGTTACATAGTGAGGGGTGGAGCCTTAGGTGTTCCCCATGGCAGAGCAGACCAGTTGCTGGGTGGTGACGCTGTATGTGGGGGGCGGGGTCTGAGAAGGAACAATGGCGCTTGCTCAGCTCTCAGATTCCAGTCCCTTCCACCACTTCCCCTTCACCTGGATTATCTGTGCGTGAATGTGGGACCACCTGGTCAGCCAGCCAACTTGCGCAGACTCACTGGGTCTGCACAGTTGCCACCCCATGCCTGGGGTCTGCTAGCCGCCGCCTACACACCTGGGATCTGCCAGCCACTACTGCCTGAGCTCCCGGGTCTGCCAACCTTCACTCTTTCCTGCTACGACTCTACCCCTCTTACCGGTCTAGATGAATGGATGTTGGACTTCCATACAGTTCAATTTTCTATCAGTTCTGATTGTTTTCTCGTTTCTAAATCTTTGTTGTCCTTAATTTTGGTTGTGCGAGGAGGCACAGTGTGTCCATCTATGCCTCCATCTTAGCAGGAATTCCAGTAATGTAACATTCTTGAACTGACAAAATTATAGAAATGGAAGACAGACCGAGGGACAGAATTAGGTAAGTGGGAATGACTGTTAAGGGTTGAGATGAGGTAAATCTCTGTGGTGACAGACTAGTTTCATATCTTGACTGAATTCCAAGAATCTATGATTATGACAAAGTGACATAGTACGACATACACAATAGATGAATGCAAAATTGCTGGTTTTGATATAGTACTATTATTAGATAAGATGTAACCATTGGAGAAACTAAGTAAAGGATAGGATACATGAGACCCCTCTATGTTATCTTTGTGACTTCCTGTTATTATCTATTATTATCTCCAAATAAAAAAAATTTAATTATACCTTGGGTGTTTTAGTTTTCTGTGGCTGCCACAACAAAGAACCACAACCTCTGTAGCTCAAACCACAGAAATGTATTGTCTACCATTTCTGGAGGCTAGAAGTTCAAAATCAAAATGTTAAGAGTTGGTTCCTTCCCAGAGCACGGAGAGAGAACCTGTTCCATTCCTCTCTCCTGGGTTCTGGTAGCCTCGGGCATTCCTTGGCTTGTAGGTGGTTTCTCCCCATCTACACAATATTGTCCCTTTATGCATGTCTGTCTCTATGTCCAAGTTTTCCTTTCTTATAAGAATACCAGTCATACTGGATGGTCGATCCTAATAATCTCATCTTAACCAGCTGCAAAGACCCTGTTTCCAAGTATGGTCACATTCATAGGCACTAGGGATTAGAACTTCAACCTCTTTGTGGGGGGTGGAGTACACAATTCAACCCATAATACTGGGTCTAAAAGATTTGACTGCATGAGTACATGAGAGAAAATTTCATTTAAAGGCAGTTTACATTTAAAAAGAAAAAAGAATGAAAGAAAGAAGGAAAGGGGGAGGGAGAGAGGGAGAGAGGGAGGGAAGAAAGCGAGGAAGGAAGGAAGGAAGGAAGGAAGGAAGGAAGGAAGGAAGGAAGGAAGGAAAACAAGCCTTGAGCACTGTAGCTCCATTGGTTCGGCATCATTCTGCAAAGCAAAAGGTCACCAGTTGGATTCCTAGTCAGGGCACATGCCTGGGTTATGGGTCTATCCCCTACTCTCGACACATATGATCAGTGTTTCTATCTCACATAGAGGTTATCTCTCCCTTTCTTTCTCCCACCTTTCCCCTCTCTCTAAAAATGAATAAATATTTTTCTTAAAAATGAAACAAGCTAACAAACAAAAATCTCTAGTTTTAGTGGATCATAGGCTCAACCTAAATTAATAGTTTAACAAAACTATAGTGTGGTGGAGACTCAGGAAGGGTAGCTTGGTACCCACGGATGGTAGCATCAGAGGGATAATTAAGCAACTGATTAGATTCCTCTGAGAAGAGTAGGGTCTAAACCTTAAGCTGGGATCTCCAGACTAGAGCACCAGAAACTAAAACATACACAGATAAGAATCAGAAGGATTGCACTCTCCCACAAACGTCAGCTGGAGACACAAAGAGCCATTTAAAGGGCCAATGCACAACTTTTCATTTGTAGCAACTTACGCTAGGATCCACCAAAGATGAGGGCAGAGTGGGCTAGAGACACATGAGGATGACTGGGGACAGAAGCTTTGGCAACAGAACTGAGAGAGTAGCTGCTGGAACCCTGGTGCTAAGTCACCCCCACAGAGCAGCAGCCATCCTGCTAAGGCAGACAATGCCCCTCTGAGCAGCAGCAGCTTGAGGGGAAACCATAGCTCAGATAGAGGAGGAATTCTCTCTGCCCTGTAGTGCTAAAATCTGACTGCTAGTGCGGAGTGACAAATTAACAACTGAAAGAGACAGCCACAGAGAGTAGATCTCTGGAAGTCTGGAACTAAGGTCAGATGGGGTCAACATCTGAAATCACCAGAGGCAGATCCATAAAGAAAAATCAGTGATAAATACTACAGGCTACGGAGATGAAATACACTGTGGTCTTCTCCATGATTTGCAATATTTTCTTTCCTACATACTTTTTAAACATTCATTTCTTATCCATCAAGTTTGTGCATATTAAATCACTAGATTTTATATTTATTTCTCTCCTTTCTTATAGTAGTCATAATCTCCTTACACCTTTATTAATACTGGTTCATTTGCTGTTGATAGAGGGATTATTGGGTGGGACTTATTTTTGAGGATGTGGGATTGTTTTCTGGGATTGTGGTTTTGTTGTGGCAGCATCTGCACAATAGCATACAAGACGTATTGGGCAGACTGACACTCAGTCACCTAGCTGGAGGGAAGGACCCACCAAAGAATAATAACCCAACAGCAATTAAAACCCAAGGACATACATAGAACCAAGATGAACAACATAAAGAGCATCCCAAGAGCATCAAGTTCAGGAGATCAAGGAGATTGCACCACTGAATCTCACAGGTCTCCTACCATAGAAGTTCCTAAAACAAACTCAGGGAATCAAAACAGATGAATTTTTATGTGGACCCCAGCTAGCAGTGTCCACGTCATTATGGATAAAATAAAACAAACACACACACTACCAAGTCCGGTGGAGGAAAAAGGACGACAGCATGGTTTTTCTCTCAAAGGGAGCAAAAGCTGCGGCCTCCGCCATGACAGGCCTCCATTTTATTTCTCCTCACGTTACAAGATGGTCCTTACTCCCCAACCCCGGCACCACAAAGGAGCCAATGCCCCTAATCACATCACAAAAGAAAGATATTAGCAAATCAAAAGGTAAAACTGGTTGAGCCAGTTACACTGGTCTCTGCAATGTTTAGCACTTGCAGGGTGAGGGAGTTTTCAGCAAAAGCAAGACTCAGAGCAGCCTAGGTATATTGCAAATCTGATTACCAACCAGAGAACCTATCTGTGGGCATGGGTCCTGTGCATTTCTGAATGGGAGCTGGGCCCACGGCACGTAGAAGGGTCTGCCACATCTCCCCGCTTTTGTTTTAATAGAACTGCTGTGATCCCACGAAGCTTCCTGTTTGCTGGTCTCCCACATGACCCTGGGGAGATAATTTGCAAATACATCAAAATACATAGAACATTATTAGAATCAGTAAGCAGCCAGTGGTCCCAAAGACCCATATTCTCAGATTAAGCCCAAACAATCATTGTCAGGCACTAATGGTCAAATAGATAACATTCAAAGAACTCTGAGGGCCTATTTTGAGTCAGGGTCAAATAGCTAAAGGGCCACAAAATTCTGGGGAAAAAAGCTTATTTCAGGCTTGGACCCTTATCATTTAAATGGAGGGTATCAGTGAAGAAGGTTTCATAGGATTTTCTGCTTTCTTTCTTAGGCCTGATTTACCGGAATCTGCCCTTTCCAGCACAGGGCCATGCCCACCTCCAGCATTGTTTCAAGCTTAGGTGGAGTCTTCTTGCAGACGGAATGAAGACTCAGGCTATGTCCAGATAGCTGAGTAGCGAAGGTCCCTCGTTTTGCTGTGGCCCCCCGAGTCCTTCCTTGAGGGCCATCCACATGGTCATGCCTGTCTTAGGTGACCCCTCCCTAGAGGAAATCTTACCCGTCATTGGCTAACTGACCAAGCATTGGAGGCCGCATATAGATGAAGCAGAAGCAGTGCTCCTGCCAGGGAGATAAGCTCTGTCTCCTTAGTAATCAGGTCCTCTTGGCAGAACAGACCCAGAAGAAGCGGGTCCCTTGGGCTCTTACTCAGCCTAGCCATGGCAGGTTACAGCTTCTGAGACCAGGCAGGGCAGTTCCCAACAGAATTTAAGAAGCAGAAGCAAACAGGAAGAGTCTTACAAATACTGGGAAGACAAAGAAACAACCACCAATGGAAAGGAAAGGAGGAATCTGCAGAAAGAGTACTAAATGAAATGCAAGCAACTCAACTACCAGATATTGAGTTCAAAGCAATGGTTATAAGAAAGCTCAAAAAGCTCACCGAGCCCTGGCTGGTGTAGCTCAGTGGATTGAGCGCGGGCCTGCGAACCAAACGATCCAGGTTCGATTCCCAGCCAGGGCACATGCCTGGGTTGCAGGCCAGTTCCCAGCAGGGGACACATGAGAGGCAACCATACATTGATATTTCTCTCCCTCTCTCTCTTTCCTACCCTTCTCCTCTAAAAATAAATAAATAAATAAATAAATAAAATATTTAAAAAAAAAAAAAAAAAAGCTCACTGAGAATTACCAAAAGCTACAGGGAAGCTATGAGGAATCTGCTGCAAACTATATCAGCATAAAACATGACATAGAAACTATTGACAAGAGCCAAGAAGAAATGAAGAATACATTTTTCGAATTAAAGAACACAGTAGAAGGAATCAAAAGCAGGCTACATGAAGCAGAGGACTGAATTAGCAACCTGGAAGACGCGGAAGAAAAAAACTCCCAGAAAGAGCAAGAAAAGAAAAAAGACTCAAAAAGAATGAAGAGGAGTTAAGGAAAATTCAGGACAATATGAAACATAATAATATCCATATAATAGCGATACCAGAAGAAGAAAAAGAGGAGCAAGGGATAGAAAACCTGTCTGAAAAAGTAATGGTGGAAAACTTCCCTAATTTGATCAAAGAAAAAGTCAGGAAGCAGAGAGGGTCCCAATCAAGACGACGCCAAAGAGGCCCACTACAAGACATATAATTAAATGGCAAAACTCAAAGACAAAGAGAGAATCTTAAAGGCAGCAAGGTAGAAAGAGGAAGTAACATACTAGGGAGCCCCAATAAGGCTAGCAGCTGACTTCAAAATAGAAACCCTGCAAGCCAGAAGAGAATATCAAGAAATATACCAATTAATGAAAAGCAAAGGTCTGCAACCAAGACTATTCTACCCAGCAAGGCTCTCAGTTAAAATGAAAGGCAAAATAATGAGTTTCCCAGACAAAAGAAGGCTAGAAGAATACACCTGCACCAGAGCAGCACTGCAACATAAGCTAAAGGAACTGCTTTACAGAGAGGAAGAAAAAGAGTGAGAGACAAACACAGGTCTGAAGGGAGTAAAATGTCAATGAATAAGAACCTATTAAAAATACCTTAAATATAAATGGATTCAACGATCCAATCAAAAGAAATAGAGTACCTGAATGGATAAGGAAACATGCCACTATATATACGCAGCCTAGAAGAGACCCACCTCAGAACAAAAGACCTATACAGACTGAAAGTGAAGAGTTGGAAAAAATATTCAAAGCAAATGGAAAGAAAAAAAAGCTAGGATAGCAATACTTATATCAGACAAAATAGGCTTAAAAAAAAAGCCATAAAAAGAGACCCAGAAGGACACTTCAATACTCAAGGGAAGAAAACTCAAGGAAAGAAGCCATCAATAAGACATAAACATCATAAACATATATGCACCCAAAATAGGAGCAACCAAATATATAAGGAAAATCTTGGAGGACTTCAAGAAAGATATTAACAGCAACACACTTATACAGGGGATTTTAACAACCCAGCATCAAAAATAGATAGATCTTCAAAAAAAATATTAACAAGGATATTAAGGCACTGAACAATGCCCTAGATCAAATGTACTTAACTGATATATATATATAATCCCAACTTTCATCCCAAAAAAGTAAAATACACATTCTTTTCAAGTGCACATGAAACATTTTCTTTTTTTTCATTTTTATTTTAATTATTCTTGTAGAATTTTCTGTCTTTTACTCCCTTCCCAGCCCACCACCCCAGCTCTCCCCACCTCCCTCCCATTTCCACCCCCCTAGTTTTTGTCCAAATGTCCTTTATACTTGTTCCTCTAAACCTTTTCCCTTTTCCCCTGAAATTCCCTCCCCTCTCCCCTCTGGTGACTGTCAGCCTGTTCTCCATTTCAGTGTCTTTGGTTATATTATGTTTGTTTGTTTGTTTGTTTGTTTGTTTTGTTGCTCAGGTTCCTATTAAAGGTGAGATCATATGGTACTTGTCTTTCACACCCTGGCTGACTTTGCTTAGCATGATGCTCCCCAGTTCCATCCAAGCTGTTGCAAAGGATAGGAGCTCCTTCTTTCTTTCTGCTACATAGAATTCTGTTGTATAAGTGTACCACAGATTTTTGATTCATTCATTTACTGATGGGCAAGTAGGTTGCTCTCAACATTTGGCTATTGTAAATAGTGCTGCTATGAACATTGGGGTGAATAGGTTCTTTTGGATTGGTGTTTCAGGGTTCTTAGGATATAATCCAACCAGTGGAATTTCTGGGTCAAAAGGTAGATTCATTTTTAGTTTTTTTAGAAAATTCCATACTGTTTTCCATAGTGGTTGTACCAGTCTGCAATCCCACCAACAGTGCACTAAGGGTGCCATTTTCTCCACAGCCACTCCAACATTTGTTGTTTGTTGCTTTATCATGGCCATTCTGACTGGTGTCAGGTGGTATCTCACTGTGGTTTTAATTTACATCTCTCTGATAGCTAGCTATACTGAGCATCTTTTCATGTATCTCAGTATCCTCTGTATGTCCTCCTAGGGAAGTCTCTGTTCAAATCCTTTGCCCATTTTTAAATTGGGTTGCTTGTCTTCTTAGAGTGGAGACATGTAAGTTCTATATATATTTTGGAGAATAAACCATTTTCTGAGGTATCGTTGGTAAATATGTTTTCGCATACATTTGGTTCTCTTTTTATTTTAAAACTGCTTTCTTTGGTCGTGCAGAAGCTTTTTATTTTGATGAGATCCCATTTGTTTATTCTTTCATTTATATCCCTTGCTCTGGGGGACATATCAGTAAAAATGTTGCTGAATGAAATATCTGAGATTTTCCTGCCTATGTTCTCCTCTAGGACTTTAATGGTGACATGGCTTATATTTAACTATTTTATCAACCTTGAATTTCTTTTTGTGTATGGTGTAAGTTGCTGCTGGAGTTTCATTTTTTTTTTTTTTTTGCACGTAGCTGTCCAGTTCTCCCATCACCATTTCTTCAAGAGGCTATTTTTGCTCCATTTTCTGTTGCTGCCCCTTTGTCAAATATTAATTGACTGTAGAGACTTGGGTTTATTTCTGGGCTCTCTGTTCTATTCCACTAGTCTATGCGCCAGTTTTTATGCCAGTACCAAGCTGTTTTGATTAGAGTGGCCTTGTAATACAATTTTGCATCAAGTATTGTGATCCCTCCAACTTTGCACTTCCTTCTCAAGATTGCTGCAGCAATTCAAAGTCGTTTATGGTTCCATATAAATTTTTGAAGTGTTTATTTTATATCTGTGAAATATGCCATTGGTACTTTAATAGGTATTGCATTGAATTTGTAAATTGCTTTGGGTAGTATGGACATTTTCATGATGTTAATTCTTCCAATCCATAAACATGGTATGTGTTTCCATTCGTTTGTGTCTTCCTTGATTTCTTTCTTCAGTGTTGTGTAGTTTTCTGCATACAGATCTTTTACCTCCTTGGTTAGGTTTATTCCTAGGTATTTTATTTTTCTTTTCGCTATATTAGATGGGATTTTTTTTTTCTTGATTTCTGCTTCTGCTGTTTCATTGTTGGTATACAAAAATACCTTTAATTTCTGGATATTGACTTTGTATCTGGCTGTTTGGCCAAATTCATTTATTAGATCAAGCAGGTTTTTGGCCGAGAATATAGGATTTTCTGTGTACACTATCATGTCATCTGCAAACAATGATAGTTTTGTTTCCTCCTTTCCGAGTTGGATGCCTTTTATTTCCTTTTCTTGTCTAATCACTGTGGCTAAGACTTCCAATACTATATTGAATAGAAGTGGTGAAGTGGACAATCTTGTCTTCTTCCTGATCTTAGTGGAAAAGATTTTAGTTTTTGCCCATTGAGTATGATGTTGGCTATAGGTTTCTCATATATGGCCTTTATTATGTTAAGGAACGCTCCCTCTATTCCCACTTGGCTGAGTTTTTTATTATAAACCGTTGTTGTACCATATCAAATGCTTTTTCCACATCTACTTATATGATCATGTGATTTTTGTCTTTGTTTTCTTTATGTGATGTATTACATTTACTGATTTGGGAATGTTGAACCATCCTTGATTCCCTGGGATGAATCCCACTTGGAACTGGTGTATGATCTTTTTCATGTATTGTTGGCTGAGGTTTGCCAATATTTTGTTGAGGATTTTAACATCTATGTTCATCAGCGATATTGGCCTGAAGTTTTCTTTCTTTGTTGTGTCTTAATCTGGTTTTGGGATTCGGATGATGCTGGCTTCATAAAAAGAGTTTGAGAGTCTTCCATCATTTTGGATTTTTTTGAACAGTCTGTGAAGGATAGGGGTTAGCTCTTCCTTAAATGCTTTGTAGAATTCTCCTGTGAAACCATTTGGTCCAGGGCTTTTGTGTGTCGGGAGTTTTTTGATTACTGCTTCAATTTCATCTGCTGTTATTGGTCTGTTCAGGCTTTCTCCTTCTTCTTCTTTGAGTTTTGGAAGATTATATTTTTCTAGAAACTTGTCCATTTCACCTAGGTTTTCAAATTTCTTGGCATACAATTCTTCATATTAATTTCTAACAATCCTTTGTATTTGTGTTGTCATTTGTAATCCCTCCTTTTTCATTTCTGATTGTGTTTATATGAGTCCTCTCTCTTTTATTCTTGATGAGCCTGCTTAAAGGCTTGTCGATTTTGTTTATCTTTTCGAAGAACCAGCTCCTGGTTCTCCTTTTAGTGTCTATGTCATTTAATTCTGCTCTGATCTTGGTTATTTCCTTCCTTCTACTTGCTCTGGGCTGTCTTTGTTGTTGATCCTCAAGTTGTTATATGCGTAGGGTTAAGTTGTTTATTTAAAATGTTTCTGTCTTCTTTAAGCAGGCCTATATCGCTAAGAACTTCCCTCTGAGGACTTCCTTCATTTTGTCCCATAAGCTTTGGGTCATTGTGAGTTCATTTTCATTTGTTTCCAGAAACTGTTTGATTTCCTCCCTAATTTCATTCTTGACCCATTCATTGTGTAATAGCATGCCATTCAATATCCATGATTTTCAGGGTTTTGGGTTTTTCCCCTTCGGGTTGCCTTCTAGTTTCAGTGCCTTCTGGTCAGAGAAAATGCTTGGTATGATTTCAATTTTCTTGAATTTGTTGAGGCTTATTTTTGTGTCCTATTGTGTTGTCTATCTTTGAAAATGTTCCATGTGCATTTGGAAAAAATGTGTACTCAGTTTCTTTGGGTTGAATGGCTCTATATATACCCATTTAGTGCAATTGATCTAGAGTGTTGTTCAGTGCCACAATATCTTTGTTGATATTTTGTTTGGAAGATCTGTCCATTTTTGACAGTGGGGTGTTAAAATCCCCTTGTATAATTGTGTATCTGTCTATTTCTTTCCTGAAGTCCTATGTTGGGTGCATATATATTTACAATGTTTATGTCTTCTTGGTGGATTCTTCCCTTGAGTATTATGAAGTGACCTTCTGGGGCTCTCTTTATGGCTCTTCTTTTGAAGTCTATTTTGTCTGATAGGAGTATTGCTACCCCAGCTTTTTTTTCCTGTCCAATTGCTTGGAAAATTTGTTTCCAGCCCTTCACTTTGAGTCTGTGTAGGTCTTCTGTCCTGAGGTGGGTCTCCTGTAGGCAGCATATGTGTGGGTCATGCTTTCTTATCCATTCAGCTATTCTATGTCTTTTGATAGGAGCATTTAATCCATTTACATTTAAGGTTATTATTGATAAATACTGATTCATTTTCATACCTGTGTTCCTTCCTCCCTCCCTCCCTCCCTCTCTCTCTCTCACTCTCTCTCTCTTCCTTCCTTTCCTTAAAGCAGTTCCTTTACTATCTCTTGCAGAACTGGTTTGGGAGAGGTGTATTCTTTCAGACTTCTTTTGTCTGCGAAACTCCTTCTTTGGCCTTCCATCTTGATTGAAAGCCTTGCTGGGTAAAGTAGTCTTTGTTGCAGGACTTTGGTTCTCATTGCTTGGAATATTTCTTGCCATTCTCTTCTGGCTTGGAGTGTTTCCATTGAAAAGTCAGCTGCTAACCTTATCGGGGCTCCTTTGTATGTTACTTCCTTTTTCTCCCTTGCTGCTTTTAAGATTCTCTTTTTGTCTTGGAACTTTGCCATTTTAATTCTGATGTATCTTGAAGTGGGCCGGTTTGGGTTCCTCTTGATTGGGACTCTGTGTTCCCTGGATTTGTGTGACTTTTTCTCTCATCAGTTTATGGAAGTTTTCAATTAGGTTTTTTATGCCTTGCTCTTCTTCTTCTCCTTCTGGTATCCCTATTATAAGGATATTATTACATTTCATGTTGTCTTGCATTTCTCTTAATCCCTCTTCATTCTTTCTGAGCCTCTTTTCTGTTTCTTGCTTTTTCTGGGTGTTTTTTCCTACTTTGTCCTCTATTCACTGATCTGATCCTCTGCTTCATCGATTCTGCTTTTCATTCCTTCTACTGTGTTCTTCAGTTCAGAAATTGTATTCTTCATTTCCTCTTGGCCCTTGTTGATAGCTTCTACTTCCTTTTTCTTGTTGATATACTTTGCAGTGAGTTCATTGTAGCTTCCCTGTAGTTTCTGGTAGTTCATTGAGAGCTCATGGAGCTTCCTCACAACCATTTCTTTGAACTCAATATCTGATAGTTGAATTGCCACTGTTTCATTTAGCATTCTTTCTGGGGCTTCCTCCTTTCCTTTCATTTGGGGATTGTTTCTTTGTCTTTCCATTGTTTGAGAGACTCTTCTTGTTAGCCTCAGCTTCTTAAATTGATCTGATCCGGCTCCCTGAGTTTATGATGTGAACTTCTGTGGTAGGAGACCTGTGAGATTCAGTGGTGCATTCTCCTTCGGGTATCTTGGTGTTCACAGCATCCACTGTCTCAGCTGTTGGGCTGGCCCTTGCTTGGGTCCAACTCTGGTTTCTTCACAGTTTCAGGTTTTTTTGGTCTCACTCGTGGGTTTATAAAGAGAAAAGAAAAATTGAAAGAAGAGAAAAAATAGGAAGGAAGAAGAGATAAAATTGGAAAGGAGAAGGAATAAAATAAGAAAGAAGAGAAACAAAAGGAATTGAGGGATAAAAAAGATAATAACAATAAATATATATATACATATAATTAAAACAAAACAAAAACAAAAAACAAACAAACAAACAAAACAAAAAAAAAACCTCTTGCTGTTTTCAAACTGGCCAAACTAATTTTTCTCATCTTCCTGTCTGCAACAGGCTGAGGGGGGACTGGTACCACTTTTCTCCCTGTTCTGCACTCAGTCAGCTTTGGGCTACTCTCCTCAGTGCCAGCCACGCACTCTCTCCAGGGCTAGCCATGCCCTGTCCCCAGGGCTAGCGGTGCACTCTCCATTCAGGGCCTTGGGTGAGATTTCTGAGCCTCCTGCAGAGCATGAGCTTTCCCCTGAGTTTATGTGTTTGAGCTGGGATCTCTTACAGATCAAGCACTCCCCGTGTTTATTGCTGTGACCTCCAGGTCTCCTACAGGGCGCACTCACCGACTCTATGGGCATGGGCTCTGGGAGTTTCGAGAGTTATGCGTACTCACCCTAGGATCATGGGTGTGAACTCCAGGTCTTCCACAAAGCCCCCTCCTCTGGTCACAGGGCCACATCTGGTCGCTCCGCCACCATGTCTGGTTTTCCAATGCCTGCTACAGATTTTGATTTCCTATTTTCATATATGCTGTGGTACTGTTGGCAGTCTGCTCTGTTCCTCTGTAGATCAGCTAGGTTTTTCTCCCGTGTGCAGGGGAAGTGGAATCTGCCTCCTCCTATTGTGCCACCATCTTGAATCTCCACACTCTCTCTTTTTTAACCTTGCATTCAGCAATAATTTATCCAGTTTCTACTATAGGCCAGGTGCTAAATCTGTGATGAAATTCAAGAATGGCTCTTTCCTTCTCTCTTACACTGGGTGGCAGAAGGGGGTGGGGGAGGAGCAGGTTGCAGGGAAAGAGCACTTGCTAGTTCCCAGCAGTGACAGAGGCTGTAACAAGGTGGTGGAGTGCTATGGCCTCAGGAGGCACTGATTATATTGTAATCACCAATAGAGGAGCCAGAAGCCTGTGAGCTAGGCCCCTGGGTGCAGAGGTATGTGCAGGAGTCCTCCAGGTGGGTTGGAGGTAGGGGACACAGAGGCCCAAGCAAGAGAGAGGAAGAGGCTCAGAGGGTGAGGCAGAAAGTGAGGGAGAATCAGAGGGTTTACATGAAACATTTTCAATGATAGACCAGATGATAGGATAGAAAACAAGCCTCAACAAATTCAAGAAAATTGAAATCACCTCAAGCATTTTCTTGGACCACAGGACCTGAAACTAAAAACCAGCCTGAAGGAAAACACTCAAAAACACTCAAATTCATGGATATTGAACAGCATGCTATTAAACGATGAATAGGTCAAGAATGAGATGAAGGGAGAAATCAAGGAGTTTCTGGAAACAAATGTAAATGGACATATAAGAACAGTCCAAAACTTCTGGGACACAGCAAAGGCAGTCCTGAGAGGGAAGTTCATAGTGATACAGGCCTACCTAAAAAAGAGAAACATTTCAAATGAACAACATAACCCTACATGTACAAGAACTGGAGGAACAATGACCAAAAAAAAAAAAAAAAAAAAAAAAAAAGCCCAGAGCAAGCAGAATAAACGAAATAACCAAGATCAAAGCAGTAGCAAATGACATAGAAACTAAAAGAACAATTCAAAAGATCAATATATCTAGGAACAGGTTCTTTGAAAAGATAAACAAAATTGATAAGCCTTTAACCAGACACATCAAGAAAAAAAAGGAGAGGACCCAAAAAAACAAAATCAGAAATGAGCCCTGGCTGTTGTGGCTGAGTGGGTTGAGTGCAGCCCTGTGAACAAAAGGGTCACTGGTTCAATTCGCAGTCAGGGCACATGCCTGGGTTGCAGGCCAGATCCCCAATAGGGGTTGTGCGACAGGCAACCAACATTGATGTTTCTCTCCCTCTTACTTTCTCCCTTCCCCACTGTCTAAAAATAAATAACATCTTTAAAAAGGAAAGGAAATATTGATACCTTTTTTAAAAAAATGAAAGAGGAGAAATTACAACAGATACCATGCAAATACAGAGGACTGTAATTAATTACTATGAAGAACCATAAGCCAAAAAATTTGAAAACATAGTTGAAATGAACAAGTTTCTAGAAAAATATAATCTTCCTAAACTGAATCAAGAAGCAGAAAGCCAGAATAGACTGAAAACAGCTGGTGAAATTCCAGGCGTAATAAACAAATCTCCTTGCACACAAAAGCCCTGGACCAAATGATTTCACAGAAGAACTTCATAAAACATTTAAGGAAGAACTAACCCCTATCCTTCTCAGACTATTCCAACAAAGACAAGAAAAGAGAAGACTCCCAAACTCTTTTTAGGAGGCCAGCATCATCCTCATCCCAAAATCAGACAAAGACACAACAAAAAAAGAAATCTACAGACCAATATCACTGATGAACATAGATGCTAAAATCCTCCACAAAACATTGACAAACTGCATCCAGCAATACATTAAATAGATCATTCACTATAATCAAGCAGGATTCATCACAGGGATGCAAGATGGTGCAATGTTCACAAATCAATAAATATAATAAAGGAAAGACAAAAATCATATGATCATATCAACAGATACAGAAAAAGCTTTTGAAAAGGTACAGCACCCATTTGTGATTAAAAAAAAAACACTCAGCAAAATTGGAACAGAGGGAGATACTTCAACATAATAAAGGCCACATACAAGAAACCTACAGCCAACATCATACTCAATAGGGAAAACTAAAATCTTTCCCTCTAAGATCAGGCACAAGACAAGGGTGTCCATTTTTACCACTTGTATTCAAAAAGGTATTGGAAGATCTAGCCACAGGGAATCAGACAATAAAAAGAAACAAAAGGCATCCAAATTGGAAAGGAAGAACAAAAACTGTCATTGTTTGCAGATGACATGATAGTGTACACACAAAATCCTACAGATTCCACCAAAAAACTACTCGACCTAATAAGTACATTTGGCAAAACAGCAGGATACACAGTAAATATTCAGAAATCAAAGGCATTTTTGTACACCAACAATAAAATATCAGAAACAGAAATCAGAAAAAAAATCTCATTTGATATAGCAACAAGAAAAATAAAGTAGCAAAGAATAAACGTAACCAAGGAGGTAAAAGACCTATACCCAGAAAACTATACAACAGTGAAGAAAGAAATTAAGGAAGACACATATAAATGGGAAGTCTATACCATGTTCATGGATTAGAAGAATTAACATCATCAAAATGTCCATACTACCCAAAGCAATTTATAGATCCACGCAATCCTAACTAAAATACCAATGACATATTCCACATATATAAAACAAACATTTCAAAACTTTATATGGAACCATAAATGACCCCAAAGAGCCTCAGCAATTTTGAGAAAGAAGAACATAGTAGAAGGGATCACAATACCTGATATCAAACTGTATTACAAGGCCACTGAAATCAAAACAGTAGGGTACTGGCATAAGAACATACACATAGACCAATGGAACAGAATAGAGAGCCCAGAAATAAACATAAGTCTCCATGGTTGATTAATATTTGACAAAAGGGGCAGCAGCATAAAAATGGAATAAAAACAAGCCTCTTTAACAAATGATGTTGGGAGATTTGAACAGCTACATGCAAAAAAAAAGAAAGAAAGAAACTTGACCACCAATACATACCACACACCAAAATAAACTCAAGATGGGTAAAAGAGTTAAATATAAGTTGTGATACCACCTTAGTCCTAGAGGAGAACATAGACAGGAAAATCTCAGATATTCTATGCAGCAATATTTTCACCAATATGTCCCCTAGAGCAAGGGACATAAAGGAAATAATAAACAAATGGGACTTCATCAAACTAAAAAGCTTCTGCACGGATAAAGAATACATCAGCAAAATGAAAAGGGAACCAACTTTATGGGAAAATGTTTTCCAATGATACCTCCAACAAGAGTTTGATCTCCAAAATATATAAAGAACTCGCATGACTCCGCACCATGAAGACAATCAATCCAATTTAAAAAATGGGCAAAGGATTTGAACAGACACTTCTCCAAGGAGAACATATAGAGGGCCCAGAGGCAGACGAAAAGATGTTCAGCATCACTAGCCATCAGAGAGAGGCAAATTAAAACCACAATGAGATACCACTTCACACCATTGAGAATGGCCATCATAAACAAAGCAACAAACAACAAGTGCTGGCAAGGCTGTGGAGAGAAGGGAATTCTAGTATACTATTGGTGGGAATGCAGACTGGGGCAGCCATTCTGGAAATCAGTATGGAATTTCCTCAAGAAATTAAAAATGGAACTGTCTTTTGACCTGGCAATTCCACTACTGGGATTATACCCTAAGTATCCTGAAACACCAATTCAAAAGATCCTATGCACTCCAGTGTTCACAGAAGCACAATTTATAACAGCCAAGTGTTGGAAACAACCTAAGTGCCCATCATTAAATGAGTGGATCAGAAAACTGTGATACATTTGCACAATGGAATACACACAGCAGAAAGAATGAAGAAACTCCTACCCTTCATGACAGCACAGATGGAACTGGAGAGCATTATGCTATGTAAAATAAGCCAGGAGGTGAAAGACAAATACCATACCTATAAATGGAATCTAATCAACAAAACAAACAAGCAAGCAAAATATAACCAAAGATATTGAAATAAAAAACAATCTGACAGTAACCCGAGGGGAGGGCAGAGGGGGATAACAAGGGAAGAAGGGGAAAGGTTGTCAAGGAACATGTATAAAGGATTCATGGACAAAGCCAAAGGTGAGAAGGATTTAGAGTGGGTTGGTGGATAGTGGTGGCAGGAAAATGGAGACAACTGTACTTGAACAACAATCCTAAAAATGCTAAAAATAATTTTAAAAAACACAAAAAAATTAAAAATGCAAAAAATAGTAAATCAAATATAGAAAATCTTAAAAATCTGCTTAAAAAGTAAATACTGTCTTCCATGCTAAAGGACAAAGGCGCAACTTTAAATTGAAAAATGTTTGAGAAAAGTATTCTCTATCTTGATATTAATATTATCTTTTTGATATTAAAAGCTTGATTTAATAATATCTTTACTAATAGTTCTAGTGCAACTACCTTTTCTAATTGACATGTGGAGAATTCAGTTTATCAGAAATTCATTTATCATTCAATTTTAAAACAACACCATGTTTAATCTAGAACTGAACATAATTAAATGAGAAACATTATTGTGCTCATTAACCACAAAAATGTGTATTTCTCTGATTCTTCATAACAATGGACTCCATGTCATCAAACATACCAAGTATTTTTAAGATTGCTTTTTGGGGAAAAGCCACCAAATATACCCCAAATGTTTGTTTTCCCATGCAAAACATTTATTATTATGTAATTATAGAGACTTTTGCAGAATTTGTTTTTACAACTTACTAGATGCTGTTCAACTAAAAAATTTTAAAAAACTAGAACATGAGATGTTTGAAATTCTTGGACTTCTACTTTTTATGTGGTTCATTTTTCAATTTTTCTGTCTTGTTTCTGTTTAAAGAGATAAGAAATTTCAAGCTATTATTTCCTAAAATAGCACATGGGAAAACAAATCTTAATGATTTTAGGGGATTTGTAACTGGTGAATTGATTTTAGCTTGATTTGCATAATTACTCTTTTTTCTCATTTAGTTGATGTACTTCAGCATAAGTATTTGTTAAGCTTTTTGTTGTCAACCAATTAATATGGGAATTATTTAAACTATATATGATTAGTAACATATTTCTATAAATATTTTATTTATTTATTTTTAGAGAGAGGGGAAAGGAGGAAGAGAGGGAGAGAAACATCAATGTGTGATTGCCTCTTGCAGGCCCTCTACTGAGGACCTGGCCTGCAACCCAGGCATGTACCCTGACTGGGAATCAAACCAGCAACCCTTTGGTTCGCAGGCCCGCACTCAATCCACTGAGCTACACCAGCCAGGGCTATATTTTTAAAAACTGTATAATGGTGAAAACTATTATGAAAGGTAAAGATTTGAGGTTGTGTTAGATAAACTGAAGACAGTTCTTCCATCCTTCAGTTTCCCCTCACATTGTCCAGGTCCTATTTTTTGGATACCATGTATTTCTTTTTCTTGACTTATTCCCACATTTGTTGTAGCACATCCTCTAACAGCTTTCTTTTTCTAAAAAGGTGGATGGGTAGAAAGTAAATATTTGCCTTCTTGTTTATGTGAAAATGTTTTTATTTTGCCCTTGTACTTGATGGTTGGTTTGACTACAGACTTCTAAGTTAAAGTTACTCTCTTCCAGAATTTTAAAGACATTACACTCCACTGTGCTTTAGCATAAAAGTGTTAATGCTGAGAAATCCAGTGGCCTTCCAATTCCCATCTGAAAACTCTTGAAATCTTCTGTATTCCTAGTGTCCTGAGCTTCCTAATGACAAGCCTCACATGGTTCCTCTCACTGTGGAGACCCCTGTGCTTCAGGCCAGGAAAAGTGCTTCAATTATTTTGGAGTCATTTCCTGGCCCTTGTTTTCTGTTCTCCTGTTCTGGAAGTCTTTGTTACTTCATGAGGTGAACAAGTGACTGAATGAATGAGTGAATAATGAAAGAGCATGTGAGAGAAAAATGAATGAGAGAACAAGTGAGCGAATGAATGAATGCATAAATGCATGAGTATGTGAATAAGTGAGTGAATCAATGCATGTGTAAGTAAATATATGAGTTAGTGAATGAGTGAATGGATATATGAGCGAGTATATGACTGAATGGGTGAATGAGAGAGTGTGTAAGTGGGAGAGTGAGTGAATGAATGAGTGGGGGGTGAGTGAATAAGTGGGAGAGTGAATGAGTGAGGGGGTGAGTGGGCGAATGAATGAGCGAATTAATAAATAAATGAGTGAATAAGTGAGCGAATGAGTGACTGAATGAATGAGTGAATGCATGAGTGAGTGAATAAGTGAAAAATGAATAAGTGACAGAAGGAATGATTGAGTTTGGACAACACTCTAGCCAAGAGCTCACTGAAGACGAAGCACGCAGTGTGAATCGTGGGTGAAACAGAGCCTCTCACTGAGAGTGACAAGAGCTCTTAGGACGCCGCTGCCCTCGTACACCGCCGTCACACTAACATACCGAGGCGCCAACGGCCTCCTTGCCTTCTGTCGCTGAGGCGCCATCGGTCCGGATCTTAGCTAGGTCCGCAGGCTGAGGGCTTTGGAGCGTGTATCTGAGACTAGTTGCCCTACCTGACCCCGCGAACCCGGCGCCCACAACCTTACCTGACTCGCTGAGCTTCCTCGGGTGTGAGGCCGCGTCAGGGCGGGAGCCGACCTCCTGTTGTGGTCAGGGAGCGGAGCTGAGGGGACTGTGCCTAGGGCCAGTGGGCTACCAAGTCCGCGGGCGGCCGACAGCGCGTCCCCAAACCCGGACCAGGGGACCAAATGGGCGTTCAGCTTCTTCACAACCCTCAGGAGTCCCTGAGTCAGCAGCCTCAGGCCTTAGCTTTGCTAGGCAGAAGTGTGCTGCGGAGAGCCCAAGAGCGGGTTCGGGCCAGTTAGGGGTGGAAGTGGGATGAGCCAACCGAGTGGGGCGGGGTTGGGGTGGGATCTGGCGGGTAAGGCTGGGATGTGGGTAGCATGAGGGGAGGAGCCGGAGGACGTGGGCGAGGGCACTTGGTTGGGGAGGAGCCCGCGAGAGCTTGCGGTGTTGGGGGAGGGGTCGGGCGTGACGTGAGCGGGGTAAGAGGAGGAGCCAGCGGCTGCGGGCCGGGTGCACTGTTGAGCGGGAGGCTCCTCACCACAACCGCTGAAGAGCTACCAGTCTCCATCCTGACCGCACTCCGCTGGTATCCGGGAAAGCGTTGGGCGGTGCGCGCCGTGGGCATGGGCGCCCTGGCGACTTAGTGCTATCCGGTAGCACGGGTTCTGGCCGGCAGGAGGACCGTACAGAAGCCAGAAGCGGGCAGCCGGGTGCAGCGGTGCGGCAGCGCGGCCCGGAACCATGAGCGTGGAGCCCATCTGCAGCGCGCTGCCCGCCGTACCCTCGCACAAGCTCGTCGACCTGCGCTTCCTCAGCCGCGGCGCGTCCGGCACCGTGTCATCCGCGCGCCACGCAGACTGGCGCGTGCAGGTGGCCGTGAAGCACCTGCACATCCACACCCCTCTGCTAGACAGGTAGGCCCTTCCGCACCACCGAGAAGACTGCGGCAGCCTGGAAGCCCGGCTCTCTCCTTGCGTCTAGTCCCCACGCACTGTCCCCGTGGCGGGCGTTTCCCTGGGTCCCCACCTCGCGTTCCCGGCCGCGCTGTCCTCAGCGCGTTGAGCGTCCAGTGTGACCGGGCCGGGCACCCAGCACGGGGCGTCATGGGCGTCCCTGTAGGCTCTGGGTCTAGAACGTCTGGCTTGGGGCCCTTGTACTCTGTGGCTGAACGCTTAGTCTCTGGGGCTTATTCTCACAGGAGAGCCTGTCGCAGTGGAAATACTGTGCTTTCTGCTAACAGTGACCTGAATCAGAACTTATACAGGATCAGAAACTCGGACAGCCTGGCACATCCTGCACGACTCAGTGGGAGCTCTAGTTTCTGTTTCCAGGAAGCACTGTAACTACGCACGGCCGGCCGTGACCTCCCTTTGCTCAGGGGTCACTTTTCCTGTCCGTTCTCCTGAGCTCACATCCCAGTCGAGGTGGCCCGTCTCAAAGCCCTTCCTCAAAGCCCTTCCCTGTGTTTCTTAGCTGCTCTGGTGTCAGGCCTGTTTGGCCCAGATCTCAGACTGGCGACGCTCCTAAGGCGGTCCCACCTCACGCACACCCCAACCCTAGCCTCATCAACGCGAGGTGTGGCCTCTTTGCCCTGAGCTTTGAATTCTGTGCCGCAAGTGTGTGGATTGTACGAAGCCAATCTGGGGGGTGGCGGTGGAATCAACTGTGCAAATACACTGAAAGCCAGTGCTGAGCGGCCTGTTCTAAAGCTAATTGACCCTCCATTGTGGATATTAATTCAAGTTTTGTGCCTTGTGGAGGCCAAGGAGTGAAGAGGGAGTTCCGTTCCTTTTGCTTACTCGTTAATAATTTTCATACTCTAAAATTCTTCACTAAATGGGTAGGAAATTAATTGTCTTCAAAAAACCCATAAGACTAATGAAATACTCTGGCATCTCTGCATCACATGCTTTTCTACCACTTGGTTCCTGGCATGTGAACATCAGCAGTATTTGCATAGACAGCACAGGGCTGAGCTGTGTGCTGTTGGCTCACAGGCTATTTCCTCCCTTATAAAATGGGAATAACAAATACATGGACTTCTTGGGCTCTGGTGTGAATAATGTTTGCTTTGTTCTTTGGGATCACCTGAAAGAAAAATAAGTTTATGTGATGGTTCTTGTTCTTATTTTAGCAATTGGTCAGTCCTCCTCCATAACCTGATTTCAGCTCCTGAGTGGGCATTCCCCAACAATTTCCCAACTCCGTATGACTAGATGGTACTGACAGGTTGTTCAAACACCCTATAGATACCGTAAGTGTTTTTTTGCTGATAATTTTTTGGTAATCAGTCTAGAGAAGCTATATTTTACATTTTTATTTTTTATTGTTGTTCAGTTACAGTCATCCCAGTTCTATCCCCATTGCTTTCCCTGTTCAACTCTCTGCTCCCAAAGACAGTCCCACCATTGTCTTTATACATGTTCCTTGACTTAACCCTTTCCATTCTTTCCCCCTTTATCCTGCCACCCTCCCCTGTAGTCACTGTCAGTTTGTTATTTCAGTGTCTCTGTTTCTTTTTTTTTGCTTGTTTACTTTGTTGATTAGGTTCTACTTATAAGTGAGATCATACGGTATTTGTCTTATACTGCTTGGCTTATTTCACTTAGCATAATGCTCTCCAGCTCCATCCATGCTGTCACGAAGGGTAGGAGTTCCTTCGTTCTTTCTGCAGTGTAGTATTCCATGTGTAAATGTACCACTATTTTTTGATCCACTCATTTAATGATGGTGACCTAGGCTGTTTCCAGCCCTTGGCTATTGTAAATAACGCTACTATGAACACTGGGTTGCATACGTTCTTTTGAATTGGTGTTTCAGGATTCTTAGGGTGTAATCCCAGTAGTGGAATTGCCAGGTCAAAAGGCAGTCCTATTTTTAGTTTCCTGAGGAAATTCCATACTGTTTTCCACAGTGGCTGCCCTAGTCTGCATTCCCACCAATAGTATACTAGAGTTCCCTTCTCTCCACAGCCTTGCCAGCACTTGTTGTTTGTTGCTTTGTTTATGATGGCCATTCTCAATGGTGTGAAGTGGTATCTCATTGTGGTTTTAATTTGCCTCTCTCTGATGGCTAGTGATGCTGAGCATCTTTTCATCTGCCTCTGGGCCCTCTGTGTCCTCCTTGGAGAAGTGTCTGTTCAGGTCCTTTGCCCATTTTTTTAAGTGGATTGTCTTGTTTTCCTGGTGTGGAGTCATGTGAGTTATTTATATATTTATGAGATCAAATCTTTGCAAATATTTCAAAAGTTTATATGGAACTACAAATGACCCTGAAGAGCCTCAGTAATTTTGAGAAAGAAGAACAAGGTAGGAGGGATCATAGTACCAGTTATCAAACTATATTACAAGGCCACTACAATCAAAAGTCTGGTACTGACTGCATAAGAACAGACACATAGACTGATGGAACAGAATAGAGCGCCCAGAAATAAATCCAAGTCTTTATGGTCAATTAATATTCAACAAAGGGGGCATTAGCATAAAGTGGAGTAAAAATAGCCTCTTCAATAAATGCTGTTAGGTGATCTGGACAGTTGCATGTGCAAAAAAAATGAAACTAGACCACCAACTTACACTATACACCAAAATAAACTCAAGATGGATAAAAGACTTAAAGTAAATCATGACACCATAAAAGTCCTAAAGGAGAACATAGGCAGGAAAATTTCTGATACCACATGCAGCGGTATTTTCACTTATATGTCCCCTAGGGCAAGGGATATTAAGGAAAAAATAAACAAAAGTGTCTATATCAAATTAAAAAGCTGCAAAGCTAAAGAAACCACCATTGAAATGAAAAGGAAACCAACCATTTGGGAAAACATTTGCCAGTGATACCTTGGACAAGGGTTTGATCGCCAAAACACATTTTTACTTTTTAATATATAAAACACTATTTTTAAACGGTTTTGGCTTTTTCTGTTTTCCCACTCACTAAATCTTCCCAAAACCTAACTTGAAGAACCTACTGTCTTCTCTGATCATGCACTAGAATGGAAAAAACACAAGCTTTAGAGTCCCACAGTTGCAATTCAAATCTGATTCTGATTCCAACCCTTCCACTTATTATTGGCTTGACCATTAGAAAATTATGAACTGACTAGAGCCTCAGTATCCTCAGGTATAAAGTGGGGTAATGAACCAAACTTTAGGGGTTGACAGTAGAATGACAGGGTATATAAAATGGCTGACACATAACAGATCAAAATGGAAGGAAGAATGCTTTGTACCCTTCCTACTGGGAGGAGGAAAGAGTGTAGTAAGTACCACTGAGAGTTTTCCAGCATGTCCATCTGTCTGTAGTTCTTTCTCAGAATGCCTATCCTCTATCTCCCTGCCAGTGTGCTACCCAGTAACTCTCTTGATGCAAATACAGAACTGTTCCAACTTAGGGAAAGAAGTTTAATTAAAACACGTCTCTCAGCTGGGAGCTTAATAAATGGTGAAGAGCAGAGTGTGTACTCTCATGTAACTCTTCCGTTATAAACATACATGATCATTTATTCAAAACATCAATAACTAAGATTTTTTGCTATATTTTTGTTTTTGTTTAAAGCAGACCTCATCATCTGGTCTGGAATATCTATTGTTTTTCTTCTTGCAACAGCCATTTACCCAGAGGCTGGGTGATTTAACACCCAACTAATCACCATCATTTACCTAGCAGGCTTCTCTTGGAGACTATTCTATTTCTATTATTGCTGCTACCAACACACATTCATAGAGTGAAAACTGATGACATCTTTAAATCCTTTTTTTTTAATACCCGTAGTGAATCCATCAGTCACCACAGCCTAGGCATGCTAGTTAGCTGGTGTTTTTCTTTCCATTTCCACTGTGACCTTTATAGTTTCAGGCTTTCATTGTTTCACATCTTAACAAGTATTATAGCTAACACCTGACTTTCTAACGCTACCTTTCTGCTGATCCTCCAACCTTCTGCCAGGTGAATCCTAAAAGTTTGTTCTGCTCATGTAATTCCTTTGCTTAAAAACCTGCAGTCCCAGCTCAGAGACTAGCAAATAAAGTGTAAACACCCTTGTCTAGCTTTAAGGCTCTGAGATATAGTCCTACCTGCCCCCAAAACCTTTACTTCTTTTTTTTAAATATATTTTATTGATTATGCTATTACAGTTGTCCCATTTCTCCCCATCATTCCCCTCTACCCTACACACCCTCTCCCACCCACATTCCCCCCTTTAGTTCATGTCCATGTGTCATAAGTTCTTTAGCTTCTACATTTCCCATACTATTCTTGCCCTCCCCCTGTCTATTTTCTACCCACTATTTATGCTACTCATTCTCTGTACCTCCCCCCCCCTCCTCCCACGCCCCGGTTGCTAACCCTCCATATGATCTCCATTTCTGTGGTTCTGTTCCTGTTCTAGCTGTTTGCTTAGTTTGCTTTTGTTTTAGGTATGGTTCTTAATAGCTGTGATTTTGCTGTCTTTTCGCTGTCATATTTTTATCTTCTTTTTCTTAGATAAGTCCCTTTAACATTTCCTATAATTAAGGGCTTGGTGATGATGAACTCCTTCAACTTGACCTTATCTGAGAAGCACTTTATCTGTCCATTCATTCTAAATGACAGCTTTGCTGGATAGAGCAATTTTGGATGTAGGTCCCTGCTTTTCAAGATTTCAAATATTTCTTTGCAGCCCCTTCTTGCCTGGAAGGTCTCTTTTGAGAAATCAGCTGACAGTCTGATGGGAACTCCTTTGTAGGTGACTGTCCCCTTATCCCTTGCTGCTTCTTGAATTCTCTGCTTCATTTTAATCTTGGCTAATGTAATTACAATGTGCCTTGGTGTGTTCCTGCTTGGGTCCAACTTCTTTGGGACTCTCTGAGCTTACAACAGTTATATATTCTGACTCATATTAGACAGCTTGCCATTTTCTAAACATAGCCCTCACTTTAACTTCCTTGAATATATTTGGTACATATCTATTATCTACTATCTACTACATGCCAGGCACTGTTCCATGTCCTAGGGACACACACATGAAAAAGGCAAGGTCCCTCTCATCTTGCAGGCCACATCTTGGATGTCCTTTCTCCAAACGTTGAGATTCTATCCTTTCTTAAAGTATAGTTGAAATCTCACCGCTGTGACAACTGCGATGATACCCCAAGCCCAAAGTTAACTCTCTTTCTTTTCAGTTCCCACAGTTCTCTATTTATTCATTTAGTTACTTTGGGAGGCAAACTAATCACATTCTGCCTTATATTTTAAGTGTTTATTTTTTATTTGTTTTTATTTTTAACTTTATTAAAGAATAATTGAGAAATACAATTGTATACAGTCATGTACTACTTAATGACAGGCATATGTTCTAACAACTGCATTGTTAGATGATTTTGTCGTTGTGCAAACATCATGAAGGCACTTGCATGTACCTGAATGGTGTAGCCTACTGCACACTGGGCTACGTGGCACAGCTTATTACTCGTGGGCTACAAGCTGTATAGCATGTTAGTGTACAAAATAACACCAGGTTAAGGCATCATAATGGCTACAATGTCACTAAGTCATAGAAATTTTTCAACTCCATTACAATCTTACGGGTCCACCATTCTATGTGGTCCATGGACTGCATATATGAATGGTATTTAAAGTGTGCTTCATGATATTCTGGCCAAGATGGAGGTGTAGGTAGATATACTGTACCTCCTCGCACAACCAAAAAAGGACAACAACAAATTTAAAAACAGAAAACAACCAGAACCTCCAGAAAATCAAACTGTATGGAGTCCAATAACTAAGGAATTAAAGAATATTCATCCAGACTGGTAGGAGGGCTGGAAATAGGCAGCCACTGCTACCTATGCGCAGACAGCCTATGCAACTTCTTTATGCAGCAACTGACCCCCAGACATACGGTCAGCCTGTCCAGGGGTATGGCACTCATGCTTATGATACCACCACTGCTACAGTCACTACCACCCAGGCCTCCTATGCAGCTCAGTCTGCATATGGCACTCAGCCTGCTTACCCAGCCTACGGGCAACAGCTGGCAGACACAGCACCTGCAAGACCACAGGATGGTAACAAACTGCTGAGATTAATCAGCTTCAATCTAGCATAGGGAGCTACAACCAGCCCAACCTGGGATTCGAACAGAGTAACTACAGTTATCCCCAGGTACCTGGGAGCTACCCAATGCAGCCAATCACAGCACTGTCATCCTATCCTCCAACCAGCTATTCCTCTACACAGCCGACTAGTTACAATCAGTGCAGTTACTCTCAGCAGAACACCCATGGGCAGCCGAGCAGTTATGGACAACAGAGAAGCTATGGTCAACAAAGCAGTGGTCAGCAGCCACCCACTAATTACCCCCCTGCAAACTGGATCCTACAGCCAGGCTCCAAGTCAATATAGCCAATAGAGCAGCAGCTGTGGGCTGAGTTCATTCCGACAAGACCACCCCAGTAGCATGGGTATTTATGGGCAAGAGTTTGGAGGATTTTCTGGACCAGGAGAGAACGGAAGCATGAGTGGTCCTGATAACTGGGTCAGGGGAAGAGGGAGATTTGATTGTGGAGGCATGAGCAGAAGTGGGCAGGGAGGAGGTTGCACTGGAATGGTCAGTGCTGGAGAGCGAAGTGGCTTCAATAAGCCTGGTGGACCTCTGGATAAAGGACCAGATCTTGATCTAGGCCCATCTGTTGATCCAGATGAAGATTCTGACAACAGTGCAATTTATGTACAAGGATTTAATGACAATGTGACTGTAGATGATCTGGCAGACTTCTTCAAGCAGTGTGGAGTTGATAAGATGAACAAGAGAACCAGGCAACCCATGAACCATGAATACTTAGACAAGGAAATGGGAAAGCCCAAAGGTAATGCTACAGTGTCCTATGAAGATCCATCAACTGCCAAGGCCACAGTAGAGTGGTTTGATGGGAAAGATTTTCAAGGTACCAAACTTAAAGTTTATCTTGCTCAGAAGAAGCCTCTGATGAACAGCTTGGCGGGGGGGTGGGTTTGATGCCCTTGAGAGGGCAGGGGGATGCTGCCACTGCTCCATGGAGGTCCAGGGGGCCCAGGAGATCCTGGGGCTCCTATAGATCTCATGGGAGGCCATGGCAGAGACAGAGGAGGCTTTTTCCCAAGAGGACCCCGGGATTCCTGAGGGAACCCATCTGGGGGAGGAAATGTCCAGCACCAAGTGGGAGACTGGCAGTGCCCCAATCCAGGGTGTGGAAACCAGAACTTTGCCTGGATAGCAGAATGCAGCTAGTGTAAGGACCCAAAGCCTGAAGGCTTCCTCCCACCACCCTTTCCACCTCCAGGTGATGACGGTGACAGAGGTGCCCCTGGTGGCATGCGGGGACCATGGTGGTCCTGGTGGCATGTTCAAAGGTGACCATGATGGAGACAGAGGTGGCTGCCATGGTGGCCAGTTATTGGACTGAGGTGGCTTTGATGGATGAAGACGAGGTGCCCCTGGAGGTCTTCCTGGACCTTTGATGGAACAGATGGGAGGAAGAAGAGGAGGGAATGGAGGCCCTGGAAAAATGGGTAAAGGTGAACACCATCAGGAGCAGAGAGACCAACCCTACTGGATGCAAAGATGCCACAGAGCTGCATTGACTACCAGAATTATTTTTTAAACCAGAAAATGCTTTAAATTTATAATTCCATATTTATAATGTTGGTCACAACATTATGATTATTCCTTGTTTGTACTTTAGTATGTTTCACCATTTGTGAAGAAACATTAAAACAAGTTAAATGGTAGTATGCTGAGTTGTTGTTTTTTTTTTTGTTTTTTTTTTTTTTTTGGTCTTCCTAAAGATTGTTGTTTAAGACTAAACAATGGGAACCCCTTGTGAGCATGCTCAGTATCATTGTGATAACCAAGAGGGCCTCTAACTAATTGTAACAATGTTCATGGTTGTGATGTTTGTTTTTTTTTAATAAAACTCCAAATGTTTATAAACAAACAAAAAAAGAAATAGGTACAAAATAGACATGGGGAGGTTAGGAATATCATTGTGGAGAACCAAGAGGGACTCTAACTAATTGTAACAATGTTCATGGTTGTGATGTTTGTTTGTTTTTTAATAAAATTCCAAATGTTTATAAACAAAAAAAAAAGTAGGTACAAAATAGACATGGGGAGGTTAGGAATAGTATGGGAAATGGGGAAGCCAAAGAACCTATATGTATGACCCATGGACATGAACTAAGTGGGGGGAATGTGCGTGGGAGGGGGGTGCAGGGCAGAGGGGAATAAAGAGGGTCAAATGGGGCAACTGTAATACATAATCAATAAAATGTATTTAAAAGGAAAAATAAAATGTGCTTCATGATGATTTGATATACATACATTGTGGAATGATTACCAAATCAAGATAATTAACACATCCAAAGAAGACATACAAAAAGCCAACAGGTATTTGTTTGTTTGTTTGTTTGTTTGTTTGAATTTTTATTTTCATTGTTGATCTTGTACAGTTTTCTGTCTTTTATTCTCACCCGAACCCGCCACCCCAGACCTCCCCACCTCCCTCCCATTTCCACGCCCCCCCCCATAGTTTTTGTCCATGTGTCCTTTATACTTGTTCCTGTAAATCCTTCCCCTTTTCCCCTGAAATTCCCTCCCCTCTCCCCTCTGGTGACTTTCAGCATGTTCCCAATTTCCATGTCTTTGGTTATATTACGCTTGTTTGTTTGTTTTGTTGATTAGGTTCCTGTGAAAGGTGAGATCATATGGTATTTATCTTTCACTGCCTGGCTTACTTCGCTTAGCATGATGCTCTCAAGTTCCATCCATGCTGTTGCATAGGGTATGAGCTCCTTCTTTCTTTCTGCTGCATAGAATTCCATTGTGTAAATGTACCACAGTTTTTTTATCCATTCATTTACTGATGGGCATCTAGGTTGCTTCCAACACTTGGCTATTGTAAATTGTGCTGCTATAAACATAGGGATGCATAGTTTCTTTTGGATTGGTGTTTCAGGGTTCTTAGGATATAGTCCTAGCAATGGAATTGCTGAGTCAAAAGGTATATCCATTTTTTTTTTTAGAAAATTCCATACTGTTTTCCATAGTGGTTGTACCAGTCTGCACTCCCACCAGCAGTGCACTAGTGTCCCCTTTTCTCCACAACCTCTCCAACACTTGCTGTTTGTTGCTTTGTTTATGAGGGCCATTCTGACTGGTGTCAAGTGGTATCTCATTGTGGTTTTAATTTGCATCTCTCTGATAGCTAGCGATATCGAGCATCTTTTCATGTGTCTCTGGATCCTTTGTATGTCCTCCTTGGAGAGGTGTCTGCCCAAGTCCTTTGCCCATTTTTTAATTGGGTTGCTTGTCTTCTTAGAGTGGAGTCGTGTAAGTTCTTTGTATATTTTGGAGATTAAACCCTTATCTGAGATATCATTGGCAAATATCTTTTCCCACACAGTCGGTTCTCTTTTTATTTTAATACTGTTTTCCTTGGCCATGCAGAAGCTTTTTATTTTGATGAGATCCCATTTGTTTATTCTTTCCTTTATGTCCCTTGCTTTAGGAGACATATCAGTAAAAATGTTGCTGCGTGGAATATCTGAGATTTTCCTGCCTATGTTCTCTTCTAGGACTTTAATGGTGTTACGGCTTATGTTTAAGTCTTTTATCCACCTTGAATTTATTTTTGTGTATGGTGTAAGTTGGTGCTCGAGTTTCATTTTCTTGCACGAAGCTGTCCAGTTCTCCCAACACCACTTGTTGAAGAGGCTGTTTTTACTCCATTTTATGTTGCTGCCCCCTTTGTCGAATATTAATTGCCTATAGAGACTAGGGTTTATTTCTGGGCTCTCTATTCTATTCCACTGGTCTTGAACAGGTTTTCAACATCACTTACCACCAGAAAAAATGCAAATCAAAACCACAATGAGTATTTTTCTTTTTTTGTTAATTTTTTTATTTCTTCAATTAGAGTTGACATAAAATATATTAGTTTCAGATATGCAACCCAGTGTTTAGACATTGTATAACTTGAAGTGATCACCCTAATAAATCTAGTACCCACATGACATCATACATAGTTATTACATTATTACTGACTATATTCCCAGTGCTATACATATTTTTCTTAAAAGATTTCTGGGCAGCTTGAAAGCACAGACTTTTTTCATCTTTATATTTTCCATACCGCTGAGCACAATTTGTTCTTAATAATATTTCAATATTTATTTGTTTTGTATATGAATAAGCAAATGCACCTGGGTCCCATAGTTATCCCAGGCATCTATTAGAATTACTCACCTGTTCTCAGTGTTCTTTCCCTGGGTTCCAGAATATAATATCTAAGTATTACTAACACTCATGCAACTATCACCTAGTAATTTAAATCTACAACATTTAGATGTTTTAATATTCAGGATATTTGGGAAATTTTTACATAGTATATAACCATAAAATTTAATATAACATCCTAATTAAATACGATCATTTTAATACAATATAAAGTTAATAGTTTAATTAGTTCATACACTAATCGTTCTAATACAAACTTTATAAACTTGTCTATTGTGTTCTTTCCCTTTCCTAGAAAAGTACTATAATGATAACATAGGTACAACATTTTTTTTTCTGTCAGTAACTTATACAATTTACTTTGGTCTCTAAACAAACCTTACAATACATGAGGCAGGTGTTTTCCCTACTTTATCTATGATGAAACTAAAGGACAGAGAAGTTGCATAATTCACAAGAAGTTAAAACCTAATTACTCAAAAAGTCCAGACTAACTTAGTATCATGCGCATGATAACTGTTTTTCATTACTGTAAAATAATTATGTTTTTTTCCTTTAGTGAAAGAAATGATGTCTTAAGAGAAGCTGAAATTTTACACAAAGCTAGATTTAGTTACATTCTTCCTATTTTGGGAATTTGCAATGAGCCTGAATTTTTGGGAATAGTTACTGAATACATGCCAAATGGATCATTAAATGAACTCCTACATAGGGTAAGTGTTGTACACTTTCAGTGGCTATAATTCTGTGAATCAACCTACATAGGGCTTTAGTTTTACATATGATCAACTTATTTGGGGATATATAGATAAATCAAAATAAGAATAATGAAAAACAATTGCAGTTGTAAAGTTTCACCATTTACAGCTTCTTTTGTGTTGTTAAAAATTATATGGAGTCAAGCCTTGTATTCTAAGGGACCTAGATTTTTTGCTTAAGTTACTGTTCCTGAATTTTACACTGAATTGCCTTATCCACATGTATATTTACACAGGTAGATGTAACAGAGAGAAAAGATAAACTCTGCTCTCTGTGCAGTCCACCGTTAGTTAGGCTGGATTTTACTTTATGTTAAAGACAATTTAGGGTTCAAACTAAATATTGATAATACCAGTTCATAAAGTTCTAAATTAATAGGCCAAATAAATCTATCTTGAATACCAAATGCATTAGCTTTTCCACAATCAACAATCACATGAGCCATTTACTTTTTTTCTCAAGGTACCAGTTACTCTGGCCTTGACTGTGAATCCCATCGGTAAACAAATTAGTGGCTCTTCATTCTCAAAATATGTGTATTCATGTATTGTTTGCTTAAGCTGATATTATCTCCAGCCTGCAGTTTCTCTCAATAAGTCTTTTTATACAACTCAGTCCAGTTAGTGAAAGTTGGTTTAGTTAAAACTGGATAATATAAAGTGTAAAATCCAGTTTTGGGGTGCTTCTAAATCCTGATAGGTCAGTGTTCTGTAAGTGAGAAGAAACAGTGGGTGCCACTGTCAGCCCGTGGTGGAGTGACTCCCTCTTTGTTTATGATGTGACCATCTGAAACAGGATGGGGCCTAGTAGCTGGTGTCAGTGTATGAGATTTGTGTAACCACCACAGCAATCAAGTTGCAAATATTAATTAAGCATAATTTCTTTTTTCTTTTTGAAAAATAAGTAGAAATATTAATGTTTTCTTCCCATACCTCAGCACTCTAGTAGATATTCAGACACCCAAATTTGGAGCCCACTAGGACTTCTAGAGCCTCCTGTAGGAGGACTACTAACTCCTGGAAGGAATCATGACCAGAAGCCCTTATTTAACACTATAGTATAGAGAGGACTTCTTCTGGCTTTAAAACTATATAATTTTCAGAAAAGTTACCTTTCGACAGATTAATAGATTCAGTTACTCTAGATTCAGTTATTCAAGAAGTAATGTTCAACATGAATACGTGTGTTTCTTTTGGTTTTCTGTATTGCATTGTTAGGGTGGGATGTATCTTGAAGTACCCTCCTCCACCCACACAAAAGACTATTGAAATAAATCAAAATACAATGTAAACACAGATATTTTGACCCACTTCCCTGCCAGGTTGATCACTGCATTATAAACTGATCTACTTACAGAAAAAATTCTCAAGAACAGTTTGGAGCTTTCAGTAGAAGTATGCTTTTTCATATCATTTAGAAAAATGTACCAGTGGCTGGTGCCTGAGGATTCATTGGAGGATCTCCCCAAAATATCTAATTTTTCTGAGTATGCTCATTCTCCTGAGATGCTGCACTAATGTTTATGTTCAGAAACATTTATTTTATGAAAGTTCAGATGGATATCACTTGTAAGCACCAAGAAATATAAAACATTATTTTTAACGTGTCTGTATTATATATGCTTTATAAATGAAGATGATCCTTGTCTCTATAAAAACAAAACCTAAGGCTAATTTTTCAAGTTGGAATGCAAATAAATTAATTATATAATTAAAAATGTGATATATTAATGCTTATTCAGTAAATATAATATGGTCATATTTTTAAATTTATGCAATGATTATAATACTTTAAGTTATGTTTTTATATAAATAGGAAAATTAAAACATTAACTTGAATGAATGATTTGGTATGTACTAAAAACAAATTTTGTGTGTGCATGTGAATGCACAAACTACTTGATATAAGCCGTAGAATGGGGAGATAGGTGTGGGCATAGGTTTATATGTGTAGGTATTATTATATAATATAATAATATTATTATACAGTAATACTTACACACAGATTAAAAAATAATTGATGCTGTGCCAACAGAAGAAAAAGACTCAACATCATGTAGATATATTACTAATATAAAGTAAAAGGGAAAATTAATAATATATATTTATTATTTTCCCTAAAAAGTAAGGAAAATAAGATACAAGTATGTTAATGTCAAATTGATACTATGTAATAAAAATGAGCGTATGTTTTGACCTTAGTTTATACTATATTTCATCATGGAATGTTTAATTTTCTAAATGGGGATGTAATGAAATTTAGCCAGTGATTTTGGTTTTGTTTCTTTTTTGCATATATGAAGAAAACAGAATATCCTGATGTTGCTTGGCCATTAAGATTCCGCATCCTGCATGAAATTGCACTGGGCGTAAATTACTTGCACAATATGAATCCTCCTCTACTTCATCATGACTTAAAGACTCAAAATATCTTATTGGATGATGAATTTCATGTGAAGGTAATTACTTTTTTAAAAGTCTACGTGTATCCTTGTGATTAATAGCTTTAAGAAGGCCTTAGTTATTTTTCCACCTAGCCAACAAAATATCTCTCCCTTTTCCATAGCCCCTAAATTTTCTCTTTTAATATTTTATTTTGTTTTATTATTTTTGTTGTTGTTGAGTACAATTGTCTCCATTTTCACCATACCACACCCTCCCCCGCCCTAACCATCCCTGCCTTCCTTCCCACCACGAACCTACCCCCTTTGGCTTTGTCCATGTGTCTTTTATACATGTTCCTTGATGGTCCTTCCCCTGTTATCCCTCTCCCCCCTCCTCTCTGGTTACTGTCAGTTTGTTCCTAATTCTTATCTCAGTGTCCCTTCTTCCTGTCCCAATGGCTTTAGCTATTCCTAGACCACAGAGATAGACACAATTATAGTACAAAATACAAAGTCATTATGTTTTAACTGAAATTAGGGAGTACACCTTTTTTTACTTTCATTTTGAAATTATTATAGATTCACAGGAAGTTGCAAAGATAATACAAAGAGGTTCCATGTATCCTTCACCCAGTTTCCACCAATAGTTACATCACACATAATGATAGCACAATTCAAGACCAAGAATTTGACATTAATACAATGCATATATGTAGTTCTGTGTCTCTTTGTCACCTGTGTAAATCTGTATAATCAACCAATCAAGATACAGCACTACTCCACACTGCAAAGAGCACTCTTGCTTACTGCCCTTTACCATCCCTGGCCCCTGGAAACCACTCATCTGTTTTCCATCTCTGTAATTTTGTCATTTTGAGAATGCTTTATAAATAGAATCATATAGTGTGTGGTATTTTGAGATTGCCTTTGTTTATTTAGCATAATGCCTTTGAGATCCATCCAAGTTGCTACACCAATAATTATTCTTTTTGTTGCTGAATAATATTGCACACTATGAGTATACCCCACTTACTTAACCATTCACCTATTGAGAGACACTTTGGTTATTTCCAGTCTTTGGCAATTATTATAAAGCTCCTATGAACAATCCTGTGCAACTTAATGAATATCAGTTTTTATTCTTCTGGGATAAATGCCCAGCTATTTAGTCACATGGTAAGGGCATTCTTAGTTTTTAAGAAACTATCTAACTATGTTCCAGAGAGGCTTTACCATTTTATATTCCACCAACAATGTGTCACAGACCCAGCTTTTTCACATCCTCACCAGCATTTGGTATTACCACAGTTTTTATTTTAGTTGTTCTAGTAAGTGTATATTAATATCTCATCATGGTCTTAATTTGCATCTTCCTAATGGCTAATGATGAATGGCTATAGATGTATCATCTATATATCCTTTTCAGTGAAATATCTCATTATGTCTTAAGCTGTTTCCTAATTGAATTTGGGAGGGTTACTGTTGAATTTTGAGAGTTTATATATTTTCTTGATATGAGTCCTCCATCAGATATGTAGTTTGCAAATATTTTTCTCCTGATCCATAGCTTGTTCTTTTCATCCTTTGAACAGGGTCTTTCACAAAGTAAAACTATTAATTTTGATGAAATCCAACTTACCATTTTTTTCTCTTATGATTGTGCTTTTGCTGTCATGTCTAAGGACTCTTAAAAAGTTTTGTAATTTTATGCTTTTGAACTAATTTTTTTATTTTGAATTAATATTTGTGTAAAGTAAAAGATTTAAGTATTTTATGGTAGTAGATAGTAGTGATTTCAGTTACCCTACATCTAACTAATGACAGCAAATAAGAGGTAGTTGCTGAGTAATTAATACTAAATGTAACTCACTTTATTTTTACATATTATTTTGCTACATTTTTCACAATGAAGTACATAATTGAAGATTATTATAAATATAAAAAATGTTCAAAGAAATAGTAGGGAAGTTAGAACAATAGAAAAATTAATATGAAAAATTAAGTGAAAAAAAATAAACCTTTACTGGAGACACTTCCTCTTCCTAGAATAAAATGGGAGAGGAAAGGGAAGCAAGCTGCTGCCTCAGTATTGCTAGAAAGACTAATCTATGACATCAGTTTAGGGAACCCTACAGGTGGAAGTTCCTTAGCAGTCACTTAGTCCCCTGGGCCCTCACTGCAACAATCTCCAGCCTCCCAAGATAGTTATCCTATGACAGGGTAGTCTCAACATCCATACTTGAATAACTGTGATATTTTCTCATGTGATCACCTAAAACTCCTTCTCTGTGTAATAAATTGAGTCAGTCTAATTCTGCTTCTATAGGACAGCTCTTTTTCAATATTTGAGGATGGCTACAGCCTGCCCCTCACACTCTTGGGTTAGGGCCTTCTCCTTGCCAACCAGTTTCCTTATGACATGGGTTTTAATCCCAGATGCTGTCTATATGAAACTGTGTTTCAATCTCCCTTAAATTTTGATCCTCAGAACTGAACAGAATGTTTTCCATGTGGTCTGACCACTGTAGAATTGAACGGAACTGTCATTTACCCTCTAATCCTAAATACTTTACTTAATAGTTCTTTAATAATTCATCAGTTTTTGGGGAACAGCCACATGACAACATTCAAATTGGGCTTATTGTCAACAAAAAGTCCTGAGAAGTTCTTTTTTTCATTGTTGCTTAAGCCACATCTTCTTATCATGTGCTTTGCAGAAAACTTTTTGGACATTGCCAGTTTTATCTTGTTAGACTAGAGCAATTCACTATGTCATTTAAAACCTTTTTGAATGTTATTTCTGTTTCCATGGGTTGTAAGTTCTGTCCCAGCTTTGAACACCCTAAAATTTAATTAGGCATTCTTCCATATATTTGAGTCATGACTAAATATTAACTGTGCAGAGCTCAGGTCAGAGCTGCACTACATGATACTAAGAACCTCCCTCAGGTCCGTGTCATCAGCACTGTTGGAAGATAATCATTGTTTGTTTGGAGTACTCCTAAAAGAATTTTTTAAAAAGCCCATATTTCCTTATTTTGTCCATAAGAATATTATGAAAGTCCTTTCTTGACTGCTTTCCCAGACATCTTCATGACTCACTCCCTCTACTCCTTCTATCTTCAGCCTCGTTTTCAGATGACTGTCCCTAGACCACCCAGCCAGTTCCTCTCTACCATCATGCCTCAATTTATGCTTCTCCCTACCTATGTCAGATAATTTTTCACCATCTGACATAACATTTTTATTAATGTTTCTTGACCATCTCCCCCAATTAGAATGTAAGCTCCACGAAGACAGAAATTTAGTCTATTTTATTAACTGCCATATACTCAGCATGTGCCATATTCATGCTATTCAATAATCTGTTGATTTTCTATATGTACCAGATAGGCCTACTAGCTTTGTAGTCAAGTATGTTATTATTAAAGTACCTCAAAATGTTTTGTAGTATATAAACTGTTTTTACACTTACTCTTCAACAATAGTAATACTGTCAAAAAAGGAAATGAAGTCAGTCATTCTTATACTCAGTGAATATGTGTGGAGCAACTGTGATGTGCCAGGCACTGTGTCCAGTGCTTCTGACATATCACATGAGGTCTGTAATTGACTACTGGTCTAATATAATTTTTTTCATGAATTCTTGCTGGCTTTTTCATTAATTACTTATAAAAATTTTCTAAATTTTTAAACCAGGGATTAAGGATAGTCTCTTGCTAGTATGTAGATTTGTGAAATCAATAATATTTTTCATTTTTAAAAATCAGAATGACATTCACTTTTCTCATATGCTATCCCACAAAGAACATTAAGAACACCCAGGAGGTATTTGGAAGTGTTCAGTAACCTGAAATATATATAAAATAACCTAAGACTTGCACTTTATAAACCTTTCAACTTCCTTGGACTTTACTTTCTGAGTCTTAGTCCAGAGAAAACTGAAGCAAAGTAATGGGCAATCATCCTTTCTCTTCTTCATTGATCAGTAGGGTACCCTTGGTCTTTACTTGATATTAATAGAATTTAAAAGAAAGTATCTATATTTCTGTGCTATTATGTCAGTCCTGTATGAAAACCAGAATACTTACAAGTGGTTCTTTCTATAGACAAGATTTACAAGCAATATAAAACTATAAAGAACATATGAAAATCATGGAATGTTTGTCACTGATAATTCTTTAGGCACTCATTGTCATGGACATAAATATGCTTTACATGCTAACTTTACTATTGCCAACAGATGACACTTTTAAGAGCAGTCATAAATCATATAATAATGAACTATATGATATTTGCATTCTTACTTCAGAATTTAACAGCATATAAACCTGTTATATATATGTGTGTGTGTGTACACACACACACACATATATCAGCATGTAAACCTCTTTACAACTCATATAAATGAGTTGTAAAAATGCCAGTGACAATCAAATGTCATATGAGTAGTTTAGCAGTTCTGTGAGGTGTAGGTGAATTTGAAAATCATATGCATTTCCACTTCCGGCCAAGATGGAGGCATAGGTAGACACACTATGCCCCTTCGCACAACCAGAATAAGGACAACAATAATTTAGAAACAAAATAACAATCAGAACTGACAGAAAATTGAACTGTATGGAAGTCCGACAACCAAGGAGTTAAAATAGACACATTCATCTAGACCAGTAGGAGGGGCGGAGTTGGGCAGCCAAGCAGAAAGGGTTCGGCAAAAAAAAAAAAAAAGCAGTGGTACCAGGCAGGCAAGTAGGTAGCAGGTGGACCCTGGGTGTGCAAACGGTGGCTGGTGGACCCCAGGAGCAGGGTGGCAACAGACAGACCCAGCAAGGCTGCGATTATGAAGCCAGGCTCAGTGTGCAAGTCAGCTGGCTGACAAGGCAATCCTACATTTGTGCTCAGATAAACCAGGTGAAACTGGGGAGCAAGACAGACTGCACAACCCAGGGTCCCAGTACAGGGAAATAAAGCCTCAAAACACCAATTGAAAACACCTGTGGGGGTTGACGTGCCGGGAGAGACTCCTGGCCTCACAGGAGAGGTCGTTGGAGAGACCCACAGGTTCCCAGGACATACACAAGCCTACCCACATGGGAAACAGCACCAGAAAGGCCCAGTTTGCTTGGGGGAAGCACGGAAGGGACTCTCCAACAAAAAACAGAGCAAGTGCCAGACCCCGCCCCCACATGCAGCATCACAACCCAGCCACTGGGCTGCCCTGCTCTGGTGAACACCAAAGGCTCCGCCCTTCACTAGTAACAGACACAACAGACCAAAAAAAAAAAAAAAAAAAAAAAAAAAAAAAATGGCACAAACGAAAGAACAGATCAAAGACCCAGAGCAAATACAACTATGCGACAAAGAGATAGCCAACCTACCAGATGCAGTTTCAAAGCACTGGTGCTCAGGATGCTCACAGAATTGGTTGAATTTGGTCACAAATTAGAAGAAAAAATGAAGGCTACCCTAAGTGAAATGAAGGAAAATGCAAAGGGAACCAATAGTGATGGGAAGGAAACTGGGACTCAGATCAACGTTGTGGACCAGAAGGAAGAAAGAAACATCCAACCAGAAAAGAATGAAAAAACAAGAATTCAAAAAAATGAGGAGAGGCTTAGGAACCTCCAGGACATCTTTAAATGTTCCAACATCCAAATTATAGGGGTGCCAGAAGGAGAAGAAGAGCAAGAAATTGAAAACACAATGAAGGAGAACTTCCCCAATCTGGCAAAGGAAACAGACTTCCAGGAAGTCCAGACAGTCCCAAAGAAGTTGGACCCAAGGAGGAACATACCAAAGCACATCATAATTAGATTAGCCAAGATTAAAATGGAGAGAATCCTAGAAGCAGCAAGAGATAGAGACAATAAACTACAAAGGAGTTCCCATCAGACTGTCAGCTGATTTCTCAAAAGAGACCTTCCAGGCAAGAAGGGGCTGGAAAGAAATATTCCAAGTCCTGAAAGGCAAGGACCTACATCCAAGATTGCTCTATCCAGCAAAGCTTTCATTTAGAATGGAAGGGCAGATAAAGTACTTTTCAGATAAGATCAAGTTCAAGGCGTTCATCATCACCAATCCCTTATTATATGAAATGTTAAAGGGATTTATCTAAGGAAAAGAAGATAAAAAACATATACAGTAAAATGACAGCAAATTCACAACTATCAACAACCATACCTAAAACGAAAACAAAAGCAAAGTAAGCAAACAGCTAGAACAGGAACAGAACCACGGAAATGGAGACCACATGGCGGGTTAGCAACAGGTGAGTGGGAGGAGGAGAGAGGGGGGAAAGGTACAGAGAATAAGTAGCATAGATGGTGGGTAGAAAATAGACAGGGGGAGGGCAAGAACAGAGTGGGAAGTGTAGAAGCTAAAGAACTTATGACACATGGATGTGAACTAAAGGTGGGGAATTTGGGTGGGAGAGGGTGTGGAGGGGAATGAAGTGGAAAAATGGGACAACTGTAATAGCATAATCAATAAAATATATTTTTAAAAATCACATTATATGAAGCTGTTTGTCAGAAACAGTAAAGTGTTTAGTGTATACATTCATTCAGATTATAAGGAAAAAATAATCCTCTTTCCTTTTTCAAAAGTTTCCCTTTTGAAATTTGTAATAGTTTGCTAAACTTCAAGCCAGTATGTATTACTTCTAGAGTTATTGGGCTCATCACTATGGAATCCAAGAAACTCATGGAATATGTAGAAATAAAATATTAAGATATATAATATTTCTTCTGGTCTCATATTGAATACCTGTAAAGAAAGGCAATTGATTCTTGGATTTGTTTAAAGAGAATATCTTTAAATTCAATCACTCTTTTCCCTCACAGATTGCAGACTTTGGTTTGTCAAAATGGCGCATGATGTCCTTGTCACAATCACGAAATAGCAAATCTGCACCGGAAGGAGGGACCATTATCTATATGCCACCTGAAAACTATGAGCCTGGACAAAAATCAAGGGCCAGTGTCAAGCATGACATATACAGGTATAGTGCATTAGTTATGCTCAGAGTTAACTTGTCTAAAAAACAAGATTAATCCATCAGAATTTTGAAAGTACATTTTAAAGTGTGATTTTTCTTCTTCATTCCTAAGTGTGGGGAAAATAAAATTGAGCCCACAGCAACTGACATTTCTGAAGTTAAACATGCTTTGCTTTAAGCCGCTTTTACATCCTTGAAAACATTTTAAAACACATCTTATTGTCCTGTTGATTTATAATATAATACTTCAGGGTTTGTTCATATGTGACTTTGCTGTGGGCGGTGGGGCAGGGAGAGGGCATGGATAGGGACAGTCTGGTTATCACTTAACACTACTAAAGAAGACAGTACTTAGACCAGAACAAAGTCAATAAATAGGGCAACATAGGACAGTTTTCTTATCACTCTCTATTTTGTGTGAATAATGAAATCATATAATTAGAGAGTATAGCTTATCTAGGTGTTTAAGAATGATTACTGAATTATCCACAAGTTATTTTTGCATATAACTTCATTTTTATAACAGTAATTTCCAAATTTTTCAATTTAAGATTAATTCCTTTTTAAAACAAACTGAATATTCATCATCTTGGTTCTAAAGACTTAATTCTTTATTCAATTCACTACTTTGTCACTTTCGAAAAAGGATATCTCCACAGCTTTTAAATATAGTATTATAGTTTATTGTACATAGCTAGTTTATAGTTAATATACTGTCTATATTTTTATCTTAAAACAGCTATGCAGTTATCACATGGGAAGTCTTATCCAGAAAACAGCCTTTTGAGGGTAAGTGTTCTGGGTAACATCATGTTGGTGGGCCACATGTAGAATTCTCTAAAGCTCATTTTATTTTAAAACTGCCTACCATTTATTTTGTAGAAAACACACTATAAAATATAACTTGCCATGAATCCACTGTACACTGAAAAATGTACTAGATTCAAAATCAGAAAAATTAGATTCTAATTCTTGTTTTGACAGTAATTAGTTCTGTCATTAAGCTACTAAATTTCTCATCTTCATTTTTTTCTGTGTGAAATGAATTCCTATTTCTAAGATTCATTCCAGCTATCAAACTCTTCATATGAAAATTTAATTAGTGGATCAAAAGGAACCCAAACAGGCCCACTTCAAGACACATCATAATTAAAATGGCAAAATTCCAAGACAAAGAGAGAATCTTAAAAGCAGCAAGGGAGAAAAAGGAAGTAACATACAAGGGGGCCCCAATTAGGTTAGCATCTGACTTCTCAATGGAAACGCTCCAAGCCAGAAGAGAATGGCAAGAAATATTCCAAGCAATGAGAACCAAAGGCCTGCAACCCAGACTACTTTACCCAACAAGGCTTTCAATCAAGATAGAAGGCCAAATAAGGAGCTTCCCAAACAAAAGTCTAAAAGAATACACCTCTACCAAACCAATGCTGCAAGAGATACTAAAGGGACTGCTTTAAGGGAAGAAAGGAAAAGACAGAGAGAGAAAGAGAGAGAGGAACACAGGTACGAAAATCGCAATGAATAAATACCTATCAATAATAACCTTAAATGTAAATGGATTAAACGCTCCAATCAAAAGACATAGAATACCTGAATGGCTAAGAAAGCATGACCCACACATATGCTGCCTATAAGAAACCCACCTCAGGACAAAAGACATACACAGGCTCAAAGTGAAGGGCTGGAAACAAATTTTCCAAGCAAATGGTCAGGAAAAAAAAGCTGGGGTAGCAATACTCATATCAGACAAAATAGACTTCAAAAGAAGGGCCATAAAGAGAGACCCAGAAGGTCACTTCATAATACTCAAGGGAAGAATCCACCAAGAAGACATAAATATTGTAAATATATATGCACCCAACGGAGGAGCACCTAAATACATCAAGAAAATTTTAGAGGACTTCAAGAAAGATATAGACAGCAACACAATTATAGTAGGTGATTTTAACACCCCACTGTCAAAAATGGACAGATCTTCCAAACAAAATATCAACAAAGATATTGTGGCATTGAACAACACTCTAGAGGAAATGGACTTAACTGATATATATAGAGCCCTTCATCCCAAAGAAGCTAAATACACTTTCTTTTCAAATGCACATGGAACATTTTCAAAGATAGACCACATGATAGGACACAAATCAAGCCTCAACAAATTCAAGAAAATTGAAATCATACCAAGCATTTTCTCTGACCACAAGGGACTGAAACTAGAAACCAACCCCAAGGAGAAAAACCCAAAACCCTCAAAATCATGGAGATTGAATAGCATGCTATTAAACAATGAATGGGTCAAGAATGAAATTAGGGAGGAAATCAAAAAGTTTCTGGAAACAAACGATAATGAACTCACATCGACCCAAAACTTATGGGACACAGCAAAGGCAGTCCTCAGAGGGAAGCTTATTGCGATACAGGCCTATCTAAAAAAGACAGAAACATCTCAAACAAACAACCTAACCCTTCGCCTACAAGAACTCGAGGAACAACAACAAAGACAGCCCAGAGCAAGTAGAAGGAAGAAATAACCAAGATAAAAGCAGAATTAAATGACATAGAGACTAAAAGCACAATCCTAAAGATCAATGAATCCAGGAGCTGGTTCTTTGAAAAGATCAACAAAATCGACAAGCCTTTAAGCAGGCTCATCAAGAAAAAAAGAGAGAGGACTCAAATAAACACAATCAGAAATGAAAGAAAAGATATTACAACCGACACCACAGAAATACAAAGGATTGTAAGAAATTACTATGAAGAACTGTATGCCAAGAAATTTGAAAACCTAGGTGAAATGGACAGATTTCTGGAAAAATATAACCTTCCAAAACTCAATAAAAAAGAAACAGAAAGCCTGAACAGACCAATAACAGCTGGTGAAATTGAATCAGTAATCAAAACACTCCCGATGCACAAAAGCCCTGGACCAGATGGCTTCACAGGAGAATTCTACAAAACATTTAAGGAAGAGCTAACCCCTATTCTCCACAGACTATTCGAAAAAATCCAAAAAGATGGAAGACTCCCAAACTCTTTTTATGAAGCCAGCACCATCCTAATCCCAAAACCAGATAAAGACACAACAAAGAAGGACAACTTCAGGCCAATATCGCTGATAAACATAGATGCTAAAATCCTCAGCAAAATATTGGCAAACCGCATCCAACAACACATTAAAAAGATCATACACCACGACCAAGTGGGATTCATCCCAGGGATGCAAGGATGGTTCAACATTCGCAAATCAGTAAATGTAATTCATCACATAAACAAAAGCAAAGACAAAAATCACATGATCATATCAATAGATGCGGAAAAAGCATTTGATAAGGTACAGCACCCATTTATGATAAAAACTCTCAGCAAAGTGGGAATAGAGGGAGCATTCCTCAACATAATAAAGGCTATATATGAGAAACCTACAGCCAGCATCATACTCAACGGGCAAAGACTAAATTCTTTTCCACTAAAATCAGGAACAAGACAAGGCTGTCCACTCTCTCCACTTCTATTCAACATAGTATTGGAAGTATTAGCCACAGTGATTAGACAAGAAAAGGAAATAAAAGGCATCCAACTTGGAAAGGAGGAAACAAAACTATCATTGTTTGCAGATGACATGTTAGTATACATAGAAAATTCTATAGTCTCGGCCAAAAAACTGCTCGACCTAATAAATGAATTTAGCCAAACAGCCAGATACAAAGTCAATATCCAGAAATCAAAGGCATTTTTGTATACCAACAATGAAACAACAGAAGCAGAAATCAAGAAAAAAATACCATTTGATATAGCAAAAAGAAAAATAAAGTACCTAGGAATTAACCTAACCAAGGAGGTAAAAGACCTGTATGCAGAAAACTACACAACACTGAAGAAGGAAATCAAGGAAGACACAAATAAATGGAAACACATACCTGTTCATGGATCGGAAGAATTAACATCATCAAAATGCCCATACTTCCCAAAGCAATGTACAGATTCAATGCAATACCTATTAAAGTACCAATGGCATATTTCACAGATATAGAACAAACTCTTCAAAAATTTATATGGAACCATAAACGACCCAGAATAGCGGCAGCAATCTTGAGAAAGAAGAGCAAAACAGGAGGGATCACAATACCTGATACCAAAATGTATTACAAGGCCACTGTAATCAAAACAGCCTGGTACTGGCATAAAAACAGGCACGTGGACCAGTGGAATAGAATAGAGAGCCCAGAAATAAACCCTAGTCTCTATAGGCAATTAATATTCGACAAAGGGGGCAGCAACATAAAATGGAGTAAAAATAGCCTCTTCAACAAATGGTGTTGGGAGAACTGGACAGCTTCGTGCAAGAAAATGAAACTCGAGCACCAACTTACACCATACACAAAAATAAATTCAAGGTGGATAAAAGACTTAAACATAAGCCGTAACACCATTAAAGTCCTAGAAGAGAACATAGGCAGGAAAATCTCAGATATTACACGCAGCAACATTTTTACTGATATGTCTCCTAAAGCAAGGGACATAAAGGAAAGAATAAACAAATGGGATCTCATCAAAATAAAAAGCTTCTGCATGGCCAAGGAAAACAGTATTAAAATAAAAAGAGAACCAACTGTGTGGGAAAAGATATCTGCCAATGATATCTCAGATAAGGGTTTAATCTCCAAAATATACAAAGAACTTACACGACTCCACTCTAAGAAGACAAGCAACCCAATTAAAAAATGGGCAAAGGACTTAGACAGACACCTCTCCAAGGAGGACATACAGAGGATCCAGAGACACATGAAAAGATGCTCGATATCGCTAGCTATCAGAGAGATGCAAATTAAAACCACAATGAGATACCACTTGACACCAGTCAGAATGGCCCTCATAAACAAAGCAACAAACAGCAAGTGTTGGAGAGGTTGTGGAGAAAAGGGGACACTAGTGCACTGCTGGTGGGAGTGCAGACTGGTACAACCACTATGGAAAACAGTATGGAATTTTCTAAAAAAACTAAAAATGGATATACCTTTTGACCCAGCAATTCCATTGCTAGGACTATATCCTAAGAACCCTGAAACACCAATCCAAAAGAAACTATGCATCCCTATGTTTATAGCAGCACAATTTACAATAGCCAAGTGTTGGAAGCAACCTAGATGCCCATCAGTAAATGAATGGATCAAAAAACTGTGGTACATTTATACAATGGAATTCTATGCAGCAGAAAGAAAGAAGGAGCTCATACCCTATGCAACAGCATGGATGGAACTTGAGAGCATCATGCTAAGCGAAGTAAGCCAGGCAGTGAAAGATAAATACCATATGATCTCACCTTTCACAGGAACCTAATCAACAAAACAAACAAACAAGCGTAATATAACCAAAGACATGGAAATTGGGAACATGCTGAAAGTCACCAGAGGGGAGAGGGGAGGGAATTTCAGGGGAAAAGGGGAAGGATTTACAGGAACAAGTATAAAGGACACATGGACAAAAACTATGGGGGGGGGCGTGGAAATGGGAGGGAGGTGGGGAGGTCTGGGGTGGCGGGTTCGGGTGAGAATAAAAGACAGAAAACTGTACAAGATCAACAATGAAAATAAAAATTAAAAAAAAAAAGAAAGAAATACATTTCAAAAAAAAAAAAATTTAATTAGTGGTCCCAGTACAAAAACCAGCAAACATTAAAGAAGAATGTTTAAATTTTCTGAAAATATTATTTATTTTGAGGTTTGTATAAGTCAGCTTGCTGTGTAGCAGACATCTCAGAATCTCAGTAGCTTACAAAATAAACATTTATTTTTCAATTACATTGGATATTAGTTGTTCTGGTCCTTCTGGATCTATTAAGTTCAGCTTAGCTTGCCCAAATCCAATCACATGGTAGAGCCCAATGCCAATGAGGTGATGATGTAAACTCCGCCCATGGAGGCAGACAAGCCTTGGGATGGCTGGGTATACATATATCCTTTACAGAATGGGGGGCAGTGAATTAGTCCCAAGACTTTAAGAATCCCTCATTTTCACTTGGTTGGGTTTGGAGTGCATTTAGCATATTGGATCATAAAACATTTCCAATGAATGACTTTTGTTTTGACAGAAGTCACCAATCCTTTGCAGATTATGTACAGTGTGTCACAAGGACATCGACCTGACACTAGTGAAGAAAGTCTGCCATTTGATATACCTCATCGAACACTGATGATTTCACTCATAGAAAGTGGATGGGCACAAAACCCAGATGAAAGGCCATCCTTCCTAAGTGAGTAAATACTTTCCTCTGGACCTTCGGAATTAGAAAATAGTGAATATACTGTAAATAAAAATATTCCTTGAAACACAAATTAGATGACAAGCTCAGAGTTGTTTTTATTCTCTTTACTCTTGTAAAGAGTAAAATGTCATAGCATTAATAAAAAGGTAACCACTTCTAGAGCAGAATTGAGATTCCTAATAGAAAAGAAATCTGTTAGGGGTAATAATTCCATTCTGTATGCAACAAATATTTACCAAACACTTCCCTTGTGCCATTTCTATGAGGTGAATACTGGGAGCAGAGTAGTGACCAAGACAGTCTAAGTTGCTAAATTCCTGTATCTCACATCCTAGTTGAGAAAGCAGAGAGAAAAAAAACAAATAAATAAACAAGCTGTAAATTACAGAAGTCCTATAAGGAAATAAGCAAGGTAACAATAGTAATGGAAGGGGAAGCAAACCCTTTTACTTAGGAAGAAATGTTTAAAGTGAAATTCACAGCTTGAAAGGAGGCAGCCTTCTAAGGCTAAAGGCAGGTATTTTAGGCAGAGAAAACAGCCAGAGCAAGCATTCAGCTGGAAGAGGAAAGTTTGTATTTGAGAGGAAGGAAAGAGGCCTGAGTAGCTGGAATACAGTGAGCTAGAAAGCGAATGATGAGCAGAGGGAAGGAGAGACTGCTGCTATCATGAAAAATCTAGATATTTATTTGTTCCTGGTACACTGGGACACCATGGAAGCATGTCTCACAGTAAATGAGCTGATCTAATATGAGTTTAGAAGTCATTCTTCCTGCTGTGTGGAATGGAGGCAGAGACCAGCCAAGAGCCTTCCCTAATTGGCATGGTAATCCTGGAGACAGAAAAATTAGACAGAATTAAGATTTACTTCAGGGGGAAGAATGGATCATCACCTAAATGAAGACATAGGGGGAAATTTCATGACCTTGGATTAGAAGAGTTCTAGGATATGACATTCCATACAAAATCCATAAAAGAATTGATATTTCAACTTCACAGAAACTGAAACTGTTTGCATTTCAAAGATATATTTAAAAATGAAAAGATAAGCCACAGACTGGGAATATTCCTTCCAACTAAAAAATGAAATACATTTTCCATTCAAAACTTACATTCAAGACTCATCAGTGTTATATTAAAAATCAAACTTTGCTAAAATAATGGGTTCACATTTTATCTCATTTCCCAGAACTGTGTGAGAGGTTACTACCTCCTTTGTCCCCAGTGCCACTTCCAAATAGTTTCTTCTCCATTTCCTAAAAGTTCTAGCTCTTGTGCAGATCATGCATTAGGCAATACTACTTCCTCTGCACACCTCCTGGGTTTTCCCTGCTATTGCCTGAAGACTGGAGCATCTGGCCTACTGACTTCTCTACCTGCATTGGTCAAGACTCTGAATACTTGAGAATCCTCCACACATGACAACTCCAGAGTACCTCTCCTCTCCTGTACTCTATTCTGTTAACACAGTCTGCCTTGGCTGACAGTCTCCTGAACTCAATGTCCCCAGGCTCCAACTCATGCACATCTTTCTCTCATTGCAATAAGCCTGGCAATCCTAAGGCTCACTGCATGTTTCTCATTTCTCAGATCACTGTCCTTTGTTGCCTGATAGCTGCTGTCCTGAAAATCACTCATTGTTTTGTATATTTGTCTGGCTCTTTTGGTTTCTTCAGGCAAGAGAGTAAATTTGCCTCTGTTACTCCATCTTGACCACAGTGGAACTTCCTGGTTTCTCTTTAAATCAATGGCCCAAGCTGGGCCCTAAACATTGCTTCTAAACAGTAAAATATATTTACTGTTCCATTCTGACATACCAGCTGTTCTTGTGTGGTGAGGGACTCTAGAGGTGGGGAGGAGGGCGGTTCCTGAAATTCTTACAGGGGTTCACAAAACCAAAATGGTTTTCAAAATAATAAATACTAGAACTATATTTCTTTTTTACTCTCATCCTCTCAAGAGCCTGTAGTGGATTTTTTCAAGAGGCTAAATGAGGCATGATGGTATCATTGCTATAATAGATAATGCAATGTGTTCTTATATACTCTTGTTTTAAATCTCTCCATTTTAATTTCTAATATACTAAATACCAGCAAATATGACCCACATCTGCAAAAGCTCTTTGGGTTACTCAATAATTTTGAAAAGCCCTGAATCCTAAAGGCTTCAAAATTGCTGTCTTAGATGATCACCTTGACATCTTTATGTCTCCAAAGTAAAACTCTTAAAACATTCCATCTGGTGGCTCCCAAGGCACAAGAGACCACTATCACTTCCAAAGTGAAACTCTTCTTAAAATTTCCCATCTGGTGGCTTCCAAGGCACAATGGACTACTATTGTCTCTTCCTCAATATTTTATCTTCCTCTGCTCAATTTCTAACTGCCTGAAAACCCCAGAACTCTATTATGGGTCCTTGACACCTTGTTATCTATATTCTTCCCAGGTGTTGCAGTCCAGACTGTGGCTTTATATACCACCTATGTATTAGTGCACTTCTTTTGATACCTGGAGCACTGGACCCTCCCTTGAGCAACAAGTTCATGTTTTTATTGTATTAATAGTAGTAATTATGATTGTTTCTACTTGTTGGCTATTATGAATAATGCTGCTATGACTATTCATATGCCAGTCTTTGTGTGAACATGTTTCATTTCTTTTAGATAATTACCTATGAGTAGAATTACTCAATTGTATGGTAAATTATCTTCTATTTTTTTTTTTAAAAAACTGCCAAACTGTTTTCCACAATGGCTGCATCATGTGCATTTCCACCACCAATGGATGAGGTTTTCAGTTTCTCTGCACCACTGTCAATACTTTTTTATTATAGCTATGAAGAGGGACCCCCCCAAAAAACCAGAATTATCTTCTGGAGGGCAGGCCCCTTGTAGTACAGGCTTCCTTGCTAGGTGACTGTTCTAGGAACCCATCTGTATCAGTTGACCAGCTGGCATTGTTGTGAGAAGCTGCATTTGGCTTCAGTGAATATTTTTTCAAGACCCATTTGCCCATTTCATGATGGGTGATTTATGAGCACACCTGCCCACACTGTGCTCATTATTCAGCTGTTTTTCACCAAAATTTGCATGACTGTGCTGCACCACCCTCCCTATTCACCCAATCTCACCCTGAGCAACTTTTTTTGTTTCCCTTGATGAAAAAAGTCCTCAAAGGGAAGTATTTTGCCAATGTGGAAGAGCTGAAACAAAAAAAACAGTGGAAGCACTAAAAGGCATCAAAATCAAGGAGTTTAAAAACTGTTTTGAGCAGTGGAAAAAAGTCTTGATAGGTGTATTGCATAAAATGCAGAGTACTTTGAGGGTAACTGAAGTTTCAACATGTATGAAAAAATACACACTTTTTAATAAATAAATTCCAGGGTTTATTGTTCCCCTCTTATATTTTGTAGGTATGGACTGATAGATATCTCATTGTAGTTTTAGTGTGAATGTCCTAATGACTGATGATGTTACACATACTTTCAGGTGATTTTTATCTATTTATCCCCTTTAGTGAAATCTACTTGTTTGCCCATTTTTAAATTGGGTTCTTTCTCTTAATAAGTTGTCTGGAGTTTTTGTGTATTTTAGATATAAGTCCTTTAGCAGATGTATGATATACTAATGTTCTCTCAGTCTGTGGCTAGTCTTCTCATTTATTTTATTATTATTTATTATTGCTTTCTATATTATTTTTAATATATTTTATTGATTATGCTATTACAGTTGTCCCATTTTTTCCCTTCACTCCCCTCCACCCTGCACAACTTTTATTCTTTTTGATGTGATTGTAAATAGAGTTGCTATTTTAATTTCATTTTCATATTAATGTATATCTTTGAACATAACTTCTTTTCCCTCCCAAGTATGTGAGGACATCTGCAAAAATTCCCAAATGTGGAGTCACTGGCTTAAAGGGTATTTTTTTAAATATATTTTATTGATTATGCTATTACAGTTGTCCCACTTTCCCCTTCACTCCCCTCCACCCTGCACATCCCCTCCCACCCACATTCCCCTCCTTTAGCTCATATCCATGGGTCATACATATAGGTTCTTTCACTTCTACATTTCTTATACTGCTCTTACGCTCCCTCTGTCTATTTTCTACCTACAAATATGCTACTTATTCTCTGTACCTTTCCCCCTCTCTCCCCCTCCCACTCCCCTGTTGATAACCCTCCATGTGATTCCCATTTCTGTGGTTCTGTACCTGTTCTAGTCGTTTGCTTACTTTGCTTTTGTTTTTATTTTAGGTGTGGTTGTTAATAGTTGTGAGTTTGCTGTCATTTTACTGTACATGTTTTTTATCTTCTTTTCCTTAGATAAATTCCTTTAACATTTCATATAATAAGGGCTTGGTGATGATGAACTCCTTGAACTTGACCTTATCTGAGAAGTACTTTATCTGCCCTTCCATTCTAAATGAAAGCTTTGCTGTATAGAGCAATCTTAGATGTAGGTCCTTGACTTTCATGATTTGGAATACTTCTTTCCAGCCCCTTCTTGCCTATAAGGTCTCTTTTGAGAATCAGCTGACAGTCTGATGGGAACTCCTTTGTAGGTAACTGTCTTCTTTTCTCTTGCTGCTCCTAAGATTCTCTCCTTATTTTTAGTCTTAGGTAATGTAATTATGATGTGCCTTGGTGTGTTTCTCCTTGGGTCCAACTTCTCTGGGACTCTCTGAGCTTCCTAGACTTCCTGGAAATCTATTTCCTTTGCCAGATTAGGGAAGTTCTCCTTCATTATGTTTTCAAATAAGTTTTCAATTTCTTGCTCTTCCTCTCCTTCTGGTACCCTTATAATTCGGATGTTGGAACATTTAAAGATGTCCTGGAGGTTCCTAAGCCTCTCCTCGTTTTTTTGAATTCTTGTTTCTTCATCCTTTTCTGGCTGAATGTTTCTTTCTTCCTTCTGGTCCACACCATTGATTTGAGTCCCAGTTTCCTTCCAATTGCTATTGGTTCCCTTTGCATTTTCCTTCATTTCACTTAGGGTAGCCTTCATTTTTTCATCTAATTTGTGACCAAATTCAACAATTCTGTGAGCATCCTGATTACCAGTGTTTTGTTTTTTTGGTTTTTTTTTTTAAGATTTATTTATTTATTTATTTATCTTTAGAGGGGAAGGGTAGGAGAGAGGGAGAGGGAGAGAAACATCAATGTACGGTTGCCTCTCATGCGTCCCCCGCCGGGAACTGGCCTGCAACCCAGGCATGTGCCCTGACTGGAAATCGAACCGCGATCCTCTGGTTCGCAGGCCCGCGCTCAATCCACTGAGCTACACCAGCCAGGGCCTGATTACCAGTGTTTTGAACTGTGCATCTGATAGGTTGGCTATCTCTTTGTCCTTAGTTGTATTTTTTTTTTTTTTTTTTTTTGAGCTTTGATCCGTTCTTTCATTGAGCCTTTTTTTTTTTTTTTGTTCTCAGCATGCCTTTTCGTAGTAAGTGGTGGAGTCTTAGGTGTTCACCAGGGCTGGGTAATCCACATTGCTGCTTTGTGATGCTATATGGGAGGAAGGGGTCTGAGAAGGAACACTGGCTCTTGCTTCACTCTCTGCCAGATTTCAGTCCCTTCCCCCACCACCCACAAGCCAACTGGACCCTTCTGGTGCTGATTCTCAGGTGGACAGGCTTGTGTAGGTTACAGGACCCTGTGGGTCGCTCCAACAAACTCTCCTGTGAGTCTGGGAGTTTCTCCATCTGCCACCTCAAACCCCACAGATGTTTTCAATCAGTAGTTTGAGGCTTTATTTCCCCATGCTGGATGGAGCCTTGGGTTGCTCTGTCTGTTTCACTCCCCAATTCTTCCTCCCTGTTTATCTGCTCATGAATGTGGGACCGCCCACTCCACCAGCCACATCCTGGAAAGGTCAACCAGCTGCAACCTTGCCTGCCCCGCTCCACAATCTGCCACCTCGCTGGGTCCGACAGCCACTGCCTTGCCGTGAGTCCTCTCCACCTGGCTGCCCATCTCTGCCCCTCCTACCGGTCTGGATGAATGTGTCTTTAACTCTTTGATTGTCAGACTTACAGTTCAATTTTTCTGTCAGTTCTGCTTGTTTTTTGTTTTTAAATTGTTGTTGTCCTTTTGGTTGTGTGAGGAGGCATGGTGTGTCTACCTTTGCCGCCATCTTGACCGGAAGTCTCATTTTTTCTTAATAGTGTCTTTTGAAGTGTAAAAGTTTTCAATATTTTGAAGTCCAATGATCAGGTTTTTTATGGATCCTATTTTTTTATGTCATATATAAGAATTATTTGCCTAACAAGGTCATGAAGATTTTCTCTTAGACTCTCTATTCTGTTTCTATCCTATTGATCCATGTGTCTATCTTTTATTTCCATCCCCTTACTCCCCTCCCCTTTCATAACCATCAGTTTGTCCTCTGTGTCTATGAATCTGTTTCTGTTTTGTTTTTAGTTTTTATTTTTTGAAAATATATTTACTTGATTATGCTATTATAGTTGTCCTATTCCCCCTTTACTCCCTTCTGCCCTGCACATCTTTTATTCTTTTTGATGTGATTATAAATAGAGTTGCTATTTTAATTTCATTTTCATATTAATGTATATCTTTGAACATAACTTCTTTTCCCTCCCAAGTATGTGAGGACACCTGCAAAAATTCGCAAATGTGGAGTCACTGGCTTAAAGGATATTTTTTTAATATATTTCATTGATTATGCTATTACAGTTGTCCCATTTTCCCCCTTCACTCCCCTCTGCCCTGCACACCACTTACCACCCGAATCCGCCCCCTTTAGTTCATATCCATGGGTCATACATGTAAGTTCTTTGGCTTCTACATCTCCTGTTCTATTCTTAAGCTCCCCCTATTTTCTACCTACCACTTATGCTACTTATTCCCTGTACCTTTTCCCCCACCCACTCCCCTGCTGATAACCCTCCATGTAATCTCCATTTCTGTGATTCTGTTTCTGTTTCAGTTGTTTGCTTAGTTTGTTTTTTTCAGGTTCAGTTATTAATATTTCTGAGTTTTTTCTCATTTTACTGTTCATATTTTTTATCTTCTTTTTCTTCTATAAGTCCCTTTAACATTTCATATAATAAGGGCTTGGCAATGATGAACTCCTTTAACTTGACCTTACCTGGGAATCACTTTATCTGCCCTCTCATTCTAAATGATAGCTTTTTTTTTCCCCCCCTTGGTTTCACATATGTTCTTTTTTTTTCCATTTTTTTATTTTATTTTTAATCAGTATTTTTCAATTGTTGATATTGTACAGTTTTCTGTCTTTTACCCCGCCCCAGCCCACCACCCCAGCCCTCCCCACCTTCCTCCCATTTCCACCCCCCATAGTTTTTGTCCATGAGTCCTTTATACTTGTTGCTCTAATCTAAATGATAGCTTTGCTGGAGAGAGTAATCTTGGTTTTAATAGGTCCTCGGTTTTCATGACTTTGAATGTTTCTTTCCAGCCCTTTCTTGCAGGCAAGGTTTCTTTTGAGAAATCAGCAATAATCTTCTGGGAACTCCTTATAGGTAACTGTCTCCTTTTCTTTTGCTCATTTTAAGATTCTTTCCTTATCTTTAATCTTGGGTAATGTAATTATGATATGCCCTGGTGTGTGCTTCCTTGGATCCAACTCTCTGAGCTTCCTGGACTTCCTGGAAGTCTATTTCCTTTGCCAGATTAGGGAAGTTCTCCTTCATTATGTTTTCAAATAAATCTTCAATTTCTTGCTCTTCCTAGTCTCCTTCTGGCACCCCTATGATTTGGATGTTGAAACATTTAAAGTTGTCCCGGAAGTTCCTAAGCCTCTCCTTTTTTTTTTTTTTTTTCCCCTTGAATTCTTGTTTCTTCATTTTGTTCTAGTTGAATGTTTATTTCTTCTTTCTGGTCCAAACCATTGATTTGAGCCCTGCTTTCCTTCCTGTCTCTGTTGGCTCCCTGTACATTTTCCTTTATTTCACTTTTCATAGCTTTCACTTTTTCCTCTATTTTGAAACCATACTCAACCAATTCTGTGAGCATCCTGATTACCAGTGTTTTGAACTCTGCATCTAATAGGTTGGCTATCTCTTTGTCACTTAGTTGGGGTTTCTTGTTTTTGGGGTTTTTTTGTTTGTTTGTTTGTTTTTTTGGAGCTTTGATCTGTTCTTTCATTTGGGCCATATATTTTTTTGTCTTGGTGCACCTGTTACATAGTAAGGGGTGGAGTCTTAGGTGTTCAACAGGGCAGGACAACTCACATTGCTTCTTTGTGATACTGTATGTGTGGGAGGGGTCCAAGAGGAAACAATGCTGCTTGCTGTGCTCTCAGCCAGGGATTTCAGTCACTCCTGCTGCTACCCACAAGCAAATTGCGACCTTCTGGTGCTGATTCCTGGGTGGGTGATTTTGTGTACATTCTAGGACACTGTGGTTCTCTCCAACAAACTCTCCTGTGAGGCTGGATGTTTCTCCCAACCCCTCAACCCTCAGGTTTTTTCAGTCAGGTTTTGAAGTTTTATTTCACCTTGCTGGAATTCTTTGTTGTATGGTCTATCTCACTCCCCAGTTGTTCCTCCCAGTTTATGTGCACTCGAAAGTGGGACCGCCCACTCTGCCATCCACCATCCCTTGGCCTGTTCCACCAGCCACTGCCTTATGTGCCCAGGTCCTCCAGCAGCCACCTTGCTGCAAGTCATTTTCACCCTGGCTGTCCATCTCTGCCCCTCCTACCGGTCTGGATGAATGTTTCTTCTTTAAGTCCTTGATTGCCGAACTTCCATACAGTTCAATTTTTCTGTCAGTTCTGGATGAGTTTTTGTTTTTAAATTTGTTGTTGTCCTTCTTTTGGTTGTGCAAGGAGGCACAGTGTATTTACCTGTGCCTCCATCTTGACCAGAAGTCCCCTGGTTGTTTTTGTTTTTAAATTATTGTTGTGCTTTTGGTTGTGCAAGGAAGCATAGTGTATCTACCTACACCTCCATCTGAGCCAGAAGTGTTGTATCTTGTTTTGTTTTTAGATTCCACATATAAATTAAGTCATATGGTACTTGTCTTTTCTCTGTCTTACTTATTTCACTTAGCATAATACACTCTGTATCCATCCATGTTATCTCTAATGGCAGGATTTCATTCTTTTATGTGGTCGAGTAATATTCCATTGTATATGTACCACATCTTTATCCATTCGTCTACTGATGGATACTTAGGTTGCTTCCATATCTTAGCCATTGTAAATAATGCTGCTATGACTATAGGTGTGCACATATCTTTTCAAATTAGTGTTTTTGTTTTTTTTAGATACAGATTTAGAAGTGGAATTGGTAGGCCATAAGGCAGTTCCATTTTTAACTTTTTGTGGAAACTTCATACTGTTTTCCACTGTGGCTGTACCAATCTGCATTCCCACCAACATTACAGTAGGTTCCCTTTTCTCCACATCCTTCCCAGCATTTGCTGTTTGTTGATTTATTGATGGTAGCCATTCTGGCAGTGTGAGGTGGTACCTCATTGTGGTTTTAATTTGCATCTTATTATTAGTGATGTCTAGCATCTTTTCATATGTCTATTGGCTGTCTGTATATACTCTTTGGAGAAGTGTCTGTTCAGCCATTCTGCCCATTTTTTCGTTTGCATTGTCTGTTTGTTTGTGGTGTTAATTGTGTGAGTACCTTATATTTTTTGGGTATTAGCCCCTTATTGGATGTATGATTTAAGAATATCTTTCCCCATTCAGTAGATTGTCTTTTTGTTTTGTTGATAGTTTCCTTTGCTGTGTAGAAGCTTTTTAGTTTGTTGTTTTCCCACCTGTTTGTTTTTGCTTTTGTTGCCCTTGTTTGAGACATACTAATAAAATATCACTAAGACTGATACCAAAGAGTTTATTGCCTGTTTTCTTCTAGGATTTTTGTGATTTCAGGTCTCACTTTAAGTCTTTTATCTACTTTGAGTTTATTTTCAGTACGATGTAGATATGATATCTCTAGGCCTAAAATAAAGGCTATTAAGACAGTTGTCATCAGTTTGGGGGAAAAATGGCTTAAGGTCTTACCAATTAAATATTAATATTTATACTATTCCACTTAATGCTTATATGCAATCTGAACTCTGATTTTTTTTCTTATTTAGAATGTTTAATAGAACTCGAACCAGTTCTCCGAACATTTGAAGAAATAAGTTTTCTTGAAGCTGTTATGCAACTAAAGAAAACAAAGGTAAATCCATTGCTAAATGAAGTGCTGGAAATCAGACTTTAAACAATTACAAATTAGTCATGAAAATTTTTAGTTTAGTTTATAGTTCTTACCTGTATACTTTTCACAGGTATGGACTACAGTATTGGGGTGGTGATGCAGACCTGGCCAGTGGGGTCCATGTGTTGTGGCTGTGACAAATTCACATGGACTACAGAAGTCCTGTGGAGAAAAAGGGACAGCATGGCCACTCTCTGAGTGAGAGAGAGGGCCCCGACCCCTGCCTGGACAGGCTTTTATTGCTTTTCTGAGTATATTACATCAAGGATGGTCCTCCTTTACTATGCACAGCTTCACTTTAGGTGATTACCTTTTACAGATAACAAAGGAGAGGAAGTTGCTAATTACTTCAGAGAAAAAAGGATATTTGAAAATGCAAAGGAAAAAGTGGTTGAACTGGTTACACTCCATCCTTGGGAGGTTTAGCACAGATTTTAGGAAGTTACTTTAAAGATAGGCAGTAAACACTTGCTGCTTCAATTCAGGGTGAGGGAGTTTTAGCAAAAAACAAGCTTCGTAGCAGCCTAGGTACAATGCAGGCCCAATTCCCCACGGGAAAACCAGTCCATGGGCTTGGCTCCTGTGTGCGCACTCGCTCCCCGCTGGTTTTCCGAATCGGGCTGGGCTAAATTCACCATGTCACGCAGATAGGTTCCCTATAGGGTGGGAGAGTTTACTAGAGACTATAAATATTATTCTTCTGTCACCTAAGAGCTCCTCCATTTCATTCAAATTAACCACCTCCAAATTTCAAAGATATTTCCAAACTTTTAAATATTAAATTTAAATGTAATATGTAATAAGTGCCAGTGTTTACAGTGAATTCCCTAAATCAACTAGAGATTTTTTTAAATCTACATTTATTTCCCTAAAGTTTTAGTATATTCAGGGTAATAGATGTCTGGGTTCTCACACTTCTCTTTGTCCAGTGTTCTCGGGCTTTTCTGAGGTTTAAGTTAAGCTGTAGGATTTTTACTAAAAATTGAGGCCAAAATGTGTATTTTTAAATTGTGTTTTTTTTTTTGTTTTTTTTTTAGTTGTCCTCACTTGATGTTGCATAGACCAAAGTAGCAGTTGATATGGATCTATAAGCCTTATTCACTTAGGCTGGCTCTTGCCAATCAGAAGAACTGAACATTCAGACCTAATACTGCAGGGTTTTATTAACATTATCAAAAGATGTTTAAAAAGCAACACCTTTAAGGATGGAGCATAGTTTAGCACTTACTGGGTTTCATTATGTTGCATTTGAAATATGACAATAAAAATTATTAGTTATGATCCAAACTCTTGAATTGTTTACTTATCACTAAGTGACATTGCTGTTGGCCTCTTGCAAGTTGCTGGGTAGATAACCTTTGGTTTAGAAGGGACACACATAAAGGAAACAACTACCCTTAACTGAACTAAAAATTGACAGTGATAGTAATCACTTAATCAGTTAGTGCCTGAGTTTTTTAAGGAACTAAAGATGAACTATGTTAATTATTTTGATAAATTTCCACTGACTTCCTACTTCTGAGTAGATACAGTCTTTTCCAGAACATTCCAATTTTTTTACTGAGTAGATAAAAACTTCTGATAACATTTCTTTTTTAAAAATTTTATTTTAATTATTGTTCTTGTACAGTTTTCTGTCTTTTATGATAACATTTCTTTTTGCTTTATTTTTTAGTTCCCTTTTCTTTCTTCATAACTTTCTCTTCTAAGCAGAGGTTGATAGAAGGATCTGTTTTCTTGGTTTTAAAATAGAAGAGAACCATTCCAGTTCCTTTTTGTCCCCAAACATCTTTCACATTAGGATCTATATTTAAAACTGTTAATTTTGAAAGAAATTTTACCTTTTAGCCCTGGCTGGTGTGGCTCAGTGGATTGAGTGCTGGAGTGTGAACCAAAGGGTTGTGGGTTCGATTCCCAGTCAGGGCACATGCCTGGATTGTGGGCCAGGTCCCCTGTAGTGGGCATGCAAAAGGCAACCACATAAAATTGATGTTTCTTTCCCTCTCTGTCCTTCCCTTCCCCCTCTCTAAAAATAAATAAATAAAAACTTTAAAAAAAAGAAATTTTGATTTTTTTAAATAAAGTAATTAAAGTATTGAATATATATTTTCGAATACCTGAATGTCATTTAATAATAGCATTACTTTTATCATTATTTTTAACTTGCTGTATTGTTTTCACTTAGAGTGGTTGTAGTTATTTTTTAATTTAAAAAAAAATCCTTATATAAGTTCTGTAAAACTGATAGGGCAAGAATATTATCTCCATTGTATAGGTGAGATAACGAGGTACATGGAAGTGAGTGACATAACACCACACACAGCTAGCAAACAGTAGGGTCAAAAGTAGAATACAAATTTAATAAGATTTTTCATAAAGAAATTTCTGAAAACAAAGATCACCATTTAGTGTGAGATGCTTTTAGTGTTTTACTCATATAATTTCTTCATCACCTCGAATTAAAGTACATATATGTATTTATTCCAGTTGCAGAGTGCTTCAAGTACTGTTCACTTATGTGACAAGAAGAAAACAGAATCATCTCTGAACATATCTCTAAATCATAGTCCACAAGAGGTAAAAAAGAAATGTTTATAAACTCAAACTGTGAAAAGAATATGCAGTCATTTACTCTGACTCCTTACTTTGTATTCAGGAAGCTAGTCTGGGAAGTTAGAGGGTCTTTCAGGTAGCCCAGGAAGTCCCCAGTGGAACCGCACTTCTTTGAGTTGTCCTTGCAGAGCACAGTTCTGCCTCGTATTGCACTGACTGTAGTGCTCCACTGACTACGGTTCTGCCTCTACAGTTATGCCTGCCTGCCCTTTCCTCTTATGGTGATCAATAAAAGAAAAATGCTATTTGCATGGCTATCCACGAAGAAAGATTTATTCAGGCACATTCGTGCAGGCTTACTTCATATTGGTCATTTCATTTAAGAATATGTGTGTTCACTTTACAGATTCAGAAAATAGCTTCAAAATGAACCATAAAGCACTCTACATGGTCTGTGAATCACCTTTACATACACTATCTCATTGGATCTCTGAGCCCATACATGCATATTTTTAGATAGTACAGAGATCACAGAAAAAGAACCAGAAACCCAGAGGGCTGAAAGGCCTTGTAGAAGGTGAGTTCATAACTCCATGACGGAGCTAGAAGTAGGTCGAGCTCTCTCCCACTTCTCCATGGACCCCTTCATGTGGAAGGAATCTGATACATTGAGAGTGGGCATTTGCTCTGAATCAGTAGGTAACCAGAGTTACAGATTTCAAATTTCCCATCAACTGTACAAAGCCTCTGAGATCGTATAGCAAATATTGAAAAACTAATGATTTATAATGCATTTAGTTACTGTACACCCTATGTGAGTTGATAAAATCAAGTTTTTTGTTTATTTGATATGTGTCTTTCATAAGATATAATCTGTAATGATTTTGATTCTTTGTTTATAATAAGCCAAATGCAAGAACTATTTAGAAATTAAAGCTGTATAACTTTTAAAATGGCTTTTCATTAACCTAAATTGTTTATCCCCTGTTTACTTTAGGAATCATGTGGATCCTCTCAGCTTCATAAACATAGCACTTCTCCCGGAACCTCAAGGTCCCTGTCAGCTCCTCAAGACAATGATTTTTTATATAGTACGTAAATTTTTTTAGTCAGTATGATTTATAAATTTTTCATTTTTTTTAAAGATGATATTCTTGGCAAACCATCATGGTTTGTATAACACATGTCTTTCATTTGTATTCATCTCATTTTTACAAAGGGACAGAGAGTAAAGATGTTCCAGGGATGTTCAACAGATACACTTAAGTGTACAAAGTGAACAAAGACATGATGTTAGACATTATAGAAAAAATTTAAAAATCTCTTGCAAGAAAAAGGAGCAACGTCTAAGTATCCACAGTGTAAGATAGAAAGTAAGGTAACAGGGAGGTGTTTCAGTGGGAGAGTAGCATTTTAACAAGTACTTTCACAACAACCTTATGAGGGAGACTTTCCTCATTTTGCAGATTTTTAAGATCAAGACTTCTGGATCACATGGTTAGTAGCTGACAAATCCAAGGTCCAAAGACTTGAATCAAGGTCTTTGATAAATATTTTCATGTCACTCTGCTATACCATGTGGTCATCATGAAGAACTATTTATGGCTGAAGATTGGACCTATAGTTATAAAGGATGGGCATTCCAGGCACAGGAACAGCATAGAGGCTCAGCAGCAAGAAAATACAGAACAGTGAGTAGTTGGGATTATCTGAAGAGGGAATGAAAGAGAGGAGCAAAGGACAGTAGGGTGGCATCCAACACCAGGCTGCACTGTCTGGGCTTTCCCTTGAGTAGGGAGCAACTAGTGAAAATTTTTGAGCAAGGGTATGACATGATGAAACCTTTTGTTTTAGAAGATTCATCCTGGCCAGAGTCTGTAGGATATTTTGGAAGGAAAAGGAGACAAGGTGGAAAGATCAGTGAGTAGACTCTTGATCTGTTGCTTCAGCACAGCTGAGAGATTAGGTTGCCTGATCAGGTACAGGAAGGGAGGAAGGTGTACCAGGTGTATGGACACTCTGATAGGACTAGATAACTTCTCACTTATAGGAGGGAACAGAAAGAAATAGATGTGACTGGGAGAACACTGGTGTTAACAACTGAAATAGATTTTAAAGTTAAGATGAATAGTTAAGTTTTTCATGTATTTTTAAATCTGAGGTACTGAGCAATGTATATGAGGGTGATGTCCAGTGGGCTGCTTAAAATCTGAGACTGAGGTTCTGTGAAGTCAGAAAATTTAATTACATAGACTCAGAAAGAGAGGTGACAGCTGAGGCCCTGAGGCTGAATTGGATTACCAAAGGAGACTGTAGAGACATATGTCATGCACAGAATTAGAGGACACATTTAAACTGCAGGAGGAGGAAGATGACATGGAAGATGACATGGAAGAAGAAAGAGGAGATGGTGTAAAGAAGTGAATTTCCGTGATTTTTAATTTACATAGGAGCAACAAGAACAAACAGAAGTATGGTAGAAACATTCAGTATAAACCTTTTTATACGTTCTAAAAAATATGTACTTGTAGAATTAGGTTTATGAGCCATTTGAGTACTCTTGTCTGTATGACCAAATGTTGATACTTGATACTTGACCAAATGCTGATACTTGATCTAACAAGAATAGCTAAGACATATTCTACCCTAATGAAGATGTTGTTTTTCAGGAAAAACCCAGGACTTCTCTACCCTGCTTCACCTCCCAGTAAATCACACCTGGAACAACATCAGTGTAGCTCAGAGGGCCACATTCTGTGACCACAAGACTGCCCTATGCTCTTTAGCAATAAATCCACTCTCAGCCAAGGGAAATTCAGGTAAATATCTAGTATGAGGTGCTTGTGATACCATTCACCTCACAACTACATGTTCAGTAGATCCGCCATACAGTGTTTTGTCTTTATTTCCTCAATATGATAAACATATACATTCTTAAGTTGTAAAGTGCTTCCAATCCTGGAACACAAGAGGGCTGATGTGTAACCACAGGCTCAACGGTATGCCATGAGCATCACTCTAGGGAGGGATGCTAAGAGGAGATGGGACCTGACACCTTACTAAAGGCAAAGTTATTTCCATTTATTTAACAAATATGCTGGTATCTTTTATATATATATTTTAAAAACCTGAGAAATGGTGTTGCTCCCATAATTTATAGCATATAAAAATGCAGTGCTTTTTTTCTGGGACGGGATGGGAAGAGATAACTCAAATATCTGCATGTTTCCTAAAACTTAACAGCATCCCCCCAAAATACTAGTTTTCCATATTAGCACAATCATAGGAAATTAGGTTGTATGCCTTATCATTTCTTTTTTCATCTCATTTTACTCCTCACTACATATTTATCCTTACCTTTTAATTGTCACCCCTGTTCTGTACAGAATGGTCACAGCCTGGAGTGGCCCAGCAGTGGATCCAGAGTAAAAGGGAGGATGTTGTGAGCCAGATGACCGAAGCCTGCCTTAACCAGTCACTGGATGCCCTTCTGTCCAGGGACCTGATCATGAAAGAGGACTATGAACTCATCAGCACCAAACCCACAAGGACTGCAAAAGTCAGACAGTTACTGGACACCACTGACATCCAAGGAGAGGAATTTGCCAAAGTTATAGTACAAAAGCTGAAGGATAATAAGCAGATGGGTCTTCAGCCATACCCGGATATACTGCCAGCTTCTCAATCACCATCTTTAAATTTATTTCAAAATAAAAGCTTATAGGTGACTCTTTTTAAAGAAGAAAAGTCAGTTTATTAAAAGGTATTTTATATTTATTTATGTTGCCCTGATCAGACTGTTATTATGAAATCCATGTGAGTATTGATAGCTTTAATGAAGTTTCTCCTTCAGGTAAATATTAGTTTCCTACATGATAGTACAGTATTTTTTTAATTAATATAGTAGAAAGTTTGCATTTTGCTACATAGTTCAACTTTTATCTCTGGTTAATTGAAACTATTTTTAAATGTAATAATTATATGCTTTTTGTACCTAATGATGTCTGTAGTTATCAGGCATATTTCATGGAAGCCATCTTCACATTCACTTTGTGGATTATTTATTACTCATCTGAGATGCAGTTTGGCTTTTGTGTTGTACCCTTTATGCTTACATCAGAGAGAGCACAGCCCTGCCATCCAGGTTCATATCCTCTCCCAAGGGGTGTGTATTAAACTCCCCAGATTACATTTTAAGTGTTATTTATTGAATAATTCTTTTAAAAATTGTTTCAGAGGTAAAACAATTCCAAATATAGAGTTTCCGGCCAAGATGGAGGTGTAGGTTGACACACCGTGCCTCTTCGCACAACCAAAATTAAGGACAACAAAGATTTAGAAACAAGAAAACACCCAGAACTAACAGAAAATTGAACTGTACGGGAAGTCCGACAACCATTCATCTAGAACAGTAAGAGGGACAGAGTCCTGGAAGGAGAAAGCGGAGGTTGGCGGACCAGGACGCAGGAGCCCCACGCATGCAGGCAGCAGCTAGCGGACCCTAGGCACTGGGTGGCAACGGGCAGAACCAGTGAGGTCACACAAGGTGGCTTGCTGACCAGGCTGTCCCACACTCGCGTGCAGATAATCCAGGCGAAAACAGGGGCGAAACAGACCTTGCAACCCAGGGCCCCAGCACTGGGCAATAAAACCTAAAAGCACCAATTGAAAACACCTGTGGGGGGTTGAGGTGCCAGGAGAAACTCCCAGCCTCACAGGAGAGTTTGTTGGAGAGACCCACAGGGTCCTGGAATGTACGCAAGCCTACCCAGGTGGAAATCAGCACCAGAAGGGCCCAATTTGCTTGGGGAAAGTGGCTGAAGGGACTGAAATATAAGAGAGAGCGGAACAAACGCCATTGTTCCCTCTCACACCCAGCCCCCACATACAGCATCACAGCATCACAACCCAGCCACTGGGCTGCCCCGCCCCGGTGTACACCTAAGGCTCCACCCCCTCACTACATAACAGGCATGACCAGACCCCCCCCCCAAAAAAAAATCCAAAAATGGCTCAACCTGGAGAACATATTAAAGCCCCAGAGCCAATTCATCTAAGTCACCAAGAGATAGCAAACTTATCAGATGCACAGTTCAAATCACTGGTGATCAGGATGCTCAGAGAATTGGTTGATTTTTGTAGCAAATTAGATGAACAAATGAAGGCTACACTAAGTGAAATGAAGGAAAACACACAGGGAACCAATAGTGATGGGAGGAAAACTGGAACTCAAATCAATGGAGTGGACCAGAGGAAGAAACAAACAACCAAACAGAAAACAAGGAAGAAACAAGAATTCAAAACAATGAGGAGAGGCTTAGGAACCTCCAGGACATCTTTAAACGTCCCAACATCCAAATTACATGGGTACCAGAAGAGGAAGAGAAAGAGCAACAAGTGGAAAACTTATTTGAACAAATAATAGCTTCCCCAATCTGGCAAAGGAAATAGACTTCCAGGAAGTCCAGGAAGCTCAGAGAGTCCCAAACAAGTTGGACCCAAGGAGGAACACACCAAGGCACATCATCATTACATTAGCCAAGATTAAAATGAAGGAGAGAATTCTAGAAGCAGCAAGGGATAAGAGGACAGTCACCTACAAAGGAGTTCCCATCAGACTGTCAGCTGATTTCTCAAAAGAGACCTTACAGGCAAGAAGGGGCTGGAAAGAAGTAGTCCAAGTCATGAAAGTCAAGGACCCACATTCAAGATTACTCTATCCAGTGAAGCTTTCATTTAGAATGGAAGGGCAGATAAAGTGCTTCTCAGATAAGGTCAAGTTCAAGGAGTTCATCATCACTAATCCCTTATTATATGAAATGTTAAAGGGAATTATCTAAGAAAAAGAAGATAAAAATATGACAGTAAAAAGACAGCAAACTCACAGATATTAACAACCACACCTAAAACAAAAGCAATCTTAGCAAACAATTAGAACAGGAACAGAACCACAGAAATGGAGACCACATGGAGGGTCAGCAAAAGGGGAGTGGGAGGAGGAGAGACAGGGAAAAGATACAGAGAATAAGTAGCATAGACAGTGGGTAGAACATAGGGGGAGGGCAAGAATAGTGTGGGAAATGTAGAAGCTAAAGAACTTAACACATGGACATGAATTAAAGGGGGAAATGTGGGTGAGACGGGGTGTGCAGGGTGGCGGGGAATGAAGGGGAGAAATGGGACAACTGTAATAACATAATCAATAAAATATATTAAACAATTCCAAATATATAAAGAAAAATCTTCATCTTTCCACATTCGTTTCTACCTCCATTTCTGATCTCAACCAATCACACAGAGGAAACAGTGTGATGTGTGTTTCCTTCTGTCCCCTTCTTCCTGCTGATTTGGAAAAGGGCCTTTCCTCATACTATCGTTGTTATAGCTTTACCCTGCAGCCTGCTTTCTGTGCTAAGTAACATCATGTTTGTAACACACAGAGATCTGATGCATTCTTTTTAACTGCATAATATCAAAGTGGATTTTTTTCCTTAAGACATAATGTGAGTTTTTTCTTGGTTGGGTTATGTCAAAGTAAAAATGTACAAGTAATACTAGCCCTTTTTCTGAAAATATTTATAATATTAGCAATGTCAGCAAAACGTATGATGCAGGACAAATTTGAAAGTACAACCTTTCAATAAGCACTACACTCAATATGAAAAAATGAGTAAGAGTAGAAATGACTGGATGGCATTGAGGCAATTAAACATATTCAGATTATAAAATATGTATTTTAATCTCCATTTTGGAAGTTGACATTAACCTGTAGCGCCACAGTACTATGGCTCTGAGAAACATGGAAATTAATATGGAAAATGGAAACTAATTAAGTATTGGGTTATCTGTTATTATAACTATTATTTTTAAAGTGTTAGGATAAAGATTTAATTTGAGAAGTTTCCCCTTTATACGTATTCTAAAACTTTATTTATTTTAAATCTTGACAGTTTCTAATAGGTTTGATGATGTGGTAATCTGATTGGTAAAGTGACCATTGCCCTTTGTTTTCCATTCTGCCTAGCTCATCCTTCCAACCAGTCTATATGCATATGATACATGCATACCAGCTACTTTTCCACATAATTTAATATGGGGAGACAGAATAGTCATCCATGAATGGCAACTTATGGTGAAATATTGAAGATCAGGGTGGATCTGCAAGCAGCCCTCATCCCTAGAACTGTTGCCATCCCAGCAGCCAGTTTTCATTGCAGCCCATGTTCAATAACAGTGATGTATAGGGAAAGTGTGGCAGGGTATGCTGAGTATAGCTGGGCCAGAAGACAAGTGGACCTGGTGCAGAGGTGGTAGTTCAGTGGGCCACATTGGGTGGCAAACAGAGGACACAGAGATAATGACATTTGGGTCCTGTGGTAAGGAAGTTCTTTTTTGTTCCTGCTCAAGCCTTCTAATTAAGTAAAGGAGAATGCTACAACTGCTGTCACATTTTAGCCCTCCTCAGTAACAAAAAGAATACACTTCAGGATCAGAACTTCAGAAACAATACTTTGCAAGAATTTTTTCATTGTTTTAAATTATATTTTGTTTGAAAATTACCTTCTACATATAACAATTAGTACTAGTTTTCTATTTATAATAAAGTTTCATTTTATAGTATCCACGTAAAGACAATTTGAAGTATTAAATTATATAGGTAGTACCTGAATGTGATAATACTCATAGTGGTACTAGAAGAATGACAGATTAAGATTCATTCACTCTGGGAAGGGACCGAATAATTTATAATGATTTGCTTTAACTAGGAAGTATTAGATACCATTGAGGATTTCATTCTTCACACTGTATTTTAGGATGGTGCTACCAGAAGTGCAGTCCACAGAGCTGCTGCCATGGTGTGGCAGCACTGGAGCGTGTTAGAAATGCAAACCTGTGGTGCCTCAGACCTTCCAAATCTGGCTCTGGTTCGAGGCCCAGAAAGCTCTTGTAACAAACCCTCCAGGCCATTATGCATGCAAAAGTTCCAGAGCTCTTGTTTTAAAAAATACTGTAATTGTGCATACAATAATTTCTCTTTAGGTTCACAAATCTGTTTTCCTTATGTCTTGTCGCCCTTGTCCTTAGAATGTACAGTCTCAGAACCGAGGTTTGATTAAAATATTTCACATTATTTTGCATCCAAGTTGAATTCCCAAAACAAGTTTGGTTATGTTTTGTATTTTAGAAAGATCACTTAACCATGATAATCAGGCCAGTAGGCTTGAATCTACAACTCAGCTCTTTAAGGAAGAAGTTCAGAGGGACAGACACTTGAATGACAAGACAAGAAGACTGACTGCTGAAGGTTCCATCAACAACACTGGGGTCCAGCAGGAGTGCCAAGCAGTGGGGCTGCTTTTCATTTCCTTCCTTGGCAGTCATCCTCTGCCCACCCTTAAACCCTCAGTGAAATACTTGGTTTCCTAATTTATGCAGAAAATTTTTATGACCAGTTGGGAGAACAGGAGAATCAGTAAACGTTCACATTTAGCCATTCTCACAAGCATCTCATTAGTTTCAGAAATTTATTTCTCTAAAATTGCACCTCCTATCCCTCACAGACCCTGGTTCCCCAACCATTTCTTGCATTCTCTCTCTCCCCAATGGATGATTTCTTCCTCAATCAATATTTCCTTCAAAAACAAACTCCTTTACTTCTCCTATATATCTCTTCTAATCCATTTCCTGGAAAATTATTCTAACTGCCTCTACTCTTACTGCCAATTTTGTTCTTAATCATTTAAAATTTGATGTCCTAGAATTAATGACTCTCTAGGTTGAAAGGAACAGTTATGCATTGGATATGCCTCAAATTCTTCTACATTACAGATGTTAAGCAAAAACTTCCACTGATGACAGGGATCTACTACCCATTCAGAGTGCCCTCATCCCCAGACAGTTCTGTCAGGTAATCTTTACTAGGCTGGTTTAGAAATCGACTTCCTATAGTTTGTATCCACTAGTCCTGGATCCAAACCTTGGGACAGAGTAAACAGTAAATCTCAAGCATGCCCATATGACAGCTCTTTATGTATTTCCAGGTAACTATCCTGTTCCTGGTAACTTCTTTTTTATGCTTCAAAATAATCCCTTTTCCTTCAATAGCTGTTTAAAGAAGATTGATCTGTATTCCTGTACAGAATGGTACCTGTCACTGACACAATGCTCCAGTCTAGTTAGGTGATGCAGAAACCGGCCAGCCCGCAGTGTCTGCAGCATTATGGATGAAATACAAGACAAATCACACTGACTACTGAGTCCTGTAGAGGAAAAGGGACAGCAGGGTTACTCTCTCAAGAGGAGAGCTCCCCGACCCTTGCCTTGACAGGTTTTTATTGGGTTTCAATTTGCACAGGAATACAGGTAAAGCTCATTAATCATTGTCATGCAGTAAGGATCAAACAATAATAGATAACATCCAAGAACTCTGAGGCCCTATTTTGAGTCAGGATCAGATAGCTAAATGGCCATAAAACTTTGAGGAACAAACTTGCTTCTTGTTTGGACCCTTATTTGAGAGCATTCTAAATAGCAGGTTTCACAGGATTTTCCATATTCTTTCTTAGGCCTGATCGCCCTGGGGAACCCGCCCTTTCCAGCACAGGGCAGTACCCACCACCAGCATTGTTTCAGGCTTAAGGCATTGTCTCAGGCTTAAGTCAGGCAGGGGAAGTAAGGCAGCCAAGAGGTTAGGAGACTTCTTGCAGACAGAAGGAGGACTCAGGGTGTGTCACAGTAGAGTGGCAAGGGTCCATCACTCCCTTTTGCTATAGCCCCCGAAGTCCTTCCTTGGGGCCTCCACATGATGTCTGTCTTACGTCGTTCCGCCCTTGGGGAAATCCTACCTGTCATTGGCTAACTAATCAAGCATTGTGGGCCAGTTATGGATGAAGTAAAAGGAGCAGAAGCAGCACTCCTGCCAGGGAGATAAGCTTTGTCTCCTTAGTGGCTTATGGTCCAAAGATTGCTCATTCAATGTGGGGTTATAGCTCCTGAAACCAGGCAGGGCAGTTCCCAACAGTTAGATTTCACCAGCAGAGTGGGCTATCTCCTCCTGTATAACTAATATACTAAAAGCTCATTTATCATTATCACATGTCATTGTTGAATTGATATGTCACTATCAGCTAAAATACTCTTACTGTGCTGTTTTTGCCTTCTCCATCTTTTTTTTTATATGTCCTCTGTCCATGGATTCCAAGTGATCAGTTTAACTCTCCTAACCTGGTTTTTGGTGTGTGTGTGTGTGTACTGTTCCTGATGGTAACAGATGCTGAGGGAGTCAGATGAAGATGGCTTTGTTGGCACTGTGCCACTAGGGAGAATCTGCTGAAGCTGGAGCCCCTACAGTATGTCGTATTGGAATCAAACCTCCTATTGCTGAAAATCACAGGGCCTCTGATCTCAGTATCATCAGATAAGCTGCCAGAAAATAACATCTTAGATATCCATCTAACAGGAGACAGAAGTATTGTTGATAGAACTGTCTTGCTTTGAAAATTTCTACAAGAAGGCTGAAGAACCAATGCACAAATAACAAAACTAATGTAGAAGCACCAAAGAGACAGAAGCTAAAAGCGTGGCAGAAACAAGGAGGTCAGATCTCTAAAATTTGTTATTTTTAAAAGCAGTAGACAAACACATGGCAGAAACTGCATATGGCAGAAACTGCATACTCCTAATTATTTTCTGGCCTTTGTTCACAGATAAGCACCATATGAAAAGTACAGCATCTTTGGCATGAGAAAAGGGGAAGGAATGATTATGGGAAAGTACAGACTTGTTCTAGAAATCATCCTGGCTGCTGCTTGCCCTGCCTGAGCACTGGCATGATGCTGGTTCCTAGAATGCAAAGATGAGTGATGGTGTTAGGATACTAATCATGATAATAGTCCATCCATGTCTCAACATTTATAGTTTTCCTCTTCACTCCCACTGCCACTATCCCAGGCCTGGTCCCATCAACTCCTAAGTTAGTCACTGAAAAAGCTTCCAGGATCATTTTTCCTTTTTTCACACTGTGCGCTACTCTAAACATATCTTTCTCCATCAGCATATTTATCACATTGTGCCTAGGCTCGAGAACCAGCAGAAATCTCATTGCCTATTGAATGGAATCTGAACTACAAGGTCTTAAATTTAAGACCCTCCTCTCTTTTTCCTTTTTTGTACTCAGAATTGAGTTGGCTTTTTAGGCCCACATATAATACTTTGCCTTCATCTCTCTTAAATGAAATTTTCTAACTTCATCCCTAATTCCAATCATTCAGTATAGTTTTATTCCTAAATCTGGAATCTCACAGCTCACCATCACAAATTATAAAATTGCAAATAGTGATTTCATTTAGGTCACTAATGTCGAATGGTGCTGGGAAAAGGACAAAGTCTGCAAAATGCTACAGGTTTCCATCCTTCAACTTGACAAAGCTCATTTAATCATTGCTGTTCAGATAAAACCATTGCCTTGCTCACTAATGAGTATGATTAAAAAAATTTAATGTATGGACATATTCATCATAAAAGAATATGTAATTCCAATATCCAGGTCAGTTTTTAAAGCATTGGCTTGTTTTTTCATGTAAAATGTGTATTTCAATGTAAGCTCACTCTTTTTTTACAATGATGATATTAAAATATTAAAAGGACATGACCCCCCTCCTTATATAGAAACAATATGGTATTGCTCAGGCTCTGCCTATGAAATCTGGGTGCAAGGCAGTGTGCCCACCAAAATCTCATGATTTAAGTATACTAATTGTATAAAGAATCCCCAAATTCAACATCTGAAAAAAGACACCTTAGAAAATTAAAGATTAAACAGAAGACACCTTTAAAATTAGGTAAAATAATACCCTTAGAGAGATTTGAGTGGGTGTATCTTTAAAATTAGAAGTGACTATGCAATAGAAACAACTATAAATTTGGAAAAATTTGGAACTATGATTCTCAAAGTAAGCCAGAAACTGTCTATTCTTAAAAACTGCCCCCCTTTGTTACCAGTAGACAGTCTCCAGAATGTCAGGGGAGTCATCCTATTGACCAAGATGGCAGCAGGGAGAAGTTCTTAAACTGAGCTGGCAGGAAGCTAGAAATATGAATGGATAGGGCCCCAAGCATGCCAAAAGCTAGAAATATATTCATATTTTTAAAAAGTCTCATCTCCTTATCCCTATATAAATCTCAGGCTTGAGCTGGAAGATTGAGATGGTCTTTGAGACAGGAGTCCACCATTCTCCCAGGTAGCATGGCACCTGAATAAACCCCTTTCCTTTTGTACCAACCCCCACCTCATGAGTTTGGCTTTTGGGATAGCCGGCAGCCAAACCTCCATTTTTTTTTATAACACCTCATTTGACTCCTGACCTAGGGCAATAGCTACAAGAGACAACCAGTCAAAAGCTCCACCTTCCTAAACTTTGGTTGATTCCTTTTGAGGATGTTAAGAGACCCTGAGCAAACAGGAAGCCAAAAAGGACGTGGCTGCAAGTACCTGTCATTTCTGGCCTTAAGTCCCTCCTCTTCCTGGGTGACAGTGCTGAGCTCTCCCACATCTGCTCTGAGTCTCTCTCAGCAACTGAAGGAGGATGAGCTCACTAAAAAAGGCTCAGCTGGTAGGGTGACCACCACCTTTGTTTTCACCTCTGTCCTTAGTAGATGGTGAACAGTTTAAAGGGACAAGAAAACAAAGTTTGAAAATTAAATATCTCTAGTTTGGGGGATATAGCCTTATCACAAACAAGAGATGTTTCACCTATGCCTCCCAAGAAGGTTAAAAGGACTCAAAATTTTCAATTTCTTTTACTCCCAGGAGAATTCATAGATTTAGAATTTTAGGCTCCAGTGGGCAAGGAGCTGAACCTACCCTGAGGGAAGGAGATGGACACAGCTAGGGCTTGTGGCCCACTAATCTAAGCACCACAAGCACACAGCTCAGGGCCCAGGAAGATATTTTAACTCATAATTTCTTTTAAAATCAGAAGAAAACATGAATATAACAGCAGTAAATATAGCTAGGACTGTAATAGTCTTAAGAATGTAGTTTAAAACATCATATTGTCTATTTTATGTTGTGTAGGCAGGAGCCCACAAAAGTCCCAAAGCAGCTCTGATTGAGAAGTGACTCCACTGGTAAGGAGGTTGGTCGGTGGTTTGGGATGTTTTCCTGGGTTGTAAAGACTGGACCTAGCAAGCAGGGCACTCCAGAGGTATGAGGAGGGGTAGGAGAGATGTGGATACCCTTCAGGAAGAACCAGTGCCCAGCAGCTCTGCCTGAGGCAGAAAAGCAACTAGCCAGACAGGCACTGAGTGAGTACTGCAAGTTAAGGTGTAGTCCTTGAACCATGAGAGCTCTCCCATCCCATCTGTCAGAATGGGCACAGCCCTTGGGACCCAGAAGTAACACTAGATTCAGATTTCCCACCAACCCCTTCAGGTAAAAGCCTGAGCCAGATTTAATTTAGAAACAAATATGTATCTTGTTCCTAAGCATTATAAGCAAAACTAACTCCTGCTGCACAGGCTTATTGGAGAAAAGAATTCTGAGGGGAAAATATTTCATCTTAAACTGCTAACAGATAGTTTTAGAAGTAAATGGAATTCTTGGGGAGGAAACATGCTCTGTTGCAGGTGCTCGTCTGTCTCCCAGGAGGCAGTCTGTCCTCCAGCAGCACAAGGCATGGTAGCTCTTGAATATCTTAACCTGAAGGAGTTTCAGAAAATGGAGAAGCAGGAAGGTGACTCTGACCTTCTGGCCTTCTGGCCCTTCTTCCCCAAAATGAGTCACGAAACTTAATGTGAAAGGTGCTCTCCCTGCACCAGGAAAAAGGCAGACACTTCTCACTGGATAGGGACCTGGGGACCAAGAAATTTGTACCAACAAGACTGTTAAATTTACCCTCATCTTCCCAGTTACTTCTCCACCATGTACTATTCCTCACTCAAAATCCATCTATCTCAGGGGTGTCAAACTCATTTTTACCAGGGACCACATCAGCTTCACAGTTGCCTACAATGGGCAGAATGTAATTTCAACTCAACAGTTAAAAAGTAGTTACATTTATACAGTCCTAAAATTATTTTGGCCCTTTGAAGGGAACTACGAGGCTCATGTGGCCGCCCCCCATGAAAATGAGTTTGACACCTCTGTTCTATCTTGTCAATATTTTCTGTTCTGGTCATTTCTTCAGGTCCTCATTCTCTTGTGAAGGCTCCTGTGCACATGTAAAAAATTAATAAAATGGGTATGCTTTACTTCTGTTCATCTGTCTTTGTCAGTCTGATATTCAGACCCAGCCAGGGACCTAAGGGGATAGAGGAAAACCCCATCCCCCCCCTCTAAATTGATGTCTATCTGAAGTATGCCATTTTTTAAGCTCTGATCAACATAAAACTTTTAAGATCACTTCCCTTTTTCTCCATTAGTGGTCATATTATCATTCCTACCACAGTCATTGAGGAAGGAAAATGACACTGAGTTAAATGAAGAAACCCACTGTCTAACAGATCTTTATGATAAAATCAGATGTGGACATGTCATACACAGCCTTACCAATGTCTTTACTAGTAAACACACTCTTTAAAGAGAGCCATTTTTAAAAACCGTTTTTATTGTTGTTCAAGTACAGTTTTTGCTAATGACATTACAGGTAAAATAGTTGGTTATTTTAGACCTGCACAACTGTTTCCCATCAAAAAATGCCAAAAGCAAAGAAATTGATTACAGCATAGACAGTTTCCCTCAAGATGCTATGTGACAGCTAAGGACAATTAGAACTTTTAAAAACCAATTAACTAGATATTTTTATCTGCCAATATTAACATTACTATATTAAGAACTTAACAATTAAAATGTTTAAACAATTTACTACTGCTGTAGGAAATACAATCAAAAAACAAAATATCTTCTTAACCCAGAAATTCTTTCCACAAAGGTAATAAAGAAAGTTAGTTCCTGAATGAGCATTCAGCCACAATGTGATGTGCATCACAAGCAATTTGCAAAGACTGTAAAGACAGAAATGTTGCCCTTTTGTGTGTAGCCAAGCAAACACAACCCACTCCACTCAACTTCTCAAGACAAACAGTAGCCAATCCTCAAGTCAGAGGACTGGACAGCATCATTGGTCACACACAGTTCATCCTAGATACACTTAGTAATTGGAGTGACCATTTGTATTGACCAATGGACTTTATTCAAAGGAAAAATAAACTCATATATTTAAGAGACAAACAGCCCCCCACCAAGTTAGGCTCAGAGCTTCCATGGATACTGGGAGACGGGGGGGCTTTCCTCCTTGGTGATTACATTTCAAAGAGATGGTCCACAGGTCCTTGAGAAAGACACAACTGGGTTGTAAGTATAACCAAGATCCTATCTAGTCTCCAGAAGAATTTATGTACATTCCAAATAAATGAGAAGTACTTACCATTAAAACTTTTCAAAAGTAAATGTTCTGAGTAAAAATGGATGGAAGTAAAACATCTTTAACAGGGAGAAGGAAGCCTCCTAGTTTTAATTTGCATTTGCCCTTACACCAAATTGGGCATTTTTGAAAGCCTGGAAACTGGGCTACTCATTTTACAATGTACACATAAGTTTTCCTTCATATAATATCATTCCAAAAGGACCCTATCCTAAAGAAAATTACCTTTTCATGGATGAGTAAATTATCTACCAAACAACAAAAAGGAAGATAATTGCAGATTACAGAAAGAGCTAAAAATGAAATGAACAAGGTCTCATGAGAGAATTTATGTGAAGTGGAGAGAATAAATTTTCTTGGAATGGTAGGAAACATCTCTCAGCTTGTGACACTTAATTCAACATTATGGAAAATGAAGGGTAGGGGAAGCCCTTTACAGGCTCAAAGAAGGGCTGGGGCATTATGGCTGGAAGCCTTGGGGAGGGTGGTGAGAGAAGGTAGAAGAGATAAGTGAAGCCCAGAACTGGAAATGCATTTAGCTCTAAGAAGGAGTTGATCTTATTCTAAACATGGACGGAAATTGCCAAAGAGTTCTAAGGAGTAATTAATGACACTGGTGGTAGACTGTGGGGCAGGCAAGAGGCAATAAGGGGACTTCACTTGGAGGCCTGGACAGAGTGATACAGTTTAGATGGTCAGACAAACGGATTCAATATGCATTTCAGGCTTAGAAGCAACATAATGTGGTAATGGATGAGATCTGAGGGAAGGGAAGGACTAATAATTACCGTATTTCTAGGTTTGGACCTGAGTAACTTAGTGGATGGGAAAGAGATTAACTTTTGGCTTGGTTTGGTTTGGTTTGGGTGGGTTGGGGTTGAGCTAATGCTTGGTTTGGCAAAGTGGAACAGATACCTGTTCTGTATGTAATGCATTTCAGAAGCCTTTTGGACACCCATCTGGGGTCATCTGGATATCATGCAAGTGCACCAAACCAGAAACCTAAATGATAACCATGAGCCATGAGATGATTTCTATAACTGGTCAACAATAATGCAGTAGCTAACATCTCTGAATGCTTAGCTGTTATCTATTTGCCTCTGCAAATATCATTAATTCTGAGAATAGTACTATCATTATCCCCACCATACAGATGAGGAAACTGAGGTTAGGAGGTTACTGGGGATAAATGACCTTCCCTAGGTTACCCAGCTACCATTTGCAGTCTAGGAAGCATACTGCTGAGTCCGACAATGATGCCATAACCACCCTGACATCCTCAATCAACTCTTGAACCCTTTATATTACTGAACAGATTCTTTCTCTTTCATTTGCCAAGTCCCTGACAACACTTGATAGGTGCTATAATGAAACCTAACATTTTATTCTTTTACACTAAAAGAACTGTGATCCCAACCAAAAGCGGGGAAATGACTGTGAGCACATCTCCTGGCTAGTCAGCCATGGGTTGACAAGAGAGTTAACCCATCTTTACTGGGCCCCTTGTGTAGAAGTCTCTGTGTTGAGACTATGTAGCACAGAGAAAATCACAACATGGACCTGTGCTATCCAGTCACCTCTTTCCAGTTGTAGAGAAAGATACATACACATCGACAGTTAAAGATGACAGATGGGTGTAGAGATGTGTATGCTACATAGGCATAAAGAGATTAATGTCTCCCTAAACAAAAGTTACTGAGGCCCTATGTGCCCTGCACTGCTCAAGGACTTGGCACACAAGAAATAGGACATACATATGAGTCTCTTTAGTCGTTCTCAACCTCTGACCCTCTTCCCAGGTCCTTCACATGCAGATCATACAGCTGTGCCATCTCAATCTCCAAGAGGTCCCCTAAGGCAAAGAGCATTCTGGCTGGTCAAGTACAGTCAGAAAGAAGGGCCCAGACTGTGTCTTCCAAAACCAAAATCATTATTTTACATGATTCCCCAGTTTTTGACTAGTATGCTTAGTAGTAGTAATAGTAGTAGTAGTAGTAGTAGTAGTAGTAGTAGTAGTAGTAGTAGTATTGTTCCATGAAATATGTCAAATAGTGGCCTTAAAACAAGTTATGTTGATATCATAACCTCTGGAACCTGTAAATATGATCTTACTTGGAAAAAAAGATCTTTTGCAGACATAATTAAATTAGTGAGGTCAAGCTAAAGCCACCCTGGATTAATTGGGTAGTCCTGCATCCAATGACTAGAGTCCTTATAAAAGAAACAGAAGAGGATACAGACAGAGAGAAGACACAAGAAGATGGAGGCAGAGATTGGAGTGAGACAGCCATAAACCCAGGGATGCCAGGAGCTCCTAGAAGCTGGAGAGGTAGAGAGGACCTTCCACTGGAGCCTCTGGAGGGAGCATGGTCTGGGGACAACATGAGTTTGGACTTCTAGCCTCCAGAACTGTGACAGAATAAATTTCTGTTCTGTTCCTAAGCCACCAAGTTTATGGTAGTTTGATATTGTTAGTCCTTAGGACACAAATACACTCCCTTTTTTAAAATATTTTTTAGAACATTCTAGATGATTTCTAGTGTGGGGGGCACCACTCGCAGAATCCCCTGTCCGTCATGGATGAAAATAAAACTAATCAAGACATGATCTGCTTGGGGAGGAAAGGTGGTCAATCTCTCAGAGGAGAATGACCCAGAGCCCCTTCCTCACTAGGCTTTTATTGGGCTCAAATACACAGGAATGCAGGTCTAACATGTCAAAGAAGTCTGAGGACTTAATCTGAGTCAGTGTCTGTCAGGAAAGGGGGTTGCAAAACTTTGGGAGACATACTTATTTCCTCCTCTTACCCTTATCATTTAAATGAGAGCACTCTTAGCAAAGCACGTTTCACAGGACTTTAGGAATTCTTTCTTATGCCTGATCACCAGGGGAACTGTTCGGGCTGGCACAAGGCTGCACCACTTGCAGTCATAGTTTCAGGCTTTAAGCTGATTAGGAAGCAGAAGGCATCTCCCAATGGAAATGGGAACTCGGGCTATGTTAGAATAGCCGGCGGAGGCGGGGGGGGGGGGGGCGGTGGCAAGGGTCCATCACTCCCTCTTTGCTGCAGCCCCCTGAGTCCTTCTATGAGGGCCTCCCAAGTGGTTGTGTCTGGCTTAGGTTGCCCCTCCCATGAGGAGTCTTACCTGTCATTGACTAACCAACCAAGCATTGGGGCCAGAGATGGATGAGGCAGAAGCAGCACTCCTGCCAGGGAGATAAGCTTTGTCTCCTTAGTAGGTCACGTCCTCTTGACAGAACAGACACAGATGAAACAGGTCCCTTGGCTCTTACACAGCCCACCATGGGGTGAGGGTTACAACTCCTGAGACCAGGCTGAACAGTCCGCAACAAGAGAGATCTGTTTTGAAAAGTTCTATGTTTTTTCAGTTCTGTTTTGAATACTTTCCATGGTCATGGGTGATGGGCGATTTATGAACACACCCTTATTAAGATGATTTAACACTTGTGCCAAAGGAAGATCAAGTATAGACTGCATCTAGACCTCTTGAGAGTGAAATGCCGTATTTAGCAGCCACTAAAGGTGTCTGACTTTTCCCAGTGCAGGCAGGAGGACTGAGACTAAGCTGAAGCTCCAGAAAGGAAATGAAGTCAGTACCCCATCCTGCAGGTCTGGGAAGATTTAGATTCTTAAAGAAAGAACTTGACAATTGCTCTTCAAATTATTAACATCTTTCTTTTACCAAAACAGTGTTCCATAAAGACCTTACCACCTTTTCCCTCCCTCCCTCCCTCCCTCCCTCCCTCCCTCCCTCCCTCCTTCTCTCCCTCCCTCCCTTCGTCTTTCTATTTCCTCTGCCAAACCACAATCCTCCTTTCCCCATCCCTCTTCCTAAGTCCAGATTCCATGATTGCTGTTTTATTGAGACAGGACTGAGCACCTGGACCCTGTGTTCTGGGCAGATCCTATTTTTCTCAGGTCAAATCTGAGCAAAGAAACCCACTCCTGCTCGTTGGAGAACTTTCCTGTTGACACAGAACTAACTGGTTCTGCTAATGACATTCTCAAACTAGAAGGAGCAGGGGCAGGGAAGGGCAGCCTTAGATTTTACTCAGGAGAAAGAAGTTTGGATATTTCTGTCAGTTACCAATCATAGCAACGTAACTATTCAATTGTTTAAACAGAGAGAAAAGTACAAGTGGTTATATCTTTTCTTCTGGAATTTCTAAAAATCAAGTGGCATATCTAATGTATTTGCTCCATGAAAACTTTATTTATCTTGGTTCTTCATTAATTTATTAAATACTTGGAATGAGAGTGTGGCTTAAATGACCAAATGTTCTGATTGTTCAGAAAGGACACAAATAAAGTGAGTGGAACATGGATTTATTTTCCTGCACTTTACCAGTCAGAAATTCAACTCCATCCCATGGACTTTGTCTTCTTATGAGTTATTAAGATAAAACTGAGTAACCTCATACACTGTACCACACTGTAAATTTTCCTGTACCACCATAGCAAGAACCATTGGTTCACATAGGCTGTCAAACCTTAATTTTTCTTTCTTAATATACTTTTCTTTCATGTGTGTGTGAACATTTAACTTCTACTCTCTTAGCAAACTGCAACTACATATAGTGTTGTCAACTACAATCACCATGTTTTACATCAGACCATCAGACCTTATTCATCTATAGTTGAAAGTCTGCACCCTTTCCCAATATCTCCCTGTTCCCCACCCCCAGCCTTGGCAACCACTTTTCTGCTCTGTTTGTATGAGTTTGACTTTTTAAAAAAAGATTTCACATATACTATGAGTTTGACTTTTAAGATTTGACATGTAAGTGATATCACACTGTATTCACCTTTCTCTGACTTATTCACTTAGCATAATACCTTCAACTTTTATCCATGTTACTGGAAATGGTAAGATGTCTTTTTTATGGCTGCATAATATTTCATTATATATAACCATACACATACACACACACACACACGTATATATATAATGTAATATTACTCCAAGGATCATTTGAATCTATTTTCACTGAAATGATATGTGTGTATATCACTTTTTTATATTTTCATCTACAGATGGATACTTAAGTTGTTCCCATATCTTCATTATTGTAAATAAAAATTTTCACTTATTAAAACTGAATAAGAACTATGCCATTTCCTATTTCATTCATGTAATGTTTTGAACATATTTTTACTCCTGTGATTTGTGTCCCATTAAGTTTCAGTTCAATGAGCTGTCAGTGATTCATATGGCATGCCAGGTCTGGATGAGGGATTTCAGAGCTTAATAAACACAGATTGTTTTCAAGGACACAAAGAAAACCTTTTTATATGTTTGTTTCCACATAAGTTCAGATTTTGGCATAATTACCTCCAATGATAACTATTCAAAAATGTTTCCTTAAATATTCTTATGTTACTATGGAAGAAATGCAATAGCGATGAATAAACTGTAGTAAATATAGTACCTCTTACAGGAAAATTTCCTTTCAGTAGGCATGGGATGCTCTACTGTCTCTACCAATGTCAACTTATCTTTTGAGATTGTAAGAAGTTTTCACTGGAAAACACTGTAGACACCCCATGGGATTGCAGAGGGAGACAGAAGAGCAGTGGCTTAGCTGACATCCTGGGTACAATCTGCCTAGATAGCACCACCCACGATGTTAGGTTGCTGACTTCCTGCTGAGGTGCCCTTTCCTTTAAAAGAAGCATAGCCATAATTCACTATTCTTTCATTCTAGAAATTTCCAATGAGCACTGACCTCATGTCAGGGAATAGCGAGGCTATGGAAAAGATGTATTTCACTGGGACTTACATTCTAGTGGGAGAGGAAGACAACATACAGATATAACTATCTATTTAGAAAACCAACCTGTGGAGTGAGAAGTGCTCGCTGGCACCAAATGTGGTTTATGCCACTGCACCACTACCTGAATGCTTCCAGGGCCTGAGCTAACTCCCCCATGTGCTTCCAAAGAGTGCAAGCCATATCTACAGCAGATTCATGTGCAGAGGCTGACTTCTGGGTCTTGTGTTGGGTTGACTGTGTCCAGAATATACCTATACACCCACAACTGCATTCCTCTCCTTTTTTTTTTTTGTGGTTTACTTCCACCTGTGGAAACACTCCAGATTAGACACCCCTACATTCCCATGGCCACATTGTTACAGAAATTCTAACTTCCTATATATCAAGAGAAAATGAAGGAAGAATGACATTCTGAGGCCTCACACGACAGCGCAGTCTGGCCTGATGTGACTTATAAGTCTAACATTAGGCAGTTGAAGGGAACTGAATTTAGAAAAATGTTTATAAACATGAATAATTTTTTTAGGTTTTTTTTGTTTTGTTTTGTTTTGTTTTTTTTTTTAATTTTTATTTTCATTGTTGATCTTGTACAGTTTTCTGTCTTTTACTCTCACCCGAACCCGCCACCCCAACCCTCCCCACCTCCCTCCCATTTCCACCCCCCCATAGTTTTTGTCCATGTGTCCTTTATACTTGTTCCTGTAAATCCTTCCCCTTTTCCCCTGAAATTCCCTCCCCTCTCCCCTCTGGTGACTTTCAGCATGTTCCCAATTTCCATGTCTTTGGTTATATTATGCTTGTTTGTTTGTTTTGTTGATTAGGTTCCTGTTAAAGGTGAGATCATATGGTATTTATCTTTCACTGCCTGGCTTACTTCGCTTAACATGATGCTCTCAAGTTCCATCCATGCTGTTACATAGGGTATGAGCTCCTTCTTTCTTTCTGCTGCATAGAATTCCATTGTATAAATGTACCACAGTTTTTTGATCCATTCATTTGCTGATTGGCATCTAGGTTGCTTCCAACACTTGGCTATTGTAAATTGTGCTGCTATAAACATAGGGATGCATAGTTTCTTTTGGATTGGTGTTTCAGGGTTCTTAGGATATAGTCCTAGCAATGGAATTGCTGAGTCAAAAGGTATATCCATTTTTAGTTTTTTTAGAAAATTCCATACTGTTTTCCATAGTGGTTGTACCAGTCTGCACTCCCACCAGCAGTGCACTAGTGTCCCCTTTTCTCCACAACCTCTCCAACACTTGCTGTTTGTTGCTTTGTTTATGAGGGCCATTCTGACTGGTGTCAAGTGGTATCTCATTGTGGTTTTAATTTGCATCTCTCTGATAGCTAGCGATATCGAGCATCTTTTCATGTGTCTCTGGATCCTCTGTATGTCCTCCTTGGAGAGGTGTCTGCCCAAGTCCTTTGCCCATTTTTTAATTGGGTTGCTTGTCTTCTTAGAGTGGAGTCGTGTAAGTTCTTTGTATATTTTGGAGATTAAACCCTTATCTGAGATATCATTGGCAAATATCTTTTCCCACACAGTCGGTTCTCTTTTTATTTTAATACTGTTTTCCTTGGCCATGCAGAAGCTTTTTATTTTGATGAGATCCCATTTGTTTATTCTTTCCTTTATGTCCCTTGCTTTAGGAGACATATCAGTAAAAATGTTGCTGCGTGGAATATCTGAGATTTTCCTGCCTATGTTCTCTTCTAGGACTTTAATGGTGTTACGGCTTATGTTTAAGTCTTTTATCCACCTTGAATTTATTTTTGTGTATGGTGTAAGTTGGTGCTCGAGTTTCATTTTCTTGCACGAAGCTGTCCAGTTCTCCCAACACCACTTGTTGAAGAGGCTGTTTTTACTCCATTTTATGTTGCTGCCCCCTTTGTCGAATATTAATTGACTATAGAGACTAGGGTTTATTTCTGGGCTCTCTATTCTATTCCACTGGTCCACGTGCCTGTTTTTATGCCAGTACCAGGCTGTTTTGATTACAGTGGCCTTGTAATACATTTTGGTATCAGGTATTGTGATCCCTCCTGCTTTGCTCTTCTTTCTCAAGATTGCTGCCGCTATTCTGGGTCGTTTATGGTTCCATATAAATTTTTGAAGAGTTTGTTCTATATCTGTGAAATATGCCATTGGTACTTTAATAGGTATTGCATTGAATCTGTAGATTGCTTTGGGAAGTATGGACATTTTGATGATGTTAATTCTTCCGATCCATGAACACGGTATGTGTTTCCATTTATTTGTGTCTTCCTTGATTTCCTTCTTCAGTGTTGTGTAGTTTTCTGCATACAGGTCTTTTACCTCCTTGGTTAGGTTAATTCCTAGGTACTTTATTTTTCTTTTTGCTATATCAAATGGTATTTTTTTCTTGATTTCTATTTTTTTAGGTTTTAATTAGCTAACTTAGCTACTTCTCTACATAAACCACAGGAATCATCATCACAGGGCAAACTGTAATATAACCTGTACAGTTTATCAGTTCTTAAGTAGCACTGAGTCCATTCTATTTCATTCAAAATCTCTATAACCTGAGATTAGTGCTAAACTAAACTATAGTTTCCCAGTGAGTTTCCTTTTCATATCCTCCCCATCCCAGCTGCCCCAGACATTTGAGAATAGGGTGCTTGGCCCTCCTCAGGGCTAATTCCTGTCATAGTGACCAGGTCTTATTTCAGTGGACTGAACTCATCCATCATCACAGCATCTAGCTTAGAGAATCAAATTGCTATGGGCTGTGGACATCACCGGGGCTCAGCATGGGAAATGTTCAGGTCACCCATCTTCTCCTGGTTTTGTTTTCACCATAAACCTTCTTCAGGGATTTCAGTGCTAAAACAGGGATTATTGTTGCATTTTGTCTCTCATTGGTGATGTATGAATATGGCCCACACTAAATGGACTCAAGGAATCCATCCTTTGCAGAGGGTGTCTAAAAGAAGCTCTGCTGTGACAGTGCTCACAGCTCCCTCCTGTGTGTCTGCTTGGGCCCCACCACTGGCTGGAAGAATGGGGGTCCTCAAAACAGGTTAGGGTACAGGCGTGCTCCAAAGAAGATCTAGGGGACATGTTTCTAATTTGGGATGGTAAGTAGTAAGGATTGGTTAAGTTCCCATGATCATTTGAATATGTTTTTACTGAAATGATGATAAATTAGTTTAGCTAATTTCATCTCATTTACAATAAGTGCTGTGAAATTGTTGCTGATGATAGTATCATTGTCCTTCTCTTGGAGTTGAGTAAACCAGCTCTTTCAAAGTAACTTAACAGATTTATTCAAGGTCCTGGTAAGTAGCAGAGCTCAGGACTCACATAACAGAGTCCTCTGACTTCAGCTACATGGGCTTTGCACTGCCCTGCCCTCAGCCAGTGGTGATGAGGTCTGCTCCTATCCAGATAAAGATGTGGTTTGGCTCCAATTCTTCACTTTTTCTTGCTCATCTTGTTTAGCAGTTGTGATAACCTCGGGGCAGCTCGTGGTACTGTCTACCCTCCTCCCACACTCCCCTCACTCCTGTGAGTGACCAGACACTAGAGCAAGTACAGGTGGATTTCCTGTCTTACTGTCTTATTCCTATATGGTCTTTGATTTTTTTTTTTGAGTAATCAGAAAAAATGTACCTCATCATATGTGCCATCTGAATTCCTCTTTCCTTTCATTTGTGTTTACATGAGAAATACCAGCATTGTATTTGTTCAGTATCTAGCTCTGACACTCTTCACACCCATTTTCGAGCTCTTTTAGTGGCTTGACACAAGGGCATAGTCTTTGCATTCAAGGAGGACCTGGGAGAACATTCATACCATCCTTGCACTTCTCATCAATGTGAGTTAACCTGATGTGGATCTTACAAACACAGTGACTGGCAACAAGTCCTATCTGTCCCACTCATTCCAGCTGTTCATTTATTGGATGGTATCACGCATCTACACCAGTGTTATATAAGGAGTGCAGGGGGCTATATCGCACTGGGTTCCACAGAAAACAGCATCTTACAGCTTCCAAATCCATGAGGGACCTAAGACTGTGGGCCAGACATTGACCAGAGACAAACAGAATACGGATCTGAACCCCCAAGTGCCTTCTTCATGTCCTCTGCCCCCACCTACTCTCTGTGAGCTCCTCTTTGCAGCAGTTTTGCCCCTACTTTGCACTGACTAGACAGCACAGTCCTTCTTGGTTAGGCTTACTCCTTGTTTCAGGAATCTCAGGTGGGGTAAGGGAAGTGAGCTCAGAGATACTCACCTTGCCTCAGTGCCTAGGACATATAGTGGGCTCTCTTCTAACCATGAAACAGACAGTGCAGATGTTCATTTGACTGAATTCCTAATTTCCTACCATGACTGCCCATGTGTTCAAAAATAAAAATAAACAATAAAGACTTTGTGAACCCTCACCATCACTGCAGTCTCTGGCCCTTCCTGCACTCCCATGTCTGAGGATCACTGACCAGAGCCAGGAAACCTCACCTCCATGGAATTACATTTGAGAATCACACCAAATCTTTGCCAACTAAATAAAACACAGAGACTGTGCTTAAACATAAATGGTGTTTTCAAATGTACAGGACTAAAGTTCTATCCTTTCCACATATGAAGAGTTAATTCTATGAATCACTTCTATAAACCACTGAAAAGATTAAAATATACCTTCTGATTAAAAAATAGTTGTTCCTTAGAAATACTATGAATGGAGGATTTTAGTATCTTTTCTACTCATGTAGCTTGTCTTTGGAAAACATCAGAGATCTTTGCTTTAAGAATCTCTGGCTAGGGAATGGGAAGATGGCAGCATGGTAGAGGGGAGCAGATTCCACTTCCCTCTACACACTCGAGAAAAACCTGGCCAATCTACGGAAGAACAGAGCAGACAAGGAACAGTAACACAGCATATTTGAGAATAGTAGATTGAAAGTTGTAGTGGACACTGAAAAACCAGTCAGTAAGGAGAGTACTTCAGAACAACAGGAGCCCAGGGATCAGCGCGGAGATCAGGGCGGCTGAGGCTGAGGCCCAGAGTTTGCCAGGCCAGCCACAGGGCTCTAGGGAGGGAGCCCGGTAAACCTCTGAAACAGGCTGAGTGACCATGGTCACTGTGCGACTGCAGACGGCTGCGCACGTGAACGGAGAGGGCTGCATGACAATAGGCGCTGCGAGACCCCAGACAGCCACAGGATCATAAGTGCGCGCCACTGGAGACAGCTATGAGACCATAGTCGCCTGTTTGCCCACAACCGCAGACGGCCACTGGAACATAGGAGCCTTGCCACCACAGAAAGCTGCGCAGGGGCCAACGGAGATGGCTGCACGACCAGAGACCCATGCTCACATCCATAAACTGCGGAAAGTGCACGTACTCCAGGAGGCTCAGAACACACACCAGAGGTCCTGTGTGGGGAGGAGCCGGACTAACTCTGGGGACCATAGCCCAAAGATGACTGAGTGCTGAACACCAAGAAAACTGATACCGTCATCCCCTGGCCATTACAGCCAGCAAGACCAGAACAACCAGCTCGGCAAGTTTGAAAACAGCAAAAGTTTTTTGTCTCGGTATTGTTTTTGGATTTTTGTTTGTTTGTTTCTTTGTTTGTTTGTTTGTGTTTCTTTTTTTGTTTGGTTTTTGGGTTTTGTTTCTTTTGGGGTTTTTTTTTGTTTGTGTGTTTGTCTGTTTATATAATTGCTTTTAATTATTATTTTTTTATTATTTTTATCTTTTTTACCCGTCAACTCCTTTTGACTCTCTTTACTTCTTTCTTGTTTTAATCCCTCTTCCTTTCTTTCCAATTTTATCTCTTCTTCTTTCTTCTTTTTTCTTTCTTCATTTTCCCCTCTTTTCTCTTTTTAAATACCCATGAGTGAGACAAACAAACAAACAAACATGGAACGGTGAAAAAAACAGAGTTGGTCCCCAAAAGAGGGCATCCCAGCAGCTGAGACAACAGAAGCTGGGAACAATAAGATACCTGGAGAAGACTGCACAACTGAATCTCACAGGTATTCTACCACAGAAGTTCACACCATAAACTCAGGGAGCCAGAAAAATCAATTTAAGAAGCTGAGGCTAACAAGAAGAGTATCACAAACAATGGGAAGACAAAGAAACAATCCCCAAATAAAAGGAAAGGAGGAAGCCCCTCTTTCTGAGGAAGCCCCAGAAAGAATGGTAAATGAAACAGAGGCAAGTCAACTATCAGATATGGAGTTCAAAGCAATGGTTGTGAGGAAGCTCCATGAGCTCTCAATGAGCTACCAGAAACTATAGGGAAGCTATAATGTACTCACTACAAACTATATCAACATGAAAAAGGAAATGGAAACTATCAACAACGGCCAAGAAGAAATGAAGAATACAATTTCTAAACTGAAGAACACAGTAGAAGGAATGAAAAGCAGAATCCATGAAGCAGAAGATCAGATCAGCGAGTTGGAGGACAAAATAGAAAAAAACACTCAGAAGAATCAAGAAAAGGAAAAGAGGCTCAGAAAGAATGAAGAGAGATTAAGACAAATGCAAGACAACATGAAACATAATAATATCCATATAATAAAAATACCAGAAGGAGAAGAAGAACAGCAAAAGATAGAAAAACTACTTGAAAGAGTAATGATGGGAAACTTCCCTAATCTGATGAGAGAAAAAGTCACACGAATCCAGGAGACACAGAGTGTCTCAATCAAGAGGAGCCCAAACAGGCTCACTTCAAGACACATCATAATTAAAATGGCAAAATTCCAAGGCAAAGAGAGAATCTTAAAGGCAGCAAGGGAGGAAAAGGAAGTAACATACAAGGGAGCCCTAATAAGGTTAGCAGCTGACTTCTCAATGGGAATGCTCCAAGCCAGAAGAGAATGGCAAGAAATATTCCAAGCAATGAGAACCAAACACCTGCAACAAAGACTACTTTACCCAGCAAGGCTTTCAATCAAGATGGAAGGCCAAAGAAGGAGCTTCCCAGACAAAAGAAGTCTAAAAGAATACACCTCTACCAAAGCAGTTCTGCAAGAGATGCTAAAAGGACTGCCTTAAGGAAAGGAAGGAAGAGAGAGAGAGAGAGAGAGAGAGAGAGAGAGAGAGAGAGGGAGGGAGGGAGGAACATAGGTACAAAAATGGCAATAAGTACCTATCAAGAATAACTTTAAATGTAAAAGGATTAAATGCTCCAATCAAAAGACATAGAATAGCTGAATGGATAAGAAAGCATGACCCACACATATGCTGCCTACAAGAGACCCACTTCAGGACAAAAGACCTACACAGACTCAAAGTGAAGGGCTGGAAACAAATTTTCCAAGTAAACGGACAAGAAATAAAACCAGGGTAGCAATACTCATATCAGACAAAATAGACTTCAAAAGAAGAGCCATTAAGGGAGACCCAGAAGGTCATTTCATAATACTCAAGGGAAGAATCCAGCAAGAAGACATAAACATTGTAAATATATATGCACCCAAAGTAGGAGCAGCTGAATACATCAAGAAAATCTTAGAGGACATCAAGAAACATATTCACAGCAACACAATTATAGTAGGCAATTTTAACACCCCACTGTCAAAAATGGACAGATCTTCCAAACAAAATATCAACAAAGATACTGTGGCATTGAACAACACTCTAGATGAACTGGACTTAACTAATATATACAGAGCCCTTCATCCCAAAGAAACTAAATACACATTCTTTTCAAATCCACATGGAACATTTTTAAAGACAGACCACATGATAGGAGACAAAACAAGCCTCAACGAATTCAAGAAAACTGAAATCATACAAAAGCATTTTCTCTGACCACAAGGGAGTGAAACCAGAAACCAACACCACAGGAAAAACCCAAAATCCTCAAAATGGTGGAGATTGAATAGCATGCTATTAAACAATGAATGGGTCAATAATGGAATTAGGGAGGAAATCAAAAACTTTCTGGAAACAAATGATAAAGAACACACAGTGACCCAAAACTTATGGGACACAGCAAAAGCAGTCCTCAGAGGGAAGTTCATAGCCATAAGGCCTACCTAAAATAGATAGAAATATTTCAAACAAACAACCTAACCTACACCTACAAGAACTCGAGGAACAACAACAAAGACAGCCCAGAGAAAGTAGAAGGAAGGAAATAACCAAGATCAGAGCAGAATTACATGACATAGACACTAAAAGCACAACTCTAAGAATCAATGAATCCAGGAGCTGGTTCTTTGAAAAGATCAACAAAATTGACAAGCGTTTAAGCAGGCTCATCAAGAAAAAAAGAGAGAGGACTCAAATAAACACAATCAGAAATGAAAGAGGAGAGATTACAACTGATACTACAGAAATGCAAAGGATTGTAAGAAACTACTATGAACAGCTATATGCCAAGCAATTTGAAAACCTAGGTGAAATGGACAAGTTTCTAGAAAAAGATAATCTTCCAAAACTCAATGAAAAAGAAGCAGAAAGCCTGAACAGACCAATAACAGCAGATGAAATTGAAGCAGTAATCAAAAAACTCCCGACACACAAAAGCCCTGGACCAGATGGTTTCACAGGAGAATTCTACAAAGCATTTAAGGAAGAGCTAACCCCTATCCTACACAGACTGTTCAAAAAAATCCAAAATGATGGAAGACTCCCAAACTCTTTTTATGAAGCCAGCATCATCCTAATCACAAAACCAGATAAAGACACAACAAAGAAGGACAACTTCAGGCCAATATCGCAGATGAACATAGATGCTAAAATCCTCAACAAAATATTGGCAGACCACATCCAACAATATATTAAAAAGATCATACATCATGACCAAGTGGGATTCATCCCAGGGATGCAAGGATGGTTCAACATTCCCAAATCAGTCAATGTAATCCATCACAAAAACAAAAGCAAAGACAAAAATCACATGATCATATCAATAGATGCAGAAAAAGCATTTGATAAGCTACAACACCCATTTATGATAAAAACACTCAGCAAAGTGGGAATAGAGGGAGCATTCCTCAACATAATAAAAGCCACATATGAGAGACCTACAGCCAACATCATACTCAATGGGCAAAAAGTAAAATCCTTTCCACTAAGATCAGGAACAAGATAAGGTTGTCCACTTCACCACTTCTATTCAATATAGTATTGGAAGTCTTAGCCACAGCAATTAGACAAGAAAAGGAAATAAAAGGCATCCAACTCGGAAAGGAGGAAACAAAACTATCATAGTCTGCAGATGACATGATAGTGTACATAGAAAATCCTATAGACTCGGCCAAAAAACTGCTTGAGCTAATAATTGAATTTGGCCAAACAGCCAGATACAAAGTCAATAACCAGAAATCAAAGGTATTTTTGTATACCAACAATGAAACAGCAGAAGCAGCAATCAAGAAAAAGATCCCATTTGATATAGCAAAAAGAAAAATAAAATACCTAGGAATAAACCTAACCAAGGAGGTAAAAGACTTGTATGCAGAAAACTACACAACACTGAAGAAAGAAATCAAGGAAGACACAAACAAATGGAAACACATACCGTGTTCATGGATCGGAAGAATTAATATCATCAAAATGTCCATACTACCCAAAGCAATTTACAGATTCAATGCAATACCTATTAAAGTACCAATGGCATATTTCACAGATATAAAACAATCACTTCAAAAATTTATATGGAACCATAAACGACCTTAAATAGCTGCAGGAATCTTGAGAAAGAAGAGCAAAGTAGGAGGGATCACAATACCTGATACTAAACTGTATTACAAGGCCACTGCAATCAAAACAGCCTGGTACTGGCATAAAAACAGGCACATGTACCAGTGGCATAGAACATAGAGCCGAGAAATAAACCCAAGTCTCTATGGTCAATTAATATTCGACAAAGGGGGCAGCAGCATAAAATGGAGTAAAAATAGCCTCTTTAACAAGTGGTGCTAGGAGAACAGGACAGCTACATGCAAAAAAAAAAAAAATGAAACTCAAGCAGCAACTTACACCATACACAAAAATAAATTCAAGGTGGATAAAAGATTTAAATATAAGCCATGACACCATTTAAGTCCTAAAGGAGAACATAGGCAGGAAAATCTCAGATATTTCATGCAGCAACATTTTTACTGATATGTCCCCTAAAGCAAGGGACATAAAGGAAAGAATAAACAAATGGGATCTCATCAAAATAAAAAGCTTCTGCACGGCCAAAGAAAACAGTATTAAAATAAAAAGAGAACTGACTGTATGGGAAAACATATTTGCCAATGATACCTCAGACAAGGGTTTAATCTCCAAAATATATAAAGAACTTACACAACTCCACTCTAAGAAGACAAGCAACCCAATCAAAAATGGGCAAAGGACTTGGGCAAGCACTTCTCCAAGGAGGACATACAGAGGATCCAGAGACACATGAAAAGATGCTCAGTATCGCTAGTTATCAGAGAGATGCAAATTAAAACCACAATGAGATACCACTTCACATCAGTCAGAATGGCCATCATAAACAGAGCAACAAACAGCAAGTGTTGGAGAGGTTGTGGAGAAAAGGGGACCCTAGTGCACTGTTGGTGGGATTGCAGACTGGTACAACCACTATGGAAAGCAGTATGGAATTTTCTAAGAAAACTAAAAATGGATACCTTTTGAACTAGCAATTCCACTGCTTGGATTATATCCTAAGAACCCTGAAACACCGATCCAAAAGAACCTATGCACCCCAATGTTCATAGCAGCACAATTTACAATAGTCAAATGTTGGAAGCAACCTAGGTGCTCGTCAGTGAATGAATGGATCAAAAAACTATGCTACATTTACACAATGGAATTCTATGCAGCAGAAAGAAAGGAGGAGCTCCTACCTTTCGCAACAGCATGGATGGAGCTGGAGAGCATTATACTAAGTGAAATAAGCCAGGCAATGAAGGAGGAATACCATATGATCTCACCTTTAACAGGAACCTAATCATCAAAACAAACAAACATGCAAAATATAACCAAAGACACTGAAATTGAGAACAGGCTGATAGTCATCAGAAGGGAGAGGGGAGGGAGTTTCAGGGAAAAGGGGGAAGGGTTTAGAGCAACACGTATGAAACACATGTGGACAAAAACTAGGGGGGTGGAGTCGGGGGGAGGTGGGGAGGTCTAGGGTGGTGGGCTGGGATGGGAGTAAAGGACAGAAAACTGTACAAGAACAACTATTAAAATAAAAAATTAAAAAAAAAAGAATCTCTGACTTATAATTATCACCACTTGCTGAGTATTTGTTATATGTCAGACATGGTGGAGGGAACCATGGTTTCAGAGATAAGACTTGATTCTGTCCTCAGAGAACTCATGTGTAACAATAAAAACAAGTTTAACTTAGAGGCAGTTAAGAGACAATAGTGCAAAACAAGAGTTACCTGGAGTGAGGCTAAAAGTGTGAAGGGTGCAAAGTTGACTTGGGAAGGTCCAGAATGTTCTTCTAGAGAAGACTCACTCTTGTGAGTTGGTTCCAAAGTTGAATGAAATAACTGACAGGTAAAGCCAGTTTAGGTGGAACAGAATATGTGCAGATGATGTTAACAAGTCCATGAAGACTAAGTGAGAGAAAGGAACGAGACTTGCTAAGCACTGTGTAGGAGAGGCATCATCTAACAATGCCCTTGGCAACCAATGTAGAACAGCATGGGAACAGGCCCAGGGCTGCATGCAAGAGGCCTTGCAACATACCCCCACCTCCTTGAGCAGATCAGCAAGGCTTCCAGGGCAGTAGTGCTCTGGCTGAGTTTAATGAATGGGGATTTCCTTGTGGTCAGGGAAATGGGTGAAAGGGCAGTTAAAAAGGGGAGCTTACATAGAAGATACTGGACAATGAAAGGACAATTTATACCAAATTGTTCATTTAATACTGCAAGATGCTATATGTCACCATGAGATGTGGAGACCGACTCTGGACAAGACACACAGCAGCCAAACGGTCTTCTAAAAGTAAAGCTCATCATTTCACTCTCCTATTTGATATACTCCAAAGGCGCATTCCCCTTGCAAACAAGATAAAATCCAAGTTCCCTAGCCGAATCCACAATGTCCAGATGATCAGGCCCTGCCACACCCACTGACCTGCATCACTCTGGCCTCTCTCCCTGTCTCTTTTAAAAGACAGGATGACCTCTTCCTTCCCCGGGGCATTTACATTTGCTGTCCCTGCACTGCTCAGTCCTCAGCTTTCAGGTTCTAGCTCTGAGAGTCTTACATTAACACCTAACACAGAAACTCTATTCCTCTCCCCTGCCTGAGACCATCTCTTTCCATCTCCCTGTTTAGCTATCTCATAGTACTTATTAAACCTAAAATGTGTATTACTTTGTATTATCAGCTCCCCCAATAATATTATAGTCTCTATGGAAAAAGAGACTTGCTCTCTCTCTTAGACACTGCCCTGTCTCCAGCCTCTAGAAGACCTAGCAGAAACCTGCTGGAAAAAATGAATGACTAACTGTCATGAGAGTCAATAAGCTAAGGAGTGTTCACAGTCAGAAGAAATTATTTGTTTAAAGGGTTTTCCAGAGAGAAAACTGAAAAGCTAAGTTGGTAAAAATCCATAAGGAACTACATTATAAAAGGTTCTTAGGAAAGGATCTTAATTAGTAATCATGATTGTATTCACTGTGAATGGATTCATTGTGAAATACTGGAGATTTAGAACAATGAACCTGAAATTCCATCTATGTAACACCAAATGCATCCTTTGGTCTGGTGAGACACAGGCACTGTGATATGTCCTCTGGAGGGTCATCTTTTAACTCGTTCACTGTCATTTCTTCAGATGCTGATTCTGGGTCAGGGTCTCAATCACAGGATTGATGGACTTAAGGAAAACTCAGCCTGAAAGACCAAGCCAATCAGAAAAAAGTGAAATATACAATATCTGGAAATATCTCACTAAATTACTAGGATTTTTCACTAGGACATATTTATGCAATATTTATATGGTTTCTTATTAAATTTTTGAAATAAAAAATAACATAAAAAGCAAAGACAATTTTCAAAAAGTCATTCTTCACTCAACACTTAAATACCTAGGAATTTATCCTAAGAACAAAATTCAACAGAAAAGATTTGTAACAATGTCAACTAAACCTTTCTTTGAAAGAGTAAACCATACAACAAAAGAGAATTCATCAACTTGATGGAGAATTTCCATATAAAACACTCAGAAATATGCATGACAAAATATTCAAATGAAAATAACATGATACAAGGTAAGAGTGCAGTAAGTTGGGTAAAAACAGACTTTAGAAAATGATGATGCTGATCCAAATCCCACTTAGTTATATTAAAGCAAACAAACTTGAGCATGTCCTTTAATCTCACTGAGCCTCCGTTTCATTTTTTGTAAACTAGAAATACCAAAATTGTAAAATCCATCTCATAGGAATAAGAGTTTTTTAACTAATATTCATCTACTATAAAAATTGTATTGAAATTCCCCTTTTAAAATATTCATGTGATTCCCTTCTCATTTTGCTGATTTATTTTCAGCCATGCAGAAGCTTTTTATTTTGATGAAGTTCCATTTGCTTATTTTATGTATGTATATATGTATGTATGTATGTATGTATGTATTTGTTGTTCAAGTACAGTTGTCTCCATTCTCACCCCACCATGCCCCCCCACCCCACCCATACCCACTTCCCACCCTCGAACCTACCTTCTTTGACTTTGTCCATATGTCCATTATATATGTTCCTTGATTGCCCTTTCCTTTATGTCCCTTGCTCTAGGGGACATATGAGTGAAAATATTGTTGCATGGAATATCTGAGATTTTCCTGCCTATGTTTTCTTCTAGAACTTTTATGGTGTTATGACTTATATTTAAGTATTTTATCCTCCTTGAGTTTAATTTTGTGTATGGTATAAGTTGGTGGTCAAGTTTCATTTTTCTTTCTTTTTCTTTTTCTTTTTTCTTTTTTCTTTTTTTTGCATGTAGCTGTCCAGATATTGGCCAATGATACCTCAGAGAAGGGTTTGATCTCCAAAATGTATAAAGAACTCACATGACTCCACACCAGGAAGACAAAAATCCAATTAACAAAATGGGCAAAGGACCTGAATAGACACTTCTCCAAGGACATACAAAGGGCCCAGAGATACATGAAAGGATGATCAGCATCAGTATCCATCAGAGAGGTGCAAATTAAAACCATAATGAGATATCATTTCACAAAGGTCAGGATGGCCATCATAAGCAAATCAACAAACAAGTGCTGGTGAGATTGTGGAGAAAAGAGAACCCTAGTGCACTGTTGGTGGGAATGCAAACTGGTATAGCCACTGTGTAAAACAATATGGAATTTCCTCAGGAAAGTAAAAATGAAATTGCCTTTTGACCTGGCAATTCCACTGCTGGGATTATACCCTAAGAATCCTGAAACACCAATTCAAAAAAACCTATGCACCCCAATGTTTATAGCAGAACAATTTATAATAGCCAGATATTGGAAGGAACCTAAGAACCCATCAGTACATAAGTGGATCAAAAAACTCTGGTACACTTTCACAATGGAATAGTACACAGCAGAAAGAAAGAAGGACCTCCTACCCTTTGTGACAGCATGGTTGGAGCTGGAGAGCATTATGCTAAGTGAAATAAGCTAAGACAAACACTGTATGATCTCACCTATAAGTGGAACCTAATCAACAAAACAAACAAGGAAGCAAAATTATAACTAGACACACTGAAATAAAGAACTAACTGACAGTAACCAGAAGGGAGGGGGAAGAGGGATAACACAGAAGTGAAGTGTAAGGGTTGTCAAGGAACATGTATAAAGGACCCATGGACAAAGACTAAGGGGCAAGTAGGCTTGAGAGTGGGAGGTGGGGGTGGGTGGGGTGAGGGAATGGGGTGGTGGGAAATGGAGACAACCTACTTGAACAACAATTTAAAAAGACAAAAACAAAAATGAATACAGTAAAAAATAAAAGTAAATAAGTAAAAGTATTCATGTGAAAGTCACTTACTCTCAAAAATTGTCACATTTGCAACACACTTTACATTTCAGATTTAACCCTGACATCTCATCAGTGAAATAACCAACAGGACCTGCTGCTATGTTGTGAAGTGCTTTGCAGGACCTGATAACTAGATCATCTGCCTGGTGAATGATACATAAAAATTAAGAACTAAGATGAAGTAGTAGAAATAAAGTGCTAATCACCTCAAGAAGTTACACTTCTAGTTTTGTTTTCTTGCACTGCATTCTCATTTCTCATCATAAGCCATTTTCATTCAAAAGAAGATATAATGAAGTTTCATTCAGAAACTTAATTAAGGTTGAATTACGAATAAAGTATAAAAGAAGGAAATAAAAAATCACATAGAAGAGAAAAAGAAAGCAAAATGAAAGAATATTTGATGAGAACAGATGAAATAGAGTGATAAATCTGTGTATTATGTTGACAGATGTGATCCATAGGATATAACATTATATCTGTGAGCAGCACTCAATATATTTGGTAGTCTCATTTCAGCTCAGCAATTCTAAATCTATACAATTTAGAAACACTGAGATAATATGGCTGGTTGTTTCTGGCTAGCAGATTTACCCTTAAAGGCTGTATAGATGGTCCTACAACTTGGCTACAAATACTGACTAGCATATTTGTTCCTGCGTCATTGGCAGCATTTGATGAATATTATAAATACCAACCAACATTTAATGCCTCTTTTATAAGTTTATTGAGAGATTTTATACTCTTTTATCTAACAATATTTGTGTTTATAGCTAGTACTATAAATTTGAAACATTGCAATAATATGTTCCCATCTGTCTCAATCCAGACAATGGGAGTGGGAATTAATGTGCTTCTTAAATGTAAGGCACAGACAAAATTATTTTGGTTTCCTGTTCTCTTGATGATTCTCATGAGTAAATGATTATTGGACTAAATATTTCAGCACTGGGAATTTCCCATAGAGTCATGTCTTCACATGGCCCAATTCTCCTAGGTTTAGGGTCATTGTAAATGTCACAATGAGTTGTGGATTTATCACCATGTGAAGAAAACAGAACCTATAGCTCCTGACACTGCTTTTGTCCCTGGAAGGAAGCACAGTGGTACAGGACAGGGACCCAGCCTTGGAGCAGGTGTGAGCAACTCACATGGGAATGAAGAGCAAGTGTCAGAGCCAAGGGCCCACCAGTGCCTCCTACATTCACACGGTCATTTGCTTTTCCTTCTTTTGATCCCTTTCAGCCCTTTTATCCTGTAGCTTATCACTGTGCAGTCTCTTCCTGGCAAACTTCCCTCTCCACACTGGGCTAATCAACTGCTTAATTGGAACAGGAATTTCTCTGCCTGAAATTCTTGCACATTTCTTGGGAGTATGTTTACAGTACTAAACAACCTTAAGTTTACAAAGACTCAGTGTTTGTCAGCAATCCAAGTTCAGTTTTCTCCCCACTGCTGACTTCCAATGCTAACCATGCAGACAGAGTATGTGACAAACACAGTACTTCTCTTTTTCGCTTCCCCCTCAACACACCCCACAGCATCTCTGCAAGCCTTGAGCAACTGTCCAATACAAAATGGACACCCACTGAATGGTACTTTTTCCCTTTCCTTCCTGTAGTACTTGGGGTTAGTCACCAAACTTGCTATAGGGAATGAATGAGTTAAGCAAAAAGCCGGGAGAGAACAGCTCAGTGACAAGCAATAGGAATTTTTGGTGTCAGAACTGGTTTTGAATTCTGGCTTCACTATTTAGTAGCTAGAAAGCTAATTTTCCTTAAGAAAATTACTTAAACCCTGATTTGTGGGATGCCCCATCCTGCAGAGCTCTCCTGGCTGCCACGGATGAGAATAAGTCATCCTGGACACAATCTGTTGTTCTGGTGGGAAAGGGGGTGTCAATTCCCTCTAGTGGAGAATGCCCTGAGCCCTTTTCCAATTAAATGGCTTTTATTAGGATTGGTAGGTGCAGGGATATATGGCATATATTCATAGCTCATTAGTTAGTGCCCAAAGGCTATAGTTATAAAAAAAACTAATATTATCTATAGATGAAAATTGAAGAAACACAGAGATCTGCCTCAGGTAAGGATCTGCTGGACATGCTGGTAACAGATGGTTATTAAGGTGTATTTCCTAAGATAAGGAGTTTACTCTTTATGCTGTGAACTTAAACATCTGGTTTACATCAACAGGGCTATATCAAAGCAAAGCAAGCTTCAAAGGATACAATATATACTTCAGGCTTGATTTCCTAAGGCAACTCTGGGTGTTAGCATCAGGTCGTGCCTGCCACCTGCATTTGGCTTTCTAGTTGAGACTTATAGGCAAGGCCTTTCTTGGGCAGGGCTACACACTTTGAAACCACACAAAGTGGTCCCCAACACTGATTCTCACTTTTCTCATGTGCTAAATAAGGATAATACCTCTTAGGCTACAGGATGGTTAAAAGTAATGAACTATTGCATGCAAAGCACTAAGCAGTGCTTACCACACAATATATACTCAATTGTGAAAATAAAGCATGTTAATTTTAAAAAAAATACTCACTAATTAGATAATTGTAAAACAAAATCACAGTGCACCACTATCTGAGACAGAAAAAAGAAAAGAGAAAATAAATAGTGAGAATTGGAGAGGATATGGAAAAACAGAACCCTTACGCACTGTTGGTGGGAATGTAAATTGGCATACCGCTCTGGAAAACAGTCTGGAGTTACCTCAAAAATTAAAAAATAACTATATCATGACCCAGCAATTCCATTTCTGAATATTTATCCAAAAGTATTTCAAGCATAATCTCAAAAAGATATTTACACACCCATGTTCATCAGCCTTATTTACAATAGCCAAAAGATGGAAGCAGCCAGATGTCCATTGATACATGAATACATAAAAAAATATGATTGAGCCCTGGCTGGTATGGCTCAGTGGATTGAGTGCAGGACTCCCAGTCAGGGCGCATGTCTGGGTTGTGGGCCAGGTTCCCAGTTGGGAGCATGTGAGAAGCAACCACACATTGATATTTCCCTCTCTCTCTCCCTCCTTTCCCCTCTCTCTAAAAATAAATTAATAAAATATTTAAAAAAATATGATTGATATATACAGTGGAATACGATTCATCCTTTAAAAGGAAGGACCTTCTATAACAGGCTGCAACATAGATGAACACTGAAGCCATTATGCAAGGTAAAATAAGCCAGTCACAAAAGGAACAAATACTGTGTGTTTCCACTTACGTGGAATACCTCAAATCACCAAAATTATGGAAACAGAAAGTAGAGCAGTGGGTACCAGGACTGGGGGAGGATGAGATGGGGAATTGTTTGATGGGTATAGGGTTTCAGTTTTACAAGAAGGAAAAGTTCTGGAGATCTATTATGCAACAATGTGAATATACTTAACATTACTGTACACTTAAAATGGTTAAAAGGGTAGATTTTATATTACATGTTTTTAAATTTAAAAAAAATAGATAGTTCACACTGAAAAAAGAATGTTTCTACAGGGATGTGCTCTCCCAGTCTCTTCCGAGGCCAGATGGAGAAAGGGGAGAAGAAAGGAGAGATGAAGCTGAAGAAGTGAAAAAAAAAGCTGTCAGCTCCTAGTCTGGTTCCTCAGGTTAGCAGAAGAGAAAAGGCCTGTCACAGAAAAGACCAAACAGAGCATCCTTTCTCCCTCACATTGGGGGAGGGTGACTCAGAGAGCACCAAAAACAACACTTCAGGAATCAGCAATTGCCTGGGAACACATCTGCATAAATGCTGTGCCTCAAAATTGGAAATGAGAGGGGTTGAGAGGACACAAAACTCTGAAAAGAAGGGAAAGAAGAGGGATAGGAGAGAAAGCCCATTTTGGAGTGAGGGTAATGAGTTGAAATCCTCCTTCCACTACTGGCTTGTTCTCCCTGGGAATGACTTTACTCATCAGCACAAAAGGGCTTGATAATGGAATTCTATTTCTTGTTGTCCATTTCTCTGAAGATAATCTTTAAATATTATTAAAAGGCAATAATGAGATTCCTTCTACTTCCAAAGACAAAGAAGGAAAATTCATTGTGTAAAATGGGGACAGAAGAAATTCTATACAATTAAGCTAATATAATGAATATCTTTTCCCAAAGGAAATAATGTAATCTGTTACTCGGGATTCTTATTAAGTATATTTTATTAATTAAGTTATTACAGTTCTCCCAATTTTTCCTCCATTGCCCCCACCCCCCGCCCAGTACTCCCCTTCCCTCCAGCAATCCCCCACCCTTAGTTCATGTTCATGGGTCATGCATATAAGTTCTTTGGCTTCTACATTTCCTGTACTATTCTTAACATCCCCCTATCTATTTTGTACCTACTAATTATGCTTCCACCTATCCCAATTTCTCCCTCCCTGCTGATACTCTCCATGTGATCTCCATATCTATAATTCTATTCTTGTTCTAGTTATTTGCATAGTTTTTGTTTTTTAGATTCAGTTCTTGATAGTTGCGAATTTGTTGTCATTTTAAGGTTCATAGCTTTTATCTTCTTCTTTTTCTTAAACAAGACCCTTTAACATGTCATATAATAAGAGTTTGGTGACAATGAACTCTTTAAGCTTCAACTTTTCTAGTAAGCAGTTTATTTGCCTTTCCATTCTAAATGATAGCTTTGTTGGATAGAATGATCTTGGTTGTAAATCCTTGCTTTTCATCACTTTGAATACTTCTTGCCAGTCACTTCTTGCCTGCAAAGTTTCTTTTGAGAAATCAGCTGATAGTCTTATGGGGACTCCTTTGTAGGTAACTCATCTTTTCTCTTGCTGCTTTTAAGATTCTCTCTTGATCTTTAACCTTTGGCATTTTAATTATGATGTGTCTTGGTGTTGCCCTCTTTGGGCCCAACTTGACTGGAATTCTCTGTGCTTCCTGGACTTGCATCTATTTCCTTCATCAAATTAGGGAAGTTTTCTTTCATTATTTTTTCAAATAAGTTTTCAATATGTTGCTCTTCCTCTTTCCTTCTAGGATACCTATGATTTGGATATTGGCACTTTTGGAGATGTCCCAGAGTCTTATTCTTTCCTTGTTTTGTTTTTTTGGGTTTTTTTTTTTAATTCTTATTTCTTCATTCTGTTCTGGTTAACTGTTTATTTCTCCCTTATATTCCAAATCATTGATTTGAATCCAACTTCTTTCCCTCACTGTTGTTTCCCTATGGATTTTTCTTTATTTTACTTAGTGTAGCCTTTATTCCTTCCCTTACTCTTTTGCCATACTCAATGAGTTCTCTGAGCATCCTTATCACCAGTGTTTTCAACTCTGCATCTGATAGGTCATTTATCTCCATTTCATTTAGTTCTTTTTCTGGGGTTTTCTTCTGTGCTTTCATTTGGGATATATTTGTCTCCTCAATTTGGCAGCCTCCCTGTGTTTCTTTCTGTGTATTAGATAGAGCTGCTTTGATACCCTGTCTTAGCACACCTGTTCAGTTGTATGGGGCAGAGCCTTAAGTATTTGCCAGGGTGGGGCAACCTACTTCACCATTTCGTGGCTCTGTATGTGGGTGAGGAATCAGAAAGGGGACAGTGCTGCTGACTGGCTTCTGGAGGCTCACTCAGCACTTGCTCCTTTTCCAGTCACTTCACCCACTTCCCATATGAGACTGGAGCTCCTTTAGCTGTTGTATGTTGCTCTGGTGTTGGTTCCCAGACTTGGTAGGTTTGCATACATTCTAAGACTATTTGGGCCCCTTAAACAGACTCTCCTGAGAGAGCAGCAGTTTTTTCTACTGCCCCAACCCCCACTGGATTTTACAGCCAGAAGTTATGAGGCTTTATTTTCCCATCACTAGAACCCTCAGCTACTTGGTCTGGCCTGGGGCTGAGATCACTCACTCCCCAGGTATCCTTTCCAATTTTTATCCACCACACATCAATGTGGAACTGTCTGTTCTGCCAGCCATTGCCATCTCCTCACTGCCACGACGCCATGTCATCTCCTCTCCAGTTCTTCAGCTCCGCCACTCCTACCTGTCTGGATGAATATGGTGTCTTTAAATCCTTGGTTATCAGACATCCCACACAGTTTGATTTCATGGTAGTTCTTGGTGTTTTTTGTTTGTTTGTTAGTTGTGATCCTTCTTATGGTTGTGCAAGGAGGCAAAGTACATCTACCTATGATTCCATCTTGACCAGAAGTCTTCTTTGGGATGCTTAATAAAAGGCCTTCCACATCCTAAAGTATGATGGGCAGAGCATCCATCAAATCCCTCTTGGGGACACAGTTCACAATATTTAGTGTAACTATTGCCCCAATTGTGTTTCATTAATGCAATTCCTATGTTATGTTTTTCTGTGTATGTTGCAACTTTAACAACAAAATATATTCAGTTGCTGGGCCACTATTGCCTAAGGGGCTTGGATGATGAACAAGAAAAAGACAAAAAGAGAGAAGAAGAAGATGGTGGCATGGTAAAAGGAGAAAGATTCCACTTCCCCCTACACACGGGAGAAAAACCTAACCAATCTACAGAGGAAAAGAGCAGACAGCCAACAGTACCACAGCATATATGAAAATAGGAGATCAAAATCAGTAGCGGACATTGGAAAACCAGACGCGGTGGCCGAGCGACCGGAGGCGACACTGCGACTGGAAAAGGGGCCTTTGTGGAATACCGGAGCTCACACCTGTGATCCTAGGGTGAGTGCACGCAACTCAGGAAACTTGAGGAGACCACACCTGTAAACTCAGGTAGGCGTGCGCCTTGTAGGAGACCCGGAGGTCACAACAATAAATGCGGGGAGTGCTCGATCAGTAGGTGATGCCAGCTGAAACCCATTAACTCAGGAAAGCGCACACTCTACAGAGGCTCAGAAAACACGCACAAGGACCTGCATGGAGAGTGCAGCACTAGTACTGGGAAGAGTGCACAGCTACCCCTGGGGACAGTGCAAAGCTAGCCCTGTAGAGAGTGTGAGGCTAGCCCTGAGGAGAGTAGTAAAAAGCTGACTGAATGCAGAACAGTGAGAAAAGCGATACCAGTCAGCCCTCAGCCTGTTGTAGCCAGCAAGACCAGAAAAACCAGTTTGGCTGGTTGGAAAACAGCAAGAGGGTTGTTTTTTCTTTCTTTATTTCTTTGTCTGTTTTGTGTGTGTGTGTGGGGGGGGGTTGTTTTGTTTTGTTTTATTATATATTTTTATTTTTTAATTATTTTTATCTTTTTTATCCCTCAATTTCTTTTGCTTCTCTTTACTTCTTTCTTGTTTTATTCCTTCTTCCTTTCTTTCCAATTTGATCTCTTCTTCCTTCCTCTTTTTTTCTTCCTTTTTCATTTATTTTCCTTTTCTCTTTTTAAAGACCCACAAGTGAGACAAAAAAAAAAAAAATCAACTTGGAACTGCGAAGAAAACAAAGTTGGACCCAAAGAGGTGGCATTCCAACACCTGAGACAATGGAAGCTGTGAACACCAGAATATCTAAAGGATGCTGCACCACTGAATCTCACAGATATTCTACCACAGAAGTTCACACCATAAACCCAGTGAGCTAGATCAGATCAATATAACAAGCAGAGACTAACGAGAAGAGTCTCACAAACAATGGGAAGACAAAAAAACAATCCCCAAATGAAAAGAAATGAGAAAGCCCCAGAAACAATGCTAAATGAAACAGAGGCAACTCAACTATCAGATATTAAGTTCAAAGCAATGGTTGTCAGGAAGCTACATGAGCCCTCAATGAGCTACCAGAAATTACAGGGAAGCTACGATGAACTCGTTGCAAATTATATCAACATGAATAAGGAAATAGAAACAATCAAAAAGGGCCAAGAGGAAATGAAGAATACAATTTCTGAACTGAATAACACAGTAGAAGGAATGAAAAGCAGAATCGAAGCAGAGGATTGCATAAGCAAATTGGAGGACAAACTAAAAAAAAAAAACACCTAAAAAGAGGAAGAAAAGGAAAAGAGGCTCAGAAAGAATGAAGAAGGATTAAGAGAAATGCAAAACAATATGAAACCTAATAATATCCATATAATAGAGATACCAGAAGGAGAAGAAGAGCAATGGATAGAAAACTTGTATGAAAAAAAGTAATGATGGAAAACTTCCCTAATTTGATAAGAGAAAAAGTCACACAAATCCAGGAAACATAGAGAGTCCCAATCAAGAGGAACCCAAAGAGGCACACTTCAAGACACATCAAAATTAAAAGGGCAAAACTGCAATATAAAGAGAATCTTAAAGGCAGCAAGGGAGGAAAAGGAAGTAACATAGAAACGAGCCCCGATAAGGTTAGCAGCTGACTTCTCAATGGGAATGCTCCAAGCCAGAAGACAATGGCAAGAAATATTCCAAGTAATGAGAACCAAAGGCCTGCAACCAAGACTATTTTACCCACCAAGGCATTCATTCAAGATAGAAGGCCAAATAAGGAGATTCCCAAACAAAAGAAATCCAAAAAAATACACCTCTCCCAAACCAGTTCTGAAAGAGATACTAAAGAGATTGCTTTAAGGGGAGGAAGGAAGGAAGGAAGGAAGGAAGGAAGGAAGGAAGGAAGGAAGGAAGGAAGGAAGGAAGGAAAAAAGGAAGGAAAGGAGAGAGACAGAGAGGGGAACACAGGTATGAAAATGGCAATGAATAAGTACCTATCAAAAATAACCTTAAATGTAAATGGATTAAACGCTCCAATCAAAAGACATAGAATAGCTGAATGGATAAGAAAGCATGATGACCACATACGTTGCCTACAAGAGACACACCTCAGGACCAAATACCTACACAGACTCAAAGTGAAGGGATGGAAACAATTTTTCCAAGCAAACGGACAGTAAAAAAAAGCCGGGGTAGCAATACTCATATCAGACAAAATAGATGTCAAAAGAAGAGCCATAAAGAGAGACCCAGAAGGTCATTTCAAAATACTCAAGGGAAGAATCCACCAAGAAGACAGAGACATTGTAAATATATATGCACCCAACATAGGAGCACCTAAATACATTAAGAAAATCTTAGAGGACTTCAAGAAAGATATTCACAGCAATACAATTATAGTAGGCAATTTTAACACCCCACCGTCAAAAATGGACAGATCTTCCAAACAAAATATCAACAAAGATATGGTGGCATTGAACAACACTCTAGATGAATTGGACTTCACTGATATATATAGAGCCCTTCATCCCAAAGAAACTAAATACACATTCTTTTCAAATCCACATGGAACATTTTCAAAGACAGACCACATGACAGGACACAAAACAAGCCTCAACAAATTCAAGAAAACTGAAATCATACCAAGCATTTTCTCTGACCACAAGGGACTGAAATTAGAGACCAACCCCAAGTGGAAAAACCCAAAACCCTCAAAATCATGGAGATTGAATGGCATGCTATTAAACAATGAATGGGTCAAGAATGAAATTAGGGAGGAAATCAAAAACTTTCTGGAAACAAATGATAACGAACTCACAGTGACCCAAAACTTATGGGACACAGCAAAGGCAGTCCTCACAGGGAAGTTCATAGCGATACAGGCCTACCTAAAATAGATAGAAATATTTCGAACAAACAACCTAACCTACAACTACAAGAACTCGAGGATCAACAACAAAGACAGGCCAGAGAAAGTAGAAGGAAGGAAATAAACAAGATTAGAGCAGAATTAAATGACATAGACACTAAAAGCACAATTCTAAGGATCAATGAATCTAGGAGCTGATCCTTTGAAAAGATCAACAAAATTGAAAAGCATTTAAACAGGCTCATCAAGAAAAAAAGACACAGGACTCAAATAAACACAATCAGAAATGGATTCTGGGAAGATGGCGGCGTGGTAGGAGGGAGCAGGCCCTATTCCCCCTCTACACACGGGAGAAAAACCAAACCAATCTTTGAAAGACCAGAACAGACAAGGAACAGTAACACAGCATATTGGAGAATAAGAGGTCGGAAATTGTAGCGGACACTGAAAAACAAGCGGTAAGGAGAGCTCTTCGGAACAATAAGAGCCCAGGGTTCCAGCGCGCGGAGAGCCCGGCGGCTGAGGTCCCGGCCTGGCGCTCCGCCAAGCCTGCCCCAGGGCCCTGGGGAGGGAGCTGGGTCAGCCGCTGAACCGGCTGGGAGATCTCAGGGGCCACCGCGCGACTGCCCCCGAGCAAAAGTGGGTGCCCCGTGAGGGAGCGAAAGTGGGTGCCCCGCACCAGGTCAATGCGAGACTTTGAACCGAGTTTTCGTGGTCGCCGGGTGACTACGAAAACACAGGCCCCCCAACAGAGACAGGCGCAGGCGAAGTGAGACATCTGCATGAAAATAGACACCCTCAGGGGACCGCACACAGTCGCGGGCTAGTGGACACTCGTGAAAACATAGGTGCAGGCCGCTGGAGACAGCTGTGGAGCCAGAGGTGCAAACGCGGACAGCTCAGGCCCAAGGTGCAGGCGCCAGATAGCAGCTGGAACGCAGGCCCCTCTCAGAAACAAAGGCAGGCAGCTGTGCCCGAACACTGAAAGCCTCCCAGGGACAAAGGCAGGCGGCTGTGCACCTCTGGAGAACCTAACACACACCCATAAACTCGGTGAAGTGCGCACACACAAGGAGGCTCAGATCACACGCTGGAAACCCTGTGGGGAGAGGCGCCCACTAACGCTGGGATACATAGCACAATGAGGACTGAGTTCTGAACACAGAGAAAAGCAGTAAGATCACCCCTCGGCCATTGCAGCCAGCAAGACCTGAAAAACAGGCTGGCAAGTTTGAAAACAACAAGAGGGTGTTTTTTTTTGTTTGTTTGTTTGTTTGTTTTGTTTTTTCATTTTTTTAATTTTATTTTTTTAATATATTTTTATTTTATTTTATTTTATTTTTAAATATTTTGTTGTGCTTTGCTTGTTCCTCCGCCCCCCCCCCCGGCTGCTTATATTTGTGTGGGGGTGTCTGTGTGTGTGTTTCTTTTTTGTTTTGCCAGTTTGTTAGTGTCTTTTTGTTTGTAAGCCTGTCTATCTATATGAGTTTTTAACTACCCCTTCTTCATTGTTTATATCTTCTTCTTTACGCCTCAACTCCTTTTGCCTCCCTTGAATTCCTTCTTCTCTTATCCCCTCTTCCTTTCTTTTCAATTTTATCTCTTCTACCTTCCTCTTGTTTCCTCTTGCTTCTTTTTTTCACTTTCCCCCCTCTTCTTTTTGTAAATACCCACGAGTGAGACAAAACAAACAAACAAGCAAGCCTGAAACTGTGGGGAAAAACAAAAACAAAAACCAGAGTTGGCCCCCAAAAGAGGGTATACCAGCTGATGAGACAGTGAAAGCGGTGAACAACAGGATACCCGAAGGAGAATCCACCACTGAATCTCACAGATATTCTACCACAGAAGGTCATACCACAAACCCAGGGAGCCAAAACAGATCAATTTAAGAAGCTGAGGATAACAACAAGAGTCTTACAAACAATGGGAAGACAAAAGAACAATCCCCAAACGAAAGGAAAGGAGGAAGCTCAAGAAAGAATGCTAAATGAAACAGAGGCAACTCAACTATCAGATATCGAGTTCAAAGCAATGGTTGTCAGGAAGCTCAATGAGCTCTCAATGAGCTACCATAAACTACAGGGAAGTTATGATGAACTCACGGCAAACTATATCAACATGAAAAAGGAAATAAAAACTATCAACAAGGGCCAAGAGGAAATGAAGAACACAATCTCTGAACTGAAGAACACAGTAGAAGGACTGAAAAGCAGAATCGATGAAGCAGAAGATCGGATCAGCAAGTTGGAGGACAAAATAGAAAAAAACACTCAGAATGAGCAAGATAAGGAAAAGAGGCTTAGAAAGAATGAAGAGGGTTTAAGAGAAATGCAAGACAACATGAAACGGAATAACATTCATATAATAGGGATACCAGAAGGAGAAGAACAAGAACAAGGGATAGAAAACCTGTTTGAAAAAGTAATGATGGAAAACTTCCCTCATTTGGTGAGAGAAAAAACCACACAAATCCAGGAAACACAGAGAGTCCCAATCAAAAGGAACCCAAACAGGCCCACTTCAAGACACATCATAATTAAAATGGCAAAATTCCAAGACAAAGAGAGAATCTTAAAAGCAGCAAGGGAGAAAAAGGAAGTAACATACAAGGGGGCCCCAATCAGGTTAGCATCTGACTTCTCAATGGAAACGCTCCAAGCCAGAAGAGAATGGCAAGAAATATTCCAAGCAATGAGAACCAAAGGCCTGCAACCCAGACTACTTTACCCAGCAAGGCTTTCAATCAAGATAGAAGGCCAAATAAAGAGCTTCCCAAACAAAAGAAGTCTAAAAGAATACACCTCTACCAAACCAATGCTGCAAGAAATACTAAAGGGACTGCTTTAAGGGAAGAAAGGAAAAGACAGAGAGAGAAAGAGAGAGAGGAACACAGGTACAAAAATGGCAATGAATAATTACCTATCAATAATAACCTTAAATGTAAATGGATTAAATGCTCCAATCAAAAGACATAGAATAGCTGAATGGATAAGAAAGCATGACCCACACATATGCTGCCTACAAGAAACCCACCTCAGGACAAAAGACATACACAGGCTCAAAGTGAAGGGCTGGAAACAAATTTTCCAAGCAAATAGTCAGGAAAAAAAAGCTGGGGTAGCAATAGTCATATCAGACAAAATAGACTTCAAAAGAAGGGCCATAAAGAGAGACCCAGAAGGTCACTTCATAATACTCAAGGGAAGAATCCACCAAGAAGACATAAACATTGTAAATATATATGCACCCAACGGAGGAGCACCTAAATACATCAAGAAAATTTTAGAGGACTTCAAGAAAGATATAGACAGCAACACAATTATAGTAGGTGATTTTAACACCCCACTGTCAAAAATGGACAGATCTTCCAAACAAAATATCAACAAAGATATTGTGGCATTGAACAACACTCTAGAGGAAATGGACTTAACTGATATATATAGAGCCCTTCATCCCAAAGAAACTAAATACACTTTCTTTTCAAATGCACATGGAACATTTTCAAAGATAGACCACATGATAGGACACAAATCAAGCCTCAACAAATTCAAGAAAATTGAAATCATACCAAGCATTTTCTCTGACCACAAGGGACTGAAACTAGAAACGAACCCCAAGGAGAAAAATGCAAAACCCTCAAAATCATGGAGATTGAATGGCATGCTATTAAACAATGAATGGGTCAAGAATGAAATTAGGGAGGAAATCAAAAAGTTTCTGGAAACAAACGATAATGAACTCACATCGACCCAAAACTTATGGGACACAGCAAAGGCAGTCCTCAGAGGGAAGCCTATAGCGTTACAGGCCTATCTAAAAAAGACAGAAACATCTCAAACAAACAACCTAACCCTTCGCCTACAAGAACTCGAGGAACAACAACAAAGACAGCCCAGAGCAAGTAGAAGGAAAGAAATAACCAAGATAAGAGCAGAATTAAATGACATAGAGACTAAAAGCACAATCGATGAATCCAGGAGTTGGTTCTTTGAAAAGATCAACAAAATAGACAAGCCTTTAAGCAGGCTCATTAAGAAAAAAAAAAAAAGAGGACTCAAATAAACACAATCAGAAATGAAAGAGGAGATATTACAACCGACACCGCAGAAATACAAAGGATTGTAAGAAATTACTATGAAGAACTGTATGCCAAGAAATTTGAAAACCTAGGTGAAATGGACAGGTTTCTAGAAAAATATAACCTTCCAAAACTCAATGAAAAAGAAACAGAAAGCCTGAACAGACCAATAACAGCTGGTGAAATTGAATCAGTAATCAAAACACTCCCGGCACACAAAAGCCCTGGACCAGATGGCTTCACAGGAGAATTCTACAAAACATTTAAGGAAGAGCTAACCCCTATTCTCCACAGACTATTCCAAAAAATTCAAAAAGATGGAAGACTCCCAAACTCTTTTTATGAAGCCAGCATCATCCTACTCCCAAAACCAGATAAAGACACAACAAAGAAGGAGAACTTCAGGCCAATATCGCTGATGAACACAGATGCTAAAATCCTCAACAAAATATTGGCAAACCGCATCCAACAACACATCAAAAAGATCATACACCACGACCAAGTGGGATTCATCCCAGGGATGCAAGGATGGTTCAACATTCGCAAATCAGTAAACGTAATTCATCACATAAACAAAAGCAAAGACAAAAATCACATGATCATATCATAGATGCGGAAAAAGCATTTGATAAGGTACAGCACCCATTTATGATAAAAACACTCAGCAAAGTGGGAATAGAGGGAGCATTCCTCAACATAATAAAGGCTATATATGAGAAACCTACAGCCAGCATCATACTCAACGGGCAAAGACTAAATTCTTTTCCACTTAAATCAGGAACAAGACAAGGCTGTCCACTCTCTCCACTTCTATTCAACATAGTATTGGAAGTATTAGCCACAGCGATTAGACAAGAAAAGGAAATAAAAGGCATCCGAATTGGAAAGGAGGAAACAAAACTATCATTGTTTGCAGATGACATGTTAGTATACATAGAAAATCCTATAGTCTCGGCCAAAAAACTGCTCGACCTAATAAATGAATTTAGCCAAACAGCCGGAAACAAAGTCAATATCCAGAAATCAAAGGCATTTTTGTATACCAACAATGAAACAACAGAAGCAGAAATCAAGAAAAAAATACCATTTGATATAGCAAAAAGAAAAATAAAGTAGCTAGGAATTAACCTAACCAAGGAGGTAAAAGACCTGTATGCAGAAAACTACACAACACTGAAGAAAGAAATCAAGGAAGACACAAATAAATGGAAACACATACCGTGTTCATGGATCGGAAGAATTAACATCATCAAAATGTCCATACTTCCCAAAGCAATCTACAGATTCAATGCAATACCTATTAAAGTACCAATGGCATATTTCACAGATATAGAACAAACTCTTCAAAAATTTATATGGAACCATAAACGACCCAGAATAGCGGCAGCAATCTTGAGAAAGAAGAGCAAAGCAGGAGGGATCACAATACCTGATACCAAAATGTATTACAAGGCCACTGTAATCAAAACAGCCTGGTACTGGCATAAAAACAGGCACTTGGACCAGTGGAATAGAATAGAGAGCCCAGAAATAAACCCTAGTCTCTATAGTCAATTAATATTCGACAAAGGGGGCAGCAGCATAAAATGGAGTAAAAACAGCCTCTTCAACAAGTGGTGTTGGGAGAACTGGACAGCTTCATGCAAGAAAATGAAACTCGAGCACCAACTTACACCATACACAAAAATAAATTCAAGGTGGATAAAAGACTTAAACATAAGCCGTAACACCATTAAAGTCCTAGAAGAGAACATAGGCAGGAAAATCTCAGATATTCCACGCAGCAACATTTTTACTGATATGTCCCCTAAAGCAAGGGACATAAAGGAAAGAATAAACAAATGGGATCTCATCAAAATAAAAAGCTTCTGCATGGCCAAGGAAAACAGTATTAAAATAAAAAGAGAACCGACTGTGTGGGAAAAGATATTTGCCAATGATATCTCAGATAAGGGTTTAATCTCCAAAATATACAAAGAACTTACACGACTCCACTCTAAGAAGACAAGCAACCCAATTAAAAAATGGGCAAAGGACTTGGGCAGACACCTCTCCAAGGAGGACATACAGAGGATCCAGAGACACATGAAAAGATGCTCGATATCGCTAGCTATCAGAGAGATGCAAATTAAAACCACAATGAGATACCACTTGACACCAGTCAGAATGGCCCTCATAAACAAAGCAACAAACAGCAAGTGTTGGAGAGGTTGTGGAGAAAAGGGGACACTACTGCACTGCTGGTGGGAGTGCAGACTGGTACAACCACTATGGAAAACAGTATGGAATTTTCTAAAAAAACTAAAAATGGATATACCTTTTGACCCAGCAATTCCATTGCTAGGACTATATCCTAAGAACCCTGAAACACCAATCCAAAAGAAACTATGCATCCCTATGTTTATAGCAGCACAATTTACAATAGCCAAGTGTTGGAAGCAACCTAGATGCCAATCAGCAAATGAATGGATCAAAAAACTGTGGTACATTTATACAATGGAATTCTATGCAGCAGAAAGAAAGAAGGAGCTCATACCCTATGTAACAGCATGGATGGAACTTGAGAGCATCATGTTAAGCGAAGTAAGCCAGGCAGTGAAAGATAAATACCATATGATCTCACCTTTAACAGGAACCTAATCAACAAAACAAACAAACAAGCATAATATAACCAAAGACATGGAAATTGGGAACATGCTGAAAGTCACCAGAGGGGAGAGGGGAGGGAATTTCAGGGGAAAAGGGGAAGGATTTACAGGAACAAGTATAAAGGACACATGGACAAAAACTATGGGGGGGTGGAAATGGGAGGGAGGTGGGGAGGGTTGGGGTGGCGGGTTCGGGTGAGAATAAAAGACAGAAAACTGTACAAGATCAACAATGAAAATAAAAATTTAAAAAAAATCATAACTAAAAAGAAAAAACACAATCAGAAATGAAGGAGGAGAGATTACAACTGACACCACAGAAATATAAAGGATTGTAAGAAATAACTATGAAGAACTATATGCCAACAAATTGAAAACCTAGGTGAAATCGATAAGTTTCTAGAAAAATAAAATCTTCCAGAACACAATGAAGAAGCAGAAAGCCTGAACAGACTAATAACAGCAGATGAAATTGAAGCAGTTATCAAAAAACTCCCAACACACAAAGCCCTGGACCAGATGGTTTCACAGGAGAATTCTGCAAAGCATTTAAGGAAGAGCTAACCCCTATCTTACACAGACTATCCGATAAAATCCAAAATGATGGAAGACTACCAAAGTCTTTTTATGAAGCCAGCATCATCCTGATCCCAAAAGCACATAAAGACACAACAAAGAAAAAAAAATTTAGGCGAATACCGCTATTAAACATAGAGGCTAAAATCCTCAACAAAATATTGGCAAAACTCATCCAACAATACATTAAAAAGATCATACACCATAACCAAGTGGGATTCATCCCAGGGATGCAAGGATGGTTTAACATTCCCAAATCACTAAATGTAATACATCACATAAAGAAAAGCAAAGACAAAAATCACATGATCATATCAATAGATTCGGGAAAAGCATCTGATAAGGCACAACACCTGTTTATGATAAAAAAAAACACTCAGCAAAGTGGGAATAGAGGGAGCATTCCTCAATATAATAAAGGCCCTATATGAGAGACCTGCAGCCAACGTCATACTCAACAGGCAAAAACTAAAATCTTTTCCACTAAGATCAGGAACAAGATAAGGTTCTCCACTTCACCACTTCTATTTAATATAGTATTGGAAGTCTTAGCCACAGAGATTTGAGAAGAAAAGAAAATAAAAGGCATCCAACTAGGAAAGGAGGAAACAAAACTATCATTGTTTGCAGATGACATGATAGTGTACATAGAAAATCTTACAGACTCGGCCAAAAAGCTGCTAGACCTAATAAATGAATTTGGCCAAAAAGCCAGATACAAAGTCAAGATCCAGAAATCAAAGGCATTTTTTAATATATACCAACAATGAAACAGCAGAAATAGAAATCAAGAAAAAAATCCCATTCGATATAGCAAAAAGAAAAATAAAATACCTAAGAATAAAGCTAACCAAGGAGGTAAAAGACCTATATGCAGAAAACTACACTACACTGAAGAAAGAAATCAAGGAAAACACAAACAAATGGAAACACATACCGTGTTCATGGATTGGAAGAATTAATATAATCAAAATGTCCATACTACCCAAAGCAATTTACATATTCAATACAATACATATTAAAGTACCAATGGCATATTTCACAGATATACAACAAACACTTCAGGAATTTATATGGAATCATAAACAACCCTAAATAGCTTCTGCAATTTTGAGAAAGAAGAGCAAAAAAGGAGGGATCACAATACCTGATACTAAACTGTATTACAAGGCTATTGTAATCAAAACAGACTGGTACTGGCATAAAAACAGGCACATGGACCAGTGGAATAGGACAGAGCACCCAGAAATAAACCGAAGACTCTATGGTCAATTAATATTTGACAAAGGGGGCAACAATATAAAATGGAGTAAAAATAGCCTCTTTAACAAGTGGTGTTGGGAGAACTGGACAGCTACATGCAAAAAAAATGAAACGCAAGCATCAACTTACACCATACACAAAAATAAACTCAAGGTGGATAAATGATTTAAATATAAGCCATGACACCATTAAAGTCCTAGAGGAGATCATAGGCAAAAAAAAATCAGATATTTTACGCAGCAATATTTTTACGGATACATCCCCTAGAGCAATGGACATAAAGTAAAGAATAAACAAATGGGATCTCATCAAAATGAAAAGCTTCCGCATGGCTAAAAAAAACAGTATTAAAATAAAAAGAGAACCAACAGTATGGGAAAACATATTTACCAATGAAACCTCAGACAAGGGTTTAATCTCCAAAATATATAAAGAATTTACACAACTCCACTCTAAGAAGACAAACAACCCAATTAAAAATGGGCAAAGGACTTGAACAGACACTTCTCCAAAGAGGACATACAGAGGATCCAGAGACACATAAAAAGATGCTCAATATTGCTTGCTGCCAGAGAGATGCAAATTAAAACCACAATGAAGTACTACTTGACACCAGTCAGAATGGCCATCAAAAAAAAGCAACAAAGAGCAAGTGTTGGAGAGGTTGTGGAGAAAAGGGGACACTAGTGCACTGTTGGTGGGATTGGAAACTGGTATAACCACTATGGAAAGCAGTATGGAATTTTCTAAGAAAACTAAAAATGGATCTGCCCGGTAATTCCACTGCTTGGATTATATCCCAAGAACCCTGAAACACCAATCCAAAAGAACCTATGCACTCCAATGTTCATAGCAGCACAATTTACAATAGCCAAATGCTAGAAGCAACCTACGTGCCCATCAGTAAATGAATGAATGAAAAAACTATGGTACATTTACACAATGAAATTCTATGCAGCAAAAAAAAAAAGAAGGAGCTCCTACCCTTTGCAACAGCATGGATGGAACTGGAGAGCATCATGCTAAGCGAAATAAGTCAGGCAGTGAAAGACAAATACCATATGATATCACCCTTAACAGGAACCTAATCAACAAAGCAAACAAGCCCAATATAACCAAAGACACTGAAATTGAGAACAGGCTGACAGTCACCAGAGGGGAGATGGGAGGGAACTTCAGGGGAAAAGGGGAAAGGTTTAGAGCAACAAGTATAAAGGACACATGGATGAAAACTAGGTGGGGTGGAAATGGGAGGGAGTTGTGGAGGGCTGGGGCGATCGGCTGGGATGGGAGTAAAAGACAGAATACTGTACAAGAACAACATAAATAAAATGTTTTTTAAAAGAAAAAAAGAAAAAGAAGAGAAATCTAAGTAGAACTTAATCGATATTTACAATCATATGCCATTTTCTAAAATGGTTCAGACTTGTGTATAGCTTCATTTCCTTATCAGTTCCTTTTTCTTTTATATTGTGACAAGCCTTTCTTTTCTAGACTGGGTTTACTTACTCCTAGAATTTTCAAAAATGTGATTAAATATTTGGATATATTTCTGGTTTTCTGTTTTTAAATGACAATTTACTCAACATCTGTAATTTGGGTAGGATGATGCATACCTACTATCAAGGACATACACTTTTGTTCTAAAGGAGTTTACTAACAGAGAGTTAGTAAGTAATATCATCACAAGCCCTGGCCAGGTAGGTCAGTTGGTTAGAGCTTTGTCCTAACCCACAAAGGTTGCACGTTCAATCTCTTGGTCAGGGCACACAGAAGGAGCAACCAATTGATGCATAAATAAAGGGAACAAGTTAATGTTTGTTTTTCTCTCTCTCAAAAAATTAATACATAATTTTTTAAATTACCATAATAAAAGTAAATAGGTAAGTGAAATTACAGCTCTACCCTCTGGTAGTTATTCATTTTAGGAGCTCATAGTGAACCAACATCAGTTTCTGTTGCCAATGTTTTCTTAGTTCTAACAATAATGACATTGGTCCACTGATTTCCACTTCACTGATCTATTTGTGAGTCATATCAATTGTGACCTTCCCACTCGGGTATCTTTGTAAACTTGCTCTCAACTATACTCTGTTTAAGTGCAGACAGTAGGAAGAGAGGAACTTGCATGTAAATATGGGCAGAAAGAGAAAAATGAAGAAATAAAATACTTTCAGAAAAGTACAAATGTCAATGAAAATCCCCAGTGTACATTTTTAAAAACACTGTACACAATCTATATGCATCACAGCAAATACTCTAAGAGGAGGAACTTGAACAATTCAGCACAACTTAATGATACATGTTTTGTCATGCTTCCTTACTTGTGTAACTAAACCAACAGTGTGTCATGGAGACACTCTCCAAATCAGGCTTAGCTCTGCAGCTCTGTGGTTACAGGGAATGGCTATCCCCTGTAAGACTCAAACCTCATGCAGACTCTGTGTCTAAGTACTCGAGTCTGCATCTAGGCCTGACTTTGCCCCATGACGTGACCTGGGACACCTTTCCTTCATTCACAAGCTTTACTTACTCTCTGCAGTGCCTGAAATTTCTATCATTACATTCTATCTTGTTAAATGTAACTATTACATTTAACAAGAATTCATCATTCCAAATCTATCCTATGCCCACTCTGATTCCCCATTGATGAAGGCATCAATGTAGGCCTCCCTACAGGGCCAGGAAAGTACAGGAACCTCCATTTTGAGGTGTGGAAACAAGGAACGGACACTGCTGATGGAGAAATGCAACCAGATATCCTAATACTATCCTCAGTACTCTTCAATAAGGTGTTGGGTGAGAATTACATCTAAGATTGCACAGGAAGAAAAGAAGGTGGAGTGTGGAAGCACAGAAAACAAAAATTGTATCTTTATTCAAGCAATATGTGTACAGAGTTTAAAAATTTAAAAAGTTATGTCTAATTAAATGGATGTATATAATCTTGAAAAAAATGAGCTGTCAGCACAAATGTCCTCTTCTCTAAGAGGACTAACCTGATGCTCCTTTTTAACTCTCCCTGACTTTCCCCCTTTGCCAAATTCATCTCCTTTATCCTATTCTCTACTATTTCCATAACACTTAATACCTTCTAATACACACATAATTTCCTTACTTCTTTTCTAAATTTTATTTATTGATATTTAGAGACAGAGGGAGAAAGAGAAAAAAAAACACTGATTTATTCTTCCACTTATTTATGCATTCATTGGTTGATTCTTGTGTATTCCCTGACAAGGGATCTATCCACAAGCTTGGAATATCAAGACAATGCTCTAACCAGCTGAGCTACCCGTCCAGGGCTCCTTCCTTCTTATGTTTACTTCTTATGTTTATTATATGCCTCTCCTGATCATAGGAGAAACTGTAGGAAAGCAAGATTCTCTCTCAGTTCTGTTGGCTGACATGTCCCCAGTACCTAGAATAATGAATAATGAATATTCTAAAATATTTGTGGAATGAATGAAAAGGGAAAGGGAAAGTACTCACCACCAAAGATAAAGCCAGATTTTGGGAGACCTAAAGCTTATAAACTTTGATGAAATTTATAAGAAATTTGAAGAACCGGCTTTCTTTAATGAAATTATAACTTTTTAATTTAATCTTTATTATATTCTTTTCCATTACCATTTAGTCTTATACATTCCTCCCCAAGCAACCGCCACACTGTTGTCCATATCTATCAGCCTTTTTTCCTTTTTCTTCAGTACCTCCTGCTCCTCACCACCTCCCCCATTCCTACTTGCTGTCATGCTACTCTATGTCTATTAGTATGTCTCCCTTTTCCTTGTTAGTTCGGTTTGTTCATTATACTCCACATATGAGTGAAAACATATGGTATTTGTCTTTTCACTGACTGGCTTATTTCACTTAGCATATGTTCTCCAGGTCCATCCATACCATCACAAAGGATAAATTTTTTTTATTTTGGCTGAGGGGTATTCCATTGTACAAATGTTGTTTTACCACTCATCTACTGATGGACACATAGTTGTTTTACCACTCATCTACTGATGGACACTTCAGCTGCTTCCATATCTCAGCAATTGTAAATAATGCTACGATGAACAAAGGGGTGTTTATGTTGTTCCAGATTAGTATTTTAGGTTCCTTCAGATATGTTCCCAGAAATGGGATTGCTGGATTGAAAGACAGATCCATTTTTAATTTTCTGAGGTATCTCCATACTGCTTTTCACAGTGCCTGCCCCAGTCTACATTCCCAGCAACAATGCAAATGGGTTCCCTTTCTACACATCCTTGGAAGCACTTGCTGTTTGTTGATTTCTTTTTTAATATATTTTATTGATTCAGCTATTACAATTGTCCCACTTCTCCCCCATCATTCCCCTCCACCCTACCAACCCACTGCCACCCATATTACCCCCCTTTAGTTCATGTCCATGTGTCATAAGTTCTTTAGCTTCTACATTACCGACACTAATCTTGCCCTCCACCTGTCTATTTTCTACCCAACATTTGTGCTACTTATTCTCTATACCTTTTCCCCCTCTCTCCTCCTCCCACTCCCCTGTTGCTAACCCTCCATATGATCTCCATTCCTGTGGCTCTGTTACTATTCTAGTTGTTTGCTTTTATTTTAGGTGTGGTTCTTAATAGCTGTGAGTTTGCTGACTTTTCACTGTCATATTTTTTTATCTTCTTTTTCTTAGATAAGTCCCTTTAACATTTCATAGAATAAGGGCTTGGTGATGATGAACTCCTTGAACTTGACCTTATCTGAGAAGCACTTTATCTCCCCTTCCATTCTAAATGACAGCTTTGCTGGATAGAGCAATTTTGGATGAAGGTCCCTACCTTTCAAGACTTCAAATTCTTCTTTCCAGCCCCTTCTTGCCTGGAAGGTCTCTTTTGAGAAATCAGCTGACAGTCTGATGAGAACTCCTTTGTAGGTGACTGTCCCCTTATCCCTTGCTGCTTCTAGAATTCTCTCCTTCATTTTAATCTTGGCTAATGTAATTACGATGTGCCTTGGGGTGTTCCTCCGTGGGTCCAACTTCTTTGGGACTCTCTGAGCTTCCTGGACGTCCTGGAAGTCTATTTCCTTTGCCAGATTGGGGAAGTTTTCCTTTATTATTTGTTCAAATAAGTTTTCCAATTGTTGCTCTTCTTCTTCCCCTTCTGGGACCCCTATAATTCGGATGTTGGAATGTTTAAAGATGTCCTGGAGGTTCCTAAGCCTCTCCTCATTTTTTTGAATTCTTGTTTCTTCCTCGTTTTCTGTTTGGTTGTTGGTTTCTTCATTCTGGTCCACTCCATTGATTTGAGTCCCAGTTTTCCTTCCATCTCTATCAGTTCCCCATGCATCTTCCTTCATTTCACGGATTGTAGCCTGCATTTTTTTCATCTAAATTGTGAGCAAAATCAACCAATTCTGTGAGCATTTTGATGACCAGTGCTTTGAACTGTGCATCTGATAGGTTGGCTAGCTCTTCACTGCTTAGAGGAATTGACTCTAGGGTTTTGACTGGTTCTCCGGTTTGAGCCATTTTTGGTGGGTTTTTTGTTTTGTTTTGGTTTGGTTTTAGTCTGGTCGCGGCTATTACGTATGAGGGGTGGAGCCTTAGGTGTTCCTCAGGGTGGGGCAGCCCAGTCGCTGGGTTGTGACACTATAGGTGGGGGTGGGGTTCGAGAGGGAAGAATGGTGCCTGTTCCACTCTGTCCTGGACTCAGGTCCTTTCCGCCACTTCCCCTTCACCTGGATTATCTGCACACGCGTGCGTGCTGTTACGTAGTGAGGAGTGGAGCCTCTGGCGCTCCTCAGTGCGGGGCAGCCCAGTCACTGGGTTGTGATGCTGTATGTGGGGGCGGGGTCTGAGAGGGAACAATGGCGCCTGCTCAGCTCTCTCCTGGATTCAGTCCCCTCTGCAACTTCCCCTCTGCCTGGACCGTCTGCGCGTGCAAATGTGGGACCACCTGGTCAGCCAGCAGCCCTGTGCTGCCTCACTGGTTCTGTACAGTTGCCCCCCTGTGCCCGGGGTCTGCCAGCTGCTGCCTGTGGGCCCAGGGACCGCCAGCCGCCACCTGTGCACCTGGTAACTGCCAGCCGCTGCTGCTTGCACTCCCGCACCTCCACCTTCTCCCGTCTCGACTCTGCCCCTCCTACCGGTCTGGATGAATGGTTGTTGGACTTCCGTACAGTTCAATTTTCTATCAGTTATGGCTGTTTTCTTGTTTCTAAATATTTGTTGTCCTTAATTTTGGTTGTGAGAGGAGGCACAGTGTGTCCGCCTACGCCTCCATCTTGGCAGGAAGTCCCCCTGTCTATTTTCTACCCACCATCTATGCTATTTATTCTCTGTACCTTTTCCCCCTCTCTCCTCCTCCCATGCCCCTGTTGCTAACCCTCCATATGATCTCCATTTCTGTGGTTCTGTTCCTGTTCTAGCTGTTTGCTTAGTTTGCTTTTGTTTAAGGTATGGTTCTTAATAGCTGTGAGTTTGCTGTCTTTTCACTGTCATATTTTTTATCTTCTTTTTCTTAGATAAGTCCCTTTAACATTTCATATAATAAGGGCTTGGTGATGATGACCTCCTTGAACTTGACCTTTTCTGAGAAGCGCATTATCTGTCCTTCCATTCTAAATGACAGCTTTACTGGAAAGAGCAATTTTGGATGTAGGTCCCTGCTCTTCAAGATTTCAAATATTTCTTTCCAGCCCCTTCTTGCCTGCAAGGTCTCTTTTGAGAAATTAACTGACAGTCTAATGGGAACTCCTTTGTAGGTGACTGTCCCCTTATCCCTTGCTGCTTCTAGAATTCTCTCCTTCATTTGAATCTTGGCTAATGTAATTACAATGTGCCTTGGTGTGTTCCTCCTTGGATTCAACTTCTTTGGGACTCTCTGAGCTTCCTGGACGTCCTGGTAGTCTATTTCCTTTGCCAGATTGGGGAAGTTCTCCTTTATTATTTGTTCAAATAAGTTTATACTTGTTGCTCTTCTTCTTCTCCTTCTGGTACCCCTATAATTCAGATGTTGGGACTTTTAACGATGTCCCAGAGGTGCCTAAGCCTCTCCTCATTGTTTTGAATTCTTGTTTCTTGTTTTCTGTTTGGTTGTTTGTTTCTTCCTTCTGGTCCACTCCATTGATTTGAGTCCCAGTTTTCCTTCCATCTCTATCAGTTCCCCATGCATCTTCCTTCATTTCACGGATTGTAGCCTGCATTTTTTTCATCTAAATTGTGAGCAAAATCAACCAATTCTGTGAGCATTTTGATGACCAGTGCTTTGAACTGTGCATCTGATAGGTTGGCTATCTCTTCACTGCTTAGAGGAATTGGCTCTGGGGTTTTATTTGTTCTCCAGTTCGAGCCATTTTTGTGGGGTTTTTTTTTTTTGTTGTTGTGTTTGGTTTTAGTCTGGTCACGGCTCTTACGTATGAGGGGTGGAGCCTTAGGTGTTCCTCAGGGCGGAGCAGCCCAGTCACTGGGTTGTGACGTTATATGTGGGGCGGGGTCCGAGAGGGAACAATGGTGCCTGCTCTGCTCCCTCCTGGATTCAGTCCCTTCCTCCACTTCCCCTCTGCCTGGACCGTCTTGACGCGAGAATGTGGGACCACCTGGTCAGCCAGCCACCTTGTGCGGCCTCACTGGTTCTGCACAGTTGCCCCCCTGTGCCCGGGGTCCGCCAGCTGCCACCTGTGGGCCCGGGGACCGCCAGCCACCGCCTGTGCACCTGGGAACTGCAAGCCACTGCTGCTTGTGCCCCCGGGTCCGCATCTCCACTTTTTCCTGCCGTGACTCCGCCCCTCTTACCGATCTGGATGAATGGTTGTTGGACTTCTGTACAGTTCAATTTTCTATCAGTTATGGTTGTTTTCTTGTTTCTAAATATTTGTTGTCCTTAATTTTGGTTGTGAATGGAGGCACAGTGTGTCCGCCTACGCCTCCATCTTGGCCGGAAGTCCCTGCTTGTCTTCTTAGAGCGGAGTTGTGTAAGTTCTTTATATATTGTGGAGGTTAAACCCTTGTCTGAGGTATCATTTGCAAATATGTTTTCTAATACAGTTTGTTCTCTTTTTGTTTTAATACTGTTTTCTTTACCCATGCAGAAGCTTTTCATTTTGATGAGATCCCATTTGTTTATTCTTTCCTTTATGTACCTTGCTCTAAGCGACATATCAATAAAAATACTGCTGCGTAACATTTCCTCCCTATGTTCTCCTCTAGGACTTTAATGGTGTCATGGCTTATATTTAAATCTTTTGTCCACCTTGAATTTATTCTTGTGTATGGTGTAAGTTGGTGCTTGAGTTTCATTTTTTTGCACGTAGCTGTCCAGTTCTCCCAACACCACTTGTTGAAGAGGCTATTTTTACTTCATTTTATGTTGCTGCCCCCTTGATCAGATATTAATTGAGCATAGAGACTTGGGTTTATTTCTGGGTGCTCTCTTCTATTCCACTGGTCCATGTGCCTGTTTTTATGCCAGTACCAGTCTGTTTAGATTACAGTGGCCTTTTAATACAGTTTAGTATCAGGTATTGTGATCCCTACTACTTTGCTCTTGTTCCTAAAAATTGCTGCAGCTATTCAGGGTCGTTTATGGTTCCATATAAATTTTTGAAATGTTTGTTGTATGTCTGTGAAATATGCCATTGGTTCTTTAATAAGTATTGCATTGAATCTGTAGATTGCTTTGGGTAGTATGGACATTTTGCTGATATTAATTTTTCCAATCCATGAACATGGTATGTGTTTCCATTTGTTTGTGTCTTCCTTGATTTCTTTCTTCAGTGTAGTGTAGCTTTCTGCATATAGGTCTTTCACCTCCTTGGTTAGGTTTATTCCTAAGTATTTTATTTTTCTTTTTGCTATATCAAATGGGATTTTTTTCTTGATTTCTATTTCTGCTGTTTCATTGTTCATATACAAAAATACCTTTGATTTCTGGATATTGACTTTGTATCTGGCTGTTTGGCCAAATTCATTTATTATGTCAAGCAACTTTTTGGCTGAGTCTACAGGATTTTCTATGTACATCATGTCATCCGCAAACAATGATAGTTTTTTGTGGGGGCCCCTGTCCTGGGTGCCAGATGTGGAGGGGGACTCCGCCCGCAGAACCCTGTCCCTCCGTCACAGATGAAAATAAAAACTACCAAGACATGACTGCTTGGGGAGGAAAGGGGTCAAACTCTCAGAGGAGAATGACCCAGAGCCCCATCCTCACTAGGCTTTTATTGGACTCAAATACACAGGAATACAGGTATGTCAGGCGACAAGGATCAAACAATGGTTAACATTTCAAAGAAATCTGAGGGCTTAATTTGAGTCAGTGTCTGTCAGGAAAGGGGGTTGCAAAACTTTGGGACACATACTCATTTCCTCCTGGGACACTTATCACCTAAGGGAGAGCACTCTTAGCAAAGTAGGTTTCACAGAGCTTTAGGAATTCTTTCTTATGCCTGATCACCCAGGGAGCCGTCCTGGCCAGCACAGGGCTGCACCGCTCGCCCCCACAGTTTTAGGCTTTAAGCCTGATTAGGAAGCAGGAGACATCTCCCAGATGGACATGGGGACTCAGGCTATGTCAGAATAGCCAGGGGGCGAGGGTCCATCACATCCTCTTTGCTGCAGCCCCCGGAGTCCTTCCATGAGGACTCCCAAGTGGTTGTGTCTGGCTTAGGTTGCCCCTCCCATGAGGAGTCTTACCCGTCATTGACTGCCAACCAAGCACTGGGGGCAGAGATGGATGAGGCAGAAGCAGTGCTCCTGCCAGGGAGATAAGCTTTGTCTCCTTAGTAGGTCACGTCCTTGTGACAGAACAGACCCAGATGAAGTGGGTCCCTTGGGCTCTTACATAGCCCACCATGGGGTGAGGGTTACAACTCCTGAAACCAGGCTGAACAGTCCACAACAAGTTTTGTTTCCGCCTTTCTGAGTTGGATGCCTTTTATTTCCTTTTCTTGTCCAATTGTTGTGGCTAAGACTTCCAATACTATATTGAATAGAAGTGGTGAAGTGGACAACCTTGTCTTGTTCGTGATCTTAATGAAAAAGATTTTAGTTTTTGCCCATTGAGTATGATGTTGCCTGTAGTTGTCTCATATATAGCTTTTATTATGTTTAGGAATGCTCCCTTTATTACCACTTTCTTGAGTGTTTTCATTATAAATGGGTGCTGTACCTTATAAAGTACTTTTTCCACATCTATTGATATGATCATGTGATTTTTGTGTTTTATTTTATGTGATGTATTACATTCATTGATTTCCAAATATATACCATCCTTGCCACCCTGTGATGAATCCCAGTTGATCATGGTGTATGATATTTTTAAGGTATTGCTGGGTGCAGTTTGCCAATATTTTGTTGAAGACTTTAGCATCTATGTTCATTAGCAGTATTGGCCTAAAATTTTCTTTCTTCATTATGTTTATCTGGTTTTGGGATTAGGATAATGCTGGCTTCATAAAAAGAGTTTGGAAGTATTCTATCATCTTGGATTTCTTTGAATAGTCTCTGAAGAATAGGAGTAGCTCTTCCATAAATGCTTTGTAAAATTCTCCTGTGAATCCATCCAGTCCACAGCTTCTGTGTGTTGGGAGGTTTTTTTTTTTTTTTATTACTGCTCCCATTTTACCTGTTGTTATTGGTATATTCAGGCTTTCTGATATTGCTTCATTGAGTTTTGGAAGATTATTTTTTTTAGAAATTTGTCTATTTTACCTAGGTTGTCAAATTTCTTGCCATATAGTTCGTCATAGTAATTTCTTACAATCCTTTGTATTTCTGTGGTATCAGTTGTAATCTCTCCTCCTTCATTTCTGATTGTGTTTATTTGAGTCCTCTGTCCTTTTTTCTTGATAAGTCTACTTAAAGGCTTGTTGATTTTGTTTATCTTTTGAAAGAACCATCTCCTGGATTTGTTGATTCTTAGAATTGTCCTTTCAGTCTCTATGTCATTTAATTCTGCTGTGATCTTGGTTATTTCCTTCCTTCTACTTGCTCTGGGCTGTCTTTGTTGTTGTTCCTCAAGTTCTTCTAGGTGTAGGGTTAGGTGATTTATTGAAATGTTTCTGTCTTTTTTACGTAGCCCTGTATTGTTATGAACTTCCCTCTCAGGATTGTCTTTGCTGTTTCCCTAAGTTTTGGAGTGTTGTGAGTTAATTTTTGTTTCTTTCTAGAAACTTTTTGATTTCTTCCTTGATCTCATTCTTGACCCATTCATGCTCTTCAATCTCCACGAGTTTGAGTGTTCTTGAGTTTTTTCTTTGAGGTTGTTTTCTAGTTTCAGTCCCTTATGGTCAGAGAAAATCTTTGATATGATTTCAAATTTCTTGAATTTCTTCAGGCTTCTTTTGTGTCCTATCATGTAATCTATCTTTGAAAATATTCCATGTGCGTCTGAAAAGAATATGTAGTTTGCTTTTTGAGATGAAAGGCGCTCCCTCTCCCTCTCCCTCTATATATATATATATATATCAGTTAAGTCCTTTTGATCTAGGGCATTGTTCAATGCCACAATATTTTTGTTGATATTTTGTTTGGAAGATCTGTCCATTTTTGACAGTGGGGTGTTGAAATCACCTAATATAATTGTGCTGTTTTCAATGTCTTTCTTGAAGTCCTCCAAGATTTTCTTTGTGTATTTGGGTACTCCTATGTTGGGTACATATATATTTACAATTTTTATGTCTTCTTCCCTTTAGTATTATGAAGTGAATTTCTGGGTCTCTTTTAATGGCCCTTTTCTTGAAGTCTACTTTGTGGGATATGAGTATTGCTCCCCTAGATATTTTTTCCTGTCCATTTGCTTGGAATATTTTTTACAGCCCTTCACTTTCAGTCTATGTAGGTATTTGGTTCAGAAGTGGGTTTCTTGTAGGCCGTATAAGTGTGGGTCATGTTTTCTTAACCATTCAGCTATTCTGTGTCTTTTGATTGGGGCATTTAATCCATTAACGTTTAAGGTTATTACTGATAGTTACTTATTATTTGCCATTTTTTCATGCCTGGGTTCCTCTCTCTCTATTTTCCACTTTTCTTAGAGCAGACCCTTTAGCATCTCTTGCAGAGCTGGTTTGGAGGAGGTGTGTTGGGAGCCCTCCTGCATGGTTTCAGAAACTGTAATCCCGCCAGCAGGCAAAAAGGCCCCACAGCTAGAGGTACTTGGGATCATAAGCCACTAAGGAAACAAAACTTCTCCTCATGGCAGGTGAACAGCCTTTACACCCTTTACTTAACCCTGCTTGGCTACTGGATAATAGCTGGATAGTCAATAACAGGTAGCATTTCTCAAGAAAGGAACAACCTAAGACAGACACAGTCACAATGGGCCATCAGAGAAGTATTAGGGGATTGTAGAAATGGACAAAAACCCTATTACCTTGGCTTTATCACAGCCTGAGTCCTCATTCTATCTGTAAAAAGTCTCCTAATCTTGTCTGCCTTACTTCCCCCACCTGATTCAAGTACGAAACAATGCCAAATGTGGGTGCATCCCTGTACCAGAACCTGTAGCTCCCAGAGGGTGGCAATGAGGCCTAAAAAATAGTGCATAAAATCCTGTAAAACCTTCTTTAGTAAGAATGCCCACAATTTAAATGTGAAGGGCCAGAGCACAAAATAAGTTTGTTTTCCACAATTTTACAGCCTTGTTGATATTTTCTACTTCCCTTTTCATGTTGATATAGTTTGCAGTGAGTTCATCTTACTTTCCCTGTAGTTTTTGGTAATATTATCTGAGCTCGTGGAACTTCCTGATAACCATTGCTTTGAACTCAATATCTGATAGTTGACTTGCCTCTATTTCATTTAGCATTCTTTCTGAGACTTCCTCCTTTCCTTTCATTTCGGGATTGTTTCTTTGTCTTCTCATTGTTTGTGAGACTCTTATTTTTAGCCTCTGCTTCTTAAATTGATCTGTTCTCACTCCCTGGGTTTATGGTGTGAACTTCTATAGTACAATACCTGTGAGATTCAGTGGTGCAGTCTCCTTGATCTGAGCTCACTAATGTTGGGCTGTCATTTATGTTGGCTCTCTGTATGTCTTTGGGTTTTGATTGTTGGTGGGTCCTTCCCTCCAGCTGGTTAACTGAGGATCACTCCATCCACCACATCTTGTATTCTGTTGTGCAGGTGTGGACAGGTTGTATTGAAGCTGCTTCTTCTGTATGTACACAGTTTTGAGGCTTTTCTCTCACTCTTGTTCAGCTGTTTGTTCTACGTAATTTCTCCACCATTTAGTTATATTTCCAGATAGGCCCTGTGTTGAGTTAGTGTGACTTCTACTCCCTCCTTCACCTTCTTCTGTTGTTAACTGTTGGTGGTTGCTTTGTTGGTGGGTTTCCTCTTCCAGCAGGTATCCTGTGGTTCACAGCTTCCACCTACTCTTTTTTCAAAGTCTCTCTTCAGGGTAGTTTAGCTCCCGCACTGAGTTAAATCTTTCTAGGGAATTCTGACTCTCTGAACCCTGCTGCTCTCCTCTGTGTGGGATGCCTCCACCTTTCTCTTAGTGAGCCAGTCCTGCTGGGTAGCAGGGAGGTGACGTGCATAGGCACACACCTCTGGGGTGGCAGGAGTGTACAAGCAGCCTCCTCTGCTTCTGCAGTGTTAGGGTGGTGTGGTCAGGCATGGGGCACCCCAGGGCTATGGTTGCATACCACCTCCAGGGCTGCAGGAATGAGTGCATGGCCTTTACTGTAGCAGTGGTGGCTGGGTTGGGAAAACTGCTGGGGTGGCAGGCACAGGTTGGATCCCTCCACCACTGCAGCTGGGGGGAGGGGAGGGGCACAGTTGGCAGAGGCTACAGAGGCTGCAGGGGCGCAGTTGAGGGAGGCGGAGTAGTTGCCGCTGTGGCAGAATTACCTAAACAGCCACTGAGAGCCTTGTTTGTTTGTTTGTTTTTGAAATATTCTTCCTGTTCAAGCCTGCTGCTCCAACAAGCACCTGGACTCTCACACATCCCATGTTTCCAACCACCCCAAAGACTATATGTGTCAGGGTCCATCATGGCCCTACTCTTCTCCCTTCTCCACATTTGGCCTGGCTCCCCAATTTCTCTGGTAATGACCCAGCCAGTGTCCACAATCTCAGAGGATACACACTGCCCCTATGCATTTGCTACTTCATTTTTATTACCCCCAGCGATGTCAAGCATCCAAGTCCATCATGGTGCTGCTCAAACCTCCCCGTTTGGCAGAGGAGGGAGCCGCTGACCTTGCTCTCTTCCAAGAAACCTATGACAGACCCAGCAGGCCCAGAAAACCCCAGCCCTGGGGCTGCAGCCACCCTGGTCCCTGCAATGATCCCAGGGACTTTATCGTTCCAAAGCAATCTCCTTACCATCTGATTTTTCAATGTCCTCTACAATTTTGGCCTCCAACCTTCATGTATGCTGGGATACCGTTGCCTGTTCACTCTGCTCCTCAGAAGATTGTCTAAGTATTCCACCTGTGCAAAGGGGGAAGTGGACTCTGCTCCCACCTATCTCATCACCATCTTCTTTCTCTCTGAAGTTTGAATTTCTTTCTTGATCTCATTGTTGACCTATTCATTATTTAATAACATGTTATTTAGCTTCCATGTCTTTGCATGCTTTTCAGTGTTCTTCTTGTGATTGATCTCTCCTTGCATAGTATTCAGGTCAGAAAAGATGCTTGATATGATTTCAATCTTCTTAAATTTATTGAGACTTGAAAGTTCTGGCCAAGATGGAGGTATAGGTAGAAATGTTTCCCTTCCTCACAGAAAGAAAGAAAGATAGCAACCAATTTAAAAACAATAAACAACCATAAGTGCCAAAAAATCAAACTGCATGGAACTCTGACAACCAAGGAGTTAAAGAAACATTCACCCGACTGGTAGGAGGTATGGAGACTCGTGACCGGCAGCCAAACAGACAGGACAAGCAGCAAGGTGGCAGATTGCACTGGCCAGGCAGGATTGGCTGAGAGGACATGTGGCAAGGTGGTGGACTACGGGCAAGGCAGGGCTAGCCGAACGGGAAACTAAAGACTCAAAGGTAGCTGTAAAATACTGCAGGGGTTGCAATGGTGGGAGAAACTGCCAGTCACAGAAGAGAGTTCATTGGAAAGTGGGAATACAGCAGAGCAAATGAGCAGCATTGTTCCCTCTCTGACCCCTCCCCCATAGACAGCACACAATGCAGCAAAGAGGGTTGCACTGTCTTGGCGAATACCTAAGGTCTCACCCCCTTACAACATAACTGATGCATGGAGACAAAGAAATATGGCCCAAATGAAAGAACAGATTAAAACAGAAAAAGAGTTAAGCAATCAAGAGATACACAACATATCTGATGCAGAATTCAAAACACTGGTAATCAGGATGCTCAGAGAACTGATCGAGCTTGGTTGCAAAATGAAGGCTACACAAAGTGAAATAAAGTAAACTATACAGGGATCAACAGTGAAGGGAAGGAAACCAGGACTCACATCAATGATTTGGAGCAGAAGGAAGAAATAAACATTTAACCAGAACAGAATGAAGAAACCAAAATTTTTTAAAAATGAGGAGAAACTCAAGAATCTCTGGGACAGCTTTAAACATTTCATCATCCAAGTCATAGGAGTGTCAGAAGGAGAAGAGGAAGGGCACGGAATTGAAAAGTTATTTGAAAAAATAATGAAGAACTTCCCTCAGCTAGCAAAGGAAATAGACTTCCAGGAAGTCCAGGAAGCTCAAAGAGTCCCTAAAAAGTTGGACCCAAGGAAGCATATCAAGGCACATCATAATTACATGATCCAAGATTAAAGAGGAGAGAATTGTAAAAGCAGCAAGAGAAAAGATGACAGTTACCTACAAAGGAGTTCGCATTAGACTATCAGCTGATTTCTCAAAAGAAACCTTGCAGGCAAGAAGGGGCTGGAAAGAAGCATTTGAAGTCTTGAAAGGCAAGGACCTACATCCAAGATTACTCTATCCAGCAAAGCTATAATTTGGAATGGAAGGGTAGATAAAATGTTTCCTAGATAAGGTCAAGGTCAACGAGTTCATCATCACCAAGCCCTTATTATATAAAATCCTAAAGGGACTTATCTAAGAAGAAGAAGATAAAAAATATGACAGTAAAAAGCAGCAAACTCACAGATATTAACAACCACACCCAAAACATAAGCAAACAACTAGAACAGGAACAGAACCACAGAAATGGAGATCACATGGAGGGTTATCAGTGGGGAAATGGGAGGGGAGAAAGGGGGAAAAGGTACAGAGATTAAGTAGCATATATGGTGGGTAGAAAGTAGACAGGGGGAGGTTAAGAATAATGTAGGAAATGTAGAAGCCAAAGAACTTATATGTATGACCCATGTACATGAACTAAAGAGGGGAATGCAGGTGGGAAGGGGTATACAGGGTGGAGGGGAATAAAGGGGGAAATGGGACAACTGTAATAGCACAATCAAAATATATTTTAAAAATAATCATAAAAGTCAAATAATACAAAGGTAGGAAAAATACACCCAGACAGAGCAAAACAAAAAAGACTCAAAAACAACAAACAGATTTTAAGGGAGCTGCAGGACAACATGAAGTATATACATCATAGGGATAATGTGTTAATATTCATATCATAGGGATACCGGAAGGAGAAGAAGAGCAAGACACAGAAAACCTGTTTGAAAAGTAATGACAGAAAATGTCTAAACTTCATGCAGGAAAAAGTCATGCAAGTCCAGGAAACACAGACAGTCCCAATCACAATGAACCCAAAGAGGCTCCTTCCAAGATACATCATAATTAAAATGTCAAAATTTAAAAATAAAGAGAGAATCTTAAAGGCAGCAAGGGAGAAAGAGCTAGTAACATACAAGAGAGCTCTGATAAGGCTATCAGCTCACTTCTCAACAGAAACACATCAAGCCAGAGGGGAATGGCACAAAATATTCCATGTAATGAAAAGCAATGGCCTACTAGAAAGAATACTGTACCAGCAAGGCTCTCAGTTAAAATTAAAGGTGAAATAAGGAGCTTCCCAGACCAAAAAGCACAAAAAGTGTACCTCTCCACCAAACCAGAACTGCAAGAGACACTAAAGGGACTGCTTTTAAAAAATGAAGAAACAGAGAGAAGAGCAGAAGTATAAAGGGAAAAATAGCAATGAATAAGTACTTAACAATAATAACCTTAAATCTAAATGGATTAACTTCTCCAATCAAAAAACATAGGGTAGCTGAATGGATAAGAAAACACAATCCAAATATATGCTCACTCCAAGAGGCCTATCTCAGAACAAAAGAACAGGTTGAAAATGAAGGGATAGAAAACAATAGTCCAAGCAAATAAACATAAAAAAAGCTGTAGTAGTAATACTTATAGACAAAAAAATAGAGTTCAAAACAAAAGTTATAACAGGAGACAAACAAGGTCACTACATAATATTTAAGGTAGTAGTCAAACAAGAGGATATAACTCTTGAAAATATATAAGCACCCAACTTAGGAGCACCTAAATATAAAAGGAAAATCGTAGAGGACTTCAAGGAAGATATTGACAGCAACACAGTCATCATTGGGGATTTTAACACCCCATTGTCAACAATGGATAGATTTTCTAAACAAAGAATCAACAAGGATATCGTGTCATTGAATGACACTCTAGATCAAATGTGCTTAATTGATATATGCAGAACATTTCACCTCAAAGAATAAAAATATATTCTTTTGAAATACACATGGAACATTTTCAAAGATAAATGACATGGTACTACATAAAATAAGCCTCAACAAATTCATGAACATAGAAATCATATCAAGCATCTTTTTGGATAACAATGTTTTGAAACTTGAAACCAACTTCCAGGGAAAAATTTAAAGACATTCAAATACATGGAGACTGGTTAACATGTTATTAAATAACGAATGGATTAACAATAATATCAAGGAAGAAATAAAAACGTTTTGGGGAAAAAAATGAAAATGAGCATACAACAACCCAAACCTATGGGACACAGCGAAGTTCACAGCAATGCAGGCCTACCTAACGAAGATAGAAAAATATCAATAAACAACCTAACCACACATCTAGAAGAACTAGAGGAACAACAACAAAGCCCAGAGCAAGTAGAAGGAAAGAAATAACCAAGATCAGAGCAGAATCAAATAACATAGAAACTAATAAACAACTCAAAGTATCAATGAATCCAGGAGCTGGTCATTGAAAAGTAAAACAAAATTGACAATTCTTTGGCCATACTCATAAGGAAAAAAAAGAGAGAAGACACAAATAATAAAATCAGAAATGAGAGAAGAGAAGTTATAACCAATACCACAGAAATACAAAGAAGTGTAAGAAATTACTATCAACAACCATATGCCAAGAAACTGGACAACATTGGTGCAATGGACAAATTCCTAGAAACATACAATCTTCCAAAACTGAATTAAAAAGAAGCAGAAAGCCTGAATAGACCAATAACAACTAGTGAAACTGAAGCAGTAATCAAAAAATTCCTGACACACAAAAGCCCTGGACCCTATGGCTTCACAGGTGAATTTTACCAAACACTTAAGAAAGAACTAACTCCTATCCATCTCAAACTATTCCAAAAATTCAAGAAGAGGGTAGACACCCAATCTCTTTTTACAAAGCCAGTATTATCCTAATTCCAGAACCAGGTAAACACAACAAAGAAAGAAAACTACAGGCCAATAGCACTGATGAACACAGACACTAAAATTCTCAATAAAATATTAGCAATCCATATGCATCCCACCAATACATTAAAAAGATTATACACTATAATCAAGTAGGATTCATCCCAGGGATGCAAGGATGGTACAATATTTGCACATAATACACCACAATACAAGGATGGTACAATACACCACATAAACAAAATGAAGGACAAAAGTCACATGAACACATCAACAGACGCTGAAAAAGCACTTGATAAAATACAGTACAGATTTATGATAAGAACACTCAGCAAAGTAGAATTAGAGGGAACATACTTCAACATAATAAAGGTCATATATGAGAAACCTACAACCAACATCATACTCAACAGGCAAAAACTAAAAGCTTTCACTTTAAGATCAGGAACAAAGCAAGGGTATCTTCTTTCACCTCTCTTATTCAACATAGTATTGGAAGTTCTAGCCACAATAATCAGACAAGAAAAAGAAATAAAAGGTATCTAAATTGGAAAGGAGGAATTAAAACTGTCATTATTTGCAGATGACATGATAGTATACATAGCAAATCCTATGGTCTCCAGCAAAAAAACTCTCCCACCTAATAAGTGAATTTGGCAGAATAGTGGGATACAAAGTCAATATTCAGAAATTGAGGGCATATTTGTACACCAATAATGAATCTCAGAAAGAGAAGCTAGGGAAAAAATGCCATTTACTGTAGTAACAAGAAAAATAAAGTACCTAGGGATAAACTTACCAAAGAAGTAAAAGATCTGTACTTGGAGAACTACAAAACATTGAAGAAAGAAATTAAAGAAGACACAAATAAATGGAAGCATATACAGTGTTCATGGATTGGGAAAATTAACATCATTAAAATGTCTATAGTACCCAAAGCAATCTATAGATTCAACACAATTCCTATTAAAATACCAATGACATATTTCACAGACCTAGAATAAATATTTCAAAAATTTATATGGAAACAAAAATAGCCTCAGCAATCTTGAGAAAGAACAAAGTAGGAGGGATTACATTATCTGATATCAAATTATCCTACAGGGCCACTGTAATGAAAACAGTTTAGTAATGGCATAAGAATAGACACATAGATCAACAGAAGAAAATAAAGAACCTAGTAATAAACCTATGTCTCTATGGTCAATTAATATTTGACAAAGGGGCAGGAGCATACAATTGATTAAAAATAGCCTCTTCAATAAATGGCGTTGGAGAACTGCACAGATATATACAAAAAAAAAAAATGAAATTAGCCCTGGCTGGTGTGGCTTAGTGGATTGAGTGCTGGCCTGTGAACTAAAGAGTTACTGGTTTGATTCCCAGTCTTGGGCACATGCCTGGGTTGCAGGCCAGGTGCCCAGTTAAGGGCACACAAGAGGCAACCGCATGCTGATGTTTCTCTCCCTCTCTTTCTCCCTCCCTTCCCTCTCTATAAATAAATAATTAATTTAAAAAAATGAAACTAGACTACCAACTTACACCATACACCAGAATAAACTCAATATGGATAAAAGACTTACGTATAAGTCATGACACCATAAAAGTCCTAGAAGAAAATATAGGCAGTAAAATTACAGATATTCCAGTAGCAATATTTTTGCTGATATATCTCCTAGGACAAGGGAAATAAAGGAAAAAAAATAAACAAATGGGACTATATCAAATTAAAAAGCTTCAGTAGAGCTAAAGAAGCCACCACCAAAGTGAAAAGGGAAATGACCATATAGGAGAACATATTTGCCAATGATACATCAGATAAGGGTTTGATATCCAAAGTATATAAAAAAATCACATGACTCAACTCAGGAATGTTACAGAAACCTTCCCTCCAGAGGTCTTTTTATTCTATGGTTCTTTTTTTTTTTCTTGCTACTGGTAGGAACTGTGGCTCTCAACGCCAGAGTTTGGTCAAAAGGAAGGAAATTATCTAATTAAAAGTTATACACTGTTAGGATTATGGTGGAATTCTGCCATTAAATCTCACTCCTTTTAGAAACAAAGATACACCCACAAACACACACTCCTGCCTCCCCCCTTTACCCAGTCAGGCTGTTACAGAACACACACACAGGACCAAGGCGGGTGGGATATGCTATTACCAAAAGGACCCCCCCCCGCCAGGTTCATTATGTCTGCCGCCAGAGGAAACACATCTCTCAATGCCACAGATTTGTGAAAAGGAAAGGAAATGTTTATTTAAAGCTATACAAACTTAAAGTAGTGACCTAAAGTCCTCATTAAAATATCAAAGTCCTTTCAGATACCCACAGATGCCCACAGTGCTTTCTTCTCCCTCTGCCCTTATCTGGGGTACCGTATCTCAGGACAAGAAGTAGAAGTCCATCATTGAGGCTCCTGGCAGCCACATGGTCCTCTTTTGACCAAGGCTGCCAGGAGGTCTCCTCCACTCTGCCAAAACCACATGGTTTTCCTTAGCAAAGCTGTGAGGGGGTCTCCACTCTGCCAAAGCCAAGTGGCTCTCCCCAGCAAAGCTCCGGTGGGGGTTGCCACTCTGCCAAAGCTGAGTGGCAGTTCTCCACTAAAGCTGCATGGTGATTCTCCCTCACAGGGCTGCAGGGTTCCCACTCTGGCCAAAGCCACCTGGTTCTCCCCTCAATGCCTGCCACGTCCCAGTTTAAATCCTCACGCCAATCCTCCCCTGCAGCCCCATTTCCGACTCCTCCCACAATCGGCCATACTTACCAGCACTGCAGTATCCTTCCAGCTTTATTGGGCTGCCATCATGAGTCTGGGCAGGCATGGCCCCCTGGTGTGGAGTCAATCTTCTCCAAGCTCTCACAGGGACGCTGTAACCATGGGGTGTTGCCTCTCAGTTACATCTTAGGTGTAAGTCACTTCCCTCCCCTGGCTCAAAGAATAGCCACAGCTATTTAACATATATCTATGCAACCAGTTAAAGGTTATAAATATGTTAAATGACCATGCCAGGTTAGCTACAAAGCTGTTGCTGTTCAAAACAGCTCTCAACAGCCCTGCTCCATGTGTCCCTTCCCCCAATTTACACCTGTGGCAGGATGAGGACATACTATATATCTTTCTAACACTTCCTGGATGTTGGAACCAGGAAAATAGCTAAAGGACTGTCCCTGTGAGATTTGGCTGTCCAGGAACAGAGAACAAAGAACTGGAGGCAGATTACCATTTAAGGAGATGTTTAGGTTTAAATTTCCCATTCCCCAAACCCTGCAATGTATAGATCCTGAGCGCGCCAAAAGATAGCCAATAGCTAACAGCCACTTCTGTTTCTGTGAAATGCTTGCTTGCTTGTGTTTATAAAAAGGCCTAGCTGTAAGCGTTAGGCGTAGCTCTCGCCTGCAGCTCTTCTGAGCATCATGTCTCCAGACACTCTGAGAGTTCGCCCCTGCGCAGGTTAAAACTTTTGGCCAATAAAGTAACACCTTTGAATCCTGAAAGTTATCGAGCATCTGTTTCTCGCATCGGTGAATGCAACACTGGACACCTTGAGTTCTGGACCCCATTCCGAATCCCTTTTTGGGGCCCCCCTCTTGGCTACACTCTGTTACAAGGCCAGTCTCAGAGCATGCAGTCAGAAGTACTGTCCTCCAAAAGAAAAAGAAAACAGAAATCTGTAGCTCATTTCTTTGGGTTCCTCCCAGTAATTCATCCTAGGCTGGGCAGGTCTCCTGCGGTTCTCAGCACCATCAGCTCTGTTGTCAACAATCTCCAGTTCTTAATCCCAAACCATGTGACACTTCCTCATGGCCTCCGGCAAGAGTTCTTTCATCCCCTTTTTCCTTGCATGGTCCTGAAAGGGTGTCCTACATTGTCCCCTTCGAACATGGCAGCCCGTCTTTTTGTTTAAATCCCAGACTGGAACCTCCTCCATAACCCCATTTCTGACTCCTCCCACAATCAGCTATACTTGCTAGCATTCCTGTATTTTCCATTTTTCTTGGCTGCCATAGTTAGTCCAGGCAGACATGGCCCCATAGCATAGAGCAAACCATCTCCAAGCTCTTGCATAGGCTCTATAACTGGGGGAGCTGCCTCTCAGTTACACTGGGTCAAAGTCATGCCCATCTCCCTGGTCCCAGCACATTATTCAGCAGGACTACAAGCTAGCCTGCTGTTATTGATATGCAGTATAATGCTCAATCAAAATGCTGCTGCTTTTCCCAGCCCCCAAGCTAGGCTTGAGGAGGATTTTGGAGCTTTTCAGCCTACATCCAGTTCTGAATCTAGTTCCACACTGGTTATAGGAAGACAAACAATACAATTTAAAAAATGGACAAAGGAATTGAATAAACACTTCTCCAAGAAGAACATACAGATGTGCCATAGACATATGAAAAGATGCTCAACATCATTAGCCATCAGAGAGATGTAATTTAAAACCATAATGAGATATCCCCTCACACTGGTCAGAATGGCCATTGTTAATATATCTGCAAACAACAAGTGCTGACAAGGACGTGGAGAAAAAGAAACCCTAGTGTAATGTTGATGGGAAAGCAGACTGGTGCAGCCACTGTGGAAAACAGTATGGAATTTTCTCAAAAACTAAAAATGGAACTGCCTTTTAACCCATCAATTCCACTGCTGAGATTATTACCCTAACAATCCTGAAACACCAATTCAAAAGAATCTATGCACCCCTATGTTCATAGCAGAGCAATTTACAAAAGCCAAATGCTAGAAAACAGCCCAAGTGCCCATCAGTAAATGAGTGGATCAAAACACTGTGGCACATTTACAGAATGGAATCCTATGCAGCAAAATGAGAGAAGGAGCTCCTACCTTTCATGACAGCCATGGATGGAACTAGAGAGTATTATGCTGAGTGAAATAAGCCAATTGGTGAAAGACAAATACCATTACGATCACACCTATAAGAGGAACCTAATGAACAAAAATAAACTAACAAGTAAAATAGAACCAGAGGCATGGAAATATGGAAGAGACTGACAGTAACCAGTGGAGAGTGAGGAGTGGGGAGGGGAATAATGGTGAAAAGAAGGGAAAGGGACTAAAGAACATCTGTAAATGACCCATGGACTTGGACTACAGTGTAGGAATTGATGGTGTGAACTGGTGGTAAGCTGGGTGGAGGAGGGCAAAGAGGGAAAAATTGGGACAACTGTAATAGAATAACAATTCTTTTAAAGTAAAAAGTATAATAATAAATAATATAGGAATAAAATTTGTGTTTCACATTCTCACAGCTGTAAACCTACTTTTGCCCCATCCTGTATGTGTCTATCCACTAAACCGTATACTCCTTGAGGAAAGCAAGTTTTACTGATTTTCACATTTCTACTACTTAACAAAGCACCTCAATAAAAAGACTAGTATTTGAATTATTTTATTTTTTAAAAGATTTTATTTATTTATTTTTAGAGAGGAGAAGGGACAGAGAAAGAGAGGGAGAGAAACATCAATGTGTGGTTGTCTCTTGAGTGCCCCCAACTAGGGACCTGGCCTGCAACCGAGGCATGTGCCCTGACTGAGAGGTCCAGGGCTCAATCTACTGAGCTATACCAGCCAGAACTGATTTTAATATATAGAAATATCTAATTTTTAAAACATTTTTAAAATATTTTATTTATTTATTTTTAGAGAAGGAGGAAGGGAGGGAGAGAGGGAGAAAAACATCAATGTGTCATTGCCTCTCACGTGGTCCCCACTGGGGACCTGGCCCGCAACCCAGGCATGTGCTCTGACCAGGAATCAAACCGGTGACCCTTTGATTCAAAGCCCACACTCAATCCACTGAGCTACACCAGCCAGGGCAAATACCTAATATTTTTAAAAAGCACTTTGAAGAAGTCTTACCACCCCCCCACCCCCAGCCCCAACAAACACACACAACACTCAAGCTAGTATTTACAAAGTAGAAAAGTTGTTTATTTCCTAACTTTAGCTGAACCAAAAATATTGTAACTTTCTCACAGTTGGGTAAGGATCATGAGGTCACCTAGTTCCTCCCAGGAATGGAATGCCCACTGTTGCTTTGTCTTTGGTATAATCTGACTCTGAAGCCTGGCCAGGCCTCTCGGTTTAGTGTGCCAACACTGCCAGCATCATTCCAGATAACTGACCTTGGTTCAGCTAACTGGGAAAATTGACTCCCAGAGTCAGACAGAGCCCCTATTCAAATGGGACCTGTGTCTTAAACATGGTTTTCCCCCGCAGGGGTGGGGAGTCACATGAACCCAAAAGCCAAAGTCAGTGGATACCTAATAAGATTTTAGAGCTATTTTTGCAAAACAAATATTTTATTTTCTCTTATAAAATACTTTCTACTGAGAATGATTTGACTTGAGTAAGGTGGCTTCAAGCGGCTTGGTTAACAGATTCTTCATTACTACCCAGATACATAGTTTATTCAGCAGAATCTTGCTCAAGCCTATTCTTAGCATTCTACAGTTGTCAGTGGAACATATGGCAAGAGCTGTATTCCCATTGAAGTTAAACACAAGTTAAAATGAAAAGAAATTTAGTCTGTAAGTTTATATAATGGCAGTACTTACTGCAAAGAAAACTGCACAATATAATTTTATTTCCACTGACGCAAACTATCAAATTTCATACCTGTCAGGGGTTATAATCTCACAGAAGTAAAAGCAATAACACATGTTGAATTATGGATGATGCAGAGCCTCTCCCCACCTGCTTCAGAGTCAAGACAATGCCTTGACCGCCACTTTCAGAAGTCCCTGACAATGTCTGCAGCTACAACAGCACATACACTGTCCCAAGCACTTTCCTGGCAAAATCAGTTTGGAAACTTTTATCTTACTCATAAGACAGGTGTCTATTTTAGCATACTGTGAAGATTCTCACAAAGCCAGGAAGGGTTGCACTGTGTGGAATTTCTAGGTCAGAGGTGGACTAACAAAAGAATATCAACTGATAAGATGTTTTATCAAGCTGTTGTTGAGGCAAATTATAGTGAACCATCCAAAGATCTGCTATTTTCTGTGGTAAATGTTATTCAAAAATGATCAATCAAAAAATTATATTATCATTTTTTATTCATTTTATAACAGGGCAAACCAAGCTTTGGGGAACTTACATAACCTCCCTGATATTACCTAACCAGGGGTGAAAAAGCAAACTGCCATGTGACTCCATAACCTGACTGAGGCCAACATACTTTTTTTTTTAACTGAATGCATGTACAGTAACTGTTGTTTAGCTAATTCATACTATGAGAAGTAACATCGGTGTAAATAACAGAGTGTGAATAAAAGAAGTTTTCTTAAACTTTGGAATGTGTCCCTACACCTGTATTTGGATATGAATGTTGCTAACATTCTGATAGTTGTTCCCCAAACCCAAAATAGGTCATTAACTATCTTGATTCTGAAGCAAACCTCATACTCCTATCCCTTTCAATGACTTTTGGATTTGGAACCTCCAGACCACAAAATGAGATTAATGTACTTATGATAAAAGAACAGATTTGAAATTAGGATTGTCTGAAATACTTGGTTGTTTTTTGCTTGCTTGTTTTTGTTTTTGTTGACACCATTACAGATATCACCCATTTCCTCCCCTCCTTTACTCCTTCTCCCAAACCCCTTCACCTTCACCACATTGTTGTTTGTGCCCAAGGGCTTTGCATATATATATACATATGTTCTTTCACTAATCTCGTCCAGTCCCCCTCATCCTCAAGGCTGTTGTTTTGTAAACTGTATCTTAGGGGGATAAACAGGGAAGGTAGTAATGAAAATGTCATAGGAAAGTTAAAGGAAAGAATATGTGGGATAAGTCTGTATTTTCATGTATTCTCAAGACAATACAGGTGATACTTTAATGACAACCTGAACCTGCTTTGCTAGTCCTATATCACCTACAACAAATGCGTGGAACTAAAATGGCAGCTCAACGAATCCATTTGCAAGGGTGCTTTCAGGCTGAAATGTTACATTCTGAGGGGGTTATTTTTTTTTTTATTTTTTAATATATTTAATTGATTATGCTATTACAATTGTCCCATTTCTCCCCATCATTCCCCTTCACCCTGCACACCCTCTCCCACCCACATTCCCCCCTTTAGTTCATGTCCATGTGTCATAAGTTCTTTAGCTTCTACATTTCTCATACTATTCTTGCCCTCCCCCTGTCTATTTTCTACCCATCGTCTATGCTACTTATTCTCTGTACCTTTTCCCCCTCTCTCCTCCTCCCATGCCCCTGTTGCTAACCCTTCATATGATCTCCATTTCTGTGCTTCTGTTCCTGTTGTAGATGTTTGCTTAGTTTGCTTTTGTTTTAGGTGTGGTTCTCAATAGCTGTGAGTTTGCTGACTTTTCACTGTCATATTTTTATCTTCTTTTTCTTAGATAAGTCCCTTTAACATTTCATAGAATAAGAGCTTGGTGATGATGAACTCCTTCAACTTGACCTTATCTGAGAAGCACTTTATCTGCCCTTCCATTCTAAATGACAGCCTTGCTGGATAGAGCAGTTGTGGATGTAGGTCCCTGCCTTTCAAGACTTCAAATTCTTCTTTCCAGCCCCTTCTTGCCTGGAAGGTCTCTTTTGAGAAATCAGCTGACAGTCTGATGGGTACTCCTTTGTAGGTGACCGTCCCCTTGTCCTTTGCTGCTTCCAGAATTCTCTCCTTCATTTGAATTTTGGCTAATATAATTATGATGTGCCTTGGCATGTTCCTCCTTGGGTCCAACTTCTTTGGGACTCTCTCAGCTCCCTGGACTTCCTGGAAGTCTATTTCCTTTGCCAGATTGGGGAAGTTCTCCTTTATTATTTGTTCAAATGAGTTTTCCACTTGTTGCTCTTCTTCTTCTCCTTCTGATACCCCTATAATTTGGATGTTGGGACTTTTAAAGATGTCCCAGAGGTTCCTAAGCCTCTCCTCATTTTTTTTAATTCTTGTTTCTTCCTCGTTTTCTGTTTGGTTGTTTGTTTCTTCCTTCTGGTCCACTCCATTGATTTGAGTCCAAGTTTTCCTCCCATCTCTATTGGTTCCCCATGCGTCTTCCTTCATTTCACGTATTGTAGCCTGCATTTTTTCATCTAATTTGTGAACAAAATCAACCAATTCTGTGAGCATTTTGATGACCAGTGCTTTGAACTGTGCATCTGATAGGTTGGCTATCTCTTCATCACTTAGAGGAATTGGCTCTGGAGCTTTCATTTGTTCTCCAGTTTGAGCCATTTTTGGTGGGTTTTTTGTTTTGTTTTGTTTTTGGTCTGGTCATGGCTGTTATGTAGTGAGGGGTGGAGCCTTAGGTGTTCCCCAGGGTAGGGTAGCCCAGTCGCTGAGTTGTGACGCTTTATGTAGGGGTGGGGTCCAAGAGGGAACAATGGCGCATGCTCCGCTCTCTCCTGGATTCCAGTCCCCTCTGCTGCTTCCCCTTCGCCTGGATTGTCTGTGCGAGCGAATGTGGGACCACCTGGTCAGCCAGTCACCTTGCGCGGCCTCACTGGTTCTGCACAGTTGCCACCCTGTGCCCAGGGTCCGCCAGCTGTCGCCTGTGCACCTGGAAACTGCCAGCCGCTGCTGCCTGCGTTCTCGGATCCGCACCTCCACTTTTTCCTGTCATGACTCCGCCCCTCCTACTACTCTGGATGAATGGTTGTTGGACTTCCGTACAGTTCAATTTTCTATCAGTTATGGTTGTTTTCTTGTTTCTAAATATTTGTTGTCCTTAATTTTGGTTGTGAGAGGAGGCAGTGTGTCCACCTATGCCTCCATCTTGGCTGGAAGTCCTGAGGGTTTTTTTATATATGCATATTATTTTATTTAATTATTTGTTTGTTCATTTGTTTATTTATTTTGTGGTTCAAGTACAGTTGTCTCCATTATCCCCCCACCAATACCCCCTACCCCAGCCATCTCTACCTCCCATCCTCGATCCTATCCCTCTTTGGCTTTGTCCATGCATCCTTTATACATGTTCCTTGACAACCCTTCCTCTTCTTTCTCCCATTATCCTTCTTCCCCCTCCCCTCTGGTTACTGTCAGTTTGTTTTTTATTTCAATGTCTCTGGTTATATTTTGCCTGCTTGTTTGTTTTGTTGATTAGGTTCCACTTATAGGTGTGGTATTTGTCTTTCACCGCCTGGCTTATTTCACTTAGCATAACACTCTCCAGTTCCATCCATGTTGTCATGAAGGCTAAGAGCTCTTTCTTTATTTCTGCTGCATAGTATTCTATTGTGTAAATGCACTACAATTTTTTGATCCACTTATTTACTGATGGGCACTTAGGTTGCTTCCAGCACTTGGCTATTGTAAATTGCGCTGCTGTGAACACTGGGGTGCACAGGTTCTTTTGAGTTGATGTTTTAGGATCCTTAGGTTATAATCCCAGCTGGGTCAAAACACAGTTCCATTTTTATTTTTCTGAGGAAATGCTATACTGTTATTCTGAGTTTCTTAAAGAATTGCTCTTTGTGTTCAACTGAAGATCCCAGAAAGGAATAGACATATTAAGCATTCCTACAAACAGATTCCTATTTACAGGGTTTTAAAATCACTAAAATGCCTGCAACATGTGAAATCAAGGAAAACTATATTATACAGGCCCAGGTGGTGTAGCTCAGTGGATTAAGCATGGGCTTATGAACCAAAGGGTTGCCAGTTCGATTCCCAGTCAAGACACATGCCTGGGTTGTGGGCCAGGTCCCCAGTAGGGGGCATGCAAGAGGCAACCATACATTCATGTTTCTCTCCCTTTCTTTCTCCCTCCCTTCCCTTCTCTCTAAAAATAAATTCATAAAATTTTTAAAAAGAAACTCTCTTATACAATATGAGGTTATAACTTTCATTAAATAAAACAAAAAATATTAAATCAATAATAAAATTAGTATATACTTTTAGAAAATGTATAAGTAATTTTAAAAAGAAAACATACAGATTCAACATACTGAACAGCAAAAAACAAAGCCCAAGTCATACAACACAAAAAAATGACTTTTAAAAATGTTCATTTTAATAACATTTTCCATTTTGATTTTTTCTTCCTTTTTTCAAACATAAGTTTTTTCAATTATTATATATGGAGAATTGAAGTCCTCTTGTAAATCTGTTTTTGCCTCCTGAGTGATTTTATCATATTTTACTTAACTATTCCTCTGTCGCTGGAAATAGAAAATATTTTAATTTTTACAAATATAAATAATATTGCTGTGAACATCTCTGTACACAGAATTTTATGCCTTTATCATTATTTATTGAAGATACAGTCCTTGCAACAGATTTTTGCTAGCAATAGGATCAAAATATATACCCAGTTAAATTTTTGTTACTGTTAGAATAGTATTTCATTGGTTCTATGGTGCACATTTTTTACTGTGTGTGAAATCGGAGGGCTACATACACCCCATGGGATCAAATACCACTGTTTGCCAGGCATCCACCACTGACCTGGTGTCATTTCTGTGTGTGGGGACAGGGACACCTGGAGCACGGGGATCCTCCCCAGTTCTGTCACCAAGCCTGATGGGGACCATCTGAAGAAGGATGGAGAGTCCTAGTTATTCTCCAGATCTTCTGGTAAGGTGAAGAAAACACAGGTCTCAAAATTTACAAAATGAGTTTAAACAGTTAGACCTCACATTGAAGGAAGGATATAACATTTTACCCTTGATGGCCCAGAGGACAAAATTATGTAGAAAAGCATGGAAATAAACAACTCCCATTGAAAGAATGACATGGAGAAGTTGGATTCTGTATATAAATAAGATTTCTCATACTTTCCTTTTTATACATGCACTAGAATTATAAATAATATAATTTCAAATCTAAAGAAGTCTAAAAATAGCTCAGTAAGTATGAAAATAAATGTTATAAATGAAAGAAATCATGTCAAAGTAAGCAAGTTTTAATTCTTCATGATAAATTAGAGTTACACATTAAGGTCAGTGATATCTTTAATTCAACAAAGCACATTGTAATGCTAAATTAATTTTTGAAGATGTTACATCAGTTTACAAACAAGTGCTGTATGATAGTGGCCAAATAATTTAATTTTCTTTAATTCTATTGTAATTCTATTAAATATAGACTCTGTAAGAATATAGAGTAAAATAGAATATAAAAATTCTACTAAAGCATTAATATTTATGAAATATTCCTTAAAATATAAATGAATATAAATATCCATATATCTCCCATCTTGTATAAAATAGTTACAAAATGAGTATTTGTTGGTGATAATGTACTTCTTACTGCTATAGTATCAATTTAAAAATATAATATCACTAAGGTAATATTGAAACATTAACTGTTTTCACATGAAACTGCTCTGCTTTTGAAAAGGTATTTATAGTAAAGGAACACTAGTACCCGATTGGCCCTCATCCTCTTCACAACTAATAATTCACAGTCTTTCTAAAACTGTGCCTCTTTAATCGACAGAAAAATAACAACTGAATTCAATCAAGGTGAAACAGGATCTGGAGGTTCCGGAGAACATAATAATAACAACACATAAAAAAATAATTTCTTTCCTTAACCACCTACATTACCAGACCAAGTACATACCTCGTATCAAATAGAAATTTTAAGCAGTAGGTATTACTCGCCCTCTTTCACAGAGGAGGAAACAGAAACTCATGCCAGGTATTTAGTGGGAAATCACTGGTGGTCAGTAGCAGTGAGTATTTTGAGGCCTATGATTTGAAGATTACATTCTTAATTTGAAATAAAAAATTAAATATGACAGATATCAAGATGATTGATATGGAGGTAGGTGGGAGCAGAGCCCAGTTCTCCCTGTGCCCAGCTGGAACACCTAGCCAATCTTCTGAGGAAGAAAGTGAACAGCCAATGGAATCCCAGTTTATATGAAGTTTGGAGGTCAAAATTTGTAGAGGGCATTGAAAAACAGATGATGAGGACATAGTGTCCCAGAGGACACTAAGGTCCCTGGGATCTGCTCAGGGACCTAGGCTGCTATGGCCCCTGATGCAGCGCCTGCCTCAGGATATGGGGAGGAGAGTTAGATCAACAGCCCCCTCCCCTACTAGAGCAGGGAGGGTACCTCAGCACCAGGAGGGACCTGGATGCTTGAAATAACTGTGGGGAATACAGACAAAGTGGGAGACACACAGAGGCGGTGTACACCTGCTGGGACTATGGATGCAGACTAGGTCATTACCAGAGAAATTGGGAAGCCAGGCAACACCTGGAGAAGGGAGACAAGTTGGACCATGTCAGACCCTGATCCAGATAGTTCCCGGTCTGGTTAGAAAGTGTGCTGTGCGAAAAGCCAGGCACTTGTTCAGAATGGCAGGCTTAAACCAGAAGCTTTTACTTAAAAAAAAAAAAAAAAAAAAGGTTCTCAGCAGCTTTTTAAGGAACTCTTGCACAGCAGCTGGCTCACCCGAGTGTGATTTCAGTTGCAGGCCCGTGCTTGACTTTGACTTTGGTAGCTTGCCAGGCAGCTGATGCACCCTGCTCACCCTGAGGCTGATTCAAGCAGCTTGCCTGCTCTTCACTAGGCCATGGAATCGTGCCACTCCCCTGAAGGCTGACTGGCACCACTCAACCTGCAGCTGATTCTGGCTGCTCACAGCACCATTCACCCCAAGGATGATTTGAGCCAAACACCTGAGCTTGACTCACACTGCTCTTCCAGAGGCCGAGTAGCATAGTACACATGGTGACTGACTGGTACTGCTTGCCCAGCCGTGGGATCTGGCTGTGGTGGGCTCCAGCCGCAATAGGCTCGCAAAGAGCAAGGAGGAGGCACAGTGCACACACCTCGGTGCAACTGGTGGGTAAAAGGCACAGGCCTAGTGCAGATGGACAGTTGGGGCTCGGCAGCTCATGGAAGATGTGGGCTGGAGAGTGGGCAACTGTGAATATTGTGGCCCAGATCTGGTCCCCATCCTTCCAAAACCACAGGAAGGGAGAAAAGCAAAGCCCAGTCCCCCTTTCCTGTGGCATCCAGGAAGACCAGGAGAACTCACTTAATGGGTTTAAAGTCAGCAGGAGGTTTATTTTTTTTTTCTTTTCTCTTATTCTTTTTTTCTTCCCCCAAGTGAGACAATAAGACCTGGAGTTGTAAATGGTCCAGAGACAGATCCAAAGGGGGAGCACAAGGCTCACCCCAAAAACTGAGAAACTGAGGCAAATTTCACTTTCCTATCCCATAGAAATGTCATTTTATTGTTTATTTGTATTATTGTTATTTTTCATTATTTTTACATCTTTTATTTTATTAGCCTTTTTTTAAATTTCTCTTCTTTCTGTTTAGTTTTCTTCATTTTAGTTCTGTTTAATTTCATTGTTTGACTGGTTTGCCTTATTGTCTCTTTCATATTGTATTTTAATTTTCCTTCTTACACTTCACTTGTGTTCCAATAAAACACTACTCTTGATCGTATACTTTCTATTCTGGTTATCAAAATCATATATTTCTTGTCATATTATTGTTGTTCCAATATTATGGTAAATAATTGTTGTTCCATACAATTGTAAACACTACACAGCACCCCTCCCTGATCTTAGCCCATTTGACTTTATTCCTGATCTTTATTATTGTTGTGGTTAACTCTATGCTCTTGTATACCATGCCTACTTTCTATCCTTTACTCTCACTATATCTCATCATCTAACCTTGCACAAGCACTCTGTTTTATGGATTCAGCTCACAATCCTCCTCCTCTCTAACAAGAATCTTATCTCTCTTTCACCTTTTATAAAAAGTGGCTAATTGGATGAAATATCATGGTTAATGCTATACTTGTCTAAAGGATTGCCTATCTCTTCTCTATTTATTAGTACTTTAAATCCCATAGAATACTCTCCTGCTGCCTTAAAACATTTTGCCTACCCCCTGCCACTGATCACATACAAGACATGGGGGAGAGCTGTGAACATCGGTATACCTGCTGGAGAAGAGAACCCATGAACAAAGGAACCATCAAAAGGTAAAAATCCAAATACAACAAAAAAGCCCACACAAACAGGAGAAAGGGCAACTCTAGAGCACACAAGGACATAAAAGAGATCAAACCAGTGAATCCCACAGAATTCCTAACATAACAATTCACCCTCCAAAGACAGCTAGCAAACTGAAACATCAGGAAGTACAGAAACAAACAAAACAAGTCACCTAAAATGGGGAGACAAAAAAAGAACCTGCGATCAAAAGGAATGGAAGACTCCCCACTAAAAGAGCTAAATGAAATGGAGGTAACAAAAATACCAGATATAGAATTCAAAATAATGGTTATAAGGATGCTCAAGAAACTCATAGACAACTATAGGAACTGAGTGAGAACTACCACAACATGAAAAAGGAAATAGAAATTCTAAACAAAAACCAGCAAGAAATGAACAATAAAATTTCAGGAAAACAAAACAAAACAAAACAAAAAACACTCGAAGGAATTGAAAGCAGGCTGGATGAAGCAGAGGACCAAATTAGTGAGCTGGAAGACAGGGTTGAAAGAAACACCCAGGTAGAACAGCTGCACGAAAAAAGACTCAAAAATATGAAGATAGCTTAAGGGAACTCCAAGATAAGATGAAATGCAACAACATTTGAATCATAGGAATACCAGATGGAGAAGAAAAGTAACAAGGGATAGAAACACTGTTTGAAAAAATAATGACAGAAAACTTTCCAACCTGGAGAGGAAAAAACCATGCAAGTTCAAGAAGTACAGAGAATCCTAATCAAGATAAACCAAAAGAGGTCAACTGCAAGATATAATTAAAATGACAAAACTCAACAAGAAAGAGAGAATCTTAAAATCAGCAAGCCATAAACAAGAAGTAACATAACAAAAGGGCTCTGAAAAGGCTAGCAGCTGATTTCTCAACAGAAACACTCCAATCCAGGAGAGAATTGCAAGAGATATTCCAAGTAATGAAAACGAAGGCTTGCAACCAAGATTACTCTACCCAGAAAAACTCTGAATTAAAACGGAAGGCAAATAAGGAGTTTCCCAGAAAAAAAGAGGGCTGAAAGAATACATCGCCACCAAACCAGTACTACAAGATTTACTAAAGGGACTATTACAAGAAGAGAAAGGAAAAGAGTGAAAGAGAGAGGAACACAGGTACAAAGGGGGAAAATGAACAAATGCCTATCAATAATAACCTTAAGTGATAATAGAATAAATGCTCCAATCAAAAGACACAAGGTGGCTGAATGGATAAAAAAACATGACCTGCACGTATGCTGCCTAGAAGAGACCCACCTCAGAAAAAAGACCTACACAAACTGAAAGTAAAGGGTTGGAAAAAATATTCCAAGCAAATGGGAGAGAAAATCCAGAGTAGCAATACTCATTTCAGACAAAATAGACTTCAAAACAAGGGCCATAAAAAGAGATCCAGAAGGAACATTCATAATACTCAATGGAAGACTCCAACAAGGTGACATAAACATTATTAATACATATGAACACAACATAGGAGCCCCCAAATACATAAGGAAAATCTTAGAGGACTTCAAGAAAGATATAAACAGCATATTATAGTAGGATATTTTAACACTACACTGTCAAAAAAAAGAAAGATCTTCCAAACAAAATATCAACAATGATATTACAGCATTGAACAATGTCCTAGATCAAATGGACTTAACTGATATATATATAGAAACTTCATCCCAAAGAAGCAAAATACACATTCTTTTCAAATGCACATGTAATATTTTCAAAGATAGACCACATGATAGGACAAAAATAAGCCTCAACAAATTCAAGAAAACTGAAATCATATCAAGCCTATTCTAGGACCACAAGGGCCTGAAACTAGAAACCAACCAAGAAAAAAAATCTCAAAAATGCTCAAATTCATTCAGATTGAATAGCATGCTATTAAACAATGAATGGGTTAATAATGAGAACAAGGAAGAAACCAAAAGGTTTCTGACAACAAATGAAAACAAACACACAACAATCTAAAACTTATGCACACAGTGAGGCAGTCCTGAGAGCGAAGTTCATAGCAATACAGGCCTATTAAAAAAGGTAGAAATATTTCAAATAAACAACCTAGCTCAACATCTACAAGAACTGGAGGAACAACAACAAACGCAGTCCAGAGAAAATAGAAGGAAGGAAAGAGTCAAGATCAGAGCATCTAGAAAACCTATCCACCTGGTATGGTGAATGTAGCCCAGCCCCTAACTCAGAAAGTCCAGTGGGCAGTGAGTCAGCATACAGGACCAATGCCCATGGATAGGTTCTCCCATGGGGAATCAGGCCTGCCTTGTACCTAGGCTTCTTTGAGACTTGCTTGTGCTAAAACTCCCTCACATTGAATTGAGGCAGCAAATGTTTATTGCATATCTTCAATGTAACTTCCTAAAATCTACGCTAAACCTCCCAAGGATGGAATATAGCCAGTTCAACCACTTTTTCCATTATGTTTGCAAATATCCTTTTTCTTTGTAAATGAGCAACATCCTCTCCTTTGTTATCTGTAAAAGGTAACCACCTAAAGTGAAGCTGTGCATAAATGAGGACCATCCTTGATGTAACCTGCCCAGAAAAGCAATAAAAGCTTGTCCAGGCAGGGATCAGACCCTCTCTCACCCAGAAAGTGGCCATGCCATCTCTTTTTCTCTACAGAACTTCTGTAGTCCATGTGAATTTGTTCATTGCAACCACAACACATGAACCCTGCAGGCTAGGGTCAGCCTCAAGAGCAGAATTAAATGACATAGAGACTAAAGGAACAATTACACCTACACCTTTAACAAACTTTGCTAGTTGGTTGAAGGTAGGTAGTTGTTGTTGCATTGTTTCTCAATTTTATCTATAGAGCTTCACTAATTCTGTATCTCAAATATTGAATTTTACCAATCCCATCTCCTCTTTCTTTCATCTCAATTTTTTTTATTTTTTAATATATTTATTGATTATGCTATTACAGTTGTCCCATTTCTCCCCCATCATTCCCCTCCACCCTACACACCCCCTCCCACCCACACTCCTCCCCTTTAGTTCATGTCCATGTGTCATAAGTTCTTTAGCTTCTACATTTCCCACACCATTCTTGCCCTCCCCCTGTCTATTTTCTACCCACCGTCTATGCTTATTCTCTGTACCTTCTCCCACTTCTCCTCCTCCTATGGAGGGTTGCTAACCCTCCATATGATCTCCATTTCTGTGGTTCTGTTCCTGTTCTAGTTGTTTGCTTTTGTTTTAGGTGTGGTTGTTAATAGCTGTGAGTTTGCTGTCTTTTCACTGTCATATTTTTATCTTCTTTTTCTTAGATAAGTCCCTTTAACATTTACTATAATAAGGGCTTGGTGATGATGAACTCCTTGAACTTGACCTTATCTGAGAAGCACTTTATCTGCCCTTCCATTCTAAATGAAAGCTTTGCTGGATGGAGCAATTTTAGATGTAGGTCCCTGCCTTTCAAGACTTCAAATTCTTCTTTCCAGCCCCTTCTTGCCTCGAAGGTCTCTTTTGAGAAATCAGCTGACAGTCTGATGGGAACTCCTTTGTAGGTGACTGTCCCCTTATCCCTTGCTGCTTCTAGAATTCTCTCCTTCATTTTAACCTTGGCTTATGTAATTACGATGTGCCTTGGTGTGTTCCTCCTTAGGTCCAACTTCTTTGGGACTCTCTCAGCTCCCTGGACTTCCTGGAAGTCTATTTCCTTTGCCAGATTGGGGAAGTTCTCCTTTATTATTTGTTCAAATGAGTTTTCCACTTGTTGCTCCTCTTCTTCTCCTTCTGGTACCCCTATAATTTGGATGTTGGGACGTTGAAAGATGTCCTGGAGGTTCCTAAGCCACTCCTCATTTTTTTTAACTCTTGTTTCTTCCTCGTTTTCTGTTTGGTTGTTTGTTTCTTCCTTCTGGTCCACTCCATTGATTTGAGTCCAAGTTTTCCTCCCATCTCTATTGGTTCCCCATGCGTCTTCCTTCATTTCACGTATTGTAGCCTGCATTTTTTCATCTAATTCATGAACAAAATCAACCAATTCTGTGAGCATCCTGATCACCAGGTCTTTGAACTGTGCATCTGATAGGTTGGCTATCTCTTCATGGCTTAGAGGACTTGACTCTGGGGCTGTGATTTTTTTCTCTGGTTTGAGCCATTTTTGTTGGTTTTTTTGTTTTGTTTTGTTTTGTTTTGTTTTGGTTTTGGTCTGGTGGCGGCTGCACAGTGAGGGGTGGAGCATTAGGTGTTCCCCAGTGAGGGGCAGCCCACTTGCTGAGTTGTGATGCTGTTTGTGGGGGCGGGGTCTGAGAGGGAACAATGACGCCTGCTCTGCTCTCTCCTGGATTCAAGTCCCTTCTTCTGTTTCCCCTCCACCTGGGTTGTCTACGCTCGGGAATGTGCGACCACCCAGTCAGCCAGCCACCTTGCACGGCCTCACTGGGTCTGCACAGTTGCCAGCCTGTGCCCAGGGTCTGCCAGCTGCCGCCTGTGGGCCCAGAGTCCGCCAGCTGCCACCTGTGCAGCTGGGAACTGCCAGCCACTGCTGCCTGCGTTCTGCGGTCTGCACCTCCACTTTTTCCTGCAGCCACTCTGCCCCTCTTACCGGTCTGGATGAATGGTTGTTAGACTTCCATATAGTTCAATTTTCTATCAGTTCCGATTGTTTTCTCATTTCTAAATATTTGTTGTCCTTAATTTTGGTTGTGAGAGGAGGCACAGTGTGTCCACCTACGCCTCCATCTTGGCTGGAAGTCCGAGAACTCTTTATTCATAGGAACATTCTGGGTATTGTTCTGTTGTATTTCCATTTTCCAAACCCTGACACCCTTGAATGAATCTTTGTCACTTATTTCTAGCCAAAGTCTCCAGACTCTTTTTGAATTCCTTTGACAAAAATGATACAGTCACTTTGGAAAACAGTTTAGAAGTTTCTCATAAAGATAAGTGCTCTCTGCCGTATGATTCCCATTCCTAGGTGTTTCCCCAACAAAATGAAAACATACATCTACACAAAGACCTGTATGCAAATGTTTATGACCATTTTATTTATTTATTTTTAAGATTTTATTTATTTTTAGAGAGAAGAGAAAGAGAGGGAGAGAAATATTAACGTGTGGTTGTCTCTCACATGCCCGCATCTGGAGACCTGGACTGCAACCCAAACATGTGCCCTAACTGGGAATCAAATAGGCAACCCTTTGGTTTGCAGGCCTGTCCTCAATCCACTGAGCTACACCAGCCAGGGCATGATCATTTTATTTTTAAATTTTTATGCATAATAACCCCAAACTGGAAACAACTCCAAAGTCAATCAACTGGTAAATAAGTTGTGGTAGTTCACATACTGGAATACTTACTCAGTAACAAAAAAGAAGACATCCCAGGAAAATTAAAAAACTGGTACAAAGGCTCAGTACAAGACATACCTTGGTCATTGCTTTCATTACCAGGATTTGGAGGTCACTGGAAGTTTCAGTAAAGGGGGATAAGGAGCAGTTAAAATAGACATAACTTGTATGCTATGCCAAGGCTTAAGGCTTATATTTTTGGTGAAGGAATAATTTCTACAATTCGATCTGAACAGAATACTACAAAGAAGCAGATACTGAAATAAAATAAATAGAAAAGAAAGTATTTGTTCAACAAAGCACGTACTCACATACCATTAAGGAATCCTAACCTGGGCAGGTAGGTTCGGAGTCAAAGCCACAGAAGAAAAGAATGGTACCCACTAAATTTTCCAAGTGTGTGATTTGATATGTAGGATACATGAGATCCACAATGTGTTTCTAAGTTATTTCTGAGTGCCTGCATTAGTTATACAGTTTCTCTTTTAATATTCAGGTGAACACATTATTAAAGTCACAGAAGTAGTGACAGTCTTGACAGTCATAAATATGAAGCTCTTTCAAGTAATCAAGATAATATCTATAGAGGGAAAAAAAACAGTATTTTCTTCTGCCAGTAGAATAAATGAAGTTTTAACTCTACAGTATATTACTTCAGGTTTTCTCTCTAAAGTATACCTTCTTAAGATAAAGCCAAGAAGTTTAACATATCAATGAATCACACAGGGTTTACAGACAACACTTTCCTTTAACAAAGTAAAGACTTTGTTGACAAAGCCCATCAGTTTGGGTTGGTGACAGGAGTGCCACAAGTAGAAACAGAAAGTAGAAAGAAAAAGTGGATTTTGGTCACTAGAGAAAAGTTGGAACCAAAAGGAAGAGGTAGAGGAGGCAGTTAACAGAGGTGTAATAAGGCAACTGACATGCACAGAAGCTGATTGCCAGCTGCTACCTTTGCACCAAGGTTCTCCTTTGCAGTCCTGAACACCCTGCCTGGGCCTGTCGTCTTGAAGAGGTAACCAGATGATCATGCTGGAAGGAAGAGATGTATGTCTAAAGGAATAAACAAATAGAAGGGTGAAGAGTCAGTATAACACAATGACTCAGTTCCAATAGATTATGACTCCTTCTCTAAGAGCTCACGAGCCACTTGGATTTATTGCATTTGTAGCTATCTAAACTCAGCACATGTCTGAGACTGTCAGATGGGTTCAGTTCATTTATCTGTTCCTCAATTCTGGTAATGAGGCCTCTGTTGTAACCCAAAACCCTAGTGCCCATTTTGACTAAAATAAGTAAAATTCAGATTAAAAACAGGCCTGCTTTGTGCCATGTGTCAGTGTTATTTTCTTGGTACTTCCGTCTACACAGAACTTTCTTGGCTTTTCCTAGTCCCACTTGTATGAAATGGAATCCTGGTTCTGAGTAATGAGCAATTAGATGTAAATTCCATTGCCAAAGTAGTTTTGCTGGCTGTAATTAGGTGTCAAATAATAATAAAATAATATTTAAGTACTGTGCATGTCAGCAGAAGATTCAAGTTCAAAATACTGGTTTGATCTTTTTTAAGAAATAAAATATTTTACTTTACCCTAGGAATAATGAACATTCAGAAACTATATAATATTAGACAAAATTTGGTCAACTACTTTAAGGGACAAAAAAGGGGAAGATTCTTTACTTACCATTTTTGCATCCATGGTTCAAGTAAATATAACAATAAGGAAATAACTAATACCCAATTGGAACTCATGGGAAGCAGTGAAAGAAGAAAAGAATAGGAAGATTTGTATACATTAAAGAAATTAGTAGATTTTAGGTTAACACATAAGAACAAGCTGCTATTGAAAGGACCCCTTCTTCCCAATACAAACACATTGATCGAATATAACAAGGGGTATCTATCAAGCTAGAAATCAACAGGAAAATATCCTAACTGTATATATAAAAGAATTGAAAATGTGGGCAGTGATTAGTGAACTGGAGTAGAAAGCCAAAACAGCTTATGTCTTAGAGTGACTGCAAGGTCATCACACACATACTTTACTTGTTTGGTAAGGGTAGGCTTGCTTTGCACCTGCTATTTCAGAGTAATGAATAATAATGACCCATTCCAGTTTTCAAAGTGTCCTGATTTAAATGATATGTTATAAATCCTCCTAGCTAATGAACATGTGGAAACCAGTAGGGTGCTAGGATTCTGAAAAACATAAATGATGAGTGTCCTGGATGAAAAACTGAAGTATAAACTTCCTACATAGGACCAGGAGTCATAAAGGGTCATCTTTCCATGGGATGGAAAAACTTGATCCACTGACCCTGCCTAAGAAACTGCAAGGGAGCTTGGGTGGAAAACAAGACACCCACAGGAAGCCAGCACCTCAGTCTATGGGTAGCTGTGGAATCCAAATTCATTCTGTTTGCTTGGCTCGAATGATCCTAAACTGAGATATTTTCATTAAAAATAGTCAAGTTATAGTAAAACCCATCCAGTCTGGGCAGAGACAAATATAAAACTGGGTTGTAGTTAAAATTCTACATCCTGAGTATACAACCTAAACCCCAAAATCAAGCCCTGATGGAGATGAATTTACAGCTACAGATTATAATAATCCATTTGAAGAATCACTATGAGAAAGTACTAGCAGATACAAAAAATCAAAGAGTAACGCACCAAGGATTAAAGAAAAAGGACATAATATAGTCTGAAATATACTTGACATAAACATTTAAAAGGAAAAAAGGAATATAAATCACAATGAAAGAACAAAATACTATTTAAATAAGCATGGACAGATATATAAAGGAACCACTCAGAATCTTTCTACCAATGAAATATATAGTTATAACAAAAAACACTAAATGGATTTCAAATATCCTTTATTTAATTAGTTTATTTAAAATTTGGATGTCTTTTGCTAGTTAACTCTGGAGGTATACTCTTTCATACATAGTATTTTAAAACAGGGAAGAGAATTAATCACCCTTATCCCTGCTCTACTAGAATTGCCCAAGGAAACTAAATATGTTTTACACGCTTTTACACAAAGAAATTGATTCCAAACCATACTTCTGAGCTCTGGATGCCATACTAAATAAAGTTCTAACATACTTATAGAATGAGTTTTAATTGACTTCTGTTTAATAAATTAACATAAAAATGCACACAAATAAGCACATTCCTCAGTAAACCCCCAAAAGAACAACACTATTAAATATTCTATTTATAGCACTATAACAGGCAATTAGACAGTTGATCAAATGACTGTCTTAATTATTGTTGTGGACCATTCAGCCTGGTTTCAGGAGTTGTAACCCTCACCCCATGGTGGGCTGTGTAAGAGCCCAAGGGACCCACTCATCTGGGTCTGTTCTGTCACGAGGACATGAGCTACTAAGGAGACAAAGCTTATCTCCCTGGCAGGAGTGCTGCTTCTGCCTCATCCATCTCTGCCCCCAGTGCTTGGTTGGCAGTCAATGACGGGTAAGACTCCCGGGTTGCCCCTGGGAGGGGCAACCTAAGCCAGATGTGACCACTTGGGAGGCCTCATGGAAGGACTCCGGGGGTTGCAGCAAAGAGGATGTGATGGACCCTCACCCCCCAGCTATTCTGACATAGCCCGAGTCCTCATTTCCATCTGGGAGATGTCTCCTGCTTCCTAATTGGCTTAAAGCCTGAAACTGTGGGGGCAAGTGGTGCAGCCCTGTGCTGGCCAGGACGGCTCCCTGGGTGATCGGGCATAAGAAAGAATTCTTAAAGTCCTGTGAAACCTGCTTTGCTAAGAGTGCTCTCATTTAAATAAGGGTCCGAGGAGGAAATGAGATTGTCTCCCAAAGTTTTACAACCCCCTTTCCTGACAGGCACTGACTCAGATTAAGCCCTCAGATTTCTTTGAAATGTTAAACCTGTATTCCAGTGTATTGGAACCCAATAAAAGCCTAGTGAGGAAGGCGCTCTGGGTCATTCTCCTCTGAGAGTTTGACCACCTTTTCTCCCCAAGCAGTCATGTCTTGGTAGTTTTTATTTTCATCCATGATAGAGGGATGGGGCTCTGCAGGCGGAGCCCCCCCCCCACATCTGGCACCCAGGACAGGGGCCCCCACAAATTATGTCATGACTGCTACATATTCCAGAATAAAAATTTAAGATATAACTATATGTTCACATTCGTGACTCAAGCTACTGTTTGGGAGGATTTATAATAATCTATTTTAAGACTAAGGACAAGGAGAGGACTTCCAGCCAAGAGGGAGGCATAGGTAGATACACTTTGCATCCTCGCATAACCAAAAGAAGGACAAAAACAAATTTATAAAATCAAAAAATAGGGAGAACTGGCAGAATACCCAACGGTATGGAAGTCTGACAACCAAGGAGTTAAAGAAGAAATATTCATTCAGACTGGCAGGAGGGGCGGAGATGGGCTGCCAGGGCAGAGAGGACAGGCAGCAAGGCAGCAGCTGGAGAAACAGGGGGGTGAAGGCAGCAGATAGCAGACAGGGCAGTCCCACATTTGCACACAGATAAATTGGGAGGAATAACTAGGGAGCAAGACAGACTGCATAACCCAGAGTTTCAGCAGAGGGAAATAAAGCCTCAAAACATCTGACTGAAAAAACCTGTGGAGATTGCTGCTGCAGGAGAAACTCCCAGCCTTACAGGAAAGTTCGTTGGAGAGCCCCACAGGGTCCTAGAGCATACACAAACCCAGCCACCAGGGAATCAGCACCAGAAGGGCCCAATTCCCTTGTGGGTAGCAGAGGAAGTGACTGAAAGCCAGCTAAGAGCTGAGCAAGCAGCATTGGTCCCTCTCAGACCCCTCCCTAACATACAGTGCCACAACACAGTGATGTGGGTTGCCCCACCCTGGTGAATATCTAACACTCCTCCCCTTACTATGTAACAGGCATGCTGAGACAAAGAAATATGGCCCAAATGAAAGAATATATCAAAGCTCCAGAAAACATACAACTAAGCAATAAAGAGACAGCCAATCTATCAGATGCAGAATTCAAAACACTGGTAATCAGGTGCTCACGGAAATGGTTGAGTATGGTTGCAAAACAGATGAAAAAGTGAAGGCTATGCAAAGTGAAATAAAGAAAAATATACAAGGAGCCAACAGTGAAGGTAAGTAAACCAGGACTCAAATCAACAGTTTGGACCAGAGGGAAGAAATAAACATTCAACCAGAACATAATGAGGAAACAAGAATTCAAAAAAATGAGGAGAGGCTTAGGAACTTCTGGGTTAACTTTAAATATTCCAATATCTGAATCATAACAGCACCCGAAGCAGAAGAAGCAGAGCAAGAAATTGAAGAGTTATTTGAAAAAAATAGTGAAGGAGAACTTCTCCAATCCGGCAAAGGAAACAGACTTCCAGGAAGTCCAGGAAGCTCAGAGAGTCCCAAAGAAGTTGGACCCAAGGAAGCACACACCAAGGCACATCATAATTAAGTTACCCAAGATTAAAGAGAAGGAGGGAATCTTAAAAGCTCAAGAAAAAAGGAGACAGTTATCTACAAAGGAGTTCCCATTAGACTATCAGCTGATTTCTCCAAAGAGACCTTGCAGGCAAGAAGGGGCTGGAAAGAAGTATTCAAGGTCATGAAAGGCAAGGATTTACATCCAAGATTACTTTATCCAGCAAAGGTTTCATTTATGGAAGGGCAGATAAAGTGCTTCCCAGATAAGGTCAAGTTAAAGGAGTTCACCAGCACCCAGCTATTATTATATGAAATGTTAAAAGGAATTAGCTAAGAAAAAGAAGATTATCAAAAATATGAACTATAAAATGACAACAAACTCACAACTATTAACAACTGAACCTAAAAGCAAAACAAAAACAAACTAAGCAAACAAGAACAGAATCAGAAAAATGGAGATCACACAGAGGATTATCAGCAAGGTGGGAGAGGGAAAGAATGGGAGAAAAGGTACAGGGAATAAGAATCATAAATGGTGGGTACAAAATAGACAGGGGAGGTTAAGAATAGTATAGGAAATGGAGAAGCCAAAGAACTCATATGTACGACCCATGGACACGAACTAAGAGAGGGTAATGCTGGTGGCAGGGGCAGTGCAGGGTGGAAGGGAATAAATGGGAGAAGAAAATGTGACAACTGTAATAGCATAATCAATAAAATATACTTTAAAAAAGATTGAGGTCAAGGAGAAATGTATACCTATTTTAATAATACTATCTATCTAATATAACTGTTACATAAATACATGTTATCTGTCTTCTTTTTATATAGTTTTATAATTTTAAATGTCTTAAAATGCCAGGTTAAAAATTCTTCTTTTACTTTTGAAACACATCAAGAATAAATTATGTAATGGTGGATATTCAAGTTTTCTTTTCAAATAACTTGAACTGATGTATTTGACATTACAGTTCTTTCAAATCTATAAAAAATAAATGCAAATAGTGGTTGATGTTCAATAAGAGTGAGAATCTTCAAATAAGTCACTGTTCATTTTAGGTACTTCTTAAGACTCTGAGATTCATGTATCAAGAAGCATCAACAAGAATATACATACAAAAGAACCACTATATCGTAAAACCCTTTTATTGACCAGGGAGGCCAAATAGTCTTTTAAAACAACAACAACAACAACAAAAAATTAAGTTTGGAGCAAAATAACAAAAATACATTTTAACATGAAAAAATAATGACAGTGTCCTTATGAAAATACCTTATTTCATGACATAAAGTAAAAATTCTGAATCCTCTGCAGGGAAATGTAGTAAATAAGTCCCTTTCCAAAAATACCTTTGCCAGGCATCTTAGAATTTACTGTGATTTAATTGCCAAACAAGCACTGAAGGGGTGATTAGGTAGAAAGGACGTCTATAATTATATTTGTTCTGATTCCTTTTTATGGATAAAAGTAATTACGGGAAGGTAATGCACTTTGCAAGATGCTGACTGGATAGGTTTATACCAAAAAAGTAACTCTATTTAAATCAAATAAACAAATTTATCTATTTAAAAAAACTATAACAATCCATTTTTCTTCATTCAGTGTTCTTGATAACTTTCTTAATAAGGCTTAGCTACTACCATCATCCAAATAGAATGAGTTGAGTACCAATAGAATAGCTGAGTACCAATTCTGGCACTCTACTGATACCTAACTGGAACAAACTCTAAAACCACAGCATCAATGACAAGAAACTGAGTTAAACTGTCTCCTCAGAATAATATTATTCTGAGGTATTAAAAAGCCTAATTTATGAAAGAAATAAAAATTTTCTTATGAACCTGAAAGACTGAATATGCAAATAGACCATGGCCAGATCACATATAAAAATAGAACTTTGAGCCACAAACTGCAGCAACCTGCCCAAGAAACCAATGTTTTTATCTGTAATAAACAGTCAAAGAAGCCAGGCTATGCCAGACTTTTGGGAAGCCAGATTGCTATCTCTGGTGACAATCCAGGAAGCTAAACAAGTACTTCTGTAACAACCAGCCCCAAATGTCCAGGACTTCATAACTGACAGCTTCCCTAATTGTTGTCCCCACTTCTCAGTACCCAGCACAAAAGGCCAAATATACACCCCTAACCAGCAATGCCTCATTTCTAGTTAGCCAGCCTATAACTTCTACTTGCCTCCAGCATCCATCAGGACACCTGTGGACTTCTCTTTTTTTCCTCCTAAAAGCTTTTCCACTGGTCTTTCTGCCTTTGGGTTTCTGCCAAAATATGAGTGATGGTGGTCAACTCTACTTCTGTAGACAGCTAAGAATAAATAGCCTTTGCTCTTCTTTTCTGGTTGGTCTTCGTTAATTTCCACAACCCTACATAACAGAAAGTATTGCTAATTAATATTTCATAAAAAGTTAATAGCTAATAATTTTCAGGTACTTATCATGAACTAGGCATTGTATTAAATGTTTTTACATGCACTGCTTAATTTAATTTCACAGAAAGTATAATTATGCCTTCTGAAATTGGTACACTTACTATATTTATTTTACAGAAGAGGAAAACTGAAGCAGAGAAATATTAATGAACTTGATACACAGTTAACGAGTAGATAAGCCAGGATTAAAATAAAGACAATCTGATTCTAAAAATGATAACTTTTGCAAAGTTATTATTATTTTTTTAATTTTTTTAAATTTCAATTGTTGTTCTTGTACAGTTTTCTGTCTTACTCCCATCCTGGCCCACTGCCCCAGCCCTCCCCACCTCCCTCCCATTTCCACCCCACCTAGTTTTTGTCCACTAAAAATTATAACTCTTAATCACTCTACTAAATTCAGCTTGAAATATGGACATAGTGCATGTTTCAACTGCTTTCATACAAAAATAGAAAATAACAACATATAATTAACATTGTTTTTATCTCACCACTGGTAATAAAATACTGTTTGATAGAAGAAGAAAATTCTGAATTCATTTATACCAATCTGCTTTTTTAGATTACATAAGTGAGACTTAGAGAGGTGAAGGTAACTTGCCCAATATTGTACTTAACAGGCGAGGCAAGACTAAAGCCTAGATTTTCTGACTCCCAGCCCAGATATCCACATGCTTCGCTGGGGGACAGAACATTTGCCTGGGAAGATTTATAACTCCACAAAGACTTTATGCAACGGTGTAATGCTAGCACATTCCAAACACATAGTATATAACATGAATAAACACATATCTCTTGTGGATATAATGAGCTAAATGTTATTTAAGAGGCCACTGAAGTTCAACAAGTATTTATTTAGTGCCAACTATGTGTTAACACTGTTTCAGATACTTAAGCTTCATTAGTGAACAAAAGAAAAAAACTTATGTATTGGTTTACATTTTAGTGGAAACAAATATTACATTACAGATATATTAAGTAGGCAAATTATGTGTTATAAATTATATAATATGTTATCTTTATACTATAGTAAAATAAAAGTAGGGCAGGTCAGATCAAGAGTACCAGTTTGGGACAAAAAGGGCAGATTGGAATTTTAAACAGAATGATCAGGGTCAGCCTCACTGAGAAGGCAATATTTGAATAGATTCTGAGGAGGTGAGGGAATTAGCCATGTGGGAAGAGTGTTACAGGTTGAAGGAATAGCCAACACAAACACCTTTGGAAAGACTGACTACTATGTTTGGAGAGAACAGCATTGGGTGTACTGAGAATAACAGGTGAGATTAGAACTATAAACTGGTATACGTGTAGAGAGAGCTTTTGACAACTGAATTAACTTGATCAATGAAATACAAGCTACACATTTCCTATTCACTATAACTATTTATTATCAGGTGAAAGTATACAGTAGTTCCCCTTTTTGCAATTTCGCTTTCCATAGTTTCAGTTACCCACAATCAACCAGTCTCAAAATATTAAATGAAAAATTCCAGAAACAAACAATTTGTAAGTTTTAAATTGCGCGCCATTCTGCGTAGCATGATGAAATCTCCAAACTACAAAAGTTTCAGCCACGGTGTGTGATAAGTGCTCAGTTATGATGTAAAAGACATGAAACTTTAGCATAAGTATGTATAAGAAAAGACACTACATACAAGGTTTCAGACATCTACCGGGGTCTTGGAACATACCCCTTAGGGATAACAGAGAACTACTGTAGTTCTTTCTGACTTTCATTGTGTTATAAATACTAGAATGAAAACTGGTGCGAAGCTCTAATTTGTTTTATCAATTCAATCATGTAAAAATTGTCTATGAATTGCACCTTAATGATTTGAATCATGTGAGCTTCCTTCACCAGACTTTTCAATCCAATCAGTGAGGGCGGGAAGGGCAGAAGGACACTGAGCTTTATTAATGCTCCTGGTGATTCTAATAGGCAGCCATGGCTGAGAAGCACTACTCTGCCACTTGCGAAAGAGAGAAGGCTTTTCTCCTTCCTGCTCCCAAGTAGTCAACCCAGGATGCTCATCATTCTTGTTGCTGCAGCTCACTCAGTGTCATCACAACCTGGAACTCCCAAACCATAGACTTCCTCACAGAAATATGGGGATCTTTTCAGCCACTCTATCGAAGGGGAAAGGTAGGACAGGGCACACTTCTCCTTTGCTGCCCCATTCATGAGCTCCCACAACACCAACAAACAAGACTGGTGTCAAATGACTGGAAAGTTTGTTAGAGAATGACCATGTCAGATGAAGGATGAGAGAAGAGAGCAGCAATGTGGTGGCATCAATTGCATAATGGAAATTTTAATAACAAGGCATCTAATATTCACTTTAACATTTTGGCATTGTCAAGGTAGAAAATATTCTGTCTCTCCAAATCTTGTTTCATTTTATGTAAACCTGGCACATTTTTTTGGCGTACAACAAATATGAGTAAATGAATTTAAGTGGGCTGAACACAAAAAGTAATAAACCCCAACCCATCCTTTCCCAATCCTCTAATCTTGTTCCCAGAGGTAACTATTAACTTCATTGTTACCTTCCTCTCTAAATAACACACTTATGCTGCTAGCTCAGGATAGACCCATGATAGATCTTGCATACTCACTTCATGCCAAGATTGGTAGGATTTTACTAAATTAACCACTTCAAATTTTCTCTCCCTGTAAAACATAATCAACTATATAACTATTAGCTTTCCCATTGATAACAATCAGGATTGAGCAAAAGCAGGTTTACAGTTGTGAGTACATGAAACACAGTGTACTCTTGTATTATTATTTTTATTTTTCACACAAACTGTAAACCTAGTTTTGCCCCACCCTCCATGTACTTAAATTCCTATTTCTTGTGTCATCCACAAGCAGTATCTCTTCACTTTATCAAGGGTATGTATCCCATACCCTTCTCATCATTTCTCTTGCTCTCTTTTACATTATCATGGTTAGCATTTACTATCTGTTTTATAACCTTAAATAAGGGATTCTTGCTTGTTTACAGGTGGATTATAAATCTGGAAATCAATATCTACATGCCTACATAAACACTGTTCTCTGCCCAGCCAAATTATATTCTATGACTATACTACTTGTTTTTTTGTATACTATTTGCCTCATACCCCCACTCTTATTGGACTTCTAATAGCCCTTTTAAATTTGCCCTGAATTTTATGTATGGCATCATTAGAGTAGGTTCTTCTTACATTACCAGGATCTATGGTCTTTTATTTATATATATATATATATATATATATATATATATATATATATATATATATATTGCATCTAATTGCATCTGTGGACTTTTTTTTCTACAGGAAGTTAATAACCCTGTGGTCATAAGGCCTGCTACACAGTTATCATCCTGGGACTTGCCTTCATTGCTTTTCTGAATTAGTTCTTGTTCACAGAACCAACCTAATCCAATTCCTTGGATAATTTCCTTGTTTTACCAGCCCACATATTCAAGTAACATAAAAAAAGACAAAGCTTTTTCAATTTATGTTTAATTTCCATTTTCATTCTGCCCACATATTTTATCGATAGTTCTCCTTGGCATAGGATTCCAAGTTCAAAGTTATTTCCTCATGGAACTTTCAGGGCATTGCTCCTCTTTTAATATCCAGTCCTGGTGATGAGAAGCCTGTTGTCAGCCTGATTTCCATTCCTTTGTGGAGGACCTATACTTGCTCTCTGGAAGCTTTTAGAATCTTTCTTTATTCTTGCTATCTTTAAATTTCATCATACATCTACACGTAGACTTTTTACTTTTTCCTGCTCAGTACTCAGCAGGTCTTATAGATTTGCACACTCAAGTCTCCATTTAGTTTAAAATTTTTTTCTTGTAAGTTTCAACCAATCATTTGCTCTATTCTCACTTTCTGGCACTCTGTTGAAAACTTCCATCAATTCCGTTAGGACTTCCCTTTTCTGTCGTATTTTTTGTCTCTGACTATATCGTTCTCTACTTTTTTCCTTTTCTCTAATCTCGTAGTAATGAAAATAAAGCTTTCAAGTTGCCTTCACAGGCAATGAGACAAAGAAATGAGTGGTAACTGTTGGGGAAGAAAAGTCTTCTTTTACCCTAAAGTTTTTCTGGCTGGACTAACTTCCAAATTGACATGAGGCAGATTAGCAAAAAAAGAAATTAAAGTTTAATAAGACATATACTTCCTGTGTACATAGGAGAGACCAAGGAACACTATGTAACTCACCAAATGGAAGTTATCACCTTAAATACCACCTTAAACTAAGGACAGAAGTTGGGGGTGGAGAGTCAGGTATAGGGGAAAATACTGGGCGGGGTGGGGGGTGGCGGAGAGGAGGGGGGAATTCGAGATGAAAATGTAACCGTAAAGGAAAAGTTATCAAGTGCCTGTGACCTCCAATTCTCCGTGTTGGCACAGATGTTCAGGTATTTTTATTAGGTCGTCTGAAAGGCTAATGTTAACAGAAAAACAAGTTCAGGCTTCACCTTCTTAAACAACAACTGCATCAAATGAGTGTGTCAAGCGACAATAATTCAGAGAAAAACATAGACGTTTTAACACGAGTGTGTGTATACATTGCTTCACATTCTGTAGCCCTCCGGCGGAATGAGTCCCGTAGGTTCAAATGCCACAAAGTCTGAAACACCTACCTGGTGTATATTTGTTCAAGAGCAACAGTCAGCAAAATTGGAAACTTAAAAGAAACTATTTGAAAAGGGAAACTTACACATCTGTATGCTAAGTGAGAAAACAACTGGTTTGGGACGGAAGAGAGCCAGCTGTGTGAAAACAAGCGCAGCCAGACGTCCTCCCCGGTTCCTGCGCCCATCTACTTGCCTGAAACTCCTTTCTGACCACCTCCGCCCGCAGACGGCCCCGCCGATGCCCCCTCCCTGACTCCACCCCCAACCGCCTGCGGGCCCGCCTGTCCCCTCCCCGGGGCGGGACGGGTCCCTGGGTCCCTGGGTCCCTGGGTCTTAAGCCCGGACGCGGGCGGTTCTCGCAGCCAAAGGAGTCTGTAGGCCGCGTCCATAGGGTAAGGTGGCGCCGGCTCTATAGAAGATGATGAGGCGGTGGCGTCGGGGGGCGGACCTGCCCTCAAGCACCCACCCTCAGTCTGTCTCAGGCTCCGCCCCGCGATCCGCAAGGCCTGCCACACCCGCCGCGCCCGCTGTGCCAATCGCCGGCCCGGCACCTGCGAAAAGGCGCCGCGCCGCCCCGCCCACCGCAGCGTCTGGAGCGTCCCTACGGCGTCGGGTCCGCGTGGAGGGAGCGGAAGCTGCGTCTGTTCCACCTAGTGCCGAAGTCCACTAGGGTGCTGAGCCCCACCGGTTAATCAGCTGGGCCCTGCGACCCTCGATCCCGCCGGGTGGCCTTGCCAAGGGAAGCGGCGGCGGCGGGGCCCGCGCCCCATGCCGGTGTAGTGCTGCCGCTGCTCCCTAGCCGACCACGTCAGGTGACTTCCCCGCCGGGGAGGGTCGCGGGGGAACAGAGGGATGAACGCAGGGAGCGATGGACGGAGCGGCGGGGCAGACGGGCCGGGGTCGCGTGGGCCGGGATAGGCGAGGCGAGCTCCCGGATGCCGTGGCTTCCCTTCGCCCCTCTGCAGTCCGCGGGCCACGCCAGTCACGCGCTCGAGACTCACAGGCCCGAGCCAAACCAAAGTTTTAGGGAACGGTGGCGAATCCCCCACCACCCCCGTAAGATTTTTTTATTTCTCTAAAAAAAAACGGTAAGCTAAGTTACTTGGTAGAAGGCGGTAGGGAAATAAATTTTTAGTGTGATGATCTGTTTACAGTAGGTTCTAACTAAGACGTTCGTCATCTGAAGCCATAGATACTGTAGAAACTTGAAAAAGATGCAAGTCTGTACTCCTGAGGACAGTTGTCAGGATGACAAGGGCCACACGTATAAAGAAGAGTGAATGTGTGTTCTTAGGTCTAGTTCCATTTGCTTACGGGGGTGGAAAACCCAGGAGGACCTTTCCTTCCAGGTACCAATGTACCAGAATAATGATGGGAACAGTCCCCTTTTTTTCTTTTGGCAAGTACGAAACTCTCATCAAGAGTTCTTAAATTGGATATCATAGAATGTAAGGGGCCCATGACCTTGGATATAAAGAAAAGTGCAACAGTATTTTCATTAAACTTTAATAACCTAACTCGAGTATTCAGTTATGGATAGAAGCAACAAGCACTAATATTTGTGACTTTGTCACCGCTAGAAATCACAAATATTTTCATATTACAGTTGTCACACATACCTAGAAATACTGTTTATGCTTATTTCTTCAAAATTACAGTATTACTCATCACTGAACTTGTTTAAAGAAGCACACAAGCATACCTCTTCTTATTGTGCTTCACAGGTGCAGCAATTTTATACACTGAAGGCAAGACCCTTTTCCACATGGGTGTCAGACTGGGGCTTTTTCACTGGGGCTGCATCAGCCTCCTAGTTGCCTTCAAAGGGCCGAATGTAATTTTAGGGCTGTATAAATCTAACTACTCCTTAACAGTTAAGTGAGAGTTCAGTGTAGCCGCCAGGTAGAAACAAGGTGTAGGCCGGATAATACAAGGTGGCTGGCTGGCCTTGTTTGCCACCTGTGCTCTACCAGCAATTACAGTTAATTCCGTTCATACTAGCATCAGAAAGAATGATATAGGAATAATTTTAACAAAAGACATGTAAAACTTGTACACTTAAAACTACAAAACATCACTGAGAATAATTAAAAAAGGCTGAGGTAATTGAAAAGGAATATCATGTTGTATGGATTGAAAATCTTGATATATAGGGTGAGGCAAAAGTAGGTTTATAGTTGTATGCAAAACAGTTTATTCTTGTGTTATTATTTACTGTCTTAATTTCCATATGAACAACTGTAAACCTACTTTTGCCCCACCCTCTACTTAAGATGGCAATTTTCCTCAATTGATCTACAAAGTCAGTGAAATCCTATCCAAATCCTAGCTGCTTTTTTTTTTAAGTACTTTTTTTTTCTTTTAGATTTTATTTATTTATCTTTAGAGGGGAAGGGAAGGAGAGAGGGAGAGAAACATCAATGTGCGGTTGCCTCTTGTATGTCCCCTGCCGGGAACTGGCCTGGCAACCCAGGCATGTGCCCTGACTGGGAATCGAACCGCGATCCTTCGGTTCGCAGGCCCGTGCTCAATCCACTGAGCTACACCAGCCAGGGCCCTAGCTGCTTTTTTGTTTTTAAGAAAAGCATATAGAATTTGCACAGAACCCAGAATAACCAAGACATTTTAGATAAACAAAAAGTTGGAGGATTTCAACTTCCAGATTTCAGATTTTACTGCAAAGAAACAAATTAACAGTGTGGTGCTGGCATAAAGATAAACATATAATCAATGAAATACAGTTGAGAATCCAGAATAAATCCTTACCCTTATGGTTACTTGATTTTCCATGATATTCTGAGACGAAGGAGAAATAACAGTCTCTTCAACAACTGGTACCAGGACAAATATCCAGAGGCAAGATAATGAAATTTTACTCCTACCTCATACCATATACAAAACTAACTCAAACGAAAAACCTAAATGTAAGAACTAGAACTATAAAACTTGTAGAAAAAAGCATTGGAGTAAATTTTTGTGACCTTGGATTAGGTATTAATATTTTAGATATGACACCAAAAGCACAGCAAGAAAAAATAAATTGGACTTGATGAAAATTTAAAACTCTTCTGATTAAAAAGACAGCATAAAGTGAATATGCAACCTACAGAATGGAAGAAAATATTTGAAAATCATACCTAAAAAGAGACTTGTATCCAAAATATATAAAAGAGTTTTAAAGCTCAACAATAGAAAGAAAACCAATTTGAAAATGAGCAAAGAATTTGACTGTTTCTTCAAAGAAGGTATATAAATGGCCAATAAGCACATCAAAAGATGTTTAACATTAGTCCATTTACTGCATGAGCGAGTCAGAATGCTAAAGCTAGTTTCTAGGAAGGCAATTAGGAAAGAAAGATTGGAAATTAACATTAAGATCTTTCCATATTTCAATATCTCTTTGAGAATTAATATAATGTGTAAACCTAATTTACCAAAATGCACAATTTATAATATTTAAGAACAGTAACTTTTCCTTAAAATATTATGTGTGACTTTTGCTTTAAATATACTGCCTCTAATATATTTTCTATTAATGAGAGAAAAGTAAAAGAGAAACTACCCATTCCTAGGAGATCTTAGAATATTAAAAATTTCCATACAGTACTGTGTCCTTGGTCATTAAAGATAGTTTCTTACGTAGGACTTGCCTGTAAAATAGTAAAAAGACATTGGCAGCTGTTTAGGATTTCTGACATTCAAAGTGGTGTAGGTTAACGCGTAGCTTAGCTACTAATTTGAAAGCATGAATCAGGAGGATTTTCTTCTTTTATGAAACTTGAATATTTTTGGCCTAAATAAAATCTGAATAAAGATAGACTTTTTTAAAGGCTATATTGATTATATATCTCATTTGTTTTCCATGTTTACTTTTTTAATCAAGAAACTATGGTGACACTGAAACTGAAGGAAATATTTATAATTCCTTAGTGCAATATTTTGGTGATAATTTGGGACGAAAAGTTAAAGCAATGCCATTAGTTGAAGAAAGTTCTTTACTTGAAGATTCATCAGTGACTTTGCCTGTGGTAGTAATTGGTAAGTTATTGCATTTATCTCTTAAAATTATAGTTAAGATCCTTACTGCTATTATAAATTAGTTACATAGTTAGAAGTTCTTAGGATTGTATTGAAAAGTATTATTATGTTTGATATCTTAAAACAACCAATAACCAAATCTTTCTCCAAAGATAATTATCTGATATTAGGTCCTGTGTTACAATGCAACATTCATTCATTAAGGATTGATATTACTCTATTTTAAAATATTATCAGTTGTATTGATTATATGACAGTGTCCTGGTAATGACGACAACCTTTATTTTGTTTCAAAATAAGTGGGAAGGAGAGAAAAGTCCTCTCTGACTAGCATGTGGGAAATTCAGTAAAGGAATGAAGGAAAGGAAGAAAGCAAGATAGTTCTATTCTAGATTCCCCTGTTAGGGAGAGGAGGATAGAGAGGAGTTTTTACACTGGTTCTCATTCAGGATATCTTGGAGACTATACCTTGTGTACCATTTTCCAACATACGTCCATCCTAGTTTTTCGTCCTTGATATCTTAGAATAAATAAAGGAACCCTAACTTCTTGTTCTACCTTGGAGAGTCAGGAAAGCAAAAACCACCTCTGTCTTTACCTGTCCACCTCACTCCCCCCGCCAACGGTCTATTCCTATTTGGCCTCAGCTAGCCAATGAGTAAAACTAATGTATATAGGGCCATTACTGTTGGCATTAGTGCCACCAGCCTGAGCATAGATAAAGAGCTAACTTCCTTTATGTATTGGTTTTCTATAGTATGGATGTTTCACAATTTGTTTATCCATTCACTAATTGAATGACATCCTGGTTGTTTCCAAGTTTCAATAATTATGAGTAAAGTTCCTATAAACATGCATATTTTGGCATGGCCATTGTTTTCAACACATTTGGGTAAATAACTGAGGAATGTGATTGCTGAATCATCTGGTAAGACTATGTTTAGTTTTTTAATAACTGTCAAACTGTCTTCCAAAGTGACTGTACCATTTTTGCATTCCTAGCAGGTATAAATGAGAGTTTCAGTTGTTCCATAGCCTTTTCAGCATTTTATGGTGTCAGTTTTATGGATTTTAGTCATCCGATAGGTATGTAGTGGGCTCTTATTGTTTTAATTTGCAGTTCTGTAGTGATATATGATACTGAATATCTTTTCTAATCAAATAAGCCACAGATGGCTTGTTTGCCATCTGTGTATCTTTGAGGTGTCTAGATCTTTTGCCTTTTTAATCGATTGGATTGTTAGATTTCTTATGGTTGAGATTTAAGAGTTTTTTTCAGATGCATGTTTTGCAGACATTTTGTCCCAGTCTGATTTATCTTTTCATTCTCTTATAATGTCTTTTGCAGAGCAGAAATACTTAAATTTTAATGAAGTCTTGCTTATCAGTTTTTTCTTTCTTGGATCCTTCTTTTGGAATTCTAAAAATTCATTACCAAACCAAAGATCACCTACATTTTCTCCTATGTTATCTTCTAGAAGTTTTAAAATTTTATGTCTTATGTTTAGGTCCATGACACGTTTTAAGTTAATTTTTGTAAAAGATAACAAGGTTAGTGTCAAGATTCATATTTTGGCATGTGGATGTACACTTATTCCAGTACCACTTATTGAAAAGACTTATCTCCACTGGATTATCTTTGCTTGTTTTTTTGCATTTTTTAAATATATTTTATTGGTTATGATATTACAGTTGTCTCATTTTTCCCCCTTTACTCCCCTCTGCCCTGCACCACCCCTCCCACCAGGATTACCTGCCCTGCTTAGTTCATGTCCATGGGTCGTACATAAAAGTTCTTTGGCTTCTGCATTTCCTATACTATTTTTAACCTCCCCTTAGAAATAAGACATTTTCTACGTACCATTTATGCTACTTATTCCCTGTACCTTTTCTGCCATTCCCCCCTTCCCTGCTGATAACCCTTCATGTGATCTCCATTTCTGTAATTCTGTTCTTACTCTAGTTGCTTGCTTAGTTCATTTTTGGTTTTGATTTTTTTAGTTTAGGTTGTTGCTACTTGTGAGTTTGTTGACATTTTAGAGTGCCTATTTTTAATCTTTTTCTTAGACAAGTCCCTATAACATTTCATATAATAAGGACTTGTTGATGATGAATTCCTTTAACTTGACCTTATTTAGGAAGCACTTTATCTGCCCTTCCATTCTAAATGATAGCTTTGCTGGATAGATAACCTTGGATGTAGGTCCTTACTTTTCATGACTTTGAATACTTCTTTCCAGCCCCTTCTTGCATGCAAGATTTTTTTTTTTTGTTTTGAGAAATCAGCTAGCTGATAGTCTGATGGGCACTCCTTTGTAGGTACCTGTCTCCTTTTCTCTTGCTGCCTTTAAGATTCTCTCCTTCTCTTTAATCTCGGGTAACTTAATTATGATACACCTCGGTATGTGCTTTCTTGGGTCCAACTTCTTTGGGACTCTGAGCTTCCTGGACTTCCTAGAAGTCTGTTTCCTTTGCCTGATTGGGGAACTTCTACCTTCACTGTTTTTTCAAATAACTCTTCAATTTCTTGCTCTTCTCCCTCTGCTACCCCTATAATTTGGGTATTTGAATGTTCGACATTGTCTTGGAGGTTCCTAAGCCTCTCCTCATTTTTTTGAATTCTTGTTTGTTCATTATGTTCTGGTTGAATGTTTATTTTTTCCTTCTGGTCCAAACTGTTGATTTGAGTCCTAGTTTCCTTCCCTTCATTGTTGGTTCCCTGTACATTTTCCTTTATTTCACTTTTCATAGCCTTCACTTTTTCCTCTATTTTGTGACCATACTCAACCAATTCTATGTGAGCTACCTGATTACCAGTATTTTGAACTCTACATCTGATAGGTTAGCTATCTCTTGGTCACTATTTTTTTCCTGGAACTTTGATCTGTTCTTTCATTTGGGCCATATTTCTTTGTCTGGGTGTGCCTGTTATGTAGTAAGGGGCGGAACCTTAGGTGTTCAACAGGGCAGGACAACCCATGTTGCTGCTTTATGGTGCTGTATATGGGTAAGGGGGTCAGAGAAGGAACAAGGCTGCTTATTCAGCTCTCTGCTGGCTTTCAGTCACTTCCACTGCTACCCACAGCACATTGGGCCCTTCTGGTGCTGATTCCTGGGTGGGTGGGTTTGTGTACAGTCTACGACCCTGTGGGTCTCTCCAACGAACTCTCCTATAAGGCTTGGTGTTTCTCCTGCTACCACAACCCCCACAGGTTTTTTCAGTTAGAGGTTTTGAGGCTTTATTTCCCTGCACTGGAAACCTGAGTTGCATGGTCAGTCATGTTCCCCAGTTGTTTCTCCTTGTTTATCTGCAGGCAAATGTGGGACTGCCTGGTCATTCAGCCACCACCTTGCCACGAGTCTTCTCTGTTCCAGCTGCCTATCTCCGCCCCTCCTTCCAGTGTGGATGAATGTTTCTTCTTTATCTCCTTGGTTGTCAGGCTTCCATACAGTTTAATTTTCTGTCAGTTCCGGTTGTTTTTGTTTTTAAATCTGTTATTGTCCTTCTTTCGGTTGTGCAAGGAGGCACAGTGTTTCTACGTACTCCTCCATCTTGGCCAGAGGTGCCTTTGCTTGCTTGCTTGCTGCTTGCTTGCTTGCTTGCTTTCTTGCTTTCTTTCTTTCTTTCTTTCTTTTTTTTTTTTGTCAAAAATAAGTTGACTGACTTCCGGCCAAGATGGAGGCGTAGGCGGTCACACTGTGCCTCCTCTCACAACCAAAATTAAGGACAACAAATATTTAGAAACAAGAAAACAACCAGAACTTACAGAAAATTGAACTGTACGTAAGTCCAACAACCATTCATCCAGACCAGTAGGAGGGGTGGAGTCGCGGTAGGAAAAAGTGGAGGTGCGGACCCAGGAACGCAAGTAGCAGTGGCTCGCAGTTCCCAGGTGCACGGGCGGTGGCTGGCGGTCCTCAGGCCCACAGGCGGCAGCTGGCGGACCCCAGGCACAGGGGGGCAACTGTGCAGACCCAGTGAGGATGCACAAGGCAGCTGGCTGACCAGGGGGTCCCACATTCGCGCACGCAGACAGTCCAGGCAGAGGGGAAGTGGCGGAAGGGACTGAATCCAGGAGAGAGCGGAGCAGGCACCATTATTCCCTCTCAGGCCCCGCCCCCACATACAGTGTCACAACCCAGCGACTGGGCTGCCCTGCCCTGAGGAACACCTAAGGCTCCACACCTCACTACGTAATAGCTGCGACCAGACTAAAACCAAACCAAAACAAAACAAAAAATCCCACCAAAAATGGCTCAAACCGGAGGAAAAATGAAAACCCCAGAGTCAATTCCTCTAAGCAACGAAGAGATAGCCAACCTATCAGATGCACAGTTCAAAGCACTGGTCATCAAAATGCTCACAGAATTGGTTGATTTTGCTCATAAATTAGATGAGAAAATGCAGGCTACAGTACGTGAAATGAAGGAAGACGCATGGGGAACCGATAGAGATGGAAGGAAAACTGGGACTCAAATCAATGGAGTGGACCAGAAGGAAGAAATTAACAACCAAACAGAAAACGAGGAAGAAACAAGAATTCAAAAAAATGAGGAGTGGCTTAGGAACCTCCAGGACATCCTTAAACATCCCAACATCCGAATTATAGGGGCCCCAGAAGGGGAAGAAGAAGAGCAACAAGTAGAAAACTTATTTGAACAAATAATAAAGGAGAACTTCCCCAATCTGGCAAAGGAAATAGACTACCAGGACGTCCAGGAAGCTCAGAGAGTCTCAAAGAAGTTGGGCCCAAGGAGGAACACATCAAGGCACATCGTAATTACATTAGGAGGGTAATACAAATGAAGGAGAGAATTCTAGAAGCAGCAAGGGATAAGGGGACAGTCACCTACAAGGGAGTTCCCATCAGACTGTCAGCTGATTGCTCAAAAGAGACCTTATAGGCAAGAAGGGCCTGGAAAGAAATATTTGAATTCTTGAAAAGCAGGGACCTACATTCAAGATTGCTGTTTCCAGCAAAGCTGTCATTTAGAATGGATGGACAGATAAAGCGCTTCTCAGATAAGGTCAAGTTCAAGGAGTTCATCATCACCAAGCTCTTATTATATGAAATGTTAAAGGGACTTATCTAAGAAAAAGAAGATCAAAAATATGACAATGAAAAGACAGTAAAATCACAGCTATTAAGAACCACACCTAAAACAAAAGCAAACGAAGCAAACAGCTAGAACAGGAACAGAACCACAGAAATGGAGATCATGTGGAGGGTTAGCAACAGGGGTGTGGGAGGAGGAGAGAGGGTGGAAGGTACAGAGAATGAGTAGCATAGATAGTGGGTAGAAAATAGACAGGGGCAGGGGAAGAATAGTATGGGAAATGTAGAAGCTAAAGAACTTATGACACATGGACATGCACTAAAGGGGGGAATGTGGGTGGGAGAGGGTGTGCAGGGTGGGGGGGATGATGGGGGAGAAACGGGACAACTAATAGCATAATCAATAAAATATATTTAAAAAAATAAGAAAAAAGTAAATAAAAATTTTTAAAAAGTTAAAAAAAATAAGTTGACTATACTTGTGAGGATCTATCTCTGGGTTCTCTTCTGTTCCATTTATTGGTCCATTCATTATGTCCACAGTCTTGTTGACTGTAGTTTTATAGTAAGACTTGAAGTTGGATGGTTTTCAATCTTGATTTTGTTCTATATTGTGTTGGTTATTCTGCTTTCAAGTTTCCATTTAAACTTTAGAATCAATTTGCAAATAACCACAAAGTAACTAGCTGGGATTTTTATTTGAATTCATTAAATCTGTAAGTCAACTTGGGAAAAAATAACATCTTAACAAGATTGAGTCTTCCTATCCACAAACATGGAATGTCTTTCCATCTATTGACATATGCTTTGAGTTCTTTTATCAGAGTTTTGTGGTTTTCCTCTTACAGATCTTATGCCAAAATAGTTTTTTTTTTTTTTTTTTTTTTTTTTTTGTGCACATATTAGCAGTGTTGTGAATTGCATTTCAAATTCCACTTGTTCATTACTGGTATATAGGATAGCAGTTGGCTTCTGTATATTACCTTGTATCTTGCAGCCTTGCCCTGATTGTCTGGTAGTACCAGGAGGTTTGGGGGGGGGGGGGTTTGTCAATTCTTTGGGATTTTCTACATAGATAATCCTGGCATTGAGAACAAAGGCAGTTTTATTTCTTCCTCCCCAATCAGTATACCTTTTATTTCCTTTTTTTTTCTTAATAAGATTATCCAAGTGTTCCTTCAAGGTGTCTGTTGAGTAGGAGTGGTCTTAAAGGGAAAGCAGCTAGTTTTTCTGCATTAAGATGATGTTAGTTGTAGGCTTTCTGTAAATATTCTTTTTCAAGCTGAGGCAGTTCCTCTGTTTGTAGTTTGCTTCGAGTTTTTATCATGAATAGGTGTTGGATTTTGTCAAATGTTTTTTCTGTATCTGTTGATAATATGATTTTTCTTGAGTTTTGTCTTTTTTTGATTCAAGGAAATTAGCTCTTTGCCTCAGATCTTAACTCCCATTACTTGTCATTAGTTGATAACTTGTATGAAGGCAAAAGGCTTATTTTACTCTCTGTTTTTAAGGTGGTTTTTTTTTAAGATTTTATTTATTTTTAGAGAGAGGGAAAGAGAGGGAGAAAAACATGGATAATGTGAAACATTAATCGGTTGCCTCTCACATGTCCCCAACCAGGGACCTGGCCCAAAACCCCAGGCATGTGCCCTAATCCCAAATCAAACTGGTGACTTTCAGTTTGTGGAATGGCACCCAACCTACTGAGGCATACCAGTCAGGGATGTCTTTTGAGTGTTATGTCATGCTCCAGCATTGTAAGTGTAAATAATATTACCCACGTTACTAACATTCTTATGATTTTACTTTTCATATTTACATCTTTGAGCTTATTTGGGACAAAATATTGGGCAAAGAACAGGATTTTTTTCCCCTATGGCTGACAGTTGTCCTAGTAGGATTAAATTTTTGATGGATGTAGATAATGGAAAACAGACAACCCAGACTAAAGGAACTACAGAAATGGAAGTAGCCCAATGAAAAATCTAGTTTGGTTTGGTTGAAGTTTATAAAAATACAGGAAAGCAGTATTAAGAGATGGGACTGGAAAGTTGGTTGAGACTAGAACATAGAGAACACTGGGTAGTCAGAAACAGGCAATTAAGACCTTTAGAATAGAGGAAGTAACATGCTGAAGACCATGTGTTGCACAAACTCATCTGAACGTGAAATGATTTTGGAGTAGGTGAATTTAAGGATGAAAAATATGTCTTCTGAGTGAGAGTACAGGAGTGAGCATAGCAAAGACAATTGAGTAGATATAAATGACAAAATAGGTTTAGAACCAGAACCTGATTAACTTAGAATTTTTTTCAACTTTTTTAGATTTTATTTATTTATTTTTAGAGAGAGAAGGGAGGGAGAAAGAAAGAGAGAGAAACACCAATGCATGGTCGCCCCTCATGGGCTGCTGCCCGGCTGCTGCCCACTGGGGAACTAGCCCACAACCCAGGCATGTGCCCTGACTGGGAAACAAACAGGTGACCCCTTAGTTCACAGACCAGCACTCAGTCCGTGAGCCATACCAGCCAGAGCTGATTAACTTAGGACTTTGCTAGTGCCATTATGTTGAGAAGAGGTCAAGGGGTCTTATTTAGAAGGAGAGGGTACCTAAATGAAGGAATTCATGAATTTTCTTTTGAACTCATTTTGATTAAGTTATTAGTGGGTCTATCAGGTGGAGTAAAGTAGCAGCATATGGAAATTTGGGGTATATTTTGAGGGAAGAGGTCGCCTAGAGATCTAATTTTGGGAGTCAGCATGAAGAGTTGAAGCTTTGACTAGAAAGAGCTCCCTAGAAAAATCAGGAGTGAAGACAAAAGTTATAATTCTTTTGAATGCTTGGTCTTCGGAGTTTAGAGAAAGCAGAACTGATGAGGGAGGAAGGCCAAGGAATAGGAGTATTCATACATGATACAGCCTCTTCACATTTTTCTTTTTTTTAAATAGGAAATGGACCCTCAGGTATCTGCCTTTCTTATATGTTATCAGGCTACAGACCCTATTTATCATCAGAAGCAACACATCCAAATACAGTCTTACATGGTAGATTACAAGAAGCAAGACATCTTTCCATTGTAGATCAGGTATTATTTTTTGTCATTGTTTTTAATTTTTTAATAATAAACCAAGATTAGTTGTACTTATATAAGCATTGTGTTTCTTAATTGAAAATCCTTTCTTCTAATAACACTTTCTATCATTTTTATTCTACATTTATGCTGAATTACTTCTGTTTATTTTCCTGAATTGATAAGAGCAGAATTTCCCAAATGATTTCCTGATAAAGTTTTAATAGGTGCTCTGTGCTCAAATAAGTTTGGAAAATGCTGTCTTTTATATTGCAGTTTCACTATAGATACATTAAGGCATATTAGCATATTAAAGGCATCTTTAAGTTTTGCAGTAAAATGATCTGATTAGATTTGTTGTAACCCAACCTTTTCCATATTTATTAGATTAGAGAACCTATTAAGATCTCAAGGAACATCAGTGTTTTATAGCATACCATGTGGGAAATACTGAATTAGAGTAATGGCCTTCACTTTATGATAGCGTTGGTATGTGTTTTTCTGTTTTCAAACTCTATTTAACTTTTTATTTCTTTTTAAAAAAATTCCATTCAGGACTTAGAATACTTGTCTGAAGGTCTTGAGGGCCGATCATCCAATCCAGTTGCAGTACTTTTTGACACACTTCTTCATCCAGATGCTGACTTTGGGTATGACTATCCATCCGTTTTGCATTGGAAATTAGAGCAACATCATTATATCCCTCACTTAGTATTTGGTAAAGGTCCACCTGGTGGAGCTTGGCATGTGAGTATACTTTTCTTAGCATTCTAATGTACGTGAGTTATTATATTTATCTTAATGAGACAATTTTGATTCTTAAACATTACTGAATTTTTATCTGGAATTTTACTCCTGTTCAGTTAAATATGGTTAGTCAAATTTGATTACTGATAATCTTAGATTAAGCATTTCTGTGTACTAGTTTATAATTATATAGAAAATATTTTAATATTTTACATAGTAAATTTTTATTCATTTCAGAATAAAATTCTAAAATTTTATTTTGTAATATTTACGAATAGAATATATTATGAATATATTTATGAATATATAGTATATTACAAATATTTCATAATATTTGTAATATTTACATATAATATTTCATATCCATCCATTCTTTTACATTTATTTTCAAGATCTTAAATGAAAAATGTATTGTAAAATAATGAAATTACATTAGTTGGCTTGGGCAGCTATAGCAAACTACCATAGACCAAGTGGCTAAACAGCAGATACTTATTTCTCACAGTTTAGAAGCTGCAGTATTCAAGACCAAGATACCAGTGTATTCAGTTCGTGGTGAGGGCTCTTTTCCAGGCTTGCAGATAGCCACTTTCTTACTGTTTCCTCACATAGCAAAGAGAGCATGATCTAGGTCTTCCTACTTTTATAAAGCCACTAATCCTACCATGAGGGTCCCACCCTCAAGTGACCCATCTTGGGCCTAATGACCTCCAAAGGACCCCACCTCCAAGTACCATCACACTGAGAGTTAGGGTTTCCCCTAGAATTGGGAGGTGATACAGTTTAGTCCATATCAGAAGTTTAACTAGAGAACTGATAACATTAAGATTCAGTGCATTTCTTTAGGGAGCAGCAACTAACAATTATTGTTCACTCTGTCCTTAGCAGTCATTATAGTATCCAGTGTGAAGAGAGTGCTCATTTGTTATACAGATGTTTAAAAAATGTGCCATGTTGTGAAGTATATACTTAATAGAAATTTTAACATTGAATATCAAATCTCAAGAACAAACTTCAATTGGATATGACTATATTAGTGCAGGGTTATATGTCTAAAAGCTGTTTACATTTCTTTATCAAGTGACAGCCAATTAGGGACACCTATCCATACATTGGTATCCAGGGATTTTCCAGAGGCTCACCCCAGTCATAAAGGTCAGCAGCACCTATGTGACTGACCTTTGTGACTGGTCCCTGCTTCCCAGAGCACATAGCAGTGTTCACTGTAAATCACACATGCATGGTCACACTGGTACAGCATGGCCCATGGCTTCTGACATGCAGAAAAAACTATCAGGTTGAATATTCCAAAGATAGAGGGTGTCTCCTAGGAGGTGGCTAGGGGTCAGTTTTGAACACAGACCTTTCTTATTAATGTACAGGGCTAACACTGCCTGAGTCTCTTAATACTTTCCTGCACAAGGCTAAACTTTTTATTAATAAACAGTCACATAACTTGTTTGTTCTGCCTGGAATAGTCTCCCTTTCTAATACTGCACTCCTGAAAGTCCTGTGTCCTTTAGGAAATACTCTCTTTCTCTGTGCTTCTACAGTACTTCTCAGGTTTGCATTTGCATACCTTAATACACTGCATGTCCATGACAGCAGGCACTCAGAGCATGTAGATTGAATCGGGAAAAAAAGAAAAAATGAAGGGATCAAGGGACTAGGTAGGGCTCACAACCAACTGGAACAATTGGTGCAATAGGAATAAAGTTTAGAGATTGTTGACAGAAAGTGGAATATTAATGCCTTAAGGATTTTGAGTTCTAGACAAGATACTATGTGGCTCCACATAGTGTCTGACATATATTATTCTTTTTTTTTTTATTTTTTAAATATATTTTATTGATTATGCTATTATAGTTGTCCTGTTTCTCCCCCATCATTCCACCCACCCTGCACACCCTCTCCCGCCCACATTCCCCCCTTTAGTTCATGTCCATGTGTCATAAGTTCTTTAGCTTCTACATTTCCCATACTATTCTTCCCCTGCCCCTGTCTATTTTCTACCCACTATCTATGCTACTCATTCTCTGTACCTTCCCCTCCTCTCCTCCTCCCATGCCCCTGTTGTTAACCCTCCATGATCTCCATTTCTGTGGTTCTGTTCCTGTTTTAGCTGTTTGCTTAGTTTGCTTTTGTTTTAGGTGTGGTTCTTAATAGCTGTGATTTTGCTGTCTTTTCATTGTCATATTTTTGATCTTCTTTTTCTTAGATAAGTCCCTTTAACATTTCATATAATTAGAGCTTGGTGATGATGAACTCCTTCAACTTGACCTTATCTGAGAAGCGCTTTATCTGTCCTTCCATTCTAAATGACAGCTTTACTGGAAAGAGCAATTTTGGATGTAGGTCCCTGCTCTTCAAGATTTCAAATATTTCTTTCCAGCCCCTTCTTGCCTGGAAGGTCTCTTTTGAGAAATCAGCTGACAGTCTGATGGGAACTCCTTTGTAGGTGACTGTCCCCTTATCCCTTGCTGCTTCTAGAATTCTCTCCTTCATTTGAATCTTGGCTAATGTAATTACGATGTGCCTTGCTGTGTTCCTCCTTGGGCCCAACTTCTTTGGGACTCTCTGAGCTTCCCCGACGTCCTGGTAGTCTATTTCCTTTGCCATATTGGGGAAGTTTTCCTTTATTATTTGTTCAAATAAGTTTTCTACTTGTTGCTCTTCTTCTTCCCCTTCTGGGACCCCTTTAATTCGGATGTTGGGACGTTTAAGGATGTCCTGGAGGTTCCTAAGCCTCTCCTCGTTTTTTTGAATTCTTGTTTCTTCCTCGTTTTCTGTTTGGTTGTTAATTTCTTCCTTCTGGTCCACTCCATTGATTTGAGTCCCAGTTTTCCTTCCATCTCTATCGGTTCCCCATGCGTCTTCCTTCATTTCACGTACTGTAGCCTGCATTTTCTCATCTAATTTATGAGCAAAATCAACCAATTCTGTGAGCATTTTGATGACCAGTGCTTTGAACTGTGCATCTGATAGGTTGGCTATCTCTTCGTTGCTTAGAGGAATTGACTCTGGGGTTTTCATTTTTCCTCCGGTTTGAGCCATTTTTGGTGGGGTTTTTTGTTTTGTTTTGGTTTGGTTTTAGTCTGGTCACAGCTATTAGGCATTAGGGTGGAGCCTTCGGTGTTCCTCAGGGCGGGGCAGCCCAGTCGCTGGGTTGTGACGCTATAGGTGGGGGCGGGGTCCGAGAGGGAAGAATGGCGCCTGTTCCACTCTCTTCTGGACTCCGGTCCCTTCTGATGCTTCCCCTTCACCTGGATTATCTGCGCACGCGCTTGCGTGCTGTTACGTAGTGAGTGGTGGAGCCTCAGGCGCTCCCCAGTGTGGGGCAGTCCAGTCGTGGGTTGTGACACTGTATGTGGGGGCGGGGCCTGAGAGAGAATAATGGTGCCTGCTCCGTCTCTCCTGGATTCAGTCCCTTCCGCCACTTCCCCTCTGCCTGGACCGTCTGCGTGCGTGAATGTGGGACCCCCTGGTCAGCCAGCTGCCTTGTGCGTCCTCACTGGGTCTGCACAGTTGCTCCCCTGTACCCGGGGTCCACCAGCTGCCGTCTGTGGGCCTGAGGACCGCCAGCCACCGCCCGTGCACCTGGGAACTGCGAGCCGCTGCTACTTGCGTTCCTGGGTCTGCACCTCCACTTTTTCCTACCGCGACTCCGCCCCTCTTACCGGTCTGGATGAATGGTTGTTGGCCTTCCGTACAGTTCAATTTTCTATAAGTTCTGGTTGTTTTCTTGTTTCTAAATATTTGTTGTCCTTAATTTTGGTTGTGAGAGGAGGCACAGTGTGTCCGCCTACGCCTCCATCTTGGCCGGAAGTCCCATATTATTCTTTACAGCTCCCATTCTGATCTTCCCAGTGTTCCATCCTGCTCTTCTGATCCTAGTCCTAGGCCCAAGCCACCTCAAAGCAGTGGCAGCTTGCTGCATTTGCTCTTTCTGGTGATCTGTATCACAAATAATAGGCTTCATAAGGCTTGGCACATAGTAAGTGTTTGATAAATGTTGGCCAATAATAATAAGTCCCTTTCCCAAAACTGGGCTGTGTAGACACAGGGCAAGAGAGTTAAGAGAAAAGAAGCCATGGCCAAAACAGTGGGTTGAAAGAAACTGAAGCCATTGGGACAGGTGCTGTTAGACCTTGGGCTTTTTGAGCTTTGTACTGAGCAAAGCAAAAGTAAGTAGGACATGGGAGCTTGAAGGGCTCACTTCCTTAAAGGTAGCATTAGCATTAACAATGAATCTGTTCTTAATCAGGCAACCACTGTTGCTTTTTCTAGTTCTAGAAAGAAATGCTGCTATATCCAAACCAGCTTAGAATTCACAATTAGAATTGATAGGGTAGTAAGGGGAGAGAGAAGGCTATTGTATTGCCCATTTTAAAAAATCTATTAATAATATTAAAATGAAAAGACATCTAAAGTGTGGAAATTAATGAACTCTTTTCCTTTTGTTTAAAAAGTGAAAATACTGATTTGTTTTTCCAATATGATATTTTATGTCTGAATTACGTTGATTATAAGCCAAAGCTATCAACACTGTGTAGGCATTGGGTAATTTTGTAAATTTGTCTTACAAATGTATAACTATAAAAAAGAAGGAATATAAATAAATAACTATCAAGTGATGAAAGTATTGTTTGAAAGTTCGTTGGAATAAACTTTGAGAAGTAATCTGTGCAGCCATTTAGGACTTCTTTGAGTTCTCCTTATCCAGACTCTTACAGTAAATAAATGGCTTTGGTTTAAAATAATGAACAAACAAACAAAAAATCATGTTACTGCTTAAATATGTTTTTTGATTGTACATTTTTTTTATTCAAATAGAGTATGGAAGGCTCCATGTTGACAATCAGTTTTGGAAATTGGATGGAGCTACCTGGGCTTAAATTTAAAGATTGGGTAACCAGCAAACGAAGGTAAAAGATCAAACTATTAAACACTTTGGTGTACAATGGGAAGAGTGTGTCAGCAAACTTCAAAATATTTGTGATCCTGTCTTAGGTGAATAGTAAAAATATCTGTCTCTCAAGTAAAAAGCCTGTTTGCAGCAGTGATTGTGAGCTAGTTGCTACTTAGAGATGTTATAGCCAGAGCACAGGGGTAAGGAATGGCTTATCTGTAGATTGGGTTCCTGACTTCTCTGCTAATCATGGATTTATTTATTTATTTACTGCTTCACCTATTTTTTTTTTTAATTTTTATTTTAATTGTTGATCTTGTACAGTTTTCTGTCTTTTATTCTCACCCCAACCCACCACCCCATCCCTCCCCACCTCCCTCCCATTTCCACCCCCTCATAGTTTTTGTCCATGTGTCCTTTATACTTGTTCCTGTAAACCCTTCCCCTTTTCCCCTGAAATTCCCTCCCCTCTCCCCTCTGGTGACTTTCAGCCTGTTCTCAATTTCCATGTCTTTGCAGCAGAAAGAATGAAGGAGCTCATACCCTTTGCAGCAGCATGGATGGAACTTGAGAGCATCATGCTAAGCGAAATTAGCCAGGCAGTGAAAGACAAATACCATATGATCTCACCTTTAACAGGAAGCTAATCATGGATTTATACAGTCCTGTTCAACCACTGTGTTTAATTACTTTCTAATTCACCCACATATCCTTTCCACATTTACTTATTTTTATGAATGGATCTATAAATTCACATGTGCATATTTCATGTGTACATACCTATGGTGTTTGACTTTCAGACTAGAAGAGTGTATACAATTATAAACTAGAATTGATGGTGTGATTGGCTATTTGGGTATAGAGTTAAATATTTAATGAGAAAGTCTGTATAACTGAGAAGACATCTCAACCTGAAAAAATACAAGTTTATTTTGGGGGGAAGAACCCAAAATTTAAAAAGATTTGAAAAGTTCTATGATTTTCAAGGATAGTAAATAATAGATAGAAATTACTAATACAGAGACTGTACTCTATCTAATCTGACTTCTCACAAAATAGTAAATGAAAGCAGGAAGTTACTAAACCTTTGTTAGAATAGGGCTGTAACATTTGAATGCTTAACTTCCTGCTAGACAGAAACCATTTTAATCCACAGAAATTATCCTTAATTTGACAAGATTTAAGGAGAGCAAATTTAGACCAAGATGAGTAATGGAGATTAAACCTCAAATATTCCTTTTGGGGTTTTTTAAAAATAATTGTATATGGGTTTGAAATAATGAAGTTGCAAAGTCAGGCAAGTTGTACAAGTTCCTCATTTTCATAAGTCCGCAAGTGAAATTGCTTAACATTCTTCTCTTTGTGATGTGGGTAAAAGAAAGGAAAGCTTCGTGACTTATGTGCAGTGTTTTTCCTTCTCAGTTTGGGGATCTTGTGTATAGAATAAATACGTGAGAATGAATCGTATGATAAATATCTTTAGTTCCTACCTTTGCATCATGTTAAGAAAAGGAAGCCTCTTAGATCTCTAGAGATTGACTCAATAACTTGTGTGACCCTGGTCACATAACTTAAACTAGCTGTCAATTTCCTAGTCTGTAAAATGGAGATAGAAGTAACTACTACATAGGGTTCCTGTAAGAAATGAACATTAATACAGTCTCTTATTATGGTCATTAAACTTGAAGTGATTTGGTTTGTTTTTCCTGCTACTTATCTCTGATTTCAGGGCACAATGTTTAGTCGTTTACGGGTGTTAATGCCCATTGCTTTAAATTTCAACTGGAAAATGAAGCATGCACTAATGTGCTTTTTTCATAAAGATATTTTATATATCTCTTTATGAGTAGGAAAACAGAAATGTCATGTTATTTACTTAGACATAAGATGATTTTGTTCGCAAAAGACTAATCTGACTTACTTTTGGTCATTAGGAAAATAGAAAGCAACTTACTAAAAATTGTTTCAGGGTGGTATATATTATCTTTCTGAAGTATATATATTACGATTAGACCTGGAATATCTTAACGATTGCAACCCAGACAATTTAGTCTATACACAGTGATTTTTAACCTTTTTCATCTAATGGCACACATAAACTAATTTCTAAAATTCTGCAGCACACCAAAATATATTTTTTGCTACTCTGACAAAAAATAGGTATAATTTGGATTCATTCACACCAAATGGCTATTGTTGTGTTGGCTGTTTTCATTTTTTTATTTGACAGTCTAAGGAAGAAGAGGTCAGTGCCCCTGACTAAATAGTTAGGCATTGAATGTTTTAAAAATTCTTGCAGCCCTGGCTGGTGTGGCTCAGTGGATTCAGCACCTTCCTGCAAGCCAAAAGGTTGCTGGTTCAGTTCCCATTCAGGGTACATGCCTGGAATGTGGGCAAGGTCCCCAGTTGGGGACATGCAAGGGCAGCTGATGGATATTTCTCTTACACACTGATGTTTCTCTCTCTCTCTCCCCCTTCCCCTCTCTCTGGAAAAATAAATAATAAAATCTTTTTAAAAAATTTCTCTCCCTCTCTCCTACCCTTCCCCTCTAAAGATAGATAAATAAAAATCTTTAAAAAAATAATAAAATAAATAAAATAAAAAATAAAAAATTCTTGCAACACACTGGTTGAAAATTGCTTAAATTATAGACCATAGACTGAATAGTATAGTTATAGACTGAATTACTTAGATTATAATTATGACATAGACTGCAAAATTGTCTTATTTTCATATATCCACATTTTAATCCCTTCATTTATTTACTGAAAGTTTATTGATAAAGGCAGAATCCGAAAAGGCACTATGAAAGACATTGGAGAAACAGATATGTATTAAATCAGTCTCTCCCCTCACAGGGCTTCCTCTTTTTAACTAAAAAGAAAAGGTTTTTTTTTTTTTTTTTTTTTTTTTGGTAAGCTATTAGGATAATTTATAGCTAGGTCAGTTCAGAGGAATTAAAAAGATGTTATAGCTTACTTGATAGAAAAGTAATAATCACAGGAACTAAAAGTACTTTTCTCATAGGATATTTTTCCTTTTCCAGAAACCTAAAAGGGGATCGAGTTATGCCAGAGGAAGTAGCTTGCTACTATAAGCACTATGTAAAAGTCATGGGTCTTGAGAAGAATTTCAGAGAGAATGCTTACATTACCTCTGTGTCAAGACTCTACAGAGATCAGGATGACAGTGGTGGTCACAACCGAGCTATTTCAGCACAGCATTTACAGATCGAGAACTCCAAGTTGATCAAGAGAAACTGGGAGATCCGGGGTTATCAGCGAATAGCGGATGGTTCTCATGTTCCCTTCTGTCTCTTTGCTGAGAATGTAGCTCTGGCAACTGGAACATTGGATTCTCCTGCCCATCTGGAGATTGAAGGGGAAGATTTTCCTTTTGTGTTTCATTCAGTGCCTGAATTTGGAGCAGCTGTAAGCAAAGGAAAGCTACATGGCAAAGAGGACCCAGTGTTAATTGTAGGTTCTGGACTTACTGCAGCTGATGCAGTACTGTGTGCTTACAACAATAACATCCCTGTGATTCATGTGTTTCGCAGACGAGTAACTGATCCAAGTTTAATTTTCAAACAGCTTCCTAAAAAGCTGTATCCAGAATACCATAAGGTCTATCATATGATGTGTACTCAGTCATATTCTACAGACTCAGATCTTTTATCTGATTATACCAGTTTTCCTGAGCACCATGTGCTATCCTTTAAGTCAAATATGAAATGCATCCTTCAAAACGTCTCTGGATTGAAGAAAATATTTAAACTTTCTGCAGCAGCAGTATTGATAGGTTCTCATCCCAATCTGTCTTTTCTGAAGGAGCAAGGCTGTTACCTGGGCCATAACTCAAGTCAGCCAATCACTTGTAAGGGTAACCCTGTGGAAATAGACGCATATACCTATGAATGTGTTAAGGAAGCCCACCTTTTTGCATTGGGTCCTTTAGTCGGAGATAATTTTGTTAGATTTTTAAAGGGAGGGGCCCTGGGTATTACACGGTGCTTAACAATAAGACAGAAGAAAAATCAGCATTTATTTGTTGAAAGAAGAGGAGGAGATGCGATAGCTTAAAGCAGGTTTATGAGTAATTTATATGGACAGTTTACCATTAAAGTTTTTAACAGTGTTTTTGCAGTGTACTGGCTTGAATTTTCTGGACTTGAATTAACTGGAGGACAGTCTCAAGCTATAGTAACTATTTTTTAAAGTTACAAGAACCCAGCGTTCTGACTTATACTGTAATAAAGGAATTTTCAACCTTTTTCATCTCCTGGCACATAAACGAATTACTAAAATTCTGTAGCACATCAAAAATATGTATTTTGCTGGTCTGACAAAAATTAGGTAAAATTTTGATTCATTTACAGAAAAAAAAATAATAGTAATTACCTACCCTTTTTGCTCCAGAGTGACTTTTTAAATTATCAGGTGCCTATTCTTGTATTTAAGAATTTCTGGTACTAAGAATTAACTGATCAGATGCAACCTTACTGTGCAACATGAACAATAAGATGCAACTCTTATTATATGACCTTAACATTTATGGTTCAAGACAGGGCATTCATACCAGACAACTATTGTTGCATTGGCTGTCATTTTTTTATTTGACAATTTAAGGAGAAAAGATGCTCCTGACTTAAATAGTCAGGTGTCGCATGTTTTAAAAATTCTTGCTGCATACCAGTTGAAAATCGCTGCTGTAATATATCAAAGGTGTCATTGTCAGACAAATGGAAACACTGCCAATTTGGTATACTTGAAGTTCTCACCTAACAAAACATTCTTTTCTTCCAAGAAGTACCTTTTGTGATCATTTTTGGTTGCTATGATTGATTCCATAACATTACAGCCTGAAATTATAAAATCACACAGTCATTAGGCCAAAAATTGCCCTCACTACATATTGGGTCATTTTGCTAATTAAAATGTAGTCCAAACCCAGCATCAGCTCCATCTGTTACTTGTTAGAACTGTAGACTCCACACCCCATCACAGACTTACTGCATCAAAAACTGCATCACAATGAGATCCTTGAGGAATATGTATGTTCATTAAAGGTTGAGACATAGTTGTCTAAAAGAAAATGGGATATGAGATGGTTTGGGGATAGGTGGCATTTACAACTCAGGTTTTATTTTGAAATTAAAACAGTTGATACCGACTGTATAAATCTAATTTATTAGCAAATATAATCTTTTAAAAGTATTTTTATTGAAAATTTGATGTACTTCATATTCTTAGCTTCTAATAAATTAAACAGTCCAATACTGTTGACATATACTTAGATATCCAGGAACTTGCCAGATATTTTTTTGGAGATTTATTCTCTACTTAACATATTCTAATTTGCAGTTCAGTGAATTTTGAATGGAACTGTTTATCCCTGTGTAAATGATGGCTTAATTTCTGTTTAAGTACTTCTAATATTATAATACTATTCAGGTATTGACAAAATTAATAAAGATTAAAGTTGAAAATCAGGTGAAATCTGTCTTCCATTCCCAAGATTACACTGAAGTTTGTTCACAGATGACATGGTAGCTCATTTTATGGTTATTTATTGAATTGTATGCTCTATCTTAACTTACATTTATTTAGGTGCGCTTAATGTTTATATTTCCATACAAATCCCCAGAATTTTAGTGTTAGACAAAAAAAGTCCTCTGAAGTTCTTCATGGCAAACTGAGCTGCTCCATTTCTCTCTCTCCATAGAATTTATTTTGTCTGGAATGTGTTTATTGAATGTCTAAATATTCTATTTTTTTTAGTATTAAAAAAAATGGACCAAGTGTCAGTATTTTTCTCTCTTGTAATGTTATGTGCTCACAGGATCATAATTCACCTTGAAAATATACTTGTTTAGAACAAACTTGCCTGTACAACTAGCTGTTTCAGATAAACTGGTAAATTCGTATACTTTTGATAACTGTCATGTCTGATTAAGCGTAAGTTTTTAGAAATGTGATTCAGTTTAAGTTTATACAGTGGTAACTTTTTTCAAATTAATTTCATCTCTATTGGAAATGATATAATATCCTCTGGCTGCACTTGATTGACTACTCTCTTGGTGGTCTTTCGAGCTCTAAATGAGCTGTACTGCATGTTTTTCTTAATGTCACTTCTAAATTGAAATGACATTGTTATAAAGATGGTTTCTAGGGAAGGATAAGAACTGTTGCCAACCCCTTGTCTCAAAAGTTTTTTACCCATTCAGTAGCGCTTTACCCATTCAGTAGCGCTTTCGTGATTCACACACACAGTTTTTTCAGGGGAAAGTAAGGCTTCCATAAGGCCTTAAAGAAACCTGGTGAATAGTTTCATCTTTAGTTACTTCCCATTTCTCAATTCACACTCAGACCCAGCTGTCCTGTGTTGCATATAACATGAAAGTTAAATGTATTTTCTGTGTTGTGTTCTTGTTTCTGTGATGTACTATGCTCATGTTCTCTTAGTTGATTGATTTCTGTCCCAGAGTTATAATCTTATTCTTCAGTGTCATCTAGGTATTCAGGGAGAGGACACAGTATTAAATATTTGATAAGTCATACCATTATGTAGGCATCTCTCCATCCCTCAAAGTCTAGCTCTTGACAGTGTTTAATGTACAAAAATAAGATTATGTCACCTCTGAGTGTTTTAGGCAGTCTGTGAATTTCATTCAACTATTACTTTTTTGAAAATCTAAGAAGTTTTATCATGTGATACGTTTCCATATAATCAACTTCTGGCTAACATTTTTTAAAATCAGACTGAAAGTTATTTTTAAATATTATGTAGTCAATGGGAAATGGTGAAAAATTCTTCTAAATCCTGTTATTAAATGAAAGCACTTAAGTCCTAGCCTCTGGGACACTTGAGACAAAGAATGAAACAAAACTAGATGGAATTTAAACATTTTAAAAGTATAATTTGGGTTCAAGATGGCGGCATGGTAGGAGGACACAGATTGTCCTTCCTCCTGCACATGGGAGAAAAACCTAACTGATCTACAGAGGAACAGAGCAGATAGCCAACAATACCACAGTATATATGAAAATAGGAGATCAAAATCCGTAGCAGACATTGGAAAACTAGACGTGGCAGCCGAGCGACCGGAGGTGGTCCTGAGACAGGACAGAGGCGACCCGGCGACCGGAGGCGGCCCCGCAACCGACCGGAGGCGGCCCGGCGTCCGGAGGTGGCCCCGCAACCGACCGGAGGCGGCCCGGCGACCGGAGGCGGCTCCGCAACCGACCGGAGGCGGCCGCGCGACCGGAGGGGCCTCCGCAACCGACCGGAGGCGGCCGCGCGACCGGAGGCGGCTCTGCAACTGACCGGAGGCGGACGCGCGACCAGAGGCGGTTCTGCGACCGGGTTGGAAGCAGCCCTGCGGCCGGAGGCAACCCTGCAACTAGAGAAGGGGACTCCGGAAGACCCGGAGCTCACATCTGTGATCCTGGGGTGAGTGCGCGCAACTCGGGAAACTCTCGGAGCCCACGCCCGTAGTCTCAGGCGGGCGCCTGCGCCCTGTAGGAGACCCGGAGCTCACAGCAATAGGCTCAGGGAGGGATGGATCTGTAAGAGATTCCAGCTGAAACCCATAAACTCTGGAAAGCTCGCCCCCTGCAGGAGGCTCAGAAATCACACCCAAGGCCCTGCATGGAGAGTACGCCATTAGCCCTGGGGAAAGTGCTGGGCTGGCACTGAGGACAGTAGCCCAAAGCTGACTGAGTGAGGAACAGGGAGAAAAGCGGTACGAGTCGCCTCGCAGCCTGCTACAGCCAGCAAGTCCAGAAAATCCAGTTTGGCCTCTGTGAAAATAGCAAGAGATTTTTTTTTTTCTTTTTCTCCTTTTTTTTTTTGGGGGGGGGTGTTTTGTTTTGTGGGGGGTTTTTTTTGATACTTGTTTTTTGTCTGCTTAGTTGGGTTTTTTGTTTGTTTGTTTTGCTTTTTCGTTTTTGTGGGGTTCTTTTTGTTTTGTTTTGGTTATATATTTTTTATTTCTTTATTACTTCTACCTTTTTTATCCCTCAATTCCTTTTGCTTCTCTTTACTTCTTTCTGGCTTTATTCCTTCTTCCTTTCTTTCCAATTTTATCTCTCCTTCCCTCCTCCTTTTTTTTTTCTTTTCTTTCTTTTTTTTTCTTTTTTTCTTTTTTCTTTTTTTCTCTTTTTTCTCTCTCTTCTTTTTTCACTTTATTCTTTTCTCTTTTTGAATACCCACGAGTGAGGCAAAGAAATCCTAGAACTGTGGAAAAACCAGAGTTGGACCAAAAGAGGGGGTATTCCCACAGCTGAGACAGTGGAAGCTGTGAACATCAGGATACCTGAAGAAGACTATAACACTGAATCTCACAGGTATTCCACCACAGAAGTTCACACCATAAACGCAGGTAGCCAGAACAGATCAACTTAAGAAGCAGAGGTTTACAAGAAGAGTCTCACCAACAATGAGAAGACAAAGAAACAATCCCCAAATGAAAGAAAAGGTGGAAGCCCCAGAAAGAATGCTAAATGAAACAGAGGCATCTCAACTATCAGATAAGGAGTTCAAAGAAATGGTTGTCAGGAAGCTTCATGAGCTCTCAATGAGCTACCAGAAACTACAGGGAAGCTACGATGAACTCAGTGCAAACTATATCAACATGAAAAAGGAAATAGAAACTATCAAAAAGGGCCAAGAGGAAATGAAGAATACAATTTCTGAGCTGAAGAACACAGTAGAAGGAATGAAAAGCAGAATCGATGAAGCAGAAGATCGGATCAGTGAGTTGGAGGACAAAGTAGAAAAAAACAGCCAGATAGAGCAAGAAAAGGAAAAGAGGCTCAGAAAGAATGAAGAGGGTTTAAGAGAAATGCAAGACAACATGAAACGTAATAATATCCGTATAATAGGAATACCAGAAGGAGAAGAAGAAGAGCAAGGGATAGAAAACCTATTTGAAAAAGTAATGATGGAAAACTTCCCTAATTTGGTGAGAGAAAAAGTCACACAAATCCAGGAAACACAGAGAGTCCCTATCAAGAGGAACCCAAACAGGCCCACTTCAAGACACATCATCATTAAAATGGCAAACTTCCAAGACAAAGAGAGAACCTTAAAGGCAGCAAGGGAGAAAAAGGAAGTAACATACAAGGGAGCCCCGATAAGGTTAGCAACTGACTTCTCAATGGAAACGCTCCAAGCCAGAAGACAATGGCAAGAAATATTCCAAGTAATGAGAACCAAAGGCCTACAACCAAGACTACTTTATCCAGCAAGGCTTTCAATCAAGATAGAAGGCCAAATAAGGAGCTTCCCAGACAAAAGAAGTCTAAAAGAATACACCTCTACCAAACCAGTACTACAAGAGATACTAAAGGGACTGCTTTAAGGGAAGAAAGGAAAAGAGAGAGTGAGGAACACAGATACGAAAATGACAATGAATCAGTACCTATAAATAGTAACCTTAAATGTAAATGGATTAAATGCTCCAATCAAAAGACATAGAGTAGCTGACTGGATAAGAAAGCATGACCCACACATATGCTGCCTACAAGAGACCCACCTCAGGACAAAAGACCTACACAGACTTAAAGTGAAAGGCTGGAAACAAATTTTCCAAGCAAATGGACAGGTAAAAAGGCCGGGGTAGCAATACTCATATCAGACAAAATAGACTTCAAAAGAAGAGCTATAAAGAGAGACCCAGAAGGTCACTTCATAATACTCAAGGGAAGAATCCACCAAGAAGACATAAACATTGTAAATATATATGCACCCAATATAGGAGCACCTAAATACATCAAGAAAATCTTAGAGAACTTCAAGAAAGATATTGACAGCAACACAATTATAGTAGGAGATTTTAACATCCCACTGTCAAAAATGGACAGATCTTCCAAACAAATTATCAACAAAGATATTGTGGCATTGAACAATACTCTAGACGAGTTGGACTTAGCTGATATATATAGGGCCCTCCATCCCAAAGAAACTAAATACACATTTTTTTCAAACGCACATGGAACATTTTCAAAGATAGACCACATGATAGGACACAAAACAAGCCTCAACAAATTCAAGAAAATTGATATCATACCAAGCATTTTCTCCGACCACAAGGGACTAAAACTAGAAACCGACTTGATGGGGAAAATCCCCAAATCATCAAAATCATGGAGATTGAATAGCATGCTATTAAACAATGAATGGGTAAAGAATGAAATTAAGGAGGAAATCAAAAAGTTTCTGGAAACAAATGAAAATGAACTCACAACAACCCAAAACTTATGGGACACAATGAAGGCAGTCCTCAGAGGGAAGTTCATAGCAATACAGGCCTACCTAAAGAAGACAGAAACATTTCTAACAAACAACTTAACCCTACGCCTACAAGAACTCGAGGAACAACAACAAAGACAGCCCAGGGCAAGTAGAAGGAAGGAAATAACCAAGATCAGAGCAGAATTAAATGACATAGAGACTAAAAGCACAATCCTAAGGATCAATGAATCCAGGAGCTGGTTCTTTGAAAAGATCAACAAAATCGACAAGCCTTTAAGCAGGCTCATCAAGAAAAAAAGAGAGAGGACTCAAATAAACACAATCAGAAATGAAAGAGGAGAGATTACGACTGACACCACAGAAATACAAAGGATTGTAAGAAATTACTATGAAGAACTGTATGCCAAGAAATTTGAAAACCTAGGTGAAATGGACAAGTTTCTAGAAAAATATAACCTTCCAAAACTCAATGAAGAAGAAACAGAAAGCCTGAACAGACCAATAACAGCTGGTGAAATTGAATCAGTAATCAAAACACTCCCGGCACACAAAAGCCCTGGACCAGATGGTTTCACAGGAGAATTCTACAAAACATTTAAGGAAGAGCTAACCCCTATCCTACACAGACTATTCCAAAAAATCCAAAATGATGGAAGACTCCCAAACTCTTTTTATGAAGCCAGCATCATCCTAATCCCAAAACCAGATAAAGACATAACAAAGAAAGAAAACTTCAGGCCAATATCACTGATGAATGTAGACGCTAAAATCCTCAACAAAATACTGGCAAACCGCATCCAACAATACATTAAAAAGATCATACACCATGACCAAGTGGGATTCATCCCAGGGATGCAAGGATGGTTCAACATTCGCAAATCAATAAATGTAATACATCACATAAACAAAAGCAAGGACAAAAATCACATGATCATATCAATAGATGCAGAAAAAGCTTTTGATAAAGTACAACACCCATTTATGATAAAAACACTCAGCAAAGTGGGAATAGAGGGAGCATTCCTCAACATAATAAAAGCCATATATGAGAGACCTACAGCCAACATCATACTCAATGGGCAAAAACTGAAATCTTTCCCACTAAGATCAGGAACAAGACAAGGCTGTCCACTTTCACCACTTCTATTCAATATAGTATTGGAAGTCTTAGCCACAGCAATTAGACAAGAAAAGGAAATAAAAGGCATCCGAATTGGAAAGGAGGAAACAAAACTATCATTGTTTACAGATGACATGATAGTGTACATAGAAAATCCTATAGACTCGGCCAAAAAGCTGCTCGACGTAATAAATGAATTTGGCCAAATAGCTGGATACAAAGTCAATATCCAAAAATCAAAGGCATTTTTGTATACCAACAGTGAAACAGCAGAAGCAGAAATCAAGAAAAAAATCCCATTCGATATAGCAAAAAGAAAAATAAAATACCTAGGAATAAACCTAACCAAGGAGGTAAAAGACCTGTATGCAGAAAACTACACAACACTGAAGAATGAAATCAAGGAAGACACAAACAAATGGAAGCATTTACCATGTTCATGGATCGGAAGAATTAATATTATCAAAATGTCCATACTACCCAAAGCAATTTACAGATTCAATGCAATACCTATTAAAGTTCCAATGGCATATTTCACAGACATAGAACAAACACTTCAAAAATTTATATGGAATCATAAACGACCCCGGATAGCGGCAGCAATTTTGAGAAAGAAGAGCAAAGTAGGAGGGATCACAATACCTGATACCAAACTGTACTACAAAGCCACTGTAATCAAAACAGCCTGGTACTGGCACAAGAACAGACACGTGGACCAGTGGAATAGAACAGAGAGCCCAGAAATAAACCCAAGTCTCTACAGTCAATTAATATTCGACAAAGGGGGCAGCAACATAAAATGGAGCAAAAATAGCCTCTTCAATAAGTGGTGCTGGGAGAACTGGACAGCTACATGCAAAAAAATGAAACTCGAGCACCAACTTACACCATACACAAAAATAAATTCAAGGTGGATAAAAGATTTAAATATAAGCCATGACACCATTAAAATTCTAGAGGATAATATAGGCATGAAAATCTCAGATATTTCATGCAGCAATATTTTCACTGATACGTCCCCTAGAGCAAGGGACATAAAGGAAAGAATAAACAAATGGGATCTCATCAAAATAAAAAGCTTCTGCACAGCTAAAGAAAACAGTATTAAAATAAAAAGAGAACCAACTGTATGGGAAAACATATTTGGAAATGATACCTCAGACAAGGGATTAATCTCCAAAATATATAAAGAACTTACAAGACTCTACTCTAAGAAGACAAGCAACCCAATTAAAAAATGGGCAAAGGATTGGAACAGACACTTCTCCAAGGAGGACATACAGAGGATCCAGAGACACATGAAAAGATGCTCGATATCTCTAGCTATCAGAGAGATGCAAATTAAAACTACAATGAGATACCACTTGACACCAGTCAGAATGGCCTTCATAAACAAAGCAACAAACAGCAAGTGTTGGAGAGGTTGTGGAGAAAAGGGGACCCTAGTGCACTGTTGGTGGGATTGCAGATTGGTACAACCACTATGGAAAACAGTATGGAATTTTCTAAGAAAACTAAAAATGGACATACCTTTTGACCCAGCAATTCCACTGCTTGGATTATATCCTAAGAATCCTGAAACACCAATCCAAAAGAATCTATGCACCCCTATGTTCATAGCAGCACAATTTACAATAGCCAAGTGCTGGAAGCAACCTAGGTGCCCATCAGTTAATGAATGGATCAAAACACTGTGGTACATTTACACAATGGAATTCTATGCAGCAGAAAGAAAGAAGGAGCTCCTACCCTTTGCGACAGCATGGAAGGAATTGGAGAGTATCATGCTAAGCGAAATAAGCCAGGCAGTGAAAGACAAATACCATATGATCTCACCTTTAACAGGAAGCTAATCAACAAAACAAACAAGCATAATATAAACAAAGACACTGAATTTGAGAACAGTCTGACAGTGTCCAGAGTGGGAGGGGAGGGAATTTCAGGGGAAAAGGGGAACGGTTTAGAGCAGCAAGTATAAAGGACTCATGGACAAAAACTATGGGTGGGTGGAAATGGGAGGAAGGTGGGGAGGGCTGGGGTGGTGGGCTGGGGCGGGGTAAAAGACAGAAAACTGTACAATATCAATAATTAAAAAATACTGATAAAAAAAATAAAAAATAAAAGTATAATGTGATTACAGGGATGTTTACTGAATAAAGCCATTTTGATCAGACAAAATCAGTCCTTTAAACTACTGTATATATTCCCAGAGGTGCAAAGCAGCCAGGGTTGCTAAACCTAACCTGAAAAAAAAAGAGTATGAGCAGTAAGGATTAGATACTTTGCTGATTTTCAATGCCCCCTGCCCCACTACCACCAGGCTAAGAAAAATGGTGTCTTTGGGAAAGCAGCAAGGCAAAAAAGTAAACTGATAAGGTTTTGGCTGGGTAGTTCAGTTGGATAGAGCATTGTCCTGATACACCAAGGTTGTGAGTTTGATCCCCAGTCAGGGGACCTATAAAGAATCAACCAATGAATACATAAATAAATGGAACAGCAAATTGATACTTCTCTCATTCCGTCTATCTTTAAAAACATTTTTTAAAAGTAATGAACCATAAAAAGAACTAAAAATAACCTTCAACATGAATTGGGCTTGGTCTTTACTGTAATCAACTATTGCAAAGAAAAAACAAACATGGTTAGCATCCCTGGACTGGATTTTTAAGAGAAGAAAGGGGATGAGGTGTATAATCCAGACTATCTGCCTGTGGCTAACTTTCAAACAACATTTGAAGGGCAGTGTCAAAGTTCCTGCTGGAGTTTGATGAGTAGGGTACCATTGGGAGGAAGCTGTACCAAGAAGCAGCTGCAGAAATTTGCACTATAATAGCTTTTTTTCCCAATGTTTTATTTTTAAATATATTTTATTGACTGTGCCATTACAGTTGTTCCAATTTTTCCCCCTTTGCCCCACCCTCCACCTAGTAACCCCACTCCCTCAGTCAATCCTCACACCATCATTCATGTCTATGCATGATGCATAGGTTCTTTGGCTATTCCACTTCCTATACTGTATTTTACATTCCTGTGGCTATTCTGTGACTACCTATTAGTACTTTTTGTCTTTTTAAGATGAAATACTTTATTCAACTCCATCAGAAATGAACTGGCTGGGTCTGTAACGAAGCATAGGCTAGTAATTGTATATGAGTATACACTGCTACGTACAAATTAACTGATCAGACCACAACTTTTCAATGTTTAAAACAATAAGTTTCGCTGTAAAAGCAACACCGTTGTGACATTTTAACTTAGTATTCCTCTCCTTTTTCCTCACCCTCTCTTTCAACAGAATCCACGCCAACCTCCTCATAATCCTTCTCTAGGACACCCATGACCTCACAGGCCTCAGAAAACTCTCCTTCCTCCATGCCCTTACCCACATACCAGTGGACAAAGGCATGCTTGGTGTACATCAGGTCAAACTTGTCCAGGCAAGCCCAGACCTCAGTAATAGCTGTGGTGTCTGTCACTCACCACTGAGGAAGGATGGTAATTAATGCCAACTTTGAAGCCAGTGGGGCACAGTCCACAAGCTGGATGGTACACTTGGTCTTGATGGTGGCAATGGCAGCACTGACATTTTTTACCATGGCGAGGGTCACATTTCACCATCTGGTTTGCTGGCTCAAAGCACACATTGATGATCTCTGCTACAGAAAGCTGTACATGGTAGGTTTTCTCAGCAGAGATGACAGGGGTGTATGTGGCCAGAAGGAAGTGGATGCAGGGATAGGGCACCAGGTTGGTCTGGAATTCAGTCAGAGCATTCAGGGCTCCATCAAACCTGAGAGAAGCAGTGGTGGAAGACACAATCTGGTCATAGATGGCCTTGTCATCAACCATGAAGGCACAGAAAGAGTGCTCCAGAGTGGTGGGTGGTGAGGATGGAGTTGCAGGCTCCACTACAGCTGTAGAAACCTGTGGGGGCTGGGTAAATGGAGAATTCCAGCTTGGACTTCTTGCCATAATTTACAGAGACCCTCCATCAGTAGGGAGGTGAACCCAGAACCAGTTCCCCCATCAGAGCTGTGGAAAACCAAGAAGCCCTGAAGACCTGTGCACTGTTCAGCCAGTTTCCAAAATCCCAAAATCAGTTCAGGACGAAGTCAATGATCTCCTTGCCAGTGGTATAGTGTCCACGGGCATAGTTATTGGCAACATCTTCCTTTCCTGTGATCAGCTGCTCAGGATGGAAGAGCTGGCGGTAGATACCAGTGCAAACTTCAATGACTGTGCGTCCCAGGTCTACAAACACTGCCCTGGGCACAAGCTTGCCAGCGCCTGTCTCACTGAAGAAGGTGTTGAAGGAGGCATCTCCCTCTCCAGTGGTCTTGTCACTTGTCATCTGGCCATCGGGCTGGATGCCATGTCCCAGCAGGCATTGCCAATATAGACACCAACCTGCCCAACATGGATGGAGATGCACTCACGTTTGGTTGCTGCTTTGCGGTTGCCGAACAGGGCAGAGGAAGAAGAGAAGTTGTTGCTTCTTACAGCCTGGCTCTTAGGTGGTTGATGTAAGAGAACCTGCCCCTATTTGTAGTTCTTAATCCCCTCACCTCTTCATCTATTCACCAACAACCCCATCCCATTTGGCAACCATCAGAACACTCATTTTATACGTGATTCTCTCTGTTCTTGTTTTCTGTTTTTTATTCAATTGTTGATATATATGTATTTGTAGCTATTTTATTAATAGTTTGATCTTTTTCTTAAATATATCCTTTTAACATTTCATATAATAAGGGATTATATTATAAGGGGTAATGATGAACTTCAGTTTTTCCTTGTCTGGAAAGCTCTTTAACTGCCCTTCAATTCTAAATATCTTTGCTGAGTAGAGCCATCTTGACTATAGGTCCCTGCTTTTCATCACTTTGAATATTTCTTGTCAATCCCTTCTAGCCTGCAAAGTTTCTTTTCAGAAATCACCTTACAGTCTTAGGGAAATTCCCCTGTAGGTAACTAATTTCTTGTCTCTTGTTGCTTCTATCTTTAGCTCTGGCTGGTGTGGCTCAGTGGAGTGAATACTGGCCTGCAAACCAGAGTGTCACCAGCTTGACTCCCAGTCAGGGTACATGCCTGGGTTGCAGGCCAGACCCCCATAGGAATTGCTCAAGAAGCAATGACACATTGAGGTTTCCTTCGTTTCCTCGCTCTAAAAAAAAAAAAAAAAAAAAAAAAAAAAAATCTTTTAAAAATATTTTTAAGAAGAAAATTCTTTTATTCCTACTTTGCTAAGTGCTTTTTAAATTTAAATTTTTCATCCAATTTTTTATTGTTGTTCAAGTACAGTTGTCTCCATTTCTCTCCCCCACTATTCTCACCCACCCCAGCCATCTCCATCTCCCTCCCCTGATCTCACCCCCTCTTGGTTTTGTCCATGTGTCCTTTATACTTTGCTCCTGCAAACCCTTCCCCCTTTTCCCACCATTATCCCCTCCTACCTCCCCTCTAGTTACTGTCACTTTCTTCATTTCAATGACTCTGGTTATATTTTGCTTGTTTGTTTTCTTGATTAGGTTCCACTTATGAGATCATATAATATTTGTCTTTTGCCATCTGGCTTATTTCACTTAGCATGATGCTCTCCAGTTCCATCCATGCTGACATGGAGGGTAGGAGCTCCTCCTTTCTTTCTGCTGTATAGTATTCCATCATATAAATATATCATAGTTTTTTTATCCATTCATTTACTGATGAGCATTTAGGTTGCTTCCAGGACTTGGCTATTGTAAATTGCGCTATGAACATTGGTGCATATGGGCATATGTTCTTTCGGATTGGTGTTTCAGGGTTCTTAGCATATAGTCCTAGGAGTATAATTGCTGGGTTAAAAGGCAGTTCCATTTTTAGTTTTCTGAGGAAACTCCATATTGTTTTCCACAGTGGCTGACCAGTTTGCATTTCCACCAACTGAACTAGGGTTCCCTTTTTTCCACATTCTCTCCAACGCTTGTTGTTTGTTACTTTGTTTATGATGGCCAATCTGACCTGTGTGAAGTGGTATCTGATTGTGGTTATAATTTGCATCTATCTGATGGCTACTGATACTGAGTATCCTTTCATATGTCTCTGAGCACTCCGTATGTCCTCTTTGGAGAAGTGTCTGTTCAAGTCCATTGCCCATTTCTTCATTGGATTCTTTGTCTTCCTGGACTGGAGTTGTGTGAGATCTTTATATATTTTGGAGATCAAAATCTCATCTGAGGTATCATTGGCAAATATACTTCCCCAAACAGTTGGTTCCCCTTTCATTTTACTGAAGTTTTCTTTAGTCATGCAGCTTTTTATTTTGATAAAGTCCCACTTATTTTATTCTTTCATTTATGTCCCCTGCTCTAGGGGACATATTGGTGAAAATATTCTGCATGGAAAATCTGAGGATTTTCCTGCCTATTTTCTCCTCTAGGACTTTTATTGTGTCATGACTTATATTTAAGTATTTTATCCACCTTGAGTTTATTTCTGTATATCATGTAAGTTGGTGTAAGAGTTTTATATTTTGCATGTAGCTGTTTAGATCTCCCACAAGCATTTGTTGAACAGGGTATTTTTTGCTCTATTTCATGTTTCTGCTCCCCTCTTTGAATGTTAATTGACCATAGAGACTTGGGATTTTTTTCTGGGCTCTCTATTCAATTTCATTGGTCTATAAGTCTGTTCTTTTGCCAGTACCATAATCTTTTGATTACAGTGGCCTTGTAATATAGTTTGATATCAGGCATTGTGACCCCTTCTACTTTGTTCTTCTTTCTTGAAATTGGTGTGGCTATTTGGGGTCATTTACAGTTCCATGTAAATTTTTGAAATGATTGTTCTATACCTGTGAAATACATCATTGATATTTTAATGGGGATTGCATTGAATCTGTAAATTGCATTGGGTAGTATGGATATTTTGATTATTTTAATTATTACAATCCATGCACATGGTACATGCTCCAATTTATTTGTGTCTTCCTTATTTCTTTCTTCAGTGTTGTGTAGTTTTCTAAGTAAAGGTCTTTTACCTCCTTGATCAGGTTTATTTTCTATATGCTTTATTTTTTCTTCTTGCTGGAGCAAAAGTTTTTTTTCCCCTGATTTCAGATTCTGTTATTTCATTGTTGGTTTATAGAAATGCCTTCAATTTCTGAATATTTAGTTTGTATCCTGCTCTTTTGCTGAATTCATTTATTAGTTAAAGTAGTTTTTTGGTCAAGTCTATAGTTTTCTAGGTACACTGTCATGTCATCTACAGTGACAGTTTCACTTCCTATTTTCCAATTTGGATGTCTTTTATTTCTTTTCTTCTCTGATTGCTGTGGCTAGGACTTCCAATACTATGTTGAATAGCAGTGGTGAAAGCAGATATCATTGTCTTGTTCCTGATCTTAGCGGAAAGGCTTTTAGTTTTACCCATTGAGTATGATGTTGGCTGTAGGTCTCTTGTATATGGCCTTTATTATGTTGAGGTGTGCTCTCTCTACTCCCACTTTGCTGAGCATTTTTATCACAAATGGATGCTGTACATTATCAAATGCTTTTTCTGCATGTATTGATATGATCATGTGATTTTTGCTTTTTTATGTGATATATTACGTTTATTGATTTTTGATTGTTGTACCATCCTTGCATCCCTGGGATGACTCCTATTTGATCATAGTGTATGATCTTTTTGATATGTTTCTGAATGCAGTTTACTAGTACTGTTGAGGATTTTAGCATTTATGTTCATCAGTGAAATCAGCCTGTAGTTTTCTTTGTTTTGTCTTTATCTAGTTTTGGGATTAAGATGATGATGCCTTCATAAAAAAAGAGTCTGGACTTTTCCCTTTTCTAGAACTTTTTGGGATAGTCTGAAGATAGGGGTAGCTCTTTCTTAAATATTTTATAAAATTCTCCTGTGAAACTGCTCGAACTAGGGCTTTTGTGTGCAAGGAGTTTTTTGATTACTGCTTCAATTTCACTAGGTGTTATCAATCTGTTCAGGCTTTCTGCTTATTTATTCAATTTTGGAAGGTTATATATTTTCTGGAAATTTGGCCATTTCACCAACGTTTTCAAATTCCTTGGCATATAGAACTTCATAGTACCTTCTTACAAGCTTTCGTATTTCTGTGGTATCAGTTGTAATCTCTCCTGTTTCATTTCTGATTTTGTTTATTTGCATCCCCTTTCTTTTCCTTTTTTTTTTTTTTAATGAAACTGCTTAAAGGCTTGATGATTTTATTGTTTCAAAGAAACAGCTCCTGGATTTATTGATCCTTAGAATTGTGCTTTTAGTCGCTATGTCATTTAATGCTGCTCTGATCTTCCTTCCTTCTACTTGCTGGGGATTTTGTTGTTGTTCCTCCAGTTCTTGTAGATGTAGTGTTAGGTTATTTGAAATGTTTCTATCTTTTTTACATAGGCCTGTATCACTATGAACTCCCTTTCAGGACTGCCTTTTCTGTGTCCAATAAATTTTGGACTATCGGGTGCTCATTTACATTTCCAGAAACGTTTTGTTTTCTTCCTTGATCTCATTCTTAACCCATTCATTATTTAATGGCTTGCTATTCAATCTCCACAAATTTGAGTGCTTTGAGGGGTTTTTTTTTGTTTTGTTTTGTTTTTTAAGATTTTATTTATTTATCTTTAGAGGGGAAGGGAAGGAGAGATGGAGAGAAATATCAACGTATGGTTGCTTTTCGTGCGTCCCCTGCTGAGAACTGTCCCTGGGAACTGTCTTGCAACCGAGCCATGTGCCCTGACTGGGAATCGACCTGCGATCCTTTAGTTCACAGGCCCACGGTCAATCCACTGAGCTACACCAGCCAGGGCGAGTTTTTTCCTTTAGGTTGGTTTCTAGTTTCAGGCCTTGTGGTCCAAGAAAATGCTTGCTATGATTTCAATATTCTTGAATTTGTTAAGGCTTGTCCTATCATGTGGTCTATCTTTGGAAATGTTCCATGTGTATTTGAAAAGAATGTGTATTTTGCTTCTTTGGAATGTAAGGTTGTGTGTGTGCATACACACACACACACACACACACATTCCATTTGATCTAGGACATTGTTCAATGCCACAATATTTGTTAATATTTTGTTTGGAAAATATATCCATTTTTGACAGTGGGTTGATAGAATCACCTAGTATAAGTTTGTTTCTGTCTACATCTTTCTTGAAGTCCTCCAAGATTTTCCTTATGTATTTGGGTGCTCCTTTGTTGGATGCATATATGTTTATAATGTTTATGTCTTCTTGATGGATTCTTCCCTTGAGTATTATGAAGTGTCCTTCTGGGTCGCTTTTTATGGCCTTTGTTTGGAAGTCTGTTTTGTCTGATGTAAGGACTGTTACACCAGCTTTTTTCCCTACCCATTTGCTTGTAATTTTTTTTTTCCAACCCTTTACTTTGTGTAGGTCTTTGTTTTGAGGTGGGTCTCTTGTAGTCAGCATATGTGCCTGTTTTGTTTTCTTATCCATTCAGCTACCTATGTCTTTTGACTGGAGTACTTAATCCATTTACATTTGATGTTATTATTTATAGGTATGTATTCATGCCTCCACACCTTGTACCTGTGTTCCCCCCACCCCTCTCTCTCTCTTCTTAAAGGAGTCCCATTAGCATATCTTGCAGTGCTGGTTGGGTGGAGGTATATTCTTTCAGCCAACTTTTGTGTGGGAAACTCCTTATTTTACCTTCCACTTTAATTCAGTGCCTTCTGGGTACAGTCACCTTGGTTGCAGAACTTTGCTTTTCATTACTTGGAATATTTCTGCTGAGGAATCAGCTGCTAGCCTTATCCAAGTTCCCTTGTATATTATTTCTTGTTTCTCCCTGCAGCTTTTAATATCCTCTCTTTGTCTTTATGAGGTGGCATTTTAATTATGATAGTCCTCTCTGTGTTCATCTTGATTGGGACCCTCTGTGCTTCCTGAACTTACATGGCTTTTCCCTTCTCCAGGTTCTGGAAGTTTTCTGTCATTAGTTTTTCAAACAGGGTTTCTGTTCCTTGCCCCTTTTCTTCTCCTTCTGGTAGTCCTATGATTCAAATGTTGTTTCATGTTGTCTTGCAGTTCTCTTAAGCTATCTTCATATTTTTTTAGTCTTTTTGTGCAGCTGCTCTACCTGGATTTTTATTCTTCCTTGTCTTTCAGTTCGCTAATTTGTTCCTCAGCTTCCTCCAGCCTGCTTGTGATTCTGGTGTATTTTTTTTTTTTTATTTCAGATATTGTATACTTTATTTCTTCCTGGTTTTCTTTCCATTTTTCATTTTCTTTTTAATACTGTTGTAGTTCCCACTCAGTTCCTTGTAGTTTTCTGTGAGTTACTTGAGCATCCTTAGCACCATTCTTTTAATTCTATATCTGATAGTTTGCTTGCCTCCATTTCATTTAGCTCTTTTTGGGGAAGGGGTGTTCCATTTCTTTGGATTGTAGGTTCTTTGTTTCCCCATTTTAGGTGACTTTTTTTGTTTCTGCAATTCCTGATGCTCTGCTTTGCCAGCTGTCTTTGTAGGATGAACTCTGTGGTAGGAATTCTGTGAGACTCAGTAGTATGGTCTTTGATCTCCTTGTCTGGGTGCTGTAGGGTTGTCCTTTCTCCCCCTTTTGGGGGGCTCTCTTGTTGTACTTGGTGTTTACCTGTTGGTGACTCATTTGTTGGTATGTGCCCTGTCAAGTGGGTTTACTGGTACTCACAAGTCCCACCTTGTCTTGTATGTGATCAGGGCCAGGGCAAAGGTGAAATGGAGTAAGACAGTGGGAGAGTATTCTATGGGATTTAAAGTACTAACAAGTAGACAAAATAGAGGAGGACTTTTGGAGAAGTACAATAACTGTGATATTTGATCCAATGAACTAGCCACTCTTTATAAAAGGTGAAAAAGAGTTAAGACTCTTATTAGAAGGGAAAAAGAATATAAGCTGACTTTAGAAAGCAGAGCGCTTATGTGAGGTTAGATGGTGAGATACAGTGAGAGTAAAGGCTAGAAATTTGGTGTAGTGTGTGAGTATAAAGAGTGTAAAGAGTATCAGAAAGTAATTAAGCTCAAGAAGATGGCTTAATGCATTAAGACCAGGGTAGCGTGCTGTGTGGGATTTAGGATAACAATATAATATATACTCTGAATAAAAAGAATAAAAAGATGAAGAGTAGTGTGTTATTGAAATATGAGTGAAGTGAAAGAAAAATTAAAATGCAGTATGAAGGGGAGAGTAAAGAAAACCAATCAAACAAAGAAAACCAAGAAAAAGCTAAATGGAAAGAAGAGAAATAAAAGCAAAAATAAAAATGATAATAAAATAAAATGGAAGTTCTGAAGGATAGCAAAGTGAAATTATTTTATATTTTAGTATTTTTATTGATTATACTATTAATTTTTCCAAGTTTTCCCCCTGTATCCTCCCTCCACCCTGTACCCCTAACCCTCCAGCTTTGCCCCCGCCCCACGTAGTTCATGTCCATGGGATGTACATATAAGTTCTTTGAGTCCCGTTTCCTATATCATTTTTATCTCTCCACCTCAATTTTATGCCTACTGTTTATGCTTCTTCTTCTTCCCTGTACCTCCACCCCCCAATTCCTCCCTTCCCCTCTGAAATCCTTTGGTGTGACGTCCATTTCTCAGATTCTGTTCTTGTTCTGGTTGTTTGCTTAGTTTTTGTTTTCATTGTTTTTCTTTTCTTTTAGGTTCATTTGCTGATAGTTGTGAGATTGTTGGTATTTTAGTGTTCATATTTTTGATCTTTTTCTTAGATAAGTCCCTTTAACATTTCATATAATAATGGCTTGGTGATGAAGAACTCCTTTAACTTGACTTTATCTAAGAAGCACTTTATCTGCCCTTCCATTTTAAATGAAAGCTTTGCTGGATAGAGTATTCTTGGATGTAGGTCCTTGCTTTTCATGATATCAAATACTTCTTTCCAGCCCCTTCTTGCCTGCAAGGTTTCTTTTGATAAATCAGCTGATAGCCTTATGGAAACCCCTTTGTAGATAACTGTCTCCTTTTCTCTTGATGCTTTTAAAATTCTCTCTTTCTCTTAATCTTGGGTAGTTTAATGATGATGTGCCTTGGTGTGTGCCTCTTTGGGTACAACTTCTTTGGGACTCTCTCAGCTTCCTGGAAGTCTGTTTCCTTTGCCAGATTGGGGAAGTTTTCCTTCATTATTTGTCCAAATAAGTTTTCAATTTCTTGCTGTTGTTCTCCTTCTGGCACCCTATAATTTGGATATTGGAACATTTCAGGTTGTCCCAGAGGTTCCTAAGCCTCTCTTCAGTTATTTGAATTCTTGTTTATTGCTTTTCTTCTGGGTGGATGTTTCTTTCTTTCATTGCAAATCGTTGCTTTGAGACCTGGCTTCCTTCCTGTCACTGTTGGTTCTCTAAATATTTTGTTTTACTTCACTTTAGGTATCCTTCATTTTTTTTTTTTTTTCATTTTTTGACCAAGCTCAATCAGATCTGTGAGCATTTTGATTACCAGGTCTTTAAATTCTCTATCAGACAGGTTGGCGATCTCCTCCTCGCTTAGTTCTTTCTGTGGTTTTGCTCTGTTCTGTCATTTGGGCCATATTCCTTTGTCTTGGCACAGCTAAGTTGTAAGGGGGCAGGGTGTTAGGTATTCACCTGGGCAGGGCAACCCTCCTTGCTGGGCTGCGGTGCTGCATCTGGGGGAGAGGCCAGAGAGAGAACAGTGCAGCTCACCTGCTCCTCTCTGGCTCACTTTTCAATAAACTCTCGTGTGTGACTGGGAGTATCTCCCACTGGGGCAACCTCAGCCATAGCCCACAGTCAGCTCCGAGTCTCAGTTTTCCCCTTAAGTCAGCCCCTTCCACACAGCACTCAGAGCTAGGTAGCCAGCCCCACCCCCAAGGCTGATGTGTCTCCACCATTTTTCTGGAACACCCTGTGGTCCACTGCCTTACCAGTCTGGTCGTTCTGGTTGATTTTTTTCTAATTCTTTGATTGTTGGAGTTCCATGCAGTTTGATTTTCTGGTGATTTTGGTTGTTTATTGATTTAGATTGGTTATCCTCCTTTTGGTTGTGAGGAAGCAAAGGGTTTCTACCTACACCTCCATCTTGGCTGGAACCCCGTGAAGTGAAATTTGTCTCAGCTGTTGGTTTTAGCTTTCTGACTTCTTTATGTATGTCATTGGTTTTCTCACAGCTCCAGGTCTTTTTCTCTTACACTTGAAACAAGAAAAAGAAAAAAGTCTCCTGCTGATTTTAAATCAGTAAAGAGGGTTTTGCTGTTCTTCCTGGATGCTACAGACAGGCGGGGTCTGGGCTCTGTTGTTCCCCCACCCCCTACTTTCCTGTGTTTCCTTGAGGATGGGGGAACAGTCTGGGCTACAATATTCATGGGTGCTCAGTTTCAGGTCCATGCCCTCATTGTGTGGCCCACACTGTATACTGTGTGTATGTGTCAGGCCAGGCCCCTAATCCACCTCATTGTGGAACCCTTTGATTAGTCCATGAGGTATACTGAATGGGAGCAAATCTCACCCTTTCTTCTCCCTTTGTTGGCTTGGGTCTGCACGTGCAAAGTCCCTTCAGGGCAGTTAAGTTCCCCTTTTGAATTGAGTCTCTTTGGGTGCTGCTACCTCTCTGAGCTCCTTGTGCTCTCTTCTGATCAGTGAGGTGCCCTTTGTGAGAGCAAATCACACCCCTCCTCCTCCCTCTTCACTGGCCTGGCAGCTTAGTGTGAGAGGTCCTTGCATAGTGGCTGAGAGCCTTTTTTTGAGTGAGTTCCCCTTGCTTGTGGCAGGATATTCCTATCGCGCTCCCAGCTTTCTACACAAACCAACTCTTTTACCAGTCCAGAGACTATCTGGGTCACAGCCAGTCTGTCCTTCTCTTCTCCCATCTCCAGGTGTCACCTGGCTCCCCAGTTTCTCTGGTATTGTCCTAGCCGGTGACCACAGTCCCAACCGGAATACACTGCCAGCTGTGTGTCTCTTAGTGCATCTTTATCCCTTCCAGTGACTTTAAACTTCTAGGTCTCTCCTGGTGCAAGTCTTCAAACTCCTGTTTTGGTAGGGGAGGCTGCTGCAAAGTCACAATCACTGACCAGGCTCTCCCCTACACTTGCCATGGCAGCCTCAGTCTCCGGGGCAGGGCCTGGGAACTGTCCTGTTGGCCTACAAAGTCTCCATACCATCTGTTTTTAAACAACTTTGTAACCTTTGGCTTCCCAACTTCTTAACTAGAATTCTGTTGGTTGTTCACTCTGTTCCTCAGGACATAGGCTAAGTATCTCAGTTGGGTGCAGAAGCAAGTGTGCTCAGCTCGCACCTACCTTACCACCATCTTCTGCCCCCACAACCATTCTTTAAAACAGAATTGACAAAGCTCTAGTTTAATATGATCAAGAAAAACAGAACACAAATCTCTGAAAACAAGAATAAAAAAAGGGTTATCACTGTATATTATTCAGACATTAAAAGTTTTGCCCTGGCTGGTGTAGCTCAGTGGATTGAGCGCGGGCCTGCGAACCGAAGGATCGCGGTTCAATTCCCAGTCGGGGCACATGCCTGGGTTGCCAGGCCGGTTCCCGGCAGGGGACATACAAGAGGCAACCACACATTGATGTTTCTCTCCCTCTCTCCTTCCCTTCCCCTCTAAAGATAAATAAATAAAATCTAAAAGGAAAAAAAAAAGTACTTAAAAAAAAATCTTTAAAAAAAAAAAAAAAGTTTAACATAGGGGCATTATAAACAATTTTATACCTACTGAATTTTTTTAAATCCTAAGGAATCTACAAAAAAATATCATAAACCCCATGAGTTTAGCATGTTTTTGGCCTCTAAATTCGATATACAAAAAGTAATCACATTTCCATGTACAAACAATACCATCATTGAAAGACAAAATTTTCAAAAGTACCATTTACAATAGTAGAAAAATATTAGATATTTTGAGAGAAATTTCAAATAGCTGTGCCTCTATGCTGAAACTATAAAATACTGATGAAAATTAAACATAAGGAAATGAACAGATGTGTTAGGCTCACAGATTGGAAGACTGAATATTTTTAAGACTGTCCATTCTTTTCTAATCAAGTTCTAGATTTAGTATATTCCAATTAAAATCCTAGCAGATTTTTTAATAGAAATTCTCATGCTTCAAGGACTTACCTGATTTGAAGATGTACTCATCCACTTTGTGAGTGTAAGGATAGACAAACAGATTTATAGCACAGAGTCTAGAAACAGACCCACCTTTGTATGGTTAATTAATTTTTTTACAAAGTTGCTAAGGTAATTTATTGAAGAAACAACAGTTCTTTCAACAAATGGTGTTAGCCTGGTTACCTATAAGAATAATAAAATGAACCCTGACCCAGATTTCACACCTGTTTCAAAAATTAATTCCCAATATACAATTTATAGACTAAAACAGAGTATTTTTGAAATCTTGATATTTGAGCAAATATTTTAGGATACTAAAATATCAAGAAATGAAAAAACATTGACGGTATTGACCTTATCAAAATTTAAAGCACCTGGTCATTCAAAGATACCATACTGAAAAAGTGAAATATGAAAATAAAAAAAATCAGGCTAGCAGAAATATTCTCAATACATATATATTACAAAATAACTGCATTATAATATGTTTTATAACTTAATTATAGTTATCAGGGTAATGCAAATTAAACCAAAATGAGACATCACTACACACTCAATGGGTAAAAATGAAAACCTTTGACAATACCAATGTTTGCAGACTGGAGAAATAATACTGGTGCAGGAAGGAAGGGGCTGTGGACATGATAGAGACCAATATTAATCTGTTCATTTCTCACCTGAGAAATAGAGAGCATATATTTAGTCTATCAGCTTTACTGGCTCATTATACAGCAAGACCCATTATGAGACTCAAATGACTCCATTTCACCAATAAGCTGTGTCCATGTTCCCTCCACTGTCACCACTAGTCATAAGCGTTTATAACCCTTTATACTATTTTAATAAATTTTCATTAGTGATATTTTAATGTCCCAGTTTTGATGCCTATACTAGAAACTGAGGATTGTCTCATCCCCTTACATTTTCTAGAGAGGCTGAGAATCTTAAAAACTGTTTTCTGACTCCTTTCAGCTACAGTCCCACCTGCCAGTTAGATGCATTCTACTGAGAGTTGGAACGTGAACTTCCAAATGAATCTGGTGTTCTTGTTTACAAGAGAAGTCATAGGAAGATGTTTCCCCTACACTACTGCTCCATTCCCCTCTCCAGACAAGTGAGCAGCTGTGGTAGTTATTTCTTGACTAAATCTAGGGGGCACAGATGGATTCTTGAACGCATGGCCCATGGTGAGGCCTCAGAGGTAGAAATAACCTGAAAGTTCTGCTTTAATCAGTTCTGGGAGTTTTCCTGAAAGGCCCAGATGAGAATCTGCTTCTAGTCTAGGCATTTTAAGCATCTAATTCCCTGTATTAAATCCTTTCCTTTTTTTAAAGACACATAGTATTCCACTGTGTAAATGTACAACAGCTTTTTATCCACTCATCTACTGATGGGCACTTGGGCTGTTTCTAGATCTTGGCTACTGTAAATAACATTATTTTGCCATGTATAATGCATGCCCATGTTTTGGCTCAAACTTTTAGGAAAAAAATATTTCATTTTATTTTTTAATTCAATCATTTATTTATGTACATTTAGATACTTATTTTTTGCATTATAAAGAAATTTTAACACTTATTTTTCATTTGATCTTAGCCAAAAAGCTGAAAAAGTGATATATTTTTGAACATATTATGGTACAAGAAATTTTATATAACAAATAATTACAAAACAAAAGAACAGATATAAGGTACAAGGAATTTTATGTACTGGTAATGAATTTACAATATTTATGCATCATAGAAGGCCAGGAACTCTTTCTCACTGTCAATATCAGAAATATCATCTTCTTCAATTTCTACATTACTGGTGTCTTCTGAAGAGTCATTTTCCTCACCCTGGTAAATTTCATCGTTCTCAGTCCCATCCACAGCATTGCTGATGACACATTTTTTTAATTTTATTTTTATTTTAAAATATATTATGCTTTTACAGTTGTCCCATTTCTCCATCATTCCCCTCCACCCTGCACACCCCCCACCCACATTCCCCGCTTTAGTTCATGTCCATGTGTCATAAGTTCTTTGGCTTCTACATTTCCCACACTATTCTTGCCCTTCTCCTATTTTCTACCCACCATCTATGCTACTTATTCTCTGTACCTTTCTCCCCTCTCTCCTCCTCCCACTCCTCTGTTGCTAACCCTTCATGTGATCTCCATTTCTGTAGGTCTGTTCCTGTTCTAGTTGTTTGCTTTTGTTTTAGGTGTGGTTGTTAATAGCTGTGAGTTTGCTGTCTTTTTAGTGTCCTATTTTTCATCTTTTTCTTAGATAAGTCCCTTTAACATTTCAAATAATAAGGGCTTGGTGATGATGAACTCCTTGAACTTGACCTTATCTGAGAAGCACTTTATCTGCCCTTCCATTCTAAATGACAGCTTTGCTGGATAGAGCAATCTTGGATGTAGGTCCTTGACTTTCATGACTTGGAATACTTGGAATACTTCTTTCCAGCCCCTTCTTGTCTGTAAGGTCTCTTTTGAGAAATCAGCTGACAGTCTGATGGGAACTCCTTTGTAGGTGACTGTCCCCTTATCCCTTGCTGCTTCTAGAATTCTCTCCTTCATTTGAATCTTGGCTAATGTAATTACGATGTGCCTTGGTGTGTTCCTCTTTGGGTCCAACTGCTTTGGGACTCTCTGAGCTTCCTGCACTTCCTGGTAGTCTATTTCCTTTGCCAGATTGGGGAAGTTCTCCTGTATTATTTGTTCAAATAAGTTTTCCACTTGTTGCTCTTCTTCTTCTCCTTCTGGTACCCCTATAATTCGGATGTTGGGACTTTTAACGATGTCCCAGAGGTGCCTAATCCTCTCCTCATTGTTTTGAATTCTTGTTTCTTGTTTTCTGTTTGGTTGTTTGTTTCTTCCTTCTGGTCCACTCCATTGATTTGAGTCCCAGTTTTCCTCCCATCTCTATTGGTTCCCCATGCGTCTTCCTTCATTTCACGTATTGTAGCCTGCATTTTTTCATCTAATTTGTGAGCAAAATCAACCAATTCTGTGAGCATCCTGATCACCAGGGCTTTGAACTGTGCATCTGATAGGTTGGCTATCTCTTTGTCACTTAGAGGAATTGGCTCTGGGGCTTTCATTTGTTCTCTGGTTTGAGCCATTTTTTTGGTGTGTTTTTATTTTTGTTTGTTTGTTTTTGTTTTTTGGTCTGGTTGCAGCTGTTATGCAGTGAGGGGTGGAGCCTTAGGTGTTCCCCAGTGCGGGGCAGCCCAGTCACTAGGTAGTGACGCTGTATGTGGGGGCGGGGTCCGAGAGGGTACAGTGGCACCTACTCTGCTCTCTCCTGAATTCCAGTCCCCTCCACTGCTTTTCCTTTGCCTGGATTATCCGTGCGCACGAATGGCGGACCACCTGGTCAGCTAGCCGCCTTGCACAGCCTCACTGGGTCTGCACAGTTGCCACCCCGTGCCCGGGGTCCACCAGCCGCTGCCTGTGGGCCTGGGGTCTACCAGCCACCGCCTGCACACCTGGGAACCGCCAGCCACTGCTGTCTGCATTCCCGGGTCTGCACCTCCACTTTTTCCTGCCGCGACTCCGCCCCTCTTACCAGTCTAGATAAATAGTTGTTGGACTTCCTTACAGTTCAATTTTCTATCAGTTCTATTGTTTTCTTGTTTCTAAATATTTGTTGTCCTTAATTTTGGTTGTGAGAGGAGGCACAGTGTGTCCATCTATGCCTCCATCTTGGCCGGAAGTTGATGACGCATTTTTTAAGCCATTTCACCACCACTTCCTTCTTGACACTGTTCCACAATCTTAGGATCCAATCACAAACCTGAGTGATGGATGCTTTCTTCATCCAGCCTGTAAGGTGTTAAATCATTACCGGCTGACTGTATCCATCATGTCCACTCTTTTGTCATTAGGGCCTTAAAGGGCTTGTTTACTGACACATCAAGAGGTTGCAGTTGGCTGGTTAGCCTACCAGGTATCACAGCAAGTTGGGTTTTCAGGTCTGCTGATTGTTTTTGCACTTTGTGTAACAAGAACTTGGAAGTGATGAAAAACAAGCAATACTGGTTTTTAAAGTAATTTTCCAGACCTTCATGACCAAACTTTGTTAAACCAAATTTTCATGCCTTCTTCATTGATTCATACTTTTTTCATGCATGTGGACAGTAACTCTACTTTGAATCTTTTGTTTTGGAACATTTTCCTTTCAAAGATGATCATAGGTGGTAGCTTTGTCCCATCTGCACAACAGACTAGAACAACAGTGAAATGTGTTTTCTTATCACCACTATTTTTAACAGCCACGGTCTTTGCTCTTTTGATGTCCATAGTTCTGTTAGATGGCACATCCAATCTGAGTGGGACCTCATCCATATTGGCAATTTGGGACAGCTCAAAGTTGTAAGTCTTTTGAAGAGCGGTAACATTAAGAATGAAATAACAAAAACTTGATTCTCATAGGTTGCTAGAAGTTTTGGGGCAAGTTCATTCATGTCCTCATGCTCAAACTTTGTCTTCATAAAGTTAAAGCACCATTTAGGTGTCCCTGAGAAATCATGAATGTCTTTTTCTTGGGCAATCCTTTTACCTTCTTCTTGTATCACCTTGGTTGAAACAGAGATCCCAGTTTGATGCTGCTCCAGAATCCAGGTCTTCGCCTCCTGCTCCACCTACAGCCACTTTGGAGATTTCCCTTGCATTATCTTCTTCTGTCTTAGCATCTGTAGAAGCTTCTCTTCCTGCTGCCACCACCATCTGATGATACTCTCTGTGAGAGGAGATTCACAAAGTGTCTCTTGGCAGCTCTGTTGCCATGCTTTTTAGCATATTTAATAACTCAGCTTAAAGTCTGCAGTGTACGCTGTTTCGGTAATTTCCAAGGGATTTTCTAAAAATTTATCCCTCCCAAAGTGTACAAAGAGAATATGGTAATAAAGTCAGCATTATCTTTCTCATCAAGTGGATAACAATTGGTATCACCCATCTTATCAAGTGGATAACAATCGACACCATCTATCTTACTCTAGATAACAGTACATCATTCTTCATTTTATTTTGTTTAATACTTGGCTAAAACTTTTTTCATTGCAAGTTTGTCGTAAGTTCAACAATACCAATTATTGTATTCCAGGGTATTATTTTGCATATAGATGTCGTTACTGCTTTCTAGAGTTACACTAAAAACATTACACTAATTCTGTACTAGTACTAGTACAGAGTACTAGTACTAGTACAGAATTAGTACTACCCATGTATAATGCACATCCTCATTTTTCTCTCAAAAATTAGGGGAAAAAAGTGTGCAGTATACATGGCAAAATATGGTAGTATTGCTATGAACACAGGGGAAGGAAATCTTACCTTTTGCAACAACATAGATAGACCTAGAGATTATTATGCTAACTGAAATAAGCTGGTCAGAGAAAAACAAATACTGTATCTCACTTATATGTGAAATATAATGAACATAATAAACTGACAAAACAGAAATAGAGGCATGGACACATGGAAGACCGACAGATGTCACAAGGGAGTGGGGGAATGGAGACTAGGTGAAAGAAGGTAAAGAGATTAACCAAGAACATATATACCTGACACATAGTCACAGACAATAGTCACAGTCACAGATGGCTAGAGGGGAGATGGGAGCTGGTAGAGGTGGGCAAAGGCGGGGCAGGAATGGGGTCATCTGTGATAGTGTCAACAATAAAAATAAAGTTAAAAAATGCTTTCCTGTTTAAATCAAAGTGATTTCTGTTTACTTCAGCTAGAGTTCAGTATGGAAATGTCTTTAACTTGTTTTTTAATATAGCTTACATATAATTACCATGATGACTTAGAAGTCCCCATTCAAAAACTTTCCACAGATTCCTCACTCTCTGCTGAATAAAATCCAGACCTCCCAGCCAACTTTTAACTTGCAATTTACTAATTGTCTCTAGAAGTGTGCTCTTCCTTTGTGAGGGTAGCCTGTACAGTAACAAAGAGATGTGAGGACATTCAATTCCATAGCTCGGAGCAGTAAAATGCTGTTAACTATGTCTTCTAGGAAGCAGTGACTCAATACTATTATTTTACTTATAACTCACAGTCGACAACCTGACAAAAAGGGTGATAATGTTAAACAAAGTTACACAGGCAACCAACCACATTATACTTGAGGGAGAATACTGCCTAAGCCTCACCTTGCTTCAATCTCTTAAGAAGGAATTTGGATCATCGTTCAAATAAGCAGATGAAGACTCCCACTAGTGTGACCAACCACAAGGCTTCAGTTTTGGAACTAGGACGAAGTCTAGAAAGAGTACAGCTATGCTGAGAAAGGGAAGAGGCGTAAGGACTCCAAAAGTGCTTCTAGAGAATGGATGATTGTTGAGATTGTGGCCCAAGGCCAGGCCACCTTCTCCCTGCCAATAGGAAGCTCAGCTGAACCCCATTTCCTAAAGCCCCAGGCTAGAAATGGGAGTACAGTTCCCATTCATCTAATGAAGAAAGGGAGGTGGCAACTTATATCCCTTTGTCCTAAAACACTTAAAGGCCTAGAAAAAAGTATCCCCAAGAGAGCCAGCAGAAAGGTGTACAGCTTCCCAAGCAGGGAGGGCTTGAGTTGCACAGCGCAGAGCTAACAGCCTTAGAAAACTGTTCAGCACTACAGGGCCTATGCAAAGCAGTGGGAGACTCCTTCCATCTGTTTAAAAATGCTTTCTATGGTAAATAGCCTTAAATGAATTATAAAGACTCAGACTGTCACTTCCCAGAGAGTAGAAACCATTGCTCAGGAATCCAAAGATTCAGTGTGTGGAGGGCATATTTTGCATATAATACATATTTAATGAGTTTCCTGAACAAAAAACTTGAAGGCCTAATAAAACAAAGAAATAAGAAAAAGTTAAAGCATTTAGAAATTACCTCCTGAAAGGAAATGACAGTATATTTAGAGGACTGGTCTAGTTATCTTAGCCAGATACTTAAATGTTGTGACTTCCCTTGACTTCCAATAGAGGAACATTGCATCTTCCAAGAAGACCCAGCAAGGGCACAAATTACATTATGGGCCATTTTTCATGCTATGGTCCAACAACCTACACAGGTAGGCTTGTCAGAGTAACAGAACCCATTTCACATCAGGAAGCTTTCAGTGAGTATCAAAGCCTTGTTCTGCTTCCTAAGATATAATGTACCAGTCTTCAGAATGATAAAAAGACTATACCGTAATTCTAATGTACAATTAAGTTGTTACATTATAAAACTTGAAAAAGACATCCATATTTTTCTTACCACCTCCTTTTAAGATAGAGAGAAGACAATCTTGCTATTTGTACTTTACAGATACAAAACCTAGGTCTCTCAAAACAGAGGGACACTCAGCTCAGTAAGACCACCATAAAGTCTTCTACAGTATCTCCAGTTGAGGCAGGATATAGCACAGGAAGAACTCTGAGACAGCGCTGCTGTTGCTAGCCAGTGTCTATCATTCTGGTTGCCAGGAAACACCTTTTAGCACTTAGGATGGATAATAAACCAAGGCAGGGAGTAGGAGGCAGACATGTCTCACCCACTAACTCAGCAGTCCTGAGCCTGGTCCAGTAATATTGCCAGGTGTTCCAACATCACAAGAAACACTATGCTAGCTAGCACAGGAGGAGGAAAGTCCTTGGAATTCTATGTATTGTTTCCACTGTCTGTGAAAAAAAGCCTTGAAACCGTATATTCATCCCAAGGCCTAGAAGAGGGAAGAGGAGGGGGTCCAGATTACCCAAAGCAGCAGCCTATAAAACAACTTTGGTTAACTGCCTACCTCTGGTCACTGTTTTACAAGGGAGTTCCTAATGCTTGCAGAAAGATTCCATAAATTACTTTGGGTAACTGCCCCAACTTTAATTAACTGACTCCTGTCACTTGCCTATTTTACAACAAGATGACCAAATGCAGTCTGGAGCAAGATAAGGATTCACACTAAAAGACCCCCACAAATACCTAAGTTTGGGTAGTCAAGTGCCACCGGGAAAGCTGACACCACCTTTACCCATCAATCAGTATATAACTTCTTCACCCCTATCCTGCCAACTATGTAAGTTCCTGGATAGTCTTGCCACCCTTACCTTGCCATGGTCTGACCCTATGACTTTCACCCTCACTGTAGCAAGAATTGTTTGTTTCTCTTCCATGAGAATATATCACTAATAAACTCTGCTTGCATGCTAATAGACTTGCTGATCTGTAATTCTTTTCTACATTGCCAAAAAGAACCAGGTTTCTCCTGTAACAGTTTCCAGTACCAAAATATGCGGTGACACCTTCACTACTGAAATCTATTTCATTTGGGTCACTTCAGGTCAGGGAAGACTACTTGCATAATGGAAAATAAAGAAAATTAAAAGAAAACAATTATCTTCCAATCTATGCAATGAAAACAGAGTAAGGTGCAGAAACCTGTATATGTTATACTACCATTTTGTAGAAAATTATTGAAAGATGAGAGTCACAGAAATTTAAATAAGCATTGAAAATCTTTGGACTCATAAAAATGAGTACCATGGATATTTTTCTGAAGAGGGGAACCAATAGCTAAGACAGTGGTGGAAAGGAGACTTTTTAATCCTTACCCTTTTATACTTTTAGACTACATTAACTACTCACTAATAAATAAAAAACAAACTTAAAAATAAAGAAGGTACTGTAAGAGGTAAGATGACAAAGTCTGAAAAGAACAAACCATACTACTTGTCACACACAAAAGAAATGGAGTTTTATGCATTTTATTTAACAAATTCAGGCCATAGGATCTTTGTAACTTAAATCCTTTGTATCTGCTATGTGCATGTATCCCAGAGGAAACAGGATATAATTATTGACAGGAAAAGTTTTTCCATAGCTTCTTTGTAAAATCCTCAGTTATCGTCTCCTTTTTACATTAGGATTGTATCTGCAACGAAGAAAATGGGTTAAATAATATCTAGGTAAATAATGGCATTTCTTTCACTTGTAAAGTTAAAGGGCCTTTAGCAAAAAGGAGAACGGACTCATGGATATGGACAACAGTGTGGTTGGTGTTGCTGGGGGATTGGGGTATAAAGGGACTAAATAGTAATGGGAAAAATACAATAAAGTTTAAATAAAAAAATAAAGTTAAGGGGCTTTCAAAGTACAGTCATGTTAGCAAACAGAATGAGAATGCCAATTTTATCCTTAGCATCAGATATTAATCACTGACATTTTTACTTTCATCTATCTCTTTGATGTTACTTTAATAAGTATTTGAAAAAAAGCACCAACAAAAAAATCTAAAAAGCATGAAAATAATTAATAAAAACACTGTTTAAAATTAAATACATGTTTATACTTCTACCAGCATGGCTTCAAACATTTCTCTGCTCCCCTGTCCCCCCCAAATTAAAGTACATTACTTGCACAAAAGAGCAATAATGAACCTAAAATATAATTACTTCACAAATGTTCTCTTACAGCAATTAAACAAATGTAGCTGGGCAACCAGATTGTCTCATTTGAATACTTATAAAAAAACCAGCACTGTTTGTCAACATTTTGACTGTTGATTTATATTGTCAATAATGAAATTAAATAATCAAATTGGTTGCAAAACAGACTAAAAAATCTATTACCATCTTCATTTTGCCTTTAAGTTTGGAAAAATGTTATTCTCCCCTAAGCAGTATCTACCTATGACAGAGTATTTTTTAATGAGTATTTGAGAGTGAATAATAAGGTTTGTTGGGCCTGTAAGAATGCTGAAAATGTTAAACCAGAATTAAATTATAATCACCTGTTATAACTCTGCTACCAAAAGAACTTGCTTTGAAACTCTAATCCTGCCTCTTGTTTTTATACATGTGCAATTAAAACTCAACAATGGTCTGGTATTTTACTTGTCTTAATTCAAAACCCATTCATTCATAATTCTACTTAGAGTTCAAAATATCACAAATTTATCAGCCAAATTCACCTGGCTCAGGAACTTTTGTTACCTGAATGGCCCCATACAAATTTTACTGAATGAACCCCAAACTTCAAAGCTATATCCAGTAAATCCAACAAAGAGGTGCTCAAATAGTAAAAAGAAATATATATGTTAAAAACAGAACATTCTTTAGGTGAAGGGACTAAGTCTTTATTTTTAAGAACAGAAGAAAAACAAGTATTTAATCCATATGAACAGAACTGAATTATATATATATATAAAATTCATGAGAGAGATAAAATTCAACTTTACCTAAAGAGATCATCAGCAAGAGACTCTTCTTTTGCATGTTGATTTTGCACCTGTGAAAATTAATGTACCTTCAAACATTTACTCAATGATGCATGCATAGTTATTGAATTGCTATAATAGGAGGCCATTCACCTTTGGGATTTCCAAATCCAAGCGGATGCCAGATCTAGAGTCTTGGCTCTACATCTGTCTCAGTCAATATATCTTTCCATTTGTGCTTCATGCCACAATTACTGCCAAGTCCTCTAATTAAACAACCTTCACCAACCAATCTCCTTACAAAGGCCACCAATGCATATACAGCTAGCCTCTGAGCTTTTTTTAATTTTTTAAAGGATTTTATTTATATTTAGAGAGAGGGGAAGGGAGGGAGAAAGAGAGGGAGAGAAACACCAATGTGTGGTTGCCTCTCACTTGGCCCTCACTGGGGACCTGACCTGGCCTGCAACCCAGGCATGTGCCTTGACTGGGAATCAAGCTAGCGACCCTTTGGTTCACGGCCCGTGCTCAATCCACTGAGCTACAACAGCCAGGGCTAGCCTCTGAATTTTTAAATATTTTTTTCCCAACAGAACCCTTTTACTCAATGAAACCTCAATGTTTTGGGGTCATACTACCAATGAAGGAGCTGAATGGGCAATACTTACCTCACCTTCAACCAGAGCAGCTCTCCAGGCTGTCCAGGTTGTCCAGGAGATATGTTGTCCATATCTCCACGTGAAGTGGCTCTCCTTCCTCACCATCCCAAATCAGGGCCCAGAAGCTGTTGCTGCATTACCTCACCCATAAAGCAATTTCAAACTCAGACTCGCCAAACTACTAAAGCACATTCTAGGGTTAGGACTGGGAAAACCCTGTGCTGAGGTCACCTCCCTAAAGTACAGCTATGACTCTATTTGGTGCCAACCAAAACCCTTCAATGACTTCTTCCACTGACCAAAGAAAACACAAACTCCCCATAGCCTGGCTCTTTCCTACTTCTTTCTTTCCTTTTTATTGAATTTATTGGGGTGACACTGGATAACAAAATTATATAGGTTTCAGGTGCGCAATTCCACAACACATCACCTGTACACTGTATTGTGTTCACTATTTCATGAACCATGAATCATGTATGCCAATCAAAACTGAATCACAAAAAAAGAAAAAAGACAATAACAAAACAAACAAAAAACCAGACTCACCACCTAATAAATAACCTGTGACTCACTCTGCTTTTCTTCATGTTCCTTCTTCTGCCTTCAAAATTACTTCTTACTCTTCCCATATTTACCATGTTTCAAAGTTCATTCATTCAATATACATGTCCTTTACCTCTTCATGACTTTGTGCTCCTCTTTATTTAAAAGTAACATCTACTGTGAGGAACTCCAATAGAACATCAGTTGCACAGCTCCTAGATGCTCATCAATCTACACACATCCTCTCCAAAGACCAGAAGTTCCTTTAATGCAGATACTGTTTACTATTACTATTAAGAGTTTTACATTTGTATATTTCCAGATACTATCTTAAAAATCTTTTTAAAAAATCTCATTTCCTCTTCATATAATTTCATTACTATTTTTACACTATTACCTACATTTTAAACAATAAGGGAAAAGCAATGATCAAAGGGCTGTCATCTGGAAGAGCTGGGACTTGACCAGGTCTAATAAACAAGAGTACCACCTTTCAACCAGGGTCTTATGCTACTGTTGTCTTTGTAAAGTGCCTGTAGGATGACTTGTAGGGATTCAAACTTACAGAGTGATTTTCCATTCACACACTGAAATGTTAAATGAAATTACACCATTTCTTTTCACATTTTCTCATAAGTATAGCAGAACACATATGAGAAGACATATGATATTCACAAAGCATCTGTCAAGAACGATGCTGTTATTATTACCTTAAATATTCTTACAGCCTTCCTAGTGGGAGATAATAACTTTAAAGTTACAATATAGTAAAGAAAAATCAGATAAGAAAAATCAGCCACATTTTATATATCTTAGTAAAAACATTAAGTTAAATAGCATTAAGAAATAGAAATCCTTCTATTACTAGGTTTTGGAGAACTATATCTCACAATCTTTCAAAATTCAAATCAGGTTGGATAGAGTTCAAAGAATTATCATGTTTAGTGCACAGAATGAAATATACTAAATTCAAGAAAACTTCAGGAACTGAATCAAAACTGGCCTGCAGCAGTAGAGAAAGAAGGACTGAAAAGAACAAGAGGCAAGGAATATAAAAGAGTAGCTGAGCAAACCCAGTGAGATGAGACATTACATATAGAAATTGTAGCCACACAGGAGAAGAAAGTCAAGTCTATTATCTTAGAGTAAAATCTCCTAGCACACCCAAAACTGCTCTAACAAACAAACAAACAAACAAAACCAGGAGAAATTTGGTGAAATAAATGTAGAACACAGGCTCTCCTTCTTCCAAGTCTAAAGAAATAAAGAGAAAACAGGAGAAAGTCAGCAGCTACATCATCATTCTTCCAACCAGCCACAATTAATCAGGAGAAGCAAACCCCATGCACAGACTTCACAAAGGTGGCCATGCAAAAACCAAAAGACTGATGGAATAGATTCCAGACACTAACCCATGCCATTCAAAGGTGCTGTAGAACCAACTAAACCTGAGAATTCTTACTAATACCCCAAATTTGGAAAAAAGTCACCTGAGCAAGAAAGAGAAGGACTGCAGGTGGGCTGGGGGATGGATCAATGGTGGGAGGCCAGTCATTGGGACCAACAATGATCAACATCCCTGACACATTATCAAACAACCCAAGAGCCAAGTAATTCTCCTTAGGACATGATGCACTTCTGCCTGCTGGGTACAGTCTGCATCGCAAACTTAGGATGAATGCCCACAATTCCAACTTAGCCTTCCTTTTCCTAGACTTCAGGCCACAGAGACCAGACAGGACCCAGAAAGGGCCTCGAACCAAGAAGTTGCTGCACAAATGCATAATGGACCCACCAGATAATTCTGTTCTTCATGAGTAAGGCACAGGATGGGAGTTATTCCAACTGCATTCAATTTTTACCTTACAAACAGGCTTTAGAATGTAATTCCTGAATAAAATGGCACACAACACTTTGCACAGCAAATAAATTTCTGGATGGGTCATTTTAAACAGCTGCAAGACAAAAGAAAACAGTGAAGCCACTCAGCACATGAGAAGGGGAAAAAGATTAGAACAGAACTTGAGAGAGAAGAAGAACCTAGTCTGCAAGAAACAATAACTCAACACTAAAAAATAAACAAATGAATAAAAACATAAAAACGAGACAAGATTCAAGATGGCAGCATGGTAGGAGGAGGAAGATTCCACTTCCCCCTGCACACGGAAGAAACACTTAGCCAATCTATAGAGGAACAGAGCAGACAGCCAACAGTACCACAGCATATATGAAAATAGGAGATCAAAATCTGTAGTGGAAATTAGAAAACCAGACGTGGCGGCCGAGCAACCAGAGGAGGCCATAGGACAGGGATGAGAGGCTGCCCTGCGACTGGAGGTGGTACTGCGAACGACCGGAGGCGGACTTGCAACTGACTGGAGGTGGCCGAGCTCCGTGCGACTTGAGGAGGGGGCTTTGTGGAAGACACAGACCTCACACCCGTAGACTTGGGTAGGCGTGTATGCCCTGTAGGAGACACAGAGCTCATAGCAATAAACGTCTGGAGTGCTCAAAACTCGGGAAAGCATGCCCTCTGCAGGAGGCTCAGAAATCACACGCAAGGCCCTGCATGGAGAGTGCACTGCTAGCCCTGGAGAGAGTGCTCAGCTGGCACTGAGGAGAGTAGCCCAAAGCTGACTGAGTGCGAACAGGGAGAAAACCAGTACCAGTTCCCCTCAGGCTGCTGCAGCCAGCAAGACCAGAAAAACCAGTTTAGCCGGTTTGAAAACAGCAAGAGGTTTTTTTGTTGTTGTTCTCTTTTTTTGCTGGTTTGTTTGCTTTTTTTAGTTTGTTTTTTGTTTCTGTGGGGTTTTTTGTTTTGTCTTCTTTTAACTATATATTTTTTGTTTTTGTTATTATTTTTATCTTTTTTATCCCTCAATTCCTTTTGCTTCCCTTTACTTCTTCCTTCTTTTATTCCTTCTTCCTTTCTTTCTAATTTTATCTCCTCTTCGTTCCTCTTTTGTTTCTATTCTTTTTTCATTTTTTTCTTTACTCTTTTTAAATACCCACGAGAGAGATAAAAAACCCCTGAAACTGTGAAAAGACCAGAGTTGGACCCAAAGAGGGGGCATTCCAACACCTGAGACAGTGGAAGCTGTGAACACCAGGATACCCAAAGGAGACAGCACCATTGAATCTCACAGGTATTCTACCACAGAAGTTCACACCATAAACCCAGGGAGCCAGAACAGATCAATTTAAGAAGATGAGGCTAACAAGAAGAGTCTCACAAACAATGGGAAGACAAAGAAACAATCCCTAAAAGAAAGGAAAGGAGAAAGCCCCGGAAAGAATGCTAAACGAAACAAAGGCAACTCAACTATCAGATATTGAGTTCAAAGAAATGATTGTGAGGAAGCTCCATGAGTTCTCAATGAGCTACCAGAAACTACAGGTAAGCTATGATGAACTCACTGCAAACTATATCAACATGAATAAGGAAACAGAAATTATCAACAAGGGCCAAGAGGAAATGAAGAATACAATTTCTGAACTGAAGACACAGTAGAAGGAACGGAAAGCAGAATTGATGAAACAGAGGAACGGATCAGCAAATTGGAGGACAAGGTAGAAAAAAACACCCAGAAAGGGCAAGAAAAGGAAAAGCGGCTCAAAAAGAATGAAGAGGGATTAAGAGAAATGCAAGACAATATGAAACGTAATAATATCCATATAATAGGGATACCAGAAGGAGAAGAAGAGGAGCAAGGCATAGAAAACCTATTTGAAAAAAAGTAATGATGGAAAACTTCCCTAATTTGATGAGAGAAAAAGCCACACTAATCAAGGAAACACAGAGAGTCCCAATCAAGAGGAACCCCAAGAGGCCCACTACAAGATACAGCAGAATTAAAATGGCAAAATTCCAAGACAAAGAGAGAATCTTAAAGGCAGCAAGGGAGAAAAAGGAAGTAACATACAAGGGAGCCCCGATAAAGTTAGCAGCTGATTTCTCAACAGAAACGCTCCAAGGCAGAAGGGAAGGGAAAGAAATATTCCAAGTAATGAGAATCAAAGGCCTGCAACCAAGAGTAATTTACCCAGCAAGGCTTTCAATCAAGATAGAAGGCCAAATAAGGAGCTTCCCAAACAAAAGAAGTCTAAAAGAATACACGTCTACCAAATCAGTTCTGTGAAAGATACTAAAGGGACTGCTTTAAGGAAAGGAAGGAAAGGAAGAAAAGAAAGGGGGGGAGAGAGAGAGGGGGGGGAGAGAGAGAGAGAGAGAGAGGGGAAGAAAGGTATGAAAATGGCAATGAATCAGTACCTATCAAAAATAACCTTAAATGTAAATGGATTAAATGCTCCAATCAAAAGACACAGAATAGCTGAATGGATAAGAAAGCATGACCCACCTCAGGACAAAAGACCTGCACAGACTCAAAGTGAAGAGATGGAAACAAATTTTCTAAGAGAATGGACAGGGAAAAACAGCCGGGGTAGCAATACTCATATCAGACAAAATAGACTTCAAAAGAAGAGCCATAAAGAGAGATCCAGTAATACATTACATTACATTACACATCCAACAATACATTAAAAAGATCATATACCATGACAAAGTGGGATTCATCCCAGGAATGCAAGGATGGTTCAACATTCGCAAATCAATAATATGTAATGCATCACATAAACAAAAGCAAAGACAAAAATCACATGATCATATCAACAGATGTGGAAAAATATTTGATAAGGTACAGCACCCATTTATGATAAAAACACTCAGCAAAGTGGGAATAGAGGGAGCATTCCTCAACATAATAAAGGACATATATGAGAGACCTACAGCCAACATCATACTCAACAGGCAAAAACTAAAATCTTTTCCACTAAGACCAGGAACAAGACAAGGTTGTCCATTTTCACAACTTCTATTCAAAGTAGTATTGGAAGTGTTAGCCACAGCAATTAGACAAGAAAAGAAAATAAAAGGAAAGGAATTTTGGAAAGGCGGAAACAAAATTATTATTGTTAATAGATGACATGATAGTGTACATAGAAAATCCTACAGACTCGGCCAAGAAACTGCTCGACCAAATAGATGAATTTGGCCAAACAGCCAGATAGAAAGTCAATTTCCAGAAATCAAAGGTATTTTCATATACCAACAATGAAACAGCAGAAGCAGCAATCAAGAAAAAGATCCCATTCAATATAGCAAAAAGAAAAATGAAATACCTAAGAATAAACCTAACCAAGGAGGTAAAAGACCTGTATACAGAAAACTACACAACACTGAAGAAAGAAATCAAGGAAGACGGATACAAACAGAAACATATACTGTGTTCATTGATGGGAAGAATTAACATCATCAAAATGTCCACACTTCCCAAAGCAATTATATCTATTGAAGTTCCAATGGCATATTTCACAGACATAGAACAAATACTTCCAATATTTGTATGGAACCATAAAAGACCTCGAATAGCTTCTGCAATTTTGAGAAAGAAGACCAAGTAGGAGGGATCATTATACCTGATAACAAAATGTATTACAAGGCCACTCTAATCCAAACAGCTTGGTACTGGAATAAAAACAGGCACATGGACCAGTGCAATAGAACAGAGAGCCCAGAAATAAACCCAAGTCTCTATGGTCAATTAATATTTGGCAAAGGGGGCAGCAACATAAAATGGAGCAAAAGTAGCCTCTTCAACAAGTGGTGTTGGGAGAACTGGACAGCTACTTGCAAAAAAATGAAACTTGAGCACCTACTTACACCATACACAAAAATAAATTCAGGGTGGATAAAAGATTTAAATATAAGCTGTGACACCATTAAAGTCCTATAGGAGAACATAGGAAGGAAAATCTCAGATATTTCACAGAGTAACATTTTTACTGATATGTCCCCTAAAGCAAGGGAGATAAAGGAAAGAATAAACAAATGGGATCTCATCAAAATAAAAAGCTTCTGCACAGCCAAGGAAAACAGTATTAAAATAAAAAGAGAACCAACTGTATGGGAAAACATATTTACCAATGATCCCTCAGACAAGGGTTTAATCTCCAAAATATACAAAGAACTTACACAACTCCACTCTAAGAAGACAAGCAACCCAATTAAAAAATGGGCAAAGGACTTGAACAGACACTTCTCCAAGGAGGACATACAGAGGATCCAGAGACACATGAAAAGATGCTCAATATCGGTAGCTATCAGAGATATGCAAATTAAATCCACAAGGAGATACCACTTGACACCAGTGAGAATGGCCATCATAAACAAAGCAACAAACAGCAAGTGTTGGAGAGGTTTTGGTGAAAAGGGGACCCTAGTGCACTGTTGGTGGGAGTGCAGATTGGTACAACCACTATGGGAAACAGTGTGGAATTTTCTAAGAAAACTAAAAATGGCTCTACCTTTTGACCCAGCAATTCCACTGGTTGGATTATATCCTAAGAACCCTGAAACACCAATCCAAAAGAACCTATGCACCCCAATGTTCATAGCAGCACAATTTACAATAGCCAAGTGTTGGAAGCAACCTAGATGCCCATCAGTAAATGAATGGATCAAAAAACTGTGGTACATTTACACAATGGAATTCTATGCAGCAGAAAGAAAGAACGAGCTCCTACCCTTTGCTATAGCATGGATGGAACTGAAGAGCATCATGCTAAGGAAAATAAGCTAGGCAGCGAAAGACAAGCACCATATGATCTCACCTTTAAGAGGAACCTAATCAACAAAACAAACAAACAAGCATAATATAACCAAAGACACTGAAATTGAGAACAGGATGATAGTCACCAGAGGGGAGAGGAGAAGAATTTCAGGGGAAAAGGGGAAGGGTTTAGTGCAACAAGTATAAAGGACACATGGACAAAAACTATGGGGGGTGGAAATGGGAGAGAGTTGGGAGTGCTGGGGTGGTCAGCTGTGGTCGGAGTAAAAGACAGAAAACTGTACAAGAACAACAATTTAAATAAAAATAAAAAAACATAAAAGCAATAATAAAAGATGATTCAAAAACCACAGTGAAATGAAAAGGAAACATATGCTACATAAACACATTTCAGAATTAAATAAATTGGAAAGAGCTACTGTTTCTGCTGTTATAAATGTTTTATACATAGTACTTTACTTAATCTTCACAGATAATCTATGAGCAGAAGTGCTAGGAAATGGAGGCATGAAGAAGTAATTTTCCCAAGGTCACAAGCGCACATAGCTGCTGGCGAGAAACAGCACAGACACAACTCTGAATTTCTGACACAGTGAAAGAGCATAGAAATGTCACAATGAATGTAGAAGAAATAAATCTGGAGGGTCAACATGCTAATAAAAGGGTCGTTGGGTCTTAATTGTCGAGAATGCAGCAAATATAAAAATGTTTGTAAAGATTTTTCAAAAAAGTTCCTTGAAATAAAAAAGATTGCATCAGACTTCTGGCCAAGAAGGAGGCAGAGGTAGATATACTCTGCCTTCTCACTCAACCAAAAGAAAGACAACACAAAATTTAAAATAAAAAAATAACCAGAAATTCCAAAAAACTTAACTGTATGGGAGTCTGACAACCAAGGAATTAAAGAAGAAACATTCATCCACACTGGTAGAAGGGGCGGAGACGGGCAGTCAGAGGGGAGATGACTCCCAGCAAGGGTGGCTGGAGCACCAGGGTGAGCAAGTCGGCACCTGGTGGACTGGATGAGGCAGCTGGCAGAGCAGGATGTCTCATATTTGCATGTGGATAAACCAGGAGGAACAACTGGGGAGCGAGAGAGATTGCACAACCCAGGGTTCCAGCTCAGGGAAATAAAGACTCAAAACTGACTGCAAAAACCTGTGGGGGTTGCAGTGGTGGGAGAAACTCCCAGCCTCACAGAAAAGTTCGTTGGAGAGATCCACAGGGTCCTAGAATATACACAAACCCAGCCACCTGGGAATCAGCACCAGAAGGGCCCAATTTGCTTATGGGCAGCAGAGGATGTGACTGAAAGCCAGCCAACAGCTGAGCAAGCAGCACTGTTCCCTCTCTGACCCCTCCCCAACACACAGTGCCACAATACAGTGATGTGGGTTGCCCTGCTGTGGTGAGTACCAAAGGTCTTGCCCCTTACGACACAGCAGGCACAACCAGACAAAGAAATACGGCCCAAGTGAAAGAATAGATTGAAGCTCCAGAAAAAATACAAGTAAGTGATAAAGAGATAGCCAACATACCAGATGCAGAGTTCAAAACACTGGTAATCAGGATGCTCACAGAAATGGTTGAGTATGGTCATAAAATAGAGGAGAAAGTAAAGGCCATGAAAAGTGAAATAAAGGAAAATGTACAAGGAACCAACAGTGACGGGAAGGAAACGGGGACTCGAAGCAACGATTTGGAGCAGAAGGAAGAAAGAAACATTTAACCAGAACAGAATGAAGAAACAAGAATTCAAAAAAATGTGGAGAGGTTCCAGGACAACTTTAAACATTCTAATATATGAATCATAGGGGTGCCAGAAGGAGAAGAGGAAGAGCAAGAAATTGAAAACATATTTGAAAATGCAATGAGGGAGAACTTCCCTAATCTGGCAAAAAAAAATAGACTTCTAAGAAGTCCAGGAAGCTCAGAGTCCCAAAGAAGTTGGACCCAAGGAAGCACACACCAAGGTATATCATAATTAAATTACCCAAGATTAAAGAGGAGAGAATCTTAAAGGCAGCAAGAGAAAAGGAGACAGGTACCTACAAAGGAGTGCCCATCAGACTATCAGCTAGCTGATTTCTAAAAAAAAAAAAAAAAAATCTTGCATGCAAGAAGGGGCTGGAAAGAAGTATTCAAAGTCATGAAAGGCAAGGACCTATATCATCCAAGATTACTCTATCCAGTAAAGCTATCATTTAGAATGGAAGGGCAGATAAAGTGCTTCTCAGGTGAGGTCAAGTTAAAGAAGTTCATCATCACCAAACCCTTATTATATGAAATGTTAAAGGGACTTATCTAAGAAAAAGAAGATAAAAAATATGAACAGTAAAATGACAACAAACTCACAACTATCCACAACCGAATCTAAGAAAACAAAAATGAACTAAGGAAATCACTAGTACAGGAACAGATTTACAGAAATATAAATCACATGGAGGGTTATCCATGGGGAAGGGGGAGGGAGGGGAATGGTGGAAGAAGTACAGAGAATAAGAAGCATAAATGACAGGTACAAAATAGACAGGAGGAGATTAAAAATAGTATGAGAAATGGATAAGCCAAAGAACTTTGGACATGAACTAAGGTCAGGGAATGATGGTGGGAAGGGGGTACAGCGTAGAGGGGAATAAAGAGGAGAAAAAGATGGGACAACTGTAATAATATAATCAATAAAATATATTTTTAAAAAAGACTGCATCCGTAGATCAAAATGCAGGGCTGAATTCCAAGGAAATGAAGGAATGAGTAGCACTGACATGTGCTGTGTTACTGACTTGGGCATAAAAAGAATATTACAGGTATGTCAGTCACCTAAAAAAGATGGGGAAACAGAGGTAGAGGAAGTACAAATAATTTTCTCAATCTTCACAGTAGGGAGCCAACAAACAGTTTCTAAATTCAAAATATGCAGTTTGATACAAACCCTAATGATGAGCTAGGCATTAGTGTTCGAGGGCTCTTAGGAAATGAACCACCCTAGGAAGGTAGGGATACAAAGGCAGCAGGGCTTCCAGTTCCACTTCCTCCTGCCACTCCTCTCACCCCCACCACTCTCTCCCCTATTAGTCCTCAGTAAAGAGATATCTGCGTATTATCAACTTAATCATTAAACGGGAGATCTGGAGCTGTAGGATTTTTAGCTTCTTCATTCTTTTGTGTACTAACATGATTCCTTGAAATGCACATTTATAAAATAATAAAGCCAATTATTCTTTAAAAAAAAAAAAAGACGTGACTCTATTCTTTTTTTGGCAGTAAATATCCTGAGTGACCTTTCTAGCATTTTTTAAATTATAAAAGCATTTTTAAAAACATTCTGCTGAAGACTACATTAAATGTACAATAAAGCAAAATACAAATCCTGAGAGGTTACTCAGCACAGCCAGTCTTTGCCCAGCACTGTGGTATCTACAAACATTAAAAACACCAAGGCTCTGCTCTGATGTCTGTGTGGGAATGAGTGACATGAAAGAAAATCCAGACAGGGAATCTAATAAAAGACATCAGCACTAAAGGGTAAAAGAGGGATAAACTCTGCATCACAAAAGGCAAAAAAAATGGCCTGTCCTGAACCCTGGCACAGGGTAAAGGCGGGGGAGGGGGGCGGGGGGCGGGCATCTCACATAGTTTATAAAGACAAGCTGGATCCAAAAATGTCACAGGAGAGATTAATGTGGTCTCATATTGGTAAAACAAGACTGGCAGACACATCTTCTCTGGAGGAAATAAGCCTGAACTCAGGACACAAGGAATTCCCACAGATCAAGTTGCAAGAAAAATAAGGGTGCACATTCAAACATCACAAAAAATATACTGGGAAACAAGGCACCATGGGAGAGAACTAGCAGAAACAGAAGACAAACACTTTAGGTATTGGTATCATCAGGCAAACAATACAAAATAGAGGGGCTTAAAAACAGCAGCAGGGAGCAAAGAAGATTTAGAAATGAATGGAACAGACTCCCTGAAATGAAGAAATATAAATACATTAAATGAAAACATGACAAACGGATGAAATATGGTAAATACTATACTGTAAGACAATGTGAAGAAATTACCAAGTAAAAAAGTAAATATACAACATTACAGAACTCTAAAGCAATTTCAAATATCAAAATCATGCTGCTGGTCCTACTTGTAGGGTTTAAAACAATATGAATTGATTATAAAAGTATAAAGTACATAGGATAACATGTATTTGATCAGGAATCTGTATGCTTGCATTAAGCATATAAATATGAGCAAGATGATAAAATGATTGGGATTTGCTTGAAAATACTCCAGAAAGAAAAGAAGTTTGACTGTGGATCATTCATACATGTTCTTTGTCTAGTTCCTTCCCCTTCTCTTCACCTCTGTCCTCCTCTCCCCTCCCCTCCCCTCTGGTCACTTTCAGTCTGCTCCAGGTTTCCATGACTGTGGTTCTATTTTGTTAGTTTATTTTGCTTATTAGATTCTGTGGGAATTGACTGTGGGAGTGGTGGTGTGGGATGGGTGGAGGAGGGCAAAGGGGATAAATTGAGGCAACTATAATAAAATAACAATAAAAATTTAAGATAAAAAATTTTTTTAAAAGTTTGGAAAGAAAGTAGATAAAGATGGGCACAGTGCTGATGTTGTTGAAGCTCTGTGCTGTGGGGGTATTTTACTATTATCTTTACTTGGTGTGTATTTGAAAACTTTTCATAACAAAATGTTTAAGACCCTAAACTAAATATTACAAATCACTACTCCTCAACTATTAATATTATCTAACGATTTCTTTTACCTTTTCAAAAGTTAGAAATGAGTCTTTGGGGGGAAATGAGATAACAACTACTCATGAAAGAAAGCATTAAGGCAAGTTTCCCTCAGTAAGCAGCTTTCAACAGTATAACTGACTTTAAAGCCCTCCCCATCTTCAAGATACTGTGCTCATGTATCATTAAACCAAAGGGTAAAAGTGTAACAACAGAGAATGAAATTAGACCTATCCTAACACTAAATATAAAAATTATCTCAAAATGGATCAAGGATCTAAATGTAATAGCTAAAACTTAAAAACTCAGAAGAAAACACAGGGGGAAAGTTTCCTGACATTGGATTCGGCAGTAATTGCTTGAATATAACACCAAAAACACAGGTAACAAAACAAAAAAACAGATAAATAGGACTACATCAAAATTTAACACTTCTGTGTACCAAAGTACACAATGAGCAGAGAGAAAAGGCAACCCAGAGATAGGAAGAAAGTATTTGCAAGTCATATATTTGAAAAGGGGCGAATATCCAGAATATATAAAGAACTAGAACTTAACAACAAATCTGATTAAAAATGGGAAAGATTTGAATAGACATTTCTCAAAAGATGATGTACAAATGTCCAATGAGCATACAAGAATATGCTCAACATCATTAATCCTTAAGGAAATGCATAATCAGATGAGATACTACCTCACACCCATTAAGATGGTTACTAGCAAAAAGCCAGAAAATAACAAGTGATGGAGAGGATGTGCAGAAATTAGAACCCTTATGCACTGCTGATGGGTATGTAAAATGGTATAACCACTACTGAAAACAGTATGAGGATTCCTTTAAGAAACACCAAACAAAAAGAAATATTAGAGAAAACAGGAAAAAGGTAGTATTCAAGAATAGAGAAATTCTTAGAACTGTTAAGACAATTCATAGATTTAATAAGCCCAGTACTTCCTACTATATTGATATATTTCTAATATGTAATATTAATATTACATATTAAATGTTACATATTTCTAATATCTTAGAAATATATTTCTATATTTCTAATATCCTTCCATATGACTATATGATCATTCTTTTAATTGTTATCCTTTAGTTTTCTTTTAAATTTTTGTGGGTTAAATTTCTTTTTTTCCCTTTACATGAGGATATAAACTTAAGTCATTGTTTAGGTCTCATTTTTTTTAAACAAATAAATATAGAAGTCCCTTAAAGCAGTGTTATAGAAAGTTATCAATTAATCTTAATGCTCAGTAACTCAGGAATTTTCATGAATAACCAACCTCAGTTTTAAAAATTTACTCTAAGAAAACCGGAAAGGATCAAAATGCAAATCAAACATTTTACCAGGCCTCACTTTCTACTAACCTCCATTTCCTGTCTTAACCACTCTTCTAATTCTGTATTCTTTCGAGCACAATGAGCTATTAGATCTGATCCTCCAATGATTTGTGGAAATTTTCCTGCTCCAGGAAATGTGACCTGTTAAATAGTAAGATTAAATACATTAACAAATTAAGACAAACATTTTTTTAAAAGCTTAAAAAAAAGCAAGGATTGTAAATCGTGTAAATCGAAGATGTATATATCCTATAAATGACAGTGCATGAAACAGTGGTAACTGCTAATCATATGTTTCTGCCTTATTATTTTGACTATTATACTCAGTTTAGCTATGTAACTAGGATTTACGTACTAAGAGAATTTAAGATTTTGAATTTGGAGGTTTTATTCAAAAATGACCTTAGCTCACCATCCACAAATTAAAGCAACCCAAGGTGAATACACACACTATAATTTAAAGTATTATTCTTTTAAAATTTATTTTTTGTTCAATTAGTTGTCCCAGTATTTCCCCTGTTGCTCTCCCCTGCCCTGCTCACACCTCTACTCCTTTAGTCAATCCCTACCCTGTTCCCATTACCATAGGTCCTTTATACACGTTCCTTGACTAGAACCTTCCCCTTCTTTCCCCCGGTTATCTCTCTCTCCCCTATCCTCTCTGGTGTCAGTTTGTTCCTATTTCCATTTCTCTGGTTCTATTTTGCTCATTTATTTGTTCTGTTCATCAGATTCCACTTATAGGTGAGATCATATGGTATTTGTCTTTCGCCACCTGGCTTATTTCACTTAGCATAATGCTCTCCAGTTTCATCCATGCTGTCGTGAAAGATAAGAGTTCCTTCTTTCTTTGTGCTGCATAGTATTCCATTGTGTAAATGTTCTACAGTTTTTTGATTCACTCATTTACTGCTGAGCACTTAGGCAGTTTCCAGCACTTGGCTATTATAATGCTATATGCTGCTATATGTAATACTATATGTAATAATACTGCTATGAATACCAGGGTACATAGGTTCTTTTGAATTAGTGTTTCAGTATTCTTAGGGTATAATCCCAGCAGTGGGATCATGGATCAAAAGGTGGTTCTATGTTTAGTTTTTTGAGGAGATTCCATACTGTTTTCCAAAGTGGTTACCCTAGTATGCGTTCCCACCAACAGTATACTAGGGTTCCCTTTTCTCCACATCCTCACCAGCACTTCTTATTTGTATTCTCTGTTCTAAAGGTATCAAAGCCAATGTTGTTTCTAGGACTTATGAATATCCAAGTATCCAAACTTCCTAATTTATACATGCCTAGCAAGAGATATTTGAAGTGTCAACAGTTTATACTTTTAATTGAAATTTTATTGCTCACAAATAAAAAAAGGGGTTCAAAATATGTGAAAATGCATATTAAGCAAACTGGAAATATTGTATTTAGGGAGTAAGTAATATATCCTTAATATTTATGTAACATACTTTTAAAATAGAAACTGGAAAGGGAATGTTAAATTTGTTTCATCATTAAGCAGTATTTTAAAAGTACAAATGTAGCAATATCACTCATTTGGGTCCATTAAAAAAACTCAAATTTTTTCATTACGAGTGATCATCCTTTTCCTACAAATTTTCGGTTGACTTTCTTTTTTCCTATCAAAAAAATTCCTTGTCATGATATTAATGTTTTTTAGCATTTTAAGTTTTTCCAAACTACTTTACAGCACTGTACTGCTTTATATCACTTCATACTCCTATGCCAACAGTATTCACTGTTGTTCTACCTTTGGTAACTTAGTAAAAAAAAAAAAGTATGCATTTTGGATTTTGATTTAACAATATTTTGTAATAGGATACTGAACATGAAGTAATGAGCATGCGATAAGAATGCCCCTGTGCTCTTCATGAGCCATGGATGGGGGCGGGGAAGGGGAAGTGAGCCATGTGATGGAGATACTTCTATTTTCTACTCTAAGTAGAAGAGATTCTTTCTCTTAAATGGAGTTTAGAACCTTGTAGAGCCTGCCATAGTAGGTAGAAAACTAATTTAACTGAGAAATATTAATAGTGGCTAACATTAAGAGAGAAAAAGCTCTTACGCCTCATGGTTATAACAAGAATCATACAGATCATAGTCTAGAGAAAAGTTGTGTCCACAGAAACTGCCTTCAAAAATATTACTACTGTATTCTCATCAAATGCATAAGCAAAAGCTAACAGTCAGTAATAGGTTTATATAGAAAATTTCCCAGAACAGACAACAAAAGAATACAGACTAGATCAGAAATATTCTTTTAAGAACAGTGACAAATAATAATCTTATCAGTTCCTAAAGAGGAAGGACTCTGGTCTGACGGTAATACTCAGTGTACAAATTCATATTTTATTTTATATTATACATGTAATAATAAAATGCCTTAGTTTTCTTATTGAATGTGCCCCGTTATTTTCAACAAATCTGTTATCTTTTTAAAAAGATTTTATTTATTTATTTTTTTTTAAGAGAGGGGAAGGCAGGGAGAGAGAGAAATATCAACGTGTGGTTGCCCCTCACATGTCCCCAACTGGGGACCTGGCCCGAAACCCAGGCACGTGCCCTGACTTGGAATTGAACCCTCGACCCTTTGTTTCACAGGCCCGAGCTCAATCTACTGAGCTACACCAGCCAGGGCAACAAATCTGTTATCTTTATAAAGTCCTGAGTTAAAGTACCCCTTCAGGTAGTCTCAGATCAGTATCAGAGCTGAGAGGATACTATCAATATGCTGATTACAGTGGGAAAACCAGGTAAATACACACTTTAAAGAATTCAGTCTTAATGAAGTTTGTTTCATTCTAGGTGTTCCATATGTTAACTGTTAGTTCATGTTTTAACTGTTTTAAACAAAAGAAACAGCATCAGTTTTCAACATGAATTGCTTTTATTACTGGTTAGCATCAGTGGTATTTTGAACACTGCCTTCTTGTGATATTTTAGTTAAAGGAATACATACCTTTCTGAATTTTTTGAAATTCTTTAGTTGAGCATCATCATCATTTACATTGGGTACATTTCTGGAGGCAGAGTTACTAACCACCAGTGATCTAAATTCAGTCAGTAGCATCTTCCTTGGAGGCATCTCATCCTCATACTGAAGCCTGTCATTGTTCTTAATGGGGGTAAGATGGATGGGTAAGAAGAAATAAGAAGAAAAAATAAAATTACTTGTCATTTGGGGGTCTACAGAAACACAGTCAAAATATCTGAAAAAAAGTTAAAAGGTTTATTTTGGGCATCAGAACTTCTTATTTGGAATCAAATCATATCTATTTCAAAGCCAGAAAAAAATGTTTATTCAAGTACTTGATAACTTTAGAAACATTTATAATACACTAATCTATGACAGACTAAAACCATAATAAATTATTTTTAATTTATTAGCTACTTTAGTAAATATCTCAATAAACAATGTATCTTCTTGTATGTATTTTCTTGGCAAGAAATCTCAGAACTGTCTGCTTCTCACTAAAACTGTACTCCAGTCCTGGCTGGGTGGCTCAGGTGGTTGGAGCATCATCACATACATCAAAACGTTGTGAGTTTGATTCCCCATCAGAGCACACACCTAGGTTGTAGGTTAGAACCCTGATGGGAGCACATACAGAGGGCAACCTGATTGATGTTTCTCTTTCTCACTGCTATTTCCCTCTCTCTCTCTCCCCCTTCCTCTCTCTTTAAAAATCAACAAACACTGCCTGGCTTATTTCACTTAGCATGATGCTCTCCAATTCCATCCATGCTGTCGCAAAGGGTAGGAGCTCCTTCTTTCTTTCTGCTGCATAGAATTCCATTGTGTAAATGTACCACCGTTTTTTGATCCATTCATTAACTGATGGGCACCTAGGTTGCTTCCAACACTTGGCTATTGTAAATTGTGCTGCTATGAACATAGGGGTGCATAGGTTCTTTTGGATTGGTATTTCAGGGTTCTTAGGATATAATCCAAGCAGTGGAATTGCTGGGTCAAAAGGTATATCCATTTTTAGTTTTCTTAGAAAATTCCATACTGTTTCCCATAGTGGTTGTACCAATCTGCAATCCCACCAACAGTGCACTAGGGTCCCCTTTTCTCCACAACCTCCCCAACACTTGCTGTTTGTTGCTTTGTTTATGAAGGCCATTCTGACTGGTGTCAAGTGGTATCTCATTGTAGAATTTCAGGGGAAAAGGAGAATGGTTTCGAGCAACAAGTATAAAGGACACATGGACATAAACTATGGGGGGTGGAAATGGGAGGGAGGTGGGGAGGGCTGAGATGGTGGGCTGGGGGCGGGGTAAAAGACAGAAAACTGTACAATATCAACAATTAAAAAAATACTGATTAAAAAATTTAAAAAAATCAATAAACATATCCCTGGGCAAGGATAAAAAAGTACTCCAAGATTATTATACAACTCATTCCATATGTTCTTATATTTAAGCTTTCTTGGATTTTCAATAATTTGTATTTTTAAATTATTTTGACACTTCAGAAAAATCAGTAATTAATTCTGGAAACACTAACTTATTTTTTTTTTACTGAAAGCCACGTTTCATTCTGGATAGTTATTAGATCAACCTGAAGGTTCCTTCCTATGGCAGACTGAGATTCTTTACATCATTTGTTATTAACTAATGGTTACACATTTAACATTATTATAGCTGCTCAGGCTGACCACCTTAGTTTTTCAAGTTGCTTTATATATTTTCAGAGGAATGCTGCTAACAGGACTAAGATAAGGACAGGGAGAGAAGAAAAAAGAAGTCAAAAGAAAAGGTTTATCAGATAGTGACAGACTGTAATCGGAAATTCTAATAAAATTACAATGGCCTCATGCTTTTGTACTGTTTCAGAGTTTAAAAAATTTTCACATCCATTACTCTACTTGATAGAAACAACAACCTTGTTGGAAAAGTGTCAACTTTATCTTATAAACAAAAGACCTGAGGCTCATAAATGTGAAAATGACTTGTTCAAGGTCACTTATCTATGGAGTAGTGGGCAGGGAATTATACTTGGGCTTTTCTCTATATTCTTCTTGCTCTATCATGGTTATATGGCCTATCCAATTATGAGACCAAAATATAGAAAGAAAAATAATTAATCTTCAGTAAGAACACTGACAGAAACTGATGAGATGATGGTTTATAATTCAAACCTTTATAAAAATTAAATAAAAAATTTCCTCACCAATGATTCTTTAGTTGACCACAGTAATTCTTTCTCAGTCTCACGTTTCTTCCCAACTTCATTTTTTTGCTAAAGAAAAAATATTGTGCAAAGGAGTTATAAAATGGTAACTTTCTGAAAACCTCACAGATATTCATGCTCTTGGAGAGTAATTTAACTTTCAAGTGTCTCTCCTACAGGACTTCTGGTCAAGGTGGAGGCGTAGGTGAACACACTTCGTCTCCTTGCAAATCTACAGAAAAATATTCAACTAAACCTCAAAACAACACCCAGAACCGTCAGAAACTCAAGCTGTATAGAAGTCCAACCACCAAAGATTTAAAGAAGCCACATTCATCTACATGGATAGGCGAGGTGAAGATGCGGAGAAGAAGAGAGGCATGGTGACACAGTGTGGCATGGAGAGGAGGTGGAACAGGTGGTCCCACCCTCACATATGGTGGATAAAAATTGGGAGGGATACCTCAGGAGAGAGGGACCCCAGTCCAGGCCAGACCACACAGCCCAGGGTCCCAGTGTCCGAAGATAATCCCCATAACTTCTTGCTATAAAAACCAGTAAGGGTTGGGGCAAGAAACTGCCGGATTTTCAGGAGACTCTGCTTAAAGGGCCTGCATGGCCTTAGGGCTTGAAACTTACACAGACCCACCCCCTGTGGGATTCAGCACCAGGGCAACAGCTAGAGGGGCACCAGTCACATACAGGGAATAAAATGAAGTGACTGGAAACAGGACAGGGGCCAGGAAAACCTCCAGAAGCAGGCAGCAGCATTGTCCCCTCTCTGAGCCATCCCCCACAGAACCTCAAAGCAGTGAAGTGGGTTGCTCTGCACTGGCAATTACCTAAGGTTCCATCCCACACAATTTATAGGTGCCTTCTCCACAACAGGCCACACTACCAAGACAGGGAGTCAAAGCAGTTTTACCTAATACACAGAAATAAACATAAAGAGGCTGCCAAATTGAGGAGTCAAAGAAATATGGCCCAAATAAAAGAACAGAACAAAACCCCAGAAAAATAGCCCTGGCTGGTGTAGCTCAGTGGATTGAGCGCGGGCTTGCGAACCAAAGGATCGCGGTTCGATTCCCAGTCAGGGCACATGCCTGGGTTGCAGGCCAGGCCCCTAGTCGGGGCCACGTGAGAGGCAACCACACATTGATGTTTCTCTCCCTCTCTTTCTCCCTCCCTTCCCCTCTCTAAAAATAAATAAATAAAATCTTTAAAAAAAAAAAAAAAAAAACCCCAGAAAAATAACTAAACAAAATGGAGATAACCAACCTATCAGATGCAGAGTTCGAAACATTGGTTATTAGGATGCTCAAAGAACTCACTGGGTATAGCAACAGCATAAAAAAGATCCAGGCAGAAATGAAAGTTACATTAAGTGAAATAAAAAAAAATTTCCAGGGATCCAACAGTGGAGGGAATGAAGATGAGATTTAAATCAACAACTTGGAACATAAGGAAGAAATAAGCATTCAACCAGAACAGCAAGAAAAAACAATTTAAAAAAATGAGGAGAGTATAAGAAGCTTCTGGGACATCTACAAACATACGAATATCTGAATCACAGGGATGCTAGGCAAAGCAGAAGAGCAAGAAATTGAAAACTTATTTGAAAAAATAATGAAAGAAAACTTCCCTAATTTGGTGAAGGAAATAGACATTGAAGTCCAGGAAGCACAAAGAGTCCCAAACAAGATGGACCCAAAGTGGACCTCACCAAGACACACCAAAATTAATATGCCAAAGGTTAAAGATAAGGAGAGAATCTTAAAAGCAGCAAGAGAAAAGTAGTTCCCTACAAAGGAGTTCCCATGAGACTAAAAGCTGAGTTCTCAAAAGAAACTTTGCAGGCTAGAAGGGACTGGCAAGAATATTCAAAGTGATAAAAAGCAAGGACCTACAACTTAAGATTATTCTATACAGGAGAGCTATCATTCAGAATGGAAGGGTAGATAAAGTGCTTCCCAGACAAGGTAAAGCTAAAGGAGTTCATCATCACCAAGTCCTTGTTATACGAAATGTTAAAGGGACTTATTTAAGAAAAAGAAGTGGATCAAAACTATGAACATTAAAATGGCAACCAATTCACAACTATTAACAACTGAATAAGCTAAGCAAACAATAAGGCCAGGAACAGAATCATAGGGGATTCTGTATGGGGACCATTTGGAGGGTTATCAGCTGGGAGGGGGAAGGAGGAGAATGGGGGAAAAGGTTCAAGGATTAAGAAGCATTAAGTGGTAGGTACAAAATAGAGGGATGTTAAGAGTAGTATAGAAAATAGAGAAACCAAAGATTTCATATGCATGACCCATGTACATGAACTAACTGGAGGGGACTGCTGGAGGGAATGGGGATATTGGGCAGAGGGGGGCAAAGGGGCAAAAACTGGGACAATTGTAATAGCATTATCAATAAAATGTATTTTTAAAAAAGTATCTTTCTTAGAGAAACTGTAAGATGATAATAGAAATATATGTAGAATATATACTGTAGTATGAAAGTCCTAAGATCAAAGAGCTGGAAGCAATCTAAGTTCATGTAAGTTATATAAATAAAGGAACATTTAATATGAGAAATGATCATAAAATAAGTGCATAAAAATGGCTACAAAATTACATTAGCAGTGGACTCCAAGTTTGCAAAATATGATTTAAAAAAGAAAATACCAAAATATTAACTACAGTTACCTTCAGTCAGGAGAATTTATCAACAAAATTGTTACTATTTTTTAATTTTCCATGTTTCTCCATTATTATGCATAACTTTTACAGTTAAAAATAAAAACACTTTTAAGGGATTCCATCTAAATTTACATTTAAAATTGCATTTTACAGCACCTTAAATCCAAAAAAAGTTACTTTATGATGTTTATCTGTAATAAAATGGAGACTGCCTACATATAATCATACTCTCCTTCATATTCAGATATCTAAACCATGTTCTAGACAAAAGTGTATTACAGAGATGGCTTTCTAATACTTTCAGTGAAAACTACAGTCCCTTTGGATACAATAGAGGGGCATATTATTTCACTGATTCTGTATTAAAAATATAGAAAAATTTTAATAAATTCGACAGAAAAGGGCAGAAAAACAAATGTACTTTGTGTTTGCTTAGGGACTAAAGTGTATTACTGTTTATCAGTAGTGAGATTAAGATTTATATTCCAGTCTTCCGGCCAAGATGGAGGCGTAGGCGGACACACTGTGCCTCCTCTCACAACCAAAATTAAGGACAACAAATATTTAGAAACAAGAAAAAAACCAGAATTTATAGAAAATTGAACTGTACGGAAGTCCAACAACCATTCATCCAGACCAGTAAGAGGGGCGGAGTCGCGGCAGGGAAAAGTGGAGGTGCGGACCCGGGAGCGCAAACAGCAGCGGCTGGCAGTTCCCAGGTGCACAGGCAGCAGCTGGTGGACACCGGGCACAGGGGGGCAACTGTGCAGAACCAGTGAGGCCGCACAGGGCGGTTGGCTGACCAGGTGGTCCCACATTCGCACGCACGGACGGTCCAGGCAGAGGGGAGGTGGCGGAGGGGACTGAATCCAGGAGAGAGCGGAGCAGGCGCCATTATTCCCGCTCAGAGCCCGCCCCCACGTACAGCGTCACAACCCACCGACTGGGCTGTCCCACACTGGGGAGCACCTGAGGCTCCACCCCTCACTACGTAACAGCACGCGCGAGTGCGCAGATAATCCAGGTGAAGGGGAAGCGGCGGAAGGGACCGGAGTCCAAGAGAGCAGAGTAGGCGCCATTCTTCCCTCTCGGACCCTGCCCCCACCTATAGCATCACAACCCAGCGACTGGGCTGCCCCGCCCTGAGGAACACCTAAGGCTCCACCCCTCGTATGTAATAGCCGGGACCAGACTAAAACCAAACCAAAACAAAAAAAACCCCACCAAAAATGGCTCAAACCGGAGAAAAAATGAAAACCCCAGAGTCAATTCCTCTAAGCAGTGAAGAGATAGCCAACCTATCAGATGCACAGTTCAAAGCACTGGTCATCAAAATGCTCACAGAATTGGTTGATTTTGCTCACAAATTAGATGAAAAAATGCAGGCTACAATACGTGAAATGAAGGAAGATGCATGGGGAACTGATAGAGATGGAAGGAAAACTGGGACTCAAATCAATGGAGTGGACCAGAAGGAAGAAATTAACAACCAAACAGAAAACGAGGAAGAAACGAGAATTCAAAAAAATGAGGAGAGGCTTAGGAACCTCCAGGACATCTTTAAACATCCCAACATCCGAATTATAGGGGTCCCAGAAGGGGAAGAAGAAGAGCAACAAGTGGAAAACTTCTTTGAACAAATAATAAAGGAGAAATTCCCCAATCTGGCAAAGGAAATAGACTATCAGGAAGTCCAGGAAGCTCAGAGAGTCCCAAAGAAGTTGGACCCAAGGAGGAACACACCAAGGCATATCATCATTACAGTACCCAAGATTCAAATGAAGGAGAGAATTCTAAAAGCAGCAAGGGATAAGGGGACAGTCACCTACAAAGGAGTTCCAATCAGCCTGTCAGCTGATTTCTCAAAAGAGACCTTACAGCCAAGAAGGGGCTGGAAAGAAATATTTGAAACCTTGAAAAACAGGGACCTACATCCAAAATTGCTGTATCCAGCAAAGCTGTCATTTAGAATGGATGGACAGATAAAGCGCTTCTCAGATAAGGTCAAGTTCAAGGAGTTCATCATCACCAAGCCCTTATTATATGAAATGTTAAAGGGACTTATCTAAGAAAAAGAAGATAAAAATATGACAGTAAAAAGACAGCAAACTCACAGCTATTAAGAACCATACCTAAAACAAAAGCAAACTAAGCAAACAGCTAGAACAGGAACAGAACCACAGAAATGGAGGTCATATGGAGGGTTAGCAACAGCGGTGTGGGAGGAGGAGAGGGGAGGGAAGGTACAGAGAATAAATAGCATAGATGGTGGATAGAAAATAGACAGGGGAGGGCAAGAATAGTATGGGAAATGTAGAAGCTAAAGAACTTATGACACATGGACATGAACTAAAGGAGGGAATGTGGGTGGGAGAGGGTGTGTAGGGTGGAGGGGAATGATGGGGAAGAAATGGGACAACTGTAATAGCATAATCAATAAAATATATTTTAAAATAAAGATTTATATTCCAACCCTACCATGTGCCCTTCTACTGAGTATTCTCACATGCATCTCCCATTGGAACCTGTTTTCATAGGCAGAACAAATCACTTCCCCACACCTTTTCTCCCCATCTTGCCTCACTCCTTCAAACTTGCTCATCCCCTTAAACGAGTTTGTATTTCCTATCTCAGAGAATCATACTATACCCTTCCCAGACACTTGGACTTATCCCAGCAGGACAGACCTGTGTTTTGTACCATTATCAAGACCTAGCTATGTGACCATAGCAAGTTACTTAACACTTCCTACTGTCAGTTTCCTAATCTCTTCAACGCATAGAGTATGTTTCATTGTAGGGTTGCTGTAAACAAATGATGGTGTCCAGTGAGTGGTAACTATTGCATTGGGCTTTGGAAGATGGTATTGTTATTAGAGAGGAAAAAAGTTTAATTTAGAACTGGAGGTGTAATGAGGTTAAGGAGAGATGTGTAGACAGTAGGTGCTGTTACGAAGAAGAATAATGTTTACAAGGATGGCAAGTCATGTTTGTATTTTAAGGAGGCTGGAAGACTGAAAGTAAGGCCCAGACTCAGGCACAACTACCACTTATAGCAGGATAAACTGTTAGCAGGAGTATCTGGCTAATAGCTTTCTAGTTCAGCTTACAGAAACTCAGACATGCTAGAACCTCTGTTTAAATCCCCAAATAGGAAAATGGCGGTTCTTCCATCAACATTATTTTAGAAATTGCCTTTCTGAAATGTAACTAAGGAATCCAGTGTCAACGAGAAGTATAACATTTTTCACCTTCTTAAAACTGCAGTATTTTTTAAATGAAAGGATTAATATATAATTTTTCTGATAACCACTTCTGTAGCTAGAAATATTAGGTGCAATTCCTTTAATCCATGAGCACTCACGAGGACTTTCAGACATTTTAAATTATTAAAAATGACAAAAGTGAAAGAATTTACTTCACATTGTCTGAGTAAGGCTGATGCACTGTACTCATGTCAACTCCCTGACACATACTCTAGCTATGCAAGATGTTACAGTTAAAGAAACAGGGTGAAAAGTATATGGGATGTCTATATATAATCCTTTACAACAATATGTGTATAAATAATTACCTCAAAATAAAAAGTTTTTAAAAATTACAGAAGTAATTTTACTTTCAGTGCAAGTTAACAAAATTTTCACAAAAAAATCACAGTGCTACAATACAGTAATTTAACTTTTAGAATATCCAAAGGTGTGGCTCAAATTGGTATTCACTCTCCTAAAGTCTATACAACCTATTTATTTTGTACTATATTTTTATTCAGAATGTCATGAATTCTGAAATAGTAAATAAGGACAAAGGAAATTATGCTACAGAATCACAGAGCAAAATAAAATAATATCCCCTGATAACATTACATAGAATGTAAACCTCGGCATTTAAATGAAAGATCTTTTCAGGCCCACAAAAGCCTTGTCTAAGGGGTCCCATATCAGTGTGGTGTGGTGTGCACTTCTTGTTCCTCCAAGCCTGGGCTGTAATGCCCACTTCCTTAGTAACATGAGCCCTGGGAGAATGTGCAGAGTAGATATTTAGGAAGATTAACTAGCAGCCATACGGGGTGGACCAAAGAATTCTGTGACTAAAACCAGGACCATTTCCAGACAGAGCTGTGGCCACTGTGAGAAGTGGACCAATCTAGGAGAGAACTGAAGGAAAAGAAAAAAAAAAAAGGCTATTAAAAAAAGACTGACATATGCAATAGGATAAGATGATGAGAAAAAGAAAATAAAAACATATAAGAGAAAATCAGAAATAAATACAGGAGGAAAGGGTACCATGAGGCAAACACATTTTCAAATGATGGCCACATTATTGTAACTGGGGCCTAACTTTCTAAAGACCAAACACTTATTGACATTGAGCATCTTTTCATATGTCTACTGGCTACCAGTATGTCCCCTCTTTGGAGAACTGTCTCTTCAGGTCCTTTGCTCATTTTTTAATTGGATTGCATGTTTTTTTGGTGTTGAGTTTTACAAATTCTTTATAAATTTTGGACATTAAACTCTTATCAGATGTATCTGTGAATATGTCCTCCCGGTCAGTGGATTATCTTTTTATTTTGTTGTTGGTTTCCTTTGCCATGCAAAAACTTTTTAGTTTGATGTAGTCCCATTTGTTTATTATTTCTTTTGTTTCCCTTGCCTGAGGAGATATGTCATAAAAAAATATTGCTAAGAGCAACGTCACTAAGAGAAATGTAAATTAAAACCACAATGAGATACCAACTCATCCTGGTCAGAAAGGCTATCATCAATAAATCAACAAACCACTGCTGGTGAGGATGTGGAGAAAGGGGAACCCTTTTGTACTGTTGGTGGGAATGCAGATTGGTGCAGTGAAAAGCAGTATGGAGATACCTCAAAAAATTAAAAATGGAATTGCCTTATGACTCTGTGACTACACTTCTGGGAATTTATCCAAAGAAACCCAAAACACTAACTCAAAAGACTATAAGCACCCCTATGTTCACTGCAGTATTATTTACAGTCACCAAGATATGGAAGCAGACCAACTGTCAGTAGATGAATGGATAAAACAACTATGGGACATTTACACAATGGAATACTACTCAGCCATAAAAAAGAAAATTTTACCCTTTGTAACAGCATGAATGGATCTGGAGAACATTATGCTAAGTGAAATAAGCCAGTCAGAGAAAGACAAACACCACATGATATTACTCATATGTGGAACCTAATAAACAAACTGAACTAACAAGCAAAACAGAGACAGACTCATAGTTAGAGAGCAGGCTGATAGCTTGTTTGGAGGGGACAGTTAGGAGGTAGAGAGACTAAGCAAAAAGGCAAAAGAAATCAGGGACATGGACAACAGTGTGGGCACAGGAACAACAGTCGGGGGCGGGGGTAAGGGGGATAAATATTAATGAAAAAATACTATAAAAAATAAAGACTGAAGATTTATATTGAGACACCTGGACACAGGTTCTAGAACAGGCTAGAGCTAACATAACAATGTAAATTCACAACTGATGTAGAATAAACATATCTTTATGGAGATGTAATTTTATTAAACTTGGTTAAGTAATCATTCCTTGGATTTTACCACACACCGCATTAAGCTAACTTACCTAGCTCTCCACTGTAGTGGCATTTGCTCCACAAGTGACCTATAGGATATTTAAACCACTTGGTTTAATTAATTTCTTGGTAAACTGACAGCTAATCTTCAATCTTTGATAATAAAAGGGCCCTCCGTCTCTGAAGTTCTCAATCCAACTATAGGGTATCTTAGTATCATTCTCTTTCTTCCTTACAATGATGAGTTCATTAGAGACAGCAATGTGCCAAGCTTAAAGCATCTTCTAGATGGGGAACGGTGCAGACCATGACTAAATTCCAGCCAATAAACCAAATTATCAAGTTGAGTTTCTGAGGAAGCTCCTTAAAAGGTGGGAAGAAACTCAAGTGGAAAGGCCTTCACCTTATCCTCTCTGCACCATGATCCCTCTGTGGAAAGTCACTGTGACACTGGAGGTGCCATCTCACAGAGAAAGAAGGCAGACTGCCAGCGAATTAAAGGCATGGGACTGCCAAGCAGCTTTGCTTACCTACTCTGAGCTTCTTTTATAGGAAAAAATTAACTATCTTATTTAAGCCACTGATTTTAGAATTTTAAAGATCACAAAGGAATTCTAATTAATACAATAAAGGAACTTATTCTGGGAAGAAAATTGGGTGTACTGAGTTATAGGAGGGGATAACCACACATGACCATGAATGAGAGCAGAACTAACAGACCTAGGTGGGAGGCCAGATATTAAATTTTCATTTCATAAGGTCTGTGCTCTTACCTAATGAGCTAAGTTATCTACAGATAGTAGGCTACTTACTGATGTATATAATAGGAAATAATATGAAGAGTATTTTAGACCTAAGTGGGCAAAACAATTATCAACATACAAGAAAATAAGATAGGATATTAAAAGTCAAAAATGAAAAAACTTCCTGCTGATGTTACACGACTTATCCTAAAGATTTATTTAGTAGATACTTAGTTTCACTAACTTTCTTCATTTTTCTGTCTTTATTTCCTCTATTAAGGCATCACCTATACTTACATTCATGGACAAGTATGTGATACAATAGTGTAGCCTGGAAATCTACCAAACAATCATGAATTTCCAGGAAATGAGTTTTATTTCCTGTCATTTATTATACACTGTCAAAGAATCATTTTATTTTTAACATTTACCTTATCAATCCATTAATTCTTATACTTAACACTGGGTGTTAAAGATACTAATTTTATTTCAAGGAAACAACAGATGCTCATACCGTCAGTACAAATATCTAAATACTTTTTAACCTTCTAAGTTTCTCTTTGCAATACTTTTCATTAAAAAATGTTACTTATAGCCCTGGCAGGTATAGCTCAGTGGACTGAGTGCTGGCTTGCGATCTGAAAGGTCACCAGTTCGATTCCAGAGTCAGGGCACATGCCTGGGTTGCGGGGCAGGTCCCCAGTGTTGGGTGGGTGAGAGGCAACGGATAGATTTATCTCCCACACATTGATATTTCTCTCCCTCTCTTTCTCCCTTCCTTCCCTCCTCTCTAAAAATAAATAAATAAAATCTTTAAAAAATGTTACTTACAGATATTTTGTTACTTTCTGGTATTGCTTCATCATTAAAAGAGCCATTTGTTTCTATGTCCAATCTTGGCATTTTTCTAATTTTGACATCTTCCTTTTGTTTTTGAGTTTTCACTTCAATTCCTAACTCTAATTTTGTGTTCTTGAATACCTCTTCACATACTTCATTTTCTATGGCTACATCATCAATTTTCCTTTTTTTTGATCTTCGTTTTTCTGTAAAAAGAGATTTATTGGCAGAAATTTTCACAGTGGATTTTGAATCCACATCTGTAAATAAGTTATCTGTTTTTTCCCCCACTGGCTCATTCTGAGATAGATGCTGCTCCTCATTTCTACACATTGAGGGTGTAGCAGGTTGTGTTTGTTCTAGAAGAGTACAAGACATTTCCATTTTTGCTGATTTCGATGGCATTTCTTTGTTCTCTTCATCCCTTTCCCTTAGATTTAAAAAAGAAGAGGAAAAAACAAAAAAAGACAATGAACACAGCTAAGTAATTTAAGAGTCTGGCAATATTCACCCCTCCTACATTTAATTCACCATGTTCTTGGTTTTATTAATTAATAGTATCACTGGAAATTTAAAAAGACATCTGAAAACAGTACATAGTTCATATATACTCTACTGTTTAGAGAGGACTGACCAGCCGTACAGCTAAAACAATATGGAGATGTCTATCTTTGCTGAAGTAGTAATAGTTGACAAATCAATATGGAGAAAAATAAAAGACAAAGGACTTACTGCCAAGAAGCAATAGCTTACTCTATAATGTAGAGAACTTGTGGGCAAGAATAAAACCTGATGGGTTAATGAGCTGGATTAAAGATAGTAAATCAGAAGGGCTAATCCAAAATAAACTACAGGCTACACAGGGCAAGTGATGTGTGACTACAGAAAGTGACTAAGCATTTTCTAGACAACACTGTATTGCACGTTCCATAAATAATGAACACTATTCATTTACATTGTACTAAGGCCTGCAGAGGAAACAAAAGCTCAGGTCTCTATTCTCCAGGAGTTTACTGGGTTCACATTGAACTGGAAGTCAGGTGAAATTTAAAAAATTCTAAGCTAAGTCAGGGTACTGGAAAGACTGATCAAGGGGTTTTTGTAGTAAGTGAGGTAGTCAGAGTTTGAACAAGAGATGTAGTAACAAAAACAGATGGGAAGGGAGGAATTTATAAGAAACTCAAAATAAGAATCAAACTACTGGCTTTACCAGGGAACAGAGAAGAAAGAGAAAGATTTTGACAAAGTGAACTCCTAACAAAAAAGAATTACGCATTCAGTCACAGGGGAGAAAAGGTTTTAGGACAATCATTTGAAAAATTCCCATGGAAAAGTAAACCTTAAAGGATGAGTTAGGGCCAAAGGCATTTTCCATCTGTAATAATGTCATGAAACCCTGCAGGTAGATTATACATATAAAAAGGAGTGGTAGGAGGAAAGAAGCCTCAGAAAAAAAGCAAAGGGCCAGTCACAAACAGAAAGAGTGGGGACAGACCACTGACACACAACTGAGAAGGAATGCGAGGAGAATGGCTCAGGAGGTGCATGCCACCAACAGGCCACTCACATTGGCGATGTGTCAGTGGTTACTTTCAAGGGTGTCGTGTCAAGATGAAATAGAGATGGTTTAGAAATATCTCATACAGAAATGGGAGCACTAACAAATCACATCCTTTACTGAGAATTTTAACAGTGTTTGTAAAAGACAAAAGGCAGTGGCAATAGGAAGAAACTACGCCAAGGGAGGGTTTTAAGAAATGAGACAGAGAGACTTCCGGCCAAGATGGAGGTGTAGGTGGACACACTATGCCTCTTCTCGCAACCAAAATTAAGGATAACAAAGATTTAAAAACAGGAAAATAACCGGAACTGATAGAAAATTGAACTGTATGAAAGTACAACAACCATTCATCCAGACCAGTAAGAGGGGTGGAGTAGCGGCAGAAAAAAGTGGTGGTGCAGTCTGGGCACCCAGGCAGCAGTGGCTGGCAGACGCCAGGCACAGAGGCGGCGGCTAGCAGACCCCGGGCACAGGGTGGCAACTGTGTGGACCCAGTGAGGACATGCAAGGCAGTTGGCTGACTAGGTGGACCCACATTCGTGCGCAGATAATCCAGGCGAAGGGGAAGTGGTAGAAGGGACTGGAATCAGAGAGAGCAGAGCAAGCGCCATTGTTCCCTCTTGGACCCCGCCCCCACACACAGCATCACTACCTAGCGACTGGGCTGCCCCGCACTGGGGAACACCTAAGGCTCCAACCCTCACTACATAACAGCTGAGACCAGACCAAAAGAAAAAAACAAAACCAAAAATGGCTCAAACTGGAGAACAAATGAAAGCCCCAGAGCCAATTCATCTAAGCGATGAAGAGATAGCCAACCCTATCAGATGCAGAGTTCAACGCCCTGGTGATCAGGATGCTCACAGAATTGGTTGATTTTGCTCACAAATTAGATGAAAAAATGCAGGCTACAATATGTGAAATGAAGGAAAACGCACAGCAAACCAATAGAGATGGGAGGAAAACTGGGACTCAAATCAATGTAGTGGACTAGAAGGAAGAAACAAACAACCAAACAAACAGAAAACAAGGAAGAAACAAGAATTCAAAACAATGAGGAGAGGCTTAGGAACCTCCAGGACATCTTTAAACATCCCAACATCCAAATTATAGGGGTACCAGAAAGGGAAGAGGAAGAGCAAGAGGTAGAAAACTTCTTTGAACAAATAATAAAGGAGAAATTCCCCAATCTGGCAAAGGAAATAGACTTCCAGGAAGTCCAGGAAGCTCAGAGAGTCCCAAAGAAGTTGGACCCAAGGAGGAACACACCAAGGCACATCATCATTACATTAGCCAAGATTCAAATGAAGGAGAGAATTCTAGAAGCAGCAAGGGTTAAGGGGATAGTCACCTACAAAGGAGTTCCCATCAGACTGTCAGCTGATTTCTCAAAAGAGACCTTACAGGCAAGAAGGGGCTGGAAAGAAGTGTTCCAAGTCATGAAAGTCAAGGACCTACATCCAAGATTGCTCTATCCAGCAAAGCTGTCATTTAGAATGGAAGGGCAGATAAAGTGCTTCTCAGATAAGGTCAAGTTCAAGGAGTTCATCATGGCCAAGCCCTTATCATATGAAATGTTAGAGACTTATCTAAGAAAAAGATAAAAAATAGGACAGTGAAAAGACAGCAAGCTCACAGATATTTAACAACCACACCTAAAACAAAAGCAAACTAAGCAAACAGCTAGAACAGGAACAGAAACACAGAAATCGGGATCACATGGAGGGTTAGCAACAGGGGAGTGGGAGGAGGAGAGAGGAGGAAAAGGTACAGAGAATAAGTAGCATAGACGGTGGGTAGAAAACAGACATGGGGAGAGCAAGAATAGTGTGGGAAATGTAGAAGCTAAAGAACTTATGACACATGGACACAAACTAAAGGGAGGGAATGTGGGTGGGAGGGGGTATGCAGGGTGGAGGGGATATGCAGGGTGGAGGGGAATGATGGGAGAGAAATGGGACAACTGTACTAGCATATCAATAAAACATATTTAAAAAAAGAAACAAAGAAATGAGATAGAGCTCATGAATGTAGAAAAAGACCCAGAAGAGATTAACAGTTGTAGAAATTGAGAAAACATTGATGGAGGAGGTCCTACCTCATGAAAGTGAAAGAGGTTGAAAGAGGCAAGATGAAAGACAAGTGCAGCCAAGGAAACAATGTATGAGCTAAGGCAGAGAAGGGAAAAAATGAGAGTCCATCCAGTGATCATAGTGAAGGAGCAAGGTCAAAGGTCACAGCTTTCAACAGACTGAACACCATTCTACAATCACATAAACATTAGTTTCTCAGAGACAGGAAGGTGCTGTGAAGATGTACCTTTTTTTGGTAGATGGCTGGAAGTAGTTCCGGATGGAGTTAATCTGTGGCTGCTGGAAAGCTCGATCTCTACTTCTATTTACACCTGGGAGCTTTCCTGGTGAGAGTTGATAGTTTGGAATTTTCATCCTCACTAGAGTATCTGATACTACAGTATTATGATCAGAGCTTATTTTGGGTGATTCCTTTTTGGGGGATGTTTCTTGTGAAGGCATTCTGAAATTTTGTTCCATTCTGGAGATTTTGATTTCTTTTGGTCTTTCACTCAAATCCATACTGTAGCAAAAGAAAAGAATGCAAGTCAACCAAGTCTACCGCAATTCTTACCCGAAACAAAGTCCTTTCAGTAGTACAAATGTGATGTAGTTTTAGAACCTAATTATACTTAGACGGTAATTCAGCAATGTGTTTTACTCTCCCAAGGAAGCAGCTTTTGTGTCATCGGCACTCCCTGAGTATGAGTGACACCTTTTTTCTTCAACCGTACAGCACATACTGTCAGACAGACTCTGCCAGGAAACACTGCCATGCATACATAGAATATCAACCTCATGTCCTATTATAAATTAAAGGAGGTGAGAATCCTAGCTAAATTTTGCTTAGTTTAAGATTTTTAAATTATTTCCATGCAAAAAATTAATTAAAAATGGGAAGTCACAAAAATAATAATCTCAAAATCATATAATCATATGATTATAGCCTCCAAAATCATAGGCTATTTAGATCACTTTAGACGAATCAATGTCATTGTGTTCCAGCAAGACAGCAGTCTGTATAACAGAACTCAACTCTGTACTGCCAGAAAAATATTTTAAGCACATGTACACACACAGAGTTCTGCAATGCATGGTTGAATATATAGGGTCTTTGTTACTCTTATTTCACAGAAAAACAAGTAAAGCTGTTGTTCCAGGGATTTTCAAAACATTAAAAGTTTCTCTTTAAAAAGTTATATCTGGTCTTCCGGCCAAGATGGAGGTGTAGGTGGACACACTGTGCCTCCTCTCACAACCAAAATTAAGGAGAACAAAGATTTAGAAACAAGAAAACTTCCAGAACTGATAGAAAATTAAACTGTACGGAAGTCCAACAAGCATTCATCCAGACTGGTAAGAGGGGCGGAGTCATGGCAGGAAAAAGTGGAGGTGCAGACGCGGGCACGCAGGCAGCAGCGGCTGGCAGTTCCCAGGTGTACAGGCAGCAGCTAGCAGACCCCAGGTGCACAGATGGTGGCTAGCGGACCTCGGGCACAGGGTGGCAACTGCGCATAACCAGTGAGGCTGTGCAAGGCAGCTGGCTGACCAGGTGGTCCTACATTCACGCACAGATAATCCAGGGAAAGGGAAAGTGGTGGAAGGGACTGGAATCAGAGAGAGCAGAGCAAGCGCCATTGTTCCCTCTTGGACCCCGCCCCCACATACAGCATCACTACCTAGCGACTGGGCTGCCCCGCACTGGGGAACACCTAAGGCTCCACCCTTCACTACATAACAGCCGTGACCAGACAAAAAAATAAATAAATAAAAAGGAAAAATAGTTCAAACCGGAGAACAAATGAAAGCCCCAGAGCCAATTCATCTAAGCGATGAAGAGATCGCCAATCTATCAGATGCACAGTTCAAAGACCTGGTGATCAGGATGCTCACAGAATTGATTTTGCTCACAAATTAGATGAAAAAAATGCAGGCTACACTACGTGAAATGAAGGAAGACGCATGGGGAACCAATAGAGATGGGAGGAAAACTGGGACTCAAATCAATAGAATGGACCAGAAGGAAGAAACAAACAACCAAACAGAAAACAAGGAAGAAACAAGAATTAAAAAAAATGAGGAGAGGCTTAGGAACCTCCAGGACATCTTTAAACATCCCAACATCCGAATTATAGGAATACTGGAAGGGGAGGAAGAAGAGCAACAAGTGGAAAACTTATCTGAACAAATAATAAAGGAGAACTTCCCCAATCTGGCAAAGGAAATAGACTTCCAGGAAGTCCAGGGAGCTCAAAGAGTCCCAAAGAAGTTGGACCCAAGGAGGAACACGCTAAGGCACATCATAATTACATAAGCTAAGACTAAAATGAAGGAGAGAATTCTAGAAGCAGTAAGGGATAAGGGAACAGTCACCTACAAAGGAGTTCCCATCAGACTGTCAGCTGATTTCTCAAAAGAGACCTTCCAGGCAAGAAGGGGCTGGAAAGAAGAATCTGAAGTCTTGAAAGGGAAGGACCTACACCCAAAATTGCTCTATCCAGCAAAGCTGTCATTTAGAATGGAAGGGAAGATAGAGTGCTTCTCAGATAAGGTCAAGTTCAAGGAGTTCATCATCACCAAGCCCTTATTCTATGAAATGTTAAAGGGACTTATCTAAGAAAAAGAAGATAAAAAATATGACAGTGAAAAGACAGCAAACTCACAGCTATTCCCCACCACACCTAAAACAAAAGCAAACAACTAGACCAGGAACAGAACCACAGAAATGGAGATCATTATGGAGGGTTAGCAACAGAGGAGTGAGAGGAGGAGAAAGGGGGGAAAGGTACAGAGAATAAGTAGCATAGACGGTGGGTAGAAAATAGACAGGGGGAGGGGAAGAATAGTGTGGGAAATGTAGAAGCTAAAGAACTTATGACACATGGACATGAACTAAAGGGGGGAATGTGGGTGGGAGGGAGTGTTTGGGGTAGAGGGGAATGATGAGGGAGAAATGGGACAACTGTAATAGCATAATCAATAAAATATATTTTAAAAATATTTACATAAAAATAAATTAAAAAAGTTATATCTGGCCTCAATATAAAACATGGTACAGGAAAACTGAAATGTGGTCATATATCGTGATAGCCAAGTACCTTTCAAAATGAACAGTTCATTATGGATTATTTAAAATAAAATACACTATGTTAATTATTCAGATTAGCCAAACAGGTACATATAAAGTATCTCCTAAATTATAAGTAATGTTCAAATTCAGGTAACATCATATAATACAAATCCATTTGAAACTTATTTCATTAGTCACGCATAAAGCATATAATTCTTAATAGTCTACTGTGTATATTTGCAAGTAAGAAAACCTTTATCACAAGACACGCTGGCAAATGATCTCTTGCCACATGTTCTGTACATTAAGTGTTTTGGAGCACAGCTACTGTCACTCATTCACACATGGTTGTGGCTGCTCCCATGGTACAATGGCAGAGTTCAGCAGCTGTGACAGAGCCAAAAATATTTTATTTGGTCCTTTATAGAAAGTTTGCTGATCTCTGTCCTAAAACATTATTTTCTCTGGTACCCCTCTCTCTCATCTCTCAAGACAGTGACTTAATTTGACAGAATTATGATGATAGTTTCTTAACAGTAAAACTTTACCATGTAGCTCCTTGCTCTGACTCTGTGTTGGCTACATATGTCATAGTGTTCGCTGGAGCAGTTAGCATGAGCTTCTCTTTGACTGATAAGCCTTGGGAATGGTTTGGCCCTGGAGTTGTTGTCCTTGATCCTGTAAATTACACAAGTGAAAGAATGAACACAACTGCTGGACACAAGGACACTTGGTCACTCACCATTTTTAGACTGTGTCATGCTGAGGGAATTAACCAGGTAAGACAGCACATGATTGTCTCCATTCAGTGGCACCAACAAATACGTAAAAAAAATGGCCTATCAGCAGCCTGTTGGCATCTGTAATGAGCTTATCAAAACTAAATCATTTTATAGGAACATCAAATCCTTCACAGTAAAGTATTGTCAACCTGAATAAAAATAATCAACTTAAACTTTAATTCAAATAATGCTTTACGTCAATAGGCTAAAAAACTACATTTCTTCCCCATCGAAAGTATATGTACCCGGACTTCCGGCCAAGATGGAGGCGTAGGCGGACACACTGTGCCTCCTCTCACAACCAAAATTAAGGACAACAAATATTTAGAAACAAGAAAACAACCAGAACTATAGAAAATTGAACTGTACGGAAGTCCAACAACCATTCATCCAGACCGGTAAGAGGGGCGGAGTCGCAGTGGGAAAAAGTGGAGGTGCGGACCCAGGAAAGCAAGTAGCGGCTCGCAGTTCCTAGGTGCGCGGGCGGTGGCTGGCGGTCCTGGGGCACACAGGCGGCAGCTGGCGGACCCCGGGCATAGGCGGGCAACTGCGCAGACCCAGTGAGGACGCACAAGGCGGCTGGCTGACCAGGGGGTCCCACATTCGCGCACGCAGACGGTCCAGGCAGAGGGGAAGTGGCGGAAGGGACTGAATCCAGGAGAGAGCGGAGCAGGCGCCATTGTTCCCTCTCAGACCCCGCCCCCACATACAGCGTCACAACCCAGCGACTGGGCTGCCCCACACTGGAGAGCGCCTGAGGCTCCACCCCTCACTACGTAACAGCACGCACGCGTGCGCAGATAATCCAGGTGAAGGGGAAGCAGCGGAGGTGACCGGAGTCCAGAAGAGAGAGGAACAGGCGCCATTCTTCCCTCTCGGACCCCGCCCCCACCTATAGCGTCACAACCCAGCGACTGGGCTGCCCCGCCCTGAGGAACACCTGAGGCTCCAGCCCTCATACGTAATAGCTGTGACCAGACTAAAACCAAAACAAAACAAAACAAAAAAACCCCACCAAAAATGGCTCAAACCGGAGAAAAAATGAAAACGCCGGAGTCAATTCCTCTAATCAGTGAAGAGATAGCCAACCTATCAGATGCACAGTTCAAAGCACTGGTCATCAAAATGCTCACAGAATTGGTTGATTTTGCTCACAAACTAGATGAAAAAATGCAGGCTACAATCCATGAAATGAAGGAAGACGCATGGGGAACCGATAGAGATGAAAGGAAAACTGGGACTCAAATCAATGGAGTGGACCAGAAGGAAGAAATTAACAACCAAACAGAAAACGAGGAAGAAACAAGAATTCAAAAAAATGAGGAGAGGCTTAGGAACCTCCAGGACATCGTTAAACGTCCCAACATCCGAATTATAGGGGTCCCAGAAGGGGAAGAAGAGCAACAAGTAGAAAACTTATTTCAACAAATAATAAAGGAGAACTTCCCCAATCTGGCAAAGGAAATAGACTACCAGGACGTCCAGGAAGCTCAGAAAGTCCCAAAGAAGTTGGACCCAAGGAGGAACACATCAAGGCACATCGTAATTACATTAGCCAAGATTAAAATGAAGCAGAGAATTCTAGAAGCAGCAAGGGATAAGGGCACAGTCACCTACAAAGGAGTTCCCATCAGACTGTCAGCTGATTTCTCAAAAGAGACCTTCCAGGCAAGAAGGGGCTGGAAAGAAATATTTGAAATCTTGAAAAGCAGGGACCTACATCCAAAATTGCTCTTTCCAGTAAAGCTGTCATTTAGAATGGAAGGACAGATAAAGCGCTTCTCAGATAAGGTCAAGTTCAAGGAGTTCATCATCACCAAGCTCTTATTATATGAAATGTTAAAGGGACTTATCTAAGAAAAAGAAGATAAAAAATATGACAGTGAAAAGACAGCAAACTCACAGCTATTAAGAACCACACCTAAAACAAAAGCAAACTAAGCAAACAGCTAGAACAGGAACAGAACCACAGAAATGGAGATCGTATGGAGGGTTAGCAACAGGGGTGTGGGAGGAGGAGGGGGGGAAGGTACAGAGAATGAGTAGCATAGATAGTGGGTAGAAAATAGACAGGGGGAGGGCAAGAATAGTATGGGAAATGTAGAAGCTAAAGAACTTATGACACAAGGACATGAACTAAAGGGGTGAATGTGGGTGGGAGAGGGTGTGCAGGGTGGGGGGAATGATGGGGGAGAAATGGGACAACTGTAATAGCATAATCAATAAAATATATTAAAAAAAAAAAAAAAAGAAAGTATATGTACCCTACCATCTACATAAATCAAAACCAGTGTTTTATTTTTTTATTCCTCACCTGAGGATATGTTTATTGATTTTAGAGAGAGAGGAAAGGAGAAAAAGCAAGGGAAGAAGGGAGAAGGAGGGAGGGGGGATAAAGAGATACACATGCACATAGTGATGTGAGAGAAAAACATTGATCAACTGCACTTCGCATGCACCCCACTGGGGGATTGAACCTGCAACCTAGTTATGTGCCCTGACCAGGAACTGAACCCTTAACCTTTTTGGTATATGAGATGATATTCCAACCAAGTGAACTACCTGGCCAAGGCAATGTTAAGTTTTATTTTTACAATGAATACACTATTTGGAAAAAATACATAGTTTTAGACAAATATTTTGACTAATATAGAAAACCATGATTGCTTCAAAATTTTATTTACTAGTGTAATGACTTAACTGCCCCTTTCCTGGCATACTTTTGTTGAATGCCCTATACTGAATGAAGCAGGTGCCCCTCATTTCAGCTCCCATGCCACGCTGTACATCATCACTCTATTAACTTTAACACACTTATCTCCAGCTGTGTGACCTGCATTATTTAAGCCCTCTATGCCCTACTTTCCTTATTTATAAAATGGGGGACTTATCATATTTTTCCTCAAAAGTTGTTTTCAGGGAAAAATGAATTGACATACAGACAGCACTGAGATTAGTTCTCGGAGCAGCAAGCACTGTGCAAGTGTGTTATCACTGCCTCACTGTATAATGCACTGTCCACCTGTTACTTCCCCTTTTGATTGGGAGCAGGGACAGAGTCTGCTCATTTCTCAATCTCTAGTCCTTGAGCAATGTTTGGTATATAGTAAATATAAGTTAATAGAATTAAATTGTTAACTGAAAAATTTTTTAAATTGGCATTTATTAAGTATGTAAACTAAATTATCACTGTTAGTTAGGTCCTCATGACATAAGATATGTTTAATAAATGTTTAGTACTGATTCCAAATTCAGATATTTAAAGACTTCTGACTCTCTTCTTATGTGACCACCTTAGAAGCTCACTGGCATTTCCTTTAACGCACATAACCCTAAAACTCATTTTTGCTTGCACAGACATTTGGAAAAAATATAATTATGGATGGTTATACCATCACTAAAAGAAACATTTATAAATGGACTCCAGTGGCCCAGGATAAGTGATATTTGTCAACAATAAGATTATGCACAATTATTATTGTTCTCCTTGCTAAAAATACCAGAAGGTAGGCATTTGTTCTGATCTGTGTACCTTTTTATTCCAAGTGTTTAGAATAATTATACATATATAACAAATGTGCAATAAATACTTGGTGAATAAGTAAATGAATGAATATAGAAAGACCAAAGAAAGTAGGAGATAAGAGAGAAAGGAAGACAGGCATATTCTGTACCTTCAAAACTTTCTTCTAAAATTTTTCCTTTTTTAAAATTTTATTTTAATTGTTGTTCAAGTACAGTTTTCTGTCTTTTACTCTCATCCTAGCCTACCCCCCAGCCCTCCCCATCTCCCTCCCATTTCCACCCCACTCCCATTTTGGTCCATGTGTCCTTTACACTTGTTCCTGTAAACCCTTCCCCTTTTCCCCTGAAATTCCCTCCCTTCTCCCCTCTGGTCACTGTCAGCCTGTTCTTTATTTCAGTGTCTTTAGTTATCTTTTGCTTGTTTGTTTGTTTTGTTGTTTAGGTTCCTGTTACAGGTGAGATCATAACAGTAGAGAATTTTCTCAGAAAAGTAAAAATGGATCTGCCTCTTGTCCCAGCAATTCCACTGCTAGGATTATACCCTAAGAACCCTGAAACACCAATCCAAAAGAACCTATGCACCCCAATGTTCATAGCACCACAATTTACAATAGCCAAGTGCTGGAAGCAACCTAGGTGCCCATCAGTAAATGAATGGATCAAAAAATCATGGTTCATTTACATAATGGAATTCTATGCAGCAGAAAGAAAGAAGAAGCTCCTACCCTATGTGACAGCATGGATGGAACTGGAAAGCATTATGCTAAGTGAAATAAGCCAGGCAGTGAAAGACAAATACTGTATGATCTACAATTTTAAGTCAGATGTCTATGACTTGGAACCCACACAGACCTACCTATGAATATGTACAAGAAGCAATAGTATTAATTACAATGTAGATTTTTACCAATTCCTTATGACCTTGTTTCTACCTGAAATGATATGACAGAAAAAGTACTAGTCTATAAACCTAATTTTTTAAAAGGATTTTATTGATTTATTTTTAGAGAGGAAGCGAGTGAGAGAGGGAGAGAAACATCAATGCATGGCTGCCTCTCATGCACCCCTACTGAGGACTTGGCCTGCAACCTAGGCATGTACCCTGACTGGGAATCGAACTGGTGACCCTTTGGTTCACAGGCTGGTGCTCAATCCACTGAGCCACACCAGCCAGGGCTATAAACCCTTAAGATTAGCTTGGACATAAAGTATCTCTGGGACCTTAACTTTTCTCAGCCTAGAGATCTCATACTTTTTAGTAAAAAGACAGATTAGATGATATCTAGGGCTCCTGTGGCCATAAATATATATCTAAACATGGATGATAAAATTTTGTTGCTCCACACTGCCACAGATAATCTTATGTACGAATAACCTAGTTCAATTAATATTCATACCTCCTACAAACAAGTGTTGTGCTTGGCGCTATCAGAGAAAGTTAATAAGAGCTTACAATCAATACAGAAGCAGAAAGATACATAAAACAGCCAGTTATATTTCAAAGCAGAAACAAACTCTAAGTGCGCTGCAAACTAAAGTTTCTGGGGTACAGAAAATAGAGTAATTAATTCTGACTTGGAGGAGTGTTGTGGACCTTTCAGCCTGGTTTCAGGAGTTGTAACCCTCACCCCATGGTGGGCTGTGTAAGAGCCAAGGGACCCACTTCATCTGGGTCTGTTCTGTCATAAGGACGTGACCAACTAAGGAGACAAAGCTTATCTCCCTGGCAGGAGCACTGCTTCTGCCTCATCCATCTCTGGCCCCAATGCTTGGTTGGCAGTCAATGACGGGTAAGAGTCCTCATGGGAGGGGCAGCCTAAGCCAGACGCAACCACTTGGGAGGCCTCATGGAAGGACTCTGGGGGCTGCAGCAAAGAGGATGTGATGGACCCTCACCCCCCGGCTATTCTGACATAGCCCGAGGTCTGGGAGATGTCTCCTGCTTCCTAACAGGCTTAAAGCCTGAAACTGTGGGGGCGAGTGGTGCAGCCCTGTGCTGACCAGGATGGCTCCCTGGGTGATCGGGCATCAGAAAGAATTCCTAAAGTCCTGTGAAACCTGCTTTGCTAAGAGTGCTCTCCCTTAGGTGATAAGTGTCCCAGGAGGAAATGAGTATGTCTCCTAAAGTCTGGCAACCCCCTTTCCTGACAAACACTGGCTCAGATTAAGCCCTCAGATTGCTTTGAAATGTTAACAATTGTTTGATCCTTGCTGCCTGACATACCTGTATTCCCGTGTATTTGAGCCCAATAAAAGCCTAGTGAGGATGGGGCTCTGGGTCATTCTCCTCTGAGAGTTTGACCCCTTTCCTCCCCAAGCAGATCTTGTCTTGTTAGTTTTTATTTTCATCCGTGACGGAGGGATGGGGCTCTGTGGGCGGAGGCCCCCCACATCTGGCGCCCAGGACAGGGTCCCCCGCAGAGGAGAATTATGGGAGAGAAAACAACTCAGAAAAACTCCATGAAGGAGAGGGAGCATCTGTGGAGTGAATCAAATTTGGAAAAGCAGTGCTGGCATTCTAGGACCATGATGAGCAAGGTCAAGGAAGACTATAAACAATAGAGCACATGTATTCTGTAAGGATGTGTTTTTTTAAAGAAGGTGACGATAAGGAGAAACAAGCTAAAGCTAAACTGTTGAGGGCTCAGAAGTCTAGACAGAGAGTTAGGGATTTACTCTACTGATAATGAGGATTAAAAGTTTTGAAGGGAAGGTGATTGCAGTGGGAGAGCGAAATGTCAACTATTGAGAATAGTATGGAGGCAGGACCTCTACTGGGAGCACTAAATGGCCCTCAAGACAGATGGACACATACAGGTTTCTCACAGGGCAGTGACTGTGGGCAGGGATGGCAGCAGGCCTCTGGAGCAGCAGCTGCAGAGGAAAAACTTCAGGTCTTGTCAGAATAAGGAATGAGTGAAGCCTGTAGTAGGAGCAGCTCTTCCATTTACATGCAAGAAGGCTCCTCTGTAGTTAGTTCTTTCCTAGATATTCTAGCCCAGGAGTTTTTGGCACTTGTATGAGAAACAGGAGCATAAAATCAATGAAAACAAACCACCACCACCACCACCACAACAACAACAAAAGATGCCTTGGCTATATCCCAGAATACCTTGAATTATGGAGAATGTGAATTTCCATTAAAAAATGTTTCTGAAACATTTATGTAGATGAGAACTAGTTTTCTAAACAACAGAGGACAGTTGTCCCAAACAAGGGCTGGAATAGGTGAAGCTACGGAGACACATGATTCTGTTTGTTTTAACATTTTTTTTAAAAGATTTTATTTATTTATTTTTAGACAGAAGGGAAGGACAGGAGAAAGTGGGAAACATCAATGTGTGGGTTGCCTCTCATGTGCCCCCTACTGGGGAACCTGGCCAGCAACCCAGGCATGTGCCCTAGACTGGGAATTGAAGCAGTAACCCTTTGGTTCACAAGCGGGCACTCAATCCACTGAAACACACCAGAGAGGGATGTTTTAACATGTTTTGTGTTGTGTTGTCAAAAGCCTGAAATTATTAGTTTTTTTTTTTTTTTTTTATAACGGAACAGAAATCACTGTCAATAAAACAACACCTATAGCATATGCTATTTCTGAGGTAGTACAGCTTCTCTAAGAATATGGCTCTCTCTGGTATCCACACTGTAGCACTTCTCTTTAAGAGGCTGAGAAGTTGGCTTTAGCTTTGACTCTAAGGACGTATCTAGGAACGTTAGTCATAAATTTTGGGGAAATACTCAACATAGCACAATTCCAGCAAGATAAGTTATTTGGACATATGGAAACTTCACAAGCATTTAAAACTTTGCAGTTGAAGGTTAGCTACATACAGACAAAAAATTATACCTAGTGTGCTCAATGGGAAGGACAGAGATATCAGGAGAATAAGCATCCATAGTAAAATATTAGCCTGTCAAATTTTCTTCAGACATCTATCCTTTCAGTTCTGCTCCCCATCACCCAACACCATTTCTCAAAACTTCATAAACAAAATTCTACCATCTGCACTGCCATGTAATTAAATCATAATAGCTTTCACTTAAGTGTTAGTTTGAATCAAATGATTTGCTGTGTGACCTCTGGCTAATTTCTTAACCTCTTAACTGCACATCAGTTCTCTAATGTATAAGATGCAAATGATGTCATCTATCTTAAAGAATCATTGTGTAGGCCAAATTTTGATGATGTATGTAAATCGCTTGCTTCAGTGTCTGCAAACTCAAGAGAGCCACCACTATTATTAAACATCACTAGTATACACCTAAGCAATTCCTAGTCACTAGGCTCTAATGCAGGGGTGCCAAACTCATTTTCACCAGGGGCCCTATCAGCCTCGCGGTTGCCTTCAAAGGGCCGAATGTAATTTCAATTCCTTAACAGGTAAGGAGTAGTTACATTTATACAGTCCTAAAATTATTTTGGCCCTTTGAAGGCAACTGCAAGGTCAATGTGGCCCTCGCTGAAAATGAGTTTGACACCCCTGCTCTAATGGCTCACTCCTTCCAAAATCTAGCTTAGCAAATTCCTAACCTGTCTGAGCCAGGTGGCAGAGTATAGACACTCAGGAGGGATACTGTTCAACTCCATAGGTTGCCATTCAGTGGGCCACAATGTGAACAATACCTCTGGGCATGATGAGGTAGTGCTGTCTTCTTTAGCCAAGTCCAATAACTGCTAACAAGTAACTATAGAAAAATAAATGTATACAGCAATACAGAATGGATGCTCTCATAGGCAGGTAAAGAGGAGAAGACAGAGTTCCTAGGGAGAAAAAAATGTAAATATCTAGGGTACAAAAGCAAGCAGAAAAGAATAAATAAATCATCATGATGGCAACATCAGCTTATTTTCAAAAGCAGAGGAATGTATTTTAAATAACAAAGGGGCAAGTGCTGCTGCCTCCCAGTGTATCAGCTATGAGAGTCAACACTGAGCTGACTAGAGTCTGTATCTCTCATCTCAGTAACAGCACCACCAGCAACCAGTGACTTGTGCCAAAAACTACAAGCTGTTTCCAAAATATGCCCTGAATCTGTACTTCTGCTTCTCCATCGCTGCTACCGCAGTTTAAGGCCCCTGGCACTCCTACTTGGACCTCCATGAGACCTTTCCACTCATATCCCCACTCCCATTCTGGATCCTGGAATCCATTCTCCATGCAGGTGCCATTGTGATCAGGTCCTTCTCCCTGGCTTTCTGCTCCCTAGATCCCCCCAGTGGCCTTTTCTCATATGCAGAATGCCTGACGCCCCAACGTTACATCCTCAGTGACACCCTCCTGACCACCACCTACAACAAACAGTCCACTCCAAATCACTACCATCTCACCGTGTTTTAGCTTTATCTTTGTACTTGGCCCTAAAAGAACTTATCAGAAGTGTCTGTTTGCTTGCCTGTTAACTGTCTGAATCCTGACGTTTAGAATATAAAGTTCACAATTAACAGGTAACTAATTTACTTTGCTCACTACTGTATCTTCAGGACTTAGAATAGTGCCCAGTATGCAGCAGACACAAATATTTATCAAATGAGTAAGTGACTGAATGGAAAAGGTGAGTTTTAAAAGATGTTGAAAATGGTCACCCCCAGCAAGTATACAGTAATGTGCATACAGCCTATTTATCAATTTACATAATAAATAAAGTTGCTAAAGATTTAGTAAAATAATGCTTTAATTACCTGTACTAGGCTGGCCCTGAGGATTACAGTAATTCTCTGTAGTCATGAAAATAACTGCCAATCCAATTTCTGCTTCAGGAATAGGTCTAAGACCTTGCCTAAAAGAATAAAAAAAATGCTTTAAGTACGACAATATATTCCAACTAGCAAATTTATTAAGAAGATGTCAAGCTGAATCTATCTCCCCACCCACACTCCCCAAGGGGCACAATTTTATGGTATGGAAAGAATTTCAAATATAGAGTGCTGGCTTACTCAATGAGCAATGTTACACTGGGCAAGTCTACCATGTTTTACTAACTGTTATTTCATCTATAAAGGTCTAGAGTAAAGGATAAAGATGCTTCAGTTTTAAAATTCTATAATTTTGTGAATAAAAAGGAAACAATACCCACATGAAGCAATAAAGATTTTTTATAAGCAAACTTATGATTACTAAAATCCTAAGAGAAAATTTAGAAGAGAGAAAGAAGAAGCTGGGAGAAGGAAGGAGGGAGGGAAGTACAAAAAAATATGTATAAGCTGAATCTATGTGCTATGATTTAAAATTTAGCGATCATCTTATCATATTTACATGTGTTAAGGAATCTTACGGTGAATTTTCTGTTATTCTATAATGTGGATAATGACTGAATTTATAAAACAAAATTAATTTAATATAATGCTATATAGAAACTATACCTCAAATTTTAAGAACTACAAAACTCTTTTTTAGTACTTATTATAAGATATTTTAAGTGGCTACAGTAGTTTAAAAGGTCTTTTTCAGGTGCTTTAACATTTGTTTTTTTGAATGTATTGACTGGGTTAACTTTGAGTTCAACTGTATGTGTGATTATAATAATATTATACTAAAAAGAGAGATTTTACAAAGTATTATAAATAAGTAACCACGTATACCTACTTATAATTAAGGCAATTTAAAATTGATATTTTACTATCCTACTAATGTTTTTGAAAATATTACCATGAAAATTAGTTATAAAGATTGGGTGTATAAAATAAAATTGAAACATTTTAAATACATATTTAACAACAATGTTATACAGACATTTTGTCATCTGAGATGGGCAAACAGTGTTAACATATGTGGCTACTATCACCACTCTCTTTCAGCACTGCTCTGGAGATCCCAGTAGGCATACAACACAGACACAGAGAGAGGGAGGTATCAGAAGCATAAGGATTAAAAATAGAATAGAAATGTTACTATTTACAGATATGATTTATACAAAAAAAAGACTATCAATTAACTACTAGAATTACAAGGGAAGCTCAGAAAAGTGGCAGGGTTTAAGAACAGTATCTAAATTTCCACTCAATTCCTATCCATCAACAGTGAACAATTAGAAAATACATTTAAAGAAATATCATATATTTATATTACACATACCACAAACATAATATCTACCAGAAAATATATACTATCTAGGAATACCTGAAAAAAAGGTATTTAAGATCTCTACAGAGAAATTACAAAATCGTTAATGCTCCTCAAATTGATTTGTGGATTCAATGAAATTCCTAATCCAATTCCCAACAAGGTTTGAGAAAAGTGACTCTAAATTGCATATAGAAAAATAAAGAGCCAAGAATAGCCAGGCTGCTTCTGAAGAAGAGCAAAACAGAAATCTTGTTCTGCTGGACTTGAGGATGTTAATGTTGTGTTGATCAGTGAAGGAGGATAAAGCCAAACTGTCCCCATGCATTGTTGACCCATAGTATAAACAGAATCCATTCCAGGTAGATTAAAAACAAATTTCAAAATACTAGTAAAAAATATAGGTGAATAATATAATCTATGAATAGAAAAAGATTTCTTAAACAAAGTACCATACATAATAAAATCTTTATATTAATCATTGTATTTACTTTTCATTGTTATGTAGAATACAACAAGTCACCTATAAAACCACCTACTTGCATATTTCTTTTTACTAATAAAAAATAACGAAGTACCTTTGGAGCATATCTGTAATTGAATGAATCCATTTTTTCTGAGAGTCAGAAATTAAGGTCTGTGAATTTGTTATTCCTACATCAATAACACAAGTTCCAGGAGCCAAAAAGAAACTCTCTTCTTCATTTCCTTCTGTAATCAACTTAGCATCTCCTCCTCCAAAAACAACTGCTGAACTTAATTTTTTATGCTAAAAATGGAAAAAAGAAAAAAAGTAATAAAATAGCCACAATTAATTTATTGAGTACAATCTAAAAATTGTAAGAATTTGATTTGAGAGTAAAATAAAAAATTGATGTAGAATTGGTCCTGCTTCTTGAGAGGACAATCTGAACCTCCATTCTGAGAAAATCCCTGCTTCAGAGGGACCTCCACAGCCCTAGAACATCATACTGTCTGCAGGGCCAACTGGCAAGGTTTCCCACCTGCAACAGAAACTCCTGGAACCCCCACTTCAGAACACGAAAGACATTCAACACCTGTTTACTAACCCAGCATGTTAGAACTTAAACCAGTCCCTTCTCCTGCCAACTTACACATTTATATAAACTTACTAGGCCAACTGACATGTTAAGGAATATTGTAATATCTATGTATATGATTATATAATATAAAGGGCAGGCACTAGTACCTGGGCAGTTTTTTATTCCATGTCAAACCTCTACATAAAAATCTCAAAAGAAAATGCATTAACAACTATTGAAAACAGTAGTAATTTGTCCTAGTGTGTAATGTTGTCTTTCGGAAAATTTAACTTAGAACATTACCTGCTTGGCATTTAGAAACACAAATGTTTTCCCTTTGAAGATCTGTTTTCTTTCCTGCTGTTCTGACAGATCAATATTTTTACTTCCAATGGCTGGTTCATCAACAGGTGGGTAAAATCTGTTAAAAAAAATTAAAGTATGTTGTAATTATAAACTACTCTATGCATGCCATTAAATTTGTAAATGGAGCGTTTCTAGATACTGGAAAGGCTTAATTTACATAATACCGTTATTTTTAAAAAGTAAGTTTTTATCTGAGACAAAATGACAAAAAGTATCCAAATGCTTTTTCTAGAAATATGGTAACATGTGCCACAGAGAACAGCAGAAATGTTCTTTATTCCCTGAATATACATAACCTAAGAGTAGACAATCATAACAAGATACAATTGTGTACATACATGACTCAAGTTAAATGAATTACAAAAGGTTGAGAGAAATATCATCCGTGAAGATCAAATTCTATCAGCATCTTGTGTTTGCTTGGGAACCAATACATAATAATATTTGTACTCCGATTCTATGAACTTCTACTATGAGTGTTTTGTTACAGATCTCTTTGGAGAAACGCAGGAAATTAAGACTTACAGTATTTTGTCAGTTTAAATAAAATTTCCAAAGTGAGATTTAAAAATATAATCTTTTAATTCTTTAATGCTATAAAAACATCTTAATCATCAATGGAAATGAGGGAAAGAAAAAAATAGGGAAGAAAAATCAACAGATTTTCAGCCTCTCATCAGTCCAGTTTCAACTTTACTCAGACCTTTTGGTACAGCTATTCATAAGTGACCAGCCTTTCAGCTTATCTCTGCCTTCTAGTAAAAATTACTAATGTCTGTGGATAGTGGAAGGCTCAATATTGTTGAGCTGTCAGGTGTTTCCAACTTGATCTATAAATTCAGTGACAACCCAATAAAACTACCAGCAAGATATTTTGTGGAGAGACACATTCTAAAGTTCATAATGGAAAGGCAAAACTCAGAATAGCCAACAATACTGAATAACAAAGTTAAGAGTATTAACACTACCTGAATTCAAGACTTACTATAAAGCTATAGTAATCAAGAGTGTGATACTGATGAAAAAACAGACAAACAGATCAATGAAAGAGAACAGAGAAGTCTGATATAGACCCACATAAATATAATTAATCTTTGACAAAGAACAAAGGCAGCTCCTGGAGCTGTGGAGCTTCAACAGTCTTTTCAACAAATGGTGCTGGAACAATTGGACATCTATGTGCAGAAAAATAAATCTACATTCAGCCTTCATGACTGTCACAAAAATTAACTCAAAATGGATCACAGATCTAAATGTAAAACACAAAAAACTGTAAAACTCCTAAATGATAGCATGAGGAAACCTGAAAGACTTTAATAATAGAGATAACTTTTTAGATACACCACCAAAGACAAGACATATTAAAAAATAATAAGGTGGACTCCATGAAAATGAAAAAGATGTTCTGCGAAAGACAGTATCAAGAGTAAGAAGAAAAGCTACAGACTAAAAAATACTTATAAAAGGACTGTTATCCAAAATATACAAAGAACTCTTAAAACTTAACAATGAAAAAAAAAGGCTAATCATATACTTTATACAAAGTGATCCCCCAGATATTTCAAGTACCCACTTGTCACCACAGTTATTACAATATTGACTATATTCCCTATGCTGTATTTTTACTCCCCAAATGCAATAAAAATTTAACATGAAAAGCTGTATTTAAAAAAAAAAAAAACAAAAACGGCCGAAGACTTCAACAGGCATCTCACCAAAGAAATATACAAATTCCAAATAAGGATATCCATCACATGTCATAAGAGAAATGGAAACTAAACCATCAACCACACCGCACCTATCAAAACTACTAAAATCCGGACATTGACAACACAAAGAGCTGATGACAAGGATACAGAGCAATAGGAACACTCATTCACTACTGGTGAGAATACAAAATGGTGCAGCCACTCTGGAAGACATTTTGGTGGTTTCTCACAAAACACATTCTTACCATCTGGACAGCTATTTACTTCATTAGTCCTTAGACATATTTCATGATTTCCAGAACTACTTATTATATTGCTTTTTAGTGATATCTAAAAGGCTTGAATTATATTGATAGCAAAACTTGTAAATATTAAGTCTATCTCCAAGAAAAATTCCTAGTATGTGCTATATTTCTTTGCTTTGAATTCTGATTGATTAGGTAAGATCAGCTCTACAAGCTTCCTAAACTTTCATTTACTGAGACCATTTCAATCTAATGGTCTCTTGGATCTGAGATTTGTTTACATGCTACTAAAGGTAACCTGTTCTTGGTTCATGGATACTGGCAGAAGATAGAATCCTGGGTCAGAGACAAAGCAAGCAGCGAGCCTCAGCATGTTTGCAGCAGGTCTCCTTCCCAAATAAATCCCAGGGGATACCTTCAGAAGAACTACACAGTGGGTGTGTTACAATGAACATGGGAATGCACCAGTTTTATAACAGGCGACAAGCAGGCCTGCTTCTTGTCCTGAGAGGAAGATATTACCTCATCCCTCAAAGTTCCTCACTGCAGATATCCCCGAGAAATGGCCTGGGTAAAGGGTGGTTGGGACCTCACACTGTTGGCATACCCAGCAAGTTTTGGATGAATGCAAGGACTCTTCCAAAACAAATCTTGCTGTTTCAAAAAGAGTTAAGAAATCCCTCCGCAATATGAAACTTTGTAAAAAAATTCAAATAAATGGTAAGTCCCTCTTATTTCTAAAGGATCTTTTTTTTTTTTTTTACATTGAGGCATATACTTTAAAAAAAATCAACTAATTGATTTTTGAGAGAGAGGAAGGGAGGGAGGGAAGTGGAGAGGGAAGTGGAAAGGGAGAGAAGGTGGAGAGAGAGAGGGGTACATCTATTTGTTGTTCCACTTATTTATGAATTCATTGGTTGATTCTTGTGTGTAACCCAACCCACAATAACTAGAAATCTTGGCTTATCAAGACAACAAGCTAACCAACTGTGGAGTCAATGGACATGGCCCTTTCCCCTCCCATGGCTGAGGGCTGATCAGGGGGTCCCTAGCCAGAAGTAATGTGTATTGTTTTGAAAATGAATTGTAACTCCCTCATCACCTTTGGGAGTGGCTTTCTGTCCTGCGACTGCTTCTTGACCTTTTCTTTACACTAAGGTAATGCAGTTTAATAGGAGGTGTGCCTCCTTTGCCTGGGACCCCTTAAAAGAGACATGGGAGTGTGTGGTCCTGCTTGCCAGTCTACCACTGCTGAAGTTTACTATAATGTAACTAAAAAAGGCAGTGTATATTCTACCCAGTCCTTGTGGATTTTTCGGCTTATCTGAACTAATAGTTGAGACCTGCAGACTCGACCTCCTGTGTTACAACTAGTATAGTTAGCAGGATTTGGATACCCTGAAAAATCCCCCAGTTAAGTCAACTGCAGACAATGACTTGCTGGGTGGAAAATTTGTGGGAAATCCTGAAAATGAATAATGGCGGGGATAAACCCGGAGTGATGCACCAGTATTGGTGGGATGCCCTCAAAGCTCTGGGCCCTGCAGAGGACCTGTGCGGAAAAAAAAGGAAAAATCAGATAAAGCAAAAGTAAGATAGTTAGAAGATAAATTTAAGTTAAAAAGAAAAATGAGGAAATAAGCCCTCCTTGAATGTCTTTGCTTTAAATACTGTTCTTGTTTCTTTTTTGGCCAAAAGGTCTAATAAATGAGAAGCATATATTGATTTGGAAATTAAAAGCTTCTAAAAAAAAGCACAGGTACATTTTTTAAAGTTAATTAAAAATTTTAAAGACTGTCTCTAAACTAAAGAAGGCTTCTGAGACTAATAAATGCCAACACCCCATTCTAAACTCTAAAACCAAAGTCTGTCTTTGAAATGCAAATACGTGGTCTCAAGTCTCTTAATATACAATTTCTTAATCTGGACTATCTCTTAATATGCAAACTTTTTAGAAGATAAATCTTATAAAAATACTGAAAAAAACCCTTAATATATTTAATCAAATCAATTTATTTCAGCTATTCCTTTCTAAATTAGTGAGTTTTGATTAAAGTTGCTGAATAGCTCAACATTCTAAAATGCTAAACACTGATTGCTAGACAAGCCTTAGGTCCAGCAGCTTTTGGCCTTTGTTGCAAAAAGGCTGTGAAGTGAATTTGGAGCTGGTAATAAGTGTCTTATTAATAAATGTCTTAGAGGTATGTCTCTTGAAAACAAGTGTATTTGTCAATTTAAAAAACCTATGTTTCTACAGGTTATGAAATATGTTCATAAAAGTCAATCTAGGGAACACTGCTTATTTCTGGTTATCACTGGGAATTACAGTTTCTAAAAGTTAAAAAATTTAATTAAAAAAAGTTATATGGTTTTGGTACTAAAATATGTAAGTTATGACAATATATTAAAAAAATAAAATTAAAAGTAAATTGTTCTAATTCTTGAATATGTTAAAGAGGCAAACTAAAAGGAACTAGAAAAATTGCAAGTTTGTGTAAGTTAAAAAATTATATAAAAAGAAACAAAAAGATTAATAAGAAAATCTTGTGCTTTACATATATAATCCTTATGTGTGTAATCTGTATGTAATGTTTGTGTATTACATGTAGTACATTTTTTTTTCTTTAAATATATTTTATTGATTATGCTATTACAGTTGTCCCATTTCTCCCCCATCATTCCCCTCCACCCTATACACCCTCTCCCACCCACATTCCCCCCCTTTAGTTCATGTCCATGTGTCATAAGTTCTTTAGCTTCTACATTTCCCATACTATTCTTGCCCTCCCCCTGTCTATTTTCTGTCCACCGTCTATGCTATTTATTCTCTGTACCTTCCCCCCGCTCCTCCTCCCACGCCCCTGTTGCTAACCCTGTATATGATCTCCATTTCTGTGGTTCTGTTCCTGTTCTAGCTGTTTGCTTACTTTGCTTTTGTTTTAGGTGTGGTTCTTAATAGCTGTGAGTTTGCTGTCTTTTCACTGTCATATTTTTATCTTCTTTTTCTTAGATAAGTCCCTTTAACATTTCATATAATAAGGGCTTGGTGATGATGAACTCCTTGAACTTGACCTTATCTGAGAAGCGCTTTATCTGTCCTTCCATTCTAAATGACAGCTTTGCTGGATACAGCAATTTTGGATGTAGGTCCCTGCTTTTCAAGATTTCAAATATTTCTTTCCAGCCCCTTCTTGCCTGTAAGGTCTCTTTTGAGAAATCAGCTGACAGGCTGATGGGAACTCCCTTGTAGGTGACTGTCCCCTTATCCCTTGCTGCTTCTAGAATTCTCTGCTTCATTTTAATCTTGACTAATGTAATTACGATGTGCCTTGGTGTGTTCCTCCTTGGGTCCAACTTCTTTGGGACTCTCTGAGCTTCCTGGACGTCCTGGTAGTCTATTTCCTTTGCCAGATTGGGGAAGTTCTCCTTTATTATTTGTTCAAATAAGTTTTCCACTTGTTGCTCTTCTTCTCCCCCTTCTGGGACCCCTATAATTCGGATGTTGGGACGTTTAATGATGTCCCGGAAGTTCCTAAGCCTCTCCTCATTTTTTTGAATTCTCGTTTCTTCCTCGTTTTCTGTTTGGTTGTTAGGTTCTTCCTTCTGGTCCACTCCATTGATTTGAGTCCCAGTTTTCCTTCCATCTCTATCAGTTCCCCATGCATCTTCCTTCATTTCACGTATTGTAGCCTGCATTTTTTCATCTAATTTGTGAGCAAAATCAACCAATTCTGTGAGCATTTTGATGACCAGTGCTTTGAACTGTGCATCTGATAGGTTGGCTATCTCTTCACTGCTTAGAGGAATTGACTCTGGGGTTTTCATTTTTTCTCCGGTTTGAGCCATTTTTGGTGGGGTTTTTTGTTTTGTTTTGTTTTGTTTTGTTTTGGTTTGGTTTGGTTTTAGTCTGGTTGTGGCTATTATGTAGTGAGGGGTGGAGTCTTAGGTGTTCCTCAGGGCGGGGCAGCCCAGTCACTGGGTTGTGATGCTATAGGTGGGGGCGGGGTCCGACAGGGAAGAATGGCGCCTGCTCTGCTCTCTTCTGGACTCCGGTCCCTTCCGCCGCTTCCGCTGGATTATCTGCGCGCGCACGCGTGCTGTTACGCAGTGAGGAATGGAGCCTCAGGTGCTCCCCAGTGTGGGGCAGTCCAGTCGCTGGGCTGTGACGCTGTATGTGGGGGCGGGGTCTGAGAGGGAATAATGGCACCTGCTCCGCTCTCTCCTGGATTCAGTCCCCTCCGCCACCTCCCCTCTGCCTGGTCCGTCTGTGCGCGCGAATGTGGGACCACCTGGTCAGCCAGCCGCCCTGTGCGGCCTCACTGGTTCTGCACAGCTGCCCCCTGTGCCCGGGGACCGCCAGCCGCCGCCTGTGCACCTGGGAACTGCTGCTGTTTGAGCTCCCAGGTCCGCACCTCCACTTTTTCCTGCCACGACTCCGCCCCTCTTACCGGTCTGGATGAATGGTTGTTGTACTTCCGTACAGTTCAATTTTCTATCAGTTCTGGTTGTTTTCTTGTTTCTAAACATTTGCTGTCCTTAATTTTGGTTGTGAGAGGAGGCACAGTGTGTCCGCCTACGCCTCCATCTTGGCCGGAAGTGCACATGTAGTACATTTTCTACCTCCAAATAACATTACTACAAAGTAATATATTATTGGCCTAAAAAAATTAAATACTTATACAAATTAAGCAAGATCCTCTGGTCTGGACAAATTATTTGATGTGAAAACTGGTCTCACATTTAATTAATATTCTTTGACGCTATTACCATAAAAATGTGCTGTCATACTCTTTTGGTTAAGTTTATTTGTCAGCCTTCCCAAGGTTTAAATTTTAAAAGACTTTTTAAATGAAAAATAACTGAGTTATTCCAGTGGTTCCCTGGAATACCTAAAGGATTTATTGTCCCCTTTTATAAAAGAGAGGTTTTTGAACTAACTAGGCCTATTTAATATGCTTAAAGTACACAGGAAGCTTTGTTAAATAAAAAAAATAAGTATGCTCTGTTTATATACACATATTATTATTAAAGTAAACGTTCTAATAATTATACAAGTTCTAATATACTTTCATTTATACTTTTAGTTATTATCTTAAAATATTACAGGAAAGCAAATTCCTTTGTCAGCTGCATTATGATCAACTCTGTAACCATGTCATTTTAAGTTTTGTCAGGTACTAACAATCATTGCTTTTACTGTAACACATTTGCAAAAATACATGTTATGCTGTGGGAAGGGCTCATAGAGAGGACTCTGACTTGTTTTAAACTGAATATTTCTAAGAATAAATTTTCAAATCTCTCCTTTGAATTAAGTGAAGGTTTCTAAAGTTCTATGAAATGACTGAATTTACAGAGATGCTTACAAATAATCAAAATAAATAAAAATTAATTATACCACATAATAAAAATAATTGTAGCTTTAATAACCTCTATTAAAAATATTGCTTATTTTAATTTTTTTAAACAAGAAAATTTTGTTTTTTAAAACATATTAATAGAATATAATTTTATAGACAATATTAAGACATTTACATTTTCCTCCCTACCTAATCTCTCTGAAATTTGGAAACTCTTAATAAATATTAGTCTTTCCATAACAATATATTTGTTTGTATAAATCCAATAAAAATCTGATTTCTTTATAACAGGATGCATTAAGCCACTTTTCTATTATAATTTTATTGGATTATATCCTAAGAACCCTGAAACACCAATCCAAAAGAATCTATGCACCCCTATGTTCATAGCAGCACAATTTACAATAGCCAAGTGCTGGAAGCAATCTAGGTTCCCATCGGTAAGTGAATAGATCAGAAAACTATGGTACATTTACACAATGGAATTCTATGCAGCAGGAAGAAAGAAGGAGCTCCTACCCTTTGCGACAGCATGGAAGGAATTGGAGAGTATCATGCTAAGCGAAATAAGCCAGGCAGTGAAAGACAAATACCATATGATCTCACCTTTAACAGGAAGCTAATCAACAAAACAAAGAAACAAGCATAATATAAACAAAGACACTGAATTTGAGAACAATCTGACAGTGACCAGAGGGGGAGGGGAGGGAATTTCAGGGGAAAAGGGGAACGGTTTAGAGCAACAAGCATAAAGGACTCATGGACAAAAACTATGGGGGGTGGAAATGGGAGGAAGGTGGGGAGGGCTGGGGTGGTGGGCTGGGGCGGGGTAAAAGACAGAAAACTGTACAATATCAACAATTAAAAAATACTGATTAAAAATAAAAAAAATTAAAAAAAAATATTTAAAAAAATTGAAAAAAAAAAAAACAGACTTTGAAATGTCATGCCTAATGCAGGCATGCCTGGACTCTGGTTGTTATCAGAAAGCCTTAAGGAACTGAAATTAACTTTTAAAGCCAATAAAGGCCCACTAGAAAAGTGGTCTGGTACCGTGTTTTGTCATGTAGTTCAGGACAGTCATTCCAAATAAGAAATGAAGGTTCTTTTCCTAAAAAAAAAAAAAAAAAAAAAAAAAAAAAAAAAAAAAAAAAAAAAAAAAGTGGCAAAAAGAAACCTCAAAACACATTTGAGGAATATAGGTGCTGCAGACAAAGCCTAATGACAGGTGTATGTGGCTTGGTTTCTGTGCCCTTGAGCTGACTGAAACCCAATCTAAAGGTTCCTTGTGTGAATTCCAGCAAAACAGTCTTAAAAAGCCCATATAATCAATTATTATTCCTGTTGTATTTATGCCAATAATCCAGGCCAAATTAAAACACAATAAATGAATTAATCTTAATTTGACTCTTTAATAAAACTAAGGATAATTTAAAAGAAAAATTATGTTTCAATAAAATCTCTTATACAGTTATGGAAATTAACTTTAATTCAATATATTGCCTGTAAAATTTTATTTCTCACCCATAAACTAGACTGAACACCAGTGTTTCGCTTTTCCTTCATCCTTTATTTTAAAATTAAGAACTGCTAATACAGTACCCACCTTACAGAATATACCTAAGCACCTAATTATCACCAGAAACATTTAAACTACAAATAAAAAAAATATCAAATTGTTATTGCTTAACTTTATTCCAGCAAAAGCCTTGCATTTGGAAGTCTTCTCATCTGACACTCTTGCAGACCCACAAACTGGTTTATAATTTGCTGTGTTCACAAACCTTTACATTCTATTTTCATAAAATGTATACTATGACCTTGTTTACTTGCTTTTTCTGTCAAATTCTTGGAGGTTGTCTGGTTGGATTACGCAAAAGCAACCTTCCAATAAGCAGGAATGCTGACTGCTAAAAACAACTGGTCAGACTGTTGGGGTCTGCACAAGGTTCCTGACCATGGCATCTGATGGCCTGCCATGAAGCATCTGCCCTGTGAACCGGACACAATGTGACTGGCTAGAAGGCTTCTTTTCTCCTTTTTAAAAAAAATATATATATCTTATTCATTTATTTTTAGAGAGAAGGGAAAAGAGGGAGAAAAAGAGGGAAACATCAATGTGTAGCTGTCTCTTGCATGTACCCTAGTGGAGAACCTAGCCTGAAACATAGGTATGTGCCCTGACTGGGAATTGAACCAGCAACCCTTTGGTTTGCTGGCCGGTACTTAATCCACTGAGCCACACTAGCCAGGGTGAGGCTGGAAGGCTTCTGATCCATCATAAGAAAGAATAACTGCACTAAGCTGTAGCTCATGTACACAGCTTGGGACAGTGTGGGGTGATTGTCAAAATTACAAAATATAACAGTCCATACCCATATATATTAAATACAGAACAGAACTGCATATGAAACTGTACAACTCATAAGGTGAATGCTAGCACAACCCTATACAAGAATATTACAGTACTGACTGCTACAGACTATTGGTGGCGTACCCTCCTCCTGAGTTTCTTTGGTTTCTGCATTGCACTTTTAGTCTTAGGGTATAGCCTTTACTGTATCTATAGTATATGCATACAATGTGCCAACATGCTCACCACACAGGTTCCCTAAATTAACACAAAAAATATAAGATGGTAAAGCAATGTTGGGATGGAGTGTGGGGTCAAAGGACATGGTCCTTCCCCCTCCTATAACTGAGGGCTGATCAGCAGGGCTCCTGGCCAGAAGTAATGTGTATTGTTTTGAAAATGGATTTTAACTTCTTCCTTATCACCTTTGGGAGTGGCTTCCTGTCCTGTGACTGCTTCTTGACCTTTTCTTTACACTAAGGTAATGTGTACAGTCATGTGTAGGACACATACCTCCATCTGGGACCCCTTAAAACAAGTCTCAGATACAGGAGTGTGCTGTCCTGCTTTGCTGACCTGCTGCCATCAAAGTTCCTTACAATATAAATCATAAAGGCAATGCCTATTCCACCCAGTCCTCCTTGTGGGTATTTCAGCTTATCTGAACCAACAGTCAAAATCCCTGAACTCAACTTCCTGCATTACACCAACTGAGTGAACTTCCTTTATCACAGTTTAGAGCATTAAAATTAAACACTCATTTTAAGTGGAGTCTTCTAAAACTGCCTTCACCTACGTTGGTATTTTGATGACAGGAAAATGAGATACCACACTCGGTTGGCACAGGAAGCTTAAACTCGTCTTCTCCATCTCTTGGTAACAGCGTAGAGGTGCAGACATAACTCTTAACTGCACCACAAGGACAATACTTTTTGTGAGGTAAAAATATTGCAGTATGCTTTAATTCAAATCCAGGACTAGTAATGATGCTTTTTACAGAAAAGAGGAAATAATTATGTAATTAAAAAGCTGAAGCAATTTGCCCTGGCTGGTGTAGCTCAGTGGCCTGAGCACAGGCTGTGAACCAAAGGGTCGCTGGTTCAATTCCCAGTCAGGGCACAGGCTGGGGTTGTGGGCCAGGTTCCCAATAGGGGTTGCGCAAGAAGCAACCACACACTGATGTTTCTCTCACTCTCTTTCTCTCTCCCTTCCCGTGTCTAAAAATAAAATAAATACAATATTTAAAAAAAAAGTTGCAGCAATTTATTTCCTATCCTTTTTGTAACCCATCCTGTTACTCAAATGTAACTTTTTAAATAGTTGAGTAAGCAAACACCTCTTCAACAAGCATATCAAACGATCCCACTAGGAGTAGTAATCAATTAAGGGAAAAGCTATGTATTAAAAAAAATTTTTTTTATTGTTATTCAAGTACAGTTATCTCCATTCCACCCCCTCCAACCCAGCCATCCCTACTTCCCACCTTGATCCTACCTCCCCCTTTGGTTTTGTCCATGTGTCCTTCATACATGTTCCTGAAAACCCTTCCCCTTTCACCCCATTATGTCCTCTCACTTCTCCCCTGGTAACTGTCAATTTGTTCTTAATTTCATTGTCTCTGGTTATATTTTGCTTGCTTGTTTGTTTTGTTGATTAGTTTCCAGAAAAGCTATATATTTTAAAATAATATTAAAAATTTGATTATCAATTGCCATCAAACAAACATGGTATCTTTCCTGGTTAACAATGGATTAGGGGTTACCAATCTTATGACAGAAATGTTTTAGTGTAGTCTTCTAAGTTAATAAAGTCATAAATTGAAGCCAGAAAAAAAATTATTTACCATAATTTTGACTTTACATTTAGCACCTAAAGTAAAATACCCCTGAGAATCTGAACAATAAGAAGGAATCAATGACTAATTGTAAAATCTCTAAGACCACAAAACACTCATATTTTTAGAAGAAGTCTATCAGACAAACCCCTCTATTCCTAAGTAATCTAGAATTAACAATGGTTTATTATCTGTAGTAAGGGTGGTTATTTATAAGATTTATCAACTCCCTTAAGGAGGTTCATAAGTAAGCTTTGGGGGACAATGTGATTCTACTGAAATGCCATTTAAGTTGGGAATATGTAAGTGAAGTTCAAGTTCTCACAGGGTCCAGGACTCAAGGTTAAGAATAATCTACTACAAAATCTGAGGACCTCCTTCCAGAGTCCAAAAACATTACATTCCGTGTTAATCAGATTATAAGATACAAGAAACCTCCCAAATGAAAATTAAAAACAAAAAGAAAAATCTGATTTTCAGTTATTTTAAAAGCAGATACTGCCCTGGCTGGTGTGGCTCAGTGGATTGAGCACTGGCCTGTGAACCAAAGGGTCGCCAGTTCAATACCCAGTCAGGGGCACATGCCTGGGTTGTGGGCTAGGTCCCTGGATGGGGGGGCATGAAAAGCAACCACACATTGATGTTTCTCTCCATCTCTTTCTCCCTCCCTTCCCCTTTCTCTAAAAATAAATAAAATCTTTTAAAAAGTAAAATAAAAGCAGATATTATTAATTATAAATAGTCCCTTAAAAATCCTGCACTGGGCAAAGAAGCTTATATTTTGAATGAAAATTAATAGTTTTATTACTTCAAAATTAGTAATGAAATACTTAACTTGAAAAATGTTGCACATTTTTTAATATCTTCAAATATTTGAAGTTGTCCTATAGAAATAAGCTTATAGTCAATATATTATTACATATAGATCCTTATCTACTGACATATATTTTATGAAGCATGCTCTTGTGCAAAGATGACTAAAACACTCAACATTTTAGCTACCAGCATTTTAAGTTAACCATGCAATCTGAGAAAAAAATCCAAATATCTTCCTCCTTAACCGTAGTTTATATTACTTCAAACATAACTAATACTATGCATATCCTATATCTTGGTGGTTCAGAAATTTAGCAAAGCATCCAAATATTGGGTTAGCCAAAAAATCCATACAATTTTCCCATAGAACAAGACATATTTTTCATTTTCGCCAATAACTGTATTGATTTGGATATTCTGACTATGTCCAATATCCCAGGTGGTATAATGATGATTGTTTTCAGTTAATGTCTCAATTTGATTACTATCAATTGCAACTGGTCTACCCGACTGTGGAGCATTGTTCAGCGAGAAATATCCAACACAAAACTTCACAAACCACTTCTGACATGTTCAGTCATTCACAGCTACCTTCTCCATACACTGCATAAATCTTTTTTTTGCATTTCAGTTGTGTCTTTACCTTCCTTGAAATAAGAAAGCATAATATGCTGAAAATGTGCATGTTTTCTTCCATCTTCAACATTAAAATGGCTACACGAAAAAATCACCAATTTTGATAAGTTTCTAAAAATGCAAGCTGATAGGACAACTGTCACAATATAATCTAACAGAATTATTTTGAATGAAGTTAAAGACAACTAAGCGCTACTACCAAACGAATGGAAAAACCCAAACTTACTTTTTGGCCAACCCAAGAAAGGAAGGAGGGAAGGGGAGGGGGGGGAGAGAGGGAGGGAGGGAAGGAGGGGAAGAAAAGAAAGAAGAGAAAAAAGGAAGGAAAGAAAGGGAAGAAAGCAATTATAAATCTTCCCAGATACTGTAATTAATGACAATACTTCTAACAAGCACCTATTATGATGCCAGGCAATATGCTTATATGCTGTATATACTATTACTTAAAATATATAACACTTACACTAATACTAACAACACTAAATACTTAAATACTCAGCAGGACAGGTATTAGTCTCAGAAGAAACAGGCTCCATCCCCAGGCCCTGGTGCTATTACTATTTTCGCTGGGACCATGTGTCTGTGGAACAGGCTGCTGCTGCACCACACAGTCCAGGCAGTGTCTGCGTGCAGGACACCTGTCACTGGTACATGTGCTCTGCTAATGGCCCTCTGTGCTATCACTGTCCTTCAGTGTATTTCTCTCAATATTGGCACATATATAACACTGTTTTACCAAAATAAGAAATAACCAACAAAGAATCTAGGGACCCTTTCTTAACATTTTAACAAAAACCTCCACTAATAAAATTGAACTATAACATTACATTCTCAAATAGTCATTAATGAGGAAATTAACCTAAATAAAATTAGTGCTATCATACTTCATATCATATTTTATTATATTTAAGGTACACAATATACCTTTCAATTTGCGGAAGCTGTTTCTTGGACTGAACTGCTTTAAGAAATTCAGTAAAATATTCTGGCTTTACAATCGGACATCCACAGATGAGTGCACATATTGTCTAAAAAGAAAAAAAATATGTGAATACAATACTCATGCTAGCTTATTTTAAAGAAAAATTTTAAGTTATAGACTTCAAAGGAGCTATTCTATTCTCCTCCTCTCATCTCTCTGTAAAGAAGCCACAATCTATAAGTCAGTCTAGTCACAGCTTAATTTAGTATACAAATCCCTATACAATCACTAAGTTATAAAACCTACCAATTATAGTATTAATTTAAACACTTATTTGGGAAGGATGAACAACATAAAATATAAGTCAATTAAAATGTATTATAATTTTAAAAACATTAAAATGCTAAAAAGTGTAAGTCAGGATTGAGGCGATGTAACATCTGCCCTAGAGAAGACAGTATTGAGAGATAAACATGAGAAGAACTTTTCAGCCTAAATGCCTTTCCAACAGATTGTGACTATGGAATAAAATCTTTTCAAAAAAGTAAACAAAGGAATAACTATTTGGGGTTGGGTAAAAGCTCAAAATAAGAATATACAAATGGTGTGGGGGCTTCAGGTAGTAAGCGAATTAAGCTATCAGCCTCAAATAAGATATATCCACAAAATTTGAGGAAGGTTAGAAAATATCATCGGCAGCAATGAAATAAAAAAGATTCAGCATAATTCTAGGAATTAATCCAGCTAAAGAATTTAAGTATGCATTTAATAACATGAGGTTTTACCTAAATATGGGTGAGCAATTTGAGATGTCTGTCAAGAACAGAATCTGAAAGACACCAATGAAAATGAAATAACTGACTTCTTATATGAAGCAAATGTTGGACTAAGCTTCAAAACATGTAATCCTGAGCAAAGGATTTATTACTTTGTGCCTCAATTTACTCCTCAGAAAATTAAAATTGAACTGAATGTCCTTTTAAGTTCTATTTTTTCTAACATTCAATGATTTTAAAAACATAAGCTATCCTGTACCTTTGGAAAATTTACCAAAAAAAAAACAACAACAAGGTTTTCTTTTTTGGCCTGATTGATCAGAAATAGTGAAAAGGACAGCTCTGCAAGCCTTTGTATATCTAAAAGGGACTCTAAAAGGGAGAGCCATATGGTGGCTGTCAGGCCCCAATCACTTAGCATAGTGTGCGCTCTGGTGAATGGGTGTTAGTTTCCACGTGTGTCACAGACTCAGCTCATATTATATCCCCACCAAGCAAGGGCACGATTACCTCTTCTGCTTCTCGGGTACCTTGATATCTTAAGAGTCTATACATAAATATTCTGATCACTATTAGGGTGCATCCCCACTGTGAACTAGTAAGTGAACAGTTTGATTTATTATCTGTGGGTGTAACAGCATAAATCAGTACTCTGCTGAATTGATAAATCAATTTCATAAACTTGCAAACATGACATGATCCTTGGTCAGAGATAACCCCACCAAGGTACAAGTTTGACATGAGGTTCAATCTGAGCAGCAAGCTCTCCTCTATGATACCTCAGGAGCTATAATACACATACTCTGATTTAACTATGTTTGATACTAAAAGATGTTTCTATCATCTAATAAAAGAATCTAAATTATTTGTTGCTTTTCACTACAGGTATTAACCTAAAACAATCCAACATATCTATGATCCAATTTAAAAAAAGATGAACCACCTCCCCATTTCTTCAATTAGCTTTGGATAAAATTACCCTATTTTGCTGTATATAATGCGTACCCATATTTTTGTGCACGTTATACATGAGACTGTGTAATCGTTATATCCATATATAACATGCATCCCTATTTTTCCCTAAAAATTTTAGGCAAAAACAGTGCTCATTATACATGGCAAAATATGGTAAACCTGATGAAGATACAAAACTCTGAAAACATGCCAATATATATCACTGTTTTAATGAATAATCAACATCTTCTAATGGCACATATCTAAAATCTGTACATTGTTAAGAGTACATTAGGGTAATAGTAAACTACAGGAACTTCTAAGTATTTGTGATTAAGGTCTTAAACCAAATAAAAGAGCATGAGATGACAGAGACTTGAGGAAGACAACTTGATGAGATAGGAGATACTAATTCTGAGGACGGGCAGTTGCTCTCTAATCACTTTCCTCTTAGGTTGAAAACACAAGCTATACACTGTTAATCCTGGTGAAGAGAGAACATAAATCATTTTTAAAGATGCTAAATCAAAATCAAATATAATTTTACGTGCTTCTGTTGTATCACGTAATAAAACACGTTACTGAAAAGATATTCCAGCCTAAATGGTATACAAAGGCATGGGGATGGCATATATAAATTTACAATAGTTCTGATGGGTTTAAATTAAATGACTTTAAAAACAACTGTGTATAGTGGGTGAGTAAGCTTAAACTCACGGAACTCTTTTTAACATAATAACAAGGTATGTAACCTACTTTAATGGTAACTTTAACTGCTGCCATGACAAGATGAGTGCATTCTTCTGTCCAACTGTTTACAGTAAATCCTCCAAGCTGTAATATGGCTTGATTTAAAGCAGTTTTCCCAGAAACATCTAAACAAGAAGAACATGCAACCAAAGGCTCATACTCCACTCTGTGAATGAAAATGAGTTACATGAAATTGTTATGGATACAGAGATGGCAACTTAAAGAACTTTAAATTTGAGGGTCACGTCACATGTGTTATTTTAATTTTTTATGTGTAACTAAACTTTCTAACTAAAAAAATCATTGTTCCCTCTATCTGGAGTTGCAATTAAGAAAAAACAACAGTCACAGCTATCATTATACTTTCACCTACGTGAAATCAAAGTTCCCAGGGCTCACTCAAACGCTTTCTCTCTCTGGTCACTTCCTATGACTGACAAGACCCACTGACCCATGTGGTATAAAGTACACCATTGTGCTAAGTAGAAACTAAATTAGATTTCCACGTCATTTAGAATTTGATTAATGTAAAATAAAGTGCTCCACTTTTAACATCAATTTTTAAAATTCTTACCTGAATTTACTTTCAAATACTCCAAAAGTAACTCTATCCCCTGTCTGCAATGTTAGGGAAAGGCCATTCTGCATTTTCTCCTCATTAACAAAAGTACCATACTTAGAATTATCTTTTATTGTCAATATAGCAATTTGATGTGTTTGACCCTGGGGGGGGGGGGGGGGAGGGAAACAACAGCAAATAATTTAAAGTGTTCTACCAGTCAGTAATATTCAACAATGTTTCTCTATACCCATTAAGAATAGACACAAAACCTAAGTATTACTGAACAGATCCAGCATCTGCTAATATGTAGTACTTGCTAAAAAGTTTTTTTTTTTTTCTCATTACCACCAGCATTATCACCAGCACAGCTCTTTGTAGGTATTTTTAGTACTTTTATCAACCGAAGTTGTAATTAAAACCAACCAACCTAAACAAACTCAATGCCATTCAAAGAAGCTGTGGGGCACAGCATCAGCTATCTTTGCAAATAAATCAGTTCCTACTGTACAATCCCACCTTGTTTGGGGAAATACCTGCGTTCACAGAGTTGCACAAACCCTTTAAAGCAGGAAACCTGAGCACCTGTTCACTGCTTCCCCAGGCTTGGTACACTGTAAGCACTCAATGAATGCTTAAGTAAATAAACCTAAATATATTCTTCTCACTTGGATTTTCTGAATCATTAAGATAAACTGTAAAATACAGTTTTTTACAAACTGTATTTTAAAAAACCTAACAGCTTTATGAAGTGAAAGGTCCTGCAGATTCTCCCACACACAGCATGATAATCTTTTGTGATCATGAACTACCACCAGTAACACACCAGGCCAGTCGCAGTAAAGCCAGCGGTTAAGGTGGCATGACTACGACTGATGGACCGATCCTTTTCAATGACGATGTCACAATTTTTCCTTCCAACCACGTACTCCACACCCGTCAGAAGTCGGTAAGGTTCTGGAATTAAAGAGAAAACTGATAAATGCACACGTGTACACACACATACACGCGTGTTCATGAAACAAGTACTTCAATGCAATATTTTTATTTTGCTATTCGAATGTTAACAATGCACTTATAAATGAAAGGGGTTTTTCCAGTAAAGCCTCACTGAAGGGCACAGAAGACTGATTAAATGGAAAATCACACTGTGGAGCCTGAAAGACCTCTGATTCACATCTAAATTTAAAGCGTTAACAATCCTCCTGTAGCAATCCCTGCAAACGCGATTTGCCTAGCGCAGTTTAAGGTCAATGTGCTCCCTTTGGAACTTGATGGACGGACCCGACAGTCCCTTGAGAAAATACAAAGTGAAACAATGACTATGAGAAACGTTGAGTAACATGGGAACTGGAAGTGACAGATGTTGAACATGATGTGGGACAACGGGGAACCCAGAGCAGCGCACAGAGAGCGTCCCGTCCTCGTCTCCAGGCCGCGCACAACACACCCAGGTCCCAGGAGTTCCGAACACAGACGTCCTGTCACCTCAGCTTCTCACAGTGAGCGCCTGCGGTCACCTCACGGCTGGACGCGCCACAGCCGACGCCAGACACTTGATCGGCGGTCCGCCAATCTGCAGGGGCAGCGGTCACCGGAGCGACCCTGCCACCGCCAGGAACCACGCTGCGGACTTTCAAGACCAAACCACCTCCACAACCTACCATCCCGACGCCCCGCCCCCGCGCAAGGCACACCGCCCACACGCAAGACGCTTCCCTAGCCCCCGACGCTCCGCCTCCCGCGGTCCCCGGAAGAGGGCAAGAGGGTCAGGACGAGCCGGAAGCGCTCCTCAGACCCTCTCCCTCGGTGCGTTCTTGGGAAATCGACCCTCGATCACCTCCCTCCCTCCTCACCTCGGGCTGGGCCCGCGTCAGGCAGCAGCTTCCACATGGTTCCTGTCTCAGTGACCGGGCGACGTGCGTCAGGGTAACTTCAGTATACAGCTGTGCGCTGCCGCTGCGCCTGCAAACTCGCGGGCTCCGTCACGTGCACGCTCCGGACCGCGCCTGCGTAGGAAACGTAGGTGGAGTGCGGTACGGCGCCATGTCGCCACCTTGTGGCTAGGAGGGAATAATGCAATCTCTATGGAAGTGTGCTGTATTTAAGTGTTTGGGAGTATGGATCCCGTTTTGAGGTGTTCGCCAATATTAGATTATCTGCTTTTTTTCTGATTGGGAGTGGAAGTAGCTTTAAAAAATTAAATCCAAAACAACGTAAGGAAACTTAGTACTTCCTAGTACACTAATACAATAACCACTTAAGTAATTCTACATGTTAGCAATTTCCTTACATTGCAGTTATTCCTTTGTATGGATCCTAATGATGGTGATGGTGATGATTAGGGTGAAGATAAGGATTTCAACCCGTCAACTCATTATTTTCACTTTTCTTTAAATTCAAATCAACTTCCTCTGTTTCATAACGTTATACTTTAATCAGTAGCTCAATTCTTTCCATTTTGACTTGGTTCTAATTTGTGCAGGCTCTGCTCCACCTCCAAGAGCCCCTAATCCTTCACCACCTCTTCCTGCACAGATCCATTTCACATCCTGCACACAACAAAATGAATACCTTAGAACAAACTCCTAATCATAGAAGTTCTGGTTTTCTTTTTTTTTTTTTTTTAAGATTTTATTTATTTATTTGAGGGGAGGGAGAAAGAGAGGAGAGAAACATCCGTGCAAGAGATGTTGATTGGATGCCTTTCACACACCCTCAACTGGAGACCTGGCTTGAAACTCAGGCATATATACCTTGCCTGGGAATCGAACAGGGGACCTTTTTGGTTCACACCTGGCATTCAGTTCACTAACACCAGGCAGGACAGAAGTTCTGGTTTTCAAAAGCATTCTGAACTGTAATGAGAAGAAAAAAATGTCACTTATAAAGGCTGGTTTACCAGTTTCTGTTATGAACATAGATGCAAAAATTATCAATATAAAATTAGCAAATTGAGTCAGGTCACACATAAAATGGATAAGCATGATTAAGTGGAGTTTATTCCAGAAATGGAAGGGTGGGTGTTATCACGAGAATAATGGGGAGAACAAGAGAGAGAGAGAGAGAGATCTATGATTGTATAGGTAGTTGCAAAAAAAGCATTTGATAAAATTCAACATCCATTAGTGAAGGAAAAAAGTAACTCTCAGCAAAGTAAGAATAGAGGGAACATCCTTAATCCAATAAAGGGCATTTATGAAAGGACTGTACCTGACATTATACTTAAGGTGAATTATTAAACATTTGCCCTAGCATTAGGAATGAAACAAAGACGTGTTTGCTGTTGCTACTTATTTTCAACATGGCATTAGATGCTCTACCAATGCCATAAAGGATAAAAAGAAAAGGCATATGGATTAAAAAGGAAGAAACACACTAATCTTATTCACAAAACATATGCTTGTATATACTAAAAATCTAAAAGAATCTACTGGCAAACTATTTGAATTAACTGAATTTAGTAAGGTTACTGGATACAAAGTCTATATGTAGAATTTAATTGTATCCTTTATTCCAGAAAAATAAATAGAAAATTATGTATATAAAATAGATAATAGCACCAAAGTCATTAATGCTCAGTGGTAAATCTATTAAAAGATGTGATATAAAATATCACTGTTATACATTATCAACAAAAATTAAGTCCTAAATAAATATACCACATTCGTGGATTATTAAGATGTCATTTCTCCCAAAATTTGATTCAATGCAATTTCAATGTCTCAGAAGATTTTTTAAGTGGAAATTAATAGATTCTAAAATATATATGGAGATGAAGAGGCTGGGAATAATCAAAGCAATTTTGAAGAACAAAGCTGAAATACTTATGCTACCAGATAATGAAATGCATTATACAGTTACAGTTTTAAGTCTGTGTTCTATTGGCACAAGGATAGAAAATGGGCAAATGGATCAAAATAGAAAGACTGAAAAAAGACCCACACATCTAAGTAATTTAATTTTCAAAAGTAATGATACAGACTGAGCAATGATGGAAAGGTTGTTTTTCTAGTAAGGATCCTGGGGATATTGTTAAACACTGCAGAAGAAATGAAGACTGACCCTATAGCTCACACACATACAAACAACAACAACAACAAAACCTCTAGCCCAGGCTGTTGTGGCTCAGTGGATTGAGTGCTGGCCTGCAAACCAAAGGATTGCTGATTCAATTCCCAGTCAGGGTCCATGCCTGGGTTTCGAACGAGGTCACCAATAGCGGGTGCATGGGGGTAACCACACATTGATGTTTCCCTCTCTCTCTTTCTCCTTCCCTTCTCTCTAAAACTAACTAACTAAATAAATAAATAAAATCTTAAAAACAAACAAACAAAAAAACCCTCCATATGAATTGTAGGTCTAAATATGAACGTAAAATAAACATTTTAAAAGAAAACAATCAAAAAATAAGTAAATTTTTCTTAAACAGAACACACAAAAAAGCATGTTCTGGACAGCAGAATTCCTAAATTTCACTGGTATGATGGGCCCAGAACAATTAGCAGAGGTTGGTTTGTTGCTTTTCTGGATGGAGGATGTACATACTCACAGGGCCTTCATTACACTTGTAGACTGTTGTGAACCTAACTGGTGGCAGAATACAAATGGCAGGAGGAGTTTCAAGTTCTGCACCCAAGCTAAAACCAAAGTCTGTAGAAGACATCAACACAGCACCCTGTTGCTATATGTTCACGATATAGTCTTTCTTGTAAGTCAGTCAGGCAACTGCTCTGCTAACTGCCTGCTAAACAACCTAAGCACCAAGAAATAGACAAGAGCTACACAAGGTAACTATGCTATTCACTTAGCTTTTGGTAAATGCAGGGTTACTCAAAGTAGAACAGCAACATGTATTAATAGCCTACTTACACACTAATAATCTAAGAGAATGGGTGCGCACACATACAGCAGTTAATGGGGAAAAATGAATCTGAGTCCCAGAGTCTCAGCAGGTCCGGGAGACAGCATGGTGGACAAGGGAGTGGTCAGCGTCTTGCAAGGAAGGACTTCCAGAGCCAGCAGTGCAGAGCCCCTGGAGGTTGAGGCCAAGGGAGATCAGCTTGGCATGGAGAGGCACTCTAGTGTGTCTCAGCAGTGGCCTGAAGCCTGCTTAAGTTATACCGTTGAAAGTGGTGTACTCCATCCTTTTGAGTTTTTTGGTAAAGGCCTTGGCATTCCTCACAGCAAGTGGGGAATTTCCCCAGGAGCCTATTTATGGGTGGTTCCGCTTTGTAGACAAGGATATTTTGGACCCTGTGCTGCTATCTTGGGTGTGCCTTCTTGACAGATGTGTCTAATATGACTTAGGCAGTTTCTCTTTTGAATAAAAGTGTCATAACTGGCAGCCATCTGGGTTGACACGAATGACTCCATTTTGTTTATATATTTTATACTATTTTGACCAGACCAATGCCATTTCATTGGTCTTGCTCTCCACATACCCTACAAGGACACACAACAGAGAGAGAGCAGGAGCCTCTGAGAGCCTAGCCCTGGAATGTTCACCTCAGAGTAGTGGGTACAGGTATCTGGCAGCCAGGCCCACTAGAGACCCCAATGCCCACCCCAGCAGGCTCCTAGTCACGCCCAGCCTCCGCCCACCCCACCCGCCAATCCCACGGTCCTCCTGCAGCTGCCGAGTCACAGAAGCGCCCCGACTCCGCCCCCTGGTCGTCAGACACGCCTCCAGCCACCGCCCAGTGGAAACCAAGCCGGGTAGCTGCGGGCTGTTTCTGTGTCGCGTCCTGCTTCCTCCATGGCGCTGTTGGGCAGGGTTTTCCTGGCTCCAGGTCACGGTCCTCTGCGGGTAAGGAGGAGCTGGGGGGCCAGTTTAGGTTCCACCGAGCACCTTGCTTCTGCCCGCCTTGGGGCCGCTTCCGGGGCCCTGGGAGACGGGAATCCCTTGCGCAGAGTGTGTTGCGCAAGCGGTACTCAGACTCCTACTTGCGTGCTGACCTGGTCAAAGAGGAGGACCATGACTAGGAACAGGGCAGGTCGCACTGGCCTTATGTGTGATCCTTTCTATGAGGGAAACTCTTCATGTACTATCTGTGCGGTTGCACATTAATACAAATAAATTCACATAAAAAGAAAAAGAAAGGAGAATAGAAATCCACTGTCCAGACAGTCCGTCTGGAGGTAGTACTGGGTGGCGCCCACATGTGCCCAACCCCCACACACCGCCTCCGCATCCAGCCAGGAAGAGAGTGTGTACAATAGCCCCTCGCCCAACTAAATAAATAATAATAATAAAAAAATCCTAATAGTCTCAACTAAACCAAGAAGCACAGTTTCGGTAGCCAGGTACAAAAAATAACCTGTGAACTGTGAGAACAGTTTTGACAGTTTGAAAGGATGGGTTCCCTGGTGTTCTTTTCTTGAAAACCATGGACAAATTCCAAATAAGGTAAACACAAGGATATGGTGAGTCTCCCAAAACTTTCTTTTAAAAAGTCAGATTTGCTCGAGGCTGTGGTTTTGCTGATAGTGTTTCCTTTTCCTGTGAAGATTTAGGTTATAGGTCATTGTTGGAAAAACTAATGGTTTCTGGGTTTCTGAGTCCTCACAGTCCTTGCTCATTTCAATCCCACAACAGCCCAGGGATAGAAAAGTCTCCAGAATCTATTAGAGCAGAAATCATTAGGATTGTGGTAATGGTCACAGATCTTCTGACACAATTAGATAGATGATAGAGGTTGAGACGGAGAAAATGAACACATTTAAAAATTAATTTTAACCAGACAATTTTGAAATTACTTTAAGAAAAATTTTGAGGATGGGGTTTGGTGGCAGAGAGACCATATTTTGTGGGTGGTGGGTCCCCCCAGCGTTTGAATTCCCAGAAGAAGACAAGTCTACATATCTGAAGCAGAGTGATTTTGTGTGCAAATACATTTTGTGTTATATAGTTAAGACACCTCATGTTTACTTTGTTACACATCCTATTTAAGAAGTGACATGTTAAATTGTGTGATTAACTACACATTTATTCAGAACTTGGGTGAGGAGTTTGAGCTCTTTAATTTTTAAAAATTTTAAAAACTTGTCATTAGCCCTGGCTGGTGTAGCTCAGTGGATTGAGCGCGGGCCTGCGAACCAGAGGATCGCGGTTCAATTCCCAGTCAGGGCACATGCCTGGGTTGCAGGCCAGTTCCCAGCATGGGACACACAAGAGGCAACCATACAGTGATATTTCTCTCCCTCTCTCCTACCCTTCCCCTCTAAAGATAAGTAAATAAAAATCTTAAAAAAAAAAATAATTAAAAAAATGGTTAAAAAAAAAAAACTTGTCATTAGTGAATGGGACAGTTCCTCATTCTGTGGAACTGGGGACTGTCTTTTTCTGCAATGGAGCATCGATAGTGTCTCTTCTAGCTACCCCTTTTATTTCCAGATGCCTCCAGTTGTGCATCATGTCTATTGTCCTGCCCTGGTAGTGGTCTGGGCAATGAAAACAATGCATGCATGGCACAGATGGTGGCTTCTCGCAACTGGACAACATCAATCTGGAGGTAGTTATTGGAGGCTTACTGTATTCACAGACTATATGAGTTGCTTTGGGAATACCAAGATGTGCATTTTCTATATTCATCCTTTGAAAAATAAGATTGTCCATTGTATAGTCTTTACCAAGCTGACATTTTTATATTACAGCTAACGCACAGGTTGCAAAGCACTTGTTATGGGCATTTGAGTCGGAGTAAATTTGATCTGAAACGTATTCATTTTGACCTAAACGAACAGGTAGTTAGACACTCTTAAAGAATGGATAAGGGCCTAGCCTGTGTGACTCAGTGGCTGAGTGCTGGCGGAATTAAAGAGTTGCTAATTCCATTCCCATTCTAGGGCACATGCGTGGGTTGTCTGCGAGGTCCCCTGTATAGGGAGCCTAAGAGGCAACCACACATTGATGTTTCCCTCTCTTTCTCCCTACCTTCAAAAATAAATACATAAAATCTTTTAAAAAATGGATATGGTAATATTCCATTGTCTTTATCAACATAGCTCACACTTTCTTGTGGAACATTGATTCTATGCGAATTTTCTCCTTCCTATAATGTTGTTTTCCTTTCTATCCTTTTTTTTAAAGATTTTATTTATTTATTTCTAGACAGAGGGGAAGGGAGGGAGAAAAAGAGGTAGACAAACATCAATATATATATGCCTCTTGTGTGACCCCACTGGGGACCTGGCCTGCAATCCAGGAATGCGCCCTGACTAGGAATCAAACCAGCCACCCTTTATTTTTGTTTTTATTTAAATTTTATTTTAATTGTTTTTCATGTGCAGTTTTCCGTCTTTTACTCCAATCCCAGCCCACCCCCAGCCCTGCCCACCTCACTCCCATTTCCACCCCCCTACCAGTTTTTATCTATGTGTCCTTTTACTTGTTCCTGTAAACCATTCCCCTTTAGCCCTGAAATTTCCTCCCCTCTGCCCTCTGGTTACTGTCACCCTGTTCTCTATTTCAGTTTCGTTGGCTATATTTTGCTTGTTTGTTTGTTTTGTTGATTAGGTTCCTGTTAAAGGTGACATCATATGATATTTGTCATTCATTGTCTGGCTTATTTCGCTTAGCATAATACTCTCCAGTTCCATCCATGCTGTTGCAAAGGGTAGGAGCTCCTTTGGTTCCCCTGCATAGCATTCTATTGTGTAAATGTACCATAGTTTTTTGATCCATTCATTTACTGATGGGCACCTAGGTTGCTTCCCACACTTGGCTATTGCAAATTGTGCTGCTATGAACATAGGGGTGCATAGGTTCTTTTGGATTGGTGTTTCGGGGTTCTTAGGATATAATCCGAGCAGTGGAATTGCTGGGTCAAAAGGTATATCCATTTTTAGATTTCTTAGAAAGTTCCATACTGCTTTCCATAGTGGTTGAACCAGTCTGCATTCCCACCAACAGTGCACTAGGGTCCCATTTTCCCCACAACCTCTCCAACACTTGCTGTTTGTTACTTCGTTTATGATGGCCATTCTGACCGGTGTCAAGTGGTATCTCATTGCGGTTTTAATTTGCATCTCTCTGATAACTAATGATATCAAGCATCTTTTCATGTGTCTCTGGATCCTCTATATGTCCTCCTTGGAGAAGTGTCTGTTCAAGTCCTTTGCCCATTTTTCAATTGGGTTGCTTGTCTTCTTAGAGTGGAGTCATGTAAGTTCTTTATATATTTTGCAGATTAAACTCTTGTCTGAGGTATCATTAGCAAATATGTTTTCCCATAGAGTTGGTTCTCTTTTTATTTTAATACTGTTTTCTTTGGCTGTGCACAAGGTTTTTATTTTGATGAGATCCCATTTGTTTATTCTTTCCTTTATGTCCATTGGTTTAGGGGACATATCAGTAAATATGTTGCTGCGTGAAATATCTGAGCTTTTCCTACCTGTGTTCTCCTCTAGTACTTTAATGGTGTCACAGCTTATATTAAAATCTTTTATCCACCTTGAATTTATTTTTGTGTATGGTGTAAGTTGGTGCTCAAGTTTCATTTTTTTGCATGTAGCTGTCCAGTTCTCCCAACACCATTTGTTGAAGAGGCTATTTTTACTCCATTTCATGTTGCTGCCCTCTTTGTCAAATATTAATTGACCATAGAGACTTGGGTTTATTTCTGGGCCCTCTGTTCTGTTCCACTGGTCCATGTGCCTGTTTTTATGCCAGTACCAGGCTGTTTTGATTACAGTGGCCTTGTAATACAGTTTGGTATCAGGTATTGTGATCCCTCCTACTTTGCTCTTTTTTCTCAAAACTGCAGCAGCTATTTGAGGACATTTATGGTTCCATATATATTTTTGAAGTGTCTTTTCTATATCTGTGAAATATGCCATTGGTATTTCATAGGTATTGCATTGACTCTGTAAATTGCTTTGGGTAGTATGGACATTTTGATGATGTTAATTCTTCTCATCCATGAACACGGTATATGTTTCCATTTGTTTGTGTCTTCCTTGATTTCTTTCTTTGGTGTTGTGTAGTTTTCTGCAAAGAGGTCTGTTACCTCCTTGGTTAGGTTTATTTCTAGATATTTTATTTTTCTTTTTGCTGTACCAAATGTGATTTTTTTTCTTGATTTCTGTTTCTACTGTTTCATCGTCGGTATACAAAAATGCCTTTGATTTCTGGATATTGACCTTATATCCTGCTGTTTTGCCAAATTCATTCATTATGTCAAGGAGGTTTTTGGCCGAGTCTATAGGATTTTCTATTTACACTATATTGTCATCTGCAAACAGTGACAGTTTTGTTTCCTCCTTTCCTATTTGGATGCCTTTTATTTCCTTTTCTTGTGTGATTGCTGTGGCTAAAACTTCCAATATTATATTGAATAGAAGTGGTGAAAGTGGACAACCTTGTCTTGTACCTTATCTTAGTGGAAAAGATTTTAGATTTTGCCCATTGAGTATCATGTTGGCTGTAGGTCTCTCATCTATGGCCTTTACTATTTTGAGGACTGCTACCTCTATTCCCACTTTGCTAAGTGTTTTTATCATAAATGGGTGCTGTACATTATCAAATTCTTTTTCTGTATCTATTGATATGATGATGTGATTTTTGTTTTTGCTTTTCTTTATGTAGTGTATTACATTTACAGATTTGCGAATATTGAACCATCCTTGCATCCCTGGATGAATCCCACTTGTTCATGGTGTATGATATTTTTAATGTATTGTTGGATGTGGTTTGTTAATATTTTCTTGAGGATTTTAGTGTCTCTGTTCATCAGCAACATTGACCTAAAGTTTTCTTTCCTTCTCATGTCTTTATCTGGTTTTGGGATTAGGATGATGCTGGCTTCAGAAAAAGAGTTTGGGAGTCTTCCATCATTTTGGATTTTTTTGAATAATCTGTGAAGGATAGGGGTTAGCTCTTCCCTAAATGCTTTGTAGAATTCTCCTGTGAAACCATCTGGTTCAGGGCTTTTGTGTGTTAGGAGTTTTTTGATAACTGCTTCAGTTTCATCTGCTGTTATTGGTCTGTGCAGGCTTTCTGCTTCTTCATTCACTTTTGGTAGATTATATTTTTCTAGAAATTTGTCCATTTCCCCTAGGTTTTCAAATTTCTTGGCATACAGTTCTTCATAGTAATTTCTTACAATCCTTTGTATTTCTGTTGTGTCAGTTGTAATCTCTCCTCTTTCATTTCTGATTGTGTTTATTTGGGTCTTCATACTTTTTTTCTTGATGAGCCTGCATAAAGCCCTGCCGATTTTGTTTATCTTTTCAAAGAACCAGCTCCTGGATTCATTGATCCTTAGAATTGTGCTTTTAATCTCTATGTCCTTGAATTATGCTCTGACCTTGGTTATTTCCTTCCTTCTACTGCTCTGAACTGTCTTTGTTGTTGTTCCTCAAGTTCTTGTAGGCATACAGTCTGGTTGTTTGTTTGAAATATTTCTATCTTTTTTAGGTAGGTCTGTATCACTATGAATTTCCCTCTGAGGACTGCCTTTGCTGTGTCCCATAAGTTTTGGGTTGTTGTGAGTTCATTTTTATTTGTTTTCAGAAACTTTATGTTTCTTCCCTAATTTCATTCTTGACCCATTCATTGTTTAATAGCATGCTATTCAATATCCATGATTTTGAGGTTTTTGAGTTTTTCCCCTTGGGGTTGGTTTCTAGTTTCAGTCCCTTGTTGTCAGAGAAAATGCTGGGTATGATTTCAATTTTCTTGAATTTCTTGAGGCTTGTTTGTTGTCCTATCATGTGGTCTATCTTCGAAAATGTTCCATGTGCATTTGAATAAAATGTGTATTTAGTTTCTTTGGGATGAAGGGCTCTATATATATCAGTTAAGTCCAATTCATCTAGAGTGTTGTTCAATGCCACAATATCTTTGTTGATATTTTGTTTGGAAGATCTGTCCATTTTTGACAGTGGGGTGTTAAAATCCCCTACTGTAATTGTGTTGCTGTCAATATCTTTCCTGAAGTCCTCTAAGATTTTCTTTATGTATTCGGGTGCTCCTACTTTGGGTGCATATTTATTTACAATGTTTATGTCTTCTTGGTGGATTCCTCCCCTGAGTATTATGAAGTGACCTTCCAGGTCTCTCTTTTATGGCCCTTTTTTTTGAAGTCTATTTTTTCTGTTATGAGTATTGCTACCCTGGCTTTTTTTTTTTTTTTTCCTGTCTGTTTGCTCGGAAAATTTGTTTCCAGCTCTTCGCTTTGAGTCTGTGTAGGTCTTTTGTCCTGAGGTGGGTCTCTTCTAGGCAGCATATATGTGGGTCATGCTTTCTTATCCATTCAGCTATTCTCTGTCTTTGATTGGAGCATTTAATCCATTTACATTTAAGGTTATTTTTGGTAGGTACTGATTCATTGCCATTTGTGTACCTGTGTTCCTCTCTCTCTCTTTCGTTTCCTTAAACAGTCCCTTTAGCATGTGTTGCAGCTGGTTTGGTGGAGGTGTATTCTTTTAGACTTCTTTTGTGTGGGAAGGTCCTTATTTGGCCTTCTATCTTGATTCAGAGCCTTGCTGGGTAAAGTAACCTTGGAATCAGGCTTCTGGTTCTCATTACCTGGAATATTTCTTGCCATTCTCTTCTGCCTTGTAGTGCTTCCATCGAGAAGTCAGCTGCTAACCTTATCGGGGCTCCCTTCTATGTTACTTCCTTTTTCTCCCTTGCTGCCTTTAAGATTCTCTCTTTGTCTTGGAATTTTGCCATTTTAATTCTGATGTGTCTTCAAGTTGGCCTCTTTGGTTTCCTCCTGATTGGGACTCTCTGTGTTTCCTGGATTTGTGTGACTTTCTCTCCTCACATTAGAGAAGTTTTCCATCGTTACTTTTTCAAATAGGCTTTCTAATACTTGCTCTTCTTCTTCTCCTTCTGCTACCCCTAGTATACGGATATTATTATGTTTCATATTGTCCTGCATTTCCTTTAATTCCCTCTTCATTCTTTTTGAGCCTCTTTTCCTTTTCTTGCTGTTTCTGGGTGTTTTTTTTCTAGTTTGTACTCCAGCTCACTGATCCAATCTTCTGCTTCATCTATCCTGCTTTTGATTCCTTCTACTGTGTTCTTAAGTTCAGAAATTGTATTCTTCATTTCCTCTTAGCCCTTGTTGATAGTTTCTATTTCCTTTTTCATGTTGATATAGTTTGCAGTGAGTTCATCATAGCTTCCCTATAGTTTCCAGTAATTCATTGTGAGCTCATTGAGCTTCCTGATAACCATTGCTTTGAACTCACTGTGTGATAATTGAGTTCCCTCTGTTTCATTTGGCATTCTTTCTGGGGCTTCCTCCTTTCCTTTCATTTGGGGATTGTTTCTTTGTCTTCTCATTGTTTGTGAGACTCTTCTTGTGAGCCTCAGCTTCTTAAATTGATCTGTTCTGGCTCCCTGGGTTTATGGTGTGAACTTCTGTGGTAGAATACCTGTCAGGTGCAGTGGTGCAATCTCCTTGATCTCCCAAGGTGACTGGACTTGAGTAGTCATTTAAGTTGGCCCTGCGTTTGTCTCTGGGTTTTGATTGTTGTTGGGTCTTTCTTTGGTGGGTCCTTCCCACCAGCTGGTTAATTGAGGGTCACTCTGTCCCCCACCTCTTGTATTTTGTGTTGTGGTGAGGGCAGGTTGTGTTGATGCTGGTTCTTCTGTGTGTACAAGGTTTTGAGGATTCTCTCTTTCTCTTATTCAGTTGTTTGTACTGAGTAGTTTCTCCACTATTTAGTTCTATTTCCAGATAGGTCCTGAATTGAGGTTTATGTGTTTTCCACTCCCTCCTTCACCTTCTTCTCTTTTTATCTGTTGGTGGTCCCTTTGTTGTTGGGTTTCCTCTTCTAGTCAGTATCCTGATGTTCACTGCTTCCGCTTACTCTATTTTGTGATCAGTTGGAGGGGGAAGGCAAAATAATTTAAGACAGCAAGGGAGTATTCTATGGTATTTACAGTAGCAGCTGGTAGAGAAGAGATAGATCCTTTGACTATGTGTAGGGTTAACCATGATCTTTCACCCAACTAGCCACTTTTTAGAACAGATGGAAAGAGGATAAGACTCTTGTTGGGGAGGGAAGGATTGTTAATTGGATCTAGAAAGCAGTGAGGTTGTGGGAGGTCAGAATCTGAGGTAAGGTGAGAGTAAAGGATAGTAAATGGGTATAGTGTGTTAGAGAATAGAGTTAACCACTACAGTGACAGAGTTCAGGAAACTGTGAAGTGGGCTAAGATCTGGGAGGGTTGTTGTGAAGTATTTACAATTGTATGGAACAGCTATTATTTACAATCATATTAGAGCAACAACCATATGATAGAATGTATGTGATCTGTATAACAAGAATAGTGAGTATAGGACCTTGAGTAGTGTGCTATTGGAACATAAGTGAAGTGAAGGACAGTAAATTAGCAATAGACTATGAAAGAGAGAACAGGGGAAACCTGTCAAATGATACAATATAACCAGCCAAGCAAAGAAGATTAAACATAAAGAAGAGGAATACAAAAATACTATTAAAATAAAAGATGTAAGAATAATGGGAAAAATAATAATAATACAAATATGCAGTAACTTGCAGGTTCTCTGTAATAGCCAAATGAAATTTGTCCCACTGTCTCATCTGTCAGGATGCCCCCTCTTTGGGTCCAACTCTGGTGTTTTCACAGTTCCAGGGTTTTTTTTGTCTCACTTGTGGATATTAAAAAAAAAAAAGGCAGAAGAAGGAAGGAAGAAGAGATAAAATTGGACAGAAAGGAAGAAGGAATAAAACAAGAATGAAGGAAAGAGAGGAAAAAGGAATTGAAGGATAAAAAAATAATAAAAGCTAAAAAAAAAATTAATTAAAAAGAAAAAAAAAAAAAAAAAGAGCCTCTTGTTGGTTTCCAACTGGCCAAACCAGGTTTTCTGGCCTTGCTGGCTGCAGCAGGCTCAGGGGCTATTGGTATGGCTTTTATCCCTTCCAGATCTCCACTCAGACAGCTTCGAGCACTCTCCCCAAAGCTAGCCTGGTGTCTTTCCCGGCACCTTGGCTGTGGGTTCCAGGTCTTCTTCAGAGTGCTCTTTCCCCAGGGTTACCGCTGTGGGCTGGGATGTGGGTGCATGCTCCTTCGTCCAGGCTGCCTGGAACCCATGAGTTTGGGCATGCACCCTTCCCATTGCTATAGGGTTGAACAAGGCCTTGCGTACAACCTCGGGATTGCTGCCTGGTTGGGTGGGGAGGTAGCACGAGTGGCTGCTGTAGGAGAATTCCCCAAACAGTGTCTCTCTTTTCACTCTTTCTTTTTGAGAAATTCCTCTACTCAAGCCTGTCGCTCTGTACAGCGGCCTGGCCTCTGATACAGTCCAATTCTCCAGCCAGACCAGTGACTATGGGGTTAAGGCCCATCACTGCACAACTCTCTACTCTCCCTAACCAGTGTCCACAGACTTTGTGGGTGCTCACAGCCCCTGTGTGTTTACCACTTAGTCCTTATTCCCCTTTCTGTAACTTCAAGCAGCCAGGTGTCTCCTGGTGCTGCTCAAACCTTGTTTGGCTGGGGAGGGAGCCGCTGACCTGGCTCTCCCCAAGGACCCTGAGCCGACCCGGCTGCAGGTGCCAGGCCTGGGGCTGTAGTTACCCTGGTTCATGGGCTGGTCCCTGGGACCTTATTGTCCTGAAGCACTCTCCTTACCGTCTGGTTTTTCAATGTCCGCTACAATTTTTGGTCTCTTATTTTCATATATGCTTGGGTACTGTTGGCTGTTTGCTCTGTTCCTCCGTGGCTAGGTTTTTCTCCTGTGTGTAGGAAGAAGTGGAATCTGCTCTCTCCTACCTCGCTGCTGTCTTCCTCTCTCAGCAACTCTTTGTTTTGCAGGTTGGTGCTCAATCCACTGAGCCACACCAGCCAGGGCATATCCTTTCTATGTTGTATGCTTGCAGATGTGATTTGATTTTGTTGACTTTTAAATGAAAAGTTTACGAACATATCGAACATTCAACAGTACAAAAGCATAGGCAATGATAATACTCTTAAGTCTCTCTCCTGAGAGATTACCACTATGAATAATGGTTTCCTTCGGTCCTTCCAACAATTTCTGTGTATATATCAACATATACATGAAGATAACCTCATATAAAAAGACCAAACAAATGGAGCATTTTCCTTAACGCAATTTCCTCTACAAATATTTGTTGAATGAATGAATAAGCAATACAGATGTAGCAATGTTTACATTAAGCATGTGAACTGTAGCTTTTAATACATGGACAGTATTTTGTTATATGGATGTGCACTGATTGATTGGTTTTATCACCTAAGGAAATGCAGATTTGTTTCCTACTTTTTCTATTACAAGCAATGCTTTTTGGGGACTATTTTGAGTTCCTTCCATTTCTGAGTACTTAAAAAATAATAATAAAAATGAATTTTAGGATAAGCATGTCAACTTTTGAAAAAGCCCACTGGGATTTTGATAAAAAGGAATCTAGATTAATTGGAGAGTTTTGCCATGTTAACACAATTAAGTTTTCCAATCCATGAACACAGGGTATCTTTATAATCTTGCACTGTTTATATTAAATTTATTAGTATTTTATTCTTTTTTTTTTCAATTGTTGTTCAAGTACAGTTGTCTCCATTTTCACCCCACCATGGCCCTGCACCCCGCCCATCACCACCTCCCACCCTCAGACCTAATGCCTTTGGCTTTGTCTATGTATCCTTTATACATGATCCTTGATGGACTTTTCCCTATTTCTCCCAATATCTCTCTTCACCCACACTCTGGTTACTGTCAGTTTGGTTTTTATTTCAATGATTTGTTTATATTTTGCTTGCTTGCTTGTTTTGTGGATTAGGTTCCACTTACAGGTGAAATCATGTGGTATCTGCCTTTCAATGCCTGGCTTATTTTACTTAGCATAATGTACTCAAGTTCTATCCATGCTGTCACAAAGGGTAGGAGCTCCTTTCTTTCTGTTGCATAGCATTCTATTGTGTAAATGTATCATAGTTTTTTGATCCTCACATTTACTGATGGGCACTTAGGTTGCTTCCAAAACTTGGCTATTGTAAATTGTGCTGCTATGAACATTGGGGTGCATAGGTTCTTTTGAATTGGTGTTTCAGGATTAGGGTATAATCCTACTAGTTGGTATTGCTGTGTCAAAAGGCAGTTCCATTTTTAGTTTTCTGAGGAAATTTCATATCGTTTTCCACAGTGGCTACACAAGTCTGCACTCCCACCAACAGTGTAATAGAGTTCCCTTCTCTCCACAGCCTTGCCACCACTTTTTGTTTGTTGATTTGTTAATGATGGCCATTCTGACTGGTGTAAAGTGGTATCTCATTGTGGTTGTATTTTGCATCTCTTCATGGGTGGTGATTCTGAGCATCTTTTCATATGTCTCTGAGCCCTCTAAATGTCCTCCCTGGAGAAGTGTCTGTTCAAGCCCTTTGCCAATTTTTTTATTTGGTTACTTGTCTTCCTTAGAGTAGAGTCATGTGAGTTCTTTATATATTTTGGAGATCAAACCCTTGTCTGAGGTATCATTGGCAAATATACTTTCCTATACGATTGGTTCCCTTTTCATTTTAATGCTGTTTTCTTTAGCCGTGCAGAAGCTTTTTATTTTGATGAGGTCCTATTTGTTTATTCTTTTCTTTATGTCCTTTGCTTAGGGGACATATTGGTGAAAGTACCGACGCATGGAATATCTGAGATTTTCCTGCCTATGTTCTCCTCTAGGACTTTTATGGTGTCATAACTTATATTTAAGCCTTTTGTCCACCTTGAGCTTTTTTGTGTATGGTGTAAGATGGTGCTTGAGTTTCATTTCTTTGCATGTAGCTGTCCAGGTCTCCCAACACCATTTGTTGAAGAGGCTATTTTTACTAAATTTCATGCTTCCACCCCTTTGTTGAATATTAATTGACCGTAGAGACTTGGGATATTTTGGGGGCTCTGTATTCAATTTCATTGGTCTACAAATCTGTTCTCCTGCCAGTACCATAATCTTTTGATTACAGGGGCCTGGTAATATAGTTTTATACCAGGTATTGTGATCCCACTTACTTTGTTCTTCTCTCTCAAAATTAGTGTGGCTATTTGGGGTCATTTATGGTTCCATATAAATTTTTGAAGTGTTTGTTTTATGTCTGTGAAATATGTCATTGGCATTTTACTAAGGATTGTGCTGAATCTATACATCGCTTTTGGTAATATGGACATTTTCATAAAGTTAATTCCTCCAACCCGTTATCACAGTATGTTTTTCCATTTATTTGTGTCTTCCTTAATTTATTTCTGTAGTGTTATGCTTCGTAAGGTTTATTCCTAGGTACTTTATTTTTCTTGTTGCTATAGCAAATGGGATTTTTTTTCTGATTTCTGATTCAGATATTTCATTGTTGGTGTATAAAAATACCTTTGATTTCTGAATATTGACTTTGAATCCTGCTGTTTTGCCACATTTACTTATTAGCTGGAGTAGTTTTTTGGTGGAATTTGTTGGGTTTTCTATGTACACTATCATGTCATCTATAAACAATAACAAGTTTACTTCTTTTCAATTTTTATGCCTTTTATTTCCTTTTCTTGTCTGATTACTGTGGCTAAGACTTCCAATGCTGTTTAATGGAAGTGATGAAAGTGTATATCCTTGTCTTCTTCCTGATCTTTGTGGGAAAGATTTTAGTTCTTGCCCATTGAGTATGATATTGCCTGTAGGTCTCTCACATATGTCCTTTATTATATTGAGGTATGCACCCTCTACTTCCACTTTGCTGAGTGTTCTTTATCATAAATGGGTGTTGTACATTTTCAAATGAATTCTCTGCATCTATTGATATAATCATGTGATTTTTGTCTTTCCTTTTGTTTATGTGATGAATTACATTTACTGATTTGGGAATATCGAACCATCCTTGCATCCCTGGGGCGAATCCCACTTGGTCATGGTGTATGATCTTTTTAATGTATTGTTAGATGTCATTTGCTAATATTTTGTTGAGGATTTTAGCCTCTATGTTCATCTGCGATATTGAACTACACTTTTCTTTCTTTGTTGTGTCTTTATCTGGTTTTGGGATTAGGATGTTGCTAGCTTCATAAAAGGAGTTTGAGAGTCTTTGCACTTCTTGGATTTTCTGAAATAGTCTGAGAAGGATGGGGGTTAGCTCTTCCTTAAATGTTTTGTAAAATTCTCCTTTGAAACCATCTCGCCCAGGGCTTTTGTGTGTTGAGAGCTCTTTGATTACTGCTTCAATTTCACTAGCTGTTATCTCTCTGTTTAGACTTTGTGCTTCTTCTTCATTCAGTCTTGGGATATTATATTGTTCTAGAAATTTATCCATTTCACTCTTGTTTTCAAATTTTTTGGCATATAGTTGCTTGTAATACTTTCTTATAATCCTTTGTATTTCTGTGGTATCAGTTGTAATCTCTCCTCTTTCATTTCTGATTTTGTTTATTTGCATCCTCTCTTTTTCACAATGAGTCTGCTTAAAGGCTTGTGAATTTTGTTTATGTTTCCAAAGAACTATCTCCTGGATTTATTGATACTTAGAATTGTTCTTTTATTCTCTATGTTGTTTAATTCTTCTGTGGTCTTTGTTATTTCCTTCCTTCTACTTGCTTTAGGCTTTGTTTGTTGTTGTTCCTACAGTTCTTGAAGATATAGGATTAGGTTGTTTATTTGAAATGTTTCTATCTTTTTCAAGTAGACCTGTATTGCTATTAACTTTCTTCTCAGGATGGCTTTGGTGTGTCTCATACATTTTGGATCATTGTGTGTTCATTTTCATTTGTTTCCAGAAACTTTTTGATTTCTTCCTTGATGTCATTCTTGACCCATTCATGTTTAATACTATTCTATTCAATCTCCATGAGTTTGAGTGTTTTTATGTTTTTTCCTTAAGGTTGATAAATTTTCTAGTTTCTAGTTTCAGTCCATGTGGTGAGAGAAAATACTTGATATGTCAATTTTCTTGAATTTGTTGAGATTTGTTTTGTGTCCTATTATGTGGTCTATCTTTGAAAACGTTCATGCGCATTTGGGAAGAATGTTTATTTTACTTCTTTGGGCTGAAAGGTTCTACATTTATCATTTAAGTTCATGTGGTGTAGTTTCTAGTTTCATGCCCTTGTTGTCTGAGAAAAGGCTTGATATGATTTCAATTTTCTTGAATTTGTTGAGGCTTCTTTTGTGTCCTATCACGTGGTCTGTCTTTGAAAATGTTCCATGTATATTTGAAAGAATGTATATTTTGCTTCTTTAGGTGGAAAGGTCTGTTAAGTCCATTTGATCTAATTCATCATTCAGTACCAAAATATCCTTGTTAATAATTTTTGGGAGAGATTCTAAAGATGACAGTATGGTAGGAGGTAGCAGATTCCACTTCACCCTACCCACAGGAGAAAAACCTAGCTGATCTATGGAGGAACAGAGCAAACAGCCAGCAGTACCCCAGCATATATGAAAATAGGAGATCAAAAATTGTAGCGAACATTGAAAAACCAGATGGTAAGGAGGGTACTTCAGGACAATAAGGGCACAGGGATCGGCCTGGAGACCAGGGTGGCTGAAGCTCTGGGCCCAGCGCTCATCGGGTCTGCCACAGGGCTCTAGGGAGGGAATCAGGTTAACCACTCACTCTCCAGCCAAACAAGGTTTGAGCAGCACTGCAAGAGACCTGGTTGCTTAAGGTCACGCAGAGAGGAGTTAACGTTTGAGTGGCAAGCACACAGGGGCTGTGAGCACCCATGCATAGCCCTGGGAGGAGTGCATGATGGAGTCTGAGCAACAAGTGGCCCCCAAGTGACCAGAGGGTCCCGAGCGATCAGAGGCAAAGGTGTGACCTGAGGCGCCTGCAACCAGAGGAGGGGGCTTTGTGGAAGACCCGGAGCTCACACCCATGAACCTAGGGTGAATGTACGCAACTCAGGAAACCCACAGAACCCACACCTATAAACTCCAGTTGTCGGTGCGCACGTCCCGTCCGAGACCAGGAGCTCACACCCATAAACCCGGGGAGTGCTCAAAGCTCACACTCATAAAACTGGGAAAGTGTGCATACCACAGGAGACTCAGAAACCACACCTAAGGCCCTGCAAGGAGAGGTGCCGGCTAGCTCTGGGGAGAGTGTGTGGCTAGCACTGAGGAGAGTAGCCCAAACCTGACTGAGCACTGAACAGGGAGAAAAGCGATACCAGTCACCCCTCAGCCCCTTGCAGCCAGCAAGAACAGAAAAACTGGTTTGGCCAGTATGGAACCAACAAGAGGTTTTTTTGTTTGTTTCTTTATTTGTTTTCTTGTTTTTATTAATTATATTTTTTATTATTTTAATCTTTTCTATCCCTCAATTCCTTTTGCTACTCTTTCTTTCTTGTTTTATTCCTTCTTCCTTTATTTCCAATTTTATCTCTTCTTCCTTCCTCTTTTATTCTTTTTACATTTTTTCTTTTCCCTTTTTAAATATGCACGAGTGAGATTAAAAAAAAAAAAAAACCTGGAACTTGGAAAAAACCAGAGTTCGATGCAAAGAGAGGGCATCCCAACAACTGAGAAAGTGGAAGCTGTGAACACCAGGATACCCGAAGGAGACTGCACCACTGAATCTCACAGGTATTCTACCACAGAAGTTCACACCATAAATGCAGGGAGCCAGAAAAGATCAATGTAAGAAGTTGAGGTTAACAAGAAGAGTCTCACGAACAATGAGAAGACAAAGAAACAATCCCCAAATGAAAGGAAAGGAGGAAGTCCCAGAAAGAATGCTCAGTGAAACAGAGGCAACTCAACTATCAGATATTGAGTTCAAAGCAATGGCTGTCAGGAAGCTCCATGAGCTTTCAGTGAGCTGCCAGAAACTACAGGGAAGCTACCATGAACTCACTGCAAACTATATCAACATGGGAAAGGAAATAGAAACTATCAACAAGGGCCAAGAGGAAATGAAGAATACCGTTTCTGAACTGAAGAACACAGTAGAAGGAATGAAAAACAGAATGGATGAAGCAGAAGATGGGTTCAGCAAGTTGGAGGACAAAGTAGAAAAAAAACACCCAGAAAGAGCAAGAAAAGGAAAAGAGGCTCAGAAAGAATGAGGAGAGATTAAGGGAAATGCAAGACAATATGAAATGCAATAATATCCATATAATATGGATACCAGAAGAAGAAGAAGAGCAAGCATTACAAAACCTATTTGAAAAAGTAATGATGGAAACCTTCCCTAGTTTGATGAGAGAAAGTCACACAAATCCAGGAAACACAGAGAGTCCCAATCAAGAGGAACCCAAAGAGGCCCACTACAAGACACATCAGAATTAAAATGGCAAAATTCCAAGGCAAAGAGAGAATCTTAAAGGCAGCAAGGGAGAAAAAGGAAGTAACATACAACGGAGCCCTGATGAGGTTAGCAGCTGACTTCTCAATGGAAACACTTCAAGCGAGAAGAGAATGGCAAGAAATATTACAAGTAATGAGAACCAAAGGACTGCAACCAAGACTACTTCATCCAGCAAGGCTTTCAATCAAGGTAGGAGGCCAAATAAGGAGCTTCCCAGACAAAAGAAGTCTAAAAGAATACACCTCTATGAAGCCAGTTCTGCAAGAGATGCTAAAGGGACTGCTTTAAGGAAAGGAAAGAAGGAGGGGAGAGGGAGGGGAACACAGGTATTCAAATGGCAATGAATAAGTACCTATCAATAATAACCTTAAATGTGAATGGATTAAATGCTCCAATCAAAAGACATAGAATAGCTGAATGGATAAGAAAGCATGACTCAGACATGTGCTGCCTAGAAGAGGCAGGTAAAAAGACCCAGTTCAGGAAAAAAGACATACACAGACTCAAAGTGAAGGGCTAGAAATAAATTTTTGAAGCAAACAGAGAGGAAAAAAATGCCAGGGTAGCAATACACATATCAGACAAAATATACTTCAAAAAAAGGGCCATAAAAAGAGAACCAGGAGGTAACTTTATAATACTCAGGGTAAGAATATACCAAGAAGACATAAACATTGTAAATATATATGCACTCAACATAGGAGTACCTAAATACATAATGAAAATCTTAGATGACTTCAGGAAAGATATTGACAGCAACACAATTATAGTAGGGGATTTTAACACCCCACTGTCAAAAATGGACAGATCTTCCAAACAAAATATCAATAAAGATATCATGGCAGTGAAAAATACCCTTGATGAAATGGACTTAACTGATATATATAGAACCCTTCATCCCAAGGAAGCTAAATACACATTCTTGTCAAATGGACATGGAACATTTTGAAAGGTAGACCACATGATAGGACGCAAAAGAAGCCTCAAGAAATTCAAGAAAATGGAAATCATACCAAGCATTTTCTGTGACAACAAGGGACCAAAACTAGAAACCAACCCCAAGGGTAAAAACCCAAAACACCAACAATCATGGAGATTGAAGAGCATGCTATTAAACAAATTAAACAAAAATCTCCAAAATGTACAAAGAACTTACATGACTCCACTCTAAGAAGACAAGCAACCCAATTAAAAAATGGGCAAAGGACTTGGGCAGACACTTCTCCAAGGAGGACATACAGAGGATCCAGAGACACATGAAAAGATGCTCAATATCACTAGCTTTCAGAGAGATGCAAATTAAAACCACAATGAGATACTACTTCACACCGGTCAGAATGGCCATCATAAACAAAGTAACAAACAACAAGTGCTGGAAAGGTTGTGGAGAAAAGGGGACCCTAGTGCACTCTTGGTGGGATTGCAGACTGGTACAGCCACTGTGGAAAGCAGTGTGGAATTTTCTGAGAAAACTAAAAATGGCTCTACCTTTTGACCCAGCAATTCCACTGTTCAGATTGTATCCTAAGAACCCTGAAACACCAATCCAAAAGAACCTATGCACCCCAATGTTCATAGCAGCACAATTTGCAATAGCCAAGTGTTGGAAGCAACCTAGGTGCCCATCAGTAAATGAATGTATCAAAAAGCTATGGTACATTTGCACAATGGAATTCTATGCAGCAGAAAGAAAGAAGGAGTTCCTACCCTTTGCAACAGCATGGATGGAACTGGAGAGCATCATGCTAAGCGAAATAAGCCAGGTGGTGAAAGATAAATACCATATGATCTCTCCTTTAACAGGAACCTAATAAAGAAAACAAACAAGCAAAATATAGCCAAAGACAGTGAAATAGAGAACAGGGTGACAGTCACCAGAGGAGAAAGGGGAGGGAATTTCGGGGCAAAAATGGAAGGGTTTACAGGAACGAGTATACCGGACATATGGAGAAAAACTAGGGAGGTGGGGCGTGGAATAGGGAGGGAGGTGGAGACAGCTATGCAGTGGGCTGGGATGGGAGTAAAAGACAGAAAACTGTACAAGAACAACAATTAAAATTAATTAAAAAATAAAAACCACAGATTCTAAAAAAAAATATTTTGTTTGGAAGATCTATTGATTGTTTACAGTGGGGTGTTAAAATCTCCAAAGATAAGTGTGTTGCTGTCTATATCTTTCTTGAAGTCTGCAAGATTTTCCTTATATTTTCAGGTGCTCCTATATTGTGTACATATATGTTTATGTTTATGTCTTCTTGGTGTATCCTTCCCTTGAGTGTTATTACAAAGTTTCCTTTTGGGTCTCTTTTTATGACTTTTGTTTTGAAGTCTATTTTGTCTTTTATGAGTATTGCTACTCTGACTTTTTTTTCTGTATGTTTGCTTACAGTATTTTCTTCAACCCTTCACTTACAGTCTGTGTAGGTCATTTGTTCTGACTTGGGTCTCTTGTAGGTAGCACATGTGTGGGTCATGTTTTCTTATCCATTCAGCTACCTTATGTCTTTTGACTGGAGCATTTAATCCATTTATATAAATTTATTATCGATAGGTACTTATTCATTTTTACCCTTTTGTACTGTGTTCCTCTGCCTCTCACTCTTTTTCTTCCTCTTCTTATAGTAGTCCCTTTAGCATATCTTGTACTGTTTGTTTGGTGGAGGTGTATTCTTTCAGCCTTCTTTTATCTGGGAAACTCCTTATTTCACTTTCCATTTTAATTGAAAGCTTTGCTGGATTGCAGGTGTTTGCTTTTCATTATTGGTATATTTCTTGCCATTTTCTCCTGGCTTGCAGTGTTTCTGTTGCACAATCAGCTGTTAGCTTTACTGGAGCTCCTTTGTATTTTACTTCTTGTTTCTCCTTTGCTGCTTTTAAGATTATCTCTTTGTCTTTAAAACTTTCTATTTTAATTATGATGTGTCTTGCAGTAGGTCTCTTTGGGTTCATCTTGATTGGTACCCTCTACGCTTCCTGAACTTGCATGGGTTTTCCTCTCTCCAATTTCAGAATCTTTTCTGTCATTATTTTTTCAAACAGGGTTTCTATCCCTTGCTCCTTTTCTTCCCCTTCTGGTAGTACTATGATTCAAATGTTGTTGTATTTCATGTTTTCTTGCAGTTCCCCTAAGCTGTCTTCTTATTTTTTGAGTCTTTTTTCATGCAGCTGCTTTGCCTGGGTATTTCTGCTTTGTCTTCCAGCTCACTGATTAGGTCCTGTGCTTCATCTAGCCAGTGTGTAATTCCTTCTAGTGTGCTTTTTATTCCAGAAATTGTATTCTTCATTTCTTTCTGGTTCTTGTGTACAGTTTCTGTTTCCGTGTTCATACTGCTGTAGTTCTCAGTTCTTTGCAATGTTCTGTGAGTTCCTTGAGCATCCTTATAACCATCCTTTTGAATTCTCTATCTGATAGTTCAATTACCTCTATTTAATTTACCTCTTTTAGTGGGGAGTCTTCCATTCCTTTTAATTGCAAGTTCTTTCTTTGTCTCTGCATTTTAGGTGACTCTTTGTTCATTTCTGCAATTCCCAATAATCAGCTTTGCTCTCTGTCTTCATAGGGTTAACTTCTGTGGTAAGAGTTCTGTGGGATTCAGTGGTGCTGTCTCTTTGATCTTTTTGTTTGTATGTTCTAGGGTTGCCCTTTTTTCTGTTTGAGTGGGCTTTCTTGTTGTATTTGGGTTTTACCCATTGGTGGCTCTTTTGTTGGTCAATTCTCTCCTCCAGTGGGTTTACTGGTATTGACAACACCTACCTTATCTTGTATGTGGTCTGGGGCAAGGCGAACATGGAGTGGATTATGACAGTGGTAGAATATTCTATGGATTTAAAGTACCAACATGTAGAGAATAGATAGGAGGTGCTTTGGAGAAGTACAGCAATAACTGATATTTCATCCAAATAGCCTCTTTTTTAAAGGTGAAAAAGAGCTAAGACTCTTGGTAAAGGGGAAAAAGAATGTGGGCTGACTCCAGAAAGCAGAGCACTTAGTTGGTTAGATGGTGAGATATACCGAGAGTAACGGATAGAAAGTTGCCTTAGTGTGCAAGGAATGAAGTTAACCACAATAGTAATAAAGGTCAAGAAGGTAGTAAAATGGACCAAGGACAGGGAAGGGTGCTGTGTGTGAATGGGAACAACAATAATATGAAAAGATATATATGATCCAAATAAAAAGAATAAAAAGTGAAAGACCAAGAGTAGGGTGTTATAAGAATATGAGTGAAGGAAGGGAAATTAAAATGCAAAACAAAGAACTCCAGTCAAACAATGAAACTGAACAAACGAGAAAACTACACAGAAAGAAGGGAAATAAAAAAATAATGAAACAATACTAATAAAAAATAAACATAAATTTAAAAAGCATAAAATAAAATGCAAGTTCTTTAGGGTAGCAAAGTGAATTTCATTTCAGTTGTTGGTGTTAGCCTTCTGATCTCTGGATCTGTCTTTGATCCTTTCACAGCTGGAGGTCTCATTGACTTACACTTGGAAAAAAAAGAAAAGGAAAAGGAAAAACAGCCTCCTGCTGACTTTAAACCCACCAATTGTGTTCTGCTTGTCTTCCTGGATGCTGCAGCAGAGGATTCTGGGCTCCATTTTTTTTCCTTTTCTGTAGCTCTGCACTGGGGACTTGGTCTGGGTTCTAATATTCACAGGTGTCCATCCTCCAGCCCAAGCCCCCAGAGTGCTACACAGCCCCTACTGTCCATATACAGCAGGCCACTGACTGTAATTCACCTCCTTGTGCCACACTTTGATTAGTCTCTGAGGTGCACTGAATGGGAGCAACTCTCACCCCTCCTACCTTTTGCTGGTCTGGGTGTTGTACACATACAAAGTCCCTTCAGGGCAGTTTTGCTCCCCTATTAAATTAATTCTCTCTAGGGATTGCAACCCCTCTGAGACCCTGCTGCCCCACTTTGATCAGTCTGTGAGGTGCCTTGATTTGGAACAAATTGCACCCCTCCTCCTCCCTCTTCACTGGCCTGGCCGAGGAATGCCACGGTTCCTTAAACAGGGGCTGAGAACCTTCTTTTTGAGCAAATTCCCCTTGTTTGCACCAGCCATTCTTCACAAGTGCCTGGCTTTTCACACAGCCTAGCTCTGACCAGTCCTGAGACTATCTGGGTCAGGGTCCATCATGGCCCAATGCTTCTCCCATCTCTAGGCCTCACCTGGCTCCCCAATTTCTTTGATACTGTCCCAGCTGGCAACCACTGCCCCAGCAGAGGAATACTGCCTCTGTGTATCTCCCACTGTGTCTTTATCTCCCCAGTGACTTCAAGCATCGAGATCTCTCCTGGTGCCAGACTGGCTTCCCTGCTCTGCGAGAGGAGGAAGCTGTGAAGTTACAATCACTGATCCAGCTCTCCTCCAAAGTTCCTGCTGCAACCACCTTCCCTGGCACCAGCCATGGTCCCAGTGCCGATCCCAGGGACCTTACTGTCCCTGTGCAATCTCCTTACCCTCTGTTTTTCAACATCCTCTACAGTCTTTGGCTTCCAAACTTCATATAAGCCGAGATCCCTCTCACTGTTCACCCTGTTCTTCAGAAGATCATCTAGATGTCCCAGTTGGGTGCATGAGCAAGTGGGTTCAGCTCCCACCTACTTTCGTGCCATCTTCCCATCTTTTATTCTTTTTGATGTGATTGTAAATAGAGTTGCTATTTTAATTTCATTTTCATCTTAACGTATGTCTTTGAACGTAAGTTCTTTTCCCTCCCAAGTATGTGAGGACATCTGCAAAAATTCGCACATGTGGAGTCACTGGCTTAAAGGGTATTTTTTAAATATATTTTATTGATTATACTATTACAGTTGTCCCGTTTTCCCCCTTCACTCCCCTCCACCCTGCACATCCCCTTCCACCCACATTCCCCTCCTTTAGTTCATGTCCATGGGTCATACATATAAGTTCTTTGGCTTCTACATTTCCTATACTATTCTTACCCTCCCCCATCCATTTTCTACTCACCGTCTATGATACTTATTCTCTGTACCTTTTCCCCCTCTCTCCCCCTCACACTCCCCTGTTGATAACCTTCCATGCGATCTCCATTTCTGTGGTTCTGTTCCTGTTCTAATCATTTGCTTACTTTGCTTTTGTTTTTGTTTTGGATGTGGTTGTTAATAATTGTGAGTTTGCTGTCTTTTTACTGTTCATATTTTTTATCTTCTTTTTCTTAGATAAATCCCTTTAACATTTCATATAATAAGGGCTTGGTGATGATGAACTCCTTTAACTTGACCTTATTTGATAAGCACTTTATCTGCCCTTCCATTCTAAATGAAAGCTTTGCTGGATAGAGCAATCTTGGATATAGGTTCTTGCCTTTCATGATTTGGAATAAGGATTCTTTCCAGCCCCTTCTTGCATGTAAGGTCTCTTTTGAGAAATCAGCTGTCAGTCTTATGGGAACTCCTTTGTAGGTAACTGTCTTCTTTTCTCTTGCTGTTCCTAAGATTCTCTCCTTATTTTTAGTCTTAGGTAATGTAATTATGATGTGCCTTGGTGTGTTCCTCCTTGGGTCCAACTTCTTTGGGACTCTCTGAGCCTCTTGGATGTCCTGGAAGTCTATTTCTTTTGCCAGACTGGGGAAGTTCTCCTTCATTATGTTTTCAATTTCTTGCTCTTCCTCTTCTCCTTCTGGTACCCCTATAATTTGGGTGTTGGAATGTTTAAAATATCGTGGAAGTTCCCAAGCCTCTCCTCATTTTTTTGAATTCTTGTTTCTTCATCTTTTTCTGGTTGGATGTTTTTTTCTTCCTTCTGGTCCACACCATTTATTTGAGTCCCAGTTTCCTTCCCATCACTATTGGTTCCATGTACATTTTCCTTTATTTCACTTAGTGTAGCCTTCATTTTTTCATCTAATTTCTGACCAAATTCAACAATTCTGTGAGCATCCTGATTACCAGTGTTTTGAACTGTGTATCTGATAGATTAGCTATCTCTTTGTCTCTTAGTTGTATTTTTTCTGGAGCTTTGAGCTGTTCTTTCATTTGGGCCATTTTTTTTTTTTTTTTTTTTTTTTTTTGGTCTCAGCGTGCCTGCTACATATAAGTGGTGGAGCCTTAGGTGTTCATCCAGGAGGGGTAACCCATGTTGCTGAGTTGTGATGTTGTATGTGGAGAAGGGGTTCAAGAGGGAACAATAACACTTGCTCTGTTCTCTGCTGGCTCTCAGTCACTTCCCCTGCCTCCCACAAGCAAATTGGGCCCTTCTGGTGCTGATTCGAGGGTGGCTGGGCTTGTGTATGTTCTAGGGCCCTGTGGGCCTCTCCAACAAACTCTCCCTGTGGGGCTGGGAGTTTCTCCCGCTGCTGCTTCAACTTCTACAGATGTTTCAATCGGTGGTTTGAGGCTTTATTTCCATGTGCCAGAGCTCTGGGTTGTGTGATCTGTTTCATTCTCCAATTGTTCCTCGTGGTTTATCTGCGCAAGAATGTGGGACCACCTGTTCCACCAGCCACTGCTCTAGCCTTGCCAGCCAGCTGCAGCCTTGCATGCCCCACTTCACAATCCAGTGCTGGGCCCGCCAGCCGCTGCCTTGCCTTCCCCCTCCTCCAGGTACAGCCTTGCTAGTAGTCCTCTCTGCATACTGGTCTCCACCCCTCTTACTGGTCTGGATGAGTGTGTCTTTAACTCCTTGGTTGTCGGACTTACATACTGTTCGGTTTTTTTATAAGTTCTGGTTGTTTTTTGTTTTTAAATTGTTATTGTCCTTCCTTTGGTTGTGCATGGAGGCACAGTGTGTCTACTTATGCCTCCATCTTGGCTGGAAGCTTAAAGGATATTTATAGTTAACATTTCGATAAATGTTGCCAAATTGGCCTCCAAAGAAGTTTTCCCAATTCAGATCAGCAGACTGTAACAATGAGTTTAATAAGCTGTTTCTTGTATCATGTATTACTAAATTTTGAACCTCAGTAATTTGGTAAGGGAAAATGTGTATTTTCTTTTGTTTAAATACATGATATTCAGCTCTAAGTATGTTTGTATATATTTTCCTTGTATGGAGTATCTTTTAAAGCTCTTTGCCTAGTTTTTCTATTTGCAGATAACTTCTTAATACTCATGTCCATAGACTTGGATTTTTTTTCTTAGATGTAAACTAACTACCAGATGTCATTATTTAAAGTCATTGGAAATAACTTGTTAAAACAAGTGGCGGAGAGCTGTATTCGTATCATATGCCTGCATAAGACTGGCACATGCCTTTGGTGTGATTATTGAATGCAGTAGGTGCTCAGGGAGTGGACAAGGGTGGCATATAAGGCAATTGGATACAGCCCATGTTGGAATCTTGGTTCTGCAACCTTGGCAATTTGTTTTGTTACGGAGAAATGAAACGATCCAGACGCAGGGAGTTCACGAAGCACGACTCTTTATTACACGCGTGGTCCCAGAGGAGGCAGTCTCCAAATTCTGGGCCCCGATCTCAGGGAAAACTCTTCCTTTTAAGCATCTTACATCTTGGCTCCCACGGCAGATGCGGTCGTAAATCTTTAACTCCCTTCTCCCCTTTTTCCTGATTTATTTCTTCTTTAGTCAAGGGGGTCAGAAATAGAATTTGTATCCTGCCATAATTCTTTTCTTACATTAATGGGACTGCTATCTCAATTCTGCTATATTTCTTTTTACATCAATAAGGCTATTTCTTTTCCATATCAGTTTAACTTTCTGGGCCCTCCCTGTACAATGGGTAAAAATAATGCCTACTTCATGGGGTGGGGAATATTAGTCAGATGGATAGCTAATCCTGACACATGGTAACCACTTAATGAGTGCTTGCTCTTTATTGTTTGTTATTGTGCTCAACATTTAAAGTTTGCTTTTATAATAAAATGTGAGAGAATGGCAGTGGTTTTCACAAGTAATGTGAGAGTGTAAACTGTAAAATATAAGACAGGGCAATGCAAACATTTTTTTGTTCAAAATGGTTTGATTTTCCCTCCCTCACTTTAAATATAAAGGAAATAATTTATCTAAATTTATCATCCAGAAGGCGACATGGGAAGAGACATTTGACTTAATAAATCTTATACAGAAGTTTTTGTGATCTTCTTCAGTGATTCAATGCAGTATGTGATTTTCATCCAACATATTTTTGTTAAAAGACAAATATGTTTTATGTTACTTTTTTAAAATTAAATTTCAGTAAAACATCTGCAAATAAGGCTAGCATTTATGCAGTGCTCAGTATGTTGTAAACAGTGTTGTAGGTATTTTATTTATATCAGCTCATGAAATCCTCACAGCGTTCTGTGGGGAAGGTTCTGTTACTGTCTCCATTTATAGAAACTGGAGCACAAAGAAGTTAAATAACTTGCTGAAGGTTATATGACTGGACAAAAAATTCTGTGCCATGTCGTCTTGCTCCAAAGTCCAGTCTTTTAGGCATTCCACTATGTCACTTAACATTCCAATAAAAAACGTAATAATTGATTAAATACAATACCAGTATGTTTACAGGAATTTGTGTTAATCCAAGAGTTTAAATAATATTAAAGAATAAGTTTTTTAAAAAATTCATCTCTTGTGGAAATGCATGTGTACAAATTTCAATTCAGTTTTTTCTCTTTCAGTTTTTCAGTTATGGAACAAAAATATTGTATCAAAACAGTAACACTTTCCAGTCTAAATTCTTTCCATCTGTTCAAAAAGTGATGCTACCACCTAACAGTTTTCAGGGAAGAGTGGCTTTCATTACTGGGGGAGGTACTGGCCTTGGAAGAGGAATGACTAGTCTCCTGTCCAGCCTCGGTGCGCGCTGTGTGATAGCCAGCCGGTGAGTCCCTTGACAAGTTGCCTGGAGGGAGAGAGCCTGTTAGAAGATGGCTCTGTGCCTCAAGATGGAAAACATATTGCCAAGCAGAGTTGTTTAATTTGCTTCTTAATCTTCTATGAATATCCTTCAGATTATTTAAGTAAATCTCCTTTGGAAAACCTGTTATAATTTGTGATGATAGAAATAATGATTGATTATGGAATGGTTAATGAGTACATTTCCCAAATGCAGTGATAGAATTTTTTTCTGTACATGGAAATGAAGTTAAAAAGTACCACATTGAGGCTGCTTTGTTTTCAGTGGTAGTGATTATAACTATTCAGTAGACAGCTGTGTATAAGGATAATAGATATAATCCTTCCATTTTCTATAAGATGGGTAGATATTTTGAAACATCTATGGTTGTGTAGGAAGGGTGAGACCATATGGAAGGAATTTTTACTGAGGCAGATCCTGGTCCCTATAAACTAACTGTAAGTCTAGAGCTTCAGAGACTGTTCAAAAATCTACCCCTTCTATTTTGAATAGTGTAAACATATTAAGTCAGTAAGTAGTAATCTGATTGACAGTCACTATGTAATTTACAAGGAGCCAAAGAAATTTCCTTTATTGCCTTTAGTGCAAATTGGCCAGAACATTTTATTGTTTTCATGTTGTAATATTTTCAAGTGTTAAAATGTTTTTGTAACATTACATAATTTATACTCATGGTTTACTTTTTATGATTCTTTAAAGAATTTAAGGTTCTAAATCCATATACAATGAGGTCTGTCCAGAAAAAGTCCAGCCATTGTTAATATAATGGGAATGGTTTGTGCGACATCTATGTAACCTGGCAGCCATGGAGAGTGGACTAGAGTGTGCATGCGTGAACAATGATGACTTCATTCTACTTGTCAGTGGGTGTGGTTGATGCTGTTGAGTGAGTATGTGTACAGAGTGGCTAGTGCATTCAAAATGACTAAGCAATTAGAACAATGAGTGTGCATCAAATTTTGCATTAAGCTTGAATGTTTTTCTGCAGAAACTATTCAGATGATTCAGAAACCTTTTGGGGACTATGGAATGAGTGCAGTGCAAATAAAAGTGTGGCACAAATGCTTCAAAGATGGTCGAGAATCTGTTGAAAGTGATCCAGATTCTGGAAGGACTACAACAAGCAGAACACCTGAGAATATTGAAAGTGTATGGGCTGAAAATAAAGATCAGCAACTGAAAGTGTAGGAACCAGAAGCTGATCTGGGGATAACAAAAACTACTGTGTCCAAGATTTTGATGCAGGATCTTAGGGTGAAATGTGTCATGTTATAATTCCTTCAGCAGCTTTTGCTACCAGAGCAAAAAGTACTTGTGCTGCAATTGCTAATGACTTGATTCAAACTGCTACCAATGAACCAGATTCCCTCAAGAATGTCATAACTAGAGATGAATCATGGTCTATGGCTATGCTCCAAAAACAAAGGCCCAGTCATTCCAAACAAAGTTGCCTGGTTCTCCACACCTGAAGGTGTGGCAAAGTCGCAGCAAGATTAAGACCATGTTAACTAGTTTTTGATTGGGAAGGTGTAGTCCATCACAAGTACACCCCTCCAGGCCAAACAATTAATAAGGAATACTACCTCTGTTTTTCATCAGTTGAGAGATGCAATATGATGAAGACAGCCACAGCTATGGGCAACTGGTGATCATCATGATGATGCACCTGCTCATACATCACATCGTGTGCAGAGTTATTTTGCAAAACATCACATCACCCAGGTGACTCAATCCACCACCCGCAGCCCAGATTTGGTGCCCTGTGACTTCTGGTTTTTCCAAAATCTAAAATGACCTTTGAAAGGGGAGAGATTTCTGACTGTCAATGAGATTCAGGGAAATATGTTGGGACAGCTGATGGCAATTCCAAAATTCCAAAAAAGATTTTGCAGAGTGTTTTGAACAATGGAAGAGACACTGGGAGAACTCTGTGAGGGCTCAAGGTGTCTACTTTGAAGGGGACTGAGGCGACTTTGTCCTATATACAATGCTTCTTGTATCTTGTATCTTCAATAAATGTCTCTGTTTCTCGTATTGCTCTGCTGGGTGCTTTCTGGACAGACCCTATAATGCATTTATATACATAAATTTAGTCTAAAATCTATTACCATAGATCTTATGCACAGCATAGATTTTTATATAGTATAATATAAACTTACATTATACCATGAATGTGTTTTCTTTCTAAAGCAGGCTTGGAGGCAGATAGAAATGATTGTAATTAAGGAAAAGAATTTGAATCTATGAATAGATATAAAATAAATGATTTAAATGTAAATAATTCAATGCATTAGTTTCATAAAAATTATTTGAATCAAACTTTTAAAAAATGCATTCATTCAAACTGATTTATTTGTAGCTTTTGTATTTTTTCAAAAATGCATCTCTTCCAGCTATAGATTCTTTTTGGTTTTTTAATTTATGGAATTAAAAAGAGAGAATATATTACATCATCTCAGAACTCATGCAAAATACCATGTGTTTATTTATAGAAAGTTTGATGTTTTGAAAGCCACTGCAGAACAAATTTCTTCTCAAACTGGAAATAAGGTACATTAGAAACAGTTATTCAATTCAAATTTAGGAGTGATAACCTAAATAACCTACTCACAGTTTCTTTTTCGGAAGTCTGAAAAATGTAGGATTGCTTTGTTTTTGTTACTTTGCAGGTTCATGCAATTCAGTGTGATGTGCGGGATCCTGACATGGTACAAAACGCGGTGTCAGAGTTGATCAGACTGGCAGGCCACCCTGACGTGAGTCATGGTGATGAGGCCCTGGTGCTGGTATTGCCCATTGAGATCATTGCAATGCTGTTGGAAGCACCTGTCTTGTTCCATCAAGAAGCCAGCTCTGCTTAAAGCAGGGACCAGATTAGAACAGATAGCTGCTCCATGCCCCTTCAGGAATACTTAAAAAGTGCATTTACAATCCTGCAGAAAATAACTAGATTTCACTTTATTTAATAAGATTGTGGACTAAGAACAACAGTTATCCAAGAGCACAGTATCTAGCTTAAAGGATTCATCCTCTTCGCCTTTCCTAATAACCTTGACCATCTCTGTTGGTGAGAATAACACAAATAATGAACCTATAAGAAGGTCCAGGTTTCTCCTTTTAAGACCTGCCATATACATAGAGATAGTGCTGTTGTTAGGTTCACATATTGGGAGGAAGCTATTTCCTCCAGTAATTTCAAAGAGAGCTCTTTTGTTGTTGTTGTTGTTTTGTTTTGTTTTGTTTTTTTGTTAAAGATATATCCAGACAGCAATAATATTGACTCTGCTATAGAGCTAAGCGGGATCTTTATTGATAGTGAAGAAACAGGTCATCAGCCCTGTTTCATTGGGTGACTTATGCAAAAATTAAAGGCATTTTAATTGAGATTCCTTGAAATAACATATAGGAATATATTAGGTGTTTCATCTGTATTTATGTTCTTAATAATAGACTCTACCTTGATTTTGACAAAGAATTAGGATTCTGAAATTTGGTAAAATAACAGGAGATATTCACAGGCTTAAATCTTGGTGATTCATAGCAGACTGTAGGTTTTATTGTGTTAGTTGAGTTAATAAGTTTTAGAAATTGAAGCCCTTGAGGAAGAATGTTCCTCCTCATCTAAAAGTTTTTCTAACTCGATATATTCTTCTATTAGATTGTGATAAACAACGCAGCAGGCAATTTCATTTCTCCCACCGAAAGACTGTCCCCTAATGCGTGGAAGACCATCACTGACATAGTTCTGAATGGCACGGCCTTCGTAACCCTGGAAACTGGAAAGCAACTAATTAAAGCACAGAAGGGTAGGACTGTGTGTTTTTCCCTGTTCACTGGACCCCATTGTGTGCAGGTTCAGTGTGCAGCCCTGGGGCCCTGACAGAAGTCAGTGGGGCAACATCCACACTCAGATAATCATAGTCTCATAGAGAGGAAAGATACTTCAGTCATTACCATGTGCTATGATATGCTATGTTCACTATGTTTTGAAAGCATTGGGATCCAGAGCAGGAGTGAGCAACTCTCCCTTGGATGACTGTCAGGTTGAGCTGGATTTTCAGAGGTGGTTGGTGTCGGGAGGGAGAGTGGTAGGAAATGGCGTGGGAGGCAATCTAAGTGTAATTGGGAATACTCGCAGTAGGAAATTTGGTGTTGATTCTGAAGGAAATTATTATTTTCTTAGGATCTCTAGAAGTTGTCTGATAAAGGATGTGCTGGTCAGGAAGGTTATGGCAGTACTGTGAGGGGTGGCAAAGATGAGGGTACCAGTCAGGAATGGCTGCTTTCTACTTGCACATGGATGGATGGCTTGAGGAATAAAACAGGATGTTTAGAAGATGAGGCTTTATTGGTCAGATGAGGGGTTTTACATGGTGAGTCATCTGTGTGAGGAAAAATCACAGGGAGGATGAGGACACTGGAGGCATGATCTGTTTATAGGGAGTTATAAGGAGGACATTTGCGTTTAGTCCTGTGAACAAAGTTCTGGATAAAAGTCCATGTGTATGAGAAGTAGATACAGGTGTACATGCATGTCTAAAACAATGTGCATGTATTCATCTAGCATACTTAATGGTGCTCGTGGACCAGGCCCTGGTGGCGCAGGAAGACAAGACACTGTTACTGATCAATGTTGGGGGTATTAAAGGAAAGGTGTATTTTCTCAGAGGGGTTGAGGAGCATTTTGAGAGGCTACAGAGAGAAGGGTCCTTTTGTTCCTGGAAGGACATCCTTCAAGGATCAAGGAAGCCTGGGGCTAACCAGCTTCCTTCCTCTGGGCAACATGGTTAGTTTTCAGAACAGCTTGGGGGTGTCAGGACAGACAGAAGGTGCTGATCAGGCACCAGCTTTGTGTGGGTGTTAAGAACTTCTGCCCTTTATCCAGGTTCTCACTGAAATTCAAGCCCAGACCACTCATTCCCACCACACAAAGCGGGTCTGACCTAAGCTGGAGTTTGAATGGTTTTTTGTTTTTGATTTTGATTTTTCAGAAGGGGTGGGTGACAGAGAAGGGAGAGAGATGCATGGGCTGACCCCTCTCTGTCCCTTCTGCCCTAGGACCTTTGTCTCTGTATCTCTTCTCCCTCCATTTGACTTTCTCCACATCTCACTCATCTCTCTCTCTGCCAACTCTTCCCTGGCTCTCAGTTTCTCTCTCCATCTCTGTGTCTCATCACTGTCTTTCTTATCTCACTGTTTCTCTTATTCTTCCCTGGCACATCTCTATGACCCTGCTTTTTCTCTGACTCTCCCTTCTTCTCTCATTATTGTCTTTCATTTTAACACAGACTTGGATCTATTTTTATTCCTCACATTGGATTAAAATTCTATGTGTGTCATTAAAAATATATTCGCTAAGATTTTTCACAGGATGGAAACCAATTTTTACTTTTCCAAGATTCCTGTCTGTTGCGGACCATCCAGCCTGGTTTCAGGAGTTGTAACCCTCACCCCATGGTGGGCTGTGTAAGAGCCAAGGGACCCACTTCATCTGGGTCTGTTCTGTCAAGAGGACCTGACCTACAAAGGAGACAAAGCTTATCTCCCTGACAGGAGCGCTGTTTCTGCCTCATCCATCTCTGGCTCCAATGCCTGGTCGATAGTCAATGGCAGGTAAGACTCCTCATGGGAGGGGCAACCTAAGCCAGACACAACCACTTGGGAGGCCCTCATGGAAGGACTTGGGGAGGGGGGGCTGCAGCAAAGAGGATGTGATGGACCCTCGCCCCCTGGCTATCCTGACATAGCCCAAGTCCTCATTTCCGTCTGGGAAATGTCTTCTGCTTCCTAATCGGCTTAAAGCCTGAAACTATGAGGGCAAGCGGTGCAGCTCTGTGCCAACCAGGATGGTTTCCTGGGTGATCAGGTATAAGAAAGAATTTGTAAAGTCCTGTGAAACCTGCTTCGCTAAGAGTGCACTCACTTAAATGATAAGGGTCCGAGGAGGAAATGAGTATGTCTCCCAAAGTTTTGCAACCCCCTTTCCTGACAGACACTGACTCAGATTAAGCCCTCAGATTTCTTTGAAATGTTAACCATTGTTTGATCCTTGCTGCCTGACATACCTGTATTCCTGTGTATTTGAACCCAATAGAAGCCCAGTGAGGAGGAGGCACTGGGTCATTCTCCCCTGAGAGTTTGACCACCTTTCCTCCCCAAGCAGTCATGTCTCGGTAGTTTTATTTTCATCCATGACGGTGGGATGGGGCTCTGCGGGCGGAGTTCCCCCACATCTGGCGCCCAGGACAGGAGCCCCCACACCTGTCTACTATCAGTGCTGTGATCTGACAGTGTTTAAGGCTTGGTTCCACTGGCCCATGGAGTTCAGCTCATGATATATGCTCCAGACTGGATAAATAGCCCAGAAACTTGGCATGGTGATGTCTGAAGTATGTCAGTCTGCAGGCTGTGGTGACTTGTGATCAGAAGCATGTGAGGTGGGGTCTGGCATCTAGGAAGGCAGGCAGGTGATGACATAGCAAGGAAGATAGGCAGGTGAGATGGCAAGGTAAGGGCACCAGCAGCTGAAGGACAGATGCACACTGGCTGAGGCAGGACTTGGTAATGATGTGTACTTGAGCCGAACCAGTGACAAAGGACCCAAGATCTGTGGCCTGAACAGAAGCAGAAAAGCTGTGGGGGGCACCGCCCACAGAGCCCCCCATCCATCACGGATGAAAGAAAATAAAACTACTAAGACATGATCTGCTTGGGGAGGAGAGGTGGTCAAACTCTCAGAGGAGAATGACCCAAAGCCCCTTCCTCACTAGACTTTTATTGGGTTCAAATACACAGGAATACATGTTTAACATTTCAAAGAAATCTGAGGGCTTAATCTGAGTCAGTGTCTGTTAGGAAAGGGGGTTGCTAAACTTTGGGAGACATACTCATTTCCTCCTCGGACCCTTATCATTTAAATGAGAGCACTCTTAGCAAAGCAGGTTTCACAGGACTTTACAAATTCTTTCTTATGCCCGATCACCCGGGGAACCACTCTGGCTGGCACAGGGCTGCACCGCTTGCCCTCATAGTTTCAGGCTTTAAGCCGATTAGGAAGCAGAAGAAATTTCCCAGACAGAAATGAGGACTCGGGCTATGTTAGAATAGCCAGGGGCGAGGGTCCATCACATCCTCTTTGCTGCAGCCCCCCTGAGTCCTTCCATGAGGGCCTCCCAAGTGGTTGTGTCTGGCTTAGGTTGCCCCTCCCATGAGGAGTCTTGCCTGTCATTGACTAACCAACTAAGCCTTGGGGCCAGAGATGGATGAGGCAGAAGCAGCGCTCCTGCCAGGGAGATAAGCTTTGTCTCCTTAGTAGCTCACGTCCTCTTGACAGAACAGACCCAGATGAAGTGGGTCCCTAGGCTCTTAGCCTACCATGGGGTGAGGGTTACAACTCCTGAAACCAGGCTGAATGGTCTGCAACAAGAAGCCAGCATTAGGGACATCATGAAAGTGTGTTTCTAAGGAGCATTGATGCAAAGTTAACAATACTCAACAAATAGAAATTTTGGAAACTTCTAAAGACGTTAGCCACAAACATTAACAAGTACATGCCTCATTCTTTCTGGGAAGGATATTGAAAATATCCTGCTGAGATCCATTCATTACTAGCATATCATGATTACATATAAATATTAATAAATAGTGTGGAAAAGAATAGCTAATCTTATTAAAGAACTGATACAACTTGAAATGAGAAAAGACTAAAAGATTAATGTGGGGTTTGAGTCTAGTTACAAAGGTCATGGACAGAATGCATGTTGAATTTTTCTATTAATCCATAAATCACTAGAGACAAAAGGTATACCTTCCAAAATGATCACTCCAATAAGTCTAGTACCCATCTGGCACCATACATAGTTATTGCAGTATTATTGACTATGTTCCCTATGCTGTACTTCACATCCCTGTAACTGTTTTGTGACTACAAATCTGTACTTCTCAATATCTTCACCTTTTTTACCATGTCTCTCAAACGCCCCTCTCCTCTGGCAACCCTTGGTCTGTTTCAGTTTTGTTTGTTTTGTTGTTTAGATTCCATATGTATGTGAAATCATATGGTATTTATCTTTTTCTGTCAGACTTGTTTCACTTAGTGTAAAATGCTCTAAGTCAGCAATTTTCAACCAGTGTGTCATAGGAATTTTTTAAAACATGCAGTACCTGACCTTTTCATCAAGGGCACTGACCTCTTTTCCTTTAGATTGTTAAATTAAAAAAAATGACAACAGCCAACAATAATACCTGTCCAGTAGAAATGAATCAAAATTATACCTATTTGTATCAGATCAGCAAAAAATATATTTTTTAGGTGTGCTGCAGAGTTTAGTAATTAGTTGATATGTGCCATGAGATTAAAAGATTGAAAGTTGCTACTCTAGTACAAGAACAATAATTAAAACAAAATAAAAAAATCTCTGTTCTATGTTGTTGTAAGACTTTATTTTTATTGCTGACTAATATTCCATTGTGTGTGTGTGTGTATATACACACACACACACACACACACACACACACACACACCACATTTTCTTTATCCAATGGTCTATTAACACAGGTTGCTTCCATATCTTGACTCTTGACTATTATAAAATGATGCTGCAGTGAACATAAGGGTGCATATGTGGTGATATATCTTTTCAAATTAGTGTTTTTGTTTTCTTAAGATATATTCCCAGAAGTGGAATTTCTGACTCATATGGTAATTCTGTTTTTATTTTTTTGAGGAACCTCCATACTGTTTTCTATAGTGGCTGCACCAGTCTGCTTTCCCACCAACAGTGCACAAGGATTTCCTTCTTTCCACATGCTTGTTGTTTGTTGTTTTATTGATGATAGCCATTCTGACAGGTCTGAGGTGATATCTCATTGTGGTTTTAATTTGCATTTCCCAAATGATTAGTGATGTTGAGTATCTTTTCATGTGTCTATTGGCCATCTGTATTTCCTCTTTGGACATGTCTATGCACATTTTCTGTCCATTTTTAAATTGGATTGTTTTTTTGGGGATGTTGATAGTAAGTTATGAGTTCTTTATATATTTTAGATATTAACCCCATTTTGGATATATCATTTGTAAATACGTTCTCCCATTCAGTAGGTTGTTTTTGTTTTGTTGATGGTTTCTTTTGCTGTGCAAAAGATTTTCAGTTTGATGTAGTCCCATTTGTTTATTTTTGCTTTTGTTTCCCTTGCCCAAGGAGATATATCCAAAAGATACTGCTAAGAGCTGCGGGGGGGGGGGCTTCATCTGCAGAGTTCCCCTATCTACCACGGATGAGAATAAGTCTACCAAGATGTGATCTTCTTGGGGAGGAAAGGTGGCTGATCTCTCAAAGGAGAAGGGCCAAGAGCCTTTTCCTCAATGGGCTTTTATTGAGTTCAGTTTGCACAGAAATACAAGTAAAGCTCATCAATTATTGTCAGGCAGTAAGGATCAAACAATAGATAATATACAAAGAACTACGAGGGCTTATTCTGAGTCAGGGTGTGTTAGCTAAAGGACTACAAAACTTTGGGAAATAAACTTATTTCATGCTTGGACCTTTATCAGAAAATTGAGGGCATTCTTAGCAAAGCAAGTTTCATGGGATTTTATGCATTCTTTCTTAGGCCTGATCACCCTGGGGGAACCTGCCCTTTCTAGCACAGAGCTGCACCACCCTCTGTCATTGTTTCACGCTTAGGTCAGGCAGGGGAAGTAAGGCAGCCAAGAGATTAGGAGACTTCTCGAAGACAGAATGAGGACTACTCAGGCTAAAGGGGTGGGGGTCTATCACCCCCTTTTCCTATAACCCCCCAAAGGCCTTCCTTGAGGGCCCCTTCGTGACCATGCCTGTCTTAGGTCATCCCTCCCTTGATGAATCTTACCCATCACTGGCTAACCAATCATGCACTGGGGGCCAGGCAGGGTGAAGTAAAGAGGGCAGAGGCAGTGCCCCTGCCAGGGAGATAAGCTTTGTCTCCTTAGTGGCTTATGGTCCCAAGGTCTCTCACTCAGCCTTAGCTATGGGGGGTTACAGCTTCTGAAACCAGGCAGGGCAGTTCCCAACAAAGAGTGATGTCAGATTTAGGTGTAATGTTAATTCTCTGTCCTTTTAAAATTCCAGGAGCAGCATTTCTTGCTATCACCACCATCTATGCTGGGACTGGGTCAGGCTTTGTGGTGCCCAGTGCTTCTGCCAAAGCTGGAGTGGAAGCCCTTAACAAGTGAGTACACATGTTACTCCTGTAGCGAATGATAAATACTTCCCTTTTGTAGCATGTGGGACTAAATTCCTGCTGTGGTCTCCATCTGGAGAAACGAAAAACAGATTAATTTGGATCCACCAGGAGACAGACATCCTATCACCTGCTGTCCACAGCAGCACTGTCTGATGAAATTTCTCAGTACTTCTCCATTACCCAAAAGCCACATGTGAACTGTGGCTACCGTGACTAATAAACTGAATTTTACTTAACTTTAATTACCTTAAAATTAAAATTACAAAGCCTTGTGTGTCTAGTGGCTACCATATTAGATAGCACAGGACTACAGCCTTCTTGTTCCCAATGTACCTTCCCTGGCACCCTCCCTGCCCCTGAAACATATCTTCACCTTTTTCTTGTGAGAGTAACAGGGCTAACAGACCAGTGACCATGTGCCAGGTTCTGTGGTCATTTCTTAGCAGCACAAGCACTTTCTGAGTCTTCACCACCAACCTTTTCCACTGTCTTTGTTGAGATACAGGTTCTTTCTGGTGCTTATCTGTAACTCTGTAATATGTTTCTCTGTGACCAATCTCCTCCCTTTTTCTGTTTTATTTACATTTTCCCACCAGTCATTTTCTAAAAATATATGTCTGCTTATGGTACTCCCTTGCCAAAACCTTATATCATTTTCCCATTACTCTTTGGAATTAAAGCCAAAAATCAGTATGGCACTCTTAACAGACTTGTCCCTGGCCCTGTTTATTTGTTGATTTACTAGATAAATGCTTACCGTGTGCCAGGCACTGTGCTGGGCTCTGAGGATATGATGGTGATGGGAGCAGAACCAGTCGCATCCTCATCTGAGCCCATGTTCTCACATCATAGTCATTCTGGGCTCTCATTTCCCTTCACCTGGTCCACACCTACTTAAACACACCACATAGTGTCACACTTCTGTGCCTGGTTCTGCTCCTGTTGGAATTTGCTGTGATATTTTGCATTGTTTTCATCCCATCTGGGACGTTTTCTCTCATTTCCCTGGAACAGAATTAATTGTTTTCTATTCTGTGCGTTCTGAAAACTGTTCCAATCTAGTGGGAAGACTAACACTCTAAGAAATAAATGCCATCCAGTGATGGTGATTCTGAGATGCAGGCCATGGACCAAACCAGTGGGGGCACAGAGAGGGGCATCAGGGACAACTTTGCACATGTCATTAGAGTGCTGGCTTCCCACAGCCATGTTGGCCATTCACCTTGGCACACACATTGTGGCAGGATCTGGAACACAGCTGGGCTCAGTGCCACCTTCACACACTCATCACAGTGGGATCTGTAACACAGGCTCAGTGCCACCTTTGCATACTTATCAGTGGGATCTGGAACACAGTCAGATTCTGTGTCACCTTGGTACACTTATTGCAGCAGGATTCAGAACACAATGGGGTTCAGGGTCATTTTTTCACACTCATTGTGGTGAGATCCAGGATACAGCAGGACTCAGCATCATATTTTCCCACTCATTACAGTGGGATCTGGAACATAGCCAGGCTCAATGCCACCTTCACACACACAACATGGTGGGATCCAAAACAGAGCCAGGCCAGGGTCACCATTGCACACCATTGCAGCAAGATCCAGAACACAACTGGGCTCAGTGCTTCGTAGAGCTGCATGATTTCTCTTTTTTCCTATAGTCTCGATGTACTTTTTAACATTTAAATGCCATACACATTTGTTTCAGATAAAGAGAATTAATTTAGTCAGGAATTGAATCTTTGAATAGAGATAATTACCTTTTTTAAGGTCAGATGGTATTGGAAATAAGGGATTGGAACTTGACTACTTTAGCACTGTTTGTACAATATCAAACTTGTTTTGTTTGGATCTTTCAATCTTGTTTGAAGTTTCAATTTTATGTCCTTTTGGGACCTTTATTCTGGGCAGCTTTTTTTGTATCACTGCACAGTGATTTTCCATAATGGGTGCTCAGCAAATGTGTGCCTCTCTCTGCAGCCAAGTCCCTAGCAGCCCTCTAATACTTGTGCTACACAGTCATCCTGGATAGGGCTGGCAGGGCCTCAATCCTGCATGCTGTCTGGCCTTTGTCCTTTATTCCTACTGGCCCAATGCCTGTCTATCCTCTTCTCCAACCTACCTTCTGTTATCTCCCATCCTGTCCTCCCTGGCCTCACACAAACTTCTGATCCTCTCAAGTGTCTGCTCAAGTGTCACCTCCTCAGGGAAGTCCTCCGGTCACTCCAGTAGACTTAGGCACTTGTTCTTTTAAGCAGCCATGACACACATTACTTACTTCTCAGGATAGTAACTGGTTCATCATAAAGTCAAGAAAGATGGACTGCACTCCTGCCAGAACATCTATGGGCTGAACAACAGTATGGTGATAATATGTAGAACATGTTATGCTTATTGGCATCCTGTCATGCAGAGCAAGCAGACATGGTGGGTTCCATCATGTCATAACAATTCCTCAGATGCAGCTCATTGTCAGGAGCCAGCATTGGGTGGACTTACCTGGGCAGAAAGGATACCTCTCCTCCAGACAGTCTCCTTACTGCATTGCTTAGCATTTCACGGGATGTTACAGACTCTGTTCAGCTCAGGAATTCTGCTGAGACTGAAGGTACTACATCCCTAGCAGTTTGGAGTAGGTAAGGGGGGGCTTGCCCAGCAAAGGCATGGTCATGAAATCTGTCAGAGCACCACACAGAAAAGCAACTGTTATGTATGATTTCCCTGAAAGAAGCACGGTTCACCCATTGCTCTAAGTGCTTCTGAGGATTGAGTCAGACAAGACTGGCACACATACCTCTCCTTCTAGAACTGGCCGCTGAAGGGCTGCTGTCAGGACATGTGAATGGGTATGTTACAGTTTCGTAAAACATATCCCCTTGTATCTACTGCAAGGGGACGTTGTCTTAAAGACAGTATTTTATTACACAATTTCCCTTTTACATAAGTTCTTGAAAGAAATGCTTTCTTAAAAAAAATCATTTATCAGAAACAGCATGCTTTCCCTGAGAAATTGGCTTCTTTTTTTCTTTTTAAAAAAAATATATAATTTTGTTTATTTTTTTAAATTATTTTATTGTTGTTCAGTTACAGTTGTCTGTGTTTGCCCCTGCCCTGCCCTGCCCTGCCCTGCCCTGCCCTTCGCTTCCCTTTGCTTCCCTTTCCTTTTAATTGTTGTTCTTGTACAGTTTTCTGTCTTTAACTCCCATCCCAGCCCACCACCCGAGCCGTCCGCACTTTCCTCCCCACCTCCCTCCAATTTCCAACCCCCCCTAGTTTTTTTCCATGTGTCTTTTTATTCTAACCCTTCCCCTTTTCCCCTGAAATTCCCTCCCCTCTCCCCTCTGGTGACTGTCAGCCTGTTCTAAATTTCAGTGTCTTTGGTTATATTTTGCTTGTTTTTTTGTTTTGTTGATTAGATTCCTGTTAAAGGTGAGATCATATGGTATTTGTCCTTCATCGCCTGGCTTATTTCATGTAGCATAATGCTCTCCAGTTCCATCCATGCTGTTGCAAAGGGTAGGAGCTTTTTCTTTCTTCCTGCTGTATAGAATTCCATTGTGTAAATGTACCACAGTTTTTTGATCCATTCATTAACTGATGGGCACCTAGGTTGCTTCCAACACTTGGATATTGTAAACTGTGCTGCTATGAACATAGGGGTGCATAGGTTCTTTTGGATTGGTGTTTCAAGGTTCTTAGAATATAATCCAAGCAGTGGAATTGCTGGGTCAAAAGGTATGTCCATTTTTCGTTTTCTTAGAAAATTCGATACTGTTTTCCATAGAAGTTGTACTAATCTGCAATCCCACCAACAGTGCACTAGGGTCCCCTTTTCTCCACAACCTCTCCAACACTTGCTGTTCGTTGCTTTGTTTATAAAGGCCATTCTAACTGCTGTCAAATGGTATCTCGTTGTAGTTTTAATTTGCATCTCTCCGATAGCTAGAGATATCGAGCATCTTTTCATGTGTCTCTGGATCCTCTGTATGTCCTCCTTGGAGAAGTGTCTGTTCAAATCCTTTGCCCATTTGTTAATTGGGTTGCTTGTCTTCTTAGAGTAGAGTCTTGTAAGTTCTTTATATATTTTGGAGATTAATCCCTTGTCTGAGGTATCATTGTCAAATATGTTTTCCCATACAGTTGGTTCTCTTTTTATTTTAATACTGTTTTCTTTAGCTGTGCAGAAGCTTTTTATTTTGATAAGATCCCAGTTTATTCTTTCCTTTATGTCCCTTGCTTAGGGGACATATCAGTAAAAATATTGTTGCGTGAAATACCTGAGATTTTCCTGCCTATGTTATCCTCTAGGATTTTAATGGTATCACGGCTTATATTTAAATCTTTTATCCACCTTGAATTTATTTTTGTGTATGGTGTAAGTTGGTGCTCAAGTTTCATTTTTTTGCATGTAGCTGTCCAATTCTCCCAGCACCACTTGTTGAAGAGGCTATTTTTGCTCCATTTTATGTTGCTGCCCCCCTTTGTCGAATATTAATTGACTGCAGAGACTTGGGTTTATTAATCATACTCAATGGGCAAAAACTGAAATCTTTCCCACTAAGATCAGGAACAAGACAAGGCTGTCCACTTTCACCACTTCTATTCAATGTAATATTGGAAATCTTAGCCACAGCAATTAGACAAGAAAAGGAAATAAAAGGCATCCAAATTGGAAAGGAGGAAACAAAACTATCATTGTTTGCAGATGACATGATAGCGTACATAGAAAATCCTATAGACTCGGCCAAAAAGCTGCTCGACCTAATAAATGAATTTGGCCAAACAGCCGGATACAAAGTCAATATCCAAAAATCAAAGGCATTTTTGTATACCAACAGTGAAACAGCAGAAGGAGAAATCAAGAAAAAAAATCCCATTTGATATAGCAAAAAGAAAAGTAAAATACCTAGGAATAAACCTAACCAAGGAGTAAAAGACCTGTATGCAGAAAACTACACAACACTGAAGAAAGAAATCAAGGAAGACACAAACAAATGGAAACACATACCGTGTTCATGGATCGGAAGAATTAATATCATGAAAATGTCCAAACTACCCAAAGCAATTTACAGATTCAATGCAATACCTATTAAAGTTCCAATGGCATATTTCACAGACATAGAACAAACACTTCAAAAATTTATATGGAATCATAAACGACCCCGAATAGCTGCAGCAATTTTGAGAAAGAAGAGCAAAGTAGGAGGGATCACAATACCTGATACCAAACTGTATTACAAAGCCACTGTAATCAAAACAGCCTGGTACTGGCACAAGAACAAACACATGGACCAGTGGAACAGAACAGAGAGTTTTCTTTTTATTTTAATACTGTTTTCTTTGGCCGTGCAGAAGCTTTTTATTTTGATGAGATCCCATTTATTTATTCTTTACTTTACGTCCCTTGCTTTAGAGGACATATCAGTAAAAATGTTGCTCTGTGAAATATCTGAGATTTTCCTGCCTATGTTCTCCTCTAGGACTTTAATGGTGTAACGGCTTATATTCAAATCTTTTATCCACCTTGAATTTATTTTTGTGTATGGTGTAAGTTGGTACTCGAGTTTCATTTCATTTTGCACGTACCTATCCAGATCTCCCAACACCACTTGTTGAAGAGGCTATTTTTATTCCATTATATGTTGCTGCCCCCTTTTCCAAATATTAATTGACCATAGAGACTTGGGTTTATTTCTGGGCTCTCTATTCTATTGCACTGGTCCACGTGCCTGTTTTTATGCCAGTACCAGGCTGTTTTGATTACAGTGGCCTTGTAATACACTTTGGTATCAGGTATTGTGATCCCTCCTACTTTGCTCTTTTTTCTCAAAATTGCAGAAGCTACTCAACGTCATTTATGGTTCCATATAAATTTTTGAAGTGTTTGTTCTATGTCTGTGAAATATGCCATTGGTACTTTAATAGGTATTGCATTGAATCTGTAAATTGCTTTGGGTAGTATGGACATTTTCATGATGTTAATTCTTCCAATCCATGGACACGGTATGTGTTTCCATTTGTTTGTGTCTTCCTTGATTTCTTTCTTCAGTGTTGTGTAGTTTTCTGCATAGAGGTCTGTTATCTCCTTGGTTAGGTTTATTCCTAGGTATTTCATTTTTTTCTTTGCTATATTGAATGAGATTTTTTTCTTGATTTCTGCTTCTGCTGTTTCATTGTTGGTATACAAAAATGCCTTTGATTTCTGGATATTGACTTTCTATCTGGCTGTTTGGCCAACTTCATTTATTAGGTCGAGCAGTTTCTTGGCTGAGTCTATAGGATTTTCTATGTACACTCTCCTATCATGTCATCTGCAATCAATGAAAGTTTTGTTTCCTCCTTTCAAGTTGGATGCCTTTTATTTCCTTTTCTTGTCTACTTGCTGTGGCTAAGCCTTCCAATACTCTATTGAATAGAAGTGGTAAAAGTGGACAACCTTGTCTTGTTCCTGATTTTAGTGGAAAAGATTTTAGTTTTTGCTCATTGAGTATGATGTTGGCTGTAGGTTCTCTCATATATGACCTTTACTATGTTGAGGAATGCTCCCTCTATTCCCTCTTTGCTTGAGTGTTTTTATCATAAATGGGTGCTGTACCTTATCAAATGCTTTTTCTGCATCTATTGATATGATCATGTGATTTTTGTCTTTGCTTTTGTTTATGTGATACATTACATTTACTGATTTGGAAATGTTGAACCATCCTTACATCCCTGGGATGAATCCCACTTGGTCATGCTGTGTGATCCTTTTAATGTATTGTTGGATGCATTTTGCCAATATTTTGTTGAGGATTTTAGCGTCTATGTTCATCAGCGGTATTGGCTTGAAGTTCTCTTTCTTTGTTGTGTCTTTATCTGGTTTGGTGATTAGGCTGATACTGGCTTAATAAAAAGAGTTTGGGAGTCTTCCATCATTTTGGATTCTTTGGAATAGTCTGTGAAGGATAGCTGTTAGCTCTTCCTTAAATTCTTTGTAAAATTCTCTTGTGAAACCGTCTGTTCCATGGCTTCTGTGTGTCAAGAGTTTTTGATTACTGCTTCAATTTCATCTGCTGTTATTGGTCTGTTCAGACTTTCTGCTGCTTCTTCATTCAATTTTGGAAGACTATATTTTTCTAGAAACTTGTCCATTTACCTAGGTTTCCAAATTTCTTGGCATACAGTTCTTCATAGTAATTTCTTACAATCCTTTGTATTTTTGTGGTGTTCGTTATAATCTCCCCTCTTTCCTTTCTGATTGTGTTTATTTTAGGCCTCTGTCTTTTTTTCTTGATGAGCCTGCTTAAAGGCTTGTAGATTTTCTTTAACTTTTCAAAGAAACAGCTCCTGGATTCATTGATCCTTAGGATTGTGCTTTTAGTCTCTATGTCATTTAATTCTGCTGTGATCATGGTTATTTCCCTCCTTCTACTTGCTCTGGGCTGTCTTTGTTGTTGTTCCTCAAGTTCTTGTAAGTGTAGGGTTAGGTTGTTTGTTTAAAATATTTATGTCTTCTTTAGGTAGGCCTGTATGGCTATGAATTTCCGTCTGAGGACTGCCTTTGCTATGTCCCATAAGTTTTGGGTCGTTGTGATTTCATTATCGTTTGTTACCAGAAACTTTTTGATTTCCTCCCTAATTTCATTCTTGACCCATTCATTGTTTAATAGCATGCTATTCAATATCCATGATTTTGAGGGTTTTGGGTTTTTCCCCTCGGGGTTGGTTTCTAGTTTCAGTCCCTTGTGGTCAGAGAAAATGCTGGGTATGATTTCAATTTTCTTGAATTTCCTGAGGCTTGTTTTGTGTCCTATTATGTGGCCTATCTTTGAAAATGTTCCATGTCCATTTGAGAAGAATGTGTATTAAGTTTGGAATGAAAGGCTCTATATATTTCAGTTAAGTCCATTTCATCTAGGGCATTGTTCAATGCCACAATATCTTTGTTGATATTTTGTTTGGAAGATCTGTCCATTTTTGACAGTGGGGTGCTAAAATCCCCTACTATAATTGTGTTGCTGTCAATATCTTTCTTGAAATCCTCTAAGATTTTCTTGAAATATTTAGGTACTCCTATGTTGGGTGCATATATATTTACAATGTTTATGTTTTCTTGGTGGATTCTTCCCTTCATATCATGAAGTGACCTTCTAGGTCTCTCTTTATGGCTGTTCTTTTGAAGTCTATTTTGTCCGATATGAGTATTGCTACCCCGGGTTTTTTTCCCTGTCTATTTTCTTGGAAAATTTGTTTCCATCCCTTCACTTTGAGTCTGTGTATATCTTTTGTTCTGAGGTGGGTCTCTTGTAGGCAGCATATGTGTGGGTTGTGCTTTCTTATGCATTTAGCTATTCTGTGTCTTTTGATTGGAGCATTTAATCCATTTACATTTAGGTTTATTATTCATAGGTACTGATTCATTGCCATTTTTGTACCTATCCCCCCCCACCCCGTCTTTTCCTTCCTTTCCTTAAAGCAGTCCCATTAGTGTCTCTTGCAGAACTGGTTTGGTAGAGGTGTATTCTTTTAGACTTCTTTTGTCTGGGAAGCTCCTATTTGACCTTCTATCTTGATTGAAAGCCTTGCTGGTTAAAGTATTCCTTGTTGCAGACCTTCGGTTCTCATTGCTTGGAATATTTCTTGCCATTCTCTTGTGCCTTGGAGCGTTTCCATTGAGAAGTCAGCTGCTGACCTTATCGAGGCTCCCTTGTGTGTTACTTCCTTTTTCTCCCTTGTTGCCTTTAAGATTCTCTCTTTGTCCTGGAATTTTGCCATTTTAATTCTGATGTGTCTTGTAGTGGGCCTCTTTGGTTTCCTCTTGATTTGGGACTCTCTGTGTTTCCTGGATTTGTGTGACTTTTTCTCTCATCAAATTTGGGAAGTTTTCCATCATTACTTTTTCAAATAGGTTTTCTATTCCTTGCTCTTCTTCTCCTTCTGGTATCCCTATTATATAGATATTATTACGTTTCATATTGTCTTGCATTTCTCTTAATCCCTCTTCATTCTTTCTGAGGCTCTTTTTCTTTTCTTGCCCTTTCTGGGTGTTTTTTCTACTTTGTCATCCAATTCACTGAACCGATCCTCTCCTTCATAGATTCTGCTTTTCATTCCTTCTACTGTATTCTTCCATTCAGAAACTGTATTCTTCATTTCCTCTTGGCCCTTGTTGATAGTTTCTATTTCCTTTTTCATGTTGATATAGTTTTCAGTGAATTCATCATAGCTTCCCTGTAGTTTCTGGTAGCTCATTGAGAGCTCATGGAGGTTCCTCACCACCATTTCTTTGAATTCAATATCTGATAGTTGAGTTGCCTCCATTTCATTTAGCATTCTTTCTGGGGCTTCCTCCTTTCCTTTCATTTGGGGATTGTTTCTCTGTCTTTCCATTGTTTGTAGGACTCCTCTTGTTAGCCTCAGGTTCTTAAATTGATCTGATCCAGCTTCCTGGGTTTATGATGGTGTGAACTTCTGTGGTAGGAGACCTGTGAGATTCAGTGGTGCAGTCTCCTTCTGGTATCCTGTTCTTCACAGCTTCCCCTGTGATGGTCTCTTTGGGACCAACTCTGTATTTTTCACAGTTCCAGGTTAGTTTGTTTCTTTTCATCTCACTCATGGTATTTAAAAAGAGAAAAGATGAAAAAATGAAAAAAGAAGAAAAATTAGAAGAAGGAAGAAGAGATAAAATTGGAAAGAAAGGAAGAAGGAATAAAATAAGAAAGAAGTAAAGAGAGGCAAAAGGAGTTGAGGGGTAAAAAAGATAAAAATAATAAAACAAATAATTAAAAAATAATTTAAAAACAAACAAGTCTTGTTTTCAAACTTGCCAGCTGGTTTTCTGGTCTTGCTGGCTGCAATGCCCGAGGGGTGACGATATCACTTTTCTCTCTGTTCAGCACTCAGTCATCTTTGGGCTACTCTCCTCAGAGCTAGCCCGGCACCTCTTTGCACCAGACCTTAGGCGTGGGTTCTGAGCCTCCTGGGGAATGCACACTTTCCCAAGTTTATGGGTGTGAGCTTGGGTCTCTGGTGGTGAACAGCCATCCCTGTTCTTGTTCATGCGGGTGCCTTTGGTCTCATAGCTGTCTCCAGTGGCATGGGTGCCTAAGTTTGTGTGGCTGTCTTTGGTCATGCGCAGTTGCCTATGGTCACGCAACCCATCTGCAGTCACGGGTGCACACCTATGTGCAGTCACACGCCGGCGACTATGGTCGCTCAGCTGTCTGCGGTCATGCCCGGGCACCTTGGTCACACATCCCGTTTCTGTTCTCACCCAGACGTCTCTTATCGGGAGCTCCAGCGTGCATTCCTCCCAGGGCTATGCGTAGATGCTGTCATCCCCAGCATGTTTGACATTAGCACCTTAACTCCTCTCTGTGAGACTTCAAGCAACCAGGTCTCTCATGGTGCTATTCAAACCTTGTTTGCCTGGGGAGGGAGTGGTTGACCTGGCTCCCTCCCTAGAGCCCTGTGCCAGGCATGGCAAGAGCTGGAATGGGGCCTCAGCTGCCCGGATCTTGGCGCTGATCGCTTGGCTCTTCTTGTTCTGAAGTACTCTCCTTACTGTCTGGTTTTCCAATGTCCGCTTCAATTTTCAATCACCTATTTTCAAATATGCTGTGTTACTATTGTTTGTTTGCTCTCTTCTCCTGTAGATCGGCCAGGTTTTTCTCCCGTGTATAGGGGGGAGTGGAATCTGCTCTCTCCTACCACCCCACCATCTTCCTTCTCAAAATATATTTTATTGATTATGCTATTACAGTTGTCCCATTTCTCCCCCATCATTCCCCTCCACTCTGCATACCTCCTCCCACCCATATTCCCCCCCTTTAGTTCATGTCCATGTGTCATCAGTTCTTTAGCTTCTACATTTTCCACACTATTCTTGCCCTCCCTCTGTCTATTTTCTACCCACCGTATAGGCTACTTGTTCTCTGTACCTTTTCCCCCTCTCTCCTCCTCCCACTCCCCTGTTGCTAACCCTCCATGTGATCCCGATTTCTGTATTTCTGTTCCTGTTCTAGCTGTCTGCTTAGTTTGCTTTTGTTTTAGGTATGGTTCTTAATAGCTGTGATTTTGCTGTCTTTTCACTGTCATATTTTTATCTTCTTTTTCTTAGATAAGTCCCTTTAACATTTCATATAATAAGGGCTTGGTGATGATGAACTCCTTCAACTTGACTTTATCTGAGAAGCACTTTATCTGCCCTTTCATTCTAAATGAAAGCTTTGCTGGATAGAGCAATATTGGATGTAGGTCCTTGACTTTCATTTCTTGGAATACTTCTTCCCAGCCCCTTCTTGCCTGTAAGGTCTCTTTTGAGAAATCAGCTGACAGTCTGATGGGAACTCCTTTGTAGGTGATTGACTGTCCCCTTATCCCTTGCTGCTTCTAGAATTCGCTCCTTTATTTGAATCTTGGCTAATGTAACTATGATGTACCTTGGTGTGTTCCTCCTTGGGTACAACTTCTTTGGGACTCTCTGAACTTCCTGGACTTCCTGGTAGTCTATTTCCTTTGCCAGACTGGGGAATTTCTCCTTTATTATTTGTTCAAATAAGTTTTCCACTTGTTGCTCTTCTTTTTCCCCTTCTAGTAACCCTATAATTCGGATGTTGGGACGTTTAAAGATGTCCCAGAGGTTCCTAAGCTTCTTTTCATTTTTTTGAATTCTTTTTTCTTCCTTCTTTTCTGTTTGATTGTTTCTTTCTTCCTTCTGGTCCACTCCATTGATTTGAGTCCCAGTTTTCCTCCCCTCTCTGTTGGTTCCCTGTGTGTTTTCCTTCATTTCCCTTATTGTAGCCTTCACTTGTTCATCTAATTTGTGAGCAAAACCCACCAATTCTGTGAGCATCCTGATCACCAGGGCTTTGAACTGTGCATCTGATAGGTTGGCTATCTCTTGGTCACTTAGTTGAAGTGGCTCTGAGGCTTTGATTTGTTTTCCCATTTGAGCCATTTTTAGGGTTTTTTTTTTTTTTTTTTTTTTTTTTGGTCTGGTCACTGTTGTTACACAGTGAGTAGCAGAGCCTTAGGTGTTCCCCAGGGTGGGGCAGCCCAGTGGCTGGGTAGTGACGCTCTATGTGGGGGTAGGGTCCAAGAGGGAACAATGGTGCTTGCTCTGCTCTCTCTCACATTCCAGTCCCTTCTGCCGATTATCTGCGTGCGAATGTGGGACCCCCTGGTCAACCAGCCTCCTTGCGCAACCTCATTGGGTCTGCACCATTGGCACCCTGTGCCCAGGGTCCACTAGCCGCCACCTGTGCACCAGCGGTCTGCTAGCAGCCACCTGCATACTTGGGATCTGTCTGCCACTGCTGCCTGAGAACCCAGGTCCACCAACCTCCACTTTTGCCTCCTGTGACTCCGCCCCTTTTACTTGTCTGGATGAATGGTTGTTGGACTCCCGTACAGTTCAGTTTTCTATCAGTTCTGGTTATTTTCTTGTTTCTAAATCTTTTTGTCCTTAAGTTTGGTTGTGTGAGGAGGCACAGTGTGTCCACCTACGCCTCTATCTTGGCCAGAAGTTGGCTTAATTTTTTTCTTATGGTCACTGTTCATCATGTAATTGAGTGGACTCACCTTTCTTTGTAGCATCATGGAAAGAGTGACACAAATTTGTAACCCTTCTCTTGTTAATTATGTGGACTCTCACAATATGTTTAGGCACTAGCTCTATCCCTTGCTCCTTTATATTTCCTTATTGTTGGTCCTTTTTCTTTCTTACTTTCAAATGACCTTATCTCCCTAATTTGCATTAATATATATAAATATATTTTCTTGTAAGTTACCTTAAGCTAGTTTTTGAAACTAGATTAAGTGTATACACATGAATATAGCCCTAAAATAAGTTAAGTAATAAAGTTAGACCTTTCTGTCCAGTAGGCTTTTCACACAGGTTGTGTTCCGCTTCCATATTTGTTATTGGTGTTATATTTACTTCAGGGCCCTTAGCAAGATTTGATTACATTCCTGTTTCCTTTTGAGCGCAGTCCAACAATGGTATTAAAACGTAGTTAATCATGTACTTGGTCAATATTTTACATCTTTGTAACCCATCCTTTACTTAATCGAAGCACTTGTAAGGTTGGAAACATAATCCAATGCACTGTCATGAGTATACTGAACCTGAAAATACAGGACTGACTTTAGAACACGAGGGGCCATGCTTCTCTCATGGTTTTATGCCCAGTATTGATACCTGGTCGAGAGATGAATGTTGATACTGTACTTGGTTCTAAAATCTGAATAGCAGAGTGATTATGGACATAACAGTGTAAGTGATAGTGCAACAGTGACCAAGGGCATGAACTCTGAAGCAAGGTCACTGAGATGACTCACTAGTCATAGTGATTTATGATTGAACCTTTGTGCCTTAGCTTTCTTGTCTATAACATGGATATAATAATAGTATTTGTCAGCTGGGGTCATAGTCTCTGGCATGGTTACTATTATTTTTAATATATAGTCTAAATTTTGTGTGGTTTAATTTTTAGGTCTTTGGCTGCTGAATGGGGTAAATATGGAATGCGATTCAATGTGATTCAACCAGGGCCCATAAAAACCAAAGTAAGTCATATTTTTGCTTCTTATCACCTTTTGAGTGGCTAAGGAATGAAACATGAGTGGATATATGCAGATTGTGAGTGAAGGACTTTCAGGAAGCCTGAGTTTGGTGTTTTGGTGGTAAGAAGGGTTTTGCATGATCCAATCTGAGAAATAGGAGGGACAGGGGTTCAGCATTGTGACTCTCCATCTCATTGGTGTCAGTGTCTTCATCTGCTGGGATCTTTTATGCCATTATTTGGCATTTTGTCTGATTTGCTTCAGTGATCTGTTTTTGTCTTATAGTTCTTAATTTTTACCATGTTTTAAAGATTCTGACTATGACATACTTTCAAAAAATAATGGAAATGTATATTATGGTTTAAGAAGTGCTATAGAAATTCATCCTAGAGCACTGGTCTTGCTCTAGGTAGCATTTCTTTGATCCTTGTCTTTGCCTGTTCAGTTTTAATACTCATTGTGCAAGTCATGTGACTCCCATCTGATTAAGCCTTCCTGACAGCATGCACTTCTCCGGTAACAGTAATCCTGCAGACAGTTCTGCAGCTCGAGATCCTCACAACCACGATTACAGAGGTGCTCTGCTCCTTTACCTTACCCCAAATGACATCACTCTCACACTGATATAAAAAAGAAATAGTCCTATTGATGTAAAAAGAAATGTAGCAGAATACGAGTCCTATTGATAAGAAAAGATATAACGGGATACAAGACCTATTCTGAGGCCCCCCGATTAAAGAAATAGATCAAAGAAAGGGGGAAAGGGAGTTAAGATTTACGACCGCACCTGCTGCGGAAGTCAGAATGTAAGATGTTTAAAAGAACAGTTTTTCCCTGAGATCGGGGCCCAGAATTTGGAGACTGCCTCCTCTGGGACCACGCGTGTAATAAAGAGTCGTGCTTCGTGAACTCCCTGCGTCTGGATCGTTTCATTTCTCCGTAACAACACTTTTCGTTTTTATGTAAAGCAGGAATTTGTAATCTCAGTCCGGATGTAGTTTGAAGGCTGAAGTGAAGTTTGGTAACTTGTTCCAGGTGTAGAAACACATTGGAAGATAACGCCAAGGAGCATTTGGGTTGTAGGTAGTTCTAGGGTGTTAAACATTAACATAGAAATGGCTGTATTAGTTTATTTAGCTGTTTAAAGGATGGAAAGAGTGAAATGTCATTGAATAGCTTGTTTGGCACTGTGGTAATAAAGAATCAAATAAAGGTAATGGAAAATAACTCAAAAGCTTATGTCTAAACACATGATCAGGGTGGCACTGTGCTAAGCACTCTCTGAAAAGAAACTTCATTGTATGGTCTCAATCTAGGAAGGATCCCCTGCATTTTACTATTTATTTAACATTTATTGAGACTTCTGGCCAAGATGGAGGCATAGGTGGACACACTGTGCCTCCTCTCACAACCAAAATTAAGGACAACAAAAATATGGAACCAAAAAAACCCAACCAGAACAGATAGAAAATTGAATTGTACAGAAGTCCAACAACGATTCACCCAGACCGGTAAGGGGGAGGATTTGGCGGCTGGCAGAGAGGGATCGCAGCAGGAAAAAGCAATGGCTAGTAGTCTCGGACATGCAGGCAGCGGTTGGCGCACCCCAGGCGCACAGGCTGGAGTTACTGGGTGTGGGGAAGCAACAAGCAGACCAAGCGAGTGCACAAGGCGGCTGACTGAGGTCACACATTCGTGTGCAGATAAATCGGGCGAAAACGGGCAGCAAGACAGACTGCGCAACGCAGGGCCCCAGCACTGGGAAATAAAGCCTAAAAGCACCGACTGAAAACACTTGTGGGGGACGAGGTGCTAGGAGAGACTCCCAGCCTCACAGGAGAGTTTGTTGGAGAGACCCACAGGGTCCTAGAACGTACACAAGCCCACCCACTGCGGGGGCCCCTGTCCTGGGCGCCAGATGTGGGGGGCTCCGCCCACAGATCCCCATCCCTCCGTCATGGATGAAAATAAAAACTACCAAGACATGACTGCTTGGGGAGGAAAGGTGGTCAAACTCTCAGAGGAGAATGACCCAGAACCCCTTCCTCACTAGGGTTTTATTGGGTTCAAATACACAGGAATACAGGTATGTCAGGCAGCAAGGATCAAACAATGGTTAACATTTCAAAGCAATCTGAGGGCTTAATCTGAGTCAATGTCTGTCCGGAAAGGGGGTTGTAAAACTGTGGGAGGCAATCTCATTTCCTCCTCAGACCCTTATCATTTAAATGAGAGCACTCTTAGCAAAGCAGGTTTCACAGGACTTTACGAATTCTTTCTTATGCCCGATCACCCAGGGAACTGTCCTGGCCGGCACAGGGCTGCACCACTCGCCCTCACAGTTTCAGGCTTTAAGCCGATTAGGAAACAGGAGACATCTCCCAGATGGAAATGAGGACTCGGGCTATGTCAGAATAGCCAGGGGGTGAGAGTCCATCACATCCTCTTTGCTGTAGCCCCCCGAGTCCTTCCATGAGGCCTCCCAAGTGGTTGTGTCTGGCTTAGGTTGCCCCTCCCATGAGGAGTCTTACCCGTCATTGACTGCCAACCAAGCATTGGGGTCAGAGATGGATGAGGCAGAAGCAGTACTCCTGCCAGGGAGATAAGCTTTGTCTCCTTAGTAGGTCACATTCTTGTGACAGAACAGACCCAGATGAAGTGGGTCCCTTGGCTCTTACACAGCCCACCATGGGGTGAGGGTTACAACTCCTGAAACCAGGCTGAACGGTCCGCAACACCCACATGGAAATCAGCACCAGAAGGGCCCAGTTTGCTTGGGGAAAGTGATGGAAGGGATGGGAATTCAAGAGAGCATGGAGCAAGTACCATTGTTCTCTCTCGGACCCTGTCCCCACATACAGCATCACTACCCAGCCACTGGGTTGCCCCACCCTGGTGAACACCTAAGGTTCTACCCCTCACTACATAACAGCTGTGACCAGACCAAAACAAAATAAAACAGAACAAAACAAAACAAAAATGGCTCAAATGGGAGAACAGATCAAAGCCCCAGAGCCAATTCATCTAAACGACCAAGAGATAGTCAACCTATCACATGCACAGTTCAAAGCAGTGGTGATTAGGAAGCTCACAGAATTGGGTGATTTCAGTCACAAATTAGATGAACAAATGAAGGCTACAATAAGTGAAATAAAGAAAAACACACAGAGAACCAATAGTGATGGGAGGAAAACTGGGACTCAAATCAATGGAGTAGACTAGAAGGAAGAAACAAACATCTAATCAGAAAAGAATGAAGAAACAAGAATTCAAAAAAATGAAGAGAGGCTTAGGAACCTCTGGGACATCTTTAAACGTCCCAACATCTGAATTATAGGGGTACCAGAAGGGGAAGAGGAAGAACAACATGTGGAAAACTTATTTGAACAAATAATAAAGGAGAAATTCCCCAATCTGGCAAAGGAAATAGACTTCCAGGAAGTCAAGGAAGCTCAGAGGGTCCCAAAGAAATTGGACCCAGGGAGGAACACACCAAGGCACATCATCATTACATTAGCGAAGATTCAAATGAAGGAGTGAATTCTAGAAGCAGCGAGGGATAAGGGGACAGTCAATCACCTACAAAGGAGTTCCCATCAGACTGTCAGCTGATTTCTCAAAAGAGACCTTACAGGCAAGAAGAGGCTGGAAAGAAGTATTCCAAGTCATGAAGGTCAAGGACCTATATCCAAGATTGCTGTATCCTGCAAAGCTTTCATTTAGAATGCAAGGGAAGATAAAGTGCTTCTCAGTTAAGGTCAAGTTCAAGGAGTTCATCATCACCAAGCCCTTATTCTATGAAATGTTAAAGGGACTTATCTAAGAAAAAGAAGATAAAAAATATGACAGTAAAAAGACAGCAAACTCACAGATATTAACAACCACACCTAAAACAAAAGCAAACTAAGCAAACGACTAGAACAGGAGCAGAAACACAGAAATGGAGATCACATGGAATGTTAGCAACAGGGGAGTGGGAAGAGGAGAGTGGGGGAAAGGTACAGAGAATAAGTAGCATAGATAGTGGGTAGAAAATAGACAGGGGGACGGCCAGAATAGTGTGGAAAATGTAGAAGCTAAAGAACTGATGACACATGGACATGAACTAAAGTGGGGGGGGTATGTGAATGGGAGGGGGTATGCAGGGTAGAGGGGAATGATGGGGGACAACTGTAATAGCATAATGAATAAAATATAATTAAAAACATTTATTGAGTGCCTACTGTGTGCAAAGGTGCTGAAAAACATAGAAAAACATTCGTGACAGTGTTTGTAGTAGAGGTATGAATAACAAGCATATGGTTTAAAAGGGATTAAGGAAAACCAAAGTATAAAAACTCCTAGAGTGACAGTGGAACTCAGGGACAGCTGGATCACGGGTCATTTGTGTCACGGAGGGCAGCTGTCACCTCCACACTCTAGTGCAGCAAAGTCCAGGCCTTTTGTTCTTCAGAGCACATCCATACCCCACCCTGGTCTGCTCTTCACCATCATAGGAAGGAGAAATTATTTTCTTCTTTTCCTATTACTTGCGGAGAAGGCAAAAGGAAAGGAATTTCCCTTTAAATATTTCCTATTGGAGTCATTTTCTGTGTTTGCTGAGTCACACAAGAGTGGCCCCCTAACCCTCACACACTAAGCTTTTGCATGTCAGAGTACTGTCATAACTTTTTCTCATCTGATGCTTACAGCAATTGTGTGAAGTAGCTGATACAGGTATCTTGATCTTACAGATGAAGGAACTAAGGTTAAAAAGGTTACACTTTCTAGTGATTATTTTTAGGTCAATATTATATAAGATGACCTGTTTTGAACTAAAATTATATGGAAGAATTTGGGAAAGTTCTCTGCTGCTTACAAAGACTGAAGTATGAGCAGGCTACCATAGCAACAAACCATTTTATGCAAATTCTTTCTTAAACCAAAAAGGGGTTACATTAAAAAATGCAATCTAACTATTTTCTTAATTTTTAAGGGTGCCTTTAGCCTCCTGGACCCCACTGGAGCATTTGAGAAAGAAATGGTCGACAGAATCCCCTGTGGTCGGCTGGGGACTGTGGAAGAATTTGCCAATCTTGCTGCTTTTCTGTGCAGCGATTATGCTTCTTGGATTAACGGGGCTGTAAACATTGTTTTCTCTTCACTTTGGGGAGGTGGATGTGGGGGCAGGGGGAGGCATATTGTGGAACTAATCTTGACAATGTTGAATTCAAAAATGACTTAAAATATTTATTTAACTTTCAATAACAATATTAATATACATTGTTTAGCCTGTGGTTAAATTGATTCATTGATAAATTAATTTTATTAAATGAAAATTACTTTGGTAGCTGTGTCTTTAAGATAATCTTTAAGGTTGAGTATAATTTGACATTGTAGAGATGGTGGAAAGAAGATTCTAAAGGAAATAAATCAGTTTAGTTTAATCATTAGTTTTGCCTTTAAAACCTGGGATGTGGTTGAAAGTGCCGAGGATGGGAAAGTGGCTAACAATTCAGAAACTTTAAAAAAGAGTTATTTTCAGTTTTTATTTTTTTATTTTCAGATTATAAGATTTGATGGTGGAGAGGAAGTATTTATTTCAGGGGAATTCAATAGGTTGAGGAAGGTAATCCATTTTGTGAATATAATATAATACTAGAAGCCAGATTACTAAGCTTTAAAAATATGCAAGAACTACATTAAGCTGACCTTTCTTTTTGTTTCAGGTCACCAAGGAGCAGTGGGACATGATAGAAGGACTAATCAGGAAGACAAAAGGCTCCTAAGATGCTCTGACCTTCATCTTAGTTGCCATGGAAATGACACAAACTGCCTATAATCTTTTGAATATTTTCAAGTCTAATAAATAATTAACTGACACTTATTGAGTGTGTGCTGTGTGCTAGGCCAGTGGTAGGCAGACATCGTATATTCAGAGATATATGAGATGAGATCTCATCCCTTTATTTTTAAAATAAAAAAAAAGAGAAGCAAATGAAGGCTTAGATAGAGGTTAAAAGTAACTGGAAGTGCAAGTAAAGGGACCTGAGAAAGTGAGGAGACCCTTAGTGATGGAATTAGCATTTGAGCTACATATTAAATCATGCGCATGGTGATGAGGCCCAAAAGGAAGAAAGTCGAGGTCCTAGGGTGGATTTAATGGACTCTACCTTTCCTATATTGTTTCTTTTCACTGGACTTGAAAGTTATTCTCTTTGAATAGCTCAGTATTAATTCAGACAAATCTTAACAAGACCTAATTTGTAGCCAGGAATTCTATTTGGTACTAAGAAAAAAATATGACTAATCTACAGCCTTTGCCCTCTAGAAACTCACTATCAGGATGGACAGATCTGTAAATAATTATTTACGATGCATAGTGATAAATTACCACCAGTAGTAATGTGTGCAGGAGGAAGTAACTCATTCTGTTTCCAGAGTACAGAGAAGGTGATGCCAAGGAGGTAGAATTCCACCTCAGATTCAAAAGAAAAATAGATTCTCTTTGTAGAGAAGATGTACAAAGCTTATAAAATATTTTTGTGTATCATTTCACTTGAGTTCATATTTGGCTTGACTAATTTGTCATCCTGGGAATCAAATAATAAAGCCACAGTCTCAAGTCTATGTAGCTATAATTCTGAGCTTATATTTTTAAAAGATCTGTTTTAATTTCACAGGAATCACTCATTGCAATACTAGGCAGACTGACTGCCCCCACTGCCCAGCCTCCCAGGAGAGGGGAATAGCTTGTACCCTGCCACCTCTAAACAGATCTATCAAGGAGTCTCATTCCTTTGTTTGAATGTATATGCTCTAAGCTAACCTGGAAACCCTTACTCCACTAGCAGTTAGGTGTGCACCCAGATGGGTGTGTTCTAGGTTTGGAAGAAGTAGCCTTGACATCTCATTGTACCCTCTTTGACCTGGCCTTTTAGGACATCACTCTTTTCCTCACACTTGCAATGCAGGTGCCCAGTCTCCACCCCTTTAACACTAAGTCTAGCTTTCATCTGTGTACATCTTCCCTCTTCTTTAAAGTATAGATACCTCTGTGGTGTAGGAAAAACACAGTACTAGTAGTTATATAAAAGACCTTGTATAAATTACCTCACTTATTTTTTTAGTATAAACTTAGGACTATAATGTCTGCTTTATGGGACTCTTTATGAGGATTAAGTGAGATGCAAGAAGTAAAAACACCATGGAAAATGAAAAACATACATGTAAAAGGTGGGTCCTCCTGTCTTCCTGAGACATGGTTATCATAGACAATGTGAGACTAGACTAGGAAAGATAAAAAACTGTCTAAAAAAAAAAAAACTTCTGTTAATACTTTGGTATATTTGTTTTCAGCTTCTGTCTTTTAATTTAGTTTGTATTTATATAAAAGTAATTTGTATAATTTACACAAAATTACTCCTGTACTGCCTGCTCTTAAGGTCTCTTCTCATAGTAACCATCTTCAGCTCTTTTAACTATTTTGTTTTCCCCTGGAATATACACTCTTCCCTGCCATTAATTCTGCAGATATAACTATGTCCCTATTTTGGTTACTATTGTGTTCATATTTTTTAACTTTACGAATATTGTTTTCCCCAATATTTTTGTAACCTCTCTCTTTTTTTGAACAGTTGAGATTTCATGATAAATCAGATCCTGTTTTTTATAAATATGATTTTTCATATTTCATTGTTTATGTTTATCATATTTTAATTCTTTATTTTTAAAATTAGGTTATTTTTATTTTTCAGTGTAGTGTATAAAATCCTTGGCCATAAAACATTTTTAGAACTTGAAATTATTTTATCATGATGTATTCCTGGAAGTAATATTAATCAAAGGTTATGAAGCTTTTAAAGACCCTCGACATACATTTCCAAATTGTTATTCCTAAGGTTTTTATGGATTTAAAACACCCTGAGCTTATGTGATAATGCCAATTTCAACAAATACCTACCAATATGGAATCTTTTCACTTTAAAACTATTTACCAATTTATGAGTAAAAAAATGATAGTTCCTTCCAACATGTTCATTTATTAGTTATTGAATACTTTTCTACTCTTTTAAAACTTATTGGGGTTTTAATGTGGTAGTAGAAATTTTGATTTGTCTGAGTTTGTATATAATTTTTTCTTGTATTAATCATCTCTTAGCATTTGCTTCATTATTTGTTATTACAAATGATCAATGACTTAGCAAAGCTTGCAGGCATGGAGAAAGGACAGAAAAGAAATCATGGGATATCAATTGACTGAAAATTGTCCCTAAAAAAGAAATTTCTTCAAGTCTTTTTGCATAGTCACTGTATTTTGTGACATACCACCTTTGGGATGTAACCATATCAGTGTCCACCTTAAGAATCTTAACTTTGTCACTCCAGTTAGTTAGTACCTTTGCTAAGAGTCCTGCTTCTACTGCACTAATGGAAGAGTTAATACTTAGAAAATTACAATAAGGATTGTTGTAACAATATCACTCATCTGACAATGTATGAAAACACCTCCAGGAAAGGTTTCAGGTATGCAGTAACAGGTATTTCACTATGGTTCTTGATGAAAACTAAGTCAGTGGGAATTTAAGTGATTTTGAATAATAGAATTCTAGAGCTGGGAAGGCCTAGAAGACACTATGATCAACCATTTGGTTGTATAGTTGAGTGAACTGAGGCCACCACAGGCATGACTGCCCAAAGTCACAGTTAGTCAAGCTCATGTCTCCTGCCCATTTGGATCAATTTCTTGGGATCCTGATTTAAATCAACAAACAGTAAGTAACAGGGTCTTCATGAGATGCAGTTCTATTACAAACGTGTCTCCAGGGGGAAAACCTATTATTTTTCTTTCAGATCAATGTTATTTTATTCCCTGAATGTTTTAAAATGATTATACTTCCATAGATTCATCCTCAACCTCAGTCCCTTAATTTGTTCTAAGATCTTATGTTTCTACACTGTGAGGTAAATAATTGTTGGGTTAAAGACATAACATGAGGAATATATGGTTTTGAGGAAGATCCTGACAGCTCTGCCCCTTGGCACACTGTCCCCTCCATGCATGTCCCATACCATGAATGGTTTAACCTTTTACTTGATGTGAGAAAACAAAAGGATATAAATCATGAATTATTACAAGATGAATATATGTGAGTAGCCACTGCCCAGGGAAGACATGCTACCAGGAGTCAAAGCCTTGCTGTGTCCCAACAAGACCCTTATGTCCCTGAAACAAAGCAGTGTTATTTCTGACAGCAGGGCTGGCTGCTTTCAACACATCAGTGGAATCACACTGTATTCTCCATTTCTGCCTTTTCTCTGTGTAGCAGTTCATTTTGCATCCTTTGTTACAACCTCCCAGTGTGAGTGAAGGATGTAGTTACCTGCCCATGGGGCTTATGACCTGTAGGGAAGTTGGTGTGAGGGACATGTTTTCAGATTAAGTGGATTCTGCTGCCTGGTCCAGTGTCTTCTCCATTTAATGTCCCCTGGAGCAGACTGTGTCACTGTGCCCCAACCGCACCATTCTCAGTGTCCTAATCCCAATCTTGGCCTTTGTGATGAGTGCAGGATCGGTTTCTCCTGGCCCCTGAAAACCTCAGTGACTTCCATTGTTTGTAAACAATAAAACATCCTTTTATTATGGGGAGACAGCTTTCTTAACCACTTCTTTGGGTCGCATTTTGGTAATGTATTTTTGGAGTGATGTGCACATGCTTTAGACATGAGCTTTTGTCAGCTGTATATGCTCTAGGTTGTTGGAGATCATAAGGAGAGAGTGATGGCTCAGTGAACTGGAGCTGCACCAGCAATGGGTGCCCTGCAGGCTTGAGCTGTGGAATGTGGGTTCTGCCCAGGTTTCCATAGCCAGAGTGGTTTTCAAGGGCACAGCCTCAGGAGCCAAAGGTGTGAAAGTAAAAGGACTGCATGGCAGATGTGATATGGCCTCTGCACAGATGCTTTCGTCATGTCTCTGGTTCCCTGGTTGGACCCGAACCTGCCTCTTCCATGTTGGACACAGGCAGACTCACCCTACATAGCACCTTCTCCTCACATGGTCACATCTCATCTCACACTGCCTCTGTAGACAGTGCTCCAGGTGTGAACCTGTCTGGCTTCTCCAGTTGTCTGTCACTGTTGGTGAGTGGCTGTCCGTGAGGTCACTGCCAGCTCTGTCCAGGAGTGACAGTCACTGCAGTCAGCCTGACACCTTGGCCCAGGAATGATGGTCACTGGTCACTGCATTGGCTCAGGAGTAATGATCACTGCAGTCGCTGTGCTGGCTCAGCCGGGAAGTGATGGTCACGGTGGTCACTGTGCTGGTTCAGCTGTGCAGTAATGATTACAGTGGTCACCTTGCAGACTTAGTTCAGGAGTGACAGTCACCTCGGCCAGAGACTTGGGCACAGAGACCCTACCCATGTCCTCTCTGCTTTGACATAGCCTCCTGGTGACAGTTCTGGGCCCTGGTAATGAGATAGAGAAAGCTGTGTGTCCCTTCTGTTCCCGTAAAAACCCTTCATGAAAAAACATTTAAAGTTGGATGAAAATCTCCAAATGTTTGGACATTTGATGTTTCTGTGTATGAACCTCCCTGTGGGAGGCTCCTATCCCCTTCCATGAAGCATTGACAGCTCACAGTTTCAGGAGTTTCCATAGTGGATGAGTGCCACTGACATTTTCAACATAAATACAAGAGATTAGCTTCACTTTTTTCCTTATTTATTGTTAATGCTCACTCACCAGCAGTGAAGCTCCTACCACCCACATTGTTTCATAAATTCCATTTTTGGATAGATATCCTCTCTGTTATTCAGGAAAGAGAGACACCTCACTTTTTTACTGTTACTTTTATGAATTAAGAAGGTTGGCACTGAATTCTTGGATTGAGTCACTGAAGCTGACTCAGAACCATGGACTGCGGACTCTTGGATCTGATGACTTTCACAGCAGGAGTGTCACAACCTCCACTGGGACTCACCTGGAGCAGGACCTTCCAGCAACAGACACACAGACTGTGAGTTGGGGGTCAAAGGATGTATTAAATTTCCCTTTATAAACATGAATGGTTACACTAGCATTTCTCTTCTCATGTTATTTTTAACTTATCTGAAACTATTTGAAGATAGAGATACAATTATTTTGAATGCTCATGTAAACATGAAATAGAGAATTCACAGAATACACAGTTATTGGTGCTATAAATCAATCAGGGTGCTATGGCTTTTACATTAGGATTTGGTGATGTAGTAAAAAGTACAGTTGTTAGAACTAGTAAGTAATTTTGAAGGCAGCAGAGATGCTTGGTGGGAATGAACACTTCTGGATGGAAAGAAAATCCAGGAAGGACACAAACTAGACACCAGGATACTCAGCACATTTATTTTAATCAGAGATGATGCAGAACATGACATAAAACCACATTTTACTAGAATAATTATCATCTGCAACACAGGAAAACAGTTTCAAAATGGATTGAGGTCATACTCCTTGACAGTGGGCTTGTTGGAAATGCAGACACAGAATCAGACACATTTATGCATCATCTAGCACTGTCCTGTCACCAGATCAACTTGTACCAGTAGATGGGTGTGGGTGCAAGCAGGAGTTGTGCTGTTGATGAACTAAATCTTGTTGTCACAGAGCCACAATTAACTAACTACGGATAGATATTAAGGTATTTTAGATGCAAAAGCACTTCCTCCTAATAATTGGAAATATAGCTTAGAACTGTTTGTGGCATAGACCTATGATTGTCTGAAATAAGAATGCTTCAGTGAAAAATTTGCATGAACACATCAGACTAGAATTTTAGAGAATAATCCTGGTGGAATTTTTAGGGAAATCTTCTCTGGGTCTATGTATGAAAGCAAGAATATGTCAGGTTATTTTTTAAATGATTGTATTGACTGGCCTATGCATAGACAATTTCCTTTTCAGTGTGGTTACAAAATCTGTACATTTCAAACAGTAGAGAAACAAGCAGAAAAGATTGTGCCACACACCCTGATAAGTTATCTATATGCAGTTAAATTTACATATATAAAAGGAAATTCAGACTACTCCCTTATAGTGCACAGTTATTTTTAGACACAGTGTGCCACTAGTGAGTGGCTTTGGTCACAACCCTAGTTGTCCTCAGCACAGAGAATGAGGGCAAGGTCAGTCCGGTACAGCTTCCCTCCATCTGACAAGGCCATGATGCTCTTCTTATAGGTGGGGATATTGTTACTGTCCAGATCCTGCACAGAACACAGAGGGCATGTGGTCCAGTTACATGTGGAAGTGAGGTAACCATGGCCCAGTGAAAAAACGTGACATGGAAACTCCTCCTTACATTGATCTATTGAAAGGAGCTGGATTACATTCTTATGCAAATGTGGGTAATCACAAGATTTTAAGATCTTTTGACCACAGTTACCAAATCAGGATAAGAATTGAAATCTACTGCTCCTCTGTAAATGTTAAGAGTTCCAAAAGTGGTGTATGGTTGTGTCTGGATGGATCCGTAAAGTCTACCTAGGAAGTAAGTGCATGGTAACTAATTACCTGTTTATTCTTCTCACACAGATCCCTCAACAAAGCATCCAGTTCGTTTTCATCTATATATCCGTTGCCATCCTGAGGAAGGAGAAATAGAGCAGGTTCCCCAACACCATCACAATGAAAGGCAATGCAAACAACTGAAATGCTCAGAAAACCCACTCCTGCATCTTGGGCAGAGGTTCCAGAGTAGATCTGAAGTGCCTCACATTCAACACCTTACATTTGTAATATTTGTTACATATGTAACTTTTCAAAGAACTTCATATTTAGTGTTTCACTTAATGTTCACATCACCTCCTGTTGAAGTAAGTGGTCACCATGTGTTCATATTAGTGGCCTGGGGAAGCCATGTGACTGACCTCATGTCACAGTGGTTTGGTCCAGAGTACAGACTTTAGAGCAAATAACAGAGGTTAACTAGTGGGCTCGCAAACAGCCTTTACACACACACACACACACACACACACACACACACACGTGCAGACACATGCATACACATGGTGGTGCCTTCCACTAGGTGAGAGGAATCCACTGGATGTTTTCATCCAGATTAATCCTCATCCCACCTGCAGAGTGAGTGTTATTGTCTCTTGTTTACAAGTGAGGAAACTGAGGCTCAGAGGAGTTTGGTATCTAATTCAAAGCCTCACAGCAGGTAAGTCATAGCATGGGATTAGCATCAAGACTTGCTTAATTTGGGATACATTTCCTATGAAGAGAATGAATCAGCTGGGTGATTTTAATAGATCGTGTTGCTTTTAATATGAACCTTGAATTTGAGGCTTTTTTCCTCAGTCAGCAATTTTCAAATTCTAAAGAATTATAGATAATAACAAACTTTTACCTGATCATATAACTCAAAAGCTTTATTGAACTCCTTTCCACACATTTTGACTCCCTGGAAGATAGAGAAGAAAGCAAAGGTTAACATGCTGCTAGTAGGTTTTATTGTGTTTTTCTCAGCAACTCTCCCACATTCTAACTGTTCAAGAAAAATACTATTTATGATAGAAAAAATGAGAAATACCTGAAATTTAAGGAGAAAATTCTCCTGCACTGGTAGTAATCTTTTGAGAGAAAAACATAACATTTATAGATTAGATTTTTTTGACAAGAACAGCTTATGATAATATTTGCTCAGTTCCTAAACTCACCTGGCCATCTCAGTTAATTCCAGCTTCCCATCATTATTTGTATCAAATAATTTCAGCTGAAAGACAGAGTGTCATTATTATAGCCATTGAAGAATAGTTTATTGCATGAAGGAGAAGAAAATACAAAATAAAGCAGTTTGAATTACCAATTACTTATATAGATAGCAAAGTTGTAGAAAATAGCATTTATTACACTTTCAGTGTGAATTTTCAATTTTATAACTTGTGTAATTGCCAGTTTCTCAGAACAATTTAGAATAGTCAAAATGAGTAGTGATCTTAACTAGGCTTCTAGAATACTGTCATTTATTTTTCTTGCAAATATGTGCATATACAGGGGTGGTAAAAAGTAGGTTTACTGTTGTAATAAGTAAAAAAACAAATAGCTAATACAAGAATAAATAATAACACAAGAATAAATGCTGTATTTTACATACTCACACTGTAAACCTACTTTTACTCACTCCTTTATGTATCAAGATGTGGGGGAGATGCTGTCTAACAATGTACAGCACATCCTGACTCTCTAAACAATGGTATGAAAGTAAATACTTGTTTTTCTCTTTTAGAGCATAATAGAGTACACACAGAAGCAAAAGGCACATACTATGAACAAATTCTTGGAGAATAGAAGTTTTGAGTAATGTGTAATTGTTTTAGTTTCCTTTGGATGCTGGACAAGAGAAACTAAAGCCCCCAACCTATATATATATATATATATATATATACACACACACACACACACACACACACACACACACACCAGACACACCTGATGTAAACACCCACACACCCTCACTAGGAGGCAGGTAGAAATACTCCTATGCTATATTGGATAAATGAATTATGTATGAAATGTATCAAATATGTATGCTAAATATGTGAAAAAATGCATTATTTGTGTTCATAAAAGAATGTGATCATGGTCAGAATGGGACCTCTTTAGGCATGCTGTGGTGAGAGGCAGATTTGTTCATGGTCTTATGCTGACACGTTTTATAAATCACTGATCATCAGTTCTAATATCGTTACACTAATATCAGTACTAAGACACTGGACACCAGATCACACATTTAGTGTCCATAGGGAAATATTTCCCCACATATATACTTAAATTTTAATTAGTTCTTGATTAATTTGCTTCCCAGATTTGAACTGGTTTATGACATTTAATCAGATATGCCAGGCCAATCCAACAGGGGAAAACTCCCATCTGAGTGGTTTTAAAAGGGTTGCTTCAAATTTCTACCTGAAAAGGAATCATTACTTTAAATAGATATCCCTTAAGATTGGTGCAATACAGAAAATTGGTAAATGTAGGTTATTGTTCTTTTCCCAAAAGTTAGCACTCAGCTCTGCCCTCTGTGACACAGTTGTATGCGGATGCTTTGATGAGGACACTTTCTTACCACTTTATAATAAATATCACTGTATAATGAATAAGGCAACAGTTAGGTTCTAGAGGATTTTTCCCCACATGAAATAGGCTGACAGGCTGAAAGTGAACCTCAGTTAAGTTAAATATAATCAAATATTTTATAAGATTATTTCTCAGGGTGACTAATCAACGTAATATAACACAGTTTTTATTTAAGCACTTGTGTTTTCTGGGTCATTTGTTTAAATCCACAAGATAAGAATTCAGTGTAACTTTGAAGTTCTTAAAGCATGGACATATAAACATGTACTGACATGAATAATAAAACTATGAATTTCAAAAAGCAAACAAAATAATGTTGCCAAAATACTAACTTAATCAGTTTAGGAAAAATCCTCTTAGTCCTAATGCTATTGTGAGTCAAAATTAGCAAACTTTACCCACTTGAAACTAATTAACTTCAAGAGCATGGGATGATTTTACCTGGGACTTCATAAATTTATTTGATGTTCATTCCTAAAACATTAAGTGCCTGTGTGTAGAGCAGTTTTCTTGGTTCTATTTTCAACATTCTACAATAGATCTCACTTACACTGTTCCGATAATATCAGTATAAAGCTACATTTGGATTTCCTCACCCAAAGCACCAAGATAATATTCCAAAATAACAAAAATCAAAAGTAAGGTGTAGAAATACCTGTTTTTTAGTCTCAATGAGTAAGGTAGCTACAAGTTCTTTGTAAACTCTAACAAAATCTCTGATTTCCCATGTAATGATAAAATTGATTCAGAACTTCTATAATGAGTTTTTAGTGACATAATTTATATATCTATAATGTAACACATATGTGTAGAATTGAGTTATAGAATTGAGTGACATAATTACACTGGCTTTTAAGGAAAAAAAGCGATTTTTAGATAAAATTACCAATTCTACAGGAAGGGAAGTGCTTTTCTGTTCAGTCTGTAGCACTGAACCTTAAGGAACCTGTAAGGGAGCCTTGGTATCCTTACATGTTTAGCTTTTCAAGTGTAATTAGACCTATGGAATGTGGTGCCCACACCACAGGTTATTTATTTCATTCTCTGCAGCCTGGGAATAAACAAGGCTCTTGACCACAGTCTTTTACGGATCAGTCTTACCATTAGGTCTGTATACTCAGCCAGTTTTATATCATCAACAGTCTTGTTTGCTTTTTCCAGCAGGTCCTTCAGAAAGTTCTGTTAAAACAGAACACTCGGGTAAATTTCATCAATAACAAACAGTGGGCCTCTGTTTCACGTGCTATTAAGCATAACATCTGCAGAGTGCAAAGAAAGTATCTTTTTAAGGGTGGAACTATGTGAAGAGGTTAGAAAAGAGATGAGACCATGTGGTTCTCCTGGCATTCCAGCAGAGATGCTGCCCTTGACAGGTACGGTGTCTGCCTTTCCCTGAGCTGCTCTGTCCTAGTCTGTGCAACACTCTGCTTTTATGGTTTCAATGAATGGAGTATCTGAATTGTACACTGTGTAGGAATCTGAGTAAGTAATTGTGAACCCAGCCACCTCCGTGGATGCATTTTTAGATATCAATACCCTCACCAATACTTGAGTGACTCTGCAGGAACATGAGGCTCATATCTGTACTTCATACCTTGTGTGAGAGACTATCAGTGAACCCTAATTTCAAGTATATCATTTACAGCCAGCATGAAACTCCTTTCTCCAGAGAATAGTCATTAGCTTCAGGATGCAGTCACAGCACCAGGACTTTCTAACACATTTGGACACCAGAGATATCCTCTCATCTCTGGGGGATATATGATCATATTAATGTGGAGAGGATGAAAAAGATGACTTATTTTGACAGCTGGAGTTTAAGAGTGAATGTAATTTTTTGAAACAGACATAAAAGCTTTACAAAAGCTTGCCATAGAAATGACAGTGTAACAACAAATGCAAACACCAGTCTTTCATTTTTGTCTTCTGCAGTTCATTCTTGCCTCCTTCTCAGAAAATGATTAATGCTGTTGCGGAATATAAGCATATCTGTGTGTGGCTGTTATGGAAGGATAGGAGTCTTAGGTTCTGCGGAGGTTTTTGTCCCTCCCAAATGCACCAGTTCTTCAGGGCTGATATAACTTCATTCTTTTTGCAAGAGGAGACATTTGGGAGTGGGGGTTGATAAATTTATTTTCATTTCAAACATTCTACTTCAAATCCAAAGTGAAGCATGGAAAACTTAAAACTATCTATTAGCAGTGAATTTTATGAGAGATTTTTGTCAGAGATTAATTGGGTTAAAAATCCTCACCAGAGATGAAAATGATGGTCACAAAAATAGCCTGGGAGAAAACCTCGGGACTGAAGTTTGAAGTTGTGTCTGAGAGCAAGTGATGTTTTACTCTATTATAGATCTTAAAATTAGCTTTCTTGAAAGATCCATTAAAAAAGAATGCCAACTTATCTTTAAAATCCCCAGAGAGGAGGGCTTCTATTTAGAATCTCTTTCTGAGAACAAAATTTAGAACAAAGAAGGAGACTTTTAGAATATTTTGAGGTCAGGTGTTGGAAATGAGTTAAACTTTTCATTATAAACTTGAAGTAATTTTCAAAAGAATTTTTTGGGGGTTCAATGGGATAAAAAACACAATAGCTTAGCTATCACCTTGTGGGCTTTCCATTGCTGAGCTACAAGTTTATCAAAGACCTTGTTTTTGGTGATTTCACATTAAAATGTTTACATTTTCAAGAAGCTATAGGAGAATATGTCTTAGCAATTTGAAATGATCCAAGTTTCAGGTGTCACTTGAACCATGTCCAACATGACCAAGAATGTGCATTTATATTCATATTTCCCTATGGCTGAAGAGGCAGCTTTCAGGAGGGAGGTGTGGCCCCCAGTGGTGGTAAAAATATTGTGACATCATTTCATATTCTGTCTAGGTCCACATGTGGTTCTTTTCCCAGGTAGCTGTGTAATCTTGAAAATTATCCAATATCCCTGAACTTCAATTTCCTTGTTTGTATAATGGGGATGATGACACCTTCTTGGCAAATTTTCTATAAGGATTAAATGTTAAAATACAGTTCAAGCACCTCATACTGTTCCTGCCACATAGTAGGTGCTCAGTAAATATAAATGTGTTTCCCTTTGATCACCATATTTTGAAGATAGTGAAAATAGGGTCTCCTGGACTGAGAAGTCTTGGGATTAGTATAAGGAAATAAAAAACAGATGCTTCCATATTTCTGAAAGGCTTGTAAGTTATTGAGTTCATTAGTAATATAATTTATAACCTTGAGTTTCACAAAATCTTTTGTGTGCAACATGTTGAGCTTTACAATAAATCTGAGAAGAAGGCACTGTTACCTCCATAGTACAGATGTAAAAATCAGACAGAATGATACAAAGATTTGTCCAGGGGACAACAATTTCAGATCTTCTGGCCTTTCTGTTATATACCCCTGTCCCTTCCCAGCTCCCCTATAGTCTGTGGATATGAACATTTTCAAAGTAGCATTTTTCAACAGTCTGATCAATTACATACATTATACATATAAGGACTTTATTGTCGAGAAGTGGCTCGAGAAGTGTATGGATGTCCAGGATGTGAGGCCAATGAGGCTGGGTCTATGCACTGGCCCTGCTTCTGATTTCTGGAGGCCATGAGGAGCTCACTCTACATCTTACCTTTTCCTCATGAGGGTAAAACTGATCTCACAGAGCTCACTTGGACATTAGACACAGTAATATGTAACATACCTGGCAGATAGTAGGTGTCCAATAATTGTTAATTTTTATTTCTCTTGAAAGAGAAATCTATTTATATAGTTGTTTAATTTATAAAATAACTATCAAGTTTCAATGAAAAGGAGTGGCATATTCTGCTTAGTATTTATTATATCTATTTTATATAACAACTTGTGTTATATAAATTGCTAATTTTTTGCATTGCTAAACAGAATTTGAAGAAGTACTTGAACACTTTTTTTTGATCTGGTTCTTCATTAACAATGTGGAAATGTGGGTGAAAATGTGCCATTGCTCAACACCAGTTTCTTTTGTGGGAGGTTTATAAAAAGCTGCAAAGTTCATAATTGTGTTTGCAAGGGAAGAACTTGCTTACCTTCAGTTCCTCTGTTTCTATGAAGCCACTGTGGTCAGTGTCGTACTTTCTCCATGTCTGTAAGTAATTGTGGACAAGGAAAACCAAGATGTTACAACAAAGCCCACACTCTACCTAACGTGAGCAGCATTCTGAGCCATGGCCCAGTGACAGCTATCTCTTACCTTCATGAACTCCTCACAGGACTTCAGCTGCTGGCATCTGAATAGAAGCAGGAAGTTCTCTTCTGTGGGTAACACATGAGCCAACTGCAAAAGATTTAGAAAGTGTTTGAGGAGCCAAAAACAAATCTGTGGAATTTGCTGCTGCTCAGTTTTTTTCTTGAACATGTGCTTTGGGGGCAGTTTTATTGCCTAGAAAACCAGGAGAGGAAACTAGACTCGACTTTCCCTTCCTGATACTTTGTTCCTGGAGAGCCATGGTTTTCCCAGCCTGGCTGCCCTGTTGGACTGTTCGCTGGTGAGGGCAGTGGCTGCAGCTGGCCACTCCACTTTTCCAACATCATACAGTCCTGCCGGTGGCTTGTACCTTCCCTCTATTCTGTGTCACAGGCTCCTTTCAGGCACAAAGAACAGGACATGAGGGCCATGCACTTTATGTGGCAGGAAAGAAACAGTAGTATGAATGTAGGGGAAAGGATTCTGGGGAGAAGCACATTCTTAAGTTCAAGGAGGAAGATGAGCCCAAGACAATTGTAAGGCTCAGGAAAGAGGTGAAGAAGACAACTCTGATGAACAGTGGGGACTGAGGAGTGATAGGGTCTGTTGGGCTTAATTTATACTCCTTTTCGTGACCCTATAACATTTCTCCTTAGATCTCATTTCATAACTCTAATGCCTCCTTTATTTTTTGAGAAAAAAGGGCTCCAGCTCCCATTCTAAGATGACTATAATTTATCTCTGTGAGCATGGAGGAAGGGAGCTGGATTGATGGCCTCAATGAAGCCCTGGTTCTATTCCTGGCTCAGCTGCTAATTAGCTGTGGTCCTGGCAACTCTCTGGGCTATTTCTACTCTCACCACTAAAAAGAATTGACATAAAATCCAATGTCTCTTAAATGTAGTGGGTGCAAAAAGATTGAGACTCTATTAGAATGGCTACATCATCACCATTAAAGAATGCACTCACACCACACCTGTAACTTCCAGAAGTTGAAAAACCCTGAACTTCAGACGTGGACCCTGGTCACTGGATGTCAGACTGAGAACCTGGGGTCTAGATTAACCTTAAGTTCAGTGTATGTTCAAAATTTCTAATAAACTATCAAAAAAAGCCTCACACTTTTTTTCCAATTTTCATCCATTTAGGTCCACTAAAAAATTTAAAATTTAATGTAAAATGTATTAATCTACCTTATATGCAAGTAATTTCAGCTTTTTTATGCCTGTATAGAAGGTCCGTTAACTTACCTTGTTTTTAGATCTTTAAAATAACATCTCAAATTAAAACCATTCTATTTATTGGCACTACAAAGGGGATTGAAACTAAGGGATGGGAACAAATATCTATAAGGATGTTTACTGTGGCTCAGTCAGAAAATATTTGTTTATTTATTCTGAACAAAGGCCATTGGTTGGCTGAGCATTAATATAAGCATTCATTTAGGAAATGGGAACTAGCCAAAGCCAACTCTTCCTGTATTTGTTGATACGGGACCTGTGAGATATATTTGCAAGGTTTTGGTGGATGTCCCCATAGACTGTCCACCTCAGGAGGGCAGATGTCATTCTTGGTCTCCATTCCCTAAATGTCCCATGGAACACTCAGCACCTTATGTGCCTGACATAGATGCTGTGGATTGGTTGATACTTTTACTTTATGAAGATACCCATTTAACATGATTTATAGTGAATAATTTTTTTCCTGTGCTCACTGTAGTTTTCTATGCTGGATTTTCATAATTATTGTGCTTTGTTTTGAAAAAAAAACTTTTTCTTAAATTCTAGTTATCAAGATCCACCAAATACATGAAAACAGAAAAAATAAAAGAATAAGCTAGTAAGCAATGACCTATGGTAAATTAGGAAAATTTTAACCATCTTTATTGCAAAAATTAAAATTAATATAACTCACATGAAGTTCAGAGATCTTCAGAATGTCAGACCTAGAGATGGCAAAATTGCTTTTAATTTTTGTGTAAATGTACATTTCTTTGTCCATGCCATTTGGTCCTACTTGTTTTAATTATTTAAAAAAGCATTATATCTACATGCAACATATTCCATCTTTTAATTTCACTGAACTCTTCATGTTAAACTGAGTATAGTACCATCCTATTTTGTGGACATTAGAAATTATAAACATGTAGAAGGTAATAAAAGACAGAAGCCATTGAGAGAGAAGCAGTGACTGTGTAGATAGCACGGGGCTGCAGTGACAATGAGCACCGCTTTTTCCAGGTGTGCTGCTCAGTGTGGTGGCCCCATGCCTCAGAACATGTGTGTGAAGTACAGATGTTAGGCAGTGTTGCCTTGTCTCAGATTTGCTAGGTTATTACAGATGAGAGAAGTGTCCTGTTCCCTGTCCCAAGATTACCAGTGATTTCTTAATCCTTAGGCTGCCTGTCTACTCTTTTATGAACTCCAAAACATTTTCATGGGCTGGAGATGAGGTGAATAGTGTCAAGATAATAAGTGAAAGGCAGATGGATGTGGCCACACAGAGACTCATCTGTGAGCATGGGTGGCCTGTCACTGAGTGTGGGGAAGCAAACATCTTTTCCTACTTGCCTGACTGCCCTACTAGTCTGTACAGGCTTGGAGGACAGGGTCTGTTCTTCGCTTACTGTTTCTTTGCCAAGCACCTTCTAACCTTTCAGTCAACATTTTACTGACCAACTGAGTGAAGACTGCTGACTCCTTTTACAGTTAGTGTAAGTGAAGTACAGTTCCTTTGCAGACATTACTGAGCCATGGGTGGCAGGGTGCACACTGTGACGCACCATCCAGAGCTGCTTTCAAGGGTTGGGGTCATTACTGTGGTTTCAGCTTTCAGGTCTCTAGGAGGTGACCTGGGCTGAAAAGAGCTGTGTCTCCAAGGACACAAGGACAAAAAAGGCCCAACACTCTCACTTAAAATTTGGGATATGTTTGAACAGTCTTCCCAGCTTGAACACACTGTGGGGTTTGCTGAAGCCTCTGAGGGGCTGTATCACAGCCCAGTGTCTCCCTCTGCCCAGTCCTGCTCTTTCCATTCTCCTTTGACAGGTACTGATCCCAAAAGTGCTTCTAATAAAACTCCTTATTTCTCATCTTCAAGGCAGGCCTGCTTCCCAGGGAGCTGGGCCTGCTTCCCAGGGAGCTGACCCTGCACTGAGTCGCTACTTCCCTCTTCTGTGGATGCCATATACCAGAGCCTTTGCTTTATGTTTGGGGTCAACTGAAATCCCTGCTGTGACATGGAGCTGTACTGTGAGCATGTGCTGGGGTCTGAGTACCCAGTTACCCTAGGAAGAATCTTACAAGGAGGCAGACAAGTTCAAAGCAGGAAGTAGATAGAGCAAGAGTAGCTCTTGCTCTAAGTAGCTCTAAGTACCAGGAAGGAGAAGGACAATTTCACTAGAAACAGTGACTGAACAAGACACAGCAAAGCGCACACAGAGTATAACCCTAATGCTTAAGACAATCCTGGTGTGTGTTGACCTCCTTTCGTAAGGATTAGCAAAGCATTCAGTTTTCATTTGGGAACCAAAGAAACGGATTTTCCTAGCCAATGAAAAGGGGATCCAGGAAATTTGGAAGAAAACCCAGCTAATATACATTTAAGTCTAACCGAATTTAACAATTTGAATTTGACGTTATGTAAGATGTAGGGAAAAGGCTTGGCATTCAGAAGAGTGTAGTAGGTTTTCCAATGAATTATTTTTATTTCAAATAATAATAGCAAATACATTTGTTGCATTTTGCAGTGTGTCAGAGTTTATTTATTTGTTTGGCATGTATTGTCACATTTGATGTTGATATTCAGATGTCACCCTTGTTCACAGCCAAGGAGACAGAGGCTCTGAGGACAGATGGGCTACTACCACATAGCTTTTAGTTTGAGCCAGATTTGAAGTTAGACAGCCTGACTGACTTTCTTGATTTTGAGACCCTGGTTCTTTACCATCATGACCTTCAGTTAAAACCTTCAATCAAAAGTTTTCCTAATCTACCATTTAAAAAATCTATCCCAAGTGCAATTTTAAATCAAATTTCATTGTTTGTCATTTCTCCAAGTTCTCAGGTGAAAAAGTAATCTGCCAGAAAATTATATTCACTGTCTGAATCCACATGGTCACCTCCCACTATGGAAGGAGGGGATGGCTAGGGAAATGCCTGTTTCCCTGGGAAGGCTGTTACTGTTTTGAGATTAAAATAGCTTTTAGTTCTATCTCTTCAGTGACTCAGTGACCTGGACAAATAGACACAATGAGAGCAGAGGGGTGGGTGAGTTCCCACTCATGCCTTGGGGTCAGGTGAAAGCTTGTGGATTCTACATCCCACCAAAGGAAGTACCTACACTTAATGTGAGCCTGGAGAGAATTTCCATTATCTGCTAAATCATTCATCTTCCTCTTTAATTATTTTAATCAGCTTTCTCTGAAATAGGGCCATAAATTTAGAGCATTTTTAACTGTCATGGTATTTGTTAAATTATCTCATAATTTAAACTCTCCTGTTTTGACTTCATATTAACAATCTCTTTATTACTTAATCATGTGTGAACTTTAAAATTTATTTAAATGTATGAAATTAAAAACTTCAGAAGAAAGCACTCTTTTTATGTGTTTTCAAGTATGAAAAGCACGTTGTTGGAGAGTGTCAAGTCACCTTCACCAGAACAGAACTTTGAAAATTAAACACTATCTTTCCTGATCTTTTCCATAACATATTTCAGTTAGAGCTAATCAATCTGGCCTGTGCCCATCAGGAGAGCACACTGCTGCATGAATGTCATTGGGTTTATTTAGATTTTATTTTAAAAATATTTTATTTATTTATTTTTAGAGAGAGGGAAGGGGGAAATAAAGGGAGAGAAATATTGATGTGTGAGAGAGACATTGATCTGTTGTCTCCACTCATGCGCCAACTGGGCACCAGGCCCACAACCTAGGCATGTACCCTGACCAGGAATCAAATTGGCAACCTTTTGCTTTGTCAGATGATGCTCAACAAACTGAGCCATGCTGGTCAGGGCTTCAGATTAGGTGTTGATGAGCCACAAGTCACCTATTAAATGGGCATAATGTTTAGACCAATCCAACTTTTTCTCTATGAACACCAGACTCACAGTGCAAGATGTGAGTGGGTAGGTAAGTATTTTGGATAACATAGATTTTCCTTTCCTTCATAGCTGGCTGGGATATCTGTGTTTGTGTCCCATGCTGTATATTGGATTATTTGGCAAGTGACACTTTATGACAGGTTGAAAAACAGAAGAGATTAACTTGATTTAATACTACTTCCCTGTGACACCAGAAGACATTTTGTAAGTGCAGGTGCTCCTGTTCTCTAACCCACTTTCTACCTGTGATTTGGTAGTTTCAGTCTCTTTTTCCTAGTCTCCCTTCTCTCTTCACCTTGATTTAACTGCCCTGGATGAACTAACATTCACAGGTACCACTGTAGTAATCTCTCTCTCCTGTGTCCTCCCTTCTTCCCCTCCTACTATCCTGCCTTTCCACCACCAGGTCCCTGATTTTGTCCTCTCCAACTGTCAACCCACCCCCACCTCCTGAGCCTGGGCTGATGAACTCAGATTGATGAAAAGCATCGTGGGGTCAGAGTCAGATCTAGGTTTTCTCACTCCCATCAGAGGGGACTTGGATGTATCATTCAATCTTTCTGGCTTCAATTTTCTCATCATTAAAATGAGGAATTTTGGCTAGTTTTCCCCAAATATCCCACCTAACAAAAGTTCCATGTGATGGAATACCTAAGCCTTCCAATCCATCCTATATGTCTCACTTCTCTCCCTTTAATTTTTCTGTTTCAGCTGATCTGAAAGTTATCTTCTTATGTTCCATGATTCCACATCTGGATTAGTTGGCCTCCTTAATCTGTAAGTTCCATTATTATAAATTTATCTCTGTATATAGCAATGAGCTATACATAAGCAAAGGGAGAGTGCGTACTCCAGAGAAATACTTTAATTACAAAGATAATAATGGTATGTCCTTTAACTCTATTTGTAGTAGCTCTTTAAAAGTACGTGTATTTCACATTGATATCACAGCTGTCCTATTAGATATATAATACATTATATAAAGAACATAATTATGTTTGTGACAGCATATTTTAAAATAGGAGTTCATTCATTTTTCTGAAAGCTGTCCACTCAATTTCTCTAATAGAAATAGAAAGAAAAAGAAGATAAAAATATGACAGTGAAAAGACAGCAAACTCACAGCTATTAAGAACCATACCTAAAACAAAAGCAAACTAAGCAAACAGCTAGAACAGGAACAGAACCACAGAAATGGAGATCATATGGAGGGTTAGCAACAGGGGTGTGGGAGGAGGAGAGGGGGGGAAAGGTACAGAGAATAAATAGCATAGACGGTGGACAGAAAATAGACAGGGGGAGGGCAAGAATAGTATGGGAAATGTAGAAGCTAAAGAACTTATGACACATGGACATGAACTAAAGGGGGGGATGTGGGTGGGAGAGGGTGTGTAGAGTGGAGGGGAATGATGGGGGAGAAATGGGACAACTGTAATAGCATAATCAATAAAATATATTAAAAAAAAGAAATAGAGATAAAAATAGGTGCAGAGATTTTAAGGAGTAGCTGAGACACCAGTATCTGAAAGACTGGAAATGAGGGAATGTGGAAGAACTAATATGGGATCATGGTTTTGGCTTTTGATTCATGGACAAAAGTCATCGTAAAAAGATAAGATTTGACATTCACATTTTGAACTTTTAGAGTCCGTAAACAGACCATAACATACTCACTCACTAAGGCTCACAGCCAAATTAAAATAGAATTTCAGAAACCAGGACTCAGCTTTTGGCTCTAATGTTGTCACAGGGACTGCAAACATTTCATTTTATATTTAACAGAAAAGTCTGTTCTGTTGAATGATAACAAACACTTGTGAAACATGCACATGGCTGGTGGTGTACTGAGTGAGGCAGATGAGGTCATGGGATGGGTGTGCACCTGGGAGCTGCCTTGTGCAGGCAAAGCCCTTCACTCATCCAGTTCTCAAGTGTCTCATGCCAGACTTAGGCTGGACTATGAAAACTCTTGGATCCCTTTAATTTCTCAACAATTTTTTATTTTATATTTATGAACAGAATGCAACCTGTTACTTAAGCAAGATAAGACTCTCAAATGGGTGTTGCCATATCATGTTTGAGAAGCCCATTTATAAAAACTGTGTCTGAAAAATGCATGTTTCTTACCTCTACAATTCCTATTTTTCCATCATCTCTCTGAGCATACTGATCCACAAAAGTTTTCATCTCAGGTGATAACTCCTAAAATTATATAAAAATAAGTAAAAAGTTTGTAAAAATAAAACTCAAATCAAATTACGCTTGCGATGGTGTTAATACCCTATTGCAAAGAAAAACCAGAATTAGAACCTCTTAGAATTATGTATATTGATTAACTATTTTCATGAAAATTAAAGACAACTGATATACAGTATTTGCTGGTTTCCAATGAAGGAGTTATAATTATCATGATCATTTCTGAATCAATCATTATGATTTATCTTCTGTTATTAGTTTTGAGAATATACTACCTTTAAAATATCATCAGAATTATTCAGTTTACAAACTTTAGTGAATTTAAATATAATAACCACTGTTAATGTACTTTTAAACATTGCTTCAGAAGAAATTCTTTCTATTTCTGTACTAATTGTCCTATAATATTGTCCTTGTTTAACACATTTCACCTGTGGAAGGTAATAATATATGTTTTCAGTTTGGACAAGCAAAAGAAGTGAGCCTTAAAGTGTGACTCACTTTGTAAGCAAAGAATGTTCCAGCATAAAAGTGGCATTAATTATTTCAATAAGTAAAAAAAAATAAACATCAGAAAATGTCAGATAAAAAAACAACTTGTATTTTTATTAGAGACAGACAATATTGATGATCTTATTTTAGGGCACTGATTATGTGTATAGTATTCCAGTATTTCTTTCTTTCCATTATTTTCTGAGATGATGTTCTCTCTCCTATGAATTTTATTTCAATGAGACATGTTTAAGAGTGATAAATTGAATTCTTTGATCACTTGGTTTTATGCCCCCCTCCATCTGTTGTTTCATATACAGTATCTCCCCATATTGACAGGTTAGAGATCTATGAACTGTGAAGTGGTGATCTGAAAAAAGGGCTAGTATTCAGGAGGTTGAATGTAGACTTGTGGTGTCCAGCACAGCTTGTTTAAAACAGCCCTTTTACATTCACTGAAGCTTGTTTAAAGTAGGTCAGCCTTTATTAATATCCTGTTCTATGTCCTTGCAGACTAAATTAAGGTCTCAGTTATTGTCATAATTAAAATAAAGTGGTATTTACCAGCCATTCGATCCAGAGATAGACTGATTAGTACAATTTAAGGGCTATATTGAGGCTGAATATCATTATTACAAATTTTACAAAATCCTTTATGAACCAAAGTAAATATTGTGCATAGAACTGAGGTAGCGCAAAGTAATTAAGCAATTTAATTATAGCACAGTCTTTAAAAAAAACATTTCTAGTATGAATCAATTTCAACTTGCATTTATTAAATTTTACCACAGCAGCAGTTGTAATAAAGTGAAAGTGGCAATAGTGGGACTGGAAGTTCTATTTATTTATTAAAGTAAACTATTATTTATTAAAGTAAACAGAAGGCAAGGCATTTGTTCTTAATTCTTAAAATCCTGTATTACCACTAGTTTAACTAGTGGAAATGGCATTTAGTTTTTGAGCTTTGTTGATGATAATGATGTCAAAATCAGTGTTTTAAATAGAGCAAAACATAATGAAAATAATTATAATAATAAATTAAAGCTTTTAAAAATGAATGCAATGTAAGGACTAAATACTATGTGTAGTATAAAAGGGCAGAAGATACATTGGGTTGTTATACTTCATAAATATTATATTTAATTATAGTTAATATTAGTGAAATTTTTGAAATTTCACATTATTCATATGATGAGCCAAACAACATTTCCATTAATACAGCAAAATCTGTTACCCTAAGGCCCAAAATGCACAGAAACCTTGTACATAAGGTCAACCTCTATATTCTAAGGTAAAAAGGGGAGAAATATGTAAAAATAGGTTTATTGCAATGAGGCCAGTAGCACAGTGAACTATTTTTCTGGTACATGAATCTCTCATTTCAGATCACTATTTAGACTTTAACTATCCAAGGAGTATATTCATAATCCAGAAAATGGTCAATAATCAAGCTACTTGGCAACTTGATATAATACTGTGTCTGTGCTCAGATTTGGTATTGTTGGATTATAATCTAATAATTAGAGTTTCTAATATTCTAAAATTGGCATCTAGGCATAGAAAAAATAATTAAGGTCTACAATCTTTAAACCTTAACATAAAGTCATTATTTACAAAAAAGTACAAATACTAAAATGGGAAGAGCAAAAGAAAAACCTGAAAAATGTGTAGTTTCTAAATATTTGATTTTCTAAGATGAAAATAAATCTCAATATTAAAACTACTTTTAGAAAATTAAATATAATCATTTAGCTGCTGGAAACATCTTATGAGATTTCACTTTGAAATTTTTTAACAAGTAAGAGTTTTTCAACCAGACATTTTAAATGACAAAGAGACTTGTTTTTGTTTTATTAGTCAAAGATACATAGAGCTATAATGATATTAGTGCATGAGTTTATTTACATGGTAACGTGTAAGATGGGGGAGGATGTAAAGAAAAAGAATGTATAAAACATTTTCTACTTTATTTGATCCCCTTCAATTATACTTTCAGATTTATATAATATTAAATCTGGGTAAAACCATCCCCAGAGCATTGTCTGGTTAATATTGATTCAGTCAATGATTTTAGCAACTGATACTTCTGTAATGCATTAAATTTTCAAGTCCTCTGGGAGTCTTTTGAATATGTTAGACAAAGATGTGTATCAAATATAGAACAAAATGTACCTCTAGTAGTCAGTTTTGTGTGTGTATATATATATAAAACATTTTATAGTTATATATAACTCAATGTGATGATTGCCTAAAGGTCACGCACACCTATGTTTTCCTCCAAATGTGTGTGTTTATATAAATATATATATTTATAGTATATATTAAATTTAATTAAATTAAATATAATTTAATATATTTATAATACACATTATATAAATATATAAATATATTTTTATGTGTACACACACATAGAGTGGGGCAAAAATAGATTTACAGTTGCGAGTATCTGAAATGCAGTTTATTTTCATATTATTATTAATTATTTTATTATTTTCCATATGAACAACTGTAAACCTACTTTTGCCACACCCTGTATATATAATTTGTTATGTAAAATCTCTTTCTAGTGATAGTCAAAAAAGCCAAAGATTAACATCTTACTAGCCCAAATTCATCACTGCTTCTGAAATGCAGTCTTACATAAATCTCAATGGATTAGTAAAATTCTTAACCTATTTTCCTTTATACAATCACCTCATCTATGATAAAAGCTGGATATATTTTATTTTTATGATGACAACATCTTTTCTTAACAGGTTAATTTATGACCAAAGGAAATCATTCAGAATTAGTAAGAATTGTCATTTGTTTAATTAACTGACTTAAATTACAAATATATGTTATTTTCAAAATGTCATTAAATGCTTATTATCAAAGTATCACTTTTTAAAAACATATTGAATTGTTACTATTGCTTTACATTTTACATTTCTAACTTTTGGGTTTCTCCCTTTTGACAGAAATGAACACCTTCCTTGTTAAATTCTTGCTTATTATCATGGTACAAGTTGTCCAGCTTTCCCCCAGTGAGGAAGGTCAAGACAGGCATTCTCCAGTCTCTCCAACCACATCAACACTACAACACTAAATAACAGCAATAGAAAAAGATCCATAATCTGTATATCTGCTTCCTGACCACCAAGGGGCAGAGATGAATTTCTACCCCCTTGCTTCTCACACAGTTAAAGAGAAGTTAAAAATTACCTAATCTGACACAGCCCCAGGGGTGCTGACCTGCTAGGTATCCAGCACACACACTTTCCTCTTATGCACCACTGAAGCAGTCCAAGTATAGAAGTTGGACTGTTAAATGCTCTAGTTTCAGATTGCAATGTTTTTCTATTTAGGGAATCTCACTCTCTTTGACTCTGTCTCTGTCTTTGTCTCTCTGTCTCTCTTTCCTTTTGTTTCTCTGTCTCTCTATCTTTCTATGTCTCTGTAGCTCCCTCTCTGTGTCTCTCCCCCTCTATTTCCCTCTCTCTTTGTCTCCCTGTCTCCCTCTGTCTGTCTCTCCTTTTTCCCCTACACAATTTGGAAAGGCCCTTTCTCAGTCAATAGATGTTTAAATGCCCTGGAAACCACTGGACCCTCCCTGGCTCTTCATGAGAGGGTAGAATATCTATATATTCTTCCTTTGCAACTTGAACCTACCAGCCCAGCCTTCTTCCGTGCCTGCTGCAACTCCTGGATCAGGTTCTGCAGCTCCTTCCCTTCCAGGTACCCACTTCCTGCAAAGACAGAGGCACCAGTTGTCAGACATCCCATCCTCTTCCCCATTCATTGAGTCTTTCTGGCCACCACAGAGGTTCTTTCCTGCTTGGACCTGAATTACCCAGAGGTGGGGATGCTGAGTATGGCCACAGGACCTTTGGAGAGCAGTGTTCCCTAATCCCTGCTCCCCTCCACTTTCTTGGAGAGAAAGAAATTTAAGGTTTAGGGTAATGTAGAAGCAATATAAACTTCTAAGTTGACAGTCCCACCAGCCGCCAGTCGGGAGGTAAGATTTGGGAGCTGAGGGGCGAGGGAGAAGTAAAGAAAAGAAGCAGGGGAATGGGATCAGAGGCTGGCAGAGAAGGGGACGAAGGGGCGGGGGTGTTAGGTAAGAGAGGAGATAGTCACCGTCAGCGTCGAAGTGAAGCCAGATTTCGAAAAACTGTGAGGCTGAGATGAGGGACGATTGCAGGTGGGACTCTGCCATGGTGTAGCGGAGTGTGTGTCAGGATGAGCCTGTCAGTGCGCGCAGGAGCCCTGAGCCGGGCGCTGTCCGAGGTGCTGCTCAGCCCAGCTCAGTTTAGCTTAGCTCCGCGTCGCTGGTCCCACCGAGGGCTCCAGCCTTTATCTCCCGCCTGCAGCCTGATCCGCCCATTGCCCGCCCATCACCCTTTTCTTTGCCCTCCCCTCCCTGGAAGCAGCAGGAGTTGAGGTGGGGGTTGGAAGGCGGGGTGGGGAGGAGGATCCTAGCTCAGGCACTCATCCCACCCCCCATTCGCTTTGTCCAGAAAATATCTCAATCCTGAATATTACAGTAAAATAAAGTACGTGCACAGGTTTTGATTTTCAGGTGGAGGAGGCAAGCTGATAAAGGGTGGAGTCACATAAATAATGCTCGTAGTAAGTGTGTGCGTGTAAGTGTGATCTCCCCAAGACATTTAAGTGTTTATTTGAACAAAGTCAGGAGAAATCTAGGTAAGTTTTAGATTGATTTGATTAATTAATACAATGAAGTTATTTATATCAGTAACCTACTCTAATTTGTGCTTGTGAGGCCATCACATAAATTTTTTTCCTCCATTTTTTAAAATTTTAATCTAATTTTATTGTTTCAGTCTGTTATTTTGCATTAGTTTCAGGTATACAGCATAGTGGTTAGACAATCATATAGTTTACAAAGTGGTCCCCTGATATTTCCAGTCCCCATTTGGGGCCATACATAGCTGTCACAGTATTATTGACTGTATTCCCTATGCTATAATTTACATCCCCATGACTATTCTGAAACTGCCAATTTGTACTTCTTTTTTAAATATATTTTATTGATTATGCTATTACAGTTGTCCCATTTCTCCCCCATCATTCCCCTCCACCCTGCACACCCTCTCCCACCCACATTCCCCCCTTTAGTTCATGACCATGTATCATAAGTTCTTTAGCTTCTACATTTCCCATACTATTCTTGCCCTCCCCCTGTCTATTTTCTACCCTCCATCTATGCTACTTATTCTCTGTACCTTTTCCCCCTCTCTCCTCCTCGCACACCCCTGTTGCTAACCCACCATATGATCTCCATTTCTGTGGTTCTGTTCCTGTTCTAGCTGTTTGCTTAGTTTGCTTTTGTTTTAGGTGTGGTTCTTAATAGGTGTGAGTTTGCTGTCTTTTCACTGTCATATTTTTTATCTTCTTTTTCTTAGATAAGTTCCTTTAACATTTCATATAATAAGGGCTTGGTGATGATGAACTCCTTGAACTTGACCTACTCTGAGAAGCACTTTATCTGTCCTTCCATTCTAAATGACAGCTTTGCTGGATAGAGCAGTTGTGGATGTAGGTCCATGCTTTTCAAGATTTCAAATATTTCTTTCCAGCCACTTCTTGCCTGTAAGGTCTCTTTTGAGAAATCAGCTGACAGTCTGATGGGAACTCCTTTGTAGGTGACTGTCCCTTTATCCCTTGCTGCTTCTAGAATTCTCTCCTTCAGTTGAATCTTGGCTAATGTAATTACGATGTGCCTTGGTGTGTTCCTCCTTGGATCCGACTTCTTTGGGACTCTCTGAGCTTCCTGGACTTCCTGGTAGTCTATTTCCTTTGCCAGATTGGGGAAGTTCTCCTTTATTATTTGTTCAAATAAGTGTTCCACTTGTTGCTCTTCTTCTTCCCCTTCTGGGACCCCTATAATTCGGATGTTGGGATGTTTAACGATGTCCCGGAGGTTCCTAAGCCTCTCCTCATTTTTTTGAATTCTTGTTTCTTCCTCATTTTCAGTTTCATTGTTAGTTTCTTCCTTCTGGTCCACTTCATTGATTTGAGTCCCAGTTTTCCTTCCATCTCTATCGGTTCCCCATGCGTCTTCCTTCATTTCACGTATTGTAGCCTGCATTTTTTTCATCTAATTTGTGAGCAAAATCAACCAATTCTGTGAGCATCCTGATCACCAGTGCTTTGAACTGTGCATCTGATAGGTTGGCTATCTCTTCATGGCTTAGAGGAATTGGATCTGGGGCTTTTATTTGTTCTCCGGTTTGAGCCATTTTTGGTGAGGTTTTTGTTGTTTTGTTTTGGTTTTAGTCTGGTTGCGGCTATTACGTATAAGGGGTGGAGCCTTAGGTGTTCCTCAGGGCGGGGCAGCCCAGTCGCTGGGTTGTGATGCTAGAGGTGGGGGCGGGATCCAAGAGGGAAGAATGGTGCCTGTTCCGCTCTCTCCTGGACTCTGGTTCCTCCGCCGCTTCCCCTTAGCCTGGATTATCTGCGCACGTGCTCGTGCTGTTATGTAGTGAGGAGTGGAGCCTCAGGCGCTCCCCAGTGCGGGGCAGCCCAGTTGCTGGGTTGTGACGCTGTATGTGGGGGCGGGGTCAGAGAGGGAACAATGGTCCCTGCTCCGCTCTCTCCTGGATTCAGTCCCCTCCGCCACTTCCCCTCTGCCTGGACGTCTGAGCGAGCAAATGTGGTACCACCTGGTCAGCCAGCCGCCTTGTGCGGCCTCACTGGGTCTGCACAGTTGCCCCCCTGTGCCCAGGGTCCACCAGCTGCCGCCTGTGCACCTGGGAACTGCCAGTCGCTCCTGCTTGCGTTCCCAGTCCGCACCTCCACTTTTTCCTGCCGCGACTCCGCCCCTCTTACTGGTCTGGATGAATGGTTGTTGGACTTCCGTACAGTTGAATTTTTTATAAGTTCTGGTTGTTTTCTTGTTTCTAAATATTTGTTGTCCTTAATTTTGGTTGTGAGAGGAGGCACAGTGTGTCCACCTATGCCTCCATCTTGGCCGGAAGTCCACATAAATTTTTCTTAAGCTGGTTTATATGAACAAGCTGTGATAACCTGAGATAGAGGATTATATTATTTTTCTGCTTGAAGTGGAATTATAATTGGAAAGTAATAAGATTAGATGATAAAATCTTAAAACGTTAAAGAAGGAAGTGATGTGGGAGATACTACAGCTTACCTCCTTGAGTTTGGAAAGAGAGAGTAAAGCAAAGAGAAATTAAGCATCTGGTCCAAATTCATGGATTAATGATCCACATGGATTAGTGACTCAGCCAAGGCCTTGTCAGTGGATGAGCACATGGACTCCTTCTCTCTGTGCTGAGTAGTCCTTATTAAAGAATTTTTCAAAAATTGGAAATTATCATCAGAGTTGGAAAAACCACCTAGGTAAATACATGTTATGTATTCTAATATAATAAATGATATGTTAACATTATTTATTTGCATAAATACTTATAAAGAAATATTTGGTTTTGAATATTTTGAAAACTTGAAGTCCACTGAACATGTATATTATGATTACAATGGTAGAGAAACAAAGTGGAGTCACAAGAGATCATCCAAATATAGCCAATACAGATTTAAAGTAAGTCAAAGTGAATTCACTAAGCTGTTTTTTATCCTTGTGTTATTAAGGATGAGGACCCTCAAATTTGTGTTTCTGAGACTATGCCTCTCCGAGTAGTGGATTTGAGGAAATTCTTATATGTATCCTGTTTCAGACCCATCATTTCAAAGCTGATCTATCTCAACAATCTTCCCAACAGTGTTCTCTTTTCCATAACACTCTGCAATGCACAAATTATTTGTACTGCAGTTCCCTTCCTTACCTGATGCTCACATTTAGTCTCTGAAGCTGTTATACAGAGCTATACTTTTATTCTTGTTTTATACAAGAGGTAAATAAAATGTATTCTAGACTAAATAGGCATTTATTACATGCTCAGTTATTTATATTTTCATTCACCTAGTGAACATTTATTAGTACTTATTATGTCAAGCACTCTGCTAGACACTATAAAAAAAATGAAGTAAAAGACCTGGTGTCTGCTTTATAAAAGCTTAGACTTATGGGGATCGGGCCAAATGCCCACATGACAGGACATATGGATATAACAGCAGTTTGCACTCAAGTTACTATGTTTGCATAAACCTCCTATTTTTTTCTGAATGTGTGGAATTGAAGCTAAAGTTATCTAAATTTGCTTAGAGAACAAGCACAGCCTTCCATGGTGAATACTGTTGGTTATAAGGAGAAATGGTCATGGGCATGAAAGACCAATAGCTAGTGCCAGCCAGCTCGTTGAAACTCCTGAAAGACTAATTCTTCAAAAGGCCTTGTTTTTTACTGTATTCACAGCAGGATCTTTGGAGAAATGTGGTATGTGGACTTGGAAGCAAATGCTAGAGGATAAACCTTGAAAACAGGCTGAGGAATCGTTGAGTAGGTAGTGATTTGGAAAAGCACTCTGACACCTTCTAGTCCTCATGGTGAACAATGTCTGGACTTGGATACAATGGAGACAAACGGGCCAGAGGCAGGGGAAAAAGGAACATGAACAAACTGATTGAAAGGGAAATAACATTTGTAGTTACAACTAATTTTTTTCTGCCCCCCAACCCCAGCTTGCACATAGTGATAAAAGTTCCTAAATAGTGCCACCACAATTTTTTTAGAGTTTCATATTAAGTTCCAAAAATATTACAATATTACATGATCATTTTAAAAAAGCATATATATATATATATATATATATATATATATATATATATATATATATATATATATATATATATATGGGCAATCCCTTCTCCATTTCAAGTGTCTGAAACTACAATGACTTCAGAATTACCATGTTGCAATATTTAGGTCTCACCAGACATAAATGCAGACTCCCAATTCAGGGAAATTTGTGCAAGTAGCAAGTACTCTTTTTACTTCTTTTTATGTTTACGTGGAGAGGTCCTTGATTAGGGAGACCTAAAGCCTTCACCTTCCTGAGGAAATCAGCATCAAAGGCTTCATGCTCATACAAACATAAAATTACACATGTATGGGATTTTTGTTCTGGTGGTTATTTGCTTTTGCAGAAAAAAAGACTATAGTCTTTATATTACTCTGTAACTTTTTATTTTTAATTCAAGGTCATCCCTCCAGTATTAACATCTAATTTATATATTTTTACAGTCAAATAATATTTTTCATTGTTTAGCCATAATTACATACATTTCAGTTATTTCAGGTTTTCACTCTGACAAATAATGCTGAAACAAATACCTTCATACAAAAAGTAGTATCACTAGTTCAGACGTATGAGTATTTTACATTCTAGTGCACATTTCCAGGTGATTTCCTCTACTGTGTAGCAATTCATCCTCAAATGACAAAGTCTGACTGTGACTTATTCTCATAGTCTATGAATGTTATTGCCTTTTAAACTTTGTATAAAAGGCAATAATCTAATATTTTTACCTGTATAATCTAACAGGTAAAAATATGTTATTACTTTCCCCTTAATTTGCATTCACTACTATTTCTTAAAGTTTAGTTTTTTAAAAAATATACTTTAATGACTATGCTATTACAGTTGTCCCACTTCTCCCCCATCATTCCCCTCCACCCTGCACACCCTTTCCCACCCACATTCCCCCCTTTAGTTCATGTCCATATGTCATAAGTTCTTTAGCTTCTACATTTCCCACACCATTCTTGCCCTCCCCCTGTCTATTTTCTACCCACCATCTATGCTACTCATTCTCTGTACCTTCTCTGCCCCACTCCCCTGTTGCTAACCCTCCATGTGATCTCCATTTCTGTGGTTCTGTTCCTGTTCTAGTTGTTTGCTTTTGTTTTAGGTGTGGTTTGTTATATCTGTGAGTTTGCTGTCTTTTCACTGTCATATTTTTATCTTCTTTTTCTTAGATAATTCCCTTTAACATTTCATAGAATAAGGGCTTGGTGATGATGAACTCCTTGAACTTGACCTTATCTGAGAAGCACTTTATCTGCCCTTCCATTCTAAATGAAAGCTTTACTGGATAGAGCAATCTTGGATGTAGGTCCTTGACTTTCATGACTTGGAATACTTCTTTCCAGCCTCTTCTTGCCTGTAAGGTCTCTTTTGAGAAATCAACTGACAGACTGATGGGAACTCCTTTGTAGGTGACTGACTGTCCCCTATCCCTTGCTGCTTCTAGAATTCGCTCCTTCATTTGAATCTTGGCTAATGTAATGATGATGTGCCTTGGTGTGTTCCTCCTTGGGTCCAACTTCTTTGGGACTCTCTGAGCTTCCTGGACTTCCTGATAGTCTATTTCCTTTGCCAGATTGGGGAAGTTCTCCTTTATTATTTGCTCAAAGTTTTCCACTTGTTGATCTTCTTCTTCCCCTTCTGGTACCCCTGTAATTCAGATGTTGGGACATTTAAAGATGTCCTGGAGGTTCCTAAGCCTCTCCTCATTTTTTTGAATTCTTGTTTCTTCCTTCTTTTCTGTTTGGTTGTTTCTTTCTTCCTTCTGGTCTACTCCATTGATTTGAGTCCCAGTTTTCCTTCCATCTCTATCGTTCCCCATGTGTTTTCCTTCATTTCACATATTGTAGCCTGCATTTTTAAATCTAATTTGTGAGCAAAAGCCACCGATTCTGTGAGCATCCTGATCACCAGGGCTTTGAACTGTGCATCTGATAGTTGGCTATCTCTTCATGGCTTAGAGGAATTGGCTCTGGGGATTTCATTTGTTCTCCTGTTTGAGCCATTTTTGGTGGGGTTTTTGTTGTTGTTGTTCTGGTCACGCAGCTGTTATGTAGTGAGGGGTGGAGCCTTAGGTGTTCCTCAGGGCGGGGCAGCCCAGTTGCTGAGTTGTGACGCTGTATGTGGGGGCAAGGTTTGAGAGGGAACAATGGCACTTTCTCCCGGATTCCAGTTCCTTCCGCCACTTCCCCTTCACCTGGACCGTCTGCTAGCACGAATGTGGGACCACCTGGTCAGCCAGCTGCCTTGTGCGGCCTCTCTGCGGCCTCACAGTTGCCACCCCATGCCCAGGGTCCACTAGCTGCTTCCTGTGGGTCTGAAGTCTGCTAGCTGTGGTCTGTGCACCTGGGAACTGCCAGCCACAGCTGCCTGCATGCCAGGGTCCGAACCTCTACTTCTTCCTGCCGCGACTCCGCCCCTCTTACTGTTCTGGATGAATGGTTGTTGGACTTCCGTACAGTTCAATTTTCTATTAGCTCTGATTGTTTTCTTGTTTCTAAATAGTTGTCCTTAATTTTGGTTGTGAGAGGAGGCACAGTGTGTCCACCTACTCCTCAATCTTGGCTGGAAGCGCTCTCTGTTTTTTTTTTAAATTGAATTTATTGGGGCAATATTGGTTAATAAAATCATATAGTTTCAGGTGTACAATTCTATAATACACTGATCTGTATATTGTACTGTGTGTTCACCACCCAAAGTCAAGTCTCCTTTCATACCCATTTCTCCCCACTTTATCCTCTTCTACCACTCCCCCTTTTCCTGTGGTAATCACTATAATGATGGGGGTGGGGGTTGGATGAAAATGGTGAAGCAATTAAGTAGAAAAACCTCATTGTGGTTTTATGATTTGCATTTTCTTTATGAATAATGATTGTACATCTTTCATGTTCTTGTTAGTTAACCATGTGTCTACTTAGGTGAAATGTCTGTTCAGCCTTTGTCTTTTTGTAAGTTGGATTTGTCTTTTTGTTAAGTGCTGACTTTTCTTTGTATACTGTATATAAGTCCATCACTAGATATATGATGTGCAAATATTTCATTCTAGTCTGCAGCTTGCCTTTTTATTTTGTTAATGGTATCTTTTGAAGTACAAAAGTATTAAGTTTTAATGCAGTTTATAATTTTAAAAAGTTTTATGGCTTATATTTCAGGTTGTATCTGAGGGATATTTGCTTAACCCAAGGTCATACAAATTTTCCCCAAAATTATCTTTTAGTTCTTAAACTCTAGTTCTTATATTTAGGGCTATGACCCTTTTGAGTTAATTTTTTATTGAGATATAACTGACAATTAACATTATATTCATTGCAGGTGTACAACATAATAATTTGATATTTGTATATATAGCAAAATTACCACCTCCATAAATAAGGCTCGTTAATATCCATCACCTCACATAGCTACCGATTGTTTTTCTTGGGACGAGAACTATTAAGATCCACTCTCTTAGCAACTTGCAAATATGCAATACAAGATTTTTAACCACAGTTGCCATGCTGTGCATTAGATCCCAGAACTTATTTATTTCATAAGTGGAAGCTTGTATCTTTTGACCCCCTTCACCCATTTTTTCCGCTTCTCACCCTAATTTCCCCTCTGGCAATCACCACCAATCTGTTTTACTTTATGAGCATTTGTTTTTTGTTTTTTGTTTAGATTCCACATGTAAGTGAGATTATGCTCTATATGCCTTTTTCTACCTGATTTTTTTCCTGTCTGCATACTGTCCTTGAGGTCCATCCACATTGCCATAAATGATAAGATTTTATTCTTTTAATGGCAGAATAATAGTCTATTATATATATGTACTACACCTTTTTTATCTACTCATCTATTGATGTGCACTCAAGTTAATTTTTGTGTATGGTGTGAGTTAAAGGACTAAGTTTATTCATTTATGTGTGGATATCAAAATCTCCTAGCATTAAAGAAACATACTTTATTTTTTCTATTTTTTAAGATTTTATTTATTTTATTTTTGGACAGAGAGGAAGGGAGGGAAAAAGGGAGGAAGAAAAACATCAGTGTGTGGTTTCCCCTTGCATGCCCCCTACTGGGGACCTGACCTAGCCTGCATTTGCCTTGACTGGGAATTGAACCAGTGACCCTGTGGTTTGTAGGCCAGTGCTCAACCCACATCCACACCAGCCAGGGCTTCCTTTTCCTGTTTAATTGCCTTGATACCTTTGTTGCAAATCAATTGATCATAAAGGATACAATTTTGTCAGTTTTTGCTTCATATATTTAGATAAATCTGTTCTTAAATGTGTATACATATAGAATTATTATGCTTATTATCTATTCCTGGTGTATTGATACTTTTGTTATTATAAAATATTCTTCTTTGTCTCTTTAATATTTCTTATTTTAAAGCCTACTTGTCTAATGTTAAAATAGCTACTTCAGCTCTGTTATGGTTACTGTTTGCATTTTATGTTTTTTTTATCCCTTACTTTCAATCTATTTATAGTTTTTGAATCTAAGGTATGTCTCTTTTGGACACTAAATAATTGGACTTTGCTTTCTTTATCCAGTATGACCATCAATTTTTTTGAGTGTATGGGTAGTTTATTTTAAAAAATCAACTTATTTTACTGCTATTCTGTTATTCACCAAATGAAAATAGATTATCTCTATTAGGAACCATAAGATAATAGGAAAAGCACAGGATTTGCAGTGAGGAAGACCTATTTAAAATCTTGATTTTGCTACTGATTAATTTTGTGATTTTGTTTAAGAGTAGTTCTACAATGTGTAAAATGGTGATTATGACACTGTCTTACAGTGTTATAAAATTTAAAAACATCATAAGGGAAGGGCCTGGTAGGGAGCTAGCCAGGCCAAGAAGTTAGTGATCAATGCAGTTATAAACATCTCTTCAGGTCATGTGTAAGTAATCAGGTAAATTCAAGATTCACATCCTAAGCTACATCTAATACTGATCTGTTATCACTGACTGGGGAACTGTCCCCATACCCTTTGTGATAGCAAATTCTATGCAACCTATTGTTGCACAATTATCAGATGGCTGTTGTTAATTCCCACTCATGGATCATGCCTTGTTAGCTGGAGGTGCTGGTTGAGGGACCTGACTCCTGCATTCCTGCCACAACAATGTGAGTCTGTGTGTGAAGGTGAGCTCTTTGGGTGATGATGAGGCAATTGGTGTTTTTGAGGTGCTTTGTGATTATTAAAGTTAAGTACAGCCTCAATGACTCAGGATGTCTTCTTTCAATCAGCCATGACATAAAATCAAGAAATCTCCTGGGCAAAATGCTTTCATGGAAGATGAAAAGAGTATTTTTCTTTTATTCTCACCTGAGGACATACCCATTGATTTTAGAGAGAGGAGAAATGAGGGAAAGAGAGAGAGACAGAAACATTGATGTGAGAGAGAAACATTGGCTGCCTCCTGCACACGCTGATCTGGGAATGGATCTGTCTCTCCACAACCCTTTGGTTTACTGGATAATGCTCTAATGACTTAAGCACACTGGCTAGGGCGAAAAAAAAAGGAGTGTTTTAAGGACTCCATGAAAGTGAGGGTAAGAGGAGATAATCAGTAACAAACAAAGCAAAAGCAAGCAAAGAGAATCTCCCTGTCACAAAACAAATTATATTCTGGCGCCTTGGTGAGTGTGTTTTCTGGAAACAGATCATTGAGAATGTTCTTTAGCATCAGGGAGGTTTAAAGTGATTTCCCATAAAGCAAATCCCACTTTCCAACCTGTGCCACTCATGAAATTAGAAGTGTTTTCTGTGGAAAATAATGAAGCTGAGAAGCAAATACTGGTCTGGAATTTGTTAATAGCATTTTTATTTCAGAACAATTTTCAACAATTAGTGTGGATTTAACGCTAAACCATAAGCTCTCTATCTTTAAGGGGTTTATCCTTTAGTTAGAGACAAGAGAATAATAAAACAAGAATTTTAACACTATGTGTTATACATCGTAAAAAGATGATGCTAACTACTATGGGAGAATTCAGAATGTCCTTAGCTTAGTCTACTGGGACAGGGAGAGGTTCATGGGAAAGACATTATTCGTATCTCAGCACAGGGAGGGAAGAATTACCTGGGCAAAAGCATGTTTGAAGGTGGACCTGGGGGTCTGGTGATGGTTGTGGATGTAATGAGTTAACAATGAGGGTGTTGGCAGGGGATATTCTAGGCAGAAAAAACAGCATGCACAAAAGCATAGAGGCAAGAGGGTGCTGGAGTGGGTGTGGGCCTGCATGTTAAGGATATCTGAGATTTAATGAGAGAGGTTGATGGCAGGCAGTGAAGCTGAATGGGGGGAGGGGCTAGCAGAGGCACAAAGCCCACTGAGGAAAGTGCTTTCTAAGCCGTAGCTCCTTTTGCCCATTTCTGGGCCAAATGTGTGGTGTGCCATCTGTGGTATGATGGCCTTTCGTGACACTGAAACTCTGGGCAGTGGGATACAGCATCACTACAATTGGTGGAGTGGAAGTGCGGGTTCTCCTTTGGCCTCCATCATCCTCTGGCCTGCCCTGACTCTGTGGCGCTGGGTACCAGGCAGGGAGGAGAGTCCTGTCTTCATTTCACCCCCACTGACACCACCCTGTGAGCCCCCACCACATAGGACAGGGTAGAAGTCAGATGTGGGAGCACAGTTTGTGATGTTTGTTTGGATTTGGTGGTTATTATCTAAAACTTTACTCCTTTGCTAAGCAACCCCCTTTTTTGACCCTTGGGCTGGAGAGGGCAGATTTTCTTGGGACTTTTTTCCTGCTCCTATTGATGTGTCTAGGTGGTTGGCTTCTTGAGCACTGAAAATGTCCTACACCATGTCTGTCTTCCTGTCTTAAAAAAAAAAAAAGTTACCTTAGAAGACACCTGGGTGGAAAATTTGATTTCAAAATTTGAGAAACAACAAAGTAAAAACCAATCAGAAATGCAGTCTCTGCAGGTGGGTAGATGTTCTGTACCACGACTGTTGAGAATGAAAGCAAATTCTGCTCCCATGAGAAGTTCTGTGATGTCCTGAAAACAGCCACTTTGATAGGACTGCCCACCAAGGATGGTAGCCCTTAGGCCCCACAGCAGGCTGGGTAGTCGGGCACATTGGCCAGACGCAAGCTATGTATACAAGTAGCTTCAGGAGCCCCAGAGACTAGGCCATGTTTTCAGCATATTTACATTGTTTTCAGCATATTCAGAACTCCACAATCAGTTATAAATAAAAACATCTCTAATATTTAGCTCAAACATAATTTTTATATACTTAATAATCCTCAGGTAAAAAGAAGACATTGGCCTTTATGTAATATAAATGTTTTTATTCATTTTTTATTGTTCTTCAAGTGCAGTTGTCTCAATTTTCTTCCCACCTCAGCATCCCACCCCACCCATCCCTGCTTCCTTTGGCTTTGTCCATGTGTCATTTATACGTGTTTCTTCAAGGACCTTCCCCTAGTTTCCCCCAATAACCCTCTCCCCCCTTTCCTATGGTTATTGTCAGATTGTTCTTTAATTCACTGTTTCTGATTTACATATATATATATGTAAAATATAGTTTATTGATTATGCTATTACAGTTGTTCATTCCCCCCCTCTTCACTCTCCTCCACTCTGGACACCCTCTCCCACCCACATTCCTCTCCTTTAGTTCATGTCCATGTGTCATACTTATAAGTTCTTTAGCTTCTACATTTCCCATACTATTCTTATCCCCCCGTCTATTTTCTACCTACCATCTATGCTACTTATTCTCTGTACCTTTTCCCCCTCTCTTCTCCTCCCACTCCCCTGTTGCTAACCCTCCATGTGATCTCCATTTCTGTGGTTCTGTTCCTGTTCTAGCTGTTTGCTTAGTTTGTTTTTGTTTTTGTTTTAGGAGTGGTTAATAATAGTAAGTTTACTGTTATTTTACTGTACATGATTTTTATCTTCTTTTCCTTAGATGAATCCCTTTAACATTTCATATAATAAGGGCTTGGTGGTGATGAACTCCTTTAACTGGACCTTATCTGGGAAGCACTTTATCTGCTCTTTTATTATAAATGATAAGCTTTGCTGGATAGAATAATCTTGTATGTAGGTCCTTGCCTTTCATGACTTTGAAAACTTCTTTCCAGCCCCTTCTTGCCTGTAAGGTCTCTTTTGAGAAATCAGCTGACAGTCTGATGGGAACTCCTTTGCAGGTAACTATCTCCATATTTCTTGCTGCTTCTAGAATTCTCTCCTTCATTTTAATCTTGGGTAATGTAATTATGGTGTGCCTTGGTGTGTTCCTCCTTGGGTCCAACTTCTTTGGGACTCTCCGAACTTCTTGGACTTCCTGGAAGTCTATTTCCTTTGCCAGATTGGGAAGTTCTCCTCATTATTTGTTCAAATAAGTTTTCCACTTGTTGCTCTTCCTCTTCCCCTTCTGGGACCCCTATAATTTGGATGTTGGGACGTTTAAAGATGTCCTGGAGGTTCCTAAGCCTCTCCTCATTTTTTTTTTTTTTTGAATTCTTCTTTCCTCATTCTCTTCTGTTTGATTGTTCCTTTCTTTCTTCTGGTCCACTCCATTGATATGAGTCCCAGTTTCCTTCCCATTACTATGGTTTCCCTGTACATTTTCCTTTATTTCACTTAGCATAACCTTCATTTGTTCATCTAATTTGCAACCAAATTCAACCAATTCTGTGAGCATCCTGATTACCAGTGTTTTGAACCATGCATATGATAGGTTGGCTATCTCTTTGTCACTTAGTTTTATTATTTTTGGAGCTTTGATCTGTTCTTTCATTTGGGACTTTTTTTTTTTGTCTTGACACACCTGTTACGTATGAGGAGTGGAGCCTTATGTGTTCACCAGGGCAGGGCAACCCAGTTGATGGGTTATGATGCTGTATGTGGGGGAGGAGTCCAAGAGAAAACAATGGCACTTGCTCCACTCTCTGCTGGATTTCAGTCACTTCTTCCACTTCCTCTAAGCAAACTAGGCCTCTCTGGTGCAGATTCCTGGGTGGGTGGGTTTGTGCATGTTCTAGGACCCTGTGGGTCTCTCCAATGAACTCTCCTGTGAGGCTGGGAGTCTCTCCCAGAACCTTAACCCCTACAGGTGTTTTCAATCAGTGTTTTGAGGCTTTATTTCCCTGTGCTGGGATCCTGGGTTGCACAGTCTGTCTCACTCCCCAGTTTCACCTGGTTTATCTGCATGTGAATGTGGGACTGCTTGGTCTGCCAGGGGCCTGGTGCACCAAGCCCCTCCACCATCTGCTGCCTCACTGGGTTTGCCCACTGCCACCTTGAGTGCCCAGGGTCTGCCAGCCATCACTTTGCCAGAGTCCTCTCTCCCCTGGCAGCGTGACTCCACCCCTCCTGCTGGTCTGGATGAATGTTTCTTCTTTAACTCCTTGGTTGTTGGACTTCTATACAGTTCAATTTTCTGTCAGTACTGGTTGTTCTTTTTTTTTTTGTTGTTGTTGTTTCTAAATATTTGTTGCCCTTATTTTGGTTGTGCAAGGAAGCACAGTGTGTTTACATGAGCCTTCATCTTGGCCAAAGTCTTCTGGTTATACTTTGCTTGCTTGTTGCTTTTTTTTTTTAAATTTTTTTAATTTTTATTTTAATTGTTGATCTTGTACAATTTTCTGTCTTTTACTCCCACTGCAGCCCACCACCCCAGCCCTCCCTACCTCCCTCCCATTTTCACCACCCCCTAGTTTTTGTCCATGTGTCCTTTATACTTGTTCCTGTAAACCCTTCCCCTTTTCCCTGAAATTCCCTCCCCTCTTCCCTCTGGTGACTGTCAGCCTGTTCTCAATTTCAGTGCCTAATCAACAAAACAAACAAACAAGCATAATATAACCAAAGACACTGCTTATTTGTTTTGTTGATTAGATTCCACTTATAGGTGATATCATATATTATTTGTCTTTCACCACCTAGCTTATTCACTTAGCATAATGCTCATCAGTTCCATCCATTCTGTTGCAAAGGGTAGGAGCTCCTTCTGTCTTTCTGTGGTGTAGTATTTCACTGTGTAAATGTACTATAGTTTTTTTACCCACTCGTTTACTGATGGGCATTTATGTTGCTTTTAGTACTTGGCTATTGTAAATTGTGCTGCTGTGAACATTGGCGTGCATAGGTTCTTTTGGATTGGTATTTCAGCATTCTTAGGGTATAAAACCAAAATGAGATACGACTTTATACCAGTCAAAATGGCTATCATAAAGAAATCAACAAACAGCAAGTGCTGGAGAGGTTGTGGAGAAAAGGGAACCCTGGTGCATCGTTGGTGGGAATGCAGACTGGTGCAGCCACTGTGGAAAAGAGTATGGAATTTCCTCAGAAAATCAAAAATGGAACTGTCTTTTCACCCAGCAATACCACTGCTGGGATTATACACTAAGAATCCTGAAACAAGAATACAAAAGAGTAATATAAACGTGTTCGTTAATTTAAACGAAACCTGTTTGGGGTTGTTTAACAATACTTGGATCTCAACTTATGAAACATAAATTTTGCATATGTGTATTTAATCTAATTCTGTTAGGCAACTGTCTGTATCCAAGATGTCACAATTATCCCTTGAGAAAATACTCATTTTAGTAACTTGTTGGAGCTAGTGAACTAGTCATAGCAGCCCTGAAATAAATACTGGATTCTGAATTGTGTAATTTCAAATGCTTTTATTATAGGGAAAATCAATTGGTTTTGATTCAAAAGCAAATGTGTTTCATGCCTGACATCTCAATGAAGTGTCATAATGGAAAAAACAATAACTAAAGTACCCAGTTCTAAAAGGCTAACTAGTTCATCACTTGACTCCTATGAACTTGAAGCAGGTTTGTATTGCCTGGAGAGTGATAAGGAAACTACTTATATAATTAGAATTTGCTAGTGCAAACTTGTTACTCAGCTGTGAAATTACCCCAAAGACATTTTCTTACCATCATCATTTCCACATATTTCCAGCCAGGCACTGTGGGGGATTTGTTTCCTAAATGTCATTTTCATTAGTAGTAGTGGGTGTGAAGTGTAAATAGTGAAGGAAAATTATTTCCCTTTGCAGTTATAAAAAATTGCAAAATGTGAGACAAAGCAAAATTATGGAAAAAATGTTTCTTTCCTTTCTAATTTCTCAGCACTCTTCCTGGAGGTCTTTTTGTTTGTTTTGCCTATGGTTAGGAGACTAGATTTTTCAATATCTCTTTACATTCAAACTGTAAACCTTAAAACATTATTAGTAATGTTTTATGTAGGCAGAGATTAAATGACCAGAAGTCATAGGCTGATTTGGAACTTTGGTTAACAAAAGTGTACCAATCATGTAAAATGTGGGATTCAGTGAGAGAATTGACCTATGATGAGATTTAGAGGGAACAGGATTTATCTATCTGTTTACTGTGCACACACACACACATACCATGTATAATTTGAATGCAGATGTATACATATCCACAAGTGATCTCTGCATATACACAGACCCACATATGTACATACATATATATGTATGTGAACTGTGAAAACATAAACAGGCATATTAAATTTTGTAAGGGTTGGCCAGATCCTTTGCAGCCAATTAGTCTAATTCTCTCTTTGATAAGGTCTTTCCCACAGTCTTTCCTTGGTCCTGGGATTAGTCATTTCCCCCAGATTAACAATGGGTTGTCCAACATCATGAATTTTTTGCCCCATCATTAGGCTCAGCAAGAAATTCTAGTCACCTCTCAGGTGCTGGGAGGAGCCTGGAGTATCTAGATTTTTTTTTTCTGAGGTGACTGTGGCCAGCTCAAGGCCTTCAAAGACAGGGTGTGGATGGCCTGTCTCACTACTAACTCTCTAAGACTTCACTGTTCATCCTTTGTAGATTTCTAGGGTCACATGCCCAGGGAGAGCCCCTAACTGGGCCAAGCTTCCCTGCACGCTGGATAATCTCACCTATAAGGGATTGAGCCCTTGAAGCCCCCAGGGCCATGAAGGAGCAACAGGGCAGGGTGTATGCTGATATGCTTATTTTCTCTGCCTCCTGCATACTCAGAGAAATGTCATTGTCCCTTATACCCCACAGCCACACTCACCATGCTTGGATACTTTCCCTGGCCCTTTCCTGGAACTGGGCAGTTTTGTCTATAAATGGGCAGGAGTATATTTTCTCATCATGAAAAGTCCTGAGTGGGTGCTATGTTTCAGGATTATCCTTGGGGAGTTTAACCAGTTTATTCAGCCTTAAAATGCAATTCTGTTCACCCAAGGTCTCACACTGACCAGTCCAGCTTAAGTTGGACCTAGTTCCACCCCAAACCCATTAGGGTATCTAAGTAGGATCCAGTCTGCATCTAGACCAGTCCTGTTTTTAGGTCAGATCTGGTTTCTATGTCAGACCCAGTTTTATTGATTTTTATTTTTAAATTATTTTATTGTTCAATTACAGTTGTCTGCATTTACCATCCCCACTCCCCACCCCAGCCATCCTCACCTCCCTCCCCTAATTTCACCCCCTTGTTTTGTCCATCTGTCCTTTATAGTTGTTCCTGAAAACCCTTCCACCTTTCACCCCATTACCCCCTCTCACCTCCCCTCTGGTTACTCTCAGATCATTCTTAATTTCAATGTATCTGTTTATATTTTGCTTGCTTGTTTGTTTGTTGATTAGGTTCCACTTAAAGGTGAGATCATATGGTCTTTGTCTTTCACTGCCTAGCATATTTCACTTAGCATAATGCTCTCCAGTTCCACCCATGCTGTTGCAAAGGGTAGGAGCTCCTTCTTTTTTCTGCTGTGTAGTATTCCATCATGTAAGTGTACCACCATTTTTTTTATCCATTCCTTTACTGATGGGTACTTAGGTTGTTTCCAGCACTTGGCAGTTGTAAATTGTGCTGCTATGAACATTGAGGTGCGTTGATTCTTCTGGATCGGTTTTTCATGGTTGTTGGGATATAATCCCAGCAGTGGAATTGCTGGGTCAAAAGGCAGTTCCATTTTTAGTTTCCTGAGCAAATTCCATGCTGTTTTCCACAATGGATGCACCAGTCTACACTTCCACCAACAGTGCACTAGAAAATCCTATAGATTCCACTAAAAAAACTACTTGACCTAATAAGTGAATTTGGCAAAACATCAGGACAGAAAGTCAATATTCAGAAATCAAAGGATTTTTGTACAACAACAAGGAAATATCAGAAACAGAAATCAGGGAAAAATATCCCATTTGATATAGCAACAAGAAAAAGAAAGTACCTAGGAATAAACCTAACCAAGGAGGTAAAAGACCTGTACTTGGAAAACTATACAACCCTGAAGAAAGAATTTAAGGAAGACAACTGAAGGAAGATGGTGGTGTGGTAGGAGGGAGCAGATTCCACTCCCCCCTACACACAGGAGAGAAACCTAGCAGATCTACGGAGGAACAGAGCAAACAGCCAACACTACCACAGTATATATGAAAATAGGAGATCAAAAATTGTAGCGGACATTGAAAAGCCAGCCAGTAAGGAGGGTGCTTCAGGACAATAAGGGCCCAGGGATCCTTTCAGGGACTGGGGAAGCTGCAGCCCCAGGCTTGGCACCCGCTGGGTCTGCCACAGGGTTCTTGGGAGAGAGCTGGGCTGGCCGCTCCCTCCCCAAAGAAGCAGGGTTTGAGCAGTACCAGGAGAGACCTGGTTAATTGAGGTCAGGGAGAGGGGAGTGAGGACTGAGTGACAAACACATGGGGGGCTGTGAGCGCCCAGGAAAAGCCCTGGGAAGAGTGCGGACTGGAACCCCTGTGACTGGAGGTGGCATGGCTGTGCGTGCAGGCCTGCAACCCATGCAACCAGAGGTGGACTGGCCATCGTGTGTGCCTACAACCCATGCAAACAGAGGCGGCCTGGCCAGGTGCGGGTGCGTCCAGCCTGTGTAACCAGAGGTGGCCTGGCCTGGCCTGGCACGCATGCTTGCAACCCGGGGAGAGTGTGCTTTGTGTGTGGCTTGGGTCCCACACACGTGGACCCGGAGAGAGCGTGCTCTCTGCGGAAGGACTGGGGCCCATACCCCTAGACCCTGGGAAATCGTGCACTGCATAGGAAGCCCAGAGCCCACAACCATTAACCCGGAGGGATCGCTGTCTACACAAGGGACCTGGAACCTACCTCCGTGAACCCGGAGAGAGCGCACCTTTAGGAGGGCCCGGATCCCGCACCCAGGACCCTGCACAGGGGCTCCAGTCAAGCTCTGGAGAGAGTGTATGCCTAGCTCTGGGGAGAGTGCTGAGGGCTGAACAGGAAGGGAGAAAAGCCATACAGCCTTCAGCCAACAAGACCAGAAAAATCAGTTTGGCCAGTGTGAAACCAGCAAGAGGTATTTTTTTCCTTTTTTAGTAATTTTTTAATATTTTTATTCTCAATTCCATTTTCTTCTTTTTCCTTCTTTCTTGTTTTATTTCTTCTTCTTTTCTTTCTAATTTTATCTCTTCTTCCTTCCTTCTTCTGCTTTTTTCCCTTTTTTTCTTTCTTTTCAAATACCCAAAAGTGAGACAAAAAAAAATCAACAACCCAGAACTGTGAAAAGACCAGAGCTGGAGCCAAAGGGCATCCCAACAGCTGAGACAATGAGACAAATTTCACTTTGCTATTACACAGAACCTGCAAGTTATTGCATATTTGTATTATTATTTTTTCATTATTCTTACATCTTTTATTTGAATACTATTTTTGTATTCCTCTTCTTTATGCTTAGTCTTTGCTTGGCTGGTTATATTCTATCATTTGACAGGTTTCTCCTGCTTTCTCATTCATAGTGTACTGCTAATTTATTGTCATTCACTTCACTTGTGTCCCATTAGCATACTACTCTAGGTCCTATACTCCCTGTTCTTGTTATCTAGATCTCATAGATTCTGTCATATGATTGTTGCTCTAATATTATTGTAAATAATAGCTGTTCCATACAATTGTAAATACTTCACAACACCACTCCCAGATCTTAGCCCACTTCATGGTTTCCTGAACTCTATTACTGTAGTGGTTAACTCAGTTCTCCCATACACTACACCTATTTACTATCCTTTACTCTCACCTTACCTCAGAATCTGACCTGCCACAACCTCACTGCTTTCTAGATCCAACTCACAATTCTTCCCTCCACAAGAGTCTTATATTCTTTTCATCCTTTCTAAAAAGTGGCTAGTTGGGTGGAAGATCACAGTTAACACTACATAGCCAAAGGATCTCCTATCTCTTCTCTACTGACTGCTAATGTAAATATCATAGAATACTCTCTTGCTGTCTTAAACCATTTTGTCTTACCCCTCCAAATGAACACAAAAAGGAGTAGGTGGAAGCTGTGAACACCAGGATACCCAAAGAAGACTGCAACACTGAATCTCACAGGTATTCTACCACAGAAGTTCACACCATAAACCCAGGGAGCCAGAACACATCAATATAAGAAGCTGAGGCTAACAAGAAGAATCTCACAAACAATGGGAAGATGAAGAAACAATTCCCAAATGAAAGGAAAGGAGGAAGCCTCAGAAAGAATGGAAATGAAATACAGGCAACTCAACTATCAGATATTGAGTTCAAAGCAATGGTTGTCAAGAAGCTCCATGAGCTCTCAATGAGCTGCCAGAAACTACAGGGAAGCTATGATGAACTCACTGCAAACTATATCAACATGAAAAAGGAAACAGAAACTATCAACAAGGGTGAAGAAGAAATGAAAAATACAATATCTGAACTGAAGAACACAGTGAAAGAAATCAAATTCAGGATCGATGAAGCAGAAGATTGGATCAGTGAGCTGGAGGACAAAGTAGAAAAAACACTCAGAAAGAGCAAGAAAAGGAAAAAAGGATCACAAACAAGAGGGATTAAAGGAAATGTAAGATAATATGAAACCTAATAATATCCATATAATAGGGATATAAGAAGGAGATGAAGAACAAGGGATAGAAAAACTGTTTGAAAAAGTAATGATGGAAAACTTCTCTAATTTGATGAGAGAAAAAGGTCACACATATCCAGGAAACACAGAGAGTTCCAATCAGGAGGAACCCAAAGAGGCCCACTTCAAGGCACATCATAATTAAAATGGCAAAATTGCAAGAGAAAGAGAGAATCTTAAAGGCAGCAAGGGAGAAAAAGGAAGTAACATACAAGGGAGCCCCAATAAGGTTTAGCAGCTGACTTCTCAATGGAAACACTCCAAGCCAGAAGAGAATGGCAAGAAATATTCCAAGTAATGAAAACCACAGGCGTGCAACCAAGACTACTTGACCCATGAAGGTTCTCAGTCAAGATAGAAGACCAAATAAGGAGCTTCCCAGACAAAAGATCTAAAAGAATACACCTCCACCAAACCAGCTCTGCAACACATGCTAAAGGCACTGCTTTAAGGAAAGGAAGGAAAAGAGAGAAAGAGAGAGGAACACAGGTAGGAAAATGGCAATGAATAAGTAACTATCAATAATAACCTTAAACGTAAATGGATTAAATGCTCCAATCAAAAGACAGAATTGCTGAATGGATAAGAAAACATGACTCACACATATGCTGCCTAGAAGATACCCAGCTCAGGAGAAAAGACCTACACAGACTCAAAGTGAAGGGCTAGAAACAAATTTTCCAAGCAAACAGACAGAGAGGAAAAAAAAAGCCGAGGTAGCAATACTCATATTGGACAAAATAGACTTCAAAAAAAGGGCCATAAAGAGAGACCCAGAAGGTCATTTCATCATACTCAAGGGAAGAATACACCAAGAAGACATAAACATTGTAAATATGTATGAACCCAACATAGGAGCACCCAAATACAGAAAGAAAATCTTGGAGGACTTCAAGAAAGATATTGACAACACCATAATTATAGTAGGGGATTTTTATATCCCACTGTCAAAAATGGATAGATCTTCCAAAAAAAAAATCAACAAAGATATTGTGGCATTGAACAATACTCTAGATGAAATGGACTGAACTAACATAAGTATAGAGCCCTTCATTCCAAAGAAACTAAATATACTTTCTTTTCAAATGCACATGGAACATTTTCAAAGATAGACTACATGATAGGACACAAAAAGAGCCTCAACAAATTCAAGAAAATGGAAATCATACCAAGCATTTTCTCTGACCACAAGAGACTGAAACTAGAAACCAACCCCAAGGGGAAAAACCCAAACACTCAAAATTGTGGAGATTGAATAGCATGCTATTAAACAATGAATGAGTCAAGAATGAAATCAAGGAAGAATTTAAAAAATTTCTGGAAACAAATAAAAATGAACTCACAACAACCCAAAAGTTATGGGAAAAAGTGAAGGCAGTCCTGAGAGGGAAGTTCATAGCAATACAGGCCTACCTACAAAAGATAGAAATATTTCAAACAAACAACCAACACTACACCTACAAGAACTCAAGCAACAACAACAAAGACAACCCAGAGCAAAAAGGAAGGAAATAACCAAGATCAGAGTAGAATTCAAGGACATAGAAACTAAAAGCACAATTTTAAGGATCAATGAATCCAGGAGTTGGTTCTTTGAAAAGATAAACAAAATTGAGAAGCCTTTATGCAGGCTCATCAAGAAAAAAAAAAACAGAAGACCCAAATAAACACAATCAGAAATGAAAGAGGAGAGATTACATTTGATACCAGAGAAATACAAAGGATTGTAAGAAATTAGTATGAAGAAATGTATGGCAAGAAATTTGAAAACCTACGTGAAATGGACAGGTTTCTAGAAAAATGTAATCTTCCAAAATTCAATCAAGAAGAAGCAGAAAGCCTGAACAGACTGATAGCAGCAGATGAAATTGAAGCAGTAATGAAAAAAAACCCCGACACACAAAAGCCCTGGACCAGATGGTTTCACAGGAGAATTCTACAAAGCATTTATGGAAAAGGTAACCCCTATCCTTCACAGACTATTCAAAAAACCCCAAAGTGATGGAAGAGTCCCAACCTGTTTTTATAAAGCCAGCATCATCCATATCCAAAAACCAGATAAAGACACAACAAAGAAAGAAAAATTCAGGACAATATCACTGATGAACATAGACGCTAAAATCCTCAACAAAGTATTGGCAAACTGCATCCAACAATACTTTAAAAACATTATACATCATGACCACGTGGGATTCATCCCAGGGATGCAAAGATGGTTCAACATTCGCAAATCACTAAATGTAACACAGCACATAACGAAAAGCAAAGAAAAAAACCACATGATCATATCAATACATGCAGAAAAAGCATTTGATATGGTACAGCACCCATTTATGATAAAACACTCAGAAAAGTGGGAATAGAGGGTGCATTCCTCAGCATAATAAAAGCCATAGATGAGAGACTTATAGCCAACATCATAATGGACAAAAACTAAAATCTTTTTCACTAAGATCAGGAACAAGACAAGGATTCCCACTTTCACCACTTCTATTCGATATAGTATTGGAAGTTTTAGCCACAGTAATCAGACAAGAAAAGGAAATAAAAGGGTCCAAATTCAAAAGGAGGAAACAAAACTATCATTGTTTGCAGATGACATGATGGTGTACATAGAAAATCCTATAGACTCAGCCAAAAAACTGCTCGACCTAATAAATGAATTTGGCCAAACAGCTGGATACAAAGTCAATATCCAGAAATCAAAGGCATTTTTGTATACCAACAATGAAACAGCAGCAGAAATCAAGAAAAAAAATTTCATTCAATATAGCAAAAAGAAAAATAAAATACCTAGGAATAAACCTAACCAAGGAGGTAAAAGACCTGTATGCAGAAAACTACACAACACTGAAGAAAGAAATCAAGGAAGACATAAACAAATGGAAACACATACCGTGTTCATGGATTGGAAGAATTATCATCTTCAAAATGTTCATGCTACCCGAAGTAATTTACAGAGTCAATGCAATACCTATTAAAATACCAATGATGTATTTCACAGACATAGAACAAACACTACAAAAATTTTAATGGAACCATAAACGACCTCGAATGGCTGCAGCAATCTTGAGAAAGAAGAGCAAAGTAGGAAGGATCACAATACCTGATACCAAACTGTATTACAAGGCCACTGTAATCAAAACAGCTTGGTGCTGGAATAAAAACAGGAACATGGACCAGTGGAACAGAGTAGAGTGCCCAGAAATAAACCCAGTCTCTACAGTCAATTAATATTCGACAAAGGGGGCAGCAACATAAAATAGAGTTAAAATAGCCCCTTCAACAAGTGGTAATGGGAGAACTGGACAGCTCCATGCAAAAAAAAATGAAACTGGAGCACCAACTTATACCTTGCACAAAAATATATTCAAGGTGGATAAAAAATTTAAATATCAGCCATGATACTATTAAAGTCCTAGAGGAGAAGATAGGCAGAAAAATCTCAGATACTTCATTCAGCAACATTTTTACTGATATGTCCCCCAGAGCAAGGGATATAAATGAAAGAATAAACAAATGGGATCTCATCAAAATAAAAAGCTTTTGTATGGATAAACAGTATTAAAATAAGAAGAGAACCAACTATATAGGAAAGCATATTTGCCAATGATTCCTCAGACAAAGTTTAATCTGCAAAATATATAAAGAACTTACATGACTCCACTCTAAGAAGACAAGCAACCCAATTAGAAAATGGGCAAAGGACTTGAACATGCCCTTCTCCAAGGAGCACATACAGAGGTTCCAGAGACACATAAAAAGATTCTCAATATCGCTACCTATCAGAAAGATGCAAATTAAAACCACAGCGAGATACCACTTGACACCAGTCAGAATATCCATCATAAACAAAGCAACAAACAACAAGTGTTGGAGAGGTTGTGGAGAAAAGGGGACCCTAGTGCACTGTTGGTGGTATTGCAGACTGGTACAACCACTATGGAAAACAGTGTTGAATTTTCTAAGAAAACTAAAAATGGATCTACCTTTTGACCTAGCAATTCCACTGCTTGGAGTATATCCTAAGAACCCTGAAACACCAATCCAAAAGAACCTACGCACCCCAATAATCATAACAGCACAATTTACAATAGCCAAGTGCTGGAAGCAATCTAGGTGCCCATCAGTAAATGAATGGATCAGAAAACTATGGTATATTTACACAATGGAATTCTATACAGCAGAAAGAAAGAAGGAGCTCCTACATTTTGCAACAGCATGGATGGATCTGGAACTCATTGTGCTAAGTGAGATAAGCCAGGTTGTGAAATACAAATGCCATATGATGTCACCTTTAAAAGGAACCTAAACAAGAAAATAAACAAGCAAGTAAAATATAACAAAAGACACTGAAATAGAGAACAGGCTGATAGTGTCCAGACAGGAGAGGGCAGGGAATTTTAGGGGAATTTCAGAGGATAAGGGGAAGGGTTTACAGGAACAAGTATAAAGGACACATGGACAAAAACTAGGGGAGGGTGGAAATGGGAGGGAGGTGGGGAGGGCTGGGTGGGTGGACTGGGATGGGAGTAAAAGACAGAAAACTTTACTTGAACAACAATTAAAATAAAATTTGGAAAAAAAAAAAGAATTTAAGGAAGACACAAACAAATGGAAGCATGTACCATGCTCATGGGTTGGAATAATTAACATCAAAATGTCCATACTAGTCAAAGCAATTTATAGATCCCATGCAATCCATGTTAAAGTACAAATGATATATTTCACAGATATAGAACAAAGATTTGAGAAATTTTTATGGAACTATAAATGACCCTGAATAACTCCAGCAATTTTGAGAAAGAAGAGCAAAGTAGGAGGGGATCACAATACCTGATATGAAACTCTATTACAAGGCCATTATAATCAAAGTAGCCTGGTACTGGCATAAGAACAGACACATAGATCAATGTAACAGAATAGAGAGCCCAGGAATAAACCCAAGACTCTGTGGTGCATTAATATTTGACAAAGGGGGCAGAAGCATAAAATGGAGTAAAAATAGCCTCTTCAACAAATAGTGTTGGCAGAACTGGACAGCTATATGCAAAATAAAAAAAGAAAATGAAACAAGCACCAACTTACACTATACACAAAAATAAATTTAAGATGGATAAAAGACTTAAATATAAGTCATGACACCATAAAAGTCCTAAAGGAGAACATAGTCAGGACCATCTCAGATATTCCACACAGCAGTTTTCACTGATATAACCTGGAGATCAAGCGACAAAAAGGAAAGAATAAACAAATGAGACCTCATAAAAATAAAAAGCTCCTGTATGACTAAAGAAAACAGAATTAAAATGAAAAGAGAACCAACCATATGGGAAAATATATTTGCCAATTATGCCTCAGACATGTGTTTGATCTCCAAAATATATAAAGAACACACACCACTCCATTCCAGGAAGACAAACACCACAATTTAAAAAATGGGCAAAGGACTTGAACAGACACTTCTCAAAGGAGGACATACAGAAGGCCCAGAGCCATATGAAAAGATGTTCAGCATCACTAGCAATCAGAGAGATGGAAATTAAAACCACAGTGAGATCCCACTTCACACCGGTGAGAAGGCCATTATGAACAAATCAACAAATAACAAGTGTTGGAGAGGATGTGCAGACCCAGTTTTAGATTAAAACAAAAAAGGCTTCTATGGAAAGTAAACTCACAGGGTGATCTGATCATAAATTCCTACTTGCACAGGTTATGGTGGGCAGTCAGGTCCTAGGCATATAACTTGTTTACTGAAAATCTCATCTTCACCTTAAGTCATGACTATTATTTCTGTACATATACATTAATACACCTCTGAAATGCCCTCTTGCAGAGTCCCCTTATAAAGCATGAAGCATGGAAGTGTCATGTAATCCAGTCCTGGCCTGGTTCTCTCCTACCTTCTTGGACTCTTTCTTACAGTCCCTCCTTAATCTCCAATGCATAAAAGAAATGGCAAACTGTCATTCTCAAAAGTGTTTTGAGATTTTGCTCCCTGGCAATGTCATCAGTTGGGCTCAAATAAACTCTTACAAAAATTCTCTACAGGTTTGATTTACATCTATTTGATGATTAGTGATGATGAACATTTTTCATGTCCATTGGCCATGTGTATATCCTCTAATTATCAGAGAGATGCAAATTAAAGCCACACCTTCCTGAATGGCTGCCATTAATAAATCAACAAACAACAAGTGCTGGTGAGGTTGTGGAGGAAAGGAAACCCTCATGCACTGTTTCTGGGAATTTGGACTAGTGCAGCCACTTTGGAAAATAGTATGGAGTTTCCTCAAAAAATCAAAAATGGAACTGCCTCTTGACTTAGCGATCTCACTGCTGGCAGTATGTCCTAAAAATCCCAAAACACCAATTCAAAAGAATATATGAACCCCTATGTTCACAGCAGTGTTATTTGCAATAGCCAAGATCTGGAAACAGCCCAAGTGCCCATCAGTAGAGGAGTGGATTAAAAGGCTGTGGTACGGAGGGAAGATGGTGACATGGTAAGAGTGGGCAGATTCCCCTTCCCCCTACACATGGGAGAAAAACCTAGCCAACCTACAGAGGAACAGAGCAGACAGCTAACAATTACCACAGCATATATGAAAATAGGAGATCAAAACCTGTAGTGGACATTGAAAAACCAGATGGTAAGGAGAGTTCTTCAGGACAATAAGAGCCTAGGGATCAGCACAGAGACCAGGGCGGCAGAAGCCCCTGGCCCGGTGCTTGCCGGGTCTGCCACGGGGCTCTAGAGAGGGAGCCAGGTCAACCACTCGCTCCCCGGCCAAACAAGGATTGAGCAGCAATGAGAGAGATCTGGTTGTTTGAAGTTGAAGAGAGAGAAGTTAAGGTCTGAGTGGCAAATACGCTGGGGCTGTGAGCACCCACACACAGCCCTGGGTAGAGGGCACGCTGGAGCCCGTGCAACCAGAGGTGACCACAACTGGAGGATGGGGCTTTGTGGAAGCTCACGCCTGGAATCCAGGAAGTGTGAGTGATCCGTGGGAGAACCAGAGCCCACGCATGTGAACCCAGGGAGTGCGCACGATCCATGGGAAACCCTGAGCTCACGCCCATGAACTTAGGGAGAGCATGTGCACTGCAAAAATCTGGAACCCACACTCGTAAATTCCAGCAGCACGCATGCTCTTTAGAAAACCTGGAACCCACACCGGTAAACCAAGGATGGTGCATGCACCCCATAGGAGACCCGGAACTCACACCTGTTTAACCCAGGGAGTGCTCCATCCATGGGAGACCAAAGCTCACACCCATAAACTCAGAGAAAGTGCACACTCAGCAGCAGGCCCAGAGCCCATTCCCCAAGGACCTGCACGGAGAGGCGCTGGGTTAGCACTGGGGAGAGTAGCCCAAAGCAGACTGAGTGCTGAACAGGGAGAAAAGCAACACCATCACCTCTTGGCTGTTGCAGCTAGCAAGACCAGAAAAACTGAATTGGCAAGTTTGAAAACAGCAAGAGTTGTTTTTTTGTTTTTGTTTTTGTTTTTTTAATAAATTTTATTATTTTTAATTATTTTTATCTCTTTTATGCCTCAACTCCTTTTGCTTCTCTTTACTTCTTTTTTGTTTTATTCCTTCTTCCTTTCTTTCCAATTTTCTCTTCTTTCTTCCTCTTTTTTCTTTCATTTTTATTCCTCTTTTCTCTTTTTAAATACCCACCAGTGAGACAAAACAAAACAAAACAAAACAAAACAAAACACCTCAACCAAAACAACCCTGGAACTGTGAAAAAAACAGAGTTGGTCCCAAAGATGGGACATCCCAACAGCTGAGACAGTGGAAGCTGTGAACACCAGCACACCGAAAGGAGATTGCACCACTGAGTCTCACAGATATTCTACCACAGAAGTTCACACCATAAACTCAGGGAGCCAGAACACATCAATTTAAGAAGCTGAGGCTAACACACAGAGTCTCACAAATAATGTGAAGACAAAGAAACAATCTCCAAATTAAAGGAAAAGAAGAAGCCCCAGAAAGAATGCTTAATGAAACGAAGGCAACTCAACTATCAGATATTCAGTTCAAAGCAGTGGTTGTCAGGAAGCACCATGAGCGCTCAATGAGCTACCAGAAAATACAGGGAAGCTATGATGAACTCACTGCAAATTATATCAACATGAAAAAGGAAATAGAAACTATCAATGAGGGCCAAGAAGACATGAAGAATACAATTTCTGAACTGAAGAACACAGTAGAAGGAATGAAAAGCAGAATGGATGAAGCAGAAGATTGGTTCAGTGAGTTGGAGGACAAAGTAGAAAAAACATGCAGAAAGAGCAAGAAAAGGAAAAGAGGCTCAGAAAGAATGAAGAGAGATTAAGGGAAATGCAAGACAATATGAAACCTAATAATATCTGTATAATAAGGAATCCAGAAGGAGAAGAAGAAGAGCAAGGGATAGAAAATCTATTTGAAAAGTAATGATGGAAAACTTCCCTAATTTGATGAGAGAAAAAGTCACACAAATCCAGGAAACACAGAGAATCCCAATCAAGAGGAACCCAAAGAGGCCCACTACAAGACACATCAGAAGTAAAATGGCAAAATTGCAAGACAAAGAGAGAATCTTAAAGGCAGCAAGGGAGAAACAGGAAGTAACATACAAGGGAACCCAGATAAGGTTAGCAGCTGACTTCTCAATGGAAATGCTCCAAACCAGAAGAGAATGGCAAGAAATATTTCAAATAATGAGAACCAAAGGCCTGCAGCCAAGACTATTTTACCCAGTGAGGCTTTCAATCAAGATAGAAGGCCAAATAAGGAGCTTCCCAGACAAAAAAAGTCTAAAAAATACACCTCTACCAAACCAATTCTACAAGAGATGCTAAAGGGACTGCTTTAATGTAAGGAAGGAAAAGAAGGAGGGAGAGAGAGGAGTACAGGCACAAAAATGGCAGTGAATAAGTGCCTATCAATAACCTTAAATGTAAATGGATGAAATGCTCCAATCAAAAGACATAGAAGCCCTGGACCAGATGGTGTCACAGGAGAATTCTACAAAGCATTTATGGAAGAGGTAAACCCTATCCTTCACAGACTATTTGAAAAAAATCCAAAATGATGGAAGACTTCCAAACTTTTTATAAAGCCAGGATCATCCTGATCCGAAAACCAGATAAAGACACAACAAAGAAAGAAAAATTCAGGCCAATATCGCCGATGAACATAGACGCTAAAATCCTCAACAAAGTATTGGCAAACCGCACCCAATAATACATTTAAAGATCATACACTATGACCATGCGGGATTCATCCCAGGGATCCAAGGATCATTCAATATTCGAAAATCTGTAAATGTAATACAGCACATAACGAAAAGCAAAGACAAAAACCACATGATCATATCAATACATGCAGAAAAAGCATTTGATATGGTACAGCACCCATTTATGATAAAACACTCAGAAAAGTGGGAATAGAGGGTGCATTCCTTAGCATAATAAAAGCCATAGATGAGAGACTTATAGCCAACATCATAATGGACAAAAACTAAAATCTTTTTCACTAAGATCAGGAACAAGACAAGGATTTCCACTTTCACCACTTCTATTCGATATAGTATTGGAAGTTTTAGCCACAGTAATCAGACAAGAAAAGGAAATAAAAGGGTCCAAATTCAAAAGGAGGAAACAAAACTATCATTGTTTGCAGATGACATGATGGTGTACATAGAAAATCCTATAGACTCAGCCAAAAAACTGCTCGACCTAATAAATGAATTTGGCCAAACAGCTGGATACAAAGTCAATATCCAGAAATCAAAGGCATTTTCATATACCAACAATGAAACAGCAGAAGCAGAAATCAAGAAAAAAATTTCATTCAATATAGCAAAAAGAAAAATAACATAGCTAGGAATAAACCTAACCAAGGAGGTAAAAGACCTGTATGCAGAAAACTACACAACACTGAAGAAAGAAATCAAGGAAGACACAAACAAATGGAAACACATACCGTGTTCATGGATCGGAAGAATTAACATCATCAGATTTCCTGCCAAGATGGAGGCATACGAGGACACACTGTGCCTCCTCTCACAACCAAAATTAAGGACAACAAAGATTTAGAAACAAGAAAACAACTAGAACTGAGAGAAAATTGAACTGTTCAGAAGTCCAAGAACCATTCATCCAGACCAGTAAGAGGGGCAGAGTTGCAGCAGGAAAAAGTGGAGGTGTGGACCCGGGAACGCAGGCAGCAGTGGCTGGTGGTTCCCAGGTGTACAGGCAGTGGCTGGCAGACTGCAGGCCCACAGGTGGTGGCTGGTGGACCCAGGGCACAGGGTGGCAACTGTGCAGTGAGGCCGCACAAGGGAGCTGGCTGACCAGGTGGTCCCACATTCACACACAGATAATCCAGGCGAAGGGGAAGTGGCGGAGAGGACTGGAATCAAGGAGAGAGCGGAGAAGGTACCATCGTTCCCTCTCAACCAAACAGAAAGGAAGAAACAACCAAACAGAAAGGAAGGAAGAAACAAGAATTCAGAAAAATGAGGAGAGTCTTAGGAACCTTTGGGCCATCTTTAAACATCCCAATATCCGAATTATAGGGGTACCAGAAGGGGAAGAAGAAGAGCAGCAAGTGGAACACTTATTTGAACAAATAATAAAGGAGAATTTCCCCAATCTAGCAAAGGAAATAGACTTCAAGGAAGTCCAAGAAGCTCAGAGAGTCCCAAAGAAGTTGGACCCAAGGAGGAACATGTCAAGGCACATCATCATTACATTAGCCAAGATTCAAATGAAGGAGAGAATTCTAGAAGCAGCAAGGGATAAGGGGACAGTCACCTACAAAGGAGTTCCCATCAGACTGTCAGCTGATTTCTCAAAAGAGACCTTACAGGCAAGAAGGGGCTGGAAAGAAGCATTTGAAGTTTTGAAAGGCAGAGACCTACATCCAACATTGCTCTATCCAGCAAAGCTGTCATTTAGAATGGAAGGGAAGATAAAGTGCTTCTCAGACAAGTTCAATTTCAAGGAGTTAATCATCACTAAGCCTTTATTATATGAAATGTTAAAGGGACTTATCTAAGAAAAAGAGGGTAAAAATAAGACAGTGAAATGACAGCAAACTCATAGCTATCAACAACCACACCCAAAACAAAAGCAAACAACTAGAACAGGAACAGAACTACAGAAATGGAGATCACATGGAGGGTTAGCAACAGGGGTGTGGGAGGAGGAGAGAGGGGGAAAATGTGCAGAGAACAAGTAGCATAGATGGTGGGTAGAAAATAGACAGGGGGAGGGTATGAATAGTGTGGGAAATGTAGAAGGTAAAGAACTTATGACACACGGACATGAACTGAAGCGGGGGAATGTGGGTGGGAGAGGGTGTGCAGGGTGGAGGGGAATGATGGGGGAGAAATGGGACAACTGTAATAGCATAATCAATAAAATATATTAAAAAAAAGAATTACCATCATCAAAATGTCCATGCTACCCAAATCAATTTACAGATTCAATGCATTACCTATTAAAGTACTAATGGCACATTTCGAAGACGTAGAACAAACACTTCAAAAATTTATATGGACCCATGAACGACCCTGAATAGCTGCAGGAATGTTGAGAAGGAAGAGCAAAGTAGGAGGGATCACAATACCTGATACCAAACTGTATTATAAGGCCACTGTAATCAAAGCAGCTTGGTACTGGCATAAAAACATGCACATGGACCAATGGAATAGAACAGAGAGCCCAGAAATCAACCCATGTCTGTACAGTCAATTAATATTCGACAAAGGGGGCAGCAACATAAAATGGAGTAAAAATAGCCTTTTCAACAAGTGGTGTTTGGAGAACTGGACAGCTCCGTGCAAAAAAAATGAAACTCGAGCCCCAACTTATGTCATACACAAAAATGAATTCAAGGTGGATAAAAGATTTAAATATCAACCATGACACCATTAATGTCCTAGAGGAGAACATAGGCAGGAAAACCTCAGATATTCCATGCAACTATATTTTTACTGCTATGTCCCCTAAAGCAAGGGACATAAAGGGAAGAATAAACAAGGGGGATCTCATCAAAATAAAAAGCTTCTGCTCAGCTAAAGAAAACAGTATTAAAATAGAAAGAGAACCAACTGTATGGGAAAACATTTATCAATGATACCTCAGACAAGGGTTTAATCTCTTATAAGATATATAAAGAACTTACACGACTCCACTCTAAGAAGACAAGCAACCCAATTAAAAAATGGGCAAAGGGCTTGGGCAGACACTTCTCTAAGGAGGACATACAGAGGATCTGGAGACACATGAAAAGATGCTCAGTATCACTAGCTATCAGAGAGATGCAGTTTAAAACCACAATGACACATCACTTTATACCAGTCAGCATGTCCATCATAAGCAAAGCAACAAACAGCAAGTGTTGGAGAGGTTATAGAGAAAAGGGGACCGTAGTGCACTGTTGGTGGGAGTGCAGACTGGTACTACCACTATGGAAAACAGTGTGGAATTTTCTAAGAAAACTAAAAATGGACCTACCTTTTGACTCAGCCATTCCCCTGCTCAGATTATATTGTAAGAACCCTGAAACACCATTGGGAAGGAACCTATTCACCCCAATGTTCATAGCAGCACAATTTACAGTAGCTAAGTGCTGGAAGCAACCTAGGTGCCTGTCAGTAAATGAATGGATCAAGAAACTATGGTACATTTACACAATGGAATTCTATACAGTAGAAAGGAAGGAGCTCCTACCTTTCACAATAGCATGGGTGGAACTGGAGAGCATTATGCTAAGCGAAACAAGCCAGTCAATGAAAGACAAATACCATATGATCTCACGTTTAACAGGAACATAATCAACCAAATGAATAAAGAAGTATAATACAACCAAAGACACTGAAATTGAGAACAGGCTGACAGTGACCAGAGGGGAGAAGGGAGGGAATTTCCGGGGAAAAGGGGAAAGGTTGAGAGCAACACGTATAAAGGACCCATGGACAAAAACGAGTGGGAGGTGGATATGGGAGGGATGTGGGGAGCGCTGGGTGGTGGGGTGGGATTGGAGTAAAAGACATAAAGTTGTAGAATAACAACAATTACAATAAAATTTAGAAAAGTTCCCCCCCCCAAAAAGCTGTGGTACATTTATACCATGGAATACTATGCAGCTGTATGAATGAAGGAAGTCTTACCTTTTATGACAGCATGGATTTCCCAAGAAATTAATATGCTCAGTGAAATAAGCAAGTCAGAGAAAGACAAATGCCATATAATCTCACTCACATGTGGAATCTAATGAATAAAGTAAACTGACAAACAAAATATGACCAAAGGCATCAACACATGAAACAGACTGACAGCTGTCAGAAAGGAGTGGGGAGAGGTGAATGGGTGAAAGAAGGTGAAGGGATTAGCCTAAGAGCATGTATGAATAATTTGTGGTCACAGACAACAGTGTGGTAATGACAAGAGGGAATGAGAAGTGAAGTCTGGGTGGAGGAGGGCAAAGGGGAGGTAAGTGGAACATCTGTAATACTATCAACAATAAAACATTTTCTATACAAGTTTGGATGTTTCTTACATTGACATACTTTAAGTCTGGACCTCATCTGGTGTCTGGTCAGTTTGACTCTGGCCAGTTTTGGGCTCAGTCTGGGAAGAGAAAAACACTCAGGTCACGTCTGAAAGCTCAGGACAGAAAAGTGACAAGGCTCAGGTCTGAGGGGGACTGACCCATAGGTCTCTATGTCTGGTTGCTCATTGCTGCTGGGACCCTTGGTGGGTATTCTGGTTCCTTTTCTGATACCAGAACTATTAAAAGAGAAACTGAGGTATATTAAACATTTTAAGAGATTATTTGAGCAAAAGTTCATTTGTGTGGGGTAGATCACAGGAGCTGTGCACAATGGAAGACTTTCACAGGCAGATGGTGCTGGACAAGGGGGTCACATAGGATAAGGTTGTTACATGGGCAAGGAGGTCACACAGAACAAAAGAATAGTTGGTTGTGCCAAGTTGACTTTCCATCAGAGGACAGAAAGTGCCCTCATGAACGCTGGTCCTGTGGTTCTTGACTGACAACATGTAATATTCTGTTTCTGGGAGAGCTGAACTATAATTATTTTCAGTTTGGTGACATGGAGCTTGGCATAAGCAACTCCATTTTGGGCCTGTTGTCTTGTTTTTAACAATATGAACTTTATTTATATACAGAACTTTGACCCAAAATTTTCTTCCTTATTTCCTTAACTTCTCATTTTTGTAGTGAAAGCACTATTTTATCTTATTATTTTAGTCTTACATATTAAAATGCCTTTATATTTCCCCTTATAAATTTTGCCATAAAATGTGTATTTTTAAATTTTTTTTCTATATATTTTCTCATTTTCATTAATGTGGATTTTACTTTGAAAGCCCTTATTAGGTGATTCTCTTCATAGTAATCTGAATTATCTTTCATGAAAATAACATCATGAATAAAAAGTTAGATAAGATGAATCTTATTGCTAACTCTCTCAGGACCCATCCATCAAATTAGAGACAAAATAAACCCCTTTGACTTAGCTATAAAAGTTAATTTCAAAACTTGATGAGGTACAAACTTTGGACCCCAAGGCCCTTTTTATTTACTACAACCTCCTAAACCCAAGCAACTGTGCAACCAGCTGTGCAATCAGGTCTCTGAGTAATAAAGATACGAAGAGTGAGACAAAAGCAGTAACTTTTACCCAAAGGGAAACAGGTGGAAAAGAAATGCAGCTTCCACGTTCTCCAGAGTGATGCAGCATTAGGACCTGAGTTTTCATCAGCTCTCCAAGCCTCATTCCCCAAACCACAAGCAACATGTTTTTGTTTATTTTACTCACCTGTAAGTGTGAAATGTTTTCTAAGGTGAAAAAATTTGTCTGATCCATAAATTCTAATTTTGGTGATTCCCAAATTAATGGTGTGGTCTTGAGCAGGCATTTAATACCTCTGTGTGTTTCCTTACCTATAAAGTGAAGAGGTAAGAATGGTCCATCCTTTAATGTGTTGATATTAGCTAGCACTTCAAAAAATTTACATGAATTGATGGTCCTTGTATCATAACTGAATACTTCTAAGAGCTAGAACTTCTATTCTTTAGTTGAAACACATCTCTGTTTTATTTAGACCTTTCTCTAGCTTTGTTCCAGCATTTAGTGACCTCCATTTAAATACAATTTTCTTTGTAAGTAGAATTAATGCCTTTTCCTTCCTATTTCTGCTCTGCTTAGGAAAAGATATAAACAGACTTTAAAATTGGAGTCCCTCACTGCACTGCTTAGAAAAGATTAAATGGTTCAAAGTTTTACTAATCTTTGTGCTAGTTCACCATCATGGCCTACTAGGAGCAAAGGGTATTTACATAAGTAACTCAGAGTGAGCTGTCACTGACAAAAAGTGTATTTAGTGGAACAATATCTTTAATAATGTTTGTTTATATGTCTTCTAATCTACAAATGTGGTCTCTATCAACATCATTAGTGCCACTTAGCAAATGAATTTCTCTAGTCTGTGATTCCTTGTTAATGGGAAAATACTGAGATGCCATTGCTTGGAGGGAAATAGACAGCCAGTAGGAACCCAGAGAACACAGGGAGCATCCCTGGATCAGGATTAATCATGATGTGGGAGGGTTGTTCCCCTGATGGATGCTCTGCCTCATTTACTCCACTGGAGTGTTAACTGAGCCCCAAGGGCACATCTTCCAGGTCAGAGGTACTGTTAATCCAGGTACTGTTAATCCAGAAAGAACCAGGTAGGCCAAACCAGTAATTTGCCATCTCTCCTCATTTCTACCAAGTTATAGTGACTTTGCAGCAGAACAACAGCTATTTTAATTTTTTTAGAAAAACTTTTGAGGATTCCAAAATGGCTGCAAAGTAGATGGAAGCTGCATCCACTTGTTCTCAGCCCCAAACAGGATTTACATCTGAATTGCTGAGAAATCTACAGAAACCTAGCTGATATGAAATATTATAACCAAGGAGTATAGAAGATGCTACTCAGAGACTGGTAAGAGGGATTGAGATGCAGAGGGGAAAGCTGCTGCATGCAGCTGTGGTAGCAGCTGAGAGACCAGATAGTGGTTGTGGAGCTCCCTCCCTTCTAGGAGCGAGGGGTCTTAACCCTACACAGGGATCCCCAACCCGCAACAACAGAGACAGGAAGAGGAGTCAGTATAGAATCTGATAGTGGAAAATCAGTGGGAATTCACCCCACCTGGGAGACTGAGAGCATACTCTCCCTGGGGTAGATTACTCCATTGTTATAGCACAAGCCTGGAGAGTTCACAGTCCATATTCTGATGGCAGGAAATGTTACTCTGCCTTACATGGGTCCTGTGGAGGGGTCTGCTCTGGTTACACCCAACAGTGACTTTTTTTTTCTGGTGAGGCTTTAGGTGAAAACTCAGACAGTAAACCTAACTGTATGGCTTGGGAAAAAGGACGGGTCCTCCTCATGTCGAGTGCACATTCAGCATCCCTCCCCTGACCTGTTGAGTCACTCCTGCTGCTGAGTTCGGAGACAGAGAGGAGCTGTGAGCAAGGCGGAGACTTTTGGCCCATCCTGCTGTACTCAGTTTGTACACCACACTAAGCTGGGACTTCCAGCCCTGACCTGCTGGGTTAGGAACTACCACAGAGTAAGGACTTTTGGCCATGCCCTGCTGAGATCAGCTACCTGCAGAGATTGCAGTGTGGCACTGGTCTGGGATTTTTGGCTCCATCCTGCTTGGTTTGGCAGCAGGCCATGGAGCCCACAGAGCTGAGATTTTTGGACTGTGTCTCCTGGGCAGCTTCTGTCTGGGAGCCAGACTGGCTAGTGCTAGGCTGTATGTCTACATTGTAGGGAGGCAAATCCAATCTACCCACAATGAGGTGAGTTCAGGATATGTTACCCTGGGAAAGGAAAAAAGTGGTTGCCCCCTCTTTCAAGTTTAAAAGCACTACCATTAATTGGAAACTGTTTAGGTCACCCCTGCCAAGTCCTGGATACCTCTACTGGGTGAAGCTCTGAAAAGGAAATTTTAGAGTGTGAGACCCTCACAAGCCGTTGTCTGGGAATAGGACAAAGAACTTGACCTCCTTCTGTTTGTCTGGCTGACATCCTCCCCAAGTAGAAACTGTTTTGGTCTATTCCTTTCAGCCCAGGGATGGTGAACTCACTCCTGCAAAGGTGATGACTGCCTGTACCCAACCTGAATCTTCAGCGAGCCCCCCTGAAGGAACAAGAACTGGGGACTCTGGCAGAGACCAAGGGGTTGGTTTTTGAAGCAGGGGCTACTTTCTTCTCATTGAGTGCCTGACTACATAATCTCCAAGTAGGTGACCCAATAGCCCTATCTCAACTTGCCTGGGCTTATCATACAGTCTCTTGTTAAAAGGCCCCAGAGAAAGACAGGCAACCTCAGGGGAAGGCAGAGTACCTGAAAAATGAAGGTGGACCTCAGAGAGCCTCAGTCCTTATACAGAGCTGTCTCCAGCTTTAAACAGGAAGGAAGCTAACCCCTTTAAACAGATTGCCCCCTCAACATGTCCAGTAAACATAGATACATACAGTGAATAGCATAGTAACATAGCATAGGTAGTCCAAGGCTGGGTACTCACAATGTTTGATGGAGACCTGTACATGAACCCCACCTCAGTGGACCTAGAGGTAACAAAACCTGTGGTGGTGTTCAGACCACACCGGAGATCGACCCGACTAACCATACAATAAGCACACCCAAAGGGAGATTCTTGCAGGCATCAGACCCTGCTGAGAACAATGACCCCTCAAGGGGCAGCCCCTGCATAGTGTCTCATACACAGTGGTCAAGGTTTACCCTTACAGTCTTCAGCCTGAAGGGTTCTCTCCACCCATGAAAGGGCCAACAGCATTCAAGATTCAACTACAACAGGCAGTGCACAAAACACAAAAGAAACACTTCTTGAACACCAAGCCGAAGTGATGTAATAATTGTGCCATTGAGCCCAACAAGAGAGCTTCATCACAAAACCATTGAAACAAGTTTTGGGGACACACCAGATTTACCTAACACACAGACCAAATGGGAAGACAAAGAAAAATGTCCCCCCAAAAAGAAAAAGAGAAATTCCTAGAAAAAGAATTAAAAGAAATAGATGAAATGGAAGCAACCAAAATACCAGATGCAGAATTTAAAATAATAGTTACAAGGAAGTTCAAGGACCTTAGGGGAAGAATTGATGATCTTAATGACAAAAAGATGATAAACATTCAAAATAACATAGAAAGCATAAAAAAGAACCAGTAGGAAATGAAGAATACAATATCTGAAATGAACTATACACTAGAAGGAATCACAGCAGGTTAAATGAAGCAGAGGATCAAATCAGAAAATTAGAGAAAATGAAAAAGAGAATTAAGAGAAATGAGTAAAGTCTAAAGGACCTCAGGGACAAGTGTAACAACATTTGCATCATAGAGGTGCCAGGAGAAGAGTGAGCAAGGGGTAGAGAACTGGTTTAGAGAAATAATGGCAGAAAACTTCCCTAACCTGGTAAATGAAAAAGTCAGACAAGTTCAGGAAGCTCAGAGTGTCCCAATCAAGATGACCCCATGGAGACCACACCAAGACACATCATAATTAAAATGGCAGGGGATAAAGACAAAGAGAAAATCTTAAAGGCAGCCAGAGAGAGACAGATACCTAAAAAGGGGCTCCCATAAAGCTGACAGCTAATTGCTAAACAGAAACATTTCAAAATAGGAGGATTGGCATGAGGTATTCAAACTGATGAAAAATAAGGATATACAATCAAGACCGCTATAGCCAGCAAGGATACCATTTAAAATTGATGGTGAAATGAAGAGGTTCCCTGAAAAAAAACTAAAGGAGTTCATTACTATCAAACCAAAGTTGCAAGAAATGTTAAAGGGCCTATTTTAATAAGAAAAAGAAATTATGTATCTATATCTATCTATCTATCTATCTATCTATCTAGATATCTATCTATCTATCTATCTATATATATATCGCTATATCTCTGTATCTCTATCTCTATACCTATATGTATCTATATCTATCTATATCATCTAACTATATCTATATCTATCTATCTATATCTATCTATATATAGAGGGAGAAAAAGAGAAAAATGGCAATGAATAAGTACCCATCAATAATAACCTTAAGCATAGTTGGATTAGAGGCTTCAATCAAAAGACATAGGGTAGCCAAATGGATAAGAATACATGACCTGCATATATGCTCTCTACAAGAGATCCACCTCAGAACAAAAGATTCATACAGGCTGAAAGTGAAAAGATGGAAGAAAATTTTCCATGCAAATGAAAATGAAAAAAAATCTGGGGTAGCAATCCTTATATCAGACAAAATAGGCTTCATAACAAAGGCCATAACAAGAGACAAAGAAGGTCACTACATAATACTAAAGGGATCAATCCAAGAAGAGGATATAAACTTTGTAAACATATATGTACCCAATATAGGAGCACCTAAATATATAAAGAAAATGTTGCTGGACTTAAAGTAAAAGATTAACAGCAAAACAGTCATAGTAGGGGATTTTAACATCCCACTGCCATCAATGGATAGATCTTCCAGACAACAAATCAACAAGGAACCACTAGTGGCCTTGAATGACACACTAGATTGAATGGATTCTATTGATATTTATAAATATGTCATCCCAAGTCAGCAGAATATACATTTTTTTTTTGTCAAGTGCACAGGGAACATTCTCAAAGATAGACCACATGTTAGGACACAAAATAAGTCTTAGCAAATTCAAGATTGAAATTGTATTAAGTATTTTCTCAGAACACAATGACATGGAACTAAATATTAACTTCAATAAAAAATTCAAAAATTTTAAATACATGAAAATTAAATAGCATGTTATTAAACAATAAGTGAGTAATCAATGAGATTGAGGAAGAAATCAAGACTTACCTGGAAACAAATGGAAATGAACAAAACAATCCAAAATCTATGGGGCACAGGTAAAGCAATCTTAAGACTGAAGTTTATAGCATTATAGACTTACCTCAAGAAGCAAGAAAAATATCAAATAAATAATTTAGCCTTACACCTAAAAGAACTAGAAAAACAACAACAAATACTAGAGTAAGTAGAAGGAAATAATCAAGATTAGAACAGAAATAAATGATACATGGACTATTAAAATACAACAGGTCATTGAAACCAAGACCTGGTTCTTTAAAAAGATAAACAAGATTGATGAACCTTTAACCAGACTCATCAAAAAACAAACAAACAAACAAAGGATAGAGATGGCACAAATAAATAAAATCAGAAATGAAAGAGGAGAAGTAACAACTGATATCACAGAAATACAAAGGATTGTAAGAAAGTACTGTCACCAACCAACTATATGCCAAGGAATTGGATAATCTTGGTGAAATGGATAAATTTTTGGAAACACGCAATGTTACAAAACTGAATGAGGAAGAAGCTGAACCTAAATAGACTGATAACAACTAATGAAATTGAAGCAAAAATAAAAAAACTCCCAGCAAACAAATGCCCTGGACTAAGATGGCTTCACAGGCAAATTTTACCAAACATTTAAAGAATAACAACTACTGTCCTTGAACTATTCCAAAAAGATCAAGAGGAGGGAAGACCTTCAAGCTCTTTATCCTAATTCCAGCATTATCCTAATTATCCTAATTAATTTCAACACCAGATAAAGATACAACAAAGAAAAAAATTGTAGGCAAATATTCCCAATGAATGTAGAAGCTAAAGTCCTCAACAAAATACTAGCAAAGCAGATTCAGCAATATATTAAAAAGATCACACACCATGATGAAGTGGGATTTTATTCCAGGGATGCAAAATTGTTACAATATTTACCAATCAATAAATTTATACATTACATAAATAAAATAAAAGATAAAAATCACATGATCATATCAATAGATGCAGAAAAAGCATTTGATAAAAACCACACCCATTTATAATAAAAGCTCTCAACAGAAAGTGAACAGAGGGATTCTACCTCACCATAATAAAGGACATATACTTGGGGTTTTTCCGGTCCGAGAGTGTAGTGGGCATCTGCAGTCTTCTGTCTCGCCCTGTTCCTGTGGCTAACAGAATGGCCCTTCTGCTTCCTATTCTCTGTCTTATGCACCTCTGCACATAACCTGGCTTGTCCGTTGCTATATCTATCCACATATCTATATAGACCATCTAGTCTGGGTGAGGTACTCCATACACTACCGATCTTACAGCAAATAATTCCGGTAAGTCAAAAGTTCCCTCTGTTGGCCACCCCACCTCAAACGTAGGCCACTCCTGTCCGGACAAGGTTCTTAAAATTTATGGATTTACCTCTTAACTACCATAGTCACGAGCACGGCGCTGGAAATCAGAAAAATTATTCATTAGACATTCTAGAGGAGTACTAGGTCTTGATCCCCTCTGGCCCATTCTTATAAATGTCAGTATCAAAAAACAGACGACAACACTAAGGACAATACACAGAGACACAGCAGATGCGCGTGACACAATGTAACTAGGCATAAGTTACTCCAAACAGAAACCAAATCAGAGAGCAGCGTCCTGCTTCTGAATTCCTGGGTAGGTCTCAGGCGGCGTCCCACCTACTACCACAGGACAAGACTCCGGAGCACTTCCAAAAGAGGATCCTCGTACTTACTCAGTTCAAACTGCCCACCCAGTCTCCAGAATGCAAACTCCTCCAAAGGAGATCTTGCTGGGGCCTCCAAATGTTGTATCCCGATCGTGAGACAAATGACCAAGTTGGAGACAGGTGAAAGTGAGGATGGGATTTATTAACCTGCGCAGGGGCGAACTCCCGACTGCCTAAGCAGGAGATACAAATGGGAGTCGTGCCCTGCACTTGTAGTGAGCTCCTTTTACGCATGATTAGCAAGCAAGCAGTTTACAGAAGCAGAAGTTGTGGTTATTGCTAGGGTACACAAGGGTCCTGGCTTGCATCCTAATTTTACGTTGGAAATGCAAGGGTCCTGGCTTGTGTCCTGATTTTACCTTGGAAATGTCTAGTTCCTTAGTATTGTTGTGTCAACATTTCTCATTTCTTAGGGTTGCTGAGGCCATATCCTTGAGCTTCTGTTAGCTCTCCTTTGTTTCAAACCTAGGAGACCTTACCAAACTTCCTTCTCTATGGTCCTATGACTTCTATGAATGGGTCATTTGTTTGGAGGTCTGACAGTTTTAATTACTCATAAAACTAGCCTTCTACAGTAATCAAGTTTCTTTTTTCTTTTCTTTTCTTTTTTTTTTTTTTTTTTTGCATGTAGCTGTGCAGCTCTCCCAACACCATTTGTTGAAGAGGCTATTTTTATTCCATTTTATTCTTCTACCCACTTTGTCAAATATTAATTGACCATAGAGACTTGGGTTTATTTCTGGGCTCTCTGTTCTGTTCCCTTCATCTATGTGTCTGTTCTTTTTCCAGTACCAGGCTGTTCTGATAACAGTGGCCTTGTGATACAGTGTAATATCAGATATTGTGATCCCTCCTACTTAGTTGTTCTTTCTCAAAATTGTTGTGGCTATCCGGGGTCATTTATGGCTCCATATAAATTTTTGAAATGTTTTGCTTTATGCCTGTGACATATGTCGTTGATACTTTAATAGGGATTGGGTTGAATCTGTAAATTGATTTGGGTAATATGGACATTTTGATGATGTTATTTCTTCCAATTCATGAGCAAAGTACATGCTTCCATTTGTTGGTGTATTCCTTAAATTCTTTTTTGAGTGTTGTGTAGTTTTCTGAGTATAGGTCTTCCACCTTGTTGGTAAAATTTATTCCTAGGCACTTTATTTTTCTTGTTGCTATAGGAAATGGGATTACCCCCCCTGATTTCTGATCCTGATCTTCTGTTGTTGGTGTATAAAAATGCCTTTAATTTCTGAATATTGACTTTGAACCCTGCTGTTTTGTCAAATTCACTTATTAGGTTGAGTAGATTTTTGGTGGAGTCTACCATGTTTACTATGTACACTATCATATCATCTGCAAACAGTGGCAATTTTACTTCCTCCTTTCCAATTTGGATGCCTGTTATTTTTCTTTCTTTTCTGATCCCTTTGGATAGGACTTCCAATACTCTATTGAATAGGAGTGGTGAAAGCTGACATCCTTGTCTTGTTCCTCATCTTAGTGGGAAAGCTTATAGTTTTTGCCCATTGAGTATGATGTTGGGTGTAGGTCTCTCATATATGGCCTTTATTATGTTGCAGAAAGTCCCTCTGCTCCTGCTTTGCTGATCGTTTTTATCTTAAATGGGTGTAGTACCTTATCAAATGTTTTTTTTTTCTGCATCTATTGATATAACACCAGCACAATATTCTGATGGAGGTGGAGGCCTGTGCTGAGGCCTGTGCTGATGCAAGCAGGATGTACCTGCTCCCACTGGGACACTGCACACTGGCCTCTTTGTGCTGTGTCAGTGCAATGGAGATCCTGTAACTAGAGCTTCAGCTTTGTGAGTAGCTGCACAAGACATGTGCCATCTACTCTTGGTTATTTCAGTATGGTGTCTTGGAGGCTGAGGATAAGTTAGGTGACAGTGAAATTAAGTCCCTTGAGCAGTTTGCATGCATGTCCGTTGTGAAGCTGAGTTTAGTGGCAAGGTACGTAGTCCTTCCTGTGAGTTAAATCAAGCAAAAGTCTATGTCTTTTTTTCCAATTACAGTTTACTATCAGTATTATTTTGTATTAATTTCAGGTGTGCAGCATAGTGGTTAGACAATTATATACTTTACAGTGTTTTCACCAATATCCACAGTACCCACTTGACAGCATACATAGTTATTAAAATATTATTGATTATGTTCCCTATGCTGTAATTTACATCTTATGACTATTCTGTAATTGCCAATTTGTACTTCTTAATCAAGACAATAATTTAAAAGAATACATGCCTCCTGTGTTTACTGCAGAATTATTTACAATAGCCAAGATGTGGAAGCAAGCCAAGTGTCTATAATAGATGAGTGGATAAAGAATATGTGGTCCATACATATATGCAATGGAATTTGCCTCAGCCATGAAAAATAATAAAATATTGCCTTTTGCAATAACACAGCTGGACTTAGAGGGTGTTATGCTCAGCAGAATAAGACAAATCTATTTCTTAAAAAAGTAACTTACATTAAGGGAGCATGTGACTGGCTATGATGGATGTGGACACTATATTTCTAGAGAATGGCAAAGAACACCAAGGTAACATAGTCAATGCTTGTAAAATATTATTTATTTAATTTTAGCCATTAATATAACTTCAAGTTTTTATTGATTTAATTTTCTTTTTAAAACTTACTTGATTAAATTAAAAAATGTGTTTTCTAAGAGTAGCCATGAGTTGATCATTATAATAGTTTGATGATAGGCTTTATTCTTCTATTTTTTAAATTTTGTGAATGTTTATTTTTGAATAAAATATTAAAAATAAAATGTGTCTTCTAGCCATATTATCAATGGCCAATGGTTATATGCAAATTTGAGACTATGACTTTTATGAAGAATGAAATCTCTGTGTGGCATACACTTTCATTGTATTTCCGTGAACTTATTTATGTGCTACTGGTTGAGTTCTTTAGTTAATTCAGTTTTTAATATATTTATTAAAGGGAGAAAGGAGGATACACTTAATGAATGCATGGTTATGGCTTGGATATTTAAGATCAAGATAAATAAAACGTGGTTCTTACTTTCAAGGAGTCTATTTTTAGTCTATTTTTGAATACAGATATGTGCCACAAGTCAGATTTGGATAAGTATTTTGGTAAGGTTGTTTTGTGAGAGTTAACTCCACAAGCTTAGAAATAGACTGAGCTGTTCTGCTTCTCTGTGTATGGCATATGGCACTGATCCCTAGTCCACAAGAATGTGCTTTTTAGTCATGAGTCTGAGGGGGTTTGGGTGTTTTGTATTATTGTTTATTGATAACATTGAGATAGATAAATTGTGCCAGGACTTGGTCAGATACCTGGAGAATCTGCTGTTTGGCTGATTACGTAGAAGGGAGATGCCTATATGACCAGCAAAATACAAGAAAACCCTAGTGATGGCTTCATTTTAGGATCTCTAGTTCCAGATTGTTCAGTATCATGTTGATGGCTCCTGGTTCAAGAAGGAAGACACACCTTGCCATGGCCTTCACAGAAGGAGGACAGTAGAATTGTGCCATTGGCCTCTCCAGATCTTCTACTGTGAGATAACCTTTGATTTTGATGCATATTCCTAATTTAATACTGTGCCTGTATTGTATCCTTTTCCTGTGATAAACTATTGATTTGTGAGCATTGTCATTATGGGTCCTATAAATCTTCCGGGGCATTCAACCCTGTATAAGCTCCACCATTAGTGAGGAGGCCCAATGTGGGTGAGGCTAATGGAAAATAAAGCAATTTCCTGCGTGCATGCTGTGTGTGGGCCCATTAGTGCTTCTCATGGAAGGCATGGTCTGGAGGAACTAATGCATTTTTGAAAAGGAAGATAGTGGAGATAGAAGGATACAATGGGCAAATGGATGGCCTCCAGGAATAATTTGGGGTGAGCAGTACAATACAAAATCTGGAAATCAGGTCTAAGCTCAAGCCTTGAGACGCAATGCTGGAGGTCCATCCACTGACAGGGAGTGAATGACATTGCTAGTCACCATGGTGACTTGTCAACATAAGTGGCTTCCTGCTCTTCATATCCTCTGTAGTCAGCTCCAATGTTGAATATGGGCTTGCCATGGGCACCCAGTAAGTGCAGAAATTGTACTACATAAGCTCTGAGGTCAGATCATGAGAGGATTTACAGTTTCCACATTTTCTTAGAGCAAGTATTTACCATGTAAGAAGTTTTTTTCTGAGACTATCTTCTTGTGAGGATTCTTGAACTGCCTTGTGGGGGTGCTGTGTGGAGAGTGAGAGAGAGGGGTATAGAGGAGAAGAGATGTGTGAGTCTGGCCAGACCCCAAATGTTCCAGGCATTTTACCTGGACTGACAGAGGTATGAGTGAAGGAGGTAAACTTAAAACCTGGGCTAGTTAAGACTCAGCCTTAGCAGGAACCTAATCAACAAAACAAACAAACAAGCATAATATAGCCAAAGACACTGAAATTGGGAACAGGCTGACAGTCACCAGAGGGGAGAGGGGAGGGAATTTCAGGGGAAAAGGGGAAGGGTTTACAGGAACAGGTATAAAGGACTCATGGACAAAAACTATGGGGGGTGGAAATGGGGGGGAGGTGGGGAGGGCTGGGGTGGCGGGCTGGGGTGGGAGTAAAAGACAGAAAACTGTACAAGATCAACAATTAAAATAAAAAAATTTTAAAAAAGACTCAGCCTTAGCAACCATCTGACTGCAGGTGGGTGAAATTTTCAGAAAGAATCACCTACCTGAGCCCATTCAACTCATGTAACCATGAGATATAAGAAAAAATTATTGCTTTACACCACTGAGTTTGTGAATAATTTGTTGAACAACCATAAACAATTACAATCATGAATGTTGCAATTGAAAAATGGTGTTTATGTCTAAGTGATTGTTGCTTGCAATGATCTTTTGTCTTCTCCAAAGTGACAGGCTCTACCAATTATTTTACAATTAAAGAGTTGTCGCAGAGCAGCAAGATGGAAGAGGAGTGAGTGGAAGTCACACTAACCTCCTCCCAGGATGAATCTGGAATTACAACTGAATTGTGGAGAAATACACAGAATAAACAATTAAAATATAGTGAGAGAGAAGCCTTATAACCTCAGACAGACAGAAGAACAAGCTTTGGCACAAACTGTCTGGTAAGGAGTGTGGTAGAGACTTGAGAGGGCTGGCTGGGTGCCCATAGGTGGCAGCACTGGAGGATAATTAAGCAGCAGGTTAGATCTTCCTGAGAAGAATGGGGTCTAAACCCTAAGCTGGGATCCCTAGCTTAGAACACCAGAGCCAAAAATATATACAGATAATATATACAGATAACTGGCAGTGAAAAATGGCACAGTTGCTCTATGTGAGAGACGGATGGCTGGAGATGCAAAGAGCCATTTAAAGGGCCAACACAAAAATTTTCATTTGCTGTCACTAATCCAGGGTTCAGCAAAGGTGGGAGCAGGGTGGGCTAGAGATGCCTGAGGAGAGACTGGGAACAGAAGCTTTGGAAAGAGTGTGGAGAGAGTAGCTGCAGGGAACTTGGTGCTGAATCATTCCCCAAATGGTAGCAGCCATCCTGCTTGGGCAGACCACTCCCTTTTGAGTAGCAGCAGCGTAAGGGGAAATAACAGCCCTGCCTCCAAGAGAGACCCTGCCTTGGCTCTGCATTGCTTAAGCCTCACTGCTGAGTGCATAGAGGCTAGATTAATAACTAAAGGAGATAACCACAGATGTAAATCCTTGGCAAAAGGGGAACAGAATGGACCAGAGACACTTGAGGAGATACTGGAGATGGAGGCTTGGGGGAAAGAATTGAGAAAGTGTTTGCTGCAATCCCAGTGCTGAGTCCTCTCCCATACTGTAGCAGCCATTCTGCTCAGGCAGACAACTCCCCACTGAGCAGCAGCAGCCTGATGGGAAACAATAGCCCAGAGCCCAGGAGGAAGTCTGCCCCACTGTATGGGGCTTAGGCCTAACTTCTGAGTGCAAAGTAACTAACAACTGAAAGACACAACTATGGTCATCAGATCTCTGGCAGTCTTAGAGAAGGTGGCCTAAGGTCAGAAAGGGTCAACATCTGAAACCATGAGAAGTGAATCCATAAAGAAAAAAACAGTGCTAAATATTAAAGACGACTGAGATGAAATCCACTGTGGTCTTTTCCATGATTAGTGCTATTTTCCTTCTTTCCTGCATAGATTTTAAGCATTCCTTTCTTGTCCAGTAAGTTTATGCATAATGTCACTATAATTTATACTATAATTTATTTCTCTCCTTTCTGATAATAGTCTTAATCTCTTTACACCCTTATTAATACTGGTTCATTTACCATTGACACTGAGTTGCAGGGGGGGAGATAGTTTTGTGGATGTGGGTTTGTTCCCTGGGCTTTGTGGTTTTCTTCTGGCAGCACCTGCACAACAACATACAAGACATGGTGGGCAGAGTGACCCTCAGTCAAACAGCTGGAAAGAAAGACCCACCAAAGAAGGGCCCAACAACAATCAAATTTCACACATATTTAGAGAGCCAACAAAAATGGCATCCCAAGAGTAGAAAGTTCAGGAGATCAAGGAGACTGCACCACTGAATATCACAGGTCTCCTACCATAGAAGTTCACACCACAAACCCAAGAGGTCAGAACGGATCAATGTAAGAAGGAAAGGCTAACAAGAAGAGTTTCATAAACAATGCAAAGTCAAAGAAACAAACCCCAAAGGAAAGGAAAAGAGGAATCCTCAGAAAGAATGCTAAATGAAACAGCGAGAAGTCAACTATTAGACATTAAGTTCAAAGCAATGGTAATAAGGAGGCTCAATGAGTTTACTGGGAATTATTAAAAAATACAGGGAAAACATGATAAACTTACTGCAAATTATATCAACATGAAAAAAGATGGAGAAACTATCAACAAAGACCAAAAGAAAATGAATAATACAATTTCTGAATTGAAGAACACAAAAGAAGGAAACAAACAAAAAAAGGCTAGATAAAGCAGAGGATTGAATCAGAGGGCTGGAGGGGAAGGTAGAAATAAAGACCCACAAAAAGTAAGAAAAGGAAAACAGAATCAGAAAAAAAAAAAAAAAGAAGAGGTGTTAAGGGAACAGCAGGACAATATGATACATGATAATATCCATATAATAGGGATACCAGAAGAAGAAGAAGAAGGAGGAGGGATAGGAAAACTCTTTGAAAAAGTAATGATGGAAAACTTCCCTAATTTGATGAGAGAAAAAGTCACAAAAATTCAGGAAACACACATGGTCCCAGTACAGAGGAATGCAAACAGGCCCACTTCAAGACATATCATAATCAAAATGGCAAAATACCAAGAAAAAGAGAGAATCTTAAAGGCAGCAAGAAAGAAACAAGAAGTAACATACAAACAAGCCCAAATAAGCCTAGCAGCTGACTTCTCAATGTAAATGCTCCAAGTTAGAAGGGAATGGCAAGAAATATTTCAAAAAAATGAAAGACAAAGGCCTGAAACCAAGACCACTCTATCCAGCAAAGCTGTCAATTAAAATAGATGGCTGAATAAGGAGTTTTCCAGACAAAAGAAGGCTGAAAGTATACACCTCCACCAAACTAGCACTGCAAGATATTCTAAAGGGGCTGCTTTAACAAGATGCAGAAAAAGAGGGAGAGTGAGGGAAACAGAGTAAAAAAGAGGTAAAATGGCAAAGAATAAATACCTATCAATAAAAATCTCAAATGCAAATGGATTAAATGCTCCAATCAAAAGAAATAGAGTAGCTAATGGATAAAAAAATTATGCCTCATACATATGCAGTCTACAAGAGATACTTTTTAGAAAAAAACACCTACAGAGACTGAATGTGAGGGTTGTAAACAAATATCCCAAGCAAATGGACAAGAAAAAAAGAGCTAGGATAGCAATACTCATATCAGATAATATGGACTTCAAAACAAGGGCCATAATAAGAGACCCAGAAGGATACTTCATAATACTCAAGGGAAAAATCAATCAAGAATACATAAACATTATGAACATATATACATCCAACATAGGGGCACCCAAATATATGAGGAAAATTTTGGAGGACTTCAAGAAAGATATTGACAGTAACACAATTATAGTAGGGGATTTTAACCCTGATGATCAAAAATGGACAGATCTTTCAAAAAAATATCAACAAAGTTATTGCTGCATTGAACTATGCCCTAGATCAAATGTGCTTAACTAATATACATAGAGCCTTTCATCCCAAAGAAGCAAAATACACATTCTTTTCAAATGTACATGGAATATTTTCAATGTTAGACAACATGATAAGACACGAAACAAGCCTCAACAAATTCAAGAAAATTGAAATCATATCAAGCATTTTCTCTGATCACAGAGGACTGAAACTAGAAACTAACCTCAAAGAAAAAACTCAAAAACACCCCATCTTATGCAGGTTGAATAGCATGCTATTAAACAATGAATTGATCAAAAATCAGATCAAGGAAGAAATAAAAAAGTTTTTGGAAACAAATGAAAATGCACTCATAGCAGTCCAAAACTAATGAGACACAGCGATGGCAGTCCTGAGAAAAGGAAGGACTAGCGAACCCTACAACTATGAGAACTGGAGGAACAACAACAAAGACAGCCCAGAACAAGCAGAAGAAAGGAAATAACAAAGCTCAGAGCAGAAGTAAATGGCATAGAGACTGATCAATAAATGCAGGAGCTGGTTCTTTGAAAAAATAAGAAAAATCAACAAGCCTTTAAACAGACTCATCAAGAAAAAAAGAAAGGACCCAAATAAACACAATCAGAAATGAAAGAGAAGAGATTACAATTGATTCCACAGAAATACAAAAGATTATAAGAAATTACTATGAAGAACTATATGCCAATAAATTTGAAAACCTAGTTGAAATAAACAAATTTATAGAAAAGTGTAATCATCCAAAACACAATGAAGAAGAAGCAGAAAGCCTGAACAGACCAACAACAGAAGACAAAATTGAAGCATTAATCAAAAAACACCTGGCACACATAAGCCTTGGACCAGATGGTTTCACAGGAGAATTTTACAAAGCATTTAAGGAAGAGCTAACCCCTATCCTTCACAGAGTATTCCAACAAAGCCAAGAAGATAGAAGACTCCCAAACTCTCTTTATGAAACCAGCATCATCCTAATCCCAAAACCAGGGAAAGACACAACAAAGAAATGAAACTACAGACTAATATTTCTGATCAACATAGAAGCGAAAATCCTCAATGGAATATTGGCAAAATGCATCCAGCCACACATTAACAGGATCATACACCTTGACCAGGTGGGATTCATCCCATGGTTGCAAGGATGGTACAATATTTGCAAATCAATAAATGTAATACATCACATAAACAAAAGCAAAGACAAAAATCACATGATCATATCAATAGATGAGGAAAAAGCATTTGATAAGGTGTAGCACTGATTTATGGTAAAAACACTCAGCAAAGTGGGAATACAGGGAGCATTCCTCAACATATTAAAGGGTATATACAAGACATCTACAGCCAATATCATACTGAATTTGCAAACACTAAAAGCTTTTTAAGATCAGGGACAAGAGAAGGATGTCTTCTTTCACCATTCCTATTCAATGTAGCATTGGAAATCCTAGCCACAGCAAACAGACGAGAAAAAGAAATAAAAGGCATCGAAATCAGAAAGGAGGAAATGAAACTGTCATTGTTTGCAGATGTCATGATAGTGTACATAGAAAAATCCTATAGACTTCTCCAAAAAATGGTCGACCTACTAAATGAATTTGGCAAAACAGTGGGATTCAAAGTCAATATTCAGAAATCAAAGGCATTTTTGTACACCAACAGTGAAACATCAGAAATAGAAATCAGGAAAAAAAATGCATTTGATGTAGCAACAAGAAAAACAAAATACCTAGGAATAAACATAACCAAGGAGGTAAAAGACTTGTATTCAGAAAACTACACAACACTGAAGAAAGAATTCAAGGAAGACACAAACAAATGGAAACATATTCCATGTTCATGGATTGAAGGAATTAACATCATCAGAATGCCCATACTACCCAAAGCAATTTACAGAGTCAATGCAATACCTATTAAAGTACCAATGGCATATTTCACAGACATAGAAGAAACACTTCAAAAATTTATATGCAACCTAAAATGACCCCGAATAGCTGTGGCAATTTTGAGAAAGAAGAGCAAAATAAGAGGGATCACAACGCCTCATACCAAACTGTATTACAAGGCCATGATAATCAAAACAGCCTGGTACTGGCCTAAAAACAGAACCATAAATCAAGGGAACAGAACAGAGCACCCAGAAATCTCTATGGTCAGTTAATATTTGACAAAGGGGGCAGAAGCATAAGATGGAATAAAACTAGCCTCTTCAACAAATGGTGTTGGAAGATATGGACAGCTACATCCAAAAAATGAAACTTGATCACCGACTCACACCATACACAAAAATAAATTCAATGTGGATAAAAGCTTCAACATAAGTTGTGACACCATAAAAGTCCTAGTGGAGAACATACTCAGGAAAATCTCAGTTATTTTATGGAGCAATATTTTCATTGATATGCCACCTAGAGCAAGAAAAGAATAAAGAAATAGGACCCCATCAAAATAAACAGTTTCTCCATGGTTAAAGAAAACAGCATTAATGAAAAGGGAACCAAATACATGGGAAACCGTATTTGCCAATGATACCCTCAAGCAAGAATTTGATCTCCAAAATACATGAAGAGCTTATATGACTCAATGTCAGGAAGACATTGAAAAATTGGCAAAGGACTTGAGAAGACACTTCTAAGGAGGACATGTAGAGGGCCCAGAGACTTGTGAAAAGATGCTCAGCAACTCTAGCCATCAGAGAGATGCAAACTAAAACCACAATGAGATACCACTTCACACCATTAAGAATGGCTATAATAAACAAAGCACCACACAAGTGTTGGGGAGGTTGTGGAGAAAAGGGAACCCTAGTTCACTGTTGGTGGGAATGCAGACTGGTACAGCCATTGTGGAAAACAATATGGAATTTCCTCAGAGAAATAAAAATGGAATTGCCTTTTATCCAGAATTTCCACACCTGGGATTATATCCTAACATCCTTGAAACACCAATTCAAAAGAATCTATTCACCCCAATATTCATAGAAGCAAAATTTACAATAGCCAAGTGCTGGAAGCAACCCTAGTTGCCCATCAGTAAGTGAGTGGATCAAAAAACTATGGTACATTTACAGAATGAAATAGTGCACAGCCGAAAGAAAGAAGGAGCTCCTACCTTTTGCAACAGCACAGATGACACTGGAGTGCATTTTGCTGAGAGAAATAAGACAGACAGTGAGGGACAAATAGCATACGATCTCACCTTTAACTGAAACCTAATCAACAAAGCAAACAAAGAAGCAAAATATAACCAGAGACATTGAAATAACATCAATCTGACAGTAACCAGAGGAGAGGTGGGAGGTGATAATGGGTGGGAAGGGTTTTCAGGAACAACTATAAAGGACTCCTGGACAATACCAAGAGGGGTGGAAACAAGAGAGGGAGGTGGGTTTGGCTAGGTTGGGGGGAGGATGGAGAGTGGTACATTCAGACAAATGTAATTGAACAACAATAAAATAATTTAAAAAAGAGAAGAAAAAATGGGCAAAAGATCTGAACAAACTCTTCTCCAAGCAGGACATAAAGAGGGTACAGAGATATATGAAAACATGCTCAGCATCACTAGCCATCAGATAGATGAAAAATAAAACCACAAACATACCACTTCACATAAGTCAGAGTGACCATCACAAACAAATCAACAAGTGAGTGCTGGAGTGGATGTGGATAAAAGAAAATCTCAGCGTATTGTTGGTGGCAATGCAGACTGGTGCAGCCACTGTGGAAAAACAGTATGGGATTTCCTCAGAAAATTAAAAATGGAACTGCCTTTTATACAACAATTCTACTGCTGGGATTATATCCTAAGAACCCTGAAACTCCAATTCCAAAGAACCTATGCACCCCAATGTTCATAGCAACATAATTTACAATAGCCAAGTGCTGGAAGCAACCCAAGTGACCATCAGTAAAGGAATGAATCAAAAAACTGTGGTACATTTACACAGTGGAATAATACACAGTAGACAGAAAGAAGGAGCTCCTACCCTTTGTGACAACATTGATGGAATTGGAGGGCATTATGCTAAGTGAAATAAGCCAGGTGGTGAGGGACAAATATATAATCTCACCTTTAAGTAGTACCTAATTAACAAAACAGAGAAGCAAGCAAAATATAACCAGAGATATTGAAATTAAGAACAAACTGACAATAACCACAGGGTAGGAGGGAGAGAAATAACGAGGGAAAGTAGGGAGAGTGTCGTAAATGAACATGTATAAAGCATCCATGGACAATGCTAAAGGGGAGTAGAATTGATGGTGGGAGATGTGAGTGAGTGAGGCGGGGGAAGTTGTGGTGGCAAAATGGGGACACTGTGTTAGAAAAATGATTAAAAAGAAAAAATAAAATGGAAAATTTAACATTTTTTACTTTTTTATTTATTTACATATTTTATTGATTATGCTATTACAGCTGTCACAATTCTCCCCTTCATTCCCCTCCACCCTGCACCCCATTCCACCCACATTTCCCCCTTTAATTCATGTCCATGTGTCAAGTTCTTTAGCTTCTACATTTCCCATACTACTCTTGCCTTCCCCCTATTTTTTACCTACTGTCTATGCTACTTATTCTCTGTACCTTTTCCCTCTCTCTCCTCCTCCCACTCCCCTGTTGCTAACCCTCCATATGATCTCCATTTCTGTGTTTCTGTTCCTGGTCTAGTTTGCTTTTGTTTTAGGTGTGGTTGTTAATATCTGTGAGTTTGCTGTCTTTTCACTGTCATATTTTTTATCTTCTTTTTCTTAGATAAGTCCCTTTAACATTTCATAGAATAAGGGCTTGGTGATGATGAACTCCTTGAACTTGACCTTATCTGAGAAGCACTTTATCTGCCCTTCCATTCTAAATGACAGCTTTGCTGGATAGAGCAATTTTGGATGTAGCTCCTTGCCTTTCAAGACTTCAAATACTTCTTTCCAGCCCCCTCTTGCCTGCAAGGTCTCTTTTGAGAAATCAGCTGACAGTCTGATTGGAACTCCTTTGTAGGTGACTGTCCCCTTATCCCTTGCTGCTTCTAGAATTCTCTCCTTCATTTGAATCTTGGCTAATGTAATTACGATGTGCCTTGGTGTGTTCCTCCTTGGGTCCAACTTCTTTGGGACTCTCTGAGCTTTCTGGACTTTCTGGAAGTCTATTTCCTTTGCCAGATTGGGGAAGTTCTTCTTTATTATTTGTTCAAATAAGTTTTACACTTGTTGCTCTTCTTCTCCCCCTTCTAGGACCCCTATAATTCGGATGTTGGGACATTTAATGATGTCCCAGAGGTTCCTAAGCCTCTCCTCATTTTTTTGAATTCTTGATTCTTCCTTGTTTTCTGTTTGGTTGTTAGTTTCTTCCTTCTGGTCCACTCCATTGATTTGAGTCCCAGTTTTTCTTCCATCTCTATCGGTTCCCCATGCATCTTCCTTCATTTCACGTATTGTAGCCTGCATTTTTTCATCTAATTTGTGAGCAAAATCAACCAATTCTGTGAGCATCCTGATCACCAGTGCTTTGAACTGTGCATCTGATAGGTTGGCTATCTCTTCATCGCTTAGAGGAATTGGCTCTGGAGCTTTCATTTATTCTCCAGTTTGAGCCATTTTTGTTGTGTTTTTGTTGTTGTTGTTGTTTGTTTGTTTTTAGTCCGGTCACCATTGTTACGTACTGAGAGGCAGAGCCTTAGGTGTTCCCCAGGGTGGACAGCCCAGTTGCTGAGTTGTGACGCTGTATGTGGGGGGCGGGGTCTGAGAGGGAATAATAGTGCTTGCTCCGCTCTCTCCTGGATTCCAGTTCCTTCTACCTCTTCCCTTTTGCCTGGGTTATCTGCACCCGAATGTGAGACCACCTGGTTAGCCAGCTGCCTTTTGTGGCCTCACTGGATTTGCACCGTGCCACCCCATACCCAGGGTCTGCTAGCCGCCGCCTGCATGCCTGGGAACTGCCAGTCGCTGCTTCCTGGGTGCCCGGGTCCACACCTTCACTCTTTCCTGCTGCGACTCCACCCCTCTTACCAGTCTGGATGAATGGTTGTTCGACTTCCCTACAGTTCAATTTTCTATCAGTTCTGGTTGTTTTCTTGTTTCTAAATATTTGTTGTCCTTAATTTTGGTTGTGAGAGGAGGCACAGTGTGTCCACCTATGCCTCCATCTTGGCCGGAAGTGTGAGGCGGGTCTCTTGTACCCAGCATATGTGTGGGTCATGCTTTCTTATCCATTCAGCTATTCTATTTCTCTTGTTGGAGCATTTAATCCATTTATGTTTAAGGTTAATATTAATAGGTATTGATTCATTGCCATTTTCATACCTGTGTTCCTCTCTCTCTCTCCCTTCTTTTTCTTAAAGCAGTCCCTTTAGTATCTCTTGCAGAACTGGTTTGGTAGAGGTGTATTCTTTTAGACTTCTTTTGTCTGGGAGGCTCCTTATTTTGCCTTCTGTGTTGCTTGAAAGCCTTGCTGGGTAAAGTAGCCTTGGTTGCAGTTCTTTGGTTCTCATTACTTGGAATACTTCTTGCCATTTTCTTCTGGCTTGGAGTGTTTCCAATGAGAAGTCAGCTGCTAACCTTATCGGGGCTCACTTATATGTTACTTCCTTTTTCTCCCTTGCTGCCTTTAAGATTTTCTCTTTGTGTTGGGATTTTGTCATTTTAATTATGATGTGTCTTTTTTTTTCCTTTTTTAAAATTTTAATTGTTGATCTTGTACAGTTTTCTGTCTTTTACTCCCACCCCAGCCCACCACCCCAGCCCTCCCCACCTCCCTCCTATTTCCACCCCCCATAGTTTTTTGTCCATGTGTCTTTTATACTTGTTCCTGTAAACCCTTCCCCTTTTCCCCTGAAATTCCCTCCCCTCTCCCCTCTGGTGACTCTTGAAGTGGGCCTCTTTGGGTTCCTCTTGATTTGGACTCTCTGTGTTTCCTGGATTTGTGTTACTTTTTCTCTCATCAAATTAGGGAAGTTTTCCATCATCACTTTTTAAAATAGGTCTTCTATCCCTTCCTCTTCTTCTCCTTCTGGTATCCCTATTATATTGATATTATTACGTTTTGTATTGTCCTGCATTTCTCTTAATCCCTCTTCATTCTTTTTGAGCCTCTTTTCCTTTCCTTGCTCTTTCTGGGTCTTTTTTTCTACTTTGTCCTCCAATTCGCTGATCCAGTCCTCTGCTTCATCGATTCTGCTTTTCATTCCTTCTACTGTGTTCTTCAGTTCAGAAATTGTATTCTTCATTTCCTCTTGGCCCTTGTTGATAGTTTCTATTTCCTTTTCCATGTTGATATAGTTTGCAGTGAGTTCATCATAGCTTCCCTGTAGTTTCTGGTAGCTCATTGAGAGCTCATGTGACTTCCTGACAACCATTTCTTTGTACTCAATATCTGTTAGTTGAGTTGTCTCTGTTTCATTTAGCATTCTTTCTGGGGCTTCCTCCTTTCCTTTCATTTGGGGATCGTTTCTTTGTCTTCCCATTGTTTGTGAGACTCTTCTTGTACACCTCAGCTTCTTAAATTGATCTGTTCTGGCTCCCTGGGTTTATGGTGTGAACTTCTGTGGTAGAATACCTGTGAGATTCAGTGGTGCAATCTCCTTTGGGTATCCTGGTGTAACAGCTTCCATTGTCTCAGCTGCTGGGATCCCCCCTCTTTGGGTCCAACTCTTTTTTTCACATTTCCAGGTTTTTGTTTTGTTTTGTTTTGTTTTGTTTTTGTCTCACTCTTGCCTTTTTCAAACTGGCCAAACTGTTTTTTCTGGTCTTGCTGGCTGAAACAGGCTGAGGGGTGACTGATATAGCTTTTGTCCCTGTTCCACACTCAGTCAGCTTTGGGTTACTGTGCTCAGTGCTAGCCATGCACTCTCCCCAGTTCTAGTGGTGCACTCTCCATGCAGGGCCTTGGGTGCGATTTCTGAGCCTCCTGTATAGCGCGCACTTTTTCATGTTTGTGGGTTTTTGCTGGGATCTCTTCCGGATCAAGCACTCCCTGAATTTATTGTTGGGAGCTCTGGGCCTCCTACAGTGCACACATGCCTACCTGAGTCTATGGGTGTGGGCTCTGTGAGTATCTTGAGTTGTGCGTACTCACCCTAGGATCACGGGTGTGAGCTCCCGGTCTTCCACAAAGCCCCCTCCTCTGGTTGTAGGCTCGCCTCTGGTCCCAGGGCCACCTCCGGGAGCTTGGCCACCTCCGGTCAGTCACAGAGCCGCCTCTGGTCAGTTGCAGAGCCACCTCAAGTTGCATGGCTGCCTCCGGTCGGTCAAAGACCCATCTCAAGTCCCAGGGCCACGTCTGGGCAGTTGTAGAGCCACCTCTCGTCACAGAGCTGCCTCTGTCCCAGTCCCAGGGTCTCCTCCTGTAGGTCTCACGGCCACCTCTGTTCAGTTGCATATCCACCTTCGGTTGCAAGGCTTCCTCTGTCCTGGTCCCAGTGCCGCCTCTGGTTGCTCGGCCTCCATGTCTGGTTTTCCAATGTCTGCTTCAGATTTTGATCTTCTATTTTTATATATGCTGTGGTACTGTTGGCTGTCTGCTCTGTTCCTCTGTAGATCAGCTTGGTTTTTCTTCCGTGTGCAGGTGGAAGTGGAGTCTGCCTCCTCCTACCATCCTGCTGCAGGGGGCTCCACTCGTAGAACCCCCCGTTCATCATGGAAGAAAATAAAACTACCAAGACAAGATCTGCTTGGGGAGGAGAGGTGGCCAAACTCTCAGAGGAGAATGACCCAGAGCCCCTTCCTCACTAGGCTTTTATTGGGTTCCAATACACCGGAATACAGGTTTAAGATGTCAAAGAAATCTGAGGGCTTAATCTGAACCAGTGATTGTCAGTAAAGGGGGTTGCCAAACTTTGGGAGACATACTCATTTCCTCCTCGGACCATTATCATTTAAATGAGAGCACTCTTAGCAAAGCAGGTTTCACAGGACTTTAGGAATTCTTTCTTATGCTCGATCACCCAGGGAGTCATCCTGGCCGGTACAGGGCTGCACCACTCACCCCCACAGTTTCAGGCTTTAAGCTGATTAAGAAGCAGGAGCCACCTCCCAGATGGAAATGAGGACTCGGGCTATGTCAGAATAGCCGGGGGCCGAGGGTCCATCACATCCTCTTTGCTGTAGCCCCCCGAGTCCTTCCATGAGGCCTCCCAAGTGGTTGTGTCTGGCTTAGGTTGCCCCTCCCATGAGGAGTCTTACTCATCATTAACTAACCAACCAAGCATTGGGGCCAGAGATGGATGAGGCAGAAGCAGGGCTCCTGCCAGGGAGATAAGCTTTGTCTCCTTAGTAGCTCATGTCCTTGTGACAGAACAGACACAGATGAAGTGGATCCCTTGGGCTCTTACACAGTCCACCATGGTGTGAGGGTTACAACTCCTGAAACCAGGCTGAACGGTCCACAACATGCTGCCATCTTGAAATCTCTCCATGTGCATTTGAAAAGAATGTGTGTTTTGTTTCTTTGGGATGAAGGGCTCTATAAGTTCATTTTGGTCTAGGACATCATTGAATGCCACAATATCTTTGTTGATATTTTGTTTGGAAGATCTGTCCATTTTTGACAGTGGGGTGTTAAAATCCCCTACTGTAATTGTGTTGCTGTCCATATCTTTCCTGAAGTCCTCTAACATTTTCTTTATATATTTGGGTGCTCCTATGTTGGGTGCATATATAGTTACAATGTTTATGTCTTTCTGATGGATTCTTCCCTTGAGTATTATGAGGTGACCATCTGTTCTCTGTCTCTTTTTGTGACCTTTTTTTTTTTAATCTATTTTTTCTGATATGTGTAGTGCTACCCTGGCTTTTTTCCTCTCTGTTTGCTTGGAAAATTTGCTTGTACCCTTTCACTTTCAGCCTGTGTAGGTCTTTTTTCCTGAGCTGGGTCTCTTGAAGGCATCATATATGTGGGTCATGCTTTCTTATCCATTCAGCTATTCTATGTCTTTTGATTGGAGCATTTAATCCTTTTACATTTAAGGTTATTATTGATAGGTACTGATTCATTGCCATTTTTTCGTACCAGTGTTCCTGTCTCTGTCACTCCTTTCCTTCCTTTTCTTAAAGCACTTTCTTTAGCATGTCTTGCAGAACTGGTTTCGTGGAGGTTTATTTTTTTAGACCTCTTTTGTGTGGGAAGCTCCTTATTTGGTCTTCCATCTTAACTTAGAGCCTTGCTGGGAAGGTAGCCTTGGTTGTAGACCTCTGGTTCCCATTACTTGGAATATTTTTTGCCATTCTCTTCTGGCTTGGAGCATTTCTATTAAGAAGTCAGCTTCTAGCCATATCAGAGCTGCCTTGTATGTTACTCCCATTTTCTCCCTTGCTGCCTTTAAGATTCTCTCTTTGTCTTGGAATTTTGCTATTTTAATTATGATGTGTCTTGAAGCAGGCCTCTTTGTGTTCCTCTTGATTGGGACTCTGTGTTTTCTGAATTTGTGTGACTATTTCTTTTATCAAATTGGGGAAGTTTTCCAACATTAGTTTTTTCAAACAGGTTTTGTATTTCCCATGCTCTTCTTTTTCTCCTTTTGGCTTTGCTATTATACGGATATTGTTACAGTTCTGAATTCCCCTTAGCAGCTCTTCATTCTTTCTGTGTCTCTTTTCCTTTTCCTGCTCTATCTGGGTGGGTTTTTTTTTTGTCTAATTTGTCCTCCAGCTCACTGACTCAATCATCTGCTTCAGCCAGGCTGGTTGTAATTCCTTCCAATGTGTTTTTTATTTCTGAGATTTTATTCATTTCTTCCTGTTTTTTTTATAGTTTCTATTTCCTTTTTCATGCTGATGTAGTTCTCACTCAGTTCCTTGTACTTGTCTGTGAGATTCTTGAGCATCTTTATTACCATTATTTTGAATCCATATATGATAGATTGGTTACCTCTATTTCATTTAGCTCTTCTAGTGGGTAGTCTTCCCTTCCTTCTGACTTCATGTTATTTTTACATGTCCCAATTTTAGGTTGACTCTTTTTGTTTGTTCCTGCACTTCCTGATGTTTCTCTTTGCTCGCTGTCTTTGTAGGGTAAACTTCTGTGGTAGGAATCCCATGGGGTTCCATGGTGTGTGTGGCCTCTTCGATCTCTTTCTGAGTATGCTCTAGAATGCCCTTTCTTCTGTTCATGTGGGCTCTCTTTTTGTACTTGTTTTTTATCTATTGGTGATTCCTTTGTTGGTGGTTTTTCTGCAGCAGGTATACTGATGTTTGCAGCTCCCACCTATTCTTGTATGTGATCAGTGACAGGGGTTAGGCTAATAGGATTAAGACAGCTGGGGAGTATTTTATGGGATCTAAAATACCAGCAGGTAAAGAAGAGATAGGAAATTCTTTGGATAAGTATATCATTAACTGTGATATTTCATCCAGCTAACCACTTTTTTTAAAAAGTGAAAGAGAGATAAGAGTGTTGTTAGCCAGGAGGATAATTGTGAGCTGAATCCAGAAAACAGATAATTGTGCAAGGTTAGATGATGGGATATAGTGGAAGTAAAAAATGGAAAGTAGATGTAGTGCTAGAAAAAATGGAGTTAACCACAATAATAATAATGCTCATGATTGAAGTACGGTAAGATCAGGGAGGGTTGCTGTGTAGTGTGTAAAATTGTATGGAACAACAATTATTTACAATAGCACTGGAACAACAGTAATATGACAAAAATATATAATTTGGATAACCAGAATAGAATGTACCCAATGAAGAATTTTGTGTATTGGAAAATGGGTGAAGTGAAAGAAGGAAAATTAAAATCCAAGAAAGGGAGAATAAGGAAAACTAGTCAAATAATGCAATTAAACAGAGAAATAAAATGAGAAAAACTAAACATAAAGAGAAGAAATAAAAAAATACTAATAAAATAAAAGTGGTAAAATAATTAAAAATAGTAATAATACATATAAGAAAAAATGCTAGGTCTATAGGATAGCAAAGTGATATTTGTCTCAATTTCTCAGTTTTAGGGGGTTAGCCTTGTGCTTCCCCCTTTCAATCTGTCTCTGGACCCTTTGTAACTCCAAGTCTTATTGTCTCACTTGGGGGAAGAAAAAAAAAAAGAAAAAAATGAGAGAGGATGCAAAAAAAAATAATAATAAGCCTCCTGCTGATTTTAATCTTGTTCATTGAGTTCTGCTTGTCTTCCTAGATGCCACAGGAAGAGGGGGTCTGGGATTTGCTTTTCTCCCTTCCTATGGTTTTGAGAGGATAGGGACCAGGTCCGGCTGCAATATTCAGTTTCACAGCTTGCGGCCCAGGTGAGCTGCCAGGCTTAAATCAGCCACTCAGTCTCTAGGTGCATAGCATGAATCAATCTTGGGCTCAGAGCCAGAGACAAGCTGGGCATGTGCAGTTCTGCTTAGCTATTCAGTATCCCAGCATGTGCTGCTGAAATCTCCCTTGGGGCATGCCAGCCACTGCTGAGAGCTCCCTACAAAGCAGCTCCCCACCATTCTTAACAAGCTCTCAACTTTTCACACAGCCCAACTTTCCAGCCTGTCTGGAGACTATCTGATTCAGGGACCAACACAGCCCCACTCCTCCCTCCTTCAGGTGTTGCCTGGAACCTAAATTTCTCTAGTGCTGGTATCCACAGTCCCAGTGGATTTGTACTGCCTCTGTGTGTTTCCCACCTCATCTCTATTCTCCCCAGCAACTTCCAGCATCCAGGTACCTCCTGGTGTCAGGCTGCCCTCCCTGTTCTGGTAGGAGAGGGAGCTGGTGATCTAACTCTCCTCCCAGTACCCTGCGGCAGGTGCCAGGCCAGGGGCTGCAGCAGCCTTGGTCTCCATGCAGATCTCAGGGATCTTATCATCCCAGCACAATCTCCTCACCATCTGTTTTTCAATCTCCTCTGCAATATTTTGCCTCCAAACTTCATATAAGCTGGGATTCCTTTGGCTGTTCACTCTGTTCCCTAGAAGATCAGCTAGATGTTCCAGCTGGGCACAGGGAGAACTAGGCTCTGCTCCCATGTACCTCACCACCATCTTCCTCCACATTCATTGTGGTTTTAATTTGCATCTCTCTAATGGCTAGTAATGCTGAGCATCCCTTCATATGTCTCTGGGCCCTCTGTATGTCCTCCTTGGAAAAGTGCCTGTTCATGTGCAAGGCACTTAATTTTCTAAGGTCTGTGTTTCTTATCCATAAACTGGGTGTAGGAATACATTTCTCTAAGACTGTTATGAAAATCAGGTAATTTATGAAAAGATAATGTGCTAAGAATACCTGTCTCACAGGAAATTTCTAATTTATGATTATTGTTATTATTGCAGAAGGTTCACGCTGGCTGTTGCTTCAGTCACTGTTCACAAGAAGACTAGCTTTGAAGATAATTCCTGTGATGAAAATAATACTGTAGGATAACTGCTTCCTGAGGTGGGCATTTCCTGGGATGAGACTCACACGCTGTGTCCTGGGCTTTCTCAGGGGATATGAATTGAATTTTAGACCTCTTCAGAGTTTGTGTGGGTGTGTGTGCTGGTGTTTTGGTTATGTTGGGAGGGCTTTTCTAGGAGGTGGGTTTGGTTCTCTCTTATCAAATCTCTAAAAGGTATAATTTCACTAAGCCCCACCCACTATCTGACTCTTCTCCAATATTCTTGTTTTGACCCATTTTGCTTTAGGAAACCTACTGATGTGAGTCATTCCTGCATGATCTTCACTCCTGCTCCTGGTGCAGAGTTTCCTCTGAAGTTAATAACAAGTCTTGGATGTGCATTGACTGGGCTCTGAACCTCTTCCAGTGTCTGTGGCTATCCAAGGTATTGGAGCCCATGTCACCACCATGGAGTTGGTCCTGGCTTCATGTATCTTTTCCAGCAGTTCTTTTGGGAAGTATTACATTTAAACTTTCTGTCTCTGATGTTTCACTGTGAGATATTGTAATGAGGTTTTGAGTTGTGAAATCAGGCTAGAGATGGTGGAAATAGCCCCTCTATTCTGCCAAAACCTACTGCTGGTCTGCATAGGGACAGAGTGAAACTGAGTTAGAAATGTTCATCATGTCAGTACATATGTTTGGAACCCAATGACACTAACTGTTAGGCCACCTCCCATTCAGGACCATCCTTGACTACAGATGCCATCTGTCCAGCTTCTAGTGACAGCCATGCTTGTGGCTAAGTGGCCACTGTTCTAACTGGGATGCAGTCTCTGATCACACAGCAAGGAGCTCTGAACCCACTTCCTGGTGCCAATAGCACCCCTGGCCCCCTGGCTTCACTGAGTTGTTCTGCTGACATGATGTGATGTCTAGTGATCTCTGTCATTGGGCAGACAATTCCTGGGCACAAAGCTTATTTGTTTTCCTATCCCTAAAAATGAGCCTAAAGCATGGACCCATACTTCTCAGTTAATATTTGTTGATCTGGGTCAAAATGTCCAACCTGGTATTTGGATAGTTTGGTAGGACACTCTCTGTATTCAAAAAAGAGTGCAAAGCTGGCTGTCACCATGAGAGCTGATTATATATTTATACCTTTGAAAGTTTCTCTTTGCTCAGTGTCTGTAGAGAGATTCTGTTTGAATGTTGGGGGTGACAATGTCAGGTTTATGGCCTTGGCCAAGTACTGTGAGAGGAGTGAGACAGAGGAACAAACCTGTAATCAGGAATTTGATGAGAGTCATTGAAAACCAAAGTTTGGTGTCAGAGGCTGAGCTGGAGAATAATTATAACTCTTTACATAAAAATCAAGTGCAACAATGGTTGACAAGGACCCATCTTCCTCAGTGTCTGCATCCTAGAGATATAGATATGTTTACTGGAAGATGTCTGGACCCATCACAGACCATCAGTTACCTTAATGATCAGTTACTGTCATCAGGGATAAAAAACAAAAAACAAAAAACAAAAATCAAAAACAGGTCACTTAGGCAGCAATTCTGTCTACACAGCATAATGACTTTATCTTTGCCCTATAATAATTTGGTACCCAACCCAAGCCTCTATGTAGGTCCATGTCCCTTGAATGGGGAGAATTTGATGTAATTGTCTTCAGGTTATAGGTGGGACTTGCGGGACTGTGTGGGGTGATGATTAGGAGCATCAAATGTGAAACCAAACAAATGTTGGTGAACATCCCAGTTTGTGCTTTTTGGCCTTGGGTTGGTTACCTAACCCATCCATCCTGGAATATCTCTATAGAGCTGGGGTGACAATAAAATACAATAATTTATGTGGGGGCTGATGCATGGCACCATGCTCTGTAATTGGTGATAGTAGCAGTAACACTACCAGTCATAGTAATGGCAGTGATGTGGGAATGGTGATGGAGTCCATCAGGGACACTGGGACTCAGAGGTTTCTTAATGAGCTCACAGGCAGGAAGGTAAGCTGGGTGACTGCATGCCAAGATGTAGATGGAGAAAGGTGCCCTATGGGAACTCTATCTGTGGATAATATGAAAGTATGGCTGGTAGATCAAATTAGCATATCACAGTCATTTTCCTTTGGTTCCTTATTTGAGCTTTTTTTTTTTTTTTACTCTAGTTTAATTTTTCATCTCATCTCAGGTTTGCAATGGGTCATGAAGGAAATTAGGATTTTCCAGATTAACTGGGGTTATATAGCAGTTAAACCTACTGCATCCCAATAAGTCATTAGCTCTAAATCCCAGTTATAAGGTTAAGTCAGGAACACAAGACGCCATAAGGAGAGCTATTAATTTTATGGAGGATGCTTGCAGGTGTTCTGACCCTGCATTTAACCAGGTGCCAGGATGCTCTCTTCATTGTTTAGTGTAATCTTATTTTTTCTGTTAGATTACAAACTCCCTGAATGTAGTGATTTGGTTGCACTTTATAAAAACCTTCTGTGGCATTTAGCACAGTGACCTGTAAGTGAATATTCAGTAAGTATATGCTTACTCTTGATTTAAAGCATCACTTGAATTTGGGAATCGGCACTGCCCTGAGAGCTAATCACATCAGTATTGTACTTCCCAATGCCACTAGATCTTTGGAGCTGCAGATATTTCTGTAGATTATCAAAATTGTCACTACATTTCTTTTTAATAAAATTAGAGCATACTTTAGAGGATGTTAAATGCCAGGGTTCCCATGTCTGCAAGAACATACAGCTGGGGGCTATCTCGGGTATAGTTGGTGCAGAACTTAGCTACACTGGAAGTGACATTTAAATTCACATCTTAAGAACCTCAATTCTGGGAATTCGCTGGATGGAAAATTAGAAGGGCCTAGAAATGATGTGAGTTGACCAAAGCAAGTGTGTCTGAATAACCCAGGGAGTGGAACTTCCACAGTCAGTTCTCAGTTAACCACCCCAACAACCAAGGACAAAACTGCAATACAACATGTGACTCCCAGCTGGCTTCCTGGTGAGTGACTGTGGCCATGCTTTTCCCCATTGGGTTGTAAAATAGTATTAGAATGAGATTTCATGTTTTAAACCCAGTGACTACATCTTGATTTTAGTGACACTCAGGAGATTACTATTTCTGTTAGATAAGTAAGACCCTCTACGGCATACCTTGGGAATCTGTGTCCACAGTGCTCAGAGTACATGTCCTCCACTGTGAGGTAGGAGCTGCCTCTGTGACTTTTCCTGGAACCAGAGGGTGCATAGAACAACAACAACTAAGTCAGAGTGGTGGGAGATGAGGGCCAGCTGTCAGCGAACTCACTTGAATTGGCTCCAATTCCAAGGAACTTAGTCCTCTCAAAAATCTTCTACTCTTAACATGAGGTGAACAATGTCCAACACTGAGTAGGCAAGAACCTGGGTAGGTGGAGTAGGCTCAGACTGGGTGTCTGACATAGGCCAAGGATCCTCAGTTTCACATCATCTGGGCTTCGCTCAAAACCAAGGTGATCTCTGGCCCTCAGTCAGCCTGACAGTCTCCTTTCCGGAGCTACAAGCTCAAAGTTGATTCATTTATAAGATTAAAATTTTTCTTTAATTTTAAAACCTTGACACCTTACTAAGTTAGAGTCAAAATGTTCCTACAAATCTTTATGTAAGCCTATACAATCACATAATGTTTTTAATGTTATTTTTTATTTTATAAATACCAGAAGATCCTAACAGGAACAGTCAGAGAAGGCATGTATATTACATGCCACAACTTAAGGAATTTATTCAGACCTTTGATAAAATACTAACACTTATAGATTATTTGGTTTTATCCAGGCAGTGTGTGTTTCTGTAGGTGATAGAATAAGGCAGGTCTTGTCAAAGAGCTCACAGCCTGGTAACAAAGTGATGGTTATGTTTACCACAAGTTATCAGGAAGTTGGACAATGAATGTATCATAGGAGATGGCTGGAAAACTAACTTCACTTGGGTCAGCTCTGGCTTTCTGCTTCCTTGGCACTTGGACATTTCTAAGTGGAGCCCCTGCTTTATCAGGCCTTAAGTTTCTTCCCAAGTCCTCACTGTTCTCAAATCATCACAGGCCACAGTCCTCACTCTCCTCACCCTTTTCCATGCTTACAGTTGATTGTCTTAAGGTGGACAGCTTTTACTGTAAGGGAAATTTTCTGGAATGAAAATGAAAGTTAGATATCCTTGGTGTATTTTTGGAAACAACTTATAAGAAAATTGTTAGAACCATAAAAATCTGTACCATAGGCTTTACAATCCTATCATTTATGCTATTTTTTTTCTTTAGAGAGATTATAAAAATCTATCTATTTACATAATAATTTTCAAAAATATTCTGGCAAGAAAAATTTGAGAATATCTATTTTGCTAATATCTATTTAAAGATAGAGCTGAAAAGAAAGACAATTAAAAAACTAATGACAAGGGTATCTAACTAAATCCTTTTTAAAAACTAAGGACAAAATAAATTTCTTTTTTGAGAAATGAAATATAAGCTACTCTGATTATGATTATGCTGCTGCTGATTAGTAAAAGGATGTCACTAGCACTAAAATAAAACTTTCTGGAAAATATCACTTCCTATTTCAAATTAAAAATAAGTTTGAACATACTGTCTTTGTTATTTTTTCTTTTCCTTTTTTCTTTTTCCTTTTCTTAAAATATATTTTATTGATTATGCTATTACAGTTGTCCCACTTCTCCCCCATCATTCCCTTCCACCCTGCACACCACCTCCCACCCACATTCCCCCCCTTTAGTTCATGTTCATGTGTTATAAGTTCTTTAGCTTCTACATTTCCCACACTACTCTTGCCCTCCCCCTGTCTATTTTCTACCCACCATCTATGCTACTTATTCTTTGTACCTTTCCCCCTCTCCTCCTCCCACACCCCTGTTGCTAACCCTCCATACGATCTCCATTTCTGTGGTTCTGTTCCTGTTCTAGCTGTTTGCTTAGTTTGCTTTTGTTTTAGGTGTGGTTCTTAATAGCTGTGAGTTTGCTGTCTTTTCACTGTCATATTTTTTATCTTCTTTTTCTTAGATAAGTCCCTTTAAGATTTCATATAGTAAGGGCTTGGTGATGATGAACTCCTTGAACTTGACCTTATCTGAGAAGCGCTTTATCTGCCCTTCCATTCTAAATGACAGCTTTGCTGGATAGAGCAATTTTGGATGTAGGTCCCTGCTTTTCAAGATTTCGAATATTTCTTTCCAGCCCCTTCTTGCCTGGAAGGTCTCTTTTGAGAAATCAGCTGACAGCCTGATGGGAACTCCTTTGTAGGTGACTGTCCCCTTATTTCTTGCTGCTTCTAGAATTCTCTCCTTCATTTTAACCTTGGCTAATGTAATTACAATGTGCCTTGGTGTGTTCCTCCTTGGGTCCAACTTCTTTGGGACTCTCTGAGCTTCCTGGACGTCCTGGTAGTCTATTTCCTTTGCCAGATTGGGGAAGTTCTCCTTTATTATTTGTTCAAATAAGTTTTACACTTGTTGCTCTTCTTCTCCCCCTTCTAGGACCCCTATAATTCGGATGTTGGGACGTTTAATGATGTCCTGGAGGTTCCTAAGCCTCTCCTCATTTTTTTGAATTCTTGATTCTTCCTCGTTTTCTGTTTGGTTGTTAGTTTCTTCCTTCTGGTCCACTTCATTGATTTGAGTCCCAGTTTTCCTTCCATCTCTATCGGTTCCCCATGCATCTTCCTTCATTTCACGTATTGTAGCCTGCATTTTTTCATCTAATTTGTGAGCAAAATCAACCAATTCTGTGAGCATCCTGATCACCAGTGCTTTGAACTGTGCATCTGATAGGTTGGCTATCTCTTCATGGCTAAGAGGAATTGACTCTGGGGATTTTATTTGTTCTCTGGTTTGAGCCATTTTTGGTGTTTTTTGTTTTGTTTTGTTTTGTTTTGGTTTTAGTCTGGTTGAGGTTATTCCGTAGTGAGGGGTGGAGCCTTAGGTGTTCCTCAGGGCGGGGCAGCCCAGTCACTGGGTTGTGACACTTTAGGTGGGGGTGGGGTCCGAGAGGGAAGAATGGCGCCTGTTCCGCTCTCTCCTGGACTCCAGTCCCTTCCACCACTTCCCCTTCACCTGGATTATCTGCACACAAGAGCTTGCTGCTACGTAGTGAGGATTAGAGCCTCAGGCACTCCCCAGTGTGGGGCAGCCCAGTCGCTGGGCTGTGACGCTTTAGGTGGGTGCGGGGTCTGAGAGGGAACAATGGTTCCTGCTCTGCTCTCTCCTGGATTCAGTCCCTTCCGCCACTTCCCCTCTGCCTGGACTGTCTGCGCGCACGAATGTGGGACCACCTGGTCAGCCAGCCGCCTTGTGTGGCCTCACTGGGTCTGCACAGTTGATCCCCTGTGCCCGGGGTTCGCCAGCTGCTGCCTGTGGGCCCGGGGACTGCCAGCCGCCGCCTGTGCACCTGGGAACTGCCAGCTGCTGCTGCTTGCGTTCCTGGGTCCGCACCTCCACTTTTTCCTGCTGCAACTCCGCCCCTCTTACCGGTCTGGATGAATGGTTGTTGGACTTCCATACAGTTCAATTTTTCTATCAGTTCTAGTTGTTTTTTTGTTTCTAAATATTTGTTGTCCTTAATTTTTGTTGTGAGAGGAGGCACAGTGTGTCTGCCTACGCCTCCATCTTGGCTGGTTCCTTTTTTTCTTTATTTTAGTTGTTGTTCTTGTACAGTTTTCTGTCTTTTACTCCCATCCCGGCCCACCTCCCCAGCTCTCCCCACCTCTCTCCCATTTCCACCCTCCCTAGTCTTTGTCCATGTGTCTTTTATACTTGTTGCTCTAAACCCTTCCCCTTTTCCCCTGAAATTTCCTCCCCTCTCCCCTCTGGTGTCTGTCACCCTGTTCTCAATTTCAATGTCTTTGGTTCTTTTAAATAGGTTTTCTGTCCTGGAATTCTCTGAGCATGGACTGAATTTTCTACTCTCTAGAATTTGTAAGTGCATCAGCTGTTTGTTGGTCTCTCCTGGGAACCATACAACTGTGTGATTTTCTATTTCATTTTATCTCTGTTTCCTTGATTATAGGCAGGGATGCAAATTCCATCTCTGGACATTTAGCTTTTTCTTTTTTGTAAATTCTTCCTTCCATTTTCTCATGATAAAACAAAGCATTTTAACCAGTATCCAGATTGTATTACATAGTTGAAATATGGTAAACAGGTGATAGCATTTCACCTGGTACCAGGGCCCCTCTGTACATGATGATTGCTCTGGTTTACTACACCTGCGCATGGAGAGCACAGGTTCCTCGTGAACACTGCCTTGCTAAGCCAACTCCCTTAGACAAAATGTTTCCTACCCCTACGTCTCAGTTCTTGGTCTCAGCTCCAACAACTGCCTCCTTCACACAATCATATCCCAATAACAGTAAGACCCATTTCCAAGAGCTGTCTCAGCTAAGTCAATTCTTTTCTTCCTCTGCCTCACTTACACTATTAATTCTATGCCACCATTTCTCTAACTTTACTGAGACTAATAAGTTTCTTACCACTGAAGTCACCAATGATCTACACCCTGCCTGCATTTTGTGGTCTCTCAGCTCTGTGACACAGATGTGCTTGAATCTTTGGGATCATCTTAGATCTGGCTGTGGTGCACATAGATGTCATCAATGAGAGATGAATTGACATCCTGGTATAAACATCGACATGACAAAAGGCAAAGAGCAGCATGCTTCAAAAAAGACATTTAGATAATGAGGGATCTGAGTTCTTGCATCCACATACCTGCTATTGTCTGAGCTTTCACACAGCTTCACTATCATCCCTGGAACCTGAGTGGTTGTTTACAGAACTGTTTCTCCAAGATACTAGGTCAAAGCGATGTGAGAAAGTTAACTTAGTGTTCTAGATGAAAGTGTGTGCACACATGTGCGTATGTAGGAGCATGCACGCATGTACTTTTGTATGTGTGTTGCACACACATTTGCACACATGTGCACACACATGTGAACATCACCACATGATTGTGTATGCAAATGCTCACATTTGTGCATGTATTCACATGTGTGTGCATGTGCATTCATGCCACACATGTTCTCCCACTTCAGGAGGGCTAGCCATGCAGGATGAGTAACGAGGCATCTTGTAACAGCTACTGTGCCTCCCACTGTGCTGCTGGGACCACTTGACTCCCACACTTCAGTATCAGGTTCAGCTTGGCCTACACAAATATGCTAGCGACAGGCTTTAACAAAAATTGAGATAATTGAAATATTAACTAATTTGTGTGCTCATGCTATAGCTGTCTTAGAATTGAGAGAAGATGGTTACTTTTCCTGTTCTCTGTGAATATTTTTCACCAGAAATGGAATCACTTGCAAAGAAATGACCATCAGCCTTAAAACTTATCTTATGAAAACAGGAGCTACTGTACTGTCATTCATGTCTGTGACTCTAAAAAACAACTTGATTTTCTGAAAAAAATTAACACCCTGACCTTGGGCCTTGCCACTTGCATTTTTTAGAGACTAGCATGTTAAAGGAAGCAGATCTTTATGGATTTACAAAGGCTCAGAAAAGTCAGAGAATGGGAAGAAAGCTGATTTTTTGAATTCTGAGGGATATGCCTGGTCATACATGACAAAATTTACTCAGAAGTGAAGTAGGTTAGAGATACAGATCCTTGGATGAGCCCTACTTGGGATTTTTTTCCCACAAATAAAAGTATTTCTGAGCAGAATGGTGGCAATGGAGGGATATGCAAAATGGGGTCCATCTATCTGCAGCCACAAATAGCTCATCACAACTGAGATAATATTAGTTAATCTTTGCCCAGGAAACCATGAAGTGGCAAGTCACCTCCCTTCATTGTGGAATGATGCTTAGTTGTGGTGGGAAAATTATATTAAAAATACCACAGCTCTTGAAATATCTTTCAAGGTTTGTAAGGACCTCATTAAACAAATTCTTCTTGACTTTGTCAGTTAACATTATATGCTCAGATCTGAGCAGAATTGTGAAGAGGCTGGAGTAGGTGGGGTGGATTTGGGGGGCAAAGGGGAAAATTTGGAATAGCTGCAATAGCATAAAGAATAAAATATTTAAATTAAAAAAGAATTGTGAAGAGACAGAGTAAAATTATTTTACCAGTCTCTTTAAACACCCTTCATGTCCCAAGGATAGACCAGGAGTGTGGTCGATGGCACCAGGATGGACTCAGCACTTCCTACCCAGTAGCACATGTCACGCGTGCAGCCAAAGGTGTCAAGAAAGCACAGTGGCTAACATGACTGGCTTCTTCTATGTGAAGTTTAAGAGAAAATAGGAAGAGATCCACATACCATTCACTCTGTTCTTCCCAGTGTGACTGTTCTATCTTCTCTTGGGTATTCTGTGCCCCTTCTCACATTTGCAAGCTCAACTTGTTTCCAGGACTTGTTTCATCCCAGAGACAACCCAGTGATGAGATGGGGGCTGCTTATGTCCCTGCTACTGCAGTTGGTTGGGGGAAGGTTAAACGATATAACAATGAATATTCATTTTAGCTATAATTCTGTAGAGGGAGATAATTAGTTTATAGACAAGATCCAGTGTGCTGGAATTACCTAATACTGGCCTGCAACTTTACATTTAGTGACATCTGGGGGACAGCTTGGCCACAGTGGGAGCATTTACACCAAGGAAATTGGTAAATGCTACAAATCAGGGATTTAATTTTTTTTTCTCAGAGAACAGTTTCACATGCACACCACTGGAAAAACCTCAGTTGTCTTGTATATTCAAAGTAAAGGACTGGCCTTCATGTCACTTGTCCACCTGGATGTGTGAGTAATCTTGCTAAATAGAAAGAGTGAGGACATTTGTTTATGCACTTTCAGAGTTTTGGTCCTGAGAATGTCAGAAAATCCCATCTTCACTATAATTGACAACAGCCCTTGTCACTATGAACCCTACAGGAGATTTAGACAAACCTGGGACACAGGAGGGTCACTTGGGTAGAAAGGTTGCTGGTGGCAGCAATTTTCAGTGTCCTATAAACCCAAACTTTGCCCTGGACTGTTCATTTCCATGGTGAGTGGAAACTTCCAGGCATCACCATCTCCCCCTCATTTTGAATAATCGGTCTAAGTGTCATAGTTCTTTTCTCTCAAATTCTTTACTAATATGGCCATTATGATGTGTAATGAGTTCTTAAGCATCTTTGTTCAGAGGGACTTCCTCAGATTTGAAATAAAAAAAAGCCTTCTTCAGTGTCTGTGTAACAAACTTCATTTGCCAGACAAAAGAAAGATGGGTGGGTTATTTTTTACTTGAAATTATGGTATTTTGTGGTAAAGAGAGAAGCAATATGGAGAGAAAAAATGGTGTGGAGTTAAGATGTTTCTCACTCTGTTGATTTCATTTACCCTCAAATACCCTCTTGATAGACTTACGATATGCTTTAGGTAAATCACTCCAATGTCTCTCCTTCTATCAAAGTGGATATTTATTTTGATTACACTTAACAGATAACACAAATTTTGAAATTCATGACCAGGTTTAAGAAAGCAGAGATGTTCCCAAGGGGATGAGAGAAAGAGATCCAGCTCTACACCCGACCAGACTGTGGGACAGGAAAGTTAGGATTCCCTCCCTCCCTCCCTCCCTCCCTCCCTCCCTCCCTCCCTCCCTCCCTTTCTTTCTCTCTCTCTCTCTCTCTCTGTCTCTCTCTCTCTCTTTCTTTCTTTCTTTCTTTCTTTTCTTTCTCTTTCTTCTCTTGCTCTCTAGCCCTCTCTCTCCCCCCTCCCTGCTGTTCTTTTTTTTCTGCATGTGTTCCCCATCTTGAGACACTCAAGACCCTCCTAACTCCCTTTGAATATCCCAGTTCTCCAGCAAATATTCCACTTTACCTGGCCCTGTTCAATCTCAGTCAACAAACATAATATATTAGTACATTCTGTATGTCAAGAACTGCCCCTGGCCCAGGAAAGGAAAGCATAGCCAATGCTTATAGGGAGACTCAGTATCTTAGTGGGAGGGACACACATACAGTCTTAAACCATTTAGAATGAAAACATATTATTCTGTTCATACAAACCAAGTTCCCCATGGATACTGGGGAGAAAATGAAGTCTTTGCAGGTTGAGAAGGAGGGTGGAGGAAAAGAACAGATGCCAATCGTACAAAAAGGTGAACATTTATGGAGCACTTCTTGGTTGGATGATTTTCTAAGGACTTTGCATATCTAAAATTTATTTCATCCTTGCAACAACCCTATGAGTAGTAGTAATATTATTGCAAATTTACTAATGTATCCATGTGAGGTTAAGTTGTCAAACACACACAATGAATAAGAGGTGAAGACAGCTGTGAACCTAGGAGAGCTGTTTTGGTTACCACAGTTCTGTGTGCAAATAGAGACTTTTATTCATCTCTCTCTGAGTATAGATGCTCATGTATTAATTAAGTAATAAATCCTTGTTCCTGAATTCTGCTAGTTCTAGTGATATAAAGAAAAATTAACAATGGTGTATGCCCCCAAGCATCTCAAAGTCTAATGGAATTGACATTTCAGCACCTAAATTTGACAGATTCTATGAAGCCACCTGCAAAGCTGGTCAAAGGACATGTAAGGAACTCTTACCTGAAGACAGGTGTCTTCCAAATGTTTATTAATTTTGTTAGTTTTCTATAATATGTCTACTTCTAAAAAGAATGTATTTAGGAAGGCTTTCAAAGACTCAGGGAATATAGCATCTTTGAAATACCAACTGTTCTTTGATTGAGACCTTTGATCCATTTATTTTACCATCTTTTCATCATTCCTCATCTCCCCTGCTGAATCCCTAGACTAAGTGAAATCCAGATATCTGTCTGCTTTGCATCTGGGTCTTCACAGTGGATGCTGTCAAGAAACAAAACTCACCTACAGTATCTATGAAATCAAGGGAACCTGTCCTACTACTCAGCAGGTGTGTCTGGACCACTCTTTCTCCCTTTCCCTACACCAGTGTTTCATACCTTTTCCATGATTCTCACACCTCTGAGGTTTCCTTGAACATTTGCTCTTGCAACTCATAACTTTGCTTCTTGTTTTGTCCAAAACTAGTAGGAGCAGACAGAAGGGAACATCCACAAGCTCTGAACACTGTGTTACTTTCCCACCTGCATCAGCCCTAGGGTGCAGGATTACTGCTCTCACCTGTTCTATTCCTCTTGGACACTACACTCCACCCCTGCTTGCATTCCCAGTTTTTCCCTCTCTAAAGGACTTTGCTCTTATTTCTGCTGTCTTAAAACACAATCTCTTTCCCTCTGACTATTTATCTCCTTCCTTTTAGGGCAAAACGCCTCAAAAGAATGATCTATACTGATTGTTTCCAAATGTAGTTCCCTGTCCTCTCTAAGCTTATTTGGTAGTTCTTACACATTTTAATAATAATAATAATAATAATAATAATAATAATAATAATAAATAAAACAACTATGTCCATTTTATACCCCTCCTTTGAAGTATGTTCAGTTGCCTATTTGACTTCTTTACTTGGATACATAATAAGTGTTCAGGCTTAATATGAGCAAAAATTGCCATACCCACAATCTGTTCCTGTCACAGTATTCCATACCTCACTTGAAGGCAATTCCATTTTTCCAATTTTCACACCAAAAATCTTGGCATCATTCTTAAATTTTGTCTTTATTTGAAAATCAACCATTAATCAATGAGGAAGTAATGTAGGCTGTTCCTTGAAAATATGTCCAGAATTTGTCAGTCTCACATCTGTGGCTACCTTCCTGAACAAGCCATCACCTTGCTCATATTCTTATGTCCTAAGGTCTGTTCTCAACAGAGAAATGGCAGTGAGTTAGATCATGTCAATCTTCTGCTCAAAAATCACTAGATTTCCATCTCCCTTAGAGTAGAAACCAATGTTCTTAATAACCTTCAAGATCTGAACATGGGCTCTCATGAGCTAACTCACTGTCTTACTTGCTTCAAATCTTTAACTGGATCTCACTTTCTTGAGAGTCCTTCCCTTTATAATACTCTTGATTCTCATCCTTGCAGCCTCTCAAAGTCCTAGCTGTCTTTTAGTACACAATATCTCCTTTGCAGGTATTATCACTTAGTATACTCAGTACTTTTTAAATCCTCACTTGAGAATATATTTATTGATCTGAGGGAGGGAAGGAGGGAGGGAGAGAGAGAAGAGGAGAGACAGGAACATCCACCAGTTGTCTTCCGTACTTTCCCTGACCATTAATTGAACTTGTAACCTAGATATGTACCCCAACCAGGGATTGAACACACAACCTTTGTGTGCACTGGATGATGCTCCAATCAACTGAGCTACCTGGCTAGGGCACATGATAAGTACTTTAATTATTAACATTTTCTGTTGTCTTCCTCCCCATCTAAAATATAATCATTGCAAGGCTTTTATTACTTTGTATTTTTTATTCCCAGAACCTAGAATAGTTCTTGGCACAGAATATATTATCTATAATTATGAATGAATGAATGAATGAATGAATGAATGAATGAATGAATAAACAACACTTGAGAAGCAAGATGGCAGGGGAGTAAATGGAAGCCTACTAACCTCTTCCCAGGACCAATCTGGAATTCCAACTAAATTCTGGAGAAATCACCCAGAATAAACTGAACAATAGTGAGAGAGAAGCCTTATAACCTCAGACAGAAAGAAGAATCAGCTTTAGAACAACCTGTCTGGTAAGGAGTGCAGTAGAGACTCAAGAAGGCTGCCTAGGTGCCCACAGGTGGCAGCACCAGAGGGATAATTAAGCAACTGGTTGAATCCCCCTGAGAAGTGTGACATCGAACCCTAAGCTAGGATCACCAGCCCAGAGCACCAGAACCCAAAAGGTACACAGGTAACAACCAGTGGCAAAAAGCAACAGGGTTGCTCTCAGCTAGAGATGGCTGGCTGGAGATGCAAAGAGCCATTTAAAGGACCAACACACAAATTTTTATTTGCAGCAACTTACCCTAGGCTCTGGCAAAGGTAGGGGCAGAGAGGGCTAGAATCACCTGAGGAGAGACTGACGATGGAAGCTTTGGGGAAAGAACTGAGAGAGTAGATGCCAGGATGCTGGTGCTCTGTCATACCCCATATAGCAGCACCCATCATACTCAGATAGACCACTCTTCTCCCAGTGACAGCAGTCTGAGGAAAAACAATAGGCTCAACTCTAGGAAGGACTCTGCCCTGGCTCTGTGGTGCTTAAGCCTGACTGCTGAGTGCAGAGTGATTATATTAAAAACTGAAGGAGTCAGCCACAGATAGTAGATCCCTGGCAAAGGGGTTCACAGTGGAGTAGAGATGATTGGATAGGGACTGGAGATGGAGGCTTTAAGGAGTAAACTGTGAGAGTAGCAGCTGGGATCCTAGTTCTGAGTCATTCTCCCACTCCACAGCAGCCATCCTGCACAGGCAGACCACTCCCCTACAAGCAGCAGCAGCCTGAGGGGAAATAATAGCGCCAACCCCAGGAGGGTTTCTCTACCACCCTATGGTGCTTAAGCCTGACTGAAGAGTGGAGAGTGACTAGATTAACAACTGTAGTAGAGAGCCAGAGACAGTAAATCCCTTGCAGTCACAGAAAAGGTTGCTTAAGGTCAAATGGGGTAACCATCTCACATCACTAGAGGGGTATCCACAAAGAACAGTGGTAAATACTAGAGGCTACTAAAATGAATGTCACTGTGGTCTCCATGATTTACAATATATTCTTTCCTGCATAGCTTTTTAACATTTATTCCTTGTCCATCAAGTTTGTGCATATTAAGTCACTAGATTTTAAACTATAGTATATTTCTCTCCTTTCTTACAGTAGTCTTAATGTCCTTATAGCCTTATTAATATTGGTTCATTTGTGTTAATAATGGGATAGCAGGGGGAGGGGCAGAGCTATTTTGAGGATGTGGGTTTGTTTCCTGGGCTTTGAGGTTTTGTTCTGGCAGCACCTGCACAACAGCATACAAGACGTGGTGGGTGGAGTGACAGTCAACCAGTTGGAGAGAAGGACCCATCAAAGAATGACCGAACAACAATCAAAACCCAATTACATTCAGGGGGCCAACATAAATGGCATAAACGGCATCCCTAGAGCATCAAGTTCAGGAGATTAAGGAGACTGCTCCACTGAATCTCACAGGTGTCCTACCATAGAAGACCATACGACAACTCAGAAAGTTAAAACAGATAAATATAAGAAGCAGAAGCAAAAAAAGAAAAAAAAAACCTCTCACAAATAATAGGAATATAAAGAAACAATCCTTAGTAGAAAGGAAAGGAAAAATCCTCAGAAAGACCACTAAATGAAATGGAGGCAAGTCAACTATCAGATATTGAGGCCAAAGCAATGTTTATAAGGAAGCCCAATGACATCAGTGAGAATTACCAGAAACTACAGGGAAGCTGCAAGGAACTTACTGAAAACAATATCAACATGAAGAAGGACATAGAAATAGTCAATAAGTGCCAAGAGGAAATGAATAATGCAATTTCTGAATTGAAGAACACAGTAGAAGAAATCAAAAGCAGACTCAATGAAGCAGAGTATTGAACAGCAAGCTGGAGGACAAGGTAGAAAAAAACACCCAGAAAGAGCAAGAAAAGGAAAAAGACTCAAAAAGAATGAAGAGGTGTTAAGGGAACTGCAGGACAACATGAAATGTAATAATATCCCTATAATAGGGATACCAGAAGGAGAAGAAGAAGAGTGAGGAATAGAAAACCTGTTTGAAAAAGTAATGATGGAAACTTCCCTAATTTGACGAAAGAAAAGTGACACATGTCCAGGAAGCACAGAGGGTCTCAATGAAGAGGAACCCAAAGAGGCCCACTCTAAGACACATCATAATTCAAAGATAAAGAGAGAATTTTAAAGGCAGCAAGGGAGAAAGAGGAAGTAATATACAAAGGAACCCAGATAAGGCTAGCAGCTGACTTCTTCACAGAAATGCCACAAGCCAGAAGGGAATGGCAAGAAATATTCCAAGTAGTGGGACAAAAGTCCTGTGACCAAGACTAATCTACCCAGCAAGTCTCTCAATTAAAATGAAAGGCAAAATAAAGAGTAAAGAGTTTCCCAGACAATAATAGGCTGAAAGAATACACCTCCATCAAACCAGCACTGCAAGATATGCTACAGGGCCTGCTTTAAGAAGAGGAAGGAAGACCGAGAGAAAGAGAGAGAGAGAGAGAGAGAGAGAGAGAGAGAGAGAGAGAGAGAGAGAGAGAGAGAGAGAGAGAGAGGAACAAGGGTATTAAGGGAATAAAATGGCAATGAATAAGTACCTATCAATAATAACCTTAAACATAAATGGATTAAATGTTCCAGTCAAAAGACATAGGGTAGCAGAATGGATGAGAAAACATGACTTGCACATATGCTGCCTATAAGAGACAACTCAGAACAAAAGACCTACACAGACTGAAAGTGAAAGGTTGGGAAAAAATATTCCAAGCAAATGGAAAGGGAAAAAAAAGCTGGTGTAACAATACCTATATCAGACAAAATAGACTTCAAACCAAAGGCCATAAGAAGAGACATAGAAGACACTTAATAATATTCAAGGGAAGAATCCATCAAGAAGATATAAACAAACAATATAAAAGTATGATTTGAAGATAGTGGCAAGGTAGGTAAGAGGGGATCCCACTTTCCCCTTGTACACAGGTGGAACCTAGATGATCTTCTGAGGAACAGAGTGAACAGCCAACAGAATCCCAGTATATAGATTCTGATGAAGGTTGGAGGCCAAAATTGTAGAGGACATTGAAGAACATATGGTAAGGAAATTGCTTTGTGATGGTAAGGTCCCTGGGACCAGCACAGGGACCAGGGTTGCTGTAATCCCTAGCCTGGCACCTGCTGATGCCTGCCACAGAATCCTTGGATGAGAGCCAACTCAACACCCTCCTCCCCTGCCAAACAGAGAGTACATAGCAGCAATGGGATGGACCTGGATGCTTGAAGTCGCTGGGGGAAATAAAGACAAAGTGGGAGATGCACAGGGGCAGTATTGACCCACTGGGACTGTGGACGCTGGCTGGGTCATTACCAGAGAAACTGGGGAGTTGGGTGATGCCTGGAGAAAGGATAAAGGTTCAGCTGTGATGGACCCTCACCTGGATATCTTCAGTCTGGTTGGAAAGTTGGGCTGTGTGAGGGGCCAGGAGCTTGTTGGAGAAAGGAGGGAGCACTCAGGCACCATAGAGGAGAGCAATAGGGCCTGGGAGTTAGCAGTGCCCAGAAAGACTTAACTCAGTGGGGGAGCTGATCTACCTGGAAGAGACTTAGAGAGTGCCTAGTACCTAGGACAGCAAAGAGCATGAAGGTGTGTGAGTTGCCCCTAATTAGTGTACTGAAAGAACCACACAATTGATGGGCTCAAGGTGCCAACCCGGTGAAGATGAGCAGTGGGGGCTTGGCAGTGAATGGAGGATCCAGGTTGGAGGCTGGGCAACTGTGAAGATTGAAGCCTAGACTAGGCACCCATCCTTGCAAAACCATAGGAAGGGAGAAAAGCGAAGACCAACTTCGATCAGCCTGCAGCATCCAGCATCCAGAAAGACTAGCAGAACTCCCTTGGCCAGTTTAAAGTCAACAGGAGGCTTCCCCCGCCCCGTCCCGCTTTTTTGGTAAAACTTCTTATGATTTTTTTCTCCAAGTGAGACAATAAGACCTGGAACTGTGAAAGGTCCAGAGACAGGTGCAAAGAGGTAACAAAGGCTAATCCCAACAACTGAGTAACAGACAAATTTCAATTTGCTACTGCACAGAACTTGCATGTTATTATTTGTATTACTATTATTTTTCTATGTTTATTTTATTAATATTTTTCTCTTCTGTTTAGTTTTCTTCATTTTATTTATTTGTTTAATTGCATTGTTTACTTTTTCTTGTTCTATCATTCATAATGTATTGTAATTTTCCTTCTTCAACTTCACTTGTGTTCCAATATCATACTAATTTAGGTCATGTACTTTCTATTCTTGATATTGAGTTATATAGATTCTTCCATATGATTGTTCCAGTATTTTAAATAATTATTGTTCCATACAATTGCAAATACTACACAATACCCCTCCCAGATCTTAGCCCATTTCACTACCTTCCAGAGCTTTATTACAGTTGTGGTTAACTTAATACTCTCCCACACTATGCCTACTTTCTATCCTTTTCTCTCACTACATCTCATAATCTGACATATCACAAGCTCTCTGTTTTCTGGATTCAGCTCACAATCCTTCCCCCACCTAACAAGAGTCTTATATATTTTCCACCCATTCCAAAAATTGGCTAGTTGGGTGAAATATCATGGTTAACACCATACAGACCCAAGGGATCTGCTATTTCTTCTCTACGAAGAAAGAAAGTGTTGGTACTTTAGATCTCATAGGATACACTCCTGCTGTCTTAATCCATTTTGTCTCCCCCCCCCCAACTGGTCACATAAAAGAGTAGGTGGGAACTGTGAATACCAATACACCTTTTGGAAGAGAGAACCCACCAACAAAAGAAGCACCAACAGATAATAAAGGATGATGGTGGAGGAGTGAGTGGACACCACACTAACCTCCCCCCAGGATGAGTCTGGAATTATAACTAAATGGAGAAATTATTAAGAACAAATAACAGAACAATAGTGAGAAAGAAGCCTCAGAACCTCAGACAGACAGAAGAACTAGCTTCAACACAACCTGTCCTCACCTGCGAAACAGCATACAAGATGTGCTGGGCAGAGCGAGACTCAGTCAACCAGCTGGATCAATCACCAAAAATGACCCAACATCAATCAAAACTCAAACACATCCAGAGAGTCAACATAAATGACATGGAAAGAGCGGCAGGTTCAGGGGATCAAGGACTGCACCACTGAATCTCAAAGTTCTCCTACCGTAGAAGTTCACACCACCAACCTAGGGAGTCAGAAGAGAACAATTTAAGAAGCAGGGACTGACAGGAACAGTTTTACAAACAACAGGAAGACAAAGAAAGAATTCCAAAAGGAAAGGAAAGCAAGAAGCCTGAGAAAGAATGCTAAATGAAATAGAGGCAAATCAACTATCAAGTATTGAGTTCAAAGCCTAACTAAAAAATATGGAAACCTTCAAATAAATACCTAACCATATACCTACAAGAACTGGAGGAACAACAACAAAGACAGCCCAGGGCAAGTGGAAGGAAGGAAATAACCAAGATCAGAGCAGAATTAAATGACATAGACACTAAAAGCACAATTCTGAGAATCAATAAATGCAGGAGCTTGTTCTTTGAAAAGATGAACAAAATTGATAAGCTTTTAAGGAGACTCATCAAGAAAAAAAGAGAGAGGACCCAAATAAACACAATCAGAAATGAAAGAGGAGAGGTTACAACTGATACCAAAGAAATACAAAGGATTGTAAGAAATTACTAGGAAAAACTATATGGCAAGAAACTTGAAAACCTAGGTGAAATGGACAAATTTCTAGAAAAATATAATCTTCCAAAACTCAATGAAGAAGAAGCAGAAAGCCTGAACAGACCAATACAGGTAATGAAATTGAAGCAATAATCAAAAATCTCCCAGCACATAATAGCCTTGGACCAGACAGTTTCACAGGAGAATCCTATAAAGCATTTAAGGAAGGGCTAATCCATATCCTTCACAGACTATTTCAAAAAATCAACGAAGATGGAAGACCCTGAAACTCTTTATGAAGCCAGCATCATCCTAATCCCAAAACTAGGAAGAGACACAAGAAGAAAGAACTCTACTGGCCAATATTCCTGATGAGCATAGAAGCTAATATCCTCAATTAAACACTGGCAATCACAAGCAGCAGTACATTTAAAGATCATACACCATGATCAAGTGGGACTCATCCCAGGGATGCAAGGATGATACAATATTTGCAAATCTATAAATGTAATACATCACTTTAACAAAAGGAAAGACAAGAATCACATGATCATATCAATAGATGTAGAAAAAGCATTTGATAAAGTACAGAACCTATTTATGATAAAAACACTCAACAAAGGGGAAATAGAGGGAGCTTTCATCATAATAAAGGCCATATATGAGAGACCTAAAGCCAACATCATACTCAGTGGGCAAAGCTAAAAGTTTCTCACTAAGATCAGAAACAAGACAAGGATGTGCACTTTCACCACTGCTATTCAACATTGTATTGGAAGTCCTAGCCCCAGCAATCAAAGAAGACAAAGAAATAAAGACATCCAAATTAGAAAGGAGGAAGAAAAACTGTCATTGTCTGCAGATGACATGGTAGTGTACATGGAAAATGCTATGGAGTCCACCAAAAAACTACTTTACCTAATGAATGAATTTAGCAAAAGAGTGGGATACTAAGTCAATATTCAGAAATCAAAGACATTTTTGTACACCAAAAATGAAATATGAAAAACAGAAATCAGGAAAAATTCCCAATCTTTATAGCAACAAGAAAAATAAAGTAAATAGGAATAAACCTAACCAAGGAGATAAAAAACATGTGCTCAGAAAACTACACAACACTGAAGAAAGAAATCAAAGAAGACACAAAGAAATGAAAACATATACCGTGTTCATGGATCAGAAGAATTAACATCATCAAAATGTCCATAATACCTAAAGCAATTTATAGATTCAATGCAATCTTACTATAGATAAATTACATATTTCTAAGATTTAAAACTTTTCAAAAATTTATATGAAACCATAAATGACCCTGAATAGCTGCAGCAATTTTGAGAAAGAAGAACAAAGCAGGAGGGATCATAATATTTGATCTCAAACTGTATTACATAGCCACTGTAATAAAAACAACTGGCTACTGGCATAAAAACAGACACATAGGCCAATGGAATGGAATAGAACTCTGAGAAATAAACCTAAGTCTCTATGGTCAACGAATAATTGACAAAGGGGGCAGAAGCATAAAATGGAGCAAAAATAGCCTCTTCAACAAATGGTGTTGGGAGATCTGGACAGATATATGCAAAAAAATGAAACTTGATCATCAACTTACACCATACACAGAAATAAATTCAAGGTGGAAAAATACTTAAATATAAGGCATGAAACCATAAAAGTTCTAGAGAAAAACATAGACAGGAAAATATCACATATTACATGCAGCATTGTTTTCACCAATACGTGTCCTAGAGGAAGGGGCATATAAACATAAAACAAATGGAATCTCATCAAAAGGAAAAGCTTCTGCACAGCTAAATAAAATGGTATTAAAATGAAAAAAGAACTAACTGTATGGGAAAATATATTTGCCAATGTTACATCAGAAAAGGGCTTGGTCTCCAAAATATATAAAGAATTAACATGACTCCACACCAGGGAGACAAACAACCCAATTTAAAAAAATGGGCAAAAGACTTGAACAGACACTTCTCCAAGGAGGACACACAGAAGGTCCAGAGACACATGAAAAGATGCTCAATATCACTAGCTATCAGAGAGATGCAAATTAAAATCACAATGAGATATCACTTCACATCAGTGAGAATGGCATCATGAACAAAGCAACAAATGACAAGTGTTGGAGTGAATGTGGAGAAAAGGGAACCTTAGTGCTCTGTTGGTGGGATTGTAGACTGGTACAGCTGCTACAAAAAACAGTATGGAATTTCCTCAGAAAACTAAAAATGGAACTACCTTTTGACCTGCCAGTTCCAACTTGCCAGTTGTTTTTTTGAAAAAACAATCTAAAAGAACCTATGCACTCCAATGTTTATAGCAGCACAATTTACAATAGCCAAGTGCTGGAAGCAACCTAAGTGCCTATCAGTAGATGAATGGATCAAAAGCTATGGTACATTTACACAATGGAATACAATGCGGCAGGAAGAAAGCAGAAGCTTCTGCCATTTGCAACCACATGGTTGGAACTGGAGAGCATTATGCTAGTGAAATAAGTGAGGCAGTGAAAGGCAAACATCATGTGATCTTACCTTTAAGTGGAAGCTAATCAACAAAACAAACAAGCAAACAAAATATAACTAGTGACATTTAAATTAAGAACAAATGAGCAGTTACCAGAGGGGAGGTTGGAGGGGAGAATGGGGAAAATGGATGAAGGGTTTATTGGAACATCTATAAAGGGCATGTGGACACCAAGGGTGGTTGGAATGAGGTGAAGGAGGTTGCGATGGCTCGGGTGGCAGGTAGCTGGGGGTGGGTAAGGGCAGACAACAGTACTTGAGCAAAATTAAAACAAAATAAGTTGGAAAAAAAAAGGAAAATGGAATTCTAGTGCACTATTGGTGGGAATGTAGACTGGTGTAGCCTCTATGGAAAATAGTATGGAATTTTCTCAGAAAACTAAGAATGGAACTGCCTTTTGACCCAGCAATTTCACTACTCGGATTATATCTTAAGAACCCTGAAACACCAATCCAAAAGAACTTATGTACCCCAATGTTCATAGCAGCACAATTTACAATAGCCAAGTGCTGGGAGCAACCATAGTGCCCATCAGCAAATGAATGGGTCAAAAAGCTCTACATTTACACAATGGAATTCTACCCAGAAGAAGGAAAGAAGGAGCTACTACCATTTGTGACACTGTGGATGGAACTGGCGGGTATTATGCTAAGTGAAAAAAGCCAGGTGGTGAAAGACAAATACCTTATGATCTATCCTTTAATACAACCTAATCAACAAAACAAATAAGCAAGCAAAATATAACCAGAGATGTTGAAAATAAGAACAAACTTACAGTAACCAGAGGGAGGTGGGAGGGTATAATGGGTGGAAAAATGGGGAGGTTTTTCAAGTATAGCTATAGAGGACACATGGACTAAACCAAGGGGGAGTAGGAACGGGTGAGGGAGGTGGGGATGGCTATGGTGGGAAAGAATTGTGGAAGGACAATGCAGACATTATACTTGAAGAACAATTAAAAAAGAAAAAATGAAACAAAACAAAACAATATAAACATATATGCACCCAACACAGGAACACCCAATTATATAAGGGAAATATTAGAGGACTTCTCTGGAAGGAAGATATTGATAGCAACACACTTATAAGAGGGGTTTTTAACACCTCAATGTCAACAATAGAAAGATGCTCCAAACAAAATAGCAACATGGATATTGTGGGACTAAATAACACTAGATCAAATAAACTTAAATGGTAAGTGTAGAAACATTCATCCCAAAGAAGCAAAATACATGTTTTTTTTCAAATGCACATGGAACATTTTCAAAGATAGACCACATGATAGGACAACAAACTAGCCTCCACAAACTCAAGAAACTTGGAATTATATCAAACATTTTCTCATACCACAAGGGCCTGAAACTAGAAACCAACCTGAAGGAAAAAAAATTCAAAAACATTTAAATTCATGGAAATTGAACATTATGTCATTGAACAATGAATGGATTAATAATGAGATTTACAAAAAATCAAAAAGTTTCTGGAAACAAATAAACTCACAACAGTCCAAAACTTATGGGACGTATCTAAGGGAGTTCTGAGAGGGAAGTTTGTAGTAACATAGGCCTAGCTAAAAAAGTTAGAAACATTTCAAATAAACAACCTAATGCTACATCTATGGGAAATGGAGGATCAACAAAGCAAGCCCAGAGAGTGTAAAAGAAAGGAAATAACCAAGATCAGAGCAGAATCAAATGATGTAGGGATTAAAAGAACAATCCAAAGAATCAATAAATCCAGGAGCTTGTTCTTTGAAAAGATAAACAAAATGAAGAAACCTTTAAGTATACTCACCAAGAAAAAAAATAAGAGAGGACCCAAATAAATAAAATCAAAAGTGAAAGAGGAGAGATTACAACTGACAGCATAAACATATAGAGGATTGTAAGAAATTACTATGAACAACTATATACCAAGAATTTTGAAAACTTGGGTGAAATGGAAAAATTTCTAGAAACATACAATTTTCCAAAACTGCATCAAGAAGAAGCAGAAAGCCTGATCAGACTGATAACAGCTGGTAAAATTGAAGCAGTAATCAAAAAAAATTGTTGGCACAAAAAAGCCCTGCATCACAGGGTTTCACAGAAGAATTTTATGAAGCATTTAATGAAGACCTAACCCCTATCCTCCTCAGACCTTTCCAAAAATCCAAGTAGAAGGAAGACTTTCAGACTCTTTTTATAAAGCTAACATTATCCTGATCCTTAAACCAGATAAAACCATGACAAAGAAAGAAAACTACCGGGCAATATCACTGATGAACATAGATGCTAAAATCCTCAATTAAATATTGTCAAACTGCATGCAGTAATATATTAAAAAGATCATATACCATGATCAAGTGTGATTCATCCAAAGGATGCAAAGATGGTACAATATTTGGAAATCAAAAAATATAATACAGGCAGTGAAAGACAAATACCATATGATCTCACCTTTAACAGGAACCTAATCAACAAAACAAACAAACAAGCATAATATAACCAAAGACATTGAAATTGAGAACAGGCTGAAAGTCACCAGAGGGGAGGGAATTTCAGGGGAAAAGGGGAAGCGTTTACAGGAACAAGTATAAAGAACACATGAACAAAAACTATGGGGGCTGGAAATGGGAGGGAGGTGGGGAGGGCTGGGGTGGTGGGTTGGGGTTGGAGTAAAAGACAGAAAACTGTACAAGATCAACAATAAAAATAAAAATTGATAAAAAAACAAAAAAATAAAAATTGAAAAAACAAAAGAAATATACCTCACATAAACAAAATGAAATAAATAAATTACATGATCATATCAATGGAAGTGGAAATAGCATTTGATAAGGTATAGTACCCATTTATAATAAAAACACTCAGGGAAGTGGGAGTACAGGGAGAATTCTGCAACATGATAAAGGCCATATATGAAAAACCTACAGCCAACATCATACTCAATGGGCAAAAACTAAAATCTTTCCCACTAAGATCAGGAACATGACTAGGATATCTGCTTTGACCAGTTCTATATAATGTTGTGTTGGAAGTCCTAGGCAGTGATCAGACAAGACAAAGAAATAAAAGGCATTCAAAGGCAAAGGAAGAAGCAAAAGTGTCATTGTTTGCAGATGACATGGTAGGGTACATAGAAAATCCTACAGTCTCCATAAAAAACTGCTTGACCTAATAAGTGATTTTGGCAAAACAGAGGGATACAAAGTCAATGTTCAGAAATCAAAGGCATTTTTGTACACCAACAATGAAATATCAGAAAGAAAAACCAGGAAATAAATCCTGTTTTCTCTAGCAACAAGAAAAATAAAGTACCTAGAAAAAAACCTAAGTAAGGAGGTGAAACACCTGTACTCAAAAACTACAGACACTGAATAAAGAAATTAAGGAAGACATAAATAAATGTAAACATATACTGTATCCATGAATTGGAAGTATTAACATAATCAAAATGTCCATACTAATCAAAGCAATTTATAGATTCAATGCAATCCCTACTAGTATACCAATGACTTATTTGTAAGACTTAGAACATGTCAAAAATTTACATGGAATCATAAATAACCCAGAATAGCAACAGTAATTTTGAGAATGAAGAACAAAGTAGGAGGGATCACAACTCCTGATATCAAGCTATATTACAAGGTCATTGTCATCAAAACAGTCTGGTACTGACATAAAAACAGACACATAGATCAATGGATCAGAATAGAGAGCCCAGAAATGAATTCAAGACTCCATAGTCAATTAATATTTGAAAAAGGGGGTAGAAGCACAAAACAGTAAAAATAGCCTCTTCAACAAATGGTGTTGTGAGATCTGTACAACTACATGCAAAAAAATGAAACTAATCACAACTTACGCCATATACAAAAATAAACTCAAGATGGATAAAAGCCTTAAATATAAGTTGTGACACCATAAAAGTCTTGGAGGAGAACATAGGCAGGAAAATCAGATATCTTTCACAGCAATATTTTCTGCAATATGTCCCCTTGAGCAAGGGAGATGAAGGAAAGAATAAACAAATGAAACGTTATCAAAATAAAAAGCTTCTTTCTGCACTGTGTAAAAATACCAGCAATGTGAAAAGGGAACCAAATGTATGGGAAAATATATTTGCCAATGATACCTCAGACAAGGGATTGATCTTCAAAATATGTAAAGAACTCACATGACTTCACTGCAGAAGCTGAAGAATCCAATTAAAGAATGGGCAAAAGACCTGTACAGACACTTCTCAAAGGAGGCCATACAGAGAGCCCAGAGACATATGAAAGGACCCTCAGCATCAGTAGCCATCAGAGACCTACAAATTAAAACCACAAAGAGATACCACTTCACAATAGTCAGAATGACCATCATAAGCAAATCAAGAAGAAACTATGCACCCCAATATTCATAACATCACTATTTACAATGGCCAAGTGCTGGAAGCAACCTAAGTAAGTACCCATCAGTAAATCAAGAAAACCATGGTACATTTACACAATGGAATACTACATAGAAGAAAGAAAAAGGAGCTCCTACCCTTCACAACAGCATGGATGCATCTGGAGAGCATTATGCTAAGTAAAATAAGCCAGATGGTGAAATCAAAATACCGTACAATCACACCAGAAGTGGAACCTAATTAACAAAACAAACAAACAAGCAAAATATAACCAGTGGCATTGAAATAAAAAATAAACTGGCAGTAGCCAGAGAAGATGGAGGAAGGGATAATGAGGGGAAAAGGGAAGGGCCAAGAAAACATGTATAAAGGACACAAGGGCAAAGCCACAGTGGGGTTGGATCTAAGGTGGTAGGTGTGGATGGGTGGGGCAGGGTGGAGTGTTGGGAAGGAAATGGACACCTAAGTGACCAAGAGATAGCCAACCTATCAGATGCACAGTTCAACGCCTTGGTGATCAGAATGCTCACAGAATTGGTTGATGTTGCTCACAAATTAGATGAAAAAATGCAGATTACAATAAGTGAAATGAAGGAAAACGCATGGGGAACCAATCGAGATGGGAAGAAAACTGGGACTCAGATCAATGGAGTGGACCAGAAGGAAGAAACTAACAACCAAACAGAAGAGAAGGAAGAAACAAGAATTCAAAAAAATAAGGAGAGGCTTAGGAACCTCTGGGACATCTTTAAATGTCCCAACATCCAAATTACAGGGGTACCAGAAGGGGAAGAGGAAGAACAACAAGTGGAAAACTTATTTGAACAAATAATAAAGGAGAACTTCCCCAGTCGGGCAAAGGAAATAGACTTCCAGGAAGTCCAGAAAGCTCAGAGAGTCCCAAAGAAGTTGGACCCAAGGAGGAACACACCAAGGCACATCGTAATTACATTAGTCAAGATTAAAATGAAGGAGAGAATTCTAGAAGCAGCAAGGGTTAAGGGGACAGTCACCTACAAAGGAGTTCCCATCAGACTGTCAGCTGATTTCTCAAAAGAGACCTTCCAGGAAAGAAGGGGCTGGAAAGAAGTATTTGAAGTCTTGAAAGGCAAGGACCTACATCCAAAATTGCTCTATCCAGCAAAGCTGTCATTTAGAATGGAAGGGCAGATAAAGTGCTTCTCAGATAAGGTCAAGTTTAAGGAGTTCATCATCACCAAGCCCTTATTCTATGAAATGTTAAAGGGACTTATCTAAGAAAAAGAAGATAAAAAATAATGAATGGATCAAAAAACTGTGGTACATTTACACAATGGAATTCTATGCAGCAGAAAGAAAGAAGGAGCTCCGACCCTTTGCGACAGCATGGAAGGAATTGGAGAGTATCATGCTAAGCGAAATAAGCCAGGCAGTGAAAGAAAAATGCCATATGATCTCACCTTTAACAGGAAGCTAATCAACAAAACAAACAAACAAGCATGCTATAACCAAAGACATTGAAACTGAGAACAGGAGAATAGTCACCAGAGGGGAGATGGGAGGGAATTTCAGGGGAAAAGGGGAAGGGTTTACAGGAACACGTACAAAGGACACATGGACAAAAACTATGGGGGCTGGAAATGGGAGGGAGGTGGGGAGGGCTGGGGCGGGGTAAAAGACAGAAAACTGTACAATATCAACAAAAATAAAAAAAAATAAAAAAAAATATGACAGTGAAAAGACAGCAAACTCACAGATATTAACAACCACACCTAAAACAAAAGCAAACAACTAGACCAGGAACAGAAACACAGAAATGGAGATCATATGGAGGGTTAGCAACAGGGGAGTGGGAGGAGGAGAGAGAGGGAAAAGGTACAGAGAATAAGTAGCATATATGGTGGGTAGAAAATAGACAGGGGGAGGGCAAGAGTAGTGTGGGAAATGTAGAAGCTAAAGAACTTATGACGCATGAACTAAAGGGGGGGAATGTGGGTGGGAGGGGGTGTGCAGGGTGGAGGAGAATGATGGGGGAGAAATGGGACAACTGTAATAGCATAATCAATAAAATATATTTAAAAAACTTCTATAACAAAGGCATAATGGTATTTGGGATTTGTGGAGTCACCCTAAAAATAGAAATTATTCTTCAACTGTTAATGATGCTGGGTGCAAATCAGCAATGTGAAATGCCAACTTTATGTCTCCTAAAATCTTTCCCATAAGGTCAGTAGCAGTTATTTTTGTTCTGTACTTGTGTGGTATCAGATAGCCTGTTGACAACATTTAATGAGTATTCACCGTGTGCTCTGGGGAGCTGTAAAAAGAAACAGCTGCTGTCTTTGAGGAATTTACAGTGAAATGAAAGAGATGAGGCAAACACACACTAAAATACATAATAATTGTCAGAGTCTGGGGATAACTTTCCAATTAAAAACTAACAAACAAAAAACAAAGGACACTTAGAATTTCCATTTTATTAGGTTGGAAAGTTCAGAGGAAAGTGTTACTTATTTTTCAGGAGTATCTGGAGGACCATTGAACAAATATGAGAATTTATTTTAGCCATTCTAAGAAAATGCCTCAGATTTTTAAGTCAATGTGAGTTTAGCACTGTTGAACCCTTCAGCAGGTGTCTTTACCCACCTATAGACAGAAATCTTCACCTGGACTCCTGAGGTTGGAACTGGATGTAGGAAAAACATCCTTACTTTAAAACTGCTATTTCTGCTTTTGCAATATTGATGTCAGCAATTAGCAGCTAGCTGACTAAATATCAAATTATAAGTTATAAATGATATAAAGGTGACAATCCCGCCCCCCCCGCACATATCAGATAGGTGAGATAAAAGTCTGATTTCTGGGCCATTGCCAGCAAGGGCTGTAGGTAAAGCTGCATGATTGCTTAATCTACAGCAGTTCTTACTGAAGGTGTGGTCCTGATTGTATTACCACTTTCATGCAAGTGTTCCATATTTGCTCACTTGGCTCATCTTCACCTGCTTAAGTGTCTCTCTCATTGGAATATTCTTGAAAGTGCTGGCATCCTACAGGAACTTCACCTTCCAAAACTTCTCTCTTACTCCCAAATGTACCTGTTCCTTCAGATGATGCAACTGACGAGTTAACCTACACTAATATGCTAGAAGTTTATTATGATATTCCAGTATTTTCATGAGAGTAGGGATTTCTGAAAGTAAAACGAATCTATTTCTCTTATGGAATCTTAAAACCTTATGCAAATGCTTGGAAAAGACCTTTCCAGGTAGGAGGGCTTGTCTGGGTCCTGGATTAATGCCCTCAGACCATGATCCTCACTGTGATGGGGAATCTATGTCAGTGATGGGGTGGGAGATGACTTAGGGTAACATCTAGAAGGATAACTTCATCACCCCTTCTCCATCACAATAGTTTGTCATTACACTCAGAATAAATTTCAGACTCCTCACTGTGGCCCTAAACTATACTCCTGCCCTCCTTCTGCCCTTATCATTTCCTCAATTACCCTCATCACTAGGTCACAGCCTCCCTAACTTCTTTTAGTCTCTCACAACCCCCTCTTCATGCTAGAGCACCAGCTCATTCCTGGACTGGGGAGCCCAGACAGTCTCAGGCTGGAATCTTTGCAGCAACGAAGTTTCGTATCAAAAGCTATCTTCTGTCCTGGCTGGTGTGGCTCAGTGGATTGGGTGTGGGCTGTGAACCCAGGGGTCACGGTTCAATTCCCAGTCAGGGCACATGCCTGGGTTGCAGGCCAGGTCCCCAGTGGGGGCCATGTGAGAAGCAACCACACATTGATGTTTCTCTCCCTCTCTTTCTCCCTCCCTCCCCCTCTCTGTAAAAATAAAGAAGTAAAACATTTAAAAAGAAAAAAAAAAAAAGCTATCTTCTCAGAGAAGCCCTCAGAGATAATCCTATCTGGACAGATTCTTCCTACCTCCTTTGGTTTGTCTATTTTCCTTGGAATTTTTCCACCTCAATTTTCCAACCTTTCTTAATTTTTTGACAATCTGTTTTCTTGTACCCTTGTGCTCACTGGGTATCATCCCAGGGGAAATCTCCATCAACTTGGAGGTCAACAATGGTACCATGTTAATTTGTATTTCTTTGATGACTTGGGAGCTGAAAACATTTATGTGTTTGACAATTTATTTCTTCTGTAGAGTATCACCTATTGTAAGATTCCTTTGTCTTTTTTTTAAACCTATTATAGTACATCTGTTTTTCTTAGAGCTCAGTGGTTAAAATCACAGGCTCTCTAGAGTTGATGTCCTGAGCTCCACACTGGCTTTGCAGCTTTGGGACACAAAGCTGCATGACAGAGTCACAGCGTCCACATATTCTCCTTTTTAAAATGGAGAATAAGAGTTACTGTTGTGCCTCAGGGTTGTGAGAAATAATTATATATGTGTTAAGTGCTTACAGCAAAGCCTGGCATCTGGTTTATGATCCATACATGTTATCTATTATTATTAGCTATTAAATATTAAGGATATTATTCCGTTTAAAAGCTATTTTTTAAACAAATATTTTTCTTTATTCAATATTTGCCTCTTTATTTCAGCCTAGGTTTTGACTTTCTTTTTTTCCCTTTTTAAAAATATTTTATTTATTTTTAGAGAGAAGGGAAGGGAGGGAGATAGAGAGGGAGAGACACATTGCATTGAGGTTTGTCTTATAGGTACCCTAACCAGGGAACATAACCCACAATGCAGGCATATGACCTGATAGGGATTCAAACCAGCAAACTTTTGCTTTGTGGGACAATGCCTAACCAACTGATCCACACAAATCAGGGCTGATTTCTATTTTTCATTTTGTTAATGTAGATATCACTTTGACTTGTTTGTGACTGTTGAACCATCCTTGCTTTTCTGGAATCAATTCCACTTAATCGCAGTGTGTGATCCATTTATTGTATTGCTCTATTTGATTTTCTAGGGTTCTGTTTAGAATTTTCTATAATCAACAAAACAAACAAGCAAGCAAAATATAACCAGAGACATTGAAATTAAGAACAATCTAATAGCAACGAAAGGGGAGGTGGGAGGGGATAATAGGGAAAAAAGGGGGAAGGGTTTTCAGGAACAACTATAAAGGACACATGGACAAAACCAAGAGGGTATGGAATCAGGGGAGGGAGGTGGGGATAGCTGGGGTTGGGGGGAATGATGGGGGAGAAATGCAGGCAACTGTACTTGAACAACAATAAAATAATTAAAAAAGAAATTTCCATTTATATTTATTAGAGATATTGAACTGTAATTTTCTTTTCTTGTGTTGTCCTTGCCTGGTTTTGGCATTAGAGTATGATTTGCTTCTTAAAATGAGTTAGGAATTATTCCCTCATCCTCAATTTTTTGAAGAGTTAGAGAAGGACAGGTGTTAAATCTTCTTTGAGTGTTTGGTAGAATTTACCAGGAAAGCCAACTGGAATATTGTTCTCTGGGAGGTTTATGATTACCATTGTAATTTTCTTACTAGTGATAGGTCTATTTATATTTTCTATTTCTTCTTCAGTCAGTTTAAGCCCAAATTTTATTTCTACATACAATTCCTGCTTATGTTTTCCAGAACCTCCTACTAATGCAGCTTTATTATACCATTCACAGATTTTATAATTTTCTGTTCCTCTGAATGGCCTTTTCATTCCCTGATAGTCTTTTATAATTTTTCACCAGAGATGTGAAGGAATGAAAATAATAGTCATGATTAGGGGTGGTGGGAGACACCTATGGAATTGTCCACTATACCAACTGGACAAGGAGGTGTCTTCTCTATGCTGCAAAGGTCTTTTCCCCAGTTCTCCCTTTTTATGTTTAATGCTTGAATTGCTAAATTGGAAACAAAGTTGATGAGGACAAAAGAGTACCATTTTATTAACATTATTTCTTTAAACCATCATACAACATGCATACTTTTACACAATTTCAAAAACATAATTATCTCACATGTTTCATATTTTTAGTACAATGTTTTTTTTCTCCTCTGTTTTGCTTGGGTTTTACTGCCCCAACATTAATGCCCTCACAGGGTACCTATGTTAATCATCTCGATTTCCCTCCATGGCTTTTCCATCTTCATCCATTTGTACAAGTATAGATGTAGAATTATAGCAGGTCCTCAACTAACCTTGTTTCCTGCAATGTATATATGAGTATAGATGAGTATAGAAGGTCTGATCAGAAGGTATCCAGCCATGTAATATGAAAACTAGAGACATTTATTAAAGAAGATATGAGGTACAAGAAACATTGTACATAGGACAAAGATGCCTCAGTCCCCTTCAAAGTAGGCACCTTGGGACCTCACGCACTTTCAGTTGCCATCAGCTGCTCTGTCGTATTTTTCTGAATCTCATCCATGGTCTAAAATGTCTTCCATTTCAAAGGTGATATTAGTTTTGGGAAAAATGAGATATCATAGGGTACCAAATCTGGGCTGTAGGCCAAAAAACTGCACAAAATGTGATGCATGAACAAGCACCTTGTTATAGTGAAGTTAAATTTTAGATGTTTAGATTTATTGATATTGATATTCTCCTCCCTCCAATGCTTTTTTTATGCTCAGAAACTTTCCTTCAACCATAATTTTTGAAAGAATAGATTTTCCACATTATCTCTAATTTTCATCTCCCTTCACTCCTTACCCTCTGATGTCTGGCTTCATTATTCCCCATTCATTTTATTCTTACTTCTGTTTTTAATTGTGGTAAAGTATACATAATATGCACTTTACCATCTTAATTATTTTAAGTGTACTGTTCAGTGGTGTTAGTACATCCACATTGTTGTTTGATCTCCAGAAGTCTGCACTGTGCAAAACTTATATATCCATTCTCCCATCCCTCAGTCCACTGGCAAACTCCATCCCACTTTGTGTCTCTCTGGGTTTTACTACTGTAGGTACATCATGTGGGTAGAATCATGTAGTGTTTGCCCTTTTGTGTTTGCCATATTTCACCTGGCATAATGTCCTTCAGGCTTATCTACACTGTGATCTGTGGTGTGTGGTATGTTGGGGATGAATACTATTCCATTGTATGTGCATACTGCATTTGCGTATCCATCATCCATGGAGTGTATCTACTTTGGAGCTATTGTGAATAATGTTGCCATGTATGTGGTAATATAAATAACTATTTAAGATCCCACTTTGACTTATTTTGGTGGAATATCTAAAAGTAAAATTGCTGGATTATATAGTAATTCTATTTTTAATTTTTTGAGGGATTAACACACTGTTTAAATAGCAACTGCACATTTCATAATCCCACCAACAGAACAAAAAGTTTCCAGTTTCTCTATATGCTTGCCAACACTTGTCTCTCCATTCTTTTGAACCTATGCAGATAAAAGTTAATAATGACATATTTATTAATACATTCAGTGGAAACCATTCAATTTTATTTTAATTGAAATTTAAAATATGACACTTAATACATATGTATTCTTTTTTTAATTTTAATTGTTGATCTTGTACAGCTTTCTGTCTTTTACTCCCACCCCAGCCCACCACCCCAGCCAACCCCACCTCCCTGCCATTTCCACCCCCCATAGTTTTTGTCCAGGTGTCCTTTATATTTGTTCCTGTAAGCCATTCCCCTTTCCCCCTGAAATTCCCTCCCCTCTCCCCTCTGGTGACTATCCGCCTGTTCTCAATTTCAATGTCTTTGGTTATAGTATGCTTGTTTGTTTTGTTGCTTAGGTTCCTGTTAAGGGTGAGATCATATGGTATTTGTCTTTCACTTTCTGGCTTATTTTGCTTAGCATGATACTCTCCAGTTCCATCCATGCTGTTACAAAGGGTAGAAGCTCCTTCTTTCTTTCTGTTGCATAGAATTCCATTGAGTAAATGTACCACAGTTTTTTTTTATCCATTCATTTACTGATGGGCAACTAGGTTGCTTCCAACACTTGGCTATTGTAAATTGTGCTGCTATAAACATAGGGGTGCATAGGTTCTTTTGGATTGGTGTTTCAGAGTTCTTAGGATATAGTCCTAGCAGTGGAATTGCTGGGTCAAAAGGTATATCCATTTTTAGTTTTTTTAGAAAATTCCATACTGCTTTCCATAGTGGTTGTACCAGTCTGCACTCCCACCAACACTGCACTAGGGTCCCCTTTTCTCCACAACCTCTCCAACACTTGCTGTTTGTTGCTTTGTTTACGATGGCCATTCTGATTGGTGTCAAGTGGTATCTCATTGTGGTTTTAATTTGCATCTCTATGATAGCTAGCGATATTGAGCATCGTTTCATGTGTCTCTGGATCCTCTGTATGTCCTCCTTAGAGAAGTATCTGCCCAAGTACTTTGCCCATTTTTTAATTGGGTTGCTTGTCTTCTTAGAGTGGAGTCGTTTCAGTTCTTTATATATTTCTGAGATTAAACCCTTGTCTGAAGTATCATTGGCAAATATGTCTTGCCATACAGTCGGTTCTCTTTTTATTTTAATACTCTTTTCTTTGGCAATGCAGAAGCTTTTTATTTTGATGAGATCCCATTTGTTTATTCTTTCCTTTATGTCCCTTGCTTTAAGGGACATATTGGTAAAAATGTTGCTGTGTGGAATATCTGAGATTTTCCTGCCTATGTTCTCCTCTAGGACTTTAATGGTGTCACCACTTCTATTTAAATCTTTTATCCACCTTGAATTTATTTTTGTGTATGGTGTAAGTTGGTGCTCAAGTTCCATTTTCTTACACGTAGCTGCCCAGTTATCCCAACACCACTTGTTGAAGAGGCTATTTTTACTCCATTTTATGTTGCTGCCCCCTTTGTTGAATATTAATTGACTGTACAGACTTGTGTTTATTTCTGGGTTCTCTGTTCTATTCCACTGGTCCATGTGCCTGTTTCTATGCCAGTACCAGTCTGTTTTGATTACAGTGGCCTTGTAATACAGTTTGGTATCAGGAATTGTGATCCCTCCTACTTTGCTCTTCTTTCTCAAGATTGCTGCAGCTATTTTAGGCTGTTTATTGTTTCATATAAATTTTTGAAGTGTTTGTTTTATGTCTGTGAAGTATGCCATTGGTACTTTAATAGGTATTGCATTGAATCTGTAAATTGCTTTGGGTATTATGGACATTTTGATGATATTAATTCTTCCGATCCATGAACACGGTTTGTGTTTCCATTTGTTTGTGTCTTCCTTGATTTCTCTCTTCAGTGTTGTGTAGTTGTCTGCATACAGGTCTTTTACCTCCTTGGTTAGGTTTATCCCTAGGTATTTTAGTTTTCTTTTTGCTATATCGAATGTGATTTTTTTCTTGATTTCTGCTTCTGCTGTTTCATTGTTGGTATACAAAAATGCTTTTGATTTCTGGATATTCACTTTGTATCTGGCTGTTTGGCCAAAGTCATTTATAAGGTCGAGCAGCCCTTTGGGTGAGTCAATAGGATTTTCTATGTGCACTATCATGTCATCTGCAAACAATGATAGTTTTGTTTCCTTCTTTTGGAGTTAGGTGACTTTTATTTCCTTTTCTACTCTAATCGCTGTGGCTAAGCCTTTCAATACTATATTGAATAGAAGTGGTGAAAGTGGACAACCTTGTCTTGTTCCTGATTTTAGTGAAAAAGATTTTAGTTTTTGCCCATTGAGTATGATATTCACTGTAGATTTCTCATATATGGCCTTTATTATGTTGAGGAATGCTCTCTCTACTCCCACTTTGCTGAGTTTTTTTTTTTTTATCATAAATGGGTGTTGTACCTTATCAAATGCTTTTTCCACATCTATTGATATGATCATGTGATTTTTGTCTTTGCTTTTGTTTACGTGATGAATTACATTTACTGATTTGCGAATGTGGAACCATCCTTGCATCCCTGGTATGAATCCCACTTCATCCTGGTGTATGATATTTTTAATGTATTTTTGGATGTGGTTTGCCAATATTTTGTTGAGGATTTTAGCCTCTATGTTCATCAGCAATATTGACCTGTAGTTCTCCTTCTTTGCTGTGTCTTTATCTGCTTTGTGGATTAGGATGACACTGGCTTCATAAAAAGAGTTTGGGAGTCTTCCGTCATTTGGGACTTTTTCAAATAGTCTGTGAAGGATAGGGGTTTCGTCTTCCTTCAATGTTTTGTAGAATTCTGCTGTGAAACCATCTGGTCCAGGGCTTTTGTGTGTCGGGAGTTTTTTGATTACTGTTTCAATTTCATCAGCTGTTATTGGTCTGTTGAGGCTTTCTCTTTCTTCTTCATTGAGTTTTGGAAGATTATATTTTTCTAGAAACTTGTCCTTTTCATCTATGTTTTCAAATTTCTTGGCATACAGGTCTTCATAGTAATTTCTTACAATCCTTTGTATATCTGCGGTGTCGGTTGTGATATCTCCTCTTTCATTTCTGATTGTGTTTATTTGAGTCCTCTCTCATTTTTTCTTGATGAGCCTGCTTAAAGGCTTGTAGATTTTCTTTAACTTTTCAAAGAACCAGCTCCTGGATTCATTGATCCTTAGGACTGTGCTTTCAGTCTCTATGCCATTTAATTCTGCTCTGATCATGGTTATTTCCTTCCTTCTACTAGCTCTGGGCTGTCTTTGTTGTTGATCCTCCAGTTCTTGTAGGCGTAGGGTTAGGTTGTTTGTTTGAGACGTTTCTATCTTTGTTAGGTAGGCCTGTATGGCTATAAACTTCCCTCTGAGGACTGCCTTGGCTGTGTCTCATAAGTTTTGGGTCGATGTGAGTTCATTCTCATTTGTTTCCAGAAACTTTTTGACTTCCTTCCTAATTTCATTCTTGACCCATTCATTGTGTAATAGCATGCTATTCAATCTCCATGATTTTGAGGGTTTTGGGCTTTTCCCCTTGCGGTTGTTTTCTAGTTTCAGTCCCTTGTTGTCAGAGAAAATGCTGGGTATGATATCAATTTTCTTGAATTTTTTGAGGCTTGTTTTGTGTCCTATCATGTGGTCTATCTTTGAAAATGTTCCAGGTGCATTTGAAAAGAATCTGTATTTAGTTTCTTTTGGATGAAGGGCTCTATATATGTCAGTTAAGTCCAATTCATCTAGAGTATTGTTCAATGCCACAATATCTTTTTTGATATTTTGTTTGGAAGATCTGTCCATTTTTGATAGTGGGGTGTTAAAATCCCCTACTATAATTGTGTTGCTGTCAATATCTTTCTTGAAGTCCTCTAAGATTTTCTTGATGTATTTAGGTGCTCCTATGTTGGGTGCATATATATTTACAATGTTTATATCTTCTTGGTGGATTCTTCCCTTGAGTATTATGAAGTGACCTTCTGGGTCTCTCTTTATGGCCCTTCTTTTGATGTCTATTTTGTCTGATATGAGTATTGCTACCCCGGGTTTTTTTTTCCTGTCAATTTGCTTGGAAAATTTCTTTCTAGCCCTTCACTTTGAGCCTGTGTAGGTCTTTTTTCCTGAGGTGGGTCTCTTGTAGGCAGCACATGTGTGAGTCTTGCTTTCTTATCCATTCAGCTATTCAATGTCTTTAGATTGGAGCATTTAATCCATTTACATTTAAGGTTATTTTTGGTAGGTACTGATTCATTGCCATTTGTGTACCTGTGTTTCTCTCTCTTTCTCTCTCTGTCTTTTCCTTTCTTTCCTTAAAGCAGTTCCTTTAATATGTCTCGCAGAATTGGTTTAGTAGAGGTGTATTCTTTTAGACTTCTTTTGTCTGGAAAATTTCTTATTTGCCCTTCTATCTTGATTGAAAGCTTCGCTGGATAATGTAGTCTTGGTTGCAGGCCTTTGGTTCTTATTGCTTGAAATATTTCTTGCCATTTTCTGATGGCTTGGAGTGTTTCCATTGAGAATTCCGCTGCTAACCTTATCGGGTTTCCTTTGTATGTTACTTCCTTTTTCTCCCTTGCTGCCTTTAAGATTCTCTCTTCGTCTTGGAATTTTGCCATTTTAATTATGATGTGTCTTGAAGTGGGCCTGTTTGGGTTCCTCTTGATTAGGACTCTCTGTGTTTATTGAATTTGTGTGGCTTTTTCTCTCACCAAATTAGAGAAGTTTTCCATAATTACCTTTTCAAATAGATTTTCTATCCCTTGTTCTTCTTCTTCTCCTTCTGGTATCCCTATTATAGGGATATTATTCTGTCTCATGTTGTCTTGCATTTCTCTTAATCCCTCTTCATTCTTTCTGTGCCTCTTTTCCTTATTTTGGTCATTCTGGATGTTTTTTTTATTTTGTCTTCCAACTCGCTGTTCTGATCTTCTGCTTTATTGATTCTGCTTTTCATTCTTTCTACTGTGTTCTTCAGTTCAGAAATTGTATTCTTCATTTCCTCTTGGCCCTTTTTGCTTGTGTGTATTTTTTTTATGTTGATATAGTTTGCAGTGTGTTCATCGTCACTTGCTTGTAGTTTCTGGTAGCTCATTGAGAGCTCATGGAGCTTCCTGACAATTGTTGCTTTGAACTCAATATCTGATAGTTGGGTTGCCTCTATTTCATTTAGCATTCTTTCTGGAGCTTTCTCCTTTCCTTTCATTTGGGGACTATTTCTTTGTCTTCCCATTGTTTGTAAAACTCTTGTTGTTAGCCTCAACTTCTTAAATTGGTCTGTTCTGGCTCCCTGGGTCTGTGGTGTGATCTTCTGTGGTAAAATACCTACGAAATTCAGTGGTGGGTTCTTCTTCGGATATCCTGTTATTCACAGCTTCCACTTACTCATCAGCTGGGATACCCTCTTTTTGGGACCAACTCTGTTTTTTTCACAGTTCCGGTTTTTTTTTTTTTTTTGTCTCACTCGTGCATATTTAAAAGGAAAAGAGAGGGGAAAAAATGAAAGAAGAAGAAAGAAGAAAAAAGAGGGAGGTAGAAAATATAAAATTGGAAAGAAAGGAAGAGGGAATAAAATAAGAAAGAAGTAAAGAGAGGCAAAAAGAGTTGGGGAGTAAACAAGAAGATAAAAATAATAAAGAAATAATAATTAAAAACAATTATATAAATAGACAGGCACAGAAATAAAAAAAAAAGCAAAAACAAGCGACACAAAAAACAAAAAACAAACAAACAAAAAAAAAAACCAAAAAAGGGGGAAAAAAAAACCCTCTTGTTGTTTTCAAACTTCCCGAGCCAGTTTTTCTGGTCTTGCTGGCTATAATGGCCGAGGGGTGATCATATTGCTTTTCTCTGTGTTCAGCACTCAGTCATCATTGTGCTAAGTTCCCCAGAGTTAGTATGGCGTCTCTCCCCACAGGGTTTCCAGCATGTGTTGTGAGCCTCTTGGTGTGTGTACACTTCCCTGAGTTTATGGGTGTGAGCTCGGTTTTCTGGTCGCGCACAGCCGCCTTCGTTGGCCCCTGCGCAGCTTTCTTTGGTAGCTTGGGGCCTATGATCCCGCAGCCATCTGGCGCCTGCGCCTATGGCCCTGAGCTTTCTGTGTTCGCGCACCTACCCGTGCACTGGCAACTATGGTCCCACAGCTGTCTCCAGTGGCCAGTGCCTATGCTCTCACGTGTGCCTATGATCCCACGACCGTGTGTGTTGTGTGGGTGTCTATTTTTATGTAGCCGTCTCACTTCACACGCACCTCTGTCTGCAGTCGGAACAATTATAATTGCTCAGCTTGTAGTCGCCCTGGCAACCACAAAATCTCAGTTCAAAGTCACGCAGTGACCTGGCATGGGGCAACCACTATCGCTGGGCCCACAGTGGTGTGGTGGCCCCTAGGATCTCTCAGCCGGTTTCAGTGGCTGATCCAGCTCCCTCCCTAGAACCCTGGGGCAGCCTTGGCAGAGCGCCAGGCCGGGACCTCAGTCGCCCTGCTCTCTGCGCTGATCCCTGGGCTCCTATTGTTCTGAAGTACTTTCTTTACCGACTGGTTTTTCAATGTCCACTACAATTTTTGATCTCTTATTCTCAAATATGCTGTGTTACTATTCCTTGTCTGCTCTATTCTTCTGTAGATCAGCCAGGTTTTTCTCCTATGTGTAGGGGGAAATGGAATCTGCTCCCTCCTACCATGCCGCTATCTTCCCTCCCATAATATTACTCTCTTGATTTTCACCTTGAGCTTCTGAAGGTTTTCTCTCAACTTCTGTGGATAACTCTTTTTCTCATAAATTTCAGTGCACTAGTGTTCCTTGGATTATGCTATTGTTTTCCCTTCTCATGTTATATGGTAAGTAATTTTATAAAGACAATCCATGCAGTTGTAATTCCCAAACATATATTTACAACTCATATCCCTGAAAACTCATGCTTAGAGCTGAATTTAAAAACAAAAGAAAGATCACCGTAGACCAGAAATAAAATAAAAATTCAAAATAGTGACAGAAATTGATGACTATGGTTTGTTGGAATCTGAATCTAAGTTAAGCAGTGGCTGGGAATTGACTTTGTGGGAAAAGAAACTAAAAGTGCACTCTGAAGAGCAGGGAGTTGGAGCATGGCTCATAATTTGAAGCTTGGAGCTGGGTGGGGGTTCCCCTTTAGCATAAAAAGATCAAGAGGTAAGAGACATGAAAAAGCTGCAAACATAGAAAAGCAAGAGATCAGAGACAACCTCAACATCAAGTACTGAGCTAGCCACCTGCTGGCTCTGTGACTAGATTTGTAGAATTTCCAATCTGTTCAGTCAGTACCTAAATCACCAATATGACATAAGGTTCTGGATTAAGGCATTGTATTCTGCAAATGCAAAATGCTGGATGTAGAGGTGAGCACAGAGGGAAATAGAGAAATAAACTCTCACTGAACTGAAACAGCCTAAAAACCAAATTATGGAGTCTATGGAGAGAGTATATCTAATACAAAAGAAAACAGCTAATAAAATGAATGGTTATAACAAATGTAATTATAGAACAATTGTATAAGCATTTAGGGTGCTCAAAAATGAACTGAAAATATAACTTGCATTACTTGTTTTGTTACTTTTTATTGTTATTCTATTATAGTTGTTCCAATTATTTCTCCTTTGCCTCCTCCACCTGTCCTATCCTCCCACTTCCACAGTCAATTCCCACCCTGTTGTCCATGTCAATGGGTCATTCATATACGTTCTCTGTCTGGTTCTTTCCCCTTCCTTCCACCATTATCACCCTCCCCCTTCCCCACTGGTTACTTTCAGTCTGTTCCATGTTTTCATGCATGTAGTTCTATTTTGTTTGTTAGTTTATTTTGCTCATTATATTCCTTACAGGTGAGATCATACAGTATTTGTCTTTCACCAACTGGTTTATATCACCTAGCATAATATTCTCCAGGTCCATCCATGCTGTTGTAAAGGGTAGGGGATCCTTCTTTCCTTTGGTTGTGTAGTGTTCCATTGTGTAAATGTATCACAGGTTTTTGATCCATTCATTTATTGGTGGGCCCTTAGGCTGTTTGGAACACTTGTCTATTGTAAATAGTGTCACTATGAACATAGGGGTGCATAAGTTATTTTGAATTGGTGACTTGAGATTCTTAAGGTGTATTCCAAGCAGCAGAATCACTAGGTCAAAAGGAAGATCCATTTTTAGTTTTGTAAGGAATTTCCATACTGTTTTCCACAGTGGCTGCACCAGTGTGGATTCTTTTTTTTATTTTTTAAAATTTTTAACATTTTTTATTTTAATTGTTGATCTTGTACAGTTTTCTGTCTTTTACTCCCACCCCAGCCCACCACCCCAGTCCTCCCCACATCCCTCCCATTTCCAGCCCCCATAGTTTTTGTCCATGTGTCCTTTGTACTTGTTCCTGTAAACCCCTCCCCTTTTCCCCTGAAATTCCCTCCCTTCTCCCCTCTGGTGACTATTCGCCTGTTCTCAGTTTCAATGTCTTTGGTTATAGTATGCTTGTTTGTTTGTTTTGTTGATTAGGTTCCTGTTAAAGGTGAGATCATATGGTATTTGTCTTTCACTGCCTGGCTTATTTTGCTTAGCATGATGCTCTCCAATTCCATCCATGCTGTTGCAAAGGGTAGGAGCTCCTTCCTTCTTTCTGCTGCATATAATTCCATTGGGTAAATGTACCACAGTTTTTTGATCCATTCATTTACTGATGGACACCTAGGTTGCTTCCAACACTTGGCTATTGTAAATTGTGCTGCTATAGACATAGGGGTGCATAGGTTCTTTTGGATTGGTGTTTCAGAGTTCTTAGGATATAGTCCTAGCAGTGGAATTGCTGGGTCAAAAGGTATATCCATTTTTAATTTTCTTAGAAAATTCCATACTGCTTTCCATAGTGGTTGTACCAGTCTGCACTCCCACCAACACTGCACTAGGGTCCCCTTTTCTCCACAACCTCTCCAACACTTGCTGTTTGTTGCTTTGTTTATGATGGCCATTCTGACTGGTGTCAAGTGGTATCTCATTGTGGTTTTAATTTGCATCTCTATGATAGGCCACTTTCACCACTTCTATTCAATATAGTACTGGAAGTCTTAGCCACAGCAATTAAACAAGAAAAGGAAATAAAAGGCATCCAACTCAGAAAGGAGGAAACAAAACTATCATTGTTTGCAGATAACATGGTAGTATACATAGAAAATCCTATAGACTCGGCCCAAGAACTGCTTGACCTAATAAATGAATTTGGCCAAACAGCCAGATACAAAGTCAATATCCAGAAATCAAAGGCATTTTTGTATACCAACAATGAAACAACAGAAGCAGAAATCAAGAAAAAAATCACATTCGATATAGCAAAAAGAAAAATTAAGTACCTAGGAATAAACCTAACCAAGGAGGTAAAAGACCTGTATGCAGAAAACTATACAACACTGAAGAAAGAAATCAAGGAAGACACAAACAAATGGAAACACATACCGTGTTCATGGATTGGAAGAAATAACATCATCAAAATGTTCATACTTCCCAAAGCAATCTACAGATTCGATGCAATACCTATTAAAGTACCAATGGCATATTTCACAGACATAGAACAAATGTTTCAAAAATTTATATGGAACAATAAATGACCTAGAATAGCTGCAGCAATCCTGAGAAAGAAGAGCAAAGTAGGAGGGATCACAATATCTGATACCAAACTGTATTACAAGGCCACTGTAATCAAAACAGCCTGGTACTGGATTCTTACCAACAGTGTACTAAGGTTCTATTTTCTGCACATCCTTTCCAGAAATTGTTGTTTCTTGATGTATATAAAGATGGCCATTCTGACACATGTGAGGTGATATCTCAATGTGGTTTTAATTTAAATATCACTGATGGCTAGTGATGGTGAACATACTTTCATATAATATGGGCTGTCTGTATGTCCTCCTTGGAGAACTGTCTGTTCAGGTCCTTTGTTCATTTTTTAATTGGATTTTTTTCCTGGTGTTGAGTCATATAAGTTCTTTATAAATTTAGAAGAGCAAAGTCTTGTCTGATGTGTCATTGGCAAATATATTCTCCCATATGATAGGTTCTCTTTTGATTTTGATGATGATTTCCTTAGCTATGCAGAAAAATTTTTAAGGTGATGCAGTCCCATTTGTTTATTTATCCCTTTATTTCCCTTGCCATAGGAGATAGATCAGCGAAAATATTGCTGCATGGGATATTTGAAATTTTCCTGTGTATGTTTTCCTCTAGTACTTTTATGGTGTCACAATTTATATTTCAGTCTTTTATCCATTTTGAATTTATTCTGGTGTGGTATGACTTGCTCATCTAGTTTCACTTTTTTTTTTTGCATGTATCAGTCCCATTCTCCCAACACCATTTATTAAAGAAGCTGTCTTTACACCATGGTATGCTCATGCTTCCTTTGTCAAATATTAATTGGCCACAGAGACTTTGGTTTATTTCTGGACTCTCTATTCTGTTAAATTGATCTATGTGTCTGTTCGTATGCTAGTTCCAGGATGTTTTGATTACAGTGGTCTTTTAGTATAGTTTGATATTGGCTATTGTGGTCCCTCCTAATTAGTTCTTCTTTCTCAAGATTGCTGAGGCTATTTGGGGTCATTTTTTTGTTACATATACATTTTTGAAATATTTGTTTTAGATCTGTGAAATGTGCCATTGGTATTTTAATAGGAATTGCGTTGAATCTGTAGATTGCTTTGGGTAGTATGGACATTTTAACGATGTTAACTCTTGCAATTCATGAACACAGTATATGCTTCCACTTATAACTTCCTTAATTTCTTCCTTCAGTATTCTATCATTTTCTGAGCACAGGTCTTTTACCTCCTTGGTTAAATTTATTCCTAGGTACTTTACTTTTCTTGTTGTTATAGTAAATGGGTTCTTTTTCCTGATTCTCTTTCTGATATTTCGTTGTTGATGTACAAAAATGCCATTGATTTCTCAATGTTGACTTTGTATCCCACTATTTTGCCAAATTTGCTTATTAGGTTGAATAGTTTTTTGGTGGAGTCTATAGGATTTTCTATATACACTATCATATCATCTACAAACAATGACAGTTATACTTACTCCTTTCTAATTTGGATGCCTTTTATTTCTTTTTCTAGTCTGATTACTTTGGCTAGAACTTCCAGTACTATGTTGAATAAGAGTGGTGAGAACAGACATCTTTGTCTTGTTCCTGATCTTAAGGGGAAAGTTTTAATTTTTCCCCATTGTGTATGATATTGGCCATATATGTGTATGCATATATGGCTTTTATTATTTTGAGGTATGTTCCTTCTATCCCATCTTTGCTATGTGCTTTTATCATAAATGGGTGCTGGATTTTATCAAATGCTTTTTCACCCTCTTTTGATAGGAACATACGATTTTTGTTCTTCATTTTGTTTATGTGGTGTATTATGTTTATTAGTTTGCAAATATTGTACCATTCTTGCATCTCTGAGATGAATCTCACTTGATCATGGTGTATGATCTTTTTAATGTACTGTAGAACCCAGATAACTAGTATTTTGTTGAGGATTTTAGCATTTATGTTTATCAGAGTTATTGGCCTATAGTTTTGTTTATTTGTTGTGTCTTGGGAGTCTTCATTCTTCTTGAATTTTTTGGAATAGTTTGAGAAACATAGGAGTTAGTTCTTTCTGAAATGTTTGGTAAAATTCACCTGTGAAGCTATTAGATCCAGGGCTCTTGTGAGCTGGGAGTTTTCTGATTACTACTTCGATTTTGCCAGCTGTTAATAGTCTGTTCAGGCTTTCTGTTTCTTCCTGACTCAGTTTTGGCAGGTTGTATCTTTCTAGAAATTTGTTCGTTTCTCCCACGTTGTTCAATTTCTTGGCATATAGTTGTTCATAGTAATTACTTATGATCTCTTGTATTTCTGCAGTATCAGTTGTATCTTCTCCTCTTTCATTTCTGATTTTATTTATTTGGGTACTCTCTTATCTTTTTACTTGCTGAGTCTGTATAGAGGTCTGTCAATTTTATTTATCATTTGAAAGAACCAGCTCCTTGATTAATTGATGCTTTGAATTGTTCCTTTAGTCTCTATGTCATTTAATTCTGCCCTAATCTTGCTTATTTCCTTCCTTCTACTCACTCTGGGCATTGTTTTGTTGTTGTTCCCCCAGTTCTTGTAAATGTAGGATTGGGTTGTTTATTTGGTATTTTTCTATCCTCTTTAAAAATTTATATTATTAACGTTAAAATAAAGTTGTCTCCATTTTCCCACCAACACTTTCCCCTGCCCTACCCACCCACACCTCCCACCCTTAATACTACCCTCTTTAGCTTTATTCATGGGTCCTTTATACATGCTTGTTTATGACTGAGTCCCTTCTTTCCCACATTATTTATCTCCTCTCTTCCATCTGCGTACTGTCAGTTTGTTCTTAATTTCAATGTCTCTGGTTATATTTTGCTTGCTTGTTTGATTTGTTAATTAGGTTCCACTTATAGGTGAGATTATATGGTATTTGTCTTTCAACCCCTGGCTCACTTCATTTAGGATAATGCTCTCCAGTTCCATCCATACTTTCACAAAGGATAGAAGCTCCTTCTTCCTTTCTGCTGTGTAGCATTCCATTGTTTAAATACACCACTGTTTTTTCATCCACTCATTTACTCTGGGCACCTAAGCTGTCTCCAGTACTTGGCTATTGTACATTGTGCTGCTATGAACATTGGGATGCATAGGTTCTTTTGAATTGGTGTGTCAAGATTTTTAGGATATAATTCCAGCAGTGGGATTGCCAGCTTGAAAGGCAGTACCATTTTTAGATTTGAGGAAATTCCACACTGCTTTCCATAGTGGTTGTACCAGTCTGCTTTCCCACCAACAGTGGAATAGCATTCCCTTTTTCCCCACATCCTCTCCAAAACTTGTTGTTTGTTGATATGTTTATGATGGAGATTCTGACCTGTGTAAATTGGTATCTCATTGTGGTTTTAATTTGCATCTCTGATCACTAGTGATGCTGAGTACCCTTTCATATATCTCTGGGCCTTCTATGTGTACTCCTTGGAGAAGTGTTTGTTCAAGTACTTTGCCCATTTTTTCATTGGGTTGTTTATCTTCCAGAAAGGAGTCATGTGAGATCTTTATATACTTTGGGGATCAAACCACTTTCCAAGATATCATTGGCAAATATATCTTCATACATGGTAAGTTCCCTTTTCATTTTGCTAATTTTTTCTTTAACTGTGCAGAAGCTTTTTATTTTGATGAAGTCCCATTTGTTTATTCTGTCTTTTATGTCCCCTGTTATAGGGGACAGACATATCAGTGAAAATATTGCTTCATGGAATATCTGAGATTTTTCTGCCTATTCTGATCTTTGTCTGCCTTTTCTGTTCTCCAGGAGGACTTTTATGGTATGATGACTTATCTTTAAGTCTTTTACCCATGTTGAGTTTATTTTTGTATAGTGTAAGTTGGTGGTCAAGTTTCATTTTTTTATGTTGCTGTCCATATATCCCAATGTCTTTTGTTGAAGAGACGATTTTTACACCATTTTATGCTTCTGCCCACTTTGTTGAATACTAATTGACCATAGAGACTTGAGTTTATTTCTGGGCTCTCTGTTCTGTTCCATTGTTCTATCTGTCTGTTCTTATGCCAGTACCAGATTTTTTAATTTACAGTGGCCCTGTAATACAGTTTGATATCAGATATTGTGATCCCTCCTACCTTGTTCTTTTTTATCAAAATTGCAGCAGCTATTTGGGGTCATTTATGGTTCCATATAAATTTTTGAAGTGTTCTGTATCGGTGAAATATGTTATTGGTACTTTAATAAGTATTGCATTGAATCTATAAATTTCTTTGGGTAGTATGCCCATTTTGATGATGTTAATTCTTCCAATCCATGAATATGGCATATGTTTCCTTTTGTTTGTGTCTTCCTTGATTTCTTTCTTCAGTGTTGTGCAGTTTTCTGAGTACAGGTCTTTTATTTCCTTGGTTAGGTTTATTCCTAGGTGATTTATTTTTCTTGTTGGTATATCTAGTGGGACTTTTCCTGATTTTCTGCTTCTGCTGTTTCATTGTTGGTATACAAAATGCCTTTGATGTCTGTATATTGACTTTGTACCCTGGTGTTTTGCCAAATTAATATATTAGGTTGAGCAGCTTTTTGGCAGAGTCTGTAGAATTTTCTATGTACAGTATTATGTCATCTGCAAAAAATGACACTTTTATTTCCTCCTTTCCAATTTCAATGCCTTTTATTTCCTTTTCTTTTTGATTGCTGTGACTATAACTTCTGATATTATGTTGAATAGAAGTAGTGAAAGTGTACAACCTTGTTTTGTTCCTCATCTTGTTGGGAAAGATTTTAGTTTTTGCCCAGTGAGTATGATGTTGGCTGTAGGTCTCTCATACATGGCCTTTATTATGTTGAGAAATGCTCTCTCTATTCCCACTTTGCTCAGTGTTTTTGTTATAAATGGGTAATGTGCCTTATCAACTGCTTTTTGCGCATCTATTTATATGATCATGTTATTTTTGCCTTTGCATTTCTTTGTGATGTATGACATTTATTGACTTGCAAATATTGTACCATCCTTGCACCGCTAGGATGATTCCCAGTTGGTCATGGTGTATGATCTTTTTAATGTGTTGCTGTATGCAGTTTTCCAATATTTTTTGAGGATTTTAGCATCTATGTTCATCAGCAATATTGGCCTGAAGTTTTCTTTTTTTGTTGTGTGTCTTTATCTGGTTTTGAGATTAGGATAATGCTGGCTTCATAAGAAGAGTTTTGGAGTCTTCCGTCACCTGGGATTTGTTGGAACAGTCTGTGAAGGATACATGTTAGCTCTTCCTTAAATGTTTTGTAAAATTCTTCTGTGAAACATCCTGTCCAGGACTTTTGTGTGTTGGGAGTTTTTTTTTTTTATTACTGCTTCAATTTTGTCAGCTGTTATGGGTCTATTTAGTTTTTCTGCTTCTTCTTTACTGAGTTTTGGAAGATTATATTTTTCTAGAAATTTTTCCATTTCACCTAGGCTTTCAAATTTCTTGCTATATAGCACTTCCTAGTGATTTCTTACAATCCTTTGCATTTCTGTGGCAGCAGTTGTATTCTCTCCTCTTTCATTGCAGATTTTATTTATTTGGGTCCTCTCTCTTTCTTTCTTGATGAGTCTGCTTAAAGGCTTGTTGATTCAAAGAACCAGCTCCTGGGTTTACTGATTCTTAGAATTGTGCTTTTAGTATCTATGTCATTTAATTTTTCTCTGATCTTGGTTATTTCCTTCCTTCTACTTGCTCTGGGATGTTTTTCTTGCTGTTCTTTGAGTTCTTGTAGGTGTAGGGTTAGGTTGTGTATTTGAAATGTTTCTATCTTATTCAAGTAGGCCTGTATCACTATGAGCTTCCCTCTCAGGACTGCCTTCATTATGTTCTATAAGTTTTGGGCTGTTTTGTGTTCATTTTCATTTGCTCCCAGGAATTTTTTAATTTCTCCCATAATCTCATTCTTGACCCATTCATTGTTTAACAGCATGCTATTGAATCTCCATGAGTTAGATTGCTTTTTGAGTTTTTTCCTTGATGTTGATTTCTAGCATCACTCCCTTGTGGTCAGAGAAAATGCTTGATATGATTTCAATTTTCTTGAGTTTATTGAGGCTTGTTTTGTGTCCTATCATGTGATCTGTCTTTGAAAATGTACCATGTGCATTTGAAAAGAATGTGTATTTACTTCTTTGGGGTGAAAGTTTCTATATATGACAGTTCAGTCCGTTTGATCTAGGGCATTGTTCAATGTTGCAATATCTTTGTTGATATTTTGGTTGGAGGATCTGTTTATTTTCGACAGTGAGGTATTAAAATCTCCCTCTATAAGTGTGTTGCTATGTATATCTTTCTTGAAGTCTTCCAAGAGTTTCCTTGTATATTTGGGTGCTCCTATGTTGGTTACATATATGTTTACATTTATGTATATGTCTTCTTGATTATTTATACTCTTCAGTATTATGTGTCCTTTTTGTGACCTTTGTTTCGACATCCATTTTGTCAGATTAAGTATTGCTATGCCGGCTTTTTTCTCCTCTACATTTTCTTGGAATATCTTTTTCCAAGTCTTCACTTTGTGTCTCTTTGGGTCTTTTTCTCTGAGGTGGTCCTCTTGCAGGCAGCATAAATGTGACTTTTGTTTTCCTATCCATTCAGCTACCTTATGTCTTTTAATAGGGCCATTTAATCCATTTATATTTAAGGTTATTATTGATAGGTACTTAAGCATTATCATTATTTCCATACTTGTGTTTCTCTTTCTCTTCTCCTTTTTTGAAAAAAAAAGATTTTATTCATTCTTAGAGAGAGGGGAAGGGATGGAGAAAGAGAGGGACAGAAACATCAATGTGTGATTGCCTCTCATGCATCCCCTGCTGGTAACCTGGCCCACAATCAAGGCATGTGCCCTGAGTGGAAATCAACCTTGGTGACCCTTTGTTTCACAGGCCAGCATTCAATTCACTGAGCTACACCAGGCAAGGCTCTCTCTTCTCCTTTTTATAACAGTCACTTTAGTATACATTGTAGTGCTGGCTCTGTGGAGATGTACTTTTTTAACTTTTTTTTTCCTGGGAAGTTCTTTATTTCACCTTCCATTTTAAATGAGGGAGTTGCTGGGTATAGTAGTCTTGGTTGTGGGTACTTGGTTTTCATTACCTTGTATATTTCATGCCAATCCCTTCTGAATTGTAGTTGTTCTGTTGGGGAATGAGCTGATAACCTCATTGTATCTACCTTGCATGTCACTAACTGTTTCTCTCTTTCTGCCTTTAAGATTCTTTCTTTCTCTATAGCATTTACCTTTTTAATTTTGATGTGTCTTAGACTAGGCCTCTTTGGGTTCTTCTGCATTGGGACCCTCCATGCTTCCTGAGTTTGCATGGCATTTTCCTTCACCAAGTTAGGAAAGTTTTCTGTCATTATCATTTCAAACAAGTGTTCTATTCTTTGCTCCTTTACTAGTACTTCTGATATTCCTTAGATGCAAATGTAACATTTTATATCGTCCTGAATTTCCCTTAAATTGTCCTCATTCTTTTTGAGTTGTTTTTGTTTTGTTTCTCTGACTGGGTATTTCTTTCTACCTTATCTTCTAGCTCATTTATTTGATCCTCTGCTTCATCTAGACTGCTTTTAATTCCTTCTAGTGTATTTTTCATTTGAGAAATTGCATTCTTCATTTCTTCCTAATTCTTGTTCATAGTTTCTTTCCTTTTTTAAAAAAAATTATTTTGTTGTTTAATTATAGTTGTCTGCATTTTCCCCAAAACTCCCCCCCTCCCCATGCCAGCCAAATTCATCTCCCTCCCTTTCTTCCACATTCCCCCTTGGTTTTGTCTATGTGTTCTATATAGTAGTTTCTGAAAACCCTTCCCTCCATTGTCACCTTCCCCTTCCCTTCTGGCTATTGTTAGATTGTTCTTAATTGAAATGTCTCTGATTATATTTTGCTTGCTTTTTCTATTGTTGATTACGTTCCAGTTAAGGGTGAGACCATGTGGTATTTGTTTATCACCTCCACGCTTATTTCACTTAGCATAATGCTCTCCAGTTCCATCCTTGCTGTCAAAAGCGTAGGAGCTCCTTCTTTTTTTCTGCTGCATAGAATCCCATTCTGTAAATGTACCTTAGTTTTTGATCCACTCATTTACTGATGGACACTTAGGTTGCTTCCAGCTCTTGGCTTTTGTAAATCGTGCTGCTATGAACTTTGGGGTACATAGGTTCTTTTGGTTTGGAGTTTCAGGGCTCTTAGAGTATAATCCCAGCAGTGGAATCACTGGGTGAAAAAGGCAGTTCCATTTTCAGTTTTCTGAGGAAATCCCATACTGTTTTTCACAGTTGCTGCACCAATGTGCATTCCTATAAAGAGTGCACTAGGATTCCCTTTCCTCCACGTCCTCTCCAACACTTGTTTGTTGATTTGTTTATTATAGCCATTCTGAGTGTTGTAAAGTGGTATCTCATTGTGGTTTTAATTTGCATCTCTCTGATGGGTAGTGATGCTGAGCATCTTTTCATTTGTCTCTGGATCCTCTGTATGACTTTGGAGAAGTGTTTGCTCAAGTCTTTCATCTACTTTTTAATTGTTTTTTTTTGGGGGGGTCTTTCAGGAGTGAAGTGAAATGAGTTTTTGTATATTTTGGAGATCAAACCCTTGTCTGAGGTATCATCGGCAAATATGATTTCTCCTATAGTTGGTTCTCTTTTCATTTAAACATTGTTTTCTTTAGTCAAGTAGCAGCTTTTTAATTTGATGAGGTCTCATTCGTTTATTCTTACCTTTATGTTCCTTCCTCTAGGGAACATATCAGTGAAAATATTGCTGCATGGAATGTCTAAGATTTTCCTGCCTATGTTTTCCATTAGGACTGTTATAGCTTCAGTGTTGTGCACCTTAATTTCTGTCTTCGGTGTTTCTTAGTACAGGTCTGTTACCTCCTTGGTTAGTTTTATTCCTAGGTATTTTGTTTTTCTTGTTGATACAGCAAGTGAGATGTTTTTCTGATTTCCATTTGCGATATTTCATTCTTGGTGTACAAAAATGCCTTTGATTTCTCCAAATTCATTTACCAGGTTCAGTAAGTTTTTGGTGGAGTCTATAAGATTTTCTATGTACACTATCATGTCATCTGCAAACAATGACAGTTTTACTTCCTCTTTTCCAATTTGGGTGCCTTTTATTTTTTTTTCTTGTCTGATTGTTTTTGCTAGGACTTCCAGTACTATGTTGAATAGAAGTGGTGAAAGCGGGTATCCTTATCTTCTTCCTGATCTTACTGGAGAATGTCTAAGTTTTTGTCCTTTGAGTATGATGTTGATTGCAGGTCTCTCATATATGGCCTTTATTATGTTGATGAAGGCTCCCTCTATTCCCACTTTGCTAAGTGTTTTTTTTTTTAATCAAAAATGGGTACTGTACCTTATCAAATGCTTTTTCCACATTTATTGATATGCTCATGTGATTGTTGTCTTTCATTTTGTTTATGTGGTGTATTATGTTTATTAATTTGTGAATATTGTACCATCCTTGCATTCCTGGGATGAATCCCACTTGATCATGGTGTATGGTCTTTTTAATGTATTGCTGGATGTGATTTGCTAATATTTGTTGAGGATTTTAGCATCTATATCCATCAGCTATATTGGCCTGAGGTTTCCATTCTTTGTGACGTCTTTATCTGATTTTGGGGTTAGGATGATGCTGGCTGCATAAAAAGAGTTTGAGAGTCTTCCATCTTCTTGAATTTTTTGAATAACCTGTGGAGGATGAGTGTTCTCCCTTAAATGCTTGGTGAAACTCTCTGTGAAACCATGATGTCAAAGGCTTCCATGCGTCAGAAGCTTTTTGATTACTATTTCAATTTCATCAGCTGTTATTGGTCTCTTCAGGCTTTCTTCTTCTTCTTCATTGAGTTTTGGGAGATTATATTTTTCTAAAAATTCATCCATTTCACCTAGGTTTTCAAATTTCTTGGCATATAATTTTTCACAGTAATTTCTTACACTCCTGTGTATTTTTGTGGTATCAGTTGTAATTTCTCCTCTTTCATTTCTGATTGTGTCTGTTTGGGTCCTGTTGTGGACCATTCAGCCTGGTCTCAGGAGCTGTAACCTGTGCCCCATGGTGGGCTGAGTAAGAGCCTAGGGACCTGTTTCATCTGGGTCTGTTCTGTCAAGAGGATGTGAGCTACTAAGGAGACAAAGCTTATCTCCCTGGCAGGAGCGCCACTTCTGCCTCATTCATCTCTGGTCCCAATGCTTGGTCGGTTAGTCAATGATGGGTAAGACTCGTCATGGGAGGTGCAACCTAAGCCAGACACAACCACTTGGGAGGCCCTCATGGAAGGACTTGGGGGGCTGCAGCAAAGAGGGGGTGATGAACCCTCTTCCCCTGGCTATTCTGACATAGCCTGAGTCCCCATTTCCATCTGGGAGATGTCTTCTGTTTACTGGACCTAATCGGCTTAAAGCCTGAAACTATGAGGGTGAGCAGTGCAACCCTGTGCCGGCCAGAGCGGTTCCCCAGGTGATTGGCCATAAGAAAGTATTCCTAAAGTTTTGTGAAACCTGCTTTGACAAGAGTGCTCTCATTTAAATGATAAGGGTCCGAGGTGGAAATGAGTCTGTCTCCCAAAGTTTTGCAACCCCCTTTCCTAACAGACACTGACTCAGATTAAGCCCCCAGATTTCTCTGAAATGTTAACCATTGTTTGATCCTTGCTGCCTGACATAACTGTATTCCTCTGTATTTGAACTCAATAAAAGCCTAGTGAGAAAGGGGATCTGGGTCATTCTCCTTTGAGAGTTTGGCCACATCTTCTCCCCAAGCAGATCATGTCTTGGTAGTTTTATTTTAATCTGTGATGGATGGGGGTCCTGCAGGTGGTGCCCCGCACAGGGTCCTCTCTCTTTTTTTCCTCGATGAGCCTGCTTAAATGTTTGTTGTGTTTTTTCATCTTTTCAGAGAACCAGCTCCTGGATTTATTGATCCTTAGAATGGTGCTTTTAGTCTTTCTATCACTTAATTCTTTTCTGATCTTGGTCATTTCCTTTTTTTTCTACTTGCTCTGGGCTATCTTCTTTGTTGTTCCTCAAGTTCATGTAGTTGTAGGGTTAGGCTGTTTATTTGAAATGTTTCTTTTTTTTTTTTTTTTTTTTTTTTTAGATAGTCCTGTATCACTATGAATTTACCTCTCAGGACAACCTTTGCTGTGTCCCATAAGTTTAGATTGTTGTGAGTTCATTTTCATGTGTTTCCAGAAACTTTTTAATGTGTTCCTTAAGCTCATTCTTGACCCATTCATTGTTTAATGGCATGCTGTTCAATCTCCATGAGTTGAGTGTTTTGGGGTTTGTTCTTTGAGGATGCTTTCTAGTTTCAGTCCTTTGTGGTCAGAGAAAATGCTTGATATGATTTCAATTGCCTTGTATTTGCTGAGGCTTGTTTTGTGTCCTATCATCTGGTTTATCTTTGAAAATGTTCCATGTGCATTTGAAAAGAATGTGTATTTTGTTTCTTTGGGATGAAAAGCTCTCTATATATCAGTTAAGTCCGTTTCATCTAGGACATTTTTCAATGTCACAATATCTTTGTTGGTGTTTTATTTGGAACTTCTGTCCTTTTTGGCAGTGGGGTATTAAAGTCCCCTACTATAATTGGGTTGCTGGCAATATCTTTCTTGAAATCCTCCAGGATTTTGTTTATGTATTTGGGTGTTCCTATTTTGGGTGCATGTATATTAACAATGTTTATGTCTCCCTGAGGGATTCCTCCTTTGAGTATTATGATGTTACCTTCTGGTTCTTTTTTTGAAGTCTGGTTTATCTCATATGTGTATTGCTAACTCAGCTTTTTTCTTCTTCATTTTCTTAGAATATTTGTTTCTAGCCCTTCACTTTCAGTCTGTGTATGTCTATTGTTCTGAGGTGGGTCTCTTGTGGGCAGCATATGTGTAGGTCATATCTTCCTATCCATTCATCTATTCTGTACATTTTGATTGGGTATTTAATCCATTTACATTCAAGGTTATTAGTGATAGGTACTTATTCATTTCCATTTTTTTTTGTACCTGTGGTCCTCTCTTTTTCACTCTTTTTCTTTCTGTTCTTAAAATAAACCCTTTAGCATCTCTTGAAGAGCTGGTTTAGAGGAGGTATATTCTTTGAAGCTTCTTCTTTCTGGGAAGCTATTTATTTGGCCTTCCATTTTAATTAAAAGCCTTGCTGTATAAAGTAATCTTGGTTGCAGGCCTCTGGTTCCATTACTTGCAATATTTCTTCCCATTCTCTTCTGACTTGGAGTGTTTCCATTGAGATGTCAGCTGCTAGACTTATCAGGACTCCCTTGTGTGTTACTTCCTTTTTCTCCCTTGCTGCCTTGGTCATGAAATTTTTCCATTTTAATTATGATGTGTCTTGAAGTGGGCCTCTTTGGGTTCCTCATGATTGGGACTCTCTGTGCTTCCTGGATATGTGTGGCTTTTGCTTTCATCAAATTAGGGAAGTTTTCCATCATTACTTTTTCAAACAGTGTTTCTATCCCTTGCTCTTCTTCTTCTCCTTCTGGTATCCATATTATGTGGATATGAATACGTTTCATGTTGTCATGCATTTCCCTTAACCTCTCCTTGTTCTTTCTGAGCCTCTTTTCCTGTTCTTGTGCATTCTGGGTTTCTTTCTTTTTTTTTTTTTACCTTGTCCTCCAGCTCGCTGTTCCAATGCTGTGCTTCATCTAGCTTGCTTTTGATTCCTTCTACTGTGTTCTTTAACTCAGAAATTGTATTCTTAATTTCCTCTTGGCCCTTGTTGATAGTTTCTATTTCCTTTTTCATGTCGATATATTTTGCAGTGAGTTCACTATCATTTCCCTGTAGTTTTTGGTAATTCTCTTTGAGTTTCCTGTTAACCATTGCTTTGAACTCAATATCTGATGGTTGACTTGCTTCTATTTTATTTAGCATTCTTTCTGAAGCTTCCTCCTTTCCTTTCATTTGGGGATTGTTTCTTTGTCTTCCCATTGTTTGTGAGACTCTTCTTGTCAGTCTCTGCTTCTTAAATTGGTATGTTCTGACTTCCTGGGTTGGTGGTGTGAACTTATATGGTAGGAGACCTGTGAGACTGACTGGTACAATTTTCTTGATTTCCTGAACTTGCTGCTCTTATGCTGTTGTTTATGGTGGCTCTCTGGATGTCTTTGCGTTTTGATTTTTGTTGGATCTTTCTTTGGTGGGTCATTCCCTTCATCTGGTTAACTGAGGATTACTCTGTCCGCTGTGTCTTGCATTCTGTTGTGCAGGTATGGTCAGGTTGTTTTGAAGATGGATCTTCTGTCTGTAGAAGGTTTTGAGGCTTCTCTCTTGACACTGTTCAGTTGTTTGTTTTGAGTAATTTCTCCACCATTTAGTTGTATTTCCAGATAGGTCCTGGGTTGAGTTAGTGTGGCTTACAGTCCCTCACTTCACCTTCTTATGTTGTTATCTGTTGGTGGTTTCTTTGTTGTTAGTTTCCTCTTCCAGCAGGTATTTTGGTGTTCACAGCTTTCAGCTACTGTTTTTTTGTGATCAGTTGGAGGGGCAACGCAAAATGGTTTAAGACAGCAGGAGTGTGTTCTATGACTTTTAAAGTACCAACCCATAAAGACATAGGAGAATCTTTGGATATGTTTCTTGTTAACCATCATATTTGACCCAACTAGCCACTGTTTAGAAAGTGTTGAAAAAAGATAAGACTCTTGTTAGGGGAGGAAGAATTGTGAATTGTATCTAGAATGCTGTGAGCTTATGGGATGTCCTATTGTGATGTAAAGTGGCGTAAAGGATAGAAAATATGTGTAGTAAGTGAGAGAATCGAGTTGACTACAACAGTAATAAAGCTCCAGAAACACTGAAGGTGAGCTAAGATCTGGGAGTGGTGCTGTGTAACATTTACAATTGTATTGAACTGTAATTATTTACAATAGTAATGGCGCAACAATCACATGACAGAATCTATGTGATCTGAATAACCAGAAGGGGAAGTACAGGATGTAGAATAGTGTGTTCTTGGAACACAAGTGAAGTGAAAGTTGGAATGTTAAAAATACAATGTGTAATAGAGAGCAAGGGATAACAGTCAAACAATGCAATTTAAGAAATCAAGTGAAGAAGACTAAACAAAAAGAAGAGAAAATAAAAAATACTAATAAAATAAAAGATGTAAGAATAATGAAAAAATAATAACAATACAAATATACAATGACTTTCAAGTTCTCTGGAGTAGCAAGGTGAAATTTGTCTCATTTTCTTCTCACTTGTTAGGTGACCCCTCTTTGGGTCTAACTCTGGTCCTTTCACAGCTCCAGGTGTTATTGTCTCACTTGCAGGGATTTAAAAAAAGGGAGGAAAGGAAGAAAGAAAGAAAGTAGGAAAAATAGAAGGAAGGAAAGAAAGGAAAATGTAATTTTAAAAAAAGAGCCTCCTGCTGGCTTTAAACCAGTGAAACCAGTTCCACTGGTCTTCCTGGCTGCAGTAGGCTGAGGGGTCCTGGTTTTGCTTTTATCCCTTCCTGATCCGCACTCTTCACAATTGCCCAGCCTGCAGCCTAGTTTCTCAGTTCACTACCAGGCCCTCAGTGCCCTTCTGTACCTAGCCTATGCCTTCAGTCTACCAGTTGTGCTGTTCTTGAGGAGCACCAATTAGGGACAACTCACACACCACCTTCTTGCTTACTCTTTGCTGTCCTAGATGCCAGGGACTGAGAGTCCATTCATGGTAGCTCAGCACCTCCACTGAGTTTCTGGGGCAGGATGGGCAGCTTCTGGGCTGTGGGTTCAGTTGAGCACTGTCCCTGGGGTTTTGGGTGTGAGTGCATGACCTCTGCTGCTACCATGGGAGCACAGCCCCTGCAGGTGGGTGGGGGTAGGCCTGCTGGAGGCAAAATCAGCTGCTGTGGTAGAATGCCCCAATAGCCACTGGGTGCCTCCATTTTCTCTTTTTCTTTTTGAAAATTCCTCCTATTCAAGCTGGCTACTCCAAACAAGCACCTCGCCTCTCACACAGCCCATCTCTCCAACCAGACTGGGGACTAACCAGGTCAGCGTCCATCACTGCCCAACCCTTCCCATCCAGTGTCCATAGTCTCAGTGGGTACACAATGCTCTTATGTGTTTGTCACTTTGTCCTGATTGCCCGCCCCCCACCTCCAACAGCTTCAAGCAACCAGGTTTCTCCCGGTGCTGTTCAAACCTTGTTTGGCAGGGGAGGGAGCTGTTGACCTGGCTCTCTCCCAAGAATTCTGCAGCAGACCTGGTGGGTGCCTGACCTGGGGCTTCAGCCACCCTGGTCCCCACGCTGGTCCAAGGGATTTTATTGTCCTGAAGCACTCTCTTTACTGTATGATTTTTCAATGTCCTGTACAAATTTTGGTCTCCAATCTTCATATATGCTGGGATACCATTGGCTGTTCACTGTACTCCTCAAAAGGTCAGCTAGATATTTAACACGTGATCAGAGGGAAGTGTACTCCACTCCCACCTATCTCACCACCTTCTTCCCCTCTTGTTCATAGTTTCCATATCCTACTTCATGCTGCTGTAGTTCCTACTAATTTCCTTGTAGTTCTCACTGTGTTCCTTGAGCATCCTTATAACCATTATTTTGAAATCTATGTGTGATGGATCACTTGTCTCAATTTCACTTAGCTCCTTTTCTGGAGATTTCTTCATTCCTTTCAACTGGCTTTTTTCTTTTTCCCTTCCCCCCTTTACGTGACTCTTTTTGTTTGTTTCTGCATCTCGGGTTGGTCTGCTTCACCTGTCTGTCTCATGGGGTAGACTTCTGTGGTAGGAGTTCTGTGGAACTCAGTGGTGCAGTTTTTTTGATTTCCTGATCTGGATGCTCTATGGTTGCCCATTATTCAGTTTATGTGAGCACCATTTTTTGTAGTTTGGCTTTAATAATTGGTGGCTTATTCATTGGTGGGTACTCCTCTCCAGCTGGCTGATGGGGAGTCACTACTCCAGTCACATCTTGTATGCTGTTGTACAGGTGCTGGTTAATAAAGCAATATTACTCAGTAAATCAAGCCCATGCCAGCAAAAATACCTCCTACCACATCATCAATGTCAAAAACAATTGAGCAAAGATAAATAAAGTTCGAGAAAGATTAAAAATATTTGAAAAATAGGAAAAAGGGAGTATGAAATGACTAAGGAAGAGGAAAATGCTTTTGTGGGATGTGGGAAGAGAAATAATAAGCTTAGGGAATAGAAACAAGGCAAAGAAAGGGAGAAAATAATATTTAAAATGTAAGTAAAATGGAAGAGTGATGGCAAAAATGGAATAAGAAAAGTATATGTTAGGTTTAAAATAAAATTAACAAGGTAGTGAACTGTTGGAATAAAATTTAAGAAAAACCACAGTAGCATCAATAACAATGACAGCTGAGCAAAAATTAAGAAAAGTGGAAAGGGAACATGACTATTATACAAAAGAGAAAGGAGAATATTAAATGTTTTCAGTAAAGAAAAATAATTTTTAGAGGATGGGGAGGAAAATAATAAGAGTTAAGGAATAGAATCAAGGCTACAAAAGGGAAAAGATAAAATTCCCAACTCTAATAAGCAAAGGCAGGTGGAAAACAAAATGGAATAAGATGGGGGAGAGTAACTTATGAGATTTGGAACACAAAAAATGGTGAACAAATAGGAATACCATTGAAGAACAACCATGATATCCATGCCCAACAAGCCACAATTTATAAAGGTGGAAAGAATATAGGAATAGTATGAGGGTCACTGTGTGGTGACCAAAGGAAGGAAGAATGCATTTGAGAGGACAGAGGGAGGAGAAATAGTGAGAGTACAGAATAGGAACAAGTCATAGCATTTGAAAAAATAAAATTTACAATGAAAATAAGAAAGGCCAGGATGAAGGCAAAATGGAGTAAGACAAGGGAAAGGTTCAATGTGAGATTTGCAATAACAATACAATAAAATAATATAAAATCTGAATAAAAAGAATAAAAACTAGAGGACAAAGAGGAGTGCATTAGTTGGAATACAATTGAAGTAAAAGAAGAAATATTAAAATGCTATGTAAAAGGAAGAAAAAATGCTAATATGGGGAAAAGTAAGTTGAAATTCCTCTCGGCAGTTTGGCATTTACCTTCTGATTTCTCTTTCTGGATCCACATATGTTTTTTTTTTAATCAGCTCAAGGTCCTGGGGTTGGTTGTCCAACTTCTGGGAACACTGTCTGTATCACCTTCACCTGCCTCTATAGGGAGCTTCTGTTGTGATCAAGAAGGTGAGATCCCTAGGTCTCCCCTGAGAGGCACTGTTCAGTCTTCTGGGAAAATTGTGGGTGTGTTTCCCTCACCTCTGCACCACCTGTCTTTGTCTCTTCCAGTTTATTTTCAGTGATGTGGTTTCTGATTGATTAGCTGTCTGTTTCACAGGGGTTCAGGAAGGACAATCTGTGTAAGAGGATCATCGCTCTCCTGCTTGGCATTGATGACCAATTTGTGTGCAAGCTGAGGCTGGAAGGGGCCCTGATTTCTCCTTGCTGCACCAATTTCTGATCTTTCTTCTTTACTGGCCTCAGTGAAATAGGACCCTAGGAAACAATGTATTTTGTCTTCCTGAGAGAAGTTCAAAATGAGCACTTTTGGTGTTCCCCTTCCTGTCTTTCTCTTGTGGAAATGCACCCTGCAAGGTTCTTGAGCCTGACCTATTTGTTTTGCAGATCTTCCTTGATATTGCAGGAAGTAGGGGTTGGGTGCAACCTTCCCTTCCAGAAGATTCCATCTCCGCCATGGAAGGGGGCTCTGTCTGGCTTTATATAATCTAAGGTGCTCAGCTCCTGCAATTCCAGTTCCCAGCCCACTGCCTCCACTCTCTCCAATCTGCACAGCCTCTACCCTGCCAGCTACACCAAGTTGGGGCTGAGAAATCCCTTCCCTTTTCACCTCCTGATAAATTTGCCCAGCTGCACCGAGTAGAAGGAAACCAAGCCTTCAATCCTTTCCCCTTGCTGGCAGGGTAGGTTCATGCAGCGTTCCCGCCCACCATGGCTCAGCTCAACTTTTAAAAAGTCTTTCTGGGCACTCCCAATGCAGTACTAATCACTGTACATCTTTCCATATGCACCACCTCTCCAAAAAGTCAAGGTTTTATCAGTTCACAATTATGTGTAATCAGTCTCCTTGCCCCACCCAGGTGCAGATAATATCTCTCTCGCTGGTACTCTCCTGGTTGGTGTTTGCTGCTGCAGCTATAGATGTGCTGCTCGCTGTGTGTGTGTCTAGCCTGGATGTCCCTGACTTTGTGTCTCCAAGTTGCTACCAGCCTGGGTCTGGGGATTCCCAGCTCTGGGATTGGAGCAGCAAACCTGCTACCTCTGACAAGGCTGTCTCTGGCTGCATGTGCCATGCGTGGGGTACTTCCCCTTCAACCTATAAAATCATCATACCACCCATTGTGAAGTATCTTCTGTACACCTTGGCTTCCAAACTTCATATCACCTAAGATTCTGTTGAATGTTCATTTTATTGTTTCAGAAGTTCAGCCAAGTGTTCAAGTTGGATGCAAGAGCAAGAGTCCTCAGCTTCCACTTACTTGGCCACCATATTTGTTTAGCTAACTTCCATTTAAATGAAAGAAAGATGTAAGGAAACATAACTGCCCCCTCTGCCACAGCTACGGAAGGCACCTGCCCACACCTGAGGACCAGCAGTACACACCCCCCCCCCATGCTGCTGCAGTGGGGCTTGCCCACAACCACCACCTCAGAGGTGTGTGTCCCCATCCACCAAAGCAGCCATGGTGGTGCTTCTGCCCTTTGGGGCTGGACTGGCTTGCTAAGTAGGAATAGGCGACAACTCCCCCCCCCCACACTTTTGCCCCAAGAAGAGACAAGCAGGGCTCTGGAAGTTAGCAGTCTCCAGAAAGACTTAACTCAGTGGGAGAGCCAAACTACCCTGAAGAGACTGAGAGTCCCTAGCATCTAGAACAACAATAGTGAGAAGGTGGTGTGTGAGTTGCCCTAATTGGTGCACCTCAAGGAGAGCACAGCTGGTAGATTGAAGGTGTATGCTTGGTGCAGAAGGGTACTGGGGGACCAGCAGTGAACTGAGGAACTGGGCTGAAGGCTGGGCAACTATGAAGAGTGTGGCTCAGGCCTCACCCCCATCCACACAAAGAAACAGGAAGAGAGAAAAGCAAAACACAGACACCTCAGCCTTCTGAAATCAGGAAGACCAGCAGAACTAGCTTGGCTGGTTTAAAGCCAGCAGGGGACTTTTTCCCTTTCTTCATTTTTTTTCCTCCACAAGTGGCAATAAGACTTGGAGCTCTGAAAGGACCAGAGTCAGACCCAAAGAGGGATCATCACAACAACTGAGAAACTGAGACAAACTTCACTTTGCTATTCCAGATAACTTTCAAATTATTGTTTATTTGTATTATTATTTTTACTTATTTTATTTTATTTTTTAATTTCTCTTCTATTTGTTTAGTTTTTCTTTGTCGTGTTAGTTTAATTGCATTGTTTGACTCATTTTCCTTGTTCTCTCTTTCATAGTGTAGTTTTAATTTTCCTTCTTTCACTTCATTTGTGTTCCAATAGCACAAGTGTACTAGGTCGTGTACTTCCTATTCTTGTTATTCACATCATATAGATTCTGTCATATGATTGTTGTCCCAGTATTATTGTCAATAATTGTTTTCCATACAATCGTAAACACTACAGAGCAACCAGATCTTAGCCAATTTCATTGTCTTCCAGAAATTTATTACTGTTGTGGCTAAATATATTACCTTGCACACCACACTTATTTTCTATTCGTTAAGTTCAATATATCACATAATCTGACCTCCCAGAAGCTCATGGATTTCTGGATCCAACTCAAAATCCTTCTCCCTGACCCTAACAAGAGTCTTATCTTTTTCCCCACTCTTTCTAAAAAGTGGTTAGTTGAGTGAAATATCACAGTTAACTATACATATCCAAAGGATCTCCTATCTCTTCTCTATGAGTTGGTACTTTAAATCCCATATGATACACTCCAGCTGTCTTAATCCATTTTTCTTTCCCTCTTACAACTGATCACATAAAAGAGTAGTTGGGAGCTGTGAACACCAGTATACTGTTGGAAGAGAGAACCCACCAACAAAGGAACCACCAATGGATAACAATGGAAGAGGGTGAAGGAGGCAGTGGAAGCCACATTAACCTCAACCCAGGACCTATTTGGAAATACAATTAAATGGTGAAGAAATTACTCAGAACAAACAACTGAACAGTGGCAAGAGAGAAGCCTCAAAACTTTCTACAGACAGAAGAACCAGCTTCAACATAACCTGACCACACCTGCACAACAGAATACATCATGGTAGGCAGTGTGACCCTCAGTTAACCAGCTGAAGGGAATGACCCACCAAAGAAAGATACAACAAAAATCAAAACATAAAGACATCCAGAGAGCCACCATAAACAACAGCAAGTTCAGGAGATCAAGGAGATTGTACCAGTCAATCTCACAGGTCTCCTACCATATAAGTTCACACCACCAACCCAGGAAGTCAGAACATATCAATTTAAGAAGCAGAGACTGACAAGAAGAGTCTCACAAACAATGGAAAGACAAAGAAACAATCCCCAAATGAAAGGAAAGGAGGAAGCTTCAGAAAGAATGCTAAATAAAATAGAAGCAAGTCAACCATCAGATATTGAGTTCAAAGCAATGGTTAACAGGAAGCTCAAAAAGCTCAAAGAGAATTACCAAAAACTACAGGGAATTATAGTGAACTCACTGCAAAATATATCGACATGAAAAAGGAAATAGAAACTATCAACAAGGGCCAAGAGGAAATTAAGAATACAATTTCTGAATTAAAGAACACAGTAGAAGGAATCAAAAGCAAGCCAGATGAAGCAGAGGATCTAATCAGTGAGATGGAAAAAAAAAGTAAAAAAAAAACAACACCCAGAAAGAGCAAGAAAAGGAAAAGAGGCTCAGAAAGAATGAGGACGTGTTAACAGAACTGTAGGACAACATGAAACATAATAATATTTATATAGCAGTGATGCCAGAAGGAGAAGAAGAGCAAGGGATAGAAAACCAGTGTGAAAAAGTAATGATGGAAAATGTTCCTAATTTGATGAAAGAAAAGTCACACAAATCCAGGAAACACAGAGAGTACCAATCAAGAGGAACCCAAAGAGGCCCACTTCAAGACACATCATAATTAAAATGGCAAAATTCCAGGTCCAAGAGAGAATCTTAAAGGCTGATAGGGAGAAAACAGAGTTACATACAATGGAGTCTCAATAAGACTAGCAGTGACTTCTCAATGGAATCACTGCAATCCTGAAGGGAATGGCAAGAAATATGCCAAGTAATGAAAAACAAAGGCCTACAACCAAGAGTATTCTATCCAGAAAGGCTCTCAATTAAAATGGAAGACCAAATAAGGAGTTCCCCAGACAAAAGAAGCCTCAAAAGTGCACCTGCTCCTAGCCAGCTCTGAAAGAGATGGTAAATGGTCTGCTTTAAGAAAGGGGGGTGTGATTGAAAGAGGAACACTGGTACCAAAAAATGGCAATGAATAAATACCTATCAATAATAACCTTAAATGTAAATGGATTAAATGCTCCAATCAAAAGACATAGAATAGCTGAATACATAAGAAAGCATGACCCACACATATGCTGCCTACAGGAGACCCACCTCAGAACAAAACACCTACACAGACTGAATCTGAAGAGCTAGAAGTAAATATACCAAGCAAATGAACAGGGAAAAAAAGCCAGGGTAGCAAGAAACATATGAGAAAAATAGTCTTCAAAGAACAGACCATCAAAAGAGACCCAGAAGTTACTTCATAACAGTTTAGGGGAGAATTAATCAAGAAGAAGTAAGCTCTATAAATATATATATGCACCCAACGTAGGAGCACCTGAATCTATAAAGAAAATCTTAGAGGACTTCAAGAAAGATATTGACAGCAACACAATTACAGTAGGGGATTTTAACATCCCACTGTCAAAGATGGACAGATCTTCCAAACAAAATATCAAAAAAGATATTGTGGCATTGAACAATACTCTAGATGAATTGGACTTAACTGATATATATAGAGACCTTCATCCCAAAGAAACTAAATACAGATTCTTTTCAAATGCACATGGAACATTTTCAAAGATAGACCACATAATAGGACACAAAACAAGCCTCAACAAATTCAAGAAAATTGAAATCATACCGAGCACTTTCTCCTACCACAAGGGCTTGAAACTAGAAACAGATTTCATGAGGAAAATCCCAAAACACTCAAAATCATGGAGATTGAATAGCATGCTATTAGACAATGAATGGGTCAAGAATGAATTTAGGGAGGAAAACAAAAAGTTTCTGGAAACAAATGAAAATGAACTCACAACCACCCAAAATTTATGGGACACAGTGAAGGCAGTCCTCAGAGGGAAGTTCATAGAAATGCAGCCCTACCTAAAGAAGATAGAAACATTTGAAACAAACGACTTAACCCTACGCCTACAAGAACTTGAGGAAGAACAACAAAGACAGCCCAGAGCAAGTAGAAGGAAGGAAATAACCAAGATCAGAGAAGAATTAAATGACATAGAGACTAAAAGCACAATTCTAAGGATCAGTGAATCCAGGAGCTGGTTCTTTGCATAGATAAACAAAAATAGAGAAGCCTTTAAGCAGGCTCATCAAGAAAAAAGAGAGAGGACCCAAATAAACACAATCAGAAATGAAAGAGGAGAGATTACGACTGACACCACAGAAATACAAAGGATTGTAAGAAATTACTATGAAGAACTGTATGCCAAGAAATTTGAAAACCTAGGTGAAATGAAGAAGTTACTAGAATAATATAATCTCCCAAAACTCAATGAAGAAGAAACAGAAAGCCTGAACAGACCAATAACAGCAGATGAAAATGAAGCAGTAATCAAAAAACTCCCGACACACAAAAGCCCTGGACCATATGGTTTCACAGGAGAATTCTACAAAGCATTTACAGCAGAGGTAACCCCTATCCTTCACAGACTATTTGAAAAAATCCAAAATGATGGAAGACTTCAAAACTTTTTATGAAGTCAGCATCATCCTAATCCCAAAACCAGATAAAGACACAACAAAGAAGGACAACTTCAGGCCAATATCGCTGATGAACATACATGCTAAAATCATCCACAAAATATTGGCAACCCGCACCCAACAATACATTAAAAATTTCATACGCTATGACCAAGTGGGTTTCATCTCAAGGATGCAAGGATGATTCAACATTCGCAAATCAATAAATGTAATACATCACGTAAACAAAAGCAAAGACAAAAATCAGATGATCATATCAATTGATGTGGAAAAAACATTTGATAAGGTACAACACCCATTTATGATAAAAATACTCAGCAAAGTGGGAATAGAGGGAGCATTCCTCAACATAATAAAGACCATATATGAGTGACCTACAGCCAACATCATACTTATTGGGCAAAAACTAAAATTTTCCCACTAAGATCAGGAACAAGACAAGGTTGTCCACTTTCACCACTTCTATTCAATATAGTATTGGAAGTCTTAGCCATAGCGATTAGAGAAAAAAAGGAAATAAAAGGCTTGCAAATTGGAAAGGAGGAAACAAAACTATCATTTTTTGCAGATGACCTGATAGTGTACATAAAAAATCCTATAGACTCAGCCAAAAAGCTGCTCCACCTAGTAAATGAATTTGGCCAAACTGCTGGATACAAAGTCAATATCCAGACATTAAAAGCATTTTTGTATACCAACAGTGAAACAGCAGAATCCAAAATCAAAAAAAAAGATCCCATTCGATACAGCAAAAAGAAAAATAAAATACCTAGAAATAAACCTAACCCAGGAAGTAAAAGACCTGTATGCAGAAAACTACACAACACTGAAGAAAGAAATCAAGGAAGACACAAACAAATGGAAGCATATACCATGTTCAAGGATCTAAAGAATTAATATCATCAAAATGTCCATAATACCCAAAGCAATCTACAAATTCAATGCAATACCTATTAAAGTACCAATGGCATATTTCACAGACATAGAACAATACTTCAAAAATTTGTATGGAACCATAAACAACCCAGAATAGCTGCAACAATTTTGATAAATAAGAGCAAAGTAGGAGGGATCACAATACCTGATACCAAACTGTATTGGAAGGCCACTGTAATCAAAACAACCTTGTACTGGCACAAAAACAGGCATATACACCTGTGGAACAGAACAGAGATCCCAGAAATAACACCAAGTCTCTATAGTCAATTAATATTTAACAAAGCGGGCAGCAACATATACTGGAGTAAAAATAGCCTCTTAACAAGTGGTGTTGGGAGAACTGGGCAGCTACGTGTAAAAAAATGAAACTCGACACCTACTTTCACCATACACAAAAATAAATTCAAGGTGGATAAAATATTTAAAAATAAGCCGTGACACCATTAAAGTCCTAGAGGAGAACAGAGGCAGGAAAAACTCAGATATTTCATGCAGCATCATTTTTACTGATATGTCCCCTAAACCAATGGACATAAAGGAAAGAATGAACAAATGGGATCTCATCTAAATAAAAAGCTTCTGCACGGCTAAAGAAAACAGCATTAAAATAAAAAGAGAACCAACTGTATGGGAAAACATATTTGCCAATGATACCTCAGACAAGGGTTTAATCTCCGAAATATATAAAGAACTGAAATGACTCCACTCTAAGAAGACAAGCAACCCAATTAAAAAATGGGCAAAAGACTTGAGTAGACACTTCTCCAAGGAGGACATACAGAGGATCCAAAGACACATGAAAAGATGCTCAATATCGCTAGCTATCAGAGAGATGCAAATTAAAACCACAATGAGATACCACTTGACACCAGTCAGAATGGCCTTCATAAACAAAGCAACAAACAGCTAGTGTTGGAGAAGTTGTGGAGAAAAGGGGACCCTAGTGCACTGTTGGTGGGAGTGCAAACTGGTACAACCACTATGGGAAACAGTATGGGATTTTCTAAGAAAACTAAAAATAGACCTACCTTTTGACCCAGAATTTCCACTGGTAATATTATATCCTAAGATCCCTGAAACATCAATCCAAAAGAACCTATGCACTGCGGGGGCCCCTGTCTTGGACACCAGATGTGGGGGCGGGGGTTCCACCCACAGAGCCCTATCCCTCCATCACCGATGAAAATAAAAACTACCAAGACATGATCTGCTTGGGGAGGAAAGGTGGTCAAACTCTAAGAGGAGTATGACCCCGAGCCCCTTCCTCACTGGGCTTTTATTGGGTTCAAATGCACAAGAATATAGGTATGTCAGGTGGCAAGGATCAAACAATGGTTAACATTTCAAAGAAATCTGAGGGCTTAATCTGAGTCAGTGTCTGTCAGGAAAGGGGGTTGTAAAACTGGGAGACAATCTCATTTCCTCCTCGGACCCTTATCATTTAAGTGAGTGCACTCTTGTGAAAGCAGGTTTCACAGGACTTTAGAAATTATTTCTTATGCCCGGATCACCCAGGGAACCATCCTGGCTGGCACAGGTCTGCACTGCTTGCCCTCATAGTTTCAGGCTTTAAGCCGATTAGGAAGCAGAAGACATCTCCCAGAAGGAAATGAGGACTCGGGCTATGTTAGAATAGCCGGGGTGGGGGGGCGGGCGAGGGTCCATCACATACTCTTTGCTGCAGCCCCCCTCCGCCGCCGAGTCATTCCATGAGGGCCTCCCAAGTTGTCGTGTCTGGCTTAGGTTGCAGCTCCCATGAGGAGTCTTACCCCTCATTGACTATCGACCAGGCATTGGGGCCAGAGTTGGATGAGGCAGAAGCAGCACTCCTGCCAGGGAGATAAGCTTTGTCTTCTTAGTAGGTCATGTCCTCATGACAGAACAGACCCAGATGAAGTGGGTCCCTTGGCTCTTACACAGCCCACCATGGAGTGAGGGTTACGACTCCTGAAACCAGGCTGAACGGTCTGCAACAATGTACCCCTATGTTCATAGCAGCACAATTTACAATAGCTAAATATTGGAAGCAGCCTAGGTGCCCATCAGTGAATGAATGGATCAAAAAACTGTGGTACATTTACACAATGGAATTCTATGCAGCAGAAAGAAAGATGGAGCTCCTACCCTTTGCAACAGCATGGATGGAACTGGAGAGCATTATGCTAAGCGAAATAAGACAGGCAGTGAAAGACAAATACCATATGATCTCACCTTTATCAGGAACCTAATCAACAAAACAAACAAAGAAGCATAATATAACCAAAGACACTGAAATTGAGAACAGGCTGACAGTCACCAGAGCGGAGAAGGGAGGGTATTTCAGGGGAAAAGGGGAAGGGTTTAGAGCAACAAGTATAAAAGACACATGGAGAAAAACTAGGGAGGGTGGAAATGGGAGGGAGGTGGGGAGGGCTGGGGTGGTGGGCTGGGGTGGGAGTAAAAGACAGAGAACTGTGCAAGATCAACAATTAAAAAACATACTGATAAAAAATAAAATAAAATATTAAAAATAAAAAAATAATAAAAGAAAACAAAAACACACATACAAAACTTCGCAACAAGAATGCTTGGTTACAAAAATGAGTCACTTAGAAAAATTGGAAATTGGAAAAGAATTTGGCCATTAAAGTGAAAATTGCAATTGAACTGATAAATAGTAGACTGTAGTCAGTGAAAGAATGAATTAATATCTTGTAAGGTACTGATTAGCTACTATAGAGGGTTTGTCTGGAATCCTGCAAAAAGAGGTCAAGAAAAGGGGAGGATAGAATAAAGGGTTCTGTTATTTTTCTAATACAGGAACTAAAAGGAGTGATTGAAAGAATGGCTAGAGAAAAGGCATTGGTTTGTAGCCGAAGAGAAACTCTGTGCACCCATGTTTGTAAATAAAAGTAGGTATAAATCCACATCTAGACACACTATGATCTAACAGCTTCTGACATAAATGAGTCAAAAAACTATTTAAAAAGTAACATCATGTACCAAAATGTGGCAACAGACTTTTTATTGGCAATAATAAGTTCCAGATAATAGAATATGTTCAAAGTGTGGATAAAAATAACTCTCAACCTAAAATGTAGTTCCCAGATAAACTGTCATACTATTAGTTAAGTGTGATGGCAAAATAAAGACTTTTTCAGACACAAGAAAATTAATAGAATATATATATTGTCTTCAGTACTTCAATAAAACAACAATTACAGTTTGTGCTTTAACAATAAGATGATGTATTAGTCAGTGTTCTTCAGAGAAAACAGAACAATAGGAGATAGATGTTAGACAGATAGATAGACAGATGATAGATATTCATTATGAGCGATTGGCCCACACAATTATAGAGACTGGAGGTCCAGGAATGATGATGGTGTAGTACCAGTTAAAACATGAAGTCCTAAAAACCAGGGGACCCGATGGTATAAGTCTTAGGTGAAGTTCAGAAGCCTTATAATCAGAAGTGCTCATGTCCAAGAACAGAAGAAGAGGATATCCCAGCTCAAGCAGAGAGCAAATTTGTTTTTTTCTCTTTTTTTTTCTTTCTATTCAATGGATCAACAGATTGGATGATGCTCACTCACACTGGTGAAGATCAGTCTACACATTCAAATGCTAATCTCTTCCAGAAACAACCTCACAGGCACACCCAGAGATATTGTTTTACCAGCTAGCTGGGCATTCTTTAACTCCATCAGGTTGACACATGAAATTAGTTAGCCATCATAAATGATGATCTCACAGTGAAGGTGGAGTATAAAAATTCCTGAGCTGATCTCTAATTTGATAACACAATGGTAACTTTATTTAAATATTAATAATAAAATATAAGTATTTTTATTTTTAAAGGGTAAAATTAGAACTACTATATATGCAGCAACAAGGTTGTGTGGGAAAAATTGTTCAGTTAGTACAGCATTCTAAGGGAATTCTAAAAGTGAAAACAGTTCTGTTAGAAAAATTTATATTTTATTAACATTGTAAATGTTCTTTTTTACTGACGGTATGTCTTGTGTGGATGTACCATACTTTGCTCCTCTGTCAGCAGTTTATAGACAGTTTATAAGTTGTTTCCAGTTTTGGCTACTATGAATAATGCTGCTGTGAACATTCATGCACAGGTCTTTGTGTGGGCAGATGTTCTCATTTCTCTTGAGTATATAGATGAGTGACTTTCTGGAAAATGCTAGTTATGTTTCACCTTTTAAGAAATGGCTACACTATTTTCCAGAATAGACATACCATTTATGTTCCAACCAATTGTGCATGAGAATTCCAGTTCTTTATGTTCTCACCAATCCCTTTTATTGTCTTTCTTTTGTTTAAAGCCATCTTAGTGGATTTGCTGTTGTATCTCATTGTGGTTTTAATATTAAGCATGCCCCTTTTGAACTCGTAAAATCTTTGAGAGACTGACTAACCCCTCCTTAGCTCTCTGGAGTCCTAAAGCTTTAATCTACTGACTGATGTTTTACAAATTATGGTGTGGTGTGGTCATAATTCATTGATTTATTCATTGAACAATGATTAATTGAATACCTAAAAAGATCAGGTGATGTTCTGAGATAAAAAAGATGAATTAACATGATTTCTGTCCTCAAGGACTTGACTCACCTAATTGGAAACATGGATCTAGACAGCAAGAGCTGCAGTGTACTTTCACAGATGCAAATAAAGTATAAAATATTATTCGAGGTCTGTTCCAGTTAATTTTCATATGTCAAGGCCTTTCGGTCCATTTTGCTTGTCATGAAAACACCATTCTCTTGTGCTCAGGGTTTCTAATGGTAAGGGATTTGGCTGGAATGAGATAGGAGCCAACTTCCAGCATCATATTTCACTTCACTTGAGTCCATTATCAAGGCTGTTATCTAGTTCAGAACTTGATATGTTGAAAACACTCTGGTTTCCATTCCTGTATTTTCAAGTAGAGGATCATATACTATTTCTATTAGGTTCCCATCTAGGGATATGGTATTAACTATTCCCTGATATATTGAGTTCCACATCTGCACACTGACTTTTATGAAGGAGGAAGCAGCTGGAATAAACCAGGAGCTGAATTCTAGATTCTGAGGACGATGGCATTTGTGAACAATTGATAGCAGGAAAAGGAGAGCAGTCCCATTGTGCTTGCTCTTGTGATGCATTTGCACAACATTCATCAGCTCTTTTAAATGTGAACAAGAAGGGATTCTAGTGATTGGTACCCCCTGCCCTTTTAGATGGAGGACCTAAATCATCAGGGAGATGTTTATATCTGTTAAATATCCCTAGAGAAGAAGTCCTACATTTCAGAAGTCATGAAGTCTATAATTTAACATGGAAAATAAACTAGAAAGCTGAAGAATTTGTATAACTCACAGTTAAAAGACACTTGACTGAATCACTTGAATGTTGCCGCACACAATAGATGCACATATAAAAATTATAATGGAGCTTGCCATAACATGATGTGTTTATTAATTCTGTAAGCTTACAATGTGTGTAATTCATCAGGGAACATGTTCACCTTGTAGGCACACAGGTAAGAAAATACAACTCTTATTTTACAGAAGCAGACTCCTTGAAGGGACAGACTTATAAACAAAGAGTTACCCCATATTATAATAAACATAGAAACAGATAAATTAGTCACCAGGACATGAATGAGTCAGCTCTAGGGAGGACTTCTGAAGGGGAAGGTGCTTGAGTTGTGTCTTGATATTTGCTTCTCAGGTGTTTTTGTGGACCAGGGCGTTGCACTGTGTGGAAGTAGATCTCAGATGCAGAATCTCAGGTTCTGTAATGTGCCCGCTAAATCAGAACTTGTGCTTCGGTGATTTGTAGGACATTAACATTTGAGAATTTTTACCTTGAAGGAATCTCAGGAGTTCTCAGGAGAACACAGAGGAAGGGAAGAACATTCTCTGGAAGTAGGGACAGCATTCGGAAATCTTGGTGGGGCTCTTCCAGCAACCCACCAAGATGAGAATTTGAGTCCAAACAGTGCACTTGGGAGGAGGTGACATGAGAAAGTAAGAGCAACTGTAGATGAGATTTTCCAACAAGTAATCTCAGAGGGAAACTGGACTCAGCCCATGGGAGAACCCTGGGCAACAGTGTGGAGGATGAGTGGGAGTGCTCACCAATTCGTTACTCTATGGCTGGGAGCTGCTCCCCAGTGATGCTAATTCTCCAGAATGTTAGACTTTCACATGTGTGGGCCTTGTGGACTCTTGCCACCAGAGAAAATTTCCAGAAAATGTCAGCAGTTTGGTGTACACAGAATGGTTGAGAACTGAGAGGACATGTGTAGGCAGCATGGCAGCATGAAGCAATACCCAGGGTGGGCTGGAGGACTTGGCTGGTCAGCTTCCTGGGAATGGGAAGTGAGTATGTAAGATCCAGGGTCTATGGCCACCCAGGTCCCCATGAGCCAGCTCACACAGCACCTGTGGGGAAGGTACTAAGGAAGCTGAGATTCTGCTTTGGGCTATTATATATTACTGACTTTTAGAAAGACAGGGATATGAAAGACAATGAGCTAGGGTAGATGTCACAGAACCTTAGATACAGCTGAGGTGAACACATCACCATGGGAAGACTGGATGTGTCAATATCTCATGTGTCAAGCTTTTATTCTTTTCAAGGCATTTTGCAAATAGCTGTTAGAGATACAAAGAATTATGTTCCTACCATTCTTTTTTTAGTTGGTTATGATAATCTATTCAAACTGAATTCCAGTCATTATATTAGTACCATTGCTGCTGGTTAGTAAGGGTCCACAAATGTACATTCAACATAGGTTTCTACATAGGTCTTGAATGTCCAAGCTGACACCTACTGTCTTTTGTTTTTAAAAACAGAATAAGTGTCTTTCTGAGAGCTCAAAACACTATTCAAACTAATAATATTCTTTTCTATCAAGTAGAACTTAACTCCCCAATTAATGAACACATTAATAATTTTTCCTACTCAGGACATGCCAAATATTATTTATGATCATTGCGATATCTCATAATAGGAGTTTCTTGGTTATTGCTAACCCCATTTGTATCAAAGTGTTGTCTACCATTTCTAATAGCTAAGAGGGGTAGAATACATTTTTTAAGCCAGAGGAAAAAATACCTGATGTATCACTTCAAAATTCTAATCATACTTTCATGTTGTCTTGAAGATGTATTTAAAATGTCATGTTGTTCAGACTGTTTGAGAACCTGAAGTGCATTGAAAAGCCCAATTCAATATTCTCCATTACCCACATCATTGTAAAGATTTGATGATGCTTAAGATAACCACTGACTTTCTTTTTTTTTTTTTTTCCTGAGAAGATGCTTTAATGTCAGTGGGACTGAGCCAGATCACAGAAACAATTTATTTCTGCACCCATCCCTGGAAGGGTACAGAAAGGATGTTTTATTTTTTATTTTTATTTTTATTGTTGTTCTTGTACAGTTTTCTGTCTTTTATTCCACTACTGACTTTCTTAATCAAATTTACATCAGTAGGGATTAACTTTTCCCCCCTCATTCATAATTTGCATTCTTTAATTATTCTTGCTGTTGGTTTCTTGGTCTTCTTACAGTTGTAAATCTCTAATTTACAAAAAGAGAGAGATTCTAAGATTTGACTAATGTGATGACTAGATTTGTGTTTGGTGTTAAAGTTAAGAATTTCTTGGTCTCTAACTTATTCTTTATTTTAATGCAGAGAACTTTAATTGGGAGGTTGAAAATGATGGTTATGTACATGGAAGAGTCCAAATCTTTTACAGTCCCCAAAGCTGTTTGATAAGACATTTAGCTTTTAAGCTGCCCCAGCTTAAAAGTGAGTTAAGCATCAGTGAATCATGACCTGGTCTGTGTGGCTTTCTCCTCTCAGCTTCCATGCTGTGGCAAGGATTCAACAAATATTGATTAGTGTCAAGTAGGTTTCACTCTCTATTCGATATCTTGGCTTAGTGACACATGTTATTCTTGTTTGACACTTATTTAGAGCAACTTTTTCCATGGCAGGTCCCATGGTGGGAGTTTATCCATTAGGTTATCTTAAAATGTTAGTTGTTTGTTAGGATGAAAAGTGAAGCTACCTAAAGACTGTGTAAATCAATCTAATTCAGTGGATTCAGGGAATCCACTAGGGAACTTAAACAATGGATTGTTTTAAACAAATGCTTAAAATAATAAAATGATCTTAAAATGCTTGACTCAATTTCTCTCCGAGGCTCATTTAACAAAATGGTGGAGTGGTCTGATGATAAGATAGGGTTTTGGAATCTGGGTGCACATCTGTTAGGTAAGGTTGGTTTCTGTTAGAATTGGTTGAATAAGTTGCTTACTCTCCCAAGAGTCTGAATTTTTATGAGACAGTGGACAGTAATGTTCATATCGTGAGAATTAAATTGTGTAAAGTGATTGTCAGTCATATTTTCAAAGCTTTATAGTTGAGGAAAAAAGATAAATACGTGTGGATAATTTTATCGTTTAAGAAAGAGAAGAAAAGTGGTTTGGATATTGGCAGATTTCTAAATTCTTTGTAACTTTGCACACTTCTGCCTAAACCCCCATTCCTCCAAGTGCACTGTTTATACTGAGGCTGAGGCCTGTGGTCTAACATTGCTCCTGATCCCACTTTTTGATTTAATTTTAAAGTTTCATTGTTCTGTGACATTAAGATTGTTATAAGAATTCAAAGTTTGATGAGTCAAAGATCCTGGAGCACAACATTCTTTTCTTTCATTTACTAAAACCTCATATTTATTTTGAACACGAGGAAGCCCAACCCTCTTTCTCTCTCTTCCCAAGGCTTACTGAGTTCCAAGGTTTCCTTTTTTCAGAACCATGTATAACACTGAAGTTTAGCTTTAAACTTGGCAAAAAAATGTTCCCTTTTCTTTTCATGGTTGTTGAGTGAGCCCTTCGAGACATCTGTTGATATTTCTTGTTGTGAACTGGTAACAGTGGGAGCACCTGTTCATTGAAATAACTTAGCTCTGTATCACAGGGGTTGAGCAGGAAGATCAGGCAGGCACACAGACCCTGATGTTCACTCCGGCCCAAGCAAGCATTGAATAGACTCTGAGGAGCCAGTTTCTGAGGACCGGGCCACATTGCTTGTTTCTCATCCTTAGACTGCTTAGGATAGTGAACTGACTCTAGTGAAAGTCAATGCTTGCCCAGGTAAAACATCTTAGGGTGAAAATAGGATAATGATAAATGAAGACTATGGTTAAAATAAAGTGATTTTAAAAATGTTAGCTATTATAAACTAAAAATGCTCTTTGAGTTGGATATAAAATGAGGGTTTTGTAGTAACTCCTTTTGCAGTTGAATAACTTCTACTTAGATAGAGTCTTCACTGAGGCAATTGTTCCTTTTTTTAAAAATTATTTTATTCTTGCTTATTGTATTACTGTTGTCCCAGTGTTTTCCTTTTGCCCCATTGCTTGCTCCCACAGTCCATCTCCACCCCCTTGCCCATGTCCATGTGCCATTCATACATGTTCTTTGACTACTCCTTTTCAACTTTTGGAGTCACCATTTTTCTTGTTAAATTAAGACTCTTAGAGTGATAACTCTAGAGTGATGGATGATTGAAAAACCTACAACACAGAATGTGTTTCTGAACTAAAAAGAAAACACCTTTGGTAATGCAGATGAATGGGAACTCTTATCACCCTCATATTTTTTCTGTGTGAATCAGAGGGCTGGCCTTCAGTGGTGAAAGGGTAGGACGATGGAACCTGAACAGGTACGTGAACTTGTTCTTTTTTGCACCTAGAATCACCCCAGCTAGTTACCCTTTACAAAATGATATTAATTCTATCATCATATATACATCTTAGAAATGGTGTAAAAGTGCTCTAATTCATGTCTGTGATAGGATCTTAGAGGATCTTAGGATCTTAGAAGACTTTCTTAGTCTCCTGGTTGTGAGCTTGCCAGTGTCAGTGTAGATATTGTTAGATGTAACAGGCACAGGGTGGTTGGGTTCACTGCCGAGACCTGCTGTGAAAGCTTGCCATTTTTACCCTAGCATCACCTGAAGTTCTGGATTTTGTGAAGCAACTTAAAGCAGAACTGAATTCTCAAAGAACTAGACATACTGTGCAAAACCTGATTATTCCTTTTGAAAGCTGATCCAGACTGGTAGAAGTTTAAAATTTTTTACTTTGAATTAATTTTAATGAAGAAATATTAGGACACCTTGTTTTGGCTATTTTGAACCAAATCATTTCTTTTGGGAACATTAATGGCTCCAAGGTAGGAGGAAAATGGGGCACTTGCTTGTGTGCACACTTAAGAAACATTCTGTTTTCAGAATGAGAACTCAAACATAACTGCTACTTTGCTTGAGGAGGCACATTCCACAAACCAATTAAACATCTTGGTAGGACATGTTGCCTTAGAAATGCCACTTTATGTGGAATACATAAGCTCAGATTTCAGAGACAAGTTTTATCACAACTTTTTCTCTTTCTACTTCCCTACTCTCCACTCCCATAAGTGTCTCACCTCTAAACAAGAAAATACTCCTTTGAGCATTAGCTAAGCTTTAGCACAGGTTATGAAAATTGAGTGAGCCAGAAACAGAGGACCATGCTCTGTAGGTTAGTGCTCAGGACTCACATTCCAGCCATTGGGAGTTGGACCTAGCAGATGGCCTGACTTTGCTGTCATTTGGTCATGTTCTACTGGTTTCCTCATCTCTGAAGTAGGGTGGTGATACTATGTGCTTTCTTGGCATTCTGCAAATATTATTGAAATGGTAGTTGGTTAGCATTTTGAAGGAACGTGCTATTAAAAAACCACCCTTAGTTACATTTCTTCAGGGCATAGAGCTCTTTTCGCAGTCAAAGCTATTCTACATATGCAATATGCTCCTGAGCTTGGAAAGAAGGATGTGGAACTTTAGAGGGTACCAAATTTAGTGACAAGGCAATGTGCTGATTTGTAGGTAGAGAAATCCCACCTTTCATTTGGCAATGGCCACCCACAAATGAAAACAAATAAAACTGTTATACCCCTATCATACCCAAACATAAAAAAAAAGGAAAGCTACTGTAGAAAAGAGCAAATATGAATGTGTCAAGGGGAGTGATTAATATCCTCTCTGCCCCTCAACGTGCTCTAATCAACACATTAGAAGATTAGAAGATTAGTGCCTGGTTATTTCCATATGATCTACTTACAGCAAAATCACATTTAGACCATCAGAAGCTCAAGAATTTTCATTAGAAAGTACCTACCAGAATCAATAGGCTCGCAGTTGGAATGATAAATAGGAAATGGTGCTAGAAATTACTGTTCAACTTTAGCTGCTCTCCAAGGTGCTGACGTGCTGTGTGACTTGGCTATCATCATTGGGGCATGATGGGATCAGTTCTGATTCTGTGAGTGACCTGTCAAACTCTGCAGCAATGAAAACAATATCTTTCTTAGCGACCTAAAGTTGAAGACCCCTTTCGTAACATTTCTACCCACAGAAATGAAATCTCTGTTTTGAAGAATGTGCACTAACACTGGAACAATAGGTCAGCATTTTTTCTTTTTTTAATTTAATCTTTATTGTATTTTTCCATTGCCTTTTACTCCCACTATACCTCCCTCCCCCCAGTAATCACTGCACTGTAGTCCATGTCCATAAGTCATTTTTCGTTTTTGCTCAATCCCTCCACCCCTTATCTCCCCCCACCCACTAGCTGTCATTCTGCTCTCTATCTATAGGCACTATAGGCACTAGTCTCTTTAAAAGGCAGTATGTTACTCTTAAATAGCTTCTCAGATTATTTTATGAGCATTGTAATGATCTTTTCAAATAGTGAACAGCTGTGGTTATGTTATTTTTTTGCATAGTTATTTCTTTTTTTCTGATTTTCCAAGATTTCTTTTGTCTTTCTGTTGCAAGAACTTCCTCCAGCCATTCTTTTAGGGTAGGGTAGGTCTGTTGGTCACAAATTCTCTTTGTTTACTTTCATCTAAGAATGTCTTGATGTCCCTCTTTATTCCTAAATAATGTTTTCACTTTAACATAGGATCCTAGGCTGACAGTTTTTTTGCTTTTAGCACTTAAAAATGTTTTTGCCACTTCCTTCTAGCCTCAATGGTCTTTTTAAAAATATATTTTATTGATTATATTATTACAGTTCTCCCATTTCTCCCCTAGAATTCCCCTCCACCTTACACACCCCCTCCTACTCACATTCCCCCATTTAGTTCATGTCTATGTGTCATAAGTTCTTTAGATTCTACATTTCCCACACTATTCTTGCCCTCCCTCTGTCTATTTTCTACCCACCATCTATGCTACTTATTCTCTGAAACTTTTCCCCCTCTCTCCACCTCTCACTCCCCTGTTGCTAACCCTCCATAGATCACCATTTCTGTGGTTCTATTCCTGTTCTAGTTGTTTGCTCTTGTTTTAGGTGTGGTTGTTAATAGCTGTGAGTTTGCTGTCTTTTTACTGTCATATTTTTTATCTTCTTTTTCTTAGATAAGTCCCTTTAATATGTCATAGAATAAGGGCTTGGTGATGATGAACTCCTTGAACTTGACCTTATCTGAGAAGCACTTTATCTGCCCTTCCATTCTAAATGAAAGCTTTGCTGGATAGAGCAATCTTGGATGTAGGTCCTTGACTTTCATTTCTTGGAATACATCTTCCCAGCCCCTTCTTGCCTGTAAGGTCTCTTTTGAGAAATCAGCTGACAGTCTGATGGGAACTCCTTTGTAGGTGACTGTCCCCTTATCCCTTGCTGCTTCTAGAATTCTCTCCTTCATTTGAATCTTGGCTAATGGAATTATGATGTGCCTTGGTGTGTCTCTCCTTGGGTCCAACTTCCTTGGGACTCTCTGAGCTTCCTGGACTTTCTGGAAGTCTATTTCCCTTGCCAGAAAAGGGAAGTTCCCCTTTATTATTTGTTCAAATAAGTTTTCCACTTGTTGTTGTTCTTTTTCCCCTTCTGGTACCCTTATAATTCTGATGTTGGGACATTTAAAGATGTCCCGGAGGTTCCTAAGCCTCTCCTCATTTTTTTTAATTCTTGTTTCTTCCTTGTTTTCTGTTTGGTTGTTTGTTTCTTCCTTGTGGTCCACTCCGTTGATTTGAGTCCCAGTTTTCCTCCCATCTCTATCAGTTCCCCATGCGTCTTCCTTCATTTCACGTATTGTAGCCTGAATTTTTTTCATCTAATTTGTGACCAAAATCCACCAATTCTGTGAGCATTCTGATCACCGGGGCATCTGATAGGTTTGCTATCTCTTCATTGCTTAGAGGAATTGGCTGTGGAGTTTTGATTTGTTCTCCCGTTTGAGTGATTTTTTTTGGGGGGGGGGTCTGGTCGCAGCTGTTATATAGTGAGGGTTGGAGCCTTAGGTGTTTCCCAGTGCGGGGCAGCCCAGTTGCTGAGTTGTAATGCTGTATGTGGGGCTGGGGTGCGAGAGGGAATAATGGCGCTTGCTCTGCTCTCTCTTGGATTCCAGTCCCTTCCACCTCTTCCCCTTCACTTGGATTATCTGTGCACGAATATGGGACCATCTGGTCAGCCAGCCACCTTGCACGGCCTCACTGGGTCTGCACAGTTGCCACCCCATGCCGGGGTCTGCTAGCCACTGCCTGTGCACCTGGAGTCTGCTAGCTGCTGCCTGCATGCCTGGGAACTGCCAGCCTCTGCTGCCTGGGTGCCCAGGTCCACACCTCCACTCGTTTCTGCCATGACTCCGCCCCTCTTACTGGTCTGGATGAAAGGTTGCTGGACTACCCTACAGTTCAATTTTCTATCAGTTCTGACTGTTTTCTTGTTTCTAAATATTTGTTGTCCTTAATTTTGGTTGTGAGAAGAGGCCCATTGTGTCCACCTATGCCACCATCTTGGCTGCAAGTCAGGTCAGCATTTTAAAGTGCATTTAAATGACAAGAAATGGTCAGTGATCATCACAAAATCCAACCCTGTGCCACCAACAGGTACATTTTGAGCTTGGGATGCTATTATTTTTTGTAATCCAGGCTCATCAAACCTATAAAAGAAAGAGGAGAGTCCTGCCCGTGGCCATTTCAAATAGAGTAATAACAGTTCTATCATTATTGACTCAAAGACAACAATGTCTAATCATGTTATCATTTATTTACAGGTTCTTAGTAAATGGTATGCATGTTTATTGCTGTACTTGTTTGGATGTTAATTTACTGTCAGAGCAATTAAATATCAAGTCTTATCATTGAAGGGGCTTAGTTAGAGAGAGTCTGCTGGGTCAATTTAATGTTTGAATGTAGTCGGGGTTGCCTGAGATAACCTATTCTCCCTCTTCTTTAGAGACATGTTTATATATATTGCTTCCTTAGAATTCTCCATAGGTAGCATCCACTCCAGTTTTGGAAATTTTGTTTGGACCTTAACAGTGTTCCCTTAAGGGAATTCTTACAGTGAGTTTTCATGTAGCTAGGCCAGTGATAAAGAGGTACTAGTTCAGCAATTCACATCACACATTTCCACCTGACTCTGCATGCTTGCATATCAATAATGTGAGTTGGTAAAGTGAGAACAATGGTACATTTCCTACCCCAGTCCCTAAATAAGCTCTTCCATCACCTGGAAGGTCTGCTCTGAGGTTGCCTCTGTCCAGGTGTACCCATGTTCAGGTCAAATTCCAGTGTAGGAAACTGTCAGTGCTGACAAGGAACTCTTTTTTTTTTTTAATTTTTATTTTAATTGTTGATCTTGTACAGTTTTCTGTCTTTTACTCCCATCCCAGCACACCACTCCAGCCCTCCACACCTCCCTCCCATTTCCACCCCCCATAGTTTTTGTCCATGTGTCCTTTATACTTGTTACTTTGAACTCTTCCCCTTATCCCCTGAAATTCCATCCCCTCTCCCCTCTGGTAACTGTCAGGTGTTCTCAATATCAGTGTCCTTGGTTATATTATGCTTGTTTTTTTTTTTTTTTTGTTGTTGTTGATTAGGTTCCTGTTAAAGGTGAGATCATCTGGTATTTGTCATTCATTGCCTAGCTAATTTCCCTCAGCATGATGCTCTCCAGTTCCATCCATGCTGTTGCAAAGAATAGGAGCTCCTTCTTTCTTTCTGCCACATAGAATTCCACTGTGTAAATATACTACAGTTTTTTTATCCATTCATTTACTGATGGGCACCTAGGTTGCTTCCAACACTTGGATATTGTAAACTGTGTTGCTATGAACATAGGGGTACTTAGGCTCTTTGGATTAGTGTTTCAGGGTTCTTAGGATATAATCCTAGCAGTAGAATTGCTGGATCAAAAGGTATATCCATTTTTAGTTTTCTTAGAAAATTCCATACTGCATTTGATAGTGGTTGTACCAGTCTGCACTCCCACCAACAGTGCACTAGGGTCTCCTTTTTTCCACAACCTCTCCAACACTTGCTGTTTGTTGCTTTGTTTATGATGGCCATTCTGACTGGTATGAAGTGGTATCTCATTGTGGTTTTAATTTGCATCTCTCTGATAGCTAGTGATACTGAGAATCTTTTCATGTGTCTCTGGATCCTCTGTATGTCCTCCTTGGAGAAGTGTCTACTCAAGTTCTTAGCCCATTTTTTAATTGGGTTGCTTGTCTTCTTTCTGTGGAGTCGTGTAAGTTCTTTGTATATTTTAAAGATTAAACCCTTGTCTGAGGTATCATTGGTAATTATGTTTTTCCATACAGTCAGTTCTCTTTTTATTTTAATACTGTTTTCCTTGGCCATGCAGAAACTTTTAATTTTGATAAGATCCCCTTTGTTTATTCTTTTTTTTTTTTATGTCTCTTGATTTAGGGGACATATCAGTAAAAATGTTGCTGCATGGAATATCTGAGATTTTCTGGCCTATGTTCTCTAGGACTTTAATGGTGCCATGGCTTTTATTTAAATCTTTTATCCACCTTGAATTTATTTTTGTGTATGGTGTAATTTGGTGACGGAGTTTCATTTTTTTGCACGTGGCTGTCCAGTTCTCCCAACAACACTTGTTGAAGAGGCTATTTTTGGCCCATTTTATGTTGTTGCCTCCTTTGTCCAATATTAATTGACCTTAGAGACTTGGGTTTATTTCTGGGTTCTCTGTTCTATTCCACTGGTCCATGTGCCTGTCTTTATGCCAGTACCAGGCTGTTTTGATTACAGTGGCTTTGTAATACAATTTGGTATCAGGTATTGTGATCCCTCCTACTTTGCTCTTCTTTCTCAAAATTGCTCCAGCTATTCAGGGTAGTTTATGGTTCCATAAAAATTTTTGAAGTGTTTACTCTATGTCTGTGAAATATGCTATTGGAATTTTATTAGGTATTGCATTGAATATGTAAATTGCTTTGGGAACCATGGATATTTTGATGATGTTAATTCTCCAGATCCATGAACACGATATTTGTTTCCACATTTTTTGTGGCTTACTTGATTTCTTTCTTCAGTGTTGTCTAGTTTTTTGCATACAGGTTTTGCACCTCCTTGGTTAGGTTCATTCCTAGGTATTTTATTTTTCTATTTGCTTTATCAAATGGGATTTTTTTCTTGATTTCTTTTTTTTTAAATCAGTACTTTTTTAAGTTGTTGATCTTGTACAGTTTTCTGTCTTTTACTCCCACCCCATCCTACCACCCCAGCCCTGCCCACTTCCCTCCCATTTCCACCCCCCTAGTTTTTGTCCAAGTGTCCTTTATACTTGTTCCTCTAAACCCTTCCCCTTTTCCCCTGAAATTCCCTCCCTTCTCCCCTCTGGTGACTGTCAACCGTTCTCAAATTCAGTGTCTTTGGTTATATTATGCTTGTTTGTTTGTTTTGTTGATTAGGTTCCTGTTAAAGGTGAGATCATCTGGTATTTGTCATTCATTGCCTAGCTAATTTCCCTCAGCATGATGCTCTCCAGTTCCATCCATGCTGTTCCAAAAAATAGGAGCTCCTTCTTTCTTTCTGCTGCATATTATTCCATTGTGTAAATGTACCACAGCTTTTTATACATTCATTAACTAATGTGCACCTAGGTTGCTTCCAGCACTTGGCTATTGTAAATTGTGCTGCTATGAACATAGGGGTGCATACGTTCTTTGGGATTGGTGTTTCAGGGTTCGTAGGATAAAATCCAAGCTGTGGAATTGCTGGGTCAAAAGGTAGGTCCGTTTTTAGTTTCCTTAGAAAATTCCGTACTGTTTTTTATAGTGGTTGTACCAATCCGCAATCGCACCAACAGTGCACTAGGGTCCCCTTTTCTCCACAACCTCTCCAACACTAGCTGTTTGTTGCTTTGTTTATGAGGGCCATTCTGGCTTGTCTCAAGTGGTAGCTCATTGTAGTTTTAATTTGCATCTCTCTGATAACTGTTTCGTTGTTGATATACAAAAATCCCTTTGATTTCTGGATATGGACTTTGTATCCAGCCCTTTGGCCAAATTCATTCATTAGGTCAAGAAGCTTCTTGGCCGAGTCTGTAGGATTTTCTATGAACACTATCATGTTATCTGCAAATAATGATAGTTTTGTTTTCTCCTTTCTGAGTCAGATGCCTTTTATTTCCTTTTCTTGTCAAATGGCTGAGGCTAAGACTTCCAATACCATAGTGAGTAGAAGTGGTGAAATGGACCACCTTGTTTTGTTCCTGATCTTAGTGGGAAACATTTTAGTTTCTGCCTATTGAGTATGATGTAGCCTGTAGGTCTCTCATATATGGCCTTTATTATGTTGAGGAATGCTCCCTCCATTTCCACTTTGCTGAGTGTTTTTATCATAAATGGGTGTTGTACCTTATCAAATGCTTATTCCACATCTACTGATATGATCATGTGATTTTGCCTTTCCTTTTCTTTATGTGATGTATTACATTTACTAATTTGCGAATGTTGAACCATCCTTGCAACCCTGGGATGAATCCCACTTAGTCATTGTGTATGATCTTTTTAATGTATTGTTGGATGTGGTTTGCCAATATTTCGTTGAGGATTTTAGGGTCTATGATCATCAGTGATATTGGCCTGAATTTTTCTTTCTTTGTTGTGTCTTTATCTTGTTTTGGGATCAGGATGATACTGGCTTCATAAAAAGAGTTTGGGAGTCTTACAACATTTTGGATTTTTTCGAATAATCTGTGAAGGAGAGGGGTTAGCTCATCCTTAAATGCTTTGTAGAATTCTCCTGTGAAACCATCCGGTCCAGGGCTTTTGTGTGTCAGGAGTTTTTTTATTACTGCTTCAATTTCATCTGGTATTATTGGTCTGTTCAGGGTTTCTGCTTCTTCTTCATTGAGTTTTGGGAGATTATATTTTTCTACAATCAAGGCCATTTCACGTGGGTTTTTTAAATTTCTTGGCACACCATTTCTCATAGTAATTTCTTACAGTCCTTTGTATTTCTGTTGTGTCAGTTGTAATCTCTCCTCTTTCATTTCCGATTGTGTTTATTTGGGTCCTCTCTCTTTTTTTCTTGATGAGCCTGCTTAAAGGCTTGTCAATTTTGTTTATCTGTGCAAAGAACCAGCTCCTGGATTCATTGATCCTTAGGATTGTACTTTTAGTCTCTATGTCATTTCATTCTGCTCTGATCATGGTTATTTCCTTCCTTCTACTTGCTCGGGGCTGCCTTTGTTGTTTGTCCTCAAGTTCTTGTAGGTGTAGGTTTAGGGTTTTTTTTTTTTTTTTTGAAACGTTTGTATTTTTTATAGGTAGTCCTGTATTGCTATGAACTTCCCTTTGAGGACTGCCTTGGCTGTGTCTCATAAGTTTTGGGTCAATGTGAGTTAAGTTTTGTTTATTTCCAGAAACTTTTTGATTTCCTCCCTAAATTCATTCTTGACCCATTCATTGTCTAATAGCATGCTATTCAATCTCCATGATTTTGAGGGTTTTGGTTTTTTCCCCTTGAGGTTGGATTCTAGTTTCAGTCCCCTGTGGTCAGAGAAAATGCTTGGTATGATTTCAATTTTCTTGAATTTGTTGAGGCTTGTTTTGTATCCTATCATGTGGTCTATCTTTGAAAATGTTCCATGTGCATTTGAAAAGAATCTGTATTTAGTTTCTTTAGGATGAAGGGCTCTATATATGTCAGTTAAGTCCAATTCATCTAGAGTATTGTTCAATGCCACAATTTTGTTTGGAAGATCTGTCCATTTTTGACAGTGGGTTGTTAAAACCGCCTACTATAATTGTGTTGCTGTCAATATCTTTCTTGAAGTCCTCTAAGATTTTCTTGATGTATTTAGGTGCTCCTATTTTGGGTACATATGTATTGACAGTGTTTATGTCTTCTTGGTGGATTGTACTTTTGAATATTATGAAGTGACCTTCTGGGTCTCTCTTTATGACTCTTCTTTTGAAGTCTATTTTGTCTGATATGATTATTGCTACTCCTGATTTTTTTTCCCCTGTTCATTAGCTTGGAAAATTTGTTTCCAGCCCTTCACTTTGAGCCTGTGTAGGTCTTTTTTCCTGAGGTGGGTTTCTTGTAGGCAGCATATGTGTGAGTCTTGCTTTCTTATCCATTCACCTATTCAATGTCTTTAGATTGGAGCATTTAATCCATTTATATTTAAGGTTATTTTTGATAGGTACTGATTCATTGCCATTTTTGTACCTCTGTTCCTCTCTATCTTCCTTCCTTTCTTTAAAACAGTCCCTTTAGTACCTCTTGCAGAACTGATTTGCTAGAGGTGTATTCTTTTAGACTTGTTTTGTCTGGGAAGCTCCTTATTTGGCCTTCTATCTTGATTGAAAGCCTTGCTGGGTAAGTAGTCTTGATTGCAGGCCTTTGGTTCTCATTACTTGGAATATTTCTTGCCATTCTGTTCTGGCTTGGAGCGTTTCCACTGAGAAGTCAGCTATTAACCTTATTGGGTCTCTCTTGTATATTACTTCCTTTTTCTCTCTTGCTGCCTCCTTGAATCTCTCTTTGGAGGATTCAAGATGGTGGCATGGTAGAAGGACACAGATTCCACTTCCTTTGGCACATGGGAGAGAAATCTAGCTAATCTACAGAGCAACAGAGCAGATAGCCCACTGTACCACAGCATATATGAAAATAGGAGATCAAAATCCATAGCAGACATTGGAAAAGCAGACGTGGCAGCTGAATGACCAGAGGTGGCCCTGAGACCGGGATGGAGGCAACCCTGCGACAGGAGGTGGCTCTGCAACTGATCGAAGGTGGCCCTGAGACCTGAGGCGGCTCTGTGACTGACCGGAGGCAGTCCTGCAACCAAAGGCGGCCCTGTGACCTAAATGGAGGTAGCTCTGTGACCAGAGGTGGCTCTGCCATCGACCAGAGGTGGCCCTGGGACCCGAGGCAGCTCTGCAACTGACCGGGGGCAGTTCTGCGACCAGAGGAGGGGGCTTTGTGAAAGACCCGGAGCTCACACCCATGATCCTAGGGTGAGTTCGCGCAACTGGGGAAACTCAGGGAGCTGACGCCTGTAGACTCGGGTAGGTGTGTGCGCCCTGTAGGAGACCCGGAGCTCACAGCATTTATTGCTGTGATGTTGATGTCTAAGAGATCCCAGATGAAACCCATAATCTTGGGAAAGCGTGCACTCTGCAGGAGGCTCAGAAATCACACCCAAGGCCCTGCATGGAGAGTGCACTAGTAGCCCTGGGGAGAGTGCATGGCTGGCACTAAGGAGAGTAACCCAAAGCTGACTGTGTGCGGAATCGGGAGAAAAGTGGTACGAGTCGCCTTCAGCCTGTTATAGCCAGCAAGACCAGAAAATCCAGTTTGGCCTGATTGAAAATAGCAAGATGATTTTTGTTTTTTGGGGGTTTTTTTGTAGCTGTTTTTTTATTTGTTTAAATGGGTTTTTTTGTGTGTTTGTTTGCTTTTTTGGATTTATTTTATTTTTGTGGGGGTATTTTTGTTTTGTTTTGTTTCCTTTTGATTATATTTCTTATTTTTTAAATTATTTCTACCTTTTTTTAATCTGTCAATTCCTTTTGCTTTTCTTTACTTCTTTCTTCTTTGTTCCTTCTTCCTTTCCTTCCAATTTTATCTTTCCTTCCTTCCTCTTTTTTCTCTGCTTTTATCACTTTTTTCTTTTCTCTTTTTAAATAACCATGAGTGAGACAAAAAGAATCCTAGAACTGTGAAACAACCAGAGTTGGACCAAAAGAGGGGGTATCCCAACAGCTGAGAGAGTGAAAGTTGTACGCACCAGGATACCTGAAGGAGACTATACCACTGAATCTCACAGGTATTCTACCACAGTAGTTCACACGATAAACCCAGGAAACCAGAACAGATCAATTTAAGAAGCTGAGGCTTACAAGAAGAGTCTCACAAACAATGAGAAGACAAAGAAACAATCCCCAGATGAAAGGGAAGAAGGGAGCCCCAGAAAAAATGCAAAATGAAACAGAGGCAACTCAACTATCAGATACTGAGTTCAAAGAAATGGTTGTCAGGAAGCTCCATGAGCTCTCCATGAGCTACCAGAAACTACAGGGAAGCTACGATGGACTCACTGCAAACTATATCAACATTAAAAAGGAAATAGAAACTATCAATAAAGGGCCAAGAGGGAATGAAGAATACAATTTCTGAATTGAAGAATACAGTAGAAGGAATGAAAAGCAGAATAAATGAAGTAGAATATCAGATCAGTAAGTTGGAGGACAAAGTAGGAAAAAAAAACCCAGAAAGGACAAGAAAAGGAAAATAGGCTCAGAAAGAATGAAGAGGGGTTACGAGAAATGCAAGACAACATGAAACGTAATAATATCCATATAACAGGAATACCAGAAAGAGAAGAAGAGCAAGGGATAGAAAACTTATTTCAAAAAGTAATGATGGAAAACTTCCCGAATTTGATGAGAGAAAAAGTCACACAAATCCAGGAAACACAGAGAGTCCCAATCAAGAGGAACCCAAAGAGGCCCACTACAAGACACATCAGAATTAAAATGGCAAAATTCCAAGACAAAGAGAGAATCTTAAAGGCAGCAAGAGAGAAAAAGGAAGTAACATACAAGGGAGCCCCGATAAGGTTGGCATCTGCCTTCTCAATGGAAACACTCAAATCCAGAAGGGAATGGCAAGAAATATTCCAAGTAATGAGAACCAAAGGCCTACAACCAAGATTACTTTACCTAGCAAGGCTTTCAATCAAGATAGAAGGCCAAATAAGGAGCTTCCCAGACAAAACAAATCTTAAAGAATACACCTCTACCAAACCAGTTCTGCAAGAAATACTGAAGGGGCTACTTTAAGGAAAGGAAGGAAAAGAGAGAGAGAGGAACACAGGTATGAAACTCGCAATGAATCAGTACCTATCAACAATAACCTTAAATATAAATGGATTGAATGCTCCAATGTAAAGACATAGAATAGATGAATGGATAAGAAAGCATGACTCACACATGTGCTGCCTACAATAGACCCAGCTTAGGACAAAATTCTTACACAGACTGAAGTGAAAAACTGGAAACAAATTTTCCAAGCAAATGAACAGGGAAAAAAAATCCGGGAGAGCAATAGTCATATTAGACAAAATAGACTTCAAAAGAAGAGTCATAAAGAGAGACCCAGAAGGTCACTTCATAATATTCAAAAGTACAATCCACCAAGAAGACATAAACACTGTCAATACATATGCACCCAAAATAGGAGCACCTAAATACATCAAGAAAATCTTAGAGGACTTCAAGAAAGATATTGACAGCAACACAATTATAGTAGGCGGTTTTAACAACCCACTGTCAAAAATGGACAGATCTTTCAAACAAAATATCAACAAAGACATTGTGGCATTGAACAATACTCTAGATGAATTGGACTTAATTGACATATACAGAGCTCTTCATTCCAAAGAAACTAAATACAGATTCTTTTCAAATGCACATGGAACATTTTCAAAGATAGACCACATGATAGGACACAAAACAAGCCTCAACAAATTCAAGAAAATTGAAATCATACCAAGCATTTTCTCTGACCACAAGGGACTGAAACTAGAATCCAACCCCAAGGGGAGAAACCCAAAACCCTCAAAATCATGGAGATTGAATAGCATGCTATTAGACAATGAATGGGTCAAGAATGAAATTAGGGAGGAAATCAAAAAGTTTCTAGAAACAAATGACAACGAACTCACATTGACCCAAAACTTATGAGACACAGCCAAGGCAGTCCTCAGAGGGAAGTTTATAGCGATACAGGCCTACCTAAAAAAGGTAGAGACATCTCATACAAACAACCAAACCCTATGCCAACAAGAACTCGAGCCAGGCAGTGAAAGACAAATATCATATGATCTCACCTTTAACAGGAAGCTAATCAACAAAACAAACAAACAAGCATAATATAAACAAAGACACTGAATTTGAGAACAGTCTGACAGTGTCCAGAGTGGGAGGGGAGGGAATTTCAGGGGAAAAGGGGAACGGTTTAGAGCAACAAATATAAAGGACTCATGGACAAAAACTATGGGGGGGTGGAAATGGGAGGAAGGTGGGGAGGGCTGGGGTGGTGGGCTGGGGCGGGGTAAAAGACAGAAAACTGTACAATATCAACAATTAAAAAATACTGATTTAAAAAAAAAAAAAAAAAGAACTCGAGGAACAACAACAAAGACAGCCTCGAGCAAGTAGAAGGAATAAAATAACCATGATCAGAGCAGAATTAAATGACATAGACACTAAAATCAGAATTCTAAGGACCAATGTATCCAGGAGCTGGTTCTTTGAATAGATAAACAAAAGAGACAAGCCTTTAAGCAGGCTCATCAAGAAAAAAAGAAAGAGGATGAAAATAAACAAAATCAGAAATGAAAGAGCAGAGATTACCACTGAAACCACAGAAATGCAAAGGATTGTAAGAAATTACTATGAAGAAGTGTATGCCAAGAAATCTGAAAACCTAGGTAAAATGGAAAAGTTACTAGAAAAATATAATCTCCCAAAACTCAATGAAGAATTAGTGGAAAGCCTGAACAGACCAATAACAGCAGATGAAATTGAAGCAGTTATCAAAAAACTCCCGGTACACAAAAGCCCTGGACCAGATGGTTTCACAGGAGAATTCTTTTTTTTTTTAAATATATATTTTATTGATTATGCTATTACAGTTGTCCCGTTTCTCCCCCAACATTACCCCCACCCTGCACACCCTCTCCCACCCACATTCCCCCCTTTAGTTCATGTCCTTGTGTCATAAGTTCTTTAGCTTCTACATTTCCCATACTATTCTTGCCCTGCCCCTGTCTATTTTCTACCCACTATCTATGCTACTCATCGTCTATATCTTTTCCCCCTCTCTCCTCCTCCCACGCCCCTGTTGCTAACCCTCCATATGATCTCCATTTCTGTGGTTCTGTTCCTGTCCTAGCTGTTTGCTTAGTTTGCTTTTGTTTTAAGTATGGTTCTTAATAGCTGTGAGTTTGCTGTCTTTTCATTGTCATATTTTTTATCTTCTTTTTCTTGGTGCTCAGAGAGCCCCAAAGAAGTTGGGCCCAAGGAGGAACACATCAAGGCACATCGTAATTACATTAGCCAAGATTAAAATGAAGCAGAGAATTCTAGAAGCAGCAAGGGATAAGGGGACAGTCAGCTACAAAGGAGATCCCATCAGACTGTCAGCTGATTTCTCAAAAGAGACCTTACAGGAAAGAAGGGGCTGGAAAGAAATATTTGAAATCTTGAAAAGCAGGGACCTACATCCAAAATTGCTCTTTCCAGAAAAGCTGTCATTTAGAATGGAAGGACAGATAAAGCGCTTTTCACAGGACAATTGTACAAAGCATTTAAAAAAGAGCTAACCACTATTTTTGAAAGACTATTCAAAAAAATCCAAAATGATGGAAGACTCCCAAACTCTTTTTATGAAGCCAGTATCATACTAATCCCATAACCAGATAAAGACACAACAAACAAAGAAAACTTCAGGCCAAAATTACTGATGAACATAGGTGCTAAAATCCTCAACAAAATATTGGTGAATTGCATCCAACGACACACTAAAAAGATCATACACCATGTCCAAGTGGGATTCATCCCAGGGATGCAAGGATGGTTCACCATTAGAAAATAGGTAAATGTAATACATCACATAAACAAAAGAAAGGACAAAAATTACATGATTATATCAATAGATGTGGAAAAAGCTTTTGATAAGGTACAATACCCATTTATGATAAAAACACTCAGCAAAGTGGGGAATAGAGGGAGCATTCCTCAACATAATAAAGGCATATATGAGAAACCTACAGTCAACATCATGCTCAAGGGGCAAAAACTAAAATCTTTCCCACTAAGATCAGGAACAAGACAAGGTTGTCCATTTCACCACTTCAATATAGCATTGGAAGTCTTAGCCACAGCGATTAGACAAGAAAAGGAAATAAAAGACATCCAACTTGAAAAGGAGGAAACAAAACTTTCATTGATTGCAGATGACATGATAGTGCACATAGAAAATCCTATATACTCGGCCAAAAGACTGCTTGACCTAATAAATGAATTTGGCCAAAAAGCCCAATACAAAGTCAATATCCAGAAATCAAAGGCATTTTTGTATACCAACAGTGAAACAGCAGAAGCAGAAATCAAGAAAAAAATCCCATTTGATATAGCAAAAAGAAAAACAAAATACCTAGGAATAAACCTAACCAAGGAGGTAAAAGACCTGTATGCAGAAAACTACACAACACTGAAGAAAGAAATCAAGGAAGACACAAACAAATGGAAACACATACCGTGTTCATGGATTGAAAGAATTAACATCATCAAAATGTCCATACTTCCCAAAGCAATCTACAGATTCAATGCAATACCTATTAAAGTACCAATGGCATATTTCACAGACATAGAACAAACACTTCCAAAATTTATATGGACCCCAAAACGACCCGGAAAAGCTGCAGTAATTTTGAGAAAGAAGAACAAAGTAGGAGGGATCACAATACCTGATACCATACTCTATTACAAGGCCACTGTAATCAAAACAGCCTGATACTGGCTTAAAAACAGGCACATGGACCAGTGGAATAGAACAGAGAGCCCAGAAATAAATCCAAGTTTCTACAGTCAATTAATATTGGACAAAAAGGGCAGCAACATAAAATGGAGCAAAAATATCTTGTTTAGCAAGTGGTGTTGGGAGAACTGGACAGCCACGTGCAAAAAAATGAAACTCCATCACCAAATTACACCATACACGAAAATAAATTCAAGGTGGACAAAAGATTTACATATAAGTCGTGACACCATTAAAGTCCTAGAGAAGAATATAGGCAGTAAAATCACAGATATTTCACGCACCAACATTTTTACCGATATGTCCCTTAAAGCAAGGGACATAAAGGAAAAAATAAACAAATGGGATCTCATCAAAATAAAAAGTTTCTGCACAGCTAAAGAAAACAGCATTAAAATAAAAAGAGAACTGACTGTATGGGCAAACATATTTACCAATGATACCTCAGACAAGGGTTTAATCTCCAAAATATACAAAGAACTTACAAGACTCCACTCTAAGAAGACAAGCAACCCAATTAAAAAATGGGCAAAGGATTTGAGCAGACACTTCTCCAAGGAGGACATACAGAAGATCCAGAGACACATGAAAAGATGCTTGATATCACTAGCTATCAGAGAGATGCAAATTAAAACCACAAGGAGATACCACTTGACAGCAGTCAGAATGGCCATCATAAACAAAGCAACAAACAACAAGTGTTGGAGAGGTTGTGGAGAAAAGGGGACCCTAGGGCACTGTTGGTGGGAATGTAGACTGGAACAACCACTATGGAAAACAGTATGGAATTGTCTAAGAAAACTAAAAATGGATCTACCTTTTGACCCAGCAATCCCACTGCTAGGATTATATCCTAAGAACCCTGAAACACCAATCCAAAAGACCCTATGCACCCCTATGTTCATAGCAGCACAATTTACAATAGGCAAGTGTTCAAAGCAACGTACATGCCCATCAGTAAATGAATGTATCAAAAAACTGTTGTACATTTACACAGTGAAATACTAAACAGCAGAGAGATAGATGGAGCTCCTACCCTTTGCAACAGCATCGGTGGAGCTGGAGAGCCTTATCCTAAGTGAAGTAAGCCAGACAGTGAAAGACAAATACCATATGATCTCACGTTTAACAGGAACCTAATCAACAAAACAACACACAAGCAAAATATAACCAAAGACATTGAAATTGAGAACAGGCTGACAGACACCAGAGGGGAGAGGGGAGGGAACATCAGGGGAAAAGGGAAAGGGTTTATAGCAACAAGTATAAAAGATACATGGACAAAAACTAGGGAGGGTGGAAATGGGTGGGAAGTGGGGAGGGCTGGGTCTGTTGGCCATGATGGGAGTAAAAGACAGAAAACTGTACAAGAACAACAATTAAAATAAAGGAAAAAAGACATAATGTTTGTAAACAGATTTGAGAATGTTTTACAACAGAAAGGTAAAGGATATGTATGTGTGTGTATTCATGGCTAGGACTTTCAATACTAATAATAAAGTAAAATGTGTGTGATATGATATGACATATTTTAAATATGAAAAAATATTTCATTATGCAATAGGAAAATAATTAATAATTGGGTATTTGGTAATCTACTCTGGAAAATTTAGTGGGTTCTTCTATCAAAAATAAGCTTATAGAGGTAGATATCATTTTTTTCTTATTCTTGTGTTTGAAAGAACATTTGAAAGAAAATAATCCTTTATAAACAATTTTCAACTTGTACCTTTTTTTTACCAGCAAGTCATTGTAATACCAAACCACTTAGATTTTGAATAAAGATTATATACATATTTGAAATCTTATAAACATTCCTAAGAAGCATAGCACTGCCATTTGTCCAAAAGGTCCTTAGCTTTCAATCTCATGACGTTCTTTCCTCTGATGTTCATCTGTGAGAGCAGAGACTAGAATTGTTGCTGCTCTCATACACAGAGACATCGAAATACTCGAAAGGCTTTCTACTATTATTGATTGTCTTTTCTATTTGTGTTTTACTGCACTCCAAAAATATGGGTTGAATGAAAAGCTAAATATTTGTAGGGATGTATGTTATTAAAAAAGACATCTTGTTAATATTTTTGAATACGTTATTTAAAAAAAGACATCTTACACACACAAAAAAAAAACTGTGTTACATTTACACAATGGAATTCTATGCAGCAGAAAGAAAGAAGGAGCTCCTACCCTTTGCAACAGCATGGATGGAACTAGAGAGCATTATGCTAAGTGAAATAAGCCAGGCAGTGAAAGACAAATACCAGATGATCTCACCTTTAGCAGGAACCTAATCAACAAAACAAACAAACAAGCATAATATAACCAAAGACAGTAAAATTGAGAACAGGCTGACAGTCACCAGAGGCGAGAGGGGAGGGAATTTCAGGGGAAAAGGGGGAGGGTTTAGAGCAACAAGTATAAAGGACCCATGGGCAAAAATTATGGGGGGTGGAAATGGCAGTGTGGTGGGCAGAGCTGGGGTGGTGGGCTGGGGTGGGAGTAAAAGACAGAAAACTGTACAAGAACAACAACTAAAATAAAATTAAAAAAAATAAGGCCAGAAAAATCTTAGATCAGTGGAATCAATAGTCTAAAGTAGCAACTAGAACAATTAGTAAATTATGAGGCTTGTATGTGAGAGTGTTTATATTTAATGTAGTTGTATAATTTGCTGCTTTTTAGTCTAAGGGCAATAGGAACGTTGGAAGAGCAGAGCCCCATAGGATCATGCACTAAAGCCAGGTTAGCTGACAAGTAGGAGTCTATTGTATGTTCCCATTTCAATTTTACTTTAGAAAGATTGCATTGATTTTTTTAAATTTAAGAGCTTCAAACTTTCAAGTGCAGTTTCCTTTTTCTACTCCTCACTTGGAGGAAGCTGTAGGCAACTTTTTATTATAGTGTTCCTCATTGAAAATAGGCTTTCATTGTCCATGATTCTTTTTACTGACTTCTGATGTTTTCAAATGGATGTCTTTTGAACTAAATGTTCATAAATTTAGTATTAGTTCAGGTGATGGCATTGCTGAAGGAAAGAATGTTCAAATGAAAACCATTTACTTTTTCTAGTGATTGATGTAGAGATAACTAATTTCCTGTTAGAAAATATAACCAAAGACACTGAAATTGAGAACAGGCTGACAGTGACCACAGGGGAGAGGGGAGGGAATCTCCGGGGAAAGGGTTTGCAGGAACAATTATAAAGGAAACATGGACAATAACAAAGGGTGGGAGTGGAAACAGGGGAGGGAGGCGGGGAGGGCTGGGATGTTGGGCTGGGGTGGGGGAAAAAGCAGAAAACTGTACTTGAACAACAATTAAAAAAATAAATCTAAAACTAAAAGAACATCCTGATAAATAATTTAGAAAATATTGGAATTTAATAACTGACATTTAAATTGGTATTAACTTCAGAAAAAAGTAAGAATGGAATAAAGAAGTGAAAAATGCTAGGTAATCAAGTATTCCCTTTCAATGTGGATTGGGATGATTAACACAAATGCCAGGGAGAAGTTGATGCTCTTTTATTTTTGTGACATAATTTTATTCCTATTTTTCTTGTACATCTCTAAATACTCATTTTCTGTTTTTCTTGCTGGGCATTTATTTATGAGCCACCAACCCTCCAGTCCTGGGCTGTCTGTAGTCTCCTCCAGAATGAGTCCTTTCCCGTGGTACTTTGTAACAACTTTAAATTTCACCATTATCTAGCCAATTCTAGTGCAGAATATCCAGGTTTTTTTTTTTTTAACCACCTCAAATGCAATCCCATATTTCTGCCTAATTCCACATAAATGTCCTTCATTCCCTCAAACTCAGTGTCCTCAAATGGGATTCTTTGCCTTTCTGTTCCAATCAGATTTCCGTCCTATATTCTCTGGTCATATGAAAACACAAGAATTTTCTCACTCACTTAAATTTAAACTTTTACATGAGCTTTGGAATATTCTCTTCTTCCATACAAATCCTATTGGTATTTCTTAGAAGACCACCTCCTCCTCTTTCATACCATGGTTATTGCCCAAGTCTACACTCTTCTGCTGACTTCTGCCATTGTTTCACTGTCCTGAGCCTACCAGCTCCTTCCCACTAAACCCATAGCAACATCTACTGCATCTTGTGCATGTCGATCTGACCAGAGCATGCTTAGGACTTTACTCAAGCCAGAGCTTCAAGTGGTGATTGGATGGACAAAAGGGGTTGTTGGATTGGGACAGCTCACCTGCTGGCCTTCTTATCCTTAGATGTTTGAACTTGGAGCTTGTATTCTTGCAAGTCTCTCTTTTTTTCTTTTAAATATATTTTATTGATTATGCTATTACAGTTGTCCCATTTCTCCCCCATCATTCCCCCCACCCTACATACCCTCTCTCACCCACATTCCCTCCTTTAGTTCATGTCCATGTGTCATAAGTTCTTTAGCTTCTACTTTCCCATACTATTCTTGCCCTCCCCCTATTTTCTACCCACTATCTATGCTACTCATTCTCTGTACCTTTTCCCCCCTCTCCTCCTCCCACGCCCCTGTTGCTAACCCTCCATATGATCTCCATTTCTGTGGTTCTGTTCCTGTTCTAGCTGTTTGCTTACTTTGCTTTTGTTTTAGGTGTGGTTCTTAATAGCTGTGAGTTTGCTGTCTTTTCATTGTCATATTTTTTATCTTCTTTTTCTTAGATAAGTCCCTTTAACATTTCATATAATAAGAGCTTGGTGATGATGAACTCCTTGAACTTGACTTTATCTGAGAAGCGCTTTATCTGTCCTTCCATTCTAAATGACAGCTTTGCTGGATAGAGCAATTTTGGATGTAGGTCCCTGCTTTTCAAGATTTCAAATATTTCTTTCCAGCCCCTACTTGCCTGTAAGGTCTCTTTTGAGAAATCAGCTGACAGTCTGATGGGAACTCATTTGTAGGTGACTGACCCCTTATCCCTTGCTGCTTCTAGAATTCTCTGCTTCATTTTAATCTTGGCTAATGTAATTACGATGTGCCTTGGTGTGTTCCTCCTTGGGTCCAACTTCTTTGGGACTCTCTGAGCTTCCTGGACGTCCTGGTAGTCTATTTCCTTTGCCAGATTGGGGAAGTTCTCCTTTATTATTTGTTCAAATAAGTTTTCTACTTGTTGCTCTTCTTCTTCCCCTTCTGGGACCCCTATAATTCGGATATTGGGACGTTTAACGATGTCCCGGAGGTTCCTAAGCCTCTCCTCATTTTTTTGAATTCTTGTTTCTTCCTTGTTTTCTGTTTGGTTGTTAGTTTCTTCCTTCTGGTCCACTCCATTGATTTGTGTCCCAGTTTTCCTTCCATCTCTATCGGTTCCCCATGCGTCTTCCTTCATTTCATGTATTGTAGCCTGCATTTTTTCATCTAATTTGTGAGCAAAATCAACCAATTCTGTGAGCATTTTGATGACCAGTGCTTTGAACTGTGCATCTAATAGGTTGGCTATCTCTTCACAGCTTAGAGGAATTGACTCTGGGGTTTTCATTTTTTTCTCCATTTTCTCAAAAATGGTTTGAGCCATTTTTGGTGTTTGTTTTGTTTTGTTTTGTTTTGGTTTTAGTCTGGTCTTGGCTATTACATAGTGAGGGGTGGAGCCTCAGGTGCTCCCCAGTGCGGTGCAGCCCAGTCGCTGGGTTGTGAGGCTATATGTGGGGGCGGCGTCTGAAAGGGAACAATGGCGCCTGCTCCGCTCTCTCCAGGATTCATTCCCCTCCGCCACTTCCCCTCTGCCTGGACCGTCTGCGCTCTCGAACGTGGGACCACCTGGTCAGCCAACCTCCCAGTGTGGCCTCACTGGGTCTGCACAGTTGCCACCCTGTGCCCGGGGTCCGCCAGCTGCCGCCTGTGCTCCTGGGAACTGCCAGCCGCTGCTGCTTGCGTTCCTGGGTCCGCACCTCCACTTTTTCCTACCGCGACTCCACCCCTCTTACTGGTCTGGATGAATGGTTGTTGGACTTCCGTACAGTTTAGTTTTCTATAAGTTCTGGTTGTTTTCTTGTTTCTAAATATTTGTTGTCCTTAATTTTGGTTGTGAGAGGAGGCACAGTGTGTCCGCCTATGCCTCCATCTTGGCCAGAAGTCCCCCGCAAGTCTCTCTTTTTTAAAGTTACTTGAAATTTGGTTTTTGGGGAACAAACATGTCCCTATTCAGATTTCATCTTCCTAGTCACATGTGGACATAAGTCATCACTTATTTATTTTTTAAAGATTTTACTTTGTAAAAAAAAGATTTTACTTTGTTTGTTTTTATAAAGGGAGGGAAAACCAGGGAGAAAGGGAGGGGGAGACACATTAATATGTGGTTGCCTCTCCAGCGCTCTGAAACACAGGCATGTGCCCTGATTGGGAATCGAACTGGTGACCCTTTGGTTTGCAGGCCAGTGCTCAATCCTCTGAACCACACCAGCCAGGGTGAGACATCACTTCTTAATTCACCTCATTAGTGCTGAGATCTGGGGATTTAAACCATCCTTGCACACCTGCTAGATTAATATTCCTGAGTAAATATACCAGGGCTCTGTTAAGAAACCTAACCCTTTAGATGTGCCCCTCTGAAAGTTACAAAAACCAAAGCTCCTCTTCCTGGCTTTTATTGCTTAGAAAATATAGATTCTGATATACACCTCAAATCTAATTTCTCCCTTTTACCAATATAAATCCTCCACTTGGGCTGGTTTGGTGTTGGGTTTGTCCCAGAAATGCCCATTTCCCTCTAATTTCCCTCTAATTTCATGCCATAACTAATAACGCTGCCTTCATCTGTCATGCTTTTTCATTGTCTCCATCACCTGTCAAGGTCCCACCTATTCACACCACACCATGGGCGTGATAAGACTATAAACACACACTTGACTATGCCTACTAATTCTTTAAGACTCAGCTCACATGTTATCAAATTCAAAAAGCTTTCCCTAACCTTGTTCTTTTTTTAAGTATATAGTCTTTATTTTATTTTTTCCATTACCATTTTGTACCCTCATTACCCCCTCCAACCATAAATCACCAACCTGTTGTCCACATCTATGAGTCTTTTTGCTATTTTGCTCACCCCCACCTCCCCCTGCCCACTAGCTGTCATCTGTTTTCCATCTATGAGTCTGTCTCTGTTTTGCTTGTTAGTTCGGTTTGTTCGTTAGATTTCACATATGAGTGAAATCATTTGATATTTGTCTTGAACATATTCACTTAGCATAATGTTCTCTGGGTCCATCTGTACTGTTGCAAAGGGTAAATTTTCCTTCTTTTTCACAGCCAAGTAAAATACCATTGCATAATGTCCCATAGTTGTTTTATCCACTCATCTATTGATGGACACTTGGGCTCCTTCCATATCTTAGCAACAGTAAATAACACTGCAATGAACATAGGGATGCTTATGCTCTTTTGAATTATTGTTTTGGGTTTCTTCAGATAAATTCCCAGAAGTGGGATTGCTGGGTCAAAAAGCAGATATATTTTTAATTTTTTGAAGTATCTCCACACTGTTCTCCACAGTGTCTGCACCAGTCTGCATTCCCACCAACAGTCTAAAAGGGTTCCCTTTTCTCCACATCCTTGCCAGCAATTGTTTTTCGATTTATTGTTGATAGCCATTCTGACAGGTGTGAGATGGTATCTCATTGAGATTTTTACTGGCATTTCTCTGATGATTAGTGATGTTGAGCATATTTTCATATGTCTATTGATCATCTCTATGTCCTCTTTAAAGTGTCTACTCAGGAACTTTGCCCATTTTTATTTGGATTATTTGTTTTTCTGGTGTTCAGTTTTGTAACCATTTTGTATTAAACCCTTATCAGATGTATCCGTGAATATATTCTACAATTCTGTGGGGTGTCCTTTATTTTGCCTTTTTCCCATTTAAAAAAATTTTATTGTTGTTCAAGCACTGTTGTCCGGCTTTTCTTCCCATCTCCCTCACCACCCCAGCCATCCTCATCTCCCTCCCCTGATTACACCCACCTTGTTTTTGTCCATGTGTCCTTTAAAGATGTTCCTGAGAACCCTTCATCATTTTCCTCCCATTATTCCCGCTCACCACCCCTATTGTTACTGTCCATATATGCTTAATTTCAATGTCTCTGGTTATATTTTGCTTGCTTGGTTGTTTTGTAGATCAGGTTCCACTTACAGGAGAGATTATATGGTATTTGTCTTTCACTGCCTGGCTTATTTTACTTAACATAGTGTTGTAAGGCTCCATCCATGCTGTTGCTAACAGTAGGAGTTCCTTCTTTCTTTCTGCTGCATAGTATTGCATTGTCTAAATGTACCATAGTTTTTGGATCCACTCATTTACTGATGGGCACTTAGGCTATTTCTAGCACTTGGCTATTGTAAATTGTGCTGCTATGAAAATTGGGGTGCATAGGTTCTTTTGGATTGGTGTTTCAGCATTCTTAGTATATAATCCTAGCAATGGCATTGCCAGGTCAAAAGGCAGTTCCATTTTTAGTTTTCTGAGAAAATTCCATACTGTTTTCCATAGTGGCTGCACCAGTCTACAATCCCACTAACAGTGCACTAGGATTCCCTTTTCTCCACATCCTCTCCAACACTCTTTTGTTGTTTTGTTTATGATGGACATTCTGACCAGTGTGAAGTGATATCTCATTGTGGATTTAATTTGCATCTCCTTATGGTTAGTGATGCTGAGCATCTTTTCATATGTCTCTTGACCCTTTGTATGTCCTCCTTGGAGAAGCATCTGTCCAAGTACTTTGCCCATTTTTAATTTTTTTTTCCTAGACTGGAATTATGTGAATTCTTTATATATTTAGGAGATTAAACCATTGTCTGAGGTATCATTGGCAAATATGTTTTCCCATATGGTTGGTTCTCTTTTCATTTTAATGCTGTTGTCTTTAGGTGTGCAGAAGCTTTTTATTTTGATAAGATCCATTTACATATCATGGGGGGGGCTTCACCTGCAGAGCCCCATCCCTCCGTCATGAATGAAAATAAAACAACCAAGAAATGATCTGCTTGGGGAGGAGAGGTGGCCAAACTCTCAAAGGAGAATGACCTAGAGCCCCTTCCTCACTGGGCTTTTATTGGGTTCAAATACACCGGAATACAGGTAAAGAATTCAGGTGGCAAGGATCAAACAATGGTTAACATTTCAAAGAAATCTGAGGGCTTAATTTGAGTCAGTGTCTGTCAGGGAAGGGGCTTGCAAAACTTTGGGAGACATACTAATTTCCTTCTCGGACCCTTATCATTTAAATGAGAGCACTCTTAGTAAACAAAGCAAGTTTCACAGGACTTTACAAATTCTTTCTTATGTCCGATCACCTGGGGAACCGCTGTGGCCAGCAAAGGGCTGCACCACCTGCAGTCATAGTTTCTCTCTATGATGAAGTTTATTAATATTTCGTGGAGGATTTTAGGGTCTATGTTCATCAGCGCTTTTGGCCTGAAGTTTTCTTTCTTTGTTATGTCATTACATGGTTTGGGGATTAGATGATTCTGGCTTCATAGAAAGAGATTGGGAGTCCTCCATAATCTTGGATTTTTTGGGATAATCTGTGAAGGAAAGGGGCTAATTTTTCCTTAAATGCTTTATAAAATTCTCCTGTGAAACAATCTAGTCCAGGGCTTTTGTATGTTGGCATTTTTTTATTACTGCTTAATTTTGTCAGTGGTTATTGGTCTGTTCAGGCTTTCTGTTTTTCTTCTTCATTCACTTTTGGTAGATTATATTTTCCTAGAAATTTGTCCATTTCACCTAGGTTTTCAAGTTTCTTGACAAAGAGTTCTTCATAGTAATTTCTTACAATCCTTTGTATTTCTGTGGTATCAGTTGTAATCTCTCCTCTTTTATTTCTGATTCTGTTTATTTGGGTCCTTTGTCTTTTTTTCTTGATGAGTCTGCTTAACAGCTTGTTGATTTTTCTTATCTTTTCAAAGAACCAGCTCCTGGATTTATTGATCCTTAGAATTGTTGCCTTAGTCTCTATGTTGCTTACTTTTGCCCTGATCTTGATTATTTCCTTCCCTCTTCTTGCTTTGGGCTGTCTTTGTTGTTGTTCCTCCAGTTCTTGTAAGATGTAGGGTTTGGTTGTTTATTTGAAAATTTTCTATCTTTTTTAAGTAGGTACGTATCACTATAAACTCCCCTCTCAGGACTGTCTTCTCTGTGTCCATAATTTTTGGATTGTTATGAGTTCATTTTCATTTGTTTCCAGAAACTTTTTGATTTATTTCTTGATGTCATTCTTGACACATTCACTGTTTAATAGCACTCTATTCAATCTCCATTAATTTGAGGGGTTTTTTTAAAATTTTTTCCTTGAGGTTGGTTTCTAGTTTCAGTCCATTGTGGTTGGAGAAAATGCTTGAAATGATTTTAATTTTCTTGAATATGTGGAGGCTTGTTTTGTGTCCTATCATGTGGTCTATCTTTGAAAATGTTCCATGTGCATTTGAAAAGAATGTGTATTTTGCTTCTTTGGAATGAAAGGCTCTCTATATACCAGTTAAGTCCATTTGATCTAGGACGTTGATCAATGCTGCAATATCCTTGTTGATAGTTTGTTTGGAAGATCAATTTATTTTTGATAGTGGGGTGTTGAAGTCCCATACTATATTAGTGTTGCTGTCTATATCTTTCTTGAAGTCCTCCAAGATTTTCCTTTTGCATTTGGGTGCTCTTATATTGGATGCACATATATTTACAGTGTTTTTTTTCTTGATGGATTCTTTTCTTGAGTGTCCTTCTGAGGCTCTTTTTGTGTTCCTTGTCTCAAAGTCTATTTTGTCTGATATGAGTATTGCTATTCAGTTTTTCTTTCCTGTCCATTTGCTTGGAAAATTTGTTTCCAACACTTCTCTTTCAGTCTGTGTAGGTCTTTTGTTCTGAGGTGGGTCTCTTGTAGGCAGTATATGTGTGGGTCATCTTTTCTTATCCATTTAGGTATTCTATGTCTTTTGATTGGAGCATTTAATCTATTAACACTTAAGGTTATTATTGATAGATGTTTGTTCATTTTTACCCTCTTTGTACCTGTGTTCCTCTCTCTTTCACTCTTTTCCTTTCTCCTCTTATATTATTCCTTTTAGTAAATCTTTGGTTGAGATGTATTTTTTCAGCCTTCTTTTATGTGGGAAAATCCTTATTTCACCTTCCATTTAATTGAGATCCTCGCTGGATAGACTAATCTTGGTTTCAGACCTTTGTTTTTCATTACTTGGTATATCTCTTGCCATTCTCTCCTGGAATATAGTGTTTTTCTTTAGAAATCAGCTGCTACCCTTATTGGAGTACTTTGGTATGTTACTTCTTGTTTCTCCTTGCTGCTTTTAAGATTCTCTCTTTGTCTTTAATACTTGGCATTTTATTTATGATATATCTTGGAGTTGGTCTCTTTGGGTTCATACTGATCAGGACTCTGTGCTTCCTGAACTTTCATGTTTTTTTTTTGTCTCTTCAGGTTTAGAAAGTTTTTCTGATTATATTTTCAAACAGGGTTTTTACCCCTGGTTCCTTTTCTTCTCCTTCTGATATCTTATGATTCAAATGTTTTTTCATTTCAAGGTATCTTGGAGTTCCCTTAAGCTATCTTAATATTTTTTTAGTCTTTTTTTTTTTATGCAGCTGCTCTACCTGGGTGTTTCTTTTCACCTTGTCTTCTAGCTCAATAATTCGGTCCTGTGCTTCATTCAGCCTGCTTGTAATTCCTTCTATTTTTTTTATTCCCAAAATGTTATTGTTCACTTTTTGCTGGTTTTTGTTTATAGCTTCTATTTCCATTTTCACGCTGATGTAATTCTCACTCAGTTCCTTGTAGTTGTCTGTGAGTTCCTTGAGCACCCTTTATAAACATTATTTTGAATTCTATATCTGATAATTTGCTTACCTCCATTTAATTTATCTCTTCTAGTGAGGAGTCTTCCATTCCTTTTGATTGCAGGTTGTTTTTTGTCTCCCATTTCAGGACTTTTTTGTTTGTTTCTGTGCTTCCTGATGTTTCACTTTGCTAGCTGTCTTTGTGGGGTGAATTTCTATGGTAGGAATTCTATGGGATTCAGTGGCGTGTTCTCTTTGATATCCCTGTCTGGATGCTCTAGGTTTGCCTTTTCTTCTGTTTGTGTGAGCTGTCTTGTTTTACTTGGGTTTTTACCTTCGGTGGCTCCATTGTTGGTGGGTTCTCTCCTCCAACAGGTATACTAATGTTTGCAGTTCCCACCTATTCTTGAATGTGATCAGTGGCAGAGGGTAGGCAAAATGGATTAAGACAGCAGGAGATTATTCTATGGAATTTAAAGGACCAACAAATAGAGAAGAGATAGGAGATTCTTTGGATAAATATAGTGTTAACTGTAATATTTCACCCAACTGGCCACTTTTTATGAAAAGTGAAAGAAAGATAAGAGGGAAGGAGGATTGTAAACTGAATCCAGAAAACAGAGTGCTTGTGCAAGGTTAGATGATGAGATACAGTGAGAGTAAGGGATAGAAAGTAGGAGTATTGTGAGAAAGAATAGAGTTAACCACAACAATAATAAAGCTCAGGAATACGATGAAATGGGCTGAGATCAGGGAGGGGTCCTCAGTAGTATTTACAATTGTATGGAACAACAATCATTTACAATAATACTGGAATGACAATAATATGACAAGAAATATATGACTTGGGTAAGAAGAATAGAAACTACACTATTAAGAGTAGTGTGTTATTGGAACATGAGTGAAGTGAAAGAAGGAAAATTAAGATACAATATGAAAGAAATAATAAGAAAAACCAGTAAACAATCCAATTAAACAGAGAAATAAAATAAAAGTAATCAGAAAGAAGAGAAATAAAAAATATTAATAAAATAAAATGTAAAAATATTGAAAAAATAATACAAATAAACAATAAAATGTCAGTTCTATGAGATAGCAAAGTGAAATTTGTCTCAGTTTCTCAGTTTTGGGGGGTTAGCACTGTGCTTCCCCTTTGGATCTGCTTCTGGCCCTTTCACAATTCCAGGTCTTATTGTCTCACTTGAGGAAAGAAAAAAAAGAGAGAGAGAGAGAAACAAGCCTCTTCCTGACTTTAAACCCATTGAGTGACTTCTGCTTATCTTCCTGGATGCCCCAGGAAGAGGGGGGTTGTGCTTCACTTTTCTCCCTTCCTATGTTTTTGTCAGGATGGGGGCAAGGTCTGGGCCACAATATTCACAGTTGCCCAGCCTCCAGCCCAGGTCCTCCTTGAGGTGCGGGGGCCCCCACTGTCCATTTGCACCAGGCATGTGCCTTTAATCCACCAGTTACGCCAAGATCCTGTGGTGAATCTCCTCCTTGCTCTTTGCAAGCCCACTGTGGCTGGAGCCACCACCAGCAAGCAGGGCCAGTCAGCCTCCAGGTGAGCAGCATGCATACACCCTCAGATCAGCCTTGGGGCAAATGGTGCCAGAATCAGCTGCAGGGCAAGGGGCACCACTCAGCTGCCAGCTAGCAGCCTGAGCCAAGCATGGATGAGCATCTCAAATCTCCCTAGGGGCAAGCCAGCTGCTGCTCAAGAGTTCCTTACAAAGCAGCTACCAGCCTTTTTTTTTTTTTTTTTTTGTAAAAGCCTCTTGTTTAAGCCCACCATTCTTACCAAGTGCCAGGCTTTCCGCACAGCCCAACTTACTTTTTTTAAAAGTATATTATATTGATAAAGCTATTACAGTTTTCCCAATTTTCCCCCTTTATCCTCCCTCTGCACTGCATCCCCCAACCCTCCATAATTCCCCCACTTAGTTCATGTCCATGGGTTGTTCGTATAAGTTCTTTGAATTCTTTGTTTCCTATACCATTCTTGACTTCTCCCCATCTATTTTATGTCTACCAATTATGCTTCTTATTCCCTGTACCTTCCTCCCCCATTCTTCCTCTCCACTCCCCACTGAAAACCCTCCATGTGATGTCCATTTCTCTGATTCTGTTCCTGTTGTAATTGCTTAGTTTTTGTTTTTGTAGGTTTTTTTAGGTTCATTTGTTGATAGTTGTGAGTTTGTTGTCATGTTACTGTTTATAGTTCTTTTTATCTTCTTCAATTTCTTAGATAAGTACCTTTAGTGTTTCATATAATAAGGGCTTGGTGATGATGATATCCTTCAACTTGACCTTATCTGGGAAGTATTTTATCTACCCTTCCATTCTAAATGATAGCTTTGCTGGATAGAGTAATCTTGCCTTTGCCGGATGTAGGTCCTTGCCTTTCATGATTTCAAATACTTCTTTCTAGCTCCTTCTTGCCTGCATGGTTTCTTTTGAGAAATCAGCTGATAGTCTTATCGGTACTCCTTTGTAGGTAACCCTCTCCTTTCCTCTTACTGCTTTTAAGATTCTCTCTTTATCTTTATTCTTAATGATAATGTGTCTTGGCATGTTCCTCTTTGGGTACAACTTCTTTGGGACTCTCTGGGCTTTCTGGACTTCCTGAAGTCTATTTTCTTTACCAGGTTGGGGAAGTTTTCCTTCATTATTTGTTCAAATAAGTTTTCAATTTCTTGCACTTGTTCTTCTTTAGACACCCCTATAATTCAGATATTGGAATGTTTAAAGTTGTCCCAGAAGTTCCCAAGCCTCTTCTCACTGTTTTGAATTCTTGTTTGTTAATTCTGTTCTGGTTGGATGTTTATTTCTTCCTTTTGTTCCAAATTGTTGATTTGAGTCCAGGTTTCCTTCCTGTCACTGTTGGTTCCCTGAATAGTTTGCTTTATTTCACTTTGGGTATCTTTCATTTGCTCTTTCATTTGGTGACCAAGCTCAATCAGTTCTGTGAGCATTTTGATTACCAGGGCTTTAAACTCTCTATCAGATAGGTTGGCTTTTTCCTCATCACTTAGCTCTCTTTCTGGAGTTTTGCTCTGCTCTTTCATTTGGGCCATATTTCATTGTCTTGACACACTTGAGAAGTCGAAAGGGAGTGGGGCCTTAGGTGTTCTCCAGGGCAGGGCAATCATCTTGCTGCATTGTGGCACTGCCTGCGGGGGAGAGGTCAGAAAGGGAACTATGCAGCATGCTTGCTTGACTCTAGCCCCACTTTTCAAAGAACTCTTATGTGAGACTGGGAGTTTCTCCCAATGTGGCAACCCCCGCTGTAGTCCACAGTCAGCTCTGAGTCTATTTCCTGTGCAGTCAGCCCCATGCATGTGGTATACTGCCTTGCCATGGGACCTTTCAGCCAGTCCTGCCTTCATGGTCCATCTCCTTGTAGGGGGTTCTCTCCATCCTCCTGTCTTACTTTTCTGGTGGGTTTGGTTGGCTGTTTCTTTAATTCCTTGGTTGTCAGAGTTCCATGCAATTTGATTTTCTTGCACTTCTGGTTGTTTATTGATTTTAGATTGGTGGTTGTCCTCCTTTTGGTTGTGTGAGGAAGTGAAAGGTTTCTACCTATGCCTCCATCTTGGCTGTAACAGAGCCCAACTTTTTAACTAGATTGAAAACTGTCTGGGTTAGGATCTGACATGGCCCAACTCTTCTCCCTTCTCCAGGTGTCATTGGCTCCCCAATTTCTCTGGTAATGACGTAGCCAGCATTCACAGTCCCAGCAGATGTACATCACTTCTGTGTGTCTCCCACTTCATCTCTATTCCCCTCAGTGATTTCAAGCATCCATGTCCCTCCTGGTCCCAGACCACCCTCCCAGCTCTGGTTGGGAGGGAGCTGGTGATCCTACTCTCCTCCCTATATCCTTCAGCAGGCGCCAGGCAGGGGCCACAGCAGCCTAGGTCCCTGAGCAGATCCCAGGGACCTTAGTGTCCCAACACAATCTTATCACTGTATGTTTTTCAATGTCCTCTACAATTTTTGGCCTCCAAACTTCATATAAGCTCAGATTCCAGTGGCTGTTCACTCTGTTCCTCCAAAGATCTGCTAGGTATTCCATCTGGGCACAGGGAGAACTGGACTCTGCTCCCACCTACCTCGTCACCATCTTCTGTCTCTGTTTTTTATTTTGTTGATAATTTCCTTTGCTTTGCAAAAGCTTTTTAGTTTGATGTAGTCCCATTTGTTTATTTTTGTTTGTTTGTTTTGTCCTGGCCCTGTTCTTCAACAGTTCTCTCTTATTTACATTATTACCCTGATATTGTATCAATATCAAATCGTGTATTTAATGCTAGCAGTTTTCTGTAAGCACCACTTTAGATATGTCCATTTATTAGATTATGGGTACATTTTCATTCAACTCTAAACATTTTTATTTTCCTTGTCTTTGACTAGTGACTTATTTAAATTAGTTTACTTTCCAAAATTTCAGACTTTTTTGGATATCTTTCTCATTAATTTTCAATTTAATTTAATATGATCAGAAAACATACTTTGCACGATTTTAGTTTTTCTAAATGTGTTCAGGTTTTACATGTTGCACAATATGGTCTCTGCTGGTCAGTGTTCCATGTTCTTGAAAACATGTGTTCTGTGGATGTCAGGTTGAGGTTTCTATAAATGCCAGTTTGGTAAAGTTGGTTGTTCAGGACCTCTGTATCCTTGATAACTATTTTGTCTACTTGTTTTGTTAGTTATTGAAAAAAGAATGTTGCAGTATTCCATATTAGTTGTTCAGTTTTGTTATTTCTCCTTTCTATAAGTTCTATAAGTCTATTTCTCCTTTCTCCAGTCTATAAGTTTTTGCTCTGGGTATTTTGAAGCTGTCTTGTAAATATATACACATTTAAGATTTTTATTCATTTTTGGTGAATTGGCCCTTTTGTTCATGTAAGAACCTCAATTTCCTGACAGGTTCACAAAAATAGAATTTGTAGTTTATTTCAATTTTTTAATTGTTAGTGAGAGAACAACACTTCTTCCAATTACATTATATAAAAAGCCTACTTTATTTTTATTTATTATATAGTCAATTACAGTTAAACATTTCTTTTAGAAATCTAATACTAAAAGTCTCAGTTTTTAAAAATTTGGGTATCTGGCAGAGAGATTAAAATTAAGACTTTAGATATCCATTTTGTGTTATCCTCAGAGATACAGTTACTGAGCTCTGATAGGTATCCTTGTCCTTAAGTGTAACCCTGATTCCTGATTCTGTTCTTCCCCTGACCAGTTATTGCAATACATAGTGGTCCTTTACCTAAAAAAGGTCATAACATGATTAACTTAGAAATCAAACTCCCTAGCACATAAGAAATATAATTTAACTTACTAAAATTCAGGTTATTAAAAACTAATCAGGAACAATGTTATCAGGTGACACCCTAGACAGAACTTGCATCTTAACAGACTCTCTGTCATGTGGACATTTCAGCACCAGACCCTACTGACAATGTAGTAAGTAGCACAGGATACAGAACAACAACGAAGTGCCACTTGTCAGTTAAGTGTGTAGCATGTTTCCATTACTGACACAATGAAGTGGGATTGTCACAGAGGAACCTGATTATTTTTTTTATCACATAAAATGGAAACAATTAGTTTGAAATATGTTCCCCTTTGGCTTTCCATGCTGCAGAAGCCTCATAAGAACTTTTAAACACATTCCTGATAGAAGCACTTAGTTGCTACAGTTACAGTGTCACTGCCACAGAAATCTATGGTGATGCATAATAGCCTTTCATTTGGAAATATTGGACCTTTAAATTTACAAATGTGGGGTGTGGGAGAAAGGTTATTAAGATGGTCCAAAATTGTGTATTTCACAGTAGTGCTAACAATATTGCATTTGAATGAGGATAAGTTACTCTCTCCCTAGTGGATAATTTTTACCTGAAAATTTTCATAAAAGGTTAGTTCTAATTGCATGAAGTTATTATTCAGAGGTACTTTTGTTGGCTTTTAAAATATTTCTGAAGACGCTGAGCTAACAAGCAAAATAGAAACAGACATAGAGAGCAGGCTGACAGTTTGTGGTGGGATGGGAAGATGATGGGATTGAGCAAAAAAGAAAGAATTCATGGACATGGATAACAGTATGGTGATTGCAGGGGGTGAGGGGTAGGTGGAGGTGAAAGAGTTATAAGGAGGATAAATGGTAATGGGAAAAAAAAACAAAGTAAAAGTAGAAAAAAATTCTGATTTAAAATCTTAAAGTAAATATGTTTTTTAAAATAGATTAACATGTTTAATCACAATGATAGAAATCACATTATTTTTTCCTGTTAAAAATAAATATTGTCTATTTTTCAAACTCTCCAGATAGCACAAAATTATCATTTGAGGAACACTTTCTTACAGCCACCTGTCTAATTGATGTTGCTTCCTAAGGAACTGACAGATAATGATTACCAAGAAGCTTTGCAGGAGAAACAGCTACTTCAAGCAGCCCATGTAGAAAGTGATGTATATTTCTGACTTGCTAGAACATATCTTCACCCCTCATAAACATCATCTGTGTAAAATATGGCCTGTTTGTTTTATGTTCCAATGTAGACACCTACTTAAACCCAAATAAATAATTACCAAATGATCTAGGTTGCATTTTGTGTAACATGTGGTGTTGTGGACCATTCAGCCTGGTTTTAGAAGTTGTAACCCTCACCCCATGGTGGGCTGTGTAAGAGCCAAGGAACCCACTTCATCTGGGTCTGTTCCGTCACAAGGATGTGACCTACGAAGGAGACAAAGCTTATCTCCCTGGCAAGGAGTGCTGCTTCTGCCTCATCCATCTCTGGCCCCATAGCTTGGTTGGCAGTCAATGACGGGTAAGACTCCTCATAGGAGGGGCAACCTAAGCCAGATGCAACCACTTGGGAGACCTCATGGAAAGACTCGGGGGCTGCAGCAAAGAGGATGTGCTAGACCCTTGCCCCCTGCTATTTTGACATAGCCCGAGTCCTCATTTCCATCTGGGAGATGTCTCCTGCTTCCTAATAGGCTTAAAGCCTGAAACTGTGGGGGCAAGCGGTATAGCCCTGTGCTGGCCAGGATGGCTCCCTGGGTGATCGGGCATAAGAAATAATTCCTAAAGTCCTGTGAAACCTACTTTGCTAAGAGTGCTCTCCCTTAGGTGATAAGTATCCCAGGAGGAAATGGGTATGTCTCCCAAAGTTTGGCAACCCCCTTTCCGGACAGACATTGACTCAGATTAAGCCCTCAGATTGCTTTGAAATGTTAATGTTTGTTTGATCCTTGCTGCCTGACATACCTGTATTCCCGTGTATTTGAGCCCAATAAAAGCCTAGTGAGGATGGGGCTCTGGGTCATTCTCCCCTGAGAGTTTGACCACCTTTCCTCCCCAAGTAGTCATGTCTTGGTAGTTTTTATTTTCATCCATGACGGAGGGATGGGGCTCTGTGGGCGGAGCCCCCTGGCCCCCCCGCATCTGGAGCCCAGGACAGGGGCCCCCGCAATGTGGGCTATTCTGCATCTCACAGCACATTTAAAATAGACTGCACAGAGATGGAATAGTTTTAAAATGACACTTCTAATGAAAGACACATGAATAGAATGTTTTAAAGCTATCTTTTGTTTTGAATATATTACAATACAAATCTAGAAAAGTTGGAAAATGTAGGTCTCTCTCTCTCTCTCTTTCTAATCTCCCAATTTTTTATTACTCAGGAAAAAGCTGCTATTAAGATTTTGGAGTGTTTTCTTTCAGGTCTTTCTCTCTATGCACAGGTAATAGCTTGAAAACTATTCCACATTTTCATTGTCTTTCATGTACCTATGTTGGTAAAATAAAAAAAGCCATGCCGACTGTTTACCCTGCTCCTCCAGGTTTTTGGTAGTGGAAAATCTCTTCTTATCATGTTTTCTTACTAGAAAGAGTTAATGGATTGTGGAAGGCAGCTTGGTAAAACCACTCTTTCCTTCTATTTATTTAGGTTTCCCATCAACTTGCTAATTTTCCCACATTTCCTGAGCTCCTTTTCAGTTTTCCTCTTACATAATGAATTGGAAATAAAGCACATTAATGTTAACAACATTCGTACCTTTAATGTGTCAAGTCCCATCCACAGTGAAGTGTTTCTGTTTAAATCAGAATTCTTGGGATGGAGAATTTCTGTTCCTTTCTAATTTTATTTTTTTTTTCAATTTTTATTTTAATTGCTGATCTTGTACAGTTTTCTGTCTTTTACTCCCACCCCAACCCACCACACCAGCCCTCCCCACCTCCCTCCCATTTCCGCCCCCCATAGTTTTTGTCCATGTGTCCTTTATACTTGTTCCTGTAAACCCTTCCCCTTTTCCCCTGAAATTCCCTCCTCTCTCCCTTCTGGTGACTTTCAGCCTGTTCTCAATTTCAATGTCTTTGGTTTATTTTGTTTTTTAAACAGAGCTTCCTCTCCTTAGTCATTCCTTTTTTGTCCTTCTAGTCCTTGGAATCCCTTGATGCTCTTTTCCTCACGTATCTCATATATACAAACATTGCTCTGAAATTTTAGAACTCTGCTGTAGAATTATTTAAAACATCATGATTTACTCTACAAAATAATAACTACATACAATAAACTAGGATTTCTAGATGAAAGAGAGCTGGATTTAGGTACAGAGAGTTCCAAATCTTTTGCTTTACCATAAACTCCAATGTTTTCCTTGAACATTATAGTTTTTTTTTCTTTCTGTTCTGTGTGTTTGCTTAGTTTATTTTTTAAATTTTAAGTATATTTTACTGATTATGTTATTGCAGTTGTCCCAGTTTTCCCCTCCTCTTTATCCTCCCTTCATCCTACACCCCCCACTCTCCAGCATCCCCTCACCCCTTAGTTCATGTCCATGGGTTGTACATATAAGTTCTTTGGCTTGGTTTCTCTATCTCCTATACTATTGTTAACCCCCCTCTGTCTATCTTGTATCATTTATTCCCTGTACCTTTTCTCCCCCATTCTCCCCCTCCCCACTGATAACCCTCCATGTGATCTCCATTGCTGTGATTCTGTTCCTTTTCTAGATATTTGTTTAGTTTGTTTTTCTTTTTGTGTTTTAGGTTCAATTTTTGATAGTTATGAGTTTGTTGTCATTTTACTATTTGTATTTTTTATTTTCTTCTATTTCTTAGATAATTTCCTTTAACATTTCATATACTAAGGGCTTGGTAATGATGAACTCCTTTAACTTAACCTTATCTGGGAAGTACTTTATCTGCACTTCCATTCTCAATGATAGCTTTGCAAGATAGAGTAATCTTGGATTACACTAGAGTACATAGGTCTTTGCCTTTCATGACTTCAAATCTTTCCAGATCCTTCTAGCCTGCAAGGTTTCTTTTGAGAAATCAGTTGATAGTCCTATGGGAACTCCTTTGTAGGGAACTGTCTTCTTTTCTCTTGCTGCTTTTAAGATTCTCTCTTTATCTCTAATATTGTGCAATATTGTGCATAATTACATTTATGTTGTACCTTGGTATGTTCCTCCTTGGGTCAAATTTCTTTGGGATTGTCTGGGCTTTCTGGATTTCCTGAAGTCTATTTTCTTCACCAGATTGGGGACATTTTTCTTCATTATTTGTTCTAATAAGTTATCAATTTCTTGCTCTTGTTCTTCTCCTTCTGGCACCCCTATGATAAGGATGTTGGAGCACTTAAACTTGTCTCAGAGGTTTCTAATCCTCTGCTTATTTTTTTGAATTCTTGTTTCTTAATTCTGTTCTAGCTGGATGTTTATTTCTTCCTTTTGTTCCAGATCATTGATTTGAATCCCAGTTTCTTTTCCTTCACCATTGGTTCCCTGTATATTTTCCTTTATCTCACTTTGTGTAGCCTTTATTTCTTCCTTCATTTTGTGACCAAGCTCAATCAATTCTGTGAGCATCCCAATTACTAGTGTTTTGAACTCTGCATCAGATAGGCTGCTTATCATCTCATCTCTTAGTTCTATTTCTTTTGGAGTTTTGATCTGTTCTTTCATTTGGGCCATATTTCTTTGTCTTGGTGCATTTGTTATGTTGTGAGGCAGAGGAGCCTTAGGTATTCACCAGGGCAGGATAGCCCATATTCACTTGGTTGTGGTGCTGTCTGTGGGGGAGGGGTCAGAGAGGGAACAATGCCACTCACTGGTTCTACTCTAGTCCCACTTTCCAATGAACTACCCTGTGAGAATGGGAGTTTCTCCTGCCATTGTAACCCCTACAGTATTTTACAATGAGAGATTTTTGAGTCTTTAGTTTCCCAGTCAGCCAGCCCTGCCTTGCCTGTGTGGTCTGCTGCCTTGCCTTGGGTCCTCTCCACCAGGTTGCCAATCTCCACCTCTCCTACAGATCTGGATGAATGTATCTTTATCTCCTTGGTTGTCAGAGTTCTATGCAGTTTGATTTTCTGGAAGTTCTGCTTGTTTATTGTTTTTAAATTCATTGTTATCCTTTTTTGGTTGCACAAGGAAGAGAAGCATTTCTACCTATGCCTCCATCTTGGCTGGAACTCTGAACATTATACTTTTTAACATGGTTCTTAATGAAGATGTATTAGAATGGTAAAGCACTGCACACTATTGAAAAGAATTCAATTTTAGTGCTAAATTACAGCAACAATTTCCTTTGCCTTTGAGGATACACTGGGACCTCACCTATACAATGGTTCATTTCATGACCTTCAAAAAGAACAAGTCAATTGTGTTACCTTGTAATAAAATGGGACACCAAAGAGACAGTCCTACATCTCCCAGTGAAGGTCTGCAATGAAAATAAGATAATGATTTTTTTAATGAATGTTTAAAAAAGTTACAGGGACAAAACAGAATAAAAATGACAGTATTTAGAAGAGCTTGGGGTAAAAATTGTATATTACATTTGAAGAGAAATGCATCTCTCATTTTAAACATAAAATTCTGCAGATAGATGAATCTGTAGAGTACAAGTGCATGGAGTCTGCCTCAGATCTACCTTGCTTAATGATTATGTTTAACAACAGAGGAGACAATTGAAGCCACGTGTTGCTTGTCTGAAATGTTAGCAATGTTTCCAGAACCAATGTTGATGGAGAATTGTTTTATTTAAACACATTTTAAAAGACCACATTTTACTTTAAAATTCAGAATTTCTAGCAGAAGAATAAACTATCCTAGTTGTAACATTGGGACTCTGTTTTTGGGAAATAGTCTTGAGATTTGGTTGTGAATTTGGTTCCCAATTATTGTGAGTTTTTAATATTGTCTGATGCAATAATTTTGCTGCTATTATGGCTGTGTGTGATCTGAGTTCTAACTGCACAAGGGAGTCTTGATTCCCTAGACTATCATGACAACTGGGGAGTGATTAGTGCTGGATCATTTCTCTTTTTGAACATGAGAAACCTGAGGCCTCTTCCACTGGGGCCAGCATTCCAGGCCAGCATTCCAGCATTCCAAGAAACTTATTAAATTTAATACAACTTAATATTTGTATATAAGAGATAGGTTAAAAAAAAAGAGAGACAGGTGAAGAAAAGAGAATCAAGAGATTCCAAGGTCTAGAAGGACAAAAAGGGAATAACTAAGGAGAGGAAGCTCTGTTTGTTACTAAGGTGTTGAGAGAACTCACAAGCAAGCAGAGAAAGGGGAGTTAACTGGATGGATGGATCAGACTGTAGGGAGTCACGGCCTCTCTGAGTCCCTGAGGGAAGGCCTGTCTGATAATCACAGAGACCACTGAGAAGGTGGTACCTTTTAGAAGATGCTGCCCGAAGCAGAGAGAAGAAAGCTCACCTGGCCTCTCTTCTCCTTCCATACCTGTCTTTTCAGGAACCTACTAATAGGAAACCAGTTAGGGATCGAGCTAGAAAATGTAATTTGTAGGCATTAGAACAGGGCAGGGGCAGGAGGGGAAACTGAGGTAAGAGGACCCATGACCACATGGCTGTATGATACTCACACCCCCAAGCCAGACTTGGGACATTGTCTGCCATTTACCCACACGACAGACTTGTATAACCAAAGTTCACTGTTTGGCATGTGTCAGGTTGTCTCCAGGAGTGGGAAGTGAAGAGAGATGCTTCTTCCCTAGGACATATGGGATGGTATTCGCTGGGGGTGGTTGGAGGCAGGAGCCTAGATGGTGCCACTGAAGGGGCAGCAGGTGGTGCTGAGCAGGAATGTGAAGGCAGCTGATGCGAGCAGTTCATGCTCAGGGAGCCCCAGAAGAGTGTCTGTCACAGGCTGGCCTGAGAAAAGCAGCAGCATGCATCCCCTAAAATCAACAAAAGAGGATGTTGGAAGGGATTTTTTAACCTGTTTACATAAAATGGTAAAGGTTTGTCATTGAGACAGTGAAATGGAATCCCCACTGCTAGAACTCACATACCTGTTGTAAGAACACTTACTAGTGACTTAAATATGTGCTTGATGGGCAGGGTGCTGAGCTCCCACAGTGTCTCATTTACTCCTCACAGCCATCAGTGGAGAAGATTTGCTTCTAACTCTTACGTTTTAGACCAGGACAGAAAGTTAGGTCCTGCAGTCACAGGAGGCCAGTTGGACTCTAGAAGTGGCTGTCTGACCTCACCAGCATCTTATTTACCTGCTGTGCTCAGCTCTTTCACTATGCAACCTTTGTGCTGTGGTTGTATCATTTCAAACATGGTAATACTGGCTATGCTTTCAGTTCTTGAACAGACAAATTTGGAAGGTTTTCTAGGTCATTACAAAAAGAAGGTTAAGTTTCTCAAGCAATTTGTATTACCCCAAATGATAGGATAAGATAGGCCTTTCCTAACTGAAAACCCTAGAAAAGGTGTTTTGACCCTAATTCAGTCTGGCCAGGTGCCAACGTCTGAATGTTTCCTGTCCAACTTTCTCAGTGATTTGACTCACTGAAGTGGTGCAGAAGCAGTCAGCAAGAACAGCAAAAATCCTACATATGTAACCAAGCTGATGAAAGTGAGGGAGTTTCTTGTTGAAAAGCACTGCCTGTTCTTTCTCATCATCTGAACTTAGAATGCCAGGAGAGAAGCTCTCACTTGTGACAAGATGAGCATTCCTTCCCAGGGAGCCCAGCCCTTGGGACAGAACAGACCTTGAACAGCCATGAGCTCAGCCCCTACTCATATGAATGAATTTCAGTTTCTGAAGCAAGTCTTTACAGAACATCAGCAGTCAAGTTGCAGCTGGTAGTAAGATGTTTTGGACATGTTGTCCTTTTTGGAGGAGAAAAACAAATAAAGGGTCTTACTGTGCTTTATGTCCAAGGCCTATATGAAAAGGGCCTTTAGTTCCTTTCCCTCTGTGTACACTACAGACCTTGTTTCTCTCAGCCTTAGTTTTTATTTTATTTTTTTTTAATTTTTTTAATCAGTATTTTTTAATTGTTGATATTGTACAGTTTTCTGTCTTTTACCCCACCCCAGCCCACCACCCCAGCCCTCCCCACCTTCCTCCCATTTCCACCCCCCCATAGTTTTGTCCATGAGTCCTTTATACTTGTTGCTCTAAACCGTTCCCCTTTTCCCCTGAAATTCCCTCCCCTCCCACTCTGGACACTGTCAGACTGTTCTCAAATTCAGTGTCTTTGTTTATATTATGCTTGTTTGTTTGTTTTGTTGATTAGGTTCCTGTTAAAGGTGAGATCATATGGTATTTGTCTTTCATTGCCTGGCTTATTTCGCTTAGCATGATACTCTCCAATTCCTTCCATGCTGTCGCAAAGGGTAGGAGCTCCTTCTTTCTTTCTGCTGCATAGAATTCCATTGTGTAAATGTACCACAGTTTTTTGATCCATTCATTAACTGATGGGCACCTAGGTTGCTTCCAGCACTTGGCTATTGTAAATTGTGCTGCTATGAACATAGGGGTGCATAGATTCTTTTGGATTGGTGTTTCAGGATTCTTAGGATATAATCCAAGCAGTGGAATTACTGGGTCAAAAGGTATGTCCATTTTTAGTTTTCTTAGAAAATTCCATACTGTTTTCCATAGTGGTTGTACCAATCTGCAATCCCACCAACAGTGCACTAGGGTCCCCTTTTCTCCACAACCTCTCCAACACTTGCTGTTTGTTGCTTTGTTTATGAAGGCCATTCTGACTGGTGTCAAGTGGTATCTCATTGTAGTTTTAATTTGCATCTCTCTGATAGCTAGAGATATCGAGCATCTTTTCATGTGTCTCTGGATCCTCTGTATGTCCTCCTTGGACAAGTGTCTGTTCAAATCCTTTGCCCATTTTTTAATTGGGTTGCTTGTCTTCTTAGAGTAGAGTCTTGTAAGTTCTTTATATATTTTGGAGATTAATCCCTTGTCTGAGGTATCATTGGCAAATATGTTTTCCCATACAGTTGGTTCTCTTTTTATTTTAATACTGTTTTCTTTAGCTGTGCAGAAGCTTTTTATTTTGATGAGATCCCATTTGTTTATTCTTTCCTTTATGTCCCTTGCTCTAGGGGACGTATCAGTGAAAATATTGCTGCGTGAAATATCTGAGATTTTCCTGCCTATATTATCCTCTAGAACTTTAATGGTGTCATGGCTTATATTTAAATCTTTTATCCACCTTGAATTTATTTTTGTGTATGGTGTAAGTTGGTGCTCGAGTTTCATTTTTTTGCATGTAGCTGTCCAGTTCTCCCAGCACCACTTATTGAAGAGGCTATTTTTGCTCCATTTTATGTTGCTGCCCCCTTTGTCGAATATTAATTGACTGTAGAGACTTGGATTTATTTCTGGGCTCTCTGTTCTATTCCACTGGTCCACGTGTTTGTTCTTGTGCCAGTACCAGGCTGTTTTGATTACAGTGGCTTTGTAGTACAGTTTGGTATCAGGTATTGTGATCCCTCCTACTTTGCTCTTCTTTCTCAAAATTGCTGCCGCTATCCGGGGTCGTTTATGATTCCATATAAATTTTTGAAGTGTTTGTTCTATGTCTGTGAAATATGCCATTGGAACTTTAATAGGTATTGCATTGAATCTGTAAATTGCTTTGGGTAGTATGGACATTTTGATAATATTAATTCTTCCGATCCATGAACATGGTATATGCTTCCATTTGTTTGTGTCTTCCTTGATTTCATTCTTCTGTGTTGTGTAGTTTTCTGCATACAGGTCTTTTACCTCCTTGGTTAGGTTTATTCCTAGGTATTTTATTTTTCTTTTTGCTATATCGAAAGGGATTTTTTTCTTGATTTCTGCTTCTGCTGTTTCACTGTTGGTATACAAAAATGCCTTTGATTTTTGGATATTGACTTTGTATCCGGCTATTTGGCCAAATTCATTTATTACGTTGAGCAGCTTTTTGGCCGAGTCTATAGGATTTTCTATGTACACTATCATGTCATCTGCAAACAATGACAGTTTTGTTTCCTCCTTTCCAATTTGGATGCCTTTTATTTCCTTTTCTTGTCTACTTGCTGTGGCTAAGACTTCCAATACTATATTGAATAGAAGTGGTGAAAGTGGACAGCCTTGTCTTGTTCCTGATCTTAGTGGGAAAGATTTCAGTCTTTGCCCATTGAGTATGATGTTGGCTGTAGGTCTCTCATATATGGCTTTTATTATGTTGAGGAATGCTCCCTCTATTCCCACTTTGCTGAGTGTTTTTATCATAAATGGGTGTTGTACTTTATCAAAAGCTTTTTCTGCATCTATTGATATGATCATGTGATTTTTGTCCTTGCTTTTGTTTATGTGATGTATTACATTTATGGATTTGCGAATGTTGAACCATCCTTGCATCCCTGGGATGAATCCCACTTGGTCATGGTGTATGATCTTTTTAATGTATTGTTGGATGCGGTTTGCCAATATTTTGTTGAGGATTTTAGCGTCTACATTCATCAGTGATATTGGCCTGAAGTTTTCTTTCTTTGTTATGTCTTTATCTGGTTTTGGGATTAGGATGATGCTGGCTTCATAAAAAGAGTTTGGGAGTCTTCCATCATTTTGGATTTTTTGGAATAGTCTGTGAAGGATAGGGGTTAGCTCTTCCTTAAATGTTTTGTAGAATTCTCCTGTGAAACCATCTGGTCCAGGGCTTTTGTGTGCCGGGAGTGTTTTGATTACTGATTCAATTTCACCAGCTGTTATTGGTCTGTTCAGGCTTTCTGTTTCTTTTTCATTGAGTTTTGGAAGGTTATATTTTTCTAGAAACTTGTCCATTTCACCTAGGTTTTCAAATTTCTTGGCATACAGTTCTTCATAGTAATTTCTTACAATCCTTTGTATTTCTGTGGTGTCAGTTGTAATCTCTCCTCTTTCATTTCTGATTGTGTTTATTTGAGTCCTCTCTCTTTTTTTCTTGATGAGCCTGCTTAAAGGCTTGTCGATTTTGTTGATCTTTTCAAAGAACCAGCTCCTGGATTCATTGATCCTTAGGATTGTGCTTTTAGTCTCTATGTCATTTAATTCTGCTCTGATCTTGGTTATTTCCTTCCTTCTACTTGCCCTGGGCTGTCTTTGTTGTTGTTCCTCGAGTTCTTGTAGGCGTAGGGTTAAGTCGTTTGTTAGAAATGTTTCTGTCTTCTTTAGGTAGGCCTGTATTGCTATGAACTTCCCTCTGAGGACTGCCTTCATTGTGTCCCATAAGTTTTGGGTTGTTGTGAGTTCATTTTCATTTGTTTCCAGAAACTTTTTGATTTCCTCCTTAATTTCATTCTTTACCCATTCATTGTTTAATAGCATGCTATTCAATCTCCATGATTTTGATGGTTTGGGGATTTTCCCCATCAAGTCGGTTTCTAGTTTTAGTCCCTTGTGGTCGGAGAAAATGCTTGGTATGATATCAATTTTCTTGAATTTGTTGAGACTTGTTTTGTGTCCTATCATGTGGTCTATCTTTGAAAATGTTCCATGTGCGTTTGAAAAAAATGTGTATTTAGTTTCTTTGGGATGGAGGGCCCTATATATATCAGCTAAGTCCAATTCGTCTAGAGTATTGTTCAATGCCACAATATCTTTGTTGATAATTTGTTTGGAAGATCTGTCCATTTTTGACAGTGGGGTGTTAAAATCTCCTACTATAATTGTGTTGCTGTCAATATCTTTCTTGAAGTCCTCTAAGATTTTCTTGATGTATTTAGGTGCTCCTATATTGGGTGCATATATATTTACAATGTTTATGTCTTCTTGGTGGATTCTTCCCTTGAGTATTATGAAGTGACCTTCTGGGTCTCTCTTTATAGCTCTTCTTTTGAAGTCTATTTTGTCTGATATGAGTATTGCTACCCCGGCCTTTTTTTCCTGTCCATTTGCTTGGAAAATTTGTTTCCAGCCTTTCACTTTGAGTCTGTGTAGGTCTTTTGTCCTGAGGTGGGTCTCTTGTAGGCAGCATATGTGTGGGTCATGCTTTCTTATCCAGTCAGCTACTCTATGTCTTTTGATTGGAGCATTTAATCTATTTACATTTAAGGTTATTATTGATAGGTACTGATTCATTGCCATTTTCGTATCTGTGTTCCTCACTCTCTCTTTTCCTTTTTTTCCTTAAAGCAGTCCCTTTAGTATCTCTTGTATTACTGGTTTGGTAGAGGTGTATTCTTTTAGACTTCTTTTGTCTGGGAAGCTCCTTATTTGGCCTTCTATCTTGATTGAAAGCCTTGCTGGATAAAGTAGTCTTGGTTGTACTGTCCCCTTATTCCTTGCTGCTTCTAGAATTCTCTCTTTCATTTTAATCTTGGCTAATGTAATTATGATGTGCCTTGGTGTGTTCCTCCTTGGGTCCAACTTCTTTGGGACTCTCTGAGCTTCCTGGAAGTTCTGGTAGTCTATTTCCTTTGCCAGATTGGGGAAGTTCTCCTTTATTATTTGTTCAAATAAGTTTTCCACTTGTTGCTCTTCTTCTTCCCCTTCTGGGACCCCTATAATTTGGATGTTGGGACGTTTAACCATGTCCTGGAGGTTCCTAAGCCTCTCCTCTTTTTTTTGAATCCTTGTTTCTTCCTCATTTTCTGTTTGGTTGTTAGTTTCTTCCTTCTGGTCCACTCCATTGATTTGAGTCCCAGTTTTCCTTCCATCTCTATCAGTTCCCCATGCATCTTCCTTCATTTCACGTATTGTAGCCTGCATTTTTTCATCTAATTTGTGAGCAAAATCAACCAATTCTGTGAGCATTCTGATGACCAGTGCTTTGAACTGTGCATCTGATAGGTTGGCTATCTCTTCACTGCTTAGAAGAATTGGCTCTGGGGCTTTTATTTGTTCTCTGGTTTGAGCCATTTTTGGTGGGTTTTTTTTTTTGTTTTGTTTTGGTTTTAGTCGGCTATTACGTATGAGGGGTGGAGCCTTCGGTGTTCCTCAGGGCGGGGTAGCCCAGTCGCTGGGTTGTGACGCTGTACGTGGGGGCGGGATCTGAGAGGGAACAATGGCGTCTGCTCTGCTCTCTCCTGGATTCAGTCTCTTCCACCACTTCCCCTTTGCCTGGACCGTCTTCACTCGCAAATGTGGGACCACCTGGCCAGCCAGTCGCCCCGTGCGGCCTCACTGGGTCTGCACAGCTGCCCCACTGTGCCTGGGGAAGGCCAGCTGCCACCTGTGCACCTGGGAACCGCCAGCCGCCGCTGCTTCCATTTCCGGGTCCGCACCTCCACCTTTTCCCGCCGCGACTCCGCCCCTCTCACCGGTCTGGATGAATGGTTGTTGGACTTCCGTACAGTTCAATTTTCTTTAAGTTCTGGTTGTTTTCTTGTTTCTAAATATTTGTTGTCCTTAATTTTGGTTGTGAGAGGAGGCGCAGTGTGTCCGCCTACGCCTCCATCTTGGCCGGAAGTTCAGCCTTAGTTTTTAAAGCTGACATAAAGGTTGATGAAATGGGATCCAAACACAGGAGTCACAAATAAAAAAATAGAAAATTCAACTCCATGAAAATGAATATCTTTTACTTTATGAATAAACATTTTTAAGAAAATAAAAACCAAGCGTTGAAATAAAATACTCATTAAACACCTATTTAGTAAAGGGCTGGTACCCAGAATAAGAGCTGTCACAGTTTAACAGTAAGAAAACAAATACCCTAATTTTTGAAAATGGGTAAAAACTTTGAACAGGCTCTTTAGCAAAGAACATTGGTAGATGGCAAAAGATAAAAAGAAAACCAAAACAAAAACAATGTTCAACACCATTTGTCCTTAGGGAAATATAAATTATAACAATAGTGAGAGATCACACAGCCTAGCAGATGGCTGAATTAAAAATCCGATGGTCCTAAGACCTCATGGTAACAGGAAGGCAGGAATCTCACTGCCACTTTGGAAAACAGCCTGGCAGTGTATTTTAAAGTCACACACACTGTGATAAGGTAAGGAGCATATTCTGGGGACAATAGGGTTGTGACTCAAAAATGGCTCAGGGTGGTATATGGAAACATCATTGCCACAGAAACTGAAGCAGGTAGTTTATCAACAGAGGATCCACACTGTCCTCGTGATCAGCTCCTCTCCTTTTCTGTAGTTTGTATCACACTGTTGAAGAAGGATGAGGGGAACCACAGCTTCTGATTTAAAGTATTAAACTGGACAGAGAGGCTATTAAAATACAATCTTGCTATGGCTGCCCTGAATCCTAAGTTGCATTGACATTTGACTCACTAGTGAGTCCTTTTGAGCACACTCAGTGTGATGTCATTTTGTTGGGTCCTGTAGGGAAGGAAATAAATGACAACTGGACACTTACCTGGAATTTAGAATAATAACTCACTGTTCCATGCTGACTGTGTTCAGCAGAAGTGCTGAAAACTCTGTACATAGATCTCTCAAGATTTGCACCTCTAAGCAGGTGAGGTGTCCTGTGAGTTCAGGAACTATACTGTGATGCCCATTTCCACAGCTTATTAGCTCATGGCATTTACTACCATTTAATTGACTTTTCACTGGTTTATGTCTACTTCATTAACTTTATCAGAGAGTAAACTGCTTGAAAGCAGGATCAGAGGCTAATCCTTTTTCATGCCTCTCCCATGACAGTGGCAAGTAAGGTATTTTAGTGATGTGTGGCTGAATGAATGTTAGTGGTGTGGGAAGACTACTCTAGTATTGGAGCCCAAAGAAAGTGCAAAGCCCTGTTTTGGGGCTAAAGTCATAGATGTTGTTCTTATATCAGAGGGTGTGGACTCCTTTAAAGTGGTAGTAAGCAGTAATTCAGGTATGTGTACTGATTCGACTTCATGTAATTTATGCCTAGTAGGGTCTAAATTTAAAAATATATAGGTCTTAATTGAGAATCTTGAGCAGAAAATCAAATTAAATTATTAGACTATGCATAGGGAATGGTTAAACTCAATATCTTAAGATTGTTCATACTCATATTGGCACACATATTTCCATAATTTCAAAACCAAAGGTGAAATTTAGTATGTAAGATACTGAAAAAACAGATTTTTCCAACACAAACACATTGAATGACAGAAAGAAAAACAAAGCAAAACACGCTAAATTGAGGAAATTGGGTTAAAAAGAGCATTTTATAAGTAAAACTATTGGCTTTCAAAATTAAGATTCTTGGTTGCTTTTCAGTTTTTAGTAGTTAAATTTAAGTATATACATGGCCAGGCTCAAATGATGCATAAGAAACATCTGTAATAAAATACAAGAATATTCAAATGAAGCTGTTTTGAAGTAATAGTAGTTATAGTTTTTCTAGGCATTTTAAGTGGCTTTAAAGTACCAATGTTTTCTGGCTGCTTAACTCTTTGGCCATTTTATTTAAAAAATGTGTTTTAAAGGCAGAAAGGGATGGAAGTGTCTGTGGAGGGATGGCTGACTAGGGCAAGGGTAGCAGGAGGAAGGTCCAGGGCTGTCCAACCTTTTGGCATCTCTGGGTCACGCTGGAAGAAGAGTTGTCTTAGGGCACACATTAAATACACAAACTAACAAAAGCTGATGAGCAAAAAAAAGGGTTTTAAGTAAATTTAGATTTTGTATTGAGCTGAATTCATAGCCATCCTGGGCCACATGTCACCCATGGGCTGTGGGTTGGACACCCCTGGGACAAACCTGAAATCTGCAGTAGTGAAATCTGAATGCTCCTGGGTGAACTCCTGAGTCAATGACCAGTGCTTGTTATAATCATTGAAATACCCTACTGTTCTGCTATTTCAAATAATGGTGATCTTGCATTCTGCTAAGAAGTAGATGAACATTAGGATAATACTTGGAGCTACATTTGATTATCCCTGAGATGAGATGAACTGAGATTCCAGAAAACTATATAAGATTCCAGGGACCATGCTGTTAAATTCCATGTCAAACATACCACTATTGATCCTGGGAGCTGAATTTTATTGAAGCATTACGAATACCATGGAAAAAATTTATTATGAAAAATATATGGTGATTCATTATTTTTCCTGTTATGACTTTTAAAAGGTGATAATAACTAGGTACAGAAATAAGTTCAAATAAAACATGTTCATTGAAATCTCAGCATATACAAGAGAAATAATCTTGGTTTAAAGTTATAAAAATAGAACAAGTAACATTAAAATAACATCCAATTTGTCACAATAAAATAGGTTATATCAAGATTTAGTGAAGGTTGATGTCACTACTTACTAAATAGACGTCTATTGGCTTAATGAGGTATGAGCTTCATAAATGTGGTCCCTATAAGGACACACTGTTCCCACATTACCAAGAAGCTGGGGCCCATTCATGTGTTGCTTTGATGTAAGACCCAACAATTAATGCTGGAAGTAGCAGGTCTTTATTTACAACATTCTGACCTTGGCGGGGCTTAGAGTACCCATGCTCTGAGCCCAGCTGTTTCATGAGACCCAGCACTTCTCATGTTCTCCACCAGGCTACTAGCCAAATACCCTAAAAGTTCCCCACGGTCATATTTGGTTTTAGTCCAACTGTGCGAACAGTTTTCCAGTCCCCCCAGAAGGTACCAAAGTCATCATCCTCGCACAACAGCTCTCTCCTTCAGGATATGGGGTACATGGTCATCAGCCTCCATTTAATTGTCAAAAAAGGCACAAGTCTGGGGTCCAGGTAAAATCCAGGCATAGCAAAACAGGATCTTGCAAGAAAGTCCTTTGCATCTTAATAGTGTTTTCTTTAGATGTGCAGAAGCTTTTTATTTTGATGAGATCCCATTTGTTTATTCTTTCCTTTATGTCCCTTGCTCTAGGGGACGTATCAGTGAAAATATTGCTGCGTGAAATATCTGAGATTTTCCTGCCTATATTATCCTCTAGAATTTTAATGGTGTCATGGCTTATATTTAAATCTTTTATCCACCTTGAATTTATTTTTGTGTATGGTGTAAGTTGGTGCTCGAGTTTCATTTTTTTGCATGTAGCTGTCCAGTTCTCCCAGCACCACTTATTGAAGACAAATACCATATGATCTCACCTTTAACAGGAAGCTAATCAACAAAACAAACAAACAAGCATAATATAAACAAAGACACTGAATTTGAGAACAGTCTGACAGTGTCCAGAGTGGGAGGGGAGGGAATTTCAGGGGAAAAGGGGAACGGTTTAGAGCAACAAGTATAAAGGACTCATGGACAAAAACTATGGGGGGTGGAAATGGGAGGAAGGTGGGGAGGGCTGGGGTGGTGGGCTGGGGCGGGGTAAAAGGCAGAAAACTGTACAATATCAACAATTAAAAAATACTGATTTAAAAAAAATAAATAAAGTATATTTTATTGATTAAAAAAAAAGAAAGTCCTTTGCAGCTCCAGAGTCAGCTAGAGCAGGCATGATCACAGCAGCAGCATCTCCTTTCTTATTGTTACAGAACACAGGTCCAAGGAGCGGGGGCAATTATTGGCCCACTGAGGGACGCCCAAAAAACTGTCACAGAACAAACACATACACAGGTTCATTATGTCCGCCACCTTAGGAAAGACGTCTCTCAATGCCAGAATTTATGAAAAGAAAAGGAAATGTTTATTTAATGCTATACAGACTTAAAGTAGTGACCTAACATCTTCACTAAGATATCAAAGTCCTTTTGGATACCCACAGATGCCCACAGTGCTTCCTTCTCCCCCCCGCCCCTAATTCAGGGTACTGTAACTCAGGAAAAGAAGCAAATGTCCTCGATCCAGGCTCCTGACACCGTCAGCTGTGTCACCATCCAGGCAGGATCTCTGATTAATCCAAAGCTATGCGGCACCTTCTCATGGCCTACTGGCAAAAGTTCTTTAACCCTTCTTCTAGGCAAAGTCTCTCCTGCTTCCCAGGCCATGCAGCCAAAGGGAGGACCCCAAAGCCCCGTGGTCCTCTTCTACCAAAGCTGCAGAGGTCTGCACTCTGGCAAAAACCATGTAGCTCTCTCTGGCAAAGCTGAGAGGAGGCCTCCACTCTGCTAAAGCTGTGTGGTTTTTCTCTCTGGCTAAAGCCACATGGCTCTCTCTTATGGCTGCCACATCAGGGTTTAAATTCCCGCACCAATCTTCCTCTGCAGCCCCATTTCCGACTCCTCCTACAATTGGCTACACTTGCCAGCACTCCCGTATCCTTCCAGCTTTACTGGGCTGCTATCGTGAGTCTGGGCAGATGTGGCCCCATGGCGTGGAGCCAATCATCTCCAAGCTGTCACGCAGGCATGTACACAGGGGGAGTTGCCTTCGAGTTACATCTTGGGTGGAAGTCACTCCTTTCTCCCTGGCTCAAAGCATGAGCACAGCTATTCAACATATCTATGAAACTAGTTAAAGGTTATAGATATGTTAAATGACCATTCCAGAGGTTAGCTGCAAAGCTGTTGCTATGCAAAACCGCTCTCAATGGCCCTGCTTCATTTGTCCCTTCCCCCAACTCACACCTGAGGGGGAAGGGGTGAGGACATTTCATATGTCTTTCTAATATTTCCTGAACATCCTGAGTTCTGGGCCCCGTTCCAAATCCCTATTTTGGGGTCCCCCTCTTGGCTGCACCCTGTTACATTATGAGTTCAGGCTACATGGCCTCCTTCCTCACTTTAAACTACATAGCTTCCTGCTTACTTCTCCCTTTTGAACAGCATGGTAAAAATCCTTTACTACAGAGAGCATGCCTCCTACTTTCCTACTACTCACTACATGGCCAGGAGAGTGAATGTCTGCGACACTTGAGTTTAAATTCTCACCCTGAACTTCCTCCTTAACCCATTTCTGACTCATTCCACAATGGGATACATTCTGCCAGTCCTCTGTACAGTTCACATTCTTTCAGCTGCCCTCCCCAGTCAGGGCAGGTGTGTCTCTGTAATGCAGAGTGAACTTCCCACTGCTTCTTGCACTGGTGCTATAACTGGGAAACCACCTTCCAGCTTAATGCATGCACTGTAAACTCCCAGGCTAAGTTGCAAGCCAGGATACATTCAGAAAGTCATGCCCATCTCTCTTGCCTCAAGCAGCTGCCACAGGTTTTTAACATAACTATGATGATAGCCAAGTTGCATAGTTACATAAAATCTCCCAATTGCTCTCTCAGCTTTTCCCATCCCCCAAGCCATGGCTGTGGAGGTTTTGGTTGGGGACTTCTTATTTCCTGACCCCTGCTCTATCCCTGTTACACACGTAAGGAGATGTGGTCCCTACAAGGGGACACAGTACACATAAGGAAAATACTCTTTGTCTTGTTTCCAGTTTCCTTGTGCAATAACGTGTAATACACAATTTTCTGCACAGGTTCCATTGAAAATCATGTATTTTGTGTTAGCCAACTAATATGAAGTAAAAATTTATTTCCAATTGATGGTTATAATCTGAAATCCCCCCCACCCTGCCAAATCACAGAGAAAATGATTGGGATTATTTTCTATAAAATGTATGAATTTTCATAGATGTCTATCTTCCATAAAGGTAAATGTGTTCTTTGGCAGTCATGGATGAATGGTAGTCAGTTACTGACATTGTTGGTTGATGGAAGGAAATAGCACCTGTTGTGCACAGAAAGCAAGATGAACAAGGCTCACTCAGAGAGGGGGATAGTGACTCATGAATGAAATGGGCTGGGTCCCTCTAGGTGGCCTGAGCTCAGATAATACTTTCCAGCCTGAAGTGTGGACTTTCCACATTGAGTTTTCCTGAAAGCCCTGACTATGATGTCCCCTTACCTTTACCATCACAGTATCCTCTGTGACTTCAGATTCCCACCACATCAGGCTCCTAGAGCACAGCTACATGTATCCTACATGTGTCTGGGTGTTTTAAACCTCCAGATTGCCTGAACTTTTATTTGCCAGTTTTAAAAACAGAAACAAAATGTCTCAAGTTCAATCAGGGACAGATGACCCATTAAAATGTGTGCCTATGTCTCTATAGCCCACAAATCCTGTGACATTTGTCCCTCTTGGTCCTCCTGGGGTTTAAAAACCCTGTTTCTTTCACTCTGGTGGAAAGCATCCAACTGAATCATTTAATGTTCAAATGCTGAAATCTCCCATCAGTTTTGCCATTTTGTTGGCAGGCTTCCAGCAGAGACTGTCTTGGCATTACTAACCTAATAACTATGCACATCTCACTATCTTCATGGATCACAGGACACTGTTAAAGAGTCATTAAAATGTCCGTTTTAAAGTATAGAATTTCCTCAGAGAACTAGAAGTGGAACTTTCTTTTGACCCAGTAATTCCATTGCTTGGATTATATCCTAAAAACCCTGAAACACCAATCCAAAAGAACCTATGTACCCCAATGTTCATAGCAGCACATTTTACAATAGCTAAGTGCTAGAAACAACCTAAGTGCCCATCAGTAAGTGAATGGATCAAAAAACTATGGTACATTTACACACTGGAATACTATGCAGGAGGTAGAAAGGAGCTCCTACCCTTTGCAACGGCATGGATGAAACTGGATAGCATTATGTTAAGTGAAATAATCCAGGCAATGAAAGACAAATACCATATGATCTCACCTTTAAGTGGAACCTAATCAACAAAACAAACAAGCAAGCAAAATATAACCAGAGACGTTGAAATTAAGAACAAATGGACAGTAACCAGAGGGGTTGTGGGAAGGGATAATGGGGGGGAAAGGATGAAGGGTTTTCAGGAACAACTATAAAGGACACATGGACAAAATCAAGGAGGGTGGTGGAATCAGTGGGAGGAGGTGGGGATGACTGGGGTGGGGGGGAGTGGGGGGGGAAGCAAACAACTGTACTTGAACAATAGCAAAAAAATAAAAATAAACAAAAGGTCACACATTAACGATTACTTTAAAATGTGCTAAAATAAATCATCCTTAATAAATAAAAATTTCAGTTTTGAGGGCTTATTGTTCTTTTTTCTGTTAGTGGTGTTTGCACAAAAGTTAGCACACATCTCCCTGGTTTTCTTAGAGCCTTTAATTTGCTAATATGCCCTAGAGTTTCCTAGAAAGGGCTGTAGTGTCATTCACAAATACTTGACCGTAAATCATTGTCTTTTTTTGACAAGTATTAAATGGATGGAAACTAGATCCTATAGGGAAGTTCAAAGCAATTGTTTTTTTATTTACTGACTTATTTTGTTCTGTTTTATTTTGTTTTACAACAGGAAGAAAACAGTGAGAAGGTACTTTTTAATATATGAAGATAATTTGATAGATCCTAAACAGGTTTTCTTGTCAGTGGCAAATAAAAAAACATACAGATGTAAGATCTAAGTGGTGTTCCCTTAGAATGAGCTACGTCTTCCTGACCACAAGAAGGAAATGTCCTGGTGGTGTGAGTCCATGACATCTTCCAGATCTTAGTAGGTATGGACACTCATGTCTTAAGGCAGGTGTAAGCCAGGTGGGAACCGGAGTCTCTCATGCTGTTCAGAATTTTGAGGTTGATCCAGATTGTAAGGAACCTACCACCCATCTGAATTGCTGTGATCCCAAAAGTATCCTTAAGACCTGACTGGGCTGTGGAGTGGAAATCTCCATTCCTGTTTAAGGTCTTGATTCTTTGAGAAAGTTACCACGGCAAAGTCAAACCATTTGAGCATTTGCTCAGTGACCCAGTGCCCTTGTTGGTTTTCACAGGAGGGTGACTGGCCAGCAACCCCTCACATAGAGGCGTCCAGAGGCCCCTATCTCTAACCTTATCACAATGTGCCCAGGTCACATTTCCTAGCCATTGGCCCATCCTTTTGATTTTGGGGAACTTACCTTGCTGCACCAAGGAAAGGTTTCAGGCTGTAGGTAGGGCTTTCACACTCCGTTGTAGGGAAGTAACTCTGGAGTGGTTTGATGTAGAGCCAAGCAGCTTCTCAATGGGGTGTAGGTCCTCTGGACTCCTGGCTGGTGCAACTGCTTCAGAACTGGGTCAGAGTGACTTTGCCAAGGGTTCTGACTTCCAAAAGGGCTGAAAGTTTATTTTTTCTATCTCAAGGCTTGCCTTTGTGTTTCCAACTTTGTCCAGGTTAAATGGACTAAAGGAAATGCCACTTTCCTGTCTGATGATGGGAGACAGAAACTCTGCAGTCAATTCCTTGCCTATGACCTCAGGATATCAATAAGCTTTTTCAGGAAATGAAATACATTTGGAGTCCAGATGTGCTTCATCTTTAAGTGTGAATGAAAATAAAATAAGACTAGATTAAAATTGTTATACCTGTTTAAATCAATGTTTTGAAAATATGTTCACATATAACAGAATATATTTAAATTTTATTTATTTATTTTAGACACAGGGGAAGAAGGGAGAGAGAAAGACAAGGAGAGAAACATCAAAGTGTGGTAGCCCCTCTCATGCCCCCTACTGGAGAGCTGGCCCACAATACAGGAATGTGCCCTGACTGGGAATCAAACTGGTGACCCTTTGGTTCAGAGGCTGGTGTTCAACCCACTGAGCTATACCAGCCAGGAACAGAATTTTTAAAAACACATACCTTTATCTAATTTTGTATCATTTTTAAAAGATTTTATTTATTTATTTTTAGAGAGTGGGAAAAAGAGGGAAAAAGAGGGGAAGAGAAACGTTGACCTGAGCCTCACTGGTCAGGGCTAATTTTGTATCATTTCTTAAACACAGTGGTGTAGTTTAATTCTTTGGTTTGAAAGTTTGCTTTTGTATACTTAAAAAATATTATAGAGGACAAGGAAGATGGAGGCGAAGTAGGAGGGAGCAGATTCCATTTCCTCCTTTACATGGGAGAAAAACCTGGCCGATCTATGGAAGAACAGAGCAAACAAAGAACAGTAACACAGCATATTTGAAAATAGGAGATCAAAAATTGTAGCGGACATTGAAAAAACAGGTGGTAAAGAGAGTATTTCAGAACAATAAGAGACCAGGGATCAGCATGGTGATCACGGTCGGGAGGCCCCGGCCCAGCGCTTGTCAGGCCTGCCACAGGGCTCTAGGGAGGGAGCCGGGTCAACCACTGAAATGGGCTGAGCAATCATAGTTGCCGCGTGACCGCAGATGGCTGCGTGATCATAGGCGCCCGTGCCACCGCAAATGGCTGTGTGTGACCAGAGACCCGAGCTCACACATAAACTCAGGAAAGTGCGCGCACTTGAGGAGGCTCAGAACACCTGCCCCAGGCCCTGTGCGGAGAGGCACCCAGCTAGCTCTGGGGAGAGTAGCCCAAAGATGACTGAGTGTTAAACACACACAAAAGCAATACTGTCACCCCTTGGCCATTGCAGTCAGCAAGACCAGAAAAGCCAGCTCAGCACATTTGAAAACAGAAAGAGTTTTTTCTTTGGTGTTTGACTTTTTGTTTTGTTTTTTTTGTTTTGTTTTGTTTTCTTTTTGTCTTTTTCTTTGTTTGTTTTTTAGTTTTTTATTTGTGTGTTTGTCTGTTTATATAACTGTTTTAAATTATTATTTATTATTTTTATCTTCTTTTTTGCCCATCAACTCCTTTTGCCTCTCTTTACTTCTTTCTTGTTTTATTCCCTCTTCCTTTCTTTCCAATTTTATCTCTTCTTCCTTCTTTTTTCTTCCTTTTTTCATTTTTTCCCTCTTTTCTCTTTTTCAATATACACGAGTGAGACAAAACAAACAAACAAACAAACAAACAAACAAACAAACAAACCTGGAACTGTGAAAAAGCCAGAGTTGGTCCCAAAAAGAGGGCATCACAGCAGCTGAGACAGTGAAAGCTGTGAACAACAGGATAGCTGAAGAAGATTGCACCACTGAATATCACAGGTATTCTACCATAGAAGGTCACACCATAAACCCAGGGAGCCAGAACAGATCAATTTAAGAAGCTGAGGTTAACAAAAAGAGTCTCACAAACAATGGGAAGACAAAGAAACGATCCCCAAATGAAAGGAAAGGAGGAAGCCCCAGAAAGAATGCTAAATGAAACAGAGGCAACTCAACTATCAGATATTGAGTTCAAAGAAATGGTTGTGAGGAAGCTCCATGAGCTCTCAATGAGCTACCAGAAACTACAGGGAAGCTATGATGGACTCACTGCAAACTATATCAACATGAAAAGGGAAATAGAAACTATCAACAAGGGCCAAGAGGAAATGAAGAATACCCTTTCTGAACTGGAGAACACAGGAGAAGGAATCAAAAGCAGAATCAATAAAGCAGAAGATCAGAACACATGAGAAGATGCTCAATATCACTAGCTATCAGAGAGATGCTAATGAAAACCACAATGAGATACCACTATACACCAGTCAGAATGGCCATCATATATAAAGCAACGAACACAAGTGTTGGAGAGGTTGTGGAAAAAGGGGACCCTTGTGCACTGTTTGTTGGATTGCACACGGGTACAACAACTATGGAAAGCAGTATGGAATTTTCTAAGAAAACTAAAAATGGGTATACTTTTTGACCCAGCAATTCCACTGCTAGAATTATATCCTAAGGACCCTGAAACACCAATCCAAAAGAACCTATGCACCCCAATGTTCATAGCAGCACAATTTACAATAGCTAAATATTGGAAGCAACCTAGGTGCCCATCAGTAAAGGAATGGATCAAAAAACTATTGTACATTTACACAATGGAATTTTATGCAACAGAAAGAAAGAAGGAGCTCCTACCCTTTGCAATAGTATGGATGGAACTGGAAAGCATTATTCTAAGTGAAATAAGCCAGGCAATGAAAGACAAATACCATATGTTCTCACCTTTAACAGGAACCTAATCAAGAAAACGTACAAACAAGCAAAATATAACCAAAGACACTGAAATTGAGAATAGGCTGACAGTCATCAGAGGGGAGAGGGGAGGGAATTTCAGCAGAAAAGGGGAAGGGTTTAGAGCAACAAGTATAAGACACCTGGACAAAAAGTAGGGGGGGTGTAAATGGGGGGAGTTGGGGAGGGCTGGTACCGTTGGCAAGGATGGAAATAAAAGACAGAAAACTGTACAAGAACAACAATTAAAATTAAAACATTAAATAAATTATTCTAGGGTTAACATAATTATCTAAATACTACTAAACAAATACAATCGTTTTCGTATTTAGTACTTTTTAGCTTATAAAACATTTTTGTATAATTTATTTCATTACTCAACTCACACATTTAAATACTTTTCTTAAGCTTCTTTTACTACTCAAAATTAAACAGAAAGTTTTATCTCCCTGAGCAAAGGCCATTATTACCCTTTCAAATAAGATCTTCTTGGTAGTTTACGTAACATAAAGATTAACTGCTCACTGATTGCAATGTTTTTGGTAACTCTAACTCGAATAGCAGTAATAATTAGCTTTGTTTACTCCCTTAGTTTATATAGCATACTTCTGAGAAATGCTCCAAGTTTATAGGTTTGTATTAACACATTTATCTCCACAATGTTCTTCAGAATGTAGGCCAGGCAGATTTGACCACTTCCATTTTATGAATGGAAAAACAACTCATAGCTGTTTTTGGTTAACACTGCCAAGCAGGGATGGGTCCTCCTACAAGCATCCTGTGCTGCCTTCTCTCCTGCTGATTCAGGTCACCCTTGGGGGCTCTGCACCCAACTGGGCCCATTGTCTAGGCTCTCAGGGCCCTTCGAAGCCCAGGTTCAATCCTGGAGCTGAAGGCAGTTAGTAGTTTCACATGCCACTTACTGCCATATGACAACGTATTTGTCTGCAGTGACCTCAATGCCAGAGAGGAAGGCTGTGTCTGAGTAGTGGTAGGACTCCAACCTCAAGGGTCTTCTAAGTCCAGATCTGACTGATTCCTCAGCTTATTTTCCAGCACCTGGAGGATACCATTTGTTTGTTTATCACACACTCATTTTATTGACAGGGGATATATAAAAAAACACTATCCAAAAATATGCAGCATTCACTGCCAACCAGAAAGTTGAGGTCTCTAAGTTTGACTGGGCAGGTGTTTCACAATTGGCCACACTTTTTTCCCATAGCAGGGGCTTTATTTTTAGCTCAACTCTCTGGATTATGGAGAAATGTAAGTCAATGAACACTTTTGATACACTTTCATGTCCAGTAGCCTCAGGAGAGTCTCACAATTAGAAAGTTCAATTTTCTTTCTTCATTAAATGTCAGTAAGTACCACAGAGACAGGCATGTGTAATACTCATGCAAAATATAATCCATTAATAGGCTCAGATGTGAAAAATAGGTCATTTTAGTAATTCCAAATTTGGGTGCATCAGTGGCCCAGAATTCCACTTTCTACTGCTAAAATCTGTGCCACATTATGAAGGAGGTTGTACTATTAAATGCCATAGGAAAAATATATATATTTAAAGATTCCAAAAGTGACAAAAAGTAGCATTGCAAACTGAGGGAAATACATGATTAATGGATTATTAAGAGATTAAAGTGTAAACTTCCCATTGGATTACTAAGATTTACCTGTCCAACATGTCATGTGTTTTTCAAGGAGGACAGTCATTGCCCAGAGGTGGCATTTAGAAAATATTTCTCATTAGACACTTCTGGTTCCTCAAAAGGAGGTCCACCCATGTGTGTAAGACACATACCAACCTGTCTGCATGGTGCATACCAACCTTCCTGAATGCTCTAAATATTAGCACTTTTCATTAATTTATCACCCTTAGTCATGCCTCATGGAAAACTCCATGTCACTCTGCAAGACTCCCCTTAAATGTTACCTTATTTGTTGCAACCTTTCTGCCTCACCTAACTAAAGCAGAGATCCTATCCTGTATTCCTCTGGATCTCACTCACATCTTGGCTGTAACCCTATTACCCAATATTTACAAAGAATATACTTGGTGCCATGGGATATATTAAATAATTTGCATGAATCATCATGTTAAATTTTCACAAACTCCCAGTAAAATAGATATTGTCTCATCATGCCTGGACTTGAATTTGAGAACATTGAGTCTAAAGCACCATAGGTAACAACAGTAATCAGATCTTTTGTAGAAGTTTATGTGAGCTCATCCACTCTCAGGATAACCCTTCCCCTTCCTTGCCCTGTTATCCCCACTCCTATCCTCTGATTACTATCAGTTTGCTCTTTATTTTCATGTCTCTGGTTCTATTTCGCTCACTTGTTAGTCTTGTTGATTAGGTTCCACTTATAGGTGAAATTATATGGTGTTTGTTTTCACCACCTAGCTTATTTTACTTAGCATCATGCTATAAGGCTCCATCTGTGCTGTTCCTAATGGTAGGAGTTCCTTCATTCTTTAAACTGCATAATATTCAACTGCATACATTCCATTGTGTAAATGTACCATAGTTTTTGGATGCACTCATTTACTGATGGGTACTTAAGCTATGTCCAGCACTTGGCTATTGTAAATTGTGCTGTTATGAACATTGGGGTGCACAGGTTCTTTTGAATTGGTGTTTCAGGAATCTTAGGGAATAATCCCAGCAGTGGAATTCCTGGGTCAGAAGGCAGCTCGATTTTTATGACACAAGTGGCATTTATAGTTTTATGAGAAAATTCCATACTATTTTCCACAATGGCAGCACCAGTCTGCGCTCCCACCAACAGTGTAATAGAGTTCACCTTTCTCCACAACCTTGCCAGACCTTACTGTTTGTTGATTTGTTTATGATGGCCATTCTGACTGGTGTGAAGTGGTATCTCATTGTGGTTTTAATTTGCATCTCTCTGATGGCTAGTGATACTGAGCCATGCTTTCATATTTCTCTGGGCCCTCTCTACATCCTCCTTGGAGAAGTGTTTATTCAAGTCCCTGGCCTATTTTTTTAATTGGATTGTTTGTCTTCCTGGAGTAGAGTCATGTGAGTTTTTATGTATTTTAGAGATCAAACTGTTGTGCAAGGTATCATTGGCAAATAAGATTTCCCATATAGTTGTTTCTCTTTTCATTTTAATGCTGTTTTCTTTAGCCATGCAGAAGCTTTTTATTTTTTCCTTTATGTGCCTTGCTCTAGGGGATCTATCAGTGAAAATATTGCTGCATGGAATATCTGAGATTTTCCCCTTTATGTTCTCTTCTAGGACTTTTATGGTGTTGCACCTTATATGTAAATCTTTTACCCATCTTGAGTTTGTTATTGTGTATGGCATAAGTTGGTGGTCAGCTTTCATTTATTTGCATGTAGCTGTCCAGATCTCACAACAACATTTGTTGAAGAGGCTATTTTTACTCCATTTTGTGTTTCTGTTCCATTTGTCAAATATTAATTGACCATAGAGCAATAGGTTTATTTCTGGGCTCTCTACATGGTTCCATTGATCTATGTGAGGCTTCTCATGCCAATACCAGATTGTTTTGATTACCATGACCTTGTAATATAGTTTGAGGTCAGGTATGTGATCCATCCAACTTTGTTCTTCTTTCTCAAGATTGCTGTGGCTACACAAGGTAAATTTTTGTTCCATAGAAATTTTTGAAATATCTGTTCTAAATCTGTGAAATATGTCATTAGTATTTTAATAGGAATTGCATTGAATCAATACATTTCTTTGGCAGTATGCACATTTTTTTAGAGATGTAAAAAAATTTATTTGTGTCTTATTTTTTACAGTAGTGTTTTATAGTTTTTCTTGTACAAGTCTTTTGTCTACTTGGCTAAGTTTATTCCAAAGTATTTTATTTTTTCAATACTACTGTAAATAATATTGTTTTTATAATTTTATTTTCAGATTGTTTATTAGTAGTGTATAGAAATTGAACTGATTTTTGTGTGTTGATTCTGTACCCTACAAATATGCTTAATTTCTTTGTTCTAATACGTTTTCTTTTTTGTTTTTTTTTTAATTTTAATTTTTATTGTTGTTCTTGTACAGTTTTCTGTCTTTTACTCCCATCCCAGCCCACAGCCCCAACCCTCCCCACCTCCCTCCCATTTCCACCCCCCCTAGTTTTTGTCCATGTGTCCTTTATACTTGTTGCTCTAAACCCTTCCCCTTTTCCCCTGAAGTTCCCTCCCCTCTCCCCTCTGGTGACTGTCAACCTGTTCTCCATTTCAGTGTCTTTGGTTATATTATGCTTACTTATTTCTTTTGTTGATTAGGTTCCTGTTAAAGGTGAGATCTATGGTATTTGTCTTTCATTGCCTGGCTTATTTTGCTTAGCATAGAGCTCTCCAGTTCCATCACATTGTTGCAAAGGGTAGGAGCTCCTTCTTTCTATCTTCTGTTTAGTATTTCACTGTGTAAATGTACCACAGTTTTTTGATCCATTCATTTACTGATGGGCACTTGGGTTGCTTCTAGCACTTGGCTATTATAAATTGTGCTGCTGTAATTGGTGTTTCAGGGTTCTTAGGATATAGACCTAGCAGTGGAATGGCTGGGTCAAAAGGTAGATCCATTTTTAGTTTTCTTAGAAAATTCCATACTGCTTTCCATAGTAGTTGTACCAGTCTGCACTCCCACCAACAGTGCACTAGGGTCCCCTTTTTTCCACAACCTCTCCAACACTTGCTGTTTGTTGCTTTGTTTATGATGGCCATTCTGACTGGTGTCAAGTAGTACCTCATTGCGGTTTTGATTTGCATCTCTCTGATAGCTAGCGATATTGAGCATCTTTTCATGTGTCTCAGGATCCTCTGTATGTCCTCCTTGGAGAAGTGTCTGCCCAAGTCCTTTGCTCATTTTTTAATTGGGTTGCTTGTCTTCTTAGAGTGGAGTCATGTAAGTTCTTTATATATTTTGGAGATTAAACCCTTGTCTGAGGTATCATTGGTAAATATGTTTTCTCATACAGTCGGTTCTCTTTTTATTTTAATACTGTTTTCTTTAGCCATGCAGAAGCTTTTTATTTTGATGAGATTCCATTTGTTTATTCTTTCCTTTATGTCCCTTGCTCTAGGGAACATATCAGTAAAAATGTTGCTGCCTGAAATATTTGAGATTTTCCTGCCTATGTTCTCCTCTAGGACTTTAATGGTGTCACCGCTTCTATTTAAATCTTTTATCCACCTTGAATTTATTTTTGTGTATGGTGTAAGTTGGTGCTCAAGTTTGGTGTTTTTTTTTTTTTTTTTTTTTTTTTTTTTTTTTTTTTGCATGTAGCTGTTCAGGTCTCCCAAAACCACTTTTTAAAGAGGCTCCTTTTACTCCATTTTATGTTGCTGCCCCCTTTGTCGAATATTAATTGACTGTAGAGAGTTGGGTTTATTTCTGGGCTCTCTGTTCTTTCCACTGGTCCATGTGCCTGTTTTTATGCCAGTACGAGGCTGGTTTGATTACAGTGGGCTTGTAATACAGTTTGGTATCAGGTATTGTGATCCCTCATGCTTTGCTCTTCTTTCTCAAGATTGCTGCAATGAGGTCGTTTATGGTTCCATATATATTTTTGAAGTGTTTGTTTTATGTCTGTGAAATATACCATTGGTACTTTAATAGGTATTGCGTTGAATTTGTAAATTGCTTTGGGTAGTATGGAGGTTTTCATTTTTTATTACAATTTTTTATTGATTTTAAAGTGCAGTTTTTTGCCTTTTTCCCCACTCCTCTCTACTATCCCAACCCTTCCTGCCTCCCTCCCCCATTTTCACCCTTCTTGTTGTTGTCCATATGTTCTTTATAAATGTTCCTGTAAACCCTTCACCCTTTTCCCCTATAATCTGCTCCCTTCTCCCCTCTGGTCCCTGTCAGCCTGTTCTCAATTTCAATGACTTTGGCTATACTTTGCTTGCTTGTTTGTTTTGTTGATTAGGCTCCTATTAACAGTGAGATCATATGGTATTCGTTTTTCATTGCCTGGATTATTTCACTTAGCATAATGCTCTCCAGTTCCATCCACACTGTTGCAAAGGGTAGGGGCTCCTTCTTTTTCTCTCCTGTTTAGTATTTCACTGTGTAAATGTACCACAGTTGTTGATCCATTCATTTACTGATGGGCACTTGGGTTGCTTCTAGCACTTGGCTATTGTAAATTGTGCTGCTATAAACATTGGGGTGCATAGGTTCTTTTGGATTGGTGTTTCAGGGTTCTTAGGATATAGTCCTAGCAGTGGAATTGCTGGGTCAAAAGGCAGTTCTATTTTTAGTTTTATGAGGAAATTCCATAGTGTTTTCCACAGTGGTTGCACCAGTCTGTACTCCCACCAACAGTGTAATAGGGTTCACCTTTCTCCACAACCTTGCCAGCACTACTGTTTGTTGATTTGTTTATCGTGGCCATTCTGACTGGTGTGAAGTGGTATCTCATTGTGGTTTTAATTTGCATCTCTCTGAAGGCTAGTGATTCTGAGCTATTCTTTCATATTCCTCTGGGCCCTCTCTATGTCCTCCTTGGAGAAATGTTTATTCAAGTCCTTGTTCTATTTTTAAAATTGGGTTGTTTGTCTTCCTGGAGTGGAGTCATGTGAATTTTTATATATTTTGGAGATCAAACCGTTGTGCAAGGTATCATTGGCAAATATGATTTCCCATATAGTTGTTTCTCTTTTCCTATTAATGGTGTTTTCTTTAGCTGTGCAGAAGTTTCTTAATTTGATGAGATCCCATTTGTTTATTCTTTCCTTTATGTGCCTTGCTCTAGGGGATCTATCAGTGAAAATATTGCTGTGTGGAATACCTGAGATTTTCCTGCCTATGTTCTTTTCTAAGATTTTAATGGTGTCAAGACTTATATTTAAATTTTTTAACCACCTTGAGTTTATTTTTGTGTATGGTCTAAGCTGGTGCTTGAGTCTCATTTTTGGTTTTTTGTTTTTGTTTTTGTTTCAGCATGTAGTTGTCCAATTCTCCCAACACATTTGTTGAAGAGGCTATCTTTGCTACTTTTTGTGCTGCTGGCCACTTTGTCAAGTATTAATTGACTATCGAGACTTGGTTTTATTTCTGGGCTCTCTATTCTGTTCCATTGGTCAGTGTGTCTGTTCTTATGCCAGAACCAGAGTGTTTTGAATACCTTGGCCTTGTAATACAGTTTCATATCAGGTATTGTGATTCCTCCTATTTTGCTCTTCTCAAACAATTTCTCAAAATTGCTGCAGCTATTTGGGGTCAGTTATGGTTCCATATAAATTTTTGAAATGTTTGTTCTAAATTTGTGAAGTATTCGATTGGTAGTTTAATAGAGATTGCATTGAATCTATAAAGTGCTTTGGATAGTATGGACATTTTGATGATGTTAATTCTTCCGATCCATGAACATGGTATGTGTTTCAATTTGTTTTTGTCTTCCTTGATTTCTGTCTTCATTGTTGTGTAGTTTTCTGCATACAGGTCTTTTAGCTCGTTGGTTAGGTTTATTCCTAGGTATTTTATTTTTCCTTTTGCTATATCGAATGGGATTTTTTTCTTGATTTCTGCTTCTGCTGTTTCATTGTTGGTATACAAAAATGCTTTTGAATTCTGGATATTGATTTTGTATTCGGCTTTTTGGCCAAATTCATTTATTAGGTCAAGTAGTTTTTTTGCAGAGTCTATAGAATTTTCTATGTACACTAATCATGTCATCTGCAAACAATGGCAGTTTTGTTTCCTCCTTTTCATGCTGGATGCCTTTTATTTCCTTTTATTGTTTAATCGCTGTGGCTAAGACTTCCAATGCTATATTGAATAGAAGTGGTGAAAGTGGACAACCTTGTCTTGTTCCTGATCTTAGTGGAAAAGATTTTAGTTTTTGCCCATTGAGTATGATGTTGGCTGTAGGTCTCTCATATATGGCCTTTATTATGTTGAGGAATGGTCCCTCTGTTCCCACTTTGCTGAGTGTTTTTATCATAAATGGGTGTTGTACGTTATCAAAAGCTTTTCCCCCATCTATTGATATGATCACATGATTTTTATCTTTGCTTTTGTTTATGTGATGAATTACATTTACTGATTTGGGAATGTTGAACCATCCTTGCATCCCTGGGATGAATCCCACTTGGTCATGGTATATGATCTTTTTAATGTATTGTTGGATGCGATTTGGCAATGTTTTGTTGAGGATTTTAGCATCTATTTTCATCAGAGATATTGGCCTGAAGTTGTCCTTCTTTGTTGTGTCTTTATCTGGTTTTGGGATTAGGATGATGCTGGCTTCATAAAAAGAGTTTGGGAGTCTTCCATCATTTTGGATTTTTTAGAATAGTCTTTGAAGGATAGGGGTTAGTTCTTTCTTAAATGCTTTGTAGAATTCTCCTGTGAAACCATCTGGTCCAAGACTTTGTGTGTCAGAAGTTTTTTGATAACTGCCTCAATTTCATCAGCTGTTATTGGTCTACTCAGGCTTTCTGTTAATTCTTCCAATCCATTTACATGGTATATGATTGCATGTATATGTGTGTTTCTTAATTTTTGTCTTCAGTGTTCTATATCTTAATTTCTGTGCTCAGTGTTTCTTAGTACAGGTCTTTTACCTCCTTGGTTAGGTTTGTTCCTAGGTATTTTCTTTTTCTTGTTGCTGTAGCAAGTGGGATATTTTTTCTGATTTCCATTTGTGAAATTTCATTCTTGGTGTACAAAAATGCCTTTGACTTCTACAGCTTGATTTTGTATCCTGTTGTTTTGCTAAATTCATGTATTAAGTTGAGCAGTGTTTTGGTGGAGTCTCTAGCATTTTCTGTGTACACTATCATGTCATTTGCAAACAATGACAGTTTTACTTCCTCTTTTCCAATGTGGATGCCTTGTATTTCTTTTTCTTGTCTTATCACTGCAGCTAGAACTTCCAATACTATGTTAAATAGAAGTGGTGAAAACAGACATTATTGTCTTGTTCTTGATCTTAAGGGGGAAGCTTTTAGTTTTTGCCCATTGAGTATGACATTGGCTGTAGGTTTCAACCATACATCAAAAAGATTATACACCATTATTAAATTGGATTCAACCCAGGGATGCAAGGATGATACAATATTTGCAAATTAATAAACCTAATACATCACCTGAACAAAAGGAAAGATAAATATCACATTATCCTATCAATAGATGAACAAAAACTTTTGATAACAGAGATCTCCCATTTTTTTCCCTTCAAGCAGTTTACACTTTATTTTTATTATTTTTTAAAGATTTTATTTATTTATCTTTAGAGGGGAAGGAAAGTAGAGATGGAGAGAAATATCAATGTATGGTTGCTTCTGGTGCGCCCCCTGCCAGGAACTGTCGCTGGGAACTGTCCTGCAACCCAGGCATGTGCCCTGACTGGGAATCGAACCACGATCCTTTGGTTCGCAGGCCTGAGCTCAATCCACTGAGCTATACCAGTCAGGGGCAGAGATCTCCCATTTATGATAAAACCCACAACAAAGTAGGAGTAGAAGAAGCATATCTGAGTTAAAAAAGGCTATATGCATAATGAATGGTTTTGTCTGTATTATTCTTTTCTGTGAATACCTTTATCTATAATGTTCCTTTCTGCAAATACCTTGGCCAAATGAGTATGTTCAGTATTTATTAAACTTTATTTTTATTTGCTGCAGCTCTTTACTCTACCTGACCTTCCTTCCCCTCTCTGCATCTGCACATTACAACAGCTACTGGTGGTCTGGTCTTAGCTGAATGGCTCTCACACTAACAACTCACACTAAAACAGTCATTCCCCTGTATTTCAACTTTAAATTCATAAGCCTTCCTTGCCCATTGTGATCTCAGTTTTGAGGGCAAAAACTAGATATATGTCCATAGCAGTGATATGTTCGTAAACTTTTAGTTACTTCAGGACCTGCACAGAATTCCCTGTTTCCTCACTAGGAATCTCCATTATCACCAAATGAGCCAAACTGAAAAATCTAAAACCTGAATATTTTGTTTTTTTATTCTTCCAAAGTTATTTTATGTGGCAAAAACAACATATTAATACATAGATACATAAATGTAAACGTATAATATAGGTAGAAATTTACTAGCTGGACAAAATACTAACAGTTTTGTTGATAAGATGATAATTTCTTTCACTGAGGTCTTATCCTTTACAGCTTGAAATATGTATTTTTCACACACACAATACTATCAAGTCTTGAGCTATACTCAGGTAGTTTGAGGGATTTCTAATACTGGAAACTTATCTATAGAAATACTGAGGAAGAGCTTATAATACTAAATATTTTGAATATTTTAACTTAAAGTATTTTGTGGATTCATTGAAAGAACATAAAAGGTAATAAAGGTAATCAGCCATTGATGGGATTAGTGAAGAGGAATGTCCTGTATGACAAAATGGTTAAATAATATAAAAAACAGTTAGACATGCAGTAATGGGATACACAGATGGTCTGTACTCTGTGATCACTCCTAACACATCATGAGTCAATGAATCAGTTCACTTCAATTTTCTTTTCTCATTCATATTCTTTAGATGTCTTGGTAATTGAACAAGTTTATTAAACACATGAGTTATCCTTCTTCCCAGACTCCATGTCTTCAAGAAAATGATAATTTTCAATATTTAAGTGTTCAATTTCCATCTTTTTATTTGCATTTGGTTGTTACATAACTTGGGGCACTTTGGTCTTGCTGGTGTAGATTGAAGGAATGACCATTATCTACTTTTACGTTAATGTCTCAAATTCTAAATGTATGAAGAAATCACTAGAGAGTTAACAATATAAGTGGATCACAAGACAAGTTACTCTTGCCACACAGATCACAGGAATATGTCATTAGACTGTTTATTAACAGAATCATAGGCACTGTTCATGTCAGCATGATGAGTCTTGAAAACAATTTATGTTTTACAGTGTAAATGATTTTATCATTTATAAAATCAGGGATCTCTGAGGGTAATGCAGTTTCTCTGTGAGGAAGAATGGATTTTATTTCCAGTTCTGCAAGTAATATTTGATGGCCTATAATTGTTTTCAAAACTTTTTTCTATAGCCTCCATAGCATACTTCTGGATTCACTTTACACAACAGGACATGCTGGCACATCAGTCCACGTGGCACATGAGAATATCTGTGCAGAAAAAGTCCTGGATTGGTAGGTTGGCTTTGTCATCCACCAGCTATCAGGAAAGTCACTCAGCCTCTTTCAGCCACTATTTCCTCATCTGCCCAACTTAGTGGTTAAGATTCCTCTGGAATCAAAGAAAATAGAATCTGTGACAGTTCTTTGGTAACTGTGAACTGTCAAAGAAATATAATCTGGGTGTCCTAAGTTTCTATTGCTGCTATTACAAATTGCTAGAATCTTAGCAACTTAAACAACAAAAGTATATTATTTTACAGTACTGCGGGTCAGAAGTCTGACATGTCTCACCATGCTAATCAGTGCTAAGCTATACTCCTTTCTTCAGGCTGTATCCCATTATCACAATTATTCATGAATTTAATGTCTCTATTTTTTGGTGCTCAAAGTATAAAAGATAATGAAAATTTAAGATCCTAACCTTTTCCCCACTTAAAGGCATAATACCTAGATGTCCACAACACAGGCATGTCCATGAGACATCCTGGAACTTTTAATTATGTGAGTCTGAGAGAAGACACTCCACCACGTCCATCCACATAGCAGTGATATGGATCCTGGCCAGCAGGATCCATGTGCTATGGTGGCTATGAACAAATACACACAGACTACAGAAGTCCTGTGGAGAAAAAGGGATGGCATGGCCACTGTCTGAGTGAGAGAGAGGGAGCCCCAGCCCCTGCCTGGACAGGTTTTTATTGCTTTTCTGGGTACTTACATTGAGGATGGTCCTCATTTGCTATGCACAGGTTCCCTGTAGGTGATCATCTTTTACAGATAACAAAGGAAAGAATGTTGCTAATTACTTCAAAGAGAAGGATGTTACAGATCAAGGAGAAAAGTGGTTGAACTGGTTACACTCCATACTTGGGAGGTTTAGCTCAGATTTTAGGAAGTTACAGTAAGCACTTGCTGCCTCAATTCAGGGTGAGGGAGTTTTAGCAAGAGCAAGTCTCATAGAAGCCTAGGTACAATGCAGGCCTGATTCCCCATGGGAGAACCTACCCATGGGTGTGGCTCCTGTGTGCCAGAACCTCACTCCCCACTGGCTTTTTGGTGTGGGGGCTGGGCTACATACCCACACCACATGAAATGGTTCCCTATACAGCAGATTGAAATTTTATGCTCTGGAAAGTTTATGTAGAAGTCATCTTCTTGAAAAGGAAGCTTATTCCCATCTTCTTGAAAGGGAATGTTTATTCAGACCCACACAAGGGCTCTGCAGACAAGCACCATGTGTGCAGGACTCCTTTTGCGGGAACGTCTGCTTTTCTGTCACATGGATGTCTCTAGTGCAGGAACAGTACAGCTTGCCCAGATTGTCCATTACAAGTTCTGGTTCTCAGCAGTTTATTCATCTATAAATTTTTATCTGTGATAGAAAGAGATGACAGGATTTCGCAGTGAGCATGTGAGGAATTATGGAAGAAATTACATCTTAGAGTTAACAAATAAGAGGAGAAATGGACATGTGAATGCCGCAAAATGAATGATTGGGAAAATGACTTTGTCACTTTCTGACTGTGTCAGAATCAAAACATGATCAAAAATATTTTTGGTGAGAATTCTATAAAAATAGATAATTAGAGGCTATGAAATGTTCCATGCATTATCAGACCCCATCCCTTTTTGGGGGGACAGCAACATTGTTTATCTCAGTAGAAGAAACCCTTTAAGTAAAAGCAGGAGTTTTGGGGTTGCACTGTTTCCTCAACACTGTGGGAAGAATGTAACATCATCACATAGGAATCAAAGTGTGCACTGGAAAGAGGAAAATCAGTACATAAAACACTAAACTTTAAAGAACAAAAAAGTAACAAAGCTGTCAGAGAATGGTAGTATGGTTTCTCCCCCACCAAAAATCTGTTTTAGTTTTATGAAAACATCCCAGGCCCAGTTATTGGCTTTTGAAGAGGGAAATATGCTAAAATAACTCTTTCAATAAATGTAGTTTGGTAAAGTAAGAGGAGAAAAGAGGGAGAAAGAAAAACAAGAGAGATAACAAAAGCACGGAATCACCCCAGTATGATCATTGACTTGGGTGAATAGAGGGCTTTTCAGGCAGCAAATACATTTTCCTTAATTAATGTACAGAAGGCAGAAGAGAAGCCAGCTGTGCTCAGAGAAACTCAGATAGAGCAGTAAATTTCAAAAGGTAATATTTCATTTTTAAAGTATATTTTATTGACTATGCTATTACAGTTGTCCCATTTTTTTCTCCCCTTTACTTCCCTCCTCCCTGCACTCCCCTCACACCAGCATTCCATCCCCTTAGTTCATGTCCATGGGTCATATATATAAGTTCTTTGGCTTCTCCATTTCCTATACTAATGTTAACCTCCCCTGTCTATTTTGTACCTACAATTTATGCTTATTTCCTGTACCTTTTTGCTGCAGACCGTTCTGCCTGGTTTCAGGAGCTGTAACCCCTACCCCACGGCTAGGCTGAGTAAGAGCCCAGGGGACCCATTTCATCTGAGTCTGTTCTGTCAAGAGGACCTGAGCCACTAAGGAGACAAAGCTTATCTCCCTGGCAGGAGCGCCACTTCTGCTTCATCCATATCTGGCCCCCAATGCTTGGTCAGTTAGCCAATGACGGGTAAGACTCCTCAAGGGAAGGGCAACCCAAGCCAGGCACGATCACTTGGAAGGCCCTCATGGAAGGAATCGGGGTGGGGGCTGCAACAAAGAGGGGTGATGGACCCTTGCCCCCCGGCTATTCTGACATAGCCTGAGTCCTCATTTCCATCTGGGAGTTTTCCTTATCTCCTGCATCCTGGCTCTAATCTGCTTAAGCCTGAAACTATGACCATGGGCAGTGCAGCCCTGTGCCAGCCAGAACAGCTCCCCAGGTGATTGTGCATAAAAAAGAATTCTTAAAGTCCTGTGAAACCTGCTTTGCTGAGAGTGCTCTCATTGAAATGATAAGGGTCCGAGGAGGAAATGAGTATGTCTCCCAAAGTTTTTGCAACCCTCTCACCTGACAGACACTGACTCAGATTAAGCCCTCAGATTTCTTTGAAATGTTATCCATTGTTTGATCCTTGCCACTTGACATTGATTGATGAGCTTTAGCTGTGTTTTTGTGTGTTATGAACCCAATAAAAGCTCATTGAGGAAGGGGCTCTTGGTCCTTCTCCTTTGAGAGATTGACCACCTCTCCTCCCCAAGCAGATCATGTCTTGGTAGTTTTATTTTCATCCCTGACGGACAGATGGGGCTCTGTGGGTAGAGCCCCTCCACACCTTTTCACCATTTCTCCCCTCTCAACCTCCCCACTGATAACCCTAAATGTAATCTTCATTCCTGTGATTCTGTTCCTGTTCTAGTGATGCAGACACCGGCTAGCTGAGTCCGCATCAGTATGGGTGAAATAAAACATACACACAGACTACCGAGTCCGGTGGAGGAAAAAGGACGAATGACAGCATAGCTTTTCTCTCAAGGGGAGCAAAAACCACGGCCTCCACCATGACAGGCCTTTATTCTATATCTCCTCACATTACAAGACAGTCCTCACTCACTATGCCCCGGTTACAACAAAGGAGCCAATGCCCCTAATCATATCACAGAAGATATTAGCAAATGAAAAGGCAAAAGTGGTTGAGCCAGTTACACTGGTCCCTGCAAGGTTTAGCATGGATTTTAGGAAGTCACAGTAAAAGCAAGGCTCAAAGCAGCCTAGGTATATTGCAAATCTGATTCCCCCTGAGAGAACCTATCTGTGGGCGTGGGTCCTGTGCATCTCTGAATGGGAGCTGGGCCCAGGCCATACAGAAGGGTCTGCCACATCCTAGTTTGTTTTTGTTTTTTAGGTTCAGTTGTCAATAGTTATGAGTTTGTGGTCATTCTACTATTCATATTTTTTATCTTCTTTTTCTTAGATAACTTTCTTTAACATTTCATATAATAAGGGTTTGGTGATGATGAACTCCTTTAACTTGACCTTATCTGGGAAGCACTTTATCTGCCCTTCCATTTTCAATGATGGCTTTGCTGGATTCCTCCACTTCTGTGGTTGTGGGCATGGGCGCTTGGCCTCTGCTGTTGTGGAGGCCGTTGGGTTGGGTGCACACCACAGGGGTTGTGGGTGTAGGTTGGCATCCTGCACATCTGTGGCTGGGGGGAGGGTAGGTGCATGGCAGTAGTCCTGGCAGCAGGGTGGCCCTCAGCCGAGGCTTTGGAAGCTGCAGAGGTACAGCCAGGGTAGCGGAGAACAGCCACTGCAAGATAATTCCGTAAACAGCCACTAAGAGCCTCTTTTTTTTTTTTTTTTTTCTGAAAAATTCCTCCTGTTCTAGCCTGCCACTCCAAACAAGTGCCTGGCCTTTCACACATCCCAAGTTTCTAACCAGACTGGAGACTATCCAGGTCAGGGTCTGTCACAGCCTAACACTTCTCCCTTCTCCAGGGATCACCCAGCTCCCCAATTTCTTTGGTAATGATTCAGCTGGCTTCCATAGTCTCAGTGGGTGAACATGGCCCATATGTGTGTTCCACTTTGTCTTTATCCCGCCCAGCAACTTAAAGCACCCAGGTTCATCCTGGTGCTGCTCAAACCTCCCTGTTTGGCAGGGGAGGAAGCTGTTGACCTGGGTCTCTTCCAAGAATCTTGTAGCAGGCCCAGCATGATCTGGGCCCTGGGCTGCAGCCACCCTGGTCCCTGTGCTGGTCTCAGGGACCAGGGGAATAACCATACTGTCTGATTTTTCAATGTCCTCTACAATTTTGGCCTCCAACATTCATATATTTTGGGAAACCCTTGTCTGTTCACTCTGTGCCTCAGAAGATCAACAAATGATCTTTTTGTTCCACCCATGCTCAGGAATAAGTGGACTGTGCTACCACCTATCTTGCCGCCATCTTAGTCCTCCTCCATACTATTTTCCAGAGTGGCTGCACCAGTCTGCATTCCCACCAACAATGCACTAGGGTTCCCTTTTCTCCACATCCTCTCCAACACTTGTTGTTTGTTAATTTGTTTATGATGACCTATTCTCACTGGTGTGAAGTGGTATCTCATTGTGTTTTTTTTTTTTTTAATTTTTATTTTAATTGTTGATCTTGTACAGTTTTCTGTCTTTTATTCTCACCCCAACCCACCACCCCAGCCCTTCCCTCCCATTTCCACCCCCCCATAGTTTTTATCCATGTGTCCTTTTTACTTGTTTCTGTAAATCTTTCCCCTTTTCCCCTGAAATTCCCTCCCCTCTCCCCTCTGGTGACTTTCAGCCTGTTCCCAATTTCTATGTCTTTGGTTATATTATGCTTGTTTCTTTGTTTTGTTGATTAGGTTCCTGTTAAAGGTGAGATCATATGGTATTTGTCTTTCACTGCCTGGCTTACTTCGCTTAGCATGATGCTCTCAAGTTCCATCCATGCCGTTGCATAGGGTATGAGCTCCTTCTTTCTTTCTGCTGCATAGAATTCCATTGTATAAATGTACCACAGTTTTTTGATCCATTCATTTACTGATGGGCATCTAGGTTGCTTCCAACACTTGGCTATTGTAAATTGTGCTGCTCTAAACATAGGGATGCATAGTTTCTTTTGGATTGGTGTTTCAGGGTTCTTAGGATATAGTCCTAGCAATGGAATTGCTGGGTCAAAAGGTATATCCATTTTTAGTTTTTTAAGAAAAACCCATACTGTTTTCCATAGTGGTTGTACCAGTCTGCACTCCCACCAGCAGTGCAGTAGTGTCCCCTTTTCTCCACAACCTCTCCAACACTTGCTGTTTGTTGCTTTGTTTATGAGGGCCATTCTGACTGGTGTCAAGTGGTATCTCATTGTTGTTTTAATTTGCATCTCTCTGATAGCTAGCGATATCGAGCATTTTTTCATGTGTCTCTGGATCCTCTGTATGTCCTCCTTGGAGAGGTGTCTGCCCAAGTCCTTTGCCCATTTTTTAATTGGGTTGCTTGTCTTCTTAGAGTGGAGTCGTGTAAGTTCTTTGTATATTTTGGAGATTAAACCCTTATCTGAGATATCATTGGCAAATATGTTTTCCCACACAGTCGGTTCTCTTTTTATTTTAATACTGTTTTCCTTGGCCATGCAGAAGCTTTTTATTTTGATGAGATCCCATTTGTTTATTCTTTCCTTTATGTCCCTTGCTTTAGGGGACATATCAGTAAAAATGTTGCTGCGTGTAATATCTGAGATTTTCCTGCCTATGTTCTCTTCTAGGACTTTAATGGTGTTACGGCTTATGCTTAAGTCTTTTATCCACCTTGAATTTATTTTTGTGTATGGTGTAAGTTGGTGCTCGAGTTTCATTTTCTTGCACAAAGCTGTCCAGTTCTCCCAACACCACTTGTTGAAGAGGCTATTTTTACTCCATTTTATGTTGCTGCCCCCTTTGTCGAATATTAATTGACTATAGAGACTAGGGTTTATTTCTGGGCTCTCTATTCTATTCCACTGGTCGACGTGCCTGTTTTTATGCCAGTACCAGGCTGTTTTGATTACAGTGGCCTTGTAATACATTTTGATATCAGGTATTGTGATCCCTCGTGCTTTGCTCTTCTTTCTCAAGATTGCTGCCGCTATTCTGGGTCGTTTATGGTTCCATATAAATTTTTGAAGAGTTTGTTCTATATCTGTGAAATATGCCATTGGTACTTTAATAGGTATTGCATTGAATCTGTAGATTGCTTTGGGAAGTATGGACATTTTGATGATGTTAATTCTTCCGATCCATGAACACGGTATGTGTTTCCATTTATTTGTGTCTTCCTTGATTTCTTTCTTCAGTGTTGTGTAGTTTTCTGCATACAGGTCTTTTACCTCCTTGGTTAGGTTTATTCCTAGGTACTTTATTTTTCTTTTTGCTATATCAAATGGTATTTTTTCCTTGATTTCTACTTCTGTTGTTTCATTGTTGGTATACAAAAATGCCTTTGATTTCTGGATATTGACTTTGTATCCGGCTGTTTGGCTAAATTCATTTATTAGGTCGAGCAGTTTTTTGGCCGAGACTATAGGATTTTCTATGTATACTAACATGTCATCTGCAAACAATGATAGTTTTGTTTCCTCCTTTCCAAGTTGGATGCCTTTTATTTCCTTTTCTTGTCTAATCGCTGTGGCTAATACTTCCAATACTATGTTGAATAGAAGTGGAGAGAGTGGGCAGCCTTGTCTTGTTCCTGATTTTAGTGGAAAAGAATTTAGTCTTTGCCCGTTGAGTATGATGCTGGCTGTAGGTTTCTCATATATAGCCTTTATTATGTTGAGGAATGCTCCCTCTATTCCCACTTTGCTGAGTGTTTTTATCATAAATGGGTGCTGTACCTTATCGAATGCTTTTTCCGCATCTATTGATATGATCATGTGATTTTTGTCTTTGCTTTTGTTTATGTGATGAATTACATTTACTGATTTGCGAATGTTGAACCATCCTTGCATCCCTGGGATGAACCCCACTTGGTCGTGGTGTATGATCTTTTTAATGTGTTGTTGGATGCGGTTTGCCAATATTTTGTTGAGGATTTTAGCATCTATGTTCATCAGCGATATTGGCCTGAAGTTCTCCTTCTTTGTTGCATCTTTATCTGGTTTTGGGATTAGGATGATGCTGGCTTCATAAAAAGAGTTTGGGAGTCTTCCATCATTTTGGATTTTTTGGAATAGTCTGTGGAGAATAGGGGTTAGCTCTTCCTTAAATGTTTTGTAGAACTCTCCTGTGAAGCCATCTGGTCCAGGGCTTTTGTGCGTCGGGAGTGTTTTGATTACTGATTCAATTTCACCAGCCGTTATTGGTCTGTTCAGACTTTCTGTTTCTTTTTCATTGAGTTTTGGAAGGTTATATTTTTCCAGAAACCTGTCCATTTCACCTAGGTTTTCAAATTTCTTGGCATACAGTTCTTCATAGTAATTTCTTACAATCCTTTGTATTTCTGCAGTGTCGGTTGTAATATCTCCTCTTTCATTTCTGATTGTGTTTATTTGAGTCCTCTCTCTTTTTTTCTTGATGAGCCTGCTTAAAGGCTTGTCGATTTTGTTGATCTTTTCAAAGAACCAACTCCTGGATTCATTGATCTTTAGGATTGTGCTTTTAGTCTCTATATCATTTAATTCTGCTCTTATCTTGGTTATTTCTTTCCTTCTACTTGCTCTGGACTGTCTTTGTTGTTGTTCCTCGAGTTCTTGTAGGCGAAGGGTTAGGTTGTTTGTTTGAGATGTTTCTGTCTTTTTTAGATAGGCCTGTATCGCTATAAACTTCCCTCTGAGGACTGCCTTTGCTGTGTCCCATAAGTTTTGGGTCGATGTGAGTTCATTATCGTTTGTTTCCAGAAACTTTTTGATTTCCTCCCTAATTTCATTCTTGACCCATTCATTGTTTAATAGCATGCTATTCAATCTCCATGATTTTGAGGGTTTTGGGTTTTTCTCCTTGGGGTTGGTTTCTAGTTTCAGTCCCTTGTGGTCAGAGAAAATGCTTGGTATGATTTCAATTTTCTTGAATTTGTTGAGGCTTGATTTGTGTCCTATCATGTGGTCTATCTTTGAAAATGTTCCATGTGCATTTGAAAAGAAAGTGTATTTAGCTTCTTTGGGATGAAGGGCTCTATATATATCAGTTAAGTCCATTTCCTCTAGAGTGTTGTTCAGTGCCACAATATCTTTGTTGATATTTTGTTTGGAAGATCTGTCCATTTTTGACAGTGGGGTGTTAAAATCACCTACTATAATTGTGTTGCTGTCAATATCTTTCTTGAAGTCCTCTAAAATTTTCTTGATGTATTTAGTTGCTCCTCCGTTGGGTGCATATATATTTACAATATTTATGTCTTCTTGGTGGATTCTTCCCTTGAGTATTATGAAGTGGCCTTCTGGGTCTCTCTTTATGGCCCTTCTTTTGAAGTCTATTTTGTCTGATATGAGTATTGCTACCCCAGCTTTTTTTTCCTGCCATTTGCTTGGAAAATTTGTTTCCAGCCCTTCACTTTGAGCCTGTGTATGTCTTTTGTCCTGAGGTGGGTTTCTAGTAGGCAGCATATGTGTGGGTCATGCTTTCTTATCCATTCAGCTATTCTATGTCTTTTGATTGGGGCATTTAATCCATTTACATTTAAAGTTATTATTGATAGGTATTTATTCATTGCCATTTTCGTACCTGTGTTCCTCTCTCTCTTTCTCTCTCTGTCTTTTCCTTTCTTCCCTTAAAGCAGTCCCTTTAGTATCTCTTGCAGCATTGGTTTGGTAGAGGTGTATTCTTTTAGACTTCTTTTGTTTGGGAAGCTCCTTATTTGTCCTTCTATCTTGATTGAAAGCCTTGCTGGGTAAAGTAGTCTGGGTTGCAGGCCTTTGGTTCTCATTGCTTGGAATATTTCTTGCCATTCTCTTCTGGCTTGGAGCGTTTCCATTGAGAAGTCAGATGCTAACCTGCTTGGGGCCCCCTTGTATGTTACTTCCTTTTTCTCCCTTGCTGCCTTTAAGATTCTCTCTTTGTCTTGGAGTTTTGCCATTTTAATTATGATGTGTCTTGAAGTGGGCCTGTTTGGGTTCCTTTTGATTGGGACTCTCTGTGTTTCCTGGATTTGTGTGGCTTTTTCTCTCACCAAATGAGGGAAGTTTTCCATCATTACTTTTTCAAACAGGTTTTCCATCCCTTGTTCTTGTTCTTCTCCTTCTGGTATTCCTATTACACGGATATTATTCCGTTTCATGTTGTCTTGCATTTCTCTTAAACCCTCTTCATTCTTTCTAAGCCTCTTTTCCTTATCTTGCTCATTCTGAGTATTTTTTTCTATTTTGTCCTCCAACTCGCTGATCCGATCTTCTGCTTCGTCGATTCTGCTTTTCATTCCTTCTACTGTGTTCTTCAGTTCAGAGATTGTGTTCTTCATTTCCTCTTGGCCCTTGTTGATAGTTTCTATTTCCTTTTTCATGTTGATATAGTTTGCCGTGAGTTCATCATAACTTCCCTGTAGTTTATGGTAGCTCATTGAGAGCTCATTGAGCTTCCTGACAACCATTGCTTTGAACTCGATATCTGATAGTTGAGTTGCCTCTGTTTCATTTAGCATTCTTTCTTGAGCTTCCTCCTTTCCTTTCATTTGGGGATTGTTCTTTTGTCTTCCCATTGTTTGTAAGACTCTTGTTGTTAGCCTCAGCTTCTTAAATTGATCTGTTCTGGCTCCCTGGGTTTGTGGTATGACCTTCTGTGGTAGAATATCTGTGAGATTCAATGGTGGATTCTCCTTCGGATATCCTGTTGTTCACCGCTTTCACTGTCTCATCAGCTGGAATACCCTCTTTTGGGGGTCAACTCTGGTTTTTGTTTTTGTTTTTGTTTTTCCCCACAGTTTCAGGCTTGCTTGTTTGTTTTGTCTCACTCGTGGGTATTTACAAAAAGAAGAGGGGGGAAAATGAAAAAAAGAAGCAAGAGGAAACAAGAGGAAGGTAGAAGAGATAAAATTGAAAAGAAAGGAAGAGAGGATAAGAGAAGAAGGAATTCAAGGGAGGCAAAAGGAGTTGGGGAGTAAAGAAGAAGATATAAACAATGAAGAAGGAGTAGTTAAAAACTCATATAGATAGACAGGCTTACAAACAAAAAGACACTAACAAACTGGCAAAACAAAAAAGAGACACGCACACAGACACCCCCACACAAATATAAGCAGCCAAAGGGGGGAAAAAGAAAAAAAAAAAAAAAAAACAAGCAAAGCACAACAAAATATTTAAAAAAAATAAAAATATATTAAAGAAATAAAAAAATTAAAAAATTATTAATTTAAAAAAAAAAAGAAAGAAAAGAAAAGAAAAAAAAAAAAAAACCCTCTTGTTGTTTTCAAACTTGCCAGCCGGTTTTTTTCAGGTCTTGCTGGCTGCAATGGCCGAGGGGTGATCTTATTGCTTTTCTCTGTGTTCAGAACTCAGTCCTCACTGTGCTATGTATCCCAGCGTTAGTGGGCACCTCTCCCCACAGGGTTTCCAGCGTGTGATCTGAACTTCCTGATGTGTGCGCACTTCTCCGAGGTTATGGGTGTGAGCTAGGTTCTCCAGACGTGCACAGCCGCCTGCCTTTGTCCCTGGGAGGCTTTCAGTGTTCGGGCACAGCTGCCTGCATTCGGATCTGAGAGAGGCCTGCGTTCCAGCTGCTATCCGGCGCCTGCACCTTGGGCCTGAGCTGTCCGCGTTGCGAACCCGCCGGTGAACTGGCGCCTCTGGCTCCACAGCTGTCTCCAGTGGCCTGCGCCTATGTTTTCGCGAGTGTCCACTAGCCCGAGACCGTGTGCGGTCCCCTGAGGGTGTCTATTTTCATTCAGCTGTCTCACTTCGCCCGCGCCTCTGTCTCTCTTGGGGCGCCTATGCTTTCGTAGTCGCGCGGCAACCACGAAAACTCGGTTCAAAGTCGCGCAGTGACCTGGTGGGGTGCACCCACTTTCGCTCCCTCGCAGGGCACCCACTTTTGCTCGGGCGCAGTCGCGCGGTGGCCCCTGAGATCTCCCAGCCGGTTCAGCGGCTGACCCAGCTCCCTCCCCAGGGCCCTGGGGCAGGCTTGGCGGAGCGCCGGGCCCGGGCCTTGGCCGCCCCGTTCTCCGCGCGCTGGAACCCTGGGCTCTTATTGTTCCGAAGAGCTCTCCTTACCGCTTGTTTTTCAGTGTCCGCTACAATTTCCGACCTCTTATTCTCCAATATGCTGTATTACTGTTCCGTGTCTGTTCTGATCTTTACGTAGATTGATCTGGTTTTTCTCCCGTGTGTAGAGGGGGAGTAGGGTCTGCTCCCTCCTACCACGCCGCCATCTTCCCTCCTCTCAGGATTCATTGTGGTTTTAATTTACATCTTTCTGATGGCAAGTGATGCTAAGCATCCATTCATATATCTATGGACCCTCTCTATGTCCTCCATGGACAAGTGTCTGTTCAAGCCCTTTATCCATTTTTCAATTGGATTATTTGTCTTCCTGGAGTGGATTCATGTAAGTCTTCATATATTTTGGAGAACAAACCCTTGTCTGAGTATCTTTGCCAAGTATGTTTTATCATATAGTTGGTTCCTTTTTTGTTTTAATGCTGTTTTCTTTAGCTTTGCAGAAGCTTTTTATTTTCAAGAGATACCATTTGTTTATTCTTTCCTTTATGACCCTTGCTAGGGGACATATTGATGAAAATATTGCTGTGTGAAATATCTGAGACTTTCTTGCCCATGTTCTCCTTAAGGACTGTTATGATGTCACAACTTATATGTAAGTCTCTTATGCACCTTGAATTTATTTTGGTGTATGGTGGAAGTTAGTGATCGAGTTTAATTATTCTGCATGTAGCTGTCCAGCTCTCCCAACATCATTTGTTGAAGAAGCTATTTTTGCCCCATTTATGCTGCTGCCCCTTTTGTCAAATATTAATTGACTATCGAGACTTGGGTTTATTTTTGAGCTCTCTTCTTTTCCATTGATCTATGTGTCTGTTCTTATTCCTGTACCACATTGTTTTGATTACTGTGAACTTGTAATACAGTTTCATATCAGGTATTGTGATTCCTCTTTGTTTTTCTTTCTCAAAATTGCTGTGCTATTAGGGTCATTTATGGTTCCATTACAAATTTTTGAAATGTTTCTTTTATATCTGTGAAATATATCATGGGTACTTCAATAGAGAATGCATTGAATCTATATACTGCTTTGGGTAATATGGACATTGTTATTTCTTTTCTATTTTTTATTATTTTTGTTCCTATTATATAGTTAGTTTTTTTTAATGTTGTTCAAATAAGTTTTCTGACTTTACTCCAGTCCTCCCCACCTCCTTTCCCTATTTCCACCCCCTGTTGTTATTGTCCATGTCTCCTTTATAATTTTTCCTGTAAACCCTTTACCCATTTCCCCCATTATCTCCTACCCTCTCCACTCTGGTCACTGTCAGCCTGTTCTCAATGTCAATGTCTTTGTTTAAATTATGATTGTTTGTTCAATTTGTTGATTAGGTTCCAGTTAAAGGTGAGATTATATGGTATTTGACTTTCACAGCCTGGATTATTTTACTTAGCATAATGCTCTCCAGATTTTTGATTATCACTTCAATTTTGTCAGCTGTTATTGGTCTGTTCAGGCTTTCTGCTTCTTCTTCATTCAGTTTTGGAAGATTATAATTTTCTAGAAATTTTTCCATTTCAAATAGGTTTTCAAATTTCTTGACAAAGAGTTCTTCATAGTAATTTCTTATAATCCATTGTATTTCTGTGGTATCACTTTGCTGGGGCCCCTGTCCTGGGGGCAAGATGTGGGGGCGCTCGCCTGCAGAGCCCCATCCTTCTGTCAGGAATGAAAATAAAACTACAAAGACATGATCTGTTTGGGGAGGAAAGGTGGTCAAACTCTCAGAGGAGAATGACCCAGAGCCCTTTCCTCACTAGGCTTTTATTGGGTTCAAATACACAGGAATACAGGCTTAACATGTCAAAGAAATCTGAGAGCTTAATCTGAGTCAATGTCTGTCCAGAAAGGGGGTTGCCAAACTTTGGGAGACATACTCATTTCCTCCTCGGACCCTTATCATTTGAATGAGTGCACTCTTAGCAAAGCAGGTTTCACAGGACTTTAAGAATTCTTTCTTATGCCCAATCACCTGGAGAACTGACCTGGCTGGCACAGGGCTGCACCGCTTGCCCTCATAGTTTCAGGCTTTAAGCCCATTAGGAAGCAGAAGACATCTCCCAGATGGAAATGGGGACTTGGACTATATTAGAGTAGCCAGGGGAGGGGGGTGAGGGTCCATCACCCCCTCTTTGCTGCAGCTCCCCTGAGTCCTTCCATGAGGGCCTACCAAGTGGTTGTGTTTGGCTTAGGTTGCCCCTCCCATGAGGAGTCTTACCCATCATTGACTAACCAACCAAGCATTGGGGCCAGAGATGGATGAGGCAGAAGCAGGGCTCCTGCCAGGGAGATAAGCTTTGTCTCCCTAGTAGGTCATGTCCTCTTGACAGAACAGACTCAGATGAAGTAGGTCCTTAGGCTCTTACACAGCCCACTATGGGGTGAGGGTTACAACTCCTGAAACCAGGCTGAACGGTCCGCAACATCACTTGTAATTTCTTTCATTTCTGATTGTGTTTATTTGAGTCATCTGTCTTTTTTTCTTGATGAATCTGCTTAAAGGCTTGTTGATTTTGCTTCTCTTTTCAAAAAACCAGCCCCTGGATTTATCGATCCTTTGAACTGTGCTTTAAGTCTCTATATCACTTAATTCTGCTTTGGTCTTGGTTATTTCCTTCCTTCTACTCTCTCTGGACTGTCTTTATTGTTGTTCCTTGAGTTCTTGTAGGTGTAGGATTAGGGTGTTTATTTGAAATGTTTCTATCTTTTTTAGGTAGTACTGTATTGCTATGAACTTCCCTCTCAGGACTACCTTCACTGGGTCCCATAAGTTTTGAGCTCTTGTAAGTTCATTTTCTTTTGTTTCCAGAAACTTTTTGATTTCTTTCTTGATGTCATTCTTGACCTATTCATTGTTTAATAGTATGCTATTCAATCTCTGTGTATTTGAGTGTTTTTGAGTTTTTTCATTGAGGTTGATTTCTAGTTTCAGTCGCTTTTTGTTAGAGAAAATGCTTGAAATGATTTCAATTTTCTTGAATTTGTTGAGGCTTATTTTTGTCCTATCATGTGATCTATCTTTGAAAATGTTCCATGTGTATTTGAGAAGAATTTGTATTTTGTTTCTTTGGATGAAAGGCTCTCTCTATATATCAGTTAATTACATTTGATCTAGGGCATCGTTCAATGCCACAATGTTTTCATTGATATTTTCTTCGGGAGATCTATCCATTTTTGACAGTGGGGTGCTAAAATCCTCTAGTATAATTGTGTTGCTATAAATATCTTTCTTGAAGTCCACTAAGGTTTTCCTCATATATTTGGATGCTCCTATGTTGGGTTCATACATATTTACAATGTTTATTTCTTCTTGATGGATTCTTTACTTAAGTATTATGAAGTGACCTTCTGGGTCTCTTTTGGCCCTTTTTTGAAGTGTATTTTGACTAATATGAGTGTTGCTAACCCAGCTTTTTTTTTTCCTATCATTTGTTTGGAATATTTGTTTCCAGCCTTTCACTTTCAGTATATATAGGTCTTTAGTTGTGAGGTGGGTCTCTTTTAGGTAGCACATGTGTGGATCATGCTTTCTTATTCATTCAGTAATTCTATGACTTTTGATTGGAGCATTTAATTGGTTTACATTCAAGGTTATTACTGATAGGTACTTATTCATTGACATTTTTCCCTGTTGTTTCTGTGTTCCTCTCTCTCTCACTCTTTGCCTTCCTTTCCTTAAAGCAGTACCTTTAGCATCTCTTGCAGAGCTGGTTTGGTGGAGGTGTATTCTCTTAGACTTTTTCTGTCTGGAAAGCTCCTTATTTGGCCTTCCATTGTAATTGAGAGCCTTGCTGGGTACTATAATCTTGGTTGCAGGCCTCTGATTTTCATTACTTGGAATATTTCTTGCCATTCTCTTCTGGCTTGGAGCATTTCCATTGAGAAGTCAGCTGCTAGCTTCATGGGACTTCCTTGTATTTTACCTACTGTTTCTCCCTTGGTGCCTTTAAGATTCTCTCTTTGTCTGGGAATTTTGCCATTTTAATTATGATGTGTCTTGAAGTGGGCCTCTTTGTGTTCCTCCTGATTGGGACTCTCTGTGTTTCCTGGATTTGAGTGAATTTTTCTTTCATTAAATTAAGGAAGTTTTCCATCATTACTTTTTCAAACAGGGTTTCTATCCCTTGCTCTTCTTCTTTTCCTTCTGGTATCCCTATTATATGGGTATTGTTATGTTTCATGTTGTCTTGCAACTCCCTTACCACCTCTTCATTCTTTCTGAGTCTTTTCCTTTTCTTGCTGTTTCTGGGTGGCTTTTTTTTCTACCTTGTCCTTTAGGTTACTGATTTGATCCTCTTCTTCATCTGCCATATTGTAATTCCTTCCAATGTGTTTTTTATTTCTGAGATTTCATTGTTCATTTCTTCCTGTTTTTTAAAATACTTTCTAGTTCCTTTTTCATACTGTGTAGTTCTGTCCCATTTCCTTGTAGTTGTCCATGAGGTCCTTGTGCATCTTGTTAACCATTATTTTGAATTCTATATCTGATAGTTTGGTTACTTTGATTTTATTTAGCTCTTTTAGTGGGGAATGTTCCTTTTTTTTATTGCATGGTCTTTTTTTGTCTCCCCATTTTAGGTGACTTTCTTGTTTGTTTCTGCACTTCCTGATGTTTCACTTTGCTAGCTGTCTTTGTAGGGTGAACTTCTATGATAGGAATTCTATGGGGTTCAGTAGTGTGGTCTCTTTGTTCTCCTTGCGTGGTTGCTCTAGGTTCTTTTTGTGCGGGCTCTCTTGTTGTACTTATGTTTTTACCTTTCAGTTTTTCCGTTGTTGGTGGTTTTTATCCTCCAGCAGATATACTGATAGTGTCAGCTCTCACCTATTCATGTATGTGGTGAATGACAAGGGCTAGGAAAAATGGTTTAAGACTGTGGGAGAGTATTTTATAGGATTTAAAGTATTAGCAAATAGAGAAGAGATAGGAGTTTCTTTGGATAAGTATATCATTAACTGATATTTCACCCAACTAACCACTTTTATAAAAGATGAAAAGATATAAGAATCTTGTTAGGGAGGAAGAGAATTGTGAATTGAACACAGAAAACAGAGTGCAGGGTTAGATGATGAGATACAGTGAGAGCAATGTATTGAAAGTAGGCATTATGTGAGAGAGAATAGAGTTAACCACAACAATTATAATGCTCAGGAATAAAGTGAAGTGGGCTAAGTTCAAGAAGGGTTGCTGTATAGTATATGCAATTGTATGGAACAACAATTATTGGGAATAGTGCTGCAAGAACAATAATATGGCAAGAAATATATGATTTGGATAACCAGAAAAGAAAGTACCCAATCAAGAATAGTGTTATTGAAATACAAGTGAAGTGAATAAAAGAAAATAAAAATACAATAAAGAAAGAATAAGGAAACCAGTTGTGCAATGGAATTAAACAGAGAAATAAAATAAGGAAAACTAACATAAGGAAGTGAAACACAAAATACTAATAACATATTTCCGGCCAAGATGGAGGCATAGGTGGACACACTGTACCTCCTCTCACATCCAAAACTAAGGACAACAAAAATTTAGAAACAAAAAAACTCAGAAGTGATGGAAAATTGAACTGTATGGAAGTCCAACAACCATTCATCCAGACCAGTAAGAAACGCGGAGTCACAGCAGGAAAAAGTAGAAGTTGGCGAACCTGGCATGCAGGCAGCAGTGGCTGGCAGATTCCAAGCATGCAGGTGTCAGCTAGCAGACCCCAGGCATGGGGTGGCAATGGGCAGACCCAGTGAGGCCAAGTAAGGTGGCTGGCTGACCAGGCTGTCCCACATTCCAGCGCAGATGATGCAGGTGAAGGGGAAGCTGTGGAAGGGACTGGGATCTGAGACAGAGCAGAGCAAGCACCATTGTTCCCTCTCAGACCCTGCCCCCAAATACAGCCACACAACCCAGCCACTGGGCTGCCCTGCCCTGGGGAACACTTAAGGCTCTGCCCCTCACTACATAACAGCCACAACCAGACCAAAAACAAGAAAAAAAATGGCTCAAAGGGAAGAACAAATCGAAGCACCAGAGCCAATTCATCTAAGTGGCAAAGTGATAGCTAACCTATAAGATGCACAGTTCAAAGCACTGGTGATCAGGATGCTCACAGAATTGATTGATATTGGTCACAAATTAGGTGAAGAAATGAAGGCTAAAATAAGTGAAATAAAGGAAAATGCACAGGTAACCAATAGAGATGTAAGAAAACTGGGACTCAAATCAATGGAGTGGACTAGAAGGAAGAAATAAACAACCAAACAGAAAACAAGGAAGAAACAAGAATTCAAAAAAATGGGACTTCCGGTCAAGATGGAAGTATAAGCGAACACACTGTGCCTCCTCTAACAAGCAAAATTAAGGACAACAAATATTTAGAAACAAGAAAACAATCAGAACTTATAGAAAATTGAACTGTAGGGAAGTCCAACAACCATTCATCCAGACCAGTAAGAGGGGCGGAGTCGCGGCAGGAGAAAGTGGAGGTGCGGACCTGGAACACAGGGAGCAGCGGCTTGCATTGCAGAGCAGGCACCATTGTTCCCTCTCAGACCCCGACCCCACATACAGCATCACAACCCAGCGACTGGGCTGCCCCACATTGGGGAGCGCCAGAGGCTCCACTCCTCACTACGTAACAGCACGCGTGCGTGTGCAGATAATCCAGGTGAAGGGGAAGCCTCGGAAAGGGCCGGAGTCCAGGAGAAAGCGGAACAGGCACCATTGTTCCCTCTCGGACCCCGCCCCCACCTATAGCGTCACAACCCAGCGACTAGGCTGCCCTGCCCAGAGGAACACCTACGACTCCACCCCCTCACTACATAATAGCCTCGACCAGACTAAAACCAAACCAAAACAAACAAACAAAAAAACCCACCAAAAATGGCTAAAAAATGCAGGCTACAATATGTGAAATGAAGGAAGATGCATGGGGAACCGATAGAGATGGGAGGAAAACTGGGACTCAAATCAATGGAGTGGACCAGAAGGAAGAAACAAACAACCAAACAGAAGACGAGGAAGAAACAAGAATTCAAAAAAATGAGGAGAGGCTAAGGAACCTCCGGGACATCGTTAAACGTCCCAATATCCGAATTATAGGGGTCCCAGAAGGGGAAGAAGAAAAGCAACATGTGGAAAACTTATTTTTTTCTTTTTTTAAATATATTTTATTGATTATGCTATTACAGCTGTCCCGTTTCTCCCCCATCATCCCCCCCACGCTGCACACCCTCTCCCACCCACATTCCCCCCTTTAGTGCATGTCCATGTGTCATAACTTCTTCAGCTTCTACATTTCCCATACTATTCTTCCCCTGACCCTGTCTATTTTCTACCCACTATCTATGCTACTCATTCTCTGTACCTTCCCCCCCTCCTCCTCCCACACCCCTGTTGCTAACCCTCCATATGATCTCCATTTCTGTGGTTCTGTTCCTGTTCTAGCTATTTGCTTAGTTTGCTTTTGTTTTAGGTGTGGTTCTTAATAGCTGTGAGTTTGCTGTCTTTTCATTGTCATATTTTTGATCTTCTTTTTCTTAGATAAGTCCCTTTAACATTTCATATAATAAGAGCTTGGTGATGATGAACTCCTTGAACTTGACCTTATCTGAGAAGCGCTTTATCTGTCCTTCCATTCTAAATGACAGCTTTGCTGGAAGAGCAATCTTGGATGTAGGTCTCTGCCTTTCAAGACTTCAAATGCTTCTTTCCAGCCCCTTCTTGCCTGTAAGGTCTCTTTTGAGAAATCAGCTGACAGTCTGATGGGAACTCCTTTGTAGGTGACTGTCCCCTTATCCCTTGCTGCTTCTAGAATTGTCTCTTTCATTTGAATCTTGGCTAATGTAATTACGATGTGCCTTAATGTGTTCCTCCTTGGGCCCAAATTCTTTGGGACTCTCTGAGCTTCCTGGACATCCTGGTAGTCTATTTCCTTTGCCAGATTGGGGAAGTTCTCCTTTATTATTTGTTCAAATAAGTTTTCTACTTGTTGCTCTTCTTCTTCCCCTTCTGGGACCCCTGTAATTTGGATGTTGGGACGTTTAAAGATGTCCCGGAGGTTCCTAAGCCTCTCCTCATTTTTTTGAATTCTTGTTTCTTCCTCGTTTTCTCTTTGGTTGTTAATTTCTTCCTTCTGGTCCACTGCATTGATTTGAGTCCCAGTTTTCCTTCCATCTCTATCGGTTCCCCATGCATCTTCCTTCATTTCACGTATTGTAGCCTGCATTTTTTCATCTAATTTGTGAGCAAAATCAACCAATTCCGTGAGCATTTTGATGACCAGTGCTTTGAACTGTGCATCTGATAGGTTGGCTATCTCTTCGTTGCTTAGAGGAATTGACTCTGGGGTTTTCATTTTTCCTCTGCTTTGAGCCATTTTTGGTGGGGTTTTTTGTTTTGTTTTGGTTTGGTTTTAGTCTGGTCGCAGCTATTACGTAGTGAGGGGTGGAGCCTCAGGCACTCCCTAGTGTGCGGCAGCCCAGTCGCTGGGTTGTGACGCTGTATGTGGGGGCGGGGCCTGAGAGGAAACAATGGCGCCTGCTCCGCTCTCTCCTGGATTCAGTCCCTACTGCCGCTTCCCCTCTGCCTGGACCATCTGTGTGCGCGAATGTGGGACCCCCTGGTCAGCCAGCTGCCTTGTGCGTCCTCACTGGGTCTGCACAGTTGCCCCCCTGTGCCCGGGGTCCGCCAGCTGCCGCCTGTGGGCCTGAGGACCACCAGCCACCCCCCGTGCACCTGGGAACTGCAAGCCACCGCTACTTGCGTTCCTGGGTCCGCACCTCCACTTTTTCCTACCGCGACTCCGCCCCTCTTACCGGTCTGGAAGAATGGTTGTTGGACTTCCTTACAGTTCAATTTTCTATCAGTTCGGATTGTTTTCTTGTTTCTAAATATTTGTTGTCCTTAATTTTGGTTGTGAGAGGAGGCACAGTGTGTCCGCCTACGCCTCCATCTTGGCCAGAAGTCCTGGAAAACTTATTTGAACAAATAAAAAAGGAGAACTTCCCCAATCTAGCAAAGGAAATAGACTTTCAGGAAGTCCAGGAAGCTCAGAGAGTCCCAAAGAAGTTGGACCCAAGGAGAACACACCAAGGCACATTGTAATTACATTAGCCAAGATTAAAATGAAGCAGAGAATTCTAGAAGCAGCAAGGGATAAGGGGACAGTCACCTACAAAGGAGTTCTCATCAGACTGTCAGCTGATTTCTCAAAAGAGACCTTCCAGGCAAGAAGGGGCTGGAAAGAAATATTTGAAATCTTGGAAAGCAGGGACCTACATCCAAAATTGCTCTATCCAGCAAAGCTGTCATTTAGAATCGAAGGAAAGATAAAGTGCTTCGCAGATAAGGTCAAGTTGAAGGAGTTCATCATCACCAAGCCCTTATTATATGAAATGTTAAAGGGACTTATCTAAGAAAAAGAAGATAAAAATATGACAGTGAAAAGACAGCAAACTCACAGCTATTAAGAACCACACCTAAAACAAAAGCAAACTAAGCAAATAGCTAGAACAGGAACAGAACCACAGAAATGGAGATCATATGGAGGGTGAGCAACAGGGTTGTGGGAGGAGGAGAGAGGGGTTAAGGTACAGAGAATGAGTAGCATAGATAGTGGGTAGAAAATACACAGGGGGAGGGCAAGAACAGTATGGGAAATGTAGAAGCTAAAGAACTTATGACACATGGACATGAACTAAAGGGGGGAATGTGGGTGGGAGAGGGTGTGTAGGGTGGAGGGGAATGATGGGGGAGAAATGGGACAACTGTAACAGCATAATCAATAAAATATATTAAAAAAAAAGAAAAAAAGAATTCAAAAAAATAAGGAGAGGCTTAGGAACTTCCAGGACATTTTTATTAAACATCCCAACACCCGAATTATACAGGTATCAGAAGTGGAAGAAAAAGAGAAAAAAGCAGAAAAGTTATTTGAACAAATAATAAAGGAGAACTTCCCCAATCTGGCCAAGGAAATAGACTTCCAGGAAGTCCAGGAAGATCAGAGAGTCCCAAAGAAGTTCGACCCAAGGAGGAACACACCAAGGCACATCATAACTACATTAGTCAAGATTAAAATGAAGGAGAGAGAGTAGAGAGAAGGCAGTTGGTGGCACGGTGAGAGGGAGCACATTCCACTTTCCCCTACACGCAGGAGAAAAATCTGGCAGATCTATGGAAGAACAGAGCAAACAAAGAACAGTAACAGCATATTTGGAAACAGGAGATCCAAAATTGTAGCAGACATTCAAAAACCAGATGGTAAAGAGAGTACGTCAGAACAATAAGAGCCCAAGGATCAGCGTGGAGACCAGGGCGGCTGAGGACCCAGGCCAGAGATTGCCAGGCATGCTACAGGGCTCTAGGAAGGGAGCCGGGTCAACCACTCCCTCCCCAGCCAAACAGGGTTTGAGCAGCGCCTGGAGAGACCTGGTTGCTTGAAGTCACAGAGAGAGGAGTTAAGGTCTGAGTGGCAAACATGCTGGAGATGTGAGCATCCATGCATAGCCCTGGGAGGAGTGCACACCAGAGCTCCCGTGACTGGAGGCGCCGGTGTGCCACCAGAGATGGCTGCCCGACCATAACTGTATGCGCGCCCGGAGGTGCCTGTGCACCAGGGAATTGGAGGGGTAACCATAGGCACTGGCATGGAAACAGAGACCTGTAGTCCATGCTGGGGACCCAGGGAATAAGAGCTATTTGTGGGAGAAACAGAGCCCATACATGTGAACCCAGGGAGTGCACACCATCCATGGGAAACCCAGAGTTCACTCCCGTGAAATTAGGGTGAGTGCACGCAAAGCAGGAAATCTGGACTCCACACACGTAAACTCAGGGTTGGCAAATGCCCCATAAGAGATCTGAGCTCACACCCATAAACTTGGGAAAGTGAGCAACCCAGGAGGCTCAGAACCCACACCCGAGGCCCAGCCTGAAGAGGTGCAGCCCAGTGCAGAGAGGCACTGGGCCAGCATTGGGGAGAGTACACATCTAGCCCTGGGGAGAGTGCACAGCTAGATTTGAGAAGAGTAGCCCAAAGATGACTGAGTGCTGAACAGGAAGAGATTACAACTGACACCACAGAAATACAAAGGATTATAAGAAATAACTATGAAGAACTGTATGCCAAGAAATTTGAAAACCTAGGTGAAATGGACAAATTTGTAGAAAAATATAATATTCCAAAACTCAGTGAAGAAGCAACAGAAAGCCTGAACAGACCAATAACAGCAGATGAAATTGAAGCAATAATTAAAAAACTCCCGAACACAAAAGCCTTGGACTAGATGGTTTCAAAGGAGAATTCTACAAAGCATTTAGGGAAGAGGTAACCCCTATCCTTCACATATTATTCAAGAAAATCCAAAATGATGGAAGACTCCCAAACTCTTTTTATGAAGCCAGCATCATCCTAATCCCAAAACCAGATAAAGACACAACAAAGAAAGAAATCTTCAGGCCAATATAGCTGATAAGCATAGATGCTAAAATCCTTAACAAAATATTGGCAAACTGCATCCAACAATACATTAAAAAGATCATACACCATGCCCAAGTGGGATTCATCCCAGGGATGCAAGGATGGTTCAACATTCCAAAATCAGTAAATGTAATTCATTACATAAAAAAAAAAGAGGGACTTCTGGCCAAGATGGAGGCGTAGGCGGACACACTGTGCCTCCTCTCACAACCAAAATTAAGGACAACAAATATTTAGAAACAAGAAAACAACCAGAACTGATAGAAAATTGAACTGTAAGGAAGTCCAACAACCATTAATCCAGACCGGTGAGAGGGGCGGAGTTGCGGCATGAGAAAGTGGAGGTACGGACCGAGGAACGCAAGCAGCAGCAGCTTGCAGTTCCCAGGTGTACAGGCAGCGGCTGGCAGTCCCCGGGCCCACAGGCAGCAGCTGGCGGACCCCGGGCACAGGGGGTCAACTGTGCAGAACCAGTGAGGCCGCACAAGGCGGCTGGCTGACCAGGTGGTCCCACATTCGCGCACGCAGATGGTCCAGGCAGAGGGGAAATGGTGGAAGGAACTGAATCCAGGAGAGAGCGGAGCAGGCCCCATTGTTCCCTCTCAGACCCCGCCCCCACATACAGCGTCACAACCCAGCAACTGAGCTGCCCCACACTGGGGAGCGCCAGAGGCTCCACTATTCACTACGTAACAGCACGCGCTTGTGCCCAGAAAATCCAGGTGAAGGGGAAGGGGGGGAAAGGGCCGGAGTCCAGGAGAGAGCGGAGCAGGCGCCATTGTTCCCTCTCAGACCCCGCCCCCACATATAGCGTCACAACCAGGCGACTGGGCTGCCCTGCCCTGAGGAACACCTAAGGTTCCACCCCTTACTATGTAATAACCTCCACCAGACTAAAACCAAACCAAAACAAAAACAAAAACAAAAAAACCACCAAAAATGGCTCAAACCAAAAAACAAATAAAAGCCCCAGAGCCAATTCCTCTAAGCAGTGAAGAGATAGCCAACCTATCAGATGCACAGTTGAAAGCACTGGTCATCAGAATGCTCACAGAATTGGTTGATTTTGCTCACAAATTAGATGAAAAAATGCAGGCTACAATACATGAAATGAAGGAAGATGCATGGGGAACTGATAGAGATGGAAGGAAAACTGGGACTCAAATCAATGGAGTGGATCAGAAGGAAGAAACTAACAACAGAACAGAAAACGAGGAAGAAACAAGAATTCAAAAAAATGAGGAGAGGCTTAGGAACCTCCGGGACATCATTAAACGTCCCAACATCTGAATTATAGGGGTCCAGAAGAGGAAGAAGAAAAGCAACAAGTGGAAAACTTATTTGAACAAATAATAAAGGAGAACTTCCCCAATCTGGCAAAGGAAATAGACTACGAGGATGTCCAGGAAGCTCAGAGAGTCCCAAAGAAGTTGGACCCAAGGAGAACACACCAAGGCACATTGTAATTACATTAGCCAAGATTAAAATGAAGCAGAGAATTCTAGAAACAGCAAGGGATAAGAGGACAATCACCTACAAGGGAGTTCCCATCAGACTGTCAGCTGATTTCTCAAAAGAGACCTTCCAGGCAAGAAGGGGCTGGAAAGAAATATTTGAAATCTTGAAAAGCAGGGACCTACATCCAAAATTGCTCTTTCCAGCAAAGCTGTCATTTAGAATGGAAGGAAAGATAAAGTGCTTCTCATAAAAGGTCAAGTTGAAGGAGTTCATCATCACCAAGCTCTTATTATATGAAATGTTAAAGGGACTTATCTAAGAAAAAGAAGATAAAAATATGACAGTGAAAAGACAGCAAACTCACAGCTATTAAGAACCACACCTAAAACAAAAGCAAACTAAGCAAACAGCTAGAACAGGAACAGAATCACAGAAATGGAGATCATATGGAGAGTTAGCAACAGGCGTGTGGGAGGATGAGAGAGGGGGAAAAGGTACAGAGAATGAGTAGCATAGATAGTGGGTAGAAAATAGATAGGGGGAGGGCAAGAATAGTATGGGAAATGTAGAAGCTGAAGAACTTATGACACATGGACATGAACTAAAGGGGGGAATGTGGGTGGGAGAGGGTGTGTAGGGTGGGGGGAATGATGGGGGAGAAATGGGACAACTGTAATAGCATAATCAATAAAATATATTTAAAAAAAGGAAAGACAAATGCCACATGATCATATCATTAGATGCAGAAGAAGCATTTGATAAGGTACAGCACCCATTTATGATAAAAACACTCAGCAAAGTGGGAATACAGGGAGCATTCCTCAACATAATAAAGGTCATTGATGAAAGAGCTACAGCCAACATCATACTCAATGGGCAAAAATTAAAATCTTTTCCGCTAAGATCAGGAACAAGACAAGGTTCTCCACTTTCACCACTTCTATTCAATATAGTATTGGAAGACATAGTCACAGCAATTAGACAAGTAAAGGAAATAAAATGCATCCAAATTGGGAAGGAGGAAACAAAACTATCATTGTTTGCAGTCTATAGGATTTTCTATATTGTACATAGAAAATCCTATAGACTCGGCCAAAAAGCACCTTGACCTAATAAATGAATTTGGCTGAACAGCTGGATACAAAGTCAATATCCAGAAATCAAAGGCATTTTTGAATACCAACAATGAAACAGTAGAAACAGAAATCAAGAAAAAAAATCCCATTTGAGATAGCAAAAAGAAAAATAAAATAGCTAGTAATAAACCTAACCAAGAAGGTAAAAGACCTGTATGCAGACAACTACACAACAGTGAAGAAAGACATCAAAGAAGACACAAACAAATGGAAACATACACTGTGTTCATGGATTGGAATAACATCAAAATGTCCGTACTACCGAAAGTTGTTTACAGAGTGAATACAATCCCTATTAAAGTACCAATGGCATATTTCACAGACATAGAACAAACACTTTAAAAATTTATATGGAACCATAAACGACCTCAAATACCTGCAGCAATTTGCAGAAAGAAGAGCAAAGTTGGAGGGATCACAATACCTGATACCAAACTGTATTACAAGGCCACTGTAATCAAAACAGCCTGGTAATGGCATAAAAACAGGCACGTGGGCCAGTGGAACAGAACAGAGAGCCCAGAAATAAACCCAAGTCTGTACAGTCAATTAATATTCGACAAAGGGGGCAGCAACATAAAATGGAGTAAAAATATCCTGTTCAACAAGTGGTGTTGGGATTATTAGAGAGTTACATGCAAAAAAAAAAAAAAAAAATGAAACTCAGGCACCAACTCACAGTATACAAAAAAATAAGTTCAAGGAAGAAAAAGATTTAAATATAAGCTGTGACATCATTAAAGTCCTGGAGGAGAACATAGGTGGGAAAATCTCAGATATTTCATGCAGCATCACTTTTACTGATATGTGCCCTAAAGCAAAGGACATAAAGGAAAGGATAAACAAATGGGATGTCATCAAAATAAAAAGCTTCTGCATGGCCAAAGAAAACAATATTTTATTTATTTATTTATTTATCTATCTTCAGGGTGGAAGAGAAGGAGAGAGAGAGAGAAACATCAATGTGTGGTTGCCTCTCGTGCATCCACTGCTGGGAACTGGCCCACAACACAGGCTTGTGACCTGACTGGGAATTGAACCTCCATCTTTTAGTTCACAGGCCTGTGCTCAATCCACTGAGCTATACCAGCCAGGGCAAGAAAATAATATTAAAATAAAAAGAGAACCAACTGTATGGGAAAACATATTTACCAATGCTACCGCAGACAAGGGTTTAATCTCCAAAATATACAAAGAACTTACACTACTCCACTCTAAAAAGACAAGCAACTCAATTAAAAAATGGGCAAAGGACTTGAACAGACACTTCTCTAAGGAGGACATACAGAAGATCCAGAGACACATGAAAAGCCGCTCAATATCACTAACTGTCATAGAGATGCAAATTAAAACCACAGTGAGATACCACTTCACATCAGTCAGAATGGCCATTATAAACAAAGCAACAGACAAGAAGTGTTGGAGAGATTGTGGAGAAAAGGGGACCCTAGTGCACTGTTGGTGGGAGTGCAGACTGGTACAACCACTATGGAAAGCAGTATGGAATTTTCTAAGAAAACTAAAAATGAATCTACCTTTTGACCCAGCAATTTCACTGCTCAGATTATATCCTAAGAACCCTGAAACACCAATCCAAAAGAACCTATGCACCCCAATGTTCATAGCAGCACAATTTACAATAGCCAAGTGTTGGAAACGACCTAGGTGCCTGGTAAATGAACGTTGGAAGCGATCTAGGTGCCTAGTAAATGAATGGATCAAGAAACTATGGTACATTTACACAATGGAATTCTATGCAGCAGAAAGAAAGAATGAGCTCCTACCCTTCGCAGCAGCATGGATGGTACTGGAGAGCATTATGGTAAGTGAAATAAGCCCATCAGTGAAAGACAAATACCATATGATGTCACCTTTAACAGGAACCTAATCAACAAAACAAACCAACAAGCAAAATATAACCAAAGACACTGAAATTGAGAACAGGCTGACAGTGGCCAGAGAGGAGATTGGAGTGAATTTCAGGGGAAAAGGAGAAACGTTTATAGCAACAAGTATAAAGGAAAAATGGACAAAAACTAGGGGGGTGTAAATGGGACGTAGGTGGGGAGAGCTGGTGTGGTGGGCTGCGTTGGGAGTAAAAGACAGAAAACTGTACAAGAGCAACAGTTAAAATTAAAAAAAATTATTAAAAAATATAAAAACAATAAAATGAAGGAGAGAATTCTAGAGGCAGCAAGGCATAAGTGGACAGTTACCTACAATGCAGTTCCCATTAGACTTTCAGCTGATTTCTCAAAAGAGACCTTACAGTCAAGAAGGGGCTGGAAAGAAGTATTCCAAGTCATGAAAGGCAAGGACCTACAACCAAGATTGCTCTATCTAGCAAAGCTTTCATTTAGAGTGGAAGGGCAGATGAAGTACTTCTCAGATAAGGTCAATTTCAAGGAGTTCATCATCACCAAGCCCTTATTATATGAAATGTTAAAGGAACTTATCTAAGAAAAGAAGATAAAAAATATGACAGTGAAAAGACAGCAAACTCGCAGATATTAACTACCACACCTAAAACAAAAGCAAATTAAGCAAACAACTAGAACAGGAACAGAACCACAGAAATGGAGATCATATGGAGGGTTAGCAACAGGGCAGTAGGAAGAGGAGAGATGGGAAAAGGTACAGAGATAAGTAGCATAGACAGTAGGTAGAAAATAGGGGGAGGGCCAGAATAGTGTGGGAAATGTAGAAGCTAAAGAACTTATGACATATGGACATGAACTAAAGCGGGGGAATGTGGGTTAGAGGGGGTGTGCATGGTGGAGGGGAATGATGGGGGGAAAATGGGACAACTGTAATAGCATAATCAATAAAATATATTAAAAATACTAATAAAGTTGAAATGGTAAAATAATGAAAAAAATAATACACACAAACAATAAAATACCGGTTCTATTGGATATCACAGTGACATTTCTACGTTTTTGGAAGTAGCCTTGTTCTCCCCTTTTAAATTCATCTCTAGACTCTTCCCTACTCCAACTCTTATCATCTCACTTGGGGGAAGAAAAAAAAAGGGAGGAAAGAGAGAGGCCAGAAAGAAACAAGTGTCCTGCTGATTTTAAACCTGTTCAGTGAGTTCTGCTGGTCTTCCAAGATGTCACAGGAAGAGGAGTGCTGGGCTTCCCTTTTCTCCCTTACTATGGTTTTGAGATCAGGACCAGGTCTGGGCTTCAATATTCACAGTTGCCCAGTCTCTGGCACATGTCCTCCATGAGCTACCAGGCTCCAATCAGCCACTCAGTCTGTGGGTGCACTGCATGAGTCAAGGTCGGGTGCGCAGTTCCTCTCAGCCACTCAGTCCAAGGAGCCTGGCTCCAATCAGCTAGTCAGTCCCTGAGTGTGCAGCTCAAATCAAGCTTGGGTGTCCAGTTCACTTCTGGAGGCTAGAAGTCCAAGATCAGGGGGCCATCAGGTTCTGATGAGGGCCTTCTTCTAAGCTGAAGCCTCCAACTTCTTGTATCCTCACATTGTGGTAAGAGAGCTAAAATTCATGGGCCCTTTATAAATGTTCATTGATGACCCTTTCCATTCTTTCCCTGTTGTCTCCCTATGCTCTACCATTTGGTTACTGTGATTTTGTTTTTTATTTCAATGTCTCTGGTTATATTTTGCTTGCTTGTTTGTTTTGTTGATTAGATTCCACTTAAACATGAGGTCATATGGTCTTTGGCTCCCTTGCTTACTTCACTTAGCTTAATCATCTCCAGTGCTGTCCATGCTGTTTCAAAGGATTGAAGCTCCTTCTTTCTTTATGCTGTGTAGAAAACCATTGTGTAAATGTACCACAGTGTTTGATCCACTCATTCACTGATGGGCACTTGGGTTCCTTCAATACTTGCCTATTGTAAATTGTTCTGTAAATTGCCTATAAACACTGGAGTGTATAAATTCTTTTGAATTAGTGTTTCAGGATTCTTAGGGTACAATCCTAGGAGTGCAATTCCCAGTTCAAAAGGTAGTTTCATTTTTAGTTTTTTTTTTTTGTTTTTTTTTTTAAGGAAATTCCATACTGTTTCCACAGTGGCTGCACTAGTCTGCATTCCCACCAATGATGTACTAGGGTTCCCTTTTCTCCAAAATGTCTGGAGCACTTATTGTTAGTTGATTTGTTTATGATGGCCATTCCAATCAGTGTAAAGTGGCATCTCATTGTGGTTTTAATTTACAACTCCCCGATGGCTACTGATGCTGAGATTCACTTCATATGTCTGTTGGGACCTCTGTATGTCCTCCTTGGAGAAATGCCTGTATAGATCCTTTGCCCATTTTTTAATTGGGTTGTTTGCTTCCTGGTGTGGAGTCATGTCATTTCTTTATATATTTTGGAGATCAAATTCTTGTTCAAAGTGTCATTGGCAAATATATTTTCCCATATGTTTGATTCCCTTTTCATTTTGCTGATGTTTTCTTTAGCCATGCAGAAGCTTTATATTTTGATGAAGTACCACGTGTTTATTCTTTCTTTTATGTCCCTTGCTCAAGGGAACATATCAGTGAAAATATTGCTGCATGGAACATCTGAGATTTTCCCATTATATTCTCCTCTAGTACTTTTATGATCTCCTAACACCATTTGTCAAAGAGGCTATTTTTTGCTCCATATATGCTTCTAAACACTTTGTCAAATATTTTTGACTGTAGAGACTTGGGTTTATTTCTGGACTCTATTCTGTTCCATTGATCTTTGTGTCTGTTCTTATGCCTGTACTAGATTGTTTTGAATGTTGTGGCCTTGTAATATATTTGATGTCAGGTATGGTCATCCCTCCTACTTTGTTCTACTTTCTCAAAATTGTTGTGGCTACTTGGGATCATTTATGGTTCTATATAAATTTTTGAAATGTTTGTTCTATATCTGTGAAATATGTCATTGTTATTTTTATAAGGATTGCACTGAATCTATAAAGTGTTTTAGGTGATATGGAGATTTTGATTATTTTAATTCTTCCAACCCATGAACATGGTACATGCTTCCATTTGTTTGTGTCTTCTTTAATTTCTTTCTTCACTATTGTGTAGTTTTCTGAGTACAGGTCTTTTATCCCCCCGGTTAGGTTTATTCCTAGGTACTTTATTTTATTCTTGCTATAGAAAATGGGATTTTGCCCCCAGATTTCTGTTTCTGATCTTTCGTTGTTGTTGCAAAAGTGCCTTCCTTTTTTTAATATATTTTATTGATTATGCTATTACTGTTGTCCCATTTCTCCCTCATCATTTCCCTCCACCCCGCACATTCCCTCCCACCCACATCCCCCCCTTTAGTTCATGTCCATGTGTCATAAGTTCTTTAGATTCTACATTTCCCACACTACTCTTGCCCTCCCCTTGTCTATTTTCTACCCACCATCTATGCTACTTATTCTCTGTACCTTCCCCCCTCTCTCCTCCTCCCATGCCCCTGTTGCCAACCCTCCATGTGACCTCCATTTCTGTGGTTCTGTTCCTGTTCCAGTTGTTTGCTTTCATTTCAGATGTGGTTGTTAATAGCTGTGAGTTTGCTGTCTTTTTAATGTCATATTTTTAATCTTCTTTTTCTTAGATAAGTCCCTTTAACATTTCATAGAATATGAATAAGGGCTTGGTGATGATGAACTCCTTGAACTTGACCTTCTCTGAGAAGCACTTTATCTTCCCTTCCATTCTAAATGACAGCTTTGCTGGATAGAGGAATCTTGGATGTAGGTCCCTGCCTTTTAGGACTTCAAATACTTCTTTCTAGCCCCTTCTTGCCTGGAAGGTCTCTTTTGAGAAATCAGCTGACAGTCTGATGGGAACTCCTTTGTAGGTGACTGTCCCTTTATCCCTTGCTGCTTCTAGAATTCTCTCCTTCGTTTGAATCTTGGCTAATGTAATGATGATGTGCCTTGTTGTGTTCCTCCTTGGGTCCAACTTCTTTGGGACTCTCTAAGCTTCCTGGACTTCCTGGTAGTCTATTTCCTTTGCCAAATTGGGGAAGTTTTCCTTTATTATTTTTCAAATAATTTTTCCACTTGTTGATCTTCTTCTTCCCCTATAATTCAGATGTTGGGACGTTTAAAGATGTACTGGAGGTTCCTAAGCCTCTCCTCGTTTTTTTTTTTTTTTTGAATTCTCGTTTCTTCCTTCTTTTCTCTTTGGTTGTTTGTTTCTTCCTTCTGGTTAACTCCATTGATTTGAGTCACAGTTTTCCTCTCATCTCTATTGGTTTCCCATGCATTTTACTTCATTTCACATATTGTAGCCTGAAATTTTTCATCTAATTTGTGAGCAAAATCAACCAATTCTGTGAACATCCTGATCACCAAGGCTTTGAACTGTGCATCTGATAGGTTTGCTAGCTCTTTGTTGCTTAGAAGAATTGTCTCTGGTGCTTTGATTTGTTCTCTGGTTTGACCCATTTTTGGTGTTTTTTGTTTTGTTTTGTTTTTTTTTGGTCTGGTCGTGGCCGTTATGTATTGAGGGGCGAAGCCTTAGGTGTTCCCCAGGGCAGGGCAGCCTAGTCACTGCATTGTGATGCTGTATGTGGGGCAGGGCCCAAGAGGGAACAATGGCACTTGCTTTCTCTCTCGGATTCCAGTCCCTTCCACCAGTTTCCCTTAGCCTGGATTATCTGTGTGTGAATGTGGGACCTGCAAGCCGCCCTGCATGGCCTCACTGGGTCTGCACAGTTGCTATTCCATGCCAAGGGTCTGCTAGCCACTGCCTGTGAACCTGGGGTCTGCATGCCTGGGAACTGCCTACCGCTGCTGCCTGCTGCTGCTGCCTGCGTGCCCAGGTCCACACCTCCACTTTTTTCTGCTGCAACTCTGCCCCTCTTACTGGTCTGGATGAATGGTTGTTGGACTTTCATACAGTTCAATTTTCTATCAGTTCTGGTTGTTTTCTTGTTTCTAAATATTTGTTGTCCTTAATTTTGGTTGTGAGAGGAGGCACAGTGTCCACCTACACCTCCATCTTGGCTAGAAGTCTCTAAATGTGCCTTTGCTTTTTTAATATTGTCTTTGTATCCCACTGTTTTGCCAAATTCACTTATTAGGTAGATCAGTTTTTTGATGGAGTCCACAGTTTTCTATGTACACCATTAAGTCATCTGCAAACAAGGACAGTTTTACTTCCTTCTTTCCAATTTGGATGCCTTGTATTTCTTCTTTTTGTCTGATCACTTGCTAGGACTTCCAATACTATGTTGAATAAAAATAGTAAAAGTGGACATCCTTGTCTTGTTCTTGATCTAAATGAAAAAGCTTTTAGTTTTTGCCCATTGAGTATGATGTTGAGCATAGATTTTTTTATTATGGCCTTTATTATATTAAGGAACGCTCCCTCTGTATTCCCACTTTCCTGAGTGTGTTTATCATAAATGGGTTCTGTGCCACATCAATTGCTTTTTCTACATCTACTATGACATGATTGTGTGATTTTTGTCTTACCTTTTGTTTATGTGATGTATTATGTTTGTTGATTTCTGAATATTGTACCATCCTTGCATCCCTGGCATGAACCCCTCTTGATCATGGTGTATGATCTTTTTGAGGTATCGCTGGATGTGGTTTGCCAATATTTTGTTGAGGATTTTAGCATCTATGTTCTTTAGCAACATTGGTTTGTAGTTTTATTTTGTAGTTGTGTCTTTTTTGGTTTTGGGATTAAGATGATGCTGGCTTCATAAAAAGAGTTTGGTAGTCTTCTCTCTTCTTGTTTTTTTTTTTTGGACTAGTCTGTGAAAGATATTGTTTAGCTCATCCTTGTATGTAAAATTGTCCTGTAAAACCATCCAGTCCAGGGCTTTTGTGTGTTTGGAGGTTTTTGATTATTGCTTCAATTTTGTTAGCTATTATTGGTCTGTTTAGGCTTTCTGCTTCTCCTTGATTCAGTTTTGGAAGATCATATTTTTCTAGAAATTTGTCCATTTCACTCAGGTTTTCAAATTTCTTGCCATATATTTGCCCATAATAATTTCTTACATTCTTTTGTATTTCTGTAGTTTCAGTTGTAATTTCTCCTCTTTCATTTCTGATTTTATTTATTTGGGTCCTCTCCCTTTGTGTTTTAATGAGTTTAGTTAAAAGCAGGTCAATTTTGTTTATCTTTTCAAAGAAACAGATCCTGGATTTATTGATCCTTTGGATTGTTCTTTCAGGCTTTATGTCATTTAATTCTTCTCTGATCTTGGTTATTTCCTTCCTCCTACTTGCTCTGGACCCTGTTTCTCATTGTTCATCTAGTTCTTGCAAATGTAGAGTTAAATTATTTACTTGAAATGTTTCTATGTTTTTTAGGTAAGCCTGCAATGTTATGAACGTCCCTCTTAGCACTGTCTTCAATGTGGCCCAAAGGTTTTGAACTGTTGTGTGTTCATTATCATTTGTTTCCAGAAAATTTTTGATTTCTTCCTTGATCTCATTATGAACCCATTCACTGTTTAATAGCGTGCTATTCAGTCTCCATGAGTTTGAATATTTTTTAGTTCCTTTTTTGAGGTTTGCTTGTAATTTCAGTACCTTGTGGTCAGAGAAATGCTTGATATGATTTTGGTTATCTTGAATTTGTTGAGGCTTGTTTTGTGTCCTATCATGTGGTCTATCTTTGGAAATGTTCCATGTGCCTTTGAAAAGAATGTATATTTTGCTTCTTTGACTGAAAGGTTCTATATATATATTAATTAAGTCCATTTTTTCTTTATCATTGTTCCATACCACAGTACCCCTGTTCATATTTTGTTTGGAAAACCTATTCATTTTGACAGTGGGATGTTAAAATCCGATAGTAGAAGTGTGTTTCTATCTATAACTTTCTTGAAGTCCTCCAGGATTTTCTTTATGTATCTGGGTGCTCCTATGTTGGGGTCATATATATTTACATTATTTATGCCATCTTGGTGGACTCTTCCCTTGAGTATCATGAAGTGTTCTTCTGGGTCTCTTTTTGTGGCTTTTGTTTTGAACCTATTTTGTTGGGTATAAGTATTGCTACCTCAGCTTTTCTTTTCCTATTTGCTTGGAAAAATTTCTCCGGCCCGTCATTTTCAGTCTGTGTAGGTGTTTCATTCTGAGGTGGGTCTTTGTAGGCTACATATGTGACAGTCATGTTTTATTATCCATTGATCTACCCTATGTCTTTTGATAGAAGCATTTAATCCATTTATGTTTAAGGGTATTATTGATAAATACTTATGCATTGCTATTTTCTTCCCTTGTACCTGTGTTTCTCTCTTTCTCACTCTTTTTATTACTCTTATGGCAGTTCCTTTGGCATATCTTATTTTTTTAATTTTTATTTTAATTGTTGATCTTGTACAGTTTTCTGTCTTTATTCCCACCCCAGCCCGCCAGCCCAGCCCTCCCCACCTGCCTCCAATTTCTACCCCCCATAGTTTTTGTCCATGTGTCCTTTATACTTGTTCCTGTAAACCCTTCCCCTTACCCCTGAAATTCCCTCCCCTATTTCCTCTGGTGACTGTCAGCCTGTTTTCTATTTCAGTGTCTCTGGTTATATTATGCTTGCTTGTTTCTTTTGTTGATTAGGTTCTTGATAAAGGTGAGATCTATGGTATTTGTCTTTCATTGCCTGGCTTATTTTGCTTAGCATAGAGCTCTCCAGTTCCATCCACATTGTTGCAAAGGGTAGGAGCTCCTTCTTTCTCTCTTCTGTTTAGTATATCACTGTGTAAATGTACCACAGTTTTTTGATCCATTCACTTACTGATGGACACTTGGGTTGCTTCTAGCACTTGGCTATTGTAAATTGTGCTGCTATAAACATTGGGGGGCATAGATTCGTTTGGATTGGTGTTTCAGGGTTCTTAGAATATAGTCCTAGCAGTGGAATTGCTGGGTCAAAAGGTAGATCCATTTTTAGTTTTCGTAGAAAATTCCATACTGTTTTCCATAGTGGTTGTACCAGTCTGCACTCCCACCAGCAGTGCACTAGGGTCCCCTTTTCTCCACAACCTCTCCAACACTTGCTGTTTGTTGCTTTGTTTGTGAAGGCCATTCTGACTGGTGTCAAGTGGTATCTCATTGTGGTTTGAATTTGCATCTCTCTGATAGCTAGAGATATCGAGCATCTTTTCATGTGTCTCTGGATCCTCTGTATGTCCTCCTTGGAGAAGTGTCTGCCCAAGTCCCTTGCCCATTTTTTAATTGGGTTACTTGTCTTCTTAGAGTGGAGTCATGTAAGTTCTTTGTGTATTTTGGAGATTAAACCCTTGTCTGCAGTATCATTGGTAAATATGTTTTCCTACACAATCAGTTCTCTTTTTATTTTAATACTGTTTCTTTGGCCGTGCAGAAGCTTTTCATTTTCATGAGATCCCACTTGTTTGTTCTTTCCTTTATGTCCCTTGCTCTAGGGGACATATCAGTAAAAATGTTGCTGCATGGAATATCTCACATTTTCCTGTCTATGTTCTTCTCTAGGTCTTTAATGGTGTCACAGCTTATATTTAAATACTTTATCCACCTTTAATTTATTTTTGTGTATGGTGTAAGTTGGTGCTCAAGTTTCATTTTCTTGCACATAGCTGTCCAGTTCTCCCAACATCACTTGTTGAAGAGACGATTTTTACTCCATTTTATGTTGCTGCCCCCCTAGTAAAATATTAATTGACTGTAGAGACTTGAGTTTATTTTTGGGCTCTCTGTTCTACTCCACTGGTCCACATGCCTGTTTTTATGCCAGTACCAGCCTGTTTTGATTACAGTGGGCTCGTAATAGAGTTTGGTATCAGGTATTGTGACCCATCCTACTTTGCTCTTCTTTCTCAAGATCGCTGCAGCAATTCTAAGTCATTTATTGTTCTATATAAATTTTTGAAGTGTTTATTCTATGTTTGTGAAATATTCCATTGGTACTTTAATAGCTATTGCATTGAATCTGTACATCACTTTGGATAGTAGGGACATTTTGATGATGTTAATTCTTCCGATCCATGAACATGGTATGTGTTTCCATCTGTTTAGGTCTTGATTTCTTTCTTCAGTGTTGTGTAGTTGTCTGCATACAGGTCTTTTACCTCCTTGGTTAGGTTTATTCCTAGGTATTTTAGTTTTCTTTTTGCTATATCGAATGGGATTTTTTTCTTGATTTCTGCTTCTGTTGTTTCATTGTTGGTATACAAAAATGCCTTTGATTTCTGGATATTGACTTTGTATTCAACTGTTTGGCAAAATTCATTTATTAGGTCAAGCAGTTTTTGTCTAAGTCTATAGGATTTTCTATGTACACTATCATGTCATCTGCAAACAATGATAGTTTTGTTTCCTCCTTTCTGAGTTGGATGCCTTTTATTTCCTATTCTTGTCCAATCGCTGTGGCTAAGACTTCCAATACTATATTGAATAGAAGTGGTGAAAGTGGACAACCTTGTCTTGTTCCTGATTTTAGTGGAAAAGATTTTAGTTTTTGCCCATTGAGTATGATGTTGGCTGTAGGTTTCTCGTATATTGCCTTTATTATGTTGAGAAATGTTCCCTCTATTCCCACTTTGCTGAGTGTTTTTATCATAAATGGGTGCTGTTCCTTATCAAATGCTTTTTCCGCATCTAATGATATGATCATGTGATTTTTGTCTTTGCTTTTGTTTATGTGATGTATTACATTTACTGATTTGCGAATGTTGAACCATCCTTGCATCCCTGGGATGAATCCCACTTTGTCATGGTATATGATCTTTTTAATGTATTGTTGGATGCGATTTGGCAATGTTTTGTTGAGGATTTTAGCATCTATGTTCATCAGCGATATTGGCCTGAAGTTCTCCTTCTTTGTTGTGTCTTTATCTGGTTTTGGGATTAGGATGATGCTGGCTTCATAAAAAGAGTTTGGGAGTCTTCCATCATTTTGGATTTTTTGGAATAGTCTGTGAAGGATAGGGGTTAGCTCTTCCTTAAATGTTTTGTAGAATTCTCCTGTGAAAGTATCTGGACCAGGTTTTTTTTTGTGTGGGAGTTTTTTGATTACTGCTTCAACTTCATCTCCCATTATTGGTGTGTTCAGGCTTTCTGCTTCTTCTTCATTGAGTTTTGGGAGATTATATTTTGCAAGAAACTTGTCCATTTCACCTAGGTTTTCAAATTATCAGCATACAGATCATCATAGTAATTTCCCAAAATCCTTTTTATTTCTGTGGTGTCAGTTGTAATCTTTCCTCTTTCATTTCTGATTGTGTTTATTTGAGTCCTCTCTCTTTTTATCCTGATGAGCCTGCCGAAAGGCTTGTCGATTTTGTTGATCTTTTCAAAGAACCAGCTCCTGAATTCATTGATCTTTAGAATTGTGCTTTTAGTCTCTATGCCATTTCATTCTGCTCTGATCTGTTTATTTCCTTCCTTCTACTTGCTCTGGGCTGTCTTTGTTGTTGATCCTCCAGTTCTTGTAGGCGTAGGGTTCGATTGTTTGAGATGTTTCTATCTCTTTTAGGTAGGCTTGTATCACTATAAACATCCCTCTGAGGACTGCATTTGCTGTGACCCATAAGTTTTGGGTCATTGTGAGTTTGTTATCATTTGTTTCCAGAAACTTTTTGAGTTCCTCCCTAATTTCATTCTTGACCCATTCATTGTTTAATAGCATGCTATTCAATCTCCATGATTTTGAGTGTCTTGGGTTTCTCCCCTTGGGGTTGGTTTCTAGTTTCAGTCCCTTGTGGTCAAAGAAAATGCTTGGTATGATTTTAATTTTCATGAATTTTTTAGGATTGGTTTGTGTCATATCATGTGGTCTATCTTTGAAAATGTTCCACGTGCATTTGAAAAGAATCTGTATTTAGTTTCTTTAGGATGATGGGCTCTCTATATATCGGTTAAGTCCATTTCCTGTAGAGTGTTGTTCAATGTCACCATATCTTTGTCGATATTTTGTTTGGAAGATCTGTCCATTTTTGGCAGTGGGGTGTTAAAATCCCCTACTATAATTGTGTTGCTGTCAATATCTTTTTTGAAGTCCTCTAAGATTTTCTTGATGTATTTAGGTGATCCTCTCTTGGGTGCATATATATTTACAATGCTTATGTCTTCTTGGTGCATTCTTTCTTTGGGTATTATGAAGTGCCCTTCTGGGTCTCTCTTTTTGGCTCTAATTTTGAAATCTATTTTGTCTGATATGAGTATTGCTACCACAGCTTTTTTTTCCTGTCTGTTTGCTTGGAAAATGTGTTTCCAGCCCTTCACTTTGAGCCTGGGTAGGTCTTTTTTCCTGAGGTGGGTTTCTTGTAGGCAGCATATGTGTGGGTCATGCTTTCTTATCCATTCAGTTATTCTATGTCTTTTGATTGTAGCATTTAATCCATTTATATTTAAGGTTATTATTGACCTGTGTTCCTCTCTCTAATTCTCTCCTTGTCTTTTCCTTTCTTCCCTTAAAGCAGTCCTTTTAGTATCTCTTGTAGAATTGCTTTGGTAGAGGTTTATTCTTTGAAACTTCTTTTGTCTGGAAAATTCCTTATTTGGCCTTCCATCTTGATTGAAAACCTTGCTGGATAATGTAGTCTTACTTGCAGGCCCTTGGTTCTCATTGCTTGATATATTTCTTGCCATTCTCTGATGCCTTGGAGCGTTTCCATCAAGAAGTCAGCTGCTAACCTTATCAGGGCTCTCTGGTATGTTACTTCCTTTTTTTCCCTTGCTGCCTTTAAAATTCTCTCTTTGTCTTGGAATTTTGCCATTTTAATTATGATGTGTCTTGAAGTGGGCCTGTTTGGGTTCCTCTTGATTGGGACTCTCTGTGTTTCCTGGATTTGTGTGGCTTTTTCTCTCACCAAATGAGGGAAGTTTTCCATCATTACTTTTTCAAATAGGTTTTCTATCCTTGGTCTTCTCCTTCTCCTTCTGCTTTCCCTATTATAGAGATATTATTCCTTTTCATGTTGTCTTGCATTTCTCTTAATCCCTCTTCATTCTTTCTGAGCCTCTTTTCCTTATCTTAGTCATTCTGGATGTTTTTTTTCTATTTTTCCTCCAACTCGCTGACCCGATCTTCTGCTTCATCAATTCTGCTTTTCATTCCTTCTACTGTGTTCTTCAGTTCAGAAATTGTATTCTTCATTCCCTTTTGCCCTTGTTTTTTAAAATATATTTTATTGATTATGATATTACAGTTGTCCCATTTCTCCCTCATCATTCCCCTCCACCCTGCACACCCTCTCCCACCCTCATTCCCCCTTTAGTTCATGTCCATGTGTCATAAGTTCTTTAGCTTCTACATTTCCCATACTATTCTTGCTCCCCCCTATTTTCTACCTACCCATAGAATAAGGCGTCTATGCTACTTATTCTCTGTACCTTTTTCCCCTCTTTCCTCCTCCCACTCCCCTCTTGCTAACCCTCCATGTGATCTCCATTTCTGTGGTTTTATTCCTGTTCTAGTTTTTTGCTTAGTTTACTTTTGTTTTAGGTGTGGTTTTTAATAGCTGTGAGTTTGCTGTCTTTTCACTGTCATATTTATATCTTCTTTTTCTTAGATAAGTCCCTTTAACATTTCATATAATAAGGGCTTGGTGATGATGAACTCCTTGAACTTGACCTTCTCTGAGAAGCACTTTTTCTTCCCTTCCATTCTAAATGACAGCTTTGCTATAGAGCAATTTTGGATGTACGTCCTTGCCTTTCAAGACTTCAAATATTCTTTCTAGCCCCTTCTTGCCTGGAAGGTCTCTTTTGAGAAATCAACTGACAGTCTGATGATCAACTGACACTCCTTTGTAGGTCACTGTCCCCTTATCTCTTGCTGCTTGTAGAATTCTCTCCTTCATTTGAATCTTGGCTAATGTAATGATGATGTGCCTTGGTGTGTTCCTCCTTGGGTCCAACTTCTTTGGGACTCTCTGAGCTTCCTGGACTTACTGGTAGTCTATTTCCTTTGGCAGATTGGGGAAGTTCTCCTTGACTTTTTGTTCAAATAAATTTTCCACTTGTTGCTCCTCTTCTTCCTCTTCTGGTACCCCTATAATTCTGATGTTCGGATGTTTTAAGATGTCCCAGAGGCTCCTAAGGCTCTCCTCATTTTTTTGAATTCTTGTTTCTTCCTTCTTTTCTGTTTGCTTGTTTCTTCCTTCTGGTCCACTCCACTGATCTGAGTCCCAGTTTCCCTCCCATCTCTATTGGTTCCCCATGTGTCTTCCTTCATTTCACGTATTATAGCCTGCATTTTTTCATCTAGTTTGTGAGCAAAATCAACCAATTCTGTGAGCATCCTGATAACCAGTGCTTTGAACTGTGCATCTGATTGGTTGTCTATCTCTTCCCGGCTTAGAGGAATTGGCCTGGGGCTTTGATTTGTTCTCTGGTTTAAGCCATGTTTTGTTTTGTTTTGTTTTGCTTTGTTTTTGTTCTGGTCGCGGCTATTACATAGTGAGATGTGGAGCGTTAGGTGTTCCCCTGTGGGGGGCAGCCCAGTAGCTGAGTTGTGACGCTGTTTGTGGGGGCGGGTTCTGAGAGGGAACAATGGCGCCTGCTCCACTCTCTGCTGGATTTCAGTTCCTTCCGCCACTTCCCCTTCACCTGGACCGTATGTGCAGGGGAATATGGGACCACCTGGTCAGCCAGCCACTCTGTGCTGCCTCACTGGGTCTGCACAGTTGCCACCGTGTGCCCAGGGTCTGCCAGTTGCCATCTGTCAGCCCAGAGTCTACCAGCTGCTGCCTGTGCACCTGGGAACTGCCAGCTGCTGCTGCCTGCATTCCCGGGTCCACACCTCCACTTTTTCCTGCCGCAACTCCGCCTCTCTTACTAGTCTGGATGAATGGTTGTTGGACTTCCATACAGTTCAATTTTCTATCAGTTCTGTTTTTTTTTCTTGTTTCTAAATATTTGTTGTCCTTAATTTTGATTGTGAGAGGAGGCACAGTTTGTCCCCATACGCCTCCATCTTGGCCGGAACTCCCTCTTGGCCCTTGTTGATAGTTTCTATTTCCTTTTTCATGTTGATATAGTTTGCAATGAGTTCATAATAACTTCCCTGTAGTTTCTGGTAGCTCATTGAGAGCTCATGGAACTTCCTGACAACCATTAGTTTGAACTCAATATCTGATAGTTGAGTTGCCTCCATTTCATTTAGCATTCTCTCTGGAGCTTCCTCCTTTCCTTTCATTTGGGGATCGTTTCTTAGTGTTCCCATTGTTTGTAAGAATCTTGTTGTTAGCCTCAACTTCTTAAATTGATCTGTTCTGCCTCCCTGGGTTTGCGGTGTGACCTTATGTGGTAGAATACCTGTGAGATTCAGTGGTGGATTCTCCTTTGGACATCCTGTTATTCACAGCTTCCACTGTCACATCAGCTGGGATACACTCTTTTTGGGACCAACTCTGTTTTTTTTCACAGTTCCAGGGTTTTTGTTTTTGTTTTTGTTTGTCTCACTCATGTGTATTTCAAAAGAGAAGAGGGAAAAAATGAAAGAAGAAAGAAGAAAAAAGAGGAAGGTAGAAGAGATAAAGTTGGAAAGAAAGGAAGAGGGAATAAAACAAGAAAGAAGTAAAGAGAGGCAAAAAGAGTTGGGGAGTAAAAGAGAAGATAAAAATAATATATAATAATTAAAAACAATTATATAAATATACAGGCACAGAAACAAAAAAACAAAAACAAACAAGCAAAACAAAAAACAAACAAACAAACAACGAAAAACAGGAAAAACAAAAAACAAAACCAAAACCAAAATGAAAAGAGAAAAAAAATACTCTTGCTGTTTTCAAACTTGCTGAGCTGGTTTTTCTGGTGTTGCTGGCTGCAGGGGTCAAGGGGTGATGTATTGCTTTTCTCTGTGTGCAGCACTGAGTCATCATTGTGCTACGCTACAGTCCCCAGAGAGTTAGTACAGCACCTTTCTCCACAGGGCTTCCAGCGTGTGTTCTGAGCCTCCTGGTGTGTGCGCACCTCCCCAAGTTTATGGGTGTGAGCTCAGTTGGCCCCTGAGCAGCTTTCTGTGGTGGCTCTGGGCCTATGATCCCGCAGCCATCTGGCGCCTGCGCCTATGGCCCTGAGCTGTCTGTGTTCGCACACCCACCTATGCACTGGCGACTATGGTCCCACAGTTGTCTCCAGTGACCAGCGCCTATGCTCTCACACATGCCTATTACCCCATGACCATGTGCGTTCCTGTGTGGGTGCCTATTTTCATGCAGCCATCTCACAACACACGCGCCTCCATCTGCAGTCGAGGCGACTATGATCGTTCAGCTCTCAGTCACCTGGTGACCATGAAAACTCAGTTCACGGTCACACAGTGACCTGGCGCAGGGCAACCACTATCGCTTGGCCTACAGTCTGGAGTGGTGGCCCCTAGGATCTCTCAGCCTGTTTCAGCGGCTGACCCAGCTCCCTCCCTAGAGCCCTGGGGCAGGCTTGGCGAGCGCTGGCCGGTACCTCAGCTGCCCTGCTCTCCATGCTGATCCCTGGGCTCCTATTGTTCTGAAGTACTCTCCTTACTGACTGGTTCTTCAATGTTCGCTACAATTTTCCATCTCTTATTCTCAAATATGCTGTGTTACTGTTCCTTGTCTGCTCTGTTTTTCTGTAGATCGGCCAGTCTTTCTCCCATGTGTAGGGGGAAATGGAATCTGCTCCCTCCTACCACACCACCATCTTCCCTCATTTGGAATACTTCTTGCCAATCCATTCTGGCTTGTAATATTTCTGTTGAGAAGTCAGCTGATAGAGTTATGGATGCTACTTTATATCTTACTTCCTATTTCTCCATTGCTGCATTTAAAATTCTCTTTTTGTCTTGGAGTTTTACTTTTTTAATTACGATGTGTCCTGGAGTGAGCTTTTGGGTTCATTTTGATTGTGACCATCTGTGTTTCCTGTATCTTGCATGACTTTTTCTCTCATCAAATTAGGGAAGTTTTCCATCATTACTTTTTCAAACAGATTTTCTATCCCTTGCACCTCTATTTCTCCTTTGGTATTTTTATTATACAGATATTGCATTTCATTTTGTCCTGCTGTTTGCTTATCCCCTCCCTGTTCTTTTTGAGTTTTTTTCATTTTTCTTGCTCTTTCTTGGAGATTTTTTCAACCTTGTTCTCCTGCTCTCTGATTTGATCATCTTCTTCTTCTAGCCTGCTTTTGATCCTTCTACTGTGCTCTTCAATTCAGAAATTGTATTCTTCATTTTTTCTCTTGGCCCATGTTAATTGTTCCTATGTCCTTTTTTCATGCTGGTATAATTCACAGTAAGTTCCTTGTAGTTTCCCTGTAGTTTTGGTAATTCTCACTGATCTTGTTGAGCTTCCTTATAACAATTGTTTTGAACTCAATATCTGATAGTTGACTTGTCTCTATTTGATTTAGGAATCCTCTTTCTGAGGATTCCTCTTTTCCTTTCATTTAGGGGTTGATTCTTTGTCTTCCCATTATTTGTGATACTGTCCCTGTTTGCTTCTGCTTCTTAAATTGATCTATTGTGCTTACTTGGGTTTATGTTGTGAACTTCTACGGTAGGAGACCTGTGAGATTCAGTGGTGCAGTCTTCTTGGTCTCCTGAGCTTGATGATCTTGGGGTGCCCTTTATGTCTTTTATGTTGTTTCTCTGGATGTAATTGTGTTCTGATTGTAGTTTGGTCTTTCTTTGAGTGGTTCTTCCCTTCAGCTGGCTGAGTGAGGGTCACTCCAACCTACCATGTCTTGTGTGCTTTTTTTGGTGGTGCTGCCATAACAAAACCATGAAGCTGAGGAAACAAACTCACACCTGCAAAGGTAACTCTCCCCACCGCCTCAATCCTACTATCAACAGTCAATGAACCAGTATCAATAATGGTGTAAATTTATTAAGATTATTAGAAGAATGGAGAAAGAATATGAGATGACCTATTGAAAGAAAAATGATTTTGAGAGAGTAAAGGGAAGAGCACTAATAACAGTTGGGAGTTGGAACAATGCAAAGAGAGAAAGTAAAATTTACATCATGAATAAAAAAGGGAATGAAGAATGTGGAATGGAGTATAAAATTGGAAGTGTATCATATTAGGTTTAAACAGAAATTTAAATAACATAACAAATAAAGTGAGAGAGAGAAAGAAAAAGGAACTAAAAATAGTAAATAATTAATAAAAATATAGGAGCCAAATTGGAGAGAAATATCCACCACAGTACTATTAACAACAAGTGAGCTAAAATTAATATAGGTGCTATGGGAATAAGAGGGAAAAAAGAAACAAAGAAAAGTATAAGAGAGTTTTAGAAGAATGGGAAGTCATTTTGAAATTATAGAGGGAGAGTGAGGAACAAAAACCAGACTAAGAGAGGGAAAAATGAAAATTTGTGATGTAAGGAAAAAGAAAAAAAGAAGAAAAAGAGAATAAAGAAAAATAAAAAGGCCAGGTGAAAGAGTAATAGAGGAAAGCCAGAAAAGAAAAAAGTTTAAGAAGTGAAAATTAAAATGTGAGGTGAAAAAAAGTAGGAGATGAGACCAGTAATATTTGATATTTGAAATACAGAATTAGTGAAGCTCTGGAGATAAAATTGAAAAAAAAAAAAAAAAGACAATGCAGCAACAACCACCATTCCTACAACCAACTAGCGAAGATTGTTAAAGGTAAAGAGAGAACATGGGTATTTTAAGAGTAGGGCAAAAGGATAAGAGATGGTTATTGACAAAAAAATAATTGATTTTATGTGTCTGGAAGGGGAAGAAATAGTAAGAGTGTGGAATGGGAACAAGTTGTAGCAAAAGAGAAAACAAAATTTGAAATTAAAATAATGCAAAGAAAGAAGAAGGAAAAAATGGGGTAAGAGAAGGGAGTAGCAAAATACGTGAATTGAAATGCACTGTAGTATAAAATCTAGTGACTTCATATGTACAAACTTCCTGGACAAGAAATGAATGTTGAAAAGCTATGCAGGAAAGAAAATATGACAAATCATGGAGAAGATCACTTTGGCTTTTGTCTCAGTAGCCTTTTTTATTTATCAGTTTTTTTTCTGTCAGGATCCACCTCTAGTGATGTCACATGGTGACCCTCTCTGACCTTATGTAGCCTGTTTAAGACTTCCAGGGTTCTACTGTCTATGGCTGTCTCCTTCAGTTGTTAACTCTGCACTCAATAGTCAGGTTTAAGCACCGTATGGCAGGGCATAACCCCTCCTGTTGTTGGGGCTATTGTTTCTCCTCTAGATGCTGACACTCGAAGGGGAGTGGTCTGCCTGAGCAGGATGGCTGCTGCTAGATGGGGATGACTCAGCATGAGGATCCTGGTGACTATTTTCTCAATTCTCTCCCCAAAGCCTCCATCTTCAGGCTCTCCCCAAGCATCTCTAGTCCACTCTGCCCCTCCTTTGCCAGGTAGCTACTGTCTGTGGATGTCTCCTTTGGTTGTTAATCTATTCAATATGTAGTCAGTAGTCAGGCTTAAGCAACACAGGGCCAGGGAATAGATTCTCATGGGGTGGAAGCTATTGTTTCCCCTCAGGTAACTTCTGCTAGGAGGTGAGTGGTCTGCCCGAGCACGTTGGCTGTTGCCATCTGGGGGATGACTCAGCACCAGGTTTCTGGTGTGTACTCCCTCAGTTCCCTCCCAAAAGCTTCCATCCCCAGTCTCTCCTCATGTGTCACCAGCCCACTCTGATCCCACCTTTGTAAGAGCTCAGGGTAAGTGACTGCAAATGAAAATTTGTTTGTTGTTCCTTTAAACTGCTCTTTGCATCTCTAGCTGTCTGTGGTAGAGAGCAACCCTGCTGCTTTTCACAGCTGGTTGTTATCTGTGTACTTTTTAGGCTTTGGTGTTCTAGGCTGGGAATCCTAGCTTGGGGTTTAGACCCCATTCTTCTCGGGAGGGTCCAACCAGCTGCTTAATTATCACTCTAGAGCTGCTGCCTGTGGGTGTCCAGCCAGCCCACTCAAGTCTCTACCATGCTTCTTACCAGACAGGTTGTGCTGAAGCTGATTCTTCTGTCTGTTCGAGGTTATAAAGCTTCTTGTTTGCTATTGCTCAGTTGTTCTGTGTAGTATCTCCACAATTGATTTGTAATTCCAGATTTGTCCTTAGTGGAGGTTAGCATAACTTCCATCACTCCTCCACCATCTTACTCTCAGTCAGGTCCTTTCTACCATGAGCAAAGTTGCCTATCGACATAGTTATTACAACATCTTGTCTGGCATCCAATTCAAGAAGCTGGAGGTAACCAAACACTAGAATTTTGAGCAGCATGGAAAGGGTTTGTTAACCATCTCATCCATTCCTTCCTTCCCCACTAGCCTTCCCCATCTCACATCTTCACCTAAGTCACTGACTGTACTTCTTGCTTCTTCTGTGTCTTGTAGGCCAGCAACAGAAGTGTTGCTCAGTAATGATAATGATTTCTTATGCTCAAGTTCCTGCTCTGTCTTGTGTTGTGGGTGTGTGGTCTGTGGGATAGAAGAGACCCTTGTTAGGTATAACAAAATAGCAATGGTTGACAGCCCCAGGCAAATTTTGTTGAATTTTGATTGTCTTTTCTCATCCACTGGATGTAAAGGATAAACTGTGAGACTAGGTAATGTGGGTGTTTTTGTAAAAAGTCAGATCTTTCACCCTGGCTGAGTTGGTTGGAGCATTATCCTTCACACCAAAAGGTTGCAGGTTCGATCCCAGATCACAGGGTGTATGGGAGACAACCAATTCATGTTTCTCACATCAATGTTTCTCTTTTTCTCTCTCTTCCTCACCCTCTAAAATCAATAAAAGCATGTCCTCTGGCAAGGATAAAAAATAAAATTTAAATAAAAAGTAAATAAACATCAGATCTTTCAAAACTACTAGCTAAAATGAAGATAACCTGAATTAAAGTAATGCTGCAACAATTTCAATTGAGAAAATGTGACTTTAATTAGACCAGCTCATAAATGGAAGATGTTCATTGAACTCTGTACCCTGGAGATGTGGCAATAGCACCACATCTAATGTCATGCAAGTTTCACTGGGGTAGACGATAGCCTATACCTGTGATTGTCAGGTGATTCCTTAGATCAGCCCATGAATTTTAATCATCTTCAAAGATATTGATAATGATGGTGACACAGAGCTGGAAAGGGCAGGGCAGGTCTTTATCAGATAAGCGCTGGACCTGATCCCCTACTGGGCTAACTCCACTTCTGAGAAAACAATGACTCATCCCTCCTGATATTTACCACTCTCCTCTCATTCAATCTCTGTGCAGGCAGGGCTAACTTTTTCAACTCTTTATCAGTGTACATGATGCTATCCATCCCTAAATCCCTGCACTGTGACAACACCCTGAGACTAAAATGCAGGTTGGAGGAAAAACAGCCACCCCAACTCAGGCTCTGCTCTCACCTCTGCACCCAAACGTCACTCATTTCTATATCACTGTGCTCTTGTCTCCTATGTGTGGAAAGGCGGACAACTGAGCTGTTTGTTTCTTGTAAATGTCTGTGGGGAAATGCTGAAGTCCCAGTCAGGAGACAAGCCTAGCATGAGCTTTAAAGACTGTTGTTATCAGGGCAAGCAGGGTGTCCTTGTGGTCTTGCACAAAGACCACATTCCTTTGTTTGTTTATTCTGGTTTTTAGCTATTTGTTGGATAGGAATGGAAAGCTCACACAAACAAATATTCTACACATAGTTCACCACAGGTAACAATAATTGATGAGTGATGAAATGATTCATAATAATGGAGAACGAAGTTTGCTTAATCTTAAGTACTTCCTCAGAAATGCAACTATCAGGTTGTCTAATCAGATACCTGGCGGAGTGTCTGTGCTCCTAATTACTAGAAAATGAGCAAGTAGGGATTTGTGTGTTTGAATATCCTTCCTTGGGTTTTTTATTCAGTTATTTTACTACTTGGGCTTAACTGAGGGGCAGAAACATCATACATGATGCTGAATAAAGTGCCTGGGGCTGATTTAATTCCAGAAAAGACATAAAGTTGAAAGGCATAAGGTGCATTATTCACTTGTATACTAATTCTACATTATGGAATATTTTATAATAAAATTTGAGCAAGACTAATAAGGTATCATCTTTGTTAATGACAAATGGGACCCAAGACTGACTCTTACACTAAATTTCATTGTATAATCAAGAGTGTTGTTCTTGGCTTTTTCTTAAGTCGCTGACTTTTTTTACTTAGAAATAGTGGATTGTGAATATATGTGGAAATCTGTTTAGAAGTCACATATTGGGCATATTAGATATTGTCTATTTTCACCTAAAGGTGAAGAAGATTTCCTAGACCCTGAGATGAATTTGAGAGCAGACAACTTGACCAAAGCAAAATGCATCAGGTCAGAATAGGTGTATGAGAGAAGGCATGCAAATGTGAGCTCTGGCAAGTCTGGAAAAGACAAGCTTGAGACCAATTTGAATGACCCTGAAGGAATTGTTGGTTAGAGCTGTGGAAAACAGGCTGTGTGAGGCATGTCACTGAAATATGCCACAGACATAGGAGTGCATCCACTTCAATGTGCTCCACATCAGCCATCACTCTCGTTGTGTGTACCATCGTGACACATCTCCATCCCAATGACACTGTAAGTTACTATATCCAATTTTTTTCTTCTCAGCTGTGGTATTATTTCTAACTAAACATCATATTTGCTGTATCTCAATCTTCTTATGTTCACATTTCTTTACTTACTCCATGCCTTGCACCTTTCAAGGCAGGGCAGTTTCACTCAACATTTGGGCAGACAGAGGAAAATTCACAGAGCCATGGGAATGCCTGGCATGCCTTTATTCAAAGTGGGGTGATCCACATATGCCACAAGTCATGTTTCACACTGCAGAAAGACACAACTCCTTTATATACTAAATGCACACAAAACTGGTAGGGTGCCAAAATATATAACAATGCAACCACCTACAAATGGAGCCTAGATAGCCATGAGGGATCCAAATGAGGCAGAATGGGCATGTTGCAACACTAGATCCCACATTCCTGCCCTAAAGCATTCATCACTGGGGCCCTGGGTATTGGAATTGAACATAGCCAGGCTCATGCCCAACTCCCACAGGATTTGTGCTAAGTCCACAAAGGACTTTGCTTTCAGTGTCTGGCACATCTTCTGCATCTTCTCAGACTGTACAAATAACTGCCATGACCCACTCCAACAGAGAATGTGATTCCTGCCCCCGTCCGTGCCACCAGCTATTCTTCAGATGTTGTCTCAGAGAAGGGTGAGTTGTGATGGAAGCTAACTTTTCCATCTCTTTATCAGTGTACATGATGCTATCCATCCCTAAATCCCAAAGGCGTAAGAGCCATGCTGCTAAGAGTTCCCCAGGTTCCTGGTGAAGCAGATTCATGAGATCGACCAGTTCAACCTGTGTATAAGAGTGACAGGTTGTATGTTCAACCATCTGGGAAGGGCTCGTGGTATTTCTCCCAGGCACCATACACTACAAGGACTTCATTTTCTGTAGCACCACTGGGCGGGCCTACAGAGAACTCACTACGCCTCTCAATCCTCCTCCTCTGACTCATCTGCTATGAATGGGGAGGGAGAGTGTCTCGATTCTGCCATTCAGATGTCATCCTTCAGGGCACAGATCCTCATCTCCAAGGCTTCCTCTTGTCCTTGGAGTTCATGTAACTTTGCTGTGTCACAAAGCAGTCTTCATCTCAGCTTGCAAAGCTGAAAGAAATACCCAGCCAATACCCTGCCTCCACTTCCCAGGCACTTGGCTTCTCTAGGGTCTCCCCTACCACCCACAGGGCCTTCTCTACCATGGGAAGTGTTCCACTAACATCGGACCAATTCTGGGGCAGGGCGCACACGACCAGGAGACTTGCCATAGAATACCATGTAGTGGTGACTGGCCACCCTTCCAGGCTTCCCTTCCAGGGATCCTGAAGTCTCCTTCATATTCATACCATACTGTGACAAATCCTGCTGAACGTGCCAATTGTCTTACAGCCTTTTAAGGCCAGGCAGTTTCACTAGGGATTCAGGCAGACAAAAGAAAATTTCCAGAGCTGTGGTAATGCCTGACATGCCTTTATTGAAGGGATGGGTGATCCGCACATGCCACAAGCCATGTGTCACACTACAGGAAGTCTCAACTCCTTTATATACTAAATGCACACAAAGCTGGCAGGGTGCCAAGATATTATATAACAAAGCATGGTTCTGTGCATGTGGGCCCATTCAAGGTTATGGGAATACTGCTTATCAGGCCTGGTGAGGGGGCCATTTCCCCTCTCCATTTTAGACTTTTTTGTGAGACCACAAAAATGTGTGCATGCATTTTTTTGGCCTTACCCTTTTTCACAAACTATCTTCATTACCCCAAGAAATTTTACAGCCTTCATTTATGATCTATTCTAATACTATACTAGCCATTGAAAACACTGTCCTCTATTTAGTGCAAATCTTTCATGTTTCTTTCTTGAAAGTTCAGTGGACACTAAGATATGTCATCATCTCCAAAGTAGCCCAGGTCCTTCATGTGCTTTTCTTAGTTCCCACCCTATACTTGATCATAGACAGCCTATTCTAGGCCTTTAGTAACTATGGTCTTTTTCTTAAACTGTTCACATACCCTATTCCTCTTGGTCAGAATACAGTAATAATAAAAATCTGTCATTTTTGAGCACTTACCCTTGCCAGGAGCTTTATATAAATGATTTCTAGTGATTCATAGTAAGAAAAGTGATGCCCAGAAAAATTAAATGATGTGGCCAAATTTACAGGGCATACGTAGCAGAGCCAGAGTAAAGTTTCGTCGGGCCAGTTTCTGGATTTATGCTTTTAACCACTACACAAACCAATGATAAAGCATTTATCTAGTATGTTTTATGTATTTCTTTGGAAAGAAAAAAAACAAATAATAAAACATGGTCCTGGTCCTTAGTGGAGTCATAGACTGTTTGATGAGCACAGAACATTATAGGAGGAGGGTATTTAAGATATTCTAAATCATATTCTTACTATTAGGATACTTAAGTATTAAAGTATTGGGGTTCTACATGAAGCTTGAGGTTTAACTGGACTAAATTTTGATGTGGAGCTGGTGAGGAGCTGTAGGCATGTTGAGTGGTCTTGTGGGACAGCAGAGTGGGATAGAGTTTCTTGGGGAAGATATGATCTTTATGGAGTTATGACCTACATATATCTCCACATGTAATTGCATTTTCATTCTCCAAGGAAATTTCTGGAAGATCCATGTTGAGCCTATTCAGCTTCTTCTGGGTCACTTGTGAATCCACCTGGATTATATGGAACACAGGTCTTTTCCCCAGGTTCTGGCTGCCTCCCTGAGATGGAGACTCGTGAGCAGCCATCAACACTGTTTTTGTTGAGCCATTTATGAGAATACTTAACACTTAGTAATTACCATTTTGTTGTGCAACTGTCCCATAGCTGTGCACTCAAATTCCTATCTTCTAACACTTTTTTTCTAGTTAGCACATGATTTAAACTCTTCGGTGGAATATGATCATTAATCACGTACACACAGATCTGTGTCACACTTTACAATTCCTAAAGCATTTATAGACCCATTAATTCCCACCGGCCTGACATGTTTCATTTTTTTGGGTGTTCGTTCTCCCCAAAAATGTTGAAAAAGTCCCTGCACCTGCCACATGCTGAAGGTGAAGGTCAGGGAAGGGTGACTGGTGAGCACATGGTTTCCAGGGGCAAAGACAGAAATTCACACTGAGAGGAGTTTTCTTAGATGGACAATTTTCTCTACTAAAATTTTATCCCAGCAGCCACAGGCTGGATTAGTATCATAATTTCACATTGAAATATATTAGTCTCCTACAAGAATCCATGGCTCAAAATCCATTGGTAGAATTCTATTTTTTGGTTCAGGCTAATATCTATTAAAATTCATTTCATTTTTCCCTTTTGCTTGCTGTGTAGTAATATTCAGGGAAATATTTGTTTTCAATGTATGCACAAGGATGTCTGTAACATTCCTTTGAGCTTTCAAGGAAAATTTTGTTTGCATGTACAATAGATACCTGTGCAGGGATTCACTCTAATTTATTGCATTTTATGTCTAGTATCAATTGTTACAGACATATTTGCTTTGCCACATTACTAGATAAGAATTCATTCAATTGATTTCATACTGTGGCCTGATTTTTAGTTACTAGTGTTTCCTGATTTTCCATATTTCCTCAATTCAAATTTTCATCATGAGGTTTATATCAGAATTTAATAATTTTACTTTATTTTTAATTAGTGATGATGTCCTTAGCTGCAAGGGACAGGAAAATACAAGATGTCTGGAGATAGAATTGTCTAGGGATAGTAATTCAGAAATTCAATTGCAATTCTCAGGACTCAGTTTTTTCCATCTTTTTTCCTGCCATCAGCTGCTTTCCATTCTTGTTCATCATGGTCAGGAGATGAATGAGAGTTCTAAATACAGGTACAGTCACTACAACACACAGTAAATAAAGGAGAGAGTTTCCACACATCTATTTATTACCAAGGAACCTTTCTCAGACACTGCCTTGAGGAATTCCACCTGTTCTGTGCCTCTTCCTGGGCTACTCTCCTTCACTGCATGACTCATGGGAATTGGAACCATTGGTCATCACTGACTTTGACATATTCCCATTCACTTAGTGGGTTGAGCATGGTGTCACCTTTCTTGGGTCCATATCCCTGACACAGAAGTTAAATACCTGGAAAAACTGGGTCTCCACTGTCCAAAGAATGGGAAATATCTGGGAAGTTAAAAATCACTTGTCTTTCCTAGTATTATCAATTATTCCTTTAAAGCACAATTCTTTTTCCTACATGATTCTTTTTCTGTTGCTAGATAACTCCTTCCAATATTTCACAAAATGTAAGGGTACTTCTATGAATAATTTGAATAATTTGTTTTGTGGTTACAAGTAGGAACATGTTCTTGATCGTAATGATCTATAAAACTCAAGAGTCTGAAGTGAAAATTTTATTTCTAGAGCTCTCTGTCCATTCTGTTTCAAAGCCCCAAGCCTATTTCTTGGCTTCAACTTTGTCTATGTGATAATGAGTAAATCTGTTCTAAATTCAGTGTTTTCTGGGTCAAATCCATAAGGATTGCTGTGGCCCAGCTTAATGCCTTGCCTGCTCTGCTGGTACTGAGTTCATGGTTCTTGTACAGCCCCTGGTAGGGCTTAGGGGTGAGGGGGCCCTCCTTCTCTGCTCCTGGCTTCTACACTGACCTCAGTATTTAGGGACCATGTGGTCTGTGCTCATGGAGTAATTGGTGTCCAGCGGTGGCTCCTGTGGGTGTCATATTTGGTTCCAGCACAGCTCCAGGACATTGAAATTCCACATGGATGCAGTGTCAGTTCCCTACCCCTGGGTGGGTAGTCCAAGTCCTTTACACACCACACCTCCTCACATCTTTCCCTTTTCACTGGAGGTGTGCAGAAAACTTATAAATCACTAGTACCTCTTGGGTACTCAATCAGTAAAAAGAAGGAGTATCTTGTTTTCCTAGGGCTGTCTTAACAAATTACCACACACTTGGTTGCTTAAAACAACAGAAGTTTATTCTCAAAAGTTCTGGGGGTGAGAAGTCTGCCTCTCTGAGGTTGGGGTAAATCAAGAGTCCTTGGATCTTGGCTGTGTAATTTCACTCTTTGTCTCCATCTCCACGTGATTGTCCCCTCCCTGTGACTATGTGTCCTCTTCTGTTTTACAAGGTAATTGCCAATGGATTTAGGGCCCACTCACATAGTTCAGGAGGGTCTCATCATGAGATCCTTCACTTCAGTCCATCTGCAAAGACTCTTCTTCCAAATAAGGCTCTATTCACAGATTCCAGGGTATAAGATGGGGATATATCATTTCAAGAACCACTGTTCACCCACCACGGGGAATAGAAGTCTGAGATTTATCTTATGATGATGTGTGGGCCCATGTGTAGGCCTGATTCTCTCACACTGCAGATAGGAGACAAGTCTCACTCCTCTCTCATATGCTCCCAAATTTCAAGAGGGTTCTCTTTATGTTTTATTCCTCCCCTTTCCTTCATCAACCACTGACCTCTTAAGATTCTGCTCTAAGCAGTTAAGGGGCACAGATGCTGCTGGATGTCTACCTCTGTGTTGTATGTCCATGAACTGCCCCCACCCCATTGAACCCTTTTCCTCTTGGTAGTGGGTGAAGGGCCAGCCATCTCCAATTTTTTTTTTAAATTTCCCATCAAGAATAAGGCTTTTAAAGACTCGGCCATTTTGGTGGAACTCTCTGCTGTGAGGGTGAGCCCTCTCCATTGTCATGGCAATTATTCAGTGGTCTCCAGAGGGACAAGCAACCAGCAAGCATGAAGACAAGTCCACACCCTGACACTCACCCTCATCCTGACCCACTTATACACCAATCATTCTTATCACATTCACTTGAAATACTCTGCCTGCAGCTGCTTCAGATACCTGGCAGTTGCTCTTAAGTCAATTAAGTTATAAGTCTTTTATAGCAACTTAAGTCATTTAAGTTATATTTCTTTTCCACTTAAGTAGCAAGCATCATCACTCACAAAAAAAAGTTTAATGCATGGAGTCAGAAGATGGTGATGAGTTAGATGGAAGCACAGTCCACTTCCCCTTGCACACAGGTGGAACACCTAGGTAGTCTTCTGAGGAACAGAGTGAACAGCCAATGGTACCCCAGCATATATAAAGCTGGAGGCCAAAATTGTAGAGGACATTGAAAGACAGATGGTAAGGAGATTGCTTTGGGATGGTAAGGTCTCTGGGACCAGTGTGGGGGCCAGGGCTGCTGTAGCCCCAGGTTCAGTGCCTGTAGAGCCTGCCACAAAATTCTTGGAAGACAGCCAGGTCAACAGCTCCCTCCCCTGCCAAACAGGGAGGTTTGAGCCGCACCAGGATGGACCTGGATACTTGAAGTCACTGGGGGAAATAAAGACAAAGTGGCAAATGCACAGGCGCAGTGTGCACCCACTAAGACTGTGGACTCGAGCTGGGTCATTGCCAGAGAAATTGGGGAGCTGGGTGATACCTGGAGAAGAAGAGTTGGGCAGCAACAGACCTTGACCCAGATAGTCTCTGGTCTGGTTGGAAAGTTGGGTTATGTGAGAGGCCAGGTGCTTGTTAGAAACAGTGGGCCCGAACAGGAAGATTTTTTTTTTTTTTTTTAATTTAAAAAAGGCTCTTGGTGGCTGTTTAGGGAACTCTCTGGCAGTGGCCACCCCTGCCACCCCAGCCACACCCCGGCAGTGTCCACAGCCACAACCTTGGGCAGGCCCACCACCACAGTGACAGAAGCCGCACCCCCATCACCTCTGTAACCTGGGCCCCACACCCACCCCTGCCACTAAAACCATGACCCTGCCACTGTGCCCTCCCCCGCCCCCACTTCCACAGCAGCACCATGTGCCTGGACTAGCCCATTAAGAGGAAAGAGGAGGCGCAAGAGCAGCAGGGCTCAGGGAGTTAGCAGTCCCCAGAAAGACTTAACTCAGTAGGGGAGCTGAACTACCTGGAAGAGACTTTGAGTGCCTAGCACCTAGTACGGCAAAGAGCGAGAACATGGTGTGTGAGTTGCCCTTAATTGGTGCACCTCAAAGACAGCACAACTGGTGGATTGAAGGTGCTGGCATGGTGCAGAAGGGCAGTGAGGATGTGGCAGTGAACTGAGTAACTGCTCTGGAGGATGGGCAACTATGAAGGGTGCAGCCCAGACCTGGTACGCATCCTCACAAAACCATAGGAAAGGAGAAAAGCCAAACCCAACCCCCCTTAACCTGCTGAAATAAGGAAGACCAGCAGGACTCACTTGGCCAGTTTAAAGTCAGCAGGAGAATTTCCTTTATTTTTTCTTTTTTTCCCGCAAGTGAGAGAGTAAGACCTGGAGCTGTGAAAGGACCAGAGTCAGACCCAAAGAGCGATGCCAGAGCTAATTCCAACAACTGAGAAAATGAGACAAATTTTACTTTGCTATTCCTGAGAACTTGCATGTTATTGTTTATTTGTATTATTATTTTTCATTATTTTTACTTCTTTTATTTTATTAGTATTTATTTCTCTTCTTTCTGTTTAGTTTTCTTCTTTTTGTTTGTTTAATTGCATTGTTTGACTGTTTTTCCTTGTTCTCTCTTGCATAGTGTATTTTTTTGAAATTTTCTTTTTTCTAAATTTTAACTGTTCAGGTACAGTTTTCTGTCTTTTACTCCCATTCCAGCCCATCCGCCCAACCCCTCCTCATCTCCCTCACATTTCCACCCCTCCTAGTTTTTGTCCATGTGTCCTTTATACTTATTGCTCTAAACCCTTCCCATTTTGCCCTGAAATTTCCTCCCCTCTCCCCTCTGGTTACTGTCAGCTTGTTCTCAATTTCATTGTCTTTGGTTATATTTTGCTTATTTGTTTGTTTTGTTGATTAGGTTCCTGTTAAAAGTGAGATCATATGGACGGTATTTGTCTTTCACCCCCTGGCTTATTTCACTTAGCATAATGCGCTCCAATTCCATCTATGCTGTTGCAAAGAGCAGGAGCTCCTTCTTTCTTTCTGCTGCATAGAACTCCATTGTGTAAATGTACCACAGTTTTTTTGATTCATTCATTTACTGATGGGCACCTAGGTTGCTTCCAACACTTAGCTATTGTAAATTGTGCTGCTATGAACATTGGGGTGCATAGGTTCTTTTGGATTGCTGTTTCAAGGTTCTTAGGATATAATCCTAGCAGTGGAACAGAACATAGAGCCCAGAAATAAATCCAAGTCTCTACAGTCAATTAATACTTGACAAATTGAGCAGCAACATAAAATAGAGTAAAAATAGTCTCTTCAACAAATGATGTTGGGAGAACTGGACAGCTATGTGCAAAAAAAAAAAAAAGAAAGAAAAGAAAAGAAACTAAAGCACCAACTTACACCATACACAGAAATAAATTCAAGGTGGGTAAAAGATTTAAATATAAGCCCTGACACCATTGAAGTCCTAGAGGAGAACATAGGCAGGAAAATCTCAGATATTTCACACAGCAATATTTTCACTGATATGTCCCCCTAGGGCAAGGGACATAAAGGAATATATAAACAAATGTGATCTCATCAAGATAAAAGGCTTCTGCACAGCTAAAGAAAACAGTATTAAAATAAAAAGAGAACCAACCGTATTTCATAGTGTATTTTTAATTTTCCTTCTTTTACTTGTGTTCCAGTAGCACACTACTCTAGGTCATGTACTTCCTATTCTTATTGTTCAGATCACATAGATTCTATCATATGATTGTGTTCCAGTATTATTGTAAATAATTGTTGTTCCATACAATTGTAAATACTACACAACACCCCTCCCAAATTTTAGTCCATTTCACTGTCTTCTGGAACTGTATTATTACTGTGGTTAACTCTATTCTCTCACACACTGTGCATATTTTCTACCCTTTAATCTCATCATATCTCATAATCTGACCTCCCACAAGCTCGTTGTTTTCTGAATTCGACTCACAATCCTTCCCCCCATAACAAGAGTCTTATCTTTTTCCACACTTTCTGAAAAATGGCTGGTTGGGTCAAATATCATGGTTAACACTATACTTATCCAAAGGATCTCCTATCACTTCTCTACAGATTGGTACTTTAAATCACATAGAATACATTCTTGCTGTCTTAATCCATTTTACCTTCCCCCTCCAGTTGATCACATAAAAGAGTAAGTGGGAGCTGTGAACACCAGTATACATGCTGGAACAGAGAGCTCATCAACAAAAGAACGACCAATGGACAATAAAGGAAGATGGTGAAGGAGTGAGTGGAAGTAACACTAACCTCCAACCAACCAAACTGGAATTATAACTAAATGGTGAACAAATTACCCAGATAAACAACTGAACGGTAGTGAGAGAGAAGGATCAAAGCCTTGGAAAGACAGAAGAACCAACTTCAACATAACCTGTCCACACTTGCACAACAACATATAAAACATGGTAGATAGAGTGACACACAGTTAACCAGCTGGAGAAAAGGACTCACCAAAGAAAGACCCAATGGAAATCAAAACACGAAGATATACAGAGAGCCAAAATAAATAACAGCACAAGACCAGCGAACTCAGATCACGGAGACTGCAGTACTGAATGTCACAGGTCTCCTATCATACAAGTTCACACCACATATCCATGGAGTCAGAACAGATCAATTTAAGAAGCAGAGAATAACAAGAAGAGTCTCACAAACAAGGGGGACACAAAGAAACAAACCCCAAATGAAAGAAAAGGAGGACGCCTTAGAAAGAATGCTAAATGATATAGAGGCAAGTCAACTATCAGAATTGAGTTCAAAGCAGTGGTTATAAGGAAGTTCAATGAGCTCAGAGAGAATTACCAAAAACTACAGGGAAATTACAATGAACTCACTGCAAGCTGTATCAACATGAAAATGGAAATAGAAACTATCAACAAGGGCAAAGAGGAAATGAAGACTACAATTTCTGATTTAAAGAACACAGTGGAAGGAATCAAAAGCAGGCCAGATAAAGCAGAAGACCAAATCAGCAAGCTGTAGGACAAATTAGACGACAACAACAACAACAACAACAACAAAGAGCAAGAAAAGCAAAAAAGTCTGAGAAAGAACAAAGAGGGGTTAAGGGAATTGCAGGACAACATGAAACACAAAAATATCCATACAATAAAGATACCAGAAAGAGAAGAAGAAGAGCAAGAGAGATAAAATCTGTATGAAAAAGTAATGATGGAAAACTTCTCTAATTTGATTTTAAAAAGTCACACAAATTCAGGAAAAACAAAGAACTCAATCAAGGGGTATCCAAAGAGGCCCACTTCAAGACACATCATAATTAAAATGGCAAAATTCCAAGGCAAAGACAAAATCTTAAAGGCAGCAAGTAAGAAACAGGAAGTAACACAAATAGGAGCTCCTAAAAGACTAGCAGCTGACTTCTCAAAGGAACCACTGCAAGCCAGAAAGGAATGGGAGAAATATTCCAAGTAATGAAAAACAAAGGCCTGCAATCAAGACTACTCTATCCAGCAAGGCTCTCTATTAAAATGAAAGGCAAAATAAAGAGTTTTCCAGACAAAAGGAGCCTCAAAGAATACACTTCCTCCAAATCAATTCTGCAAGAGATGCTAAAGGGTCTGCTTTAAGAAAAGGAGGAAGAAAGAGTGAGAGAGAGAGAGGAACAACATTACAGAAAATGATAATGTATAAGAACCTATCAATAATAACTTTAAATGTAAATGGATTAAATGCTCAATTTCAAAGACATAGAATAGTTGAATGAATAATAAAACATGACCCAATATATGCTGCCTGTAAGAGACATATCTCTAAAAAAAAACCTACACAGACTGAAATGAAAGGCTGAACACAAATATTCCAGACAAATGACAGGAAAAAAAAGCTGGGGTAGCAATACTCACATCAGACAAAATAGACTTCAAAAATGGGCCATAAAAAGAGACCCAGAAGGCCACTTTATTCTACTCAAAGGAAGAATGCACCAAGAAGACAAAAACATTGTAAATATATATGCACTCAACATAGGAATATCCCAATACATAAAGAAAATCTTGGAGGACTTCAAAAAAAGATATAGACAGCAGCAGGATTCTACTAGGGGATTTCAACACCCCACTGTCAAAAATGGATAGATCTTCAAAACAAAATATTGACAAAGATATTGCGGCATTGAACAATGTCCTAGATCAAATGGACTTAACTGATATATATAGAGAGCATTTTCACCTAAAGAAGCAAAATACACATTCTTTTCAAATGCACAAGGAACATTTCCAAAGACTGATCACATGATAGGACACAAAACAAGCCTCGAGAAATTCAAGACAATTGAAATCATATCAAGCATTTTCTCTCACCACAAAGGACTGAAACTAGAAACTAACCTCAAGAAAAAGACTCAAAAACACTCAAAGTCATGGAGATTGAAGAGCATGCTATTAAACAATGCATGGCTTAAGAATGAGATCAAGGCAGAAATCAAAAATTATCTGGAAACAAATGAAAATGAACTCACAATAATCCAAAACTTATGGGAAACAGAGAAGGCAGCCCTGAGAGGGAAGTTCATAGTGATACGGGATTACCTAAAAAAAAAAAAAAAAAAAAAAAAAAAAAAAAAAAAAAAAAGAAACATTTTGAATAAACAGTCTAATTCTGCATCTACAAGAACTGGAGGAATAAAAACAAAGATCTGAGCAAGCAGAAGGAAACAAATAGAAAAATCAGACCAGAATTAAATGACATAGATTCTAAAGGAACAATTCTAAGGATCAATAAATTCAGAAGGCAGTTCTTGGAAAAGATAAACAAAAATCAACAAGCCTTTAAGGAGACACATCAAGAAAAAAATGAGAGAGGATCCAAATAAACACAATCAGAAATGAAAGAGGAGGGATTACAACTGAAACCACAGGAATACTAAGGGTTGTAAGAAATTACTATGAAGAACTCTTTGGCAAGAAACTTGAAAACTGAAAGAAGGAAGATGGCAGCGTGGTAGAAGGGAACAGACTCCACTTCCCCCTACACATGGGAGAAAAACCTGGCCAATTTATGGAAGAACAGAGAAGAAAAGGAACAGTAACACAGCATATTTGAGAATAGGAGATCGAAAATTGTAGTGGACATTGAAAAACCAGTAGGTAAGGAGAGTACTTCAGAACAATAGGAGCCCAGGGATCAGCGTGGAGACCAGGGCAGCTGAGGCCCAGTGCCAGGCCTGCCCCAGGGCTCTAGGGAGGGAGCTGGATCAACTGCTGAAACAGGCTGAGCAATCGTGGTCGCCGTGCGATTGCAGATGGCTGCATGCGTGAACTGAGATGGCTGCATGAAAATAGTCACCCACACATGACCACAGACTGTCACAGGATCATAGGCACAAGTGAGATCATGGGTGCTTGCCACTGGAGACAGCTGTGGGACCACAGTTGAGCGCACATGAATGCAGAGAGCTTGGGACCATAGGCGCAGGAGAGAGATGGCCCTGGGATCGTAGGCCCCGCGCAACCACAGAAAGCTGCACAGGGGCCAACAGACATGGCTGCCCGTGATCGGAGACCCGAGCTCACACCCATAAATTCCGGAAATTGCACGCACTCCAGGAGGCTCAGAACACACACCAGAAGCCCTGTGTGGAAAGGCACCGGACTAACTCCAGGGACAGTAGCACAATGATGACTGAGTGCTGAACACAGAGAAAAGCAATATGGTCACCCCTTGGCCGTTGCAGCCACCAAGACCAGAAAAACCAGCTTGGCACATTTGAAAACAGCAAGAGTTTTTTGTTTGTTTGTTTGTTCTTTTTTTATTGTTTTTTGTTTTGTTTTTTCTTTTCGTTTTTGTTTTTGTTTTTTTGTTTATGTGTCTGTCTGTTTATATAATTGTTTATAATTATTATTTCTTTATTATTTTTATCTTCATTTTTACCTGTCAACTCCTTTTTCCTCTCTTCTTTTTTAACTTATTATTTTTTTATTTTAATTGTTGATCTTGTACAGTTTTCTGTCTTTTTTCTTCTTTTATTCACTCTTCCTTTCTTTCCAATTTTATGTCTTCTAACTTCCTCATTTATTCTTTCTTCCTTTTTCATTTTTTCCCTCTTTTCTCTTTTTAAATACCCACAAGGGAGACAAAAAAAAAAAACAAACAAACAAACCTGGAACTGTGAGAGAAAAACCAGAGTTGGTCCCCAAAAGAGGGTATCCCAGCTGATGGGACAGTGGAAGCTGTGAACAACAGGATATCCGAAGGAAACTCCACCACTGAATCTCACAGGTATTCTACCACATAAGGTCACACCACAAACCCAGGGAGCCAGAACAGATCAATTTAAGAAGTTCAGGCTAACAAGAAGAGTCTCACAAACAATGGGAAGACAAAGAAACAATCTCCAAAATGAAAGGAAAGGAGGAAGCCCCAGAAATAATGCTAAATGAAATGGAGGCAACTCAACTATTAGATATTGAGTTCAAAGCAATGGTTATCAGGAAGCTCCATGAGCTCTCAATGAGCTACCAGAAACTACAGGGAAGCTATGATGAACTCACTGCAAACTATATCAACATAAAAAGAAAATAGAAAATATCAAAACGGGCCAAGAGGAAATGAAGAATAAAATTTCTGAACTGAAGAACACAGTAGAAGGAATGAAAAGCAGAATCAATGAAGCAGAAGACTGGATCAGTGAGTTGGAGGACAAAGTAGAAGAAGAAAAACACCAGAAAGAGCAAGAAAAGGAAAAGAGGCTCAAAAAGAATGAAGAGGGATTAAGAGAAATGCAAGACAACATGAAAAGGAATAATATCTCTATAATAGGGAAAGCAGAAGGAGAAGGAGAAGACCAAGGATAGAAAACCTATTTGAAAAAGTAATGATGGAAAACATCCCTAATTTGATGAGAGAAAAAGTCACACAAATCCAGGAAACAGAGAGTCATAATCAACAGGAACCCAAAGATGCCCACTTCAAGACATATCATAATTAAAATGGCAAACTTCCAAGACAAAGAGAGAATCTTAAAGACAGCAAGGGAGAAAAAGGAAGTAACGTACAAGGGAGCCCTGATGAGGTTAGCAGATGACTTCTCAATGGAAATTCTCCAATCCAGAAGAGAATGACAGGAAATATTCCAATCAATGAGAATCAAAGGCCTGCAACCAAGACTACTTTATCCAGCAAGGCTTTCAATGAAGATAGAAGGCCAAATAAGGAATTTTCCAGACAAAAGAAGTCTAAAAGAATACACCTCTACCAAACCAATTCTGCAAGAGATACTAAAGGGACTGCTTTAAGGAAAGGAAGGAAAAGGCAGATGAGAGAAAGAGAGGGAGAGAAACACCGGCATGAAAATGGCAATGAATAAATACCTATCAATAATAACCTTAAATGTAAATAGATTAAATACTCCAATCAAAAGACATAGAATAGCTGAATGGATAAAAAAGCATGACCCACACATATGCCGCCTACAAGAAACCCACCTCAGGATAAAAGACCTAACAGACCTAAAGTGAAGTGCTGGGAACACATTTTCCAAGCAAATGGACAAGAAAAAAAATCCAGGGTAGCAATACTCATCAGACAAAATAGACTTCAAAATTAGAGCCATAAAGAGAGACCCAGAAAGTCACTTCATAATACTCAAGGGAAGAATCCACCAAAAAGACACACATTGCTAATATATATGTACCCAAAGTAGGAGCACCTAAATACATCAAGAACATCTTAGAGGACTTTAAGAAAGATATTGACAGCAACACGATTATAGTAGGTGATTTCAACACTCCACTGTCAAAAATGGACAGACCTTCCAAACAAAATATCAACAAAGATATTGTGGCATTGAACAACACTCAAGAGGGAATGGACTTAGCTGATATATATAGAGCCCTTCATCCCAAAGAAACTAAATACACATTTCTTTCAAATGCACATGGGACATTTTCAAAGATAGACTACATTATAGGACACAAAACAAGCCTCAAAAACTTCAAGAAAATTGAAATCATACCAAGCATTTTCTCCAACCACAAGGGACTGAAATAAAAAACCAACCACAAGGGGAAAAACCCAAAACCCTCAAATTCATGTAGATTCAATAGCATGCTATTAAACAGTGAATGGGTCAAGAATGAAATTAGGGAGGAAATCAAAAAGTTTCTGGAAACAAATGATAACAAATTCACATCGACCCAAAACTTATGGGACACAGTGAAGGCAGTGCTCAGAGGGAAGTTCATAGCAATACAGGCCTACCTAAAGAAGACAGAAACATTTCTAACAAACAACTTAACCCTACACCTACAAGAACTCGAGGAACAACAACAAAGACAGCCCAGGGCAAGTAGAAGGAAGGAAATAACCAAGATCAGAGCAGAATTAAATGACATAGAGACTAAAAGCACAATCCTAAGAATCAATGAATCCAGGAGCTGGTTCTTTGAAAAGATCAACAAAATTGACAAGCCTTTAAGCAGGCTCATCAACAGAAAAAAGAGAGAGGACTCAAATAAACACAATCAGAAATGAAAGAGGAGAGATTACAACTGACACCACAGAAATACAAAAGATTGTAAGAAATTACTACGAAGAACTGTATGCCAAGAAATTTGAAAACCTAGGTGAAACGGACAAGTTTCTAGAAAAATATAACCTTCCAAAACTCAATGAAGAAGAAACAGAAAGCCTGCACAGACCAATAACAGCTGGTGAAATTCAACCAGTAATCAAAACACTCACGGCACACAAAAGCCCTGGACCAGATGGTTTCACAGGAGAATTCTACAAAACATTTAAGGAAGAGCTAACCCCTATCCTTCACAGACTATCCCAAAAAATCCAAAATGATGGAAGACTCCCAAACTCTTTTTATGAAGCCAGCATCATCCTAATCCCAAAACCAGATAAAGACACAACAAAGAAAGAAAACTTCAGGCCAATATCACTGATGAACATAGACTCTAAAATCCTCAACAAAATATTGGCAAACCACATCCAACAACACATTAAAAACATCATACACCATGACCAAGTGGGATTCATCCCAGGGATGCAAGGATGGTTCAACATTCGCAAATCAGTAAATGTAATACATCACATAAACAAAAGCAAAGACAAAAATCACATGATCATATCAATAGATGCAGAAAAAGCTTTTGATAAAGTACAACACCCATTTATGATAAAAACACTCAGCAAAGTGGGAATAGAGGGAGCATTCCTCAACATAATAAAGGCCATATATGAGAGACCTACAGCCAACATCATACTCAATGGGCAAAAACTGAAATCTTTCCCACTAAGATTAGGAACAAGACAAGGCTGTCCACTTTCACCACTTGTATTCAATATAGTATTGGAAGTCTTAGCCACAGCGATTAGACAAGAAAAGGAAATAAAATGCATCCAAATTGAAAAGGAGTAAACAAAACTATCATGTTTGCAGATGACATGATAGTGTAAATAGATAATCCTATAGACTCGGCCAAAAAGCTGCTCGACATAATAAATGAATTTGGCCAAACAGCGGGATACAAAGTCAATATCCAAAAATCAAAGGCATTTTTGTATACCAACAGTGAAACAGCAGAAGCAGAAATCAGGAAAAAAATCCCTTTCGATATAGCAAAAAAAAAAAAAAAAAAAAAAAACCTAGGAATAAACCTAACCAAAGAGGTAAAAGACCTGTATGCCGAAAACTACACAACACTGAAGAAAGAAATCAAGGAAGACACAAACAAATGGAAGCATATACCATGTTCATGGATCGGAAGAATTAATATCATCAAAATGTCCATATTACCCAAAGCAATTTACAGATTCAATGCAATACCTATTAAAGCTCCAATGGCATAGTTCACAGACATAGAACAAATACTTCAAAAATTTATATGGAATCATAAACGATCCCGGATAGCGGCAGCAATTTTGAGAAAGAAGAGCAAAGTAGGAGGGACCACAATACCTGATACCAAACTGTATTACAAAGCCACTGTAATCAAAACAGCCTGGTACTGGCACAAGAACAGACACATGGACCAGTGGAATAGAACAGAGAGCCCAGAAATAAACCCAAGTCTCTACAGTCAATTAATATTCGACAAAGGGGGCAGCAATATAAAATGGAGCAAAAATAGCCTCTTCAACAAGTGGTGCTGGGAGAACTGGACAGCTACATGCAAAAAAATGAAACTCGAGCACCAACTTAAACCATACACAAAAATAAATTCAAGGTGGATAAAAGATTTAAATAGAAGCCATGACACCATTAAAATTCTAGAGGATAACATAGACAGGAAAATCTCAGATATTTCACTCAGCAATATTTTTACTGATACGTCCCCTAGAGCAAGGGACATAAAGGAAAGAATAAACAAATGGGATCTCATCAAAATAAAAAGCTTCTGCAGAGCTAAAGAAAACAGTATTAAAATAAAAAGAGAACCAACTGTATGGAAAAACATATTTGACAATGATACCTCAGACAAGGGATTAATCTCAAAAATATATAAAGAACTTACAAGACTCTACTCTAGGAAGACAAGCAACCCAATTAAAAAATGGGCAAAGGATTTGAACAGACACTTCTCCAAGGAGAACATACAGAGGATCCAAAGACACATGAAAAGATGCTTGATATCTCTAGCTATCAGAGAGATGCAAATTAAAACTACAATGAGATACCACTTGACACCAGTCAGAATGACCTTCATAAACAAAGCAACAAACAGCAAGTGTTGGAGAGGTTGTGGAGAAAAGGGGACCCTAGTGCACTGTTGGTGGGATTGCAGGCTGGTACAACCACTATGGAAAACAGTATGGAATTTTCTAAGAAAACTAAAAATGCACATACCTTTTGACCCAGCAATTCCACTGCTTGGATTATATCCTAAGAACCCTGAAACACCAATCCAAAATAATCTATGCACCCCTATGCTCATTGGAGCACAATTTACAATAGCCAAGTGCTGGGAGCAACCTGGGTGCCCATCAGTTAATGAATGGATCAAAACACTGTGGTATATTTACACAATGGAATTCTATGCAGCAGAAAGAAAGAAGGTGCTCCTACCCTTTGCGACAGCATGGAAGGAATTGGAGAGTATCATGCTAAGCGAAATAAGCCAGGCAGTGAAAGACAAATACCATATGATCTCACCTTTAACAGGAAGCTAATCAACAAAACAAACAAACAAGCATAAAATAAACAAAGACACTGAATTTGAGAACAGTCTGACAGTGACCAGAGGGGGAGGGGAGGGAATTTCAGGGGAAAAGGGGAACGGTTTAGAGCAACAAGTATAAAGGACTCATGGACAAAAACTATGGGGGGTGGAAATGGGAGGAAGGTGGGGAGGGCTGGGGTGGTGTGTTGGGGCTGCGGTAAAAGACAGAAAACTGTACAATATCAACAATTAAAAAATACTGATTAAAAATAAAAAAAAATTTAAAAAAAATCGAAGAGATGGAAGACTCCCAAACTCTTTTTATGAAGCCAATGTCATACTAATCTCAAAATGGTAAAGACATAAGAAAGAAGGAAATCTCCAGGCCAATATTGGTGATAAAAACAGTCACTAAATTCCTCAACAAAAATATTGGTAAACTGCATCCAGCAATACATTAAAAGGTGATACACCTTGATCAAGCAGGATTTGTCCTAGGGATACAAGAATGGTACAATATTTTCAAATCAATAAATGTAATATATCACATAAACAAAAGGAAAGACAAAAAAGACCTGATCATATCAATAGATATGAAAAAACATTTGATGTTTAAATGGTGTACAGCACCCATTTATGACAAAAATAGTCAGAAAAGTGTGAATACAGAGAGCATTCCTGAACATAGTAAAAGTTGTATATGAGAGACTTACAGCCATCATATTCAATGGTCAAAATCTTAGACCTTTCCTACTAAGATCACACCAAAGACAAGGATGTGTGCTTTCACCACTTCCATTCAACATAGTATTGGAAGTCCTTGGCACTGTAATCAGACGAGAAAGAGAACTAAAAATCATCTAAATTGGAAAGAAGGGAGCACAATTGTCACTGTTCGCAGATGACATGACAGTGTACATAGACAACACTTTATACTCCACCTAAAAATTACTTGACCTAATAAGTGAATTTAGCAAAACAGCAGGTTACAAAGTCAATATTCAGAAATCAAAGGCATATTTGTACACCAACAATGAAATATCAGAAACAGAAATCAGGAAAAATATCCCATTTGGTATAGCAATAACAACAAAACAACAAACAGTACCTAGGAATAACTGTAACCAAGGAGGTAAATGATGTGTAATCAGAAAACTACACCACACTGAAGTAAGAAATTGAGGATGACAGAAACAAATAGAAGCATGTACCATATCCATAAATTGGAATAATTAACATCAACAAAATAGTCATACTACCCAAACCAATTTATAGATTCAGTGTGATCACTATTAACTTACCAATAACATATTTCAAAGATATAGAACAAACATTTCACAAATTTATATGGAACCCTAATGACCCAGGATAGCCACAGCAATTTTGAGAAAGAATAAATCAGGAGAAATCATAATACCTGAGATCAGGCTGTAGAACAAGGCCACTGTAATCGAAACAGCTTGGTACTGGCATAAGAACAGATACGTATACCAATGGAACAGAATAGAGAGCCCAGAAATAAACCCAAGAACTCTACAGTCCATTATTATTTGATAAATTGGCAGCAGAATAAAATGGAATAAAAATAGCCTCTTCAACAAATGGTGTTGGGAGACATAGACAGCTACATGCAAAAAAATGAAACTTGATCCCCAACTTACACCATACACAAAATAAACTCAAGGTGGATAAAAGATTTAAATATAAGTTGTGACATCATAAAAGTCCTTCAGGAGAATATAGACAGGAAAATCTCAGATATTCCATGGAGAATATTTTCACTGATATGTCCCCTAGAGCAAGGGACACAAAGGAAAGAATAAACAAATGGGGTCTCATCAAAATATCAACCTTCTGAATGGCTAAAAAGATTAGCAAAATGAAAAAGGAACCAACTGTAGGGAAAACATATTTGCCAATTATAAATTGGACAAGGCTTTGATCTCCAAAATACATAAAGAACTCATAGGAGTCTACTGTAGGAAGACAAACAACCCGATTAAAAAATGGGCAAAAGACCTGAAGAGCCACTTCTCCAAAAAGGGCATACAGAGGACCCAGAGAAAGATGAAAAGATGCTTAGCATCACTAGCCATCATCAAGATGCAAATTAAAACCATAATGAGATACCACTTCACATGGGTGAGGATGGCCATCATAAACAAATGAACAAACAACAAGTGTTGGAGAGTATGTTGAGAAAAGGGAACCCTATTGCACTGTTGGTGGGAATGCAGACTGGTGCAGCCACTGTGGAAAACAGTATAGAATTTCCTTAGAAAACTAAAAATGGAACTGCCTTTTGATAAGGCAATTCCACTGCTAAGATTCTATCCTAAGAACCCTGAAACACCAATCCAAAAGAATTTATGCACCCCAATGTTCGTAGCAGCACCATTCATAATAGCCAAGTGTTGGAAGCAACCTAGGTGCCCATCAGTGAATGAGTGGATCATAAAACTATGGTATATTTACATGATGGAATACTATTCAGTAGAAAAAAAGGATATCCTACCCTTTGCGACAGCATGGATGGAACTGGAGAGAATTATGCTAAGTAAAATAAGCCAGGCTCTAGAAGACAAATACCATATGATCTCACCTTTGAGTGGAACCTGATCAACAAAACAAACAAGCAGTCAAAATATAACTAGAGATGTTGAAATTAAGAATAAATGGAGAGTAAGCAGAGGGGACGTGGGAGAGGATAATGGGAGGAAAGAGAAGAAGTGTTTTCAGGAACAACTATAAAGGACACATGGACAAACCAAGGAGGGGTAGAATCAGGGGATGGAGGTGGGAATGGCTGGGGTCAGGGGAGAGAGTTAGGGGGTAAATGGAGACAATTGTATTTGAACAATATAATTATTTTAAAAAATAAAAAAATAAAAATAAATACAATTTTAAATTCCTTTTATATAGAATAAATTTAATAAACTTTACTTATAAACAGTTTAATGAATCTCTTGAAAATGTAAATAAAGTAATTTGGGGTTGATAGCAACTGAAGTACCTATCTCTCTTTTTTTAATATATTTTATTGATTATGCTATTACAGTTGTCCCATTTCTCCCCCATCATTCCCTTCCACCCTACACACCCTCTCCCACCCACATTCCCCCCTTTAGTTCATGTCCATGTGTCATAAGTTCTTTAGCTTCTACATTTCTCATACTATTCTTGCCCTCCCGCTATTTTCTACCCACCAGCTATGCTACTTATTCTCTGTACCTTTTCCCCATCTCTCCTCCTCCCACACTCCTGTTGCTAACCCTCCATATGATCTCCATTTCTGTTGTTCTGTTCCTGTTCCAGCTGTTTGCTTAGTTTGCTTTTGCTTTAGGTGTGGTTGTTAATAGCTGTGAGTTTGCTGTCTTTTCATTGTCATGTTTTTGATCTTCTTTTTCTTAGATAAGTCCCTTTAACATTTCATAGAATAAAGGCTTGGTGATGATGAACTTCTTGAATTTGACCTTATCTGAGAAGCGCTTTATCTGTCCTTCCATTCTAAATGACAGCTTTGCTGGATAGAGCAATTTTGGATGTAGGTCCCTGCTTTTCAAGATTTCAAATATTTCTTTCCAGCCCCTTCTTGCCTGGAAGGTCTCTTTTGAGAAGTCAGCTGACAGTCTGATGAGAACTCCTTTGTAGGTGACTGTCCCCTTATCCCTTGCTGCTTCTAGAATTCTCTGTTTCATTTTAATCTTGGCTAATGTAATTACGATGTGCCTTGGTGTGTTCCTCCTTGGGTCCAACTTCTTTGGGACTCTCTGAGCTTCCTGGACGTCTTGGTAGTCTATTTCCTTTGCCAGATTGGGGAAGTTCTCCTTTATTATTTGTTCAAATAAGTTTTCCACTTGTTGCTCTTCTTCTTCCCCTTCTGGGACCCCTATAATTCGGATGTTGGGACATTTAACGATGTTCCTAAGCCTCTCCTCATTTTTGTGAATTCTTGTTTCTTCCTCATTTTCTGTTTGGTTGTTAGTTTCTTCCTTCTGGTCCACGCCATTGATTTGAGTCCCAGTTTTCCTCCCATCTCTATCAGTTCCCCATGTGTCTTCCTTCATTTCACATATTGTAGCCTGCATTTTTTCATCTAATTTGTGAGCAAAATCAACCAATTCTGTGAGCATTCTGATGACCAGTGCTTTGAACTGTGCATCTGATAGGTTGGCTATCTCTTCACGGCTTAGAGGAATTGGCTCTGGAGCTTTCATTTGTTCTCCGGTTTGAGCCATTTTTGGTGGGTTTTTTTGTTTTGTTTTGGTTTTAGTCTGGTCGAGGTTATTACGTAGTGAGGGGTGGAGTTTTGGTGTTCCTCAGGGCTGGGCAGCCCAGTCGCTGGGTTGTGACGCTATAGGTGGGGGCAGGGTCTGAGAGGGAACAATGACACCTGCTCCGCTCTCTCCTGGATTCAGTCCCTTCCGCCACTTCCCCTCTCCCTGGACCGTCTGCTCGCGCGAATGTGGGACCACCTGGTTAGTCAGCCACCTTGTGCGGCCTCACTGAGTGTTCACAGTTGCCCCCCTGTGCCTGGGGTCCACCAGCTGCTGCCTGTGGGCCCGGGGTCTGCCAGCCACTGCCTGCGCACCTGGGAACTGCCAGCCGCTGCCGCTTTCATTCCCGGGTCCGCACCTCCACTTTTTCCTGCCGAGACTCCACCCCTCTTACCAGTCTGGATGAATGGTTGTTGGACTTCCGTACAGTTCAATTTTCTTTAAGTTCTGGTTGTTTTCTTGTTTCTAAATATTTGTTGTCCTTAATTTTGGTTATAAGAGGGGGCACAGTGCCTCTGCCTACGCCTCCATCTTGGCCGGAAGTCTTTCTGTTCCTATGTCTCTTGTTTTGAAATAAATAAACCCTTACTTGTCTTTTCTGAGGATTTCAATGGTTTGTGCAGATTGTTATAAGATTGATTTTGCTGAAGCTTAGCAGAGTTGGTTAAATAAATATGTCAGAAACATGATCAGCACTTCAGGAAAGAACAAGCCTCTGGACTTTATTCTCAGGGCCCCAAAATTTCAAATTCATAAGCATTGAAAATTTTAATTTAAAAGAATGTACACTCTCCATATCTCAGTCCATGACCTTTCCCAATACAGGAAATGGGTTCAGGGAGAGAAGAGCTGGAGTTCAAGGATTTCTAGTATCAGAGAAAATGAGCCACCCAGGCACCACTGAGAGGTTGATCTGGAGGTTGGAAGGTAAGAGGGCACAGGGCTGAGCATCTGGTAAGTTGGGTGTGTATCATACCAAGGAGCTCTGGAATAACAGCTGTTAATGGAAGAACTGTGCCTACAGAGATCCCTCAAAGCTGGCAGCATGCCCACCTAACTGTCTAATCACAACAGACTTTTGCAGCTTAAACAACACAAATTCAGATGTCCAACACAGATCTCATGAACTTGAAATCAAGGTGAATAGTAACAACTTTCTCTTTTTATTTATAATGTATTCTAATAACAAGATCTTCTCTTCGGAATACTGATTGAAGCTGAATTTTTAAAGAAGGATTACATTCAAATCCCACCTGCATGGGCTTTTTTAAAAAAATAAGAGACAGAATTGTTCTATAGTCTGGGATGCTTTTTAGACTTTAATGTGTGACTTTCATGAATTATTACTGAATGAAGTAGTTCTTCTCTCAAAACTATCAAAAATCATATGTTTGCAAGTTAACTCTGACCCCGTCACTCACTATGGCTTTGCCTAGCAATGAAACCTGCATAAAGAGGTATAACATTTTAGAGATTTTCAATAGATGGAATATCATTTTGAGTTCACATTTTACAGTTTGTTCTTGTCCTAGAATTTGATAATCAATTTCATCAGTCATTAATTTATCATAGGAATTGAATTTGTATAAAAGGTGTGATGACAGGCCAGTGGAAAACTATGTAAGACAATTCAACTATTTTGAAAGGGGACACAGACCTTCCCCAAATCACAGGCATTCAGAGTAAAGGCACACAGCTAGAGCAAAATAAAGAAGTTGGGCTTAAATCTCAGTAAATGATATTTCAGCTTTGGAAGGTCACATGTTTCACTCTAGGAACATCTGAAGAAAGTACCCATGGAATCCTTGGCATATCGTTCTAGGCTAGAATGTAAATCTCAGAAAGGAAATCTAGGTATACAAAAGCCCAACATATATTGAAAACATTCCTAAAGCTAAGTTTGTTCTCAGTGGAGTGTTAACTTCTAAACAGTTAACGGCACTCAGTATAAAGTGAAATGACTCATTTAAACTAAGTCATTAGAGGGGCAACAAAATGGTGGTAGAGTAGGAGGATCTTTCTGGCACCTCCTCCCAGAACCAAATTGGAAATAAAATTAAAGAGGGGAACGGCCCTCTAAAATAACCAAACACAGACTACCTGAACAGGAAATATTTAATCAAGGACAGCCAGAAACCACATCCAGACTGGTAGGAAGAGCAGGGACACAAAAAGGGCCAGGCCTGCTTCCATGGGTGGCAGACCAAGGTTAAGGAAGGACAGCTTGGATGTGGGAGCTTCCCCCTAAAGAGAGTGAAGCCTGGACCCAGACTGGGCTCCCAAGCCCAGAGCACAAAAACCAAAATCAACCACCCACATAGCATCTAACAGTGAAAGGCTGGGGGTGCAGCGGGGGGGGGGGGGGGGTTGTGTGCCTGGGAGGATGGAACCTGCTAGAGACAATGCCACTAGTTTTTTTAAAGGGGCCAAAGCACAGATGTTTTTCTTCTGCAGTCACTCACCTTGGGTTTTTCTTTCTACAGCCCTCACCTTGAAGGGAGGGCCATGTGGGTTGGAGTCCTCTGAGCAGAGTCTGGAGTGGGAAGTCAGCGGGGACTGTGGGGGAGCAGCTTTTGGAATCCTTGTGCTGGAACATACATCAATACTACAGCAGACAGTTTTCTTGAGAAGAGCAAGCCTCTCCCAGGGGAAAAAAATTACCCCATCTACTGGTATCCTGCTTGCCCCATCCTCTGGCATCCCATTCACTCACGCCACCCTCTAGAATCCTGCTCACCACACCCTGCATCTTTTTCCCCCAACCCACATCTTAACCATTGTTGAGGAGACAGCAAAATAGTCAGTATCAGGGGGTGTCAGACACTGGCTTTAGGGCACAGCCATTTCATACACTCACCTGGGAAACTGGACTGGTGCTTCCCGCTCATGGGAGAGACATAGAAACACTGCCCTGGTTTCCAGCAGACCCAAACTCTGGGCTCTGTAGGCTCCACCCTCTTTTCTACTTGGAGCTCTGCCTGCCAAATTCAGGGAAATAATCTGGGACAGATTCAGACATGTGACGCAGGGGCAGAGGAACATATCTACTATCTTCCCAGAAGTCTGAACAGCAACTCCTCGCTCATGGAAGATCCAGGGTTTCCATCTCCCTGATTCTACTAGAAGCTCTCTCAGAAACAGATAAGCAACAAAGACTGAAAGAAGGCCAGCTGGAAGAAGCAGGCAGAGGGAAATCCTGCAGTGCATTAGAACATTTGCTGGCCCACTTCTGGACCCTATACTGATAGGGTCAACTTTGCAGCACAGGTGGGCCTATCATAGCTGGGTCCAGCCAAATCCAGAAAAGATAGCCACGAACTGTGGGTCATCTGTAGCTTCAAAAAGGCTGCTAAAAGCTAGCATGGACTGCATCTGACATTGGCTTACAATAGCTTCAGGCAACATCAGAGCCATATCCAAATGGAAAATCCAACAGGCAGGCACTAAACTCTGCTGAGATGAAGTCCACTTTGTTCTTTTCATTTTTTTCATTCTTTTATCTTTTTCATAGCCTTTTAATCATTTTTTCTTTTTCTTCTGCTTTATTTTTTCTATATTTTTCCTTTTGTTTCCTTATTTTACTTTTTCCTTTTCTACTCTATTGTTTTCCTTCTCTTTTTTATCTAATTTTTATTATTTCTCTTTTCAGTTTTCCTCTTATTCTTTCTTTCCCTTCTGTCACAATCATTTTTCTTTCCTTTGGTCTTCTTGTATTTTTTTCTTTTTTTGTTCTATTTCTCTTTCCTCTTTTCTTATTCTTTGCTCTTTTGTTGTTGAATTTGCTGTTTATGTTGGGTTTTTTTGTTTGTTTTTGTTGTGTTTTTTTGTATTGTTGTTTTGTTCTGTCAGCACCTGCACAAGAGCATACAAGACATGTTTGGGGTTGAGCCTCTCAATCTGCCAGCCAAAGGGGAGATCTCACCAATGAATGGGCCAACAATAATCAAGACCTAAACACAACAAGATAGCCCATATAACCCACACAAGGGTCCTTACTAGAGCATTCAGCTCAGAAGATCAAGCAGATGCAACCACTGGGTCCCACAGGGCTTCTACCATATACAGCCACCCCATGAAGACAGGGAATTAAAGCAGATAGCTAAAATGAGGAGACAAATAAACAACCCCTGAAAGAAAGTAAAGAAGGAATTCCCATAAAAAGAGCTAAGTGAAATTGAGGCAAGAAAGTTACCAGAAACAGAGATCAAAGTAATGGTTATAAGGGTGATCAAGGAACTTAGTGAGAACTACAAGGAACTTAGTAGGAAGTACATCAGCATGAAAAAAAAAAACATAGAAACAATGAATAAGAATCAGATAAAAATTAAGAATGCTGAAGTGAATATCTGAAATTAATACATTAAAAGGAATTTAAAGTAGTCTAGATGAAGCAGAAGACTAAATAAATGATTTGGAACACAAGTTAGAAAATATACCCATTCAGAACAACAACAAAAAAAGAAGACTTGAAAAGAATAAAGATAGTTCATGGAAACTTTGGGGCAACATAAAATGTAATAATATTCACATCATAGGAATACCAGAGGAGAAGAAAGTGAGCAAGGGTTAGAAAACCTGTTTGAAAAAATAATGACAGAAAATGTACCTAACAGGTGAAGAAAAAAAAATCACACAAGTTCAGGAAGCAGAGTCTTAATCAAGATGAACATGAAATGACCCACACTGAAACACATCCTAATTAAAAAGGCAAAGTTGAAAGATAGACTCTTAAATGCAGCAAAGAGAGACAGATACTTACCTACAAAAGGAGTTCCCATAAAACTGTTGGGTGATTTCTCAACAGAAACATTTCAGGCCAGAAGGGATTGGCATGAAGTATTGAAAGCAAGGATCTGCAACCAAGACTACTCTACCCAGCAGGACTATCACTTAAAACTGAAGGCAAAATAAAGAGCTTTCCAGAAAATACTAAAGGAGTTCATTACCACCAAACGAGCATTGAAGAGATGTTAAAGAGATTGCTTTTACAAAAAGAGAAATAGAGAGAAAAGGAATATATGTATAAAAATGGCACTGAATAAGAATCTATTAATACTAAGCTTAAATATTAATGGATTAAATGCTCTAATCAAAAGATATAAGGTAGCTGCATGGATAAGAAAACATGACACATATATGTATCCTGATTACAAGAGACTCACTTTAGAACAAAAGATTTACACAGGCTGAAAGCGAAGATATGGGAAAAAAATATTCCATTCAAATGGATATGACAAACAGGCTGGGGTAGCATTACTTACATCTGATGAAATAGACTTCAAAACAAAGGCTATAATAAAAGAAAAGAATGTTACAACTTAACACCAAAGGGATTGATTCACCAAGAGGATATAGTTTTTGTAAACATATATATATACCCAAAATAAGTGCACCTAAATATATAAAGAGAATATTGGTGGACTTTAAGGAAGATATAGATGGCAATACAGTCATAGTAGAGGAATTTAACAACCCATTATCATCAATGGATAGATTGTTTAGACAAAAAATCAACAAGGGAAAAATGACCTTAAATGACACACTCAACTGAATGGATTAAATTGATATTTACAAAACATTTCATCACAAAGTGGCAGAATACACATTCTTTTTAAGTGCACATGGATAATTCTCAAAGACAGACTACATGGTAAGTCACAGCACAAGTCTTAACAAATAAAATGAAAATTAAAATCATATAAAACACTTTTTCGGATCACAATGGTATGAAACTAGAAATCAATTTCAATAAAAAACCCTTCAAACATTGAAATACATGAAGGTTAAATAGCATGTTATTAAATAATGAATGGGTTATCAATGAGATCAAGGAAAAAATTAAAAAGTACTTGGAAACAAATGAAAATAAACACACAACAACCCAAAACAAATAAGATACAGCAAAAGCTGTCCTGAGAGGGAAGTTCGATAGCATTACAGACCTATCTCAAGAAGATGGAAAAATGTCAAATAAACTATCTAAATCTATATCTAAAAGAACTAGAAAAACAACAACAAACAAAGCCCAGAGCAAGAAGGAAGAAAATAATAGAGATCAGCGTGGAAATTAATTACATACAGATTAAAAAAAAAACAATACAGAAGATCAATGGATCCAGGAGCTGGATCTTTGAAAAGATAAAAAATATTGATGAACATTTAACCAGATTTATCAAAAAAGTAGAAACAGAACCCAAGTAGATAAAATCAGAAATGAAAGAGGCAAAATAATATTTGATATCATAGAAATAAAAGGGATTGTAAGAAATTACTATAGACAATTACATGCCAAAAAAATTGGTCAATCTGGGGAAAATGGATACATTTCTAGAAATATACTATGTTCCCAAACCAAAAAAGGAAGAAGCAGAAAATCTGAATAGACCAATAAAAACTAGTGAAAATGAAAAAGTAATAAGAACTAACACACAAAAGCCCTAGACCACATGGCTTCATAAAAGAATTTTACCTATAATTCAAAGAACTAACTAATCCCTCTCAAACTATTCCAAAAAACTCAAGGGAAGAAAAAAACTTCCAATTTCTTTTTACAATGTTCTCAGCAAAATGCTAGCAAATCAGATCCAGCAAAACAAAATATCGGCAAACCGCATCCAACAATACATTAAAAAGATCATACACCAAGACCAAGTAGGATTCATCCCAGGGATGCAAGGATGGTTCAACATTTGCAAATCAGTAAATTTTATACATCACATAAACAGAAGCAAAGATAAAAATAACATGATCATATCAATAGATGCGGAAAAAGCTTTTGATAAGGTACAACACCCATTTATGATAAAAATATTCAGCAAAGTGGGAATAGAGGGAGCATTCCTCAACATAATAAAGGCCATATATGAGAGACCTACAGCCAACACCATACTCAATGAACAAAAACTAAAATCTTTCCCACTAAGATCAGGAACAAGAAAAGGTTGTCCACTTTCACCACTTCTATTCAATACGGTATTGGAAGTCTTAGCCACAGCAATTAGAAAAGAAAAGGAAATAAAAGGCATCTAAATTGGAAAGGATGAAGCAAAACTATCATAGTTTGCAGGTGACATGATAGTGTACATAGAAAATCCTATTCACTCAGCCAAAAAGCTGCTCGACCTGATAAATGAATTTGGCCGAACTGCCGGATACAAAGTCAATATCCAGAAATGAAAGGCATTTTTTGTATACAAACAATGAAACAGCAGAAGTAGAAATCAAGAAAAAAATCCCATTCGATATAGGAAAAAGAAAAATAAAATACCTAGGAATAAACCTAACCAAGGAGGTAAAAGATCTGTATGCAGAAAACTACTGAACACTGAAGAAAGAAATCAAGGAAGACCCAAACAAATGGAAGCACATACTGTGTTCATGGATCAGAAGAATTAACATCATCAAAATGTCCATACTTCCCAAAGAAATCTACAGATTCAATGCAATACCCATTAAAGTACCAATGGCATATTTCACAAACATAGAGCAAACACTTCGAAAATTTATATGGAACCATAAACGACCCAGAATAGCTGCAGCAATCCTGAGAAAGAAGAGCAAAGTAGGATGGATCACAATACCTGATACCAAACTGTATTACAAGCCCACTGTAATCAAAACAGCCTGGTACTGGCATAAAAACAGGCACATGGACCATAAAATGGAGCAAAAATAGCCTCTTCAACAAGTGGTGCTGGGAGAACTGGACAGGTACATGCAAAAAAAAAAAAAAAAAGTGAAACTCGAGCACCAACTTACACTATACACAAAAATAAATTCAAGGTGGATAAAAGATTTAAATGTAAGCCATGACACCATTAAAATCATAGAGGAATACATAGGCAGGAAAATCTCAGATATTTCACGCAGCAACATTTTTACTGATATGTCCCCTAAAGCAAGGGACATAAAGGAAAGAATAAACAAATGGGATCTCATCAAAATAAAAAGATTCAGCATGGCCAAAGAAAACAGTATTAAAATAAAAAGAGAACTGACTGTGTCGGAAAACATATTTGCCAATGATACCTCAGACAAGGGTTTAATTTCCAAAATATACAAAGAACTTACACGATTCCACTCTAAGAAGACAAGCAACCCAATTAAAAAATGGGCAGAGGATTTGGGCAGACACTTCTCCAAGGAGGACATACAGAGGATCCAGAGACACATGAAAAGATGCTCGATATCTCTAGCTATCAGAGAGATGCAAATTCAAACCACAATGAGATACCACTTGACACCAGGCAGAATGGCCATCATAAACAAAGCAACAAACAACAAGTGTTGGAGAGGTTGTGGAAAAAAGGGGACCCTAGTGCACTGTTGGTGGGAGTGCAGACTGGTACAACCACTATGGAAAACAGTATGAAATTTCCTCAGAAAACTAAAAATGGATATGCCTTTTGACCCAGCAATTCCACTGGTTGGATTATATCCTAAGAACCCTGAAACACCAATCCAAAAGAACCTATGCACCCCAATGTTCATAGCAGCACAATTTACAATAGCCAAGTGTTGGAAGCAACCTAGATGCCCATCAGTAAATGAATGGGTCAAAAAACTATGGTACATTTACACAGTGGAATTCTATGCAGCAGAAAGAAAGAAGGAGCTCCTACCCTTTGCAACAGCATGGATGGAACTGAAGAGCATCATGCTAAGGAAAATAAGCTAGGCAGCGAAAGACAAGCACCATATGATCTCACCTTTAAGAGGAACCTAATCAACAAAACAAACAAACAAGCATAATAAAATCAAAGACAGTGAAATTGAGAACAGGCTGGCAGTCACTAGAGGGGAGAAGGGAGGGAATTTCAGGGGAAAAGGGGAACGGTTTAGAGTGAGAAGTATAAAGGGCACATGGACAAAAACTATGGAGGGTGGAAATGGGAGGGAGGTGGGGAGGGCTGGGTGGTGGGCTGGGGTGGGAGTAAAAGACGGAAAACTGTACAAGATCAACAATTAAAAAAAGAATATCATAAAAATAATCATACACCATGATTGAGTACAATTAATCCAAAGGATACAGGATGGAACAATATTTGCAAGTCAATACATGTGATACATCACATAAGCAAAATGAATGATCATATTAATAGATGCAGAAAAAGCATTTGATAAAAACAGCACCATTTAAGGTAGAAACTCTCAGCAAAGTGGGAACAGAGGGATTCTATCTCAACATAATAACGGCCATACACCAAAAAACTACTGCCAGCATCATACTCAGTGGGTAAAAACTAAAATAATTTCCCTTAAGATCAGGAACAGAGAGGTACATCAGCTTTTACCAACCTTATTTATCATAGTACTGGAAGCCTTAGCCATAACAATGAGACAAGAAGAAATAAATGGCATCCAAATTGGATAGAAGGATATAAAACTCATTATTAACAGATGACATGATACTGTGCATAGAAAACTCTATAGGATCTACCAAAAACCAATAGAGTTAAGAAATGAATTCAGCAAAGTATCAGTATACTAAATCAATACTCAGAATTCATTGACATTTTTATAGATCAATAACGATCTATCAGAAAGAGAAGCTAGGAAAACAATCACATTTACTATAGCATCCCCCCTACCAAGTGAGTAGGAATAAATTTAACCAAGGAGGTAAAAGCCTGAGTACAGATCTTTTACTATAAGATACTGAAGAAAGAAATTGAGGAAGATAAAAATAAGTAGAAGCATATACTATGTTCATGGATTAGAAGAATTAACATCATTAAAATGTCCATAATACCCAATGCAATCAACACAACATATGCTTCCATTTATTTTTATAAGTGGAAGCTTATTTCCACTAATGGTGTATTTCAAAGGGCTAGAACAAATATTCCAAAAATTTATATGAAACAAAAAAGACCTGAAAAAGCCTCAGCAATCTTGAGAAAAAAGAACAAAGTTGGAGAGATCACAATACCTGGTATAAAACTATGCTGTAAGGCCAATGTAATCAAAACAGTGGTACTGGTATAAGAACTGACACATAGGTTCAAGATGGCGGCATGGTAGGAGGACGCAGATTGCCCTTCCTCCTGCACATGGGAGAAAAACCTAACTGATCTACAGAGGAACAGAGCAGACAGCCAACAATACCACAGTATATATGAAAATAGGAGATCAAAATCTGTAGCAGACATTGGAAAACTAGACATGGCAGCCGAGCAACCGGAGGTGACCCTGAGACCAGGACGGAGGCGGCCCTGCGACCTGAGGAGGCTCTGCGACCGGGACGGAAACGGCTCTGTGACTGGAGCTGGCTCTGCGACCTGAGCTGGCTCTGCGACCCACCAGAGGTGGCCCTGGGTCCTGAGAGGGCTCTGCAACCGACCGGAAGCAGCCCTGCAACTAGAGAAGGGGACTCTGTGGAAGACCGGGAGCTCACATCTGTGATCCTGGGGTAAGTGTGCACAACTTGGGAAACTCGCGGAGCCCATGCCCATAGACTCGGGTGGGCACTTGTGTCCTGTAGGAGACCCGGAGCTCACAGCAATAGGCTCAGGGAGGGATGGATCTGTAAGAGATCCCAGCTGAAACCCATAAACTCGGGAAAGCGCACCCTCTGCAGGAGGCTCAGAAATCAAACCCAAGGCCCTGCATGGAGAGTGCGCCATTAGCCCTGGGGACAGTGCATGGCTGGCACAGAGGACAGTAGCCCAAAGCAGACTGAGTGAGGAACAGGGAGAAAAGCGAGTCGCCTCACAGCCTGCTACAGCCAGCAGGACCAGAAAATCCAGTTTGGCCTGTTTGAAAATGGCAAGAGTTTTATTTTATTTTATTATTATTTTGTATTATTATTATTATTATTATTATTATTATTATTTGTTTTTGGCTGTTTTTTGTTTTGTTTTGTTTTGTGTTTTTTTTTTTTGATAGTTGTTTTTTTCTCTCTTTAGTTGGGTTTGTTTTTTTGTTTGTTTTCATTTGTTTTTTGTTGTTGTGGGGTTCATTTTGTTTTGTTTTGTTTTGATTATATATTTTTTATTTTTTTATTACTTCTACCTTTTTTATCTCTCAATTCCTTTTGCTTCTCTTTACTTCTTTCTGGCTTTATTCCTTCTCCCTTTCTTTCCAATTCTATCTCTCCTTCCTTCCTCTTTTTTTTCCTCTTCTTTTTTCACTTTATTCTTTTCTCTTTTAAAATACCCACGAGTGAGGCAAAAAAATCCTAGAACTGTGAAAAAAACAGAGTTGGGCCAAAAGAGGGCATATTCCAACAGCTGAGACAGTGGAAGCTGTGAACACCAGGATACCTGAAGAAGACTACACCACTGAATCTCACAGGTATTCCACCACAGAAGTTCACACCATAAACCCAGGTAGCCAGAACAGATCACTTTAAGAAGCTGAGGTTTACAAGAAGAGTCTCACCAACAATGAGAAGACAAAGAAACAATCCCCAAATGAAAGAAAAGGAGGAAGCCCCAGAAAGAATGCTAAATGAAACAGAGCCAACTCAACTATCAGATACTGAGTTCAAAGAAATGGTTGTCAGGAAACTCCATGAGCTCTCAATGAGCTACCAGAAACTACAGGGAAGCTACGATGAACTCACTGCAAACAATATCAACATGAAAAAGGAAATAGAAACTATGAAAAAGGGCCAAGAGGAAATGAAGAATACAATTTCTGAGCTGAAGAACACAGTAGAAGGAATGAAAAGCAGAATCGATGAAGCAGAAGATCGGATCAGTGAGTTGGAGGACAAAGTAGAAAAAAGCAGCCAGAAAGAGCAAGAAAAGGAAAAGAGGCTCAGAAAGAATGAAGATGGATTAAGAGAAATGCAATACAACATAAAACGTAATAATATCCGTATAATAGGAATACCAGAAGGAGAAGAAGAGAAAGGGATAGAAAACCTATTTGAAAAAGTAATAATGGAAAACTTCCCTAATCTGATGAGAGAAAAAGTCACACAAATCCAGGAAACACAGAGAGTCCCAAACAAGAGGAACCCAAAGAGGCCCACTTCAAGACACATTATCATTAAAATGGTAAAATTCCAAGACAAAGAGAGAATCTTAAAGGCAGCAAGGGAGAAAAAGGAAGTAACATACAAGGGAGCCCCGATAAGGTCAGCAACTGACTTCTCAATGAAAACGCTCCAAACCAGAAGACAATGGCAAGAAATATTCCAAGTAATGAGAACCAAAGGCCTACAACCAAGACTACTTTATCCAGCAAGGCTTTCAATCAAGATAGAAGGACAAATAAGGAGCTTCCCAGACAAAAGAAGTCTAAAAGAATACACCTCTACCAAACCAGTACTGCAAGAGATACTAAAGGGACTGATTTAAGGAAAGAAAGGAAAAGAGAGAGAGAGGAACACAGGTACAAAAATGGCAATGAATCAGTACCTATCAATAGTAACCTTAAATGTAAATGGATTAAATGCTCCAATCAAAAGACATAGAATAGCTGAATGGATAAGAAAGCATGACCCACACATATGCTTCCTACAAGAGACCCACTTCAGGACAAAAGACCTACACAGACTCAAAGTGAAAGGCTGGAAACAAATTTTCCAAGCAAACGGACAGCAAAAAAAGGCCGGGTAGCAATACTCATATCAGACAAAATAGACTTCAAAAGAAGAGCTATAAAGAGAGACCCAGAAGGTCACTTCATAATACTCAAGGGAAGAATCCACCAAGAAGACATAAATATTGTAAATATATATACACCCAACATAGGAGCACCTAAATACATCAAGAAAACCTTAGAGGACTTCAAGAAAGATATTGACAGCAACACAATTATAGTAGGGGATTTTAACACCCCACTGTCAAAAAGGGACAGATCTTCCAAATAAAATATCAACAAAGATATTGTGGCATTGAACAGTACTCTAGACGAATTGGACTTAGCTGATATATATAGAGCCCTTCATCCCAAAGAAACTAAATATATATTCTTTTCAAATGCACATAGAACATTTTCAAAGATAGACCACATGATAGGACACAAAACAAGCCTCAACAAATTCAAGAAAATTGAAATCATACCAAGCATTTTCTCTGACCACAAGGGACTGAAACTAGAAACCGACTTGATGGGAAAAATCCCCAAACCATCAAAATCATGGGGATTGAATAGCATGCTATTAAACAATGAATGGGTCAAGAATGAAATTAAGGAGGAAATCAAAAAGTTTCTGGAAACAAAGGAAAATGAACTCACAACAACCCAAAACTTATGGGACACAATGAAGGCAGTGCTCAGAGGGAAGTTCATAGCAATACAGGCCTACCTAAAGAAGACAGAAACATTTCTAACAAACAACTTAACCCTACACCTACAAGAACTCGAGGAACAACAACAAAGACAGCCCAGGGCAAGTAGAAGGAAGGAAATAACCAAGATCAGAGCAGAATTAAATGACATAGAGACTAAAAGCACAATCCTAAGAATCAATGAATCCAGGAGCTGGTTCTTTGAAAAGATCAACAAAATTGACAAGCCTTTAAGCAGGCTCATCAACAGAAAAAAGAGAGAGGACTCAAATAAACACAATCAGAAATGAAAGAGGAGAGATTACAACTGACACCACAGAAATACAAAGGATTGTAAGAAATTACTATGAAGAACTGTATGCCAAGAAATTTAAAAACCTAGGTGAAACGGACAAGTTTCTAGAAAAATATAACCTTCCAAAACTCAAAGAAAAAGAAACAGAAAGCCTGAACAGACCATTAACAGCTGATGAAATTGAAGCGGTAATCAAAAACTCCCGACACACAAAAGCCCTGGACCAGATGGTTTCACAGGAGAATTCTACAAAACATTTAAGGAAGAGCTAACCCATTTCCTTCACAGACTATCCCAAAAAATCCAAAATGATGGAAGACTCCCAAACTCTTTTTATGAAGCCAACATCATCGTAATCCCAAAACCAGATAAAGACACAACAAAGAAAGAAAACTTCAGGCCAATATCACTGATGAACATAGACGCTAAAATCCTTAACAAAATATTGGCAAACTGCATCCAACAATACATTAAAAAGATCATACACCACGACCAAGTGGGATTCATCCCAGGGATGCAAGGATGGTTCAACATTCGCAAATCAGTAAATGTAATACTTCACATAAACAAAAGCAAAGATAAAAATCACGTGATCATATCAATAGATGCGGAAAAATCTTCTGATAAATACAACACCCATTTATCATAAAAACACAGCAAAGTTGGAATAAAGGGAGCATTCCTCAAAATAATAAGGGCCATATATGAGAGACCTACAGCCAACTGAAATCTTTCCCACTAAGATCAGGAAGAAGACAAGGCTGTCCACTTTCACCACTTCTATTCAATATAGTATTGGAAGTCTTAGCCACAGCAATTAGACAAGAAAAGTAAATAAAAGGAATCCAAATTGGAAAAAAGAAAACAAACCTATCATTGTTTGCAGATGACCTGATAGTGTACATAGAAAATCCTATGGACTCGGCCAAAAAGCTGCTCGACATAATAAATGAATTTGGCCAAACAGCCGGATACAAAGTCAATATCCAAAAATCAAAGGCATTTTTTTATACCAACAGTGAAACAGCAGAAGCAGAAATCAGGAAAAAAATCCCATTTGATATATCAAAAAGAAAAATAAAATACCTAGGAATAAACCTAACCAAGGAGGTAAAAGACCTGTATGCAGAAAACTACACAACACTGAAGAAAGAAATCAAGGAATACACAAACAAATGGAAGCATATACCGTGTTCATGGATCGGAAGAATTAATATCATCAAAATGTTCATACTACCCAAAGCAATTTACAGATTCAATGCAATACCTATTAAAGTTCCAATGGCATATTTCACAGACATAGAACAAACACTTCAAAAATTTATATGGAATCATAAATGACCCCGAATAGCTGCAGCAATTTTGAGAAAGAAGAGCAAAGTAGGAGGGACCACAATACCTGATACCAAACTGTATTACAAAGCCACTGTAATCAAAACAGCCTGGTACTGGCACAAGAACAGACACATGGACCAGTAGAACAGAACAGAGAGCCCAGAAATAAACCCAAGTCTCTACAGTCAATTAATATTCGACAAAGGGGGCAGCAACATAAAATGGAGCAAAAATAGCCTCTTCAACAAGTGGTGCTGGGAGAACTGGACAGCTACATGCAAAAAAATGAAACTCGAGCACCAACTTACACCATACACAAAAATAAATTCAAGGTGGATAAAAGATTTAAATATAAGCCATGACACCATTTAAGTCCTAGAGGATAACATAGGCAGGAAAATCTCAGATATTTTACGCAGCAATATTTTTACTGATATGTCCCCTAAGCAAGGGACATAAAGGAAAGAATAAACAACTGGGATCTCATCAAAATAAAAAGCTTCTGCACAGCTAAAGAAAACAGTATTAAAATAAAAAGAGAACCAACTGCGTGGGAAAACATATTTAACAATAATACCTCAGACAAGGGATTAATCTCCAAAATATACAAAGAACTTACAAGACTCTATTCTAAGAAGACAAGCAACCCAATTAAAAAATGGGCAAAGGTTTTGAACAGACACCTCTCGAAGGAGGACATACAGAAGATCCAGAGACACATGAAAAGATGCTCGATATCTCTAGCTATCAGAGAGATGCAAATTAAAACTACAGTGAGATACCACTTGACACCAGGGAGAATGGTCATCATAAACAAAGCAACAAACAGCAAGTGTTGGAGAGGTTGTGGAGAAAAGGGGACCCTAGTGCACTGTTGGTGGGATTGCAGATTAGTACAACCACTATGGAAAACAGTATGGAATTTTCTAAGAAAACTAAAAAATGGACATACCTTTTGACCCAGCAATTCCACTGTTTGGATTATATCCTAAGAACCCTGAAACACCAATCCAAAAGACCCTATGCACCCCTATGTTCATAGCAGCACAATTTACAATAGCCAAGTGCTGGGAGCAACCTGGGTGCCCATCAGTTAATGAATGGATCAAAAAACGGTGGTACATTTACACAATGGAATTCTATGCAGCAGTAAGAAAGAAGGAGCTCCTACCGTTTGCAACAGCATGGATGGAATTGGAGAGTATCATGCTAAGTGAAATAAGCCAGGCAGTGAAAGACAAATACCATATGATCTCACCTTTAACAGGAACCTAATCAACAAAACAAACAAACAAGCATAATGTAAACAATGACACTGAATTTGAGAATGGTCTGACAGTGACCAGAGAGGGAGCGGAGGGAATTTCAGGGGAAAAGGGGAATGGTTTAGAGCGACAAGTATAAAGGGCACATGGACAAAAACTATGGGGGGTGGAAATGAGAGGAAGGTGGGGAGGGCTGCGGTGGTGGGCTGGGCGCGGGGTAAAAGACAGAAAACTGTACAATATCAACAATTAAAAAATACTGATTAAAAAAATGAAAATAAATAAAAATTAAAAAAAATTAAGTTAAAAAAAAATACCTGACACATAAATCGATGGAATAGAACAGAGAGCCCAGAAATAATCCCATGTCTTTATGGTCATTTAATATTTGAGAAACAGGACACAAGCATACAATCGAGTAAGAAATTCTCTTCAATAAATGGTTGTAAAAACTGTACTGGTACATGCCAAAAAGAAAAAAAAAGTGAACTAGACCACCAACTTATACCATACACTAGAATAAACTCAAAAGGAAAAAAGATTGAAATATAAGTTGTGATATTATAAAAATCCTGTAGGAAAAAATCCTATAGGAAAATACAGGCAGTAAAATTTCAGATATCAGACATAGCATTATTTTTGCTGATTTATCTCTTAGTGCAAGGGAAATAAAGGAAGAAATAAACATGTAGGACTACATCAAATTAAAAACTTCTGCACAGCTAAAGAAACCATCATCAAAATGAAAAGGGAGCTGACTGTATGAGAGAACATATTTGCCAATGATACATTGAACAAGGGTTTAATCTCCATAATATATGAAGAACTTATATGATTCAATACCAGGAAAACAAAAAATTCAATTAAAAATGTGCAAAGGACCTGAGTAGGCACTTTTCCAAGGAGAACATACAGGTGACCCATAGACATATGAAAAATTTCTCAACATCACTAGCTATCAGAGATGCAAATTAAAACCATAATGAGATATAATCTCACATCTGCTAAAATGGGTATCATTAATAAATCAACAAACCACAATTGCTGGTGAGGATGTGGACAAAAGGGAACCCTTGTGCACTGTTGGTGGAAATGCAGACTGGTGCAGCCACTGTGGAAAACAATGGGAAGTTTCCTCAAACATTAAAAATGAAACTTCCCTTACACCCAGTAATTCCACTACTGGGAATATACCAGAAGAATCCCAAAATACCAATTCCAAAGAATTTATGCACCTCTCTGTTCAGAGCAGCATTATTTACAATAACCAAGATTTAGAATCAGTCTACATTCCCAGCAGAAAATGAGTGGATAAACCCATGGTACATTTGCACAATAGAATACTACACAGAAGTATAGAGGAAGGAATTCCAACCTTTTATGACAGCAGGTATGGGTCTGGAGACTATTATGCTATGTGAAATAAGCCCATCAGTAAAGGACAAATACCATATGATCAAACTCATAAGTGAAATCTAATGAAAAAATAAAATAACGAGCAAAATAGAATTAGCGGCATAGAATCATGGAATAGACTGACAGGTATATTATAAGAAGGGAGAGGTGATTAAAAGAAGAGATTAGAGGGGAGCAAAGAAGGAGCATTGAGATATTTGTAATAGCATAAACAATAAAATATTAAAAAATATAAACTATGTCACCAGCAGATGGGGGTGGGGTAGTTACGTGAAGAAGAGAGGGACAGAGGAATCATGCCCCTGTGTCTGACCTTAGAGCAGAGCATATGCTGTCAGATCACATCTCTCTGGGGTTGATCTCTTTCTGAGAACACTATTTGGTCAAGATGGCAATGGCCAGGAAGAAAATAACAAGAATAAAATTTACATTAATTGAAAGAGCTTCTCAGGGAGAATCTGGTGCAATGGTCCTTTGAACAAATGGCATAAAGAAGGTGGGATAATATTTAAAGTCCAAAGAAGTATCAGGAAGGGGGGGTTATACAGTCTCAAGAAAAGTATAAGAAGGCTTTGATCTATGATGTTACTTGTGACTGTAAGGAGGACCTCACAACTTTACAAAATATGTCTAATAAATTAGTTACATATACGAGGTCTATCCAGGCAGTGTCCAGCCATGTAATATAAAAAATAGAAGGGACTTCCGGTCAAGATGGAGGCATAGGTGGACACAATGTGCCTCCTCTCACAACTAAAATTAAGGACAACAAATATTTAGAAACAAGAAAACACCAGAACTGATAGAAAATTAAACTGTACAGAAGTCCAAGAACCATTCATCCACATCAGTAATAGGAGTAGAATCATGGCAGGAAAAAGTGGAGGTGCCGACTCACATGCAGGCAGCAGCAGCTGGCAGTTCCCAGGCGTACAGGTGGCGGCTAGCAGACCCCAGGCACACAGGTGGTGGCTAGCGGACCCTGGGCGCGGGGTGGCACCAGTGCAGACCCAGTGAGGCTGCATAAGGTGTCTGGCTGACCAGGTGGTCCCACAATCACACACAGATAATCCAGGCAAAGGGGAAGCAGAAGGGACTGGAATCCAAGAGAGAGCAGAGCAAGTGCCATTGTTCCCTCTTGGACCCCGCCCCCACATACAGTGTCACTAACCAGCCACTGGGCTGCCCCGCCCTGGGGAACACCTAAGGCTGCACCCCTCACTACATAACAGCCGTGACCAGACCTCCCCCCGCCCAAAAAAAATGGCTCAAACCAGACAACAAATGAAAGCCCCAGAGCCAATTCATCTAAGTGACAAAGAGATGCAGGTCTCTTTGAACTATCAGATGCACAGTTCAAAGCCCTGGTGATCAGGATGCTCACAGAATTGGTGGATTTTGCTCACAAATTAGGTGAACAAATGAAGGCTACAGTAAGTGAAATGAAGGAAAACGCATAGGGAACCAATAGTGATGGGAGGAAAACGGACTCAGATCAATGGAGTGGATCAGAAGGAAGAAACAAAAATTAAAAAAAAAATGAGGAGAGGCTTAGGAACCTCAAGGATATCTTTAAACATCCCAACATCCGAATTATAAGGGTACCAGAAGGGGAAGAAGAGGAGCAACATGTGGAAAACTTATCTGAACAAGTAATAAAGGAGAACTTCCCCAATCTGGAAAAGGAAATAGACTACCAAGAACTCCTGGAAGCTCCAAGAGTCCCAAAGAAGTTGGACCCAAGGAGGAACACACCAAGACACATCATAATTACATTAGCCAAGATTAAAATGAAGGAGAGAATTCTAGAAGCAGCAAGGGATAAAGAGACAGTCACCTATAAAGGAGTTCCCATCAGACTGTCAGCTGATTTCTCCAAAGAGACCTTACAGGGAAGAAGGAGCTAGAAAGAAGTATTTCAAGTCCTAAAAGGCAGGGACCTACATCCAAGATTTCTCTATCCAGCAAAGCTGTCATTTAGAATGGAAGGGAAGATAAAGTGCTTCTCAGAGAAGGTCAAGTTCAAGGAGTTCATCATCACCAAGCCCTTATGATATGAAATGTTAAAAGGACTTATCTAAGAAAAAGAAGATAAAAAGTATGACAGTAAAAAGGCAACAAACTCACAGATGTTAACAACCACACCTAAAACAGAAGCAAACTAAGCAAACAGGTAGAAGAGGAACAGAAACACAGAAATGGAGATCACATGGAGGGTTAGCAAGAGGGGAGTGGGAGGAGGAGAGGGGGTAAAAGGTACAGAGAATAAGTAGCATAGATGGTGGGTAGAAAATAGACAGGGGGAAGGGAAGAATAGTGTGGGAAATGTAGAAGCTAAAGAATTTATGACACATGGACATGAACTGAAGGGGGGGAATGTGGGTGGGAGGGGGTTTACAGGGTGGAGGGGAATGATGGGAGAGAAATGGGACAACTGTAATAGCATAATCAATAAAATATATTAAAAAAGAAAAAATAGAAAATTTATTAAAGAAGGTGCAAGATACAAGAAACATTGTGCACAGGACAATGATGCTTCAGTCCCCTTCAAAGTAGGCACCTTGAGACCTCACACATTTCTCCCAATACCCACCAACTGCCCCGTTGAATTTTCCTGAATCTCATTGATAGTCTGAAATCTTTTCCTTTTTAAAGGTACATTTAGTTTTTGGAAAGGCCAAAAGTTGCTGGGTGCCAAATCTGGGCTGTAGTGTGGCTGAATCACCTGGGTGATTTGATGTTTTGCCAAAACACTTTGCATGAATTGTGATGCATGAGTGGGTGTGTTGTCATGATGAAGGTGCCAATCACCAGTTGCCTGTAGCTGTGTCCTTTAGAATCACCTGAATAGTTTTTGCAGAGGAACGTTCAAGCTTAATGCAAAATGCGATGCCGATTCATTGCTCTACTTGCTCAGTCATTTTGAATGTGATGGCCACAGAGTACACATGCTCACTCAGTGGTGTCTGCCATCCCCACTGACTAGTACAGTGAAATCATGGTTCACACATGCGCATTCCAGTTCACTCTCCTTGGCTGCCAGGTTACATTGATATCATGCAAACCATTCCCATATTAACAATGGCTGCACTTTTTCCAGAAAAACCTTGTACATGTGAAGGAAAGCAATTTATTTTATTGAAATATCATTTCAATATTATATGAAGTATTGTATTACTAATGAGAATGTCTTAAAATACCCTGCCATGTATTAAAATGGTAATAATATACAATAGATCACTACTTTGATTAGCAAAATTCATAGGTGACAATAATGTATTTTTAAGATGAATATTTCTCATTCTATTTAAAGAATACTCAAAGGCAGTTCAGGAAGCGTTAAATCATCTACTGCTTTTTTGATAGGAAGACAATATTTGTAAGTGGCAAAATATTGTTAGGATATTAATAATTGAATATACACATGAAAGTGGAGATAGAAGGTGTTGAAATAACATAAGTGAGTGAGAACCCTTGAGGATGGATCCATTATTGACCAAAGTCCAACACCAATGATCAAACTTGGATGAAGAACGTGCTTGTGAAAGACAGTTCATGGTATAAGGCACAGGGAGTGTGGGCCATCAGGAAACAATGGTGTTCTTTCACAGAGCATTGTTTCATGAAACCAAAGAGGTCCGTCTTTCATTTTGTCCTGCTCTTTCACCCTAAGCACACAAATCCAAACACAGAATGACCATCAATACTTCTAAAATAGACACTGAGTCATCTGCACTTCAATCATCTCAGCCCTGAGTCTTCTCTTGAGCTAGGAAGCTTTGCAGGCATTTGTCTTTTCTGATTAATTCATTCTTTTGTTCTATCTTAAAAGATCTGCAAGTTTGGGATGGATAATAGACTTGCAATCATTTCCAAAAAACAGTCAACCAGTTTTTCTGGAGAGCCAGCCTGCTGAGAGTGTACTGATTGGCCCCTGTGCTGGGAGGGAGTAGGCCCTTGGCCATGTCTCAGAAACCATGGTCAGTGCACCCACCACAAAAAGAGCAAGGATGCTGACCAGGGCGATAACTGGGCTTCTTGAATGGGCCACTTCCCACTTCTGTGTCCTGCAGCTTAAACTGGTCTCCTTTCCCAATTTCACTGCATTTCAAATCCCCCAATCCCAAAAAGATCTTTGAATGGATCCACTGAATGGAGGGGATCCTGACAAGACTCCTCTAATATATATAGTGATGCAGATATCTTTTTATTTTTTTCAAAAAATCAAATGGTAAAAAGGGACTGGCAGCCCTGGCTTGTGTGGTTTAGTAGACTGGGTGCTGGCCTGAGAACTGAAATGTTTCTGGTCCATTCCTTGTTGGGGCACAAGCCTGGGTTGTGGGCCAGGTTCCTGGTTGGGGGCATGTTAAAGGCAGTGGATGGACATTTGTCTCCCTCTCTTTCTCCCTTCTTTCCCCTCTCTCTGAAAATAAATAAATAAAATCCTTTCAAAAGCACGGGCTGGCAGTAAAAAGTACATTCCTGTACCTCTGTCTCAGCATCCTATTCTCCCTTCAAAGAGTGGTCATTGTTTCTAGGTCTGTGTACCTGGAAACAGTCCAGGGAATGCACCCATAGGTGACATCCTCACCTCTCCCCTCTGAGAAACAATTAATAGCCAGTATGTTTAGATTCCATTTCTGATGGATAGAGTAACTGAGCATGTAGTTCCATGTGTTTGCTCCCCACTCTCAGCTTGGTTTCCCTATTATTAGTATCTTGCACTGCTCTGGTCATTTGTTAAATGTTTTACAGCTCCAGGGATTTTTAACAAATGTGTAATGGCACGTACCCAACTGCGGGGGACCCTGGCCTGGGTGCCAGATGTGGGGGGGCTCCGCCTGCAGAGCCCCATCCCTCCGTCACGAATGAAAATAAAAACTACCAAGACATCTTCTGCTTGGGGAGGAAAGGGGTCAAACTCTCAGAGGAGAAAGACCCAGAGCCCCTTCCTCACTAGGCTTTTATTGGGCTCAAATACACCGGAATACAGGTATGTCGAGCGACAAGGATCAAACAATGGTTAACATTTCAAAGCAAACTGAGGGCTTAATCTGAGCCAGTGTTTGTCAGGAAAGGGGGTTGCCAGACTTTGGGAGAAATGCTCATTTCCTCCTGGGACACTTATCACCTAAGGAAGAGCACTCTTAGCTAAGCAGGTTTCACAGGACTTTAGGAATTCTTTCTTTTTTTTTTAAATTTTTATTTTAATTGTTGATCTTGTACAGTTTTCTGTCTTTTATTCTCACCCCAACCCACCACCCTAGACCTCCCCTCCTCCCTCCCATTTCCACCCCCCCATAGTTTTTGTCCATGTGTCCTTTATACTTGTTCCTTCCCCTTTTCCCTTGAAATTTCCTCCCCTCTCCCCTCTGGTGACTTTCAGCATGTTCTCAATTTCTGTGTCTTTGGTTATAGAATGCTTGTTTGTTTGTTTTGTTAATTAGCTTCTTGTTAAAGGTGAGATCATATGGTATTTGTCTTTCACTGCCTGGCTTACTTTGCTTAACATGATGCTCTCAAGTTCCATCCATGCAGTTGCAAAGGGTATGAGCTCCTTCTTTCTTTCTGCTGCATAGAATTCCATTGTGTAAATGTACCACAGTTTTTTGATCCATTCATTTACTGATGGGCATCTAGGTTGCTTCCAACACTTGGCTATTGTAAATTGTGCTGCTATGAACATTGGGGTGCATAGGTTCTTTTGGATTGGTGTTTCAGGGTTCTTAGGATACAGTCCTAGCAGTGGGATTTCTGGGTCAAAAGGTATATCCATTTTTAGTTTTCTTAGAAAATTCCATACTGTTTTCCATAGTGGTTGTACCAGCCTGCACTCCCACCAGCAGTGCACTATAGAACAGAGAGCCCAGAAATAAACCCTAGTCTCTACAGTCAAGTAATATTTGACAAAGGGGGCAGCAACATAACATGGAGTAAAAATAGCATCTTCAACAAGTGGTGTTGGGAGAACTGGACAGCTTCGTGCAAGAAAATGAAACTCGAGCACCAACTTACACCATACACAAAAATAAACTCAAGGTGGATAAAAGATTTAAACATAAGCAGTAACATCATTAAAGTCCTAGAGGAGAACATAGGCAGGAAAATCTCAGATATTACATGCAGCAACATTTTTACTGATATGTCCCCTAAAGCAAGGGACATAAAGGAAAGAATAAACAAATGGGATCTCATCAAAATAAAAAGCTTCTGCATGGCCAAGGAAAACAATATTAAAATAAAAAGAGAACCGACTGTGTGGGAAAACATATTTGACAATGATACCTCAGATAAGGGTTTAATCTCCAAAGTATACAAAGAACTTACACAACTCCACTCTAAGAAGACAAGCAACCCAATTAAAAAATGGGCAGAGGACTTGGGCAGACACTTCTCCAAGGAGGACATACAGAGGATCCAGAGACACATGAAAAGATGCTCGATATTGCTAGCTATCAGAGAGATGCAAATTCAAACCACAATGAGATACAACTTGACACCAGTCAGAATGGCCCTCATAAACAAAGCAACAAACAACAAGTGTTGGAGAGGTTGTGGAGAAAAGTAATTCTTTCTTATGTCCGGATCACCCAGGGAGCCGTCCTGGCCAGGACAGGGCTTCACTGCTCACCCCCACAGTTTCAGGCTTTAAGGCAATTAGGAAGTAGGAGACATCTCCCAGATGGAAATGAGGACTCAGGCTATGTCAGAATAGTCGGAGGGTGAGGGTCCATCACATCCTCTTTGCTGCAGCCCCCTAAGTCCTTCCATGAGGCCTCCCAAGTGGTTGCGTCTGGCTTAGGTTGCCCCTCCCATGAGGAGTCTTACCCGTCATTGACTGCCAACCAAGCTATGGGGCCAGAGATGGGTAAGGCAGAAGCAGTGCTCCTGCCAGGGAGATAAGTTTTGTCTCCTTAGTAGGTCACATCCTTGTGACAGAACAGACCCAGATGAAGTGGGTCCCTTGGGCTCTTACACAGCCCACCATGGGGTGAGGGTTACAACTCCTGAAATCAGGCTAAACGGTCCGCAACACCCAACATGACAGTTTTACACGGAATACTTTCACCGCTCTAAAATTTCCTTGTGCTTCCTCATTAATCTCTCCTTCTTTCCCCGACCCCATTGCAACTGCAGTTCTTTTCACTGTCTCCGTAGTTTTGCCTTTTCCAACACGTCATATTCCTAGAATCATACAGTATGTAGTCTTTTTGGACTGGGTTAATTTGCTTAGCAATATGTACCTCAGGTTCATTTCCTGAAATGAAAGCTCATTTCCTTTATGACTGAAGAATATGCCATTTTATTCTGATTTGGAGCAGTTTGGGATAAAGATGTGTTTGTTTCTATACACATTTGTTTCAAGAATTTTGTGTGGACATATTTTCAACTCATTGGAATAAATACCTACGAGTCCAGTTTCTGGATCGTGTGTTGTATTTAGCTTTATACAAAATTGTCAAACAACCAAAGGGGTTGCACCATTTTGCATTCCCACCAGCAATGAATAAGATTTTCCTGTTGTTCCACATCCTCATCAGTATTTGGTGTTGTCAGTTTTTTTTTTCTTTTTTTGGAATTTGGTCATTCTAACATTATGTTCTACATGTACCTTCCAATTTTTTTCAAGAAAATCCATTTCCCTCAAATTGCAAGGGATGTCTACAAATGTTTGAGATATGACATGTTTTTATTTATTGAATATTAGTAGAACAATCTCCTTAAGTTGTCCAAGTTCTAACTATCTCATCTTTTGAATTGAGGTCATTTTGCTTTCGTTGGCTATGCACTCTGAACCAGGGTTTCATGAAATCAAAAAAACAGATTACAGCCCTGGCTGGTGTAGCTCAGTGGATTGAGTGTGAGCCTGTGAACCGAAGGATTGTCAATGAGGTTCTCAATCAGGACACGTGCCTGGGTTGTGGTCAGGTCCCCAGTAGGGGGCATGTGAGAGGCAACCGCACATTGATGTTTCTCTCCTCTTTCTCCTTCCCTTCACTTCTCTCTAAAAATAAATAAATAAAATCTTTAAAAAGTAAGTCAATTTTAAAAAATAACCAGGTTTCAGCAACAACTTGCACCTGAGGCATAAAAATCCTTGGGTCCTGATTGGTCAGCTCACTGATGCACAGTCACTGTCATATACCCTCATGGCCATTGGTACATCAGCTTCCGGATGAGTCATTTTTTACAGAAACTATCTGAATTATCAGGATGATCTACTAGCAGTGGACTGGAATCTCTATGGTGTCTCTTTGGAGGAATCTGAGCTGTGAGGCTTCTGCTGGCCAAGAACAGACCCCTTGACTTGACCAAGGGAATCCAACATTTCATTCCTGATGTAGATACTGTTGTATCCCGATTTCGAGACAAATGACCAAGTTGGAGACAGGTGAAAGTGAGGATGGGATTTATTAACCTGCGCAGGGGCGAACTCCCGACTGCCTAAGCAGGAGATACAAATGGGAGTCGTGCCCTGCACTTAGAATGAGCTCCTTTTATGCATGATTAGCAAGCAAGCAGTTTACAGAAGCAGAAGTTGCAGTTATTGCTAGGGTACACAAGGGTCCTGGCTTGTGTCCTGATTTTACCTTGGAAACGTCTAGTTCCTTAGTATTGTTGTGTCAACGTTTCTCATTTCTTAGGGTTGCTGAGGCCATATCCTTGAGGTTCTGTTAGTTCTCCTTTGTTTCAAACCTAGGAGACCTTACCAAACTTCCTCCTCTATGGTCCTATGACTTCTATGAATGGGTCGTTTGGAGGTCTGACAGTTTTAATTACTCATAAAACTAGCCTTCTACATTCCCCCATTTGCTTTTGGTAATAGTTGAGTCAAATCCTTGACTCATTATCTCTCGGTATTATGGCATATGGTTGGGATAATACCATAAGTTTGACAGTGTCTACCCTGTCTTGGGTCTCTCTCTCTTTCTCAATAGAGTAATGTGCGGATCAGGACGGGATGGATCCCATCCCAGCGCTAGTGTTTCACAACCCCACTTTTTGCAGTAGTCACTGATAGATCCACATTCTCCCCTTCGTTCTGTTGGGGGTTCTGGGCACCCATAGTGTGGTGTAAACCATAAGGCCTGATTCGTCCCCCAAGAATTACAATTACTCCGACCCCCATAGTCTCTGAGTAATGGCCCCTCAAGCAGATAGTTTCTTTGGGAGACTGGTGAGTCACAGAACCTGTCTCCGAAGAATTTGGAAAAATCAGTGGTTAAGGTTATAGCAGAATTATCCCAGGTATAGTTAGAAGCAATAACAGTTCCATCCGTTGTTCTTATCAGAACCCATTCTTGCCTGCTTAGAGCCTGACTTACTGCAATGCAGATTAGCAATAGTCCTAGTTGGTAGTGAAAGTTACTTTGAGTGGCTGGTCTGGATGCTGCTTTACTCGCCATCTCCTCTCGTTGTGGTCCTGATCTGAGTCAGCGGGCTTGAGGTGTGAGTTATGGATCCAGTAGGGTTTTTCTGCTACTTTCACCGAGGTGGGGGTGCTTAGTATTACCTGAAATGGTCCTTCCCACCTGGGTTCAAGGTTCTTTCTTCTGTGTCTTAGTGTCCATACCAACTGTCCTGGATCATATGCCGCTTGGGATGTAGAGGCTGCTGGCTGTTCCGACTGTCGTTGCCTGAGCGCTAGAGCTTCTGATGTGCTGTAATGCCTGTAAGGACTTAAGAAAATGGTTGTTAGATATAGATAAAGCTTCAGTGGTAAGTTTTGGAATTATTGGCATGGGCTGTCCATATATGAGCTCATATGGGGTCCCTCGGTTTAGATAAGGGGTACACCTTATCCTCAGTAGGGCAAAAGGGAGGAGCTCTACCCAGTTCTTGCCGGTCTCCTCTTGGAGTTTAATAATGGTTTCCTTTATAGTCCTGTTCATTCTTTCTACTTGCCCTGAACTCTGAGGTCTATAAATGCAGTGTAATTTCCAATCGATCCCTAACCTGTTTGCTAACTCCTGGGAAATTTTTGAAATGAAAGCTGGTCCGTTGTCGGAACCTAGGGCAAGGGGTAGCCCATATCTCGGAATTATTTCTCTTAATAGTATTTTACATATTGTTGAGGCAGTTTCTCCCTTAGTTGGGAAGGCCTCTACCCATCCAGAGTACATATCTACTAATACTAATAAGTACTTATGTCCAAATTTCCCAGGAGACATTTCAGTGAAATCAACTTCCCATAATTCACCCGGGACTTGCCCCCGATACCTTACCTGAAGAGGGAAACTTCTGACTGGGGAATTTACCTTTGCACATATTTTACATCTTGATACTATTGATGTTACTAGTTCTCTTAACCTTGGGGCATAATAATATTTCCTAACTAATAACTCTAACTTATTCTGTCCTAGATGGGTGCTTTCATGTAGTTCCCTGACTATTTGTCTAGCTACTCCTTGTGGTAGGTAGAGTCTGTGATCTGGTAGTATAATCCATCCTTCTTCGTTCTGCTTTCCCCCAAATTCTAGCCCTTCATGTTTTTCTTTAGTATAGAAGGGTATTGCCGGTAGCTCAGGATGTGGTAACAGTGGCAGGAGAGCCGTAGGTTCTAGTTGGGCGGCGGTTCTTGCCTCGGCGTCAGCTAGTTGGTTTCCTCTTACGATGGGGCTATCTCCTTTCTGATGTCCTTTACAATGGATAATTGTTACTTTCTTTGGTAACCATATAGCATCTAGCAAGGCAAAAATCTCTTCTTTATTCTTGATCTCCTTTCCCCCTGCTGTTAAAAGTCCTCTTTCTCTATAGAGTGCCCCATGGACATGTGCAGTTGCAAAAGCATATCTGCTATCAGTGTAAATGTTCACTGTTTTTTGTTCAGCTATTCTGAGGGCCTGGATGAGTCCTACTAATTCTGCTTTTTGTGCAGATGTTCCCCGAGGTAGGGCTGCTTGCCATATTATTTCAGTTTCTGAGGTTACAGCAGCTCCGGCATATCGTTGCCCTTCCTTGATAAAGCTGCTGCCATTGGAGAATAAATTCAATTCGGCTTGCTCATAAGCCTCATCCTTTCAGTCTGGCCTGACCCCAGCAATATGTTCTAGTATATTTTAGCAGTCATGAACAATGGTGGGGTCAGAAGCTGGTAACATGGTGGCTGGATTTAAGGCAACAGTTTTCAAAAACTGTACCGCTGGTGGGTTCAGGAGCTGTATCTGATACTGCGTCAACCGGACGTTAGAGAGCCAACGGTCTGGTGGCGACTTCAAAATCTTTTCAATATGGTGCTCTCCAATTACTTGCACATTCTGCCCTAAGGTCAGCTTACTGGCCTCCTTAACCAGTAGGGCAGTTGCTGCTAAGGCCTTCAGACAAGCCGGCCATCCAGCTGCCATGGGATCTAATTTCTTGGACAGGTAGGCTACAGGCCTTCTCCAGGGTCCCAGAGTCTGGCTCAGTACTCCTTTTGCAATGCCAGTCTTTTCTGCTACAAATAGCTGAAAAGGCTTAGACATATTGGGTAAGGCTAATGCTGGTGCAGATACCAATGCTTCCTTGAGAGCCTGGAATGCCTTTTCCTCTGCTTCTGTCCATTGGAAGTTCCCCTCTTTCCCTCTGGTCAGGTCATGGAGGGGCCTGGCTAACTCAGCAAATCCCATTATCCAAATTCTGCAGTATCCCACTGCCCCTAGAAATTCACGCACTTGTCTCTTGGTGGTGAGTGTAGGGATTTGCAGTATGGTCTGGATTCTCTGGGAGGAAAGGGCCCTCTTACCTTGTTGTAACACGTAGCCAAGGTAACTCACGGTCTGCACAGCAATCTGGGCCTTCTTTGCAGATACTCGATACCCCATCAACTCCAGGTCCCTTAGGAGGTCTATGGTGGCTGCCAAGCATTCCTCTTCTGTTTGGGCTGCCAGCAGTAGGTCATCTACATACTGTAGGAGCACTACGGTGGGGTGAAGAGTGCGAAAAGCCTGTAAATCCTTACCCAATGCTTCATTGAACAAGGTTGGAGAATTCTTGAAGCCTTGTGGCAGTCGAGTCCATGTAAATTGTCCTATTAGTCCATTCTCTGGATCATTCCACTCAAAGGCAAATATCTCCTGGCTTGCCGGTGCCAAAGGGATAGTGAAGAAGGCATCCTTTAAATCCAGTACTGAATAGTAGCTATGTGTTGGGGGCAAAGAACTTAACAAGGTATATGGGTTAGGCACTGTTGGGTGGATGGTGTCTATCCTGGCACTGACCTCTCGCAAGTCCTGTACTGGGCGATAATCGTCCGTCCCAGGTTTCTGCACTGGGAGTAAGGGCGTGTTCCACACTGACTGGCACGGCCTCAGTATTCCCACCTGCAGTAATCGCCGAAGGTGTCTGGCGATACCTTGCTTCGCCCGTGCCGGCACAGGGTACTGCCGCACCCTAATAGGGGTGGCTGTACTGGCAAGCTGGACCAAAACAGGGGGTTGATGCGAGGCCAATCCGGGAGGGTTGGTCTCCGCCCATACTCCTGGTACCTGCTCTTGGACTTCAGTTATTCTACCCTGCTCCCAGCTGTTATCTTCCGTTACCAGAGACACTAAGTACTCCTCTGATATGGGTACCGTTACATTGAGATTTATGAATGTTGAGATCTATGAATGGGTCATTTGTTTGGAGGTCTGACAGTTTTAATTACTCATAAAACTAGCCTTCTACAATACCTTGGCATATTTCTAATTCTTAGAGGACTAGAGGACAAACCATGGGCTAAGATTTGCATATGCCATTAGTAAAAGAGACAGTTTAGTGCAGAGTTAAGCATGAGGGCTACATAGTAATATCAGATGCATAGCTCAGATCCTCTACTTACTCTCATCGTCACCTTGGAGAAATTACCTAGTGCCTTTAAGCATCTATTTTCTAACTCCAAATAGAGATAAATACTGCCTATGTCACTGGGTTGTTATGGTTCAAAGAATGGTCTGTGTTTCGAATTCAGTATTGTGTGTTCTGCTTCAGAAAGTTCAGCTTTAACTTGGGTATTAAACTAATAGCATAGCAGATCAGCCCATGGTGCTGGATTGTGTGGAGTGTGGCCAGCGCCCCATGGAGGCTGGTCAGCCTCACCTATTTGTAACCTCAGCTTTACCAGGTGAAGGCACAAGAGCATAGAACAAATCCATACCCATTACTGGAGGAAAAAAAAGTCAAAATGCTGCCCCAAAGGTGGTCAGTCTGTAGGGTCACCTTCATACACAAAAGGACAAAATTAAAATTAAAGTCGCCTGCTCAAAAATTAAATGGGCATCCAATAGTTAACTTTAATGCTTGAAGGAATCAGTAAATTTGCAGAAACCTATGGAAGAGTAAGTTGGATTGGACAGGAAGTCCCAGTGAGTATGTTTGAGAAGCAGCTCAGTGTATGGTAAGGATTAAGCATGACCAGAGTAATTTGGGTCTATGACTTCAATGAAGTCATATTTTCTTTTTTAAGTATATTTTATTGATTATGCTATTACAGTTGTCCCAACTTTTTTCTCCCCTTTATCCCTTCTCTTCTCTGCACCCCCCACTCTCCAGCATCCCCCGACCCCTTACTTCATGTCCATAGGTTGTACATATAAATTCTTTGGCTTCTCTACTTCCTATACTATTCTTAACCTCCCTCTGTCTATTTCATGCCTAAAAATTATGCTTATTCTCTGTACATTTTACCCCCATTCTCCTCCGCCCCTCCCCACTGATAACCCTCCACGTGATCATCCTCTTTGTGATTCTATTCCTGTTCTAGTCATTTGTTTAGGTTTTTATTTTTTTTTTTTAGGTTCAATTGTTGATAGCTGTGAGTTTGTTTTCATTTTACTGTTCATAGTTTTTGATCTTCTATTTCTTAGATGAGTCCCTTTAACATTTCATATAATAAGGACTTGGTAATGATGAGCTCCTTTAACTTGACCTTATCTGGGAAGCACTTTATCTGCCCTTCCATTCTCAATAATAGCTTTGCTCGATAGACTAATCTTGGATATAGATCCTTGCTTTTCTTGACTTCTAATACTTCTTTCCAGCCCCCCTTGCCTGTAAGGTTTATTGTGAGAAATCAGCTGACAGTTTTACACAGAATTCCTGATATACCTGAAGATGGTAAGAAGCACTCTTGAGTAAAAATTAAAATCAAAACCAAAACACAAAGTCTCTTTACTGGTGCCTACCCCACTCCCATCAAATGTGTATGACGCAAAGATATTCGCTTCTGATCAGCTTTCACTGGGACATGGTACATCATCTCCTTCGCACAGGTGTCCTCAGTAATGTACAGATACAATTGAGAGTCAGGAGTGTACAGAGAACTTTGAATGAGGGTTTGACTTTCTTCTGGTCCAAGTGGTTGGTTTATAATTTGGCTGACACAGAGGTCCCTTGATAGGATTTGAGGATGATGGCTTATTGAGTTAGTCTTGCTGAAAGAATATTCAAAATATTAGAACTTGCTCATCATTTGGGACTTACCTTAATTTTTAAGGGAACTGGAGAACTAAACTCATCAGGGTAACTAAAAAAATCAAATTATTCTTTCTTGATTGGAGAAAAAAAACAACCATATTGATCATTCATCTAGCACTTTTTTTTTATACCAGGGAGTAATGGTAAAGTAACATCTTATATTTTAAGTATTTTGTACTCTATTGGATATTTCACTAAAAGTATCTCTCTTTAAGGACAATAAAAGAGAATCAGGATACCATGAAAATATCTTCTTGATTATAGAGGTTTAGGAGACCAGGCAAGTTAACAGGAGAGATGGTGAGGGTGGGTTCACTGAAAAGCCCTCATCAGGGTCCATTGTCCCTGGCAAGAACTATACTGCTTAAAGGGAACATTTAGCTGCTCAAGCACCTTGAACCAGGCTTTATCCCTGGTCAGGAAGTATCTGTTTCACCTGTTTTATCCCTGCTCCTCAGCCACCCTTTTTTATAGGTCATCTAAGAAAACACACACAGAGAACAGGAGCATCTGCCCCAAAGTGCCTCCAGCACAGACTTTGGAAAACATCAAATGTAAAAGGAACCCCCCCCAAAAAAAATAGATGTTTGTTTTCTAATATAACTTCTTCCTGAATCTTAACTTCTCTTGGACACAGAAGATTACTATGTATGTCAATTCCCATGCCATCTCCCCACGTATTTCATTCTGTAGCTCCTCAGGTTTTTGTTCAAATATCATCTGCTCAGAGAGATCTGCCAGGATTACTCTTAAAACTTGCACACCTCCCTCAACACTCCAGCACCTGTTGATCCTCCTGTCCCACTCAAACTTTCCTGATCACCTTCCACAGTGTTAGATACTTCCCTCATTATGTTCACTGTTTCTTATCTATCCTTCCCCTGTAGATGGTGAATTCTATGAGGACGGGGTCTCTGCTTAGTGCTCTGGTACCTGGCATGGGGCAGACCCTGAAGAAATGGACATGACTTTGAATGGAATAAAAGAGAAATGGTTTTGTCTCTAATTGATAACTTGTGGAGAATTATTTTGCAGGGTACAATTAAAGCACATTTCATGAGGTGTGATGAGCTGCAGAGGTTGCTTATTGATGCACTTGCTAACAGCACATAAGGAATGACTGGGTTTTAGAAATTTAATTTCATTTTTAATGTGTGCTGCTTCTACCTGCACACACAAGCATCACACCCACACCTGCTTGACACCACCTCCATCGTTCACCCTCCTCATTAGCTGGCACCTAATTATATGCTAATTGGCTTAGAGAACGCAAGCTTCTTATCATACTAAGAACAGTCAGAGCTTCCCACACAGAGACTCTCATGAAAACCAAATACAGAAGGACCTGGCTAAGAGTTCCAGCCAAGATGGAACTTGGAGCAAGATGGAACTCAAGTAGGTAGAAACCCTTCCTCTCCTCACACAACCAAAAGGAGGATAACAACCAATCTAAAATCAATAAGCAACCAGAAGCACCAGAAAATAAAACTGCTTGAAACTCCAACAACTAAAGAATTAAAGAAAAAAATCAATCAGAACAACTAGGTAAGGCAGTGGTCCGCACTGGGCTGTGGGCAGAGAAAAACCGAGGTGAGTCTGCGGACCTTGGGGGCAGGGCTGGTGGCACTATGGCAATGGGCTGTGTGGGCTGTGAGGGTGGGGCTGACTTAAGGGAAAACTGAGACCTGGTGGTTGCTACATTGGGAGAAACTCCCAGTCTCACATAAGAGTCCATCAGAAAGTGTGCTAGGGACAAGCATGTGAGCTGCATTATTCCCTCTGTGGCACCTTCCTCACAAGCAGTGCCACAGTGCAGTAAAGAGGGTTGCTCTGCCCCAGTGAATTCCTAAGGCCCTGCCCTCTTTCAACTTCTCAGGTGTGCCAAGACAAACAAATATGGCCCAAATGAAAGAACAGAGCATAACCTCAGAAAGAGAATTAAATGATGAGGACATAGCCAACCTATCTGATGGGGAATTTAAAGCCCTGGTAATCAAAATGCTCACTGATCTGATTGAGTTTGGTCAAAAAATGAAAGATACCCAAAATGAAATAAAGCAAAATATTCAGGGAACCAACAGTGACAGGAAGGAAACCAGGACTCAAAGCAATGATTTGAAACAAAAGGAAAAAATAAACATCCAATGGGAACATAATGAAGAAACAAAAATTCAAAAAAGTGAAGAGAGTCTTACAAACCTATGGGACAACCTGAAATGCTCCAATATCTGAATTATAGGGGTTCCAGAAGGAGAAGAACAACAACAAGAAATTGAAAACTTATTTGAACAAATAACTAAGGAAAACTTCTCCAGTCTGGTGAAGGAAATAGACTTCCAGGAAGTCCAGGAAGCCCAAAGAGTCCCAAAGAAGTTGGACCCAAAGAGGAACACACTAAGGCACATCATCATTTAGTTACCCAAGATTAAATATAAAGAGAAAAATCCTAAAAGAAGCCAGGGGAAAGGAGAAAGTTACCTACAAAGGAGTGCCCATTAGGCTGTCAGCTAATTTCTCAAAAGAAACCTTGAAGGTAAGAAGGGGCTGGAAAGAAGTATTTGAAGTCATGATAGTCAAGGACCTACATCCAAGAATACTCTATCCAGCCGAGCTCTCATTTAGAATGGAAGGGCAAAGACTATACTTTCAGGGATCATTTCTACAGTTCATCACTAGAATGGGAGGGCAGACAAAGTGCTTTCCCGATAAGGTGAAGTTAAAGGAGTTCATCATTACCTAGCTATTATTATATGAAATATTAAAGGGACTTATCTAAGAAAAAGAAGATAAAAAATATGAACAGTAAAATGACAACAGACTCACAACTATCAATAAATGAACCTAAAATAAAAGAAAAACAACAAAAACAGAAAGTAAACAACTAAAACAAGAACTGTGGGGGGCCCCTGTCCTGGGCACCAGATGTGGGGGGGCTCCACCAGCAGAGCCCCATCCCTCCATCATGGATGAAAATAAAACTACCAAGACATGATCTGCCTGGGGAGAAAAGGTAGTCAAACTCTCAGAGGAGAATGACCCAGAGCCCTTTCCTCACTAGGCTTTTATTGGGTTCAAATACACAGGAATACAGGTTTAACATTTCAAAGAAATGTGAGGGCTTAATCTGAGTCAGTGTCTGTGAGGAAAGGGGGTTGCAAAACTTTGGGAGACATACTCATTTCCTCCTTGGACTCTTATCATTTAAATGAGAGCACTCTTGTCAAAGCAGGTTTCACAGGACTTTACTAATTCTTTCTTATGCCCAATCACCCGGGGAACTGTCCTGGCCGGCACAGGGCTGTACCACTCACCATCATAGTTTCAGGCTTTAAGCCAATTAGGCTCAGGAAGCAGAAGACATCTCCCAGACGGAAACGGGGACTTGGACTATATTAGAATAGCCGGTGGGGGGGGGGAGGGTCCATCATCCCCTCTTTGCTGCAGCCCCCCAAGTCCTTCCATGAGGGCCTCCCAAGTGGTCGTGTCTGGCTTAGGTTGACTAACTGACCAAGCGTTGGGGCCAGAGATGGATGAGGCAGAAGCAGGGCTCCTGCCAGGGAGATAAGATTTGTCTCCTTAGTAGGTCACGTCCTCTTGACAGAACAGACCCAGATGAAGTGGGTCCCTAGGCTCTTACTCAGCCCATCACGGGGTGAGGGTTACAACTCCTGAAACCAGGCTGAATGGTCCACAACAAAGAACAGAATCAGAGAAATAGACATCACAGGAAGGGATTTCAGTGGTGAATGGGAAGGGAAGAGTAGGGGGGAAAGGTACAGGGAAGAAGAAGCATAATTAATAGGCACAAAACAGTTGGTGAAAGATAAAAATGGTATAGGAAACAGAGGACTCAAAGAACTTATATGAACAACCCATGGACATGAACTAAGGTGTGGGGAATGCTGGAGGTTTGGGGGAGCAACCCTCCAGCATTAGAGATAGAGGGGGGATAAAGGGAAAAGAAGTGGGAAAATTGTAGTAGCATAATCAATAAAAATACCTAAAAAAGAGTAAAAGGAAGAAAAAAACTTCACTATGAATTATTAAAGGAAAAAATTTGTATGTGTTTGGATAGAATGAGACTGGCCAAGGAAGAAAAGAAGAATGCTTATTAAAGAACTTTAACATTTTTCTTCCAAAAAAACCCCACAAACAAACAAACAAACACAAAACAAAAGGAGCTGACAAGGTACTGTGTTGGGAACCACCATGCCTGGTTTCAGGAGTCGTAAACCCCCCATGGCTAAGGCTGAGTGAGTGACCTTCGGCTGTGAACCACTAAGGAGACAAAGTTTATCTCCCTGGCAGGAGTGCTGCTTCTGCTCCATCCATATCTGGTCCCCAATGTTTGGTCAGTTAGCCAATAATTGGTAAGATTCCCTCAAGAAAGGGGTCACCTAAGTCAAGCATGATCACATGGAAGGCCCTCAAGTAAGGACTGGGGGGGCACAGCAAAAGGGGGTGATGGACCCTTGCTCCTGGCTATCCTGACATAGCCTGAGTCTTCAGTCCATCTGGGGGAAGTTTCCCTATCTCTTGGCTTCCTGGCTCTGCTCCACTTAAGCCTGAAACTTTGACAGAGGGCACTATTGCTCTGTGCTGGACAGGATGGTCTCCCTGGTTGATCGGGTATAAGGAAGAATGCGTAAAGTCCTGTGAAACCTGCTTTGCTAAGAGTGCTCTCATTTAAATGATAAGGGTCCAAGCAGGAAATGAGTCTGTCTCCCAAAGTTTTGTAGCTGACAGACCCTGACTTGTATTAAGTCCTCAGAGTTCTTTGCATGTTATCTATTGTTTGATCCTTGCCACCTGACAATGATTGATGAGCTTTACCTGCATTCCTGTGTAAAACGAACCTAATAAAATCCATTGAGGAAGGGGTTCTTGGCCCTTCTCCTTTGAGAGATTGGCCACCTCTCCTCCCCAAGCAGATCATGTCTTGGTAGTCTGATTCTCATCTCTGCGGGTAGAGCCCCTCCCCGCCCCAGTACTGGCTTTTATATGCTGGATGCTTCTAGGTCCTAGCAGATCAGTGTTTGTATGCTCCTTCTAAGTCAGTTTCAGAGGGGTACATTTCCATACTGGGTACCAGTCAATGGACCAGCCTTGAGGCTTTTCGTATGGGTAGCAAGCTAAGGGAAAAAAAAAAAGCCTTTACAATGACCTTGATAATTCTGTGAATGGCTCATTAGACAAAGAGATTCCCAGAGATAACTAGAAGCACTTCTTTTTTTAAAATGTATTTTATTGATTATGCTATTACCGTTGTCCCATTTCTCCCCCATCATTCCCCTCCATCCTGCACACTCCCTCCCACCCACATTCCCCCCTTTAGTTCATGCCCATGTGTCATAAGTTCTTTGGCTTCTACATTTCCCATATTATTCTTGTCCTTCCCCTGTCTATTTTCTACCCACTGTCTATGCTACTTGTTCTCTGTAACTTTTCCCCTTCTCTCCTCCTCCCACTCCCCTGTTGCTAACCTTCCATTTCTGGGGTTCTGTTCCTGTTCTAGTTGTTTGCTTAGTTTGCTTTTGTTTTTGGTGTGGTGGTTAATAATTGCAAATTTGCTGTCTTTTTACTGTTCATATTTTTTTATTTTCTTTTTCTTAGATAAGCCCCTTTAGCATTTCCTAAAATAAGGGCTTGGTGATGATGAACTCCTTTAACTTGACCTTCTCTGAGAAGCACTTTATCTTCCCTTCCATTCTAAATTACACCTTTGCTGGATAGAGCAATCTTAGATGTAGGCCCTTGCCTTTCATGACTTGGAATACTTCTTCCAGCCCCTTCTTTCCTGGAAGGTCTCTTTTGAGAAATCAGCTGACAGTCTGATGGGAACTCCTTTATAGGTGACTGTCCCTTTATCCCTTGCTGCTTCTAGAATTCTCTCCTTCATTTTAATCTTGGCTAATGTAATTATGATGTGTCTTGGTGTGTTCCTCCTTGGGTCCAACTTCTTTGGGACTCTTGGAGCTTCCAGGAGTTCTTGGTAGTCTATTTCCTTTTCCAGATTGGGGAAGTTCTCCTTTATTACTTGTTCAGATAAGTTTTCCACACGTTGCTCCTCTTCTTCCCCTTCTGGTACCCTTATAATTCGGATGTTGGGATGTTTAAAGATATCCTTGAGGTTCCTAAGCCTCTCCTTATTTTTTTTTTTAATTTTTGTTTCTTCCTTCTTTTGTTTGGTTGTTAGTTTCTTCCTTCTGGTCCACTCCATTGATTTGAGTCCCAGTTTTTCTCCCATCTCTATTGGTTCCCTGTGTGTTTTCCTTCATTTCACTTATTGTAGCCTTCATTTGTTCACCTAATTTGTGAGCAAAATCCACCAATTCTGTGAGCATCCTGATCACCAGGGCTTTGAACTGTGCATCTGATAAGTTGGCTATTTCTTTGTCACTTAGAGGAATTGGCTCTGGGGCTTTCATTTGTTCTCCCATTTGAGCCTTTTTTTGGGTGGGGGGGATCTGGTCACAGCTGTTATGTAGTGAGAGGTGGAGCCTTAGGTGTTCCCCAGAGCAGGGTAGCCCAGTGGCTGGGTTGTGTGCCTGTATGTGGGGGTGGGGTCTGAGAGGGAACAATGCCTCTTACTCTGCTCTCTCTTGGATTCCAGTCCCTTCTGCCATTTCCCCTTCACCTGGATTATCTGCATGTGAATGTGGGACCACCTGGTCAGCCAGCCACCTTCCACAGCCTCACTGGGTCTGCACCATTGCACCCCAGTACCTGAGATCTGCCAGCTGGTGCTGCCTGTGGTGCTTGGGTCCGCCAACCTCCGCTTTTTCCTGCTGCGACTCCGCCCATCTTACCAGTCTGAATGAATGGTTGTTGGACTTCCATACAGTTCAATTTTCTATCAGTTCTTATTGTTTTCTTGTTACTAAATCTTTGTTGTCCTTAATTTGGTTTTGCGAGGAGGCACAGTGTGTCCACCTATGCCTCCATCTTGGCTGGAAGTCCCTAGGAGCACTTCTTCATTCATCTTTCAGTTGGTTCTTTTTGTGATCCCTAAACATCAAAATGCTCAAATCTTGAGTACCTGGGATTAGAGAAACTGACTTTAAAATATGTTGGGAACATGAGTATGTTACTCTTTACTGAAACTTGTTTTCTTCCACTGGGAGATACATCAAAGTTTTCCTGTCATCACAACACAATCAAATGAGCCGTTCCTAATGATACATCATATAAGAAGTCTCTTTGAGCAGCAGTTTTGCAAAGCTTTGGGTTTATCTTCAATTATAATAGATGCTGTTATTATAATTACCAGTAAGGACAGGTCCAGCTGCCTGGAGGATATGAGAACACAGAACACAGTGTGCAAATGAGGACCAGTAGTAGATGATACTGGCTGCTGACTGCTTTTCCTTGGTCCTCAGTGCAGGGAAGGTGGAGACAGCACCAGAAGAAGATGCTGGACATGTGAGGAAGGAACAAAGATGGAGTGCCCTCCATGCAAACTACGTTTACTGAAATGAGCCAGGCACTAGCTCCAGATGCATGTATCCAGAACAGTGACCATGTTGGAGAGAGTTCCTGTGCAAATCATCATGGCTTTGTTTTGATGGTGAGGCTTGGGTGCCTCTATTTGAGAAAGAAGATTCTTTGAGTGTTGCCTAATCAAATTCCACTGCACTGCAGGAATCTCATGTAATGACCTTGTTAGATTATTATTCAACCTCTGAAAAACTCTGGGTAAGGGCAATCTACATGATAACCCAGTCTTTTTCAGAAAAGATTTTATTTTCATGTGAAGAATCACAAATAGGACAGTTAACAGCTATATGTAGGTGACTGAGTCTTCCATCAAAGGTGCTTGGTATGCGAGGCTTTCATATGAGGCTCACACAGTGTGATTCATAATCTAAGTGTTGTTGATACTGCTGTCATCATTATTAAACAGATAATGGAATTATGGAAGTACCCAACACATAATGAGTCCACAGTAACTGTTCTGTGGTTGTAGGAATAGATCCTCTTTGCCTGAAACAGTGCTTCACATGTGCTGGGGGCTTGTTGGGTGAGAACAAGGCTCTTATTTGTGGACCATAGACCCACTCCAGCCTGTTTAAGCTGACATGGATGTATTAACAGGCACAAATAACACAGAATAATGGGTAGCCTGATTAGACAGTGTCTAGCCAAGTTTCCAGGAACACTCCAACTCCACAACATGGTGCACTGATCCCCAAGCTGCTGCCTCCATGGAGATCAGACAGTTTGGGACTGGAGACCCTGCTGTGTACTCTGTGGCCAGACTCCACCAGGAGGATGCCCTGTGCTGGTCCCTCTTCTCACATAACTGAGTGTTAAATAAAAATTTTGCATGAGATACTACTTCACACTGGTTAGAATGGCCATCGTAAATAAAGCAACAAACAACAAGTGCTAGGGAGGCTATGGGGAGAAGGGAACCCTACCACATTGTTGGTGGGAATGTAGACTGGTTCAGCTGCTATAGAAAACAGTATGGAATTTCCTCAGAAAACTAAAAATGGAAGGACTTTTGACTGGGAATTCTCCTGCTGAGACTGTAAGAATCCTGAAAAACCAATTCAAAAGAACCTGTGCACTGCATTGTTCATAGCAGCACAATTTACAGTAACCAAGTGCTGAAAGAAATCTAGATGTCCGTTAGTAAGTAATTGGATCAAAAAGCTATGGTACAGAGGAAGGAAGATGGCAGTGCGGTGGGAGGGAGCAGATTCCACTTCCCCTACACATGGGAGATAAACATGGCCGATCTATGGAAGAACAGAGCAGACAAGGAACAGTAACACAGCATATTTGAGAATAGGAGATCAAAAATTGTAGCGGACATTGAAGAACCAGTCAGTAAGGAGAGTACTTCAGAACAATAGGAGCCCGGGGATCAGTGCAGAGACTAGGATGGCTGAGGCCCCAGCCCGACACTTGCCAGGCCTGCCCCAGGGCTCTAGGGAGGGAGCTGGATGAACCACTGAAACGGGCTGAGCAATCATAGTCGCCCCATGACTGCAGATGGCTGCATGCACGCGCCAAGGGAGATGGCTGCATGACAATAGCCACACGTGCATGCTCAAGACAGCCTAGGGATCATAGGTGCCCGCGCCACTGGAGATGACTGTGGGTCTATAGTTTCCTTCGCCTGCACCTGCGTGCGACTACAGATGGCCACGGGGAACACAGGCGCCGGCGCCACCGCAGAAAGCTGCCCATAAGCCAACAGAGATGGCTGCGAGTGACTGGAGAACCGAGCTCATACACATAAACTCGGGAAAGTGCACGCACTCCAGGAAGCTCAGAACACATGCCCAAGGCCCTGTGCAGAGAGGCGCCAGGCTAACTTTGGGGAGAGTAGCCCAAAGATGACTGAGTGCTGAACACAGAGAAAAGCAATAACGTTACCCATCAGCCATTGCAGCCACCAAGACCAGAAAAACCAGCTTGACAAGTTTGAAAACAGCAAGAGTTTCTTCTTTGGCGCTTGTTTTTGTTTTTTTGTTTAGTTTAGTTTTTGTTTTTTGTTTGTTTTTTTATTGTGTGTGTGTGTGTGTGTATGTTTGTTTATATAATTGTTTTTAATTATTATTTCCTTATTATTTTTATCTTCATTTTTACTCCTCAACTCCTTTTTCATCTCTTTACTTCTTTCTTGTTTTATTCCCTCTTGCTTTCTTTCCAATTTTATCTCTTCTTCCTTCCTCTTCTTTTCCTTTCTCCTTTTTTCATTTTTTCCATCTTTTCTCTTTCTAAATACCCACGAGTGAGACAAAAAAAAAAAAAAAAAACCTAGAACTGTGAAAAAAAACAGAGTTGGTCCCAAAAAGAGAGCATCCCAGCTGCTGAAAGAGTGGAAGCTGTGAACTAAAGGATACCTGAAGGAGACTGCACCACTGAATCTCTCAGGTATTCTACCACAGAAGGTCACAGCAGAAATCCAGGGAGCCACAATGAATCAATATAATAATCTGAGGTTAACAAGAAGAGTCTCACAAACAATGGGAAGACAAAGAAACAATCCCCAAATGAAAGGAAAGGAGGAAGCCCCAGAAAGAATGCTAAATGAAACAGAGACAACTCAACTAACAGATATTGAGTTCAAAGCAATAGTTGTCAGGAAGCTCCATGAGCTCTCCATGAGCTACCAGAAACTACAGGGAAGCTACAATGAACTCACTGCACACTATATCAACATGAGAAAGGAAATAGAAACTATCAACAAGGGCCAAGAGGAAATGAAGAATACCCTTTCTGAACTGGAGAACACAGTAGAAGGAATGAAAAGCAGAATCGATGAAGCAGAAGATCAGATCAGCAAATTGGAGGACAAAGTAGAAAAAAACACCCAGAAAGAGCAAGAAAATGAAAAGAGCCTGAGAAAAAATGAAGAGGTATTAAGAGAAATGTAAGTCAACGTGAAGCGTAATAATATCCGTATAATAGGGATACCAGAAGGAGAAGAAGAGCAAGAGATAGAAAACCTGTTTGAAAAGGTAATGATGAAAACTTCCCTAATTTGATGAGAGAAAAACTCACGCAAATCCAGCAAACACAGAGAGTCCCAATCAAGAGGAACCCAAACAGGCCCACTTCAAGACACATCATCATTAAAATGGCAAAATTGCAAGACAAAGAGAGAATCTTAAAGGCAGCAAGGGAGAAAAAGGAAGTAACATACAAGGGAGCCCTGATGAGGTTAGCAGTTGACTTCTCAATGAAAACTCTCCAAGCCAGAAGAGAGTGGCAAGAAATATTCCAAGCAATGAGAACCAAAGGCCTGCAACCCAGACTACTTTACCCGGCAAGGCTTTCAATTAAGATAGAAGGCCAAATAAGCAGCTTCCAAGACAAAAGAAGTCTAAAAGAAAACACCTCTACCAAACCAATTCTACAAGAGATACTAAAGGGACTGCATTAAGAAAAAGAAGGAAAAGAGAGAGAGAGGAACACAGGTACAAAAATGTCAATGAATCAGTACCTATCAATAATAACCTTAAATGTAAATGGGTTAAATGCTACAATCAAAAGACATAGAGTAGCTGAATGGATAAGAAAGCATGACCCACACATATGCTGCCTACAAGAGACCCGCCTCACGACAAAAGACCTACACAGACTCTAAATGAAGGGTTGGAAACACATTTTCCAAGCAAATGGACAGGAAAAAAAAATCAGGAGTAGCAACAGTCATATCAGACAAAATAGACTTCAAAAGAAGAGCCATAAAGAGAGACCCGGAAGGTCACTTCATAATACTCAAGGGAAGAATCCACCAAGAAGACATAAACATTGTAAATATATATGCACCCAACATACGAGCACCTAAATTCATCAAGAAAATCTTAGAGGAGTTCAAGAAAGATATTGACAGCAACACAATTATTGTAGGTGATTTTAACACCCTACTGTCAAAAATGGACAGATCTTCCAAACAAAATATCAACAAAGATATTTTGGCACTAAACAACACTCTAGATGAAATGGACTTAGTTGATATATATAGAGCCCTTCATCCCAAAGAAACTAAATACACATTCTTTTCAAATGCACATGGAATATTTCCAAAGATAGACCACATGATAGGACACAAAACAAGCCTCAACAAATTCAAGAAAATTGAAATCATACCAAGCATTTTCTCCAACCACAAGGGACTGAAACTAGAAACCAACCCCAAGGGGAAAAACCCCAAACCCTCAAAATCATGGAGATTCAATAGCATGCTATTAAACAATGAATGGGTCAAGAATGAAATTAGGGAGGAAATCAAAAAGTTTCTGGAAGTAAATGATAATGAACTCACAATGACCCAAAACTTATGGGGCACAGCCAAGGCAGTCCTCAGAGGGAAGATTAGAGTGATACAGGCCTACCTAAAAAAGATAGAAACATTTCAAACAAACAACCTAACCCTACGCCTACAAGAACTCAAGGATCAACAAGAAAGACAGCCCAGAGCAAGTAGAAGGAAGGAAATAACCAAGTTCAGAGCAGAATGAAATGACATAGAGACTAAAAACACAATTCTAAGGATCAATGAATCCAGGAGCTGGTTCTTCGAAAAGATCAACAAAATCGACAGGCAAAAAAAAAAACAAAAAAAAAAAACCCGACAGGCCTTTAAGCATGCTCATCAAGAAAAAAAGAGAGGGCCCAAATAAACACAATCAGAAATGAAAGAGGAGATATTACAACTGACTCCACAGACATACAAAGCATTGTAAGAAATTACCATGAAGAAATGTATGCCAAGAAATTTGAAAACCTAGGTGAAATGCACAAGTTTCTAGAAAAATACAATCTCCCAAAACTCAATGAAGACGAAACAGAAAGCCTGAACAGACCAATAACAACTGATGAAATTGAAGCAGTAATCAAAAAACTCCCTACACACAAAGCCCTGGACCAGATGGTTTCACAGGAGAATTCTACAAAGCATTTAAGGAAGAGCTAACCCCTATCCTTCATAGACTATTCGAAAAAATCCAAAATGATGGAGGACTCCCAAACTCTTTTTATGAAGCCAGCATCATCCTAATCCCAAAACTAGATAAAGACACAAGAAGGAGAACTTCAGGCCAATATCTCTGATGAACATAGATGCTAAGATTCTCAACAAAATACTAGCAAACCAGATCCAACAATACATTAAATAGATCATACACCATGATCATGGGATTTAGTCCAGGAATGAAAGGATGGTACAATATCTGCAAATCAATAAATGCGGTTCATCACATAAAGAAATGAAAGACAAAAATCACATAATCATATCAATGGATGAAGAATTAGCATTTGACAAAATCCAGCACCCATTTGTGATAAAAACCTCAACTTAATAAAAGCTTTATATGAAAAACTTAATGCCAACATTATACTCAATGGGCAAAAACTAAAAGTGTTTCCGTTAAGGTCAGGAACAAGACACGAGTGCCTGCTTTCACTATTCTATTTCAACACAGTACTGGAAGTTCATAGGGATCAAACAAGTAGAAGAAACAAAAGGCATCCAATTTGGAAAAGGGAAGTAAAACTGTGATTATTTGCAGAGAACATGATAGTGTGTACACAGAAGACTCTATAAGCTCCACCAAAAAACTACTCTACTAATACATGAATTTGGCGAAGTAGCACAATAGAACACCAATATTCAGAAATCAATGGCATTTTATACACCAAAAATGAACTGTCAGAAAGAGAAGCTAAGAAAATAATCTCATTTACTATTGTAACAATAAATTAAGTATCTAGGAATAAATTTATCCTAGAGATAAAATACCTGTACTCAGAGAACTATAGGGCACTGAAAAAAGAAATTAAAGAAGATACAAATAAGTGGAAGCATATACCATGCTCATGGAATGGAAGAATTAATGTCATTAAAATGTCCATATTACTTAAAGCAATCTATAGATTCAATGCAATTCTTATTAGTTATATCATTTTCTATTACCTTGCTTTTATGCTGTCATTTGTTGTACATGTATTACTAGAGTGGGCTTAATTTTTTTGAATCTTAAGTCTTTCTTTTAACTGCTGATCCTAAAGGTTATTCATATGTTTGGATTTATTTTGGCATGTTCTTTTGTGGTTAATCATTAGGTTTCTTTTTTATTTTCTTATCCTTTCTTACTTTCCATTGAGTAGAACAAGTTTTTATGACTCACTTTTGCTTTATATTAGTTTGGAAGTTACATGATCTATTTATATTTTTTTACTATTTACCCTTAAAAATGTAACATGAATGTAAGAGATTTAACAATGTCTGAAATTAATTAGAAGCCTCATCCTCCTCACAAGTAATACAAGGACCTTAGGATTTTTTTACCTCTGATCACCCACCTCTCCATATTTAAATTATTTTCAATATTTTGATTCTATCTAATTTATATCTACTCTACCACATTAGTAATCCCTTTTCGTCATTTTGATTGATCCTTATTTAGATTGATCTGAGGATGTCCTAGTTTGTTGCTACTTTTCAGCATTGCCTCTAGAATCCCTTTTTGCCTTCTGAATTCACCTTTCTTTCTCTTGAGATACATCGTTTAGGTGATTCATTAGTGGAAAATCCTCTCAATATTTGTTTGAAAAATACCTTTATTTCTTTTTCATTTTTGAGTGATGGTATAGCTGAGTTTATCATCCTAAATTGAAATTTATTATCTCCAAATACTAGCGGAAATTACTATATTGTCTTGCGGTTTCTCTTATTGCTGTTGAAAAGTCTGCTCCAATTATAAATGCTTCTGTGTAATTTGTTTCTTATTTAATTTTCTTTTAATACTTCCCTTTTCTTTTGATGTTCTAAAGTTTCCCTATGGTATCACTTGATTTGGAAATTTCTGAAAACTTTTTTGCTTGGGGCTTCTAATGCTGTTTACTTATGAGTTTCCTCAAATGTGGAAAATTTAGAGCTATTACATCTTTAAATAATATTGTTCTCTTCTTCTAGAACAAATGTCATATAAATATTGCCTTTTTTGTTGTTCTCTTATTTTTTAATGTGGCTGATTTCCTCCAAATCATCACAAAGATGTTTCAGTATACTTATTGTCAATATGCTGTTTAAACAATTATTGGGTCTTAAATTTTAACTACATTCTTTCCTTTTAAAGTCTTACTTGTTTTTATTTTCTAAGATTTTAATTTGTCTTATTTCTTTAATCATTGCAAACTAATTTGATATTTTCTTTGTAGTTATCATATTATTTCAAGTTCCTAGGTGCCGTATCTCCTGTTGGTTTTGTTTTCTGATTTTTGACTTATGATTGCTTGTTTCTTATATGTTTTGTGAATTTTGATTGTGGTCTTGTGTTCATTGGTAGTTGTTTTTGATATGGGAAATATTTGTGTCTTGAATTACATGAGTATTCCTCCTGAGTGATTTGTGTTTTCTTATGATTGTCACCCATAATCTTTTGTTAGTTTTTTTTGTTTGGAAACTCCAAAATTACATAAACAATATAAAATGAAATTCCAAATCAATAAGACACAAAGGCCTGGGAGTCATTTTTCATGAAAGATTTTTTTTTTTTTTTTACCAACGGCCTGGATTGGGACCAGGTTTCTAGTCATTCATGCAAACTCCCAGCTCCAACTTTCCTTCTCATAAAGGAAGTACCTGGACATTTCTCTTTGCCTCCCAGGGCTGGTGCCATATTGGATCACTCCCTTATTACTCTAACTTCTTGCATCACTTTTCTGGCAACTGTGGATTTTCACTAGCCTTCTGACAACCTTGGTTATGCATTACAATTTATTCTACTTTATCTACCACTTATAGATTTAGAAATTGCGACTATTTCCTTCATAATCTTGTGTGTCATATTGTCAGAGCTTCAAGTTCCCACTGTTGTTCAGATAATTCACAAGGTAAAAGCAAATTGAGAGGTCCACTGTGATCTGGAGATGGACAGAGAATTTCCCACCCCCGGTGGTTAGAATCCTGCCTCTGAAGTTTACATCTACAGGGTAGATCTTCTTACGCTGCAGGCCCTGTACCATTCTGTCTCAGAATTAACAGGGGTTTGTTCAAGGTATAGCTTTCTAGTCTAAACCCAGATCCACCAAATTAAGAGTTTCGTTGGTGGAACCTGGACACTTTAAGCATGTCCCAGGCAATTTCTGTGAAATCAAAATTTAATAACTATTAGCTTATAGGTGCCATTAGCTGGGTCAGCATTCCTCCAAGGGCTGGAGAGCACACCTTTTATTTTCATGTGTGCTTCATAACATTTAACAGAGTGCATTACACATAATATATGGTTGATGAATATTTTTGGATGATCAGATGGATAATTCAGGGCAGGAATGTCTAGAATCGAGAGCTTGCAGCCTGCTACTTGTAATTCATGGCTGAAAGTTCCTACTCCCAACAGTGAGCTGAGCCTCCATTAAGATTGAAATGAGAAAAATGAGGTGTTCATGTATTTATTCAACTAAAAACACATCAATAAGGTAATATAATTAACATATATATTGTACCTATTAATTCAATATCACAGACTAATGATGCTCTAAGTGACAGGTAATTTGTACCAACCACAGGACCCAGTACCCACTTAAAGAAATACTTGGAGGGCATGCTGAACATGAGTCACATATGAGGCTTACTCTGCCATTCTGAACTTAGAACAGAAGTAGACTTAATGGCCTGAGGATGACATCATTTGCACAGCATGTCATAGAACACCCTCTCTTTTCTTTTTTCTTCAGTTTTCATTTAATTTTTTCCACATTTTTTATTGTTGTTCAAGTCATTTGTCTCCATCTTCCCCCACCACTTCCCACATGCCAGCCATGCCCACTTCCCATTCATAATCTTACCCCCATTTGGTTTTGCCCATGTGTTCTTGATACATGTTCCTGAAAACCCTCCTTGCTTATATCCCCTCCAACCTCCCCTCCGGTTACTGTCCTTTCATTCTTAATCTCAATGTCTCTGGTTATATTTTGCTTGCTTGTTTGTTTTGTTCATTAGGTTCCACTTATAGGTGAGATTATATGGTATTTTTCTTTCTCTGCCTCACTTATTTCACTTAGCATAATGCACTCCAGATCCATCCATGGTGTCGCAAAGGGTAGGAGTTCCTTCTTTCTTTCTGCTGTGTAGTATTCCACCATGTAATTGTACCATAGTTTTTTGATCCATTCATTTACTGATGGGTACTTAGACTGTTTCCCACATTTGGTTATTGTAAATTGTGCTACTATGAACCACCCTCTCTGTTCTTACAAAGGTCAGGAGCACTGATGAGAAGTTAGGAGAACAGTAATCCCAATGGAGGCTGGGAGTGTGTCTTTTAATTACCTAAAAATTGAAATCAAGACTTTAGACTCATCTAATGTCACTGACAGTCACAATAAAAGGGTGGGGGACCAATCTGATGCAGTTTCTGACTGTAGCAGACACAACACTACTTTAGGGAGCATCTTTAGTTCTCTGATTGGTTTTCTTCTGATGAGTCAGGGAGATCATTAGAATTAAGGTGACAAGTTCACGTGTCTTCATCTTAGGGACAGGCATGTAATCACGTAGTGAGATGGGAATAACTAAACTCCATAGTAAAATCTAGAAAATGAAAGATACAGAATCAGTTATATCCCACAAATGCTGAATGTACTTACCATGAGCCAGGCACTCTTCTTAGCACAATGCCTATCAGGGTAGATTCATCTACTCTTACAGTAAACACTCACAAATTAACTGAAGTATCTCTTTTTTAAATTTTTATTTTAATTGTTGATCTTGTATAGTTTTCTGTCTTTTATTCCCACCCCAGCTCACCACCCCACCTCCCTCCCATTTCCATTCCCCATAGTTTTTGTGTTGCTCTAAACCCTTCCTTCCCCTTTTCCCCTGAAATTCCCTCCCCTCTCCCCTCTGATGACTGTCAGCCTGTTCTCAATATCCCTTAAATGTGATGAGAGGCTGCCTTATAGCCAGAAAGCTATTTTGCTATAGAATTATTTCTTTTTTGCTCTACAAGAAATTTTTGTTTCAATCCACAAAAATTGAACCGTGTGTGTGTGTGTGTGTGTGTGTGTGTGTGTGTAAAGTTTCTGTTAAGTGACAGGGAAAGTGGAGACAATACTTGGATGAAATGCAGCAAGGTCAAGACCCTACTAGTCCAATGTGTAGAATGAAGGAAGGAGGGAGACCCATGCAGCTCTCGATACAGACTCATCTTTGATTCATGTTTCCTCCTTTCTACATCAGCCTCCCATAGATCCCCAGCCTGTCTTCACACCCTAACCTTGCCTTCTAAGCTAGTCTACCATTTGTTTTCATTGTCCCAGCTTTCTGTAACTGCCCCACAACACAATTTTTAAAATCTTTATTTATTTATTTATTTTTAGAGAAAGGAGAAGGTGGGGAGAAAGGAAGGGAGAGAAATATCAATGTATGGTTGCCTCTCATGCACCCCCTACTGGGGACCTGGCCCATAACCAAAGCATGTGCCCTGACTGGGAATGGAACTGTTGACCTTTTGCTTTGCAGTCCAGCTCTCAATCCACTGAGTCACAGCAGCCAGGGCTGCAATTTTTTATTAAGTGCCTGGAAGAGGGTAGATTGTAAAGTCTTTCTGCCCTGGATGGTAAGGCAAGCACTGAGAACCATGCCAAGAAAACAAGGCTAGGGCTGCTGTAAGGAAAACTACTTTTAAGTTTTTAAATTGTATTAAATTCCTGCTTGCTCTCAAGCCTGAGTCCCTTGTTTGGTGCTGACAAGGAAACTTCCAAAGGCTGCTAGCACACCAGGGGGAAAGGGGAGAAATATTTGTTCCAGCAGAAAGTCCTCCCTCCAGGACAGACACTGCTTTTGCAACCCACAACATTAAAGATGTTTCTTCAGGTATAGCAGAGGCTGGTTCCCACCGCACCTGTTCTCACGTTGCTTTTGCTATCTGCCTGGGTTCTCCTTCCCTCTGTCTCTGCTTACCACTCGTTTCCCTCTTCCCAGAAGACATCTGGGTGGGGTGTGGAATTTATCTTGCTAATAATTGGGTTATAACAACACATATAAACCAGCACTCTCTGGAAATAAGCAGGATGGTGTATGTCTGAGGACTGAAGGCTTCCTAAGTTGAGTGGAATGCCCAAAACCCCAGGAGAAGAGATCTGACCACATACACGTGCTCCCTGAGATCTTCTGCATGTTCTGAAGGCTCTGTTCTAATCAAACTTTAACCCATCCAGGATTTGCCTTCCCATTTATCCTTTGCAGCAGCTCCAGCCTCAGGATGCTTTTCTTACACACAGACCAGCCTTGGTCCTTGTCCTTATCCTGAGGCAGCTCCTGTGACTGGGTTCAGCCTTGTTGGACACTGGTCAGGATGGCATGAGTCACCCTCTGCCTAGTCCAGATACATTATCACAATTATCACAACAGACTGCTTAGCTGCTCCTCACCATCTCAAAAAATGATATTGCACACAGCATACAAAAATCATAATTGTAATAAGATACCTTGGATGATAATGACTCTCAGAGTTGTAGTTCCATTTCATGCTCATAGGAAATTTGTGAAGAATATACATTGGGTCCACTTCCCAGAGAGGGTACCAAAACTAGTGGACCAGGGCACTGATAACTCTGAGTGTCTTTCAGTGTGACTTCCATGCTCTTGACCAGATGGCATATTTTTTTTCAGAGTTTTGGATTGGGGCTGTTATCACAGTGGCTGGGTGAAGTGCTCCAACAGTTTACTAGATCTGCTTATCTTCACAGGATTTATAGTTATTGGAAAAAGGCTTCTTCTTAGAGCCAAACCTCACAGCTGTGCAGCCTTGGCACTCAGATTTCACCTTGGGTTTTGTCTCAGTCTCCAATCTAGACCCAGACAGGTGCTCAAGGATGGGTGGGGTGCACACAACATCTCATCATATCTGTCCTGCATCCTGAGCCCTGGAGCCCTATTCATCCCCTGAGTTCTAACAGCTATTATGGTTCCATTCTTGACCTCAGGACCTTAAGCCAACACCCTTTACCTGATGTAGCTATTCTGGACATTATCTATCTCTGTCATACTGATTACCACCAAGGGCCAGGTCATTCTGGACTAGCGAACACTCTACCTCTTGACCTCAGTTTGGACTTTTAGCTAAAAATGTTGGCATCTTGCTGGCCCTTGTCTCTATAAGCCTTATTTTGTCTTTTGGGTCTATATTCACACTCACATTTCTCCATAGTCATCCCTCAAACAGAAGAACTCTTCTTTGTTCCACTCTGATACAGAATGACTTTTATGAAAAGTTTGTCTATTTTGCCTAAATTTTATGGTTATGTCATCTCCATCTAACCATTTCCCCCGCAGTCTGATTCTGATGTTTCTATTTTTGTCAATAACTTTGAGCTTTCTGTCATAAGGTGAAACTTGTTATACTGTTCTGGACTTGGCTAGGACATCTGTGGGATCCTGGAGACTTGGTCTAATGTGAAGAAGAGGAATCCAGAGATATGTGGGACCAGAGTCAGGGAAACTGAACTTGCTATTGGGCAGACACTATGAGTGAGCTAAGCTGGGAACCAGAAAACATGCCCCAAGTAACACAGGGATCATGCACTTGACCTCAACTTGAATCTCTGCTGTACAGTATCCAGAGGTCTCCACTGTGGGTCACAGAATTTCTGGGATGTTGTGATCCATCATATCCAGTAATATGATGACTGAGCAGTAAACATCTTCAATGCAGGGCCCCAATTAGAAACAGAGTCTTCAGAAGGACAGGACTTACAATCTGACCAGTATAATAGGGGATGACAGAGAGAATCCCTGGCTTCTAGAAACACAAGTAACACAAAACCACATTGGCTGGCAAACTGGGGACCTCACTGTCCCCTCCCCGCATCAGAGCTGCTCAGTAATAGTTGACTGGATGCAGAGTCTTAGGGATTACCAAAAGAAAAGTCATATAAACTCCTAATATTTGTAGCTTTTTAGATGGAGAGGTTTGTTTGTTTGCCTATATGTCCTTGGTCCAGAGCAGCGTACAGACCTGGGTCATTTTTCCATAGAGAGGAAGGCCCATGAGTTGTTAGAATACTTTGTTTCAGATTGTTCTTGCTGGCACTGCTGTGAATCTGCTTAGCAGTGATATCTAAAGAGTAATTAATCAAAACTCAGCATTCTCAATCATTAAAGTGTGTAATAATAACTACAGGACTGTATCATGTCAGATTCCCTTGCTCTTCCGATTCATAGTTGGGAAGAACCAGAATGTGAATTTTTTGAACCACATCAGGTGATGCTGATGAAAGTTCTCTTGGCAACTCATGTTGTAAAATGAAGCCTTGTGAAAATTCAGGAATGGTAAAATTCCCTAGATCAATGCATCAAAAATAAAAGGTTAAAGAAAGATGTTAAAGGGCAGACAAGGTCAAATGTTCTATTTGGTTTGAGTCGAGGAATAATTCTTTCTTTGCCTGCTCTTTCATCCTAGACATATTTATTCTCAGTAGGCTTCCTCCCCATAAGTTTTTCCAGAGAACATATTCAAGATAGCAATGAGTATTTTCTGTGGACCACAACAGGCAAAAATTCCTGCTCTCCTGGAGCAATCCTGTAGTGGACAGAGACAGACATTCAATACTACACGAAATAAAGTGTATATTGTCAGAGGATGATAGGGGCCATGGAGAAACATAGGACATTAAACAGCAGTCATTGGGGGAGGCCAGGGTGAGGAACTGTGGAAGGAGTAAGGGGGTGGGGCATACATGCAGAGGCCTGAGGAGGGGTTGAGCAGGTGAGCAGGGGAGCAGGAGACAGGAGGGAAGACTGAGCTGATAATTATGTGATGCCTTGCACATATGACCTTGGCTTCTGTTCTGAAATGACTCATTAAAGAATTGCAAGGAAGTGTAAAAAGGACAGTCTAGCTGATGCATTAAGAGTAGAGTTGGGAACAGCAAAGGCATAGCACGTTCATTAGGATCAGTCTCTATTATTATCTTTAGAGGTCCCAAAGGGCTGTGGCTTGAGCAAGAAAAGAGATCATTTCCTGCACAAAGCAGGTCAGGTTGTGATCAGATCAGTCAAGTGACTTGATAGTGTTTTAAGCTCTGTTACCCCTCAGGATGTGTCAAAGAGTGGTCACTACCCCGCTGACCTCCAGCCTGCAAGGAAAGAGGAACATACACTTTGCTCTTAGGACACAACTCAGATGTTGCACAAACATCTGTTTCGCCGGCAACCCATTGGTTGGAACCCCTGCACGCAGGCCACACAGCTTCAGGGGACATGGAAAAGGAAGCTCTTGGTGGTCATCACCCATATCCAAGGGCTCTATTGTAGCAAGGGGGTTGTCAGGTGTGCTTTGCGGACCAGCAATAGGGTCATCTAGGAGCCTCTTAGAAATGCAAATTCTCAGGTCCCATCCCAAGCCCACTGGTCAAAATTCTGGGAAGATATGGTGATGTTCACTGTCATGAGCTCCCTGAGTGACTCTGATGTGACACTGGGGAGACTGGGGGAAGTGATGTGCTGGGGACAAGAAGAAGCAGAGATCTAAACTGTTCATTCTTTCTTGCCTAATTTATTACCTGAAGTTTTAATTGACTTCCAGTGTAAATTATTAATTATAAGAGTTTGAGTCTGAACATTAACAAAACATTGCTTTTTATCACTTTCTTAGTCTCCTGTTTTGTTTTCTATTCTATCTTGTCAGAAAACTACTGTGTGTTGACAGAGGAAATGACAGTCATAAGATGTCTTTAATATCAACACACCAGAATGAATAAATAAAAATTGCCATGATGCCTGCATGAGAGACTTCCCAGGCAATCCCAACTTCCTCCTATCTCATGGACAGAGTCCAGTAGCTGAGCTTAGCAGAACAGAGTTTGGGTCTAGTAACAGGCTCACTTCTATGACCTTAAACAAGTCTCCAGAGATTGGGCTAGAATTTGGTCACAGGATAATCTCAGTAAATCGGCATTTTATGAAACAAAGAAGGATATTTTATAAAAGTTTGTAATTCATCAAAAATGTTACTAGACTAATGATCATAGTTTCAATATATATAAAATAAAACATTTTATGTTTAAAACAAGAAATCTACACATCAACAATCATCTTGGGAGTGCTTAATAGGCATTTCTTAGAAATCAAGTACATATAAGTTAAGTAGCACAAATAACATACCATAAAGCTTTATGGTAATTGATGTACCAGGAGCATACACATTATTTTTGTTCAGTTTGTATTCACAAACTTGTCCATGTATTAAGCACAAAAATTAATATACACACAATTCAGAAATACACATTATTTTTACTCATTCAGCATTAAAATATTGATTCTATATTAACTATAAAATTTTCTCAATAAAGTCAATTATATTTTCTGATCACAGTGCAATAAAAGTAAAAATTAAAACAATATTAAGGTGGCCTCCTAAGTAACTTTTATGGTAAAGACAAAGATTCATATCTATAATACATAAGTTTTTACAAATCTTTAGGAAAAAGATAAATGATGTAATTGAAAAAAGTGGACTGAGTGTGAACAGAAAAAAATTATATGCAGAAGAAATACAGATGTCCATAAAAAGAAATGAATAGGTCATTAGTCTCAGTAGTATTCCGGAAATAGCAAATTAATACACACACAGTTTTCTTTCATCAGACTGACAAAATTAAAAATATTAATAAAATTTAAAAGATAGCATAGAGTTGAAATAGGTATAAACTAACTTCATGATCTAGTGGTGGTAATATAAACTGGTGTCGCATATTTGTAGAACAGACTGTTTAGAGGAAATTTATATACAAATTTATGTAGTTCTCACAAACTTCATTTCCGAGGAAGGGGATGAAGAATGAGTTTGGAGAAGGAGAGAAGTGTTCTCTTTTTACTTTATATAGTTTTCTATCATTGAATGTTCTATAGTGAGAATATCTTCATTTATTACTTGTATATTTATCTTAAAAATCAATTAGCTTGAGTTAGGACTGGCTACAAATGCATTGGTTAGAGTCCACTTTCACGTTAAATGAGGTCACATCCCTCTAGTGTGTAGCTCAAATTCCAAATAACCCAAATGTTAGAAGTCACACCTGACATAGTTGCTCACAACTTTTACTGCTGTAAACATCCTGTCTTTCTTTTCTAATGAGCACAATTTCAATTTCTCTGCTGGGTCCTAGAGATTCTGTGGTTGTGTCCATGACATACACTTCACTAGGTCAGACTTCACTTATTAAATTTACTTTGTAGCTGTTACAATTCTTTAGGGCCATTAGACTAAAGTGATTTCTGAAATAACAATACATAATTTAAAAAATTTTTATTGTTGTTCAAGTACAGTTTTCTGCATTTCCCTCAAAAGAATACCCCCCAACCCCAGCCATTCTCACCTCTCTTCCCTGATTCCATCCCCCCGTTGGCTTTGTCCATGTGTCCTTTATAATTGTTCCTGAAAACCTTCACCCTTTCCCCCATTATCCCCTCCCATCTCCCCTCTGGTTACTGCCTGTTTGTTCTTAATTTCAATGTTTCTGGTTATATTTTGACTGCTTGCTCAATTTGCTGATTAGGATCCACTTACAGGTGAGATCATAGGGTATTTGGCCCTCACCACCAGGCTTATTTCACTCAGCATAGTGCTCTCCAGTTCCATTCATGCTGTTGCAAAAGATAGGAGCTCCTTCTTTCTTTCTACTGCATAGAATTCCATTGTGTAAATGTACCATACATTTTTGATTCGTTCATTTATTGATGGACACTTAGGTTGATCCTTCAATGGGCTATTATAAATTGTGCTGCTATGAACATTGGGGTGCATAAGTTCTTTTGGACTGGTGTGTCAGGGTTCTTAGGATATAATCCTAGCAGTGGAATTGCTGAGTCAAAAGGCAGTTTCATTTTTAGTTTTCTTAGAAAATTCTATTCTGTTTTCCATAGTGGCTACACCAGTCTGCATTCCCACCAACAGTGCACAAGGGTTTCCTTTTCTCTACAATTTCTCCAACACTTGTTGTTTATTGCTTTGCTTATGATGGCCATTCTGACTGGTGTGAAGTGGTATTTCATTGTGGTTTTCATTTGCATGTCTCTGATGGCTAGCGATATTGAGCATTTTTCATATGTCTCTGGACCCTCTGTTTGTCCTCCTTGGAGAAGTGTCTATTCAAGTCCTTTGCCCATTTTTTAATTGGGTTGCTTGTCTTCTTAGAGTGGAATCGTGTAAGTTCTTTATATATTTTGTAGATCAAACCCTTGTCCAAGGTATTATCTGCAAATATGCTTTCCCATACAGCTTGTTCTCTTTTCGTTTTAATGCTGTTTTCTGGAGGACACTCTCACCAACTGAGCTAACCTAGCCAGGGCCTAATGCTGTTTTCTTTCGCCATGCAGAAAATTTTTATTTCAATGAGATCTCATTTGTTTACTCTTTCTTTTATGTCCCTTGCTCTAGGGGACATATTGGTGAAAATATTGCAGCATCAAATATCTGAGATTTTCCTGCTTATGTTATCCTCTAGGACTTTCATGTTATCACTACTTATGTTTAGGTCTTTTATCTACCTTGAATTTATTTTTGTGTGTAGTGTAAGTTGGTGCTCGAGTTTAATTTTTTTTTTGCATGTACCTGTCCAAATCTCCCAACACCATTTGTTTAAGGGACTATTTTTACTGTTTGATGCTTCTGCCCCTTTGTCAAATTAATCAAAATGTCTGTGAAAGATGAACAATTACTTTTGGATACCATCCATTTGAGATATTTATCATTAAAAGCAAATGACAAGTATTTTATGCTTTGGTAACCATTTATTGCTAACACTAGCCTTTGGTCTGTTGACGGTTTTTATTGCAAACACTGAGCATTATCTGCATCTTACCCCAGCATTCTGACTGTGTCTGCTTTATTCAATTCAGTTTCTTACACTGGTGATCATCAGGGACCCCTGAGCTGATGTCTAGCCTTCACTGGCCTTTTCTGAGACAGAGGGAGTGTCTTTTTTGTGGTTCACCTGGCTGACATGGTTCATGTGTCCACTGCATCAGGACCCTATTTAGGTTCCATTTATTTGTCCTAACTCCTTATGCCCAGGACCATCTCTCTGTCTGCCCATCACTCAGGGGCACCAGGGGTGGGTGGTCTGAGAAGAGCAGCTTCATATTTAGTGTTCTCATATCTTTGGGGCCACCCCTGCAGAGCAAGCAGTGTGCTATCCCCGAAGTGCCAGACACTCTCTTACTTATACATAAACAACTTTCTTCATATAGATTTAAGAGAAGAACAGAATATAAGTTTGATTTTTCCTGAAATGTTGTTTAAATAGACTACTTTTGCTCTTTCTTTTAGGAATGAATTCTAAACCTAGCTTGTACCTTTAAGAGCGATAGAGATGGATATAAAGGGTGTGTGTGTGTGTGTGTGTTTGTGTGTGTGTGTGTGTGTAGCAGTAAGGTCATGAAGTCCAGCAGCTGATACAGGGTCTGTGAGTTGGTCTGACCACCGTGTAATTTGGGAGCAGCTGCAGGAAACCAGGTGTACAGTTTTCTGACCCACATTCCTGATACTGAATGTTAGCTCTATATTTGATGTGAGTACAAATTCTGACATATATACCCAATATTAAAGATGAAAGATAACTGACTTGAAAATAAATCCACAATGTTGACAGCATTCCATGTGCTCCACCAACTGAATTTTGGAGAAAGACTTAGAGATCAAGTTTGAATAAATTGTTCACTGGCTGTGTGAAGTTAGGCACATCCTATAATCCCTTTGAGCCAACTTTACTGACCTCATCTTATTCTCAGAGTTAGGGCTGTCAATGACACCTGGAGCTTTTAGCAGGCCATCTGATCATGGATAAGTTATGAAAATTTATTACATAATAGTAGTGACATAATACATGTAAAACATTTAGCTTAGTGTTTAGTAAAAATGGTAGCTATCATTATTCTTCATAGCTGTTCATTAGTATTCATAGAAGTCATACTGCCATAAAATTAACTTAATTGGTATTTTTCCTGTCATTGCCATCTGAACCAATATAGTTCACCTGCAGTGGGCATGTGCTGAATAAGAGATGCACTAACAGCCACAGCGAAACATGACAAGGAAGAGTCCTCAACAGGAGGGCACTTGAGAGACTACCATTTGGGGAGCTGAGGACAGACAAAGATGGGCTCACTGTTGTGTGGATATAAAGTAAGAGAGAGGTATTCTTCACCAGTCTGCATTAGGATCCATGGTGTCCTCCAGAGGCCAGTCATCAGAGAAGTGCTCAGGCTGTCACCACCACAGATAGTAGGCAATGATGCTACTTGTGGGGATGTTGCAACATAGTGTTGTACCCATGTTTTCAGTGTTTTATTTTTCAAGATAAAATATAGGGCAGTTTACCTTCATAAATTCACAGAGATTTCATTTTCTCTCCTACATGTCACAGGTCACAGCCACCTCAGATAGGTAATTTCTACCAGGCAAGACATTGGATCAACTGCTGAGAAAGTTTTCTTCTGACCCAAGATTCTATGATGCTATAGACACTGAAAAATAAAAAAAAATATATTTCCAACAGGATTTCAACAATGGGCATGAAACCTGTCATCAACAACTACATCCACAGTCACCATATATTTTTTTTTAATCTAATAAGGGACTTAGTGGCTGACTCGAATGTGGCTGCTTGAATGGAAGTCACACCTGAGTCAGTGGATATGACACAGGTGCCAGAAGGGAATGGCATGAAATATTCAAAGTGATGAAAATCATGGACCTACAATCAAGACTACTTTATCCAGCAAAGCTATTATTTAAAACTGAAGGAGAAATAGAGAGCTTTCCAGACCACGAAAAAGGTAAAGAAATTTGTTACCATAAAACCAGTATTACAAAAAATATTAAAGGTCTTGCTTTAGGAAAAAGGAAGAGAAAGAGAAGGAGAAAAGGAAGAAGGAAGAAGAAGAAGAAGTAGAGAAGGAGGAGGGGGAAGGGGGAGGAGAAGGAGGAGGAGAGAAGAAGAAGAAGAAGAAGAAGAAGAAGAAGAAGAAGAAGAAGAAGAAGAGGAGGAGGAGGAGGAGGAGGAGGAGGAGGAGGAGGAAGAGGAGGAGGAGGAAGAGGAAGAAGGAGAAGAAAGGAGGAGGGGAAGAAGAGGGGGAGAAGGAACATAGTTTAAAACTAAAATAAAATGACAATAAATATGTATTTATCAATAACCATTTTAAAAGTAAATGATTTAAATTCTCCAGTCAAAAGATACAGGGTAGGTGAATGGATAATAAAACAACACCCATATATATGCTGTGTTCAAGAGACCTACTTTAGAATGACAGATACACACAGACTAAAAGTAAAATGATGAAAAAAAATACATTTCATGCAAAAAGAAAAGGAAAAAAGCTGGGGTAGCAATAATTTTTCTCTTGTAAAATAGATTTTAAAACCAAAGCTATAGTAAAAGACAAAGAAGTTTGTCTTTTAATAATAAATAAATTTCTTACATAATAATAAAGGGAACAATCCAACAAGAGAATATATTCCTAATAAATATTTATGTACCCAATATAGGAACACCTAAATATGTAAAACGAATCTTACTGGACATACATAAAGGGAGAGATTAACAAAAATACAGTCCTAATAGGGGATTTTAACACCTCATTAACATCAACTGATAGGTCTTCCAGACAGAAAATCAACAAGGAGATGGCAACCTTCAAATGACACTAGATCAAATGGATTTAATTGGTATTTTCAGAGCATTTCACCACAAAGCAGCAGAATATGCATCCTTTTCAAATGCACATGAAACATTTCCTAGGATAGACCTCATGTTAGGACACAAACAGGTTTCAAAAAATTTAAGATTGAAATCATATCAGCGTTTTCTCTGACCATAATGCCATGAAACTAGAAATCAATTACAAGAAGAAAACTGAAAAATACATGAAGACATGGAAGCTAAATATATGTTACTAAACAAAGAATGGGTTAACAATGAGATCAAAGAAGATATCAAGAGATTCTCTGAAAAACAATGAAACTGAAAACACAACAAACCAAAATTTGTGGAACACAAGGAAAGCAATCCTAAGAGAGAAATTCATAGCACTATAGGCTTATCTGAAGAAACAAATAAAAAATATCAAAAAAATCTAAATTTACACTTAAAGGAACTTGAAAAACAACATCGAAGTGTAAGGTAAGTAAAAAGAAGGAGATAATGATCAGAGCAGAACTATGAACATTAGTGTTTAAAAAACAGTAAGTCAATGAATCCAAGTTCTGGTTCTTTGAAAAGGTAAACAAGATAAACAAACCTTTATGCAGGCTCATGAAGAAAAAAAAAGAGAAGACCTAAATGAATGAAATCAGAAATAAAAATAGATAAATAATAACTGACACTTAAGAAATACAAAAAAAATTGTTTAAAAAAATTACCAACAATTATGTGCCAACAAGTTGGGCAATCTAGATAAAATGAATAAATTTCTAGAAACATACAATCTTCCAAAACTAGATTAAGAAACATCAGAGAATCTGAGTTGATAGTTTACTACTAGTGAAATTGAAGTAGTAATCAAAAAAATTCCTAGCAAACAAAAGCCCTGGACCAGATGGCTTTGCAGGTGAATTGTTTCAATCATTCAGAGAATTAACACCTCTCCTTATATTCCAAAAAAAATTTAAGAGCAGAAAAGACTCCTAAGTTCATTACAAGGCCAGTATTATCCTAATTCCAAAACCAGATAAAGGCACTACAAAGACAGAAAATTAAGGGCCAATATGTCTGATGAACGTAGATGCTAAAATCCTCAACAAAACATTAGCAAATGGGATCCATTAAAACATTAAAGAGATCATACACCATCATCAAGTGGGACTTATTCCATGGATGCAAGGTTGGTACAGTATCTAAAGATCAATAAATGTGATATACTGCATTAAAAAATGAAGAATAAAAACCATATGATCAAATTAATAGATGCAGAAAAGGCATTTGATAGGATCAAGTTTATGATAAACTTTACATTTAGGATAAAAAAAAATCTCAGCAAAGTGGGAATAGGAGGAACACACCTGAACATAAAAGGCCATATATTACAAACCCACAGCCAACATCATACTCAATGAGCAAAAGCTAACAGTGTTCCCCTTAAGATCAGAAATGAGACAGGGATGTCTGCTTTCACCACTCATTCAATGTAATACTGGAAGACCTTGCCACAGCAATCAGACAAGAAAAAGAAACAAAAGGCACCAAATTGTAAAGGGAGAAGTAAAACTGTCATTATTTGTGGATGATATGATACTGTACATAGAGAAGCCCAAAGATTCCACCAAAAACTATTGTAACTGATAAATGAATTCAGTTAAGTGGGATACAAAATTAATATTCAGAAATCAGTTGCCTTTTTATTGCCAATAATGAAATATCAGAAAAGGATATTAAGAAAACAATCCCCTACACAATTGCTTCAAAAGCATAAAATACCTAGGAATAAATTTAATGAAGAATGTAAAAGATATGTGTACTCAGAAAATTATAAGACATAGAAGAAAGAAATTAAAGAAGATACAAGTAAGTGTAAGTATAAACCACATTCCTAGATAGGGAGAATTACATCATTAAAATGTTTATACTACCCAAAGCAATCAATAAATTCAATGCAATTTTTGTCAAGATACCAATGGCATATTTCACGGAACTAGAACAAATATTCCCAAAATTTATATGGAATCACAAAAGACCTCAAACAGCAAGAATAGTCTTGAGAAAACAGAATTAAGATGGAGGAATCATGCTACCTAATATCAAACTGTACTACAAGACTATAGTAATCGAAACAGCATGGTACTGGCATAAAAACAGACATATAGATCAATGGAACAGAATACAGAGTGCGGAAATAAACTCACATCTTCACAGTTAATTAATATATGGCAAAGAAGGCAAAAATATACAATTTTTGTAAAGAGGGCTAAAGATAGTTTATTAAGTAAATGGTGTTGGAGAAACTGGACAGATATATGCTGAAAAAAAAAAAAAGAAATTAGACCACATTCTTACACCATACACAATAATAAACTCAAAATGAATTAAAGACTTAAATGTCAGATTCAATACCATAAAAATCCTAGAAAAAAATATAGGTAGTAAAATCACAGAGATTTCTCATAACAATGCTTTTTTCTGAATAAAATCTCAATTTCTCACAACAATATTTTTTCCTTTTCTTATTTTTCTTTTTTTCTTTATTTATTTTCATTGTTGTTCTTGTACAGTTTTCTCTCTTCTACTCCAATCCCAGCCCACTGCCCCAGCCCTCCCCACCACCCTCCCATTTCCACCCCCCCCAGTTTCAATCCACCTGTCTTTTATATTTGTTGCTCTGATTCTTTCCCCTTTTCCCATGAAATTCCCTCCCCTTTCCCCTCTGATGACTGTCAGCCTGTTCCCAATTTCAATGTCTTTGGTTATATTTTGCTTGTTTGTTTGTTTTGTTGATTAGGTTCCTGTTAAAGGTGAGATAATATGGTATTTGTCCTTCATTGCCTGGCTTATTTCTTTAGCATAATGCTCTCCAGTTCCACCCATGCTGTTGTGAAGGGTAGAACCTCCTTCTTTCTTTCTGCTGCATGGAATTCCATTGTGTAAATGTACCACAGCTTTTTGATTCGTTCGTTTACTGATGGGCACCTACCTTGCTTCCAACACTTGGCTATTGTAAATTGTGCTGCTATGAACATTGGGGTACATAGGTTCTTTTGGATTGGTGTTTCAGGGTTCTTAGGATACAGTCCTAGCAGTGGAATTGCTGTGTCAAAAGGTAGATCCATTTATAGTTTTCTTAGAAAATTCCATACTGCTTTCCACAGTGGTTGTACCAGTCTGCAATCCCACCAAGAGTGCCCTAGAGTCCCCTTTTCTCCAGAACCTCTCCAACACTTGTTGTTTGTTGCTTTGTTTATGATGGCCATTCTGACTGGTGTGAAGTGGTATTTCGTTGTGGTTTTAATTTGCATCTCTCTGATAGCTAGAGATATCAAGCATTTTTCATGTGTCTCTGGATCTTTTGTCCTCCTTGGACAAGTGTCTGTTCAAATCCTTTGCCCATTTTTTAATTGGGTTGCATGTCTTCTTAGAGTAGAGTTGTATAAGTTCTTTGTACATTTTGGAGATTAAACCCTTGTCTGAGGTATCATTGGCAAATATGTTTTCCCACATAGTCAGTTCTCTTTTTATTTTAATACTCTTTTCTTTGGCCGTGCAGAACCTTTTTATTTTGATTAGATCCCATTTATTTATTCTTTCCTTTATGTCCCTTGCTTTAGGGGATATATTAGTAAAAGTGTTGCTGCATGAAATATCTGAGATTTTCCTGCCTATGTTCTCCGCTAGGACTTTAATGGTGTCACCGCTTCTATTTAAATCTTTTATCCACCTTGAATTTATTTTTGTGTATGGTGTAAGTTGGTGCTCAAGTTTCATTTTCTTGCACGTAGCTGTCCAGTTCTCCCAACAATACTGGTTGAAGAGGCTATTTTTACTCCATTTTATGTTGCTGCCCCCTTTGTCAAATATTAATTGACTGTAGAGACTTGGGTTTATTTCTGGGCTCCCTGTTCTATTCCACTGGTCCACGTGCCTGTTTTTATGCCAGTACCAGGCTGTTTTGATTACAGTGGGCTTGTAATGGAGTTTGGTATCAGGTATAGTGATCCGTCCTACTTTGCTCTTCTTTCTCAAAACTGCAGAAGCTATTCAAGGTCGTTTATGGTTCCATATAAATTATTGATGCTTTTGTTCTATGTCTGAAATATGCCATTGGCACTTTAATAGCAATTGCACTGAATTTGTAAATTGCTTTGGGTAGTATGGACATTTTGATGATGTTAATTCTTCTGATTCATGAACACGGTATATGCTTCCATTTGTTTGTGTCTTCCTTGATTTCTTTCTTCAGTGTTGTGTAGTTTTCTGCATACAGGTCTTTTACCTCCTTGGTTAGGTTTATTCTTGGGTATTTTATTTTTCTTTTTGCTATATCAAATGGGATTTTTTTCTTGATTTCTGCTTCTGCTGTTTCATTGTTTGTATACAAAAATGCCTTTCATTTCTGGATATTGACATTGTATCCAGCTGTTTGGCCAAATTCATTTATTAGGTCATGCAGCTTTTTGTCTGAGTCTATAGAATTTTCTGTGTACACAATTATGTCATCTGCAAACAATGATAGTTTTGTTTCCTCCTTTCCAAGTTGGATGCGTTTTATTTCCTTTTCTTGTCTAATCGCTGTGGCTAAGACTTCCAATACTATATTGAATAGAAGTGGTGAAAGTGGACAACCTTGTCTTGTTCCTGATTTTAGTGGAAAAGATTTTAGTTTTTGCTCATTGAATATGATGTTGGTTGTAGGTCTTTTATATATGGCCTTTATTATGTTGAGGAATGCTCCCTCTATTCCCACTTTGCTGAGTGCTTTTATCATAAATGGGTGTTGTACCTTATCAAATGCTTTTTCCGTATCTATTGATATGATCATGTTATTTTTGTCTTTACATTTCTTTCTGTGACGTATTACATTTACTGATTTGCGAATGTTCAACCGTTCTTGCATCTCTAGAATGAATCCCACTTGGTCATGGTGTATGAACTTTTTAATGTATTGTTGGATGTGGTTTGCCAATACTTTGTTGAGGAATTTAACATCTATGTTCATCAGTGATATTGGCCTGAAATTTTCTTTCTTTGTTGTGTCTTTATCTACTTTGGGGATTAGGATGATGCTGGCTTCATAAAAAGAGTTTGGGAGTCTTCCATCATTTTGGATTTTTTCAAATAGTCTCTGAAGAATAGGGGTTAGCTCCTCCTTAAATCTTTGTAGAATTCTCCTGTGAAACCATCTGTCCCAGGGCTTTTGTGTGTCAGGAGTTTTTTGATTACTGCTTCAATTTTGTCTGCTGTTTTTGGTCTGTTCAGGCTTTCTGTTTCGTCTTCATTGAGTTTTGGGAGATTATATTTTTCTAGAAACCTGTCCATTTCACCCAGGTTTTCAAATTTCTTGTCATACAGTTCTCCGTAGTAATTTCTTACAATCCTTTGTATTTCTGTGGTGTCACTTGTAATCTCTCCTCTTTCATTTCTGATTGTGTTTATTTGACTCCTCTCTCCTTTTTCCTGGATAAGCCTGCTCAAAGGCTTGTTGATTTTGTTGATCTTTTCAAAGAACCAGCTCCTGGATTCATTGATCCTTAGAATTATGCTTATAGTCTCTATGTCATTTAATTCTGCTCTGATCTTGGTTGTTTCCTTCCTTCTGCTTGCTCTGGGCTGCCTTTGTTCTTGTTACTTGAGTTCTTTTAGGTGTAGGGTTAAGTTGTTTGTTTGAAATGTTTCTATCTTCTTTAGGTAGGCCTGTATCACCACGAACTTCCCTCTGAGGACTGCCTTCACTGTGTCCCATAAGTTTTGGGTGGTTGTGAGTTCATTTTCATTTGTTTCCAGAAACTTTTTGATTTCCTCCCTAATTTCATTCTTTACCCATTCATTTTTTAATAGCGTGCTATTTAATCTCCATGATTTTGAGGGTTTTGGGATTTTCTTCTTGTGGTAAGTTTCTAGTTTCAGTCTCTTGTGGTAGGACAAAATGCTTGGTATGATTTCAATTTTCTTGAATTTGTTGAGGCTTGTTTTGTGTCCTATCATATGGTCTATCTTTGAAAATATTCCATGTGCATTTAAAAAATATGTATTTAGTTTCTTTGGGATGATGGGCTCTATATATATCAGTTAAGTCCAATTCATCTAGAGTATTGTTCAGTGTCAAAATATCTTTGTTGATATTTTGTTTGGAAGATTTGTCCATTTTTGGCGGTGAGGTGTTAAAATCCCCTACTATAATTGTGTTGCTGTCAATATCTTTCTTGAAGTCTTCTGAGATATTCTTCCTGTATCTAGGTGCTCCTATGTTGGGTGCATACATATTTACAATGTTTATGTCTTCTTGGTGGATTCTTCCCTTGAGTGTTATGAAGTGACCTTCCAGGTCTCTCTTTATGGCTCTTCTTTTGAAGTCTATTTTGTCTGATACGAGTATTGCTACCCTGGCTTTTTTTTTTCTTGTCCATTTGCTTGGAAAATTTGTGTCCAGTCCTTCAGTTTGAGTCTGTGTATGTCTTTTGTCCTGAGGTGGGTCTCTTGTAGGTGGCATATGTGTGGGTCATGCTTTCTTAACCATTCAGCTACTCTATGTCTTTTGATTGTAGCATTTAATCCATTTACATTTAAGGTTGTTATTGATAGTTACTGATTCATTGACATTTTTGTACCTGTGTTCCTCTCTCTCTCTCTCTCTTTTCCTTCCTGTCCTTAAAGCAGTCCCTTTAGTATCTCTTGCAGAATTGGTTTGGTAGAGGTGTATTCTTTTAGACTTCTTTTGTCTTGGAAGCTCCTTATTTGGCCTTCTATCTTGATTGAAAGCCTTGCTGGGAAAAGTTGTCTTGGTTTCAGGCCTTTGGTTCTCATTACTTAGAATATTTCTTTCCATTCTCTTCTGGCTTGGAGCTTTTCTATTGAGACGGGAGCTGCTAACCTTATAAGGGCTCCCTTGTATGTTAGTTGTTTTTTCTCCCTTGCTGCCTTTAAGATTCTCTCTTTGTCTTGGAATTTTGCCATTTTAATTATGATATGTCTTGAAGTGGGCCTCTTTGCATTCCTCTGGACTGGGAATCTCTTTGTTTCCTAGATTTGTGTGACTTTTTCTCTAATCAAATTAGGGAAGTTTTCATCATTACCTTTTCAAATAGGTTTTCTATTCTTCTTCTCTTTCTGGTATCCCTATTATATGAATATTATTACTTTTCATATTTTCTTGCATTTCTCCTAATCCCTCCTCATTCTTTCTGAGACTCTTTTTCTTTTCTTGCTGTTTCTGGGTGTTTCTTTTTTTCTACTTTGTCCTCCAATTCACTTGCCCGATCCTCTGCTTCATCAATCCTGCTTTTGATTCCTTCTCCTGTGTTCTGCAGCTCAGAAATTGTATTCTTCATTTCCTCTTAGCCCCTGTAGATAGTTTCTATTTCCTTTTTCATGTTGATATAGTTTTCAGTGTGTTCATCATTGCTTCCCTGTAGTTTCTGGTAGCTCATTGAGAGCTCATGGAGCTTCCTGACAACCATTTCTTTGAACTCAATATCTGATAGTTGAGTTGCCTCTGTTTCATTTAGCATTCTTTCTGGGGCTTCCTCCTTTCCTTTCATTTGGGGATTGTTTCTTTGTCTTCCCATTGTTTGTGAGGCTCTTCTTGTTAACCTCAGCTTCTTCAACTGATGTACTCTCGCTCTCTGGGTTTATGGTGTGAACTTCTATGGTGGAATACTTGTGAGATTCAGTGGTGCAGTCTCCTTCAGGTATCCTGGTGTTCACAGCTTCCACTGTCTCAGCTGTTGGTATACCCTCTCTTTTGGTCCAACTCTGGTTTTTTCACAGTTCCAGTTTGTTTGTTTTTTTTGTCTCACTTGTGGGTATTTAAAAAGAGAACAGAAAAAAATGAAAAGAGAAGAGAAAGAAAAGAGGAAGGAAGAAGAGATAAAATTGGAAAGAAAGGAAGAAGGAATAAAACAAGAACAAAGTAAGGAGAAGGAAAAGGAATTGAGGGATAGAGAAGGTAAAAAATAAAAAAATAGAAAATATATAATTAAAACAAAACAAAACAAAACAAACCTACAAAAATTAAAAAAAAACACAAATTAAAAAAACAACAAAAAAACCCAACAAGAAAAAAAAATTCTCTTGCTGTTTTAAAATCAGCTAAACTGGTTTTTCTGGTCTTGCTAGCTGCAATAGGCTGAGGGGCCACTGGTATCACTTTTCTCCCTGTTTTGCACTCAGTCACCTTCGGGCTACTCTCCTCAGTGCCAACCGTGCACTCTCTCCAGGGCTAGCGGTGTACTCTCCATGCAGGGCCTTTGGTGTGATTTCTGAGCCTCCTGCAGAGTGTGCACTTTGCCGAGTTCATGGGTTTGAGCTCGGATCTCTTAGTGATTGAGCACTGCCCAAGTTTATTGCTGTGAGCTCTGGGCCTCCTAGAGGGCGCACGCGCCTACCAGAGTCTACCGGCATGGGCTTCTTGAGTTTCTCGAGTTATGCACACTCACCCTAGGATCATGGATGTGAGCTCCGTGTCTTCCACGAAGCCCCCTGCTCTGTTCGCAGGGCTCCCTCTGGTCCCAGGGCCAATTCCGGGAGCTCGGCCACCTCTGGTCAGTTGAAGGGTCATTTTTGGTTGGTTGCAGAGCCACCTCTGGTTGCAGAGCCACCTTAGGTCCCAGGGCTGCCTCCGGTTCACAGCAGATCCACCTCCGGTCTTAGAGCCGCCTCTGTCCTGGCCCTAGGGCTGCATTTGGTCGATCCCAGGGCTGCCTCCAGTTATTCGGCTGCCACGTCTGGTTTTCCAATGTCCGCTACAGATTTTGATCTCCTATTTTCCTATATGCTCAGGCACTGTTGGCTGTCTGCTCTGTTCCTCTGTAGATCAGCTAGGTTTTTCTCCCATGTACAGGGGGAAGTGGAATCTGCCTCCTCATACCATGAGGCCATCTTGAATCTCTGGGTAAAGTAGTCTTGGTTGCAGGCCTCTGATTCTCACTACTTGGAATATTTCTTGCCATTCACTTCTGGCTCGGAGCGTTTCCATTAAGAAGTCAGCTGCTAACCTTATCGAGGCTCCTTTATATGTTACTCGCTGTTTCTCCTTTGCTGCCTTTAAAATACTCTCTTTGCCTGGGAATTTTGCCATTTTAATTATGATGTGTCTTGACGTGGGCATCTTTGGGTTACTCTTGATTGGGAGTCTCTGTGTTTCCTGGATTCATGTGACTTTTTCTCTCATCCAGTTAGGGAAGTTTTCATCATTACCTTTTCAAACAGGTTTTCTATCCCTTGCTCTCCTTCTCCTCCTTCTGGTATCCCTATTATATGGATATTATTACATTTCATATTGTCTTGCATTTTCCTTAATCCCTCTTCATTCTTTCAGAGCCTCTTTTCCTTTTCTTGCTCTTTCTGGGTGGTTTTTTTTTTTTTTTTCCTACTTTGTCCTCCAACTTGCTGATCCGATCCTCTGCTTCATGGATCCTGCTTTGGATTCCTTCTTCTGTGTTCTTCAGCTTGGAAATTGTATTCTTCATTTCCTCTTGGCCCTTGTTGATAGTTTCTATTTCCTTTTTCATGTTGATGTAGTTTGCAGTGAGTTCATCATATCTTCCCTGTAGTTTCTGGTAGCTCATTGTGAGCTTGTTGAGCTTCCTGATAACCATTGCTTTGAACTCACTATCTGTTAGTTGAGTTGCCTCTATTTCATTTAACATTCTTTCTGGGGCTTCCTCCTTTCCTTTCATTTGGGAATTGTTTCTTTGCCTTCCCATTGTTTGTGAGACTCTTCTTGGTACCCCCAGCTTCTTAAGTTGATCTGTTCTGGCTCCCTTGGTTTATGGTGTGAACTTCTGTGGTAGAATACCTGTGAGATTCAGTGGTGCAGTCTCCTTGATTTCCCAAGTTCACTGGTCTTGGGCTATCGTTTAAGTTGGCTCTGTGTTTGTATTTGGGTTTTGATTGTTGTTGGGTCTTTCTTTGGTGGGTCCTTTTCTCCAGCTGGTTAACTGAGGGTCAGTCTGTCCACCACCTCTTGTATTTTGTTCTGCTGGTAGAAGGCAGGTTGTGTTGACACTTGTTCTTCCGTGTGTACAAGGTTTTGAGTATTCTTTCTTGCTCTTGTTCAGTTATTTGTACTAGGTAGTTTCTCCACTCTTTAGTTGTATTTCCAGATAGGTCCTGGATTGAGATTTGTGTGGTTTCCACCTCATCCTTCACCTTCTTCTGTTGTTATCTGTTGGTGGTTCCTTTTTTGTTGGGTTTCCTCTTCTCATGGGTATCCTGGTGTTCACCACTTTCAACTACTTTTTGTGATCAGTTGGAGTGGGAAGGCAAAATGGTTTAAGATGGCAAGAGAATATTCTAGCATATTTACAGTAGCAGCTCTTAGAGAAGAGATAGGAAATTTATGTATAGTGTTAACCATGATCTTCCAGCCAATGAGACAGTTTTGGGAAGGATGTAAAGAAGTTGGGGCTTTTGGGGGGGAGGTAAGGATTGTGAGTTGGATCTAGAAAACAGTGAGGTTGTGGGAAGTTAGATTCTGAAGTAAGGTCGTAGTAAAGGATATTAAATAGGTATAGTGTGTGAGAGAATAGAGTTAACCCACTACAGCAATAGAGTTCAGGAAACCTTGAAGTGGGCTAAGATCTGGGAGGAGTGTTGTGAAGTATTTATAGTTGTATGGAACAGCTATTATTTACAATAATATTAGAGCAACCATCCTATGACATAATCTGTGAGATCTAGATAACAGGAATAGAGAGTATAGGACCTTGAGTAGTGTGCTATTGGAACATAAGTGAAGTGAAGGACAGTAAATTAGCAATAGACTATGAATGAGAGAAGAGGGGAAACCTGTCAAATGATACAATATAAACAGCCAACCAAAGAAGACTATATAGAAAGAAGAGGAATACAAAAAAATACTGTTAAAATAAAAGATGTAAGAATAATGGGAAAAATAATAATACAAATATGCAATCACTTGCAGGATCTCTGTAATAGCAAAGTGAAATTTGTCTCACTGTCACAGCTGTTGGGATGCCCCCTCTTTGGGTCCAACTCTGGTTTTTTCACAGTTCCAGGTTTTTTTGTTCTCACTTGTGGGTATTTAAAAAAAAAGCAAAGAAGGAAGTAAGATAAGATGAAATTGGAAAGAAAGAAGGAAAGAGAGAAAAAATGAATTTAAAGATAAAAATAATAAAAATTGAAAAATAAAAAATTACTTAAAAAAACAACAGCAAAACAACAACAACAACAACAACAACAACAAAAACCCCAAAACCCAAGAGCCTCTTGTTTGTTTCAAACTGGCCAAACTGGGTTTTCTGATCTTGCTGGCTGCAGCAGGCTGAAGGGTGACTGGTATGGCTTTTCTGGGTTGCGCAGCCTGGCGCCTCTCACCCCAGGCTCCTTAGTTGTGGGACAGGGTTATTACTGCAGGCTGTGGTGCAGGTGCACTCACCAGGCTTCCTGGGTCCCACATGTTTGGGAGCTCACCCTTCCTTCCCAGTGCTATGGGGGTGCACAGGGCCTTCTGCTCAACCTTGGGATCGCTGCTTGGCTGGGTGAGGAACTAGCTGGAGTGGCTGCTACAGGAGAATTCCCCAAACAGTGTCTCTCTTCACTTTTTCTTTTTGAGAAATTCCTCCTACTCAATCCTGCCACTCTGTACAACGGCCTGGTCTCTGGCACAGCCCAATTCTCCAGCCAGACTGGTGACTATCAGAGTCAGAGCCTGTCACTGCATGACTCCCAACTCTCCCCAACCAGTGTCCACAGACTCTGTGGGTGCTCTCAGTCTATGTGTGCTTGCCACTTAGGCCTTATTCCCCTCTCTGTGACTTCAAGCAGCCAGGTCTCTCCCAGTGCTGCTCAAACCTTGTTTGACAGAGGAGGGAGCAATTGACCTGTTCTCTCCCAAGGACCCTGTGGCAGACCTGGTGGGTTCCAACCCAGGGCTGCAGTCACCCTGGTACCCGCACTGGCCTCTGGGACCTTACTATCCTGGAGCGGTCTCCTTACCACCTGGTTTTTTGGTGTCTGCTACAATTTTTGGTCTCTTATTTTCATATATGCTGGGGTACTGTTGGCTGTTTGCTCTGTTCCTCCGTAACTCAGCTAGGTTTTTCTTCCATGTGTAGGAGGAAGTGGAATCCACTCCCTCCTACCATGCTGCCATCTTCCTCTCCAGAGCCTCATTTTATTAAGTCACATGGCTACACACATTGTATTATTTGGTCTTCATAGTAATCTTCTGAAGCAGGAAATCTCCTATTTCCTAGGTGGAAATGACTTCTTGATCTCTTACATATGACACCTTTTTATAGTCCCATAAATTGGAATGCTGGAATTATAGGGACTCTTAGTAATTAATCTGTCTGCCTATTTTATAGATGAGAAAAATCAAAGCCCAGAGAATTTAAATGATATGGCTATGTCACAGACTTTCCATTTTTGTTTAATTACCTATTTTTACCTCTTGCACAAAGCTTCTGAGCTTCCAAACATAAAACAGAGTTGGCAGAAGAACCTGATTTTCTGGATCTTTGCCTGGAGTTCTTAGCCCATGAGACCTGTGTCCCTGGCTCCATCCACCCTCACTGTGTGGAAGTCCGTCCTGCAGTGCACAAAATGCCATCCTTATATTAGTGACTTTTTCCTCCAATGTAAATCCAGTCACCCCATTTCTAAACTTCATTCAATTATTTTAGCACATTTTCTGTGATTTTGCTCCCTCTTTCTCTAAAGACTATGCATATGTCTAAGTCTCCTTAAAATTAGGCTTGAGGAGTCACAGACTGTTGTTCTGTTCTAATGTCATGGTCTGGTTGTTGATGGACCTCTGACCTTCATGTCTTAGTTTTCTGCAAATAGTGGTCGGAAGCTCCATCTGCTCCAACCTGTGGCCATAGCCTTCCCCATCATTGACCTGCTCTTTTAGGGACAGTGGCCCCTCTGTATGAGTCACATGATGCCTCAGCTATTACTGGGATAATAGCAACCTGCATTCTCAGGGCTGAACACATTGTTGGGTACATGTCATACACCTGATAAATCTGTCACAATCAAATAATAAATATAAAATAATATTAGTTTCAACCTTGTAGAACCTGAGTGCATTGAATGCATATGCCCCTCAGAGTGGTCATGGTCACAGAGGTGACTCTCAGAGAGTTGTGGAGGAAGCAGAGGGAACTTTGAGGACTTACTGTCTGCTGTCTGGTTTACCCACACATTCCACTAGGAACGATGTTGCTTGTTTTAGATGACACACGCTGAGCACAGTCACTGGTGTATTCTGGGCACATCAGAAGCCATGGACAGAGGCCTTGCTGTCCTCACGCAGTGACGGGGACAGCTCATAGGTAAAAGAACAGAAAACTTCTCTGCCAACTTTAGTGTTTTGGAATTAGAGGGAATTGTCTTACACCAGTCAGGTCACAGGCTGCAGTTTTGTACTATGACACTTAAGCTTTGCTGGCCTGCATGAGAAGAGAGAGCAGATGTTTCCCTTAGAGGGGATGATGGACAGACACACAAACAGATACTGGAGTGACAACACAGAGGAGCAAAGTTTGTGTCCCTCCACCTTCAAACAGCCCTAAAAATGTTCCCAGGGTTCTGAAATATCTCTAGATCCTCATGTGTTCTTGGAAGAATTTATGAGTTTGTGCTTGAGAAAACAGCTGTTCCCATGACTTGTGAGCCAACCAAGAAAATAAACATGCCTGGTTGCATTGCCTTAGGTGATGTCCCTGCTGAACACTCTCCCATTTTAACTTTATCCTATTGAATGACATCTGGAGGCCTATAAGCATTGTAGAGCCAAACATGATAGATTGCAGCCATCTTCACAGAATGACTAAAGGACAAGTGTTACCCGCTCTGTATGACATAATACACCCAATGATATTCTCCAAAAGCCCACATTCTACTGAACTTTAACACCCTCATTGATAACCTGTCTCTCCTGATCCTCTCAAAGTATGGGGGGATGGTCTGACAGATAAAGATGGAGTTAGTTCTTTTTTTTAAAATCCAAAACAAATATGTTAATTTTTTTAGTGATCTGTGCCTATTTGTTTCTGTCGGACACATTGCCCTCATCTGTGAATCCTGTCCTAACTCACAAGAAGTGCGACAGACTATGCTGCCTCTAATGCCTCTGTTATATTCACACCCATATTTGTGTACGAATGTCATAATAACCAAAAAACTAAAACAGTCCTAATGCTGATCAGCTGGTGAAGGTATACACAGCAATGTGTCCATGCAATGGAACAAGTTGTGTTTCAGTAGTGATGGGGAACTAAATCCTCAAACACATGCTGTGTGACAGATGCCACACACTGAAGTCTACATGTTTTATTATTTCATTTATATGGAGTATCAAGAAAAGGCAAAACTATAAAAACAGAGTGAATTCGTGGTGGCCTGAGGCTGGGGGTGGGGACAGAGGTGATTCTCGGGGGGACAAGGGACTGTGATAATGTGGCAAACTCAGAAATTTCACTAAGAAACATTGAATTACACTCTGAAGATGGGTAGACTTAGGTAATTGAATTATATTTCAATAAAGCTATTTTAAAAATTGTATTTTGAAAACCAACTCAAATGATGCTTCTCTAGAAAGTTGTGTCTCACTTCCACTCATCTCTCCTCTGGCTAAAACCCTTCCCTCCAGGCAGGGGCTATCTGCGAGGGACCCTGTCTTGGGCGCCAGATGTGGGGGGGCTCCGCCCACAGAGCCCCATCCCTCCATCACGGATGAAAGTAAAAACTACCAAGACATCTTCTGCTTGGGGAGGAAAGGGGTCAAACTCTCAGAGGAGAATGACCCAGAGCCCCTTCCTCACTAGGCTTTTATTGGGTTCCAAGACACCGGAATACAAATTTAACATGTCAAAGAAATCTGAGGGCTTAATCCAAGCCAGTGTTTGTCAGGAAGGGGGGTTGCCAGACTTTGGGAGACATGCTCATTTCCTCCTGGGACACTTGTCACCTCAGGAAGAGCACTCTTAGCAAAGCAGGTTTCACAGGGCTTTAGGAATTCTTTCTTATGTCCAGATCACCCACGGAGCCGACCAGGCCAGGACAGGGCTGCACCTCTCACCCCCACAGTTTCAGGCTTTAAGGCAATTAGGAAGCAGGAGACATCTCCCAGATGGAAATGAGGACTCGGGCTATGTCAGAATAGCCGGGGGGGGGCGAGGGTCCATCACATCCTCTTTGCTGCAACCCCCCCGAGTCCTTCCATGAGGCCTCCCAAGTGGTCGCGTCTGGCTTAGGTTGCCCCTCCCATGAGGAGTCTTACCCGTCATTGACTGCCAACCAAGCTATGGGGCCAGAGATGGGTAAGGCAGAAGCAGCACTCCTTGCCAGGGAGATAAGCTTTGTCTTCTTAGTGGCTCATGTCCTCTTGACAGAACAGACCCAGATGAAGTGGGTCCCTTGGGCTCTTACACAGCCCACCATGGGGTGAGGGTTACAACTCCTGAAACCAGGCTGAACGGTCCGCAACAGCTATCCTCCCTGCATTTCACATGTACATTTATGCACTATAACAATGTACATCACTGCATATTTACACATCTAGATCACAAGAGCACTTTGCACGAGACTAGTCCAAGCATACAATTGTAAACACAGTACAAATTTTTCAGTGTTTGATAAATTTTAGCCAAAGAACTGAACACCATGCTCTAATTATAAGCCACAATGAATTTAGTATAATTTTTTTAAATTTTTATTTTAATTGTTGTTTTTGTACAGTTTTCTGTCTCTTACTCCCACCCCAGCCCACCACCCCAGCCTTCCACACCTCCCTCCCATTTCCATCCCCCATAGTTTTTGTCCATGTGTCCTTTATATTTGTTGCTCTAAACCCTTCCCCTTTTCCCCTGAAATTCTCTCCCCTCTCCCCTCTGGTCATCGTCAGCCTGTTCTTCATTTCATTGTCTTTGCAGCACAATTTACAATAGCCAAGTGTTGGAAGCAACCTAGGTGCCCATCAGTAAATGAATGGATCAAAAAAACTGTGCTACATTTACACGATGGAATTCTATGCAGCAGAAAAAAAGAAGGAGCTCCTACCCTTTGCAACAGCATGGATGGAACTGGAGAGCATCATGCTAAGCAAAATAAGCCAGGCAGTGAAAGACAAATACCATATGATCTCACCTTTAACAGAAACCTAATCAACAAAGCAAACAAACAAGCATAATATAACCAAAGACACTGAATTTAGTATGTTTAAAGAGGATTTGTTAACAAAAAATTCCTTTTAACAAAATTCAGTTATTCATCTGCAGCTTTCAGAAGGGCACCAGGGTCAAAGGAGTCTTAGCTCCTTGCTCCATGAAAGTACCCACACCTTAGGCCCAGGCCCTCAAGGTTTCCCAAGCACATCCTCATGTAGTGGCCCAGACAATGTCTGCTGGATGGATCTGGTCAAGAGTCAAAGAAAGCAAAAATGTCAGTCATTAAGTCTGTGAATAAATGAATGGTATTTTTTGCTCTTGCAAATATAACCTACTATTTAAAACAAGATTTTTAAGTTATGAAGATGCAGTATATATACAAGATTTGGAAACAGAATCTTACTTTATAGGCACAAGAAGACATCATTGGATGGATCCAGGCACATAGAATTAAGTCCAATTATCACCATTCGGTATTGTTAAACCATTGAAGCAATTTTCACCAGTGCCCTTTTATGCATATTCCAGCACATAGAAAACAGTAAGAAATACTGGTTTCCATGGTGCCCTAATTAGACCAAAAAAAAATCAGTTTGGGTTCATCAACTGGGAAGCTTTATTTGGATTAACTATTGATGAATGGCCCACCAGTGAGTGCTCCTAACACTACAGTGACAAGATTGGGGGAGGGCAAGAATAGTATGGGAAATGTAGAAGCTAAAGAACTTATGACACAAGGACATGAACTAAAGGGGGGAATGTGGGTGGGAGAGGGTGTGCAGGGTGGGGGGAATGATGGGGGAGAAATGGGAAAACTGTAATAGCATAATCAATTAAATATATTAAAAAAAATAAGTTCAAAGGCAATTTATTTATGGTAGCTCTAAATTATGAATTGTATTAGAAAAAAGATTTCAGAATAGTGTTTTTCTTTTGGGGATAGTTTTCTTAACTGTTCCCTGAAATATTGACTGTTCCCTGAAAAATTTAGTTACATGATTTGTCCTTTAAAAATGATTTTTGTTTCTTTTTGTTTTTTAAAAAATTATATAGCAATTGTTAGAAATCTAAGTGAAAAAAATAGAGAATAAGCCAAATCTCTTGGGAAAACAGGGGGATAGGAGCAGGATGAGATAATAAGTCAAAGAATCTATGTTACTTTATAGTTTTGAGTATGTGCATAGAGACAGCTCAAGCCTAATTAAGGGCCATGTTTATGAATACCAGCAGTATAGAGCTCAATTGGTACTGTTATTATTAAAAATACTCAAAAGGGCCTTACCAGATAGCTTAATTGTTTAGAGCATCATCTCAATATGCCAAGGCTGTAGGTTTGATCCTCAGTCAGAGCACATACAAGAATCAACCAGTGAATGCATAAATAAGTCAAAGAGCAAACTGATGTCTCTCTCTCTATCTTTCTCAAATCAATAAAAAACATTATTGCAACAAACAGGAATTCTTCGTTCTTATTTAGTGCCTTTTTTCTTTTCTTTTTTTAGTTTCCCCAACTTTGTTTCACTCTTTTAATAAAGATTTATTATTATTTTTTATCTTTATCTGAGAACATTTTTTTCATTGTTTTTAGAGAGAGAGAAACATGGATTGGTTGCTTCTCATATGCTCCCAGATAAGGGATGGAACCCACAACCTAGGTATATGCCCTGACTGAGAATCAAACACACAACCTTTCAGTTACAAGACACACTCCAACCAACTGAGCAACACTGGTTAGGGTTGCTTCACTCTTAAGTTCAGAGAATAGCTTGTGAAAGTGAACATATTTACAGAAAATGTGCCCAATTCTATTTAATATCATCATACTCTAGAGAAAATAACTGGGCCCCAGAAAGATTAAACAAACAGCAGGTATGGAATAAATTTGGCATCTGTCTGAAGCAAATTTCAGAATACAGCCACAGGTCCCATACCAAGGACATCCAGTGACTTCAGAGTGACCAAAACAAGCCACCTCATTTCTGGAATTTATTGAAGGTTTAGATAATTTTTACCTTACTTGATTTTTCAGAAGAGTAGTTAGTAGTGAACAAACTTAAAGACCTTAAATAATGACAACAAAGATAAATCTTCAAATGATAAAAATTATGAAATTAAAAAAGCCCTGAAAAATGTCCAGTACAGTAATCCCAAGGTAATCTCTAATCATCTGCTCCAGCATACATTATATTTTCATAAAATCATTTCAGACATTTACCTTAAAATGTTTGAGGATCTGTTAAGAAATGGCAAATTCCATTTGCTATGCTACTATTCTCTTTCTTCCCTTTCTCAGTATTTATTGGAGTTACTGACAAGATGTATAATCTTTGAGAAAAACTTGACATATATATAACCTATATCTGATACTTTGGATGAAGTAATGAGGCCAGATACATCAAGAGAGAGAAACCAGGAAGAAATTTAGCTTTGTTAGATCCATGATTCTTAGGAGAACAGCATGTGGTAGGCTGCTAGAGAAACACTTGATTCATTAGGAGGCTGCAGGAAAAATGGACAGGTAGGATGAGCAGGTTTAGAACAAGCTGATTTGGGTAATTTCAACGGGCTCCAGGGCATAGAGGATGCCCCTGGTTGTCTGGTCTTTGCATTGTTAGGTGTGTAGTTCAGGCATAAATTGGCAGATGTATACTGACCCATGTGGGAGGGGTCTGGGAGTGTGTCCTCAACCAGCTGCTCAAAGAGAAGGACTTGTGCAACAGCCAACATAGTGCAGGAAGCTGCTATAGTCAGGAGGGCTGTCTCCTAACAATGACCAGGATTCATGACTCTCCCAGTGGAGGAAAAATTTCTCCACTGGGATAGTCTCTTGCAACTAAACAGAAGGTATGCTGGTGTTCTCCCAAAACCCTGCTGCAAATTAGTAGAAATGCACAAGGCAGAGCACAGAATGTCAACTATGATTCTCAGAAATACTATTTTTATCAGAAATACAATTTTTACAGCTTACAGGCAAAAGCAAACATTGTTAATGAGTCATTTGGTAGCAAGTTTCTATTGAATCTAACCATTGCAACTAGAAAAACTGAGAATAATCAACAGTTGATGTGTGGAAGCTCAGTGTGTGAGAAGAGCTGTTGCAGCCTGGGTTGTTGGGGAAAGTCCCTGGGGCCAAGTGGTGGTGGGGGAAAATGGGTCAATGAACAGCCCAAGCCCAGCAGCAAATTTGACCTCATTGCCCCTGCTGAGGGTTTACCCTTAGGGAGGGAGGAGGTCAAGAAAATTTTTAAAAAATAAATAAAAGAGTTGTATGACAGAACCTGGCTGGTGTGGCTTAGTGGACCGAGCTCTGGATTGCGAAGCCAAGGGCTGCCGGTTCAAATACCAGTCAGGGTACACGCTTGGGTTGCAGGCCAGGTCCCCAGTAGGGGGAGCATAAGGTAAACCATATATTGATGTTTCTCCCCCCGCCTTCCCCTCTCTCTAAAAATAAATAAATAATAATAAAAAGAATTGTATGACAGAATCTCATTAAGTTCATTTTTGTTCCCTGCACAGCAACTGCATATGATTTTTTTCCAGAGTGTGGTTTCATTATTCTCGATTTTTTATGTTGTCATTATAAAGAATTATCAATATGTTGCTAAAGACATGCAGAATGGGCAGACCAAATGCTGTACCACCTGTAAAACCAAGGAAAGTGCCTTTCACAGTAAGGGCATCTGCCACTTCCCAGAACCATTCTCAAACCAAGTGTTTGTCAACAGTGTGGTGTGGATGAGCCAGGACCTGTAAGAAATTCTCATGTCAAACTTTGCAAATATAGGAACTGAAGTCCAGCACAATTAATAAAGTTGCCTGAGGTCAACACAAAACTAGATTACCAGTCTCCTAAATTTTCGTCCAGTGTTTCTTCAACTAGTCCACAATTCTGAGCCCATAAGGGCCAGCAAGAGAGGGACTGGAGGCTGCAGAATGAGAGTTCAGCTGTGTGACTAATTGGTGACAGAGAAAAAATGAGAACCCACTTTCTGCTTTCGAGTCCAGATGTTACTTCTACTGTGTGGAGGTTAGCACTGAGCAGACAGAAAAGCATTGGTAAGTAGCACAGGTATAGCAGCAGGACCGATGGAAGGACACTCAATAGAAAAGTCAGAGAAACAGCAGTAACAATTCAGTCTAATTGGAGACTGCTCATTCAAGACATTAGTAAAGGAGATGGAATCAATAAAGTCATCTCATCAAACACCACAGGTCACCCCAAATGTATAATAGACTCACCTTTAATGCAGCTTCCCATTATCAACCCATGTGTGGACACATTTGATTGGTAGAAATATTAATGCATGAGATAAGACTAACATCCATATAACCCTCAAATTATGTTTTAACATCTTGACAAAATCCTCAGATGTGGGCATGCTAGCTATAATGACTCTTTGTTGGATCAATAATTTCACAATAAATTTGTTCACAGCCCCACCCTTCACCTGTTGGGCATTCAGATATATTGAAATGATGTAACTGCTGCTTCCTGTTGGTTTCTAATCCTTTGATTTTGTATTGTTTACCAAAAGAAACTATTATGAGTTAGAATAATAATGAATTGCAGTGGTCCCAGGTGAATGTCCTGAGTCCAGATGTCTCTGCAGCAACACTTTGCCAGCATTCAGGGGGCTGAAGGGAGGCACTTACAGTTTGATCAGGGGATGGGAGGAGGGAGACGAGGGTGCAGAAAAAACTGTGATTGATTGTCACACAGGCAACCAGATGGTAACATGATACTCATGTGCATTTTTTCATTCAACCCTCATAACATCCGTACAGAAAGCCCTGCAATCTCCACTTCACAAATTCAGAGGAGGAACTGAGAAGCTATCACATGTAACATGTAATTGGTAAGTGACTAGGAAACCAGAATTAAAGTTTATATCTTTCTTAGGTTTTATCCCATTGATTTTCATATTTGGAGGATCTAAAATGTTTAGAAATAAAAGACACATCTAGGGCCAATCACCAATAAATAAATGTCTCAAATTATGATTCAGATCAATAAGCACTCAAATGGTTGGGATGTATTTCAAGTTTTGGTCTGATCCAGGCCCATGTGGCCCCCATTCAGAGCATGCAAACTGAAAACATTCAGCAATAAGACCATGGAGTATATGTCTTAGAAATGACTATTTACTTATAAATAACACTGTGATTTGCATTAAAAAGGCAGAATAGGCAACTAAAAATCACAGCATATAGAAAGTTCAGTACAGAACCAGCAGCTGTGACTCACTATATGTATATGTCAAGTAATTATGACAGCATCTTACAAATACAAGAAGATGAGTGAACAACAAGTCAAAAATCATTCTTTTTTCAGAACGAATAATGTAAGTGATCTAGACAATTACTAACGTGCGCTTCAATGCAGACAGAGAGAGAAGAAAGTATCAGTCAGTATTATAGAAACTCACTAAATTCAGACAGCGGGGAAAAAACTTTCAGAAAAGTATCAGAATGAACTATAGAATCTCAAAAAGAAATTCAGTTTTCTCACTTCATGTCTCTTAGGGAGACTCTCTCTACATTTAGATGGAGTTTATTTATCTACATTTAGTAAGTTTATCTATCTACATTTGCAACGAATTTGAAAAGTACATGCAATAAATGTTTGAAGGTGCTATAAGAGACTCATCATCATTTAAAAGTTTCTGGTCTTCCTACCACTAATGTTTTTCTTTATCACATAATACATCTCCCATCAAAATTTCTACAAAGTATAAATAAAATAACCTGACATCTTCAGGCTTGCTGAAGGAATGAGTGAACAACCTGACAAAAGTGTTTAAATTTGATGAAAGGGGGCTTTCAAATATGATGTATTATTTTATTTCTAACTACTTAGCAGCTTACATTTCATTCAGAGGAATGGAGATGGTGCCTAGCTCAATTATATTTCAGGTAATAATGCAAAAAAAGAAAGCATTGCCTGTCAGTGATCATGATATAGCTGATAGAGTAGTCTGCATCATTTTTCTATAAAGGGACACACAGAAATAAGTTTAGGTTTTGCAGCACACGTTGTTTCTGTAGGCAAATGCATAATTGAGTGTGACTGTGTTCCTGTTTCACTTAATTTACAAAAACAGACAAAGGGTAGATGTGAACTAGACTTATTAAGGTGAGCTTCTAGCAATCTATACAAATTTTGCATTGAACACCTCTTCCAACTATGCTTCGATTAAAAAACAAACAGTGAGCAGACCTAGTTTGCTAATCCCCATAATGGAATAAATGTAATAAGGACTTTCCTGTTAGAATCAACAGGGTCTTAGGAATGTTAGAATTCAGCAGCAAAATGTAAAGTTTGATCTTGGTGAGTCAGCTGTGCAAACAGTTGTTTCTGTGACCATGTCTATTGTAACACCTGAAATAGGCAGAGAGCTTCTTTCTTCAGGGAGTAAAAAGCCTATTCCAAACTCAAATTACTTAGTAAGATGTGTGAATATTTCATAACCCAAACATATTTTATACCCTTTCTTTTTTAAAATTACTTTATTGTTGTTCAATTACAGTTGTCTGCGTTTTCTCCCCACCCCAGCCAAACCCAGCTCTCTCCCTTGCTTCCACTCTCCCCCTTGGTTTTGTCCATGTGTGCTTTATAGTAGTTCCTGAAAACCCTTTTCCCCACTGTGACTTCCCCCCTCTGGCTATTGTTAGATTGTTCTTAATTTCAATATCTCTGGATATATTTTGTTTGCTTTTTTCTTTTGTTGATTATGTTCCAGTTAAAGGTGAGATCATATGGCATTTGCCCCCCACCACCTAGCTTATTTCACTTAGCATAATGCTCTCCAGTTGCATCCATGTTGTTGCAAAGGGTATAAGCACCTTCTTTCTCTCTGCTGCGTATAATTCTATTGTGTAAATGTAGCATAGTTTTTTGATCACACCCTTTCTTTTAAGCAGCTGTGAATATTACTGGCACCACTGTTAGAAGCTAGAATGGTGACAAATGGTCAGAATTACCTTGAGCAGAATTGAGCTCTGAGTGACAGTCCACCGAACTTCCCTCACTTTCCTCCCTGGTTTACACTTAACATCTTCATTTCCACAGGACTGTAGACTTCTTAGGGGTAGGAACACAGGTCCCCACCAACCAGGCTGATGATCAGTACATACTTGTTTTATGAAGAAATGAAAGCCTGGATGATCATTTTCAATGCTTAATGAGGAAATCAATCAGCAGAATCCTAGGGCCCTATAGCCAGGTTGTTCTACTCTGACTTTGTCAACAGGCTGAAGATCTGTTTAGGTCAGTTCCTGTGTCTCCACTCTGGGATTCAGGTCAAAGGCACAGATGCCTCTAGCACTACCTGCTCACTGTGAGAAAGGTTGTGCCTGCCCCACCTTGGAACCCTTGAAAGGTTCTGACTCATTTGGCTGGATCATCCTTTAATCCCCTATCAAGAAAATAAGGGTTTACTCTCCATTCTGAATGATAGCAGCAAAGCGTAATGTAGAGTTACAAATATAAAAGGAAGCTTTTATTTGGGAGTTTCAAATAGACTTTATATATATGATCATAAACTTCTAGAATAATCAAAGTACAGGGTGCCAGAGAAAGGGTGACTCTCTGTGTACCCAGGGACTTGGACAGACTCCTCTTCTTCCAGCACAGGTAGACTGTGCAGGATGCAAGTTGGGTCTATCACAGAGGAGAGCAGTTATTGCTCCAATGGACAGTCATGAGGGTATTTTCTTGATGAGCTATAGGGTTACCACCTCCCTTATTTTCCCAAAGAAACAGCCCTAACATATGGATCTGAGTTAATATGATGTATTGGGTGGTGAAGCAATCACCAGGAAGACAGGAAGGCAAGAATGCAACAAGGAGCCAAGTACCTCTGAGAGCTACCACTGGCTAGGGACCCAGGAAAACCATTGCATACGCTTTAGAGAAAGGGGTCAGCAATCAATGTCTCTGTCATCTCCCTACTGTGTGAGAAGGGGCTGGCACAGGAGGCAATACCAGGGCAGGAAGTGGGCTGTCTGCATTGTGACGTAGGGACAGCGGTTATAGTGTCAGAGTCACGCCTAACCCATTAGGGAAAAGGGCTTGTAAGGGACAGCTCCTTTGAGATGACATTCGAGATGAGATGGTAAAATGTATTCCTGGCAGAGGGACAGCTGTGAGGGCCTCCCAGCCAGGAAGTACAGGCCACTTTGGAGGGACAGGTGTCCGTATGCACGTGACTGGAAGCCAGGAGCAGTCAGGGTAGAGAGGAAGATTTTTGAGAAATGAAGAGGACAGGAAGTCAGGGATAAGGTCATGGTTAGCTTCAAACCCCACACTAAAAGTGTGATCCAACACTCTGTGACATTTGTGACTTGTGTAGAAAGGGATAGACCATAAAGGATTCAATAGCACAAACCTGGCGTCACTGGAACCTTGACTTCCTCACTGCATTGCCTCAGCACAGATCCCTGGGCCTTGCTGCTCCTTTGGCTAGTCAGTGAACAAGAGATGAAGAGAACCCTGTACCCACTGAAAAAATAAATAATAATTCAGAATTTCAGACACAGTGTGTTAATGAAAGGGCAGTGAATAAAGAGTAACTGACCTGTGTGGCTGGGATCATTAGGTAAGACTGTTCTCTGGAAGATATTTAAGCTGAAGACTCAATGACCAGGAGGCAAAGGCTAATGAAAAAGCATTTGTGTAGAGGACACAGCAAGAGAGACTTCTGAGCAGAGATCTCAAATGTGGGTTCAGATGTGGCCGAAGGCAGGTCACATGAGGAACCTCACTCCTAGGATCAGGCTGATAGACACCACTTGAGGATTTCAGATATTTAAATCATATTATCCTATCCATCTCTCTCTCATTATATGGAAGTGAATTTTAAAATAAACATTCCATTCTTGCCTTTATGTCTATATATAGTTTATCTCTTGAGTGTCAGCCTTATTGGGTGATGAAATACTATAATGTCCAAACACTGTTCTAGGCCTACAGTGATCTTAAGAATGTCATTTCCAGGCCCTGGCTGGTGTGGCTCAGTGGATTGAGTGCTGGACTGTAAACCAAAGGGTCGTTGGTTCGATTCCCAGTCAGAGCACATGCCTGGGTTGCGGGCCAGGGCTCCAGTACAGGGTATGCAAGAGGCAACCACACATTAATGTTTCTCTTCCTCTCTTTCTCCCTCTCTTCCCCTCTCTAAAAATAAATAAATAAAATCTTTAAAAAAAAAAAAAGAATGTCATTTCCAATCTTTGTGGCTTGGTCATGGTTCTCTAATCTCCTTCTCCCTGGAGAGTTTCTCACCCTTCCCTTGACTTTCATGACTTTGTCATTGGATGTTTACAGGCTCTATATTTTGTAGTATATGTCACAGCTTGGGTTTGTGTTTCCTTACAATGCCATTGTGGTGTAGCACCTCTGGCTCATCTGTGGGCTCACTGCTGCCAATCAGATGGCACATAAGTTTTTCCAGATCTCAGGATGTGCACATTGATCACTTGATTAAGGTCCTGTCTGCTAAGGTTTTCACTATAAAGTTATTCTGATTCTGTTTATAATTCATAAATATTTTGTGAGAAGTTACTTGAAACTTTGTAAATATCCTATTCATCAATTAATTTATCCATTTTTTATTTACATCTTTTTGTCTTTGTGGTTTTTTATTTTATTCACTAGTTAGAATCTGGACTATGAATATTTATTTTTATACTCAAGTTAACCTTTTTTGGTGAGTAGGAGCTTTAGTGTTTATGTGTCCCAATATTCTTTGAGCATTTTCTTACTTTCTAGCACATAAGACATTCATGCTTGTGTTTATTTTCCCTGGCCTAGCTTTGAAAGGAGCCATTTCTCTGAGAGTAGAAGTTCCTTTTAGAAGAAAATGATATTTGGAAGCCAAGACTTGGGTTCTAGTTCTGATTGCGATCAAGATGTTACTGCTCTCAGGAGACAGTGCCAAGAAATGCATGTGAATTCACACATTCTTAAATGACATTTGTTCTTTTCCCCTGTTGTAAACCATGACTTCACATCCACCTAACACACATATTCATGCTGACTTTTCCATTTCTGAGCTCAAGTCTCCCCACATTAGCTCCATGAATCTGCATACTCTGCTGGGACTTCCAGGCAGAAGGTCAGGGCAACTGTGAAGCTCACTCACATGTTTCTCCTATTAGAGACCCTGGCCCTGTGCTATCTGCTAACAACTTCTACAACACATTCCAGAGCACTATAACAAGAAATATTTATAGGCAGCTAATGTATTAAATAACCATGAAAAGAAAAGCTTGCATTTAATACAGAGCAGCAAAAAAAAACCAAAAAAACAAAACAAAAACAAAAAAAACAGGAATGGAACAATTAGATACTGCAACTCTTTTTAAAAAATTAAGTTCTTTAATTTTCTTAAAACAAATTTCAAATTTTCATATGGTGAAATATTTTGCTGCATTTGATTTTCCTTCACATGTTTGTCCAGTTTGATTGTTGTTTCAGTGGGAAAATAATTACACTAACTCTTCATGTCATTCATTTTTTTCTATGAACATCACTCACACAGATGCTAACATAGTCCAGGCAACCCCAGGGAGGACAGGTCTGGACACAGCCACCCACCAGCCTCATTTTTTCTGCTCTGTACCTTCCTTGTATACAGAGCCCATCTGGGCCTCATTACCTTCATCTCTACGTGGGGATTTTGGAAATGAGTAAAGAATGTAATACGTGTAAAGAGCCCACTGGGGAGCACAACACAGAAGTCTGCAATATAGGGAAATTGATTGCTCAAATACATCTGTAAAGTCTGTTGAAACTGATTTTCAGAGAATAAACTGTGTAATCATGTACACATCAATTCCTTCACAATATTTTCTCATGATTTTTATAATTTCAAATTTTAATTGTTTTAAAGACGTATTTTTTAAATTGAGAAATGTATTTTATGACTGTGATAAATCAGCATTTACCACAGTGATAAAATGCTGATTTACCACAGTGATCACTACTGAAAGGTAGTCTCTGGGGTGCAATTCGTAAATTTTATTTTATTTTTTAAATTATTTTATTTCATTTTTTAATTATTTTTAAAGTTATTTAATTTTATTATTTTTTTAAACTTTTTCAATTTTCTAATTTAGTAGAAATAACGAGAACAATGTGGCTTTCAAACAAGAATTTAAACTAATCTAATACAACTTCTACAATACATTCCAGAGCACTACAACAAGAAATATTTATAGGCAGCTAATGTACTAAATAACCATGAAAAGAAAAGCTTGCATTTAATACAGAGCAGGGGGGGGGAAAAAACCCAGGAATGGAACAATTAGATACTGCAACTCTTTTTTAAAAATTAAGTTCTTTAATTTTCTTAAAACAAATTTCAAATTTTCATATGGTGAAATATTTTGCTGCATTTGATTTTCCTCAAAGTTAGAAAAAGAATGGGATTATCAAGTCATGCTATTATATATCTCCAGAGGCAGTACAGCTTAGTAAGTAAGACCACAGAATTTGGAACCAAACTGCCCTCATTTAAATTCCACTCTACTATATATATGCTTTGCGACCTTAAACAAATTACTTTCCTTTGCTTCAATTTTTATTTATTTTTAGAGGGAGGGGAAGGGAGAGAAAAAGAGAGGGAGAGAAACATCGATGTATGATTGCCTGTTACACAGCTCCAACTGGGGACCTGGCCCACAGCCCAGGCATGTGCCCTGACTGGGAATTGAACCAGTGACTCCTTGGTTCATAGGCTAGTGCTCAATCCACTAAGCCACAGTGGGCAGGGTGGAATTTGTAACTTTTCAACAAATACAGCTCAGTTCAGCTTTGAGGAGGAAGTGAAAATACAGTTGTTGGCCACATAATATCCCAATCAGCAGTGGGCTCCATGCTGGTTCCACAGACTATAATGGGGTTGAAATTCCTATCACCTAGAGACATTGTAGCTATCCTACAACGTCGATGCTGCTCTCAGTAGTCCCAGTTGTCCCATGTTCCAAAGCTCTATTGGTGATTTTTCTTATGAGACACATAATATTTATGTGTCTCATAATATTTAACTGGTCATTTCTGGTGGAAGTTGTGGAAATATTCCCTGTGCTCTGGGTTGAGGGAGTAGAGGGGTCCCTGCCTAGGGCTCATTGGCTTTCCCTTTATCAAAACATTATTGAATTTCACTGGTTCTATCCTTGTACTAACATTAGTGTCACACCAGTCCTTGCCCTATGAAGGCAGCATGAATTCACATCACACCTTCAGATCTGGTGTTTGTGCTTGATGTGGTACCTGTTGTTATGGGCAGTGCAGTGACTCAGTGCCCCTTCAAGCTACTGCATGTGGACCGAGGCAGTCTGCCAAGATCTGTGGCTGGAGAGTTCCCTGAGCTCTACCAACTGGGCATCTAGCACCGACATTTTGCTCCCTGTGGTGGTGGGAGAACAGGCCATAGAACACCCACCAAGGACCACAAGGATTGCTTTTTGTTTCACATTCTTATTTAGTTCCTACTCTCCAGCTTACCTGATACAATATTTAATATGTATTTTATCCAGTGTTTCTTTGTGTGTAAACCTGGAAGGGCAGGGCTTGTGTGGGTAATATCCACTCAGGCCCCTCTGTTGCCTCTCTGATAGCAGAATCTTTAAGGTTTGAGAAACTATGCCTACCTATCTATGATGCTGTTACTCCTCATCCCAATTCTCTTTATCAGTTTTTATTTCCTTAATCACAAACATTCTTGAATTCATGTATTTCTACTTACCCATACCCTACATCTTCCCAAACTTTGGTTTTAGCTCAGGAGATAGTAATGAAGACAAGGGAACTGGGGCTGTGAACCCTGACCTCGGTGTGTGGATATAGGAGTTCTGCCAGCTTATGATACCTCCACTGTGCTGGTCAGGCAAGATATTGATGTGGCCATGATAAGGGGTCTGAGATGTGGGGAATCTTGTCACCCTCTTTGCTGGCTTCCTCTTATTTACTAAGTTAGTAATCATTTACCAAACACCTCACGTATGCACTCTGTATGGGACTGTCTGTTGTTTCTTTCTATCTTGTACTATGGGGCAAAGTATATAATATCCCTGGGACTTGGTATTACAGGTTGTGGGTGGCACAGCAGAAGCTCTGGGGACACAAAGGCCTAAGTTCACTTTGATCTTAGATTATGTGTCACCAGCTTGTGCAGAGAACCACCACACAGCCCAGAATATAGTCCAATTTCAATTCAGGATATATTTTGATAACGATAATGTGCTAATATTGTCTAATTGGATGTTTACTACACCCTGTTAGGTAAGAATCATTGTATTGTGGGAGTCTTTTATTCATTCAGTCAACAAATACTAATTTCATGCCTTTGTAAGCCAGGCACTCTTCTGGGCACAAAGGTTTTGACATTGAATGAGATCAGATTAAGAAAATTGGCCAAAGGCTACCCTGCCATCTGGCTCCAGGGTCTGGATTTAAGCCCAGATCTATCTAACTACAAAAATGTTAATTAGCTACTACCCAGTACTTCCTCCTGAATGTTGCAAGTGAACCTCTGTTATTGCAGAATTGTCCTCCTTTTCTTATTGCCTCTGTTTTCTACGTCTTCCTTCCAGCCTCTCCTGGGACTGCTTTCTCTCCATAAACAGCTTCTGAATCTGGGACTGACTCAGATTTTCATAGAAATTTAATACAATGCAATAAATCCATTCAAGTCTCAAGTATGACATCATATATTTCAAAAAATAAAATATAAACAAAAAAATCCAGAATATGTATAGCTTAATATTATTGTTTTCTTTTTTCTCATAAAGATTTTTTCTTTTTCTTTTTATTGTTGTGCAATTATAGTTGTCCCCATTTTTCCGCCATTACTCTCCCTCACCCTACCCACTTCCACCCCCCACATTCAATCCTCTCTTCCCTCGTTACTTTTTTCCATGGATCCTTTTTACATGTTCCTTTTTTAAAAACATTTTTTATTGTTGTTCAAGTACTGTTTTCTGCTTTTTCTCCCTATCAGTCCCCACTATCCGAGACCTGACCACCTCGCTCCCCTGTTTCTCCTCCCCTTGTTATTGTCCATGTGTCCTTTATAATTGTTCCTGCAAACCCTTTATCCTTTTCCCCTATAATCCCTTTCCCTCTCCCCTCTGATCACTGTCAGTCTGTTCTCAATTTCAGTGTCTTTGGTTATATTTTCCTTGTTTGTTTTGTTGATTAGGTTCCTGTTGAAGGGGAGATCATATGGTATTTGTCTTTCACTGCCTGGCTTATTTCGCTTAGCATAATGCTCTACAGTTCCATCCATGCTGTTGCAAAGGGTAGGAGCTCCTTCTTTCTTTCTGCTGCATAGAATTCCATTGTGTAAATGTACCATAGTTTTTTGATCCAAATATTTACTGATGAGCACTGAGGTTGCTTCCAGCACTTGGCTATTGTAAATTGTGCTGCTATGAACATTGGGGTGCATAGGATCTTTTGGATTGGTGTTTCAGGCTTCTTAGGATATAATCCTAGCAGTGGAATTGCTGGGTCAAAAGGCAGTTCCATTTTTAGTTTTCTGAGGAAATTTCATACTGTTTTCCATAGTGGTTGTACCAGTCTGCACTCCCACCAACAGTGCACTAGGGTCCCCTTTTCTCCACAACCTCTCCAAAACTTGTTTGTTGCTATGTTTATGATGTCCATTCTCAACGGTGTGAGGTGATATCTCCTTGTGGTTTTAATTTTCATTTCCCTGTTAACTAGTGATACTGAGCATCTTTCCTTATGTGTCTGGACCCTCTGTATGTCTTCCTTGAAGAAGTATCTGTTCAAGTCCTTTGCCCATTTTTTAATTGGGTTGCTTGTCTTCTTAAAGTGGATTCATGTGAGTGCTTTATATATTTTGGAGATCAAACCCTTGTCTGAGGTATCATTGGCAAATATGTTTTCCCATAAGGTTGGTTCTCTTTTTATTTTGATACTGTTTTCTTTAGCCATGCAGAACCTTTTTATTTTGATGAGATCCCATTTGTTTATTCCTTCCTTTATGTCCCTTGCTCTAGGAGACATATCAGTGAAAATATTGCTGCATGGAATATCTGAGATTTTCCTACTATGTTCTCCTCTAGGACTTTTATGGTGTCACAACTTATATTTAAATCTTTTATCCACCTCCAATTTATTTTTGTGTATGGTGTAAGTTGGGGATCAAGTTTCTTTCTTTCTTTTCTTTTTTTTTTTTTTTTTTTTTTTTTTTTGCATGTAGCTGTCCAGTTCTCCAAACACAATTTGTTGGAGAGGCTATTTTTACTCCATTTTAAGCTGCTGCCCACTTTGTCAAGTATTAATTGACCATAGAGATTTGTGTTTATTTCTGGGCTCTCTATTCTGTTCCACTGGTCCATGTGCCTGTTTTTATGCCAGTACCAGGCTGTTTTGATTCCAGTGGCCTTGTAATACAGTTTGATGTCAGGTATTGTGATCCCTCCTACTTTGCTCTTCTTTCTCAAAATTGCTGCAGCTATTCAGGGTTGTTTATTGCTCCATACACATTTTTGAAGTGTTTATTTTATGTCTGTGAAATATGGCATTGGTAGTTTAATAGGTATTGCATTGCATCTATAAATCGCTTTGGGTAGTATAGACATTTTGATGATGTTAATTTTTCCAGTCTATGAACATGGTATATGTTTCTCTTTGTTTGTGTCTCCTTAATTTCTTTCTTTGGTGTTGTGTAGCTTTCTGAGTACAGGTCTTTTACTTCCTTCATTAAAATTATTCCTAGGTATTTTTTTTTTCTTGTTGCTATAAAAAAATGGATTATTTTTCCTGACTTCTGTTTCTGATGTTTCATTTTGCTATACAGAAATGCCTTTGGTTTCTGGATATTGACTTTTTTTTTATTTTTATTTTAATTGTTGATCTTGTACAGTTTTCTGTCTTTTATTCTCACCCGAACCCACCACCCCAGCCCTCCCCTCCTCCCTCCCATTTCCACACCCCCATAGATTTGTCCATGTGTCCTTTATACTTGTTCCTGTAATTCCTTCCCCTTTTCCCCTGAAATTCCCTCCCCTCTCCCCTCTGGTGACTTTCAGCCTGCTCTCAATTTCTGTGTCTTTGGTTATATTATGCTTGTTTGTTAGTTTTGTTGATTAGCTTCCTGTTAAAGGTGAGATCATATGGTATTTGTCTTTCACTGACTGGCTTACTTCGCTTAACACGATGCTCTCAAGTTCCATCCACGCAGTTGCAAAGAGTATGAGCTTCTTCTTTCTTTCTGCTGTATAGAATTCCATTGTGTAAATGTACCACCGTTTTTTGATCCATTCATTTACTGATGGGCATCTAGGTTGCTTCCAACACTTGGCTATTGTAAATTGTGCTGCTATAAACATAGGGGTGCATAGGTTCTTTTGGATTGGTGTTTCAGGGTTCTTAGGATATAGTCCTATCAGTGGAATTGCTGGGTCAAAAGGTATATCCATTTTTAGTTTTTTTAGAAAATTCCATACTGTTTTCCATAGTGGTTGTACCAGCCTGCACTCCGACCAGCAGTGCACTAGGGTCCCCTTTTCTCCACAACCTCTCCAACACTTGCTGTTTGTTGCTTTGTTTATGTGGGCCATTCTGACTGGTATCAAGTTGTATCTCATTGTGGTTTTAATTTGCATCTCTCTGATAGCTAGCTATATCGAGCATCTTTTCATGTGTCTCTGGATCCTCTGTATGTCCTCCTTGGAGAAGTGTCTGCCCAAGTCCTCTGCCCATTTTTTAATTGGGTTGCTTGTCTTCTTAGAGTGGAGTCGTGTAAGTTCTTTGTATACTTTGGAGATTAAACCCTTATCTGAGGTATCATTGTCAAATATGTTTTCCCACACAGTCGGTTCTCTTTTTATTTTAATATTGTTTTCCTTGGCCATGCAGAAGGTTTTTATTTTGATGAGATCCCATTTGTTTATTCTTTCCTTTATGTCCCTTGCTTTAGGGGACATATCAGTAAAAATGTTGCTGCGTGTAATATCTGAGATTTTCCTGCCTATGTTCTCCTCTGGGACTTTAATGGTGTTACCGCTTATGTTTAAATCTTTTATCCACCTTGAGTTTATTTTTGTGTATGGTGTAAGTTGGTGCTCGAGTTTCATTTTCTTGCACGAAGCTGTCCAGTTCTCCCAACACCACTTGTTGAAGAGGCTATTTTTACTTCATGTTATGTTGTTGCCCCCTTTGTTGAATATTAATTGACTGTAGAGACTTGGGTTTATTTCTGGGCTCTCTGTTCTATTCCACTGGTCCACGTGCCTGTTTTTATGCCAGTACCAGGCTGTTTTGATTACACTGGGCTTGTAATGGAGTTTGGTATCAGGTATTATGATCCCTCCTGCTTTGCTCTTCTTTCTCAAGATTGCTGCCGCTATTCTGGGTCATTTATGGTTCCATATAAATTTTTGAAGAGTTTGTTCTATATCTGTGAAATATGCCATTGGTACTTTAATAGGTATTGCATTGAATCTGTAGATTGCTTTGGGTAGTATGGGCATTTTGATGATGTTAATTCTTCTGATCCATGAACACGGTACGTGTTTCCACTTATTTGTGTCTTCCTTGATTTCTTTCTTCAGTGTTGTGTAGTTTTCTGCATACAGGTCTTTTACCTACTTGGTTAGGTTTATTCCTAGGTACTTTATTTTTCTTTTTGCTATATCTAAGGGGATTTTTTTCTTGATTTCTGCTTCTGTTGTTTCATTTTTGGTATACAAAAATGCCTTTGATTTCTGGATATTGACTTTGTATCCGGCTGTTTGGCCAAATTCATTTATTAGGTCGAGCAGTTCTTTGGCCGAGACTATAGGATTTTCTATGTATACTAACATGTCATCTGCAAACAATGATAGTTTTGTTTCCTCCTTTCCAATTTGGATGCCTTTTATTTCCTTTTCTTGTCTAATCGCTGTGGCTAAGACTTCCAATACTATATTGAATAGAAGTGGTGAAAGTGGACAACCTCGTCTTGTTCCTGATCTTAGTGGGAAAGATTTTAGTTTTTACCCATTGAGTATGATGTTGGCTGTAGGTCTCTCCTGTATGGCCTTTATTATGTTGAGGAATGCTCCCTCTATTCCCACTTTCCTCAATGTTTTTATCATAAATGGGTGTTGTACCTTATCAAATGCTTTTTCCACAGATATTGATATGATCATGTGATTGTTGTCTTTGCTTTTGTTTATGTGATGTATTACATTTACTGATTTGCGAATGTTGAACCATCCTTGCATCCCTGGGATGAATCCCACTTGGCCATGGTGTATGATCTTTTTAATGTATTGCTGGAAATGGTTTGCCAATATTTTGTTGAGGATTTTAGAGTCTATGTTCATCAGTGATATTGCCTGAAGTTTTCTTTCTTTGTTGTGTCTTAATCTGGTTTGGGGATTAGGGTGATTCTGGCTTCATATAAAGAGTTTGGGAATCTTCCATCTTCTTGGAGTTTTTGCAGTACTCCATGAAGGATAGGGGTTATCTCTTCCTTAAATGCTTTGTAGAATTCTCCTATGAACCATCTGGCCCAGGGCTTTTGTGTGGGGGGAGTTTTTTGATTATAGCTTCAATTTTGTCTGCTGTTATTGGTCTTGTCATGCTTTCTACTTCTTCTTCATTCAGTTTTGGAAGGTCATATTTTTCTAGAAATTTGTCCATTTCACCTACGTTTTCAAATTTCCTGGCATACAGTTCTTCATAGTAATTGCTTATAATCCTTTCTATTTCTGTGGCTTCAGTGCAATCTCTCCTCTTTCATTTCTGATTGTGTTTATTTGGGTCCTCTCTCTTTTGTTCTTGATGGGTCTCCTTAAATGCTTGTCAATTTTGTTTATCTTTTCAAAGGACTAGCTGCTGGATTCATTAATCTTTAGAATTGTGCTTTTAGTCTCCACGTCATTTAATTCTGCTGTGATCTTGGTTATTTTTCTTCTACTCACTCTGGGTTTTCTTTGTTGTTGTTCTTCCAGTTCTTGTAGTTGTAAGGTTAGGTTGTTGATTTGAAATGTTTCTATCTTTAGGTAGGCCTGTATTACTGTGAATTTTTCTCTCAGGACTGCCTTCACTGTGTCCCATAAGTTTGAGGTTGTTGTGAATTCATTTTCATTCATTTCCAGGAAGTCTTTGATTTCTTCCTTGAAGTCATTCTTGACCCATTCATTGTTTAATAGCAGGCAATTTAATTTCCATGAGTTTGAGTGCCTTTGAATTTTTTTCCCCTTGAGGAAGGTTTTTCTTCAGTCCCTTGTGGTTAGACAAAATGCTTGGTATGATTTCAATTTTCTTGAATTTATTGAGGCTTGCTTTGTGTCCTATCATGTGGTCTATTTTTGAAAATGTCCCTGTACATTTGAAAAGAATGTGTGTTTTGCTTCTTTGGGATGAAAGGCTCTATATATATAGCAGTTAAGTCCATTTGATCTATGTCATTATTCAATGCTGCAATATCTTTGTTAATATTTTGTTTGGAAGATCTGTCCATTTTTGACAGTGGGGTGTTAAAATCCCCTATTATAATTGTGCTGCTGACAGTATCTTTCTTGAAGTCCTCCAAGATTTTCCTTATGTATTTGGGTGCTTCTATGTTGGGTGCATATATATTTACAATGTTTATGTCTTTTTGATGGATTCTTCCCTTGAGTATTATGAAGTAACCTTCTGTGTCCATTTTTATGGCCTTTTTTAAAAATTAATTTTGGCTTATATGGGTAATGTTTCCCTGGCTTTTTTCCCCCTATTTGCTTGGAGAATTTGCTTCCAGCCTTTCACTTTCAGTGTGTGTAGGTCTTTTGTTCTGAGGTGGGGTTCTTGCAGGCAGCATATGTGTGGGTCATGCTTTTTTGTGTATTCAGCTATTCTGTGTCTTTTAATTGGAGCATTTAATCCATTTACATTTAAGGTTATTATTGATAGGTATTTATTCATTGCCATTTCCCCCCTTTTTACCTGTATTCCTCTCTCTCTCACTCTTTCCCTTCCTTTTCTTAAAGCATTCCCTTTAGCATCTCTTGCAGAATTGGTTGGCGGAGGTACATTCTTTTAGACTTCTTTTGCCTGGGAAGCACCTTATTTTACCATACATTTTAATTGAGAGCCTTACTGGGTAAAGTAGCCTTCGTTGTAGGCCTTTGTGTTTCATTACTTGCAATATTTATTGCCATTTATTTCTGGTTTCTAGGTTTTCTTTGAGAAATTAGCTGCTAGTCTTATGGGGGCTTCCTTGTATGTTACTTCCTGTTTCTTTGTTAGGGCTTTTAAGATTCTCTCTTTGCTTTATATTTTGCCATTTTAATTGTCATGTGTGTTGGAGTGGGCCTCTTTGTTTACATTTTTGATTGGGATCCTCTGTGCCTCCTTACCTTGCATTTTTTCCACTCTCCAGGTTAGGGAAGTTTTCTGTAATAATGTTTTTTAAACAGGTTTTGTATGCTTTGCTCCTTTTCTTTTCCTTCTGTTATTCCTATGATTTAAATGTTGTTGCCTCTCATGTTGTCCTGCTGTTTCCTTAAGCTATTTTCATATTTTTGAGTCTTTTCATGGTACTCATCAATCTGGGTATTTCTTTCTGCCTTGTTCCAGCTCACTAACTTGGTCTTCTGCTTCATCCAGCCTACTTGTAATTCTTTCAAGTGTATTTTTTATTTCAGATATTGTATTTTTCCTGGTTCATGTTTATAGTTTCTGTTTCCTTTTTCATGCTGTTTTAGTTCTCACTGAGTTTCTTATAGTTGTCACTGAGTTCCCTGAGCCTTTGTCCCTGAGCATCCTTATAGCTATTTTTTAATACTATCTCTGATAGTTTGCTTGCCTCTATTTAATTTAGCTCTTCCATTGGGGATTCTTCCATTCCTTTCAATTATGGGTTCTTTCTTTGTCTCCCCATTTTAGGTGACTCCTTTTTGTGTGTGTCTCAGGATGCTCTGTTTGGCAGCTTTCTTTGTGAGGTGAACTTCTGTTGTTGGGGTTCTGTGAGACTCAGTGGTACTGTTTGTTTGATCTTCTTGTTTGGATCCTCGAAGGTTGCCCTTTCTTCTGTTTTTGTAGACTCTCTTTTTGTACTTGGGGTTTACCTGTTGCTGGCTCCTTTGTTGGTTGTTTCTCCCCTCCAGTGGTCTTACTGGAAGTTGCAACTCCCACCTTGTCTTGTATGCTATTGTACAGGTGTTAGTAACAAAGCACTGTTACCAGACAACCAAACCTATGCTGGCAAAATGAACCCCTCTGTCACATCAGCAATCTCAACTGCAATTGCTCTAAGATTAAGAAAGAGAGATTTCAGGTATTATAAGATATGTCAAAGGGAATATGAAATGACTAAAAGGGGGGAAGTGCTATTGTGTGGTAAGAGGGAGAACAATTGATAGGAGTTGGGATAGAACTGAGGTGAAGAAAGGGAAAGAACAAAATTTAAAATGTAAGTAAAATAAGAGATGGGAACACTGGGGTAAGAAAAGGTAAAAGTATAGTATGAGATCTGATATAAAATAGAAAAGGTAGTGGACCATCGGGAGCAAAATTGCAGAAAAACCACAGTAGGGTTGATAGTAACAACAGCTGAATGAAGTTTAATGAAGGTGGAATGGTAATAAGAATATTGTAAAAAAGTGAAAAGTAAATATGAGATCTCTACAGTAAAGAAAAATGATTTTGAGAAGATGGGAGAAGCAACCTAATAAGAGTAAGGAGTAAAGCCCAGGTTGAGAGAGCAGGGGAAGAGAGAGAGAAAACAATGAAATAAAATTCCTCACTCAACTGATCAGGGGCAGGGGTAAGGCGAAATGGAGTAAGACAGTGGGAGAGTATTCTATGGAATTTAAAGTACAAACAGTGAACAAATAGGAGTTCCTTTGCAGAAGTACAGCAATAACTGTGGTATTTCACCCAATTATCCACTGTTTATACAAGGTGGAAAAGAGGTAAGACTCTTATTAGAAGGAAAAGGAATATGGGCTGGCTTAAGAAAGAAGAGTGCTTATATGAGGTTAGATAGTGGAGAAATAGTGAGAGTAAGTGATAGAAACTTGGTGTAGTGTGAGAGAAAATAAAGTTTACATAACAGTAATAAAGCTCAGAAAGCTGGCAAAATGGATCAAACACCAGGGAAGGGTGCTGTGTGGGATTTGGAATAATAATAGTATGAATAAAAAGAATAAAAAAATAAAAGACCAAGAGTAGTGAGTTATTTGGAATACGAGTGAAGTAAAAGAAGAAAAAATTAAAATGCAATATGAAAGGGAGAATAAAAACCAAAATGAACAATAAAAACAAACAAAAAAATGAAATAAATGGAAAGAAGAAAGGGAAATTAAAAAAACATGCAAGTTCTGCTGAGGAGCAAAGTAAAATTTTGCTCTGCTATTGGTGTTCTGACTTCTTTCTGGATCTGTCTCTGGTTTTCTCTCAGTTCCAGATCTTACTCTTACTCTTGAGGGGGAAAAAACCCTGCCCTGCTGGTTCCTGTAAGCAGAGGAGTGCTGGGCTCTGTTTTTTCCTTTCCTGTGGTTCTGCAGGGTGGGGGCTCAGACTAGACTACAATAATCACAGGTGCCCAGTTTCTAGCCCACTGCTCTCAGAACACTGTGAGGCCTGCACTCTCCGCACTGCATTTGTGCTCTGCTGGCACTGATAAGCCTCCTTGCTTTACGCCCTTTGATCAATCCATGAGGTGCACTGAGTGGGAGCAAATCATGCCCACACTCCTCCCTCTTTGTTGGCCAGGTCACTGCACTCTCGAGGTCTCTGCACTGAGTATCTTACTTCCTCTTTTGAAAAATGTCTCTTTGGGCACTGCTGCTTCTCCAAGCTGTCTACAAGGTCCAACCCTCTGGCAAGTCCAGACTCTAACTCAATCATGGCCAGTCTTGGCCCACCTCCTCTCCCAGCTCCAGGTGTTACTGGGATCCCCCCCAATTCTCTGGCAATGTTCCGACTGGCAACCATCACCCCAGCCTGGGTACTCCCCTGGCTGTTTGTCACTTGTTGCCTCCCCCCCCCCCGCCCCACCAGCTACTTTATTTGTCTAGGTCTCTCCTGGTGTGGGAAGTCCAAGACCCTCTCCAGGAGAGACCTGGGCACGTAAAGTCCCTGGGGGGTATAAACAAAAGCGAAATAAGCCAGGCAATGAAGGACAAATACCATATGCTCTCACCTTTAACAGGAACCTAATCAAGAAAACGTACAAACAAGCAAAATATAATCAAAGGCATTGAAATTGAGAACAGGCTGACAGTCATCAGAGGGGAGAGGGGAGGGAATTTCAGGGGAAAGGAGGAAGGGTTTAGAGCAACAAGTATAAAGGACACATGGAGAAAAACTATGGGGGGTGGAAATGGGAGGGAGGTGGGGAGGGCTGGGGCGGTGGGCGGGGATGGGACTAAAAGACAGAAAACTGTACAAGAACAACAATTAAAATAACAAAAATGTAAAAAAAAAAAATGGTCTGGGACTTCCTAACCCCAGGAGGGAAAGGAGTTGCTGGGCAGCTATCACTGACCAGACTCTCCTCCAATGTATGTGTGGCAGCTGCAGTCTCTGGTGCCAAGCCCAGGGACCTTCCCGTTGGCCAATAAAACCTCCTTATCACTTGTTTTGAAGCATCCTCTGCACACTTTGGCTTTCAAACTTCATATTGGCTCAGATTCTGTTGGCTGTTTGCTTTGTTTTTCAAAAGGTCAGCTAAGAGTCCCAGTTGGATGCAGGAGCAAGTGGGCTCAGCTCCCACCTACAGGGCCTCCATCTTCGGCTCCTTTCTCCTAGAGTTTTCTAACTTCTTCTTTTGTTTCTTCCCACGTGGCCCAAGTTTGAACTCTATTCCAACTCTACAAGGGGACATTCAACTGCTTTGTTCTTATCTGTTCTTGTCGTTTCCATCTATTTTTTACTTTCCTTTCCAAGTTAAACCTCACATTTCTTCCACTGTTACTCTTCTCATCCCTCAAACATGGTTTCTTTATAGTTCTTTCATTTTTAATGTTCTTTCTTTACAGATAACTTGCCTTTTTTCTAAAATGTTTTGAAGATTTTTCTGTGGCGAGGGAACCAAGGCATAGAGAAAGTTTAAAATATGTTCCTGCAGTTTACAGAAGCTTCCTGCTGTAAAGAAAAAGGATAGAGAAAACATTAAAGAGTTTGTTTCTGCTTTCAGCTTATGTTGATGCATAGCTCTAAGGAGAAAATGGCATTTTTTTCTCATCAGTGTTTTGTGGTCAATGCATGCTGATAGCTGGTTCTGTGCCCCTTGCTCTTTGGCCTATAGCAGCTTCACTTATCTGACCCTGGATTGGGCTCCCACTCCTGGTTCATCTTTCAGGTGGAAGGTAACACTTAGTTGTTTTCAGGTACTATTGCCTTGCAGTGAATATGTTTCTCAGATGACTTTTGGGGGACTACTTCAAAAAGGAGCACTGACCAGAGTTGGAGGAGGTTGGTCAGGCATGTTAAGAATAAAAAGTGAGGTGATAGACACATTCAGGTGACTGGATGGCCCTGAGGGCCTGATCCCTGGAGCATGGCATGGGAGACAGTGAGAGAGACACACCTTGAGGAGTCTGGGTCTGCATAGAAACTTCCAAACTAAGGTGACTTAAGAACATACAAATAAAGAAATTAGACTTGTGTTAGTTTTGTGTATGTGTGGCTTTCAGGGGGAAAACAAATTATCTAAATTGTTGAAAATTGGCATTTATTTATTTAGTACATAAATAACACTAAATAGATACAATCAAATTCAAAAAAAAACTTTAAAGTATCACTTTAGGAAAATTAAATGACAAAAAGTCCACATAATTTCAAACTTAATTATTTTATTTAAATTTGTTTTTTAAACTGAACTTTCCTTTTTGGGTATGTAGTCATAATTAGTGGTTACTTAATTAGTGAGTGCTAAGTGTAAAAATTGAGAAAAATGCAAAAACTCTAACATGAAGTAAAAGATATAGTGACAAAGACTTATCAATATTTGATGCTAATTTAACCCAGGGTTTTCTAATGTTCCATTTAAATTAAACTTTCTGGAAGTTTTTTATCCTGAGCTTTGGAAAGACATGCTGAGAAGCTTATTTTTCAATTCCAAATGTCTCACCTTCTGATTCTCGATAACCCAGTAGATAAAAATCTGTGTAGTTTTTGGAAAAGAAAATAGTGCACATTCTCACACTCTTCCTTGGTTGGGGCTACACTAAAATTTGGAATCAGCAGTTTTATTGCTTTTTTTACCTGACCTGAGGGATGAAGCTGCACCCACCAATAATCATCTGACACACACACACACATACACCACATACATACACTCACACACATGCACATACTCTCTCAAAAAGAGAGAGAAAGAGGCATCTCAACAACCATCCCCACACACACTCCAAGGTCTTGGATAAGAGTTGGTGAGGTTGAGAATTGTTGACCTGCTGCCACCCTGTGGTGAGGTGCAGTACTACAGCTTCATCTTTGGACTTTCCACGCAAGTGTTGTTGTATCAGAAATTCCACCAGGATTAAGAATGAAGTAGCTTTCAACAAAACAAACAAGTAAGTAAAGTACAACCAGAGACATTGAAATAAAGAACAAACTGACAGTAACCAGAGGGGAGGTGGGAGGGTATAATGGGGGAAAGGTTGTCAAGGAACATGTGTAAAGGACACATGGATAAAGCCAATAGGAGGTAGGATGAAGGGTGGGAGGTGGTGATGGCTGGGGTGGGTGGGAATGGTTGGGGGAAAATGGAGACAATTGTACTTGAACAACAATAAAAGAAGAGAGATAAAAAATAAAATAAAATACAAAAATATTTAAAAAAATTAAAAAACAAAAAGAGAATGAAGTAACTTTCAAAAGGACTCAAAAATATAAGTAAGGTCTTCTAAAGGATTTACAAATTCATTTCATCCTAAAATCGAGTTAGGCCCCCTGAAAACACAACGTTGTCATTATACATACACTGTTTTAATTTTCAAATTTTGACAGCTACTTCTGAAGTCCGTGGATTCTAAGAATGACAAGGTGATATCTTGCTAAGCTAAATATTCTCCACTCAATAAATCAGAAATGTCTTGTCAGGTCAAATGAGAAATATTCTGTTTTTAATATTCTAAGCATAACACTGACTTCTTTTCTATCTTTTCTTCTTCACATCTGACTTGCTCTTTTTCTGCTTATCAACAATTTTTCTTTACTTATGACAACCACATCCTCGCCTTCCTTTCCCTGAAACCTGAGAAGATTTCATACACATGTGCCCTGTGGCCCAGAGCACATGGCCTGAGCTTGCTGCCTTGCTGGGTGACATTGGCAAGGACTGAAACCTGATGCTCAGGTTTCCTCTGTAAATTAAAACAGGATTCACATCAGGCAATTAATCTGAAGGTTACAAATCAGAGCCCCTTAAATAGCCATTTACCATGTCTGCTCCGCAAGAATGCAGCATCTCTGTCTTCTTCCTGTCCAGCATCATCATCAAAGTTCATTCATTAAAAAAAATTGTTTGAGTATAAAAGCCAAAATGCCTTCCCATTCAAATTTTTCTTTTCCTTTTTAGATGGCACCTTGCTTGAGGTAGACGATCAGTCATTGGAATTACAGACATTAACACAGAGAGTTGATGTTATCACCCAATCTCTGATTTCCAGTGTAAAGCTGGCCAAATTATGTTTAGAGTAAACATTTACATTCAAGATCGATTCCACCATGAGGACAAGGATTATACCAGTTTGTGCTTTAAAGTGGGGCATGAGCTGAAGAGGGGTGGATTTTAGTGTTCTGTGGCCACATTTCTTATCAATGACACCTGGCAGCAAGACACAGTGAGTTGAGCAAATGCCCAGAAGTTTGGCTTTTATTGCTCTTTAATCAGTTCTTCTTTCCTTGGAATGTCTACTACTTGGACCTCTCTGAAAGAAACAGAAAATCCAGGGCCATGTAAATCTACCTTTCAGAAAGTATTTGCCACTTGCTGGGCTTCAGGAAAACAGGGTTTAGGAATAAATTGGTCACCACAGGCTCCCTCCACTTATGAAGATAATCCTCACTGGTGTTTTGTTTTTGAAAAGTAAAAATATTATGTTCTTGACTTGTTTTAACAGGAATGTCAACATGAGTAATATTAAATTCCATTGTATCTGTGTTAATAGGCAGAAGCAATTGATGATTTCTCATCTCCTGGCTCTTCTCCCCACTATGGTCTGACTTGACCCGCACCATTCTTACACTGACTGGATGTAGGGAACCTCTGACTTCCCAGTGCATCCCCGCATGTCCCTCTTGGTGTTGATTCTCCATGCCTGTCCCCTTCTTTTGTAGGAAGAGTTCACACAGTTAGCTGTGACTGGAGTATACCATGTACACTGGCACGTGCCCACCAGAATGCTCTGTGACAGTTGCATACTCTTTTGGGGGACATGTTATCTTATCAGTGCAAAGATGACATGATTTGTGCCTGTCATTCCTTAGAATCCATGGAAGAGAAGTCATTCTCATAAAATCTCCAAACTCTCCATCAAGACATGTCAGACATGCCAAGAGGGTCTTCAGTTTTATTGCTGTTTTTGTTGGAATCACACATTCCTCATGGCATGCCTGCATTACTGCTTTTGAATGACTGAATAATTTTTGGATTTTTGCCCTCTTGGCAGTCAAATACCCAACCATGGATCATTCGCATGTCTTAGTGTTATGCTTTATAAAAATCCAGTCTATTTGCTTTCAGCAAAATGACATGATCTCAGAAATTCTTAGATTGAGAAACTGGTTTGTCTGGGGTGAGGTTCCCAGGTCTGCTCAGGTGCACACTTCTTGAGTTAGTCAATTCTGTACTAGGTTGACAATTAACTTTAATCTGAAAATCAGTAGCATGTCTTCAATCAGCCTCCAGTGTTTTCTACAATAAAAAATCAAAAGAATTAGGAAATATTGACTTCCAGAGAAAGCACCGGAAGATTGCTTCTTATTCCTAATATAGAAATCTAATGAGCTCACAAAAGACTAGGTGTAGTGCCAGCTCTTGCCTCTGCTTTTGCCAGCTTTCATGATGTCTTAGGAATGTTTTTTAACAAAATCATTCAGTGTGCAGACACGGTGGCCTCTCTGGTGCGGGAATAAGTGCAGGATTAGCAAACATGGAACTACCACAGCTGTTTTTAATCTGCAGCTTATATTGGTAGTGGCTAGACTGAAGACGAGTCCTGGTAAGGGTGGAGCTGCAGAGAGTGCCACTGTCTGGTGCTCAGCTCTCAAGTGCTTTTTACATTCACCAGTTGCATCTTTGAGCCCCTAGCTTGCAACAATTTCACCGTGACCTTGCAGCCCTGCTGAACATGATGGCTTTACCCACTCCTGGTGCGGGAGTCCTCTGCCTGAGCCCCACACTCTTCTAGGCCCGCTTCTCTGGAAACACTGAATTCCAAACTGGACAAGCTGGGCCTGCAAGCTCCTCCTGTGTTTGGCCCTGATAATTTAGAACATTTATGAGAAAACAAACAGGCTCAAGGCTGACCTGTAGGTAAACCAGGAAGCAGCTAAAAATTATGCCTGGGTTGTTGTACAATGTTGAAAATGTAGCTTGTGCACACACAAAAATGCATTTTAAGTGAACAACAATAAAATAGTGGTGTCTTGCTCTACATAAGTTTAAATAAAGCCATAAACCATCTTCACATGCCCTTATTTTTAAATCTAATCGTCAGTGAGTTACCACCCTTCCTGAAAAGAACCAGTGCCCTGGGCCCTGAAATCACCTCCACGGAGTGGAAAGTGTCTCTGAGGGGCTTTTGCTGAACTTTAGGCAGGACTTGGGATCCCAGCAGCTGCAGAAGTGGGTCAGGACCTGCTGCCATCAGCTCCACTCTCAGGAGTGAAATTTGAAAAAGAAAGTAACTGATTGCAAAGGTCTTTTTTAAAAGACAAATTGAATAAGAAGTTTTGAGTATAAATTGCCATGAGCCTCAGGAAGGTGTGGGAAAGCTCCGACAGTTGACACAGTGACTACAGAAATGACTGCAGAAGTGTGCAAACTCTTGTGTGCATCTTGATGATGTTACCAGTGCTGAGGTGTGGAGTGGGAGGGGCAGACCCCTTCCCACTGTTTCCTACAAACATAGGACACTGACTTGTATTACACCAACTGGACAAAAACTATCATAAGGTAATGTTTCTGACCCACATTAACTAACTCATTTCCTAAAAAGAGGGCTCCATGTTTTTTTTAAGTTCCATCATTGGGCTTCTACCTCCTATTAGTAAAATTGAGTGTAAAACATTAAAAGAGCATTATTTTTGTTATTTTTAAAAAGGCTCTTGATAAAAAAAAAAAGATGTAACATTTAAAATATTTGAGGCCTATCATATTCAACGTTCAAAATGTTACAGCCCTGGGTCCTGTGGCTGCTGTAACAGATGAACAGGAATTTGTTGCTTAAGGCAACATGTTTGTTCTTATAATTCTAGAGGTCAGCAGTTGGGCTAAAGTTCGGGTGTGAATAGGCTGCAGCCTCAACTGGAGCAGTGCTGGGCCCTTCATCGCCCCTCAATACCAATACAGACTTTCCAGTCTCTCTACTTTCTTGCTTAGCTTCGGGGATCAGACCAGATGGATGGAGATTGGCAAGTTCCGGATTCTCTACTTTCTTAACATCACTTTTTCCTCTGCAATCCTTTGTCCCCTCTTACACTTGAGATTACATCTAGGGCCCACCCAGACAATCTAGCATCATCTCCCTATCTCAAAATCCCAACTTAATCACAACTGCCAAGTCTCTTTTGGCATCTAAGTTCCCATTCATGGTTCCAGGTCTGAAAGCAGGGGCATAATTGGCCATTGTTTGGGCTACCACTGTGAGTGTCCACATGGCTTCTTGACTTAACTACTACAGTGTGAGCTTAGGAAAGAAACTCAGTGTGGTGCCCAGACCTGTGGGCCCCAAGGACATGAGAATCCTCTTGGCCTTGTCCACTGTGTAAGCCCAGAGCTGCTGAAGTTCCCACATGAGACAAACTCAGGCCTGAGGAGCTGTGACTCCAGATCCCAACTTTGCAAAAAAGCAGGATGCTGGGTGCCAGTTGTTGAGCAAAAGTCAAAAGCCCACTCACTGCTGTGTCCAAGTGAACACAGTTACCTGCTGTCTCCTGGAAACCTATACCTAGGCCTGAGCTGTCCATCAATAGCACTATAGAGAGGAGAAATAAATGGCGTTAATTGAGTGACAGGTGGCTGGAAAAGAGTGCAGGGCATTTTGTAAAGAGCAAGAAATACTCTGCTAAAGAAGGAAGTTCATTAGACAATATTGAACTGGGGATCTCCAAACTGGACAACAACAGCAATTGAGTGGCAGATGGAATAGCAATGATTCTTCCCAGAAAAGCATGGGCAGGAGCACTTCCTGCTCCAACAGAGTGAAATCTGAGCTCTACCTGTGCTCTTGCTGCCAGGTGACCATGCACAAAGTACTTAACTTTCTCATCCTTGGTTTCCTCACCTTACAACTTTTTCTAAGGTTATTTGGGGGTTACATGGCATCTTCTATTACTGAGTCCCTGAAGCGTATGATGCTCATGTAGGCACAGTGACAAAGAGGGAGGGTGCAACATCAGGCTCTGACACGACTGTGGACATGCAGTTCTGAGCAGTGACTTCACCTTTGGGGTGCATTGACTGATGTGCCTGGTACAGTGGTCCCCTGGAGAGTCATTGAGGTTCTAGTGAATTCTTGAACTTCACACCACCCATCCTGCACCCATCTGTGAAATTGGCATCATAGCTCTATATTTCTTCCTTTCTTTTTATTAAGCTTCATCTGAGGATATGTTTATTGATTTTAGAGAGAGAGGAAGGTAGGGGAGAGAGAGAAACATCAATTTGAGAGAAAAACATCAATCAGTTACCACCTGTACACACCCTGACTGGTGGGAGGATAAAACCTGAAACTGTTTTGGTGTACAGGACCATGCTCCAACCAGCTGAGCCTCCTGGCCATGGCACAGTTCTGTATTTCTGATTTCCTGTGCGTCTGGGTTGGAGGTACAAACTGAACTTTTGTCACCAGATCAAGGACCTCGTTGATACTCAGTATGGACACTCTGATTGGTTTTTAAAATTATTTTGTTGTTGTTCAATTACAGTTGTCTGTGTTTACCCCCTACCACTCTCCCACCACTGCAGCCAAAGCCACCTCCCTCCCTTGCTTCCGCCCTCCTTGGTTTTGTCCATGTGTCCTTTATAGTTGTTCCTGAAAACCCTTCCCCCCTTTCCCCCATTATCCTCTCCCACCTCCCCTCTGGTTACTGTCAGATTGTTCTTAATTTCAATGTCTCTGGTTATATTTTGCTTGCTTTTTTCTTTTGTTGATTAGGTTCCAGTTAAAGGTGAGATCATATGGTATTGTGACATCAAGACACCTGTTGCTACAATCACCAGTGACTGTCCCCATTCAAATTTCTGTTACTATTAGCCCTCCGCTTCTGACTGCTTTTTTCTCATTTCATCCTAGAAACCTCAGTCTTGCCCTATGTCCTCTCATTTTAGTGTTTACACAAAAATGAACCTTTTACAGACATTGTGAACCAATTTTAAAAGGAATGCTATTGGTTTTCCTGGATCCCAAAGATGTGATCCATCCCTCCTCTCTTTTGAATTAATGGCTCCACGACACTGAAGATGACTCACTGTTCTCCAGCCAATGACTCTCATTCTTAGGGAATGTTGTAAATCATGAACCAACTTCTAGAGGGCATGTACTAACATTTGTTTGTTTAAAAATTGAAGTTGCTCTTTCATTTCTGAAAGGCTTTGAAACTATTTATGAATTAAATCAAGATGAGGCAAATAAGGGCACAATAAGATAAATCATCTAAAGGAAACAAACAGTAGAATTTTGGGTAGAATCCAGCTTTTGAACAATATGGGCATACTTGGATTATAACTCTTTGGGTGCTGCAGTAGAAAAAAGAAACACATTAAGACACTAAAGTGGACACATGTCTATTAGCATCCTAAGACAAAACTTTGCTTGCAACTAAACTCACATAGAAATTTATTGTAATTGTCTTTGTCATAGCTGTCAAAGCTACTGGTATCTTTAACGGTATCTTTATAAAATGTAATGTATTATTTAAACAGAATATTTTTATATCAATACTGTGAAGGCAGAGGAATATTTTAAATCCTAAATCAGTGATTATTTGCCTGAGAAGGGCCATGTGTTAGTGTGCTGGGGTGGCCTTAACAAAGTACCATAAACCTCATCACTTAAATAATAAAAACATAATGTGAAGAGTTTAGGATCGAGGTGTCAGCAGGATAGGCTCATCCTGGAGTCTGTGGAAAAGTCTGTCTGAACTTCTGCCAGCTTCTGGTAGTTTTCTGGCTTAACACACAACCCCCCTGTCTTTATGTTCACATGGTGTTCACTCTGTGTGCATGCCTCTATGTCCAAACTTCTCCTTGTTATAAGGACACCAGTCATGTTGGGTTCGGAGCCCACCTCACTCTAGTTAGGACCCCATCCTAACCAATTACACCTGAAATGACTCTATTTCCAATTAAGGTCACATTCCAAGCTTATTAGGTTAGAACTTCAATACATGATATTCTGGTAGTGTTGTTTTCACACTGCTGACCCTATCATGGTCATAATAACCACCATAGCAACATAATGTTCTAATTGTCTTATTAAAAAGATATATCTTTTGATGTATACATTCAGGGGAGTTCAATATTACCTCCACTCTTGTAGCTACATATCTGGATGAAACTTCAGGCTCTGAATTTAAACAGACAAAAACTGAGTCCTGTCCCCACCAGTTATCAGTGTTGAGATCTTGCACAACATCAGGTATAAATAAGGTAGCTATCCAGTTAGACTTTTAGTACTGCTCCTGCCTGCTACATAGTACATGCCAATACATTTCATAAATTATTTTTTGTGGAAATTTATATTTTGTAAAATAAAGAATAACCTTGTAACTCAATGTGAATCAATACAGAGGCACTTTGTCATCTTTTATTGGTAAAGAAATATAAGGGGTACATGTTTCTATCAAAATTAATGTTTAATGAAAACCTTTTATGGTACATTCCTAATATCACACATGCTCAAGTAACCTGACACATTCTTAACATTTATTATCAGGCAAAAATGATGCTAAGAATCCAGATCTTGAGATGATACTGCATCGGTAACAAGAGAATATGCTATTCTGACACATTATGGTAATATCTTACTTTTTAATCAAATAAACAGTAAACAACTCCTAGAAATAAGTGAGAAAACAGCACACATGTTGGAATATGCCATGGAAAGGCTTGTTCACATATTTCTACATAGACAGCTTCTTATATTAAGACAAGATTTTCAATATTTTAATTTTGTGGCACACATAAACTAATTATTAATATTCTGTGGCACACCAAAAATATATATTTTTTGATCTGACCAAAAATAGGTATAGTTGTGATTCATTCACACCAGATGGCTACTGTTGTGTTGACATGGCTACTGTTGACATTTTTTAATTTGATGATGGAAGGGAAAAGAGGTCAGTACCTCTAACTAAATAGTCAGAATTGCATGTTTTAAAAATTCTTGTGGCACACAGATTGAAAATCACTACATTAAAGCAAGATTTTCCCTGAGGTGCCAGAGATGTAAGGTGCTGATATTATAGTATATCCATTTTTATGAGGAACTCAAGAGTATAACATAATGGCTTTGGTTTGGAGACTCTGTGTATGGGGGGTGGTATTTAAAAGAAAACATTTTAGTGTAGTATCCATTCCACCTCCTGGTCTTATCCAGCCACAGCTTGGATTGACAGTTTTCTATGTTAAATTTCATCATGAGGTCTGAAAACTGATGAATGCAGTATGTGATATATTGACACTTCCTTGTTTAACTAGGATTTTCTGAGAGTTTCACAGAAAGAACGTTGTATCACTTCACTTTGATTACTAATTTTTAGGGCATGTGTTCTGTTTATTCAAAGTTCAAATTATTGAAACTTGACAGGAGTCAGCACAAAATAGAGCCCTGTAGTTTATCCTTCATGAGGTATTCTTTCATCATCTATAACATTCCTCAACTTAAAATGTTTGAAACTCTCTTTTTTCATACCTGTCTCCAGTGCTTTGCTGTGTAGAGATGGCTTAGAATTAATGGGATAGCCCTATGGATCTGAAGAAGAATGTGGGAAAAAAGTAGTAATATGACAAGTTTGGGGCAGGAGAAGAGTGGAAAAGAAGAGAAGAAATGGGGATTTTAGAACAAGATCTCGAAACAATTTTGAAATGTTCAGTATATAATTAACTAACTAAATAATATACAGGAAAAGACTGCACTATCATACTCAAAAGGTTTTAAGAATTTGGAAGAAAATATTGAATTCTTTGAGCTAGCTATCAATAGGACATTCAATGGAGTTTCTTTAAAAAGAAACATACACATAGATGTTTTTAGTCACAGTTAGTCCATTAATATCCCCTCCTCTCTCCTGGTCTCTCTCCAGCAGAAAAGGGGGTGTTTGGGGTAAAAAATAATATTCAAGGAGTCCTCACAATTTAAAAAATATGATTGTTATGAAAAATTTAGAAATAATTTTTTAAATATTCTGATTGCTAAAACTCACAAAAAAAAGTCAGATTTTTATGAGCATCCAATACTCATACTAATAGCAGGAAGAGAGCATTGAACTTAGCCTTGTACAAACTGAAAGTTTTCTTTTAGCCATTTGCTGTAATTAGTTGTAATATAGAACAGACTTGCTCAAAATATAGAAAACCGATATAAACAATAAACCCCATGCATCAGAAGCATGTCATGACACTTTTCACTAGTTGTGGCAGACTTGCATGGTGAAGCTCTTTGGAGTACCTAGCCAGTGCTGGCACCAGACAGGGTGACAGTCACACAACCAAGGAGCAGAGACATTTAGGATGTCCCATCTCATATACGAGGTGTTGGATCTTCCAGTCACAGTGCACATTAGCACAGACTAAGGGGACTGGCCACTGAGCCCTGCCTTTTCCACTTTAAGGGCCACATAACTTCATTAAACTTGTTTCTTCACTGAGAAAGTAGGGATAACCCTAGAGCCCCATTTCTGTTTTATAGGGTTTTTATGAGAATTAAGTTACCTCAAATATGTAAAAGAACAATGTAAACTATAAAGCTCTGTAAAATTTTAATGGTTATTACACATACGAGAAAGAAGTGTATTTGTTAGAATTCACTTATAAATGAGCTTGATGTTTTGACCTTTCAGTGTAACCCACTGATAAGTACAAAACATATGTTTATTGATTCATAGTGGTGGTCAATTAATTTGATAAAATTCCATCTCAATAAAGTACTGAATTTTTGTGCAAACAGTTCAAACCAATGTCTTTCAGGACAATCGTTCATAACAGTCTTCAAAATTTTAAATTGAGTAGCCCTGCCCCTTCGGGAATACAACGCCATGTTCTAATTTATTTTCAGTTGGAAGTTAATTTGCTTTAAAATATATGTTATCAAATTTCCTGGCCCTGAGCCATTTTAGGGCACAAGAAGCACATCTCATCCCTCTACTAGGTCACAGAGACAATAGCGCTCTGAGTGAACACTTAGGGATCCACAGGACAGGGCACTGTCTGCTTCCAAATAACCTTAGATAAGATAGTCCTCAAAGATGGTTTAAATAATAATAGCTTTCCTATGTGACAACCATATCCAAGTAATAAAATGAGTCATAAAGAACATTTCACTTACCAGCAATCTTGATTATAAACATCTAGGAGGAAATTATAAATTATTCTTCAAATAACATTGTAGAAATCTTGGATTAACAATAATATGTATTGCTGAATCAGAAAACTTGCTATATCAAATGATGTAAAATTGATTTAAAGGTTTAGCTAAATATTAAATACTTCAGAATGGTCAAGACAATTTTAAAGAATAATAAAAAGAAAAGGAACTTCTTACTGGATATAAGAATGTTGTGTAATGTTACAGACATTAAAAATTTGGTACTGGCACTAGAACAGATAAATAAATCAATGATACATAATAGAAAGGCCATACATAACCTCAGATGTGAATGTGAAGTTATGTATAGCAAAGGACACATTTAAAACAGTGCCCTGATTTATTTATTCAGACAACTGGACCATCTGAGAGAAAACAGGTAGATTCCTACCCTAGTGAGGTAAAAGGACACCTGGGCTGGAGAATTGCATTTGGACATGGCTCCGAACACCCTGGCACAAGGGCCAGGACATGGGGCCTTAGTCACCATTCCTGGGCCTACATGCCCCTGTCTACAGGATGGGTGTGTGCACTTTCTTACTGGGGTTGCCGGTGAACCTTCTGACATAGGACAAATGGGGTCTCAGCACAGCAGGATGTTCCAAGTGCTCAGCAAACACCAGCAAGATTGCTCAAAGAGCAGAAGTTTACAAGAAAGTTTTCTGACAAAGAGCCCAAAGTTAACATCAAATGTAAACACTTTCTGCTTTTGTTCTTACAGAATTTCTGTCTCTCTTGGTTATCAGAGTTCTTTCATGTATCAGTCTGAATCAGTGCCAGTTCATTTGGATAAAAAGTCAAAGATAGAAACTGTGGGAGCAGCAAGCAGAGTCCTGAGGGCCCAGGATGAGGTCGTGGGAATGACATTAGCAGGGCAGTGACTTCCAGCTTGCAGCCTTTGTTTGTGCTGGTGGAAATTTAATTCTCAAATATTGAAGTTGTTGGGGGAGAAATGGGAAATAATTTTAAGGGAAAGGAGGGCTGGAAAAGTACAGCATACACTCATATGAGTCTCCTAAATCTACTACCTACCTGTGTACCTCACTACATGCCACATACCTGCTAAGCATTTTATAAGCTGTCTTTATCTTCCTATTTTTCAGATGAGAAAAGCAAAGTTCACAGATAATAATTACTTGGCCAAGGTTATGTAAAGAAATAGAGGTTGTAGTCAGAGGGATCATTCATTCTTTTATTTTATTTTTTTTATTTTCAGTGAGCTCTTTTTTTACATATTTATTTATTTATTTATTTATTTATTTATTTATTTATTTATTGAGAAGGAAAGGGAAGGAGAAAGAGAGGGAGAGAAACATCAATGTGTGGTCACCCTTCACATGTCCTCAACCAGGGACCTGGCCCGCAACCCAGGTATGTGCCCTAACTGGGAATTGAACTGTAAATCTTTTGGTTCACAGGTCTGTGCTCAACCGCTGACCTACACCAGCCAGGTTTCTGTTCTTTTATTTTCTAGGCAAACATATTTGATTAATAATACTTTTCTTTTATACCCATCACCCCATCCCCTCCCATCTGGACTAGCCTGTTCTCTGTACTAATGAGTTTTTCTGTTTTGTTTCTTAGTTTATTTTGTTCTTTAGACTCCACATATAAATGAAATCATGTGGTAGTTGTCTTTCTCTGACTGACTTATTTCACTCAGCACAATATCTTCTAGGTCCATCCACATTGTTGAAATGGTAAGATTTCATTCTTTTTATAGCTGAGTAATATTCCATTGTATATATGCACCGCTTATTTATTCAATTGTCTATTAGTAGGCACTTGAGTTGCTTCCAAATCTTGTTTGTTGAAAATAATGCTACAATGAACATAGGGTTGCATATACATATATTATGTCAAGTTGGAATTTTGGGTTTCTTTGGATATGTATCTAGAAGTGGAATCTCTGGGTCATAAGGCAGTTCCATTTTTAATTTTTGGAGGTAACTCCATACTTCTTTCCACAGTGGCTGCATCAATCTGCCTTCTCACCAGCAGTGCAGGAGGTTCCTCTTTTCTCCACATCTTCACCAACACCTGTTTTGTGTTGATTTATTGGTTGTAGACATTCTGAAAGAAGTGAGGTAATACCTCACTGTGGTTTTAATTTGCATTTATCTGATAATTAGTGATGTTGAACATCTTTTTTTATGTCTGTTGGCCATCTGTATGTCCTCTTTGAGGAAGTGTCTATTCGGGTCCTCTGTCCATCTCCTACATGGATGACATTGGTTCCTTATAGTAACAGCTGTTATAACCTGGGTCATGGGCATCAGGACAGGTGAGGAGGCTGAGCTGTGGAGAACAGCCTGCCCCTGTTTTTTGAGCAGCAGTTTTAGGATAGTCAGTGTGACTGATGTCATCACATTTGCACTGAAAATTCACTGGAGTAAAAAACTAAAAGCCCTAAGAGATTCCTGTGGACAATTTGTTGCTAGAGAAACCATGTCTTGGTAGTTGATGGCTACAGGAGTGACAATTCTGTTTTTTGTCCAGGAACTGAAGGAATACAGATTGGCCGGAAAGGCCAATCTATTTAACCCCTCCACACAATAAAAAGAAATAGGTTGTATAATTGACACACATCTGTGAGAAAAATTTTTTAAATGGAGCCTTTCCTGAGGTAAGGCGTTCATGGTTTTTTAACAATAATTACAGGGGTGGCAAAAGTAGGCTTTTTAGTCATGCGTTCATGAAACACAGAGTTTATTCCTGTATTATCATTTAATTATTGTGCCATTTATTATTATTATTATTATTATTATTATTATTATTATTATTATTAACCTACTTTGCCCAGTCTTGGGAACTGCCCTGTCTGGTTTCAGGACCTGTAATCCCCCATGGGTAAGGCTGAGTGAGTGACCTTTGGACCATAAGCCACTAAGGAGACAAAGCTTATCTCCCTGGCAGGAGCACCACTTCTGCTCCTTTTACTTCATCCATAACTGGCCCCCAATGCTTGATCAGTTAGCCAATGATGCATAAGATTCCCCAAGGGGGAATGACCTAAGACAGGCACGATCATGGGGGCCCAGGGAAGGGCTTGGGGGCTATAGCAAAAGGAGGTGATAGACCTTCGCCCCTTGGCTTTGACATAGCCTGAGTCCTCATTCTGTCTACGAGAAGTCTCCTAATCTCTTGGCTCTCCTGCTTCCCCTGCCTGACTTAAGCCTGAAATCATGACAGAGGGTGGTGCAGCCCTGTGCTGGAAAGGGCAGGTTCCCCAGGTGATCAGGTCTAAGAAAGAATACATAAAATCCTGTGAAACATGCTTTGCTAAGAATGCTCTCAATTATATGATTAGGGTCTGAGCAGGAAATGAGTTTGTTTCCCAAAGTTCTGTAGCCCTTTAGCTAACAGACCCTGACTCAGAATAGGCCCTCGTAGTTCTTTGTATGCTATCTATTGTTTGATCCTTACTGCCTGACAATGATTAATGAACTTTACTTGTATTCCTGTGCAAATTGAAACCCAATAAAAACCTGTCAAGGCAAAGTTCGACACGCTCTCCTCTTGAGAGAGTGACTGTGCCATCCCTTTTCCTCTACAGGACTTGGTAGTCCATGTGAATTTGTCTCGTATCTCATCCATAATGCCGCAGACACTGTGGGCCAGTGACTGTGTCAGGCCCTATATTTATGCCTCCTTACCATCAATTATGCTTACTGACTGCACAACCTTGAAAGAGTGGTTGTGAGGCTGATAAAAATCTGCAATGCTAAGGCTGTAAACCTTTATCCTCATCCAGTTAATGAGCTACCTGTCAGGATATGTTCCAATCTTATAATCCCTAAAACTCCATTTCTGCAATTCTCATGAAAACCCTAAACCATGTGCCATTGAGGCTCTTTTTTTCCTGCTGAAATGGTGCCTGTAATTACTAGACTCTATCAAGAAGATGGTGGAATTTAAGCTTATTGCTTGGGGTTCATTGTAGGATAGTAACCCCAAGAGCCAATGACTAAAAAGTCTGGATTTAGCTTTGGTGGATAAAAATAGCCAGATACATACAGACAAATGTATGATTCCACTTGCATGAGGTACCTAGAACAGACACAGTCAGAGAGACAGGTATAGGAGGGTGGGGACCAGGGTCTGCACATCCTTGAAACCCAGAGATGGGGAAGACAATGAAGTACTGTAGTCCTAGCTTAGCGCTGGAATCAAACTGTGTTCTCTGGCCATGACCTCTCTGTTAATAAATTCTACCCCATAGCATTTGATCATCCTGTAAAGGGCTTGGACTTACACTTGATATGCAGTAGGAGCTCAGAAACAATTAGCTGTTACCTTGTACTCAAACCCTAGGACTGTCCGAATGTGAGTGAGCAGATCATAGGGAAAATGGAGGTACAGGAGCTTCCCAAGAGATGAGAGATGTGTCCCTGGAGAAAATGCCACATTGTTACTGTGGAAATCTTCCACTTTGCTCCTAAGAGCAGTGTCACAGTTAAACTAGATTGTGACATAAATTTTCCAAAGAATAATTCCAGATACATACAAACATGCCTCAGAGATACTGATGGCTTGACTTCAGGACCCCACAAGAAAGTGAATACTGTAATCAAGTGAGCCACACAAATTTGTACTTCCAGTGCATGTAAAGTTTATGTTTGTGTTATACTATAGTCCATTAAGAGTGCAGCAGCATTATGTTTAAAAACAATGTACATACCATAATTAAAAATTTGTTATTGCTAAAAAATGCTGGCCATGATCTGAGCCTTCAGGGAGTCCTAATCATTTTGCTGGTGGAGGTTCTTTGCCTCTATGTTGATGGCTGCTGACTGATGAGGGTGGTTGGTGGTTGCTAAAGGCTGGGATGACTGCGGCAATTTCTTAAAATATGACAACACTAAAGTTTGCTGCATTGATCGACTCTTCCTTTCGGGAGCGATTTCTCTGTAGCATGTGCTGCTACTGTTTGAAAGCATTTGATTCTCAGTAGAACTTCTTTCAACATTAGAGTCAGTCCTCTCAAACCCTGTCACTGCTTCATAGTTAAGTTTATGTAATATTCTAAATTCTTTGTTGCCATTTCAGCAATTTGCATAGCTTCTTCACCAGGAGTAGATTCCATCTCAGGAAACTTATTTTAGTTCTAATTTTATCTATCAAATCAGTGAGTATAAAAGGTCCATAATCTGAGTCTGAAAAGCTCGGTTCATCATAACTGCTCCTGCATGTCTCACACGCAGATATAACCCTGAAGGCATTTCCTGACCACATGCATCTCTAGAAAACCTTCAGACTGATATTGGCACAGTAATTATAACTAAATTATGCAGTTATAAATACATAACCAGGAGCTTCCAATCACTACTTAAAGATAATTTTCCTCTTCTTTCCTATTACTTTTCATAAATCACTCTATATTTCTAAAAATATTTTGCTTCCTTCACTTGGTGGAAATTTTACCTACTTAGACATGTAACTCACTTTTTTCTATATGTCACTATCTAACTTAAGTGCCCTGAAATTCATTTTCCTTGATCTCAATGGCAAAGATTAGAAACAGGGGTTGCAATATATATTTCTCCCATATGTTGCAAACCACTTGTTTTCAGTTTATATGTAATTTTCTAGAACTTGATATTTTCAAAGTGAGTTTAAAATTCAGCCTTAATCAAATTCTATCAAGTTAAGTGGATGTGGAGTAAAACTGTCACTAAGTCAGGTGACGGTCTCAAGTGCTGTGCTCTGGACACCCTTTGTCCCTAGGACAACACAGGCTGGATACTTTTGGGTCACTTTTCCTGTGTGTGGTGACTCCCATGGGCCATGGAGCTGACTGGGACAGAGGTACAGAGTGGGGGATAAGATGCTTCTGTGACTTTCTCTGATCATGAGGAAATATTGTATTTTGATATAAGCTCAGGGTGTCTCATATCAGTAAGCTATAACACTAATATAAATTGTAGATGGTTCTTGTGCCTCTGTGAATTGATGATCTCACTATTGACAATCAATTGAATGTTTTAGCAAGAGAAAAAAAGGGAATATATGAGGTCTGACCAAAAGATATCCAGCAATATAATATGAAAAATAGGGACATTTCTTAAAAAATGTACAAGATATAAGAAATATTGTACATAGGACAATGACACCTCAGTCTGCCCAAAGTAAGCAACTTGGAACCTCACAAAGTTCTCCCAATTGCCATTAGCTGCCCTGTCATATTTTCCTGAATCTCATCAAAAGTCTGAAACCTCTTCCCTTTCAAGGGAGATTTTAGATTGGGGAAAAGCCAGAAGTCTCAGGGTGCGGAATCTGGGCTATGGTGGGGGGCTGAATCACCTGGGTGATTTGATGTTTTGCCAAAACACTTTGCATGAATTGTGATGCATGAGTGGGAGCGTTGTCCTGATGAAGCTGCCAATCACCAGTTGCCCGTAGCTATAGCCATCTGAATCATCTGAATAGTTTCCAGAGAGGAAATGTTCAGGCTTAAAACAAATTCAGATTTCATGCAGCTTCAAATTGCATCAAATTGCAACAAATCTGATGCAGATTCGTCGCTCTACTCGGTCATTTTGAATGCAGTGGCCACACAGTATACATGCTCACTCAACACCATCCACTGCCCCCACTGACTAGTACAGTGAAGTTGTCATTGTTCCTGCATGTACATTCCAGTCCACTCTCTGTGGCTGCCAGGTTACATCGACGTACACAAACCATTCTTATATTAACAATGGTTGGACTTTTTCCAGACAGACCTTGTATGTCCTTTTGACTTTTATATAAAAAATTAGTACAACTTCTTTTCCCTTTCTTATTATTTCATTCCCTTCTTCATTCTCCCCTTATGGCACCCTAGACAGCTCCCCACCACCAAGGAAACCACCTTAACCTTGTTGGTTTCCTTCCAAGTTCTTCTCCCTCAATTTTTTAAATTATAAAGATTTTATTTAGTTATTTTTAGAGAGAGGGGAAGGAAGGGAGAAACAGAGATAGAAACACCATTGTGAGAAAGAAACATCCATCAGTTGCCTCTCCCGTGAACCCCAAACAGGGACTGAACTTGCAATCCCCTGACCAGAAATTGAATCGGCAATCTTTCGTTTTGTGGGATGATGCCCAACTGAATTCCACAGGGCTTTTCTATCATTTAATCCTACATGGAAGCACAGGTATTCACAAGCACATAGATTCACAGAAACTCATCATAGGAACAAGAAATACAAAATTTTCTCAAACACTGCAGTATTTTTACTTAATATTCTACATCTTTCTTGTTTCTTTCACAAAACAGTACTTGCTGGAAATGCCTCTGAATTACTGGTCAACATCTGGTTCTTCCTTCATGGAAGTAGCTCTGTGTCCCACAATGTGGACACATTACTTTATTTGGCCACCTACATGAACAGTGTTCACTGTTTACAGTTGTTTGACACAGGGCAGTGACGGATAATGAGATGTTGGCAATGCTGGTGCTGACCTTAAAGCCATAGGCCGTTCCTTCCCTGGGGAAGGTTTGCAGGATGTTCTCTGCTTATGGCCTTCCTGACTCATCAGGCCTTCCTGCTGAGTGGGAACACTTGGGTCACTCAGTTCCTTCTCAGCCTCTTGGAGGGCAAGGGAAACGGGCCAACATCAACTTCTGTTCAGAGACAGATAGATTTCAAAGCTTGTCTCCCCAATATCAGAGCTCGCCAGGCCAAGCTGGAGAAGGCCCTGCTCTTGTTTTTTCTACCACGAACCTACCACAGAGTGAGGCCTCACCTGCACCCAGCAACTAAGTGCAGAGGAGGAAGGTGCTCAATTCAGTGTTTCCAGAATGTATCCCAAGTTCATCTAAATAACCTAACACACTGCTATGACTCCTGCCTACAACGTGGTTCCCAGCTGTTCTACTGAGTACTTGAAATATAAATGCAATGGTAAAACCAGTTAATTAACTGAACATCTAAGTAATGAACTAAATTTAGTTGAAACTACTCAATGCTCTAACCTGGATGAGGTCAATTTAGTGCAGGACTGACTGTAAGAGATAATGTGGCTTTTTAACTAGCAAAGAATCCTTTAGTCTTACACTTCTTTATGGTCATGAATTTTATGCACCCGAAGATGAATATCCTTTCATCAAAACATACTCTAATTGTATACCTATTTTAAGAATTGTATAATTTTCAAGTTATTCTTTTTCAGTTCAGTACACATTCTACTCTGTTTTCTACTCAACTCCTCTGCATATTTTGTGATTTGTAAGCCTTTCACCCAATAGGCTACTCTACAGAATGTCACTTTTAAGACAGAAGTATCAGTAATTACTCAATTTAGATAATAAACTTTGTTGAAACATGGCAGAATGAATAAATATAAATTTACCACATAAATACCCAGTTTTAACCTCACTATGCATGTTGTGATATTCTGAAAAAATGCTCAATTGTTGCAGACCATTCAGCTTGGTCTCAGGAGTTGTAACCCTCACCCCATGGTGGCCTAGGGACCCACTTCATCTGGGTCTGTTCTGTCAAGAGGACGTGAGCCACTAAGGAGACAAAGCTTATCTCCCTGGCAGGAGCACCGCTTCTGCCTCATCCATCTCTGGCCCCAATGCTTGGTTGGTTAGTCAATGATGGGTAAGACTCCTCATGGTAGGGGCAACCTAAGCCAGACACAAACACTTAAGAGGCCCTCATGGAAGGACTGGGGGGGGGGGCTGCAGGAAAGAGAGGGTGGTGGACCCTCGCCACCCTCCCCCCAGCTATTCTGACATAGCCCGAGTCCCCATTTATGTCTGGGAGATGCTTCCTGGCTCTAATCCACTTAAGCCAGAAACTATGACACCGGGCGGTGCAGCCGTGTGCCAGCCAGAGTGGTTCCCTGGGTGATCGGGCATAAGAAAGAATTCGTATAGTCCTGTGAAACCTGCTTTGTTTACTAAGAGTGCTCTCATTTAAATGATAAGGGTCCGAGAAGGAAATGAGTATGTCTCCCAAAGTTTTGTCCCCCTTTCCTGACAGACACTGACTCAGATTAAGCCCTCAGATTTTTTTGAAATGTTATCCATTATTTGGTCCTTGCCACCTGACATACCTGTATTCCTGTGTATTTGAACCCAATAAAAGCCTAGTGAGGAAGGGGCTCTGGGTCATTCTCCTTTGAGAGTTTGACCACCTCTCCTCCCCAAGCAGATCATGTCTTGGTAGTTTTATTTTCATCTATGACAAACGGGGGCCTCTGTGAGCGGTGCCCACCACACTCAATATTTAACTCATATTACAGTATACTATTGGTATGTTTTTTCCAGGCCCCATCCACAGAGAGTGAACAGAGAGAGAGAACGCACTGTAGTTATGGGTAGTGTCATCCATGAGTCCTCTGGATACCACCCCAGCTGACAGGTGTCTGCAGCATGGGGTCACCCCCTTTGGCCTATTTTGTGTTCTAGCAAGCAATTTTGACCAAAAATGGCTACAAAAGATGAATACATGGCAATGTTTGATCTGCTACAAATATACAAGGACAATGTTATTCTGGGAAACATGTATGGAAGCTGGAATATGCTGTCAAGGAAAGTCATGGATGCAGCAGGAAATGAGACTGGTGACATTTCCATTTACGAGAGGCACCCCAGATAGCACGGCAACCTAGGACAAATGTTTGACTAGCAGGTAGTGAGGTACAGTCATCCCCCCTTATTTATGGTTTCTCTTTCCATGGTTTCAGCTACCCACAGTCAACCATGATCCAAAATACTAAAGTGAAAATTCAAAAATAAAGTACTTGTAAGTTTTAAATTGTGTGCTGTTCTGAGTAGTGTGATGAAATCTCAGGCCTTCCCACCCAGTCCCACCCAGGACATGAATTGTTCCTCTGTCCAGCTCTCCACCTAGGGTAGTCACTTAGCCATCAGGTTATCAGATGGACTGTTGTGGTATCACAGTTCAAGTCACCCTTATTTTACTTAATGGTCCCAAAGCCATTCATGTAACTTTTATTACAGTATTTTGTTAACTATTTTATTAGTAGTCGTTGTTAATCTCCTACTGTGCCTAATTTATAAATTCAGCTTTATCACAGGTATGTACATGTAGAAAGCATACTACATAGGTTTGGTATTATCCATGGTTTCAGACATCCATTGGGGGTCTTGGAATGTGTCCCTGCAGGTAAGTGGGGACAAGTATATTAGAAAAACAAACAAACAGAAGAGTGAGAGCTGGATATCAGAATGTAAGAATCATCTGTACATAGAACCTGTGCTGTAACAATAATCCATCAAGGGCTGGCTATTAATATGCACATTTCTAAAAGCACATGATCCCTTCCTCCCCTGGGGCATGTCTCTCTGCATTAAGTTGTAGAGGGAAAGAAAGGGAAGAGAGAAGGGAAATCAAACTTTTCTTTTTATTTCCTCAGGCACACATGTAATCTGGAATTCCAATTAGCTTTTACTCATTCACCTTGAGAATTATGTTTTAAATCTTAGCCACCTTAGAAAATAGTTTGCATCAATTCAAACTATTTGCAGTTCAGAAGTGTCAAGTTATAATTCAGTTGTGGGGCAAGTGGAACAGTTAATGTTCAATATGTTAGGTTACTGAAACTTCTTATTTAAATATCCTGTGGGGCAAGTGATTCCTCTGGGGAGAAATTTCTAGCTTAGAGATGATCTTTTAAGAAATCATATCCTAAATTGTTTACTGTACAGAAATCAGCAATCAGAGAGTGTTATAGCTGCCATCATTCTGACACAGTGATGGGCGTGGCTGAAAGAAAAGTCCATTCCTGAGGTCACACTTGACCCTCTCAGGGGAAAGTCATCTTACAAAGGTTTGCAGCTGGTTACAAAGGCACAAAACAAGACTATGGCTCGCTCTGAAGAAACCCACAATTACTTCTGAAGATAAATTCAAAATACACATTCCAGTGAGAGAGATTTGGTTCTATTATTTTCACAAACCAGTTTCAAGTCATTTCACAAATCAGATGAGCAAATGAAAATAGAAATGTATAAGTACTTACTAATTTATATGCATGTTTGTAAAAAGAGGTACTATTTAATGGACATACCTTTTGACCCAGCAATTCCACTACTTGGATTATATCCTAAGAACCCTGAAACACCAATCCAAAAGAACCTATGCACCCCTATGTTCATAGCAGCACAATTTACAATAGCCAAGTGCTGGAAGCAACCTAGGTGCCCATCAGTTAATGAATGGGTCCAAAAACTGTGGTACATTTACACAATGGAATTCTATGCAGCAGAAAGAAAGAAGGAGCTCCTACCCTTTGCGACAGCATGGATGAAATTGGAGAGCATCATGCTAAGTGAAATAAGCCAGGCAGTGAAAGACAAATACCATATGATCTCACCTTTAACAGGAAGCTAATCAACAAAACAAACAAACAAGCATAATATAAACAAAGACACTGAAATTGAGAACAGTCTGACAGTGTCCAGGGCGGGAGGGGAGGGAATTTCAGGGGAAAAGGGGAATGGTTTAGAGCAACAAGTATAAAGGACTCATGGACAAAAACCATGGGGGGTGGAAATGGGAGGAAGGTGGTGAGGGCTGGGGTGGTGGGCTGGGGGCGGGGTAAAAGACAGAAAACTATACAATATCAACAATTAAAAATACTAATTAAAAAAAAGAAAAAAAAAACTTTATATGACACAATTTGGCAGGTAAATAAAATGAGTAACAATAAACCAGAAAATGTGAAGAATGTATGAAAAAGCCCAGAGAATTAAAACTAGAACATATTTGCTATCAGACTTAGAAATTAAGTATATTGTATGCTTTTTAAAATGGGCATAAAGCAACTTCATATTTCACTTAAACAGTCTAAGAAATCTAAAACATTTTATAAATATACACCGTATGACCAGAGGCAATATTTGGGCAACATAAAAAATCATATAGAAACATGTTGCTGCCACAGATCTGGGGTGCAGTGCAGGGCAAAGGGCAACACTTTGTCCAGGTCAGACAGCATATCTGACACCAGCAGCAGGGGTCAGCCAGCAAATAGCATCACTGCAATTAAGGATGGAGACAATGACAGAAAACTGTGCCTTCATGTTAGTATTTCAGAAACAGCAAATCCCTACTATTTTAAGTAAAAATGAATGATTTTATTATATAAATGATGATTGGCAGAGTACAGAAAAATTACTTCTCTTTTCATCTTTACATATTTATTTAAAGTACCAAGCAACAATTGGAAGACTGATTACAAACTACCAAAAGGTATTCATTTGGTGAAATTATTCAAGTTATAAAATGTTAAGTAAATAAATGTACTTCAAAATAGATTAAGTGTAACACAAGTATAAAACTAGTGATCTTAAATTAATGACAAACTAACCAACAAACAAGGAACACAAGAAAAATTTTTCTTTAAAATTTTAAAAGTTAGATAGAAAAGAGTAAATCAAATGTATTGTTCATTATAAAATAATTTTAAAAACCAAAAGAACTAAAGAAGTAATTAGGATTCAAAAAAGAATAAGAATATTCCAATACTGTACTTCTTTTCTACCAATAAAGAGAGGATTTGGAGGCCAATTATGTATTGTGGACTCGGAACCTTATTGTTACTCAAAGGTAAGAAAACATATGTATTATGAAGGAAAAGAAAAATTATACTTGCAATAGCACAAAAAACACATTAAAATGAAATGTGCTTCAGTGTAAGACTAGACTAATCAGTTTTCAAAGAATTCTCTTGCATTTTAGTAAATCAGGGCAAAGATTTTACCCTAAAGAAAAGGCAAGTGGAAGTCTCCGATAAGTTGGAATCTTCTTGCCAAAAATGAGGTACCTTCCAGAAAATTTGCATTCGTATCTATAATCTTGGTTATAAAAAACAAACAAAACACTGAGTCTTTAAAGTCACAATTAAACTATATTAAAAATATTAGGTGATGGACAAAAACTATGGGGGGTGGAAATGGGAGGGAGGTGGGGAGGGCTGGGGTGGTGGGCTGGGGTGGGAGTAAAAGACAGAAAACTGTACAAGATCAACAATTAAAATAAACATTTAAAAATGTACTTACTTAAAAATATTAGGTGATAAATGAATACAGATGTCATATGAATCCTGTGACAAATTACTGTATGCTACACTCATAAGTACAACTAAAAAATATAGTTCACATTTCAGAATTCCTGAGTCTTATCAGAGAAAAACAAGTACTGAAACAAACAAAACAAACCTACTCAATAGTAGGGCAAATACAGATTTTGGATATTAAGTTTACATCATATTAAGATTACAGTTTTAAAGCTGAAGGCAATGGGGACAAATATATATGTACTTCAATGAAATTATAAACATAATTTTAAAGCTTGTGTTTTTAAAAAGGCATTTTGATCAAATAAGGCCACCTGAGTGACATCTTCAATGATGGTAAGCTCAACATTTTAAAGAAAGAACATTTTTATTTCAAAGCTTAATGATGAATATAAAAATAAAGGTATATTTTAATGAAATGCTTGAGTGAGACTGCTGTGGGACAGCCCTTTGATGATGAACCTAAGCAGAGTAAAGTGATGCAACAAGATTAATTTCTCTTGCTTTGCACATTACACAGTGGAAATAAAAGGTTTCTTAAGAGCACTTCAGTCTCATGTCTCAGATTTCAGCTTGTGTGAACTGGTGTAAATGTCCCTGCAACAATGCAGTGCCTGCAAAAATACATTCAACCCGAAGTTTATGTCTGTTACTAACTAGGAAAGAAAAGGGAAGTAAAGTGGTCCCACTTAAAAAAATAAAATAAAACAAAACAAAATCTGTTTATCCTTTCTGGAAAAACTACCAAAGCAAAGGGCACCCAATAGTATTGTACATTTAAAACTGCATACTTTTACTGGTCTTTATAAGTAAGAAAGATGCATACAGCTATTCAGGGACTTTACAAATAAAGACTAACCAGAAAAATAATTGGGTCACTTCTTTGTTCATAAGTATCCAGAAAGAAAAAATTAAAAATACTAAAGTACAGACCAATAGGCCTTCATGGGCACAACAATGATAATGGTGTGCAGCCAAAATTGCATCTATCTTCCAAAAAAAGCTATGCAATTTAAAAACTAGTCAGTTTTGTTTGTGTTGTAATACATTTAGTCCTTGTCTCTGCCCCTGTGAGGAAATTGCACCTTGGAAAGCATACCAGTCTCTCAACAACCTTGTACTTCACTAGAGTCACACAACGTTGATTCCAGCTCCAGAGAATGTCAGCATCCGCTTGTTGTATGATGAACTGCTGGTATCTGGCTGACTGTCTTTCTCAAGTGAGGTTTTCAGTTCCATTTCACAACCTACAATAGCTGCATTCAATTCCACTTGAGCTCGATGGACTACATAAAACATGAGGCCTATACTTATAATAATCTGTAAATAAAATAAAATATGCCAATTAATATTTTATGCAGAAAAAGGAAAGGAAATAATTGCAATAAATATTGGCTTAGAAATGTTTCAAACAGGATGCTTCTCAAATATGCTCAGGTGGCATTTTTAAATAGTTCACACAGAGTCACTTATTCTTCCGTTGCCTGATTCTACTAGGAGTATGAGCCAAAATCTATAGGTAACCATTATATGTTGTCAGGTAAACACAGGCAGGTAAACATTCCTTCTAATCTATGTAAACAATGTTTGTTCCATAATAATCACACCTGTCTTGGATCCAAAATGGTGGAGGAATAAGTGGAAGCTGCACAAACTTCTTCCTAGGACCAAAATTACAACTAATTAATAAATAAAACATCCTGAATAACCAACAGAATACTAGCTGGAGAGAAACCTTATAACCAAGAACAGATAGAAGAAACCACTTGATTTCAGTGTGACTGGTCGAGAGTGTTGAGGAGGTGTGAGAGGGCTGGCTGGGATCCCATGGGCAGCAGCTGATGTTCCAGAGGGATAGTTCAGTGCCTGCAGGGGAGGGCATTCCCACTGATAAGTGTTGGGTCTAAACCCCAAGCTGGGCTCTGCAGCCCAGAGCCGGAAAAGAACCCAGATAACATCCAGCTGTGAAAAGCAGTGGGTATTCTATCTGCCAGGGAGAGATGGCTGGATTCACAGAGAGCCTCCTAAAGGTCCAACATAGCCACTTACTCTGGACTTTGGCAGAGGGATGGCACAGAGTGGACAAGAGATGCATGAGGAAAGTCTGGGGCTGGAGTCTGTCTGGAGAGACCTGAAGGAACAACCACCAGAATTCCTGTGCTCAATCATTACCCACACTGCAGAGGCCATCTTTCTCAGGCAGCGTACTCCCCTCCAAGTAGCTTCAGCCTGAGGGGAAGCAATAGCTCTGCCCACAGAAATTACTCTGCCCCACCCTGTAAAGCTAAAGTCAGGCTGCTAAGGAGTACAACTGGAGGTTATCTCAGTGATTAAGTTTAACAACTAAAGGGGGTCTCTAGAAGTTCTGAGACTTTAGCTGATCCTTCACCAAGGACCAGTGCTGGTAAAAGCCAGCCTTGATGCACAGCCTGGTTCTTTCTGCACATTCCCAGGCCCAGTAGAGGGAGCAAAAAGTTGTACATTGTTGATAGCTCTGAACAGGTTGCCCAGGGCCAGTCATAGGCAACATCTGACATACGTGTGAACCAGTCTTTGTAGACCTACTGAATATATATAAACAAAAACAAAGAGGCAGCCAAAATGGGAACACAAAGAAACAGGCCCCAAAAGAAAAAACAAGAGAACCCTTCAGAAGAACTAAATGAAGGGAGGCAAGCAATTTATCAGATATAGTTTAGAGTAATGATTATAAAATCAACAACATGAAAAACATAGAAACAATAAAAAATGACCAGTAAGAAATAAAGAATGCAATAAATGAAATTAACAATACATTAGAAGGTATAAACAGTGAGATAGATAACACAAAGGATCAAATCAGTGATTTGGAAGACAAGGTAGAAAAAACAAGCAGAGTAGCAAAAAGAAAAGAGAATGAAAAAGAATGAGAATAGACTAAGAAACATTTTGGACAACATAAACCATAACAACATCCACATCATGGGGCTACCAAAAGGAGAAGAGAATGAGCAAGAGATCAAGAACCTATCTGAAGAAATAACTATCAAAAACTTCCCTAGTCTGGTGAAATAAAAGACACACAAGTCCAAGAAGTGCAGGGAGTCCCAAACAAGGTAGACCCAAAGAGACTTACACCAAGATGTATCATAATTCAAATGGCAAAGCTTAAAGACAGAGAGAGAATCCTAAAAGCTGAAAGAGACAAGCAGGCAGTTACGGGAGCTCCAATTAGAATGTCATCCAAACATTTTAGACTTGGGATTGGCATGTAATATTCAAGATGATGAAAAACAAGGACATACAACCAAAGCACTTTACCCAGCAAGGCTATCATTTAAAATTGAAGGAGAAATAAAGAGCTTCCCAGACAAGAAAAAGGCTAAAGGAGTTTGTTAACACGAAAGCAGTACTGTAACAAATGTTAAAGGGCTTCCTTTAAGAAGAAGAAAAAGAAAAAGAGAGGAAAATAGTTTACAAATAAAGTGGTGATAAATATATATCTATCAATAATCACTTTAAAAGTAAATGGCTTAAATGCTACAACCAAAAGGCTGAATGGATAAGAAAACAAGACTCATATATATCTGTCTCCAGGAGACCCACCTCAGATCAAAAGATATACACAGACTAAAAGTAAAGGTATGAAAAAAGATGACTTTATGCAAATAGAAAAGGAAAAGAGAGCTGGGTCAGCAATACCTATATAACAAAAGAGACTTTAAAACCAAGGTAAGAGACATGGAAAGACTATACATAGTGATAAAGGGAACAATACAACATGAGGATATAACCCTAGTAAAAATTTATGCACCCAACACAGGAGCACCTAAATATGTAAAGCAAATCTTGATGGACATAAAAGGAGAGATCAGCAGATATAAGTGATAGTAGGGGATTTAACACCTCATTGATACCAATGGATAGATCTGTAAAACAGAAAATCAACAAGGAGACAATGGCCTGATATAACACACTAGATTAAATGGATTTCATTGATATCTTCAGAGCATTTCACCCCGAAACTGTAGAATATACATACTTTTCAAGTGTACATGGAACATTTTTTTAGGATAGATCACATGTTAGGACACAAGTCTCAGTGAATCTAAGAAGACTGAAATCATATCAAACATTTTCTCTGACCACAATGCTATGAAACTAGTAATCAATCACAAGAACACTGAAAAATACACAAAGACATGAAAGTTAAGCAACATGTTATTAAACAATGAATAGGTCAACAAGATCAAGGGAGAAATCAAGATACCTTGAAACAAATGAAAATGAGAACACAAAAACCCAAAATCTTTGGGACAGAGAAAAAGCAGTTCTCAGAGAGAAATTCATAGCATTATAGGCCTATCTCAAAAACAAGAAAAAGCACAAATAAACTATCCAACTTTACACTAAAAAGAAATCGAAAAAGAACAAACAAAGCCCAAAGTGAAAAGGAAGGAAATGATAAAGATCAGATCAGATCAGAAATAAATAAAATAGAGTCTAAAAAGAATAATACAAAGATCAATCAATCCAAGAGCTAGTTCTCTGATAAGATAAAAAACTTACAAAAATTTCACCAGACCCATCAAGAAAATAAGAGACCCTAATAAAATCAGAAATGAAAGAGAAGAAATAATTACTGACAACAGACTTCCAGCCAAGATGGAGGTGTAGGTGGATACACTTTGCCTCCTTGCACAACCAAAAGAAAGACAGCAATGAATTCAAAAACAAAAAACAACCAGCACTTCCAGAAAATCTAGCTATATGGAAGTCTGACATCCAAGGGGTTAAAGAAGAGACATTTATCTTGACTGGTAGGAGGGGTGGAGATGGGCAGCCAGGGCAGAGAAGATGTGCAGCAAGGCTGTTGCTGGAGGACTAGGCAGGCAAAGCAGTGGCAGGTGGTCCCACATTTGCATGCAGATAAACTGAGAGCAATAGGAGAGCGAGATAGACCAAGCAACCCAGAGTTCCAGTGTGGAAAAAGCAAGCCTCAAAACCTCTGGATGTAAAAACCTGTAGTTATTGAAACAGTGGGAGAAACTTCCAGCCTCACAGGAGAGTTTGTAGGAGAGACCCACAGGGTCCTAGATACATACACATAAGCCCACCCATCCTGGAATCAGCACCAGAAGGGCCCAATTTGCTTGTCGGAGAAGTAACTGAAAGCCAGCCAAGAGCCAAGCAAGCAGCATTGCTCCCTCTCTCACATACAGTGCCACAACACAGTGATGTGGGTTGCCACACTCCAGTGAATATCTAAGGCTCCACCCCTTACAATGTAACAGGTGTGAAAAGACAAAGCATTATAGCCCAAATGAAAGAACAGATAAAAACTCCAAAAATAGAACTGAGCAATGAATAGTCAACCTCTCAGATGCAGAGTCCAAAACACTGGTAATCGGGATGCTCACAGAAATGGTTGAGTATGGTCACAAAATAGAGGAAAAAGTGAAGGCTATGCAAAGTGAAATAAAGAAAAATGTGTAGGGGACCAACAGTTGAAGGGAAGGAAACAGACTCAACTCAACGATTTGGAGCAGAAGGAAGAAATAAACATTTAACCACAACAGAAAGAAGAAACAAGAATTCAAAAACATGAGGAGAGGCTTAGGAACCTCCAGGACAACTTTAAATGTTTCAACATCCAAATACTAGGGGTGCCAGAAGGAGAAAAGGAACAGCAAGACATGGAAAACTTGTTTGAAAAAATAATGGAGAACTTCTCTAATCTGTCAAAGGAAACAGACTTCCAGGAAGTCCAGGAAGCCCAGAAGTGTTGCGGACCATTCAGCCTGGTTTCAGGAGTTGTAACCCTCACCCCATGGTGGGCTGTGTAAGAGCCTAGGGACCCACTTCATTTGTGTCTGTTCTGTCAAGAGGACATGACCTACTGAGACAAAGCTTATCTCCCTGGCAGGAGTGCTGCTTCTGCCTCATCCATATCTGGCCTCCAGTGCTTAGTCGGTTAGTCAATGATGGGTAAGACTCCTCATGAGAGGGGCAACCTAAGCCAGACATGACCACTTGGGAGGACTCGGGGGGCTGCAGCAAAGAGGATGTAATGGACCCTCGTCCCGCAGCTATTCTGACATAGTCCTCATTTCCGTCTGGGAGATGTCTTCTGCTTCCTAATCGGCTTAAAGCCTGAAACTATGAGGGCAAGCCCTGTACCGGCCAGGACGGCTCCCTGGGTGATCCGGCATAAGAAAGAATTCCTAAAGTCCTGTGAAACCTGCTTTGCTAAGGGTGCACTCATTTAAATGATAAGGGTCCCAGGAGGAAATGAGTATGTCTCCCAAAGTTTGGCAACCCCCTTTCCTGACAGACACTGACTCAGATTAAGCCCTCAGATTTCTTTGAAATGTTAAACCTGTATTCCTGTGTATTTGAACTCAATAAAAGCCTAGTGAGGAAGGGGCTCTGGGTCATTCTCTTCTGAGAGTTTGTCCACCTCTCCTCCCCAAGCAGATCATATCTTGATAGTTTGTTTTCATCCGTGACAGAGGGATGGGGCTCTGCGGGCAGAGACCCCCACATCTGGCACCGAGAACAGGGGCCCCCACTCAGAAGGTCCCAAAGAAACTGGACCCAACAAAGCACACACCAAGACACATTATAATTACATTACCCAAGATTAAAGATAGGGAGAGAATCTTAAAAGCAGCAAGAGAAAAGGAGAGAGTTACCTACAAAGGAATTCCCATAAGACTATTAGCTGAGTTCTCACAAGAAGCCTTGCAGGCAAGAAGGGGCTGGAAAGAAGTATTCAAACTCATGAAAGGCAAGGACCTACATCAACAATTACTGTATCTAGCAAAGCTATCATTTAGAATGGAAGGGCAGATAAAGTGCTTCCCAGATAAGGTCAAGTTGAAGGATATCAACATCACCAAGCCCTTATTGTATGAAATGTTAAAAGGACTTATCTAAGAATAAGAAAAAGATGAAAATATGAATAGTAAAATGACAATAAACTCACAACTGTCAACAACTGAACCTAAAAACAAACTAAACAATCAACTAGAACAGGAACAGAATCACAGTACTGGAGATCACATGGAGGGTTATCAGTGAGGAAGGGGAGTGGGAAGAATGGCGGAAAAGGTATAGGGAATAAGCAGCATTAATGGTAGGCAGAAAATAGACAGGGGGAGGTTAAGAATAGTATAGGAAATGGAAAAGCCAAAGAACTTACACTTACAACCTATGGACATGAATCAAGGGGGTGGGGAATGCTGGTTTGAGGGGATGCAGGACCAAGGGAATAAAGGATAGAAAAAAATGGGACAACTGTAATAGCATAGTCAATAAAATATACTAAAAAAGAAAGGGTAATTGACACCAAAGAAATACAAAGAACTACAGGTAAATATTATGAACTACATACCAACCAAATGAACAACCTAGACTAAATGGATGAATTCCTAGAAACATACAATCTTCCAAAACTAAATCAGAAGAATCAGAGATCTGAATAGACAGATTACAACTACTGAAATTGAAGCAGTAATCAAAAAACTCCCTACAAACAAAAACCCTGGACTGGATAGCTTCACAGGTTAATTTTACCAAATATTCTGGGAAGAACTAACACCTCTCCTCCTCAAACTATTTCAAAAAATTCAAAAAGAGGGAAAGCTCCCAAGTTCGTTTTACAGGGCCAGCATTATCCTAATTCTAAAACCAGATAAAAATACTTCAAAAAAGAAGAAAATTATAGGCCAATATCCCTGATGAATATAGATGCTAAAATTCTCAACAAAATATTAGCAAACCAAATACAGCAATATATCAAAAAGATCATATACCATGATCAAGTGGGATTTATTCCGGGAATGCAAGGTTGCTACAACATTCACAAATCAATAAATGTAATTCACCACATAAACAAAATGAAGGATGAAAATCACATGATCATATCAATAGATATGAAAAAGCACCCATTTATGGAAAAACTCTCAGGAATGTGGCAATAGAGAGAACATACCTCAACATAATAAAGGCCATATATGACAAACCCACTGCCAGCATCATACTCAATGGGCAAAAACTATAAGTATTCCCCTGAAGACCAGGAGCTAGACAGGGATCTCCACTTTCCCCTCTCATATTCAACATATTACTGGAACTTCTAGCAATAGCAATCAGACAAGAAGAAAAAAATGAAAGGTATCCAAATCGGCAACAAAGCAGTAAAACTGTCCTTATTTGCAGATGACATGATACTGTGCACAGAGAACCCCAAAGAATCCACCTAGAAACTACTAGAAGTGAGATAAATGAATTCAGGAAAGTAGGAGGATACAAAATCAGTATCCAGAAATCAGTTGCAATTTTATAAGCCAATAACGAACTAACAAAAAGGGAAATTAAGAAAATAATCCTACTAACAATTTCTTCAAAAAGAATAAAAAACCTAGGAATAAATCTAGCCAATGGTGTAAATACTTGTACTTGGGAAATTATAAGACACTGTAGAAAAAAATTGAAGATACAAATAATTGGAAGCATATACCATGTTCATGGATAGGAAAAATTAACATCATTAAAAATGTCCATACTATCCAAATCAATCTATAGATTCAACATAATCCCTATCAAGATTCTAATGTCAAATTTAAAAAATACTGATTAAAAAAAGTAAAAAAAAAAAGTTCAAAAAAAAAAAAAAAGAAAGAAAAAACCAAGGGGAAGGGTGGAAGCAAGGGAGGGAGGTGGGTTTGGCTGGGGTTGGGGGGTGGTAGGGAGAAAATGCAGACAACTGTAACTGACAACAATAAAGTAATTTAAAAAAAAGATTCTAATGTCATATTTAACAGAACTATAACAAGTATTTCAAAAAATTTTATGGAACCACAAAAGGCCCCACATAGGAACAGCAATCCTGAGTAGAACAAAGTTGGAGGAACCATGCTATATAATATCAAACTATACCATAAGGTCATAGTAATCAAAACAGCATGGCACTGGCATAAAAACAGATATATATATCAATGGAACAGAATACAGAGCCCAGAAATAAACCCATACCTTTAAAGTCAATTAATATTCGACAGAGAAAGCAAGCACATACAATGGCCTAAAAATAGTTTATTCAAATATAAATGGTGTTGGGAAAATTGGACAGACACTTGCAGAAAAAATAAAACTAGACCACATTCTTACACCATATACAAGAATAAATTCAAAATAGATTAAAGACTTAAATATTAGATCCATAACTATAAAAATCCTAGAAGAAAACATAAGTAGTAAAATCTCAGACACTGCTCATAGCAATATTTTATTCGACATATCTCCCCAGGCAAGGGGCACAAAAGAAAAAAAACAAACAAATGGAATTATATCAAACTAAAAAGTTTTTGCACAGCCAAAGAGACCATCAACAAAATAAAAAGACAACCCTATGTGGAATGGAAGAACATACTCACCAACTAATCTGATAAGCAGTAAACATTCAGAATTACAAAACTCAACACCTAAAAAACAAACAATCCGATGAAAAAAATGGCCAAAGGACCTGAGCACACACTTCTCCAAGGAGGCCATACACGTGGCCCACAGACATATGAAAAGATACTCAACATCACTAATCATCAGAGAAATGCAAATTAAAACCACAATAAGATATCATCTCACACCTATCAGTATGGCTACCATCAATAAATCAAACAAATGCTGGCAAGGATGTGGAGAAAGGGGAACCCTGTTGCACTGTTGGTAGGAATGCAGACTGGTGCAGTTACTGTGGAAAGCAGTATGGAGATACCTCAAAAAATTAAAACTGAGTCTGCCTTTTGACCCAGTGATCCCACTTCTGGGAATGTATCTGAAGAAACCCAAAACACTAATTCGAAAAAACATAAGCACCCCTATGTGCATTGTAGCACTGTATGTAATTGCCAAGATATAGAAGCTGCCCAAGTGTGCATCAGTAGATGAGTGGGTTAACCAAGTATGGGACATTTACACTATGGAATACTACTAAGCCATAAAAAGAATAAAATGTTACTCTTTGTGACAGCATGGATAGACCTGGAGAACATTATGTTAAGTGAAACAAGCCAGTCAGAAAAGGACAAATACCATATGATTTCACTCATATGTGGAATCTAATGAACAAACTGAACTAACAAGCAAAATATAGACAGACTCATAGATAGAGAACAATGTGACAGCTATTGTGTGACAACAGTGTGGCAGGGGGATTTTAGGGTGTGGAGGGATTGAGCAAAAAGGAACAAGGACTCATGGACATAGACAACAGTGTGGTGATTACAGGGGTAGAGCGGTATAAGAGGGTTAAATGGTAATGGAAAAAATACAAATAAAATAAAATAAAATAAAATACTATTAAATAATAATAAAAAAAAGAAAAGTCAGACCTGTCTCTGCACTAATAAGCTTTCTTCAAGGAATAAGATGTGCTCAACAGAGGTAACAGCTGGCTGAACTTCACTGATGTAATTAATATAGCTTCTATCTCTATACAATGATAAATGCCCACAGGCACTTCTAAGCCCACTTAGAAGCACCACCATTTGCAGATGAATTACCTAGTGCAGTCAAAATTAGAAATATTAAGACCCACTGGAAATATGAAATTCCAACAAATTTCAAAAATTAACAAGAAATTGTGAATGCGAAAGTCTGTAGTTAGGAACAAATAAAAACAAAGGAAAACATGGCGATGGGTTGAAAATGCCACTCAAAGGGATTCGAGAGGAAGCATCACACAGAAAGTGAGGTTCTAGTCTTGGTTTAGTTGCTCAGCAGTGATGTGATTTCAGTGAAGTCCCTCAAGCCATGTGGCTTTGGTTTCTTGCATTCAACAGGAAGCTGTAGTCTCTAAGTTTTAGCAATCAGCATGTAGTTCATCAGAATGTCTCAGCAGCCATCTCTTCTAAGCAGTATTTATTCAAATGTCTTTTGTAAATCAGTTTTCTAGAGCTTGGAACTAATATTAAAAGAGAAAGAGGATGGGGTAGGTGTTGTGTGAGGTCCAAGCAAGCTTCCAAAGGCTGCTCAAACCCCAGGTAACCCTAAAACATAACACTGCTGTATTAAGTCTACCCATAATTTTAAATTTTATAGGGACAGTGTCCTAACTCCAAGTGCTGAGGGTGGTGGGGGTGAGGTGGAGGCAGGCTGGTGATGGAGAAGAAGTAGATGCAGGGGTACTTGGAACTTGGTCAGGGGACACCATGAAGTACGTATCATCACTCAGTACAATTCTAAGCAAATTAGGTATTTTAAAGGTGGAGCTTTGAAGCTTGGTTTTTCTCTAACATGTTAGTTCTTAGAAAAACAAGATACAATTACTGAAAATCCTAAGTTTGATACTTAGCAGTGCAAAGTGACACCATGTACAGATAGAGACGGAAACACTGTTAGAACTAATGGGGAGAGATGCTAAGCATGGATGAGATGCCAAGTCCTGTTTGAGACAAGCTGGATTCAAAGTGCAGTGAATGGGTCTGAAATAGGGAATGAAGGCTAAGCTGAACATTTACTAGGGCCCTAACACAGACAAACATAATAGCAATGGAAGTATCAAGAAGAAAAGTTTTCAGGGTGAGACTAGAAAGCTTTGGCTATAGTATTGAAAAACACTGATTTAGGGATGAGAGGAGGAAAAGACTCTGGTAAATGGGCCAGGAAAATGGAAAAGCAATCAACATGCTAAGGGAAGAAGGTGTTCTTGTTCTGCAGTCTGACTGAGATGAGGGTAGTGGCAGATGTGACAGCTTCAAGAGCAGATGTGGCAAGACAACAGGAAGGAGGTTCAGACCCAGAGGCAAACCTTTCAGTTCCCAGCCAGGTGAGCTGGCTCCATCCACATGGAGATGTCCTTCTGGACCCCAGGGCTTGTTGGTTTGTACTGGCTCTCCACACACCACTTTCTAAGCTCAGTAAAGTGTAAAATTAAAAAAAAAAAATGACTGTTTTAAAAAGTTTCTCTATTAAAACAAAAGCCTCAAGCACAGGATCTTTTCACCATCAACTGGAAAGCATGAGCAAAACATGGGAGGTTAGTAGATTTCTCAAATGGAAACTGAGGGATTTTCCATTTGAAGACTTGACTTTGCTATTAAGCGAGAAGAGAGCCTAAGAAGAATTGGGAGGCAAATAGAGGAAGGAGTCAAACTGTGAGGAGGGGAGATGGATTAGAAGGTGTCACTAAGGAAACAGCTGGGATATGGGGCAGTGCTGAGAGACCAGCTGATGTTTGTAAACAATCTGTCTGGTTGTATGACTTCCCCAAGGGAACAAGTGCAAAGCAGATGAGACAGATTTATCTGGAGTAGGGGAGGTGGGTGCACAGAAAAATATGGTCAGAAACAAGAGTAATTGAATGAACAGACCATGGGATCTCAGCAAGATTCCTATAGGTGAGAATCTTGACTTGGAATAGCTGTGCCTCCTGTAAGCATCTATGTGCTGTTGCTAAATTCTGTGGACACTGTGGACTCTGCCGACAGCTCTAAAACTGTTGCAGATTTTCGGCTCATTTCTAGCTGTGAGAAATGTCACGAAGACCCTAACTCCACCAACTGCAAAGTAAGCTTCGTCCTTTTTCTTACGCTCATTTCCCTTTCTCCTTGCTTTTCTTTTTATTTTTAATTGTTGATCTTGTACAGTTTTCTGTCTTTTACTCCCACCCCAGCCCACCACCCCAGCCCTCCCCATCTCCCTCCCATTTCCACCCTCCGTAGTTTTTGTCCATGTGTCCTTTATACTTGTTCCTATAAACCCTTCCCCTTTTCCCCTGAGATTCCCTCCCCTCTCCCCTCTGGTGACTGTCAGCCTGTTCTCAATTTCGATGTCTTTGATTATATTATGCTTGTTTGTTTGTTTTGTTGATTAGGTTCCTGCTAAAGGTGAGATCATATGGTATTTGTCTTTCACTGCCTGGCTTATTTCGCTTAGCATGATGCTCTCCAGTTCCATCCATGCTGTTGCAAAGGGTAGGAGCTCCTTTCTTTCTGCTGCATAGAATTCCATTGTGTAAATGTACCACCGTTTTTTGATCCATTCATTTACTAATGGGCATCTAGGTTGCTTCCAACACTTGGCTATTGTAAATTGTGCTGCTATAAACATAGGGGTGCATAGGTTCTTTTCGAATGGTGTTTCAGGGTTCTTAGGATATAGTCCTAGCAGTGGAATTGCTGGGTCAAAAGGTATATCCATTTTTATTTTTTTTAGAAAATTCCATACTGTTTTCCATAGTGGTTGTACCAGCCTGCACTCCCACCAACAGTGCACTAGGGTCCCCTTTTCTCTACAACCTCTCTAACACTTGCTGTTTGTTGCTTTGTTTATGAAGGCCATTCTGACTGGAGTCAAGTGGTATCTCATTGTGGTTTTAATTTGCATCTCTCTGATAGCTAGCGATATCAAGTATCTTTTCATGTGTCTCAGGATCCTCTGTATGTCCTCCTTGGAGAAGTGTCTGCCCAAGTACTTTGCCCATTTTTTAATTGGGTTGCTTGTCTTCTTAAAGTGGAGTCGTGTAAGTTCTTTGTATATTTTGGAGATTAAACCCTTGTCTGAGGTACCATAGGCAGGAAAATCTCAGATATTCCACGCAGCAATATTTTTACTGATATGTCCCCTAAAGCAAGGGACATAAAGGAAAGAATAAACAAATGGGATCTCATAAAAATAAAAAGCTTCTGCACGGCCAAAGAAATCAGTATTAAAATAAAAAGAGAATCGAATCTGTGGGAAAACATATTTACCAATGATATCTCAGACAATGGTTTAATCTCCCCTCGCTTTTCATTTTTCTTCTGTGAGCTGAACTAAGTCCTTCCAGAAACAAATTTAGCTGTAATATCAATAGATCAGATCAAAGCATAAATGTCTACACTTTTTTTGTTTGTTTTGGTGACTGTTTTTCATAAATGCCTAGGTTAAGAAATATTTGTCTTTTACCCATTTTGTATCCTAAGGTTAAATTTGCCAGTTTATGCAAAGTAAAAAAATCAGTGGAAAAAGAAGACCCTATACTTTAAGACTCACCACTGACAAATGCCTGCTGTAACCCCAGTGATTACAGATAATTAATGAGATGCATAGACATATACAGTACTAAATACTGAAAACCTTCTAAAAGCTGTTAACATGAGGAATTCTAACTACTCAAAAACATAACGTAAGGGGAAAAAAAGAGGTTTTAAGTGGATTACTCGTTTTCAAGAAACTAAGGAAAACCAAATATGCTTAAATTTATACTAAACAAATCTGAGAATACAGTGTACAGCAGGATATTATAGTACCTCAGGATTATTCTAAAATTATTACATAAATATAATGCATACAAAATTTAATAAGTGATTAGCATTAATAAAAATAAACCAACTATAAGAAAAACTCTAAACCTATATTCAGATTATTTAAAAACATTTAGCTCTGAATTAAAAATAGTAAAGAAAAAACCCTGACTCTCCAAATATCAAAAATATTACAAAGTTTTCCTTCACAAGTCCTTTTATTGACAAGCTTTATTTAATGTTCATTATAAAAATTCCTGGGCTTACTGTTTACTAGGCTTGTACTGCATAAGCACTAAGGAAATCAGTCTGGCTTTATTTATCATAGCAATGTTGATATAAGATACAGTAGCCTCAAAAACATGAGAAAAATGTCATTAACAGTAAATCTGCAACATGATACCACATATTTAGTAACAGTATGAATTAAAACTAACAAGTACAGCATCTATAATTTTGGTTGCCTGTCTAGCTAGTACTATTTATTGTTCAGCAGACTATGGTTCACTGGTCATGAGCATGTGTGGTCTCTAGAATCAACTGCCTCATCCTGTCCTTGTATCTGTGCCCTTAGACAAACTACTATCTGCTGGTGTGCTGACAAACAAGCTCTTAGAGATCATATGTTGGGAATCTTGACCTGGAGCACCTCCCATTTTCCATGGTGTAACTATTTTTGCCAAGATTAATTTTAAGCTACAAATGTTACATCACTGAGAGAAGTATTGGGAAAAGATGTCCACGGTGGTCTTAAGGTAATAAAAGTAGAGACCTCCTAAGATTTTGCTAGGAATTAAATGAACTTAAATATGAGGTCTGTCCAGAAAAAGTGAAGTCATTGTTAATATAATGGCAATGGTTTGCATGCCTTTGATGCAACATGGCAGTCAAGGAGAGTGGACTGGAATGAGCCATGTATGAGTCCAATGACTAGTACTGGAATTTCACTGTACTAGTCATTGGGGGCGGTAGATGCTGTTGAGTGAACATGTGTACTGTGTGGCTGGTTGCATTCAAAATACCTGCGTGAGCAGAGCAACAAGTCTGCATCAAATTTTGTGTTAAGCTTGAACATTCCTCTGTGGAAACTATTCAGATGATTGGGACAGCTGCAGCTATGGGGAACTGGTGATTGGCAGCTTCATCATGACAACACACCCACTCATGCATCATGTCTGGGGCAGAGTTTTTTGCAAAACATCAAATCACCTAGGTAACTCAGCCCCCCTACAGCCCAGATTCAGTGCCCTGTGAATCTAGGCTACCTTTTCCCAAAACTAAAATCACTTTTGAAAGGGAAGAAATTTCAGACCATCGATGAGATTCAGGAAAATATGATGGGGCAGTTGATGGAGATGGGGAGAACTGTGTGAGGTCTCAACATGACTACTTTGAAAGGGACTACTTTGTCCTATGTACAATATTCCTTGTATCTTGTATCTTCTTCAATAAATGTCTCTATTTCTCATATTACATGGCTGGATACCATCTAGACAGATCTTGTATATGGTACATAAAGCACTCATTAAAGGTTAGCTATCATCTTCATCATCAGCATCATCTTACTAAATCATCAAAGTTTACGGTAATTTTATATTTTGGTATGTCTCAGGAGTAAAATGTATCACAACTAAAGAAATAAAATTTTAAATCTTCCTATATGCAATTTAAAAGCACCAAATAAATGTGTCCATATAGCAGGACTCTCCTCTTTTATCAACCTCTAATATGGTATTATATATACCCCAAACTATATTACAATTTGCATGGTAATAATACTCCATTATAAAAATCTTATTTAGATTTGCAGCAGAATATTTTACTTTTTATAAAGCAATACCTTCTGAAAAAACATTTGTTCTACCTCAAAATATACCAGAAAAAAAATTTACGTTGCCAGTATAATATTCTAAAAAGTACCAATAGAAGAGTTCAATAATTTGAAGCTAAAGTAACTAAGATAAAAACCCAACTCCACTAAATCTCACTAAAATTATCTTTAGAAACAGTAGTAACACTTCGCACTAACTCAAAATAGAGTATTTAGCATTTGATTTAGTGAGGACTTTGAAAATAATCACTGCAGAAAGAACTTGGTTTTTGTTATTCCCTTTTTTGTTTAAGAGAATATTCATAAGTATCAATTCAGTTCTATATACTTCCATATAGCCACACAATAAAAAATATAAATGTTGTCCAAATATTAAGTAAAATGAAAGAATAAGAAAAAACATGAAAAGGAAAAATCCTCTAAATTATTTTCAATAAAATCTGTTAGGTTTAAAACAGCAATGTTACACAAGGATAAAAAAGGCAACCCCTGGCCTTCAACTCACCTGTAAACAAAAAATAAAATATCCACTAATGGTCTGTTCTGTGATGACATCTTCCATGGTCCGCAAGGTGGTACCCAGGTAGGAATTCAGGAGCTGGGTAGGAAGCAGTCCCACTGAAGATGCCATCAGATAGTTGGGTAAAGAGAGATCAGTCATCTAGAAGACCAAATTAAAGGGAATGGGATGATGATTTATTACCAAGAAAACTTTCAATCTCACATAACACTGTGTATAAGTCTTGCCAGTGGTTTTTCCTTGGGGATAGAGGAAGCTGAAATACTTTACAGGGACCTAACTATTGAAAATGATCGTACATGGAATACAAATGTAGAAGACTTAGAATGAAATAAAGTTAAAATTTTTTAAATATTCTATTATTCTACATTAAAAGATAACATTTATGGCTACCTCTTTTTTTCTTACATGTACTTAAAATGTACACAAATGGATCACTTTGTAAAAAGTCTTCCTCATGTCATTCTTCTTCATAACATACTTAAACAGCACTCTGGTCACAGGTCTTTGAAGTCAGATAATCCTAGGACTTCTCAGTGCTGGAACTCCATCAGCTGTACTCTATCTTAGAGCATCAACTTTTTCATCTGTAAAATGAGGATAACTGCCACCCTACATGATTATTGTCAGGATCAGAAATATTTTCTAGCAAATGCCTAGAACATGAGTGACACTCAAAAAAGGTAGAAATTATTATCGTCATGCAATTTCACTACCACTGTGTGGATGCAGCTCAATTTAACCATTCTTTTGGCGTGGAACATTTAAATCACTTCCTTATGTTTTTCTTTGTGTATATGTGATTATGTATTTCTTTTTCGCCATTATAAATTTTTAAAAAACTATAATGAAAACCTTTGTACACTAACCTAACTATACTAACTACACTAACCATTATAGGAGTCAGTGTCCAAAATATTCCATAAAACCCATCTCTCAGTATTCACGCAGCCTGTGATCCTTTCCCTAGAGCTTGGGCTGCACGTGGTGAGGTATTTTAAGTAGCTGTATGGGGAGGCCCAAGAGGTGAGGAACCAATGTCTTTAGCCAAGGGGAGCAAAGACCTGAGGCCTGTCTGGAGGCAAATTATTCACCAGTCAAGCCTTAAGATGACTGCAGCCTGGCCACACCTTGACTGCAGGTGTTAAGAGAGAACTGAGTCAGAGGCACCCAGGGTGCTGCAAAGGGATTCCTGACCCACAGAAACTGAGACAATTTATTGTTTAAGCCACTCAGTTTTGGAGTGATCTCTTACACAAGTTACTAATACAAAGTATTTTTCCACTTCTTTTAGGAAAATCACTAGGAGTGGAAATACTGGATCAAACTGTAAAAACTATTTTCCAAAAAAAGTCCACAGTGATTTACATACCTATCAATAAGTAATGCACTAGTGTCCATTTCATTATATCAACTTTAAGTATGAAATTTTAATCTTTCCAAGTTAGACATGGATAAAAGTATTTCATCATTGTTTAATATGTACTATTTCAATTTACACTGATACTAGTTTTTTTCTTTTTTTGCCAGTGAGAATGAGAACACAGTCCCCCATACCACAAATTATGCAGTTGAGTTTCCCACATTTGGGGAAGTCGCAAGAGTCAGCACATCCAGAGTGCAATGGATAAGCCTTGCCCTGGGAAAACCACCTTCGTGATCACAGTAGCTCTCCTGCCAGGTAAGTATAATGATATTAGTTTTAAATATACTTTTTTTCTATTTGTATTTCTTTATGGCTTTATTTGTTCACATCTGCCCCTTTTAAAATTTGAATGTTAAGTATTTTTCTTATTTACTCATAAGGGCTCTTTATACAGAAAGGGCAATCTTTTAACTATTCTGTGTTGCAAATATTTTCCTCTCTAGTGTCCCTTATGTTTTATTTTGTTTTGGCATACAATTGTTTCTATATTTTTATGTAATCAAATATTATCAATCTTTTCCTATGATTTTTTCTTATTGCTTTTAGCTTTAGAAAAGTCTTTTTAGATCCTAGTGGTAGTTTTTACCTATTATTTCTTTTTTTATTATATTTTCCTTTGTAACATTTACCACTTAATTCCTCCTAGAATTTACTTGGCTTAAACATGAGGATATAACCTATTCCTCCCCTTCCCCAATAAGTAATTTTCCTAGCATTAATTGTGGAATAATTAATAACTTTTCCAATGACTTGTGATGTTTACTTTATTAGAAATAAAGTAATTGTATATACAATGATCTATATGGGCATTTAATATGGTCCACTGATACCTTAAATCTTGTACTGTAAAGACTATCAGTTAATATCTTTATTTCTCTCCTTTTTAAAATTGTCTTAACTATTCTTAGTTATTTATTTTTACAGATAAATTTAGGTTACTCTGTCATTCAAAAAAATTACTCAATTTTATAAGGTAAAGATTGTGGTAAATTTATAAATTAATCTGGATAGAGCTGAAATCTCCAGAATATTCAGCATTCTTATCCAAAATGTTTCTATAAATTTTCAGAATCTTTTACATCTCTTATTTATATTTACTAGTTTTATTCATATATTATGCATTATATTCATTTATTTCCAAGCATTTTATATTGTTGTTGCTACTGGTATTAATTTTGAGAATGACTTTTCCATGTCCTCACCTTGGTATTACTAGTATGTGAGAGTTCTGGTTCTTCTTTCACTGCAATCTTATTTTCAGCAAAGCAGCATTCATCTGCACTCACAGATGATTAACTAGATGCAGTTCTGCTGGCTTGGAAGGTTACTTACAACCCCCTAACCAATTACTGACTCAGCAACTGCCCCACCAAGATCTCAGTGGCACCAACAGATATAGAAAGTAAAAATACAACTAACCTACCTTGAAGGATTACAAATGACAATACACACCAGCTCCTTAGAAACAAGCAGAGTAGGAGCCATGCGTGCAGAGCATTAGAGTGAATAGAATTAAAATTAGCTGCAGGAAAGGGGCCAATGGTGACCTGTGGAAGAAGAGGCTTTGGAAATAACTCTGAAAGGTACATCTGGGTTGGCAGGTAGATACGTGGGATGAGGAAGAGAATGAACAGGAAGAAGACACTGCGCAGGAAGCATGGTCTATACCGGACACTGGCATGCAGTCTAGGTTGTTTCTAGGACATACGCAGAGGAATCCTGCAGAACAAAGATGGGAAAGGTACTTGGGTGATGCCTATAGGGGTCCTGGAGTGACACTGGGGGCATCTAGTTAAAGAATGACATTGAGTGGGGCTAAGTTTTAGGAAGTTTCCTCACAGTATGAAACATGTACAGGGATGAACAAGTTTTCTTTAAAATAAACATGTTAAATACATAAAATAAGTAAATATGACAAAAATGAATCTTATAATAATATTTTGCAGTTAGTAATAAAATATTACATGTTCTAGATGTTATCCTCAAAATGAATATATGTCAATGCAAATATTCATTCCACAGTCTAAATGTAATGAAGTTTCTCTGAATAGTTAAAAAGATCTTTATAGAATATGACAAACTATAGGTTTATAATTTTTACTCATTCAACAAAAATTTATCATAGGCCTTCTCTTCATAAGGCCCCATTCTAAGCAGAGATAAAGATACAAAGATAGAAAACCATAGCCACCTATGTGGTCATTTTAAGTCATTTTGCAATATACTCAATGACAAAATGTTCATTACATTCAATAAAAGGTCACAAAACTCATTTATAAAATTTACTTACAATGTTACAGAAGCAAAGCATTGCATTAACAAATGCAAATACTAGAAAAATAAACACTAAAATACTGACTGTTTTCTTCTTCAATTATAAATAACTTGTACTTTTCAAAGTTCTTACAACGAACAATTATTTTGTAAACAGAAAAAAACAAATACTGTTAAAATAAGTTTTTAAAAGACTTCTCTGCTTTTAAAGTTTTTTTTTTTTTTTAATCTAGGGAAGAATAATAAGACTACAATAGACTAGAGAAACAGATTTGTGAACTGTAAACCCATATGGCACTGAAACCAGGAGGTCTTTGAGAAACCCAGCTCTTCTCAGACCAGCAAAGCCCAGGTAAGTCCAGGACTCTCCCATTTACCAGTAGTTTGATATTGGATTAGTTACTTCACACACCATGACTTAGCTGTTAGGTAAGGATTAGGGTTGATGTGAGCATTAAATAATGTGCATGTTAGAAGAACAGGGTCTGGCACTTAGTAAGTGCACTATAAATATTTTTAAGTTAAAAAAAATCTCTGAATGTCACTGTTCTCATTTTGGCATGCAGAGGATAAAAAGAAACAGTACACAATAAACAAACTATGTATTTTATCACAGCTACCCAGCCGGTATTAAGCACTTTTTACAACAGAAAGTATGGGTCAAAAAAAGTAACTACAAATAACTCAAGATGTCACAGTAAATGTTAGAACCAAGTCTGATTTCAACTGTGAGGCATTTGTCCCCAACAGAACTCAGTCTCTCCATAACTGACACAACTTTGAATGACTGTTATGATGATTAAGGGATTTCATGCACAAAATTCTGCTTTGTAACTGTGACATGGTATATAACATAGGAATAAGAGGATCTTTCATGCTATGGTCTATGTTTTTAAACTTATTTTAGGTTTCAAAGACTTAACAATTGAAATAAAATTTCCCACGTGGATTTAAGAAATAGAAACTATCAGAGTCTTGACTTTTTAAGTTTCTCTATAGCCACAGAGAAAAAAAGAAAGAATTATTTTTAGGATCTCCTGTGGAATAAGAACAATAAAATCAAACCCTTTTGGAAGTTGCAAGGACTGATACAAATACTGTTACCTATAAAAACCAATGATCATGTACTATTGTTTGAATTAAAGGTAACGTTTCACAGGTGGTAACTTTAAACTTTAGAATTCCAGATAACCCCAAGTGGTCATTTTAAAGGAGAGCTTACAAAAAATACTTTAAGGTTTACTAAATACAGAATGGGATGTTATTCTGGTGAACGTTTCCAGTTTTCAACTTTATCAACAATTTCCTTCTAGACAGCTTTACTCTTTTAGGATTTGATCTCCTCCTATACCTGCATTAATTGTCCTTTCTTATTGAACCAGTTTCTTTCCCCAGCAAGTGATAAACAGGAAAACCCGAAGTTTCAAGGCTACAGACAAGATTTGCTATGTTTGAATCAGAATTATCATATCTACCTCTTAGAGTGCGAAGGATTATATAAATTAATGCGTTAAAGGGCATGTAGTAAACTTGGGATGGCAGAAGAGAGGCTAGGGAGTAGTTACGAGGGTTTGGAATTTGTCCTGATGGGACAAGAAAACCCATTTGAGGGTTTTCTGCAGGGGAGTACCAAGATCAGACCTGGCAGCAGTAAGACCTACAGAAACAAGATTACGCAGAAAACACAGGAGAAAAAAGCTTTAACTATTTCTTGGCAGAAATATTGGTGCATCTTTAAAAGAGGAAAAAATTTAAATATGTGGGAAATTATATTTCTTATGATCTAAGAATTGAAACTCTAAAGTGTTATGTACTTATTTTCTATTTAAAGAGTTTCCAGCCCTGGCTGGTATGGCTCAGTGGATTGAGCGCCCCACCTGTGAACCAAAGGATTGTTGGTTCGACTCCCAGTCAGGGCACATGCCTGGGTTGCCGGCCTGGTCCCCAGTGGGGGGTGCATGAAAGGCAACCACACATTGATGTTTCTCTCCCTCTCTTTCTCTCTCCCTCACCCTCTGTCTAAAAATAAACAAATAAAATCTTAAAAAAGTTTCCAAAGTGGGCTTTCAGCCTGCTTATCCCTTCCTAGACACATGCGAGCAGGAAGAATTATGGTTGAGAACAGGTAAGAAGGGGGAGAACCCCTTCCTTCTTTGGTATATTCACCTTTACAATCACCTCTTGCCTCTAAGTGTAAAGGCCAGTAGCTACACCACTGATAATAGTAACTGCTAACAGTTACTGAGTGTTGACTATGTGCCAGAGACAATAGTGCCTTCTCTGCACTAGTTCAATTAACCCTAACTCAGTGGACATGGTTGAGGGTTGTCTGTTTCCAAGCCTGTGCCTCTCAGGAGCACTACACTTCAGTCCTCTTTAAGGTCAGACCGGATACATTTCTTTAATCCATGGGCATTGAGAAAATGACTAGGAGGGAGGGGGACAGATAATTTAAAATACAAGAAGGGAAGAAGAAGCAAGAGAAATATGCCTGGAAAAGAGGGCAGCAGTGGAGGGCCAAAGGAGCCTGGGAGTGGAGAGGGTAGGGCTGGAATGAAGATCTCAAAAGTAGAAGGGAAAGTCACCCTAAAACACTTACCTAAGCTTTCTTTTCACTCACATACCATAAATGAATTTAGTAAGCTGTTCAGGTTGAATAATGGAAATGAACAAGATGTATAAGACTATATCCAATGGCTTCACAAGGCTCTCTGCGCATCACCACAAGAATTTTCAGTGTGATGCACCTAATCAACCTAACTTGAACTCACCCCTCAGCTGTGCCACCTCAGAGGGAGGTGGGGGCCCACCCTCAACAGGCTCCAAGACAACTGAGCCTCCGATTCTTACATGACAAAATTGTCCTAACAGTACCTATTTCAAGAGACCTTTTTTCCCCCTTCTTTCTTCTTGACCCCACAATGCCAAATTGAGAGTTGTCCCTGGTCAAGCTGTTTCAACCACATAATTATCTTAATTTGCACATACAAAATACAACTTCTTACTCACTTAATGTTAAAGAGACATTATCAAAAAATACCTTATTTTAATTAATAAATATGTAATGAGTCCTTATTCCTTATTATATGACCAAAAGGAAGAAACAGAGCCATTGATGACATCCTATTATCAGACTATACTGTAAAGTTTGACTCTATCATTTATTTACTACCTAGGTGACCTTGGGTAATTACAGTAATGTCTACTACGGTCCAGGTGTATTAATATGTTTGTTAAGCCAGGGTCTATTTCATGTAATTACTTCATGTACTCTTCTTAATAATCCTACAAAGTGGTGCCACTAGTTTCCCCATTTACGAATAAGAGACTGAAACACAGAAAGAATAAGCAACTTGACCAACAGACTCGGAGCAGCAAGACTTCCTGCACCAGCTCTATGTTCCTTACTATCCAACAGCAGACTACAGGGCACACATAATCACCTGCTGCAGGGTTTAAAGGTTTAAAGGCTAGACCAGTGCATGGAAAAAACCTAGAACAGCATCACCACAGCTGATGGACAAGAAAAGGACAAGGATACAAGTATACTGAAGAACTAAGCAAACTTCCTTAGTCCAACCATCGTTCAAAGTCTTAGGACACTTGATATTACCTGAGCTTGATGAAAGTTCATGTTTACACTTCTTACTGTAGGAAGCTGTGAAAGGGAAAAAATTAACGCTGCATCCCTACCAATCTACTGTAAACGCCAAACTTGATCTCTACAGATAACACTTTATGTACTTCCAGGCCTCCACCAAAATTCAGATCAGTCATTGATGCTGATGGTTAGAGACAACCGAAGATTTGCGAAAAGATTTCAGGAGAAAAGAAAAAAAAAATCTTAATTTTGTCACAAAGAGGAAAGCTTTTTAGAGTTTTTCTTAATAGGAAACAAAATAAGAAAGTTTCTAGAGAGTAAAAATTATTTATTTTCTAAATAAAACAATGTTTAGAAAATCTAACAATGTTTATTGTTAGAACCACTAACAATATATAATGCAAGCACTCCTGTGGTTTTGAATGTTAGTTCTCTTTACTTTCACACTTTCTCTAAGTCTAGCTGAAAGGCTGAGTTCTTGAAAAATTTCTGCAAACTCTGCAGAATCAGTTAATTTGGGGAACTCAGTAATCTAGTCCAACCCCACAGGCAGGTAGGTTGGTAATGTGTGTCCAAGTCACACCAACTGTGTGAAGAGGAGTCCTTTCTTGCAATGGGTCAGTCTCCTCACAGGCAGGGTTTCTGTTTCTCCATTAATTGCAGAAGGAGCAGACAAGCTACAGGAATTTAAGTGCAATAGCAGAACATACAAGGGCAGAAAGTCTGAAGGCGTGTAAAGAAGAAAAACATGCTCACTGGGCACACGGTTAACTGGTGATTTCAAAATGAAGTTCCTTTAAAGAAATAAGCAGGAGGATTTTCCTCTTTACATTGTATTAAAGCAAATTAGGGGACAAAGAAAAGACCTATTACAATTAGGAAATTCTGGTGTGGAGTCTGCAGCTACAAGCCCCAATGTTTACCTCATGTCATTAAACAGTGCAGTCAAACTGATTCAGGCGACAGAGAAGGGTAATGTAGCTGTTACCCGTTCACTGTCGCAACGCTACTAGAGTACATGACAATTGAGCCTCAGTTCAATTGGAAATGGACATTTCCTTTCATCTGCACTCTCAGCCACGAGGGCTGTTCACTCTCAACCAAACGCGTGCAGAAGGGGCGTGTTCTTCCTTTCCCAGACTCCCACTGAAGGCCTGACCCTGACCAGCTTTACTCCTGTGAGCTTTCCCAGGCTGCCAGAAAAAGTCACTGTAACTGCTGTCGTTGACACCTCTCGCTGGCATTGATCCTATAGAGCGCCCTCTCAGGCGTCCCAACCACGGGCATGGATCGGATGGCCGCGGACGCCACTCACCGAGAACACTGCGTTCTGTAGCCCAAACGGAATGGGAGTCAGCCTGGCCAGCGCCACCACTTTGAGGCCGCCGGCTCCCTCCACCACGCGGATGACCGCGCTCAACCGCTCGCTGCCCCGCACCCGAGCGGCCACGCGAGCTGCCAGCAGGCGCCGGCACACCACATGCGCGACGCCGGTGCCGAGCAGGACGCCCGCCGCCATGAGCGCCATGCCCAATACGAAGCCGTACAGGTAGCCAGCAGCCACGCTGAGCACAATGTAGCCCCAGCCGCAGGGAAACGACACTGCCACGAAGCCCAGCACGAAGAGCAGCAGGCCCAGCAGCGGCGGCAAGCCCTCAGCCCAGAGCAGCAGGTGCTGCAGCGAACGGCGGGCCAGCGCCAGCGAGGCCAGGCCCAGCGCGACCAGCAAGCAGCCCAGCGTTAGGCCCCGGCAGCCGCAGGCGCCGCCCGGGCAGCAGCAGCGCGCCCGCCCCACCTCGGCCACGCCGCCCACTGCCCCCGGGCCGCCTGCCGGGGCCGCGCCCTCAGCCGGCAGCTCCGAGGCCGAGGGCAGGCCTCGGCACCCAGACCAGCGCTGAGCTGGGAGGCGGTCCCGGGGTCTCCTCGCCCGCCCTTCCTGCCGCAGGGTCCAACAGCTGGGCTTCCGCACGCGCGGCCTTCAGCCAGCCAGTCCCTCCGTAGCGGCGCCTATCAGGCGGCGGCCCTCCACGGCGCGTGTCCGCTCAGGGGCGGGGAGGCCCCAGAAAGGTCTGGCAGCGGGCAGCGAGCGGCGAAGAGCGGCTTACGGACAACAGCCTGCAGGGCAGAGGGTCTGCCAAGAGTGAAAAACTCTGGACCTTCAGCTGCGAGCCCGCCCCTTTCCGGCTAGGGGGCGGGGTTCTGGAGCAGGGCGGGGTCTGGCGCCTGCGGCCCTCTGGACCCGCCCCTCGTGACGCACAGCGCTACCAGGCCGCCGGGCGGGAAGTTGGGGCGCCTTTCAGTCTAATCATGTGGGCGTGTTTGGCTCTCAGATCCGGCCCGGTCTGTCCGGTGTTCGGACCTACCCCTGTCCTTGTCGGTGGTCTCAAATTCCTTGGGGACACTCGTTCGGCTCTGTGGAGGGCCTGCTAGTCGTAAACCTCCTCGGGTGGCGAGGTTCTGCCAGGGTGTCAGGTAACCAGACCCACCTAGACTGTGTTCTCCCGACCCCAGGCCCTGCTGAGTCAGACGCTTGGACGAGGGACCCTCAGACTCGCGTGCGTTTCTTCTTCGCCTTGTCCTTTAAGGTTCGTGTCCCTGTGTTCCGCGCGCACTGTACCGCCGAGGCTCAGCGTCTTCTGGGAGCGGAGGTGACAGCACAACCCCATTAGTCGTCGTGAGTACTGACAACGAACAAGTTGCTGGCCCTCGGTCTGTGATCAGGGTGCTCATGTCACCTGCGATTCCCTTGACCTCACTCCGGTCGTCAGGCGCTTGACAGGACGCCTTGGAGACAGCTGTCATCAGGTGCCTGCAGAAATACTGTTGGGTAAATAAAGGATCAATGTTTATAGGGGAGTCACGCAGGCAAGAGAACCACACAAAGGGACTAAGAAACCGTGAGGGCACAAACAGTGTGCCAGTCATGGAGCAAGGAAGACAGAAGCATCTACAGGTGATACTGATTGGATGTGGGAGAAAGGGACAGAGTCAAACTTAACACCTGGTCAGAGAGGAGGAGGGGCTGCGTGGCTGGGTGAAAATGGTAAAGAGATTAAGAAAAAAAGTCATAGACACTGGCAACAGTATTGTGATTAACGGAGGGAAAGGGAGGTGGGGGAGGTAGAAGAGGGTAAAGGGGGAATAAATGGTGATGGAAGGATTCATAACTTGGGGTGGTGAACACACAATACAATATACAGATTATAGAATTGCACACCTGAAACCTATATGATTTTACTAACCAATGTCACCCCGATAAATGCAACAAAAAAAGAAAAATAACACCTGGGTTTCTTATTCCAGGTAGGGGCAGGTACTGGGAACACAGTTTATGGGACAGATAAAGAGTTAAGATGTGGCACATAAAAGAGATGTAAAATGTCTTCTGCAATTCCACAGCAGCATTTTAGTATGCATTTGAAAATGTGGGTAGAAGTGAGCTATGGGACATGTCTGGGAAAGTGTGATGTTGGTATGTAGGCAGTAGTGGAAGCCTTGGTGGTAGAGGTGCCACGAGTCCTGTTTTCATTAAGGCTGTGCCACCAGGATGAGCTAAACAGCACTTTCTGCTCAGGAACTGTGAGCACTGCATTCAGTCACTGATGTACAACCTTTCACAACTCTCTCTTTGCCATGGCAATCGAAAATGTTCCAGCATACCCTAAAAGTCTGGGTCTTGTAGGAGGCATGATGCCCAATAAATCCCCTCTACCCATGAGTGAGAAGTAAGCCTTGGCTGTTTTAAACAACTGAGATTTGAGGGTTTTATTTGTCGCCAAAGCAGATATCTGTCACTTCTGACCGATGTGGATGAGAAAAGAAGAATGAAACCTTAGGCCTACCAGTGTGTTCATTAGACTATCACATGTAAGATAGAGAGGCCTGGAGACCACCTTGATTAAAAGGGTGAAACAGAAGTATTCATGTGGATATGAGTAGCTGTTAAGAACCTAGGCACATTGAAAGACAAGCTATTCTCATTTCTTTTCAATTGTATCTCTGAACAGAAAAGGTAAAGAACTTTACCTTTTTGATGTGTTGTCACACTATCAACTGGCAATTAATCTTCTTTTTACCCTGTAATCCACACTGGGTAGGAGGACAATCCAATTGCAAGAGCCATTTGCTCAAAGCCAATCCTGAGCTTCCATCCAGCCCAAGGTTGATTCACTCAGGTCAGGGGCTCACCCTGATCCAAACAGTACCACTCCAACACAAGATACCACGACTTAGCTCTCCTGAACTGGGAGCTCTGGGAAGGGCAATACAAATTACAATGGGACCTTTCCAATCTTGTCCCACTCCAATTTATTTTTTTTCACAGATTCGTCAAAGTTACATTTAACCAGTAGAAATAATAGTTAACTGTGAAGAAGGGAACAATAACTCCATTATGAAACATGTATGATGGGTGCAACAGAGTGGTACCATGTGGTTTCATGGCAAAGGCCAGGGAGATAGATGATTCTAATGGGGTGGCCATTTCCAAAGACTGCTCTTAGTTCTGTTGCTGAATTATATGTAACTAGACACTTGGAACTGAAGTCTTTCTCAACACCCTGAGCTAATTGTGAGTTTAACTAATCTCCTACAGCTCCTTTTGTCCAGCCTTAGCTGTGGTGGGAATTGCTCTAATCTCATCAGTACACATCTTCCTGAACATGTTTCCAGTCTTTCTTTCCTTCACTGCTCTTCTTTACATGTCTGACCCCAAAGAAGGTCTTGATGCAGATGGCAGATAAGGACTAGTGGAAATTCGGGAGGCACCCACTCATATCAACTAAATAATCATTTAGCTAATCAAGGATAATTATAGGCTGCATCTATAGCTATAACTTCCAGTTCAAAATTGTCAAAAGATTTGTGTTACCAGTTTCGAGTATTTTAAATTCTCTAGAAAACAGTATCTCAGGGTTCAATTATAAATCTGTGTAAAAATGCCAAACCTTGCAGTTATTGTAATTCTGTTACTGTATAAGTTGGTGTGCACATAGTGCTGCTCAGTCTAGCCACTATATCAATTAACACCATATAGGATATTAGGGAGAGAATGAGTATAGATTATCCTCTTTAAATTTTTGTTTAGAAAGTAAGGAAAAGGAAAATTCAAATACTGCCAATGAGAAACTGATATTATTTCCACAGAATAAATTCTTTCTTTTTTAGGCACACATGTACATAATCATATGTCATTCAGTATTATTAAGTATGTATAGCTTTTCACCTCTTCTCATAAATTAAGACTGAAAGAAAATATATGACTAGTGAACATTTTTAAAAATTGGATTTATGCCAAGACTATTTGTGTCATTCATTGGGTATGAATTAGGGAGAAAGGCTATCCTCTGCTCATCTCAGACATAGAGTGACCCATTTGGCTAACATTCTTCCCCTCATATCTTCATGTTAGTCTCTCTCAAATCTGTGTTCTCAGTTGAGGACACCTCCCCAGGAAAAAGAGGATTCATCTTCAGTCAAAAGAAAAGAGTTAAGAAAAGAAAAGCACAGGAGGAGTAGACAACTTGTCTGCTCAACCACCAAATAAGACAGTTACATACCCTTCCATAATTAGTAGGGGCATCTGTGATCCCAGCATTTTAAAGGACACACTGAGGGTGAGACTTTGCCCTCAAGGATCCATGTTCCAGTGTGAGAGGCATAAACAATGTAGCACATGTATTACATACAATGACAGCACAGAAGGAATAACTAACTCTATCTAGGAGTCAGAAAGTTTTAAATTTTACAGCACAGCAATATTTGAGCTGGATATTTGTTGCAGACCATTCAGCCTGGTTTCAGGAGTTGTAACCCTCACTCTATGGTGGGCTGTGTAAGAGCCAAGGGACCCACTTCATCTGGGTCTGTTCTGTCACAAGGATGTGACCTATTAAGGAGACAAAACTTATCTCCCTGGCAGGAGCACTGCTTCTGCCTCATCCATCTCTGGCCCCAATGCTTGGTTGGCAGTCAATGACGGGTAAGACTCCTCATGGGAGGGGCAACCTAAGCCAGACACGACCACTTAAGAGGCCTCGTGGAAGGACTTAGGGGGCTGCAGCAAAGAGGATGTGATGGACCCTCACCCCCCAGCTATTCTGACATAGCCCGAGTCCTCATTTCCATCTGGGAGATGTCTTCTGCTTCCTGAGCCTAATTGGCTTAAAGCCTGAAACTATGACGGTGAGGGATGCAGCCCTGTGCTGGCCAGAGCAGTTCCCCGGGTGATCGGGCATAAGAAAGACTTCCTAAAGTCCTGTGAAACCTGCTTTGCTAAGAGCACACTCATTTAAATGATAAGGGTCTGAGGAGGAAATGTCTCCCAAAGTTTGGCAACCCCCTTTCCTGACAGACACTCAGATTAAGCCCTCAGATTTCTTTGAAATGTTAAACCTGTATTCCTGTGTATTTGAACCCAATAAACGCCTAGCGAGGAGGGGCTCTGGGTCATTCTTCTCTGAGAGTTTGACCACCTTTCCTCCCCAAGCAGATCATGTCTTGGTAGTTTTATTTTCATCTGTGACTGAGGGATGGGGCTCTGCGGGCAGAGCCCCTCACCCCCCACATCTGGCACCCAGGACAGGGGCCCCCCGCAGATGTTGAATAATGAATATATACTTATTTATACCCTGCTCATTGCAGAAGGATTTAAAGTGTCTTATAGGAGTTGACCAGATCATGGAGGAGCAGTTTTGGACATGGGAAGTGACATTTTGGACATGGGAAGTGACAAAGCACAGACGTATGAAAGGACACTATGTGTTTGGGAAATGGTGACAAAATTTGAAGGCAGACACAAGGCAGATCCTATGGTCATTGTGTTATTTCTCAAGCAGTGGTCTTTAAACTTGAGCACATAAAAGTCCCCTGGAGGGCTTTTATAAACACAGATAACTGGGCCCCATGTCCAGAGGTTTGGATTCTGCAGGTCTGGGGTGGAGAAGGGCAAGAATTTTTGCAGTTTTTAAAAATTCCCTAAGTGATGCTGATTTAACTGGTCTTGGGACCACACTTTCAGAACCACTTCCCTATAGTTTAGATTTTATCCTATAGTCCAGCAATGTTTAACCTTTTTTGTCTCATGTCACATATAAATGAATTACTAAAATTCTGCAGCACACCAAAAAATGCATTTCTTGATGATCTGACAAAAATAGATATAATTTTGATTCATTCACCCCAGATAGCTATTGTGTTGGCTGTTGTCATTTTTTTTTTTTTTATTTGACAATGTAGGGAAAAGAGGTCAGTGCCCCTGACTAAATAGTCAAGTGTAGGATGTTTTTAAAATTCTTGTGGTACACCAGTTCAACATCACTGCTATAGTCAATTGGGAGTACCTAGAATTTTTATAGCTTGAGAAAGAGTCAGATTTGGATTTAGAAAGTTTCCTGCCAGCTATGAGGAGAACCGGGAGGGAAGGGGGAAACCATTGCTAGATTATGTCACATGTCCAAAAAACAAAGTTAGTGGGCCTCAACCTATTCAGGGAAAGGTGAAATAGACTTGAGAATGTCTATAGGCTTGATCAAGATTGTGTGCAACAATTGAATATGGGGAATGAGGGAAAGAAGAAATATCAGGATGTCAAAACTACACTTTACAGTGTATATGAAACACTATAATATTGATGTTTTCAAAAAAAATTATGCTACCAAAATCTTAAAAATTAGTTTCAACAAATCTCACAAAGTTTCAGATCACTTTCTTGCCAGTGTCATAGGTTAGGCCTTTACACCTAAAGTAGAGATGGTTTAGCCATGGTCATTCAGCAGTCACACCTAAAGATGCATGGCATGAAGACCACTGAGAAACAATCAAGTATTCCTAAGGCAGCATCCTCTAGGAGTGCTATTTACCCACTGTGCCCATCTGAGTATCAGAACCTTAGCTACAACTATCTTTTCAAACTCAGTAGATTGCAAATAACTGTAGGAGGTCCCTCCAACCATGAATGATAAATCGAGGCTAGCTGAAACCACAAAATGAAAAGTGAAGTTTGTATGAGTCACATGATCCTAATTATATTGAATGCAGAATAACAGTGAGGTTTTGATTTAATTTCCAGGTTCTCCACCAACCATTGAGTTCTTAGCAAAATGTGCCTCAGGAATGGTTTTTGTTCTGTTCTGTCTTTGAATGTTGTTCTTAAGGTGTCCAGATTCTGCTGACCCTCTTCTTGTGTTTTGTGCTGTTCCCTCCTTATTCAGGGCTGTTGAGATGGTCAGCTTCTTTTACAAACCCTTTATCTTTTTGCAACTTTGGTTTTTCCCATCAATATAATATCTGCCAATGGCATTTCTGAGAAGGTTGATTTCTTTAGTCCTCATTGCTAAGTATGTACAAGGCACTAGTTTGTGTTGTTTTTGGAGCTCATTAACCTTCTGTGACTCTTACACTGGGGTACAACCTCTGTCCTGCCTCTGTAACAAGGGAGGGGTAGTGTGGGGATTCGGTAAGTAAATATATTTTGATCCTTTTGACCAAAAAAGTAACTTTCATTTTGGGTCTAAACCAAAAACAAATTCCACCCTTAGAAATGTTTCCCTTTCTTTAACTAAACATTAATCATAGTCTTTGGCTGCAGCCTTTCAGGAACTTTTCTGATTCACTTGGTCACTAGTGCAGTTAGAGTGGGTTAGTAGGTAACGCCTTGTCCTAGTCACCTAAGTCCTGAACTAATTGAGGGAGACACGTGAGTCAGGGAAATGAAGATCAAAACTTTATTACTGATAGGTTTGATGGAAAAAGTCTTGGAATGAAAGTCAAAAAGCTGCCTGCTGCCAGTCCAGCCCTTTGAACAGCTCACCAAAGGGAAAGTTTGAATCTGTAAGGCAGACATACTACCTAAGCCATTGTCTGTCACCCACCTTACCAGGTATTTTATTCCATCACCACATGGAGAAATAAAAAGGTAGAAAGCATAAAATGAAGGTAAATACTTCCTCATGGAAATGAGAGGATTAGTCACTTAAAACACATATGTCGTATAATAGGTTTTAAATATAGTTATAAGAAAGTAACAATGACTATAACAATGTTTAACAAAGGCTTTCAAACTGTAGAAAATAATTTATTCCTTTAAGATAATTAATGTCAAGCAAAATTAGCAATTTAAAAAATGAAGAAAGTAATATATATTTTCCAGGCTATGAATGAAGACAGTAAATGCTGTGATTTAGATGAATGATGTGTTGGTTCCACTAGTGATGTGTTCAACTTAAAAATATATGATTAGGGGAGTTAAATTTTTAAAAGTTGCTACATGCTGTTCATTCCTTACTCCATTCCTCTGTCTTCTATAGAGACAGAGTGACAGCTGGATACATGACCAGCAGCTGGAAATGCTATTGCCCAGTCACACTTGCAGCTCAGAGTAAAAGTAATAGGGGCAACTCTAGTTTCACTTTCTTAAAAGGAAGCGCCTTGCTCTTTACTTTCTCCCACCTTCCTGGGCTAACACAGCAGAGACCTGTGGTGCCAGGGACCTTTAATGACCATTAGGAGCAGACCCATTCTATCAGCCTTGCCTAGCCAGGCTATAAGATGATAGAGAAGTAGGCTTCTACCTTATTTAGGCCACTATGTTTTTATCAACTTAACATTTATAATAACTAGTGTAAATATTTATGCCTATTTTTGAAGATACTTATTAAAATGTTCAATAGAAAGAAATTTATATAATTAGCTCTTATTGAACAGAAGTCCCCGCAACATGTCTACCCAAAACCTCTGAATGTGAGCTTGTGTGGAAAAAAGGTCTTTGGAGATCTACTTGAGAATCTAGAGATGAGATCATCCTGGAGTGACCATGTGAGCCCTGAATCAAATGATAGAAGAGGAAAATGCAAAGAGTAGGGGAGGCCATGTGAAGAAGCTGGAAGAGACAAGAGAGATTCTCCCCTGGAGCTCTCTCACCGCTGGTGAGATTGTGCAACAGTTTCTGGGAGCATGGTCACCCAGCCTATACCTTGAATTAAGACTTCTGGCCTCCAAAACTGTCAGAGAATAAATTCCTTTCCTTTTTAATCCTCTTCACTTGTGTTATGGCAGCTGCAACTATTACAGCTTCCTAATAAAACTGTATAATGAAGATAAAGAAGTTGGACATGGAGAAATAATAAAAATCATTTCTTGTTTTGTGATGAAATACTGACAGGAACATAGAGCACCAGTATAAAATTGGCTCATTCATTCATTTCTAAGACATTTTCTGATTTCCTGAAATGTGTCAGGCACAGAGCTGCAGGGCGTACAAAAATGAGAGAGGCACAGTCCCATCCTTCAAGGAATCCAGAGTCTCCTTGAAAAAGATATATATACATAGAAATATAGATTCATTTATTAAAAAAGAAATCTTCAGAATTGTTACTTGGCAATGAGAAACTCACCCACTGAGTTGCTGGACAAATAAGTTTGACCATCTAAGAAAATCAGGTATACAATTTGTCACATAGTGATAATTCTGTCTGGGCAATATGATAAAAACTTATTAAAAAAAGGTTCCTTGTATTTCTAAGCCAATTCACTTTATAAAAGAATTTCTTTAAATAAAATGTCAATGTATTTAGTTAAATGCTTGTTAATAATTCACAACTTGAGAAATATGATAAAAAGAAAAGAATTCGAAAGCTTTATTCCTAGGAAATGCTTACACTAATGATCAATTAAAATGGGATAATATCTTAATGTCTAGAATAAAAGAACTTAAAGGGGCAAACATTTTATGAATATTTTAGAAGTATCTATTTACTAAAAGTACTGAGAAATCATACAAACACTTTTAATGTGATTTTTGTTCATTCCTTTTTGTTCTTTGGAAAAACATTTCTATAAAAATTGGCAAAATAAAGGGGAATATGGTTTGAATTATTTAATAAATATAAGTAATTACAGGAACTAATACTGCTGTTTATAATAATATTGTTTCAGTACTTAAAAAGAAATACTATGGTTAAATATTTTTTCTTGGTTTGCACACAAAAAAAATTTCACCTAACTCCATTTCAAATTTAATATATATGAATAGAAATTAGAATTATTATGAGTCTGGATTCCTGTTTTTGTATCTTTATTACCTTACAAGTAAGTGAAATAACATTCCCTTCTAACCTGTGAAAATCACCAATTTGGGATAAGTTTTTAAAGTCTATTTAAGAAAAACAATTTTCTAGAGTAAAAATGAATTGTTCATAATTCCTCCCCACATCCCAGTTTATAAAATACTTTTTTATATTTGGAAAGCCATAAATAAGGGATCTAGTTCAAAATTACATTTTAACTGGAGCCATTCATCAGGTTAAAACAACAACAAAAATTGGTCCCATGATCACACAGAAAGAATGCATTGAGCTTCATTTCTTGGGCTGCATCTAGACTCTGGTATGAGCAATCCATGATTCTCCCATATTAATTTACTGTTAGTGTAACAGACTACAGAGTGCCTTAAAGAATGATTTCCTTCTTAGTATTATAGGTAAACTAGTAAACAATAGAATCTATTGACTAAGTTACCCATAAATTTTATTTTTGAACCTAAGACCCTCACTAGGTTCATTTATTGGGAGGGATAGCTTCCTTAAATATTCCTTTGGTTTTCAATGTGATATAGGAGATGAGAAAATCTGATCCACTTTCTGCCCTCACCCCATATTTTAGTCTGCTTTTTTCTTTCTTTTTAAAAAAATTTTGACTCACTTCTAATTTTTACTCAGTGTTGAATTTGTATGATATTCCCTTTTCTGCTAGGCAGTCTTATCTTGACACACAAAATGAGGACTTACTGTGTAGGAAATATGTATTGAAAATATGCATTAAAATACTGGAAGAAAATACACCATACTGCTTTCCTTTAGATGTTGGATTTACGAGTGATTTTAAAAAATCTCCTTAGTGTTTTCTGTCCTTTCCAACTTTATATACTAAAAATTAAATTGGTTTTGATGTTTTTTTACACTTTAATATACTACTTTATCCTACAAATGTAAATGGTGAAAGGAGAGTGTGGGAGGGAGCGTGGGGGGCGGGTTGTTTGTCACTTAGCTAAAGTGAGAACAGATGAGCAGCTGCTGTTTCCACCATCTGTTGAAGAGGTCTAGAATCCCAGGATTCACATCTGAGGAATCCCACCTACCGTGCTTATAGGCAAAAGTCTGCTGAGGAACCCTCATTCTTACCAATCCACAAAGCATTCAGGTAAAAAGGAAACCAACTTTTTAACACTTTACTCAATCCAAATTCATTATTATTATTATCATTCCTCACCCAAGGACATTTTTTCATTGCTTTTAGAGAAAAGGAAGGGAGAGAGAGAAACATCGATTCAAGAGAGAAGCATGGATTGGTTGTTTCCCATAAGTGCCCAGACCAGGGATTGAATCCACAACCTAGGTACGGGCCCTGACTGGGAATTGAACCTGCAACCTTTTGGTTGCATGACGATGCTCCAACCAACTGAGCCACACTGGCGAGGGCCAAACTCATTTTAAGAAAAATTTGCAATAGTGGCAAGAAACTAGTCCCGATAGGGAAAAAAAATCAAGTGGTATCAGTGATATACTCAATTTTAGCATAAGTTTAAAAAAAAAGGTGATGAAATTTTTATTTAAGTGCCTATGTATTTACTATGATCTTAAAATATCATATGGTGATTACTAACTTATTAGGTACAGATTGGGATGTATTTGTATGCATTTGTAGATGTGTGGCATTTTAATGAATTTCCTTTTTTTTGCCACAAATTCTATTAAATAGATTATCTCAATAGTATTCTTTTTTTTTGTAAATTAATGTTTGATAAACTTATAACCTCTTTGGAAAGGGTAACATGAAATTCACTGTTCTATGAAATCAAAGCAGCCAGGAGTGCTTTTTTATTTTAAACACTCTTCAGGTAATGGGAGCAGCAGAATTGATTTTGTAGTGTTGTTGCTGATTTTCACTCTGTCTGAGTAAGATTTTTGTTATGCTAAAAGCTATTCGTTTCTTGGAGTGAATGTTCTTTCATATTTTTCAGCCAAGATTTCATATGGATGTTTTCAAATAAAATATGTAAGTGGAGAAATATGAAACCAATAATATTGCTTTCCAGGAGATATTATTAATAGGTCCCGAGAATGGTAGGTGAGACAAAAAGTTCTGTATTTGTGCTTCTGTCTACCAGAATAGTGGCTTAAGTAAACATATACTTGCTCTAATTCTGTTTATGTGTATCAATTAGTTTCAGTTATATTAGGAAAGTTTAAAGGAGGAAATTATTCTGGGCATTTCAGGCAGAGAGAACAGTAAGCATGAAGTGGACATGCTCAGGGTAGGAAGAGTGGTATGCCCCACACACTGTTGGTAAGGGACAGTCATGTGCAGTGAGCCTGGACAGAGTAGCAGGCCCTCCTAAATCAGGAAAGGAGTTTGGATATTTTTTAGGCATGATGGAAGCCATTAGAAAGTTTTGAGCAGTTGAATGGCATAAATAGATCTGCCTTTCTAAAATTCCATTCTGGCAATGGATGGTGAAGAAGCAGGTATGTGTTAGGAGACATCTAGACAGTGGTTCTGTTTTTTGGACCATTTGAGGATTTTGACTACAAGTACAATTTATCAGTAGTGAAGGAATAAATGTGTGAGTTGAAACTAATGTATTCAAACTATCAAAGATTTCCTTCTTTCTGGCACTCAGTGGCCAGAACATCCCTTCGCTCCCAAGCTTCAGTATTGCTGATGGCTGGTCCCAACATGTCTTTGTCAGGAGTGAGCTCAGCAAGCACAAACAGGGCCACTGACCACAGCTGCTTGCTCCTGGAATGATGTCAGCAGAATTCATGTCTAGATTCTGGTTAATCAAATGAAACACCAGCTAGCATTTTAGTTTGGTGCCTTCAAACAGGGTTTCTGCCAAATCCAGTCAGTATTTCGAGCTGTTCCAGGAGCTTCTGCAGCTGCTTAACCCTGGTGAGACTTCTTTTAAAAAAAATTACTGGTCTTTTTCGAGAGAGGGGAACATTGATACATTGATACATTGATTTGTTGTTTCATTTATTTATACATTCATTCATTGCTTCTTATATGTGCCCTAACTGGAGATCAAAAGCGTAAGCTTGGCCTATCCAGATGATACACTAACCAACTGATTTACCTGGCCAGGGCTGAGACTTCTGATTGAAGAGCTCACAGATGGGAGAACTTCTGATATTAGTTCATCAATGTGCTGAAAGAGTGAAAATAACAAAATTGGCAAGAGAGTGGTGATTTCTGATTGGCACAGGGATGAGGTATCAGGGAACTGGAGCATGTGAAGATCTAAAAGAGTATTTGAAAATGGATAGTAAATTGTTTCTTTTTTCTTGCTAATTTAGTCCTCTTCCTGTAGCCTTTATGTCTGGATCAACTCCTTTAGACACAAGTGGATGCTCTGGCAGTACCCAAAATAGAGCAGGGAGAAGCCTGGAGATCCTCCACCCTTGTAATTCTGAAAAAGGTACTGCCCACTGCTGCCAAACTAGCCAGATACCCTCAATTCAAAGAAAGATTCATCTATCTGTGTGCAGGCATTCCCTCAAATGAAACACTGTATATATCTACTCTAACTAGGATTATTAATGTGGTTGTCCTTGTGCGTATGTGTCTGAAAGCCAAGTTGTTGAGAATGAGGGTAATAGAGAGATGGCAGGGACTTGAAAAAGATTATAAGGTAATTGGAAAGCTGCTGTGAGGACTTATAGAAAGAGATGAGAGGCCTTGAGGACCAGGTGAGGAGAAAGGACACTGATATAGGCACAACTGCACTGCTGTGTGGTTTCTCAGATGGCACTTGCAGTCTTGCAATAAGAAGGATGAGCCATGGTTATGCAGTGCGGGGGACCCTGTCCTGGTCACCAGATGTGGGGGGGCTCCGCCCGCAGAGCCCCATCCCTCCATCACGGATGAAAGTAAAAACTACCAAGACATCTTCTGCTTGGGGAGGAAAGGGGTCAAACTCTCAGAGGAGAATGACCCAGAGCCCCATCCTCACTAGGCTTTTATTGGGCTCAAATACATGGGAATACAAGTATGTCAGGCGACAAGGATCAAACAATGGTTAACATTTCAAAGCAATCTGAGGGCTTAATCTGAGCCAGTGTTTGTCAGGAAAGGGGGTTGCCAAACTTTGGGAGACATGCTCATTTCCTCCTGGGACACTTATCACCTCAGGAAGAGCACTCTTAGCAAAGCAGGTTTCACAGGACTTCAGGAATTCTTTCTTATGCCAATCACCCAAGGAGCCGTCCTGGCCAGGACAGGGCTGCACCGCTCACCCCCACAGTTTCAGGCTTTAAGCCGATTAGGAAGCAGGAGACATCTCCCAGATGGAAATGAGGACTCGGGCTATGTCAGAATAGCTGGGGGGCGAGGGTCCATCACATCCTCTTTGCTGCAACCCCCCTGAGTCCTTCCATGAGGCCTCCCAAGTGGTCACGTCTGGCTTAGGTTGCCCCTCCCATGAGGAGTCTTACCCGTCATTGACTGCCAACCAAGCTATGGGGCCAGAGATGGGTAAGGCAGAAGCAGTGCTCCTGCCAGGGAAATAAGCTTTGTCTCCTTAATAGGTCACATCCTTGTGACAGAACAGACCCAGATGAAGTGGGTCCCTTGGGCTCTTACACAGCCCACCATGGGGTGAGGATTACAACTCCTGAAACCAGGCTGAACGGTCCGCAACAATGCAGAGCATGGATGGAGGTTTGCCTGGATAGTGGGACAGAAAGATCAGAGTTTAGAGAGTTGATGATGACATGTCTTTGAGTGATGGAGAAGACAGCCTAGGCTAGGCCGGAAGTGAAGCAGGTATAATGGGACTTTTCTCAAGAGTTCACAGAACCAAAAAGTGAATGAAGAGAAAACAAGGAGGAAGGTCAGAGGAACAGCAGTCTCTGGAGTATAACCTAGAAGAGGGAAGTTCTCCTCAGGGTTGGTTGAACAATTGGAAAGGTAATATCCTGCCACTATCACTCTGTGTTTGTCTGTTCAGGTGCTAATAGGGGAACTCCACAGTCTGGGAGGCTTATAAACAACAGAAAGTTAAGGTTGGCCAAAAAGTTCATTTGGTTTTTTCCATAAGATGGCTCTAATAGCATTTAGTTGTTTTTAACTGCATTCAAAACAATTTTGTAAGATTGTATTGACAGCAGTCATATAAGCATGCAGTTTATTATTTTTATTTTTTAAATTTTTATTTTAATTGTTGATCTTGTACAGTTTTCTGTTTATTACTCCCACCCCAGGTCACCACCCCAGCCCTCCCCACTTCCCTCCCATCTCCACCCCCATTGTTTTTGTCCATGTGTCCTTTATACTTGTTCCTGTAAACCCTTCCCCTTTTCCCCTGAAATTGCCTCCCCTCTCCCCTCTGGTGACTGTCAGCCTGTTCTCAATTTCAGTGTCTTTGGTTATATTATGCTTGTTTTGTTGATTAGGTTCCTGTTAAAGGTGAGATCACATGGTATTTGTCTTTCATTGCCTGGCTTATTTCGTTTAGCATGATGCTCTCCAGTTCCATCCATGCTGTTGCAAAGGGTAGGAGCTCCATCTTTCTTTCTGCTGCATAGAATTCCATTGTGTAAATGTACCAGTTTTCTGATCCATTCATTTACTGATGGGCAGCTAGGTTGCTTCCAACATTTGGCTATTGTAAATTGTGCTGCTATGAATATAGGGGTACATGGTTCTTTTGGATTGGTGTTTCAGGATTCTTAGGACATAATCCCAGCAGTGGAACTGATGGGTCAAAAAGTAGATCCATTTTTAGTTTTCTTAGAAAATTCCATGCTGTTTTCCATAGTGGTTGTACCAGTCTTCACTCCCACCAACAGTGCACTAGGATCCTCTTTTCTCCACAACCTCTCCAACACTTGCTGTTTGTTGCTTTGTTTATGATGGCCATTCTGACTGGTGTCAAGTGGTATCTCACTGTGGTTTTAATTTGCATCTCTCTGATAGCTAGCGATATCAAGGATCTTTTCATGTGTCTCTGGATCCTCTGCATGACCAGAGGAGAGGGCTTTATAAGCATGCATTTTAATAAAAATATCAAAATTGGTAAATTTTTGTGTTGCCATTTTAATATTGAAGATGGAAGAAAATATGGAACATTTTCAGCATATTATGCTTTATTATTTCAAGAAAGGTAAAAATGCAACTGAAATGCAAAAATAAATTTTTGCAGTGTATGGAGAAGGTGCTGTGACTGATGTAATGTGTCAAAAGTGGTTTTTGAAGTTTTGTGATGGAGATTTCTCACTGGACAGTGCTCCATGGTTGGATAGACCAGTTGAAGCTGATAGTGATCAAATGGAGACATTAATTGAGAACAATAAGCGTTACACCATACAGGAGACAACTGACATATTCAAACTATTCAAATCATTAAATTTATTGGTGAAAATGGAAAATGTGTCTTTTATTTCATGGAAAAAAAATGAATGGACTTTTTGGCCAACCCAATATTTCTCATGGTTCTGAAGGCTGAGAGTCCAAGAGACAGGTACTATCAGATTCAGTGTCTGGTGAAGACCCCTTGCCATGTCCTCACAGGGCATAAGAGAGGCTAGAGAATTCTCTGGGGCTCTTTATAAGAGCATAAATCCCATCCATAAGGTCTCTATCCTCATGACTTCGCCACCCTGCAAAGTCCACACCTCTTCATATCATCATATTAGGACTTCTAGTACATAAGAATTTGGGTGGAGACTCAACAGAAGAATTTGGTTCTAGTGGGGGCTTCCACCCACACAACCCCTCGTCTCCTGCAGATGAGAATAAGTCTACCAAGACATGATCTACTTGGGGAGGAAATGCAGCCAGTCTCTCAAAGGAGAAGGGCCAGGAGTCTGTTCCTCAATGGGCTTTTATTGAGTTCAATTTTCACAGGAATACAGGTAAAGCTCATCAATCACTGTCATGTAGTAATGATCAAACAATAGGTAACATTCAAAGAACTATGAGGGAATAATTCTGAGTCAGGGTCAGATAGCTATAGGGCCATAAAACTTTGGGAAACAAACTCATTTTATGCTTGGACCCTTATCAGAAAATTGAGGGCATTCTTAGCGAAGCAGGTATCACAGGATTTTATGCATTCTTTCTTAAGCCTGATCACCCCTGGGGAACCGCCCGTTCCTGCCCAGGGCTGCACTGCCCTCTGGCATTGTTTCAGGCTTTAGTCAGGTGGGGAAAGTAAGGCAGCTAAGGGATTAGGAGACTTCTTACAGACAGAATGAGGACTCAGGCTATGTCAAAGCTGAGGGGTGAGTGTCCATCACCCCATTTTTCTGTAGTCCCCCAAGTCCTCTGATGGCTTCATCTTGACTGTGCCTGTCTTAGGTTGTCCCTTCCTTGAGGAATCTTACCTGTCATTGGCTAACCAGTCATCCACCCAGGGCCAAGCAGGGTGAAGTAAAGGGGCAGAGGTGGCGCCCCTGCCAGAAAGGTAAGCTTTGTCTTCATAGTTGCTTATCATCCCAAGATCCTTTTCTCAGCCTTAGCCATGGTGGGGGGTGAGGGGGGCAGGCAGGGTTACAGCTTCTGAAAACAGGCAGGGCAGTTCCCAACAGGTTCTGAACACCCTGCCAGAGTTTACTGAAAGCATGCTCTTTGGCAGTGATTATATTAAAAGGCTTTACAAGCACCCCTCATTTGCTCTCCACAGCTCAGTGGTGGTGGTGTGGGTTTTACAGTGGGACTTCACATACCTTGCACAGAGTTACACATAAACTAAGTGATAAACTGGAACTTGTACTTGGATAGTACACTGGCAGACCCTTCTCCTCTGTGCTCAATCCTTACACAAAACTGCCATCTCATCAAGGGGTGGAACTATTGAGTATTGCTAACAAAACTGTGTTTTGAAAATTATTGCATTAAACACCTCAGATCATTGAACAGAAAAGCTTTTTGATAAAAAAAAGGATGGAGATTTTATTTTGCCTTATAAACCATAGGTCTGTTCTCAGAATCTGTCCCTCACCTCAGCACCTTTATTTACATAAGTATATGATAAAAACACCTTTCTAAACTGGAAAAGTTTAAAATTTGAGGGCTTTACTGGATAAATTACTCTGGAAAAGTTAAAATTTGCTTGCTTATGTTGTAGGATAAAATGAAAAATTTGCAAATTATATTTTCTTGAAGAAAATAATCACAGACTGTACTGTTGGGGGAGAATGGTTTACATATTCTTACTCCAGCCCTTACTCATCCCAGAAATGAAGAAAAATTAGCTGAACTTGGAAGAAAGATTATGGAGGTGGAATAAGAATAATATTTTGATATGTACCGTATTTTTCCTTTTATAATATCTTTTTACATTGAAGCCCTTTTGCCATTATAACTAGACAAATAATCCATGACATTATCCTGAAGAAAGGACACAAAGGGACATGGAGAGGCTAAGGAATCAATTAGTTTATAAATGGATTTTAAAATAACAGTATAAACAGAGTCTTCTGATGACTATGGTGGGATCCTCTCAAGCACTATAGTACTGCTTTACCCCATCCTCACCCCAATCCCTGGGCATGGAGTTTCTTCTGTCACAACAGGGTCTGCTTCAGAGGACATGCTTATATTCTATCAGAAGTGTGGGCATTATTTCCAAGTTAATTCCTACTAAGACTCAATCAGAGAAGCATAGGGCGTCCCAATTGATTGCCCTTCCTCTGAAAGAGAAAATTAATCTTGAGCATAGAAATTAATATGATCTTATATTATTCCAGGTCATGTGACAATACAATGTTATCTCTAGATCAGGGGTATCAAACTTATTTTCACCAGGGACCACATCAGCCTTGTGGTTGCCTTCAAAGGGCCAAAATAATTTTAGGACTGTATAAATGTAACTACTCCTTAACTGTTAAGGAGTTGAAATTACATTTGGCTCTTTGAAGGCAACTACGAGGCTGATGTAGCCCCCCATGAAAATGAGTTTAACAACCCTGCTTTGGATCATTAAAAGTAGCTGACACAAGCAAAAGCATTTTACATAGGTTATCTTGTTTAATCCTCACAACCATGCTGGGGTGTTCTTATTCCAATTTTACTAGTGAGGAAACTGAGGCATAGATGGCTAAATAACTTGCCAGAGTCAGTCACTTATTTAATGAATGACAGAGTTAGGATTCAAATCCAAGTTTTTGCCCCTAGTTTTTGAGATATTATATAGTCAATAAATATTTCATAAATGAGTGAATGAAGAATTAATGAATAAGACAGGTGGAGAATCCTTGAGTGAGCCCTGTCTTAAATGAGTTGAGCTTATGAAGTATATATAGGATCTGGCATAACACCCCTTTTTATTACAAAGTCTTTTATTACAAAATCATAAGCATGTAATTCTATAACATAACTCTATCACACTCAAGCACACCATATGACATTTTAGGTGAAATGTTCAAATTAAAACTATAAATTATTACACTCTTATTATTACCCAAACAATCACACTCAAGCAGTCCTTACTTCTGCTAGACCCTGTAGTTTACCTTCATTTTTCCCTTAGCTAAATCACTCACCAGAAATGTCCTGAAGAAATACAAATACATTTTGTGCAACTTTGAATTTTGAATGGGAATAGACTGACGTAAAGGATTTAAAAGAGTTGATTATTCTGTATTTAAAGGATAATGTGAAAATGTCATAATGAAGGAAATAGAGAAAAAAGTTCCTTTGAATCGAAAGTCACATGAGTCTGGAAACAGGCTGAATACTTCTTATCTGGGTAGGTTATCTGAATGTATGCCAATAAGGAATCATCTAAACTCAGTGAGGGTATGACATAAACGTTTAAAGGATAGTAGAAAGGAAAAAGTACCAGCACAGAAACTGGAGAAACTTCTGGCCACCTCATCTACTCATCATTCCTGGTCCTCGGTTGGACAGTGATTTCCATTCTGTTTTGTGAGCAGTAGGATTCTTTAAATGGTGTCTGGTGTGTCAAGCTGAAGTGTGGATGGGGGAGGCCCCAGGCACTTGTTTCCTCCCTGGTCTACCACAAGATGAGTCCCACACTTCTCCCTAGAAATTTTGGCTTGAATGCCAGGAATGGGGTTGTGGGGCTGGGAAAACCACAGTCCCTCTGTCTTTGGAGTAGTAAGTGGAATCTGGTTTACCTGAACACACAGGGAAAGCTGACCTTTGCTGCATGGAACAATGGCTGAGTGCTGAGCTGGGTGAAGTCACACCTGTGCCCAACTTACTATAATCTCCCAGCAGTTCAGAAATGAGTCCTACTTAACATACTTATATACTACTTGTTCTCATACATTGTGGGTATTTGTGTTACATAATTAAGGCTTTTATTAGTATTTTTAGTTCACCAGACAGTTGATAATAAAGCCCTGCAGAGAAATTCAAGGAAAGCAGGTGATAATAGAGATATGCAGGAAACTCATGGGCATTTACCTGCATGATCATTATATTTAGTTCCCTTTACCTGCTGCCTTGCAATTAAACTCAGGATTTGCCTAATGTATATTTTAACTATCAACACAATTCCTGTATATATTGTAAACATTGATTGTTACTTGGCCTCTGCATGAATACTAGTTTTCTAAATTCTACTTAATAAGCACTTTATCCTCTGTCGAAAAAGATAATGTGACCAATTACCTTTATAAGACTTATTTTGACTTTTACATTCTGCTCTTTTGGGAACAAAAAGTAGATCACAAATTACTCTAATGAACAAAAAATTCTGTTAGTCACTTGCAACTTCTGGTAATTTTCTGAGATTTAGGGATCATGTTGCAGAGTTCAAATAGAAGTTCAAAACTTTTCCTGGAAAAGTGGATTCATTTATAATTTATAATGCTTTGGGAGTAATTTGCCTAAATCACTGAGTTATTATACTCAAATTTTGGTGTGGATAGCAACCACTCAGGCTACTAATTAAACCTCAAATTCCCAGGTCCCACTTTCTGATATTTTTATTTCAGTAGGACTGGGACAGGGCCCAAGTTCTGACTTTGGAACAACTACTCCAGATGATTCTGACACAGGTGGCCCATGGGTTGTACTTGAGAAATGTTGGAGCACATTCACATGTAGGAAATATTTTCTGGGAAGTGTTCAATGGATTTCCCTGGAGTGGTGAAACCTTAGAGAATTTCCATTTGGGCCAGCACCCTTCATTTCCACAGGTTCAGAGTCTCTGGTGGTCAGTGGGTGTAGGTAATCTACTTAAATCCGGAGGTGAGGAGGTAAGTAAGCAGCAGCACCTGGGTCCTTGCGCAGTTATTCAGCTACACTGCTGTTTATATTTTGGAAATTCCACAAGCTTCTCTGGTACCTTAAGTAACTTTCAGAAGACAGCTTGCTGTCCTTACATTCTGTAAGCCTTTTAAAAACATGAGTAACAAGCTCTGCAAATTCAAACTGTTGAGAAATTACCTTGACAAACATATTCCACATTTTAATTATAGAAATTTCTTTCCATTGTCTGTTCTTCCTGCAATATAGCATCATACATACTGGAAAAAGATAATCAAGTTGTTTGTATTCAAGGCAGAGTTTTTTAGTTAAAAGAGTTGTTCTTGTGATATATACAGATATAGACTATTTGTAGAGTAGTTTCTTTAAAGGGAATTATGTAAGGAGGACACTATTGTCCCCCTGGTCTCAACAATAGCTGGGTGATAGTAAAGTGACCTTCTCTTCTACTGATAACTCCTGTGAATGGCCCTGCCTCTGAGTTGTGTAGATGGACAGAGATGTGTTGCTGGATTTGGTATCGAAGGTACAGACTTGAGATATGGTCCTGCATGTCACAACCAAGAATAGAGCCTTAGTAATTACAGTTGCTCCCTGTCTGCTCTCTTGTGATGGGAAGTGGTGGTGGTGGGCATTGAGCACTTTGGAAGATGATGACAGTGGTGAAGGTGGGGAGATGCAGGTGAGTTCACTGGGTAGTTCTAAATTTCATATGAGATAACATGAGTAAATGTTATTCAAGAATGGAGTGCCCTGACCAGATAGCTCAGGTGGTTAGAGTGTCATCCCAACATGCCCAAATTGGGGGTTTGATCCTGGTCAAGGCACATACAAGAATTAACCAATGAAATTATAAATAAGTGGAACAACAAATTAATGTCTCTCTCTCTCAAATCAATTAATTTTTTTAAATTTAAGAATGTAGTGCCACATGAATGTAAATTAGTATTTTGTTTCTCCCTATCTTTGTCTGCTCATGGAATTCAAGTGTCCTAGGGATCTGTTTGAAGAGCCTTGTAAATATAGATCTTCCTCAAACATTGGATGTAATATTTAAAGATCAGAACCACATATCTATCAAGGGGGAAATGATTAAATAACTATGGTACTTCTATACACAGGAATTTATAATAATAAATAATGATAATAAAAATATTTTTAATACTACAGATGATTGTGTTTTGTTTATACATTAAATTGCTTAATTATTAAAATTCTCTATTAAGTAACTGAAGAACAAAAAGGTGAAGTAACTTGTCCCAAGTTTCAGAGCTGCTTGGTGATGGAATTGGGATTTGAACCCAGGTGATTTGGTGCTTGGTGTCTGTACTTAATGCTAGTCTTTTTGACAGAATGCCTAAGAGTGCTCTCCAAGATGTTATGAAGTGCAGATTGGTACCATTTCTGGAAGGAGGAGGGAAGGAAGGAAGCAAGGAAGTGTTGCGGACCGTTCAGCCTGGTTTCAGGAGTTGTAACCCTCACCCCATGGTGGGCTGTGTAAGAGCCCAAGGGACCCACTTCATCTGGGTCTGTTCTGTCACAAGGATGTGACCTATTAAGGAGACAAAACTTATCTCCCTGGCAGGAGCACTGCTTCTGCCTTACCCATCTCTGGCCCCAATGCTTGGTTGGCAGTCAATGACGGGTAAGACTCCTCATGGGAGGGGCAACCTAAGCCAGACGTGACCACTTGGGAGGCCTCATGGAAGGACTCGGGGGGTTGCAGCAAAGAGGATGTGATGGACCCTCGCCCCCCAGCTATTCTGACATAGCCCGAGTCCTCATTTCCATCTGGGAGATGTCTCCTGCTTCCTAATCGGCTTAAAGCCTGAAACTGTGGGGGTGAGCGGTGCAGCCCTGTCCTGGCCAGGACAGCTCCTTGGGTGATTGGCATAAGAAAGAATTCCTGAAGTCCTGTGAAACCTGCTTTGCTAAGAGTGCTCTTCCTGAGGTGATAAGTGTCCCAGGAGGAAATGAGCATGTCTCCCAAAGTTTGGCAACCCCCTTTCCTGACAAACACTGGCTCAGATTAAGCCCTCAGATTGCTTTGAAATGTTAACCATTGTTTGATCCTTGTCGCCTGACATACTTGTATTCCCGTGTATTTGAGCCCAATAAAAGCCTAGTGAGGATGGGGCTCTGGGTCATTCTCCTCTGAGAGTTTGACCCCTTTCCTCCCCAAGCAGAAGATGTCTTGGTAGTTTTTACTTTCATCCGTGACGGAGGGATGGGGCTCTGCGGGTGGAGCCCCCCCACATCTGGCACCCAGGACAGGGTCCCCTGCATCTGGCGCCCGGGACAGGGACCTGAAACCTGCCTGATCAGAGGCTACTCGAGCCATCGGGACCTGAAACCTGCTGGACCAGAGGCTACGAGCCATCGAGCCATCGTCATCGGACAGCACGTCTAAGTGGTATGGAAATTAGCGCTTCATCCCCATAGGGACCAGGGGCACCTTTCAAGGCCTCCAGACGTGTTACAGATCAGGGGAAAGGTTCTCTTGCCACCTCTTGAGTGGTTTTCTTCTCATCTCTCTCCCCTACACTAAGGAAGTTAAGGAAAAAATTCTTTTGTTTGGGCATGAAGCAGAGCTCCACCACACTCATTGCTCCATCCCCCTCCCCGGCGCCGGCAGGCCGAGAGAGCCCCAGTGGAGGGCTGGGGGCGGGGGCACTGAAACTGGTTTTGTAAGCGCCGCATCGCGGCAGGAGGAATTTTAGAAAGAAATTCTTTTGTTCATTAAGAAACGAGCTCTTCTTAGACAGAGAGCAATGTTTTAGGCTCAGCAGTTACAGGGCTGCTGTCTCCCACATAAGGGATCTTTACATTTTGGAGGTATGGAAGGAACGATGTACGCTACCTTCCCCAACATCAGCTTTAGCTACCAGCTTGGGCCGCAGCACAATCCGTGTCTCCTGTAGCGCGGACCGGCGACTCTTGATGTGGGCTGCAGCTTCCCGCGATTTGCCCAGATTAGGGCCGGCTTCGCAGCCGCACCTGGGAAGCCTGTTTGCGCGGCGACTGGGCGAGCGGCGACCGAGCGCCCGGGACCTGCGCCTTGCGGCGCGGATCCCAGCCGGTTTGGAGTCCATTTTTCTTCCGGAGCTTCTCTCTCTCTCTCCCTGCGCCCTGCGTTGCTGGCGCTGGGTGCTGGGTGCTGGGTGCTGGGTGCTGGGCGCTGGGCACGGTCCGGGACCGTGGGGTCCCGCCTCCGGGACCGGCTCAGTTTTTCGGCCTAGTAGTGCCTCGCCCCACCTGGGAAGGCCGGTGGGCGCGCAGCAGTCTGGAGAAGGAATTTCCAGCCAGGTCATCTCTGAGATAGGAACAGCAGCTTCTGAGTTTTTAAGAAGCAGCCAGCATGCTTAATTTCAAACAGGAGGTTTTTTATTTTTGTTTGCATTTCTATACCTGGGATAGGGGGCATTTCTCAGCCCCGCAAAAGTGTGTGGATTATATATCTTGCAGAAAGTTCAAGTAAGCTGTAGATGGTCAGTAAGGAAGGAATTAAGAAAGTGAAGGAAAATACAGGATTGAGTAGGAGAAAAGTAAGGAAGGAATTTAAAAAAGGAAAGGAAAGGAAAGGATAGGATTGTGTAGAAAAGTAGGAAGGAATAAAGGAAAAAGATAGATGCCACATTCATGTGTGGTTTGGAAAGAAAGTAACAGCAGGAGGCCTGTTTTTCCAAGCAGGCACTTACTCAGGTGTTACATATGCGACCACCCCCCTCTCTGGGGAGTCAGTGGAAAAATATCAGAGTTCATTGACTTGAGGCCTTTAATCATTTAGGATGGCCTCAGCAAAGTAAAACTGATAACAGCCCAGGATATTTTGTGCAAGCTACTCAGGTTTTCTTAGAAAAGTGGGGAATTCGACTTAAAACAGGTATCCCTTATAACTATTGTTGAAAGAGCTCTCTAGACCTTTAAAACATTATTAAAAAGGGTGGAGTCAGGAAAGACCCTCCAGAAATGTAAACGTGCTAGCAATATATACATAAAAATTTTTTGAATTTTAATGATAATCTGTAGTCACCCATAGCAAGCACCTTGTGCATTACAGGCCTGCCTTTCCACACTCTTTGGGTCTTATATAAAGACCCTTTAGGGGAAGGAAAATGGAAAGGCCCAGCTGAATTATTAATTCGGGGAAGAGGGTATGTCTGTATTTACTCTGCAGAAAGATCTCTGGAACTGCAGGCGAAGAAGATGAAGCCATATCACAGAAAAGGCTTCCCTGGCCTCAACCCACCTCTACCCATTGGACCCTCCTGATCCAGATTTCTCCAAGCTATGTGTCATCACACTCCAGTGGAATTCCAGCCAGCACTCCTGGAGGATATTCAACATCACCTAAGAGGGACTTTTTCTTAAAGGGACAAATTGATAAATTGCAGCTAATTACATCAACAAGCTGTGGGACTTTGAATACCACTGGTTGTTTACTGATTCTAATAATGTTTTCTAACTTGCTCTTGCTGTATGTCTTTAAAGTAACTTCCTGAAGTCTGTGCTAATTCTCCCAAGAACTAAAGACCTGTTATTATTATTGTTCCCTTGCATTTGCAACATTTTTCATTGGATTGAACTTACAAATTTGAGTTATGGCAGCCCTTGGGTACCTCCTTGTTTTAATCCTTATTCATGCTTTATGATGTATGTGGAAATTGTTTTCTTGTGATTGCATTTGAAATTAGCAGAGAGTAAGTTTCACAGGCCTAACAATTACAATTGATTTAAACAATCTAAAAATGGGGGAGATGTTGCGGACCATTCAGCCTGGTTTCAGGAGTTGTAACCCTCACCCCATGGTGGGCTGTGTAAGAGCCCAAGGGACCCACTTCATCTGGGTCTGTTCTGTCACAAGGATGTGACCTATTAAGGAGACAAAACTTATCTCCCTGGCAGGAGCACTGCTTCTGCCTTACCCATCTCTGGCCCCATAGCTTGGTTGGCAGTCAATGACGGGTAAGACTCCTCATGGGAGGGGCAACCTAAGCCAGACGCAACCACTTGGGAGGCCTCATGGAAGGACTCGGGGGGTTGCAGCAAAGAGGATGTGATGGACCCTCGCCCCCCAGCTATTCTGACATAGCCCGAGTCCTCATTTCCATCTGGGAGATGTCTCCTGCTTCCTAATCGGCTTAAAGCCTGAAACTGTGGGGGTGAGCGGTGCAGCCCTGTCCTGGCCAGGACAGCTCCTTGGGTGATTGGCATAAGAAAGAATTCCTGAAGTCCTGTGAAACCTGCTTTGCTAAGAGTGCTCTTCCTGAGGTGATAAGTGTCCCAGGAGGAAATGAGCATGTCTCCCAAAGTTTGGCAACCCCCTTTCCTGACAAACACTGGCTCAGATTAAGCCCTCAGATTGCTTTGAAATGTTAACCATTGTTTGATCCTTGTCGCCTGACATACTTGTATTCCCGTGTATTTGAGCCCAATAAAAGCCTAGTGAGGATGGGGCTCTGGGTCATTCTCCTCTGAGAGTTTGACCCCTTTCCTCCCCAAGCAGAAGATGTCTTGGTAGTTTTTACTTTCATCCGTGACAGAGGGATGGGGCTCTGCGGGCGGAGCTCCCCCCCCCACATCTGGCGCCCAGGACAAGGTCCCCAGCAAGGAAGGAAGGAAGGGAAATCCTAATAGTAAATATGGGTGCATGTGCACATAGAATCTCTGGAAGGACACACAACAAGTGATAACTGTAGTTGTTTCTGGTAGGAGGTCTGCACAGCTGGAGAACAGGACAGAAGCCCCAATCTTCACTATAAACCTCCCTGGGTCATGACTTTTGTGCCATGTGCATACATTACCAATTTAAAAGGTAGATAGATTTTCTTTTTATTATTTTTTGAAGATTTTCTTTTCAGAGAGAGGGGAATGGGGTATGAAAGAGAGGGAGAGAAACATATGATGTATGAGAGAAACATCGATTGGTTGCCTTTTGTACGTGCCCCAACCAGAGATCAAACCTGCAACCCAGGCATGTGCCTGATCAGGAATTGAACTGATGACCTTTCACTTTTGTGGGAGGATGCCCAACCAACTAAGGCACCCTGGTCAGGGCAAAAGTATACAGATTTTAAAGCCTTATGAATGTTTTATAATTAAGCCTTCTAAAGCACACAATGACCTTGCAGTACCACTGCATAACCCAGTTGATAAGTCTGCAGTCGCAGGTTAACACTGAGCGCTGAAGGACCTGGCTACAGAGTAGTGAACTCAGGTGCCTCCTACAAGTGTGTGTGGCATGCATCAGAACACAGCTGGGAAGCAAGCAGCCACCCTTCCACAGACATGTCCCAGAAGGCCCTGCAAGACCACCCAAAAGGGCCTTTTCTGAGACTACAGCCCAACCAGCACAGGAAGGTAAAGAGGAAGGGATCACCTAGTGACAGGTGTGCAGAAGTTATCTCCTAAATGTTTTTTGAATGAATAAGAGTGAGAAGGGAAGGAAAAAAAGTAGTTGTATAAATTTACATGCCCTATATCTGTACAGTGGTAGCATTGATGTTTCACCTGCATCTAATAAATTGGCTCTGTATCCCTTGTGAAACAAAGTCCGTAGAATGATCTGAGCAAGAGCCATTAGCTTAAAAGTCATTAACCAGACAGAAAGTTCCACTTACCTTTACTTATTCTCCAGGGTGAGTGGATGCGTGTGGGTATGGAACAGGATTTTGATTTTATTATTATGACTTGTACCATTTATCTGGTCCATAAAAATCTTTGAAAATTATAAAAGCAAAACACAATATTCTACTAAAGATTGTAGTTTTAAGTAGGGACATGTAGGACCTGACTTGAGACACAGATAATTTTGAGGTTGTGGTTTTAGGCTCAGTTTGGCAACAAAATAAGACAGGGCTCTAAGGTTCTTTAATTCCTCAGCAGGTAGAAAATGCTGCATACGTCCTGATAGCATTCATGCATTTCAAGGTGGTAGAGCCCAAATTCAGTTCCTGTTCCTGAAGAGATGACAGTTTAAGGTATCAGAAAGACATTACCTTTTTAAACACATAAAGAATATATCATGAATTGTCTTTCCAATTGTCCTGTCCTCCTTGTAAAAAAGTTTTTAATCCTGTGTGTCGTCATCAAGCTTGATGTGGGCCTTCTCTGTGGAGGCATCTTTGTATTTGTATAGGAATATTTCCATTGTATTTGTGTCATGCTTTAGCATGATTTTGGGTTTGGGCAAAATCCAAAATCTGGTTTTGGGCAGTGGAATTGAGTGGGAGAACTGTATATGACTGAGCAGCATTTTTAAGCAGCATCACATAGTGCTGTCTTACCTCTCTTTTCCCTCTGTTCTAGAAAGGCTCATATGGAACAGGCACTGCTCATTTTGGAATGAAAAAGACTTTAGGAGAAGACTCTAAGGTGTCCCCAGCTGTATGGTAACATAAGCAAGAAGGAAATTGTTGTTGTAAGCACTAAGATTTGGGAGTTGTTTGTCACTTCAGAAGAATCTAATGAATGCTGACTGATACAGAGTGATGATTTGAATAGCCACCATTGATGAAGGAGAATTTTAAATGAGAAATAAAGCAATTGTAACACATAAATTGCTATGCTGGCATCTTCACCCCTTAAGGCTGGGTGAATGAGGGGCTGGCAGTATGGTCATCTCCCAGCATGGCATGGTGTGCTGATGGGTCATAGTCTCCTGGTGTGGCACTGGCTCCCCATGTAATATGCCCAGGTCAGTTATGAGGGGGTGGTGGCCTGGGCATCGTAGCTCCTGGTTAGGCCATTCTCTGCCTTTGGCCTCTGGACTTGGACAGAGGAAGATTTGGAGCTCAGAGAATGTTTGGCCGTCCATAAGGCACAGTCATCAAAGTGCTATGAGAGAATATTTGAATCTCGCAAACTGTGTATAGGAGAAATTAAAGTTTTAAAGGCAAAACAGGGCAAGGTAATCAGTTTAAGATGGGCTGGTTAGAATACTTTCGGCAGGCTCTACACTAAGACATGGTCTCTAGTTGTCTGGTTCCTGGTCATGGGATGATTAAGGCAGAGGCACATTACCTCTTGGTGCAAATGGCCAGTAGAGGAGGGAGGGCTCTGGTTGGTGAGTCTGACTGTCAGAGGTATGATCCTGTCTGGGCCCTTTGCCATTTCTAGGATGCAAGCCTAGTGAGAGGCAGTCACTCCCCTGCCAGAAATGTCTTTTAAGGTGTCAAAACATGATATAAGAAAGAAGGAAGATGGTGACACGGTAGGAGGAGACAGATTCCACTTCCCCCTACACACCAGAGAAAAACCTAGCAGATCTACAGAGGAACAGAGCAGACAGCCAACAGTACCACAGCATGTATGAAAATAGGAGATCAAAGTCTGTAGCAGATATTGCAAAACCAGATGTGGCGGCCGAGCTACTGGAGGGGGCTGAGTGCCCAGAGGCAGCCCTGCGACCAGAGGAGGGGGCTTTGTGGAAGACCCGGAGCTCACACCCATGATCTTAGGATGAGTCCACGCAACTCAGGAAACTCTCAGAGCCCACAGCCATAAATTCAATAGGTGCGTGCGCCCTGCAGGAGACCCGGAGCTCACAAGAATAAAATCACGGAGTGCTCGATTCATAGGAGATCCCAGCTCAAACCCATAAACTCAAGAAAGCACGCACTCTTCAGGAGGCTCAGAAACCATGCCCAAAACCCTGCATGCAGAGTGCACTGCTAGCCCTGTGGAGAGAGCATGGCTGGCACTGAGGAGAGTAACCCAAAGCTGACTGAGTGCGGAACAGGGAGAAAAGTGATAACAGTAGCCCCTAGCCTGCTGCAGTCAACAAGACCAGAAACACCAGTTTGGCCAGTTTGAAAGAGCAAGAGGTATTTTTTGTTTGTTTGTTTGTTTGTTAGTTTGTTTTTTTCTCTCCCTAGGGTTTTCTTTTGTTTTAATTACATATTTTTATATTATTTTTATCTTTAGCCCTCAATTCCTTTTCCTTCTCTTTACTTCTTTCTTGGTTTATTCTTTCTATCTTTCTTTCCAATTTTATCTCTTCTTCCTTCCTCTTTTTTCTTCTTTTTTCATTTTTTCTTTTCTCTTTTTAAATACCCATCAGTAAGACAAAAAAAACAAAAAAACAAAAAACTGGAACTGTGAAAAAACCAGAGTTGGACCCAAAGAGGGGGCATCCCAAAAGTTGAGACAGTGGAAGCTGTGAATACCAGGATACCCGAAGGAGACTGCACCACTGAATCTCACAGGTATTGTACCACAGAAGTTCACACCATAAATCCAGGGAGGCAGAACAGATCACTTTAAGAAGCTGAGGCTGAAAAGAAGAGTCTCACAAATAATGGGAAGACAAAGAAACAATCCCCAAATGAAAGGAAAGGAGGAAGCCCCAGAAAGAATGCCAAATGAAGCAGAGACAACTCACCTATCAGATACTGAGTTCAAAGCAATGATTGTCAGGAAGCTCCATGAGTTCTCAATGAGCTACCAGAAACTACAGGGAAGATATGATGAACTCACTGCAAACAATATCAACATGAAAAAGGAAATAGAAACTATCAACAAGGGCCAAGAGGAAATGAAGAATACAATTTCTGAACTGAAGAACACAGTAGAAGGAAAGAAAAGCAGAATTGATGAAGCAGAAGATTGGATCAGCGAGTTGGAGGGCAAAGGAGAAAAAAAAAAAACAGAAAGAGCAAGAAAAGGAAAACAGCCTAAGAGAGAATGAAGAGGGATTAAGAGAAATGCAAGACAACATGAAAGGTAATAATATCTATATAATAGGGATACCAGAAGAAGAAGAGCAAGGGATAGAAAACCTATTTGAAAAAGTAATGATGGAAAACTTCCCTAATTTGATAAGAGAAAAAGTCACACAAATCCAGAAAACACAGAGAGTCCTAATCAACAGGAACCCAAAGAGGCCCACTTCAAGACACATCATAATTAAAATCATAATTAAAATTAAAAATTCCAAGACAAAGAGAGAATCTTAAAGGCACCAAGGGAGAACAAGGAATTAACATACAAGGGAGCCCTGATAAGGTTAGCAGCTGACTTCTCAATGGAAATGCTCAAAGCCAGAAGACAATGGCAAGAAATATTCTAGAAGAATACACCTCTACCAAACCAGTTCTGCAAGAGATGCTAAAGGGACTGTTTAAGGAAAGGAAGGCAAAGAGTGAGAAAGGAACACGTACGAAAATGGCAATGAATCAGTACATATCAATAATAACCTTAAATTTAAATGAATTAAATACTCCAATCAAGAGATATACAATAGCTGAATGGATAAGAAAGCATGAACCACAGAAGAGATCCAACTCAGGACAAAAGACCTATACAGACTCAAAGTGAAGGGCTGGAAACACATTTTCCATGCAAATGGACAGGGAAAAAAGCCGGGGAAGCAATACTGATATCAGACAAAATAGACTTCAAAAGAAGAGCCATAAAGAGAAATCCAGAAGGTCACTTCATAATACTCATGGGAAGAATCCACCAAGAAGACATAAACAGAGGGGAGATGGCAGCATGGTAGGAGGGAGCAGATCCCATTACCCCCTACATGGGAGAAAAACCTGGCAGATCTACAGAAGAATAGAGCAGACAAGGAACAGTAACGCAGCATATTTGACAATAAGAGATAGAAAATTGTAGCGGACATTGAAAAACCAGTGGTAAGGAGAGCTCTTCAGAACGATAGGAGCCCAGGGATCAGCGTGGAGAGCCGGGCGGCTGAGGCCCCAGCCCAGCGCTCCGCCAAGCCTGCCCCAGGGCTCTAGGGAGGTAGCTGGGGAAGATCTCAGGGACCACCGTGGGACTGCGGCCCGAGCAAAAGTAGGTGCTCCACGCCAGGTCACTGCTTGACTTTGAACTGAGTTTTCGTGGTCGCCGGGCAACTGAAAAAGCATAGTCGCCCCAACCTCAGACGGAGGCATGCATGAAGAGACACAGCTGCATGAAAATAGGCACCCAAATGGGAACGCACATGGTCGGGGGATCGTGGGCACTCGCAAAAACATAGGTGCTGGCCACTGGAGACAGCTGTGGAGCCATAGTTGCCAGTGCACGGGCGGGCACTCGAACGCCGACAGCTCAGGACCATAGTCCCAGGTGCAGGCACGAGCACACACCAGGAGGCTCAGAATACACTGGAAGCCCTGTAGGGAGAGGCACCTACTAATGCCGGGATACTTAGCACAATGAGGACTGAGTTCTGAACATAGAGAAAAGCAATAAAATCAACCCTCTGCCATTGCAGCCAACAAGACCAGAAAAACTGGCTTGGCAAGTTTGAAAACAAAAAGAGAGTTTTGTTTTTTTTATTCGTTGTTGTTGTTTTGTTTTGTTTTGTTTGTTCCTTTTTTTGGTTGTTTGTCTTTTTGTGTGTGTGTGTTTGTTTTTTGTTTCGCTAGTCTGTGTTTTTTTTTTTTGTTTGTTTCTGTGCCTGTCTATATAAGTGCTTTTCATTATTCCTTCTTTATTATTTTTATCTTCTTCGTTACTCCCAAACTCCTTTTGCCTCTCTTTAATTCTTTCTTGTTTTATTCCCTCTTCCTATCTTTCCAATTTTATCTCTTCTTCCTTCCTCTTTTTTCTTCTTTCTTCTTTTTTAATTTTGTCCCTCTTCTCATTTTTAAATACCCACAAGTGAGACAAGACAAACAAACAAACAAGCCTGGAACTGTGAAAAAAACAGAGTTGGCCCCCAAAAGAGGGTATCCCAGCTGATGAGACAGTGGAAGCTGTGAACAACAGGATATCCGAAGGACAATCCACCACTGAATCTCACAGATATTCTACCACAGAAGGTCATACCACAAACCCAAGGAGCCAGAACAGATCAATTTAAAAAGTTGAGGCTAACAACAAGAGTCGTACAAACAATGGGAAGACAAAGAAACAATCCCCAAATGAAAGGAAAGGAGGAAGCGCCAGAAAGAATGCTAAATGAAATGGAAGCAACTCAACTATCAGATATCCAGTTCAAAGCAATGGTTGTGAGGAAGCTCCATGAGCTCTGAATGAGCTACCAGAAACTACAGGGAAGTTAGGATGAACTTACCGCAAACTATATCAACATAAAAAAAAGACATAGAAACTATCAACAAGGGCCAAGAGGAAATGAAGAATACAATTTCTGAACTGAAGAACACAGTAGAAGGAATGAAAAGCAGAATCGATGAAGCAGAAGATCAGATCAGCAAGTTGGAGGACAAAATAGAAAAAAACACCCAGAATGAGCAAGATAAGGAAAAGAGGCTCAGAAAGAATGAAGAGGGTTTAAGAGAAATGCAAGACAACATGAAATGTAATAATATCGGTATAATAGGGATACCAGAAGAAGAAAAACGAGAAGAACAAGGAATAGAAAACCTGTTTGAAAAAGTAATGATGGAAAAATTCCCTAATTTGGTGAGAGAAAAAGCCACACAAATCCAGGAAACACAGGGAGTCCCAATCAAGAGGAACACAAACAGGCCCACTTCAAGACACATCATAATTAAAATGGCAAAATTCCAAGACAAAGAGAGAATCTTAAAGGCAGCAAGGGGACAAAAGGAAGTAACATACAAGGGAACCCCGATAAGGTGAGCAGCTGACTTCTCAATGGAAACGCTCCAAGCCAGAAGACAATGGCAAGAAATATTCCAAGAAATGAGAACCAAAGGCCTGCAACCAAGACTACTTTATCCAGCAAGGCTTTCAATCAAGATGGAAGGTCAAATAAGGAGCTTCCCAGACAAAAGAAGTCTAAAAGAATACACCTCTACCAAACCAATTCTGCAAGAGATACTAAAGGGACTGCTTTAAGGGAAGAAAGGAAAAGACAGAGAGAGAAAGAGAGAGAGGAACACAGGTAGGAAAATGGCAATGGATAAATACCTATCAATAATAACGGTAAATGTAAATGGATTAAATGCTCCAATCAAAAGACATAGAATAGCTGAATGGATAAGAAAGCATGACTCAAACATGTGCTGCCTACAAGAGATCCACCTCAGGGCAAAAGACATATACAGATTCAAAGTGAAGGGCTGGAAACAAATTTTCCAAGCAAATGGACAGGGAAAAAAAGCTGGAGTACAAATACTCATATCAGACAAAATAGACTAGAAAAGTAGGGACATAAATAGACCCAGAAGGTCACTTCATAATACTCAAGGGAAGAATCCACCAAGAAGACATAAACATTGTAAATATATATGCAACCAATGGAGGAGCACCTAAATACATGAAGAAAATTTTAGAGGACTTCAAGAAAGATATTGATAGCAAAACAATTATAGTAGGTGATTTTAACACCCCACTGTCAAAAATGGACAGCTCTTCCAAACAAAATATCAACAAAGATATTGTGGCATTGAACAACACTCTAGAGGAAATGGACTTAAATGATATACATATGGAGCCCTTAATCCCAAAGAAATTAAATACAGATTCTTTTCAAATGCACATGGAACATTTTCAAAGATAGACCACATGATAGGACATAAAACATGCCTCAACAAATTCAAGAAAATTGAAATCATACCAAGCATTTTCTCTGACCATAAGGGACTGAAACTAGAAATTAGCCCCAGGGGAAAAAAAACAAAACCCTCAAAATCATGAAGATTCAATAGCATGCTATTAAACAATGAATGGGTCAAGAATGAAATTAGGGAGGAAATAAAAAAGTTTCTGGAAACAAACGATAATGAACTCACATCGACCCAAAACTTATGGTACACAACAAAGGCAGTCCACAGAGTGCAGCTTATAGCGATACAGGCCTACCTAAAAAAGATAGAAACATCTCAAACAAATGACCTAACCCCACACCTACAAGAACTTGAGGAACAACAACAAAGACAGCCCAGAGCAAGTAGAAGGAAAGAAATAACCAAGATCAGAGCAGAATTACATGACATAGAGACTAAAAGCACAATTCTAAATATCAATGAATCCAGGAGCTGGTTCTTTGAAAAGATAAACAAAATTGACAAGCCTTTAAGCAGGCTCATCAAGAAAAAAAGAGAGAGGACTCAAATAAACACAATCAGAAATGAAAGAGGAAAGATTACAGCTGACACCGCAGAAATACAAAGGATTGTAAGAAATTACTATGAAGAACTGTATGCCAAGAAATTTGAAAACCTAGGTGAAATGAACAGGTTACTAGAAAAATATAATCTTCCAAAACTCAATGAAGAAGAAACACAAAGCCTGAACAGACCAATAGCAGCTGAAGAAATTGAAGCAGTAATCAAAAAACTCCCGATAAACAAAAGCCCTGGACCAGATGGTTTCACAGGAGAATTCTACAAAACATTGAAGGAAGAGCTAATCCAGATTCTTCACAGACTATTTGAAAAAATCCAAAATGATGGAAGACTCCCAAACTCTTTTTATGAAACCAGCATCATCCTAATCCCAAATCCAGATAAAGACACAACAAAGAGGGAGAACTTCAGGCCAATATCACTGATGAACATAGATGCTAAAATTCTCAACAAAATATTGGCAAACCGCATCCAACAATATACTAAAAACATCATACACCATTACCAAGTGGGATTCATCCCAGGGATGCAAGGATGGTACAACATTCGAAAATCAATAAATGTAATTCATCACATAAACAAAAGCAAAGACAAAAATCACATGATCATATCAATAGATGCGGAAAAAGCATTTGATAAGGTACAGCACCCATTTATGATAAAAACACTCAGCAAAGTGGGAATAGAGGGAGCATTCCTCAACGTAATAAAGGCCATATATGAGAAACCTACAGCCAGCATCATATTCAACGGGCAAAAACTAAATGCTTTTCCACTAAAATCAGGAACAAGACAAGGCTGTCCACTTTCACCACTTCTATTCAATATACTATTGGAAGTCTTAGCCACAGTGATTAGACAATAAAAGGAAATAAAAGGCATCCAACTCGGAAAGGAGGAAAGACAACTATCATTGTTTGCAGATGACATCATTGTATACATAGAAAATCCTATAGACTCGGCAAAGACCTGCAGGACCTAATAAATGAATTTGGCCAAACAGCTGGATACAAAGTCAATATTCAGAAATCAAAGGCATTTTTGTATACCAAAAATGAAACAACAGAAGCAGAAATCAAGAAAAAAATCCCATTTGATATAGCAAAAAGAAAAATAAAGTACCTAGGAATAAACCTAACCAAGGAGGTAAAAGACCTGTATGCAGAAAACTACACAACACTGAAGAAAGAAATCAAGGAAGACACAAACAAATGGAAACACATACCGTGTTCATGGATTGGAAGAATTAACATCATCAAAATGTCCATACTTCCCAAAGCAATTTAGAGATTCAATGCAATACTTATTAAAGTACCAATGGCATATTTCACAGACATAGAACAAACACTTCAAAAATTTATATGGAACCATAAATGACCCCAAATAGCTGCAGCAATCTTGTAAAAGAAGAGCAAAGTAGGAGGGATCACCATACCTGATACCAAAATGTATCACAAGGCCACTGGAATCAAAATAGCCTGGTACCGGCATAAAAACAGGCATGTGGACCAGTGGAATAGAACAGAGAGCCCAGAAATAAACCCTATTCTCTACAGTCAAATTAATATTCGACAAAGGGGGCAGCAACATAAAATGGAGTAAAAATAGCCTCTTCAACAAGTGGTGTTGGAAGAACTGGACAGCTACATGCAAAAAAATGAAACTTGAGCACCAACTTACACCATACACAAAAATAAATTCAAGGTGGATAAAAGATTTAAATAGAAACTGTGACACCATTAAAGTCCTAGAGGAGAACATAGGCAGGAAAATCTCAGATATTTCATGCAGCAACATTTTTACTGATATGTCCCATAAAGCAAGGGACATAAAGGAAAGAATAAACAAATGGAATCTCATCATAATAAAAAGCTTGTGCATGTCTAAAGAAAACAGTATTACAATGAGAAGAGAACCAACTGTATGGGAAAACATACTTGTCAATGATATTTCAGACAAGGGTTTAATCTCCAAAATATATAAAGAACTTACCTGACTCCACTCTAGGAAGACAAGCAACCCAATTGAAAAATGGGCAAAGGACTTGGGCAGACACTTCTCCAAGGTGGATATACAGAGGATCCAGAGACACATGAAAAGATGCTCGATATCGCTAGCTATCTGAGAGATGCAAATTAAAACGGCAATGAGATACAATTTGACACCAGTCAGAATGGCCCTCATAAACAAAGCAACAAACAGCAAATGTTGGATAGGTTGTGGAGAAAAGGGGACCCTAGTGCACTGTTGGTGGGAGTCCAGGCTGGTACAACCACTATCGAAAACAGTATGGAATTTTCTAAAAAAATTAAAAATGGATATACCTTTTGACCCAGCAATTCCACTGTTAGGACTATATCCTAAGAACCCTGAAACACCAATCCAAAAGAACCTATGCACCCCTATGTTTATAGCAGCACAATTTACAATAGCCAAATGTTGGAAGCAACCTAGATGCTCATCAGTAAATGAATGGATCAAAAAACTGCAGCACATTTACACAATGGAATTCTATGCAGCAGAAAGAAAGAAGGAGCTCCTATCCTTTGCAACAGCATGGATGGAACTGGAGAGCATCATGCTAAGCGAAATAAGCCAGGCAGTGAAAGACTAATACCATATGATCTCACCTTTAACAGGAACCTAATCAACAAAACAAACAAACAAGCATAATAAAACCAAAGACATTGAAATTGAGAATAGGCTGAGAGTCACCAGAGGGGAGAGGGGAGGGAATTTCAGGGGAAAAGGGGAAGGGTTTGTAGAAACAAGTATAAAGACACATGGACAAAAACTATGGGGGGCGGATGTGGGAGGGAGGTGGGGAGGGCTAGGGTGGTGGGTTGGGGTGGGAGTAAAAGACAGAAAACTGTACAAGATCCACAATTAAAATTTATAAAAAAAAAAAGGAAAAAAAAAGCTGTGATACATTTACACAGTGGAATACTACATGAAAAAAAAAAGTCAAACCAAAAACATGATACAACACAGTGTATTCTTACTAAACCACCATCATGCTTAGCTGAAACTGCCTGTTGATGAATATCCCTGTTTCCAATAAGCTCTAGAGGTTTGCTGTGCATGTGGTCCCTGTAGTCAGTAAGGAGGACTTGAACACTTAAGTTTGCTAAGAGAGTTGATCTCATGTTGTGCTTTTACTACACACACACACACACACACACACACACACACACACACAAATTCCTTAAAAAAATTCTGATCACAACCCAGGAAATAGATATCATACTCTCCTCATTTGACAGACAAGTATATTGAGTCTTAGAGAAATTTTATGACTTGACCAATGTCCCATAGTTGGTAACAGAATAAAGATTTAAATACAAAATTCTAAACCCTAGCAACTTAAAACCAGAAAAATACAATTACAGAAATGTACTCGAATTCATTTTCTATCTTTTGAGAACAACTGTAATGATAGTGTGGTGATGATTGCAAAGTTAGAAGTCACATTGACTTGATGGTTGTTGCGTGAGGCTCAGGGAGTTCCAGGGTTGCACACTGTTTTTGTAGTTTGTGCTACATAACAGAGCAACCCTAAACTTTGAGACAATTTGAGGTCAGGAATTTAGGAAGTGCATGGCTGATGTATTGTTTCTGACTCACTTGGTATCAGCTCAGGCAGTCAGGATTTGAGGACACTTGGTTTCTTCCTATGTGTCCAGATCCTTACTCTTCCTGACCTCTCATTCTGCACATGATCTCTTTTTCCATGGCCTGTCCATATGTATGGTGGTCTTAATAGATACACTTATAGCCATGGTGTTCTGTTGGTCAAGTAGTGTCCAGACCTGCCCAGTCAAGAGCTGCAGAAGTGGAGATCCACCTTTTGGCAAGGTTGTGACAAATTCATAATACAAAAGCAGGTGTAGGTGGGATAGGATATTATAGATACCTGTGGAAAAATACAGTCAGCCATGCATACTAATCAATGCCTGAGCTCAAAGTCTTGAGTTTTTGCAGTACACTCCAATGCAAATAGCTTAGCAGAACAATGATCAATGGACCTGTTCTTGAAACTCAGAGTGACAATGACATATGCCATTGCACATAAGTTGACATTTATATCTCCATTATTCTTCTTAAGGGGACAACAAAGCTTCTGGTCCATGGAGTAGGCCAAATTTCCATTACTTCTTATCTGAAGGCTTTACCCTTGTTTTAGGCTAGGTTGTTTCTAAAGGGCATTATCTTAGAGGACTCAGGATGTGGGTATACAGGATGGGTACATCTTGGGGGTTTGAGGCTACCAGTCAATAGCACTGCTTTTAATTCTTGGATATAGCCCATTCCACAGCACCCTTGGGTTTAGTCACTCTAGAACCTGCTTCTCAAAGAGGAGTTTTCTATGTACAGTCAAACTTTCTGCAACCTGATTAAAATTGTACAGTGAGCAGAGTTTGAAAGTGTAATTGGAACAAAGTCTTCAACGTGCCTTCTTCATAGATGCTAAACAATTTCCAATTATACTTCAAAACGTGAGCACCATTCATATTGAGAGATCACATGTTTTAAGAGACTGAAAACTAAAGCAGTGTCTATGAAATGTACTGTATCTCTATTCTGCTTATCTCTCTGAAAGTATTAAAATAATGATAGTTTATTAATTCTTGAAACTTGCTGTCCACACTATCTAATTTATTTCATGTGAAACCAGAATTCTGTCATTCATAAAGAATTTCCTGGATACCTTTCTTCCCAACCTAATTTATTGCTATTTTTAATTGGAGTATCTAGTTCATTTACCTTCAGTATCATTATCAATATAACAGGTTAAAAATCATCTTGCTTATTGTTTTCTATATGTCCTGTTTTGAGACACCATTATTTCTTTTTGTCTTCTTTTTCATAGATATATTTTATTTGTATTCCATTTTCTTTCTCTTTTGAATTTTTATCTATAGCTCCTTTATTTTTAGTAGTTAAGATAGATGTTACAATATGTATTCTTAATTTATTATACTCTATTTCAAATATTATAGTACTTTTCTATAATGTAAAAATCATCTAAATAATACTTCAATTTATGCCCTTCCTATACATTTTGCTATAGTTTCATATATTTTAGTTTATATATGATTTAAATCCCCAAATATATTATTATTTGTAGTTTATTTTATTTTGTTTTATTTTTTAAAAATTATTCAACTACACTCATCTGCACTTACCCCCCACCACTCCCCATACACCCCAGCCATCTCCACCTCCTTCCCTTACTTCCACCGCCACTGGTTTTGTCCATGTGTCCTTTATAGTTGTTTCTGGAAACTTTTCCCACTTACCCCCAATTATGTCTTCCCACCTCCCCTCTGATTACTGTTGGATTATTTTTAATTTCAATGTCTCTAGTTATATTTGCTTCCTTGTTTGTTTAGTTAACTGGATCCACTTACAAGTGAGATCATATGGTATTTGTCCCTCCCTGCTGGGCCTATTTTACTTAGCATAATGCTCTCCAGTTCCATCCAAGCTGTCACAAAGGGTAGGAGCTCCTTCTTTCTTTCTGCTGTGTAGTATTCCATTGTGTAAATGTACCATGTTTTTTTTTTTGATCCATTTGTTTTCTGATGGGCACTTATTGGTTTCAGCACTTGGTTATTGTAAATTGTGCTGCTATGAACATTGGGGTACTTAGGTTCTTTTGAACTGGTGTTTCAGAGTTCTTAGGACATAATCCCAGAAGTGGAATTGCTGGATCAAAAGGCAGTTCCTTTTTTTGTTTTCTGAGGAAATTCCACACTGTTTTCCACAGTGGTTGTATCAGCCTGCAATTCCACCAACAGTGCACTAGGGTCCCCTTTTCTCCACAACCTATCCAACACTTGTTTGTTGCTTTGTTTATGAGGGCCATTCTGACTGATGTCAAGTGGTATCTCATTGTGGTTTTAATTTGCATCTCTCAGATAGCTAGCGATATTGAGCATCTTTTCATGTGTCCCTGGATCCTCTGTATGTCCTCCTTGGAGAAGTGTCTGCCCAAGTCCTTTGCCCATTTTTTAATTGGGTTGCTTGTCTTCTTAGAGTGGAGTCATGTAAGTTCTTTATATATTTTGGAGATTAAACCCTTGTCTGAAATATCATTGACAAGTATGTTTTCCCATACAGTTGGTTCTCTTCTCATTGTAATACTGTTTTCTTTAGACATGCACAAGCTTTTTATTATGATGAGATTCCATTTGTTTATTCTTTCCTTTATGTCCCTTGCTTTATGGGACATATCAGTAAAAATGTTGCTGCATGAAATATCTGAGATTTTCCTGCCTATGTTCTCCTCTAGGACTTTAATTGTGTAATGGTTTCTATTTAAATCTTTTATCCACCTTGAATTTACTTTGTGTATGGTGTAAGATGGTGCTCGAGTTTCATTTTTTTTGCACATAGCTGTCCAGTTCTCCCAACACCACTTGTTGAAGAGGCAATTTTTGCTCCATTTTATGTTGCTGCCCCCTTTGCTGAATATTAATTTGACTGTAGAGACTTGAGTTTATTTCTGGGATCTGTGTTCTATTCCACTGGTCCATGTGCCTGTTTTTATGCCAGTACCAGGCTGTTTTGATTCCAGTGGCCTTGTAATACATTTTGGTATCAGGTATGGTGATCCCTCCTACTTTGCTCTTCTTTTACAAGATTGCTGCAGCTATTTGGGGTCATTTATGGTTCCATATAAATTTTTGAAGTGTTTGTTCTATGTCTGTGAAATATGCCATTGGTACTTTAATAAGTATTGCATTGAATCTCTAAATTGCTTTGGGTAGTATGGACATTTGGATGATGTTAATTCTTCCAATCCATGAATGCAGTATTGTGGGGGGGGCTCTGCCCACAGAGCCCCATCCCTCCATTATGGATGAAAATAAAAACTACCAAGACATGACTGCTTGGGGAGGAAAGGGGTCAAACTCTCAGAGGAGAATGACCCAGAGCCCCTTCCTCACTAGGCTTTTATTGGGTTCCAATACACTTGAGTACAAGTTTAACATGTCAAAGAAATCTGAGGGCTTAATCCAAGCCAGTGTTTGTCAGGAAAAGGGGTTGCCAAACTTTGGGAGACATACTCATTTCCTCCTGGGACACTTATCAACTAAGGAAGAGCACTCTTAGCAAAGCAGGTTTCACAGGACTTTAGGAATTCTTTCTTATGCCCAATCATCCAGGGAGCCGTCCTGGCCAGCACAGGGCTGCACCGCTCACCCCCACAGTTTCAGGCTTTAAGGCAATTAGGAAGCAGGAGACATCTCCCAGATGGAAATGAGCACTCGGGCTATGTCAGAATAGCTGGGGGGTGAGGGTCCATCACATCCTCTTTGCTGCAACCCCCTGAGTCCTTCCATGAGGCCTCCCAAGTGGTTGCGTCTGGCTTAGGTTGCCCCTCCCATGAGGAGTCTTACCCGTCATTGACTGCCAACCAAGCTATAGGGCCAGAGATGGGTAAGGCAGAAGCAGTGCTCCTGCCAGGGAGATAAGCTTTGTCTCCTTAATAGGTCACATCCTCGTGACAGAACAGACCCAGATGAAGTGGGTCCCTTGGGCTCTTACACAGCCCACCATGGGGTGAGGGTTACAACTCCTGAAACCAGGCTGAACGGTCTGCAACAGATTAAGTGCCAGTCTGTGAGCCAAAGGGTGCCAGTACAATTCCCAGTTTAGGGCAGATGCCTGGGTTGTGGTCCATGTCCCCAGTAGGGGTGCATAAAAGCCACACATTGTTATTTCTCTCTCTCTCCCTCCCTTACCCTTTCTAAAAATAAATAAATAAAATATTTAAAAAATAATAAAGTAGACAAGGAGGCTAATGAATTAGGAGGAAAAATACCATGGCAAGAATACAATATTTATAGTAACCTGGTAAGTTTTTCTGGCCCAACTATACTTCATGATCTTGGATTAACTTCTACACACTCTTAGTGTTGTTAGTATATGCAATATGTTACTCTTTCTCTAGAGCATTTCCTAATTTAGAAAAATTGAGTGTGTATAAAACTGGATCATTTCTTGTTCTCAGAGTCCAAATTGAATACAATGTAATGCTTTTTAATTGCTAGCTCTACTTCCTTTTAATTTTCATATCACATCTAATTTGAACAATTACTGCTGGAATTTGACAGAACAGAAAGGAAAGTTAGGCCTGATTTCTAACACAACTTTTTAAACCTATCTCACACAAGACTTTCACATCTGTTGGGGCATCCAATATTTTAAAGTGAAAGTTTTATAAGCTCCTTGGACAAAAACCTGGAATTAGCTTATAAATATTATGTTTTTAATTGTAATATGACTTCTAATATTTTTAGTAACTAGTTTTGTGCATTTTGTGTGTTCTATAGTTCTAAAAGGTAAAGGAGGAGGAGGGGGGGGAAGGTACAGAGAATGAGTAGCATAGATAGTGGGTAGAAAATAGACAGGGGCAGGGTAAGAATAGTATGGGAAATGTAGAAGCTAAAGAACTTATGACACAAGGACATGAACTAAAAGGGGGAATGTGGGTGGGAGAGGGTGTGCAGGGTGGGGGGAATGATGGGGAAGAAACAGGACAACTGTAATAACAATCAATAAAATATATTAAAAAAAATGATGAAAAATATTTAGCTGCATATATTTAGACCCAAAATAAAAATCTGAAAGAAAAAAAAGCTATTCATTTAGAAATACAGGATGAGTAATTTTGTATTTCTAAATAAACTCACAAATTATGATTTATAGTTAGATTTTTTATTAATATTTCTAAGTCTTTTATGTAAGATAGAGCTTAAGAAATAAAGCAACTAAACCAGCCAGCATCCAGATATAAAAAATATAAACCATGATATATTACTATGAACTCTAAAATATAAAAATCATTCAAATGAGGCAACATCCCACTAGGTATTATAAATCTCCCACACAAAAAGAGTATGAAAATTCAGCCTGTGGAGAAGAATATCCCTTAGTAAAAGAGAAAATCTATGGTTATGGAAAAGTGTATACCCAAGAAAATAAGATCTTATTGTCAGCAAGAGTATTATTTAAAAAGCTTTGAAAATAAATTTTGATCCTTTAATTTGTCTGTTTCTCAAATCATTCAACCAGACTTACTTCTTTGCTAATGGTCTGTCTTTAGGATATTTATATTCACTAGGGAAAACATTTTCAATTTTACAATGTATATATACTGAAAAATGTTATTTACAACATACCCACTTGTACCCTGTCTTTCAGAAATCAGTACATCAAAGTATATTTGCAAACTATTGGCCAGTACTGGGTAGATTAAAAAATAACATGATTTTATCCTGACTGGCATAGCTCAGTGGATTGAGCATGGGCCTGTGAACCAAAGAGTTGCTGGTTCGATTCCCAGTCAGGGCACATGCCTGGGTTGCAGGCCACGTCCTCAGTAGGAGGCATGTAAGAGGCAACCACACATTGATGTTTCTCTCCCTCTCTTTCTCCTTCCCTTCCTCTCTCTCTAAAAATAAATAAATCTTTAAAAAAATAACATGATTTTATCTGCAGCGCATTTATAATCTTATTTCCAAGACAAAGTTTATTCATATATAGCAAAAATTTTCAGTTAGACTATGACCAGGTTCCAGAAGATACAGTACAAGCAACAGCTGCACAGGAAGAGTTCACTCTTGGCTCCAACAGCTAGGAATTAATGACTAAGAAAGGTTAGTAATTATGCAGACTCAATTTAGGGGGAAATAATCTCTTTAAGAATGATTTCACCTTGATCATACTTACTCCTGGCAAGTATTTTTATCACTTAAAAAACTGCTTTTCTCTTCTCAGTGTCATGGTGGAACCTGAACAACTATATGTCTCCAGACATTCTCTTTATGGTCCAAGTGCAGATCACCTATCAAAATGTGAATTAGAAAATTCTCTGCAGCTATTAATTCACTCTATACTTTTAATACATTTACTCTAAGATGTATGCTCTTCTTAAATGTCTTATCTGACTTTTTCTTTCTTGTAAAATTTAGCTCAATTTCCAAAGTTCACTGTTTTTCTCAACATTTATTGTTTTGCTATACTGTAACCCCAAATCTTTTATTCATAAATTCTAATATGTGAATAAAGCATATACTTAAAGTAATAAAATTGTGGAAAAGAACCTAATAAAGAAAATATTTAAAATGTGAACTTTTAGAATATTATTTCATAGAACAGATTTGTAGATTTGTTATAAACTATAAAGGTTTAATCAGTGTTTTGTGATTTTTTTAATTAGCTGACTTTCTGTGAGTGAAGTTTATTATTCTATAATGCCTACTCCTATGATTATTTGCTTTATCTTATTTTAAAAGTTAATAGATTATCCAATATGACTAGTGTTCTTATATGCAGAGAGACAATGAGGAGTCAAGGACACAGAGAAAAGGTCGTGTGAGGACAAGGAAGTCTGCCAAAAGCATATCAAGGAAAGAGTCCTCAGGGAATCGAACCTGCCAGCACCCTGATCTTGGACTTCTGGTCTCTAGAACCTCCAAAAACGAAAAAAAGGCTTCTGTTGTTTAAGGTAAAAAAAGAAGTTAACACATCACACTGCATAAAACACCACTGATTATAACCTATAGAATCTCTATTCATCAGATTATAAACTGGTTTATCACAAGTGAACAGTTTTATGAAAGCTACCATTTTTAATATGACACCATAATATCATTTATTAGCATCATAATTCCATGGATACAAGTCAAACAAATCAAGAAAAGTGGAGAGCTTTACTTAGGGAAAATCTGGTTCAAATTTTATGGCATGTAATCTGGAAAGCTAATTTTTCTTATGAAAAATTTGTATTTTGAATATTTGTATTCCAAAATACTTGAAGAACTAAATTTTAACCTAAGTGAACGAAGAAGAAATACAGCACAAGCATACATTTTAGGGGATTAATAAAATACAAAAGGCCCTCCCCAGCCAAACAAGGTTTGAACAGCACCAAGAGAGACCTGGTTGCTTGAAGTCTCACTGAGAGGAGTTAAAGTCTGAATGGCAAACATGCTGGGGATGTGAGCATCCATGCATAGCCCTGGGAGGAGTGCACGCTGGAGCTCGTGTGACTGAGGTGCCCGTGTGTGACTGGAGACTGGATGCATGACTATAGGTGCCCCTGCGTGACCACAAATGACTATGTAAACATAGGCACCTGCACGTGACCACAGATGGCTGCGCACATGAAGAGAGACAGCTGCACACACATAGAGAAGGCTGTGCAACCAACGACTGGAGACCTGGAGACCACATCAGGAACCCACATCAGGAACCCAGGGAATGCGAGCAATCCATGGGAGAACCAGAACCCATACATGTGAACCCAGGGAGCACGCATGATCCATGGGAAACCTGGAGCTCACTCCCATGAAACTAGGGTGAGTGCACATAAAGCAGAAAATCTGGAACCCAAACCCGTAAACTCGGGGTAGGCGCACAACCAGCAGGAGACCAAGTTAACACCCATAAACTCGGGAAAGTGCACACTCCCCAAGAGGTGCAGAAACCAGGCCTGAGGCCCTGAGCAGAGAGGCGCCTGGCTAGCTCTGTGGAGAGTAGCTCAAAGATGACTGAGTGCTGAACAGGGAAAAAAGTGATACCGTCACCCCTTGGCCATTGCAGACAGCAAGACCAGAAAAACGGGCTTGGCAAGTTTGAAAACAGCAAGAGTTTTTTTGTCTTTTTTTAAAAATAATTATTCTATTATTATTATTATTTATTATTTTTATATATTTTATGCCTCAACTCCTTTTTGATCTCTTCTTTCTTGTTTTATTTCTTCTTCCTTTCTTTCTAATTTTATCTCTTCTTCCTTCTTTTTTTTCATTTTTTTCCTCTTTTCTCTTTTTAAATACCCACAAGTGATACAAAAATAAACAAACCTGAAACTGTGAAAAAAACAGAGTTGGTCCAGAGAGGGGGCATTCCAACAGCTGGGACAGTAGAAGCTGTGAACACCAGGATACCTGAAGGAGACTGCACCACTAAATCTCACAGGTATTCTACCACAGAAATTCACACCATAAAACCAGGGAGCCAGAACAGATAAATTTAAGAAGATGAGGCTAACAAGAAGAGTCTCACAAACAATGGGAAGACAAAAAAACAATCCCCAAATGAAAGGAAAGGAGGAAGCCACGGAAAAAATGCTAAATGAAACAGAGGCAACTCAACTATCAGATATTGAGTTCAAAGCAATGGTTGTCAGGAAGCTCCAGGAGGTCTCAGTGAGCTGCCAGAAACTAAAGGGAGGCTACAATGAACTAACTGCAAACTATATCAGCATGAAAAAGGATATAGAAATTATCAACAAGGGCCAAGAGGAAATAAAGAATACCATTCCTGAACTGAAGAACACAGTAGAAGGAATGAAAAAGCAGAATCGATGAAGCAGAGGATCAGATAAGTGAACTGGAGGACAAAGTAGAAAAAAACATCAGAAAGAGCAAGAAAAGGAAAAGAGGCTCAGAAAGAATGAAGAGGGATTAAGAGAAATGCAAGACAATATGAAATGTAATAATATCCGTATAATATGGATAGACAGAAGGAGAAGAAGAAGAGCAAGGGATAGAAAATCTATTCGAAAAAGTAATGATGGAAAACTTCCCTAATTTGATGAGAGAAAAAGTCACACAAATCCAGGAAACACAGAGTCCAAATCAGGAGGAACCCAAACCCACTTCAAGACACATCATAATAATAATGGCAAAATCCCAAGACAAAGAGAGAATCTTAAAGGCAGCAAGGGAGAAAAAGGAAGTAACATACAAGGGAGCCCCGATATGGTTAGCAGAATGTCTCTATAGAAATTCTCCAATCCAGAAGAGAATGGCAAGAAATATTCCAAGTAATGAAAACCAAAGGCCTCCAACCAAGACCACTTTACCCAGCAAGGCTTTCAATCGAGATAGAAAGCCAAATAAGGAGCTTCCTAGGCAAAAGAAGTCTAAAAGTATAAACTTCTACCAAACCAGTTCTGCAACAGATACTAAAGGGACTGCTTTAAGGAAAGGAAGAGAAAGAGAGAGAGAGAAAGAGAGAGAGGAACACAGGTACAAAAATGGCAATGAATAAGTACGTATCAATAACAGCCTTAAACCTAAATGGATTAAATGCTCCAATCAAAAGACATAGAATAGCTGAATGGATAAGAAAGCATGACCCACACATATGCTGCCTATAAGAGACCCACCTCATGACAAAAGACATACACATGGATGGAATTGGAGAGCATCATGCTAAGTGAAATAAGCCAGGCAGTGAAAGACAAATACCATATGATCTCACCTTTAACAGGAACTTAATCAACAAAACAAACAAACAAGCATAATATAAACAAAGACACTGGATTTGAGAACAGGCTGACAGTCACCAGAGGGGAGAGGGGAGGAAATTTCAGGGGTAAAGGGGAACGGTGTAGAGCAACAAGTATAAAGGACACATGGACAAAAACTATGGGGGGTGGAAATGGGAGGAAGGTGGGGAGGGCTGGGGCAGTGGGCTGGGGGCAGGGTAAAAGACAGAAAACTGTACAATATCAACAATTAAATTGTAAATAAACTGTTGCATCACACTAAAAAAAAAAAAAGAAAAGAAATACACAGACTCAAAGAAAGGGCTGGAAACAAATTTTCCAAGCAAACGAACAGGAAAAAAAAAAGCTAGGGTAGCAATACCCCTATCAGACAAAATAGACTTCAAAAGAAGAGCCATAAAGAGAGACCCAGGGACTTCCGGCCAGGATGGAGGCGTAGGCGGACACACTGTGCCTGCTCTAACAACCAAAATTAAGGACAACAAATATTTAGAAACAAGAAAACAACTAGAACTTATAGAAAATTGAACTGTACGGAAGTCCAACAACCATTCATCAAGAGCGGTAAGAGGGGCGGAGTCGCGGCAGGAGAAAGTGGAGGTGCGGACTGGGAACTCAAGCAGCAGTGGCAGGCAGTTCCCAGGTGCACAGGCGGCAGCTGGCGGACCCCAGGCACAGGGGGGCAACTGTGCCGAAAGAGTGAGGTCGCACAAGACGGCTGGCTGACCAGGTGGTCCCACATTCGCATGCGCAGATAATCCAGGTGAAGGGGAAGCAGGGGAAGGGACCGGAGTCCAGAAGAGAGCGGAACAGGTGCCATTCTTCCCTCTGGGACCCCGCCCCCACCTATAGCGTCACAACCCAGCGACTGGGCTGCCCGGCCCTGAGGAACACCTAAGGCTCCACCCCTTACTATGTAATAGCTGCGACCAGACTAAAACAAAACCAAACCAAAACAAAACAAAAAATCCCACCAAAAATGGCTCAAACCGGAGAAAAAATGAAAACCCCAGAGTCAATTCCTCTAAGCAACGAAGAGATAGCCAACCTATCAGATGCACAGTTCAAAGCACTGGTGATCAGGATGCTCACAAAATTGGTTGATTTTGCTCATAAATTAGATGAGAAAATGCAGGCTACAATACGTGAAATGAAGGAAGACGCATGGGGAACCCATAGAGATGGAAGGAAAACTGGGACTCAAATCAATGGAGTGGACCAGAAAGAAGAAATTAACCACCAAACAGAAAACAAGGAAGAAACAAGAATTCAAAAAAAATGAGGAGAGGTTTAGGAACCTCCGGGACATCGTTAAATGTCCCAACATCCAAATTATAGGGGTCCCAGAAGGGGAAGAAGAAGAACAAGTAGAAAACTTATTTGAACAAATAATAAAGGAAAACTTCCCCAATATGGCAAAGGAAACAGACTACCAGGACGTTCAGGAAGCTCAGAGAATCCCAAAGAAGTTGGGCCCAAGGAGGAACACGTCAAGGCACATTGTAATTACATTAGCCAAGATTAAAATGAAGCAGAGAATTCTAGAAGCAGCAAGGGATAAGGGGACAGTAACCTACAAAGGAGTTCCCATCAGACTGTCAGCTGATTTCTCAAAAGAGACCTTACAGACAAGAAGGGGCTGGAAAGAAATATTTGAAATCTTGAAAGGCAGGGACCTACATCCAAAATTGCTCTTTCCAGCAAAGCTGTCATTTAGAATGGAAGGACAGATAAAGCGCTTCTCAGATAAGGTCAAGTTCAAGGAGTTCATCATCACCAAGCTCTTATTATATGAAATATTAAAGGGACTTATCTAAGAAAAAGAAGATAAAAAATATGACAATGAAAAGACAGCAAACTCACAGTTATTAAGAACCACACCTAAAACAAAAGCAAACTAAGCAAACAGCTAGAACAGGAACAGAACCACAAAAATGGAGATCATATGGAGGGTTAGCAACAGTGGCGTGGGAGGAGGCGGGGGGAGGTACAGAGAATAAGTAGCATAGATAGTGGATAGAAAATAGACAGGGGCGGGGTAAGAATAGTATGGGAAATGTAGAATCTAAAGAACTTATGACATAAGGACATGAACTAAAGGGGGGAATGTGGGTGGGAGAGGGTGTGCAGGGTGGGGGGAATGATGGGGGAGAAATGGGACAACTGTAATAGCATAATCAATAAAATATATTTTAAAAAAGAAATGGAGATCATAGGGAGGGTTAGCAACAGGGGCGTGGGAGGAGGAGAGGGGGGAAAGGTACAGAGAATGAGTAGCATAGATAGTGGGTAGAAAATAGACAGGGGGAGGGCAAGATTAGTATGGGAAATGTAGAAGCTACAGAACTTATGACACATGGACATGAACTAAAGGGGGGAATGTGGGTGGGAAAGGGTGTGTAGGGTGGAGGGGAATGATGGGGGAGAAATGGGACAACTGTAATAGCATAATCAATAAAATATATTTAAAAATAAATAAATAAAACAAGAGATAGGGCTTCAAGGCCAAAGAAGACAACTGAATACTAGGTTTAACTCAACTCTGTGCACATGAGGTGAAAACATAAAATAAAATACTATAAAAAAAAAGAGAGAGAGAGAGAGAAACCCAGAAGGTCACTTCATAATACTCAAGGGAAGAATGCAGCAAGAAGAAATAAACATTGTAAATATATATGCACCCAACATAGGAGCACCTAAATGCATCAGGAAAACCTTAGAGGATTTCAAGAAAGATATTAACAGCAACACAATTATAGTAGGCAATTTTAACACCCCAGTCAAAAAGCTTCCAAACAAAATATCAACAAAGATATTGTGGCATTGAACAACACTCTAGAGGAAATGTACTTAAATGATATATAGAGAGCCCTTCATCTCAAAGAAACAAAATATACATTCTTTTCAAATGCACATGGAACATTTTCAAAGATAGACCACATGATAGGACACAAATCAAGCCTCAACAAATTCAAGAAAATTGAAATCATACCAAGCATTTTCTCTGACCACAAGGGACTGAAACTACAAACCAACCACAAGGGGCGAAAACCAAAACCCTCAAAATCATGAAGATTGAATAGCATGCTATTAAACAATGAATGGGTCAAGAATGAAATTAGGGAGGAAATCAAAAAGGTTCTGGAAACAGATGAAAATGAACTCCCCACAACCCAAAACTTATGGGACATAGCAAAGGCAGTCCTCAGAGGGAAGTTCATAGCAATACAGGCCTACCTAAAAAAGATAGAAACATTTCAAACAAACAACCTAACCCTACACCTACAAGAATTCCAGGAACAAAAACAACGACAGCCTAGAGCAAGTAGAAGGATGGAAATAACCAAGATCAGAGCAGAATTAAATGACATAGAGACTAAAAGCATAATTCTAAGGATCAATAAATCCAGGATCTGGTTCTTTGGAAAGATCAACAAAATCAACAAGCCTTTAAGCAGGCTCAGCAAGAAAAAAAGAGAGGACTCAAATAAACACAATCAGAAATGAAAGAGGAGAGATTACAACTAACACCACAGAAATACAAAGGATTGTAAGAAATTACAATGAAGAACTGTATGCAAGGAATTTGAAAACCTAGGTGAAATGGACAAGTCTCTAGAAAAATATAATGTTCCAAAACTCAATGAAGAAGAAGCAAAAAGCCTGAACAGACCAATAACTGCAGATGAAATTGAAGCAGTAATAAAAAAAATCCCGACACACAAAAGCCCTGGACCAGATGGTTTCACAGCAGATTTCCACAAAGCATTTAAGGAAGAGCTAACCCCTATCCTTCACAGACTATTTGAAAAAATCCAAAATGATGGAAGACTCCCAAACTCTTTTTATGAAGCCAGCATCATCCTAATCCCAAATCCAGATAAAGACACAACAAAGAAGGAGAACTTCATGCCAATATCGCTGATGAACATAGATGCTAAAATCCTCAACAAAATATTGGCAAACCCCATCCAACAATACATTAAAAAGATCATACATCATGACCAAGAGGCATTCATCCCAGGGATGCAAGGATGGTTCGATATTCCCAAATCATTAAATGTAATTCATCACATAAACAAAAGCAAAGACAAAAATCACGTGATCACATCAATAGATGCGAAAAAAGTATTTGATAAGGTACAGCACCCATTTATGATAAAAACACTCAGCAAAGTGGGAATAGAGGGAGCATTCCTCAACATAATAAAGGACATATATGAGAGACCTACAGCCAACATCATACTCAATGGGCAAAACTAAAATCTTTTCCACTAAGATCAGGAACAAGACAAGGCTGTCCACTTTCACCACTTCTATTCAATATACTATTGGAAGTCTTAGCCACAGTGATTAGACAAGAAAATGAAATAAAAGGCATCCAAATTGGAAAGGAGGAAACAAAACTATCATTGTTTGTAGATGACATGATAGAGTGCATAGAAAATCCTATAGACTCGGCTAAAAAGCTGCTCGACATAATAAATGAATTTGGCCAAACAGCCGGAATCAAAGTCAATATCCAGAAGTCAAAGGCATTTTTGTATGCCAACAGTGAAACAGCAGAAGCAGAAATCAAGAAAAAAATCCCATTTGATATAGCAAAAAGAAAAACAAAATACCTAGGAATAAACCTAACCAAGGAGGTAAAAGACCTGTATGCAGAAAACTACACAACACTGAAGAAAGAAATCAAGGAAGACACAAACAAATGGAAACACATACCGTGTTCATGGATCAGAAGAATTAATATCATCAAAATGTCCATACTACCCAAAGCAATTTACAGATTCAATGCAATACCTATTAAAGTACCAAGGCCATATTTCACAGACATTGAACAAACACTTCAAAAATTTATATGGAACAATAAACGACCTTGTATAGCTGCAGCAATCTTGAGAAAGAAGAGCAAAGTAGGAGGGATCACAATACCTGATACCAAACTCTATTACAAGGCCACTGTAATCAAAACAGCCTAGTACTGGCATAAAAACAGGCACATGGACCAGTGGAATAGAACAGAGAGCCCAGAAATAAACCCAACTCTCTACAGTTAATTAATATTCGACAAAGAGGGCAGCAACATAAAATGGAGTAAAATAGCCTCTTCAATAAGTGGTGTTGGGAGAACTGGACAGCTACGTGCAAAAAAATGAAACTCGAGCACCAACTTACACCACACACAAAAATAAATTCAAGGTGGATAAAAGATTTAAATATAAGCTGTGACACCATTAAAGTCCTAGAGGAGAACATAGGCAGAACAATCTCAGATATTTCATGCAGCAACAATTTTACTGATATGTCCCCTAAAGCAAGGGACATAAAGGAAAGAATAAACAAATGGGATCTCATCAAAATAAAAAGCTTCTGCACGGCCAAAGAAAGGAGTATTAAAATAAAAAGAGAACCGACTATGTGGGAAAACATATTTACCAATGATACCTCAGACAAGGGTTTAATCTCCAAAATATACAAAGAACTTACACAAATCCACTCTAAGAAGACAAGTAACCCAATTGAAAAATTGGCAAAGGACTTGAACAGACACTTCTTCAAGGAGGACATACAGAGGATCTAGAGACACATGAAAAGATGCTCCGTATCACTAGCTATCAGAGAGATGCAAATTAAAACCACAATGAGATACCACTTGACACCAGTCAGAATGGCCATCATAAACAAAGCAACAAACAACAAGTTTTGGAGAGGTTGTGGAGAATAGGGGACCCTAGTGCACTGTTGGTGGGATTGCAAACTGGTACAACCACTATGGAAAGCAGTATGGAATTTTGTAAGAAGTCTAAAAATGGATCTACCTTTTGACCCAGCAATCCCACTGCTAGGATTATATCCTAAGAACCCTGAAACACCAATCCCAAAGAACCTATGCACCCCTATGTTCATAGCAGCACAATTTACAATAGCCAAGTGTTGGAAGCAACCTAGGTGCCCATCAGTAAACGAATGGATCAAAAAACTATGGTACATTTACACAACGGAATTCTATGCAGCAGAAAGAAAGAAGGAGCTCCTACCCTTTGCAACAGCATGGATGGAACTGGAGAGCATTATGCTAAGTGAAATAAGCCAACCAGTGAAAGACAAATACCATATGATCTCACCTTTAAGAGGAACCTAATTAAGAAAACAAACAAACAAGCAAAATATACCCAAAGACACTTAAATTGAGGACAGGCTGACAGTCATCAGAGGAGAGAGGGGAGGGAATTTCAGGGGAAGGGTTTAGAGCAACAAGTATAAAAGACATGTGGACAAAAAGTAGGGGGGGGTGGAAATGGGATGGAGGTGGGGAGGGTTGCGGTGGTGGCCTGGGATGGGAGTAGGAAACAGAAAACTGTGCAAGAACAACAATTAAAATAAAAAAATTAAAAAAAAAAAAAAGATTTGAGAAGGCTGGCTGTCCACTCACAGGTGGCAACATTGTAGGGATAATTAAGCAGCTGGTTGGATCCTCCTCAGAGGCATGGGATCTAAACCTTAAGCTGGTATCCCTAGCCTAGAGTACCAGAGCCCATAGAGTACATAGATAACAACCAGCAGTGAAAAGTATCAAGGTTGCTCTCTTCCATAGACAATAACAGAAGACACAGAGGTATTTAAAAGGCTAATGCACAAATTCTCATTTGCAGCCAGCTACCCTGAGCTCAGCAAAGGTGGGGGCAGAGTGGCCTAGAGATGCCTGAGGAGATACTGGGGGCAGAAGCTCTGGGGAGAGAACTGAGAGAGTAGATGATGGGATCCATGTGCTGAGTGATCTCCCATGTGGCAGCAGCCATTATGTTTAAGCAGATGACTCTCCTCCCAGTGGCAACAGCCTGAGAGGAAACAATAGCTCCGACCCCAGGAGGGACTCTTTCCTGATCATGGTGTGCTTAAACCTGACTGCTGACTACAGAGTGACTAGGTTAACAAATGAGAAGACAGCCAGAGACACTAGATCCCTGGCAAAGGGGATGGGCAGACTGAACTAGAGACACTTGAGGAGAGGCTGGGAACAGAGGCTTTGGGTAGAGTACTGGGAGAGTAGCAGCTGGGATCCCAGTGCTGAGTTATCCCCCATTTGGCAGCAGAAATCCTGCTCAGGCAGACAACTCCCCTCTAAACAGTAGCACCCTGAGGGGAAACAAGAGTCCTGACCCCAGGAGGGATTCTGCCCTGCCCTATAGTGTCTAAGCCTGGCTGTTGAGTACAGAGCCAGTTAACTACATTAACAACTGAAGGAGACAGCCACAGACAGTAGATCCCTGGAAGTCTCTGACAGAGTCAACATCTGACAGCACCATAGGCAGTTCCAAAAGAAAAAAAACAGTGCACCTGCATAACAGCACACAAGATGTGGTGGGCAGAGTGATCCTCAGACAACCAACTAGAGGGAAGGACCCATCAAAGAATGACCCAATGATAATCAAAACCCATTTACATCCAGAGTGCCAACATAAATGGCATAAAGGGCATTCTAAGAGCATCAAGTTCAGGAGATCAAGGAGACTGCACCACTGAATCTCACATGTCTCCTACCATAGAAGTTCACACCAAAAAGTCAAGGAGTCAAAACAGAACAATTTAAGAAGCAGAAGCAAACAACAACAGTCTCACAAATAATAGGAAAACAAAGGGAAAAAAAAACCCAATCAAAAGGAAAGGAGGAATACTCAAAAAGAGTGCTAAATGAAACAGAGGCAAGTCACCTATGAGATATTGAATTTAAACAATGGTTATAAGGAAGCTCAATTAGCTCAGTGAGAATTACCAAAAATGGCAGGGAAGCTATGAGGAACTTACTGCAAACTATGTCAGCATGAAAAAGGACATAGAAACTATTAACAAGAACCAAGAGGAAATGAAGAATATGATTTCTGAATTGAAGAACACAACAGAAGGAATCAAAAGCACACTAGATGAAGCACAAGAATGAATCTTCAAGCTGGAGAACAAGGTAGAAAAAAAACTCCCAGAAAGAGCAAGAAAAGGAAAAAAGACTCAAAAAGAATAAAGAGGGGTTAAGGGAGCAGCAGGACACCATGAAACGTAATAATATCAGTATAATAGGGATACCAGAATGAGAACAGAAGCAAGGAATACAAAATCTGTTTGAAAATGTAATGATAGAAAACTTCCCTAATTCCATGAGTGAAAAAGTCACACAAGTATAGGAAGCACAGAGGGTTTCAATCAAGAGAACTGGAAAAGGCCCATTCCAAGACACATCATAATTAAAATGGCTAAATTCAAGAGAGAGAATCTTTAAAGGCAGCAAGAGAGAAACAGGAAGTAAAATACAAGGGAGCCACGATAAAGCTAGTAGGTGACTTCTCAATAGAAACACTACAAGCCAGAAGCAAATGGCAAGAAACATTCCAAATAATGAAAAGCAAAGGCCTGCAACCAAAACTACTCAACCCAGCAAGGCTTTTGATTAAAATGGAAGGTGAAATAAGGAGTTTCCCAGACAAAAGAGGCTCAAAGCATACATTTACACCAAACCAGAATTGCAAGATATGCTAAAAGGACTGCTTTAAGAAGATGCATAAAAAGAGTAAGAGAGAGAGAGGAACACAGGTGCCAAGGGGATAAAATGGCAATGAATAAGTACCTATCAATAACAAGCTTAAATGTAAACAGATTAAAAGCTCCAATCAAAAGACATAGAGTACATGAAAGAATGAGAAATCACGACCCACACATGTGCTGCATACAAGAAACCCACCTCAGAACAAAAGATTTACACAGACTGAAAGTGAAGGGTTGGAAAAAAATACTCCAAGCAAATGGCAGGAATAAAAAAGCTAGGGTAGCAATACTCATATTGACAAAATAGACTTCAAAACAAAGGCCATAAAAGGAGACACAGGGATACTTTGTAATATTCAAGGGAAGAACACATCTGGAAGACATAAACATTATAAATATATAAACACCCAATATAGGAGCACTCCAATATATAGAAAAATCTTGGAGGGCTTCAAGAAAGATAAAGACAGAAACATAATTATAGTAGGGGATTTTAACATCCCACTGTCAACAATGAATAGGTCTTCTAAACAAAATATCAACAAGGATATTGTGTAACTGAATGACACATTAGATCAAATGGAATTAAATGATATATATAGAACCTTTCATCCAAAAGGAGTAAAATACACATTCCTTTCAAATGCACATGGAATATTTTCAAAGATAGACCACATGATAGGACAATAAAAAAGCATCAACAAATTAAAAAACATTGAAATCATATCGAGCATTTTCTCAGACCACAAGAACTGAAACTAGAAACCAACCTCAAGGAAAAAACTAAAAAGAATTTAAACTCATGGAGACTGCATAGCATGCTATTAAATCATGAAAGGGTTAATAATAAGATCAAGGAAGAAATCAGAAAGTTTCTGGAAACAAATGAAAATGAACATACAACAGTACAAAACCTATGGGACATAGCAAAGGCAGTCCTCAGAGGGAAGTTCATAGTGATACAGGCCTACCTAAAAAGGATAGAAACATTTTGAACAAACAACCGAACCCTACACCTACAAAAACTCCAGGAACAACAACAAAGACAGCTCAGAGCAAGTAGAAGGAAGGAAATAACCAAGATCACAGCAGAATTAAAAGACATAGAGACTAAAAGCACAATTCCAAGGATCAATAAATCCAGGAGCTGGTTCTTTGAAAAGATAGACAAAATTGATAAGCCTTTAAGCAGGCTCATCAAGAAAAAAACAGACAGGACCCATATAAACTAAATCAGAAATGAAAGAGGAGAAATTATAACTTATACCACAGAAATACAAAGGATTGTAAGAAATTTCTACAAACAACTACATGCCAAGACATTTGAAAACCTGAGTGAAGTGGACAATTTCTAGAGAAACATAATCTTCCAAAACTGAATAAAGAAGCAGAAAGCTTGAACAGACCAATAACAGCTGTTGCAATTTAAGCAGTAATCAAAACACTCCCAGCACACAAAAACCCTGGACCAGGCAGTTTCACAGGAGTATTTTACAAAATATTTAAGGAAGAGCTAACTTCTATCCTTCTCAGAATATTCCAAAGAGTCCAAGAAGAGGGAAGATTTTCAAACTCATTTTTTTATGAAGCCAGCATCATCCTAATTACAACACCAAACAAAGACACAACAACGAAAGGAAATTACAGGCCAATATTGCTGATGAACATAGATGCTAAAATCTTCAACAAAATATTTGCAAACTGCATCCAGCAATTTATTAAAAAGGTCATACACCACGATCAAGTGGGATTCATCCCAGGGATGCAAGGATGGTACAATGTTTGCAAATCAATAAAGGTAATACATCATAAATAAAATGAAAGACAAAAATCACATGATCATATCAATAAATGCAGAAAAAGCTTTTGATAAGGTACAGCAACCAACCTATATGATAAAAAATACTCAGCAAAGTAGGAGTAGAGGGGCCATAGTAAGGCCATACATGAGAAACCTACAGCAAACATCATGTACAATGGGCAAAAACAAAGAGGTTTCCCACTAAGATCAGGAACAACCAAGTTAAAAAGTTATCCACTTTCAACACTTCTTTTCAACATAGTATTGGAAGTCTTAGCCAAAACAATCAGATAAGAAAAAGAAATAAAAGGCATCCAAATTGGAAAGGAGGATGTAAAACTGGCATTGTTTGTAGATGACATGATGTTGTACATAGACAACCCTATAGACTCCAGCAAAAAATCTACTTGACCTAATAAGTGAATTTGGCAAAGCAGCCGAATACGAATTCAATATTCAGAAATCAAAGGCATTTTTGTACACCAACAATAAATATCAGAAACGAAAATCAGGAAAAAAGTCCCATTTGATATAGTAACAAGAAAAAGAAAGTACTTAGATATAAACCTAACCAAGGAGGTAAAAGACCTGTACTGAGAAAACTACATAACACTGGAGAAAGAAATTAAGGAAGATGCAAATAAATGGAAGCATATACCATGTTCATGCTTTGGAAGAATTAACATCACTAAAATGTCCATCCTATCCTAACCAATTTATAGATTCAAAGCAATCCCTATTAAAATACCAATGGCAGTGTCCTGGCTGAAGTAGCTTAGTGGACTGAACACAGGTCCGCGAAGCCAAGGATCTCTGGTTTGATTTCCAGTCAGGGCACATTTCTGGGTGAGGGGCATGCCAGAGGCAACCACACATTGATGTTTCTCTCCTTCTCTTTCTCCTTCCCTTCCACTCTCTCTAAAAATAAATAAATAAAACCTTTTAAAAATTACCAATGACATATTTCACAGATATAGATCAATCAAAAATTTATATGGAACCATAAATGACCACGAATAGCCATAGCAATTTTGAGAAAAAAGAAAAAAGTGGGAGGGATCAGTGTACCTGACATCCAACTTATTTCTAGGCCACTGTGATCAAAACAGTCTAGCACTAGCGTAAGAATAGACACATAGACCAATGGAACAGAACACAGAGCCCAGAAATAAACCCATGTCTCTCGGGTCAATGAATATCTGCAAAGGAGGCAGAAGCATAAAATGAAGTAAAAAAAAAAAAGTCTCTTCTACAAACGGTGTTGGGAACTCTGGACAGCTACATGCAAAAAAAAAAAAAAAAAAAATGATACTTGATGACCAACTTACATTATACACAAAAAAAACCCCTCAAAATGAATAAAAGACTTAAACATAAGCTGTAACACCATAAAAGTCTTGGAGAAGAACATAGGCCGGAAGATGTCAGATATTCCACACAGCAATATCTTTACCAATATGTCTCCTAGAGCAAGGAACATACAGGAAAGAATAAAGAAATGAGACTTAAAGCTTCTTCATGGCTAAAAAAACAGCACAATGAAAAGGGAACTAACTATATGGAAAATATATTTGCCAGTGATACCTCAGACAAGGGTTTGATCTCCAAAATATATAAGGAACTCACATGACTCCAGTCCAGGAAGACAGATAATCCAATTTAAAAATGGGCAGAGAACCTGAACAGATAATTGTCCAAGGAGAAAATACAGAGGGCTCAGAGATATATGAAAGGATGCTCAGCATCACTAGGCATCAGAGAGATGCAAGTTAAGAGCACAGTAAGATACCACTTCATACCAGCTGCATGGGCATCATAAATAAATCAACAAACAATAAGTGCTGGGGAGTTGTGGAGAAAAGGGAATCCTAGTACATTGCTGGTGGGGATGCAGACTGGTGGAGGCACAGTGGAAAACAGTATAGAATTTCCTCAGGAAACTAAAAATGAAACTGCCTTTTGACCTAACAATTCCACTGCTGGGATTATACCCTACTAATCCTAAAACACTAATTCAAAAGAACCTATGCACACCAATGTTCATGGCAACACAATTTACAATAGCCAAGTGCTGGAAACCACCTAAGTGCCCACCAGTGAATGACTGGATCAAAAAACTATGGTACATTTACACAATGGAATACTATGTAGCAGAGAGAAAGAAGGAGCTCCTACCCTTTGCAACAGCATGGATGGAACTTGAGAGTATTATGCTAAGTGAAATAAACCAGGCGGTAAAAGACAAATACATATGATTTCTCTTATAAGTGGAACCTAATGAACAAAACAAACAAGCAAGCAAAATATAACCAGAGACATTGAAATTAAGAAAAAACTGACAGTAATCAGTGGGGAGGTGGGAGGAGATAATTGGGGGGAAAGCGTGGAAGGGTTTTTAGGAACATCTATAAAGGACACATGGACAAAACCAAGAGGGTGTGGAATCAGGGGAGGGAAGTGGGGATGGATGGGGTGGGGGCAAGTGGTGGGGGGTAAATGCAGACAGCTGTACTTGAATAATAATAAAAAAGTTTAAATAAATAATACAATTATTAATTTTAAAAAATCAATTTCAGCAGAAGTGTTAATCCTAGCAATGAATTGAGACAGCAAGTGCTTACTGTAATTTCCTAAAGTCTGTGCTAAACCTCCCCAGTACGGAGTGTAACTGGCTCAACCACTTTTACCTTTGCATTTGCAAATATCCTTCTTCTGTGATGTGATTAGTGGCATCATCTCCTCTGTTTTCTGTAAAAAGGTAACCACCAAAAGTGAACCTGTGCATAGTAAATGAGGACCATCAGGTAATGTGCCCAGAAAAGCAATAAAGGCTAGTCAAGACAAAGGCTGAGGCTTTTTCTCCTCTTGAGAGAGAAGCCACACTGTCCCTTTTCCTCCACAGGACTTGGTAGTCTGCGTGAATTTCTCATATCTCATCCACAATGTGGCGGACCCCATGAGCCAGGGTGCACATCATACCAACAGGGGTTAATTACAACTTTTAGGTTTCAGATGGGACTTTGGTTGAACCAGACTCAGCCACATGCCATCTTGTAGTTTTATGATGGTAAAAAAGGGAGTGATCCCATTAGCCACACCCCACTGTGGCTGTAGGTCAGCAGAGGCACTAAACAATGGCATAAGCTTGTTCATATCCTTTGGAACCTGACAGACCTGAATCAGAACCAGAGAGATCCATAAAGTCCTAACTCTGTGACTTTAGACAGATCACGTAACCTCTCTGAGTCTCAATTTATCTCACAGATTGGAGATAATAATACTGTATTAAATGAGATAAAATATGAGTATAGGGTGTAGTCAAAATCTGACATGAGGACAGACCATCAACAAATTTTGTTAATCTCATCTTCTACTAGCACAAATGCCGCTCATCCTAATGCCCTGTATGACAGATCTGCCGCCTCTGCTCTGCCTAGGGGTTTGCTGGAGAGCAAGGAAAGGCAGAAGACTGAAAGAAAAATAAGTATGAAGTGCCAACTAACCAAGACAGGTGTCACATTTTAAGGCTAAGTGACCTAGGGAGCATCACTCACCAGCTTTAGGTCTCCAGCTTCTCAATCATGAAGTGAAGATAGGGGAAATGCCACGTTCTTCTAAAATTCTTGGCTCATGTTTCCTAAAGACATTGAGCTTCCTGAGCACCAACTCAGGCTCACTGAACTGCAATCCTTCCAACCCAATGTCCAGTAATTCACCAAATTCTTTCAAGTCTACTCCTAACTCTCCAAGCCCTCTCATTGTTTCCTCCCTGCTGCCCCACCTCTGTACCTGTCACAGGACTCCTGGCTTCCAGTCTTACTTGTTGTCCATTCAGTCTCTGTTCTGTAGTCAGAGAGTTGGCTCTACAATGCAACAGTGATACAGAGACTGCTGGCCCTGGCTTTCAATGATTTTTCTACACCTTTGGAACAAAGTCCAAACCCCTTCTATGTCTGTCCATAAGGCTCATTTTGACCTGGTCAGTGCCAACCTGTGCATCTCCTTTTTAGATCACCTGCCACAGGTCCTGGCCTTCCTAAAGTTTAGGGGCAGCAAAGATGTCTCTCCTGCTGTTGATGTTGGCCAATGCCCAGCATGTGGCCTGGTGCAAACCAGACACTGAATGAAAGAGCAGTTACTGAGTGTCAACAAACTCTTTTCCATAAAGTTATGGCAAATGACCTCTTTTCTGGACAAAATAACTTTCATGTCCTAATGCAAACTGTCTTTTAAAGTCCCTATTGTATTTTCTCTGCTGGTTGATTAGGGAATAAATAGATTGTAATATAATTTCTATCATTTTTATATTTTGGTAAAAGATTATTTAAAAAACCTTTTTGGATTTGGGAGAACAAATCTAGTCTGGGTATTTTCCCTATAGTCCCAGAAATATTCTAAGTGAATGCTAGTCATTGCTCATTATTTCTAAGCCTGATGTTGCACAGACATAATGTCTGAAGATTTCCTCGAGCAGGAAGTATGCCATGCATTATGATTTTTGCTTCCATTTAACCCAATTAAGTATTTGTTTAAGTGATCTTTGATCTGATTAGAGGTGTCTGTATATGCTCCATGAACAAAAGAAAAAAAAAAGAACAAAGAACAAAGTGACAGTAATCAGAGGGGAGGGGGTATAGGGATAAGAAGGGGATGGGGGAAAGAAGGGAAACATGTATAAAGAACATATGGACAAAGCCAAAGGGTGGTAGGATTGAAGTTGGGGGTGGGTGGTGTGGGGGAGGTTGGTATGGGAAAAATGGGGACAACTGTACTTGAATAACAATAAAAAGGGACAATAACAAAAGAGAGTTTGGTCAACCTGGGGCCCATCCTGATGTGTGAACAGCAGTAGCAAGAGACCATGTCCATGGTTGGTTTTATGTGTTTAATAAAACATTTCAGATTATTTTTAAAAAAAGAAAAAGAACAAGACCTGGCTCAACTTTTAATTTATATACCAAGCAAAAAATATTAATGGACATATACAATGATTAATCAAACTATACATATGCACAAAGGCATATATAATAAAATAGACTTTGCTCTGATTATATACAGTAAGAAAGGATCAAAAGACTGAAACCTAGGGGACTATTGACATACAAACTCTTTTTGAGAACAATGGTTATAAATGGTTTCAAAAAATGCCAATTACAGCCAATAACAATGTTATTCTTGCCAGTCCAGGTCAGTAGCAGATTCAGAAAGTATACCCACTCTTTGGGGACTAAGAAGTTTAGGAAGAAGCATGGCAGTGCGATTGGAGAGTCTGGCATATTGTGGAAGGGCTCTTCAGATTTCAAATTGGAACAGTTTCTATCATAATTTTTTAAACTAGAATCAAAAGACTTTGAAAATAGGCAAATAAAGCAAACCAATATAAATATGATGGCATATTATACACTTTGTGTGTGTGAGAGAGAGAGAGAGCATTCACACACACATATATACTGGAACTTATAGCATAAAGTAAAAATAGAGTAAAAAATTGGCCAAAGGTATACACATCTAATTTTAAAATAATTGATAAATATGTGGCTGATGAAATTTTTCCTATTTAAAACACAATGTATTTCTCTGGGGAACAAAATAATGAAAAGTAGGGTACTAAGTAACCAAGATAGGAAACCAACCATGGACTTAAAGCTTGAAACAGGGTAACAAGCCTGAAGGCCAGGAAACAAAAAGGTCTTGGTTTTAGAAGTTCAGAATTTAATTTAAAATAAACTTTCTAGCTGATATGACCTCAGATGCCTTCCCAACAGACTCAAAGATGAGAGCACCTGAGAGTACAGAAGTAAGGAGAGTTTACACTTACCTTTATACCAGCAATATTTTTTGGCACTGTCTTGAAAGAAAATTTTGTTTTTAGAAATAGTAACATTCAGAGTGACAAATTTCAAGAGATTATATAAAAGTTCTAGGAGCCAAAAATTCAAGCACCAAAATTCTTCATCTATACATGTTCATGTTATAAGAAATTAAAGAACTGAATCTCAATGTACCTTAATTATTTACAAATGCCTAAATGTTTTCCTCTTTGGAAATAATGTATTTTGCAATTACTTTTGTTCATGTGGTCTCATCAATGACACAGTAGCAGCATTTTTCACCTTCAGTTTCATTCACCATTATTTCCAAATTGTCAATCTTTGCTACTAATTATGAATCTTAGACAATGTTATTCAAAACCTAGAGCAATCATATATTTGAAAAGAAAAGTCTATTAAGTATTCTCTCTCATTTCCCCGAGAACTCCACACCCTGAACAGCCTGACTCAGCCTAGGCTTCTGCAAGACTATAAAGATCATTCAAGTGCTGGTCTTAAATCAGTGTGAAACAAAACAGCAGCAACTTCAGCAACAAGAAATATATGCCATATATACATTGCAGCAAATACTTTATATTTGAGAATGTTTATAGATTACATTTCCATTCTATTATTACAAGTGATGAAAAACAAAAGACTGAAAGTAGTACGCAAATTATAAATACACAATCTTTCTATGTCATTAACCACATTTTTACTTGTGTTTCTTCCCAATTTATTTACGAAACTGCCTGCAAAGCTGAAACTGATTAGAAAATTCTTTATAGTTTAATATATATGTATATCTCATTTTAGAAGAAACCAAATACCCAACCATCAAAATGAAAAATAAATTGAATTGTCACAGTCCATTACAGTTATTGTTACTAGATCCACTTCATTTGCAGGTGTCCAAACATAAAACAAATAATTCTTTATCTTCAAATTCATCTGTTCTTAAAATGTTCCTTAAAACCTTTGTTGTTTTCCTATAATATAGAAGAAAATGTTAATGAATACAGCTTTTACTAATTCATGTATCAAACCTAATACTGTGACCCTACTGTTTATAAATCTAAATGCATGTTACTGTAGAAATTAATAAAGTAACTCTAATTTATCAAATAACCAAACAATTCTTCTGAGTTTAATAAAACACATGCAACTCCTTTTTAAATATATTACATTGTATTCCAAATCTGTTTTTATTTTTGTGGTACTTAATTTTCAAACAATGTTATTCATGAATACATCGAAATTAAACTCAATTCTAATGTATAAGGAGTGTTTAAAATAATAAGTATATACAACTTTTATTTTTAAAAACAAAATATTAGAGATTGAAAGTCTACAATTAAAAAAGTAACTATTTTATAAAGCATTGAAATTACAGACCAAGGGTCATATGTTCCTAAGATCTCTGAACAGACAGAAAAATTCAAACATCATTAAGGACATTTTTTCCTCTTTAAAAGATTCCTGTATATGAGGTATTATGAAAAAAAGTTTAAATCCCTGTTTTAATTTTAAAAATAAGAATGGGATGGAGATTTGCAAGTTATAGAGTTTAAATTAAGAAACACTGGTGTGTATATTATGAGTAAGTTAAAGTTCAAAAAAGTTGTAATTAAGAAAAAAAGGTTGTGAAGTCCAAATAATTCAAAATTCAAAAAATGGAGAACGCAGGAGGTAGTCTGTATCTGAGTTTGAGCCATTCTCAGCATACCTATATTCTCAGCTCTTCTCAATAAAATCTCAGTTGATTTTCTTTCTGTTTTCTTTTTCTTTTTTTGTATACCATTATAGTGTTTGTGAAAACGCTAAATAGAAGTCCTTTACTTCTATGGAAGCAAAAAACATAGAATGAAAAATCAATATATAATGAGAGATAAGCACCATAACAAGCACTTTCATATATTGTTGAAATTTAATCCTAACAAGTGGGGATTATTATCATTATCTGCAAAGGGAGACCAAAATATCAGGTTTTTACTTCCAGTTAATATGGCAGCATAGGTAAACAGGGCTTGCCTCCTTGAAAACCGCATCAAAGTTACAACTAAACTATAGAACAACCATTACTCAGAAGTGTAAGAAATCAAGTTGAATGGAGTCTGACAACTACAGAATTAAAGAAATCATATCCATCCAGGCTGGTAGCAGGGGCTGAGAAAAGAACAGGCTGGTCCCACATACACATGTGGTGGATACAAATTTGGAAGGGATATCTCAGAAGTGAGGAGTTCCAGCCCCATAACAGGCCATCCATCTCAGGGTTCCAGTACCAGGAAGATAAGTTCCCATAACTTCTGGCTGCAAAAACCAGCAAAGATTGAGTCAGTGGAAAAAACTTCTAGAGTTCCAAGCAGTTCCCTTTAAATAACCCACACACGGACTTACTCAAACTCACTCCCTCTGAGCTCCAGCACTAGGGTAGCAGCTTAAATGGCACCAGTGGCAAATAGGGAATAACTGAAGTGTTGGGCATCAAGGCCAGAGTTCAGGGAGAGTTTTCTCCCAGATAGAAAGTTGGGCAAAGGCCATTGTCCCTTTCTGAACCCTTTCCGCACAGAACCACAGAACCAGCAGGCAGTTGCCATATTTGAGATTCCATCAACCTGGCTAACACTTTTTGCCCTGCCCTGAAGATCCGTGAAATTCTGTGCCACCCAATCTAAGGGCCCATCCAAGCTGTTAACAGTGACTTTTCCATATGAAGGGCTGGTCTTGGCTTATGCTTCACAACTTCTTAAAGCATTCCAAACAAGCAACAGATGGCCTCAGTGAGCTCCCCGCCCCCATCCCTACAGCTAAGTGGCCCTAGGACAGGCAGTAGCACCAGCCAGCTTAGATTCACAGCTTGACTTTGCCTGGGAATCTCCAAGCATAAGCACAAGTAGAAGCCATCTAATATTGCTTTATAGCTCAAGCAGGGTGGCCTCAGGCAGAAGAACCGAGGTGGGGGCTGACCTTGGTCTGCACCACCTGGGAAACCCCAGAATTTGTGCACCCACTGGACAGCATCAGACCACACTGGAATACAACCACCCAGCCCCTTCACAGCTGATCCTCCAAGTGGTCACAGCCAGTCACTGCAGCTGACGCTGCCTGGGTAAATCCCTCCCATTGACCTTCCAACAGCAATAAAGGCTCAACTACAAGAGGAAGGTGCATGCAGTCCACATGAAGGAAACACCTCAAGTACCCTGGCTTGGGTAACAGGGGAGGCTGTGCCCGTGGGCCCTCAGGACACCTACTACATTAGGTCATGCTATGAATACATGGAATCATACCAGCTCTACCTAATACATAGAAACAAATACAGGGAGGATAATAAAATGAGGAGACAAAGAAAGATCCAGTCCAAAATGAAGGATGCAACTAATTGAAATAAAGAACAAATTATAAGGAAACAACAGTAGAGGGGATGAAGCCAAAAATTAAATCAATGATTTGGAAAATAAGAAAGTACCAAAAGGAGAAGAGAAAGAGCAAGCAATCAGAAATCTATTTGAAAAATAGTGAAATGAAACTTCCCTAATTTGGTGAAAGAAATAGATGTGCAAGCCCAGGAAGCACAGAGAGTCCCAAACAAGATGGATGCAAAAAGGTCTACTCCAAGACATATCATAATTAAATTGCCAAAGGTTAAAGATAAAGAGAAAATCTTAAAAGTAACAAGAGAAAAGCAGTTAGTTACCTACAGAGGAGTTTCCATAAGACTGTCAGCTGATCTCTCAAAAAAAAAAAAAAAAAAAACTTTGCAAGCTAGAAGGGATTGGCAAAAAATATTCAAAGTTATGAAAAGCAGGACCTACAACCAAGATTGCTCTACCCAGCAAAGATATTTAGAATCAAAGGACAGGTAAAGAACTTCTCAAACCAGAAAAGAACTATGGAGTTCATCATTACCAAACCAATATTATATGAAATGTTTAAAGGACTTATCTAAGTGCTCATCGGTAAATGAGTAAATCAAAAAACTGTGTGGTACATTTACAAAATGGAATACTACACAGCAGAAAGAAAGAAGGAACTCCTACCCTTCGTAACAGCATGGATGAAACTGGAGAGTATTATGCTAAGTGAAATAAGCCAGGCAGTGAAAGATAAATACCATCTGATCTTACCTATAAGTGGAACCTAATGGACAAACAAACAAATGAGCAAAACAGAAGCAGAGACATGGAAATAAGGAACAAACTGACAGTGACCAAAGGTCGGGGGAGGAATAAGGGGAAAAAAGGGGAAAGATCTAGTCAAGGAACTCATACAAAGCACCCATGGTAATGGACAATGGGATGGGATCTGACTGAGGGAGTGGGGGTGGGTGGGGCAGGGGAGAGCAGTGGGGGAAAAACTGAGACAACTCTAATTGAACAATAAAAAAAAATTAAATATAGCCCTGGTTGGTGTGGCTCAGCAGACTGAGCGCTGGCCTATGAACCAAGGGTCACAGGTTCGATTCCCAGTCAGGGCACATGCTTGAGTTTTGTGCCAGGTCCCCAGCTGGGGGCACTTGAGAGGCAACCACACATTTATGTTTCTCTCCCTCTTTCTCTTTCCCTTACCCTCTTTAAAAATAAATAAATAAAATATTTTTAAAATTTGAAAATAAAAAAGAAAATAAACAATGAAACAATAAAGGAGGCTTATTTAAGAAAAAGATCCAAACTATAAACAATAAAATGGAAATAAACACATGTCTATCAACAATTTAATCTAAAAAACAAATGAGGCAGATAAGAAGAACAGAGACATGGATATAGAGACCGTTTTGATGGTTGTCAGATGGGAGTGGGTATGGAGGAAAGGGGAAAGAGATGAGGGGATTAAGAAGTACAAACAGGTAGTTACAGAATAGCCATGGGGATGTAAAGTACAGTATATGAAATGGAGTAGCCAAAGAACTTATATGCATGACCCATGGACCTGAACCATGGTGTGGGGATTGCCTGAAGAAGCAGGGGATGCTGGGTGGGGAGGGTAAAAACTGCACAACTATAATAGCATAATCAATACAATATAATAAATAAATATTGCTAGGATGACTGGAGATCCACATAGAGGAAAATAAAAAAAAACACTTTTACCTCCTATCATGCAACAAAATCAATTCCAGGTGGATTACTGAACTAAATTGGAAAATAAGACAATAGTACTTTTAGGAGGAAATATGGCATGCTCTTTTCATCACCTGTTGTATTTTCTTAAAATACAACAATTCCATTCTATTTCTTCACTGGAATGGTAATTATTTATAGTAATAAATTATATCATATATTATATGATGTCATATATTTACATTTATGTACTTTTCTGAATTATTTTCACAATGAGAACAATTAAAAATCAAGGGACAACAAAATAAAAATATCAATGACAAATATTTTGGAATCAAAACTACACAAAATTAGAAAAGCACTTACTGGTTTTTGAAGCACAATAGGATGATCAGGCAGAAAGTCTGGTTTTTTCCTGCAGATGGAAACACTTGAGAGCTTCAACAGGAAATCTCTGCTGTATTTAATTCTCTCTGTGTACATTAAACATCAAATGTAATGTTATAAAATACAGAATTTTCTCAGATCACTTTTTGACTCAGTACTTTCTGGGTGTCCCTTAACGGTCCATTATTTCATTAAATGTGTAGTTTCTATGCAAAAATGCCTGGGGGGCAAGGGGTGCTTGACTCCAGTTTTTCTTTTACAAGAAAAAAAAAACCAATTAACCAAGGAAAAACTGAGAAAATAGGCCATTTCAGAAAGTTGGTAATGCATACTTTCTTTCATGTGATAATTCAAGCCTGCTAAAATGACCTTGTATTATAAAAGTATAACTGCGGGGGCCCTGTCCTGGGTGCCAGATGTGGGGGGGGGCTCCTCCCCCAGAGCCCCATCCCTCCGTCACGGATGAAAATAAAAACTACCAAGACATCATCTGCTTGGGGAGGAAAGGTGGTCAAACTCTCAGAGGAGGATGACCCAGAGCCCTTTCCTCACTAGGCTTTTATTGGGTTCAAATACACAGGAATACAGGTTTAACATTTCAAAGAAATCTGAGGGCTTAATCTGAGTCAGTGTTTGTCAGGAAAGGGGGTTGTAAAACTTTGGGAGACAATCTCATTTCCTCCTTGGACCCTTACCATTTAAATGAGTGCACTCTTAGCAAAGCAGGTTTCACAGGACTTTAGGAATTCTTTCTTATGCTTGATCACCCAGGGAACCATCCTGGCCGGCACAGGGCTGCACTGCTTGCCCTCATAGTTTCAGGCTTTAAGCCCATTAGGAAGCAGAAGACATCTCCCAGATGGAACTGAGGACTCAGGCTATGTCAGAATAGCTTCGGGGCGAGGGTCCATCACCCCCTCTTTGCTGCAGCCCCCCAAGTCCTTCCATGAGGGCCTTCCAAGTGGTTGTGTCTGGCTTAGGTTGCCGCTCCCATGAGGAGTCTTACCCGTCATTGACTACCAACCAAGCACTGGGACCAGAGATAGATGAGGCAGAAGCAGTGCTCCTGCCAGGGAGATAAGCTTTGTCTCCTTAGTAGCTCACATCCTCTTGACAGAACAGACCCAGATGAAGTGGGTCCATTGGCTCTTACACAGCCCACCATGGGGTGAGGGTTACAACTCCTGAAACTAGGCTGAACGGTCTGCAACAATAACAGTGGTAATACATATAGGAAAGTCAGATCCTGCCAAAATGGAACCCTAATAAACCTCTTTATATTAACATACTAAAAATTTAATACAATAAAAATAAATTCAAGAAACATTTATTATACGTATGTATCAGGGACTGTGTTAAGTAATGCTGAACAAGATCCATGACAGAGTCTCTATCTTCAAGGGGAGCGACGATTTAAATATCTGCAAACTTCTCATCAGAAAGTACCACAGAAATAAATCTGGGCCAGAAACAATGGAGAAGTATCTTTAAAGAGATATTTGACACAGAGTTCCAAAACCCTTTGGAATTTCCTGGGGAATAGAAATGTATTTCATTTTAATCAGATGGCTCTGGAAGGGCTGTTGGATGGGGGTTGGTCACGAGAAAGAACAAGCCACGATTAGAAGTTTGGAAGTTTCAGCCCTTCCCCCACCCCCTGGTAAAGAAGGAGGGGCTAGAAATGGAGTTAATTATTGGTCATGCCTATATGATGAAGCCTCCATAAAATGCCAAAAGTATAGGATGCAGAGGGCTTTCAGGTTGCTGAACAGAATCATGTATCAGGAGGGTGGGGTATCTCAACTCCACATGGAGAGTGTTCTTGCACTTGGGATCTTTCCAGACCTTGCCCTATGTATCTCTCATTTGGTTGTTCAACTATATCCTTTATCATATTGTGTATTATATAATACTGGTAAATGTGATTTATGTTTAAGTCCTATAAGCTGTTCTAGCAAATGACTGAATCCAAAGAGGATTTCTTGAGAACATCCAATTTGTAGCAAAAATAGACAAAATTTCTGGGTAATCTAGAGACCTATTACTTGCAAGTGTTGACAAATGTGGAGGATTCTCTTGAGGGACTGAGCCCTAAACCTGTGGGGTATGTACTAACTACAGTTAGTGTTAGGATTGGATTGCATTATAAAACATTCAGCTGATGTTGCAAAAAATTGCTTGATATACGGAAAAACCACACATATGAATGATGTCAGATGTGAAGTGTTGTGAATATAGGAGAGTATTGAGAGTGGAGGAGAAACGTAGGAGGAGTATACATTTTTCCCTTCCTCATATCCAATGGAAAAAACTTTTCAGGAGTGCACGTGAAGCAAAAGATATTTCTAGATAGAAGAAGACAAAACATTTGTCACCAGCTAATTTAACTTACAGGGAATGCTAAAAATAAAAGAAATTCTTCAGGTTAAAGGAAAATCATACTTGATAGAAACTTTAATCTTCAGAAATAAAAGAAAATAAAAGAAATGGTAAATGAGGAGTGTGGAGTCAAGATGGTAGAGTAGGTAAACTCTGAGCTCTCCTCTTCCCATAACCACATCAAAATTACAACTAAATTATATAGCAGGCATCATTGAGAAACACCTTAAATCTAGCTGAACAGAACTCCTATGAATAAGGATATAAAGAAGTCATGTGAAGACTGGAGGGGCAGAGATGTGGAACAGGCTGTTCCCACACCCATGGGTGGTGATTAAAAATTGGAAGGGGTATCTCAGATGTGGTGGTCCCCCATAATGAGCAGGGGGTACCAGCCCCACACCAGGCTCCCCAACCAGGAGCACCAGTTCTGGGAAGAAGAGACCCATTAACACCTGGCTGGGAAAATCGGGAAATACATGCGAGAAAGACAAACAGCTGCTAGAGAGCAAGGCACTGCTCTTTAAATGGCCTGCGCAAATTTACTTGCTCACAAGCTCACTCACTCTAAGCTTGAGCACATGAGCAACAGCTTGAAAAGTGCAAGGGACAGATATAGAAGAACTAAATTAACTAACTTCAGGCTGAAGACTGCAGAGAGATTGGGGCAACTCCAGAGACAATAGTGCCAGAAGGCACCCTTGTTCCTTTGTGGAGCTCTCTTCCCTACCCAGGTGACCCAACACAGGTGGGTGACCAATCTCAATTAACCTGGCTAACATCATTCTCTGTGCCCTGGTCACTCCCAGAGACTCCACCACACCCAACTCAGTCACCTGGCCCCAGCCTCTTCCAGAGGCTCCTCCACATAAGTAGCCTGCCTCAGCTTGTGCTACAGACCTTCCTCAAAATCTGCACATCTCACATGACTGCTGGCTGCAGACTCTCTCAAAGGTCCACAAACACAAGCAGTTACCAGACTCGGCTTGCACTGTGGTGCCCACCAAAGTGTCCCAAGTCTACTACAAGTCTCAGCCTGGCTCAGTTCACACTCTCCCAAGCACCTCCAACCCCAGCAGAAGCAGCAAGCAACCTCATATCACTTTGTAGCTCCTGCCAAGTGGCCCCAAACCTGGCACAAATGGCAGCTGACAGAGGCCCAAAAGAGAGTACCTCCCAAGAGGCTCCAGACACAATATATGGCTTCATATATTGTGTGTATATACAATATATGACTTCAGATTACAGCAGAGCCCTACCTAACCAGAACCACAATTTGCACATCAGAAGGATAACCTCATTTGGCACCAGAATCACAATAAAGCAAATGCCACTCTGTGGGGTCAGGCCCCATGTAACAGCTTTTCCTCTGTAGTTGCTGCAGGCTCTCACAGCCAGTCATCCTGAGGATCAATTCCCACCCACTAATGTGCTACCAGCAATCAATGCCCAAATACAATAGGAGAGCTCACACAAACCACTTAGAAGACATCTTTGGAGCACATGACTCCAGTGACCAGGGAGACTGCACTACTGGGCCCTATATGACATCTACTATATAAGAACACTCTGTTAAGACAGGGAAACATAAAAGATCTACCTAATACATAGAAACAAGCACAGAGAATCAGTCAAAATGAGATGAGAACCATGTTCCTAATGAAAGAACAGAACGAAACTCCAGAATGAAAGAACAAAATGAAAAACAAGCTATCTACCAGATGCAGAGTTTAAAATACTGTTTATAAGTATGCTCAATTAACATTGAGGAAGAGTACATGAACTCAGAGCTTCAGTACAGATATAGGAAACATCATAAATGTAGAAAATGTAACAAAACTGAGGAATACAATAACTGAAATGAAGAATACATTAGATTGAACAACAGATTATATGAAACAGTGAGCTGAATCACTGCTTCGCAAGATAAGGTAGTGAAAACATCCAGTTGAAACATCAAAAGAAAAAAATGTGGACAGTATAAGGATCCTGTGGGACAACTTCAAGTGTACCAACATTTGCATCATGGGGGTGCTTGGAGAAGAGAGAGAGCAAGGAAACATATGGAAAAAATAATTACGGAAACTTTCCTAACCTGGTGAAGGAAATAGACATATAAATATAGGAAGCACAGAAAGTCATAAACAAGATGAATCCAAAGGGGCCCATACCAAGACACATCATAATAGAATGTTAAAAGTTAAAGACAAAGAGACTCTCTTAAGAGCTATAAGAAAAAGACAATCTGTTACCTACAAGGGAGCTCCCAAAAGATTGTGAACTGATTTCTCAACTGAAACTTTGCAGGCCAGATGGAATTGGTATAGATTGATTATTCAAAGTGATGAAAGACCAAGACCTTCAACCAAAGTCACTCTAGACAGCAAGGTATCATTTAGAATCAAAGCAGAGATAAAGAAATAACCATACAAGAAAATCTAAAGGAATTCATTACCACAAAGCCAGTATCACAAGAAATAGTTAAGGGACTTTTTAAGAAAAAAAAAGATTAAAAATATGAAAAAGAAAATATAGGAAAAAATATCTCAATGACAAAGGCAAGGGTAAAAGCAGTGGATTAATCAACTATAAAGACAGAAATTGAAAGATCATGTGTAATTACAACCATAAATTATGGGATACATACAAACCCACATAAAAGAGATAAAAATAGTGTCAAAAACATAAATGTGTGTAGGTGAATAAAAATTGTAGTGATTTAGTATGTGTTCAATTAAGCAACCATCAATTAAATAGACTACTATAAACACAGTTTAGTGTATATAAAGCACATGGTAAGCACGGACCAAAAATCTATAAGAGATATACAACAAAAAAAGAGAAAGGAATTCAAACATAATACTACAGAAAGTCAATATTCAAAAAAGAGAGCAAGAGATAAAAAAGTAAAAGAGAAGAGTTACAAAAATATCAGAAAACTATTAGTGGCTATTGTAAATTGTGCTGCTATGAACATTGGGGGGCATAGGTTCTTTTGGATTGGTGTTTCAGGGTTCTTAGGATATAATCCAAGCAGTGGAATTGCTGGGTCAAAAGGTATGTCCATTTTTAGTTTTCTTAGAAAATTCCATACTGTTTTCCATAGTGGTTGTACCAGTCTGCAATCCCACCAACAGTGCACTAGGGTCCCCTTTTCTCCACAACCTCTCCAACACTTGCTGTTTGTTGCTTTGTTCAAGTGCTGGAAGCAACCTAGGTGCCCATCAGTTAATGAATGGATCAAAAAACTGTGGTACATTTACACAATGGAATTCAATGCAGCAGAAAGAAAGAAGGAGCTCCTACCCTTTGCGAACAGCATGGATGGAATTGGAGAGCATCATGCTAAGCGAAATAAGCCAGGCAGTGAAAGACAAATACCATATGATCTCACCTTTAACAGGAACCTAATCAACAAAACAAACAAACAAGCATAATATAAACAAAGACACTGAATTTGAGAACAGTCTGACAGTGACCAGAGGGGAGAGGGGAGGGAATTTCAGGGGAAAAGGGGAACAGTTTAGAGCAACAAGTATAAAAAACACATGAACAAAAACTATGGGGGATGGAAATGGGAGGAAGGTGGGGAGGGCTGGGGTGGTGGGCTGGGGAGGGGTAAAAGACAGAAAACTGTACAATATCAACAATTTAAAAAATACTGATTTAAAAATAATAATAAAAAATAAAATAAAAAACTATCAGTGAAGTGGCAATAACTACATACCTATTTATAATTATTTTAAATGTAAATGAACCAAATGCTCTAATCAAAAGATGTAGTAAGGTAGCTAAATGGATTACAAAAACAAGACCCATACACATGCTGCCTACAAGAGACCTACTTCAGATCAAAAGACACTCAGACTGAAAGTAAAAAGATCAGAAAAGATTGGGATAGGAAAAGATTTTATGCAAATGGGAATGAAGCTGGGATAGCAATACTTGTATCAGATAAAAGAGACTTTAAAACAAGGACTGTAACAAGACACAAATAAGGGCATTTCATAACAAATGATCAATCTAACAAGAGACTTAACTGTTGAAAACATCTACATTCCCAATGTAAGAGCACCTAAATATATAAAGCAAATATTGACAGAAATAAAGGGAGCGATCAATAGTAATACAATAAGTAGGAATTTTAATATTCCATTGACATCAATGGATAGATGACCCAGACAGAAAATTAACAAGGAAACAGTGGTCTTAAATGACACATGAGACCAGGTGGATTTAATTGATATTTTTAGAATATTTAACCCAAAAGAAGCAGAATATACATTTGTTTCAAGTACAGATAAAACATTTTCTACAACCAACTACATGTTAGGCCACAAAAATTATCCACAGTATATTTAAAAAGACTAATATCATATTGACCATCCTCTTCAATGGCATGGTATGAAACTAGAATATCAAACTGAGAAAAATGCTGAAAAGCATACAAACACATGGAGGCTAAATAACATGCTACCAAACAACAAATAATTTAAGAATGAGATCAAGAAACCTTGAGACAAATGAAAATGAAAATAAAATGACTCAAAATCTATGGAACAGAGACAAAGCAGTTCTAAAATTCATAGCAATACAGCACTTCCTCAAAAAAAAAACCTCAAAGCTTCCTACTTCATATCTAAAGGAATTAGACAAATTAAGAAAAAAACAGAGCCCAAAGTGAGGAGAAGTAGAGAAATAGTAAAAAGCTCAACAGAAATAAACAAAATAGGCTTAAAAAATTACAAAAGATCAATGAAATCAAGAGCTGGTTCTTTGAAAAGATATACAAAATTGATTAAACTTTAGCCAGTATCATCAAGGAAAAAGGAGATGGACCAAGTAAATATATTGAGAAATGAAAGAGAAGTGACAACTGACACCACAGATATATAGAAAATAAAATGTACATTTATACACCAACAAATTGGATAACCTGGAAGAAACAGATAAATTCCTAGGACCATACAGTCATCCAAGACTGAATCAGGAAGAAACAGAAAATATGAACAGCCTGATAACTACTAATTAAATTGAATAAGTAATAAAAAAAAAAACCTCACAAACAAAAGTCCTAGACTCGATGAAATCACAGATGTATTTTACCAAACATTTAAAGATGAACATAGATGCAAAAATGCATAACAAAATAGTAACAAAAAGAATTCAACAATACATTAAAAAGATCATACAGTATAATCAATTGGGATTTATTCCTGAGATGCAAGTTTGTCTCAATATCCACAAATCAATTAACATGATACAGCACATAAACAAAATGTAGGATAAAATCACATGATTATCAACAACTGCAGAAAAAGCATTGACAATATACACGTATGATAAAAACTCAGCAAGGTAGGGAGAGAACTTACCTCAACATAATAAAAGCCATATATGACAAACCCACAGCTAACATCATACTCAATGGTGAAAAGCTAAAAGCTTTTTTTTAAATCAGGAACAAGAAAAGGATGTCCACTTTTACCATTTTCATTAAAGATAGTATTGGAAGTCTTAGCCACAGCAATAAGACAAAAAAAAAAAAAAAAGAAATAGAAGGCATTTAAGTTGAAAAGAAAGAAGCAAAACTGTCATTATTTGCATATTACATGGTACCATATAGAAAGAACCCTAAAGACTCCACCAAAACCCTATTAGAACTAACAAATTAATTCACTAAAGTATCAGGATACAAAATAAATATTCACTATTTGTTGCATTTGAATACAGCAATACTAAACTACCAGAAAAAGAAATTAAGAAAACAATCCCATTTACAATTGCATCAAAAAGAATAAAATATCATGTAATAAATTTAACCAAGAAAATAAAAGCCCTGTACTAAAAAACTATAAAGATAAAAATAAATGAAAAGATATACTGTACTCACAGATAGGAAGCATTAATACTCTAAAATGTCCATTCTACCCAAAGCAATGTGCAGATTCAATGCAATTCCTATCACAAACCAATGGAATTTTTCACAGAACTAAAACAAATAATCCTAAAATTTATATAAAACCAAAGAAGACCCATAATAGCCAAAGCAAGCTTGAGGAAGAACAAAGGTGGAGGTATCGTGCTACCTGATAGCAAAATATACTTCAAGGCTACAGTAGTCAAAATTGCATGGTACTGGCATAAAAACAGATACAGATACATACATAGATCAATGGAACAAGTTAGAGAGCCCAGATATAAACCTATGTTTATTTGGTAAATTAATTTATGAAAAAGAAGGTGAGAATATACAATGGGGAAATGACAGTCTCTTCAATAAGTGGTATTGGGAAAACTGAACAGACACAAGCAAACTCATAGGAATGAATCTTCATGACCTAAATTTCAGTAATGATTTCATAGGTATGACACAAAAAGCATAAGAGAACTGGAGAGATAGAGAAAGGGGAGAGCAGAAAGGGAAAGTGGGAAAGAGGGAGAGAGAAAAGGGTGTAGTATCAAGAACTCTTACAACTCAACAACAAGAGGAAAACAACCCAATTAAAATATAGTCAAAGGACTTAAATAGAAATTTCTCCAAAGAAATACAAATGGCCAACAAGCACATGAAAAAATACACAAAATCATTAGTCATTAGAGAAATGCAAATAAGCATTACAATAATATACTACTTCATACCAACTAGGATGCTACAATAAATAAAAATCCTAACAAGGCTGTAAAGAAATTGGAACCTTCATATATTGCTAATGGGAATATAGAATGCTATTGCCACTATGAAAAAGAGTTTGGCAGTTGTTGGGAACCACCCTGTCTGGTTTCCTCAAAAAGTTAAACGTGAAGGAAGATGGCAGCGTGCTAGGAGGGAAAGATTCCACTTCCCTCTACGCACAGGAGAAAAACCTGGCCGATCTATGGAGGAATAGAGCAAACAACAGTAACACGGCATATTTGAAAATAGGAGACTGAAAATTGTAGCAGACATTGAAAAACCAGACGATAAGGAAAGTACTTCAGAACAATAAGAGCCCAGAGATCAGCGCAGAGACCAGGGCAGCTGAGGCCCCGGCCCAGCGCTTGCCAGGTCTGCCACAGGGCTCTAGAGAGGGAGCCAGGTAAATGCTCCCTCCCCAGCCAAACACGGTTTGAGCAGCTCCAGGAGAGACCTGGTTCCTTGAAATCTCACAGAAAGGTGTTAAGGTCTGAATGGCAAACACTCTGGGGATGTGAGCATCCATGCATAGCCCTGGGAGGAGTGCACGCCCGAGCTCGTGTGACCGGAGGCAACCATGCACGACCTGAGATGGGCTGCGCGACCATAGGTGCCGGTGTGTGACCGCAGATGGCTGCATGAACATAGGAACCTGCACGCGACCAGAGACAGCTGTGCGACTATAGGTGCCCGCACACGCAGCCACAGATGACTGTGCGCACAAATGGAGACAGCTATGAGACCATAGGTACCCACGCATGACCACAGATGGGCTGTGAGACCAGAGGAGTCTGAGAGCAACCGGAGACCTGTAGCCCACGCCAGGAACATGGAAAATGCGAGCGATCCATGGGGAACCCGCAGCTCACTCCTGTGAAATTAGGGTAAGTGCATGCAAAGCAGGAAATCTGGAACTCACACCAGTAAACTTGGAGTTGGCTCATGCCCCGCAGGAGACCTGAGCTAACACCCATAAACTCGGGAAAGTGTGCACCCCCCAAGAGGCTCAGAACCCAGGCCCAAGGCCCTGTGCGGAAAGGCAATGGGCTACCCTGGGGAGAGTAGCCCAAAGATGACTGAGTGGGGAACAGGGAGAAAAGCAATACCATCATTCCTCAGCCACTGAAGCCAGCCAGAACAGAAAAACCATCTTGGCAAGTTTGAAAACAGTAAGAGTTTTCTTCTTTTCTTTAATAATTTCTTTATTATTTTTTATTATTTTTATGTTTTCTACCGCTCAACTCCTTTTGCTTCTCTTTACATCTTTCCTGTTTTATTCCCTCCTCATTTCTTTCAAAATTTATCTCTTCTTCCTTCTTTTTTCATCTTTTTTTCATTTTTTCCCTCTTTTCTCTCTTTAAATACCCATGAGTGAGACAAAAGAAACAAACAAACCTGGAACTGTGAAAAAAACCACAGTTGGTCCTAAAGAGGGGGCATCCCAACAGCTGAGACAGTGGAAGCTGTGAACACCAGGATACCCAAAGGAGACTGCACCACTGAATCTCACAGGTATTCTACCACAGAAGTTCACACCATAAAACCAGGGAGCCAAAACAGTTTAATTTAAGAAGCTGAGGCTAACAAGAACACTCTCACAAACAATGGGAAGACAAAGAAACAATCCTCAAATGAAAGGAAAGGAGGAAGCCACAGAAAGAATGCTAAATGAAACTGAGGCAACTCAACTAGCAGACAGTGAGTTCAAAGCAATGGTTGTCAGGAAGCTCCATGAGCTAGCTCTCAATGAGCTACCAGAAACTACAGGAAAGCTATGATGAACTCACTGAAACGTATATCAACATGAAAAAGAAAATAGAAACTATCAACAAGGGCCAAGAGGAAATGAAGAATACCATTTCTGAACTGAAGAACATAGTAGAAGGAATGAAAAACAGAATCGATAAAGCAGAGGATCGGATCAGCGAGTTGGAGGACAAGGTAGAAAAAAACACCCAAAAAGAGCAAGAAAAGGAAAAGAGGCTCAGAAAGAATGAAGAGGGATTAAGAGAAATGCAACACAATATGAAACATAATAATATCCATATAATAGTGATAGACAGAAGGAGAAGAAGAGCAAGGGATAGAAAACCTATTTGAAACAGTAATGATGGCAAACTTCCCTAATTTGATGAGAGAAAAAGTCACACAAATCCAGGAAACACAGAGAGCCCAAATCAAGAGGAACCCAAACAGGCCGATTTCAAGACACATCATAATAAAAATGGCAAAATTCCAAGACAAAGAGAGAATCTTAAAGGCAACATGGGAGAAAAAGCAAGTAACATGCAAGGGAGCCCTGCTAAGGTTAGCAGCTGACTTCTCAATGGAAGTGCTCCAATCTAGAAGAGAATGGCAAGAAATATTCCAAGTAATGAGAACCAAAGGCCTACAACCAAGACTATTTTACCCAGCAAGGCTTTCAATCAAGATAGAAGGCCAAATAAGGAGCTTCATAGGCAAAAGAAGTCTAAAAGTATAAGCTTCTACCAAACCAGTTCTGCAAGAGATACTAAAGGGACTGCTTTAAGGAAAGGAAGAAAAAGAGAGACAGACAGAGAGGAACACAGGTACAAAAATGGCAATGAATAAGTACCTATCAATAATAACCTTAAATGTAAATGGATTAAATGCTCCAATCAAAAGACATAGAATAGAATAGATGAATGGATAAGAAAGTATGACCCACACATATGCTGCCTATAAGAGACTCACCTCACGACAAAAGATCTACACAGACTCAAAGGGAAGGGCTGGAAACAAATATTCCAAGCAAATGGACAGGGGAAAAAAGCCAGGGTAGCAATACTCCTATCAGACAAAATAGACTTCAAAAGAAGACCCATGAAGAGAGACCCAGAAGGTCACTTCATAATACTCAAGGGAAGAATCCACCAAGAAGACATAAACATTGTAAATATATATACACCCAATGGAGGGGCACCTAAATACATCAAGAAAATACATCAATGGGCAAAAACTAAAATCTTTTCCACTAAGATCAAGAACAAGACAAGGCTGTCCACTTCTACCACTTCTATTCAATATAGTATTGGAAGTCTTAGCCACAGTGATTAGACAAGAAAAGGAAATAAAAGGCACCCAAATTGGAAAGGTGGAAACAAAACTGTCATTGTTTGCAGATGATATGATAGTGTACATAAAAAATCCTACAGACTCGGCCAAAAAGTGGCTCAACCTAATAAATGAATTTGGCCAAACAGCCAGATATAAAGTCAATATCCAGAAATCAAAGGCATTTTTGTACACTAACAATGAAACAGAAGAAGCAGAAATCAAGAAAACAATCCCATTCGATATAGCAAAAAGAAAAAGAAAATACCTAGGAATAAACCTAACCAAAGAGGCAAAAGAACTGCATGCAGAAAACAACACAAGACAGAAGAAAGAAATCAAGGAAGACACAAGCATATGGAAATATATACCATGTTCATGGATCAGAAGAATTAATATTATTAAAATGTCCATACTACCCAAAGCAATTTATAGATTCAATGCAATACCTATTGAAGTACCAATGGCATATTTCACAGACATTGAACAAACACTTCAAAAATTTATATGGAACCACAAATGACCTTGAATAGCTTCAGGAATCTTGAGAGAGAAGAGCAAAGTAGGAGGGATCATACCTGATACCAAACTGTATTACAAGGCCACTGTAATCAAAACAGCCTGGTACTGGCATAAAAACAGGCACATGGACCAGTGGAATAGAACAGAGAGCCCAGAAATAAACCCAAGTCTCTACAGTCAATTAATATTTGACAATGGGGGGCAGCAACATAAAATGGAGCAAAAATAGCCTCTTCAACAAGTGGTGTTGGGAGAACTGGACAGCTATGTGCATAAAAAAATGAAACTCGTGCACCAATTTACACCATACACAAAATAAATTCAAGGTGGATAAAAGATTTAAATATAAGCTGTGACACCATTAAAGTCCTAGAGGAGAACATAGGCAGAAAAATCTCAGATATTTCATGCAGCAATATTTTTACTGATATGTCCCCTAGAGCAAGGGACATAAAGGAAAGAATAAACAAATGGGATCTCATCAAAATAAAAAGCTTCTGCATGGCTAAAGAAAACAGTATTAAAATAAAAAGAAAACCGACTGTGTGGGAAAACATATTTACCAATGATACCTCAGACAAGGGTTTAATCTCCAAAATATATAAAGAACTTACATGACTCCACTCTAAGAAGATAAGCAACCCAATTAAAAAATGGGCAAAGGACTTGAACAGACACTTCTTCAAGGAGGACATACAGAGAATCCAGAGACACATGAAAAGATGCTCGATATTGCTAGCTATCAGAGAGATGCAAATTAAAACCACAATGACATACCATTTCACACTGGTCAGAAAGGCCATCATAAACAAAGCAACAAACAAATGTTGGAGAGGTTGTGGAGTGAAGGGGACCCTAGTACACTGTTGGTGGGATTGCAGACTGGTACAACCACTATGGAAAGCAGTATGGAATTTTCTCAGAGAACTTAAAATGGATCTGCCTTTTGACCCAGCAATCCCACTGCTAGGATTATATCCTAAGAACCCTGAAACACCAATACCAAAGAACCTATGCCCCGCAATGTTCATAGCAGCACAATTTACAATAGCCAAGTGGTGGAAGCAAGCTAGGTGCCCATCAGTAAATGAATGGATCAAAAAACTATGATTCATTTATACAACAGAATTCTATGCAGCAGAAAGAAAGAAGGACCTCCTACCCTTTGCAACAGCATGGATGGAACTGGAGAGCATCATGCTAAGCAAAATAAGCCAGGCAATGAAAGACAAATACCATATGATCTTACCTTTAACAGGAACCTACTCAACAAAACAAACAAACATGCAAAATATAACCAAAGACACTGAACTTGAGATCAGGCTGACAGTCACCAGAGGGGAGAGGGGAGAGAATTTCAGGGGAAAAGGGGAATGGTTTAGAGCAACAAGTATAAAGCACAGATGGACAAAACTAGGGGGGAGTGGAAATGGGAGGGAGGTGGGGAGGGCTGGGGTGGTGGGCTGGGATGGGAGTAAAGGACAGAAAACTGTACAAGAACAACAATTAAAATTTAAGAAAAGTTAAACTTACAATCACCATGTTACCCAACAAATCTACCACTAAGTATATATCCAAGAAAAAATGAAAACAGGTGTTAAAATCTTGTAAACAAGTAAGTATTCAAAGCAACATTATTTGTAATAGCCCAAAAGTAAAACTGACCCAAAAGTTTATCAACTGAGAACTTGGTAAACAAAATGCAGCACATCAATAGAACAGAATAATATTCAGCAATAAAAAGGAAGCACTGATACATTCTACACATGGATGAATCTCAAAAACCTGTAATAAGCAAAAGAAGCCAGATATAAAAGGTCACCTATTATAAAATTCCATTAAATGAGATGTCCAGAATAAGTATACCCATCAAGACAAAAAACAGATTAGTGTTGTTAGTGGCTGGATGGAAAGGAGAATAGGAAATAATTGCTTACTGGGTATGAAGTTTCTTCTGGGGTGATAAACATATTCTTGAATTAAATAGTTGTGATGGTTACATAATATGATACTAAAAAACACTTATTTGTACATTTTTTAAATGTTTTAAATGGTGAGTTTTACTTCAAGAGAAAAGAAACCAAAGAATTGCCAAAAGATGTCTCAAAATAATAGTAAAAGTTCATTCCAGCATGACTGAAGAGCAACTGTTTTGTCCTGGAACAGGACAATGGAGGGTTATCAAAGGAAAGTCTGCTCTAGGATTCCTTGCATCTAGATAGAGTCGAGAATAACAAAAATATATAGACAAAATTATTGGAGCATTTGAGGGAAACAATTAATAGTTGCACAGAAAACCAAGGCAAAATATCAGCTGTATGAAAAGGAGATATGTATCTCTTAGCTAAGTAACTGTATTTCAATAGTCACATAGTATGAAGATTGATAATGCTTTAACTGAAACTTGTGAAATATCTATGTAGTGGGAAGGGGATACAAAGGGTGAAGTGAGGGGACTAATGAAGAAGATATAAGTTCTCATTTTCCAAAATATATAATATCAAAAATGAGAAATTTGAAAATAATTTAAATATTATTTAGAAATATGAAGTTAAATACTAAGAAAAAAGCTAATACAGTATTTTCATAACCTTTAGTCTACATACATAAATTGTTTAACAAATATTTGAACTCTAAATTACTTATTTTTTATTCTATTAAAAGTAGCTGGTGTAAGAGAGACTACTGATTCTTCATCAGAGTTCCTCCCTTCAGCTTCAGTAACAGAATTAGCTGGTTGCACAGCTCTGCTTTGTGCAGCATGACTAAGTTCTGGCCAATGAGGAATTAAATGGAAGTATCATATGTAACTTCTGTGTCATATTTTTAAGGAACACTTCCTTTCCTCTCACTTTCTTCCTGACAGCTGGATAGGGGACACAATGGCTGGAGCAGAAGCATCCATCTTGGGCAATGAGAGAGAAATGGTATGTTTAAGAGAGCAAAGCAAATAAGACAGTACAATTGACCTTTTAACAATATGGGGGTTAGAGCTGCCAACTTCCCACTCAGTCAAAAATCCATGTGGAATTTTTGATTCCCCCAAAACTTTACTACTATAAGCCTACTATTGACCAGAACCCTTACCAATAACATAAACAATTAATACATATTCTGTATATGTATTTTATACAGTATTCTTACAAAAATGTAATCTAGAGAAAAGAAAATGGTATTAAGGAAATCATAGGGAAGAAAATTGTATTTATAGCACTTACCAAAAATAATTGACATATAAGTGGACCTACACAGTTCAAACCCATGTTGATCATGGGTCAGCTGTATACATAAGCCAATAGCAGCTTCACAGAGCAGAATAAGTAGACCAGTTTAAAATTTTACGTGACACAGAAGACATATAAATAAGCTTCTATCTTTCTAAGCCATTATTATGGTCTTGACTTTGGAGCAATCAAACCTACAGTCTTAATAAAATGAACAGAAATCAACCAAAAGAATACAATGAAATTTCTCAGGTACAAAAGCTTTGCAACTAAGCAAATATTAACTTCATATAAATGCTAACATTCTCTTATAAAATCTGGGAATTATAAAAAAAATGTACCCTTTTTAACTGGAGACTGATGTTGCTGTTGGTCATTCAGACCTTGAGAAAAGGTTTGCATTCCATTCGTCTTACTCTGTTGAAAAAAAAAAAGAAAATACATTTTAAAATTGAGATTTAAAATTTTTATATAACACTTCATTTTTATGAATCAAAAATATTCCGAACAATCAAAGTATTAGCCAAGGCATATTTCTTGGATAAAGAATAAGTAATGTCATAAGTATACTTATTAAAATAAGCAACATTTATTCTGGGGATGCAAGATTGGTACAATATTGCAAGTCAATAAACTTAATACAACCATATAAACAAAATGAAGAATAAAAACTACATGATAATACCAATAGATGTAGAAAAGCATTTGACAAAATCCAGCATCTATTTAGGATAAAAACTCTCAAATGATCAATGAACCCAGGATCAATGAACTCTGAAAAGATAAACAGAATTGCCAAACCTTTAACCAGATTCATCAAGAAAAAAAGAGCCCTGGCTGGTGTAGCTCAGTGGATTGAGCTCGGGCCTGCGAACCAGAGGATCGCGGTTCGATTCCCAGTCAGGGCACATGCCTGGGTTGCAGGCCAGTTCCCAGCAGGGGACGCATGAGAGGCAACCGTACATTGATATTTCTCTCCCTCTCCCTCTCTCCTACCCTTCCCCTCTAAAGATAAATAAATAAATAAATCTTTGAAAAAAAAAGAGAAAAGAAAAAAAGAAAGAGGATCCCAAAAAATAAAATCAGAAATGAGAGGAAAAATAACAACTGATACCACATAAATACAAAAGATTGTAAGATTACTATGAACAACTATACACCAAGAAACTGAACAACCTAGGCAAAATGGACAAATTTCTGGAAACACACAATCTTCCAAAACTGAATCAGGAAGAAGTAGAAAACCCGAAGAAACTGATAACATGTAGCAAAATTGAAGCAGGGATCAAAAGACTCTCAGTACGGAAAAGCCCTGGACCAGATGGCTTCACAGGTGAATTTTATCAAACATTCAAAGAAGAACTAACACCTACCCGTCTCAAACTATTCCAAATAATTCAAGAAGAGGGAAGATTCCCATACTCTTTTTACAAGGCTATTATTACCCTAATCCCAAAACCAGGTAAAGGCACAACAAAGAAAGAAAATTACAGGTCAATATCTCTGATGTATATAGATGCTAAAATCCTCAACACATATTTGCAAATCAGATCCAGCAATACATCAAAAAGATTATACACCATGTCCAAGTGGGATTTATTCTGGGGATGCAAGGATGGTATGATATTTGCAAATCGATAAACATAATAAATACTTCATATAAACAAAAGGAAGGAGAAAATCACATGATCATATCAATAGATACAGGAAAAGCTTTTGATAAAATTCAGCACCCATTCATAATAAAAATACTCAGCAAAGTGGGAATAGAGGGAGCATATGCCTCAACATAATAAAGGCCATAAACAAAATACCTACTGTATTATCATGTTCAATGGGCAAAATCTAAAAGCATTTCCCTTAGGATCAGGAATAAGACAAGAGTGTCCAATTTCACAACTCTTATTCAAAATTGTACAAGGAGAAGAAATAAAAGGCATCCAAATTGGAAAGGAGGTATTAAAACTGTTATTATTCCAGGAAGGCATAATATTGTACAAAGAAAACCCTATAGTCTCCACCAAAAAGCTACTCAACCTAATAAGTGAATTTGGCAAAGTAGCATATACAAAGTCAATATTCAGAAATCAGTGACATTTTTGTACATCAACAATGAATTATTGGAAAGAGAAGCTAGGGAAAAAATCCCATTTACTACAGAAACAAAAAATGTAAATAAATACAGTACCTAGGAATAAATGTAACCAAGGAGGTGAAAGACCTGTACTTGGAAAACTAAAGAACACTGAAGAAAGAAACTGAGGAAGATACAAATAAGTGGAAGCATATACTATATTCATGTATTGGAAGAATTAACATCATTAAAACGTCCATACCACCCAAAGAAATCTATAGATTCAACATAATTATTAAAATAACAATGGCATATTTCACAGACATAGACCAAATAGTCCAAAAATTATATGGAACCAAACAAGACTCCAAATAACCTCAGCAATCTAGAGAAAGAAGAACAAAGGTGGAGGAATTACAATACCTGATATCAAACTTTAGTACAAGGCCACTATAATTAAAATAGTCTGGTACTGGCACAAGAACAGACACATAGATCAATGGAATAGAATACAGAGCCCAGAAATAAACTCATGTCTTTATGGTCAATTAATATTTGACAAAGGGGCATGAGCATAGAATGGAGTAAAGATAGTCTCTTCAGTAAATGGTGCTTGGAGAACTAGACTGATAGATGCAAAAAGAAAAAAATTTAACTAGACCACCAACTTACACAACAACCCAGAATAAACTCGAAATGTATAAAAGACTTAAATATAAGTTGCAATAAAAATAAAAGTCCTGGTGGGAAAATATAGGCAGTAAAATTTCAGACATCTCGCATACCAATATTTTTGCCCATCCATCTCCTAGGGCAAGGGAAATAAAGGAAAAAATAAACAAATGGGACTATCTCAAATTAAAAAGCTTCCACGTGGCTAAAGAAACCATCACCAAAATGAAAATGAAACCAGCCTTATGGGAGAACATATTTCCCAATCATACACTGGACAAGGGTTTGATTTCCAAAATATATAAAGAACTCATATGACTCAACACCAGGAAGACAAACAATCCAATTTAAAAATGAGCAAAGGAACTGAAGAGACACTTCTCCAAGGAGGAAATACAGAGATGGTCTATAGGCATATGAAAAAATGTGCAACATTATTAGCCATCAAAGAGAGACAAATTGTAACCAGAATAAGATATCACCTCACACTTACCAAAATGACTATCATTAATAAAACAACAAACAACAGGTGCTGGCAAGGATGCAGAGAAAATGGAACCTTAGTACACTGTTGGTGGGAATGCAGACTAGTTCAGCCACTGTGGAAAACAGTATGGAATTTCCTCAAAAAATTAAAAATGAAATTGCCCTTTGACCCACCAATTCCACTGCTGGGAATATACCCTAAGAGTCCCACAACACCAATTCCAAAGAATTTATATACACCTGTGTTTATAGCAGAGCCATTTACAATAGCTAAGATTTGGAAACATCCTAAGAGTCTATCATTAAATGAGTGGATTGAAAAACTGGTACATTTACACAATGGAATACTATGCAGCAGAAAGAAAGAAAGAAAGAACGAACTCCTACCCTTCACAATAGCATAGATGGAATTGGAGACTACCATGCTAAGTGAAATAAGCCAATTGGTGAAATACAAATACCATACGATCTTACTTATAAGTGGAATCTAATTAACAAAATAAACTAGTGAGCAAAATAAAACCAGAGGCATAGAATTATGGAATAGACTGATAGTTATAAGAGGGGAGGGGTGAGGTAGGGACTGACTGATAAAAGCTAAATGGATGAGTCAAAAACATATAAAAAGGACTCATGGACATGCACAAGGGTGTGGGGATTGACTATGAGAGTGGGGAATGGGCTGAGGGGTGGACGAAGTGCAGAAAACTGGAACAACTATAATAGCATACACAAAAATAAATAAATGAAATTTTCTAAAACAAATATAGCAAAATGTTTATATTTGAAATTGCTGGGTAACAGGTATAATGAGTGTTTTATTCTCTTTAATATGTGCTTGAAATATATCATAAAGTTTAAAAAATATTTAAGCACTTAGCATAGTAGCTGGCACATAACAACCATTTGACAAATGTCACTTTCCAGTCAGGCACACTTCATATTATAATGTCTAAGACTTACTCTACCAACTCCACTTTGTAAGTACTGAGTGTTGCATGGGTATTCATTTTGAAAGTTGAAAGGGAATACTGTTCCTGTTAGGAATAAAAAAAAGAAAACTATTTTAAATATCCATGTCTTCAATAGATGATAAAATGGCACCTAAAAACCTTAATTATCCAGGATATTCTAAGTACTGTTTTAAAATGTTTTCTGATCATTCACTTATTCAACACACTATGTTAGTTATAAGCATTAAAATCAGAGATAAAAACTTTTGCAGTCTATTTTAAAGAACATGCACATAAATAATGACTATAAAATAAGTTATAGGAAATGTACAGAGAAAATGCTAGGGGAGAGCTGAGTGGGCTTTGAGGTATCAAGGAGGTCATCACAGAAATAATTCAATCTGGGTTTTAAAGACAAAGATTTCTTTGGGGACATAAGATAGACAAGAAGTACAGAAGTATGTTGAGAAAAGCAAAAATTAATTTCTGATTTACTGAACTTTGCCTAGTAAAACCTTACTCTTGTCTGGATCTTCAAAAGATATAATAATTCAATGAGAAGTCAGGGCTACCAGTGCACCCCCATTTACCTCTGCAGCAGCCTTGTAGGGAAAGGAGAAGTGAAAAACTGAATCTGTAGAGATGGGGGCGGGGGCGGTGTAAAAAAGCAAGTCACAGAAAGTAGCTGCTGACAATGGCTTTATATCCTTCCCTTTAGGATAAAATCTGAGACTTAGCCCTACACAACTGTTTCTTCAGCACACTAGCAGGTTGTGGCATCAGCACTGTCAGAAAACCCATTAATTTATCTGTCCTAAGTCACCAGCCACCTTCAAAGGAAACATGCATGACCAAAGTGGCCTACATTATGGGAACCAAGGATGGTGAAAAAATGGAGGAGTGAGGGATTGGTGCCCTTTCTATCTTTTCCACTTCACCTTTGAACCCAATAAAAAGTTATTTTCACTTTTTTCCCTAAATTAGAATACAGAAGCCATTCTGGCAACAAGAAATAAAAATAATAAAATGGTTAATATTCCAATTTAGGAATTAAATATCAAATGTTTCAAGAATTTTTTCAGAAGATCAGTTTTCAGTGGGCTGGGCAGAGGAGAGCAAAGGGAGAATAACTGGGACAACTGTAATAGAATAAAAATTTAAAAAGATTAGTTTCCTATAACAAAACAAAAATTTTAATTTTTCATATTTCATTTGTTTAGATTTCCTGAATAATTAGAGTATATGTTCCAACTCAATCACAGCCCTAAGCTGTAAGTTGTTTTGCACTAATCTTTTTTTCTCTTTGGAGTTAAGTATATTTTTTAAAGGCTTATTCTCTCCAGCATGAGTGCTCTGCAGTGATCATAATCACAGGGCACAATTTGTATTGAGAGTATCATTCAGCACAGTAGTCAGTTAACCATAAAAATTAGACATACAAAATACACAAAGATGTTCTCACGTCAGAGCTATTATTCTACCTTACTTGGTCTAGTAGACTAGTAAGAGTCCTTTTCATTAGTAATACCTTTAAATTCTTCCGAGGAGATCAATAGTTTTCATTATTTCTTTAGTATCTACCATAAACAATTACTTTATATATTATTTAGCCTTTCTGATGCTAATTGGCCATTAACCAATTAATATTTTAAAACATGTGCCCTAGATTACTCACCAGAGGCAGAAGTCAGATGACGAACAGGTCTTGCTGGTCGAAGTGATTTACCAATCAATTTTTTGGTTTCCATTATCACAAAGACCTTGAGGTTCCATACTTTAGAGGAAAATACACATTTTTATCTTTTGGACAAGATAACCAAGATGCTTTAACATATATACAAATAACCACAACATTTATTTCAAGATACCCATTTTATAAGTTAAAGCGGAAAACAAAAAAGAAGCATTTAAAACAATATGTAACCATATGATCTCACCTTTAACAGGAACCTAATCAACAAAACAAACAAACAAGCATAACATAACCAAAGACACTGAAATTGAGAACAGACTGACAGTCACCAGAGGGGAGAGGAGAGGGAATTTCAGGGGAAAAGGGGAAGGGTGTATAGAGCAACAAGTATAAAGGATACATGGACAAAAACTATGGGGGGTGGAAATGGAAGGGAGGTGGGGAGGGCTGGCTGGGGTGGTGGGCTGGGGTGGGAGTAAAAGACAGAAAACTGTACAAGAACAACAATTAAAATAAAAATTAAAAATAATAATAAAAAAACAATATGTAACAACTTTATGGCATCTGCCACAACTGAATATTCCTTTTCCAAAACATTTTTCTTCCTTACCTTCCCTCTTTTCTTTTGGTTTATTTCCTATTTCTTTAATTGCCTATCCTAATTTCTTCAGCTGACTCCTCTTTTTATTCCAATTAAACTTAGGAATTCTTCCAAATTTGGCTTTGGTTCTGCTAACCTTACCTATTCTCATTATTGCGACTATCTATACCTGCATGGTAAATAATATCCAACATCTACCTCTCTTTTAAATTCATTTATTTTTCTAATTGCCCAAAGATATTTTCATTTATATTTTATCATAGGCACCTCAAATTCAACATATTCAAAATCAAAACCATGACTTTGACTCCAAAGCTGTCTCTCCTCCCATATTCCTTAAAGTCATCACCAACTCTCTCAGACACCCTTAGTTAGAAACACTTTCAACTGGACATTCTGAGTTAGAGACCCCACACCAAATCAGTCTCTAATTCCTGTCCATTGGATTTCTAAAATATCTCTCAAATTTATTTTCTTCACTTCCACCACTACTCTTTCAGTTCCACAGTAGTTGTCAATTCTTCTCCTTAATCACCCAGTCTGATTCAAATACTCCCTCTTCCTATGTTCCTGGGACACAGTGAATATGGCTACATCAGGGTATTCAGAAAGGACGTGCCAAACTATAATGTACAATTTATTTATATTCCATATTAGGCAAAAGTGATGAACAATCTTCTTAAACTGAACAAATGTGTGAATGCAGCCTGTTTGTCTCCAAACTACGATCCCTTTACACACATACCTGTTTAAACTTCAGTTCCCCATCACCTCCTGCATTATTAATAATAGAAGCAGGAGCCAACATCCCTGTCTCATGCCTAGCAAAACATTTGCCTAAGTTACATTATTTAGTATGCAGAACAACTCTATAAATTAACCACTATTAATAGTTAGAGTTTAGGTCTCAGGTCAGCCTACTCGGTTTCATATCATGGCTCTACCACCTATTGGAACAATGGAAAACGATAGCTTCCACCTCCTGGGTTTGATGTGAAGATTAAACCAGATAATTTGTATAAAGCATTAGCACAATGCTGGGTACATGGTAAGACTTCAATAAATGTTAGCTTTATTTTTTTATCCTAATTTTATATAAGGCTTAGAGAAGTTAGGTAACTTGCCCAAGGTCATGGCTCTACAAAACAATGGCTATGCCCATGCCTTCAGCCAGCATTCTACAACCAAGCTAGCTCCAACCTCTTTCCAACCTAGAACCAGGTAAAACTATTCAAGTTCTGGTCAAGTACCCTTGTGTGCTCACAAAGCACCCCTGTGTCTTCTAATGTAGTACTTACTGCACTAGCTACAATTACCTATGATCTGACTATGTAACTATAGCCCTTTTACTCAGGTATATTTCCAGTGTCTACCACAGTGGATGTTCAATAATATGTTGAATATATAAATGTTATTTTGTTTCATCATATATCTGTACATTCAGATGCTCTGTCTGAAGTTGCCTTACTCTCCCTGCCGTTCCTCTTCTAAATTGCTGTTCACCCTTCAAGTCCAAAGTTAAGTTCTTGCTACATCCTTGGAAAATGAAAATATCCTCATGTCTCAATAGTAACAATAAATAAAATAGCTCATGGTGGGGGGGCTCCGCCCACAGAGCCCCATCCCTCCATCATGGATGAAAATAAAACTACCAAGACATGATCTGCTTGGGGAGGAAAGGTGGTCAAACTCTCAGAGGAGGATGACCCAGAGCCCCTTCCTCACTAGGCTTTTATTGGGTTCAAATACACAGGAATACAGGTTTAACATTTCAAAGAAATCTGAGGGCTTAATCTGAGTCAGTGTCTGTCCGGAAAGGGGATTGCAAAACTTTGGGAGACATACTCATTTCCTCCTGGGACACTTATCATTTAAATGAGAGCACTCTTAGCAAAGCAGGTTTCACAGGACTTTATGAATTCTTTTTTATGCCCGATCACCCAGGGAACCATTCTGGCCCACACAGGGCTGCACCGCTTGCCCTCATAGTTTCAGGCTTTAAGCCGATTAGGCTCAGGAAGCAGAAGACATCTCTCAGACGGAAATGAGGACTCAGGGTATGTTAGGATAGCCGGGGCGGGGGGGGGGGGGCGAGGGTCCCTCACATCCTCTTTGCTGCAGCCTCCCAAGTCCTTCCATGAGGCCTCCCAAGTGGTTGTGTCTGGCTTAGGTTGCCGCTCCCATGAGGAGTCTTACCCATCATTGACTACCAATCAAGCACTGGGGCCAGAGATGGATGAGGCAGAAGCAGTGCTCCTGCCAGGGAGGTAAGCTTTGTCTCCTTAGTAGCTCACATCCACTTAACAGAACAGACCCAGATGAAGTGGGTCCATTGGCTCTTACACAGCCCACCATGGGGTAAGGGGTACAACTCCTGAAACCAGGCTGAATGCTCTGCAACAAGTTCACATAGCTATCTCATTCCTGACAAACTGACAATAAAGTAATAATAATAATAATAATAATTTATCTTTCCTCCTACACTGGTCACTACTGTATCTTGTCTATCAATTTTTCTAAAATGTAGCACAATAAATCTATTACAGTCATACCTCAAAGATATTGCAATTTAGATTACAGACCACCATGATAAAGAGAGTATTGTAGTAAAGCAAGTCGTAATCTTTCTGCTGGTGGAGGGTCTTGCCTTCCATTTGTAAAAAACACAACACATGTGAAATGCAATAAAATGAGGTATTTCTGAACATTCATGCCTATTTAATTAGACTGAGCTGAGGTAAAAAAAACAAACTAGATCTTATTTATCTTTGTATCATAATACCTGCAACATAATTACTTTCACTAAATAAATCTATAAATTTAAATACATTCTAAATATAATTAAAATCTTCTTATGCTGAAGTGGGATACGGTTTTTCAAATTTTGATGCCATCAAAACAAAGTCAAAGGTAAAACTCACCGGACTTTGCACAGTCTCATCCAGAAAGAATTGTAACCAAATGATCATAAGCAGATCATTAGTCTAAGTGGCTGTTTCCCTAAGTATAAAATTGGGTTAATAACTACCTTTCAGCTCCAAAGATATGCTTTCATATATTTTCAAATGCCTTTGGACATAATTCAAATTTTAAAATCATAAATTTATAAACAACCCTTCAAAGTTAGAAATGATGAATACGCACAAAATAGTTATTTTTTTCCCTGAACTTTAGAGGTAAACAAGCCACTAAGTACTCCAAGTTAACACCTAGCTAGCTTTGCAATGTATCTGTTAACTGGTATTTCAACATAGCTATTAACAACTTTCTAAACAAAGTTAATGTCTGTATTTGATGGCACTACAACTCTGGCATAATAGAAAATTTTAAAAAGTTATAAGCATAAGTTGCAAAAAATATTTCAAATATGTATTAAATATTTTTAATGTGGAAGGGAATATTTAAAATGAGGACCAAAGAGCAATCTAATATTGCATACTTTAATGCTTATTGTACTGATTTTAGTTGAGACTATACATACAATACTAGTATGTCGTCACTTTCCATCGTGTTTTCCATATGAAACAACATGAATCAGAACACAATAGAGTACTTTGACACATGCTTTCTTGTTTTTCATTGCTCAGCTGAAATTGAGTCAGTAGGTTGTAACATCTTTTCCAGTTCCTGAGCAATGAAAATCCACATCATTCAAAGGATTGCAAAAAATTGGGGGATTACAGAACTATTATATAATTTTGAAACACAAGTAAATAATCAAAAAAAAAAAAAGAACTTTTAGTACTGCCTACCCTTTCAATTGTAGTAGGAACATTGCAGCAAAGGTTCCAGACATAGGAATCCACAAAGTTAAGGAAATTATAAAAGATGGCACCATAGAGACACTGACATTAAAGGGAATGAGCTTAGGATGCATACTATATAACAGCATCATGTCTTGAACAGTGTTATTAATGGAAAAGTAATTATTATAAAAGTGATTCATGGGATCATAATCTATGAAGGACAGAACACCACAAACCAAAGCCCAGTTCTCAATTTAGGTTAAAAAGAATAGACTTAACTGAACTATGAAGTCAGTGTATAAAATATTAATAACTTCAATTTTAAAGTATAATGCCTGCTTCACTCACTGAATGTATAGCTCCAAAAGTTTCTGAAGACTCAAGTGTAGGCATTTACATCAACTGATACAAAGGGCAACAGTTGCAAAAGAAACAATCCTACCTACTACATCAAGTAGCAAGTAGTGGACCTCATAAAGTTTGCAGGTGGGGCAAAAGTAAGTTTACAGTTGTAAATATGCAAACCACAGAGTTTATTCCTGTATTATTATTTATAAATCATTGTATTATTTCTCACACAAACAACTGTAAACCAACTTTCTCCACACCCTGTTCACTAATCTTTTAAAATTAAAACTATTTTTGAGGTCCTGTTACATGCTAAATGCTTTAAATATATTATCTCTAAGTTTGAGCCATACAGTGTTATAGAAAATCATTGTTAGTTCACAGAAAACTCAGAAAAATAACATACATGCTCGAGTTCATTTATTTAGTAACTGCTACTAATGAGGACTGGCTATAAAATTATGCCCTCATCTGTAAACTTCAGTGTTTGGTGAGTAAAAGAAAGAAATCTCTTCACTATTCCATGTGGGCATCTTGTATGGGTTAAAAAATTAATTATGAGTAGGGACACTTATGTATGAAGCCTTGCTGAATAAATGGGCATCTTCTAATAATTTCTGTTCCCTCAATTTATAATTTTTCTTACAATATAAAATAAATTATGGGATTATTAATGTTTTCCTTATTCTGTACATGGGAGATGCTGTCATATCAATCATAAATTACAACATAAGAAATATATTATGTACTGTACTTAAAAACTGGGTATCATACTTAAAATTTCCAGCTTGAATTTACAGATTTGTTGAAAAAGTGCTGATGGTTCTGCTGCAATTAAGAAAAACAATCATACATAAAATAAAAGAAATAAGCTGAGATAAGTGAAAAAGACCAGATTTCATCTACCTCATGTATATTTCCCACATGATAACCAAATAAGATTTCATTTCAATTTTCCACTTCTAAATAGCACTCTTGCAAAGTTAGGATTCCTTGAATCCAAATGCTGCTTGCAAATTAAGAGCACCTACAGGCACACCTCCGAAACTTTGCAGATTCAGCTCCACTCCATCCTATTAAAGCATGTGTCCTGGTGAAACACATTATAAATAAACGCAACACGAGAGGTGAACAAAAAAAGTGAAGTGCAAAAAAGTGGAGCCCAATACAAGGTGTGCCTTAACCAATAAATTGAGATGAAAAGTATTATAAAGAGCATAGAGGGAATTAAGAGACAAACCATCATGATAGATGATGAAGACATTTTCGTCAGGTTACACATTCAGAAAAACATTGGAACTAAAATATCAAAAAGTCCTAGGCCTAGAGAGTGTTCCATGATGTTTTCCATGTCACGCCTTCTCTTCGCAACTGACCAAATATTTTTCTCTGTGAAGCATCTTTCAAGTCAACACAATTGAATACTTAGGTAGTGCTTGTGGTTGTCGGAACGTGCGAACTGTCCTTTTACAGACTTTTCCAGTAGCATTGCCTCGAATACCATTAAATAAAACTTTTTACACAAATATTGAATGACTGTGTTGTATGTCTGAAACTAATATACATTATTTAACGGCATACGCTTACATCTTCGTTAACTATGTAGTTTTCTTCTGTGAATTGACCATACATGATTCTTCTTGTTTTGGTTTGTTTTGTTTCTTATCAGGTTTTCTTTTCTTGTTGACTTTAAATTCAGGTACGTATTTACTAGTTTCACATTTATTTTATTAGTAATAAAAACAACTACAGTAATATATAAGCACATTTGCCCAAAATCATATATGTACTGCATGTATATTACTCTGTGTGTATATATACCTATATGTGCATTCATGTATATACGTGTGTGTATACATACACACACAGTAGTATATTTTTAAAAACATGTGCCCAAAATGCATCCAGGGAACTGGCGAAGAAAAGTGGTTCCTACTCCACTTTCTAGGACTCAGTTCGGTAATGAGGGCGCACAGCACCTATTTCTTGGCGGTTTGGTTTGGTTTTCCTCGCCATTCGGCTGGAACTCAGCAGGAACAGCACACACAGCTCCAGGCTTCTCCCCTCCCTCCCACCCGCCGCCGGCTCCCTTTCCCTCCAAGACCCAAGAGCTTCGCTCCTCCCTTCAGCCTCCCGCAGCGCAGAAATCTCCCAACAGCTCTTCCTACCGGGCCTGACCTCTAGCCCTTGAGCAGCTCTTCCACCCTGGTACCTGGCACCTACCACTCCAACATCCGGAAGGACTCGGGTCAGCAGCGTCAAAGTGCTCAGCCCAGTGGAGGCACCCAAGGGCTCCGCTGCTCCTCAGGCAACGATCTCCTCCGCGTGTCTGCTTGAGTTTGGAGCGTGGCGAGCGGGGCCCGGCAGCTGCAGGGAAACATGGGCAGGGCCGAGGGCAGCTGGGAGAGGGAGGCTCGAGGGCACTGCGGAGGACAGTCGTGTGGGACGCTAGGGGGAGTACTGGTGCGGGGCAGGCTACCGAGGCTCCAGGGCTGGCGGAGGGTGGCTGGGGAACCCGGCCTAGCACATCCTGGGGCTTTGTAGGGCAGGGCTGAGCCAGGGCGGCTAGGAGAGGTTCATGGGCGGGGTCTAGGGTGGCCGAGGAGGGCTCAGGGACAGAGCCAAAGGCATCTGGAGTGCTGGTGGGCGGAACCGAAGCTGGTGGGAGGAGCGCGAGGGGGGGCCGAGGCGGCCGGATCCCGACGGAGTGTGGGCGTAGGTGTCGGGGGCGGGGCAGAGGGTTCCGATAGGGAGGAACACAGGGGAGGGTCTCTGTCCGAAGTGCTGACAGGCCACAGGAACAGCCCGCAGAGCCACAAGTGTGGCCCTGCTCCCAGGGTAGCGAGTGGCTTCCACTGCATGTGAGTGGTTCTTGAGTTCAGAGTGGCGGCCCCGCCCAGGATTCCGGCCGGGCTGGGTGGAGGGACGTTATGTGTGACCATTTGAGGCGCGTAATTTATGTCGACGCAACTCCTTCCGAACGGAACCTTTGTTTTCAGTCTTCTTTTGCAGGTTTATTCCCAGCCCTGGGGACAATTGTGGGGACAGTTATGGGGCCGCATGACAGGAATCGCCTAGAGATTCGCGGCAGGAAGAGAGGTGAAGGGAGAAGAGTGTGCGGGTGGGCATGAAACAGGAGAGGTTGTGTGAATCCCATTTTGAGCCTTTTACAGTTTTGTTTTTTTCTAATTATTTGAAAGATCACTCTGACAGCATACGAAGGATAGATTTTTGGAGAAAGCATAGAAATATTAAATCCGCCAGAGAAAGGTTTCCTTGAAAGTGTTTGCATTAACTCCAGGAAGGAACAGGGTCGGGAAAGTTGCGAAGTGAAATCAATGGAGTTTAGTGACAGTGCATGGAAGGGGTGAGTGAGAGAGTTATCTGGGGTGACTCTTGGGTTTCCAATTTAGGAGAACAAGTGAGTAGCCGACGGTGACATAATGTAGGGAATACAAGAGGTAGAACAGATTTGGGGAAGGAAATATGAGTTCAGTTTGGGACTTGTAAATATGACGTTTAAGATATATGACATAGTAAGATATTTAAGTTGAGGTGTCTGAACAGCTATTTTATATAAAGGTGCAGAAAAGATATACCCATGCATGTTTAACATAAATTCATAGGCATATTATAAATAAAACATTGGAAAGGGTTGTTGATTGAGAAAACTTACACATTCGACTGGGAGATGCCATATAGGACTTTCACAGCTAGAGCAGTCAGTGCTGGCTTCAGATCTTCAAAGGATGGGCCTACTCTCTTGTTAGGGGCTCATGCAGCTGGTGACTCAAGTTAAAGACAGTGCTCATTTACTATTCTGAAAACCCTAGGGCTATATCTACTCTACCTGTTCTTTAGAAATGGAACCACAATGGTTTACTGAATACTTTAAGCCCTCTGTTGAGACCTACCGCTCAGAATAAAAGATTTCTTTCAAAGTATTACTGCTCACTGATAATGCACATCGTCACCCAAGAGCTCTGATGGAGATGTACAAGATTAGTTTTGTTTTTCATGCTTGTTAACTAACACAACATACATCCGGCAGCCCACAGATCAAGGAGTAATTTTGACTTTCGAGTTTTATTATTTAAGAAATACATTTTATAAGGCTATAACTACTGTATATTTATTAGTGACTCCTCTGATATATTTGGGCAAAGTAAATTGAAAACCTGGGAAGTATTCACTCACCATTCTAAATGCCATTAAGAACATTCATGTTTCATGAGAAGAGGTAAAAGTATCTACATTAACGAGTTTGGAAAAAGTTGATTTCAATCCACATAGATGACTTTGAGGGGCTCAAGACTTTAGTGGAGGAAGTAACTGCAGATGTGGTGGAAACAGCATGAGAACCAGAATTAGAAGTGGGACCTAAAGATGTGACTGAATTGCTGCAATCTCATGATAAAACTTTAATGGATGAGGAGTTGCTTCTGAAGAATAAGCAACAAAAGTCGTTCCTTGAGGTGAAATCTATCTCTGGTGAAGAGCTGTGCACATCACTGAAATGGCAACGAAAGATTTAGAATATTCTATAAACTTAATTGATGAAGTAGCATCAGGGTTTGAGAAGACTGACTAATACTGAAAGAACTTCTACAGTGGGTGAAATGCTATCCAACAGCAGCACATGCTACAGAGAAATAGCTCCTGAAAAGAAGAGTCAATCAATGCAGCAAACTTCAGTGTTGCCATATTTTAACAAATTGCCACAGTCATCCCAGTCTTTAGCAACCACCACCCTGATCCATCAGCAGCCCTCAACATGGAGGCAAAGACTCTCCATCAGCAAAAAGATTATTACTTGCTGAAGTCTCAGATTATGGTCAACATTTTTTAGCAATAAAGAATTTTTAAATTAAGGTATTATATCATTTTTTAGACATACTGCTATTGTGTACTTAATACACTATAATATAGCATAAACATAACTTTTATATGCACTAGGAAAGCAAAAAAAATTATGTGACTTGCTCTATTGTGATATTTGCTTTATTGCAGTGGTCCAGAACTAAACCCACAATATCCTCAAGGTATGCCTATAAAAGTTTTTATAAACTCATTTGTCTGCCATCACCCAGAGATCAACAGTCTTAAGAGTTTAGTACTCAATGTTCTTTAGTTTATTCAACATACACAGAGCATAATTCACAAAAGGTGGATCATACCTAGCTGGGTGGGTCAGTTGGTAGAAGCATCATTGTGTACACCAAAAGTTTGTGGCTTCAATTCCTGGTCAAGGGCACATGCCTAGGTTGCAGGTTGAATCCTCGGTCAGGGGGTATATGGGAGGCAACCAAATGATGTTTCTCTTTCACATAGATGATTCTCTCTCTCTGTCTGTCTGTCTCTGTCTCTCTCTTTCCCTCTCTGTCACTCTCTCTCCATCCTCTTTCTCCCCCTCCCTCCCTTCCCCCCTCCCCCTTCTCTAAAATCAATAAACATATCCTTGGGTGAGGATTTTTTTAAAAGGTGGATCATACTCTACATATTGATTTGTAATCTGTTACACAATATTTTGTAAACCATTTTGAATTCAACAGGTGAGAAATGCCATATTTTTAATGACTGTCTTTTATTTCATACTATGAGTGTACCATTAGTTCACCTATACCTGTATTATAGGATTTTTGGATTTTTCCTTGTTTTTAATTCCTATTAGAAACAAAAATGTAATAAACATCACTGTCCATACATAACTGTTTTTCTTATCCATAACAACTCTAAGATAAATTCTTAGAGACAGCATTACTAGGTTAAAGAATGTGTGTGTATTTCCCATATCCTCAACATTAAGGGATATAATTCTTTCATTCTTTGTTAATATGGTAGGTAAAAAATCTCTGTAGTTTAATTTACAGTTTTTGATGATTCATAAATTGAAAGAAGTTCATTTTTATTACTAATAATAAGTTCATTTTTTTCTCTTTTGTTAACTGCTTTTTCATGCCATTAGTCCCTCCTCATATTAAAAAGATTAACTCTTTCTACTATCTTGAAAATAATCTTTGCCAGTTTATCTTATGGCTCTGCTTTTGATTATTTTCATATAGAAGTGGGTTTTTTTCTTTTAATCATTCACTGATACTTTCCTGTATGATTTCTGCTTTAGGGTTTTACTTAATATTATGTAAATATTTACCTATACATTTTGTAACAAAATATATAGTCCAGACCCAAGGGCATGTAAGAATTTAACACACTAATTCATTCAATCATTTATTTATTGATGCAACAGATATCTATTGAGCCCGTATACATTAGGCACTGTTAGAAATGTTAGCAATAAAACAGTGAGCAAGATCACCAAGGTTCCTGCTATCATGGAGTTATACTCCAAAAGGAATACAATCATGCAGCATGTAAAGAGTGGGGCCAAAGTAGGTTTATAGTTGTGAGTACATAAAACAGAGTTTATTTTTGTATTATTATTTGTTAATTATTATATTATTCTCTATACAAATAGCTGTGAACCAACTTTGCCTCCACCCTTAACGTGAGATTTTTAAATTAGTAGGAAAAGAATGGATGGTTGAACATATAATGCTGTTACTAATTAACCATTAAGAAAAAATAAATTAGATTTTTATTTCATACCTTAAAGTATATTACAAATAGATATAAAATCTATGTTTTTAAAATAAAATCATGAAAACACTAGAAAAATAAGTAAATATTATATAAAGAAATATATGTTCTTAAACATGAAAACTTCAGAATAAGATCTTAAGGCAATTTTGGAAATTACATCTTATTTTTTAAAAATGGAATATAACAAGGTGAGTTTTGAACAATAAGCTTTATTAGTGTATTTTCAAAGGTACATAAAATCCTGAGCTACCTCATTTACTCATCATTAGTTATCATTTACTCTTCAAAGTTTACATGTATTTTGCTGCAAACTCTGTGATGATTACATTTTTATACAAATCAGGAACATAAATAAATTGAAATACTGTTTTTATCCCTGGAATAGCAAATTAATGTACTTAGATCATCTCATTTTTTAATTCTACATTAAGGGTTTTAGAACATAGTTTTTCAACTAAGTAATTTCTTTCTCAAAACTGCAAAGATAGTGTAAGATCTGATTCCTTAAATCTTACTGAATTTTTTGAAAACTATGTTGATTTTAGTCTTTAATCTACTTTCATGAATAAATTTATAATTATCTGACCAGTTATATTTGAGAAGAATCATAAGAGTAACTACCTTTAGTCTCAACATTTTAGCTAGTGTAAAATTTCACAGGCTCCCTTCACATACAAGTAGTCCACAATTATCTCAATAAGAAAAATTTACCATGATTTAATAAAGAGGCAGTCAACCCAAATGTAAATATATCTTTGTTTAAATGGTTACGTATTATAAAACATGTTGTGTAAAATACTTCCTCCAGGCTCTATAAAGAAATACATACAGCTGATTAACATTAAATTCATAAATCTAGACCAAAACTTTTATAATTGGTAAATAGAACAACAGACAAAAGTAAAAGACAAAAGTGCTGTGATCTTGGCCAAAAAAAAAAAAATTATCCAGCATCTTCAACTGTGGACAAATAAATATTTTCAGTCTTGTATTTTAAATTACTACCAAAATAGTATATCTTTCTACAAACAACAAAAGCAAGCATACAATATCTAAAAATGGTTTTTAACTGACAAGAATGTCAATGTCAAGTCTCCAAAGGTACAGTCAAATTCTTTTCCCAAATAAGGTCACTATGATTTTAGGTTAAAGTTATAATAAGCAGTTCAAGCAAAATACATATTGCTTACATTTTAAAGCAGGTGATTTTGATAGTTTAATTAAGATGTAAGTATAAATGTAAAGCTATTATAGAAACATTTATAAACATCTTGGGAATACTCACAGATCAGCAAGTAATAGAATCATAGATTTAAAAATGAAAGGTGATGTTAGATCTAATGCTTGATAACAAGTCCAAAAATATCTTTAAAACATATAGACATGAGGAAATGGGCTTTATTACTTGGAGCTTGAAAACCTAGCAGCAAACAAACTTATTTGCATATGATGCAGTGCAATGACCTTTTATTCATAAAAGACTCCCAAAGTCTTAAAATTTCATACATGAACCAGAATGGAATTCATTAGGATAAATGATTCGAAGATGTCCAGAGCAAGTTATCAACAAATGCTAGATATTCTCACCTGCATAGCTTACTTGTAAGCAAGGTTATGCAAAACTGTGTTCTGGATAACTCACTCTCATGGCTCCCCAATAACAAGCTCGTATGAGGCAGATCAAGCCTAAGAGATAAGCAATTGCCCATGAAACATAGGTTGCATGAAATCGCCTTGCAAAATCTTGGGTGGCAACCTGAAATAAAAAGCAATATAAAAATAAAATGTTGGAAAAATTTTTAAACTACTTGCTTAGAGAATTTATGTTGATTTACATGTGATTTTTATGAACTATATCTTTGAGGCTACAAAATCCCTATAAAATATGAACTGGTGTACTTTTGATTATCACTGACAGAGTAAAATTTAATAAGATGATACCACTAGTTATAGGAACCATGAATTTTTATGAAGTAAGCAAAGAAACCCACTAAAACATGTTATCTCTAAAAGGAACTTAATGTATATAATTCCGCCTGGCTAATGATATGCAGACAGGTGCAACAAAGTTGCATGGAAAGTAAATGGCAGCAAAACAGATCAATCCCTTCCTCTTCTCCTGACATCATCTCCATGTCAACAGCTTAGTTTTAGTCTCCTTTGAAAATAAGTGAACATTGATAATAACCTGTGCTTCACTTGAAGAAACAGAAGAACCACCACAGCTGATTGAGTATTGCTTTGGCTTTGGCCAGGGCCAAATTGGTTCTGGCATTAATTGAAAACAAATGGGCTTTTGTTAAACAGATGGTAAAGTCCCCAATGTCAAGGACCTTCAGAGGGGTCCCAAGACAGCATTTCCCCTGGACTGGCAAGCTCCACTAAAAACAGGTCCATGGACTGAATTTCCAATTGCCCGCGGTCCTTCAGAAGTTTCTGTGCCTGATATGCCAGGGAGGCAGGCTCTTCAGGCCTCACCATTTGCTTGAGATAAAGTTGAGAGGGAAGAATTCTAATAGAGAGTAGAGTACTCACAGTTAATCCAACTCCAATGAAAATACAGATCATTCCAATGGTAATATATGCACAGCAGCGTCTTTGTGGAAGAGCAGTACCCACTGAGGAACTGTAAATTCATGAGAGCAATGGAGAACATTATTTACATAATACTTTCCATTTCATCTGTGAGTACTTATCTATGGCTTTAGTAACATACACACTTCCATTTATTTCTTCAGCTTGAGAGACAAGAACATGCATAAAAATGTCATTTTAAGGACTAACATGAATCATAATCATAAATATTGAATTTGTGATATATTATTGTGGCTTTAAACAAAGTTCAAGCCTTGGTCATTGACAATATCCACAAAAAAACAGTGTGGTCAATAATGATCTTCCAAGACAAAAATATATTTTCAAAAATTGTATTCCAGAGTAGAAAATTAGTGTTATCTTACAAATACCATTTGATTTTTTAAAGCTATCTTGACTTTATGTCAACAATAGAGTTAGAATACTAAATCATGTATGTACCTGTGCATCTGCCTCCAGCAGTCTAATCTACCATGGATTGGAAACCAATGAAGTTTATTAGAATTATGTATTGAATAAGTCAAAGGTTCTTTTAATTATGTTTTTTAAATTTTGCTTTTCATTGGAGAAAGAAACTTGGATAGGAAGAATTAACATTGTTAAAATGTCTATACTACCCAAAGCAGTCTATAGGTTCATCACAACTCCTATCAAAATACCGATAGCATATTTTATAGAACTAGAATAAATAATCCAGAAAATTATGTGGAACCATATAACATTCTAAATGAATATTGGAGAAGCTTTTCTGTGGGCTAAAAGAAATCAATTTAGTACATTAATTTCAGTTCATGACTTCTGCCTAGAAAATCCACGCCAATTTTCATCACAACTTAAATTGTCACTACCTCTGGGAAATCTTCCCAAAAAAGAACCTACTATCCCTCTACAAGCCAAGTGCTATTTCATCACAGGAATAAAGCAATGACCAATTAGCACGTATTGCACAGACAATAAAATCTCTTATACTTTGAACACATATGTGGTACCATATGTAATATATAGTATTGTTCTGCATGTGTTAAGACTTTATGAGTATGTGTTAGACTGTATGCTTCTGTGACTTGCCTTTTTATTTTCTTGATACTCTACATGAGACTCTTCCATATTCATATATGGAGGCCTAGTTCATTCATTTTCATGACTATCTTTGTTTATATGAAAATATCAGTTTACTCTCCCTGTTGATGAATAGCCAGGGTTATTTTTAATTAATTTTTTGCTATTATAACAAGGCTGCTTTAAACTCTCTTAGGTTTCCTCATGTACATACACAGGAATTTCTCAAACATATACCTAGGAATAGAATTGCTGGGGTGCATTGTAGACAGGTCTTCCACATTAATAAATGTCAAAGTTATATTCCCACCAAAACCATGTGGAGCTCCCATTGCTCCCCCTCACCCTCCTCAACACTTCTATTCTTGTTTTTTTTTCCATGTTTGCTAATTTCATGAGTCAGAATGATATTCCATTGAAGTTTTAACCTGTATATTTCTGATTTCTAGCATGCTGAACATCTTTTCAAATGCTAGTTGACTATTTGTTGTCTTTTTCTAGTAATTGCTTGTTCATATCTATTGTCCCTTTGTACTGGGCTGTCTTAGCTTAATGATTCATATATCAGCATAAGAAACGTCCAAACCTGTAAGAATTTTTATGAATTTATTTGAGTCAAGCTGATGACAATTACCATAAAGCAAAAAAGGAAAAAAATAACTTAACCCTACATCTAAAAGAACTAGAGGAACAACAACAAAGCCCAGAGTAAACAGAAGGACGGACATAATCAAGATCAGAGCAGAATTCAAAGGTAGGCCTTTGCTTTATCTATCATTTTACTTTTTATCCAATACCAAGGTTTCCTCACTTTACTTTTTCCCTGCCTCTGTAATCTATCACCAATGGATTTTATGTAACCTTCTTATGCCTCCTCTTTTAATTGTAATGTATAAAATAAGGTGCAAAATGGCCATTTTCTGGAGTATTTTCTCAGTCCTTTGAGATTTTGCTTCCCAGCAATTGTCATCAGTTTGGTTCAAATAAACTCATAAAAATCCTGATAGGTTTGGATGTTTCTTTTGTTGACAAGTGATAACAAAACCCAGAATACAGTAGCTTAAGAAAAAGTATATTTCTCTTGCATATAGGAATTTGAAGGTAAATTTACAGCCTTGGTCTTATAGCTGGCTCATTTTATGATGCCATTGACTCAGCACAGGTAACAAGTCTCTTGCTGCCACTGCCTCTTCCTGCCAATTGTGGAGTTAAGTAGGTGTTTTGCAGGTTTACAGGAATGAGAAAGGGATTAGCCAGGTCATTCCAGGCCTAGCAGCATGAGAATAAGAGACAGAGTCAAGGAACTATATTGTATATTTATGTAAGTTGAAGACTGTTTAGGCAGGGACATACAGAGTGTGTAGAGGTGGAAGAAAACATTATCAAAGATACCACTAGAGAAGATAGGCAAATACCTATACCTGGAAGGCTGTCTATACCTAACTAAAGAGTTTGTAGTTTGTTTTTGGAATTTAGGCAGTGGGCATATAATAAGTCCATATGGTACATTGATGTCAGTAAGTAGAAAATGCCCTTCCTCAGGATACTTTATATGCCACTAATAGCCAAACCTAAGATAACAAGAGAAATAGCACCTCTGTGGATTGTTCAGTGTTTAATCTACACAACTGTACACCATAGCTATGAATCTGGAAGCTACTAAAAGATCTGAAGCCAGAGCATTTAAAATTCATATTTGCATTTGAGGACCATCACTCTAGTAAATGGATTGAAAACTGTAAGCCTAAAGGCTAGGAGATACATGAGAAAGCTGCTGTGGTTGTCTAGTAGAGATCTTGAATGCATGAACAGTGAGACTAAGAGAACAGAATTAAAATGCCAAACAGAATTGATGGGATTTGTTTCCATTTAGATGGGATTTGGGGAATATAGATGCACTTAGATTTCTAGCTTGGTCAGCTGGGCAGATGGGATAACATTTGTTAATGTAATAAATTCATCAATACATTAATATAATCAATTGCAAAATGGGGTTAAAGAAGCTGAATATGATGTGTTTGAGAGGACTATGGACACAAGGGTTGAAACAACAATAGGTAAAATAGTGAATATAGATTGTTAGTTATATTTGAAGCTCTGAGGAATGAGCAGGGATGATTTAAAGGCATATTGGTTGGGTTTACTGACATGCACATTATAGGGGAAGCCATGAAAAAGCCCAGATGTAATGTGGTCAAGTCGCAACCTTGGAGAATAAAAATATTTGACAACTTGGCAGAGAAAATGAAGTCAACAAAAGTGATAGCAAAGCAATGATCCAAGAAGTGAGAGAAAAATGGGAGAAAATGGTATCTGGAAACTAAGAAAATAAATGTTAAAAAAAAGGATAATCAACAGAACCAAACACTACAAAAAAAAAAAAAGGCAGAATAAAGACTGAGCAGATCTATTAGAACTTGCAATTGGGATGTGAATTTTGTGAGAACAAATTCAGTGGCCTCGTGGCTAATTGCACTTTATTCTGGAGCGAATGGGGTGCCATGATTACATGAAAGGAAGAGACCTGCTTTGTTCTGAGAAGAAAAAATAAAGTGAGCAAATACAGATAAGTTTCTAAGTAGGACATGAGAGGAGAGGGAGTTCACAGAGAGTCTCAGTCATCTCAGAGAGAAACGAGGCAACTCCTTTGCTGAGAAAAAGAGTAGTGGGTACAAGGGATGGGCATTTCAGAGGAACAGTAACTATCTGGAGATAACTTATTTGGGGGCTGGGGGTGGAAGTTAATCAAGAACACTTAAAAAAGGAATACCAAGCAAGGGTTTAGCTAAGTGTAAAGCTATATGCTTGTAAAGAGCTAATCAATATAGAATTTCTTCAGCTCTCAATTACCTTGGGATGAAGTAAGGAAGAAGTCATGGCCATGTTGCTCCAAGATTGGTGGTTTGAAAAGCAAATGGATGGATTTGAATTTCAAGGGATGAAGACATCAATCTAGCAAACACTTAAGACTTTGCTGAGATTGTTTACTCTCTTTTTTATACCCACAAGATGAAATCCCCTGAAGGCAAGGTTATATCTTTTATTTCAAGCACAGTACCTAGCACAGGACTGTTTGTTGAATTCATGAATAATATAAAAGAAAGCACTAAATAGCAAAATAAAAGAGAGTTAGTCTGCTATTGTTTAAAATAGTACGAGGTGATCCACAAAGAAGTATGTTAGTGATATAAAGAAATGATATTTAATGATCATTATCATCACCATCTCTACTAGTCTTAGGCTTATTAGTACATTTGCATGGAAATGTAACCTAGCTTGTATTTCAGAATTCTAGGACTTCATCTCCTGGCCAGCAGTGGCCAAAAGGTGTCCTACTGAAAATGAATCTCACTATCAGCTACAACTGAGCTGTGATTGTATGAGTAAGAAACAGTGATATGAAAAAAGACTTCGTGGTCTCAGGACCCCTAAGGGAAGCCTTCCCTACATGCCTTGTGATAGTTTCACAGCAATGATTTAGTAACTCTTATAACTTAAAAATAATTTTAGAATATTTGTTATTTGTGTTTAAAGAAATAAAATTCTGTATCAGAATCTTACTTCAATAGATGATTCATCATTTTGTTATGAAGAAAAACATTCAAAGAAAAAAGAAATCCAGATACCAGCTCTGAGTGTTCATGTGATAATAGTATCTCTGCTGAAATAAATACCTTGAGGCCTCCCATGTTTAGCTTGTGATTCCAATTCTATCAACATTCCTCTAGAATAGTGTTTAAGCATATTTAGTCCATGTGAATTTCTATGTAAGTTGTTTCTTAAGTAATTGATAAAAGTTTTTCTTCACATTGATACACTGTCTTGTGATGTTTTAACCAATCAGAGAATATCTAGACATTCAATATTTATTATTTGCAAAATATTGCCACTGTCCTAAAATAATTAATCAAACAAAATCACTTCAGCTAAATCTTTAACCACTCTAACAGTTCCTCATCTGTAAAATGAGGATAATAACTCTTGCATTCCTAGATTGTGGGACAGATTACAGGAAGTATGTGTACATCTAAAAGCAACTATCACTGTGCTTAGCACAGAGACTGCTAATGGCAAGAAGTCTTTTTTTTTTTTAATTTTCTACAGAATTTTAAAATTGAATTTAGTGTTCTCAGTGAAGATATCTACAATTTAATTTTCTTTGTTTTTGTGAAAATACAGATAATACACAGAAATATGGGTCATTCACATACTCGTGTGTGGGGGAGTGCCCCTCTAATATATATATATTCTGCATACTTATTTGTAGTTATTCACTTTGTTTTTCCATATAAATACTTCTAATTGATTCCACAAAGTCAAGAATTCAGATGATAAATTTCACAAATAAATAAAAAAGGAAATATCTCTCCATTTGAAGCTAGAAATAGTCTGCAAAGAGTTATTCTCTCAGGGCTATATTTAGCTGGAATCAGTTTTAGTAGAGATACAGGAAGATACTTAGTTACATATTCTCTATTTCTCAGGCAGTTTTTAATTATTTTTTCCTAGAAATCATTCTTAGGATTACTCTGCTATCAAAATAGATAAGGTATTTATATCATTATAGGAAACTGTTCTGCATGACATGGGAAACGTAGCCCAGCTCCCACTCAAAAAGGCCAGTAGAAAGCGACGTCTGGCACACAGGATCCATACCCCTGGATAGGTTCTCCTGTGGGGAATCAGGCCTGCATTGTACCTAGGTCGCTTTGAGACTTGATTTTTGCTAAAACCCCCTCACCCTGAATTGAGGCAGGAAATGTTCACTGCATATCTTTAAAGTAACTTACTAAAATCTATGCTAAACCTCCCAAGGATGAGTGTAACCAGTTCAACCACTTTTTTCTTTGTATTTGCAAATATCCTTCTTCTGTGATGTAAGTAGCAACATCCTCTCCCTTGTTTTCTGTAAAAGGTAACCATCTAAAGTGAACCTATGCATAGTAAATGAGGACCGTCCTCAATGTAATGTGCCCAGAAAAGCAATAAAAGCCTGTCCAGGCAAGGGATGGGGCTGGCCCTCTCTTTCACTGAGAGAGCGGCCATGTCATCCCTTTTTCTCCACAGGATTTCTGTAGTTCATGTGATTTTGTCTCATCTCATCCATAACGCTGTGGACACTGTGGGCTGGAGTCTGCATCATATCATACTAAGGATCACACAAAATAAACTAAGAACTAATATTTTCCATATCCAAAACTAAATTGTCAAAACATTCCAGTTTAATTTCCTTAAGTTATAGTTCACACACACATATAAGTAGAGAATAGAAATTTTTAAATTCAAATTTTATTATCTAAATAGACGTTGTGCAGAAAGACTATTGTTAATCCAGCAGACCTGAGACTGCAGTCCTTAGAAAGATCTTCTTGCTAGGATGGCCCTTGGCTGGCATCTGGAAACTTAGATTTCTAGAAAGTTCCCACTATTTCCTAACTGAAAAGAGTAGCTTAAAATGTCTAAATATTGAAAACAATATGGTTAATGCTAAACTCCTTTTAGGAGTCTGGAAATGAGGTTCATGCCATGCAGTAGGTGCCTATGGGACAAGCTCCAATAAAAACCATGGACCCGGAGCCTCTAATGAGCCTTTCCCATAGATAGCATTTCATGTGAGTTGCAACACTTTGTTGCTGGAATTAAAGGGGCCCTGTGTGACTCCAGTGGGAGAGAACTCAGAAATTTGCTTCTCTTTTCTCCAGACCTTGCCCCATGTGCCTTTTTCTGTTGCTTATTTGTTTTGTATACTTTCACACTAATAAATCATAGTTGTGACTACAAACATTTAGTACTAATTCCTAATAGTTCCCCTAGAAATTCATGGACTCTTGGGGTGATTTGGAGACCTCCAACGCAGTGGCCATAAAAATGTCTTTAATCAAAAGATTAATCAGAAGATCAAAAATATCTTCTATTTTCCCCATTGCTACATTGCCTTTTATTTTTCTTAAGAACACCATTTAGAAATAAAAAGAAATAGACTCAATAGTTAAGGTAGATAAATAATTATGTAAGCTTTGCCATCAGATAATAATCTTAGGTAGGAAAGGAGAAGAGCTAACAACTACCTTTTCTCTTAAATAGTAGCCTATTTTTTTAAATATAAAATTTTTATTATCTTCAATAGATTATAACCTCTCAGGACATTTGCAAATGTTACTGATCAGTAATATTTACCAGGTTACTGATAATTGTAGTAATTTCTTAGAAATTGACTCCTTTCAGTGAGTGATAATCAAGCCTAATCATTTAAATTTCACAATGAAATATATATTGAGTTTTAAAGATTTCTTCTTTTGTTTTGAAAAGCATGAATATATTAAGCATCCATTCATTTCATGGCATGTCTTAAATCAAAATCTACTTCAATGAGAATTCTAGAATCTTTAAATTGTTCTCTAGTATTTCCTAGTAGCATTTCCAATGGTAGAAAACTTACATATTTTTGCAGTGTGGGCATTTTGCCAGAGTGTTGAACCTCAGTTCCATCCACTGTAAAATAAATAAAGAAAGGGATTGAAAAGAAAAGCAACTGAAAACTATCCAATCTGATAAGATGTTTCTTTTAGTTCAAATGTCATTGTGGATCATAGCAAAGCAATCATCTTCTCATGGTTGTATGATCTTCTCCCTCTGACACTTCTCTTCTGCCTTAAAATAAACTTTGGAATTCCCATCTGAAATAGTTCCCATGATATTTCCAAGGTTCTGACGCAATCTGGGTTTGCTTTACAAAGAAAACTGAATGTACTGCTATATTTAGGGTCATTTCTTTCAGATTTATGCCTTAGTTTACTCCTAGAGTATAAAAACTTATTTCATGTATCTTCAAAGTTTTTTTTTCCCTTCAAATCTTGAGAACTAGCCTTTTAAATACATGGATATTTAGATTTATTACTAAAATGCAACTTTTATTCTATTAATGTGGGAAATCCACAAAATGAATAAACTAAACATATTGCATACATGTAGAACTCAGGTTAGAAAGCTACTTCCTATTCTGTCCTTGCTTAGTCTATGTAACAAAACACATTCCTGTGATGCAATCTTCTCTTTCAATTTCCTTCCCTGTACATATAGGTACTAGAACAGGCTACCTTCCTTGCAGAAGTATCATGCAGATACTTGAAATGGATTACTGGAAGCAAGTTCACTGGTTAAAATAATGTACAGTATAAACTTAAAGTAAATCTTTACCACAAAAAATATACTTTAAAATGCCTTTCTCATCTATTTTGTTGGCTTTTTATATTTTCTTGTAAATATTATATTTCCTTTATAGTTTTAGGAGAATTCCTTTAAGCACATTAGCAGTTTTATCATCAAAACAAATTTTCTTTTATTAAAATTAATTTTGTTTAGGACTTCACATCATTCATTTCTCTTTTCATAACTTTTCAATTCTAGGTAATTCAACTCTCTACTGTTCAGATGTCTTAAGAAGCTTCCTTATATTCATGCAGGACTAGCTGAAGGCTACATATTCCCTTTATTCTTCTTCAAAATATTCTAAGCAATGTCCCTCAAAACAATATGGCTAGATGATCCCCACAAAATGGTTTGGAGCTTAAAAAATGTTTTTACATACCATATTAAAATCCCCTCCAGGATATTAGCAATGACGCATGCTAAAAGTACCAAAGAATGCACCCATAAATTTTTTTGTGTGTAATTTTTTATTCACACAAATCCCAATGGCCATGGAACTCTTTACTCATATAACACCTATTATTATTCTATAAAATGAGTATTCTATTGAATGTCCCCTGGAAAACACAAATTTAGCTTTTCTAAACATTATCCATGGTTCTAGCCAGGCTATGAAATAAATAGTATGAATAGTGGGAATTCCTAGTAAATTTAACTTTAGTTTTATAACACTGATATAATAAAAAAATGTTGAGGTTCTGATCCATTGTATTGCTCTTTTATTTTAATCCATGGGAATAATTCTCTTTTGAGTTGCAGTTTTTCAATAAAGGTTCTCTTACTTGACTTTTTAAAAGTATATTCTCCTTGTAATAAACTGTGTTTTCCTCCTTGCATTGACTTTAGAAGACTCACAGCTAAAATTTAGTCTCATTTAAACAACTGTTCAGGATTAAATATTATGCATACTTATATTCTTATGCATTACACCATATTTTTTTCTGCCCTTGTTTTCACTCTCCCTGATTTTGTGATATTTTATTTTCAATGCTATTGAACTCTGTGACTTGTCTCAATTCTTTTTGGGCTTTGTAAGTCAAGGGGAAAACAAGGTAGAGGATAAGTAAATGAATTACCCTAATAGTTAAAAGCTTTAAAGGCAAAGAACATACTACAAAGGATATGACCATTTATGATCAGCATAAATATAAAAATAAGGCAAAGTTCTCAAGTCGGAATTAAGAACTTTGCAGTTAGTTTGTTCTTCATACACTGAGCATCTCTCTATCTCAAACTCTCAAGGGTAACAGTCATCCTATAGATATATACTGCATTCCCTTAATCACCAAACACTTTGTTTTCTAGGAATTTTGAAATCAACTTAAAATACCACATATTAATCCAAAACACCCTTTCCTGCTAAAAAATTACAGTTTCTAATCATAACAACTGTGTTAATATGCTAATATGATTCACTTGCCTGCAATGATTATTAAGTAAGAAAGAGCCAGTTTTAGAATTTAATCTTTGGCTCGCATATTACTTTAATGATTTTCTTCTGGAAGGAAAATATCTAAATGTATGAATTTCTTTAAGTAATAAAAATCATATCACAAACATATCTATCTAACTTCTCAATCTGGATCATTCTCTAAAATTCACTACCAGATGATTTCAAAAAATAAAATATAAACTTTTTAAATAGTTGTCTTTATTCTTCATTCCCTTATCTATCTACCTCATTATTAGTACGTATGGTCAATTCTCCCTCTCAAATTCTTACGCTATTCCTGAGCATGATCATCACTTTTCTGAATGACAAAAGCCAAACATCTACTATTGTGCCTCCTCAGGCTTGCCCCCATGCAATCCATTCTGTGCACAGAATCCATATATTCAGAATTAATTATAAAGCCATATATAGCATTCTACTGCTCTTAGGATAATGTCACTTCTTCTAGGCTAAGCACTTCTATGTGTGCACTAAAAACACTGTATTTCATGTAATTCTTGTTTTAATTGTCTTTCTCCTCCTATTAGATTAGAAAAACCCATGAGGGCAGGGATTGTACCTTCTTCTCTCCACAACACTTAGCCCCATGGCTGAAACTCACTCAATATATATTTTTGAACAAATACAGTCAGCTCACTTATAATGTGACTACAAAGATTATCTGTGGCAAGGATTTGGAATATAAAATATAACTAGGCAAAATGCAGGTTAAAAATGGAGGGAAGCTCATTAAAGTAAGTGGAAAAATCAATTTTGAAGATTTAAAAATAGCATTTCAAAATATAATTTGCTTATATAAAAGAAAAGGATATTGAAATTAGTCAAAAAATAACTGTATCAAACAAACAGTGTAGGATGGTTCAAAATGGTGGCATGGTAGGAGGATGCAGATTGCACTTCCTCCTGCACATGGGAGAAAAACCTAGGTGATCTACAGAGAAACAGAGCAGACAGCCAACAATACCACAGCATATATGAAAATAGGAGATCAAAATCTGTAGCAGATATTGGAAAACTAGATGTGGCAACCTAGCGACCAGAGGTGGCCCTGAGACCGGGACAGAGGTGACCCTGACAGGAGGTGGCTCTGCAACTGACCGGAGGCGGCCAGGCGACCTGAGGTGGCTCTGCGACCGGGTCAGAAGTGGCCCTGGGACCGGAGGCGACCCTGCAACTAGAGGAGAGGACTCTGTGGAAGACCCCGAGCTCACACCTGTGATCCTGGGGTGAGTGCGCGCAACTAGGGAAACTCACAGAGCCCACGCCCATAGTCTCGGGTGGGCACGTGCACCCTGTAGGAGACCCCGCGCTCACAGCAATAGACTCAGGGAGGGTTCGATCTGTAAAAGATCCCAGCTGAAACCCATAAACTCGGAAAAGCGCACCCTCTGCAGGAGGCTCAGAAATCACACCCAAGGCCCTGCATGGAGAGTGCACCATTAGCCCTGGGGTCAGTGCGAGGCTGGCATTGAGGACAGTAGCCCAAAGCTGACTGAGTGAGGAACAGGGGGAAAAGCGGTACGAGCCGCCTCGTGGCCTGTTATAGCCAGCAAGACCAGAAAATCCAGTTTGGCCTGTTTGAAAATAGCAAGAGATTTTTTTCTCTTTTTTTTTTTTGGTTTTGGGGTGTGGTTTTGTTTGTTTGTTTGGTTGGTTTTTGTAGTTGTATTTTGTCTGTTTAGTTGGGATTTTTGTTTGTTTGTTTTCTCTAGTTTCTTTTTCGTTTTTGTGGGGTTCTTTTAGTTTTGTTTTGTTTTGATTATATATTTTTTATTATTCCTACCTTTTTTATCCCTCAATTCCTTTTGCTTCTCTTTACTTCTTTCTTGTTTTATTCCTTCTTCCTTTCTTTCCAATTTTATCTCACCTTCCTTCCTTTTCTTTTCTCTTCTTTTTTCACTTTTTTCTTTTCTCTTTTTAAATACCCACGAGTGAGGCAAAAAAAATCCTAGAACTGTGAAAAAACCAGAGTTGGACCAAAAAAGGGGGTATCCCAACAGCTGAGACAGTGGAAGCTGTGAACACCAGGATACCTGAAGGAGACTACACCACTGAATCTCACAGGTATTTCACCACAGAAATTCACACCATTAACCGAGGGAGCCAGAACAGATCAATTTAAGAAGCTGAGGCTTACAAGAAGAGTCTCACAAACAATGAGAAGACAAAGAAACAATCCCCAAAAGAAAGAAAAGGAGGAAGCCCCAGAAAGAATCCTAAATGAAACAGAGTCAACTCAACTATCAGATAAGAAGTTCAAAGAAATGGTTGTCAGGAAGCTCCATGAGATCTCAATGAGCTACCAGAAACTACAGGGAAGCTACGATGAACTCACTGCAAACTATATCAACTTGAAAAAGGAAATAGAAACTATCAAAAAGGGCAAAGATGAAATGGAGAATACCATTTCTGAACTGAAGAACACAGTAGAAGGAATGAAAAGCAGAATCGATGAAGCAGAGGATAGAATCAGTGAGTTGGAGGAAAAAGTAGAAAAAAGCAGCCAGAAAGAGCAAAAAAAGGAAAAGAGGCTCAGAAAGAATGAAGAGGGGTTAAGAGAAATGCAAGACAACATGAAACGTAATAATATCCGTATCATAGGAATACCAGAGGGAGAAGAAGAAGAGCAAGGGATAGAAAACCTATTTGAAAAAGTAATGATGGCAAACTTCCATAATTTGATGAGAGAAAAAGTCACACAAATCCAGGAAACACAGAGAGTCCCAATCAAGAGGAAGCCAAACAGGCACACTTTAAGACACCTCATCATTAAAATGACAAACTTCCAAGACAAAGAGAGAATCTTAAAGGCAGCAAGGGCGAAAAAGGAAGTAACATACAAGGGAGCCCCAATAAGGTTAGCAGCTGACTTCTCAATGGAAACTCTCCAAGCCAGAAGACAATGGCAAGAAATATTCCAAGTAATGAGAACCAAAGGCCTACAACCAAGACCACTTTATCCAGCAAGGCTTTCAATCAAGATAGAAGGACAAATAAGGAGCTTCCCAGACAAAAGAAGTCTAAAAGAATACACCTCTACCAAACCAGTTCTGCAAGAGATACTAAAGGGACTGCTTTAAGGAAAGAAAGGAAAAGAGAGAGGAACACAGGTACGAAAATGGCAATGAATCAGTACCTATCAATAGTAACCTTAAATGCAAATGGATTAAATGCTCCAATCAAAAGACATAGAATAGCTGAATGGATAAGAAAGCATGACCCACACATATGCTGCCTAAAAGAGACCCACCTCAGGAAAAAAGACCTACACAGACTCAAAGTGAAAGGCTGGAAACAAATTTTCCAAGCAAACGGACAGGGAAAAAAGGCCGGGGTAGCAATACTCATATCAGACAAAATAGACTTCAAAAGAAGAGCTATAAAGAGAGACCCAGAAGGTCACTTCATAATACTCAAGGGAAGAATCCACCAAGAAGACATAAACATTGTAAATATATATGCACCCAACATAGGAGCAACTAAATACATCAAGAAAATGTTAGAGGACTTCAAGAAAGATATAGACAGCAACACAATTATAGTAGGGGATTTTAACACCCCACTGTCAAAAATGGACATATCTTCCAAACAAAATATCAATAAAGATATTGTGGCATTGAACAGTACTCTAGGCGAATTGGACTTAGCTGATATATATAGAGCCCTTCATCCCAAAGAAACTAAATACACATTTTTTCGAATGCACATGGAACATTTTCAAAGATAGACCACATGATAGGACACAAAACAAGCCTCAACAAATTCAAGAAAAATGAAATCATACGAAGCATTTTCTCCGACCACAAGGGACTGAAACTAGAAACCGACTTGATGGGGAAAATCCCCAAACCATCAAAATCATGTAGATTGAATAGCATGCTATTAAACAATGAATGGGTCAAGAATGAAATTAGGGAGGAAATCAAAAAGTTTCTGGAAACAAAGGAAAATGAACTCACAACAACCCAAAACGTATGGGACACAATGAAAGCAGTCCTCAGAGGGAAGTTCATAGCAATACAGGCCTACCTAAAGAAGACAGAAACATTTCTAACAAACAACTTAATCCTACACCAACAAGAACTTGAGGAACAACAACAAAGACAGCCCAGAGCAAGTAGAAGGAAGGAAATAACCAAGATCAGAGCAGAATTAAATGACATAGAGACTAAAAGCACAATCCTAAGGATCAATGAATCCAGGAGCTGGTTCTTTGAAAAGATAAACAAAATTGGCAAGCCTTTAAGCAGGCTCATCAAGAAAAAAAGAGAGAGGACTCAAATAAACACAATCAGAAATGAAAGAGGAGATATTACAACTGACACCACAGAAATACAAAGGATTTTAAGAAATTACTATGAAGAACTGTATGCCAAGAAATTTGAAAACCTAGGTGAAATAGACAAGTTTCTAGAAAAATATAATCTACCAAAACTCAAAGAAAAAGAAACAGAAAGCCTGAACAGACCAATAACAGCTGATGAAATTGAAGCAGTAATCAAAAAACTCCCGACACACAAAAGCCCTGGACCAGATGGTTTCACAGGAAAATTCTACAAAACATTTAAGGAAGAGCTAACACCTATCCTTCAGACTATTCCAAAAAATACAAAATGATGGAAGACTCTCAAACTCTTTTTATGAAGCCAGCATCATCCTAATCCCAAAACCAGATAAAGACACAACAAAGAAAGAAAACTTCAGGCCAATATCACTGATGAACATAGATGCTAAGATCCTCAACAAAATATTGGCAAACTGCATCCAACAATACATTAAAAAGATCATACACCATGACCAAGTGGGATTCATCCCAGGGATGCAAGGATGGTTCAACATTTGCAAATCAGTAATTGTAATACATCACATAAACAAAAGCAAAGACAAAAATCACATGATCATATCAATAGATGCAGAAAAAGCTTTTGATAAAGTACAACACCCATTTATGATAAAAACACTCAGCAAAGTGGGAGTAGAGGGAGCATTCCTCAACATAATAAAGGGCATATATGAGAGCCCTACAGCCAACATCATACTCAATGGGCAAAAACTGAAATTTTTCCCGCTAAAATCAGGAACAAGACAAGGCTGTCCACTTTAACCAATTCTGTTCAATATAGTATTGCAAGTCTTAGCCACAGTGATTAGACAAGAAAAGAAAATAAAAGGCATCCAAATTGGAAAGGAGGAAACAAAACTATCATTGTTTGCAGATGACATGATAGTGTACATAGAAAATCCTATAGACTCAGCCAAAAGCTGCTCGACATAATAAATGAATTTCGCCAAACAGCCGGATACAAAGTCAATATCCAGAAATCAAAGGCATTTTTGTATACCAACAGTGAAACAGCAGAAGCAGAAATCAAGAAAAAAATCCCATTTGATATAGCAAAAAGAAAAACAAAATACCTAGGAATAAACCTAATCAAGGAGATAAAAGACCTGTATGCAGAAAACTACACAACACTGAAGAAAGAAATCAAGGAAGACACAAACAATTGAAAGCATATACCGTGTTCATGGATCAGAAGAATTAATATCATCAAAATGTCCGTACTTCCCAAAGCAATTTACAGATTCAATGCAATACCTATTAAAGTACCAATGGCATATTTTTCAGATGTAGAACAAACACTTCAAAAATTTATATAGAATCATAAACGAGCCCGAATAGCTGCAGAAATTTTGAGAAAGAAGGTTAAAGTAGGAGGGATCACAATACCTAATACCAAACTGTATTACAAATCCACTGTAAACAAAACAGCCTGGTACTGGCACAAACACAGACACATGGACCAGTGGAACAGAACAGAGAGCCCAGAAATAAACCCAACTCTCCACAGTTAATTAATATTTGACAAAGGGGGCAGCAACATAAAATGGAGCAAAAATAGCCTCTTCAATAGGTGGTGCTCAGAGAACTGGACAGCTACATGCAAAAAAATGAAACTCGAGCACCATCTTACACCATACACAAAAATAAATTCATGGTGGATAAAAGATTTAAATATAAGCCATGACACCATTAAAATCCTAGAGGATAACATAGGCAGGAAAATCTCAGATAGTTCAGGCAGCAACATTTTTACTGATATGTCCCCTAAAGCAAGGGACATAAAGGAAAGAATAAACAAATGGGATCTCATCAAAATAAAAAGCTTCTGCACAGCTAAGGAAAACAGTATTAAAATAAAAAGAGAACCAACTGTATGGGAAAACATATTTGCCAATGATACCTCAGACGGGGGATTAATCTCCAAAATATATAAAGAACTTACAAGACTCTACTCTAAGAAGACAAGCAACCCAATTAAAAAATGGGCAAAGGATTTGAACAGACACTTCTCCAAGTGTCTGTTCTCCAAGGTGGATATACAGAGGATCCAGAGACACATGAAAAGATGCTCGATATCGCTAGCTATCAGAGAGATGCAAATTAAAACTACAATAAGATACCACTTTACACCAGTCAGAATGGTGTTCATAAACAAAGCAACAAACAGCAAGTGTTGGAGAGGTTGTAGAGAAAAGGGGACCCTAGTGCACTGTTGGTGGGATTGCAGATTGGTACAACCACTATGGAAAACAGTATGGAATTTTCTAAGAAAACTAAAAATGGACATACCTTTTGATCCAGCAATTCCACTGCTTGGATTATATCCTAAGAACCCTGAAACACCAATCCAAAAGAACCTATGCACCCCAATGTTCATAGCAGCACAATTTACAATAGCCAAGTGTTGGAAGCAACCTAGGGGCCCATCAGTTAATGAATGGATCAAAAAACTGTGGTACATTTACACAATGGAATTCTATGCAGCAGAAAGAAAGAAGGGGCTCCTACTTTTTGTGACAGCATGGATGGAATTGGAGAGCATCATGCTAAGCGAAATAAGCCAGGCAGTGTTGTGGACCGTTCAGCCTGGTTTCAGGAGTTGTAACCCTCACCCTATGGTGGGCTGTGTAAGAGCATAAAGTACCCACTTCATCTGGGTCTGTTCTGTCACAAGGACGTGACCTACTAAGGAGACAAAGCTTATCTCCCTGGCAGGAGCACTGCTTCTGCCCCATCCATCTCTGGCCCCAGTGCTTGGTTGGCAGTCAATGATGGGTAAGACTCCTCATGGGAGGGGCAACCTAAGCCAGACGCAACCACTTCGGAGGCCTCATGGAAGGACTCGGTGGGGGGTGGCTGCAGCAAAGAGGGTGTGATGGACCCTCACCCCCAAGCTATTCTGACATAGCCCGAGCCCTCATTTCCATCTGGGAGATGTCTCCTGCTTCCTAATAGGCTTAAAGCCTGAAACTGTGAGGGCAAGCGGTGCAGCCCTGTACCGGCCAGGACTGCTCCCTGGGTGATCGGGCATAAGAAAGAATTCCTAAAGCCCTGTGAAACCTGCTTTGCTAAGAGTGCTCTCCCTTAGGTGATAAGTGTCCCAGGAGGAAATGAGTATGACTCCCAAAGTTTGGCAACCCCCTTTCCGGACAGACATTAACTCAGATTAAGCCCTCAGATTGCTTTGAAATGTTAACCATTGTTTGAACCTTGTCGCCTGACATACCTGTGTTCCCGTGTATTTGAACCTAATAAAAGCCTAGTGAGGAAGAGGCTCTGGGTCATTCTCCTCTGAGAGTTTGACCCCTTTCCTCCCCAAGTAGTCATGTCTTGGTAGTTTTTATTTTCATCCGTGACAGAGGGATAGGGCTCTGCGGGCGGAGTCTCCCCACATCTGTCGCCCAGGACAGGGGCCCGCCGCAAAGCAGTGAAAGAAAAATATCTTATGATCTCACCTTTAACAGGAACCTAATCAACAAAACAAACAAACAAGCATAATATAAACAAAGACACTGAATTTGAGAACAGTCTTGACAGTGACCACAGGGGAGAAGGGAGAGAATCTCAGAGGAAAAGGGGAACAGTTTAGAACAACAAGTATAAAGGACACATGGACAAAAACTATGGGGGGTGGAAATGGAACGAAGGTTGGGAGGGCTGGGGCAGTGGGCTGGGGGCGAGGTAAAAGACAGAAAACTGTACAATATCAACAATTTAAAAAATACTGATTAAAAAATAATAAAAAAATTAGAAAAAGAAAAAACATACAGTGTATTATTCTATATTAAATCAATAGATAATATTTTTTAAAAAATTTGTTATAGATCCTCACCAAGTATATATCCTCCAGTCTGTGTACTTTGTTGCTGATTTAATCAGTGAACATAAATGAAAGGAAAATTTATCTTGTTCTCCTAAATCAGAAAAATACTAGCAATTCTGGCTAAATGTAGTAGATTGGACAAATGTATGCATTTCTGTTTCCTTGCCCAAACCTGAGTAAAGTGAGAGTAAATGGATTTTAAAATGTATAATACAGTAAGGAAAAAGAGAATCAGAAGAGAAATGGTCTCAGATTTTCAGACAGTGGAAAGCTGATGTACACATGACACCTAACTTTGTGAAAGGGTGCCTGACCACCTGTAGAGGTCCCATTAGTGAAAAGCAGGCTGGTTCACATGAAGAATAGGAGACATCTCAGGTGTTGCGGCTAGCAGGTGCTTTCTCTCAAAGGTAGAATTTAGGGGTAGTGGTAAAAACAAGAGTATTGGTTGTACTTCCCTCCACATCACAATATCAGGATCCTCTCCTCCCCCAAAACATGCAAGAGAAGAATGATTCATTCTGAAAGGAAATGGACTAAAGGTTTGTGACCTAAACAACATTAGGCACAGCAGAGGGCAAGAACAAAAGATCTGAGATATGGAACACTCCATAGAAACTTAACCTAAAAGAAAAATGACTTATTGACACTAGTAGTTGACAATTCTTCACAAAAGGAGAAGGAGGAGAGAACAGGGAGGGCTGGGAGAGGAAGGGTACAGAAGATAAAGAAATAGTTTAACTTCTGCATGCTTAGAGATGCCAGTCAGAGATTTGTCCTCCAATAAATAAATTTTACAGTAAAGTCTCTATCGCCAAAGGAAAACAGAAAAGTGGGTAGAAAACAGAGACAAGGCATAAAATAGAAGAAATCTCAGGAAAAAAATATAATAGCTGCAAAAAGGATGTTATAAAGAAGATAATGCTCTTTAGAAAAAGGAAAAATTAATCAGAGAACACAAGGAAACTCATGCAAGTTAAAAAATAATTTAGATCAGTAAGTAAAAGAAGCCAAAAGGTAAAATAAAGTGTTTGAGAGAGTCAGTCAGTGGAGGTGATCTATCATAAAGAGTCCCAGAAAAAGGGAACAAAGCAAACGAGTGGACTAGGAGGAACCACTGACAATTCAGTGAGTTTGCACACATATCCCTCAAGGCATGTTAACTAATTTCAGAGCCATGGACAAAATAAAAGAGGAAAGAGGACTATAAAGAAGAAAAAGGGTCCCAGCAGTTGAATTTCTCAACAGCGGAGCAAATCCTTAAAATGTTTGAGAGGAAACAATGGTCAACCTATAATTCTAAATCTGAACAAATTATAAAGTGAATGTGTGATTACATTAAAAACTGTTTAAGAAGTAAAAGGGTTCAAATTTATTTTTCTGCATCTTTTCTCAGAAAGCTAAGAGAAGATGTGCACCACTTGAGGGAATAAACTCCCTCAAGTTTTTTTTCCAGGGATCCCACATGGGAAATGGTACAAGGAATTACAAGGATAATATGAAGGGAAGTTCAAGGGTGACAGCCGTGAGGCAGGAAGCTGAAATAACATATTCCTTGATGATACTGATACAAATTTTATAATGCTGTGAAATAAAATGAGAATAATTAATAATTTGTATATATATGAAATTAAATTCAAGAGGGGCAGGGGAATGATTAACAAATTCAAGAAAAATTTAAAGCCATAAATGAGAGAAATGGAGTACATTACTGGACTTGGCTGTGAGCATAGATTACTTAATTATAAGAAGTACAAACACTAAGTTTACTTGAATAAAATATTATAGTTCTACCAGGAGTATGGAATGAGAAAAAATATGAGTGGTGCATGGGTGTGAAGAGTGCTAAATCCTCAATCTGAATTTTACAAGGTAATAAGTAATATCTAAAACTGTTTAATCGAAAAGAAAAAGGATAAACAAACAATTTAAACATATGGAAGTAAATGTCAGCAGAGCAGCTGAAAGAGATGAAGGTTTCTGTGGGACGGTATTTGGGGATGAGTTAGATAAAGAGATGACCAAGATTTTCCAATAAATTTTTATAGTCCTACTTGACATTTGAAATTATATGCACAAATTACTAAAATAAAAGTTGGAAGAGAAAAAAGCAAATCATCTATACCTTCTTAAGCTCATTCAGCCCTTAGGGACAGGTTTTGTTTATATGGAAATTGCAATATCCTGAGCTCTGCCCATACCTGCCTTCATGTAGGTTTCTTTAATTTTCTTAGGGAATTTTTTGTCTCCTATGAAGGCTGAATAACAAAAGAAAGCCTATTTTTACCCTTCCTGAAAGGGTAAGGCATTATGAAATTACCTTTTAAAAATCAAACTTAGGGTTAAGCATAAAAGCAGTAAAATAAGTACTTAAACTTTGCTCAGATCAAATTATATACCTTCTAAATTTTTACCCAGTGGTTTATCTAATTATGAATACCAGAGTTAATTCCCTATATTCCAAGTTTATTTTCTAGATAAGAAAATTTTTGATAAATTATAGTAAGAGTTTTTTCCTGAATCTATAAACCCTCACTTTGTGCTCCACTGTGGAGGTGAGGGTGGGGCAAGATTCTGCCACTGGACAGGCCAACAGGAACTAATGCTGTTTCGCTCCTTTAGCCTACCCAGAGAGGCCCCTTTTTGCAAATGAACCAATCAGAGGATGCACCTTTTGTCTAATTCACAGAATATACTGCATATTCTAGTTGCATGTCTGATTTACTATCTTTCTTAAAAAGGCTCCACTTTAATCTTTTAATCAGTTTACACTGGACAAAACTATAACACCATGAGCCACTATTCATGTGGTCATTTTCAACACTTACAGACTGATGTCACTGTAACACATGTCTGATTACTTACCAGGAATGTGTTTCCACAGTGTCCACACACAACCCTTGTACCTTCTGGTTGGATTGGCAGTGCAGGTTGAGCTGGTTGTTCTTCAGAAATAAGCATTACTGGGCCAAGGTTAATTATCCGTCTACTGTGGAAAGAGAAAGGAAACAACTTCATTATCCCACCAATGGGGTGGGAAAAACCTGTGATGTATGGCCAAAAACACAGAATATAGCATTGAAAATAGGTCATAGAAATTGTTTTAAAAGTTAGGTGAATTAAGTATTTGGCTTTGGAGCCCAAATCACAGAAAGTAGCAATAGTCAATATTAAAAAACAAAAACAAAAAACATCAATTTAGGAATCATTTAACTGCTATTTGCAAGTTTTTATAAGTTTAAATCAGAAAATAGTTCTTACTCCCTATCTAGGATGACAACTTGAGCTTGGTAGAAGACTCAATAAAATAAAATATTCTACATCAACCAATAGTGTGTGCCATGAAGGTATCAATATGCTGAGACACAGCCACATTTCCTGGAGCAGGCTGGTATTACTTGATGTCTACTTAGTCACAGTCGGACAGAAAGGAAAGTGGAAGAGCTCCTTTTCTCTCAGGCAGGGTTGCAAATGATTTATGAACTGGTCCAAAAGCCAGAAACCATGGGGTTTATTCTACAATCTGGGCAGATCCATGGTGGCATTTGGCATGGGCAAATAACTCCAGAATTTATTGTACAGATTATGCTCATTAAAAATTAGTGCAGCACATGGCAGATACACAATGATGATTAAAACAGACAACACTTCTAAGATGAACTTTCAAAGGCAAACTAATTATTTTAAAGTGTGTTTAATAACTAATTGATTTATTATAGTGCATTAACTATGTATATAATAACAAGAAAACGTCTCTTGCTCATTCAGGAATATTATATCTTACAATTACCTGTGACATTAATTTCAAACTAAGCATATAATTCCTTTAACAAAGAAAAATAATCTAGATTCTATAATTACTATGGAGACAAAGACTCTGTTTAGAATAATGTCTGGCACATATGAGCCTTTAATAAATACTTGTTGAATGGAATGAATGAATGAATGGAGTCTTCATCTCTTACCAGTTAGGTCTTGGACAGCCTATTCGCCGAGATGTGTCCTTACAAATGAGGAGACAATTACAAGGGCATCTGACATATTTCCTCCCTGTTGGGGGATTTTTGATTGGCTAGATAAGGGAAGAAAATGCAAACACAGCAAAATTAACCAAAGTACAGATTGCCAAAGTTTGTTTGTGTATAAGAAAAGCAGTAATTCCTTAAAAACTAAGGCCATGCTACCTAAGCACAGTTTAAGGAAAAGCGTATCATAAGTGCTTTTAAATAGCTCAAATGTTAGCAAGCACTCCAGGAGATTTGGGGGCTGTAGAGATATTTCAAAATTAGTTTGTATGGGACTTTTAATATGGGAAAAATATTTAGTGCACGCCAACTTCCCTTTGAGGTTCATACAACAGGCTCATCTATCTGGTCAGATGCAAACATTCACTGGGGGCTTATGTATCTTTCTGGGAAGAGCAGGCTTGGTAAGAATAGTAGGCAAAGAGGAGTATATGACAAATATGAACTTTTTCTAAACTTTCTTCATTAGACTATCAGAAGTAATTTTATGACATCTTCTAACTTTAAAAAAATTACAATAGCTCTTAATGCTAGCATTTCTTTTTTTTTCTTTAATTTTACAATCAATTTTAAAGCCAGAATAAGTAATACCAAAGAAAATACTTCCTTCAATCCTAGGACTTAAACTTATTAAATTTCTATGATGGACTGAGAGGCACATAACCTCATTCCTGTGGCATATCTGCCAAAAATGTATAATCTGAATATAATCTTGAGAGAACATCAGATAAACCCATATTCAGGAACATTTTACAAAAATATCTTCCATGTACTCTTGAAAAAATGTCAAGGTAATAAAGGGCAAAAAAACCCTTAAATTTCTGATAAAAAAGATTTAAAAACATGATAACCCAATGCAACATGTAATTCTAGATTGATTTCTGGACCAGATTTTTAATTTTAATAGAATATTGGACAAACATGAATTAGGTCAAAAGATTACATAACGGATTATATCAATGTTAATTTCTTGCATTTGATAATTTTCCTGTAATTGAGTAAGTGGATATATTATTTTTAAATAAAATCACACTGAAATGTTTAGGGGTAGATGAGCAACATGTCTGCAATTATCTTAAAAGATTATAAAAAAAGATTATTTATTCAGAGAGAGAAAGCTAATGTAGCAAAATGTTAATATTCTCTGTACTATCTATTATTTTTACAACTTTTCTGTAAGTCTAAAGCTATTTTTAAAAGATTTAAAAAATTTTAAGTTAATAATCTTAGTAGAAATATGTAAAGGTTAGGAATAAGCCACTTATAATTTATTAAACCATAATATAGAGAAAATAAATCTGAATATCTAAAATTAATGAACATCTAGAATGTATTACTATACTATCTAAAATATTCAGAAAACCAGAATTTGGCTTAATTTTTATATCATCAAATTTTGCTGTTAAGTAAACATGTGCTTGGCAAATGAAAAGATTTTCTATTTTATTCCCATCATACCTCTAGACCTCAGTTCCTCATCTTGTAAACAAGGCGATTGAACAAGAAAATTGCAAGCACCAGCCTCAGTGCCAGCCCAGGCCATGTCACAACTGGTAATGCAGTGAAAGGTGGGAAATGACATTGTCTTTATGCAGAAGTTTTAATATTCTTACTTGGCAAAGTAAACTTGAATGTTCTAAGCATTATGCTGGGTACTTTACCCCCAAAAGCAACACTATGAGGCAGGCATTATTATTATTATACCACTTTTCAAGAGGAAACCATAATTTAGAGACGTCCTCAAGCATATGTCACTAAATGGCAAAGTTAAGATTCAAACTCCAGTGTTGACCTCTGAATCTTATTCATCATCAGTTCTGTAGCCAACTAGCTCCACTCTTTTCCAGGACTTCTCAAATTTTCCATTCAGTTGCCTTAGAAATCGCTTCTCCTTTAACCTTAAGTTTTGTATTCTCTAAAGTTTGCTAAAATTTATCCATATTCTCTCTCTCTGTCTCTCTCTCTCTCTGTCTCTCTCTCTCTGTCTCTCTGTGTCTTTCTCTCTCTCAGAAACATCCCTACTTTCCTTTCCAATTCTATCTACTGAAATAAAAAGGACTTCTGTTAGCCTTGTGTTTTGTTTTTGTTGTTGTTGTGTGGGGTGTTTTTTCATCTCCACAGGAATATTCAGGTTCCTTACAGAGGTGGTTGATGTGAAGACAATGAATCACAGTAAAACTGAGCTTTTGTGTTTGATCCTGGTTCACTATATGTATTCTTTTCAATCTAGAATTTCTACAGAGAAGCTCCTAATTGCCTAACACCTCATTAAATTCATAACTTTAAGATAAAATTACACAAACATTAGTAACTAATGTTAAAGCACTCCTCAAAGACTTTTTTCCCTCCCTTATAATGTTACTGATTTCACACAAGGCAATCTGATTGAATACTACCCATTTTCTCTGGAATATTCACAATTATTTCCATTTCTTTATATAACAGGGGTGCATAATGATATAAAATTTTCAGCACAAATTTCTTTATGTCCAGAACTAATTTATCAGTATAAATCCTCTTGGTACTGTATGAACTCATCACCTCTAAGTAGTCAGATTGAGGGTGGTAGCTAAATCCACAGTGACTTTTAGATTCCTGCATAAATAACCTAGTCTGTTGTGTTTACTTCCAAGTGCAAGCATAAAGTTTTAAGATGCCTTTTTTCCTATTCATTAAAAAAAGAAAGTTTGTATAGCTGGAGTGTTGTATATTTGTCTGATATGATTTCAAATTCTCCTGTTTATTACTTAAAGGAAGTTGTTTTAATCCATTTGTGTATGGCAAAGATTAAAAAAGGTTGTTTTTAGAAGTAAAGTTATGTCAGGATATCACCACCTGCTCCATTGTTGTGGATAAGCCCCCTGCGGTGCTTAGGGGTGAGTTGGGAAGACCAGGTAGAGAAGTAACTATGGCAAGGGGATCTTTAGGCTACATACTGATAGTTGGTGAAGACTGTTGGAGGGTTTCTGTCTGAGCAAGGGCCCCAGGGCGATTCCTTGGGTGGCTGTGGCTCTCAACTGTTGGAGTGCTAATCTGCAAAGTAGGCAGCCTAGGCGACAACACCAGAGCCTTGATTCACTAGGAGCATACTTTGTTTTTGTTTTAAATATTTTATTTCTTTATTTTTAGAGAGAGGGGAAGGGAAGGAGAAAGAGAGGGAGAGAAACATCAACATGTGGTTGCCTCTCACATAGCCCCCACTGGGGACCTGGCCTGCAACCCAGGCATGTGCCCTGACTGGGAATCGAACCGCAACCCTTTGGTTCACAGCCCGCGCTCAATCCACTGAGCTACGCCAGCCAGGGCGCAACAAGATACTTTGATTTTGGAGCTGGTAGCTGGAAGTCAGGTGAAGCGGCTCTTTAAGAAATCCTCTGTAACAAGTCCGCCTCTGTTAAATTTGGATTTTATTCCTTTTGTCTCCCCTTGCCTGGAACAATAGTGTGATTAATCTGCCATTTGTTTGAAATGCAGTATTTCTGTACTGGCTTTAAAGAGGTATTATCTTGCCCTGGCTGGTGTAGCTCAGTGGATTGAGCACGGGCCTATGAACTAAGGGATCGTGGATCGATTCCCAGTCAGGGCACATGCCTGGGTTGCAGGCCAGTTCCCAGCCAAAAAAAAAGGGACACATGAGAGGCAACCATACATATATATTTCTCTCCCTCTCCCTCTCTCCTACCCTTTCCCTCTAAAGATAAATAAATAAAAATCTTAAAAATATATTTAAAAAAACTTTCCCATGTTAAAAAATAGAGGTATTATCTTGTATTATATATTATTGCCTTGTGAGATTATTCTAATTCCTATGACAAACCTGTGATAAATCAAAGATAGAATCAGTCTCTGAGCATCGTTTTGCTGCATCTCCCAAAACAAAAACAAAACAGTGGAGAAACAAAAAAAAAAATTAATATCGAATCTAAGGATACCTTTGGTATCTTTTTAAAATTATTATTTATGTCTAACAGCTCGTATTTGCTTGCCAACTCTAAAAAGAGCACTTAGGAGGTTAATGCTAATTAAATTTACTAATTGTTCAACTTAAAAAAATAGCTGGTTTTGTTATCATCTATCCATACAAAAAAGTTCTCCAAATAATGTCCTTTATAGAAAACAATATTTACAATAGAATATATTACTTCATAACTTAAGGTTTTATTTTATCACTTTTATATAAAATATATAAAGCCCAGTATCCATATTTGATGTTTTTTAGAGGTACAATAATACTAAATGACTTTTCAAAGACTTTTTTGAAGAGGAAAATAATACAAATAACAAAAATTAAATTTTATTTAAAGGAGATTGACATTTAAAAAATAAAGCCTAACCATAGAAGCAGAAATATATTTATTCTAACCAGTATGCACTTCACCAGTTTATTACTTGAATCTATAAAAATTTTACTTAAACTTTAATTGCTCTTCCCAAAGTTCAGTAAAAAAAAATTTGTCCTTCAAAATTTTTTTAACATTTCACTGAATTAATATCAAACAAATATAATAAAACACCAAACATCTTGTAAATAATTTGGCACAGAAGTCAATAATAAATTATAACCAGAAAAAAATTACTGACATTCTGCAGACATAAAATAAATTTAAATAATTTTCCATATAAGTACCAACTTCACATTTGTGGTGTACGTCAGTATATATTAAGTTTAGTGAAAATCAGAATGGATTTCATTGTGAGGTAGCTAGACACTGAAGAGAATTATAAATAAATCTCTATGGTCATTCTCATTTTAGAAAATAAAGAGCAAAATGATGATATATTAAATTCACCATGATACTTTTGTAATGAAGTAAGCTTTAAATTAAACATCTGAGGCATCCTTGTATGTTAAACGAGAGACAGAGACAAGAAACAAACAATAAAAATATGCCATATCTGTGTCCACATTTACTTTTAAAGTACATTATTGGTATACTTCCTAGAGGGAGAAGATGTCAGATAATAGCTGATGCTTTTATTAATGGAAATCTCACTTACTGTAGCTTCATTGCAAACTGTGCACTTAACCACATGCTGGTGAAGTTTGCCATCCAAGTTGATGAGTGACTGGCACACACGACAGTTTATCACTGGAATGCCACCAGTATCTGGACTGGCGATAGCGGTGTATGGAGGGGGGAGTTCTGCTGAAAAGATACCAGTGACTGAGTCACACATACTATGGCTGGTTTGAACATACAAACAATAGAAATAAAGTAGGAAACTATCAAGAATATCCCCTGTTCTTTCAATTGTGTGTTTAAAGCTAGTCAATCTATTGAAATTTCAGAGCAGAAACACACATGGAACTGTCTTGTGAAGTAGAATAATTCCTAACTCAGATAAAATCCAAGACATTTTGCTAAGGTCTACTGCAGTGACCCATTTCCCATTTAAAAACTCATACCCAAATATCCATGGCATTCCTATGCACAAACCCGCAGAGCTTGTATTAGAAAAGTGATGATATATGCCTGAAAATCTTATGCTAATGATCTAACTACCAAGAAATAGAAATAACCAATGAAAGCAAAGTTTTATTTTATTTTATTACTGTTTTTCCATCCAGTATGGCTTAGGCCCTGCCCAGGAGAGTGCACGTCACCACATCGATGGGTAAGCAAAAGCAAAGTTTTTAAATAGTTCATAAATGTAACACATAAATAGTGTAGCTATCATGCTGAGTTTATACTAGAACCAGTGTAACACCTGTTAGCTATGACAAACGAAATAGAGTTTCGGTGTCAATCAAGGAAAAACAAAAATGAACCTAGAAAAAATAAACTTATCAATATGGAACAAAGCTAATTAGGATGGAACTAGTTAATATCAGGCACAAAACAAAAATAAACTTATTTTTTGCTTCAAATTTTTACTTAACATCAAAAACCTAAGAATTGTCTCTCACTGCCTGGCTTATTTCGCTTAGCATGATGCTCTCCAATTCCATCCATGCTGTCACAAAGGGTAGGAGCTCCTTCTTTCTTTCTGCTGCATAGAATTCCATTGTGTAAATGTACCACAGTTTTTTGATCCATTCATTAACTGATGGGTACCTAGGTTGCTTCCAGCACTTGGCTATTGTAAATTGTGCTGCTATGAACATTGGGGTGCATAGGTTCTTTTGGATTGGTGTTTCAGGGTTCTTAGGATATAATCCAAGCAGTAGAATTGCTGGATCAAAAGGTATGTCCATTTTTAGTTTTCTTAGAAAATTCCATACTGTTTTCCATAGTGGTTGTACCAATCTGCAATCCCAACAACAGTGCACTAGGGTCCCCTTTTCTCCACAACCTCTCCAAAACTTGCTGTTTGTTGCTTTGTTTATGAAGGCCATTCTGACTGGTGTCAAGTGGCATCTCATTGTAGTTTTAATTTGCATCTCTCTGATAGCTAGAGATATCGAGCATCTTTTCATGTGTCTCTGGATCCTCTGTATGTCCTCACCTTTAACAGGAATCTAATCAACAAAACAAACAAACAAGCATAATATAAACAAAGACACTGAAATTGAGAACAGTCTGACAGTGACCAGAGGGGGAGGGGAGGGAATTTCAGGGGAAAAGGGGAACAGTTTAGAGCAACAAGTATAAAGGACTCATGGACAAAAACTATGGGGGGGTGGAAATGGGAGGAAGGTGGGGAGGGCTGGGGTGGTGGGCCGGGGGTGGGGTAAAAGACAGAAAACTGTACAATATCAACAATTAAAAAATATTGATAAAAACAAAAAACCTAAGAATTGCACTAAAGTATAGGTAAAAAATATTATGCCTGAAATCTTGTTTAAATATTCTAAGAAAAAAATGAACAAATAGGTAAAACAAGAGTAGTAAAACATTGATAACGGATGATATAATGACATGGAAAGTCATTTTGGTCTTACTACTTTTGCACGTGTTTGAAAATTCTTAGAATACAAAGATACACACAGAGAGAGATGCTGTTTTTTGATAGGCCTAAGGTTGACTGATTAGGTAAAAGGCGGAAGTCCAGTTTCAGAATCCTGTTTATCTATCCAAAGTGTACATTGGTTAGGAAAATCTGACAAAAATGATCTAGATATACTACTCTATGATGGTACTTTCAAGGGAGACCACCTAACCTCCTGTAGGTTTTTCAATTGAAAGCAGTATAGAATCCTTCAATGTGAAGCATTATCCTAGGACACCTGGAAAGTGCTACACCTAACACATAATTAATGTCCCCCCAAAAAAGAACAGGTATTTCAAGGGGCACCTGTGACACTATAAAATACAATCACAATAGCTAATCATGAACAAAGCTACTTTTGAAACAGAGATTTTCTATCCACTGAATTGGATTCTGAACTCTGTGGTATTTTAAATGAGTTAGAGCAGAGCACATTATGTATGTTTAAAATTCATATATGACTACCTGGCATCGTTGCAGTTTATCATATAATTTTTTTCAGTCTTGTAAAGGATTAGCAACAAATATTATTCATTCAAATAATCCATAAAAAGCTGAATTTCTGGGGCAGCCCAGGTTCTGAACTGGCCACTCTAGAATGACGATACACACACATTTCTGGAAGGTTTATACCAGAGCACTACTGAACTTGAAAAGAAACTATAGAGCCCTGATGGCTCAGTTGGTTCCAGTGTCATCCCATACAACAAAAGGTTGCAGGTTGGATTCCTGGTCAGAGCACATACCTAGGTTTTGGGTTCAATCCCTGGTTGGGTGCGTAAGGGAGGCAAATAATCAATGTTTCTCTCTCTGTGTCTCTCCCTCTCTCAAATCAATAAACATGTCCTTAGGTGAGGATTAAAAAAAGAAGCTATAGATGTCTTAAATTTTCAAAAGTAGCTTTAAATCCTTGAAAGAATTTGAGGTTCACTCAGAGTGACCTGTATTGTAATAAGAAGACAAAAGCAGACTAAAGGAACAAGAAAGGAGTCAACACGGATTTGAGCCCTTATAAATGCAGAGAAGTTTATCAGATCTCAATAAAGAAAGTATTGTCCTGGCTAAAAAACATATACCTCATGGGACAATCAAAACACACTGCCTGGTGTATAATAATAAATATTATTTTTAATAATTATTAACAATAGCATCATTAATAAAAGTGAGTTTCCTCTCTTGCTTTTCCCTTATTATAAAGTAACATGAAGCAGTTTTCTTATAATTCTAGGTCTCTATCTTACATAGTATGATAGAAATTTAAAGACAAGACAATATCACAAAGAAAACAAGTGCATTGGAGGTGAGGGAAGGAGGCTACATATCACAACCACACAAAAGGACAGTAAAACCCAGGCAAAAGCTTTGCTCAGAGACAATTTCAGTTGGTGATGTTAAGCTTTTGAAGTTCATCAGATCCATCAAAACCCTGTGAATTTCTCCTCTAAAATTTGCACTATGTAATTTCTAAACTCTCAAAAAAAGGCCTTCAATAACAAAAATATGCCCAAATCTATTCTTTTGGAAGCTTGAGAAGTGGGAGGAGGGGGAAAGAATATAAAGTGCAGTTTATAAATCAAAATGGAAAGATTATAAATTTTGTGAGGCTTGCTCAGGACTGATTTACCAGCTCTGCGATAGTGTGTGGTCTATGACAGATGCTCACTAAATATTTATTGTATGGAAGAATGAATGAAAGAGTAAATGAATGAGTGAATCTCTGAAATTTATTGAACACATTTCTCTTAAGAAAATAACATTACAGCCCTGGCTGGTGTAGCTCAGTGGATTGAGCTCGGGCTGTGAACCAAAGGGTTACCAGTTCAATTCCCGGTCAGGGCACATGCCTGGGTTGTGGGCCAGGACCCCAGTGGGGGCCATGTGAGAGGCAACCACACATTAATGTTTCTATCTCTCTTTCTCCCTCCCTTCCCCCTCTCTAAAAATAAATAAATAAAATCTTTAAAAAAAGAAAATAACATTACATATATTACTGCCTGCCACTCTGTTTATAAAAGAGCTGGGTCCTAGCAGGGGACTCAGCTTGACCGAAAAAAGAGGTCTTTTCCACATAAAATAATACCTTCTTTAAACCACATACAGAGAGAAGAGGCAGTCAGGGGACATGTGGACCCACCAGAGGAATAGAATCCATTCAGGAGATCAATAGAATGACAGATGCTGCCGCCTAATTGCTCCAATAAACAATGCCCTCAGGCCTATCATTTCAATTTTCTGTCCATTACTTCAGCCCTAAGGTGATTTAAACATACTTCTTGTACTTTTATCCAAGGTAACCTTCACTTATAATTCAGTATCTTCTTATAAGGGACTTGAAACTCCAGGAATTTATTTCAGTTAGTAAACCTACAATAACTAGCAACTTAGATTGTTCAGTTGGTCACTTTCAGATTAAAAAGGTCAGCATATCACCATTATTGTACTATTTTAAATTTCTGCCATTCATAAAAAGCCCACTGTAATCTCAGAATGAGGGATCATTAGATATTAAGAGTCAAAAATCTGCATTTTGAAAGTCTTGTTACTTGAACAATAGTCATTTTCTTTATGGGGGTTTGCCTATATAAATAATATTTTCATTCCATGTGAGCAATATTGTTTATATCAGCAGTTTTCCATCCTGAAAAAAAATCCCTCAGATTTTCAGAATTGTACAATGTTATAAATTCAAGCATCTTAGGAATTATATAGTCCATCCAATTCCTTTATTTTATGGAAAAGAAAACTGAAGCCCAGAGATTCTAACTTTCAAACAGAGGTTTTCAAGCACTTCAGCAAAGGCAAGCGATAACTCCTGTCCAAGAGCTGCCTCTCATAATGAATAATGTTACTACAAGGAAGAGATATCAGCACTAGTGAGGGTTCTGTAGGACCACTTAGACAGAATCAGGTTTGAGTTAAAAGGAATTAGGATGAGAAGAAGGAAGAGTCAGGGGAAATAAAAACTAGAAGAGAGTATAAAAAACTGAAACTCATAAAAGAGACAAGATGAAAGAATATAGATCACAAGGCATACATAATGTTCTTTCTAAAATACTCAAAAGGACCTTTATTATTCTGTAAACCCACAAGTGATCAAATTACATTTTCCCATCACAAACATCAACATAATTTATCTATTTTATGGCAAACAACCCTTCCATTCTACAAATTCATCCTGGTATATTAATCTGTATATCATTTTTTACCAGATCTATCTCCAGCATTTTAAAGTTTGACCTTGTTTGGTTGGACTGCTCTGACCTTTATCATCTCAGTCATGTCTTTGCTAGTCTCTTCAATGGAACATTTTCCAGTTAATTCATTTATTTCACTAATACACTCTTTTTTAAAAAAATGTTACTGAATTCATAGGGGTGAAATTGGTTAATAAAATTATATATGTTTTAGGTATACAATTCTATAATATAGAATTGCATTATATAATGTATTGTGTGCTCACCACCCCAAGTGAAGTCTCCTTCTATCCTCACTTATCCCTCCTTTATTCTCTTCTATCACCCTCTACCCCTCTCTCCCTCTGGTAATCACCATACTATTGTGTCTATAAGGTGCTTCTTCTTCTTTTCTTTTCTTTTTTTTTTTTTTTTTGCTTAATCCCTTCACCTTTTTTACCCAGCTCCCCAACCAACCCCCAACCTCTAATAGCTGGCAGTCTGTTCTCTATATCTATGAGTCTGTTTCTATTTTGATTGTTTATTTTGTTCATTAGTTCCACATGTATATGAAATAATATGGTATTTGTCTTTTTTTGACTGGCTTATTTCACTTACCATAATACTTTCCAGGACCATCCATGCTGTTGCAAAAGGTAAGGTTTCCCACTTTTTTTTTTACAGCTTAGTAATATTCCTTTATGTAAATACACTCTCATATTTAGCCCTTCATGCCCTTGACAAATGTATCAAAAATGAAAAATGACATCATATTAAAATGAGATAAATTTTAGGACACAATGATTATAGATGAGCAAGAGAAGTATAAAGGACAAGTTTGTGAGGAAAGCCCTGGCTTTTTCTCATCCTCGGGATGTTTGTGGAGTAGGGGTCAGGGACAGAATGACAGAGAAAAGGAAGCCCACCTGCTTTCCCCTCCTCTCTGAAACCAAAGAAACAAAACTATTCCAGGAGACTCTTGGGTTATTTTAGAACCAGGGTGCCCTTAGAAGGATCCATCTGGCTAAAGTCAGGTTGGAAGATAAATGTGGTAGTTTTTAGGTTACTGATACTCAACTCCACACCCACCCTTCTCTGCTTTGTCCTGCTGGGGCTGGAACTCTGAAAACCTCATTTGGCTTTGCCAGCTGGTTGCACACCATGTCCTATAAATAGGTGATGATAAAGGGGGACTACAAAGTTGGAGGAGAAAGAAGGGACTTACATCCCTTTCCCCAGACATACAAAGTTTTCTCCGGAGCAGACTTCAGCACCACCTGGCTTGTGCCTCTCAGAAATCATGCTTCAGTTCTGCATGATGCCTCCTTGAAATGACTTCATTTTAATAATTCCAATCTCTTCCCTATTCTCTCTGCCTTTGGGGTAGTAGCTACTTCTTGCATTAAATATCCCCTACTATGTTAGAATGATATTTTTACCTTTTAGTTACCTAATTAACAACTTTCTATTTAATTATTTCTAATTAAATAGAACTTTCTAATTATTTTTACTATATTTTATTCTGTTGTTTCTATCTTCAAGTCCTAACTAATGTAAAAACTCACACCAGGAGTTATCCCAGGAAACAACCCTCAGAAACAGGCTAGAGGAGTAGTTTGGTCATATCTTGGGCTGGACTGCAGTGCTGATCTCCTTTCTCCAGTAGGACACAGTGTGGTGACAAATGGCAGCATGCAGTGGCACTCTCATGAATCAGATTTTCCCTTGTAGATGATTGTGAAATTTGTGTCTCCTTCACTTGACCACTACGGCAACAGTAATCACCATATGAACTGTGATATGGGGTGGATTCTCATGAATGCACTGGAGCCTTTACAGAGAGAAAATCAGAAATTCTCAGCTCACATCCTAGTTAGAGAACCAGAGAACTTCTATCACAGCCCTAAAAGTATCACTTATTTCTAATCTTTACAGGACTTATATTGTTAGAAATAAAACACAAAATCTAAGTGTGTAGATTGCAAAATTATAATGTCAGGTAAATTCACAGTCTTGCTGAGTCTCTCATGTGAAAGGAGATTGACTGCAGAAGAGTTAAACACTGGAATTGGAATGGGGCCACCTGGTTGCACTAAACAGAGCAGAGAATGAGCAGAAAGCAGTTTGTCTCCTCTTGTGTCTGAAGAGACGAACCTTCACTTACAGGAAATCTCTGTCATAACCTCACCTGAGGCAGTCATCTTACAGAGGACAGCCTTTCTCCCTAAGACCTGTCCTTCAGCCTTAGTCAAGACACATGACTAGGTTCTGATTTCAAATTGCCCTAGAAGGTCAAGTACAGGTGTGACTCAGGATGAAGCAGCTGACGCAAAAAAATTGCAAAGTTTTGATAAGGTATATTGTCAGATACCTAGAGAATATGAGTACTGTTAAAGAGGATAAAATCTAACACTGTGTTGAGGCAAATGTAATGATATGGGTGCACCTTCCAGATGGTCTAGATTTGATGTTTTTTCGAAGCTGGAAGTAGCTAAATCAGTTTACTTGGTGGTTGATGAGACTTGACCTTACATTTACTGAGCTAAGATGTCAAAGCATTCCTAGCATGATACAGAAGAAGCAATCAAAGGCCTAGAGAGTTAGAAATGTTGGAGTGAATTCATCATGAAATCTGCATACCCATGCCCCACAAATCCCATGAAAACCTGGAGGAGATACCTTTCACTAAGGCATAGATACACCCATCATTTAGAGAAACACATGTCCTATGGGGCCAGGCAGAGCAGCACAGGATGACTCTCTAAGATTATGGAAGACCAGAGCAATGGAGGCTAAACAGCAACACTTAAAAGCCAAAGACAAGGTGGGTGCACTAACCATAATGGGGAAGTCAATATTAGAAAACTTTGACTCACAAAAGCCTTTGACAATAGCTAACTGAAATAAGTCTAGGATTGAAATGGATTGGTAACCTACAAGAACATTACTTGGTTATATATAATAGAAAATACTAGGTCTTATAACCAGCAACCTGACTTGAGTAACCACAGTGGAGGAGAGTCACAAGTTTCCAACCAGTATGTAACAAAGCAAAATTCACAGACCCAGAAAACCTTTATTGAAGAGTTTGTTTGTGGCTTTGAAGAATGATACAGCATCACTGGTATAACTAATAACCGTAAATCTCTAAGCCTTCCTCAAGAGACCTGACTCCATTACTAGAGTGACTAAGAAAAAGGAAATTGCTACATTTGTTAGTGATTAATAGAAACTGGCTCTTAAATGGTGCTAATTCTTGACTCAAAATTCCACTGTGGTCCACCAAAGAGAAGGCTCATGGCTATCAGGTCACAGGTGATGGCTTACCCCAGGACCAACTCATAGTGGCTCCCGTAGATCTGAGGACCCACTCTGAAGTTATTTTCCCAGTTCCTTAATATATGAATTGGGATATTCTTGGCAACTAGCAAAACACCCACATTGGTTCTCTGGCCCACTGATTAACTTAGGTAGAGTCACGTATAGGTCCCTGGAAATTCTACCGAAAGCAAAGCCACTACGAAAGATCTGAAAGATGTAGGAGTGGTGATACTTGTCATATTTTCATCCAGCTTGCCTATTTTCTAAATTTGACTGCTTCTTCAGGGAAGTCCAAGGTTTATAATCGAAGGAGTTTCTCTTACAGAGAAAAAGAAATTCACTTTACCACAGCAACCAGGGTAAGGACAAAAATCTAGAAAAGTGCCAAAGCAACACAAATTCTGAAGCACCCTCACCACCACAAAAAAGATTAGATGTCCTCCCAAAAGAACAGAAAACAGCAAGAAGAATGTATTCCCTTTCAGAAGCTATTAAAGGGATGTCATTCCCAGGTTATAATGTATCCCTTCAGCTTTATAAAAATTAAACACAAAACAGCTGAGCAAAAAGCTGTATCCAGGTTTGTCTGCTTTTCCCCAAAGTGGAAGGATTAGGGGTTCTATTTGGATCACCTCCCTAGTAGCTCCTTCTTTTAACAGATGTCATGCTACATCTCCTGGCAAAGCTTACAAGATTTTAACAGAATACTCTACCCTAACAGTTTGACATTCCTGGAAAAAGTTTGTAGAATCCTTGGAAGTAAAACAGAAAACTGAGGGCATCATCTGTCACCACAGCAAAGTGTTATCACACATAACAAATAGCCTTAACAAATAAGGCTATTCTTCAGCCCTGATATCTCCTCAGACTCAGAGCTGTACATCCAACTATCTGATCAACACCTCCAGTTAAGTGATGACTACAGGTACTTCAATTCAGCTTATCCAAAATAGAATACTGATTTCCAGTATCCTCCCCCTTCGTGCATATAAACTTCTTTTCCTGATTGCCCATGTTAGATAAAAACACATTTTTTTTACATAGTTGCTTAGGCCATTTTGGAAATTTGTGATTCTTTTTTTTCCACTTACCATATGCCCTGTATTCCATGACTTCCACCACCCTGCCTTAGTTCAGACATATTCCACTCAAACAGTCTTCTGATTCATCTCATGTGTTACTAATCCCTTCTCAATTTTCCCCAGTCATCCACTGTCTACATACCAACCAGAATGATCTTAAAAAGTAAAACATTTCATGTCTCTGCTTAGCTCTAAACCTTCCATGGCTTCCCATTTTCCTTGGAATACAATCCCATTCCTGACAGTGGCCTACAAAGCTCTCCTGGTTGTCCCTAATCCAGACCCCTAACTGCTTCTACCACACCTGCCCTACATCACATACTCTAACCCACTGTCCTCCTTGTTTTAAATCAGCATGTTTTATACTCGCTGCTCCAACTGCCTGGTATACTCCTCCCCAAAGTCTTCCAACAGCTGATTCCGATTCATTTTTTCAGATCTCCAAGCAATTGTCATCTTTGAGGTATCTTTCCTGAACTCCTGATCTGAAACAATACAATGCTACCAGTTACCCTCTGTTCTCATGCCCCTCTATGTTCTCTCCACTCTGAAATTATAATGGTCCTGTATGTCTCTCTCACTGGAGTGCAAACTCTCCAACATCTGGGACCATATACTAGCTGCTCAAATATTTGAAAGGATGACTGACTGAATGCAACAATTTGTAACTAATGTTTTAAAGATGCTAGCTAGTGCCAGGAGAACATGTGGGCATTATAAATAGAATACAGGAAACATGGAGCCTGATGCCTGCTGAACAATGGGAAAAGAAATGGGCTCCTACAATAATGGAAAACTGGAAGCAGATACACTTCACCAAATTGGGCTCATTTCCCCTCCATAAGAGTGTGGCCTCAGCAAAGCAGATTTTGATTCAAAAACTAGTTTGAAAAAATTCCCTTAAATGGATCCTTAGCTTTAGCATAGACCAAAATCAAGCTTCATCAAGACCTTCCACAGCCCTATTTGGGCCTTCAGTGAGCTTTGGGTAGCTGCTCTCAAATACACTGCGTCTGTTTCTGCTCATTGTGACAATCTGGCTTTCAGAGGGTTTCAAAATCCTTGGCAAATAAGGTAAGAATTTAATCTAATCTTACAGTGCTTTGTGTGTGTGGTATGTGTCATCTCTTCCTACTAATCCACACCTAACCTTAAACTCTGTAAGGATGCAAGGATGTTCAGAAGTCAAGTGTGTCCAAATACAGGCAGGGCAAAATTAGGTTTCAAGTTGTTTGTCTGGAAAAAGACATGCAGGTTATGATTCTTACAATAGCTTTATTAACTCAAACAAATGTCACTCACAACTGTAAACCTACTTTGCCCATCCCTATATATTCAAGGACTCTCTTGAAATGGGTTGAATGTTTGTATGTTCCCTCAAAATTCATATGTTTATCTCCTAAACCCCAATGTGATGGTATGAAGAGGCATGGCTTCTTGTAGGTATTAAGTCATGAGAGTAGGCCTCTTGAATGAGATGCACTCCCTTGCTCTCTTCCCACCATGTAAATATCTGTCAAAAATGTAAATAAAATTACTTCTCATTTAAATTTCATGTTTACTAGGTATAATGCTATATGAAATAACTTTTTCATTATCTAATTATCATTTACCAGTTAAGAAAAAAGTTAGGCCCTGGCTGGGCAGCTCAGTTGGTTGCAAGGTCACCCCAATATAACAAAGTTGTGGGTTCAATCCCTGGTCAGGGCACATACAGCAATCAACCAATAAATGCATAAATACGTGAAACAACAAATCAATGTTTTTTTCTCTCTCTTTAAAAAAATGCTAAAATTTAAAAAAGAAGAAGATGAAAAAGGAGAGGGAGAAGAAGTAGAAGGAGAAGAAGGAGAAGGAAGAAATGAAGGAGGAGGAGGAGTAGAAGGAGGAGAAGAAAAGTCATTCTACTGTAAGGCAGAAAGATCATTTTAGCTAAACCAGTAGTTAAAAACAAAACAACAGGCTTCAAATGAGTCACTTATGCTAAGCCCCATGTCACCAAATGGAGATTTAATCATACTTCTAGCCTCTCGCAGAAATGGAACCTTAAACCAGTCAGTAAGTAGCTACTTGATCTGTACTCGTGAGGTTATCTGACATCCCCTAGGAAAGTGACTTTGTCACAACCAATCTATATTTTGCAGTTTGACTTCTTTGTTCCACTTTCTTCTGTCTATAACAGCCTTTCATTTTGTACAGCTCCTCAGAGCTCCTCTCTGTCTGTTAGATGAGATGCCGTATGATTCATGAATCACTGAATAAGGCCAATTTCTTTAAAATTACTCAGTCCAATTTGTTCTTTAACACACTGAATTTCTTCAGTTATTTGTTTTCTAGAATGAAACTTCTTTTTCTCAGTGGCTGAACTGAAACTTGTACCTGATTGTTTAATTTGAGGAATCTTATCAAATTAAACAAATATACAACAAATGATGAAATCTACAGGCAGAACTATGAGTATGATCATTTGGTGGAATAATCTAGCCACTATATGATCAAAAAACAACAGATACAACATAAAAAGCTTGAAAATGTACTACAGGAAAGTTGCTTAAATCCAAATTCTGCATCTTAATAAATTTTCAAATGTTTTTGTCTTAAATGGTGACTGGATAAAGTTGAAACATTTACTGGTAAGTATTTAAACCCATTCTGGACCATATAATTTAGATAGCAGTAAAATATTAATATCAAATTTGCCCATTAGAGAAAATTCTACATCTGGTATCCTCTGGCACAAGTTTAATGCTGACCAAAAAAAGAAAATGAGTTGTGTGTTTTCTAGGGTGAGTGTTTGTTCCATTTTGTACCTTATTTCTCAACACTGATAATACTGAATTATTCACAGCTAAATATCTTTTCCCTTTGTCCTGCTTTTTGTTAAGTGTGGATTAAGAACTCAATTGTTGCTTTTCAAGTTATAATGTGTTAAATGAAAATTTTTAAATACTAGACAAGTTCAGCGGGCTCTACACCTTGCTCCAATTCCAGACTCGAACTTGGAAAAAGTGTGTACAAGAAACAAGATTTGCCCATATTGTCAAAATTAACATTTGCTTCCTAGGATTTTAAAACTTTTCTCACATTTGACTAAAAAAAAAAAAAAAAGAGAGAGATGAACTTAAGCTACAGTTGCAAAAGCCATATTTGGCCAATCTTTTCACTATTCTAAAGCTTTTTTAAAGTATTGCCTTCCATTTTCTATACTCCTGACCCTCCCTTATTTCTCCTACAGCAATCAACTCAAAGGCATAGTACAAAGCTCTTTCAATAAATTTAATAGTTCGGTAAATAGATCCCTCTTCCTTCTGTAAATCCCATAGCTATCAAATCTTTTTGGATTTTATCTTGAGAAGAAAAATGTATAGAAATATATGCAGTATTATTTTGGGTTACTTTTTATAAGTTCATTTCAATCTCACCTAGATATGTATCAAAAATATTCCATCTTCCCTTCTCTCCCTCCTCATTCACAAGCTAGCACATCGTCTTCAAGCAGGAGTAACAAGGAAGGGCAAGAATTTCAGACATACCAGGAATACTGATTAACTCTATTCCTTTTGGTAAGGCAATTTCCTGACTGAACGGAGCACTGGTGGGTAAATCTAGAAGATGCGTATCTTTCGAGCTAAGCCTTTTCAAGGACAGATGCCAAGGTGAGCAGTACTCCCGAGGTTTCGTGAATGATTGTGAGAGATGAGCATCACTCCCACCTGCACTTGGGTCTGCTGTGAAACAGCAAAGCCCAGCTCAGAAATTCACGTCGCATCCTGTACCCGTGAGTCAGAAGGGGTAGCGCGCACACACACACTTCCAATCACATGCACACACACACACAAGGAAGCCTGCAGCGAGGCGTCAGGCCTGCAGGCTCTAAGGCAGTTAGCATCTGTTTCCCACACCAGGGGACAGCTCCCCTTAGCCGGAGCTGCAGCCGCTTGTCTTTGCTGTCCTAGGTCTTTCCCACCGGGTAGGAGGGTCGGTGCTGGCCTTACCTCGGGGGCTGCTTTCTTGCAAGTACAGCGGGGCGGTGGGGGTGACGTTTCCCGAATGGGGGGCAGACAGCAGAGGCGAGCGTTCGTCCGCTCCCTCAGCAGCCATGACTGCAGCAGTGGCGGGCCTGGCGGGACCAACCAGGCTGCGGCTCTGTGGGAGGCGCGGGGGCTGCGACTGCCCAGAGACTAGGATATTTCTCAGGGAGGGTGGCGGGGAAAGGAGCGCACCCGGAATCAGGACTTGGAGAGGAGAGGCAGAGGAAAAGAAAGAGTGGAGAGCGGAACAGGGGGAGGGGAAAGAGACCTGGGGGGCGGGAACTTTGGAAAAGGACCAAGGAGGAGGGGCAAAGGGGGGGAGAGGAAGAAAGGGAGGGGCCGAGGACCGGGTAGAAGGGAGTGACCTGAGGCGAGGACTACGGAGGAGTGCCTGACCGCGGGAGGGGTAACCAGGAGGAAGGGTCTGCAGCTCTTTTCCGTCTAAGCTTGACATTTCCTTAATTAAGGAGAAGGGTGAGGAGCAGCCTGAGAGGGGTCAGGAGGAAAAGCTTGAAACTCCAATCTAGGAGACCTGCAGCAAACAAGGATCTCAAGTACAGCCCCTCCAGGGAGGAAAATTCTTTGCTGTCAAACTTTGCAGCTCATTCCTCGGGTTATCAACTTTTTCTTGAGGGTTGCTTCTTTTGTTAGAAAATCATTTTTCAACATCTGTCGTCTAAGAGAAAGTAAATTTTCGATAATGCTTTGTTAATTTTTAAGTAGCTGTTTGGCACTCTAGTAGCAATGTCTTATTGAAACGACGAATACTGGTTTAGGTTTCATTTCACAAAGTAGGTTACCATTTTAGTTTTGTTTTTGTACTAAATTGTCCCTGGCACATAGACGATAATGAAGTTTATGAATAACTAAGACAATGAAAAACTATTTCTTGAGATAATGCTTTAAAATTATCTTTCACATGTGAAAGTAAAAAAAAAAAAACAACTGGGCACTGTTCTTATTTTGCTTTCTGTGTTTTTCTTTCTTTGTTTTTCTTTTTTGGTAGTTTGCTAAAGTGGTTTAAAAATCAAAGTTTTGAACATGCCCAGGTAAAAACACAATAGGGACATAGTCATTGGCTCATTGGTAATTTTTCTGCAGTGTTTCTCTGCATCATTCAACAAATATTTATTATGTACTTGCACGGTCTACAAATGTGAATAAGGCAAATCTTAGTTCTCAGGTGCCTGCGAGCCAAGTCAAAAACAAACCAAAAAACAATCTAGTAGTCCTAGCTGTAGATCTAAAGCGAAACGCAAAAAAAGCAGACTTTAGACAATCAAAACTACTTCTCCTATGTCATTAATAAGAGTCTTCATTTTGCTCTCTGAAGATACTCTTTCTTTCAAAAAGTGCATTTAGGCACCAGCTGAAAATCCAAAAAAAAAAAAAAATTAAAGAATGATGTCTTCTAATATGCATCATCTGTTGTGGGTCAGTAGTATCAGGATACAATATAATATAAGGATCCTCCTATGATAAAATACAAGGGCATTTATAGGTTTCCAGGAACCTGGGAAGTGAGGGGTCAAGGTGTAGCATTCCCTGCAAAAGTGAACAATCTAGAAAATAAACAAAATTTTTACAGCTGCAGCCTAGAAGCTATTGAGCTAAAGAAACTTTTAAGTAGAATCAACAAAATCACATTACTGTAAGTGTCCTATCCTGTGACTAGTCACACTCTATGGTAATAGTGTGTTCACATTTCAATTACCCACCATCCATTGACCCCCAGCTGACTTTGTGGGGATAAACTACTGTACTTCTCTCATTCACCATGACATCTACAGCATCTAACATAATGCTTGGCATAGTAATAAGTGCTTAATAACTGTGTGTCAAATCAATAAGCAAAGGAGTATATAAACAAACCTCACACAGTCCCAGAATCTCACTAAAAGAAATTGTTAGAAAAAGTTAGGAGTATTTCTTGATTTTTTGATGCAGATGATAATTTTGCCATCTGACTTACCAGTGTTTTTATTGTTTAATTATATTTCTACAACTAGGGTTTCTTTATTGTCTACATAAAAATTATCAGTATACATTTTTCTTTCTTCTTTTATGGCTTCTCTATCTGTTTCAGACCTCCTTTGAGGGTATTACAGCTAATGGCAATTACCCTTCTTATAATATAAAAGGTAGTGGATCTACTGAGATTATAATTGTAGCAATTTTGAGTTTTACAAAAATTTAAAAAGGTTTATTAGTAAGTATTACTTTGTCCTAGTTGCTCAAAAATGGTACATAATATTCATCAAGCCAAGGCATTAGTGATTATGCCTTACCATCTCTCTTCAGATGAGCTAATATGTCCTTTAGAATAATAGCACAATACAAGTACATAATGTGTGCACTATTAAGAGATATATCTTATTACTTACTTAACTACTGAAGATACAGTTTCAGTTATCTACTACTGAATAATAAGCTACACCAAAACCCAGCAGCTTAAAACAACATTTGTTATTTTTCATGATTCTGTATGTGGAACTAGTGGTTATTCTGTCAGTTTTTCCTGGGATTACTCAGGCAGCTAGAAGGCTGGCTGAGCGCTAGACAGACTCAGTTGAAATAGCTGGGATGACCAGGCACCTTTCTCTTTCTCTCCCTCTCTGTAGTTTTTTCATTCTTGGCTGTTCACACTCCTGGTAGTCTCAAAGCAGTAGTGCAGCATGTTCCAGGAGCACAATTGAATAGCTCTACACAGCCCTGGCTGAGCAGCTCAGTTGGTCACAGTGTTGTCCTGATATGCCAAGGTTGTGGGTTTAATCCCTGGTCAGGACACATACAAGAATCAACAAATTAATGCATAAATGAGTGGAACTACAATTCTCTCTCTTTCTCTCAAATCAATAAATAAAAATTAAAAGAAAAAAAAAAAGGCTCTCCACAGCATCTCTTCAGATCCAGGCTCTTCTACCACATTCCTCTACCTTTTTCAGCTGGCTTCCTGCCCAAAGAAAGTTGGGGGCCCAGATGTCTCTTTTTATAATCAAAGAAAGTCACAAGGCCAGTTGGGAAACCAGGTTCCATCTCTTCATAGGAGGAGTGGCAATGTCACACTACAAAAGGATGTGGAGTACAGGAGGCATGATTCTTTGAGGCTATTATATAGCAATCTAGCATAATATGTCCTCTGGTCACAGTAATTCATTCCCAAGACTCCAATGTCTCATTTAATCACCAAAATCATTTTTTCTGTATCTCATCACCTAAATCAAGTCCAGGTACAGACAATCCTCCTTAGGTATGATTCTACAGGTTTATTTCCTTGGACACGACACCCATTGATTCAGAGCACTGTGAACTAGAAAGACAGATTGTGGGCCCTCCTCCTTTCTTCCCATCCCAGACTCCAACATTTAATAGTAAAACATGAACAGGATAGCAGCAATAAATATTCCAATTTTATAAAACAAGAGGAAAGAGTTAATTTGTTTTCAGAAGTGAAGGTACATAGCATACATGAAACCATAATATTATCAAATGTGATCTAGAAGATGGTGGCAAGGTAGGTGGGAGTGGAGCCCTGTTCTCCCTGTGCCCAGCTGGAACACCTAACAGATCTGAGGAACAGTGAACAGTCAATGGAATCCCAGCTTATATGAAGTTTGGAGGCAAAAAATTGCAGAGGACACTGAAAAACAGATGGCGAGGAGATGGCACTGAGATGATAAAATCCCTGGGATCTGCACAGGGACCAAATCTGCTGTAGCCCCTGGCCCAGTGCCTGCCACAGGATACAGGGAGGAGAGTTAGATCACCAGCTCCGTCCCCTACCAGAGCAAGAAGGGCAGCCCAGCACCAGGAGTGACCTGGATGCTGGAAGTCTCTGGGGGAATAGAGATGAAGTGGGAGAAACACAATCTTCAAGACATATAATAATTAGAATGGCAAGTTCCAAAACAGAAACTCTTAAAGGCAGCAAGGGAGAAACAGGAAGCAACATACAAGGGAGCCCCAATATGGCTAGCTGCTGACTTCTCAATGCAAATGCTCCAAGCCAGAAGAGAATGGCAAGGATTATCCCAAGTAATTAAAACCATAGTCCTGCAACCAAGACTAAATTTTCCAGCAAGGCGATTATCAATGAAAATGTAAGGCCAAATAAGGAGCTCCCCAGACAAAAGAAGTTTAAAAGAATACACCTCCACCAAACCAGCTGTGCAAGAGATGCTAAAGGGAATGCTTTGGGAAAGGAAGAAAAAGAGTGAGAGAAAAAGGAACACAGGTACAAAAATGTCAATGAATAAGTACCTATCGATAATAACCTTAAATGTAAATGGATTAAATGCTCCAATCAAAAGACATAGAATAGCTGAATACATAAGAAAGTATGACCCACACATATGCTGCCTACAAGAGACCCACCTCAGGAAAAAACACCTACCCAGACTGAAAGTGACAGGCTGGAAACAAATATTCCAAGCAAATGGACAGAAAAAGAAAAGCTGGGTAGCAATACTCATATCGGACAAAATAGACTTAAAAAAAGGGCCATAAAAAGAGATCCAGAAGGTCACTTCATAATACTCAGGGGAAGAATCCATCAAGAAGACATAAACGTTGTAAATATGTATGTACCCGACAATCCAGCACCCAAATATGTAAAGAAAATCTCGGAGGACTTCAAGGAAGATATTAATAGAAACACAATTATAGTAGAGGATTTCAACACCCCACTGCAAAAATAGACAGATATTCCAAACAAAATGTCAACAAAAAATTGTGGCATTGAACAATGTTCTAGGTCAAGTGAACTTAACCAATAAATATAGAGCCTTTCATCCCAAAGAAGCAAAATACACATTCTTTACAGATGCACAAGGAATATTATCAAAGACAGACCACATAATAGGACACAAAACAAACCTCAACAAATTCAAGAAAATTGAAATTGTATCAAGCATTTTTTTCTGACAACAAGGGCCTGAAACGAGAAACCAGCCTCAAGGAAAAACTCAAAAATACTCACACTCATGGAGATAGAATAGCATGCTATTAAAAAATGAATGGATCAAGAATGAGATCAGGGAAGAAATCAAAATGTTTCCAGAAACAAATGAAAATGAACCCACAACAATCCAAAATCTATGGGACACAGCAAAGGCAGTCCTGAGAGGGAAGTTCATAGTGATACAGGCCTACCTAAAAAGAATAGAAACATTTTGAACAACCTAACCCTACACCTACAAGAACTCCAGGAACGACAACAAGGACAGCCTAGAGCAAGTAGAAGGAAGGAAATAACCAAGATCACAGCAGAACTAAATTACATACAGACTAAAAGCACAATTCTAAGGATCAATGAATCCAGGAGCTGGTTCTTTGAAAAGATCAACAAAATCAACAAGCCCTTAAGCAGGCACATCAAGGAAAAGAGAGAGAGGACCCAAATAAACACAATCAAAGTGAAAGAGGAAAGATTACAACTGATACTACAGAAATACAAAGGATTGTAAGAAATTACTATGAACAGCTATATGCCAAGCAATTTGAAAACCTAGGTGAAATGGACAAGTTTCTAGAAAAAGATAATCTTCCAAAACTCAATGAAAAAGAAGCAGAAAGCCTGAACAGACCAATAACAGCAGATGAAATTGAAGTGGTAATCAAAACACTCCTGACACACAACAGCCATGGACCAGATAATTTCACAGGAGAATTCTACAATACGTTTAAGGAAGAGCTAACCCCTATCCTTCACAAACTACTCCAAAAAATCAAAGAAGATGGAAGACTCCCAAACTCTTCTTATGAAGCCAAAATCATCCTAATCCCAAAACCAGATAAACACACAACAAAGGAAGAAAACATCAGGCTAATATAACTGATAAACTTAAACATTAAAATCCTCAACCAAATACTGGCAAACCACATCCAGCAATAAATTAAAAAGATCATACACCATGACCAAGTGGGATTCATCCCAGGCATGTAAGGTACAATATTTGCAATTCAATACATGTAATGTATCACATAAACAAAAGAAAAGATAAATATCATAATATTGTCTCAATAGATGTGGAAAAAGCATTTGATAACGTACAACACCCATTTATGATAAAAAACACTCAACACAGTGGGAATAGAGGGAGCATTCCTCAACATAATAAAGGCAATATATGAGAGACCTATAGCCAACATCATACTCAACAGGCAAAAACTAAAATATTTTCCCCTAAGATCAGGAACAAGACAAGGATGTCCACTTTCACCACTTCCATTCAATATAGTATTAGAAGTCTTAGCCACAGCAATTAGATAAGAAAAGGAAATAAAAGGCATCCAAATCAGAAAGGAGGAAACAAAATTATCATTGTTTGCAGATGACATGATAGTGTTCAAAGAAAATTCTATAGACACCACCAAACAACTGCTCAACCTAAGAAATTAATTTGGCCAAACAGCAGAATACAAAGTCAATATTCACAAATCAAAGGCACTTTTGTATACCAACAATGAAATATCAGGGACACAATTCAGAAAAAATTCTCATTTGACATAGCAACAAGAAAAATAAAATACCTAGGAATAAACCTAACCAAGGAGGTAAAAGACCTGTACTCAGAAAACTATACAACACTGAGGAAAGAAGTTAAGGAAGACACAAACAAATAGAAACATATGACATGTTCATGGATCAGAAGAATTAGCATTATCAAAATGTCCATACTACCCAAAGCAATTTATTGATTCAACACAATACTTATTAAAGTACCAATGGCATATTTCACAGATATACAACAAACACTTCAAAAATTTATATGGAACTATAAATGTCCCCAAATAGCTGTAGCAATTTTGAGAAAGAATAACAAAGTAGGAGGGATTACAATACCTGATATCAAAGAGAAATACAAGGCCACTGTAATCAGAATAGCCTGGTACTGCCATAGGAAGAGACACATGGACAAATGGTACAGAATAGAGCACTCAGTAATAAACCAAAATCTTATGGTCAATTAATATTTGACAAAGGGGGCAGCAGCAGAAAATGGAGCAGAAATAGCCTCTTCAACAAATGGTGTTGGGAGAGCTGGACAGCTACATGCAAAAAAGTTACACTTGATTACCAACCTACACCATACACAAAAATAAATTCAAGGTGGATAAAAAAATTGAAATATAAGTCCTGACATCATAAAACTCCTAGAGGGGAACATAGGCAGAAAAATCTCAGATTTTCCACGGAGCAATATTTTCACTGATGTGTACCCTAGATTAAGGGACATAAAGAAAAGAATAAAAAATGGGATCTTATCAAAATAAAATGCTTCCGCATAGCTGAAGAAAACAGCATTAAAATGAAAAGAGAACCAATTGTATGGGAAAACATATTTGCCAATGATACCTCAGACAAGGGTTTGATCTTCAAAATATATAAAGACCTCACACAACTCCACTCTAAGAAGACAAGTAGCCCATTTAAAAAATGGGCAAAGGACTTCAACAGACATTTCTCCAAGGAGGACATACAGAGGTCTCAGAGACATATGAAAAGATATTTAGTATTGCTAGCCAATAGAGAGATACAAATTAAAACCACAATGAGATACCACTTCACACCAGCCAGAATGGCCACCATAAATAAATCAACACACAACAAGTGTTGAAGAGGTTGTGGAGAAAAGGGGACCACAACAGTGCACTAGTTAGTCCACTGTTGGTGGGATTGCAGAGTGGTGCAACCACTATGGAAAATAGTATAGAATTTCCTCAGAAAACTAAAAATGGATCTGCCTTTTGACCTGGCAATTCCACTGCTACGATTCTATCCTAAGAACCCTGAAACACCAATCCAAAAAAAACCTATGCACCCCAATGTTCATAGCAGCACAATTTACAATAGCCAAGTTCTGGAAGCAACCTAAGCGCCCATCAGTAAATGAATGGATCAAAAAACTGTGGCACATTTACACAATGGAATTCTACACAGCAGAAAGAAGGAAGAAGCTCCTACCCTTTGCGACAGCATGGATGGAACTGGAGAGCATTATGCTAAGTGAAATAAGCCAGGCATATTATACCATAAAGACCAATACCACATGATGTCACCTTTAACAGGAACCTGATCAACAAAATGAACAAGCAAGCAAAATATAATCAAAGACCTTGAAATTAAGAACAGAATGACAGTGACCAGAGTGGGGAGGGGAGGGGATAGTAGGGGAAAAAGGTGAAGAGTTTACAGGAACAATTATATAGGACACATGGACAATAACAAGGTGGGGTGGGAACAGGGAAAGGAGGTGGGGAGGGTTGGAGTGATGGAGGGGGGAAGTCATAAAACTGTAGTTGAACAACAATAAAAATTATAAGAATCTTTAAAAAAAGAGATTCTGAAATCCAATTGAGCATGTCACCAGCTCCCTTGATGCTACTGTCAGGGGATGTTCCTTTAATACATCATATTCTGCTCCTCATATTACTGGGTCTCCTTATCCATTGCTTTACTTGGCTGTTGGTCCTGCCACTGATTTAAGTTCTTTTCCATAAGATATGAGTGGGCTCTTTCTAGCTGCCAGGTGGGCTGCAAATCATGCAAACTTATGTCAGTCATGTGTTAATTGCATCTGTCAGCTACATATCTCTGAACCAGCACTTCAATGAGGTATTCAGAGATTTTAGTGAAATTAAATGAGGAGACTCAGCAAAGTGGTTAGGAATTTTAAAAGACCCTGTATTTCCACTATGTCCTGCAAGCATCCCACAAAGGTCCTGGACCCAGGACCTCAGTTTTCATTTATGAGGTGAATACCACTGTGCTTCTCTGACCTGTTGTGTGGTGAAAGACTACCAACAAAAGAGACACCAACGAAGGCCCACATTGAAATCATAAAAGTTCTGTGACATTATAAGTGATTGGAGGGGTCTTGTCCTTCCCAGGGAGGGTACCAGGAGTAGGGACTCTTCCCTTGTTGAGAATAGGACCTAAAGCCATGTTTAGAGCATGCTCTGTAGATCAACGACTCAGGGGGATGATACAGCCCCTCAGTGTGCACAGTACAGTGTGGCAGACAATATGTGCTTATCTGAAGGGTAATATCACCCTCTCAGGGCGACATAAACCACATGGCCCTATCAAAGTTGCACAGAATAACTTGTGCCTCTCAGAACTGATGTGTACAGCATGTGCCTATCAAGAGTGAGGAAAATAACATGTGCTTTTTCAAATTAAGAACAATATGTTTACAAGAAATTGTGCAAAATCAACATGACTTTGCACCAAAAGAAGCATAAAAACAGAAGACTTCAGGCCATGGACAACACATACACAGAGCGAGAGTCATTTTGAGACATCCTGCACGTTCTGCCTCAGGAGAGAAAGACCTACGTTGTGCTTCTGTCCCTCTGACTCTGCCTTGCAAGACCTCAACCACCCTCAATTACCTCCTGGCCTGGACCTGATCTGGACTCTTGGGACTCAGGTTTGTTATTCCCTAATTCTCTTCTGTGATGTTATTGCTGATTGTTTCTGAGTGATTATTATTGTTATTAGGTTAGTATGGATTTGGATTGAATCTGCATTAATAAAAGCTGAATGAATAGTATAGTCAACTGTTGACCCACAGTTATTCCTTAGTTCCAGTGTCACTTGTAGGACCTGTGGTTATATAGTCAGTCTTACTCTTTCAGTTCCTGAGGCCCAGGTCAGACGGCCCAAGTAGGAATCAAGGGCTGACTTGTAGGAAAGACTATATTGTGAAACTTATGCTCATGACACCCAGCCAGAGACATTCCTTCACTGAGAACAGGGCTACAGAGGAGCACCTTCACGATTTATACAGGGCTCATGTCTGGCTTCAAACAGACACTAAGAGAGAAAATAGGAAGGGGGAGGAGCCTAATCCTCATCAAATCTTTGATTTCAAATAATCTATCCAGACCTGGTGCCCAACCTTCCCAGGATCAAAAAGAAAACATGTTGGAGACACAGGAAAATGTATTTCCCTAAAACCCTAGATTTGCTGTTACAGTTATAATTAGCTTAAACAGAAGCAACAGTAGCCTTGAAATCTCAAAGTTCTAGGTATGTGGGGACTAAAGGCATTTTCATCAGGAAGAAGGGGGGATTTAATAATGAAATGGAGACAGATTGTTTTTAAGACCCTGATAATAGAGAAGAAAAATGTAAATGTCATGTAAGTTGCTGATTCAGAAGATCTTGTTGATACCTACTGTGATGAAGAGGAGATGGTGGTGGAGAGGAGACTACAGTGAACAGGAGACAATGATGGAGAAGAGACGGTACTGGAGAGAAAACTGTGGCAGGGAGGAGACTGATGGAGAGGAGACTATGATGTAAAGGAAACTGTGTTGGAGAGAAGAGGAGGTAGACTGGAGCCCGTGACAGGGAGGAGACCATGGTGGAGAAGACCATGGTGGAAATGAGATTGTGAAGGTGAGGAAAGTTCAGCAGGGAGAAGACTATGGTAAAGACAAGATCATGATGTGGAGGAGACCTTGGTGAGGAAGAGACTATAAGAAAGAGGAGACTGTGATTGGGAGGAGAAAGTGACAGGGAGGAGAATGGCAATGAGATGATAGTGGAAACAAGGCTGTGGTGGGGAAACAAGACCATGTTGGAGAGAAGACTGTGGTAGGGAAGAGACCATAGCTGAGAGGAAACTGTGGTAAGGAGGAGATCCTGATGAAGAGGAGGTGTGAGGGAGAGGGGAGAAAGAGACTCCAGCTACCCACACAACTCAGGATGCCAGGCTAGGAAATGAGTACTGTTTATTAGGAAAGACCCAGGGGTATCTGAACCCCAAGTTTGGTAGCAGGATAAAGCAGAGGTTCCTAAACAAATCAATCTAACCCTCTTTTCCCAGGGGTACTTGGTAATGTCTGGATGGGGTTCATGGCAGGTAGAGGCCAGGGATCCTGCTAAACACCTACAATGCACAGGAAAGCCCCCATCACCAAGAATGCCAGCTGTGGCAAGGGTGAGAAACCTGGACATCCCAGCCAGGAGACACCCAAGACTCTAACCCACCCCATCCCTGCCCTGTAACTTGGTCAAGTTTAAGAACCTTTTGTTGATCACTATTGGTGGTTGAAAAGGTGCCCTGGTTTCAGATACCAGGAATGGAGGATCTCATTGGCTCCCTAACTGATGGCCTCTGAGTGTCCCCCAGCACACCATTCTCTCCCTGCCCCTCTATTGTGGAGCAGCATCTAAATGCAAGCAACTGTTGGCTTTAGTGCTAGAAGGTTTGGTTTTGGTCTTGCTGGTAATGTACAATCTGGTATTTGGGGTAGAATGTTTCAGTTGTGCAAGATGAATAAATTCTGGAGGTCAGCTTTACAGCATGGTTCATGTAGTTAGTAATACTGTGTTGTGCACTTGAAATTTGCTAAGAGGATGGATGTCATGGTAAGTGCTCTTAACACACACAAATGGTGAAATAGATAGATAGATAGATAGATAAAATATTTGAAGTGATGAATGTGTTTATGGTAAAGGTTTAAGAGCTATAAACTGGTTTCCAAACTCATCAAGTTGTATACATTAATTATGTATGGCTTTTTGTATATTAGTCATACCTCCATAAAGTGGCTTTCAAAAAATAAAATGAAATAGGAGAGAATATAATCATCCAAAGGACTGAGCAATTGCCTGCCACAGTAAATATACAACTAGTGTGATTATGTTTTAACCTCAACTCAGGACTGGGAGATGGACCCACAAACACTTGGTGCCTGTGGTCACTGATCCCAGCTCTGCCCAGCCCAGCCAAACAATGCTTCTGATAATTGCAAGGCCCAGAGAGACCAGTTCCAGATGGTGCTTGTTCCTGGCAGTTGGAGAAGGTGAACTGCTCCAGATACACAACACTTTTTTCTGGTTACTTGCTATCCTCCCATTTCTTGTTGCCCAGGTCCCTAACTTTTAGCTCCTGTAAAAATTTAGTTTGCAGATTGTGGTGGACAGTTTGAAGTGTAAGATCTCTATTGCCTTTGTTCCCTGTCTTTGAGCCTGAAAATAAAGGTGAGAAAACTCCACACACTGTGAAAGCAACAATAATACAAGGAGTGCTTTGCCCTCGGTGCCTCAAACATCAAAGAAATGGCAAACTGCACACCTCATTTTACACACAGCTCTCTTTAAGAACATTCTATGTACATAAAATAAAATTGAACTGAAAGAAATCTCATACTGAACTTTTGCTTTACAGAAGACACTTTGGTATAGAAATCTCTAAGAAAATGTGTTTTTTAAGGGAACAAAAATGGGCCCTGGTTGGGTAGCTCAGTTGGTTAGAGTGTTGTCCTGATATGCAAAGGTTGTGTTTGATCCCCAGTCAAGACTCATACAAGAATCAACCAACGAATGCATAAATAAATGAAACAACAAACTGATGTTTCTCTTTCTCTAAAAAATAGTAAGTTTAAAAAAGGAATTAATAACAAGTAAGATTGTAACTGCAAAGTATGTTTTATGGGTAGAGTTTGTTTTTTCTATTATTAAAAGAGAAGTGAGCAGACCGTACAACATTATTTGAGCTGTACCTCCTCACTGCCACCAGATGTGTTAGGAGAATCCCAGAGAGCTGATTAGCTGGGAGGAACTTATAGTCTTGGGGCTCCCCTTCTGAGAATACAGAGGGTAGCCCTAGTGCTCTAGGTTCTCAAAGTCCTGAGGTGGGTGAGAGCAGAGGAGAGGGGAGGTGGGTGAGAACACAGCCTGGGCAAGATGGCTAATTGATGTATTTGTATTTTCTTTATTTTAGATTCCACATTATTAATGTGTATTTTTACAGGAAATCACCCATTTCCTCTAGGTTTTCATTTTGATGCAATAGATTTATTTTACTTTCAACTTCTCCTGTCTTTCCAATTTTCTACAGAATTGTTACAAAGAACAGATATTGATACATTATTGTTGATTTAAGTCTATATTTTATTTGGGTTCCTGCATTCAAGGCTCAGTCTCGGTCCTGGTGCCTCTGTTAATTACCTCTCTGATCTTCCAACCAGAGAAGTTAATGTGACAGCTGGGGTACCTGGTGATTGAATTGGGTGATATGATAGGAAATGAGACCAGGAGAAGTAATGAGACTGATAAAGAATCTCAACACTGTGCAAATGATAGAGACTTTATTCTCTAGGTTGAGGGGAAGTCATTGGTAGTTCTTACACACAGGAAGTGACAGGCGTAGTCTCCAATTTGGAAAGATCAAGCTCATCACTGTGGAGGTTGAATTAGATGACAGAGGGACAGGAAGCAAAGAGACCTGTGAGAAGACTGGTGAGAGGTGGTGCAGGCCTGAGCTGAGACAGGGACCATGAGGTTGCAGCTGGCAGGGGTTATGAAGACCACAGAAGGCTGTGGTTAATACCCTGAGGATAAAGCCAGCACAGTTGCAAGAGTTAGTGCCTAGGGGGAGCTTGGCTTTTTGGACACCAATAGGAGAGCTCATTTTACTAAAAGGAGGCTATTTGCTATATTCTTGATTTATCTGGCTCGTAGAAGATTTAAAAAAGGACAAAGAAGGGAAGAGGGAGGAAGAGTGAATGCTGATCTCATGTTGGACAGGCTTACTCACTGAATCTTCAGTCATCCTGAGAGGGAGTGGTTATCCCCATCTGACATCTAGGAGACTGAGTTTACATCTATTTGCCTGAAATCACACAGCTAGTAGGTGGTGGAGCTAGAAGTCAGCTCTGTGCCTGCCTGGGATTCAGGCACTCCACCATACAAAATGCCATCCTAGACTCCATTCTGAAGAGTTAGGAAGCTCTTGTAAGTTGATACTTCAGAGGAAGGCAACAAGGACAGAAGCAGATTGGTAATCAGGACAAAAGAACAGATTTTAAAACTCCAGAAGGCAGGCAGGGTGTAGAAGTAAGGAAAGCATGTTATAGGAACCTGGTGCTGTTTGTACTACAGTGAATGGCCAGGCCACCTTCCACACCTGTCCCCTTCCCCAGCTTCTTGCCCCAGCCCCACCCAAACACCAGCTTGGATGAGTGCATGGTAAGCTGGACTATTAGATTATGTGTAGATTTCCTTTAAATAGGATGACTGAGATTTAACCCAAATCAGCAAGAAGACTACTTGCATTACTCCATTTGTCCAGGTTCCTGTGTGCACAAGTTCTTCTGGCCCATCTTGGCCCATTTAGGTCCTGGTTCTCAACTCAAACTTGTGTTAGAATCAGTCTTAAGTTTAAATATCTGTAAAATAGAGATTAATAATTGTCCCTGCCTCCTCTTCAAATTAAAGCAGTAGGTGAGATGAGTCATGTAAAGAGCCTAAAATAAGAATTGCCTCAAAGTGAGCTCGGTACCAACAGTCTGGATTTTAATTTTTATGGGTAGTGGGGAAAGTCCTTAAGGCAGGGAAACACACTTTGCTGCCATCTCATGTGCTTCTTGGAAAAACACCTGAGTGCAGTTCAGCAGGCAAAGTTTTTCTTTGCTGTTACAGTATCTCCTGTGCTTCTTAAGAATACCTGATTGGAAATCACCAAGGAAAGCTATTCTTTGCTGCCATCTAGTGTGCAACTACTGAATAACAACTGAATGTAAGCCATTGTAAAACGTTTCAAAGGTATGCATCTTTGAAATACACCTGAGTAGAGCTCACCAGGAAAAGCTCTTCTTTGCTGTCATCTAGTGTGCAATTTGAAAATAACATGATTGAAGATCACCAGGAAACACAAAACTCTATTGCCATCTAGTGTGCAGCCAGTGAATAACCCTGACAGTCACCAAAAAAAAAAAAAAGCTTTTTTCTGCTGCCATTTAGTGTTTACCTTCAATAACATCTGAGGGCAGGTCATGAAGAAGAGCCCACATCTGTTGCCATCTAGTGTGCAAATTATGAATAACTAAATAGTAAAAGTCACCAAAAGATGGCTTTCTTTGCTGCCATATTGTGCACATTCTGGAAATAACAATTTAGTGGAGGTCACCAGAAGAAGTTCTTCTCTACTGCTGTTTAGAGTGCAAATTAGGAATAACATCTTAGTGGAGATTACCAGGAAATGCACTACTCTGCACAACCAGTGAATAACATCTGAATTATGATACTATGAAAAATTAATTCTCTACTCCTAATTTGTGTTCATCTTGGGAATAACACCTAAGTGGAGCTCACTAAGCAAAACTTTTCTCTATTTCATCATGGGAATAATACTTTAAGAAAGTCACCAAGAAAAGCTAATCTGGGAGGCAATCAATTGTACAAATTGCTTCTAACACCTGAGCGAAGTTCACCAGGAAATGAAGTACTCTGTTGCCATCTAGTGTGCAAGAAGTGCATAACACTTGTATGTTACTAAAAAAATGTTTTCTCCTGCTATCTAATGTGTATCTGGTAAATAACACCTGACTGTTCTCACCAAATTAGCTTTTCTCTGTTGCATTTAGTGTTCACCTTTGGAATAACACAATATTGCAATTTATGAATAAAAGCACTTCTCTGTTATCATCTAGTGTGTATCTTGGGAATGATGCCTGAGTGTGTATCATAAATAGTTGCTCACTGCTGCCATGTAGTGTGCAATATTAAAATAACACCTGAATGAAACTCACTGACAAAATCTTTTCTATGCTGCTACCATCTAGAAATCAACCAGTGAATAACACCTGGGTGTATGTTATCGTACAAAATTTCTCTGCTAGTATCTTGTGTGCTGAGTGAAAATAACACCTGGGTAGAGGTTACAAGAATAGGATATTCTGTCATCTAGTGTGCAACTGTTGAATAACACCTAAGTGTATGTCATCGTAAAAAGTAATTATCTGTTCTGGCTGAGAGGTTCAGTTGATTGGAGTGTCATCCTGTACACCAAAAGGTTATTGAGGGGGCCCCTGTCCTGGGCGCCAGATGTGGGGGGGCTCCGCCCGCAGAGCCCCATCCCTCCGTCACAGATGAAAATAAAAACTACCAAGACATGATCTGCTTGGGGAGGAGAGGTGGACAAACTATCAGAGGAGAATGACCCAGAGCCCCTTCCTCACTAGGCTTTTATTGGGTTCAAATACATAGGAATACAGGTATGTCAGGCGGCAAGGATCAAACAATGGTTAACTTTTCAAAGAAATCTGAGGGCTTAATCTGAGTCAGTGTCTGTCAAAAAAGGGGGTTGTAAAACTTTGGGAGACAATCTCATTTCCTCCTCGGACCCTTATCATTTAAGTGAGTGCACTCTTATCAAAGCAGGTTTCGCAGGACTTTAGGAATTCTTTCTTATGCCCGATCACCCAGGGAACCATGCTGGCCAGCACAGGGCTGCACCACTTGCCCTTATAGTTTCAGGGTTTAAGACATTTAGGAAGCAGAAGACATCTCCCAGATGGAAATGAGGACTCAGGCTATGTCAGAATAGCTGAGGGGCAAGGGTCCATCACATCCTCTTTGCTGCAGCTCCCCAAGTCCTTCCATGAGGCCTCCCAAGTGGTTGTGTCTGGCTTAGGTTGCCCCTCCCATGAGGAGTCTTACCCGTCATTGACTGCCAACCAAGCATTGGGGCCAGAGATGGATGAGGCAGAAGCAGCACTCCTGCCAGGGAGATAAGCTTTGTCTCCTTAGTAGCTCACGTCCTCTTGACAGAACAGACCCAGATGAAGTGGGTCCCTTGGCTCTTACACAGCCCACCATGGGGTGAGGGTTACAGCTCCTGAAACCAGGCTGAACGGTCCGCAACAGGTTGTGGCTTTGATTCGCCGTCAGTGCACATACCTAGGTTGAGCGTTTGATCCCCACCCGGCTGAGGCACATATAGGAAGCAACCAACTGATGTTTCTCTCTCACATGATATTTCTTTTTCTTTCTCTGCCTCTCAAATCAATAAACGTATCCTTGAATGAGGATTAAAAACAAATGAAAAGCAATTCTTTGCTATCAGCTCATGTGCATATTGATAATAACATCTGAGTGGAAGTGAACAGAAAACACTATTCTCTGTTGCCATCTCATGTGCAACTGGTGAATAAAACCTGAGTTTATGCCATCATAAAAAGTTACGGCTGCTATCTACTGTGCATATGTGAAATAACAAATATGAGTGGAGATCACCATGTGCATATTTTAAATAACACGTGAAAGAAATTCACCAGTAAAGGCTCTTTCCTGCTGCTATCAAGTGAGCAATCCATGAATAACACCTGAGGGTATGTCATCTTGGAAAATTGTTTTCTGTGGCAACATAGTGTGCAGCTGAAGAATAACCCCTGAGTGGAATTCTCTAGGAAATGCTTTTTTCTGCTGCTATGTCATTTGCATCTTGAAAACAGCAGCTGAGTGGAGGTCATGACTAAAGGGTATTCTCTGCTGCTATCTAATGTGCAACTAATGAATAACAACTAAGTGTAGGTCATCATAAAAGTTAGTCTCTGCTGCCCTCAATTTGTATCTTGGGACTAACACCTGAGTAGAGGTTGCCAGGAAAAGCTTTCTTCTTCTGGCATCTAGTGTGAATGTTTGGTATAACACTTCAGTGGAGCTAACCAGGGAAGGTTCTTTGTTGCTGCAGTTAGTGTGAAACTAGCAAATAATACCTGAGTGTATGCTGTCATAAAAAGTAATTCTCTGCTGACATCTATTGTGTGTTTTGAGAGTAACACTTGATTGTAGGTCAGCAGAAAAGGTTCTTCTTTGCTGCCATCTCACGTGCATCTTGTAAACAACTACTTAGTAAATGTCTCTGGGAAAAGGTCTTCTCTGATGCCATCTAGTGTGCAAGTTGTGAATAATACCCGAGTGTATAACAAAACATTTTTTGCTGGCAGCTAGTGTGAATCTTGTGTGTTACACAAGAGTGGAACACACTGGAAAAAGTTTTACTCTGCTGCTATCCCTTGTTCATTTGAGAATAACACCTGAGTTGAGGTCACCAGTCAAAGCCATTCTTAACTTCCATCAAGTATGCATCTTGGGAATAACACCTGAGGGAAGGAAGGTCACCAGGAAATTTTATTCTCTGCACTTAGTTAGTGTGCAGCTAGTGAATAACGCCTATGTGTATGCCATCATAAAAATTAATATCTGCTGTCATCTAATATACACCTTAGGAATAACACCTGGGTGGAGATCACCAGGAAAAGCACTTCTCTACTCCCAACTAGTGTGCAACTTGGGACTAGCATCTGAGTGCAAGTCATGAAGAAAAGCACTTCTCTATTGCCATAAGTGAGCAAATAAGGAATAACACTTTAGTGAAGGTCATCAGGAAAATGTATTCTCTGTTGCTGGCTAATGTGCATCTTGAATAAAATATGGAGTGGAGGTTACCAAGAAGTGCTCTTTGCTTCTGCCATCTAGTGTGTGGCCTGGGAATAACATCTGAGTGGAAATTACCAGGAAAATTTCTTCTCTGTTGATATTTAGTGTGAACCGTGAGAATAAAACTGGAGAGAAGGTCACCAAGAAAAACTCTTCTGAGCTGCATCTAGTGTGTACCTTGCTAATAACACCAAAGAGGAGATCACCAAGAAAAGCTCTTTTCTGATGTCCTTTAGTTTTCTCATTGGGAATAACACCAGAATTGAAGTCATGGTGACCAGCAAATCTCTGCTTCATCTATTGTTTTTCTTGGGAATGACATGTGAGTGCAAGTAGTGGTTTGGGACCAGTTCACCATGTGTATTTCTTTCCTATAAGTTATATAAGTATCTACTAGGTACCACGAGAAGTAGTTATTATTTGTCACATTTAAAATGAGAAAAAAATAAAAATTTAAAATAATAAAGAGGTATGCAAATAGCTTCTGGTCTTTTGTATGGGTGGATATTAAACCATCTCTCCAAATAAATGTCATCTTTTCATTATAATCTTGTGAAATGTTTAAATAAACACTATGTCAAAGTTTTCCAATGTTGTCAGCTTCTGGCATTGATGGTATTTTGACTATGGAAAGGCATGTTTGGTCATTTTTTTTTTCAAGGCATGTTTCTAGTTTATTTTAAATTATATTTAACATACTATATCAGTTTCATATATACAACATAGTGATTTAACACGTACATACCTTACAAAGTAATAGCCATAATAAGTCTAGTAACCATCTGTCACCCTACATAGACATTATGATATTACTGACTATATTACCTATTCTGTGTATTACATCCCCATGACTTATTTTATAACTGAAAGTTTGTACTTCTTTTTTTTAATTTTTATTTTAATTGTTGATCTTGTACAGTTTTCTGTCTTTTATTCTCACCCGAACCTGCCACCCCAGCCCTCCCCACCTCCCTCCCATTTCCACCCCCCCCCCATAGTTTTTGTCCATGTGTCCTTTATACTTGTTCCTGTAAATCCTTCCCCCTTTCCCCTGAAATTCCCTCCCCTCTCCCCTCTGGTGACTTTCAGCATGTTCCCAATTTCCATGTCTTTGGTTATATTATGCTTGTTTGTTTGTTTTGTTGATTAGGTTCCTGTTAAAAGTGAGATCATATGGTATTTATCTTTCACTGCCTGGCTTACTTCGCTTAGCATGATGCTCTCAAGTTCCATCCATGCTGTTGCATAGGGTACGAGCTCCTTCTTTCTTTCTGCTGCATAGAATTCCATTGTATAAATGTACCACAGTTTTTTAATCAGCCATTTTTTCTGTTAGAATGGAAGACTATAAGTCTACCCAGCCACCCAAGAATATTTAATTTTCAAGCCACAGTCTGGCCATGGATAGCAACAGAAAGAATTCATCTGTACAGTATTATTCATGACTCAGTATCTACTGCTTACTCATTACTTCTCCTAAAAAGCATTTAACAAGGCATTTACATGCACCAAAGTAGAGAAAGTTTTCCTCCCTGGTTTGTGGTAGACTTAACAATAACAGTTACACACCAGCATGTTTCTTTGTATACTTAAACTGCTATTATCATTACTACTATCAACTTTAATTAAAAGAGAAACAACCTAGTAAATGATACATGGACATTTTTATATTCAATATTTATTCTTAAATAATATGAACATAAAAATTTAAAAAACAAATGTATCTTCTAGAAATTTGATGTTTCACTTGTAAAATAATTTTCTAAAATTCTTGGCCAGAGTATTTGGAACAAAATTAAGCTGATAATATATGATACAATCTATGATTTAGCCTATAGGTTTGCTGTAACATAAACTAGTGAGGTTTAAATAGTTGAATTTTGTCTAATTCTTGAGGTTTTTTTATTCACTGACTTAATTACCACATCAAGAAAACAACCTGAGGCCTGGCGAGGTGGCTCCATTGGTTGGAGCATTGTCTTGTGCACCAAAAAGTTTTGGATTTAATCCCTGATCAGCAAATGTACCTAGGTTGTGGATTTTATCTCCAGTGGAGTTACATACAGGAGGCAACTGATCTATGTTTCTCTCTCACATAGAAGTTTCTCTATCTCTCTCTCTTTCTCTCTACCTTGATCTCTCTCTAAAATCAATTTAAAAAAACATCCTTGGGTGAGGATTTAAAACAAGAGAACAATCTGATTCACTTCTATGTTATAAAATGTACCTTACTCTTAATTTAGAGACTTTTTTATTTCTTCCTTGATCTCATTCTTGACCCATTCATTGTTTAATAGCATGCTATTCCATCTCCATGAGTTTGAGTGTTTTTGAGTTTTGTCCTTGAGATTGGTTTCTAGTATCAGTCCCTTGTGGTCAGAGAAAGTGCTTGATATGATTTCAATTTCCTTGAATTTGTTGAGGCTTGTTTTGTGTCCTATCATGTGGTGTATCTTTGAAAGTGTTCCATGTGTATTTGAAAAGAATGTGTATTTTGCTTCTTAGGAATGAAAGGCTCTATATTTATCAGTGAAGTCCATTTGATCTAGGGCATTGTTCAGTGCCACAATATCTTTGTTGATATTTTATTTGGAAGAGCTATCCATTTTTGACAGTGGGGTGTTGAAATCTCCTACTATAATTGTATTGCTGTCAATATCTGTTTTGAAGACCTCCAAAATTTTCTTTATGCATTTGGTGATCCTATATTGGGTACACATATATTTAAAATGTTTATGTCTTCTTGGTGATTTATTCCCTTGGTTATTATGAAGTGACCTTCTACGTCTCTATTTTGTCTGATATGAGTATTGCTACCCCGGCCTTTTTTTCCTGTTCGTTTGCTTGGAAAATTTGTTTCCAGCCTTTCACTTTGAGTCTGTGTAGGTCTTTTCTCCTGAGGTGGGTCTCTTGTAGGCAGCATATGTGTATGTCATGATTTCCTACCCATTCAGCTATCCTATGTCTTTTGATTGTAGCATTTAATGCATTTATGTTTAAGGTTATTATTGATATGTACTTATTCATTGCCATTTTTGTGTCTGTTTTTCTCTCTCTCTCTCTTTTTTTTTCCCTGTTCTTAAAGCAGTACCTTTAGAATTTCTTCCAGAGGTGGTTTCATAGAGCTGTGTTCTTTTAGACTTCTATTGTATGGGAAGCCCCTTTTTTGGCCTTCCATTTTAATTGAGCGCCTTGCTGGATAAAACAGTCTTGGTTGCAGGCCTCTGGTTCTCATTGCTTGCAATATTTCTTGCCATTCCTTTCTGGCCTGGAGCATTTCCATTGAGAAGTTAGCTGCTAGTCTTATCAGAACTCCCTTATATGTTGCTTCCTGTTTATCCCTTGCTGCATTTAGGATTCTCTCTTTTTCTTGGAATTTTTCCATTTTAATTATGATGTGTCTTGAAGTGGTCCTCTTTGGGGTCCTTTTGATTGGGACTTTCTGTGTTTCCTGGATTTGCATGACTTTTTCTCTCATCAAATTAGGAAAGTTTTCAGTCATTACTTTTTCAAACATATTTTCTATCCCTAGCTCTTCTTCTCCTTCTGGTGTTCCTACTATACAGATACCATTATGTTTCATGTTGTTTAGCAGGTCCCTTACTACCTCTTTCTTCTTTCTTTCTTCTTTCCTTCTTTTCTTGCTCAATCAAGGTGGTTTTTTCTTCTCTATCCTCCAGCTCGCTGATTCTATCCTCTGCTTCATGCAGCCTGTTTGTTATTGCTTCTAGTGTGTTTTTTATTTATGAGGTGCTATTGTTCATTGCTTCCTGGTTTTTGTTTAAATATCTGTTTCCTTTTTCATGCTGATGTAGTTCTCACTCAGTTCCTTGTAGTTGTCTGTGAATTCCTTGAGCAGGTTTATAACCATTATTTTTACCTCTCTACCTGATAGTTGGGTTACCTTCATTTTGTTTAACTCTTTTAGAGGGGCATCTTCCATTCTTTTGATTGCATGTTCTTTTTTTTGTCTCCCCATTTTAGGTGACTCTTTTTTTATTATTTCTGCATTTCTTGATGTTTCACTTTGCTAGGTGTCTTTGTAGAGTAAGCTTCTATGGTAGAAATTCTATGGGGTTCAGTGGTGTGGTCTCCTTGATCTCATCTGGATGCTACAGATGTAGCGTCTGTTTGTGTGGGCTCTCTTGTTGTACTTGTGTTTTTACCTTCTGGTGTTTCCTTTGTTGGTGGTTTCTCTCCTTCGGCAGGTATACTGATGTTCATAGCTCCCACCTATTCTTTTCTGTGATCAGTGGCAGGAGGTGGGCAAAATGGATTAAAACAGCAAGAGAGTATTTTATGGGATTTAAAGCACCAGCAAGTAGAGAAGAGATAGGAGATTCTTTGAATAAGTATAGCATTAACTGTGGTGTTTCACCCAACTAGCCACTTTTTATGAAAGGTGAAAGAGAGATAAGACTCTTGTTAGAGGGGAGGAGGATTGTGAGCTGAATCTGGAAGACAGAGCACTTGTACAAGGTCAGATAATGAGACATAGTAAGATTAAAGGATAGAAAGTAGGCATAGTGTGAGAGAGAATAGAGTTAACCACAACAGTAATAATGCTCAGAATTGAAGTGAAGTGGGCTAAGATCAGGAAGGGTTGCTGTGTAGTATGTACAATTGTATGGAACAACAATTATTTACAATAGTACTGGAAAAATATAATATGACAAGAAATATATGATTTGGATAACCAGAATAGAAAGTACCCAATCAACAGTTGTGTGTTATTGGTACATGGGTTAAGTAAAAGAAGAAAAATTAAAATACAATAAAGAGAGATTGAGTAAAGCCAGTCAAATAATGCAATTAAACAGGGAAATAAAACGAGAAAAACTAAACATAAGGAAAATAAATACAAAAATACTCATAAAATTAAACTGGTAAAAATCATGAAAATTAATAACACACATAAACAATAAAAATGACATATCTATGGGATAGCAGAGGGAGATTTGCCTCAGTTTCTCAGTTTTGGGGTTTAACCTTGTGCTCTCCCTTTCGATTTGTCTCTGGACCCTCAATAACTCCAGTTCTTAGAGTCTCACTTGGGGGAAGAAAAAAAAGGAAAAAAAAAAAAAAAGAAAGAGGCAGGAAAAAAAAAAAAAGAATCCTCCTGCTGAATTTAAACCTGTTCAGTGAGTTCTGCTGGTCTTCCTAGATGTCAAGTGAAGAGGAGTCCTGGGCTTTGCCTTTTTCCCTTGCTATGGTTTTGAGAGGATGGGTACCAGATCTGGGCCACAATATTCAGTTTACCAGGCTCCAGCCCTGGTCCTCCATGAGCTACCAGGCTCAAATCAGCCACTCAGTCTCTGGGTGCACAGTGTGAGTCAATCTCAGGCATGCTGTTTCACTCAGCCACTCAGTCTTGGGTGCCCAGGTCCAATCAGCCTCTGGATGTGAAACACCAGACAAACTCAGGCTTGTGGTTCTACTTAGCCACTCAGTCTCTAGGTGTGCCCAGCTCAAATCACCCTCAGGTCAAGTGAGCCACTGCTCAGGAGTTCCTTACAAAGCAATTGCCTGCTGTTCTCAATAAAGCACACAGCTTTTCACACAGCCCAACTTTCCAACCAGTCTGGATACTATCCAAGTTGGAATCTGACACTGCCCAACTCTCCCCTTCTCCAGGTGTCACCTGGCTCCTTAATTTCTCTGGTGCTGGGGTCCACAGTCCCACTAGATGTGTACCACCTCCATGTATCTCCCACTTCATCTGTATTCCTGCCAGCGACTTCCAGCATCCAGGTCCTTCCTGGTGCTGGGCTACCCTACCAACTCTGGTAATGGAGGAAGCCTGTGATCAAACTATCCTCCCTGTATCCTGGGTCAGGAATCAGGCCAGCAGCCACAGCAGCCTTTGTCCCTGCCCAGATCCCAGGGACCTTTCTGTCCTAGTGCAATCCCCTCACCATAAGTTTTTCAATGTCCTCTGCACTTTTTGGTCTCCAAACTTCACATGAGCTGGCATTCTGTTGGATGTACAGTCTGTTCCTAAGAAGATCGTCTATGTGTTCCAGCTCGGCACAGGGAGAACTGGGCTCTACTCACACCTAACTCACCACCATCTTCTCAATCCTTCGCTGTTAGTTTCAATAGTTGCCTTGTTTCTATAAGGCTAGCTTAGAAAGTAAAAACAACATCATATACAAAAACTACACAATTCTGGAAGAATGGTAGGCTTCTGTCTCAGAGCCTGTTCCCTGCAGAACACCATAAAAACAAAACAAACCTGTCACCCTCTGCCAGGACAGCATGACCCTAGGCTTTGTCCAGAGTTACCACCCATAGAAATGTGATTCTTGGGAAATTCAGGCAGTTGCAGTACAATCATCCAGGCCTCTTTCTGGAAGAAAAGCCTGAAATAACATGACAAAGAGCCTCACCTCAGGAGCCAGGGAGTTCCAGCAAGCCCCCAAGCCTCCCAATTAGAGAGAGCCAATGTCTTTTTTATTCTCAATGGCTCTAGTAGCTTTCAGTTTCTTGGACAGCCCCATTCTAGACTGCACATCATTTTCTAGGCAAACTCCTCCTATAGCCCCTCTTTACTTCCCCAATGATCTGAGTTATTTTAATCAGATTTATCTATATCAGGGGTTCATAATTTTTTCTAATTAGTGTTTTGAGTTTCTTTTTTTTTTCATTTATTTCAATTTATTTATTTATTTTTTATTTATTATTTTTTAATCAGTATTTTTTAATTGTTGATATTGTACAGTTTTCTGTCTTTTACCCTGCCCCCAGCCCACCGCCTCAGCCCTCCCCACCTTCCTCCCATTTCCACCCACCATAGTTTTTGTCCATGTGTCCCTTATACTTGTTGCTCTAAACCGTTCCCTTGTTCCCCTGAAATTCCCTCCCCTCTCACCTCTTGTCACTGTCAGACTGTTCTCAATTTCAGTGTCTTTGTTTATATTATGCTTGTTTGTTTGTTTTGTTGATTAGGTTCCTGTTAAAGGTGAGATCATATGGTATTTGTCTTTCACTGCCTCACTTATTTTGCTTAGCATGATGCTCTCCAATTCCATCCATGCTGTTGCAAAGGGTAGGAGCTCCTTTCTTTCTCTGCATAGAATTCCATTGTGTAAATATACCACAGTTTTTTGATCCATTCATAACTGATGGGCACCTAGGTTGCTTCCAGCACTTGGCTATTGTAAATTGTGCTGCTATGAACATTGGGGTGCATAGGTTCTTTTGGATTGGTGTTTTAGGGTTCTTAGGATATAATCCAAGCAGTGGAATTGCTGGGTCAAAAGGTATGTCCATTTTTAGTTTTCTTAGAAAATTCCATACTGTTTTCCATAGTGGTTGTACCAATCTGCAATCCCACCAACAGTGCACTAGGGTCCCCTTTTCTCCACAACCTCTCTAACACTTGCTGTTTGTTGCTTTGTTTATGAACGCCATTCTGACTGGTGTCAAGTGGTATCTTATTGTAGTTTTAATTTGCATCTCTCTGATAGCTAGCGATATTGAGCATCTTTTCATGTGTCTCTGGATCCTCTGTATGTCCTCCTTGGAGAAGTGTCTGTTCAAATCCTTTGCCCATTTTTAATTGGGTTGCTTGTCTTCTTAGAGTCATGTAAGTTCTTTATATATTTTGGAGATTAATCTCTTGTCTGAGGTATCATTGTCAAATATGTTTTCCCATACAGTTGGTTTTCTTTTTATTTTATTACTGTTTTCTTTAGCTGTGCAGAAGCCTTTTATTTTGATGAGATCCCATTTGTTTATTCTTTCCTTTATGTCCCTTGCTTTAGGGGACATATCAGTAAGAATGTTGCTGCATGAAATATCTGAGATTTTCCTACCTATGTTATCCTCTAGGATTTTAATGGTGTCACGGCTTATATTTAAATCTTTTAGCCACCTTGAATTTATTTTTGTGTATGGTGTAAGTTGGTGCTCCAGTTTCATTTTTTTGCATGTAGCTGTCCAGTTCTCCCAACACCACTTGTTGAAGAGGTTATTTTTACTCCATTTTATCCTGCTGCCCCTGTTGTCAAATATTAATTGACTGTAGAGACTTGGGTTTATTTCTGGGCTCTCTGTTCTGTTCCACTGGTCCATGTGTCTGTTCTTATGCCAGTACCAGGCTGTTTTGATTACAGTGGCTTTGTAATACAGTTTGGTATCAGGTATTGTGATCCCTCCTACTTTGCTCTTCTTTCTCAAAATTGCCGCAGCTATTCGGGGTCATTTATGATTCCATATAAATTTTTGAAGTGTTTGTTCAATGTCTGTGAAATATGCCATTGGTACTTTAATAGGTATTGCATTGAATCTGTAAATTGCTTTGGGAAGTATGGACATTTTGATGATATTAATTCTTCCGATCCATGAACACAGTATATGCTTCCATTTGTTTGTGTCTTCCTTGATTTCTTTCTTCAGTGTTGTGTAGTTTTCTGCATACAGGTCTTTTACCTCCTTGGTTAGGTTTATTCCTAGGTATTTTGTTTTTCTTTTTGCTATATCAAATGGGATTTTTTTCTTGATTTCTGCTTCTGCTGTTTCACTGTTGGTATACAAAAATGCCTTTGACTTCTGGATATTGACTTTGTATCCGGCTGTTTGGCCAAATTCATTTATTATGTCGAGCAGCTTTTTAGCCGAGTCTATAGGATTTTCTATGCACTCTATCATGTCATCTGCAAACAATGATAGTTTTGTTTCCTCCTTTCCAATTTGGATGCCTTTTATTTCCTTTTCTTGTCTAATCACTGTGGCTAAGACTTCCAATACTATATTGAACAGAAGTGGTGAAAGTGGACAGCCTTGTCTTGTTCCTGATCTTAGTGGGAAAGATTTCAGTTGGCTGTAGGTCTCTCATATATGGCCTTTATTATTTTGAGGAATGCTCTCTCTATTCCCACTTTGCTGAGTGTTTTTATCATAAATGGGTGTTGTACTTTATCAAAAGCTTTTTCCGCATCTATTGATATGATCATGTGATTTTTATCTTTGCTTTTGTTTATGTGAAGTATTACATTCACTAATTTGCGAATGTTGAACCATCCTTGCATCCCTGGGATGAATCCCACTTGGTCATGGTGTATGATCTTTTTAATGTATTGTTGGATGCAGTTTGCCAATATTTTGTTAAGGATTTTAGCGTCTATGTTCATCAGTGATATTGGCCTGAGTTTTCTTTCTTTGTTGTGTCTTTATCTGGTTTTGGGATTAGGATGATGTTGGCTTCATAAAAAGAGTTTGGGAGTCTTCCATCATTTTGGATTTTTTGGAATAGTCTGTGAAGGATAGGGGTTAGCTCTTCCTTAAATGTTTTGTAGAATTCTCCTGTGAAACCATCTGGTCCAGGGCTTTTGTGTGTTGGGAGTTTTTTGATTACTGCTTCAATTTCATCAGCTGTTAATGGTCTGTTCAGGCTTTCTGTTTCTTTTTCTTTGAGTTTTGGGAGATTATATTTTTCTAGAAACTTGTCCGTTTCACCTAGGTTTTCAAATTTCTTGGTATACAGTTCTTCGTAGTAATTTCTTACAATCCTTTGTATTTCTGTGGTGTCAGTCGTAATCTCTCCTCTTTCATTTCTGATTGTGTTTATTTGAGTCCTCTCTCTCTTTTTTTTTTTTTTTTTTTTTTTTTGTTGATGAGCCTGCTTAAAGGCTTGTCAATTTTTGTTTATCTTTTCAAAGAACCAGCTCCTGGATTCATTGATCCTTAGGATTGTGCTTTTAGTCTCTATGTCATTTAATTCTGCTCTGATCTTGGTTATTTTCTTCCTTCTACTTGCTCTGGGCTGTCTTTGTTGTTGTTCCTCGAGTTCTTGTAGGCACATTCCTTGACATGGTGAACATCCCAATACTAATGGTGTTGGAACAGAAAAGGAAGGAAGAAAGGACAGAGAGAAGACAGAGCAAGGAGGAAAGAGGAAGAGAGAAAATGAAGTTTCCAAAGTCCCCTTCTGCTGCCATGATACTACAGGACACCTAGCTGCTGAGTGGCTGGCCATGTTTCCAACCTGGAGGGCTCAGAGTGGAGCCCAGTAGTCAGTCCCCACCAGACTGGTGGTTACTTTTATAGGATAAAGGCCAATCACATGGCTGGGCTGAGAGTGACAGGAGATGTTGAGGGCTGATGGAGGCAAGCAGAGAAAGGGTATAGGGAATGAGGGGAGCTGGGGGCACACATTGTGTGGTGGAGAGCAGAAGGCAGTTTAGATGTTCATCATAGGTATTCATAACAGACATTGCCACTGTTTTAATTTATTTGTATCATTTGGAAGTAACTAAAATATAAATTTAGTTATAAATTTATAAATTATAAATTTATATTCTTATTTTTCTAGTTAAATGTGGAAATGTATTTATATTTTAAAATACCATGTTTTAAAAATTAAGAAGAAAATACTGGCCTTAACTGCCATGTTAGATCATTTTGCTTTGACAGATATTTTTAGAACACTTCATCGAAAAACTGCACTTTCACATTTTTCCTAGTGCACATGGAATATTTTTAAAATAGATAACTTAGAAAGTGACAAAACAAGACCCCAAAATGCAAAATATTTGAAATTATATCAATATTGTTTTCTGAATACAATGGTAACTAAAATTCAAATATAAGTAACAAAAACAACAAAAATTATGAGAAAATTATACACCGTGATTCTAAACAAAAAATACATCAGAGAAGAGAAAAGATTTTAAAAACGAAAACATTCCTTGATACAAATGAAAAGGCTAATAACCTTACTAAATCAGAGATGTATCATAAATACTTGTAAAAAAAACACAAAACTTTACATCTGCACAGGACTGTCAGAAGCATAAAAAAGATAAATTGTAGTGAAATAATTTAAATTTTCTAGTAAGAAAAACAAAATAAAAAGAAAGAAGAAGAAAAAGACACTAAAAATCAGTGCAGAAAGTAATGAAATTTAAAAGAGAGGAAAACCCAATACCTATGAAGGATGGTTATTTCAAAATATAAATACACTGACAAACAATAAGATTCATCTCAGCAAAAGAAGAAGAGCACAAATGAATAAAACCAAGAATTTAAAGAAAAAACTACAACTAACGTCAAAAATAAGCAAAGAATCCTTAATGAATACTATCATCAGGGACAGGAAAAGGAAGCTCACTCTCACCACTATTATTCAACACAGTACTCTATTTTTCTTGTCATAGCAATCAAACAAGAAAAATAATTTAAAGAAAACAAAAATATGGACAAAAACTGTCATTTTTGGCAAATGACTTTGTAGTATAAATAGAAAACTTTTGATATCCCCAAAATTAACATAATTATTGAAAGAATTCAGCAGATCAGTCTGGTGTGGCTCAGTGGATTGAGTGCCAGCTGGTAAACCAAAGTGTCCCTGGTTCAATTAACAGTCAAGGCACATGCCTGAGTTGCAACACAGGTACCCAGTAGGGGGCACACAAGGCAACCACACACTGATGTTTCTCTCCTTCTCCTCTTTCTCCCTCCTTTTCCTTCTAAAAATAAATAAAAATCTTTAAAAATAGAATTCAGTAAAATAAAAACATAAAAATTAATATCTACCTGCCATGTATGTCTACAATAATAACAATCAGGAGAAGATGGTAGTGACATAGGTGAGAGCAGAGTCCACTGCTCCTTGCACACTAATGGAACACTGAGCTGATCTTCTGAGGAACAGAGTAAACAGCCAACAGTATGCCAGCATATATGAAGATTGGAGGCCACAACTGTAGAGGACATTGAAAAATCATACAGTAAGGAGAGTGCTTTAGGACAATAAGGTCCCTAGGGCCAGTGCAGGGACCAGGGCAGCTACAACACCAGGCCCAGTGCCTGCTCAGTCTACTACAGGATTCTTGGGAGAGAGCCAGGTCAATGGCTTCCACTCCTGCCAAACAAGGTTTGAGCAGCACCAGGATGGACCTGGATGCTTGAAGTTGCTGGGGAGAATAAGGATGAAGTGGCAAACACACAGGGGCCATGTGCACCTGCCGGGACTGTGGACACTGGCTGGGAAGAGTTGGGTTATGACAGACCCTGACCCAGTCAGTCCCTGGTCTGGTTGGAGGGTTGGGCTGTGGGAGAGGCCAGGTGCTTGTTTGGAGCAGCAGCCTTGCACAGGAAGAATTTTTCAAAAAGAAAAACAATAGGCACTCAGTGGCTGTTTGGGGAATTCTCCTGCAGCAGCTGCCCCTGCTTTCCCAGTCTGTGCCCTCGAAGCATCCACAACCTCAGCCATGGTCCCACCTCTGCTGCCAGGACCACATGGTGCTACTATTCCCAGCTGCTGTGGTGGAATGTGCCCCAAAGTGCCCTCGACCCCAGTGGTGTCCCAGTGCCCCACTGCTCCCATACCTCTTTGGCTGCCACCACAGCAGCAGAGGCTGGCTTGGGCACACACTGCCGCCTGGTGACTGCATTCCAGCTGCAGTATTGGTGGCTGAGCGCACAGGCCCATAGCCCCAGGATTGGCACACACCAGACCATGCCATCTTGGCCACTTCAGCAGCAGTGGAGGCTGCGCTCTCACACGCAAAGTCCTACAGACAGCGTGCACCCGAACCCGTGGCCCAGCAGCAGAGGAGAAGCACTGGTGAATGCAGCCCCTGAGACAGAGTGTGTCTGACCCCACAACCCAGAGGCACCTTGCGCCCAACCCCACCGCACAAGATGAAGCAGCAGAAGAGGCATGTGACTCATCTGTCAAAGCAGCCATGGTGGTGCCTCCTCCTTGTACTTCCGACTGGCTCGCTAAGAGGAAGGTGGAGATGCACCCTTAGAGGAGAGCAGCATGGATCAGAGAGTCAGCAATCCCCAGAAAGATTTAACTCGGTGGGGAGTTAAAGTACCCTGAGAAGACTCTGAGAGTACCTAGCATCTAAGACAGCAAAGAGCAAGAAGGTGGTGTGTGAGTTGCCCCTAATTGGTGCAACTCAAGGACAGCACAACTGGTGGATTGAAGGTATAGTCCAGGTGAAGAAGGGCATTGGGGCCCAACAGCAAACTGAGGAACTGGGCTGGAGGCTGGGCAACTGCAAAGAGTGTGATTCAGACCTGGCCCCCATCCCGGCAAAACCACAGAAAGGGAGAAAAGTGAAACCAATCCCCCCCAGCCTGCCATAGCCAGGAATACTAGCAGAACTGGCTTGGCTTGTTTAAAGCCAGCAGGATGCTTCTTCTTTTTTTAAATTCCTCCTTTCTTTGTTTCCTCTTTTCTTTTTATTATTCCTTCTTCCTTCCTTCCTTTCTCTCTTTTTGTTATTTATTCCTTCCTTCCTTTGTTTTATTCCCACAAGTAAGAAAATAAAACCTGGAGCTGTGAAAGGACCAGAGTTAGACCCAAAGAGGGGTCACCCCAACAACTGAGATGGTGAGATAAATTTCAATTTGCTACTCCACAGAACTTGCAAGTTATTGTATATTTGTATTATGATTATTTTTCATTATTTTTACATCGTTTATTTTGTTAGTATTTTTGTATTTCTCTCCTTTCTGTTTAGTCCTCACTTGGTTTGTTAAATTGCATGGTTTGACTGGTTTCCCTTATTCTCTCTTTCATAGTGTATTTTTAATTTTCTGTCTTTCTCTTTACATTTGTTCCACTAACACACTACTCTAGGTCCTGTACTTTCAATTCTTCCTATTCAGATCACATAGATTCTGTCATATCATGGTTGGTCCCATTACTATTGTAAATAATTGCTGTTACATACAATTGTAAATACTACACAGCACCCCTCCCAAATCTTAGCTCACTTCACTGTTTTCAGAACTTTATTACTGTTGTGGTGAGCTCTATTTTCTTGCACACTACACCTATTTTCTACCCTTTACTTTCACTTTACTTCATAATCTGACATCCTACAAGCCCACTGCTTTCTAGATCCAACTCACAATCTTTCACCCCCAACAACAGTTTTATCTTTCTTCCACACTTTCTTAAAAGTGGCTAGTCGAGTGAAATATCACAGTTAACAGTATACATATCCAAAGGATCTCCTATCTCTTCTCTATGGGTTGGTACTTTAAATGTCATAGAATACATTCCCACTGTTTTAAAGCATTTTGCATTACCCCTCCAACTGATTATAAAAAATAGTAGGAGGGAGCTGTGAACACCACTATAAAGGCTGGAAGAAGAAATGCAACAACAAAGGAACCACCAACAGATAACAGTGGAAGAAGGTGAAGGAGTGAGTGGAAGCCACAGTAACGCCAACCCAGGACCAATCTGAAAATACAACTAAATGGTGGAGAAATTACCCAGAACAAACAACTGAACAAGAGTGAGAGAGAAACTTCAAAACTTCATACACACAGAAGACCAGCTTCAAGACAGCCTGTCCACACCTGCACAAAAGAATAAAAAGCATGGTGGAAGGATTAAACCTCAGCCAACCAGCTGGAGGGAAGGACCAATCAAAGAAAGGCCCAACAACAACCAAAAACTAAAGACATACAGAGAGCTAACATAAATGACAGCCCAAGACAGGTGAGCATGAGAGATCAAGGAGACTGCACCACTGAATGTCACAGGTCTCCTACCATCGAAGTTCACACCATAAAGCCAGGGAGTCAAAACAGATTAATTTAAGAAGCAGAGGCTAACAAGAAGAGTTTCATAAACAATGGGAAGACAAAGAAACAACCCTCAAATGAAAGAAAAGAAGGAAGCCTCAAAAAAGAAGGCTAAATGAAATAGAGGCAAGTCCACAATCAGATATTGAGTTCAAAGCAATGGTTATCAGGAACCTCAATGAGCTCACAGAGAATTACCAAAAAGTACAGGGAAATTACAATGAACTCACTGCAAATTATATCAACATGAAAAAGGAAATAGAAACTATCAACCAGGGTCAAGAGGAAATGAAGAATACAATTTCTGAACTGAAGAACACAGAAGGAATCAAAAGCAGGCTCGATGAAGCAGAGGATTGGAATAGCAAGCTGGAGGACAAGGTAGAAAAAAAAAACACTTGGAATGAGCAGAAAAAGGAAAATAGGCTCAGAAAGAATGAAGAGGGGTTAAGGGAAATGAAGGACAACATGAAATGTAATAATATCCACATAATAGGGATGCCAGAAAGAGAAGAAGGGCAAGCGCTAGGCAACCTATTTGAAAAAGTAGTGATGGAAAACTTCCCGGATTTGATATGAGAAAAAGTCACACAAATCCAGAAAACACACAGAGTCCAAATCAAGAGAACCACTTCAAGACACATCATAATTAAAATGGCAAAATTCCAAGACAGAGAATCTTAAAGGCAGCAATGGAGAAACAGGAAGCAACATACAAGGGAGCCCTGATAGGACTAGCAGCTGACTTCTCAATGGAAATGCTGCAGGCCAGAAAAGAATTGCAAGAAACATTCCAAGTAATGAGAACCAGAGGCCTGCAAAAAACACTACTTTATCCAGCAATCCTCTTTATTAAAATGGAGGGCCAGATAAGGAGCTTCCCAGACAAAAGATGCCTTAAAGAATATACCTCCTCAAACTAGCTCTGCAAAAGGTGCAAAAGGGTGTGCTTTAAGAACAGGACAAAAAACACTAAAAGAAAGAGTAACACAGGTATGAAGAATAGCAATGGATAAGTACATATAAATAATAATCTTAAACACAAATGTATTAAATGCTCCAATCAAAAGACATAGAATAGCTGAATGGATAAGAAATCATGACCCACACATATATTGCCTACAAGAGACCCATCTCAGGACAAAAGACCTACACAGACTGAAAGTGAAGGGCTGGAAACAAATATTCCAAGCAAACAGAAAGGAAAAGATAGCCAGGGTAGCAATACTCATATAGGACAAAATAGACCCCCCAAAAAGCCATAAAGAGAGACCCAGAAGGTCACTTCATAATACTCAAGGGAAGAATTCATCAAGAAGACATACACATTGTAAATATATATGCACCCAACATAAGAGCACCCAAATACATAAAGAAAATCTTAGAGGACTTCAAAAAAGATATTGACAGTAACCTAATTATGTAGAGAATTTTAACACCCCACTGTAAAAAATGGACAGATCTTCCAAACAAAGATATTGTGGCACTGAACAATGCCCTAGATCAAATCAAATAGACTTAACTGATATGATCAGAAAGGATATATATATATATATCCTTTCATCCCAAAGAAGCAAAATACGTATTCTTTTCAAATGCACATAGAACATTTTCAAAGAGAGACCACATGATAGGAAAGAAAACAAGTCTCAACAAATTCAAGAAAATTGAAATAATATCAAGATTTTTCTCCAATCACAAGGGACTGAAACTAGAAACCAACCTGAGGGGGGAAAACCCAAACACTCAAACTCATGGAGATTAAATAACATAATATTGAACAATGAATGGGTCAAGAATGAGATTAGGGAAGAAATTAACAAGTTTCTGGAAACAACTGAACATGAACTCACAACAATCCAAAACTTATAGGACACAGTGAAGGCAATACTGAGAGGGAAGTTCAAAGTGATAGAGGCCAACCTAAGAAAGATAGAAACATTTAAAATAAACAACTTAACTCTACACCTACAAGAACTTGAGGAACAATAACAAAGACAGCCTAGAGCAAGTAGAAGGAAAAGAATAACAAAGATAAGAGTACAATTAAATGACATAGGGCCTAAAAGCACAATTCTAAGGCTCAATAAATCCAGGAGCTGTTTCTTTCAAAAGATAAAGAAAATGGACAAGCCTTTAAGAAGACTAATCAGGAAAAAAAAGAGGACCCAAATAAACACAGTCAGAAATGAAAGAGGAGAGATTACAACAGATACCACGTAAATACAAAGGATTGCAGGAAATTACTATAAAGAGCTATATGCCAAGAAATTTGAAAACCTAGGTGAAATGGACAAATTTCTAGAAAAATATAACCTTCTAAAACTAAATGAAGAAGAAGCAGAAAGCCTGAACAGACCAATGACCTGACAAAATTGAAGCAGTAATAAAAAAACTCCAAACAAACCAAAGCCAAGGACTGGATGGTTTCACAGGAAAATTCTACAAAGCGTTTAAAAAAGAGCTAACCCGTAACCTTCACAGACTATTCCAAAAAAAATCCAAGAAAACAGAAGACTCCCAAACATTTTTTAAGAAGCCAGCATCACTTAATCCCCAAACCAGATAAAGACACAGCAAAGAAAGAAAACTCTCAGGCCAATATTGCTGATGAACAGAGATACTAAAATCCTCAACAAAATATTGGCAACCCTCATCCATCAATACATTAAAAAGATCATACACCATGACGAAGTGTGATTCATCTCAGGGATGCAAGGATGGTACAATATTCACAAACATAATATGTCACATAAACAAAAGTCAAGACTAAAATCACATGATCATATCAATAGATGATGAAAAAGCATTTGCTAATGTACAGCACCCATTTATGATTAAAACACTCAGCAAAGTGGGAATAGAAGGAGCATTCCTCAACATAATAAAGGCCATATATGAGAGACCTACAGCAAACATGGTACTCAATAGGCAAAAACCAAAAACTTCTCCACTAAGAACAGGAACAATATAAGGTTATCCACTTCAACCACTTCTATTCAACATAGGATTACAAGTCCAACCACAGCAATCAGACAAGAAAAGGAAATAAAAGCATCCAAATTGGGAATGGAAACAAAATTGTCATTGTTTGCAGCTGACATGATAGTGTACATAGAAAATCCTATAGATTCCACCAAAACCTGCTCCACCTAATAAAAGAATTTGGCAAAAGAGGAGGATACAAAGTCAATATTCAGAAATCTAAGGCATTTTTGTATACCAACAATGAAATATCAGAAACAGAAATCAGGGAGGAAAATCCCATTTGAACCCACATGAGTCCACTCGAAGAAGATAAAAAACTCAATTTAAAAATGGGTAAAGGACATGAACAAACACTTCACCAGGGAGGTCATACAGATTGACCAGAGACATATGAAAAGATGCTCAGCATCACTAGTCATCAGAGAGATGCAAATTAAAACTCACAGTGAGATACCACTTTGCAGCAGTCATAATGGCCATCATAAACAAATCAACAAACAAGTGTGGGAGAGGATGTGGAGAAAATGGATCCCTACCATACTGTTGGTGGTAATGCAAACTGGCACAGCCACTGTGGAAAACTATGGAATTTCCTCAGAAAACTAAAAATGAAACTGCCTTTTGACCCAGCAATTCCACTGTTGAGATTATACCCTAAGAACCCTGAAACACCAATCCAAAAGAACTTATGCACCCCAGTGGTCATAGCAGCACAATTTACAATAACCAAGAGTTGGAAGCAACCTAAGTTCCCATCAGTAAATGAGTGGCTGAAATACTATGCTACAGTTCCACAATGGAATACTATGCAGCAGAGAGAAAGAAGGAGCTCCTACCATTTGTGACAGCATGGATGGAACTGGAGATTATTGTGCTAAGTGAAATAAGCCAGATGGTGAGAGACATACCATATGATCTTACCTTTAAAAGGAACATAATCAACAAAAGAAGAAAAGCATGGAAAATATAACCAGAGACATTGAAATTAAGAATGATCTGACAGTAACCAGAGGGAAGGTGGGAGGGTATAATGAGGGGAAGGGTTTCAGGAACTACTACAAAAAGCACATGGACAAAACCTAGGGAGAGGGTTTAGCTGGCGTGGGAGGGAAGTGGGTTTAGCTAGCATTAGGGGAGTCATGGGTGGAAAATGCAGACCTCTATAATTGAACAACAATAAAATTTTTAAAAATCTGAAGTAGAAGTAAATGGAATTCCATTACACTTGCATGAGAAAGGATAAACTATTTAGGAATTAATGTATACAAAGAAGTAAAAAAATGTACTACCAAAATTTTAAGATGATGAAAAAATTATAAGACACAGAAAAAATTTACAAACAAGAAAAAATAAAAGAAAAATTCATTTGAAGTGATTGATAAGTTCAAATTGTTAAAATGACTGTACTTTCCAAGTCAATTTTCAGGTTCAGTGAAGTCCCTCTCAACATGCAAATGTTATTTTTCTTAGGAATGGATTGAATAATTTTCAAATTTATATGGAACCAAAAAAAGCCCCAAATGTTTCAAGTATATTTGAGAAAAAGAATAAAGCTGAAGGTATTGTTTTCGATGGTCTCAAACTGTGCTACAAAGTTCTAATAATCAAAATGGTAAAGTATTTGCACAAAAACAGACACATGAAACAGTGGGCCAGACTTGAGAGCTCATGTTCATATCTACTCAGGTACTAATGGACACTTGGGTTGCTTTCAAATATTGGCTATTATAAATAACATTACAAGAAACACAGGGGTGCATATACATTTTCTAGTTAGTGTTTCAGCTTTCTTCAGGTAGATTTTCAGAAGTGGAACCCCTGGTTCATTAGACAGCTTAATTTTTAATTTTTTGAAGAAACTACATAGTGTTTTGTCTGTTCACTGCATTAATCTGTATGCTCAACCAGAGTGCATGAGTGTATATACACAATTGAATATTCCTCAGCCATAAATATGAAGAAAAGGTAACTTTTGGAACAATGGGGATGGCCTTAGTGTATATTGCGCTAAGTAAGATAAGCAAGTTAGAGAAAGAATACTACCATATGAATCCACTTATATTTATAACCTAATAAACAAAACAAACAAAAAATAGAAATAGAGTCATAAATACTCAAGAGAGACTGACAGATGTCAGAGGAGATTGGTTTGGAAAGCAGTTTATAAATGGAGAGTAAAATGAAGCAGAGAACTCATGAACAAAGACAAAAATAGGGTGATCAAAGCAGGGAAGAAAGATGGAGCAAAGAGGTAAGAATAATTAATTGTTGATAAAAAAAGACTTGGCTTTGGATGGTGAACACAATAATATATCCAGAAAATGTATAATAAAATTGTACATTTGAAATCTATATAATATTAGTGAATGTCAACAATACACATTCAATACTAAATAAATAAACATATAAATAAATGATAAATAAATACTCCTCTCCATGTTCCTTGGTTCTTGGTCTGGAATTCAAAACCAAAATCCTGAGGTACAATAACTATCCCCGAAAACACAGCATCTGGCCGAAATGACACCTGCTTGAGTGTGGTTGGTAAAATAATAATATGGGTATACTAATTTATCGTTTTAATTTGAACATTTAACCTAAAATGTCATATGGTGTGCTTGAATGTAATACTGTTCTGTTACAGAATTACATGCTCATGATTTTATGATAAAAGATTATGAAATAAAAAGGAGTGCCAGACCCTGTACTTTGTGTTTTTAAAGAAAAACCCTAAAACTTTTCAGACTCAGTTTTCACATCAGTGGATTGGAATCAGAAATCTCTAACGTCAAGTCCCACAATTCTGCCGCCTTTGAAAAGTATGTTTTTTTTCTATCTTAAACAAGAACTCTCAGGCCAATCACCTCTGATCAGCCATTGCTGCCCCTAAATGAGAACAGCAGCACCAATCCTCTCAAAAACCCCACTCTGTGAGGACTTATGGAAGTCTTCCAATGCCCTGGGTCTTTATTTCCCCTTTTGTAAATAGTGTCAAGAATATATATTGTTCAAGTGTCTGATGAGAATGTCTCCCTATCGGTCATTTGGACATATCATATGGAGTATCTTTAACTTTATGTGATCTAGGATAGATAAGGGAGAAGTCTTTAAGATGTCAATCAGAAGGGAATAACTGGGCAAGAGAGGGAGTGGGGAGTATGTGGTTGGCTGTCATTCTAATTAAAGGATGATGAATCCATCTGTAGCTAGGTGATCAAGGTTGGTCTAATTTGTACCCAGTTAAAAAGGACCACATAAAGGCTATACAGAAAAGATTCTTGAGATAAATCTTTCTCTGTCTGGCAGTGTGGAGGCAGGGAAGAAGGTTGGAGAATTTATAAAGCTAGATGTTTTATTCTTTTGAGGTCAATGTCTTTCTGTTTTCATTCTAGATCTGGTTTTGGATCTTTGCCCAAGGAATAATAATTTCAGTAGCTCTCTCACTATCAAACTTACCACTGAAGTAATCATGTATCAGTAAGATACTTCAACAGAATTGCTGGAAACAGCAGTTATGATCTCATACACCACTAAAATTCACCACATACTGAAATGAGCACCTATGCCTCTCCTGACAAAACTCTTCAGATAGAAATTTCAAAAGAAGTGCTATAAACTATGGTTATGTTCTCATACACCTCTAATATTCATCTCATACTTAAATGACTACTTTTGCATGTCATTATAAATCGTGCAGATGGATTTCCGTAAAAACACTCATCATTCAAAAATATTCTCATTCACGAGTGATCTGAAGGAGTTCAAACAATTTACTATGGTTTAATCACAGTAAAATAGACTTGGAGAATGGAAAGTGAACTGTTATGTTCACATTCATTTTGACATTCACAAAACTGCGTTGTTCAAGTCAGGTAGTAAAGTGTACATTCATGTCTTAGTTGGGCTATGCTTTTTTGCTGGGAAGAATACATTGGAGAAAACTGTACTTCAGAAGCTTATTCTACTTTGAAGATGACATTGTCCTAAGCCTCTGTTCACTCACATGCTGATGGAAAAGTGATTTTGGTAGCTCTTTCACGATCAGACTTACCAAGGAAGCGATCATCTTTCAGAAAGATACTTCAACCAAAGGACTGAAAATAGTATGTATTATCTGAGACAACACTCATTTCGTCTTCTACAGAAATGACTGTTTCTGCATGTTGTTATAAAGGCTGCAGATGGGATTACCAGAAAATCTGTTTCAAACAAAATATTTGGATACCTGAGTGAAATTGTGGGGCTCAAAGTCCTCACTGCTGTATTATCAGAGTGAAATGCTCTTGGTACACTGAGATAGAAATGTTATGTTCATTTTTACTTTCACATTCATAAACCTGTGAAGTCGAATTCAAGTACTACACTGTATATGCATTTCTTAGTTGGGTTATGCTTTTCTGCTACAAAGAATATATTGGAGTAAACTGTGGTTTAGGCACTAACTCTATTGCAAATATGACATAGTCCTATGCATCTATTCACTCATTAGCCCATGGAAAAGTGATTTTAGTAGTTCATTCACTATTATAATTTCATCTGAAATGATCATATTTCAGAAAGATACTTCAGCACAAGTGCTGCAAACAGTACATATTATCAGAAACACCACTCATTTCTTTTTCTACTGAAATGAATATATTCACATGGCATTATAAACACAGTATATGACTTTTTGTACATAATACAGTAGTGAACTGTTTCTATCCCTCTATATCAGTCAGGAAAGAGAATATTTCATATGAAGCAGGTTTCCAGCAAAGCCATCTACAGTGTTTAATGTCATTGCAATGTACTCATTTCAGTAGAAGATGAAATGAGTGGTGTCTCAGATAAAATGTACATTTTTCAGCATTTTGTGCAAGAATCTTTCCGAAATACAATCACTTCCATGGTAAATTTAATAGGAAAAGAACTGCTGAAATGGTTTTTTGTCAGCAAATGAGGTACTGAATGTGCAGTACTATGTGAGCTTTGAAGGAGAATAAGCTTCTATACTACAGTTTTCTCTAATGTATTATAACCAGTAGAAAGGCATAGCCCACATAAGACATGCATGTAAAGTGTACTACGAAATTTGGACTCTACAGGTTTGTGCATGTCTATGTGACTATGAACCTAATAGTACATTTTGGGAGGTCCAAGTGTGTTTCAGTCTAATAATACAGTACTAAAGCATTTGAAACCCTTAAAAAACTCAGGATATAGAATATTTAATATGAAACTGGTTTGCAGGAAAAGCCACGTACAGTGCTTTTCACTGTAAATGCCATGTCAGTGTACTCAAAAGATGAAATGAGTGGTGTCTGAGATAATCTGGACTTTACATGTTCGTGAATGTCTAAGTGATTATGAACCTGAAAGGGCTCCCTTGGGACTCCAAGGGAATTTTACACTACTAATACAATAGCAGAGTTTTCACTCCAAATCTCTCAAGCATGAAAACATGTCCTAGTGGGTGGTTTTGCAACACAGCAATCTGCACTACTTGAATGCCTTAGCAATGTACTCATTTCAGTAGAATTTGAAATGAGTGGTGTCCAAAGTTGTACATACTCTTTGTGGCACTTGTGTTGAATTTTTTTTTCTGAAAGATGACTTCCATGGTAACTTTGATAGCGAAAGTGCTTCTGAATCACTTTTCTGTCAGGAATGAATGAACGCCTTGCAAAGGACCATGTCATCTGTGACATGGGGTAAGCTTCTACAGCACAGTTTCCTCCAATGTCTTCTCGGTAGGAGAAAGCCATGGCATACCTAAGAGATGCACGTAAACTGCACTACACACCTTGGATTCCACAGGTTTGTGAATGTACAAGTGAATGTGAACATAGAAGTACAGTTTGGGAGCTCCAAGTGCATTCCACTCTGAGAATACAGTATTTGCCCTCCTCAAAATGACTCAGGAATGAAAATATTTCATATGAAGTAGGTTGTCAATGAAAGCCATCTACACTTCAAATGCCTTATCGATGTACTCATTTCAGAGGAACTTGAATTGTGTCTCTGGTTATACGTGATGTTTCTAGCACTTCTGTTGAAATATTTTTCTGAAAAGTCACTCTCGTGGTAAGCTTGATAGCGAGCCAGTGACTGAATTACATTTCTGTCATCAAATGTGTGAACGCAGGCAAGGGCTAGGTCATCTGTGAAATAGAGTAAGGCTCTATACCACAGGTTCCCCCCATGCATTCCCTGTAGGTGGAAAGCATAGCCTAAGAAATGCATGTATGCTGTAGTACATTAGTTGCACTGTACAAAATTGGGAAGGTCTAAGTGAATAGGACCATAAAAGTGCACTTTTGCAGCTGCACATGCATTCCACACTGGCAATGCAGTAGCGAAGAGTGTGCACTTCTCTAAATCACTCAGGGATGAAAATATTTTCTACAAAGTGGCTTTTCCACAAAGCAGTGTACACTGTTGAGTGCCTTCTCAATGTACTAATTTCAATAGAACATGAAACGAGTGGTGTCTCAGGGAGTGTGTTCTGTTTTCAGCATTCTATTGAGCTGTCTTTCAGAAGGATCAATTCCATGGAGTCTGTGATAGTGAAAGAACTACTGAAACTGTTCTCCATCAGAAAATGAGTGAACACGAATGTAGGACTCTGTGATCTTTGAAGGAGAATCAGCATCTATAGTCGAGTTTTGCCCTGTGCCTTTTTCCCAGCAGAAAAGCCTAGCTCCACCAAGACATGAAAGTACAGCCTACTACCAGATTTGGACAAAATGGTTTTGTGGAAGTCAAAATGAATGTGAGGCCAACAGTCCATTTTCTGTAGCCAAGTGCATTTCACTCTGCTGGAACAGTGAAAAATGCCTCGAACCATAATAAATCACACTGCGATGAGCATGTTTCCTACAAAGAGGGTCTTCAGCAAACTCAGCAGTGTTACAAGGCAGGGGCAATACAATTATTTCAGCAGAAGTTGAAAGGAATGCTGTCTCTGGTTATACCTACTGTTTGGGGCACTTGTGCTGAACTCTTTTCTGAAATATGATTTCCGTGGTAGGTTCGATGGCGAAAGAGATTCTGACACACTTTTCTGTCAGAAAATGAGTGAACACAATCACAGGACAATGTCATCTGTGAAAAGGATGAAGCTTCTATACCACGGTTTTCCCCAATGTATTCCTTGCAGGAGAAGAGCGTAGCCGAAGTCAGAGATGCATGTAAATTCCACGAGGTGACTTGGGCTCTACAGGTTTGTGAACATCTCGGTGAACAGGAGCCTAAGAGTTCAGTTTTGCACTGTTAGGTGCATTGCTCTCCGATAATACAGTTGGTGAAGTGATTCCACTAATCTAAATCACTCAGGAATAAACTATTGCATCCGAAGTAGGTTTTCAACAAAAGCCATGTACACTGTTGAATGCTACATGAATGAACTGAGTTTAGCACTTCAGCTGGAGTACTTTTCAGAAATGTGACTTTCATCTCTAAGTCCGATAGCGGAAAAGATGCCAAATCACTTGTCTGTCAGCAAAGGAGCGAAAGCATGCATAGGACTATGTCATCTATGAAATAGAGCAAGCCTCTGTACCACAGGTGTGGAGTATTCTTTCCAGGAGTAAAGTGCAGCCTAACTAGGATGTGCGTGTATACTGTAGTATGTAACTTGGACTTTACAGGTTTGTGAATGTCTAAGTGATTATGAACCTGAAAGGACTCCCTTGGGACTCCAAGGGAATTCCACTCTACTAATACAATAGTGAAGAGATTTCACTCCAAATCTCTCAAGCATGAAAACATGTCCTAGTGGGTGGTTTTGCAACACAGCAATCTGCACTACTTGAATGCCTTAGCAATGTACTCCTTTCAGTAGAATTTGAAATGAGTGGTGTCCAAGATTGTACATACTCTTTGTGGCACTTGTGTTGAACTCTTTTCTGAAGTGGAATCTGCTCCCTCTTACCATGCTGCCATCTTCCTCCTCTGTACTATAGTTTTTTTGATCCATTCATTTACCAATGGGCACTTAGGTTGCTTCTAGCACTTGGCTATTGTAAATTGTGCTGCTATGAACATTGGGGTGCAGAGGTTCTTCAGAATTGGTTTTTCAGGATTCTTAGGGTACAGCCCCAGCCGTGGAATTGCAGGATCAAAAGACAGTTTCATTTTCAATTTTCTAAGGAAATTCCATACTATTTTACACAGTGGCTGCACCATTCTGCATTCCCACCAACAGTGCACTAGGGTTCCCTTTTCTCCACATCCTCTCAAACAGTTGTTGTTTGTTGTTTGGTTTATGATGGCCATTCTTCACTGGCATGAAGTGGTATCTCATTGTGGTTTTATTTTATTTTTTTAATATTTTATTTCTTTATTTTTAGAGAGAGGGGAAGGGAGGGACAAAGAGAGGGAGAGAAACATCAGTGTGTGCCTCTCACATGACCCTCACTGGGGACCTGGCCCGCAACCCACGCATGTGCTCTGACTGGGAATCAAACTGTGATGTGACCCCTTCACAGCCCGCACTCAGTCCACTGAGCCACACCAGCCAGGGCATCATTGTGGTTTTAATTTGCATCTCTCTGATGGCTAGTGATTCTGAGCATCCTTTCATATGCCTATGGGACCTCTGTATGTCCTCCTTGGAGAATTCACTTTAATAGCAGCCAGAGTATAGAATTAGAGGGGTTTAGACTACTGGTCAAGAATTGGTGAAGTTAGATAATAAGAATACTTAAATAAAAACAATGTTGTGGTGATAAAAGTGAGAAAATGACTATAAAAGCTGTTGAACTTGTGAACAATTATAGGTTAAAAAAGAAAAAAAAAATTGGGAATTTGAATTTGAATGACCAGGTAAGCTTATATAGGTAGAAAATTTGTGCTGTCTAATTAAGATGTGGATCACAAGATTATTTACAGGAAAAATGGCAGGTTCATTTCTGCATTTGAGTTACTTTGGGGCAGGGGTAATTTTCAAATATTTAACTGGCTTGCCATCACCACTAATTCATCAGTCCATTTAATCTGTACATTCTTGCTGCATAACATTCCTATCAATGGGACATTGTGATGTAGAGTAAGTCATTTGAAATAGGTGCCTTGAGCTCACAAGAGATCCTGACCATATGGATGTGAGAGTGTTTACAACAGATGAGAGTGGAAGCCACAATATTTGGTTGAATTGATTTTGTAGAAAGAGAGAGCTAAAGATTGGGGGTGAGCAGTTAAGGAATGGATTAAAGGAACACCCACAAAATTGGTTAAGAAGTAGAAAGATTGGCAGTAGAATAAGGGGGAAAATGTTGTCACAAAAACCGAAGATGGAGAAAGTTACCAAAAGGAGCATGTGTTCAAAGCCAAAGCTATGAAAGGTCGCCCAGCTGTTTCAGGAGAACAATAAGAACAAACAACGAATTGTAATATTTTGAGTAAGAATAAACAGAGCAACAGAGTGATTTTAAATTATTTTGGACTATTACCAGAAGCCTGTTAGAAATGGAATGAGGAAAAAAAAGAAAATGCAAAAAAAAAAATGCATACATACATACATACATACATACATACAGAAAGAGAGAAAGATGTTATCATGTGAAGGACAGACTCTCAAAGTAGAGTTGCAGAGATACATAATACTAATTGTCTATAGTCTGAACACTTTTTCTCCCAAAACCTGTTTGAAAGCATTGCCCTTTACTAAGGGATTATCTCAGTAAAAACTTGATAATCATCCTGTGTGTAAATGAGTGAAGTTACCTTGTAATTAAAAGACAATCAATTAAGCAGTTTTCCCCTCCTTGTTAAATATGCTGTATTTAAAATTTTTTATATTAATCCCTCATTGACTCTTTATTCTTTCATTATATTGCTACTGTCATATTAGCTTCATGTGTGTGTACAATTGTGTGTATGTGACATATATTACTATATACTAAATGATTGACACAAGCAAACTATAACATATCCATATGATAACACTAAAGAGAAACATATAATAAATCAGAGAGAAAAAAGAGAAACAACTTTGTGAACTTGTTGCTGTACAATGCAGCCCCTCTGAATATCTAAATATCATGCAGGCTCTAACTCTCTAATTATAGTGTTCTGATTAAGAGCTGCTGTTTAAGCACAGTGGGCTGTCAGTGTTCAGAAAATTAAAAACAACAGGTTTTTAGTATAAAACACTAAGGAAGAGAATTATAGCTGATTTCTTGAGCCAATAAATGTTAAGATATAATTATTCGCTTGACTCTGAAGTTTTCAGTAATGTCTTTCTATACTGGCCAGAGCCCCTCCACATGATGAGTCTCTAATCCAATGTGTATATGGTGAGAGGTTGTTTAATGCTTCCTTTAACAAAAACACACAGAGCTCAGTATGTGCGGAGAGAAGGAAACAGTTAAAGACTTTCAGTTTTGTGCTTGAAATTTGAAAAACTCTGCACCCTCTGATGGCCATGTGATAACTTCCAGGGTCTGAGAGTAAATGTCCTCTCTCTGGTGGCTGGTAGGAAAACACTTTCCTTCGTAGTATTTTAATTGCTTACATTTTTCAGTGCATAGACTCCTGCTGTCAGGTCCAAATTGCTTAAGGACATCAAACTTTAATTCCTAATAAATGCAGACCAAGTTATAATGGTACTATTTTCTTTGCTTTATAAAAGAAAATAAAATAACTATGCAAATAAATATTGTTAATCTGTTACTGGATTTTTTTTTCTTTGTACAGAAGTTGATAACATAAAATGTGTTCTGGAAAAATGCTGGTTTTAATCACAGTCAAGTCAATCGTTGATATTAAAAGCAGAATATATGATGGCATCTATTCTACATAGGATTGGTATTTTACAAGAATCAAGGATTGACTTAGTCCATTTGGGCTGCTGAAACAAAAATACCATAGACTTGGTGACTTAAACAACAAATACTTATTTTTTCAGAGTTAGGGAGGCTGGGAAGTTCAAGATTGAGGTGCAGGTACATTGGAGTCTGCTGAGGGCACCTTTCCTGGTTCATAGACAGCTATCTCTGTGTACTCATACTGGCAGAAAGGGCAAGAGAGTTCTCTGTGGTCTCTTTTGTAAGGGCACTATTCCATTCATTAGGACTCTACCTTCATGATCTAATCTCCTTCCAAAGGCCCCACCTCCTAAGACCAACACATTGAGACTCAGGATTTCAAAACATTGATTTCAGAGGAACACATACATTCAGACCATACTATGATAGTAGTCTAGGTATTTGTTGGCAGAGGAAATGATATAAGAAAGGGTAAAATTTTTTATGATAAATTTGTATAATTGGCAAACCTTTAATATTTAACAGTAAAGTAGGCAGAGGAGTAGTAGCACAATTGGGAAAATGTAATACCATAGAAGGCAGAAGAGCAGGTTTCAAGAAAGAGGAGCTGTTCAACCCTGCTAAAGTCAGATCTAGTAGAATAAGGTCTGAAAAGAATCCACTAATTATTCTGACATGGAAATCCTTCAAAAATTTACCAGGAAAAAAAACCCACTTATATTTATGCTCATGATGACGAGTGAAGAGATACTATCAGCATTCTGTTAACCAATGTTTTCTCTTGGCAAAAGGGGCAGAATCTAGTTGGACATTTGTTTCCTCTTATAACAGCAATTAAAATTCCAACTGCAGGATGACAGTGTACTTTTTGTTTTTTGTTTCTTTGTTTGTTTTTTAAGGCTGCTAATAAAAACTTTATTTGCAAATTTTGACATAGTGTTTAAGTCAGAATGAAAGCCACAATAACCACTCCTTTGTATAGTTATTACCTTTGACCAAGGTATAAGAATTCACTTAGATAAATATCTTTTGTAACTTACCTAAAAATAGGATAGTTCATAAATTCTCTAAACTGTTCTTCCCTGGTATGGGCAGCCTTTGATCTTTAACTATAAAACTTAGCAAATTTTGGCATACTCTAAGGCTATTCTTATAAGTTAGTAAAAACCTCTATAAATTTTAGCTTTATTTTTCAAATCTGGGAAGTTTTCTAACTCTGAATGCTTAAATATTTAAATCACAAATTGAAATGCCAGTAGAAATTAATCCATGGCAAGAAACTGACAGGAAAATTTAAACACCCAGAGCATACAAATACTTCAAAGCATTGTAAACTTTGAACTTAAAGAGCACACTTTCCTAAATTCCAACTACAGGAAAACTGGGCTGTTGTAAGGTTTGATTATGATTTAAGCTAATTCAAAGTTTTCCCAATTTCTGACATCAGTATTAGAGGTATAGCTTTATTATAGTAACAAATAGTTGTTACAGTGAGATCTACACACATATACAGAATATATTTAAATCATATAGAATATTTACATTTTTAAGGTACAACTTTTGAAGTTAGAAGATGAAGTACAGCTTAAGTTTTACAACAAAGAAAACAAAAATACAGAAGACAAAAATAGAGTTGACAGTAAAATATAACTATCTGTTCTTGATACAACATGTGGAAACTCTGTCAGAAAACTCCATCTTCTTAATCTGATTGTCCAAATCATTAAAATATGGATGATTCAGTGCCATTTTGCCAGAAATTCGTTTGGCAGGATCGTAGACTAACATTTTCGAAAGCAGATCCAAGCTATTTTCGTCCAAGTTTTTGACATGGGATGCCAAGCTTCCTGATTTCCACTTAGGAAATGTATTCTTGTCCTGTAAAGATTCCACATCTGGCCACACTTCATTGCTGGGGGTACCCAAAGCTCTGAAAATTCTGAAGAGTTGATCAATTTCTGAGTCTCCGTGGAAAAGTGGTTTCTTCGTTGCTAATTCAGCAAATATGGTGCCTATACTCCAAATGTCAACTGGAGTGGAATAGCGAGCTGACCCGAGCAATACTTCTGGAGATCTATACCGAAGTGTTACTACCTCATGCGTATATACTCTAATAGGTATTCCGAAAGCTCTGGCAAAAGCAAAATCAGCCAGTTTAATTGTTCCTTTGTTATAAATCGACAGATTTTGAGGTTTTAAGTCTCGGTGTAGAACTCTTCTAGAGTGACAAAACACAATCCCTTATAGGATCTGGTACAAATAGCTCTTAACGAGTGAAGAATCCATGAATTGACCAGGAGGGATAGAATCCAAGTATTTCTTTAGATCCATGGAAAGGTATTCAAAGATGAGATATAATCTGGAATCCTGCATGAGCACATCTTGAAGATTGACTATATTTGGGTGACGAAGTTCCTTTAAAAGAGAAATTTCCCGAATTGCAGTACTAGGAACCCCTTCCTCTTCACTTTCTAGTCTGATTTTCTTCATGTCTACCACTTGATCTGTGGTTTTATGTTTTCCCTTATACACAACTCCATAGGTACCTTCTCCAATTTTCTCTATTTTGATATAGTCTTCCATAGTCAATCAATAGCTATGGTAGATGCACGCTAAAGGGCCCCAGATCCACCAATCAGATAATGCGTAGACTTTCAAAAGAGCCATCAGAGCCAAGTCACGCTAGAGCTGGCCTTCCCCGGTGGCTAGAGCGCCAAAAACAAAACAAACAAACAAAAAATCTCCCCCCAAAAATAAATAATTTAAAAAATAAAAAAAATCGACAGTGTACTTTTTGTAAAGTTTATTGAAAACCCATTTATCATTTCACCTACAAAGATGAAGATGTGCATATGTTAAACTATAAAATTTTCCTGTTTGGGGGTGGGGAAGTACACTAGTAACATTTTTTTCTTTTTTTTTAATTTTTATTTTAATTGTTGATCTTGTACAGTTTTCTGTAACATTTTTTATACTTGAATATGAGGAGAGGTATACTAGAATATTCATAACAAAAACTAAAAAACAACATAAATATATATTAAATGTAGTTTGCATATTCTGTATACTACAAATATATATGGTGGTGAATATCAGTGAACCTCATGTGTTATCTCATTTAATATGAGATATTATGTTTTAACCTCATTTAAATCTCCAATCAATTTAGAATTGATTTATGTTTATGGTATATAGATCCAATTTTAATTGCTTGCACATGGCTATCCAGTTTTCCAGTGTCATTTGTTGAAGACAGTATTCTTTCTTTATTGTGTAACCTGTTGAAGATCAGTTGACTATATATTCATGGATTTATTTCTGAGCTCTCTGTTCAGTTCCATTGGTCTACATTTCTCTTTATGTATGTGTCATACTGTTTTGAGCACTGTAAATTTGTAATGTTATTTGAAATCAGAAAGTGTGATGCCTCTAGCTTTGGTGTTACTCAAAATTGACTTGGTTATTCATAGTCTTTTGTGGTTCCGTATGAATTTTAGAATTGTTTATTCCATTTCTGAAAAAAGTGCTGTTGGGATTTTGATAGGGATTACTTTGAATATATGGATTGTTTTTGGTAATATGGAGATTTTAATGGTGTAAGCTTCCAATCCATGAACAAAAATGCCTTTTTATTTTCTGTGTCTTACTTAATTTCTTTCATCAATGTTCACAGTTTTCTAATTTCCTTTTTTATATAGTTTGTGGTTTATGTATAGAAGAATAACTGATTTTTTATGTTGCTTCTTGTATCCTGCAACTTTATTGAATTAGTTCTATATGTTTTTTTTAACCTTCAGGGGATTTTTAATATATATAAGATCATATTGTCTGGAAACATGGACAATTTTACTTCTTCCTTTCTTATTTGGATGCCTTTTATTTCTTTTTTCTTAATTGCTCTAGTTAAAACTTCTAGTAGTACGGTAAATGGATGTAGCAAGAGTGGGCATCCTTGTCTACTTCTGATCTTAGAGGAAAAGTTGAATGTTTTTTCATTGTAGAGTATGGTGTTACCTGGGAGCTCATCAAATATGGCCTTCTTATGTTGAAATCAGTTCCAAATTCATTGAATATTTTTAGCATGAAAAAGCATTGAATTTTGACTTTTTTCTGCATATTGAAATAATATGATTTTTATGGTTTATTCTGTTAATATGGTGTATTAGAATTGATTTTCATATGTTGAACCATTCTTGCAACCTAGGTATAAATCACACTTATTCGTAGTATACGAGCCTTTTAATGTGCTTTGAATTTGGTTTGCTAGTATTTTGTTGAGAATTTTTACATCTATGTTTATCATCAATATTATCCCATAGTTTCTTTTTTATGGTGGCTGTGTCTGGGTTTCCTATCAGGGTAAGGCTGGTTTTATAATATATGTTTAGACATGTTCCCTCCTCTTCAATTTTTTTGAAAGAGTTTAAGAAAAATTGATGTTTATTGTTCTTTAAATTTTTGACATAATTTACCAATGAAAACATCAGGTCCTAAGCTTTTTGGGAGAGGGGAGGTTTTTAATTACTAATTTAATCTTCTCACTAGTTGCAGGCCTATTCAGACTTTTTATTTCTTCATGGTAAGTTATATATTTTTAGGGATTCATTAATTTCTTCTAGGTTATCCATTTTGTTTGCATATATTTGTTAATAATATTCTCTTATGATCATTTTTATTTATATAACATTTGTAGTATTTTTTTATTTCTGGTTTTATTTATATGAGTCCTCTCTTTTTTTCTTTTTATCTAAGGTTTTGCCAATTTCTTCTAAAAAAACAACTGTTAGTTTTGTTGTTTATTCCCTTTTGTTTTACTATTTCGTCTTTGGTTTATATCTTAATTACTATTTATTTTCATTCTTCTGCTACCATTGGTCTTAGTTTGATTTTGTTTTTCTAGTTCTTTCAAATATAGTGTTAGGTTGTTTATTTAGGTCTTCTTTTTAAAGTAGGTATTTATCCCTATTAGTACTGCCTTTGCTGCACCCCATAAGAGCATGATAACTATAATGTAATGCTCTCTGACCGAATCTTGGTATTTAAAACATTGCAGTTTGACTCATATTCCTACATGGAGAAAAATATTTTGTATACATATATATGCTCTTTCAAGAAACAACTTGGATTGGTGGAATAAATACCAGATTTGAAATGAGGATGTTTGATTTCTAATCATATCTCTATCAAAAAATAATGTTTTACATTTTTGACCATTACTTGAAATCTCTGTGCCTCAAACTTCTCTTCTATAAATGATGTTGTTAGACATACATTATTTTTTAAAGTCTACTCCAATTCAAAATTCTATGGTTCTTTGCTATTTCTGTGTGTGTGTCTATGGTTCTTTGCTATTTCTGTGTGTGTGTGTGTGTGTGTGTGTGTGTGTGTGTGTAGATAAATAGATGGGCAGGCAGGAAGACAGATAGATATAGATATATATTATATAATACTAAATAATATATAATATACTATTTTTTCAGCATGAATTACACAGATTTTTTTTTATATTAAGGTATTATCTGCCCTGGATGGGTAGCTCAGTTGGCTAGAGCATCATCCCAATACAACAGGTTGCAGGTTTGATCACCAGTCAGGACACGTACAAGGAAGAACTACTGAATGTATAAATAAGTGAAACAACAAATCAATCTCTCTCTCTCTCCCCCTCCTTCTCTCTCCCCTTCTCTTTTCCTCTCGCTAAAAGTCAATAAATACATATTTTCAAAAAATACTATCCCAGTCATAAATTCTATTATCTAATGATCACCTAACTTTTATATAATATCCCTAAGGAGACTTCTTGAGAGACTACCATCTGGTATTCCTTCCGTTCCTGCCTAAATTTCTATTTATTTGTAAAAGGTCTCAAAGAGTTTTTATTTCAAAATAAACAAACTAATCAACAAAACTACACAATAACATATTCATGCCCATAGCTTAAACTATGAAAAAAATACAAATGAAAATTGAGACAAATTAATATATTCAATTTTTTTCAATGTTGATTTATTAGAATCAAAGTGCCTCAATGTTTCTTCAAAATGGTTAGGGGACAGTGGATAAAGTAAAGCAAGAAGTAGTGTAGTTTGTATTAGTTAGGGAATTCTAATAACACAGATCATAACTTTAAACCCTATTTAATTTTGCAGCATAATCTATGGAACTCAATACTAAGTAGAATGAAATCAATTTCTGGCTTAAGTGTTTTGGAGATATTAATTTGGGAGATAATATTCTTGTGAAATTTAAGAATTCAAGGCTAATTTAGCCAAAGCCTAAAGAGCAGAGCCCTCAGGTGAATGATTTCACCTGTGAACCCATAATGTAAAATTTAAGGATGCTGAGACTTGGGAAAATAAGTGAAGCATGAATTCTGAGAATTAGCAACATAATCCATAAAGATGAAAATAAAGTACACTATAATGTCTGTTGTAAAATGTTACATAATCCAAAGTTATTAAAACTGCCTTTGTCAGTAACTACACTGGCTCCTTCAAAGACAAAATGTGAGCAGTGTCTATTTACATGTTATTAGTGAAACAAAATCAGTTCTAGTAATGGAGAACCAACCCTCTTAGAGCTAAGACTTTGTCAACTCAGTGTTTTTTATATGTCTAATTTTCCCCATGACATAAGATAATATCTTAATGACACAGTGACATCACTACAAACATTGATTCAAAAGAGACAGTAGAGCTCCAAAATTAAAAATTGGAGCTCTGGAGTTAGAATGAATCCTAGCCCTGGTAATCCATAGCCATGGACCTTAGGTAAACCACATACCTTTTCCTTTCCTCTCTTCCTTCATCTGCAAAATGGAGCTGCCACCATTTTGGGGTGGTATTAAGCAAGGCTGAGATACTGTAAAGTATGCATTTAATAATTATTATTTTTTACTATTATTTTATTTTGAGTTTCTTTCCTACCTTAAAATTACTTCTACCTTGTGCTAAAGAAACATAAAATTTTTTTGAAGTTATTTCTAGTTCTATGTATTCCACACTGGAAATGAAAGTTTTGGAATTGATTGTGATATACAAATGGATGCTCATGCTATGAAAATTTGATCTCAGTTCATATGCTAAATAATTTCTGAAATAGTACAAACATAATTAACATTTTATTTTCTAAAGTGTTCTCTATATGTGTTATTTTTGCATCACTTTTTTATAAAAGTCAATTAATGAATATGAAGTTTCTTGGCACTTAAAGCAATGTAACTTGTCTACCTTTCTAGAATAAGAAATCAGAATTTCTTTTCTTTATTTCCATGAAATTTTGTTCTCACCTTAACACTTATCTGCTGACTGTCCCTTGGGCCTAGATCCCTTATCCATTATTCTTCTTCACTGAAGTGAGGAATCTCACCATCCACACACTGAAAGGGGTATTTGTCTATTCATTTATTCAGCAAGTAAGCAAGCATTCTAAAGCACATATTGCTCCCCCACCCCCAGGAACTACTCTAAATTGATTACAAATATTAGCTCATTTAATCATTATAGCATTTAATCCTATGGATAGACGTTGATCCATACTTTACAGTTAAGGAAGTTGAAGCAGGGTGAGATTCAGCAACTTGCTCAAGGTCACACAACTAGTCAGTGGTAGGATCAGTATCTGAAGGCAGGCAGCACATCTCCAGGACCAACTGTATTGTAGATCTCAATCACTGTGGTTTGGGGGTGCAAAGGAAAAATCTGGCCTGATATTTCAAGTATGTGTGGAAATAAGATCACTTAGAAGAATTTCCCCCCACAAAAAATGTACAAAATATCCTTCCTTATTAAATCATTGTCATCATAATAGTAGTTAATAGTTACTGAGCACTTTCTCTTTGGACACTGCCCTCATGAGTCCCTTATACTTGCTATTTTGTTTCATACTTTTAGCAGCTCTTTGGAGTGGGTAATATTACCATCTTCATTTCACAGACGAAGGAATTGAGGAACACAGAGTTTGAATGACTTGATTTCAGTTGCATGGCTGTTAAGAGGTAAGGCCATAATTTAACCACCAGGCTTTTATAGCATATGTTATGCTGCTTCACTGCAAATAACAATGTCAGACAGTTTTACAGGCCACTTTATTCTTGGTTTGATTTAATGGCTAACTTGTGATACAATACTTGTTTCAAACAAAATTCAAAACACATTTAATATTATTACTAAATAAAAACTCCTGAAATAATGTTTCTTTAGATTACACTATGTTATGGAATCTCCCTTTAAATTAATTTATATTCTGAAAATCATCAATTCATCAGTATATTTTTAAATGAGATAATAGCAAACAAATAAAGCAAAATGTATTCATCTTTTTATCAAAATTATTTTTATCTCTTTATCCATCTATGTATCTATCCATCTATTCACCCATTCATCTGGATAGCACCTACTGTGTGGGAGGAATTGTTCTGTGCTAGGGATTTACTACTGAGCAATCAAATAAAGCTCCATCTTGATAAATCTTATATATTAATGAAAAGTATTCACAAAACAGAACTGTACCTTTTTGGGTGCTGGGGAACCCTGGCCTGGGCGCCAGATGTGGGGGGGCTCCGCCCGCAGAGCCCCATCCCTCCGTCACAGATGAAAGTAAAAACTACCAAGACATCTTGTGCTTGGGGAGGAAAGGGGTCAAACTCTCAGAGGAGAATGACCCAGAGCCCCTTCCTCACTAGGCTTTTATTGGGTTCCAATACACTGGAATACAAGTTTAACATGTCAAAGAAATCTGAGGGCTTAATCTGAGCCAGTGTTTGTCAGGAAGGGGGGTTGCCAGACTTTGGGAGACATGCTCATTTCCTCCTGGGACACTTGTCACCTCAGGAAGAGCACTCTTAGCAAAGCAGGTTTCACAGGACTTTAGGAATTCTTTCTTATGCCAATCACCCAAGGAGCCGTCCTGGCCAGGACAGGGCTGCACCGCTCACCCCCACAGTTTCAGGCTTTAAGCTGATTAGGAAGCAGGAGACATCTCCCAGATGGAAATGAGGACTCGGGCTATGTCAGAATAGCCGGGGGGCGAGGGTCCATCACATCCTCTTTGTTGCAACCCCCCGAGTCCTTCCATGAGGCCTTCCAAGTGGTCGCGTCTGGCTTAGGTTGCCCCTCCCATGAGGAGTCTTACCCGTCATTGACTGCCAACCAAGCTATGGGGCCAGAGATGGGTAAGGCAGAAGCAGCGCTCATGCCAGGGAGATAAGCTTTGTCTCCTTAATAGGTCACATCCTCGTGACAGAACAGACCCAGATGAAGTGGGTCCCTTGGGCTCTTACACAGCCCACCATGGGGTGAGGGTTACAACTCCTGAAACCAGGCTGAACGGTCCGCAACATCTCCCCTGTTTTTTTCTGTTATATCAATTGTAGCTGTTAGACCTGTGAAACTTACTGTTTGCTGTTCACGAATGCGATTACGAGAAAACCATCTCCACATATATCGTAAAGCACAAATAAGGATTAAAACAAGAAGGCATCCAAGGGCTGCCATAGCCCACATTTGTAAATTCAGTCCATCAAACCAGTTCTTAGGATTCATCCATTGTAGATTATTGTTCAGAGTCTGGAACACCTTTTGTTCAGTTAGGCGTTTGATGTCACTGAGCTGCTGATGAAGCTCAAGCTGAAGCTGATCAATTTGTCCTTTAAGATTGGTAGAAAATGCTCCCTGCAGGCGATGACGAATATCTGCCCAGGAATGCTGACTGGAATTCCACCTTAATGGAGTAACACAGAGTTTAGAAAAACCAGGATCACAAGTAAGCTGTTGCCTTAAGGCAAGAGCATCCTGTCGCTCTCCAAGCCAGACAATGGCAGATTCTGTGGCAGAGAGCCGAGTAAGAATCTCCTGATCAATTTGGCTTTGTTGAATCATCTGCTGAGTAGTATTAGTGAGAAGAACATCAACTGCATGTGCAGTTTGAATGGATTCAGTAAGGGCTACAGATGCAGTAGTCACGGCCCCAATTATTACAATAGCAGAAACTATGGAGGCAATAAGCATGCCTATAAATTGGCGGGCTCTGACATGGGCGAGGGCCTTATTGAGGGCACTTATTCCTCCTGGATCAGCCCACTCCCGGGTAAGGTTAACAGGAACCCAAGCCTGGGCCTGTCGGTGAATGACAAATATGGAGGTAAGATTTAATTGAGTGACATTCGCACGGGTTAGGCAGCTAGTATATATAGTGCCAGGAGTAGTAGTAAAAGTATATACAGTAGAAGTCTCATTATACCTGAGTTGAGGTGTACCAGGGATGGAAAGGAAGATTGGGTGGTTTGGTACTGTCCCCTGGCCTTTCTCCTATAAATCCTATTGCTCCAACTAAGGAGAGATTTACTGCAGGCAGAGACTGCTGAGTGGTATAATTAGTTATTGCATAGGCATACCACTTAGACGTAATAGGCAAGCAGAGGGTATTGGTTAACACAGAAAAGCAAGCAGGCAAATGGTCAGAGACATATACAGTGCCTTCCGTAGCAGACAGCCAATGATGTTTTTCCTCTAGGGGTCCGTCCGGGGGGAGCCAGGTGCCTCCGGTCCACTCAGTATCATTACTAGATAAAGGAGGCTCAGGATTCCACCACGTATGGAGTTTAAACATAGGTGGGTCTATAACATGGCTCCAATATATATGTTCAGTTTCAGAGGCTAAACCTAGTTCTCCAAGGCAGATAAGCAGGCCCAAAATTAGGGCTACCTTGGAGAAGCTTGAAAAAACAGTTGAAAAATAAGCTAAGAATCTGTTCTTTGGAGCATTCCTGACTCTTACTTGTTGGGTAATCTGCTCTGCTCTTATCTTAAGGGTTTTAAGGTCACCCCAAATTACTCCCTGAGGTTGATCCAGGGAGTTGCTCTTGTGAGTCTGTATTTTCTGGTGGCAGGATTCTTCTGCTTTGATCCTTGGGGACATCTGCTCCATCTGTTTCTCTAGCCAGTCTGCTTTCTGTCCGAGCTGTCGGGTCCTGATGAGCTGCCACATCTGTTGTCAGGGTGGGTCTGGTATGATACGGCTTCACTCTTTTTGCTGGGAGCCACAGTGGTGGACCTGTGGGAATTGAAACACAAGCGTACCCTCTTCCCCATGTTAATAGTTCAACTGGGCCTTCCCATTTTCCTTCCCCTAATGGGTCTTTATATAAGACCAAAGGGCGTGGACCTGCTGGCTTATTTTCTATAAAGTGTTTGTCTATGGATGACTTCAGATTATCATCACAATTCAAAAAATTGTACGTATATATTGCTAGCATGGTTAAATTTCTAGGGGATATTTCCTGACTCCCTCTTTTTTGTTTATTTAATAATGTTTTAAAGGTCTGGTGAGCTCTTTCAACAATTGCTTGGCCCGTAGGATTATAGGGGATACCTGTTTTATGTCGAATTCCCCATTTTTCTAAGAAAGCCTGAGTAGCTTGGGCAATATATCCTGGGCCATTATCAGTTTTGATTTCCTGTGGGCGGCCTAGGTGGCTGAAGGCCTCAAGCCAATGAGCTCTAATATTTTTTGCTGACTCCCCAGAGAGGGGAGCGGCATGTAGAACACCTGAGTAAGTGTCTACAGATATATGTAAATATTTTAATCTTCCAAAAGGGGGGTCATGAGTAACATCTGTCTGCCAAATCATTCGAGGGTGCAACCCTCTGGGGTTAATTCCAAGAGAAGGAGGCGCCTTTGAAAGCGCTTGACAATCTGGACATGCTTTGATAATTTGCTTTGCTTGGGCCTTTGGAATATTAAATTCTTTGCGTAGGGCCTGACTATTTTGGTGAAAAAACTGGTGAGACATAACTGCAGATTGAAAAGTATCTGCTAGGCTTACAAGGGCATCAGCCTGAGAATTACCTTCTGCCATAGGTCCAGGCAAGCCTGAATGAGATCGGATATGAGTAACAAACAAAGGATGCTTCCTTTTGTCTAAAAGACTTTGCAAGGTTAGAAATAGGCTTAGTAACTGAGACTCAAGGGACCCTTTTAATAGGGCCTGATCTATATGAAGGAGTGTATATACAGTATAACCAGAGTCACATACTAAGTTAAGAGGCTCCTTGGGCCAATGTTGGAGGGCAAGAATAGCCCCTGAAATTTCCGCCCGCTGCGTGGAGGAGTGTCCTCTGGAAAGAAAATGTTTCCACTCATTCCCTTCTTTCCAGGTGATAGCAGCTTTCCCTGTTTTTCCTGAACCATCAATAAAGATGGTTCTAGCTTTAGGAATAGGAGTGGCGTGGAATTTTTCCCCCAAACGGATATTAAGAGTGGGGAGGTTTTGGAGAAGTTTATCAGAAGGTAAATGAATATTAAGATCGCCTACAAAATCAGCGAGTGCACACTGAAATTCTAAAGATTGACTATAAAGTTGCTGTAGATACACTTGTGTGAGTGGAACATGTATAGCAGCTGGGTCGTGGCCAAAAAGCTGAATGACTCTATCACGGCCTTTAATAATAAGCTGACATAGCGCAGTAATATAGGTGGTAATAGTGCGCTGGGGTTGATGGGATAAAAATAGCCATTCAATCATTTCTAAATTAGGTGCCAGCTGTCCTATCAGCCCAGTGGGTGTTTTCAGTGTGGAAAAGCAAAAAAATCTGACAGGTAGTTGTCTGTCTACTCTAGTAAGCTGCCTTGAAGAAAGATATTGGTTCACTAAATCCAATTCCTGTCTAGCCTGATCACTTAAGAATCTGGGAGAACTTAAGTCTGGATCCCCTTTAAGGGTGTTGAATAAGTTAGTTAACTTCCCTGTGGTGATCCCTAAACTGGGACGGATCCAGTTAATGGTGCCTAAGAGCTGTTGCAGACTGTTAAGCGTTAAAGGGTCTGGCACCTGGATCTGAACTATCTGAGGCCTAACCGTACGGTGAAATAAGATATGTCCTAAATACTGCCAAGGCTGATAATGCTGTACCTTCTCTGGGGCTATTACTAGTCCCGATGAGGAGACATTGCTCTGAAGACAGAGGTAAACTTGCTTTAGCTCTTCCTGAGAGGCTGCAGCAATTAGGATATCATCCATGTAATGATAAATAATACTTTGAGGAAACTGAGTCCGTACCGGCTGAAGGGTCTGATGAACAAAATGCTGGCAGATGGTGGGGCTATTTAACATGCCCTGAGGCAGGACTCTCCACTGGAACCTCTCTAATGGTTGAGAGTTATTAAGTACTGGGACTGAGAAGGCAAATCTCTCACGGTCCCTCTCAGCCAGGGGAATGGTAAAGAAGCAGTCCTTTAAATCAATGACAATAAGAGGCCATTCCTTTGGTATGCATGCTGGATTTGGAACTCCTGGCTGAAGGGCTCCCATAGGTTGTAGGATTTCATTAATTTTTCTAAGGTCATGTATAAGTCTCCATTTCCCTGTTTTCTTAGGAACTATAAAAATAGGAGTATTCCATGGGCTACTGGAAGGTTCTATATGCCCTGCCTCTAATTGTTGTTGTACAAGCTCTTGAGGTTTTTCTAGCCTCTCCTTCTTCAGCGGCCACTGATTAACCCACACAGGTATGTCAGACAACCAAGTGAGGGATAAAGGAGAAGCCTGGACAGTGGCCGCTAAGGAAAAGGCGGCAGGGTGATTTGCATTCCCCACTGAGTGAGAAGGTCCCTGCCCCAGATATTAAGTGGGGCGGGGAGGATGTAAGGTTGAATTCGTCCAACCTGCCCATCTGGACCAAAGCATTTAAGAGTCCACATACTTTTGCGGGGCTGAGAAATGTCCCCTATTCCAGTTATAGAAGTGTTTGTTTCAATTACCCGCCACTCTGGGGGCCAGTATCGGTTGGAAATAACAGACACATCAGCCCCTGTGTCTAAGAGGCCATGGAATTCTCTGTCTTTTACCTTAATGCTCAATATAGGCTTTTTTAGATTAATGGAGGCAGTCCAAAATATTGATTGGTTATCAGTACTTCCAAAGCCATGCTCCCCTCTGACTACTTCTTGAGCGTTTGGTACCTTGTAAGGCACGAGGAGGAGCTGGGCAATGCGGGTCTGAGCTGGAATGATACAATACCCGAGTGCCCTGAGCATAATTTTAATTTCTCCTTGATAGTCAGAATCGATAACTCCAGGTTGGATAAGGATGCCCTTAGCGGTCATGCTAGATCGTCCTAAAATTAGCCCTACTAGTCCCTGGGGTAATGGCCCCCATACTCCTGTTGGAGCGGTGACCACCTCATTTTGCTCTTTTAAGATGAGTTCGGAGGTGGTGACCAAGTCCAATCCTGCGCTCCCCCTGGTAGCGGCACGGAGGTCGGAGACCCGGCATTTTCCTGAATCCACAACAGCTGGTTGCTGTTTGGGCTCCTGTTTGGTTTCGGGGCACCGGAGCTCGCACCCCACTTCTCGTTTCCCTGAAACGGGGGCAGTAAGTTTCCATCCTTATCATAGGTGGACTTGCATTGATTGGCCCAATGTTTGCCTTTATGGCAGCGAGGGCAATCCTTTACAGGAAGCCTTTTGTTTTTAATATGACACTCCTTCCAAGTGTGTCCAGCCTTGCCACAATTGAAACATTTCATTTCACCTCTCAAGGCCGCAGCAAGTAATGCTGCTTTATGCTGTTCCATTCCTACATTCTGACAGGCCTTTATAAACTGACCAACATCGGTAGTAGTTAACCGAATGGGTTGAAGAACAGTTTTGCAATCATTATTAGCATTTTCAAAAGCTAACTGCAATAGGAGGCCGTCAGCAATATCCTGATTTTCAACTTGTCTCTGAATTGCCTCTTGCAATCTGTCAATAAAATCTAGATATGTCTCATTGGGCCCTTGTCTAACATTAGTATAGGACCCAATGCTGCGGGGCTTAGTATCAGGTACAGTCTTGAAGGCTCGAAGAGCCGCAGCAGAGCATTGGGCAAAAGTCTGAGGGTTCATACGAGCTTGCTGATCCGGTCTAGTATATGGCCCTAGCCCTAAAAGCATATCTTCCGTGACTGGATTTCCTGTCCTTTCATTTTCACTCGCCTGAAGGCGGCATCTTACCATATATTCAGAGTGCCAGACACTGTACTGACCGGGGGTTAAAGTTGTTCTGGCTAAGGCAACCCAGTCACAGGGAGCCATTTGATATGCTTCTGTCACAGCTGTTAATAACCCTGTTGTATAAGGGGATTGGAGCCCATTGTCTCTTATACTTTTCTTTAGATCCTTGAACAATCCATAAGGTAGAGATTCATGCACCGGATTTTGCCTGCCTTGCCAAGTAATGACAGGGAAGGCAGTAAAGGACTGCCAGTCCCCACCCCTAATCGCGTCTTGAAGACACTGATACATAGCACTGGTTACTGGCAAAGGGGCTTGGACTGCTGCCACTGTGGGGGTAGAAAGATCGGCAAGGGGATCCTGAGGGCTAAAGTTTTCCTCCCAAGTAGGAGTGGAGGGAGGGACGGGAGGCAGGGGAGGTATCTCCTTGTTGCTAAGGAGTGGGCTTGAGTTTTCCTGACTAGAGGTAATAAAGGTAGATTCCTCCGCCTTCATAGTGACTCCCTTCTCCCTCATCTGACACGGATCTTTCCCTGCCCCCTCAATCTTAGTATCTGAGCTGCGAATATGAAGGGGCGTTAAAGCAGTCCTCACCATCCCCCAAGTAAAAAGATTCTGATGCCCGACAGGGGTGCCATTTTCCTGGTGTGACTTTAATTCCCGTCCTACCTTTTCCCATATTTCTAAATCTAAAGTCCCTTTATCGGGAAACCATGGGCAATATTTTTTAACAGTAAGAATTAAATTAACTAAGTTCTGCTTTTTAATATGACTGCCCGAGGCTTTGAGAAGCTGCTGGATTTCCTTAAGGTATCGCTTCTGATTTTTAGAAAGCCCGTTGCCCATGGCTCTTAGAAAAATTCCTTAACAAACAGAGCAGTCCCCTTTTTTAAATCCTTTCCGCGGCCAAACGCGGCACTTAAAAGGCCAGATTGAACAAAAGCGGATGGACCCTAGCCAGCAGCCGCCCCTGGCCGCCGCGGATGCTTGCAAAGCTGCGGCCGCCTCGAACGGCGCGGAAGCCTGCGAATGGCGCAGAGGCCCGCGAATGGCGCAGAGGCCCGAAGAGGCCCGGGAAGCGGCGACTCCTTGGACCGGACCGCGGCGCGGTCGGGCGCGGAGGTCCGGGGAGTGCACGCACCAAATATACCTCTCCGCCGCAGCCGCGGGGAGGGTCGAGAAGGGCTCGGAGGGCTGAGAAGGACCTCGGAGGGCTCGGCGCTAACTATATCTCTCCGGGCAGCCGCGGAGGAGGGCTCGGCGCCAACCGCACTTCCCAGTGGAGAGATCTAGCTACGGCTCAACTCGCCGAGAACAAGCTGCCGGGTGCGCGCCCTTGTAGCTCCCGGCACTGCACTGCCGCAGGGGTTCTGGCAGCTTGCCAGGGGGAAGGGGGATGGAGCAACGAGTACTGCGTGCGCCCCAGCCCCGCTCCGCGCCCCAGCCCCGAACAAAAGAATTCCTTTCTACAAATTCCTTCCGCCGCAAGAGGCGGCAGTTTTTTGATCACTCTCTCCGCCTGCACCCTCAAATCCTATTTCTTACTAGTGACGGAGTGTGGTGGGTCAGAGATGTTCTGTTGGTGCAAAAACCGTCAGGAAGGGCTGCCTGGAAACCAGGAGACCCTGATCCTGCTTATGGGTTTCAGGTTAAATTCCACGCGTCCAAGACTGCGAGGCAGCTCAGAGCGCTAGGTGACCAGCCTTTATATTGCGCTTTCCTGACTGAGCCAAAAGAGTTATGTGAGATGGAAATCCTTATGAGGCGCCTACGCGTCTTAGGGATTGGACCCCAGACACCTCCGAAGGGCAGGGTCCCCACTCACGTAGGGACGCCCGAGATCTCGAGCCGGAGGGAGGAAGTGCCTCTTTTCTTCGGCGTTTTAGCAAGAAGCTGAAACGCTCATAAATACCTTGCTGCTAAAAGGGGAAGTCTTTGCTTTCTCCTCCCAAGCTAAAAAAAACCTAGCCGGGATTGCGCTGCAGGGAATGGGACTGTGAATGCTTTTACAGTGTGCCTTTTCGTTGCGTGGGTTTTTCTTGCAGTTGGCGAGTAACTAACATTCTAACTCGTCCCACGACCAACTTATGCCTTTCATGGGAGTCTTCTAGCGGCAGTCCACCCTATTGGTATGTAAATGACTGTCCCATACCCGCGAGATGCAGTGAATGCTTGGGAGGAGAAAGCAAGACTCTTATTATGAAAGAGAGTGCAGGGGAGAGAAATGAAAAGAGAACCACTCAAGAGGTGGCACGGTAACCTTCCCTCTGATCTGTAACACGTCTGGAGGCCTTACCGAAAGGTGCCCCTGGATCCCTATGAGGATGAAGCGCTGATTTCCATACCACTTAGACGTGCTGTCCGATGACGATGGCTCGTAGCCTCTGGTCCAGCAGGTTTCAGGTCCCTGTCCCGGGCGCCAGATGTGGGGGGCTTCGCCCGTAGAACCCCCCGTTCGTCACAGATGAAAGTAAAAACTACCAAGACATCTTGTGCTTGGGGAGGAAAGGGGTCAAACTCTCAGAGGAGAATGACCCAGAGCCCCTTCCTCACTAGGCTTTTATTGGGTTCCAATACACTGGAATACAAGTTTAACATGTCAAAGAAATCTGAGGGCTTAATCCGAGCCAGTGTTTGTCAGGAAGGGGGGTTGCCAGACTTTGGGAGACATGCTCATTTCCTCCTGGGACACTTGTCACCTCTTAGCAAAGCAGGTTTCACAGGACTTTAGGAATTCTTTCTTATGCCAATCACCCAAGGAGCCGTCCTGGCCAGGACAGGGCTGCCCCGCTCACCCCCACAGTTTCAGGCTTTAAGCCGATTAGGAAGCAGGAGACATCTCCCAGATGGAAATGAGGACTTGGGCTATGTCAGAATAGCCGGGGGGCGAGAGTCCATCACATCCTCTTTGCTGCAACCCCCCGAGTCCTTCCATGAGGCCTCCCAAGTGGTCGCGTCTGGCTTAGGTTGCCCCTCCCATGAGGAGTCTTACCCGTCATTGACTGCCAACCAAGCTATGGGGCCAGAGATGGGTAAGGCAGAAGCAGTGCTCCTGCCAGGGAGATAAGCTTTGTCTCCTTAATAGGTCACATCCTCGTGACAGAACAGACCCAGATGAAGTGGGTCCCTTGGGCTCTTACACAGCCCACCATGGGGTGAGGGTTACAACTCCTGAAACCAGGCTGAACGGTCCGCAACATTGGGGTCAATTTTTCAGTGGCAACAAAAATAAATCACTCCTTTGGGATAAGGTTATGTGGTTTATTATTAAATAAACATAGAAAGGAACCATTCAGGAAAAAATAAATGATTATGTGCCTACCGATTAGATACTCCTCTCTAAAAACAGATAGACTGTTTTTTAATGATTAAAAAAAAAAAAAACTTGTGAGGATGTGGAGAAAAGAAAACCTGTGTGTACTCTTTGTGGGAATGAATAGCCACTATGTAAAAGTACAGTCACTATGGAAAAGAGTGAAGAGGGTCTCAAAATTTAAAATGTAACTGCCTTATGACCCAGCAATTCTACTTCTTGCTATATATTCAAAAAAATGGAAACACTAATTGGAAAGAATATATGTACCCCTATATTCATTTTAGCATTATTTATAATAGCCAACATATGGAAGCAACCCAAGTGCCCATCAACAGACAAGTGAATAAAAAAATTGTAGTACACATATACAATGGAATATTATTCAGCCATAAAAGTGAAATCTTAGTATTTGCAACGGTATGGGTGGACCTACAGAGTATTATGCTAAATGAAATAAGTCATAGAAAGACAAACACCATATGATTTCACTTTTGTATGGAATCTAAAGAACAATGTAAAAAACAAACAAAACAGAAATAGACTCATAAACAACAGACTAACAATTGTCAGAGGGGAGGGAGGTTACGTAACTGGCTGGAAAAATTGAAGGGATTAAGAAGTACAAATTGGCAGTTACAAAATAGTCATGGGAAGTAAAGTACAGCATAGGAGACATAGTCAATAACAGCGTAATAACTATGTACGGTGCCGAGTTAGTACTGGAAGTATTGGTGGGAACACTTTATGAGGTATATGATTATCTGAAACTATACACCTGAAACTAATATAAAATAATATTGAATGTAAACTGTAATTGAAAAAAACTTACTGATCAACTAGTGTGAAAAGTTTGAAATACTGAGTTAAACATATTTTCACAGACTATAGTGTTTTGTTTTTTTCTCTGAAAAACTCCTCAGTCTTTACTATGCTAATATTAATTTTCATCTATAAGCAGAAGGATATATCACATAGCATTTCTGAAAATTGTTCACCATACCTTGTCTTTTTAGTAATATCAGTTAGTGGCATCATCAAGTAATAGTAGTATTATGGAAATACTAAATTTTAAACTAGATTTTAAACTAAATTTAAAATCTTCATTAGCTTATCCCATGTGAAATATTCAAAATCCATGTGTGTGAGAAGTGAATCTGTCTTTATTATACCTGACAAAGGGCATTTATATTCATTGGTCAATCATTTCTGGAACACACATTACATATAGAACTCTGCTAGAGACTAGGCAAATGAAATGCTAAAACACGGTCTTTGCCATGAATAATCACATCAGCAAACACCATACATAGCCTACAAAAACCAAAATAAACAAAAGTCCTCTCAGTGTTAAGATTCATTGGTGCCAGCTAAGAATCTCTGTGATGAGCATTATCAAAGCAGAGTTGCTTGGTCTATATGAAATAATCACATTCAGTCTAGATCTAGAAAATCACTGAAAGAGTATTTCAAATAGTCTACATATAAACTTTCTGTAGCTTCATTAAAGAAATGAAAAGAAGCAAGCAAAATTAATTCTGATAATCTATTTTATTTAACCCAGTATGTTCAAAATATTGTCATTTCAACATGTAATTCTCATGAAAACATTATTGATGGGATATATTACATGATTTTACTTCATAAGTCATTGAAATCTACTGTTTCCTTTTTAAATATATTTTATTGATTATGCTATTACAGTTGTCCCATCTCTTCCCCATCATTCCCCTCCACCCTGCACACCCCCTCCCACCCACATTCCCCCCTCAAGTTCATGTCCATGAGTCATAAGTTCTTTACATTTCCCACACTATTCTTGCCCTCCCCCTCTCTATTTCCTACCCACCGTCTATGCTACTTATTCTCTGTACCTTTTCCCCCTCTCTCCTCCTCCAACTCCCCTGTTGCTAACCCTCCAGATGATCTCCATTTCTCTGATTCTGTTCCTGTTCTAGTTGTTTGCTTAGTTTACTTTTGTTTTAGGTGTGGTTGTTAACAGCTGTGAGTTTGTTATCTTTTCACGGTCATATTTTTTATCTTCTTTTTCTTAGGTAAGTCCCTTTAACATTTCATATAATAAGGGCTTGGTGATGATGAACTCCTTTAACTTGACCTTGTCTGAGAAGCACTTTATCTTCCCTTCCATTCTGAATGACAGCTTTGCTGGATAGAGCAATCTCGAATGTAGGTCCTTGCCTTTCATGACTTGAAATACTTCTTTCCAGCCCCTTCTTCCCTGTAAGGTCTCTTTGCAAAAATCAGCTGACAGTCTGATGGGAACTCCTTTGTAGGTGACTGTGCCCTTATCCCTAGATGCTTCTAGAATTCTCTCCTTCATTTGAATCTTGGCTAATGTAATTACGATGTGCCTTGGTGTGTTCCTCCTTGGGTCCAACTTCTTTGGGACTCTCTGAGCTTCCAGGACTTCCTGGAAGTCTATTTCCTTTGCCAGATTGGGGAAGTTCTCCTTTATTATTTGTTCAAATAAGTTTTCCACTTGTTGCTCTTCTTCTTCCCTTCTGGGTCCCTTATAATTTGGATGTTGGGACATTTAAAGATGTCCTGGGGGCTCCTAAGCCTCTCCTCATTTTTCTTGAATTCTTGTTTCTTCTTTGTTTTATTTTGATTGTCTGTTTCTTCCTTCTGGTCCCCTCCATTGATCTGAGTTCCAGTTTTTCTCCCATCTCTATTGGTTCCCTGTGTGTTTTCCTTCATTTCACTTACTGTAGCCTGTATTTTTTCATCTAATTTGTGAGCAAAATCAACCAATTCTGTGAGCATCCTGATCACCAGGGCTTTGAACTGTGTATCTGATAGGTTGGCTATCTCTTTGTCACTTAGAGGAATTGGCTCTGGGGATTTGATTTGTTCTCCAGTTTGAGCCATTTTTTTTCCTTTGGTCTGGACGTAGTGAGGGGTGGAGCCTTAGGTGTTCCCCAGGGCTGGGCAGTCCAGTTGCTGGGTAGTGATGCTGTATGTGAGGGTGGGGTCCAAAAGTGAACAATGGTGCCTGCTTCGCTCTCTCTTGGACTCCAGTCCCCTCCACCACCTCCCCCGCCCCTGCCTGGACTGTCTGGGCACGAATGAGGGGTCACCTGGTCAGCCAGCAGCCTTGTGCGGCCCCACTAGGTCTGCACAGTTGCCACCCGAGCTCAGGGTCTGCTAGCCGCCACCTGTGTGCCTGGGGTCTGCTAGTTGCTGCCTGTATGCCTGGGAACTGCCATCTGCCACTGCCCACATGCCTGGGTCTGTACCTCCAGTTCCTCCTGCTGCGACTCTGCTCCTCTTACCAGTCTGGATGAATGGTTGTTGGACTTCCGTACAGTTCAATTTTCTATCAGTTCTAGTTGTTTTCTTGTTTCTAAATATTTGTTGTCCTCAATTTTGGTTGTGAGAGGAGGCACAGTGTGTCCACCCACGCCTCCATCTTGGCCGGAAGTCCTCTACTATATTTCTTATACTTATAGTTCATCTCAGTTTGTGCTAGCCACACTTCATTTGTTCAGTAGCCTGTGGTGAGTAGCCACATATTGGACAGAGTGGCTCTACAATAGAACTATTCAGCATTATGATAGACTACATTGAATTTATCTGGGCTTTGGATATGGTATCATTGGTTATTCATTCTTTAGCAAAAGTTTATTGTGCTTTCACTGTTGTCAAATGATATGCAAACATTGAGAATACACACACAGATTGCCAATAGACATATGAAAAGATGCTCAGTGTCACTAATTATCAGAGAATACAACAGTGAGTACAAAAGGCCCTGCTCTTTTGGTGTTTAGACAACAGATGGAGAGATAGAGTTTTAATAAACTATTCCAAGAGCAGTGTGTCCTGGGAATTTGGTGATATGAAGTGGAGGTACCTGTAACCTAGCTGGGTAATAACAAATGAATTGAGTCTGAGAAGTGGCAGTAACAGTCTAGAAAAGAGAGAACAGAGGAGTGCATGCTGACAGGACAACCAGTGTGCTTAAAGAGAGACAAGATAAAAGAATCAGAGTATGAGTGAGAAAGGGTTAGCAATTCATTTGTTCCCAAAGTATACAGTGGGTTAAGCACTAAGGATGAATGATGAGGACAGAATAGGAGGCCATGGCTAGATCTCAGAAAGCCTTGGATGTCATTTTAAGAAGGTGGGATTTACCCAGTAGGTTTTCAACTTTAAGTTTTAAATAAATTACTTTAACAGCTATATGGGAGTATTTGGGGGAGAAAAGCAGAGGATAGGAGATTATGTAAAAGAGGGCAGAACAGTTTAAGGAAGAGAAAATAAGAGGCTCAATTTTCAGGGAAATGAGAATTAGGAGGAAACAGATTCTATAAATATTTGGATTAAAATCAATAAAACACATTGATTGGATTTAAGTTGAAGGAATGGGTAGAGTCAAGGACAACAGCCATGTTTCTATCCTGGCTGATAAGGTAGCTGAGAAAACCAGCCTGAAGTAGAAAATATTGACAGGGTAGCAAATTGATGGGGACAGATGATAAATTCATTTTTGTCCCTTTGAGTCTGAAGTGCCTATGGGAGTATCAGATTGATATTTTCACGAGACAGTGGGTAAAGCTCAAAGGTGAGATCTGACTGGTTTTGTGCTGTAGTTGAAACAATGAGAGGGAATATGATTACGAGGGGAGAGCATAGAATTATAAAAACCACCTCTCAGAAAATGAAACAGAGCCTTCCCCAATATGTCCTTCCAGAAATCATTAGCATTCTTGGTTAGTACATCTCTGCAGGGCTGTCAGAGAACTGCTTCTAAGATACCACATCACTGACTTGTTTGAAATTCCTCAGCCTCCTTTCTCTGTGGTTTGCAAACACTAACTTTATCCCCAGACCTTCATTGTCCCAGGTTTCATAGTCATACGCATTGTTGTAGTTACAATTAGTTGCCTCCAGACACCTTTCGCCATGTGCCTTGATATGTATCCCTATGTCTGGAAGAGCACCTCTAGTCATCTGTATCTGTAACAGGGTGAAGCCAATAGGGGGCCCCAAATAGGGATTTGGAATGGGGTCCAGAACTCAAGGTGTCCAGGAAATATTAGGAAAAAATATTATATATATATATATATATATATATATATATATAAAATGTCCTCACCCCCACGTCTGAGCTGGGGAATGGGACACATGGAACAGGGCCATTCAGAGTTGTTTTGTATAGCAGCAGCTTTACAGCTAACCTCAGGCATGGTCATTTAATATATATATAACCTTTAACTGGTTTCATAGATATGTTAAATAGCTGTGGCCATGCTTTGAGCCAGGGGGATGGAAGTGACTTCCACCCAAGATGTAACTGGGAGGCAACTCCCCCTGGTCACAGTGCCTGCAGGAGAGCTTGGCTCCATGCCATGGGGCCTTGCCTGCCCGGACTTCCTATGTCAGGCCAGTAGAGCTAGAAGAATACGGAATGCTGGAAGGTGTAACTAATTGTGGGAGGAGTCGGAAATGAGGCTGCAGAGGAAGACTGGTGCTGGGATTTAAACCCAAAAGCACCAGCCAAGCAGGAGAGAACCATGTGGCTGTGGCAGTAGTGGGGGGACACATCTTTAGGATGCTCCCTTTTTGCCATGTGGCTTAGGAAGCAGGAGAGACTTTGCCAGAAGAAAAGGGGTGAAAGGACTTTTGCTGGTGGGCCATGAGAAGATGCCACATGGCTTTGGATTAACTGGAGATTATGGTGACAACACAGCTGATGGTACCTGGAACCTGAATCATGTACTTCTTTCCTGAGTACAGTATCCCAGACTGGGCAGAGGGAGAAGGAAGGACTGTGTGCATTTGTGGGTATTCTAAAGAATTTAGTATTTTAATGAAGACATTGTCATTACTCTAAGTCTGTATAATTTTTAAATAAATAATTCCTTTCCTTTTCACCAATCTCTGGCATTGAGAGACGTCTTTCCTCTGGCAGTGAGCAAAACAACCCTACTATGGTATGGGGGAACCTGGAGAAAAAGGGGGGTCCTTTTGGTAATAATATATCGCACTCCCCCGGGTCTGTTCTGTAACATATCCAAGAAGTTCTAATTGTCCTGTCTGATTCCTCCTGGCAGCTTTCCCTGACAGAGAAGTGTTAGTTATCTTCCTTTTAATAGGATCCCATAGCAACTTGTATGCATGTCTGCTCTGGCAATTCTCATCTTATTTTTAATATAGTCAGCACTTGATCTTCTGTCTTCTTCCACTTCAGTGCATACTTTATGATATGATGGACTTGTCTTATTTTTTGCTTTTTAATCTTCATTGTTTATAATCGACTCTACATATTGAGTAAAAAATATTGAATTTAATTTTATTTTTGAATTGTATTAATTTCAAGAGAATAGAATTAAATTTACATGAGGCTCACTGGTAAACATGAAGGAAAATACAGTTGCCGAAAATACAGCTTCATGCTGAAAAATGCTTTGACCAGTTATTTCTGATATTTGAGATTATATATTATGGAATCTTATACAAAAACTATCATTTTGGGGGATTTTAAATACATCTTTCAAATATACATGTCTACCCACAACCTTACCATCAGGAAGTATATTACAAAGAAAGCAAATCTACTTCAGGTTAAATTTTTTCAAACATATATTGAATAAGAAGCATTAAAAAAATTATGCCGCAGTTTTTTAGCCGGGTGAAATCTTATACTGTCTTCAGGCCCCTTAACTCACATTTTTAATAAGAGGTTAATTTGAAGGCTAACGTATTCCATTCTGAGAGTGACAGCAAGCAGTCTGTGATGCAGTCAAACGACAGCATCTTCTCTAAAGTGAAGAAAAATGACAATGAGGCTGTTTGTGAAAGTCACTGTGCCTGTCTGCCATATTCTTATACTTAATGATGAAATCTTTCTAAATAACCACAGGAAAGTACTCATTTCTTTAATAAAAAATATTAACTCATGTCCCATGTTCTGATTAACAAAATATATTTTGTATTTTGATAAAGACATCTGAAATGTTAAGCAACCAACTTTTAAGTGCAGATTTCTGATTAAGATAATGTTTTATTCATCTTTTGCTTCGTAATAAATCATTCAAAAAAACTCTTATAGTTTAAAGGAACAAATGTTACTTATTTGCTCACAGTTCTATAATAGTGGTAGGATTCAGTGAGGAGAGATTATTTTTGCTCCACTTGGAATTTTCTGGGACTGATATGTCCAAAAGACTTCTACATTTATGTGTCTCTGATCTCAGTGAAGCTGGTCCTTGGAAAAGCAGAAGGCTGCCTAGGTGTGTCTTTCTTCCTACACCCCTCCCCAGCCCATTGACTCTGCAGAAGGCTAACTGGGGCGTTTTTACATAAAACACGGCCATCTCAGGTTACTTAAGCTTTTTATGTGGTGGTTGGCTTTCCCCAAAGCACAAAAGCAGGAGCTTCCAGGCCTTCTTAATTTCTGGGCTCCTAAAATACTACTTCTGTTGCTTTTACATTGCTATTACTGGATCAGCCCATATTAAAGGCAAGGAGAAATAGACTCCACTTTTCGGTGGGGAAATGGCAAATTTATACTGAAAAAGAGAATGTAAGATAGTGATAAGATTGTAATCATAGGAATGTAATCTACCACAAATACTTAAACATTAACCAAATACTTCTAAGTATAGATTAAAATAAATTCATACCCATATACACATCACACTCTTTATACTAATGTTTCAAAATACAAGTTGATCCGAAGGTTGTGGGTTATTGTTAAGCTGATTAACAAAATACATCGCAGGCAATATAGTTCTCTGAATTCTGTTTAGTAACTGTAGATTATATACTAATTGTTCAATTGTTTGTGTGTCACACACCAAGCACAGGATGTCAGAAATTCCAGGTTATGTCTCTCCTGTGAATGTTCACAGCCTGCTCTCATCTATTATCTGATCCCCTTCAGGGTAGCCTGATCTGCCTGGACTTCCAAGGCATGCCCTAAGCCTAATAGTGCAGGGACACAGCACCCACCGTGAAGTGCTAGTGATAATACTTCTCTCCGCTGCCTGAGTGCCTTCTCTATTCTCACTTGTCACTACTTCAAACTCCAGAGAGCTGTGTTTCCCACATATTACTATTTCTAATTATTTCTGTAGCCTAATGCTCACCACCCTTCTCCTTTTGTTCTTTTTATTTTTTTTTTCTATATCCCTGTTCTTTTCTCCTGTTTTCTTGCCACTAGCTCATTCTTCCTTTGTCCTTGCTGGTGTTCCTCAGGTTATTATAGCTATTACCAATGGGAAATCATCTTTTTCTTCCGTGTCTTTACTTTTGGGTTTTTTTTTTTTTAAATTGTTTGACTGTTTTCATTGCTTCCTGACTTCACCATCATGTTTACTTTTATTTGATTTCTTCTGAATGATTGACTTTAAGTCTGAACACTTAAATAAATTGAATGATACTTAAATAGTAAAAATAATAAAAACTTATGAGGACAATCAAAAATACCATTTAAAATAATCATTTTTATTAATTGTCTAGATTTTTAAATGAAAATGCATCTACACTTTTCTTAATGTAAATTCTAAAAGCCACTTAATTTGCATTAATTAGGTTGATATTCTAATAATCAGATACACTTTGAAGGTAGAAAAAACTTTTAAGCCCATTACTTTAGTGAGAATAGATTCATTTGCCACTTGTAGGGAAGGGAATAGGAAATAAATTAGGCTTTTACTTGTTTAGAGCACCATATACATATCTTCCTGTGATCAATCAAGAATCTTTTTGGTAAAACTGATCTTATATTTATTTTTACTTTCCAAGTATCCTATATTTGTAGCCCTAAATTAAGAGTTTATGTAATTAGAAATTCACATAAAGTTTTAGTTAAAAGTCAACTTAGAAATCATGTTAAATCTGCCATTTTATCTGTGAAGAAACAGAGGATAACGACTGAACCCATTTCTGATGGCTACTAAAGATAGCCAAGAACATAACCAAAATCACCTGTGACCAAGAAACCTCATCTTCTTGGTTATTATGGTGGATTCCTGACTGATTTGCTCAGTCCCTAGATTTTTGTTTGGAAGACATGAATAACTGGTAAAGAGGCAGGAAAAAGTCTGGAGGCTAAATTTATGTGGGTGAGAAGAAAAACGGTGTCAACTGTAAAAGCAAGGAGTCTGGAATTCTAAAGAAAAAAAGGGGGGCTTCATGTTATGAGTCTGAAAAATCAGGAGAGAGATCAGGGTTAAGAGTGAGAGAGGAGCTTTGGGGCCAGTTACTAAAAATGTGGGATTTATGGGGAGAGAAGTGTGGGGGACCCTGTCCTGGGTGCCAGATGTGGGAGGGCTCTGCCCGCAGAGCCCCATCCCGCCGTCACAGATGAAAATAAAAACTACCAAGACAAGATCTGCTTGGGGAGGAAAGGTAGCCAAACTCTCAGGGGAGAATGACCCAGAGCCCCATCCTCACTAGGCTTTTATTGGGCTCAAGTACATGGGAATACAGGTATGTCAGGCAGCAAGGATCAAACAAACATTAACATTTCAAAGCAATCTGAGGGCTTAATCTGAGTCAATGTTTGTCAGGAAAGGGGGTTGCCAAACTTTGGGAGACATACTCATTTCCTACTGGGACACTTATCACCTAAGGAAGAGCACTCTTAGCAAAGCAGGTTTCACAGGACTTTAGGAATTCTTTCTTATCCTCGATCACCCAGGGAGCCATCCTGACCGGTACAGGGCTGCACCGCTCACCCCCACAGTTTCAGGCTTTAAGCCGATTAGGAAGCAGGAGACATCTCCCAGATGGAAATGAGGACTCAGGCTATGTCAGAATAGCCGGGGTGGGGGGGGTCCATCACATCCTCTTTGCTGCAACCCCCGGAGTCCTTCCATGAGGCCTCCCAAGTGGTTGTGTCTGGCTTAGGTTGCCCCTCCCATGAGGAGTCTTACCCGTCATTGACTGCCAACCAAGCTATGGGGCCAGAGATGGGTAAGGCAGAAGCAGCGCTCCTGCCAGGGAGATAAGCTTTTGTCTCCTTAGTAGGTCACGTCCTTGTGACAGAACAGACCCAGAGGAAGTGGGTCCCTTGGCTCTTACATAGCCCACCATAGGGTGAGGGTTACAACTCCTGAAACCAGGCTGAACAGTCCACAACAGAGAAGGATATCTAATGATACTTTTTAGGAAATCTCATTGTATGACTATCCTTATTCTGCCTTGGTTTTTGCAAATTTTTAGTAAAGACATACCAAACTTTTCAATATTATTGTGGAGTTATTTGCATTTCTGTTGGATGTGTAGCTATGATAAAATGAAATGTAAGAAATAAGAAGGGATGCTTAGTTAAATTTGAATTATACTCAGCACAAGACAACTTCTATAAATTGTGCTGTTATCCCTACTCATTACTTAGAAGAGTGATAATAATTGTCATAGCTTATCTAATAAAATAACAGCCAATGTGTATGGAACACATTCTCTGAGCCAGACAGTCTGTTAAGCACTTTATACAATAGAAAACAGTTAATTTACTCATCACAATAACCTTAGGAGGTAGGACCTGTTATCATCTCCATATGAAAACAAGGAAACTAAAGTTAGAATATTAAACAAGTTGTCTGAGTCACAGGTAACAGGTTCTGTACAGGGGGGAAAAGTCATCAAAACTTAAAAACATTCACTAATCAAGGGACCACCTTTAAATACTTCCCACTCATGCAGCCTTCTCAGCTTAACATCAATGTGTGGCTAAAGCTATCACATCAACATCAAAAGGACAGTCCACTCTGCTATTGGTCAAATGTTAAAAGCACAAAGAAAATTTAATGTGTTTGTTTAATGAAGGAAAAAAATAGACATCTTGCCAAAGTTGGGAGATTTCTCTGTATTGATTAAACTGACATGAAAAACAATTTAATTACATTCACAATCACGGGTAAATAAAAATATGGCAGAGTTACTTAAAAATTAAAGAAAAGAATGTCTGAAAGAATTATGATAGATTAGGTGCTTTAAAAGAGAATGATTTGAATTTTGACAGATTATATGAGGCCTCTTGGAAAATAGATGAAATAATAGAAGTTAGGTTCACAATGATAACCATATTTATGACAATACTATTAAAGTAAAAAAGAAAGTAATATGGATGTTATTCCATATTACTATACAGTTTTTTTAAGGAGGATTATGCTCTTCTACTCTTTCCCCTCCAAAAAAAGAGAAAATTCAGAAGCAATCAATCTCTAACTTATTCTTAGTTTCTTCTAATAATTAGTGTATAATCATTATATGTTTCTATATTTTTTAAACATAAGATAATAAAAATCAGGAATTTAGGTTTATATTTTAAAATAATATTGCAAGGAAATAGTTTTCCATATGTATTATAAAAATTAGATCTAATTTATAAATAAATCGCTTTTAAGTGGTCTTATTGTTACAGAGCAGTGTATACGCCACTCACACACAGGGCCAAGAGGCCCAAGAGGTCACGATATACTATTACAGAAAGGACCTCCTACTGGGCTTGATTGTCCATCGCCAGATAGAAAAGATATCTCTCAATGCCAGAGATTTTTTAGAAGGAAAGAAAACGTTTATCTAATGCTATACAGACTTAAAGTAGTGACCTAATGTCTTCATTAAAATATCAAAGTCCTTTGAGATACCCACAGATGTCCACAGTTCTTCCTTCTGCCCCTGCCCTAATTCAGGGTACCATAACTCAGGAAAAGAAGCAAACATCCAGAATCCAGGCTCCTGACACCGTCAGCTGTGTCGCCGTCCAGGAAAGATCAGTAATCAATCCAAAGCCATGTGGCACCTTCTCATTGCCTACTGGCAAGAGTTCTTTCACCCTTCTTCCAGGCAAAGTCTCTCTTGCTTCCCAGGCCACGTGGTCAAAAGGAGCACCCTGAAGCCACGTGGTCCTCTTTTACCAAAGCTGCGTGGGTCTCCGTTCTGGCCAAAACCACGTGGATCTCCCTGAAAAGCTGCGGAGAGGGTAGGGTCAGCACTCTAGCTAAGCCGAGCTAAGTTCTCTGCTAAAGCTGTATGGTGATTCCCCTTCGCATGGCTCCGGGGTTCTCTACTCTGGCCAAAGCTACATGGCTCTCTCTGGCAAAGCTGTGAGGGGGTCTCCACTCTGCCAAAGTCATGTGGCTCCCCCCTTCAATCGTTGCCATGTCAAGGTTTAAATCCCTGCACCAATCTTCCTCTGCAGCCCTGTTTCTGACTCCTCCCACAATCAGCTACACTTGCCAGCGCTCTGGCATCCTTCCTTGCCAGTGCTCCGGCATCCTTCCAGCTTACTGGGCTGCCACAGTGAGTCTGGGCAGGTGTGGCCCCATGGCATAGAGCCAATCCTCTCCAAGCTCTCACACAGGTGCCATAAACAGGGGGAATTGCCTTCCAGTTACATTCTGGGTGAAGTCACTCCCTTCTCCCTGGCTGAAAGCACCACCACAGCTATTCAACATATCTAAGTGACCAGCTGAAGGCTATAGATATGTTAAATGACCATGCCATGGAATAGCTGCAAAGCTGTTGCTGTACGAAATAGCTCTTAATGGCCGTGCTCCATTTGTCCCTTCCCCCAACTCACACTTGATGGGGAAGGGGTGAGGACATCTTATATGTCTTTCTAATATTTCCTGGACATCCCAAGTTCTGGGCCCCATTCCAAATCCCTATTTTGGGGCACCCCTCTTGGCTGCACCCTGTTACATTATCAGAGTACCAGTTATCTTCCGATAAGTAAGTACCTTCTCTACTTGTCAGAGTAGTCAACATCAATAGGAAAAATTACCTTGGCTCTATCTCTTTTGTCACTCAAATAACTTATGATTATGGAAAATATACTTCTGTGTTTGAAACATTATTCAATGAATTTATACTAAAATTAATTTGGGATTTGATCTAGGACTGTATTTCTATATTTGTATTTAGTGAGTTTCCGTATAGACCTTACTGTTAATGCAAACTGCCTTTCTACATCTCATAGTTCTACTTACTGTCTGAAGTCCAGCAGTAGATGTTGAAGTTGTTGAATTTGAAACTTTTATGTAAAATTACATGGTGATAAAAGGCAGCATGGAAATTACTGAGGACTTCTGTGCAATTTTGATACAGGGTGCAGCCAAGAGGGGAGACCCAAGTAAGGATTTGGAATGGGGTCCAGAACTCAGGGTGTGTAGGAATTATGAGAAAGACATATAAGATGTCCTCACCCCTTCCCCCTGAACAGGTGTGAGTTGGGGAAAGGGACATATAGAGCAGGAACATGCAGAGCTGTTTTGTACAGCAACAGCTTTGCTGCTAACCCCTGGTATGGTCATTTAACATATCTATAACCTTTAACTGGTTGCATAGATATGTTAAATATCTGTAGCCATGCTCTGAGCTAGGGGGACAGAGGGACTTTCCCCCAAGATGTAACTTGGGGGGGGGGCAGATCCCCTGGGTTACAGTGCCTACGTGAGAGCTTGGAGAAGCTTGGCTCCATGACATGGGACCACACCTGCCCGGACTCATGATGGCAGCCCAGTAAATTTGGAATAATACAGGAATGTTGGCAGGTGTAACTGATTATAGGAGGAGTCAGAAATGGGGTACAGAGGAAGATTGGGATTGGGATTTAAACCCAGACATGGCAGCTATTGAGAAGAGAGAACTATGTGGCTTTGCCAGAGTGGGGAACCCCACACTTTGGTGGAGAGAAGAGCCAGGAGGTCTTTGCTAGAGTGGGGACCCCTGAAGCTTTGGTAGAAGAGTACCACCTGGCTTTGGGGTGTTCCCTTTGGCCACATGGCCTGGGAAGCAGGAGAGACTTTGGTGGAAGAAGGGTGAAAGAACTCTTGCCAGTAGGTCATGAGAAGGTGCCACATGGTTTTGGATTAATTAGAGATCCTGCCTGGATGTCAACACAGCTGATGGTGCTAGCAGCCTGGAGCCCAGACGTTTCCTTCTTTTCCTGAGATACGGTACCCCAAATTAGGGCAGGGGGAGAACAAAGCACTGTGGGTATCTGTGGGTATCCAAAAGGACTTTGATATTTTAATGTATTTTATTGATTATGCCATTACAGTTGTCCCATTTCTCCCCCATCATTCCCCTCCACCCTGCACACCCCCTCCCACCCACATTCCCCCCTTTAGTTCATGTCCATGTGTCATAAGTTCTTTAGCTTCTACATTTCCCACACTATTCTTGCCCTCCCCCTGTCTATTTTCTACCTACAATCTATGCTTTTCCCCTCTCTCTTCCTCTCACTACCCTGTTGCTAACCCTCCAGATGATCTCCATTTCTCTGATTCTGTTCCTGTTCTAGTTGTTTGCTTTTGTTTTAGGTGTGGTTGTTAATTGCTGTGAGTTTGCTGTCTTTTTACGGTCATATTTTTGATCTTCTTTTTCTTAGATAAGTCCCTTTAACATTTCATATAATAAGGGCTTGGTGATGATGAACTCCTTTAACTTGACCTTGTCTGAGAAGCACTTTATCTTCCCTTCCATTCTGAATGACAGCTTTGCTGGATAGAGCAATCTTGGATGTAGGTCCTTGCCTTTCATGACTTGGAATACTTCTTTCCAGCCCCTTCTTCCCTGTAAGGTCTCTTTGCAGAAATCAGCTGACAGTCTGATGGGAACTCCTTTGTAGGTGACTGTGCCCTTATCCCTAGATGCTTCTAGAATTCTCTCCTTCATTTGAATCTTGGCCAATGTAATTACGATGTGCCTTGGTGTGTTCCTCCTTGGGTCCAATTTCTTTGGGACTCTCTGAGCTTCCAGGACTTCCTGGAAGTCTATTTCCTTTGCCAGATTGGGGAAGTTCTCCTTTATTATTTGTTCAAATAAGTTTTCCACTTGTTGCTCTTCTTCTTCCCCTTCTGGTACCCCTATAATTCGAATGTTGAGACATTTAAAGATGTCCTGGAGGTTCCTTAGTCTCTCCTCATTTTTTTGAATTCTTGTTTCTTCCTTGTTGTCTTTTGGTTGTTTGTTTCTTCCTTCTGGTCCACTCTACTGATTTGAGTCCCAGTTTTCCTCCCATCTCTATTGGTTCCCTGTGCATTTTCCTTCATTTCACTTACTGTAGCCTGTATTTTTTCGTCTAATTTGTGAGCAAAATCAACCAATTCTGTGATCATCCTGATCACCAGGGCTTTGAACTGTGAATCTGATAGGTTGGTTATCTCTTCATCACTTAAAGGAATTGGCTCCGGGAATTTGATTTGTTCTTTGGTTTGAGCCATTTTTGTTTCTGTTTGTTTGTTTGTTTGTTTGTTTTGGTCTGGTAGCAGCTGTTATGTAGTGAGGGGTGGAGCCTTAGGTGTTCCCCAGGGTGGGGCAACCCAGTTGCTGGGTAGTGATGCTGTATGCGGGGGCAGAGTCTGAGAGGGAACAAGGGTGCTTGCTCTGCACTTTCTAGGATTCCAGTCCCTTCTGCCACTTCCCCTTCTCCTGGATTATCTGTGCGTGAATGTGGGACCACCTAATCAGCCAGCTGCCTTGTGTGGCTTCACTGGGTCTGCACCATTGCCACCCCGTGCCTGGGGTCTGCTAGCTGCCGCCCACACACCTGTGATCTGCCAGCTGCTGCTACCTATGCGCCTGGGTCCGCCAACCTCCACTTTTTCCTGCCGAGACTCTGCCCCTCTTACCGATCTGGATGAATGGTTGTGGGACTTTCATACAGTTCAATTTCTTATCAGTTCTGATTGTTTTCTTGTTTCTAATATTTGTTCTCCTTAATTTTGGTTGTGTGAGGAGGCACAGTGTGTCCACCTACGCCTCCATCTTGGCCGGAAGTTGGACTTTGATATTTTAATGAAGACATTAGGTCACTACTTTAAGTCTGTATACCATTAAATAAACATTTCCTTTCCTTTTCACAAATATCTGGTATTGAGAGATATCTTTCTTATGGCGATGGACAATTGAACCTAGTAGGGGGTCCTTTTGGTAATTGTATTTCATACCCCCCTTGGCCGTGTGTATGTGTGTGTGTGTGTTCCGTAAAAATTTGGTATAATCACTCTAAGTTGAATGTTCAAACAAGATCAAATAGAGGTAATAAAAAATTATCCTGGAAAAACCCTAATAAATAACATAAAATTACTAATATAAAATTGAACATATTCCAAGTCCAAGGAAGCAAAGAATCTTCTGAGAAAACACTTGGAGATACATAAAAAGCAGTGGCTGTTTTTAAATGCCATTTCATTGCATGAGTTTATCTTATGTTTAAAATTATAGTTGCCATTGAATTGAGGAATAAAAAACTATGGCACTCAAAACAATAAGCAGTTCATTATACAAATGCATGTCAAGCATCTGTAAGAAAAAGAAAAAATTCAATTATTGAGGTAATACCTTTGCAATTACATTTTCCTCAAATTCAAGAGAAGTTTTGTCAGATTTGTGAGAATTTATGGTTTGAGAAACTGTTGCTTTTATTGTAGGAGAATATCTACAAAACTTAATTTAAATTATTAAAAAAGAGTTTGACTATAGATTTAAAAATTAATACTTTATTATGACATGTGTATAATGTGGATTATATTATATGTAATTTCTTTAAATTGAGTTACTTTATGAGACCCATAAGGAGAATTGGACCCATAAGGAGAATTCATCACTCCCTTGTGTTCTGATGGCGCTGCTTGCACATTCTCTTCAGGAGTCAGTTCTCCTTTCCCTGGGTGTTAAGGTCTTTGAGAACACCCATTGCATTGTATTTGCATTTCTATCCCCAGAGTCTTGGACAGGGGCTGGCACCTATTAGGTACAGAGAACATATTTTCTGAATAAATCACAAAATGTATTTCTTAAAATATTTTAGTGTTTCTAATGCAAATAATATGATAGTAAAAATATACTGTTGTTCCACATTCTTGGAACTACATTTTCCAGAAATGGGTCACTTTTTGGATGTATTGTTGCGTCCTGAAATTTATGGCATGTTTGTTTTTATTTGAGGTTGATTTTCCATTTCTGAGTTACTCCTAGGTTTTCAAGATAAAACACTTCAGAGTCCCTTTGCTGCAAAGGGCTAGATCCACTAAGCCTTCTTTTTTTCTGTTGTACATCTGAAAACCCACAGGCGAAAGAGCAGGACATAATATCCATTGAATACGGAGTCCTTTAAAATATGCCCTCCTGTAAGAAATACCAAATTTTTCATATTGTAAGAAGCACCAAACCACAAGATGCACCTGGGTTTTAGAGGAGGGAAATAGAAAAAAAATTTTGAAGCAAAAAATGTGGTCAAATATTTATAACATAAATAACATAGGCTGCTGCCCCTTCTCCCCACAGTGAGCTGGGTAAGCTACATTTGGACTATAAGACGCACCCCCTTTCCTCACAAATTTGGGTGTACATCTTATAGTCCAAAAAATGTGGTTACTTTCTTTGCCATTCACTAAACTAGCTAGTACATTTCTTATAGTAATAGGAATATTGAGTTTCTGTTTGGCATTCTGCAGGCCCATTACATGTAGAAATAGAGATGTGCTTTTATGATGCTGCAGTATGTATTTGTAGTAAAACAATTAAAAAGAAAAGAGAAAGTAATATCCACCCAAATTTTCATATTTAGCTGCAAGAAAACTGGAAGTACTATTTCACAGTTAAATTTCCAAAAATACTAACCTGACAAAAATATATTCACGATTAAAGAAAATAAGAAATTATACCTGTACCTCTCATATATTCTCACCAGGTCAGGAATTGCTTCAATTTATGGGGTGCATCAAGAAAATCTGTCCCCGGACTTCCAGCCAAGATGGAGGCATAGGTGGACACACTGTGCCTCCTCTCACAACCAAAATTAAGGAAAACAAAGATTTAGAAACAAGAAAACAATCAGAACTTGTAGAAAATTGAACTGTACGAAAGTCCAACAACCATTCATCCAGACCAGTAAGAGGGGCAGAGTCGCGGCAGAAAAAAGTGGACGTGCGGACCCGGGCATGCAGGCAGCAGTGGTTGGCAGTTCCCAGGCATGCAGGTGGTGGCTAGCAGACCACAGGCATGGGGTAGCAACTGTGCAGACCCAGCGAGGCCGCACAAGGCGGCTGGCTAACTAGGTGGTCCCACATTCGTGCACAGATAATCCAGGCGAAAGGGAAGTGGTGGAAGGGACTGGAATCCAAGAGAGAGCATAGCAAGTGCCATTGTTCCCTCTTGGTCCCGACCCCCACACCCAGCATCACAACTCAGCAACCAGGCTGCCCTGCCCTGGGGAACACCTAAGGCTCCACCCCTCACAATGTAACAGCCGCAACCAGACCAAAGGGAGGAAAAAAAAACACCAAAAATGGCTCAAACTGGAGAACAAATCAAACCCCAGAGCCAATTCCTCTAAGCAACAAAGAGATAGCAATTCAAAGCCCTAGTGATCAGAATGCTCACAGAATTGGTTGATTTTGCTCACAAATTAGATGAAAAAATGCAGGCTACAGTAAGTGAAATGCAGGAAAATGCATGGGGAACCAATAGAGATGGAAGGAAAACTGGGACTCAAATCAGTGGAGTGGACCAGAAGAAAGAAACAAACAACCAAAAGACAACAAGGAAGAAACAAGAATTCAAAAAAATGAGGAGAGACTAAGGAACCTCCAGGACATCTTTAAATATCCCGACATCCGAATTATAGGGGTACCAGAAGGGAAGAAGAAGAGCAACAAGTGGAAAACTTATTTGAACAAATAATAAAGGAGAACTTCCCCAATCTGGCAAAGGAAATAGACTTCCAGGAAGTCCTGGAAGCTCAGAGAGTCCCAAAGAAATTGGACCCAAGGAGGAACACACCAAGGCACATCGTAATTACATTGGCCAAGATTCAAATGAAGGAGAGAATTCTAGAAGCATCTAGGGATAAGGGCACAGTCACCTACAAAGGAGTTCCCATCAGACTGTCAGCTGATTTCTGCAAAGAGACCTTACAGGGAAGAAGGGGCTGGAAAGAAGTATTCCAAGTCATGAAAGGCAAGGACCTACATCCAAGATTGCTCTATCCAGCAAAACTGTCATTCAGAATGGAAGGGAAGATAAAGTGCTTCTCAGATAAGGTCAAGTTAAAGGAGTTCATCATCACCAAGCCCTTATTATATGAAATGTTAAAGGGACTTACCTAAGAAAAAGAAGATAAAAAATATGACTGTAAAAAGACAGCAAACTCACAGCAATTAATAACCACATCTAAAACAAAAGTAAACTAAGCAAACAACTAGAACAGGAACAGAACCAGAGAAATGGAGATCACATGGAGGGTTAGCAACAGGGTAGTGGGAGGAGGAGAGAGGGGGAAAAGGTACAGAGAATAAGTAGCATAAACGATGGGTGGGAAATAGAGAGGGGGAGGGCAAGAATAGTGTGGGAAATGTAGAAGCTAAAGAACTTATGACACATGGACATGAACTAAAGGGGGGAATGTGGGTGGGAGGGGGTGTGCAGGGTGGAGGGGAATGATGGGAGAGAAATGGGACAACTGTAATAGCATAATCAATAAAATATATTTTTTTTAAAAAGAAAAAAAAAAGAATCTGTCCCAAGCCCTGGCTGGTGTGGCTCAGTGGATTGAGTGCGGGCCTGTGACCAAAGGGTCACCCGTTCGATTCCCCATCAGGGCACATGCCTGGGTTGTGTGCCAGGTCCCCAGCCACATTGATATTTCTCTCACTCTCTAAAGAAGAAAAAACTAGGAAGAAGAAGAAAAAAAAAAACCAAAATCTGTCCCAAGATGTTGGCAAGGTGATGGCACAGCACAGGAAGAATTCCTAGCTAACTTTTCAGTTAGCATAGAGTATCTACGGCAATTGCTCATGTTCCCACCTCCAACTTAGTGGTATAGTTTGCACTTTCCAACACCCCAAGATGAAGTCAGAGTGTAGGTAAAAAGATCATCGTTGTTAGTGTCATCACTATTATTGTCATCATTATCATCAATGCAAGGTCCTAAAATTGAGTCAAAGAAAGTAATACAACAATGAAATTACAGAACATATTTAGAAATTTTAAATATATATTTATATGTATAAATTTATATGTATTTATAAGGTCTGCCAAGAAGGTATCCAGCCATGTAATAAGAAAAAATAGAGGTATTTATTGAAGAAGATTCAAGATACAAGAAACATTGTACATAGGACAATGATGCTTCAGTCCCCTTCAAAGTAGGCATCTTGGGACCTCATACAGTTCTACTAACTGCCATCAACTGCCCTGTTGTATTTTTCTGAATCTCATCAATGATCTGAAATCTCTTCCCTTTCAAAGGTGATTTTAGTTTCAGGAAAAGCCGGAAGTTGCAAGGCACTAAATCTGGGCTGTAAGGGGGCTGAGTCACCTGGGTGATTTGATGTTCTGCTAAAAACTCTGCATGAGACATGATGTATGAGCAGGCTCACGGTTGTGATGAAGCTGCCAATCACCAGTTGCCCATAGGTGTGGCCTTCTGAATCATATGAATAGTTTCTGTGGAGGAATGTTCAAGCTTAACACAAAATTTGATGCAGATTCATGGCTTCATTTGCTCAGTCGTTTTGAATGCAACAGCTACATAGTACACGTGCTCACTCAATGACATCTGCCATCCCCACTGACTAGTACAGTGAAATCATCATTGTTCACGCATGTGCATTCCAATCCACTCACCTTGGCTGCCAGGTTACATCGATGTCATGCAAACCATTCTTGTTACATTCACAATGACTGGGCTTTTTCCAGACAGACTTCATACGTGTGTGTGCAGATAGAGAGATAGATAAATAGATATACACACATATATGTGTATGTATATATGTGTGTGTATACATATATATGTATATGTATATATATGAACTTTATATATATGTATATATAAACTTTCATTATATTTGAAAACATAATAAATGTTAATATCTTGTAGTGTGTTGTAGCTGTAAAAAATCTAATCACATTAGATTTCAAGTGGTATATAAGTAGAAATTAGAACTATATGAGTAAAAGTTCTTGCTGAGACTAAGTATATGTGCTCACATTATTTATGTTCTTGTTACCCTTTTTCATAGTGATAAAGCTCTTTCAGCTTATATTCAGAGAATGGTCTGAATTATTGATGAGACTTGAAATCATTTAGAAAGGTTAATGAAGCTAAAGAAAGTTACAAAAATTTTACAAATATTGGTAGAATTAGTATATGGAAAATATATGAGATTTGTTTTACATGGTAATATGAAACATAATAAGATTGCTCAAGACTGAATATGCCCCTCCAAAACATATATGTTGAAGCTCTAAACCCCAATGTAACTGCATTTAGACATAGGGTTTATGAGGAGGTGAAAAAGATTAAACATAAGTATAGAACCCTAATCCAGTAGGATTGGTGCCCTTATAAGAATATCCCAGAGCATGTGGGTGCGCTCTCTCTCTCTCTCTCTCTCTCTCTCTCTCTCTCTCTCTCTCTCTCTCTCTCTCTCTCTGCCATGTGTGGACACAGCAATAAGGTGATCCTCTGCAATCCAGAAATAGATTTCTCATGAGGAAATGAATTGACTAGCACTTTGATCTTGGATTTCCTACCTTCTAGAGCTGTGAGAAAATAAATTTCTGTTCTTTAAGCCATCCAGTCTGTGCTATTATGTTATTAATAGACTTACAGACTAAGATAAGGACTAATGCTGTGGTTATTGGAGGATAGATTTCTGTGTAAAGTAGAAATGATTTTTAGAATCTAAGAACAAATGAGATACTTCAAGTGCTACAAATTTTTCCATAACTGAAGAAATTTAAGCAATGCCAGTAAATAATTTTGCAGGGGGTTTACCAAAGTGATGCAAATATCATAAGAGTGTTCAGATTAGGTTAATAGTTTTCAAACATTGGTTAATAGACAAATGCTAGTTTTTATCATTGCTGGGTAAAATAATATTTTCCTTTAATTTTATAAATTGGTTTAAACATAAAAACACTTTCTTAATCTTGTATTTCCTACTTGTTGGCAGTAGAATATCTTTCTATTTGAAATTATAATACAAGTATCACATAGTTGTTAATGTTCTTAGAAAAATAATAAATTAACACTCAACCTTAGCCATCTTAATATTTTTAGACATTTGAATTATCTGTGATATCAGGAAGTCTAGGAAGAACAAGACTAGAGGTTATTTTATCTTAAAACTCTCAAATTTTATGATTCATCATCTTTGTGACCATTAGAATAGAATGACAGGATATAATATAAAATGGAAAAATCATACATAATTCTTTTAAAGATTTTAGTTATTTATTTTTCAGATAGAAGGGAAGGGAGGGAGAGGGAGAGAAACACTGATGCATGAGAGAAACATCAAATATTTGCTTCTTGCACACCCCCATCAGGGTACCTGGCCTCCATCCCAAGCAAGTGCCCTGACCAGGAATCAAACTTGTTTTCCAAGATAACGCCCAACCCACTGATCCACACCAGTAAGAGCTATAAATTCCTTTTTGATGGCAAAATCATAGATGCTTTTCATCCTGAAAGGCACTAGACTCACTTGGCCATCAATTTCAGTAACCATCCAGTCAAGATTTGATTCGTCTCCTGATGTGATATGTGCTGTCTGTTGTCTTTCCTATTACCACTTCGCTTGCTCTCAACTATGATTTTTTGTTTCTATTTCCTGGCATCAAATTCTTAGCATACTTTGGATAGTATCTGAATTTACTATGACTCCAGATTACTCCTATTGACATGGATGTATACCACAGGGCCAATACCATGTCAATGGTTTTTGAAATATGTAGCCCCTAGAGAATGAGGCAGCCAGGTGCCAGTATTCCACTATGGCACTGCAGTCAACATGCATGACTAAGACAGAAATAATGGGAAAGTATTTTACCCTGAGATCTGACAGTAGGTAGTGTGGGAGTGGAAACTGAATAATTCTGGACTAGAGAATCCTACTTGCAAACCTCACTCCTTGGGAAGGAAGTGCATGCCTAGTTTTTTGTTTGTTTTTTATATTCTTACCCAAGGATATGTTCATTGATTTTGGGGAGAGAGAGAGAAAGAGAGGGATAGAGAAACATAATGGGAGAGAGAAACATGGATCTGTTTACCTGTTACCTCCCATATGCATCCTGACTTGGGATTAAACCCACAAGCTTGTGGAGTACTGGATGAGCCACCAACCAACTGAACCATCCAGCCAGGGCATGTGTGCTTAGTTTTTATAGCAGGGTACTTCTGTGTTTCATGGCAGTTGTTCTATTTCCATGGTATGATTTAACACTGTGTTGTCTGAAACCTTGGCCATGTGGAGCAGGTTCAACCTACCAGGCAGAGCTCTAAAGGACCAAATTAACTGGAACCCTCTGGTGAAAGAGATATTAAGATGTTGTCTTAATCTCTTTTCAATTACAAGTGTTAATGCACAAATGCTCATTATGGATCCCAAAAGCCAAAGGTGCCAAGAAGAGACAATACCTAAGCAAATAAAACAGATTTAGCTTTTCTAAACATCACATAAAGAATTTGGTTCAGAAAGGATATTAAATAAGGAGATCAGCATCATCATCCCATAACAGATGAGATGAATTGATTCTCATCTGTCATCAATGGACTGAGAATCTCATTAGGCCTTTGGGAAATTTTCACAGATTCCTTCAATCACAGTTATGTACATGAAGTCAAAGATATACAGCAGACCTATAAAGCTTCACCTGAAAAACTAATAGAAAATATTCATTCTTGAGCAAGTTCACCTCACCAGTATCAGCTTTACACTTTATCAGGGTCAGCAAACCACAGCCTCTGGGCAAAATTGGACCTGCCAACCTGTTTTCAAATTCAAGCTTTATTCTACAATTACACCTGTTTGTCTGTGCATTGCCAAGGGCTGCTTTTCCACTATAACTACAGAGATCAAATGTCCCTCAAGGCTTAAAATATTTACCCTCTGTCCCTTTTTGGAAAAATTTTGGTCTTGCTATTATATAACTGAAATTAGAACTCTTAGCCCTGAACTATCTCACTTTCTTCCACAGGAAGCTCCCAAATTTGGCCCAAACTCATCCTTTTATTCAGTACTATGAAATTAGAAAAAGGGTGTTACCCAGATGTGTCTGAGTTTAGGAGCATCCCACACATTTCTGCCATTGATCTCTTTAAGCTGGAAACAAAAGACCACCTGTGCATAATATTGCATTCACCGATGCGAGAAACAGATGTTCAGAAACTTTCAGGATTCAAAGGTGTTACTTTATTGGCCAAAAGTTTTAACCTGCGCAGGGGCGAACTCTCAGAGTGTCCAGAGACACGATGCTCAGAAGAGCTGCAGACAAGAGCCACGCCTAACGCATACAGCTAGGCCTTTTTACAAACGCAGGCAAGCAAGCATTTCACAGAAGCAGATGTGGCTGTTAGCTATTGGCTATCTTTTGGCGCGCACGGGATCTATACATTGCAGGGTTTGGGAAATGGAAAATTTAAACCTAAACATCTCCTTAAATGGTAATCTGCCTCCAGTTCTTTGTACTCTGTTCCTGGACAGCCAAATATCACAGGGACAGTCCTTTAGCTATTTTCCTGGTTCCAACATTCCCCCATTTCTTTTGAACGTGAATCAAACCCTTGATTCTTCATCAGTAGGGAGAATGGTGTAAGGTTGAGACAGAACCATTAGCACTACATCTATTCTTTCTTATGCCTGATCACCCAGGGAGCCGTCCTGGCCAGCACAGGGCTGCACCGCTCACCCCCACAGTTTCAGGCTTTAAGCCAATTAGGAAGCAGAAGACATCTCTCAGATGGAAATGAGGACTCGGGCTATGTCAGAATAGCCGGGAGGTGAGGGTCCATCACATCCTCTTTGCTGCAGCCCCCGGAGTCCTTCCATGAGGTCTCCCAAGTGGTCGCGTCTGGCTTAGGTTGCCCTCCCATGAGGAGCCTTACCCATCATTGACTGCCAACCAAGCATTGGGGCCAGAGATGAGTGAGGCAGAAGCAGCACTCCTGCCAGGAAGAAAAGCTTTGTCTCCTTAGTAGGTCACATCCTTGTGACAGAACAGACCCAGATGAAGTGGGTCCCTTGGGCTCTTACATAGCCCACCATGGGGTGAGGGTTACAACTCCTGAAACCAGGCTGAACTGTCCACAACATCTCCCCCATTTTTAGATTGTTTAAATCAATTGTAATTTTTAGGCCTGTGAAACTTACTATCTGCTATTTTCAAATGCAATCACAAGAAGACAATTTCCACATACATCATGAAGCACAAATAAGGATTAAAACAAGGAAGCACCCAAGGATTGCCATAACCCAAACTTGTAAATTCAGTCCAATGAAAAATGTTGCAAATGCAAGGGAACAAAAGGACTTTAGTTCTTGGGAGAATTAGCACAGACTTCAGGAAGTTACTTTAAAGAAATGCAGCAAGAGCAAGTTAGAAAACATTATTAGAATCAGTAAACAACCAGTGGTATTCAAAGTCCCGCAGCTGTTGATGTAATTAGATGCGATTTATCAATTTGTCCCTTTAAGAAAAAGTCCCTCTTAGGTGATGTTGAATATCCTCTAGGAATGCTGGCTAGAATTCCACTGGAGTGTGATGACACATAGCTTGGAGAAGTCTGGATCAGGAGGGTCCAGTGGGTGAAGGTGGGTTGAGGCCAGGGAAGTCTTTTCTGTGATATGGCTTCATCTTCTTCGCCTGCAGTTCCAGAGATCTTTCTGCAGAGTAAATACAGACATATCCTCTTCCCCGAATTAATAGTTCAACTGGGCCTTTCCATACCTTCAAAATGTAAAGATCCCTTATGTGGGAGACAGCAGGCCTGTTACTGCTGAACCTAAAACATTGCTTTCGGTCTAAAAAGAGCTTGTTCCTTAATGAACAAAAGAATTTTTTTCTAAAATTCCTCCTGCCACGATGCAGTGCTTACAAAACCAGCTTCAGTGCCCCTGCCCCCAGCCTGCCACTGGGGCTCTCTCAGCCTGCCGGCGCCGGTGAGGTGGATGGAGCAATGAGTGCGGCGGAGCCCTGCTTGACGCCCAAACAAAAGAATTTTTTCCTTAACTTCCTTAGTGCAGGGGAGAGAAATGAAAAGAAAACCACTCAAGAGGTGGCAACAGAACCTTTCCTCTGATCTGTAACATGCCTGAGAGCCTTACCGAAAGGTCCTCCTTGGTCCCTATGGGGATGAAGCGCTGATTTCCATACCACTTAGACGTGCTGTCCGATGATGATGACTCGTAGCCTCTGGTCAAGCAGGTTTCAGGTCCCTGTCCCGGGCGCCAGATGTGGGGGGGGGGGCCTCCACCCACAGAGCCCCATCCTCACTAGGCTTTTATTGGGCTCAAATACACCGGAATACAGGTTTAACATTTCAAAGAAATCTGAGGGCTTAATCTGAGTCAATGTCTGTCCGGAAAGGGGGATGCAAACTTTGGGAGACATACTCATTTCCTCCTGGGACACTTATCATTTAAATGAGAGCACTCTTAGCAAAGCAGGTTTCACAGGACTTTAGGAATTCTTTCTTACTTTGCAGTAGGCACATTGATCTTTTTCTACTCGCTGCCCCTTGAAGTTCTTGCCCTTCTGTTGTCCTCCTTTTCCTTTTTCAGGAATTTTTCTGGGCAGCAAGCAAGATCTTAGCAACTTCCTTTATTCTGCCTACCTCTGGATCATCCCTATTGACATAGACCTTCTGTGCTATTTCTAATAGTTTGCTCCATTTTCTCCTTCAAGTCCTATTTTCTGGAGCTTCTTCCTAATATCTGAAGTGGCCTGAGTTACAAAGGCTATATTAACTAGCCTCCTATTCTCTTCTGCCTCTGGATCTAGAGGGGTATATACTTTATATGCCTCTATCAGCCTCTTGAGGAAGGCTGCTGAGGACTCTTCCCTTCCCTGAATGACTTCACTAACCTTACTAAAATTAGTTGGCTTTCTAGCCACAGCCCTTAGCCCTCTAAGCAGAGCCCGGTGGTACTGGAGGAGCTCATCCCTTCCCCCTGTAGTATTGGGGTCCCAGGCTGGGGGTTGAGAGGGGAGAATTTCCTCTATCTCCCTTCTCCCTGCAGCAGTATCTCCCTGCATACACTTCCTGATGTAACCTGGGTGCTCTGTGGCAATGTCTACCCAGACATCGATATATACAAACTGGTCAGGGTGAGGAACCCTGTAGACAGTGGCCCGAACGGCAAATAGAATAGGTAAGTCAAAAGTGCCCTCAGTGGGCCATCCCACATCAAAAGTTGGCCATTCAAGCTGGCTCAGGGTCCGGAGGAATTCGGGGTCTGGCGGTGGTCCCCCGTAACCCCTTGCTCACCTCTGGAAGTCTGAGAAATTATTCAGCAGGCAGTCCAGTGGAGAGCCAGGTAGAGATGTTTGCTGACCCATTTGGGCGAACTGGATAATTTCAGAAACGAGAAGAATAATAAGAGGGACAGGAACAGAAGTAAAAAGTAGCAGAAACAATATACAATCCCTAGACATTAACTTTCGATTCGTAGCGCAGCGCAGCGCGAAGAGAGAAATTATAACCTGACGTGACCAGTCACACTTTCACAGAACTGAAACCAGATCCCGAGGGTGGCGTCCCAACCCTGGGATTCCTGGGTGGGCTACCGGTGGTGTCCCGCCTACCACCTCAGGGTTGTCTGCTCCGGAGCTCAGATACCCAAAGAGGATCCTCGCAATTACTTACTCAGCTCGAGCTGTCCTTCCAATTTCTGAACCGAAACTCCGCTGAGGGAGATCTCCCTGGGGCCTCCAAATGTTGCATTCACTGTTCGGAAACTTTTAGGATTCAAAGGTGTTACTTTATTGGCCAAAAGTTTTAACCTGCGCAGGGGCGAACTCTCAGAGTGTCCGGAGACACGATGCTCAGAAGAGCTGCAGACGAGAGCCACGCCTAATACTTACAACTAGGCCTTTTTATAAACGCAAGCAAGCAAGCATTTCACAGAAACAGAAGTGGCTGTTAGCTATTGGCTGTCTTTTGGCGCGCGCGGGATCTATACATTGCAGGGTTTGGGGAATGGGAAATTTAAACCTAAACATCTCCTTAAATGGTAATCTGCCTCCAGTTCTTTGTTCTCTGTTCCTGGACAGCTAAATCTCACAGGGATAGTCCTTTAGCTATTTTCCTGGTTCCAACACATAGGTGATTTTTTTCTCATTATTTATTATATATGACATTCCCTGAAAAGGGGAAAAAAGAATAAAACATCAACAACGGTATATATAATTCTGTCATAAGAAACAAATGACCAGAGTCTGAATTCCAATTATTTTCATTCATTTTTAAATGTAGTGGTTTAAAATACATATTTCAACTAATTTGATCACCCAAATATTAATTGGCCAAAGAGAATCATTGAAGAAATGCAAATTGATTTTGCCCCCAGAAATAGATGTTGACTAATTTAAGTTTAATGAGTCTCAAAATAGCATTTAAGTACATTTTTATTTTTTGTAGTACATATTTTAACTACATATTTATTTTTAAGTATGTAATAGGGTGCATCCCAGAGGGGGACCCTGAATAGGGATTTGGATTGGGGTCCAGAACACAAGGTGTCCAGGAAATATTAGAAAGATATATAGGATGTCCTTTCCTCTACTGATAGGAGACTCAAGTCTTGGGAAATTTTAGCTTAAGGAAAAAGTTATAGGTCTAGCAAGTAATGTGTATGTTAAAGCTTTTGTTTCAGAAACTACAGATAAGGCCCATCCTGGCTCCTGGAAAACAGCCAGCCTCCTGGGGCACTGATAGAAGATTATCACCTGGGGACATCCGAACCTTTGCTCTAGGGAGAGCAGACGACCACCCTCCCCCCTTGGGAACAGCTAGCTGCTGAGGACAGGAATGTTGCAGCTTCTGAATTTCAAAGTCCTCACTGCACCTTGTTTGTCCTCCCTCACCTCCCTTATAAAATATCTGGCCAGGAAAGAGAAGGGAAGATGGTTTGTTAGGGCATGAACCCACCATCTTCTCAGATCCTGGGCCATCTGAATAAAGCACCCATAAAGATTCGATCGCTGTCATTGTTTATTGGATTTGGTAGTAACAGACACTCCCAATGCTGGTGTCTTTTCCGATTACACTACCCCCTACAGGTTTGAGTTGGGGGAAGGGACACATGGAGCAGGAACATGCAGAGCTGTTTTGTACAGCAACAGCTTTGCACCTAACTTCTGGTAAGGTCATTTAACATATCTATAACCTTTAACTGGTTTAATAGATATGTTAAATAGCTGCGGCCATGCCTTGAGCCAGGGAGAGGGAAGCGACTTCCACCTAAGCTGTAACTAGGGGGCAGCTCCCGCTGGCTACAGCACCTGCATGAGAGATTGGAGAAGACTGGCTTCATGACATGGGGCCACACCTGCCCAGACTCATGATGGCAAACCAGTGAAGCTGGAAGGATATGAGAGTGCTGGCAAGTGTAGCCGATTGTGGGAGGAGTCAGAAATGGGGGTGCAGAGGAAGGTTGGCACGGGGATTTAAACCCAGACTCGGCAGCCATATAAAGAGGGAACCACGTGGCTTTGGCAAAATGAGGACCCCCACAGCTTTGGTGGGGAGAGGATCACGTGGCTTTGGGGTGCTCCCTTTTGGCACATGGTTTAGGAAGCAGGAGAGACTTTGCCTGGAAGAAAAGGGGTAAAAGAACTCTTGCTAGTGAGTCATGAGAAGGTGCCACATGGCTTTGGATTAACTGGAGATCCTGGTAGCAACACAGCTGATGGTGCCAGGAGCCTGAATCATGGACTTCTACTTCTATTCCTGAGATATGGTACCCCAGATTAGGGCATAGAGAGAAGGAAAGACTGTGTGCATCTGTGGATATCCTAAAGAACTTTAATATCTTAATGAAGACATTAGGTCACTACTCTAAGTCTGTATAGCTTTAAATAAACATTTCCTTTCCTTTTCACAAATCTCTGGCATTGAGAGATATCTTTCCTCTGGCGGTGGGCATAGAGAACCTAGTAGAGGGTCCTTTCGGTAATAGTATATTGTACAATTGTCCCTTGTGTCTGTTCTGTAACAGTTTTTGGCATCCTTGCATGGGCCAATAATTGCCTGTGGCAGACTGACCCCCTCAGGTGTGAGAGAGTGAGACCTCAGAATTTTCTCAGTCTCTGAGAATTTCCCTGCACTCTTCCTGAGGGCATCGGTTGCCTAATCACACCTGGAAAGGGGAAAAGGAAACAAAACAGGGAGGGAGCAAAGACATGAAAGTGTTTTGGTTAAAAACTTGGTTTCTGAGTACTATTTTGGAATAATGAAGTTGGAATTGTGGGCAATAGCTGGAGAAATACCCGGTCTTTACACCATCTGTGTCCTTCTTGCTCTGAATTTTTGCATGCTTTGTTGGAAAAGTATGAGTAGTTCTGAGCTAGTCCCTAAGTGGAGCCCACTGGGTAGGATCATAAGGGATTGGGAGAGCTACTGTGCTAAGTCTACATACAAGAATCCCTTGTATAAGCAGTTATTGATTTATCATTGTAACACGGTGTGGCCTACCTATGTTTTGAGTGATGAGCTGAGATGGCCCATGAATGGTTCCTTGAGTTACTGCATTATTGCTAGATTAAAACAGCATTGCTGGTGGCACAAATTATTGGAAGAACGCCACTATCTTAATGCATTTATAACATTGCACAACAGCCTTATGCCAGAGACAGAGAAGCATGTAATGGTCCAGAAGAAAAAAGTGATCTGAGGATCCCTCCCTGATATTAGAACACAGAAGGAGAAAGAGCATGAGGAAATAAACCTCATTAATGCTCTGAACCCAGGGAATGGGCACTCCCAGGCAGAGGAAACTTATGTAGTGCTGTTACCTTCTCCGGAGGTGAGGCCCACCACCACTCCCTCCTCCACTGCAGGTAGGAGAGGTCTCCACTACGTATTCATACCCTCTGCGAGTCTTCACTGCATCCCCGCTGCCTTCCCAGGTGGCAGGGGCCTTCCTGGCCTCCCTGGCTCCCCAGACCCACCTTCTACCACCCCCACCATCACAGGTGGGTGGGGCCTTCGCACTGCTTCTGCTGGGTACTGTGGCAGGTGTCCCACCCACTCTGGGTGGAGGGTGTCTCAGTACTGCCACTCTCACAGGTGGGAGGGGCCTGGCTCTCTCTGGAGAGGGAAGCCTCAGGGCTCCACCCCCTGCAGGTGGGAGGGACCTCTGTGAGGCTGCTGCCTTCACAAATGGTGGAGGTTTCTACACCTCCAGTGTCACAAGTGATGAGAACTGGCACTGCCGTGATACCTCCCCCTCCACAGGTGGTGGGAGCCACCTCAGTACTGTCTCCTCCCATAACTGCCCCTGAAGCAAAGACTGCAAAGTCAACTGCTCCACTGCCACGTGCTAAGGATTATGTCTCACCCCCCAAACTTGCCAGGGCACCTCCTATAACCAGGGGGCCTCCAAAGGTATAACCAGCCAATGCCCTTTCAGGCAATACCCAATAGACAGAATAAATGAAGAAGGCCAGCCGCTGGCTACTATTGGGCCCATACTCTATTCTCCACTTTAGACTTACTGAACTGGAAGAATGCCAACCCATCATATAGGAATGATCCTCAGAAGATGGCAGATCTTATTGCCTCTATTTTTGCTACTCACCACCCAAACTGGGCAGACATACAGGTCCTCCTGAACATTTTACTAACGACAGATGAAAGACAGTTGGTTCTAAATAGGGCTGATCAGGAGGCCCACTGTCTCTGCGATGAGGATACTAAGGGGATCCTTGACCCAGTTGAGGCAATTCCTCGGGTGGACCCTAAGTGGGACCCAAATAGCAGAGGTGGCTTAGCCTCTTTGAAACACTACAGAAGGTGCATACTGGAAGGGCGTAGGAAAGGAGTGCCCAAGCAGAGGAGTCTGAATGTGATACAGACTCTCCAGCACAAGCCAGATGAGAATCCTCCTGAATTTTTAGAAAGGCTCTATCAGTCATATAGGAAATACACTGATGTTGATCCAGAGGCACCAGAAAATGTGAGGATGGTAAACATGACTTTTACTGGACAGAGTGCCCTAGATATCAGGACCAAACTTCAGCCTGTAGACGGAGTACTGGGAATGAGCCCCTCCCAACTGGTGGGCATAGCATTTAAAGCCTACAACACCCAGGAATCAGGGAAGGCAAAACAGGCCACAGTGTTTTTGGAATTAGCCCAGGGAAACCAAAAGAAGCAAGACCCTAGGGTGGAGAAAGGAATCTCATCAGGTGCCTGCCACTATGCCAGTGGCAAAAGGGGCCTTAAGGAGAAGAAGAAAGGCCCAATAGGCATTAATCAATATGCCTATTACAAGGAGGAGGGTCACTGGAGGAATGAGTGCCCAAATCCCAAACAGGAAAGTAAGAGTAAGAATCCAGACCACATGATGGTAAAGCAGGAAATGGAGGAAGATAATGAATGAGGAGGCCCGGGGCTCCATTGGAAATCTTCCGGCCTATCACCATTTCCCTACAGGAGCCCCAGGTACAAGTGACTGTGGGGAACAAGCCAATTGACTTTGTTGTAGATTCAGGAGCCACATATTCAGTGTTGAACACAAAGTTAACTGGAAAAAGCTCAAATGAAGTAACAGTTGCTGGTGTGTCTGACCAAGTACAAAAACAGACATTCCTGCAACCTCTGGAATGCCAGCTTGGGGGTCAAAAGCTTACACATAGTTTTCTGTATATGTCTGATTGTCCCATTCCATTGTTGGGCTGAGATTTGCTTTGTAAACTGCATGCACAAATAACCTTTTCCCCCAAGAGACAGCAGCTGTGCGTGGAAGTCCCACCGGAAAATGCCCTCCTGCTGCAGGCTTTCCTAACCTGTCCTGGAGGCCCCAGAAATGAACCTTTCCCACCTGAGATCTGTGAACACGTCAATCAAACTGTTTGGGCTGATGGAACTCTAGGTAAAGCAGTTAACATGCAACCCATAAAGATATATCTAAAAGATATATACCCCAAGAAAGAAGCAATATCCTCTCAAAAAGGAGGCTTTAGAGGAGATCCAGCCAATGTTGCAAAAGTTTTTGAAATCAAGATTAATTCAGCCTTGCCAGTCACCATACAACACTTCCATTTTGCCAGTCAAAAAGCCACACTTGGATGAATATCGGTTTGTGCAGGATGTCAGGGCCATCCATGACATTGTTCAGGATATTCACCCTACTGTGCCTAACCCTTACACCCTGTTGACTATGGCGCCTGGGGATGGCAAATGGTTTTCAAGTCCTGGACTTGAAGGATGCCTTTTTCTGCATCCCAATAGATGAGCAGGCTCAGGGACTGTTTGCCTTTGAGTGGCAGAACCCAGAGACTAAAGCCAAACTCCAATAATGCTGGACTGGGCTGCCACAAAGATTTAAAAATTCTGTGACTGTATTTGGGGAAGTGCTGGCAAAAGACTTATGGGATGTTCAATTGAGATCAGGAGTTCTTTTGCAATGTGTGGATGACCTGTTAATAGCCATCAGTAACTATGAGGACTGTTTGCACAACACCATCACAGTTCTAAATCATTTGGCAAAGAGAGGATATAAAGTGTCCCCATGTTGGGAACTGTTCAGCCTGGTTTCAGGAGTTGTAACCCCCACCCCATGGCTAGACTGTGTAAGAGCCCAGGAAACCCATTTTATCTGGGTCTGTTCTGTCATGAGGAACTGAGCCACTAAGGAGACAAAGCTTATCTCCCTGGCAGGAGCGCTGCTTCTGCTTCATCCATCTCTGGCCCCCAATGCTTGGTCAGTTAGCCAATGATGGGTAAGATCCCTCAAGGGAGGGGCAGCCCAAGCCAGACACGACCATTTGGAAGGCCCTCATGGAAGGACTCGGGGGCTTCAGCAAAAAGGGGGTGATGGACCCTCACCCCTTGGCTATTCTGACATAGCCCAAGCCCCCATTTCCATCTGGGAGATGTCTCCTTGATCCTCTGCTTCCTGGCTCTAATTGGCTTAAGCCTGAAACTATGACAGAGGGCAGTGCAGCCCTGTGCTGGCCAGAGCGGCTCCCCGGGTGATCTGGCATAAGAAAGAATTCCTAAAGTCCTGTGAAACCTGCTTTGCTAAGAGCACTCTCATTTAAATGATAAGGGTCTGAGGAGGAAATGAGTATGTCTCCCAAAGTTTTTGCAACCCCCTTTTCTGACAGACACTGACTCAGATTAAGCCCTCAGATTTCTTTGAAATGTTAAGCCTGTATTCCTTTGTATTTGAACCCAATAAAAGCCTAGTGAGGAAAGGGCTCTGGGTCGTTCTCCTTTGAGAGATTGACCACCTCTTCTCCCCAAGCAAATCATGTCTTGGTAGTTTTATTTTCATCCATGACGGAGGGATGGGGCACCCCCCCACATCTCCTCATAAAGCCTGAATTTTCAAACAAGAAGTGGCGTATATGGGATTTCAACTGAAATAGGGTACCAGGAGTCTGATGGCAGATCAAAAGCAAGCCATTGCTATGCTAAAAATCCCAGAAAATTGAAGGCAGCTTCGTGAGTTCTTGAGAATTATAGGGTTTTGTTGGATTTAGATTCTAAACTTTGGACTCATAGCAAAGCCACTGTATAATTCCCTAAAAGGACTGGACTCTGAACCCCTAGAATAGACAGGGGATTGTCAGGTAGCATTTGATACTTTGAAGAAGCTGGCTTCGGCCCCTGCATTAGGACTGTCACACTTACAGAAGCCTTTCAAACTATACATTCATGAAAGGCAGTGGATTGGACTGGGGGTGCTAACCCAGACCCTTGGAAATGTTCCCTGACCCATAGCCTATCTCTCAAAGAATCTGGATCACACAACAAAAAGATGGCCACCTTGCCTCCAGGCAGTAGCAGCCACCTGTGACATCTTATAGGAAGCTGAGAAGTTTACCTTGGGATAATCTACGACAGTGTTGATGCCACACCAGGTTCTGACTCTGTTAGAACAGAGAGGAAGATATTGGCTTGACAGCAGGGCATATGGGGAAATACCAGGCCATTTTGCTGGACAATCCAAGTGTTACCCTGCAGACCACCACAACCCTGAACCCAGTCACCCTACTCCCAGATATGGAGGGGGACTCGACCCTTGAGCATGAATGCTTGGAAATAATTGACCAAGTTTATTCTAGCAGGTCAGATCTGACAGACCAGCCATTGGCATCACTGGACTGAAAGCTGTATACAGATGGAAACAGCTTCATGGACAATGGCTGGCAATGAGCTGGGTATGTGGTGGCCACTGCATACAAAGTAATAGAAGCCCAAGCCTTTATGTTAGGAACCTCAGCACAAAAGGCTGAACTAATAGCCCTCACTATAGCCTCACTGCTCTCCCAAGGAAAGAAAGTTAACATATATACAGATCTTAAATATGCCTTCATGGTAGTCCATGCCCATGGAACAACATAGAAAGAGTGAGGACTTTTAACCTCAGGGAACAAAGATGTTAAACATGTAGAGGTGATTTCACAGTTGCTGGAGGCAGTGAATGTACCGGACCAGGTTGCTATAATGCACTGCCCAGAACACCAGAGGGATGGTTCCCAAACTAGTCATGGAAACCAAGTTGCTGACAAAGCAGCAAGACAGGCAGCCAAGGAGTTGCCACGCCTAGGAGCTCTGGTTCCCAGTTAGATTTGTCAAGAGTTTAAACCTCATGACACAGAACAGGATGAGGAATGGGCCTGTGAAAAGGGATTCACTAACACTGATCCCAATTCTATGTGGAAGTCAATGCCCATGGTATGATTTTACTCCTTGAGGTCCTAGTGTATCTGTCCTCAAGCACCTACATGAAGGGACCCACTATGGAAGGGATACTCTAATTGAACTTCATTAGGCCACATCTAAAAGACCTTTATTTGCAAAAGACTGTCCACAGGATCAGCCAAGACTGTCAGATATGTGCCAAAAACAATCCTAAGACAGAGCATGTTCCCACAGAAAAGGGAGTACAATACAAAGGGATGTGCCCATTTGAGGATGGGCAGGTGGACTTCACACAAAGGCGTAAAATGAAGAGAAATTTCAGATTCTTGTTGGTCTTTGTGGATACTTTTTCTGGATGGGTAGAGGCATACTTCACCAGGACTGAAAAGGCAACTGAGGTGGCAACACTGTTGCTTAAAGAAATAATTCCCAGGTTTGGACTTCCCTAGAGCATTCGAAGTGACAATGGATCATCGTTCACTTCAGAAAGTTGGTCAGGCATTGCAAATACAATGGAAATTGCATACATCCTTGAAATCACAGTCCACAGGAAAGACTAAGAAAATTAATCACACCATAAAGAAGACCTTGACAAAAATATGCCAGGAAACACATTTAAAATGGGGCCAGGCATTCCCCATTGCTTTGTTCCAAATCAGAGTGGCACCTAGAAATAGGCTTAAACTGAGCCCTTTTGAAATAGTTTATGGGAAACCCCTCCAAATTTGTTTTAGGTATACCCCCTCTAGATTTGGAGCATAAAGCAAGAATTAAACAATATGTACAGCATTTAGGACAAACACTAACCATTTTGCACAACTTTGCTCATTGCAGGCCTGTCTACCCCTCTGACGAGCCCTTGCACCTGTTCCAGCCAGGAGACCAAGTCCTACTAAAAACCTAGAGGACTCAAGGCCCTGAACAACAGCTGTCTGAGCAATGGATTGGTCCCTATGATGTCCTATTGACAATGCATTCCTCTCCAAAGCTGATGGAAATTAAGCCCTGGATTCATCACACACAGATAAAATGGGCACCGCCTAAAGAAGACGCAGTCACTACTGCTGAGGGTGAGGGGGAAAGGGAAAGCTGGACCTGCTCTCTAGAGGAAGATTTGAAATTCCTCTTCAAGAGATAGACAGTGAACCCCGATACAGGGTGACAGTGTTTGTTATTTCATGCAAGTGTTTGTAAAGCTACGGACCTTTAGCTGCCAAGTACTGAGTCCGAATATGGTCCTTCCCAATATGAGAAAGGAACAAAGATTAAAGGTGAATTATAGTTAAACCTATATAAGTAAAATATGTATAAATGTTGTGAAAGTTTTAAACCTAGAGGAAAAGAAACTTCAATGACTCATTTTCTGGTTTTATGGGAATGTGATTTCAATTTGGTTCTGTTTCTGATCAGAAATCCTCTGTACCTGAAAACCTAGTTAAAGTCACCTGTAACTGGTTGGGGAGAATGCTTTTGCCACTCAGGACCCAGAAAGGGTCATTCAGAGTTGATGAGTGTATCAACCTGAGGCAAAGGAGGGTGTCTCTGCTACGGACCGGGCCTGAAAGGAGCATGCCTCTGCAAGGCACAAATAGATGCATTGGTGCAAGAGAATGCCTGTACCTATGTATTGTTCTGGAACTTTGTGTTTTAGATTTTACTCTGTTTCTGCTTTGAAAAGACAATTGAAGATTCCAGAAAAGGTTGAAACTTCATACTCTGTAAAAAAGATAAACAAAGAAAAGTGTAAGATACATAAAGAAGGTGTATGAAAAGATATAGAGAGTTTATAAATGGTGCAGAAAGTCTATAGAAAACTGTAAAGATAAATAGAAAAGTAAAAATTTTAAGAAGAAATTGTATGGTGTTAGTAATAGAATATATAAAGCATGGAGATGCAATCTTGGTGGATATCAGAAGGATATCAGAAGGGAAAAAGATTTTCTTTCACGCTTTGTATTTTTCTCCCTACTTGATCCCTCCAGAATTTGGCATTCTGAAGGAGTGAGTGATGACATAAGGTTTCTTTGCGTAAATCCGATAAGACCAGTCATGAATAGTGGTTTTGTTAACTGAGATTTTGACTGGAATGTCATGCCTGAAGGAGGCATGTCTGGGTTCTGGTCATAAGCAGAAAGCTCTAAAGAACTGGATTGACTTGCGAACCTAGTGTAAGCCCATGAGAAAAAGCCTAGTACTTTGGTTAGTTGCATGGTTTGTGGCAGTCTTTCCAGGGAAAGAACAAAGGTTGCCCTCCTGATAAAGCTAAAAAGGAACATGTAGACACAATGGAAGCCTCAAAGATTTGAGTAAAACAGCTGGTACAGACGAAGCCAGATGACAGATGCGTGGCTCTGCTTCTGTGCCCCAAGGGGCAGATTGAGAAGTCAATCTAAAGGTTCCCTATGTGAGTTCTAGCAAAGCAGACCTAAAGATCATAAGTGATCCAGGCTGCTCTTGGTATGTTTATGCAAAAGAACAGTCAAAATTAAAAGCAGGACTCAAAGTAGTCCCTTTAATAACAATGAGGATGATCTTAAAGAGAAAAATTGTGGTTCAAAGAAAATCACAATGCTCAGTATTAGACATCAGAATGGTGCAGCTAACTATCTTGAAAGTTTGTTTTCATTTGAAAGTTGAAACTGAGTTTGTAATATCACCAAAGATGTAGAATTTACAGGTGTGAAGGACCTGTCAAATTTCCATTGTTAAATGTCATTGCAGGAAGGACCTTGCAACTGAATGTCTTCCCAAAAGACAGTCTCACAGGCACAGAGACTGATTTGGGGATTGTTGTGTGAATTAACCTGTGTATTCTTCTGTTTTCATAGGGCACATGCCTATGACCACATTATTTGAGTGACTGGTTGCAATATAGGCCTCACCTAAGGAGCCCATCTTCATCATCGCCCCCTGAGACTCAACAGTTTGGCTGAACTAAGCAGTTAGGGTGGTAAAACGTTCCTGTGGTCTCTGAGCTTCACTTTAGAACTGATTTTCCCTTTCCTGTCTAGATGGCTTGGACAGAAAGGGCCCAGAAATCTGAAAGGAGGGAAATCCTAATATATTCCCCTCAGCCTGAGTGAAGTATAATGGGCCACAAGAGTTTTAGATAGGTGTAGCGTGCCTTGTACACCTTCCTCCAGATAAACCATTCTTTACCTAAGTCCCTGCCTTCATCATTTAGTGGTTATGATTTAATTGTACCTTCCAATTCTCTTGTCAAATCTGTCACCTCCAGAATATGACTAGGATGCCAATTGTCCAGTAATGTGAGCCTTTGGCCACCAAGCCTGTGACTTCCTGATGACAGCCAACTGACCGGGATTCTGTAAGATCCTTCCCCTCCTAACCCCTCTGGGCTGCACCCCCCCACTTTTCAGGGCACCCCTGACCCAAAGGTAAGACAACGTGCATTTCCAGCCAGAAATATTTACAAGAAGATGAGATCTTCATCCATTCTCCTTTATATAATTATAAAGGGGTTGTATATCTGAGAGGAAGGATTATAACAGGGTGCAGCCCAGAGGGGGAGCCCAAATAGAGATTTGGAATGAGATCCAAAACTCAAAGTGTTGAGAAAATATTAGAAAGATACATAGGATGTCCTCCCCTGTCCCCCCTTACAGGTTTGAGTTGGGAGAAGGGACACATGGAGCAGGAACATGCAGAGCTGTTTTGTACAGCAACAGCTTTGCCGCTAGCCCCTGGTATGGTCATTTAACATATCTATAACCTTTAACTGGTTTCATAGATATGTTAAATAGCTGTGGCCATGCCTTGAGCCAGGGGGATGGAAGTGACTTCCACCCAAGATGTAACTAGGGTGCAGCTCCCCCTGGTTATAACACCTGCGTGAGAGCTTGGAGAAGATTGGCTCCACAACATGAGGCCACACTTGCCCAGACTCAGATTGGCAGCCCAGTGAACCTGGAATAATACAGGAATGCTGGCAAGTGTAACTGATTGTAGGAGGAGTCAGAAATGGGGGTGCAGAGGAAGGTTGGCATGGGGATTTAAACCCAGACTTGGCAGCCATGCAAAGAGGGAACCACATGGCTTTGACAAAATGGGGACCCCTGCAGCTTTGGCTGGGAGAGGCTTTGGGGTGCTCCCTTTTGGCACATGGTTTGGGAAGGAGGAAACTTTGCCTAGAAGAAAAGGGGTAAAAGAACTCTTGCTGGTAGGTCATGAGAAGGTGCCACATAGCTTTGGATTAACAAGATTCTGGTGCCAACACAGCTGGTGGTACAGGGAGCTTGAATCACGGACTTCTACTTCTTTTCCTGAGATACAGTACCTCAGATTAGGGCAGAGGGAGAAGGACTGTGTGTGTCTGTCGGTATCATAAAGGACTTTAATATCTTAATGAAGACATTAGGTCACTACTCTAAGTCTGTATAGCTTTAAATAAATAATTGCTTTCCTTTTCACAATCTCTGGCATTGAAAAATGTCTTTCCTCTGGTGGCAGGCATAGTGAATCTAGTGGGGGGTCTTTTTGATAATAGTACATTGTACACCCCCCTTGGCCCTGTTCTGTAACAGGTACGTATTTATTTTTTAAGTACATATTTATTTTTATATCTGTCTTTAGGGCTTGGATTTAAAGCTAAGGAACTCTTCTTGGATAATTAAGCTTACTCACCTGACAGATTTTCCACAGGTCATCTGACTCTGCTGTGGGCCATGGCAGCCTTCATTATAATCGGAGAGGAAAGGGGGAGATTATGTTGGAATGAATTTTGACAATATGGAGATAATACCATTCCCCCAAATCTCTGCATAAATAATGTTGCATATTTCAAAATTGCACATATTTGGCAAACACTGAATAATTGTGCCATCTCTACTTCAGAACCTGAAGTTTTTGCAGAAACACCTCTTTCCTGATCAAATGAACTTGTCTAGAGGTGAAGATGCACAAAGGGCCAACAGTTAAGACTGGAGAAATATGAAATGTAAAGTGTTTTTTTTAAACTCATACTAAGAATATTCACTTTATTATTTTGAATTGATTTAAATATTCAGAAATATAATTAGTCTATGCTTAATTAAACTGATTTTCCTAATTCATAAACTGCTTCAGGGAAAAGAGGCTAAGTAATTTTGGAAGCTGTGCCAGCTCTCAGGGACACTAACATGTCATTTAATCTTCTAAAGAAATAAATTACTAGAGTAAATCACATTCAAATGGCAAGGCAGCAAGTGAGATAAACACAATTGAAACAGCAATTCCAAGCCCCAACATGTAGGGTTTTTTTTTTAAATGGACATTTAAATAATATAAATATAACAATATGTTGTAATGTTGGACATGGGACCAAACTTTGCTATTATAGCAAAGTTACACTTAGTTACTGCTTTTTGCAAAAAAAAATTTAGGCACATGGTCAGGAGGCAATGCACATAAAGTTTTTCAGATTCCTGGTGAGGTAGCAGACAGCATAGGAAGAACTCTGAGACTGCGCCTTTTACCAATTAGGTAGAATAAATAGTAAACCGAGGCAGGGAGGAGGAAGGAGACAAGTCTCACACGCTAACTCAGCAGTCCTGAGCTTGGTCTGATAATATTTCCAGATGTTCCAACATCACAAGAAACACTATGTTAGCAAGAAAGAAGGGAAGTCCTTGAAATTCTATGTAGTATTTCCATGGGAAAGAAAGGCTTGAAACCATGCTTTCATCCCAAGGCCTGGAATGCAGGAGAGGGTCCACAGTGACCAAAGAAGAGCCCATAAAACAACTTTGGTTAATTGTCTACCTCTGGTTATTGTCCGTTTTACAAGGGAGTCCCTGATACTTACAGAAAGAGCCCATAAGGAACTTTGGGTAAAGGCCCCAATTCCAATTAACTGCCTCTTATCATATATTTGTTTTACAACAAGATGAACAAATGGAGTCTAGAGCAAGATAAGGATTCAGGCTAGTTTGGGTAGTCACATTCCCTCATGAAAGCTGGCACCACATTTACTCATTAATCAATATGTAACTTTTTCTCCTATCCCACCAACTATATGAGTCCTCAGAACAAAGAACTTGCTCTCTCTCTTGGGGACTGGGGATGCTCTTGATGCTTTTGGCTTTCAGGCCACTGGGCCTCTGGCCACAGGCTGCCTGGGGGCTTGCCACCCTAGTCTGCAGCTGCTCTTACTTTGCTGCCCTGCTTTGCCCTGAAACTTTGTCTTTCACCCCTCACTCTACCCAGTCCCATTCTCTTCCATGAGAACAGGTCACTAATTGCGGGGGACCCTGTCCTGGGCACCAGATGTGGGGGGGCTCCGCCCACAGAGCCCCATCCCTCCGTCACGGATGAAAATAAAAACTACCAAGACATGACTGCTTGGGGAGGAAAGGGGTCAAACTCTCAGAGGAGAATGACCTAAAACCCCATCCTCACTAGGCTTTTATTGGGCTCAAATACACCAGAATACAGGTTTAACATGTCAAAGAAATCTGAGGGCTTAATTCGAGCCAGTGTTTGTCAGGAAAGGGGGTTGCCAAACTTTGGGACACATACTCATTTCCTCCTGGGACACTTATCACCTAAGAAAGAGAACTCTTAGCAAAGCAGTTTTCACAGGACTTTAGGAATTCTTTCTTATGCCTGATCACCCAGGGAGCCGTCCTGGCCAGCACAGGGCTGCACCACTCACCCCCACAGTTTCAGGCTTTAAGGCAATTAGGAAGCAGGAGACATCTCCCAGATGGAAATGAGGACTCGGGCTATGTCGGAATAGCCGGGGGGTGAGGGTCCATCACATCCTCTTTGCTGCAACCCCCCGAGTCCTTCCATGAGGCCTCCCAAGTGGTCGTGTCTGGCTTAGGTTGCCCCTCCCATGAGGAGTCTTACCCGTCATTGACTGCCAACCAAGCAATGGGGCCAGAGATGGATGAGGCAGAAGCAGTGCTTCTGCCAGGGAAATAAGCTTTGTCTCCTTAGTAGGTCACATCCTTGTGACAGAACAGACCCAGATGAAGTGGGTCCCTTGGGCTCTTACACAGCCCACCATGGGGTGAGGGTTACAACTCCTGAAACCAGGCTGAACAATTCGCAACAACTAATAAACTGATTACATGCTAATAGATTTGCTGACCTGTAATTCTTTACATGCATCAGCAAGAAGAACCAGGTCTCTCCCATCAACACTGGCACCTTAAAATTTCCACATCAAATGCCTCACACATCCCCAAAGCTAGAAAATGCCTCTCATTTCATGGAACTCCCTGGGATGGCATCATTATATGTGGACCTCTCCTGTGGCTCTTGCCTCTTGTTCATTCCATGAATGTTACTTCTTCATTCTTTTAGGGACAAGCTCTATTGGATTTATTATTGTATCCCCTTAATATCTTCCATCTGGTGTGCAGTAGCCACTCAAATATTTAAATTAAGTTGAATTGATTACTGTATGCTCCAAGCCATAAATTTGATTTTCCCAGGAAATAAACTGCTCAGGATAGTAATTTTGGACTTCTTTAGAAGCTTCAGTGATTCTGTTGGGGGTTTGGATTTGTATCAGATAACCTGGGATACAGTCTCAGCTGAACATCTAATATTGGGACAATGCTTGCATGGAAAAGAATCGATGAATACAAATGTAACCGGAAAAGACACGGGCATTAGGGCTGCCTGTCACTACCAAACCCAATAAGGATTGACAGCGATTGAATCCTTTATGGGTGCTTTATTCAGATGGCTGCTGATCTGAGAAGATGGTGGGTTCATACCCTAACAGACCATCTTGTCTTTTCTTCCAGGCCAGACCTTTTATAAGAGGGAGGGGGGAATAAGCAAGGTGCAGTGTGGGCTTTGAGATTCAGAAGCTGCAACCTTCCTGTCCTGGGCCATTAACTATTTCTAGGGGAGGGTGGTTGTCTGTCTCTCCTGCAACACAAAGGCCTGGATGCCTCCAGCTGTCCCCAGGTGATAATCTCCAGCAGTGTGCCAAGAGGTCGGCTGTTTTCCCAGGAGCCAGGACAGGCCTTATCTGTAGTTTCTGAAACAAAATCTTTAGCATACACATTACTTGCTAGACTTATAACTTTTTACCTTAAGCTAAAATTTTCCAAGTCTTGAGTCCCCTATCATTCCCCACCATTAGTATTAAACTATCTCATTTCTGTGAGATCAGAACTTATCATTGGACTGTCCGGTGGGGGGCAGTGGTTAGGAATACACCTAATTGCAGACCTACATAAGGAGGCACATCACTTGCAACAAGCTATGATACTGAAGAAAATGACAAGGATAAAAACAATAAATGTCTCTCAAAAACCAGGTATACTAGGCAGCCAGGAGGTTAGTTTAGACAAGTCAATACCAAAGAATTTCTCTGTGTTTTACATTAGACATTACATTATATATTTGCTTTACTTTTTATTCTATAAACTGTGAACTATCAGTTAAAACAGCAGAGTCCTTTAAATTTTTTGCATCCATGATTATGCCTTAAAAAAAGGTAGTCTATAGCTGCATGATTATCCAGTACTACTTCTCTGACTTGTCCTAGTTCTTGACTAATGGCACTGATGGCTTGCAAGGTGGCATTCAAAGCTTTTGCCACAGCACAGGCTGATCTGCTTATTTCTACACTTAAATAAGTTACCATCATTGGCATTACAAATATAATTAAGGACACATCTTCAGCAGGGCTAAAAAGTATATGTCACTGATACAATCGGGTGTAAGGGAGAGATCCCATCAAACTGGGGTCAAGTGGGGCTTCTGAGGCATAAACACTATCAGTCTTCCGAGAGAGCATGACCCCCCAGAGCTGTTTGCTGAAACATAGGAATAGACATTCTACATATCATAAACCATCCTTTAGGCAGTTTAACATGAGCATAAGCATAAGATACATCAGTGGTGGTGGTGCAGTTCATTTTCACACCTGCTGAGAACACAAGACAGTTTTAGTACAGTTGAGAAAGGTTGCACACTCTATAGCTGGGGTACATTAGTCACCTTTAAGGAAAACATTTCCCTGTCCTTCATTGTTACCTGTGGGGTGGCTCTGCCTACAGGACCCCTACCCCTGGCCGCCACGGATGAGAATAAGTCTACCAAGACATGATCTGCCTGTGGGGGAAAGGTGGCTGATCTCTCAAAGGAGAAGGGCAAAGAGCCTTTTCCTCAATGGGCTTTTATTAGGTTCCTTTTGCACAGGAATACAGGCAAAGCTCATTAATCATTACCAAGCAGTAAGGCTCAAACAGTAGATAATGTACAAAGAACTCTGAGGGCCTATTTTGAGTCAGGGTCAGATAGCTAAAGAGCTATAAAACTTTGAGGAACAAACTCTCTTCTTGCTTGGACCCTTATTTAATTAAGAGTATTCTAAACAAAGCAGGTTTCATGGGATTTTACACATTCTTTCTTAGGCCTGATCTCCCTAGGGAACCTGCCCTTTCCCGCATAGGGCAGTACCCGCCATCAGCATTGTTTCAGGCTTAAGGCATTGTCTCAGGCTTAAGTCAGGCAGGGGGAGTAGGGCAGCCAAGAGATTACTGGGCTTCTTGCAGACAGAATGAGGACTCAGGCTATGTCATAGCCGAGGGGTCAGGGCCCATCAGCCCCTTTTGCTGTAGCCCCCCAAGTCCTTCCTTGGGTCCTCCACATGATCGTGCCTGTCTTAGGTTGTTCCCCCCTTGGGGAATCCTACCCATCATTGGCTAACCGATCAAGCATTGGGGGCCGGTTATGGATGAAGTAAAAGGAGCAGAAGCGACTACCCTGCCAGGGAGATAGGCCTTGTCTCCTTAGTGGCTTACAGTCCAAAGGTTGCTCACTCAGCCTTAGCCATGGGGGGCGGTTAGAGCTTCTGAAACCAGGCAAGGCAGTTCCCAACAGTTACCACTGGTTCCCAATTAAAAATATCAGAGTAGGTCATTTTCTTTTTGATATGTTTAAACACAGTATAATTTCTAAGGTTTTCCAAAGGAGTACAGACACCTATAAGACCTGAAGCGAAAGTTTGTTCAACATAAATTGCTCCTGCAAAGCAAAAGTCAGAAATATTCAGAACAATTTTGGCTAAATATACCCAAATATTTCATCTTGTTTGAAGGGAATAAGTTGTCCATAACAAGGGGTTAAACAAGAGGTAAAGAAAAGAACATAAGTCACTGTTTTTCAAAGATGAGTTTCAGTTCTTCCTCAAGTACTTTCTTTATTCTGGTGTGATGAGTCCAAGGTTTTATTTCTGCCAGTTTCACCATGCTGGGGGTGGTGAGCAGTATGTCCCAAGGTCCAGTCCACTTTCCTCCTAGTTGGGTTTTTGGAGATGCTGTCACCCAAATCTTGAGTAGTATCTTGTCTGCAGGCTCAAAGGAATGCAGCTGAAAGAGAAGTCTGTAATACAGCTAAGGTCTGACTTAAATGTTGTACATATTTCTTTACCTTTAGTTTTTATCTATATACATATCTCCCACCCCAACTGTGACCTGAAATGGCCACCTATACACAATTTCATAGGACTCAACTGAATCCCACTTCAAGGAGCCACCCTTATCTTGAGCAGGGCAATAAGCAAAGCTTGATCCCAGTGGAGATGAGTTTCTTGACACAGCTTGGCTATATTTTTCTTTAAGGAGATTTATCTTCTCTACTTCCTAGAAGCCTGAGGTATCATATGGAGTCTCCACTTGATTCCTAAAATTCACTAACCTCCTGTGTAATATTTTTTTAAAAAATAAAAGCAGGTCTATTATCACTCTGGATGCTGCCAAAGTGAGGGATTATTTCCTTCAGTAAAGCTTTCACTGACTCCAAGGATTTTTCCATTCTAGTAGGATAAGCTTCTATCCATCCTGAAAAAGGTGTCAACAAAGATTAACAAATATTTCCACTCTCAGACCCTTGGCATCTGAGTAAAGTCTATTTGCCAATTCTCAAGTGGACACTGTCCTTAGTATTGCTTTGTTTTTTTTTCCTTGATGGGGTTCTGTTTTGGGAATGTTCTTCCAGCATATAATGCATCTAGCAATTACTTTTCTTATGGCTTTAGAAATTCCAGGACCTGTGAGCCACAGCTTGACATAGGTGGTTAATGAGTCTCTTCCACAGTGTATGGCCTCATGCAAGTGCTTCATGACTGGCTCTACTAAATGTTCAGGAAAACAGTATAGTCTCTTTCTTATTTTCTTTTTCCATCCGCTACCAGAACCTTCTTCATCAAAACCCCAGCCCTTAGCTTTCTCTAAGTCTGCAGTCAAATATTCAGGGTCAAATTTTGACAAGTTCAGAACAGGTACCAAGGGCATTATAAATACTCCTTTAGCTGCTTCTTTTGCTGCCTGTTCAGCCAGATTGCTTCCTCTAGCTGAAACAGTAAGCAGCCAAGAGGGGGGGCCAAATAGGGATTTGGAATGGGGTCCAGAACTCAAGGTGTCCAGGAAATATTAGGATGTCCTCACCCTTTTCCCCTATAGCTGTGAGTTGGGGGAAGGGACACATGGAGCAGGGCCATTGAGAGCTGTTTTGCATAGCAACAGCTTTGCAGCTAACCTCTGGCATGGTCATTTAACATATCTGTAACCTTTAACTGGTTTCATAGATATGCTAAACAGCTGTGGCCCTGCTTTGAGCCAGGGAGAAGGGAGGGACTTCCACCCAAGATGCAACTGGGGGGCAGGTCCCCCGGATTACAGTACCTGTGTGAGAGCTTAGAGATGATTGGCTCCACGCTATGGGGCCACACCTGCCCAGACTCACTATAGCAACCCAGTAAAGCTGGAAGGATCTGAGAGTGCTAGCAAATATAGCCAATTGTAGGAGAAGTCAGAAATGGGGGTGCAGAGGAAGACTGGTGCTGGGATTTAAATGCAGACTCAGCAGTCATGTGAGGGGAGAAGCACGCAGCTTTGGCAGAGTGGGGACCCCGCAGCTTTGGTGAAAGTGAGGGGACCATGTGGCTTTGGGGCGCTCCTTTTGCCACATGGCTTAGGAAGCAGGAGAGACTTTGCTTGAAAGAAGAGGGGTGAAAGGACTCTTGCTGGTGGGTCATGAGAAGGGGACACATGGCTTTAGATTAACTGGAGATTCTGGTGGCAACAGAACTGATGGTGCCAGGAGTCTGAATCATGGACTTCTACTTCTTTTCCTGAGATATACTACCCAGATTAGGGCAGAGGGAGAAGGAAGGACTGTGTGCGTCTGTGGGTATCCTAAAGGACTTTAATATCTTAATGAAGACATTAGGTCACTACTCTAAGTCTGTATATCTTTAAATAAACATTTCCTTTCCTTTTTGGAAAGGAATGAGGAATTTCCATTCCTCAATGCCACAAATCTCTGGCATTGAGAGATGTCTTTCCTCTGGCGATGGGCATATTGAACCTAGTGGAGGGTCCTTTTGGTAATAGTATATCATACACCTTCCTCGGATCTGTTCTGTAACAGCTGGAGTAGAGAGAAGTATAAATTTATGGTAAAATAATATTTTCACAAAAGACAAAAACCTTTGTTCTTAAAGTAGCTATGATTCTTTCCCCTCTCCTCCATGCAGATACAAGAAATTTAAAAGGGAGCTTAACAAGTGAGTCAACAAGTCTCTTAATCCATTAAGGTTACTCAAACAAAATGTAATGGAGTGAGCAATTCATAACAATAGAGATTTATTTCTAGAAGTTCTGGAAGCTGGTAGTCTACAACCAGGGTGTTAGCATAGGTAGGTGAGAGTCCTCTTCTGGGGCACACATTTTCTTGTATCCTCACATGACAGAAAAGGCTAGGGAATTCTGGGGTCTTTTTTTAAGAGCACTAATCCTATCCATGAGGGCTCAACCTTCCCAAAGAACGAACACCTTCCAAAGGCCCCACCTCCTTCCCATCACATTGGAGTAAGGTTTTCAACATATGAATTTGGGGGAGGGGAAACAAACATTTTTGACGATAGCATTCTACCCCTGCTGCCCCCAAATCCATGCCATTCTTGCATGCTAAATACATTCATTCCATCCAAATAGTTACAAAAGTCTTAACTTGTTCCAATATCAACTCAAAAGCCTAAGTCCAAAGTCTCACCTAAATACCATCTAAATCAGATATGGAAGAGACAATTCATCTTGAGGCAAATTGCTCTTCAGCTGTAAAATTGAAAAATCAAACATGTTATGTGCTGGCAAAATACAGTGGTGGAACCAGCATAGCATAGGTGTTCCCATTCTAAAGGGAAAAATAGAAAAGAAAAAGAAGAGTAATGGATGAGCAAGTCCAAAACCATAATAGCCCCTGAGCATTCCCGAGTCCATGGCTTTGCTGAGCATGGCCACCGTGGTGGCTTTCAAGGGTGGGAATTGCTTCCTGGAAGCTCTTCCAGGATGAAATCACAGACAGGTAGTTGGAGCAGCCTGGGGTTGCAGACCCACAGCTTAGGGAGGCTCCATGTGGAGGTAGCCATGGCCCCATGCTTTGCTAGGCAGTTGTCCCCAGTACAACCTTGGGCAGCACTATCCCCATGGTTCTGAGCCAGAGTCATCCGGCCTGCTGAAATTCAGGTTACAGCTTCCCCTTTGAAACCAAGAAGACAATCCTGATGATTTCTGAATCCTCTTTGGAGTTCTTCTTAACCTTGTCATGAAGAATATCACATGTTCACAGTCAATAGTGCTTTGGTCCGATCTTGTAAAATCTAACATAACCTTCTTTTATTCCTTTCTGTATCCTTCCACTTCAGTTCACATTGGCTGTTTTCTTTTTAGAGTGGCTGATTGAGTCCTGAGTTCACATCTCATGAATCTCTTTATCAAAAGGTCTTTTGGTCGCACCATTAGTGTTCTCTTCCAAACATGCTTTCTTAGTTTTGCATTGCTTGTAGGCTGAGAATTTTCCAAATTTTTAAGTTTTTCTTCCATCTTTAAGTTATTCCTTTCTTCTCTCATTTTAACTATTTTAACTGTAAGCATTCAAGAGAAGCCAAGCCAAACCTTCAGGATTTTGCTTAGAAAGAACTTCAGCTGTGTGAGGGGATGTGTTAATTAGCTTGACTGTAGTAATAATTTATATATATATATATATGATAAAATCATCATGTGTACACCATAAATACATAGAATTTTAATTAAATACATAAAAATAAAATTATAAAGAAAAAGTAGCTTCAGTCATATATCCAATTTTATTTTTACAAGTTCTATATTTCATGAAATACTAAGACACAAACAACAATCCAGCCACATTCTTTGCCAGTCCATAAAAAGGACAGCCTTTTCTCCATTGCCCAATAACATACTTCTCATTTCCATCTGATGTTTCATCAGAATGGCCTTTACTGTTCATATATCTACTGACATTTTATTCACAAGTGTGTAGGTATCCTATAAGAATGCTGAGGTTCTCTATATGGCTTTCCTCTTCTCTTTTGAAGCCCTCGCCAAAATTGCTTTTATTGCTCCATTCACAGTAATGTAGGCTTTTCCTGGCATACACCTCAAAACTCTCTTAGCCTCTACCTTTTAGCAAGTTCAAAGCTACTTTTATGTTTTTAGCTGTTTGTTATAGCAGCACCCCAGCTATAGATACTAATTTTCCATCAGTTTGCTTAGACTTCTATAACAAAATAATATAAACTGAGTAGCTTATAAATACCAGCAATGTATTTTTTACAGTCTGGAAAGGTGCTGCTAGTTCAAGATCAGGGTACCAGTGTGGTCAGTAAAGGATTCTCTTCCAGTTCACAGACTTTTTACTGTATCCTCACATGGCTGACAGGGCTGGGGACTCTGTAGAAATGAGAATCTGAAGTAATACCATGGCCTGAAGAATATTATGTAGGGAAAAAAATGTTTTCATTTCTGGGCTCCATATGGAGACAAATCTGCAAAATTGCCAAACTGGCTTCTTTTCTAAAGCTTCATTCTGAATCTAAAATTAGAGTAGTAGTAGAGGATGAGTTGGTTACTGGTGTCAATATAATAAAATCTCCCTTCTTTCCAAATGCATTTTGTACTCAGTGAACTGTGACTAGCAAAAAAACCCTGAAAAGTTGAAACATTTGACATAAACTTTCATGTTTACTGCTGTCTTCTCAACTATTGAAAATATAAAACTAGATATTATATCTTTGTAGTTCAAGGAAAAGACAGGATCTCCCTATTCCTATCATACACTTTAACATTATGTAGGTGCTTTGTTATTTCAGGAATTCTTCAACTGTCAAATAGGATATCAGAGAGTTGCAAACGTACTTTGAAGTTTTTAAAAATTTTTCTTAAGTTTTGAATATTGAAATTCAAAAGTAATTGAAAAGACTTTTAAATAACATTTCTTTATTTTTATTTAAAGTCAGGAGAATTTTGAATATAAAGAAAACATTTGTTTTACTTCTAATATAAGATTCTAATTATTTATTTTACAGAATCATTAACTCTTATCTGATATTGAACAATATCATAGGCCAAATTTCTATTTATGTCAATTGTTTTTTACATAATTGTTTAGACTGAAAGCAGATGAATCTTATTTTTCACATCTTAGATTATGATTTAATTTTTATAAGATTGCTTTCAATAAATATTATTTTCAAGGTAAAGTTATAAGGAGATTGGTATAATTTATACCTAATTAAATGTTAACACTTGAAATTAATGCCAAATTTGTGGCCCTAAGAAAATATATTGCAAGACTCAAAACTTCTGAATTTCACAGAATGTTAGGAAACTTGCTTGCTCTCTGTTTATTCTTTAACTCACTGACAAGCTAACCAGTGACTGACATTTCACCTTTAGACTAAATCCATCCATATAGGTTAGTCAATTAGTTAGTCTCTAATGTCCTAAATTTTATCAAAACAATATAGTTTAACTATAGATAAAATTTAAGTAAGAGTTTAGTCAGCACATTTTTGTCCTTACCTCTGTATAAATACATAATTAATAAAATAATACACATTGCAAGGTAATGACATTTCTTCCCCATGTCTTCTGTTTAGTTGAAAGTAATACCACACAGTAATTATCACACATGATAATTATCACACATCATAATACAATGCAATTATTCTTTTACCAATCCTAATGAAAGTATATTCCAGTATAAAAAGATGTTTCTCTTAATCCTTTCAGACTGCTATAACAAACTACCATAGACTGGATGGCTTAAAAGCAAGAATTTATTTCTTACATTCTGAAGGCTGGGAAGTCCAAGATCAAAGCGCTGGCACTTTCTGTGTCTGGTGAGAGCCCTCTGCCTGGTTCATAAGCAGCCATCTTGGGGCTGCGTCCTCACATGGTGTAAGAGTCAACAGATCTTTCTAGGACCTCTTTTATAAGATCACTAAACCCATTTGTAATGCCTCCATCTTTATGATCTAATCACATCCTAAAGCACCCCCCCACCAAGTACTCCCATATGAATGGGGGTGGGGGGCACATCCAGTCTATGGTAATGTATAACAGAATTGTTTTTCTAATTTTGACATATATTTACCAGTTATAAAATCAAAACCAAAGTACTGAATATATCACAATACTCTGCCTTCATGTTAAATCATAATGACCATGTATGATTCATCATAATATTCAAATTGCTGACAGAAGCATTTAGGTTAAAATTATACAATGTTAAGAAACCTTCAATAAACCATGATTCCCAATATTTTGAACAACTCAGTGATGCCAAATCTCTAGTAGGCAAAGGGATAGCATACAAGACATAGATACTCTTAGTAGAGGTGTGAGATGGAACATGATCTTTGGGGTCAGTGGCCTGTAATCTAGTCTAGTTAGGCCATGCCATATTCCACATTTGTGACTTCAGTAAATTCCCTTATTTTACAATACTTAACAGAAATCAGTGAGATTTAAAAGAGCTCTCTTTCCAAACCAAATTAGAACCCATTGAACACCACATACAGTGCATCAGAGAAATGAAGGTACACTTGTCAGCTTTGTTATTGATAAGTTAGAGATGTGGATTTAGATCTGCTACTAATGAGTATCCAAATACTTTGCTCCAGAATAAAACATTAAAATCAGCTGAATACAGTTTGGCAACTTCAGCTGCCAGGGAGAGTTCCTCAACATGTAGAAGATAGACCTCCTTTGGAATCTCTGGCCTGTCTTAAAAGAGAGGGGAAGGTCAGACCTAAACTGAACTTTTGTAATGCCTTCTTCCAAATAAGAACTAATGTTCAAAGAAAGGCCAAAAAATCACCTCCTGGTTGACAGCAGTCTTTATGTAAATATGATGGTAGAGAAATACATGCTTCTCTTAGAATATCAGTAATGGAGACAGTAAATAGAAAATAGCAAACATACAGTGATAGAATTTATATAATACAATTGTTATGGGTAGCAAATGAGATAAGGTCATAATAGTCAGTACTCGATAGCTATTAGTTATTACTTTAAAAAATAATTGCTATTAGAATCTAAAGAATTTATTGTCAAGCTTGGTAAAGACCAAGCTAGAATTGGTTTGTTGGGCTACTCTGATGGTTGGTTGGCAATGAGATGAAAAGTTTTCAAGGTTAAAATAGAAACACAGGATATTGTTTCCTAAAATGTTAAATGATTTACCTTTCATACAATAATATGTACCTTCATCAGTGAGTAGAAGTTAAGAGGCTAAAATACAAATGGAAGGTGAATTTTCTTGTGTTGAGGGCAAGAGCTTGAAAGGTGAGAGGGAGGGAGGAGTACTGGAAGAAGAGAGAGTGCTACAGCAGTTCAGTGAGTTTACATTTTTTTCTACAAAAAGAATAGGTAAGGAAACAAGTCAACAAATTGAAACTACCAGGAGAAATGGGAATTTTGAAACAATTAGGGCATTTATATCAATATGCTAGAGGTGGAGAGCTGCTTGGGATTTCATGCTGCTAGGGAAGAAGCCAAGGAGATATCAGTGGAAATAGTGGTGGAGTGCCTATGGTAAATAGAGTTTGAGTTTTTCACAAAGCTTCAAACATGTAGAAGAAGTGAGCCATATGTGACCTCACTATAGTCATCTTTCAGCTTCAACAAATATAAAAAAACACAGCCAGTCTTATTTCGTCTATTAAGTGTATACTCCATATTCTATCTTTAAGATATTTTGAAAGCATATCTCAAGATGTCAGAACATTTTATTTGTGAGTATTTATATACATCTTTTTAAGTTAAAGTGTCTTCAAAAATGCATAACCACAGTTCTGACCAGTGTGGATTGATTGTTTGGGTGTCATCTCACAAAGCAAAAAGTTGCCAGTTCAATTCCCAGTAAGGGCACATACCTAGGTTGCAAGTTTGGCCCCCAATCAGGGCAGGTACAAGAGGCCACCAGTCAATGATTCTCTCCCTGTCTTTCTTTCTCCCTTCCACTCACTCTGACAATAAAGAAATAAATAAAAATTATTTTAAAAGTACATAACCACATTGCATTATCACACTTAAAAACTGATAATAATTTCTTAGTATCATATCTGGCTACTTTCATATTTTCCTGTTTAATAACCTTTTTAAAATATAATTTAATTTAAAATATAATTTAAGTCAAACACACCAAATAAATTAAACCAAATAAGATCCATGAATTATGATTGGTTAATATGCCTTTAAAATATCATTTAATCTATAGTACCTTCTTCTGACTCTTTTTATTTTTATGATAAATTTTGTTGAAGAAATTAGTTTCTTTTTACTATAAAATTTCCATGGTTTCTTATCTTTCTCTATCTGAAGAATTACACACTTCTCCAAGGAATCCAAATTCCTTTTGTTGTGAAATAATATGTATTTAGAGATCACAAATATAATCTAGAGCTGCTCTTTGTACTGCATTATCATCTTTTGCCCAGTCTTTTCAGTACTTCAAGTTAGGAAAGATTTGTTGTTGCTATGAAAAAAAAATTCATAAGCTAATACTGACACTTGCAATCCAATAGGATTTATAGCTCACTTCCTACCAAACATGCCAAAACCTCTGTTCTGACAACAATAACCTAACACAGATTTGGTTTATCTTAGTCAACACATGTCTATCTCAGAATAACTTTGAATCACTACCACCAACATATAATTACTGAAAATATTTTAATACTTTGAATGGTTCTCCTTAAGATTTCACTAAGCTTGTATGCTGAAATTATTGTTTTAAAGTCATTAGAATAATTATTTTGTGTTTTTATGCCACCAATGAGATACACAGTTAGTATCATTTATTTTACTTGAGTTTTAAGAATTACACCTTCAAATTGTATTTTATAACCATGTGATATATTTACAGGGTTCAAATTTGACTCTATATCTAAAGATACATTTTTAAAAGGCTGTTTATTGTTGTCATCTCTGCCTTATTTCCTCCCTCCTTCTATAAGTAGCCATATTTTATGGTTTACACATTTGTCACTAAATATAAACAAATAACACACAAGCTCATATTCATATTCCTCCATTATTAAACAATGGCATACTATGTATACTTTTCTTCACAGTTGTTTAACTTAATAATGTATCCTGGTTATCACTCTGCTGCAGGTTGTGTTCTCTTGAAAGCATGCTGAGATGGAAATTAACACGCAAGTAGTTTAGAGAATGCCCTTGGGATTTCTGCCTATTGAAGGGAAGATACGTGAAGGATTGGGCAGGGAAGAAATGAGAATTAGATGCAATCTCAATACAGGTTTCTGCCAAGCCCATGTTGAGTGTGGAGCTGAAATGACCATGCAGAGTTGTCAAAAGTTAAAATGAGGAGACCAGACTATAAGAGGGCCTTGTTGACCTGTCATTGGATGCAAACTGCCCCAGGAAAGAAGAGAAACCTTGAATGAGGTTATTCTCTTAGATTGAAGTAATTCCCAAAGAATGCTGAGATGTACAGTGTATTTTCCAGCAGTACTCCCAGTAGTGGGAGAGGAAGGAAATCCTTCACTCCTAAAGGGAGATCTGGATGGATACTACAGCACATTTCATAGTAGTATATGGAGATAGTCCTATTTCCTTTTCATAATTCATAGTGGTACAGCAGTTTACTTGAGTTAGACTCCTGTAGGTAGACATTAGTTTTGTTTCCATTTAAAAGTAATTTTGATGCATTAATTTCCAGCATAGCAAATTAGCCCTGGTCTGCTATCTCCCTCCCCAAGATTTATATTGAAGCAGCTATAGTAGGAAGCACTTAATTAATAGATCCACATATTAATTCCACTAGATTAGCCATATGCCCAAAAGAAATTAAAACACATGTCCACACAGAAACACATGAATATTCCTAATGGGCAAAAACTGAAAACAACCCCCAAATCCGTCAACTGATGAATAATAAACAAAATATGGTATATTCACACAATGAAATGTTATTCAGCAACAAAAAATGTTATGATAGTACTGTAACATAGAGGAGATTTAACATTATGCTAAATGAAGGAAGACAGTCACAGAAAACCTCATACTATGTGTTTCTATTTTTATGAAATGTTCTTAGTTGACATTCCTATAGAGATAGAAAGTAGATTAGTGGTTGCCTAGTATTAGAGGAAGAATGGAGAGTGACTGCTAGTTGTTAAATGTTTCTTTTGAAGTTGATAAAAACCTATTCTAGGACTTCTGGCCATGATGGAGGTATAGGTAGACACGCTGTGCCTCCTTGCACAACCAAAAACAGGACAATAACAATTTAAAAACAACAAATAACCAGAACTTACAGAAGATTGAACTGTATGGAAGTCTGACAACCAAGGAGTTGAAGAAGAAACATTCATCCAGACTGGTAGGAGGGGCAGAGTCTGGGGCGGAGAGGACTCGAGGCAAGGTGGCAGCTGGCAAACCCAGCAAGGTGGTAGATTGTGGAATGGGGTGAAGCACACAAGGCTGTAGCTGGCCAGCAAGGTGGCGGCTGGAGGACCAGGTGTTCCCACATTTGCACACAGATAAACGAGGCAGAACTAGGGAGTGGGACAGACCGCAAAACCCAGGGTCCCAGCACGGGCAAATAAGGCCTCAAACCACTGATTGAAAACACCTGTAGGGGTTGAGGCAGCAGTGGGAGAAACTCTCAGCCTCACAGGAGAGTTCATTGGAGAGGCCCACAGGGTCCTAGAATGTACACAAACCCACCCACCCAGGAATCAGCACCAGAAGGGCCCAATTTGCTTGGGGGAAGCAGGGAAACTGAAATTCGGTAGAGAATGGAGCAAGTGCCATTGTTCCCTCTCAGACCTCTCCCCCTCATACAACATCACAACCCAGCGACATGGGTTACTCCACCCGCATGAATACCTAAGGCTTGGCCCTCACTATGTAACAGGCATGTCAAGACAAAAAAACATGGCCCAAACAAAAGAACAGATTAAAGCTCCAGAAAAAATACTACTAATCAATGAAGAGTTAGCCAACCTATCAAATGCACAGTTTAAAACACCAGTAATCAGGATGCTTACAGAATTGGTTGAATTTGGTCACAAATTAGATGAAAAAATGAAGACTACACTAAGTGAAATAAAGAAAAATGTACAGGGAACAAACAGTGATGGGAAGGAAACTGGGACTTGAATTAATGGTGTGGACCAGAAGAAAGAAAGAAACACCCAATCAGAAAAGAAAGAAGGAACAAGAATTCAGAAAACTGAGGAGAAACTTAGGAACCTCCAGGACATCTTTAAGTGTTCCAACATCCTAATTATAGGGGTACCGGAAGGAAAAGAGGAAGAGCAACAAGTGGAAAAGTTATTTGAACAAATAATAAAGGAGAACTTCCCCAATCTGGCAAAGGAAATAGACCTCCAGGAAGTCCAGGCAGCTCAGAGATTCCCAAAGAAATTGGACCCAAGGAGGAACATACCAAGGCACATCATAATTACATTAGCTGAGATTCAAACGAAGGGGAGAATCATAGAAGCAGCAAGAGAAAAGAAGGCAATTACCTACAAAGGAGTTCCCATCAGACTGTCAGCTGATTCTCAAAAGAGACCTTACAGGCAAGAAGGGGCTGGAAAGAAGTATTCCAAGTCATCAAAGGCAAGGACCTACATCCAAGATTGCTCTATCCAGCACAGCTTTCATTTAGAATGGAAGGGCAGATAAAGTGCTTCTCAGATAAGGTCAAGTTCAAGGAGTTCATCATCACCAAGCCCTTATTGTATGAAATGTTAAAGGGATTTATCTAAGAAAAAGAAGATAAAAATATGTACAGTAAAATGACAGCAAACTTACAATTACTAACAACCACACTTAAAACAAAAACAAGCTAAACAAGTAGAACAGGAACAGAACCACAGAAGTGGAGATCACATGGAGGGGGTGGGAGAAAGGGGAAAAAGGTACAGAGAATAAGTAGCATAGATGGTAGGTAGACAATAGGGAGAGGGTGAGCATAGTATGGGAAATATAGAAGCTGAAGAACTTATATGTATGACACATGGACATGAACTAAAGGGGGAAATGTGGGTGGGAGGAGATATGCAGGGCAGAGGGGAGTGAAGAGGGGGAAATGAGACAACTATGATAGCATAGTCAATAAAATATATTTTTTAAAAAAATCTATTCTAAAATTTGTCTTTATAATGGTTGAACAGCTCTGTGAATATATGAAAACCATAGAATTGTACTTGTTAAATGGATACATTTTATTATGTATGAATTATTGGTTTGGCCAACTGTTTGGTTTTTAAGTAAGAATAAAAGGCACATTTTTCATTTTCACCAATAATTTTATTGAACAGTGTATTCACCATTTTGTTCCACTACCTTCTGCCATCTTTCTGGCAACTTCATAATTTCATCTTCCCATAACATTTTATCTTTTTTGAGCAAAACCACTCCAGATTACAGGGAATTAATTTTTTTTCATTAAGAGAATTTTGTAAAGACCAAAATAAATGGAAATTTGAGGATGCATTGTCAGTTGAGTATGACAGATGAATCAGAACTTCCCAGTCAAGCTGTAACAGCTTTTGCCTTGTCATCAAAGAAACATGCCGTCTTGTGTTATCCTGATGGAAGATTATGCATTTTCTGTTGACTGCCTTCAGCTGCTTTTTGTGGAGTGCTGCTTTCAGTTGGTCTAATTGGGAGAAATCCTTGTTGGAATTAATCATTTGGTTTTCTGGAAGGAGCTCATAATAGAGGACTCCCTTCCAATCCCACTATATACATATCACCTTCTTTGGAGGAAGACAAACATTTGGTGTGGTTGGAGGTGGATCATTTTGCTTGCCCTATAATCTCTTCTATTCCACAGTATTGTAAAGTATCTAGTCTTCACTGCCTATCACAATTTGTATTAAAAATGGAACATTTTCATTACATTTAAGTAGAGAATCACACGCAGAATTGTGGCCAAGGCGCTTTTTTTTTTTTCTTAACATATGTGAAACCCAAACATCAAAGTGATTAACATAACCAAGTTGGTGCAAATGATTTTCAGTGCTTGATTTGGATATTTTGAGTATGTCAGCTATCTCTTGCATGATATAAAATTGACTTCTCTCAATTAATGTCTCAATTTGATCACCATCAACTTCAACTGGTCTACTTGACTGTGGAGTATCATCCACCAAGAAATCTCCAGCAGGAAACTTCACAAACCATTTTTGACAAATTTGATCAGTCACAGCACCTTCTCCATACAGTGCACAAATCTTTTTTTGCACTTCAGTTGTCTTTTTATCTTTCTTGAAATAATAAAGCATAATGCCAAAAAGTTCATTTTCTTCCATTTTCAATATTAAAATGGTTACACAAAAATTCATCAATTCTGATATTTTAAATGCCTAATTTTACCCTGATATAACAGCTGTCACAATACAATCTAACAAAATTATTTTGAATGAAGTCAAGGACATGTAAGTGTGAGTAGAGCCATGTTATAGAAAAAAAGAATTTGTTTTTGTAGTGGGCAACCCACTACATCTCAAAAAAGCTGTCATGACTTTAAAAAGCCATGAACAATCACTCACCATATCAATAACTGTGTCAACATGACATGTACAAATGCTGGGAATAGGGTAGGTGCTGTACAGATTATAATTTGTGGAACAAAGCATGTCTGGCCTTGCTGAGAGAAAGAATAAACTAGAAAAAAAGCCACTGAAGTTGTGTTCATATTTTTCTAGTGCCCTTGCACAGGGACATGATTTGCCAATTTCTATAGTGAAGAAGTAAAAACCAACAACACCACTGATGCAAATGTCAATGGAATAAATCCCTATTGACTTGACAAGAATTTATAAATATAGCTTCAGATGCTTAATAGTCTAATAATGATAGTTTGATCCTAAATTTCAATATTTTGCTGTTAACCCCCAGATATTTACTGAGCCCTTGCTCAGCTTCTTCAAATCTCATCTCACATTTGTTAATTCACCAATACTTTAAAAGAAAAAGGAACATAAATTCAAGGTCAACATTTTGTTTTTCCTTCTCTCTGAGACATCGGCCCCTCAACTCCTTGTTGCCTTGGTAGGTCTCAACTGTCTGCAAACAGATTTTTATTTTTATTTTTATTTTTTTTAAAGATTTTATTTATTATTTATTTATCTTTTAGAGGGGAAGGGTAGGAGAGAAGGAGAGGGAGAGAAATATCAATGTACGGTTGCCTCTCGTGTGTCCCCTGCCGGGAACTGGCCTGCAACCCAGGCATGTGCCCTGACTGGGAATCGAACCTCGATCCTCTGGTTCGCAGGCCCGCGCTCAATCCATGCAAACAGATTTTTATCTAAATTTTACTCTAGCTGTTTTCAAAAGAGGTTTGGTCTCCAACCAGTTACTCTGTCATTTTCACAAATACAAATCTATTGCTCTCTTTCATTTTTTTACTGAGCTTTATCTGATTTTCTACTGACATATTTCAACAGTGCCTAGCTCCACAGATGCTAGTGTGTATGTTGACTATTTGAATTACAAAATCTAAACCCTGTGGTAGGAGATATTTTTATTTTTATTTATTTTTAGTTTTTTTATTGTCATTCAATTAAAATTGTCTCCATTTCCCCCATTACTTTCCCTTGACATACCCACACCCCACATCCATCATCCTCCCCTCATTGTCTTTGTTCATGGGTCCTTTATATAAGTTCCTTACTTGACCCTCCCCTTTTTTTCCCAATTACCCCCCTTCCCCCCCCTTCTGGTCACTGTCAGTTTGTTCTTTATATCTATGTCTCTGTTCTATTTTGCCCACTTGTTTGTTTTGTTGATTAGGTCCCACTTATAGTAGAGATCTATGGTATTTGTCTTTCACCACCTGACTTATTTCATTTAGCATAATGCTCTCCAGTTCCATCCATGCTGTCACTAGAGATAGGAGCTCCTCCCTTATTTCTGCTGCATAGTATTCCATTGTGTAAATGTACCATAGTTTTTTGATCCACTCATTTACTGATGGACACTTAGGTTGCTTCCAGAACTTGGCTATTGTAAATAACACTGCTATGAACATTGGGGTAGGACATATTTTTAAAAGTAGACCTTTCTAGACAAGTAGCTTGGAGGAAAAAAAATGTGGGTTAAATTTTAGGCTCTACTTCACTCAGTCTGCTAGGATTTCTATTCATTGCACGATGTGGGTAATTATTCTTGGTGACCACGAGCTCATTCCACAGGATGTGCTCTATAAATACAGGTGGGGCAAAAGTAGGCTTAGAGTTGTTCACATGGAAAATAATACAATAATTCATTGTACTTATAGAATCAGTGTTTGAATATTAGTCTCATCTGGGAAATTTGATTTAACTTTCTATTTTCTACATATAGACTATGTCTTCAGGAATCCCATAAACATTACAAAGTCTACACAATTTAATGACTATATCAAAATAAAATTCATTGGGGAATTACCAAAACACTAAAATATTTCTATTTTTATGCAATTGTTTTGGTATTATGTTGAAAAATCCCCATATTTTAAGGTGTTTGTAGACTCATGTGTCAATTGGCATTATACACAGTACAAAGTTGTCATCTGACTTGTTCTTATCCTCCATTACAGCTAAATATTTGAATCACTACTTGTTAATATCTAAGTGTATCTGTGTGTGCTCCAAATAGATAATTCCTACCAATTTCCATTTTGTGTTGATGTAGTATTGTACAAGTTTTCCAACCTTGAAATAGTTTTTGAAAAACTAGTAAATAGAAATGTAAAAAATACTTATTTCATTGAATTTTCTACTTCTCTTCTTTCTTCTTTATGCCTCACCTATAATTCATCAAAGTCATTAATTTCTTCACCACAATATCATTTATATTCTTTCTACTATTTTAGTTCCTAGCAAATGTAGGACTTAGTTGGGTCAGCTCTATATTGCTTTATGAGCTTGCAGATGCTTCAGTCAGTTTGAAGCTGGTACTGATCATATTGGGTTATATCATCACTGATTATGCTAATAAAGGAATGAATTAAATCTGAAGTAACAGGAAATCCAGATAAGAGTGGATTCATCAGAGGACAGCAATAAAGTAAATTTTGAATACAATAGTGAAGATATTGTGAAAAATTAAAAGGGGAAAATAAAATTTAAGTGTTCATAATATTTGAATTAACAGGAGAAATTTTATTTATGGGAGAAAATTAGAAGAAGATTAGAGCATCAACATTAAGCCAATAAAAATACAAAATCTAGTTAAAACAAAGGTTGCCCAAGAAAGGAAATGTTGTATCACTCACTCTATGGCTCACCTGTGAAAAATTACTTTGTAATAATCTTAAACATTGTAGTCAAACTATGATGTAACTAAATTTATGAATACTATAATGCTGACTATTTACATAGCCCCAAATTATTATGTACAGTAGAGATGTAATCTTATATAAAATGAAGTCTACAAACAATATGTGAAATTGAATAATTAATACACAAGTGCGTGAATACTTAGAAGCTTAAAAGCTAACACCAGAATAAATGTATAGAGGATGTATGAGAATTATTTGAACACAGTTTGGTAGTGGGAACTATATATTTTGTGTTATAAACTTTGTAGATTTTTTGCATTTAAAACATGAAAAACAGTCAGATGGGTGATATGGCTAAGAGTGATTAATTGGTACTAGACTATATTTACTACCATAAACAATTTAAAAATTTTTTAATGTGTCAAAATACACAAAGTATCAAGAAAATGTCCAATATTTAATAAAAAATTATTAGATGTGGAAAGAAGCATAATCAGGATAAAACTGATCCACAGGAAACAGATCAAGAAATCATAAACATTATGTATTAGCATGCATGTACATTAAAACAGTTATAAATTTGTCTAAGGACTGAAAGAAAACAGGAACTTGAAGCCAAAGATTGCATATATAAAAATTATGAAAATAATCAACAATAAATTAAATATATTATTCCCTGGCTAGTGTGGCTCAGTGGATTGAGTGCTGACCTGTGAACCAAAGGGTCACTGGTTCTATTACCAGTCAGAGCACATGCCTGGGTTGTGGGCCAGGTCCCCAGTAGGGGGCATGTGAGAGGCAACCACATATTGATGTTTCTCTCCCTCTCTTTCTCCTTCCCTTCCCCTCTCTCTGATAATGAATATAAATTAAAAACCTTTAAAATAAATACATTTTTAGATATTTTATTTATTCATTTTCAGAATAAAGGGGGTAAGAGAAGGAGGAAGAGAGGGAGAGAATGTTCATAGCAGCACAATTTACAATAGCTAAGTGCTGGAAGCAACCTAAGTGTCCATCAGTAAATGAGTGGATCAAAAAACTATGTTACATTTACACAATGGAATACTACACAGCAGAAAGAAAGAAGGAGCTCCTACCCTTCTGGAGAGCATTATGCTAAATGAAATAAGTCAGGTGGTGAAAGACAAATACCATATGATCTCACCTTTTAGTGGAACCTAATCAACAAAACAAACAAGCAAGCAAAATATAATCAAAGCCATTGATATTAAGAACAATCTGACAGTAACCAGAGGAGTGGTGGGAGAGGATAATGGGGAAAGGGAGAAAGGGTTTTCAGGAACAACTATAAAAGACATATGGATAAGACCAAGGGGGTTGGAATCAGAAGAGGGAGGTGGGGATGGCTGGGGTTAGGAGAGAGTGGTGGTGGGTAAATGCAGACAACTGTACTTGAATAACAATAAAATAATTTTAAATAAATAAAATAATATATTAAAGAAACATGTAAAATTTCTAAAGGTAAACTATATCTGAATAATTGTATTAGTTTGCCAACAGATTACACACTGCAAAAGAAAAGATAAGACTGAAATATGCAGGAATAGAAACTAACTACACTGAAAAGAGGGATTAAAAAGATGTGGGTGGGGTGGGAAATGAACAAAAACTCAATCACCTGTAGGACAATAGCAAGAGGTAACTGGAGTTCTAGAAGATAGAGAGAGAAAGAGGGAAGAACAATATTTGGAAAAGTACAGACCAAAGTTGCCTGAATTTGATGAAAAATGTCAACCCATAAACCTAATATCTCAATACGACCTAATGAAAAGAGAATTACTACTGACATTTCACTAGAACAATTCAAACCAGAAGACAATGGAACAAAATAGTTAAAATGCTGGAATAAAAATAATTTAAAAAATTAACATAGAAATTTAAGTTCAACAAAATATGCCCAGTAATTTAAAATAGTTCAATTTAATGACATTTTCAGGAAAATAAAAAAGAGGTAATATGCCTCCATCAGACCTATGTTATAAGAAATGTTAAAGGAAATTCTAAGGTTGTAAGAAATGCAAGCTTTTCCTACCAAATGAAACTTGGAACTGCAAAAGAGAGTGAAAAGTATTAGAATGGGACTGAGACACAATGAAGGAGAACACTCAGAAAATGAAGCATCATAGCAGCAGCAGAGCAAGAAGGTCTTATGGTAGTTTAACAAGGATGTTTTCTGTAACTTAAATGTGCATAAACATATACACATATATATGCTTTTATATATAATATTTATTCAACAGATTGTTCTCACATCAAACATACATATTCCTTTAATTTTTTCCTTCAATGTGTTTAGTTTAATTCAAAATTCAAGTCTTATTTTGGCAATAGAAGTTTTTTTCAAAGAAAAGCTCATGTAGAAAGAATATATAACACATAAAGGTAAAATTATTCCTTTGTCATGTGGGAGCAGAAACTCCACTCACAGCCTTTATCCTTCTGTTCAAAAAGTTCCCTGAAGTTTTCTGAGACAATTAGGCTCTTCAGATCACACAGTGTAAAAACTATTTAATCAATTAGTAGTGCTATCTTTTATTTTCCATACTTCTCAAAAATTATCAAATTGCTACAGTATGTGTAATATAGTACCCTCAAAAGCAAATTAAATAACTGATAAAACAATCTACAATAGAGGAAAACTATTGTTTTTGTAATACCAATTCAGTAGTTCTTACTTGATTCCCAACTAATTTCATTGGTTTTCAAAGTTCACTAAACTGAAAGGTCACTTGAATTCAGCTAAATTAGTTACATTAGAAATACCAGTGAACCACTAAAAGCATAATGAACAATACAATGTAAATAGAAAAAACTTGTAAACTACTGAATCAAAAGAATGAGAAACTAGGTCTTAAAATTAACTTCTAGAAGGTTAACCAATAATCCATATATTCTTCAAGTAAGTGTGTCTCTACTCTGTCAGGAAGATTAAAAACGAACACTTCCCTCACTTCCATAAACTTTTTATATAACATTAAATGTTTAGGCACATAATTTTCAAAAATACATATTGTATTCATTGAAAGTCATTTTTCATAAATTTTAAATATTGTATATGCAGTCTAAATTATTGCTGTGAAGGCCCTCTATTTTTTGTGCAACTGCTACTGAATATAGAGCCTTTATACAATATGGATAATTCACCAACTTCAACTCTCTTTAAAGGAGTAAGAGCAAAGGCCATCCATCAAAGCCCAGAGATAGAAATAAAAATTCTTCTCTTAATATAGTGATGGAGAAATGAAATATACAGTAGTAAAGATATACTTAGAACTTTGAGACAACTCAAGTTTGAAATTTAAAAAAAGTTATTATTACTGCTCTATACAATGAATCTTATACTGGTTAATATGTGGTGGCATACTACCTTTCCATTTTACATTATTTAAAAATAACTAGAAGGCATTATTTCATTATTTGTCTTGAATAAAAATAAGAACTGGATATGAGATACTGCAGGAACATATGTAAGTACAATATTTTTCTTTTTGAAAGGAAGATAACATGCAACTGCACCATTCCTATAATCTAATATAGATAACTTTGCATAATTTCTTGTCTTTAATAAAGCTATTTTATATTGTTACATTATAACTTGCCATATCAATTATGCATGTTATATTTTCCTTTCACTTTTAAGAATCTTGTCCAAGAAACCTAACCAGATTACTATAAATTATTTCAATTCAAACAAAAACTTTTCTCAGCACCACAAATTTTCTAAAAAGCACGTGACTGAACTTTAGTATTCAAATTTAGTATTTCTGGGTACAAGTTTGACTTAACTGTTTGCAAACTCAAATTTCCATATTTAAAGTGAAAAAGACATACATGAGGTCAAATAACCCACTCTGAATGAGACCACCCGAATTGGATATGTGAAAGACCTGGAGAGTTGTGAGTCTATGAAACCATAAGAAATAATTTTGAATTTATTCAAATTTAAAGGCTGTGGGAATTTTTTCTTGCCATTTTTCAAAGTCCAAGTTTAATAAATCAATATTTATATTTTAATCAATAATATATGCATGAGAGTGAATCAGAGAATTCCAAGAAGTATCTCAATAGAGTAATAATCACAGAGTCACTTTGGAGCATTTTTCATAGCTCTCTAATAAAGTTGTATTTATTTAGAAAGCTATAACTTTTTATGTACTCTTCATTTTAATAAATAAAAAGGATCTTTATGAGCACAGAAAGTGTATATTTAAATACATACACACATGCATTATACCATTGCTGAGCTATATTACAAAGTTCTAACATTTACAAATCATTGCCATCAAAAGCATGTTTCTGAAACCATTTTATTTTGTTTAATTTTTAATATATTTTATTTATTATGCTATTACAATTGTCCCATTTTTTTCTTCCCTTTATTTAAACTATACTAATTAACATGTTTGTGACACTTCATAAGAGGTAGAGGTAAACTTTATTTTAAGATGTAAAAATTAGGCTTATGTTTAACTGATAAAAACTAAATGTGAAAATCTAAAAGATAAATGAAGCTTATAAAAACTTTAAACTAACAATTAAAAATCTAGAAGAAGGTGATGAAGTAGGAGGGAGCAGATTCCACTTCCCTCTACACACAGGAGAAAAACCTAGCCAAACTATGGAGGAACAGAGCAAACAGCCAACAGTACCCCAGCACATATGAAAATAAGAGACCAAAACTTGTAGCAGACATTGGAAAACCAGACGGTAAGGAGAGTGCTTCAGGACAATAAAGTTCCAGGGACCAGCATGGACCAGGGAGGCTGCAGCCCCAGGCCTGGAACCCACCAGGTCTGCCACAGGGTTCTTGGGAGAGAGTTGGGTCAACTGCTCCCTTCCCTTTTAAACAAGGTTTGAGCAGCACTGGGAGTGACCTGGTTGCTTGAAGTCGCAGAGAGGGGAATAAGGACGAAGTGGCAAACACACAGGGGCTTTGAGCACCCATGGAGTCTGTGCAGGCCAGCTCAGGAGAATTGAAAGTTGCACAGTGATGGCCCTGACCCCGATAGTCCTGGTCTAGCTGGAGAATTGGGCTGGGTGAGAGCCCAGGTTGCTGTACAGAGCAGCAGGCTTGAGTAGGAGGAATTTCTCAAAAAGTAAAAAAAGAGACATTGTTTTAGGAATTCTCCTGCTGAAATCTCTCTAGTCTCCTCCCCACCCAGCGGGGCAGCACTTCCAAAGGGATGCAGGAGGCCCTTTGCACCCCCATAGCACTAGGAAAGGTGCACCTCCAACCCATAGGGCAGGAAACAGCCTGGCTGAGCATGCACACCCACAATGTGGGGACAGTGCACTCCGCAGAAGGCCCCAGCCCAGAGGAATAACCCCGGGGGAAAGTGCATTCTGAAGATGGCCTGGATCCCGCACCCAGGGCCCTGCTGAGAGGTGCCAGGCTAGTTCTGGGGAGAGTGTGCTTGAGGCTGACTGAGTGCTGATCAGGAAGGGAGAAAAGCCCCTTAGCCTACTGCAGCCAGCAAGACCAGAAAAACCAGTGTGGCCAGTTTGAAACCACCAAGAGGCTTTATTTTTTTTCAGTCATTTTTTATTTTTTAAGTTTTATTATTTTTTCAGCTCTCAATTCCTTTTTCCTTCTCTCCATCTTTCTTGCTTTATTCCTTCTTCCTTTCTTTCCAATTTTATCTCATATTCCTTCCTTCTACTGCATCTATTTTTTTTAATACCCACAAGTGAAACAAAAAAAACTGGAACTGTGAAAAGACTAGAGTTGGACCCAAAGAGGGGGCATCCCAACAGATGAGACAGTGAGGCAAATTTCACTTTGCTATTACAGAGAACGTTCAAGTTATTGCATATTTGTATCATTATTATTTTCATTGTTCTTTGTTGCGGACCGTTCAGCCTGGTTTCAGGAGTTGTAACCCTCACCCCATGGTGGGCTGTGTAAGAGCCCAAGGGACCCACTTCATCTGGGTCTGTTCTGTCACAAGGACATGACCTACTAAGGAGACAAAAGCTTATTTCCCTGGCAGGAGCACTGCTTCTGCCTTATCCATCTCTGGCCCCATTGCTTGGTTGGCAGTCAATGACGGGTAAGACTCCTCATGGGAGGGGCAACCTAAGCCAGATGCAACCACTTGGGAGGCCTCATGGAAGAACTCGGGGGGTTGCAGCAAAGAGGATGTGATGGACCCTCGCCCCCCGGCTATTCTGACATAGCCCGAGTCCTCATTTCCATCTGAGAGATGTCTCCTGCTTCCTAATTGCCTTAAAGCCTGAAACTGTGGGGGTGAGTGGTGCAGCCCTGTGCTGGCCAGGATGGCTCCCTGGGTGATCGGCATAAGAAAGAATTCCTAAAGTCCTGTGAAACCTGCTTTGCTAAGAGTCCTCTCCCTTAGGTGATAAGTGTCCCAGGAGGAAATGAGTATGTCTCCCAATGTCTGGCAACTGACAAACACTGGCTCAGATTAAGCCCTCAGATTTCTTTGACATGTTAAACCTCTATTCCCATGTATTTGAGCCCAATAAAAGCCTAGTGAGGAAGGGGCTCTGGATCATTCTCCTCTGAGAGTTTGACCCCTTTCCTCCCCAAGCAGAAGATGTCTTGGTAGTTTTTATTTTCATCCGTGATGGAGGGATGGGGCTCTGCGGGCGGACCCCCACCACATCTGGCACCCAGGACAGGAGCCCCCGCAATTTAATCAGTAAACAGAAAAGTAAAATAGCCCCCTTTTGCAGGTGTTACCAGTATAGAGAAACACAGGAGAATCAAGAAAATGGATAGAATACAACAAACTTACTGAAGCATCAAAATACAATGTTAACATGTAGAAATTTGTCACATTTGTATACACAAGTAAAAAGTCTGAAAAAGAAATCTGACTAGTGTGACTCAGTGGGTCAGGCATCATCTCAACAATTGGAAGTCACTGATTCACTTCAAAGTCAGGGCATATGCCCAAGATGCAAGCAAGGTCCCAGGTTAGGTATGTGTGGGAGGCAAGTGATCCATGCTTCTCTCACACACTGATGATTCTTTCCCTCTCTTCCTCCCTTTTACTCTTTCCAAAAATTAATAAATAAAATCTAAACAAAACATCCAAGGAAGAACTAGAGGAAATAATTCCACTTCCAGCTGCATAAAAAGGAATAAAATGTTGGGAAATCGATGAAATTAAATATGTGAAAGTACTCTAGAATCATAAGGATAAGACAATGAATAAAAATTTGAAAAGGAAACAGAAAAAATCATTCTGATAAATGGGAAAGGTTAGATTATTACAATGCTCGTACTTTCCAAAGCAATTTACAGGTTTAATGCAATTTCTATCAAAATACCAATTTTAGTCTTCTCAGAACCACAATGAATAATTCTAAAGTTCACATGGAACCCAAAAGACTCAGAATAATCAAAACAGTTGAGAAAGTAGAATAGAGTTGGAAAGGTTACAATCCTAGATCTCAAACCACACTACAAGGAAATACTAATCACAACAGTATAGTGTTGGTGCAGAAAGTCCACCACGGTTAATGGAAATAAATAGAGAGCCCAGAAATAAACCTTCACTTTTTTTATTTTTTAATTTTATTTTTCTTGTTCAAGTACAGTTTTCTGCCTTTTACCCTCATCCCAGCCCACTCCCCAGCCCTCCCCATCACCCTCCAATTTCTACCTCCCCCTTTTTATTGTCCACATCTCATTTATACTTGTTCCTGCAAACCCTTCCCCTTTCCCCCTGAAATTCCCTCCCCTCTCCCCTCTGGTCACTGTCAGCCTGTTCTCTATTTCAGTGTCTTTAGTTATATTTTGATTGTTTGTTTGCTTTGTTGGTTAGATTCCTGTTAAAGGTGAGATCATATGGTATGGGGGGCTCCACCCACAGAGCCCCCTTTCCATCATGGATGAAAGTAAAACTACCAAGACATGATCTGCTTGGGGAGGAGAAGTGGTCAAACTCTCATAGGAGAATGACCCAGAGCCCCTGCCTCATTAGGCTTTTATTGGGTTCAAATACACAGGAATACAGGTATGTCAGGTGGCAAGGATCAAACAATGGTTAACATTCAAAGAAATCTGAGGGCTTAATCTGAGTCAGTGTCTGTCAGGAAAGGGGGTTGCAAAACTTTGGGAGACATACTCATTTTCTACTCAGACCCTTATCATTTAAATGAGAGGACGCTTAGCAAAGCAGGTTTCACAGGACTTTACAAATTCTTTCTTAAACCCAATCATTGGGGGAACCGCTCTGGCCAGCACAGGGCTGCACTGCTTGCTGTCATAGTTTCAGGCTTTAAGCTGATTTAAGCATAGTTTTAGGCCCAGGAAGCAAGAGATAAGCAAGACATCTCCCAGATGGAAATGGGGACCTGGGCTCGGGCTATGTCAGAATAGCCGGGGAGCAAGGGTCCATCACCCCCTCTTTGCTGCAGCCCCCTGAGTCCTTTCATGAGGGCCTCCCAAGTGGTCATGTCTGGCTTAGGTTGCCCCTCCTGTGAGGAGTCTTACCCGTCATTGACTAACTGACTAAGCATTGGGGCCAGAGATGGATGAGGCAGAAGCAGCGCTTCTGCCAGGAAGATAAGCTTTGTCTCCTTAGTGGCTCACGTCCTCCTGACGAAACAGACCCAGATGAAGCGGGTCCCTTGGCTCTTATTCAGTCCACTATGGGGTGAGGATTACAAATGAGACCAGGCTGAATGGTCCACAAAAAATGGTATTTGTCTTTCATCACCTGGCTTATTTTGCTTAGCATGATGCTTTCCAGTTCCATCCATGCTTTTGCAAAGGGTAGGAGCTCCTTCTTTCTTTCTGCTGCATAGAATTCCATTGTGTAAATGTACCATAGTTTTTTGATCCATTCATTTACTGAAGGGCACCTACGTTGCCTCCAGCACTTGGCTATTGCAAATTGTGGTGCTATGAACATTGGGGTGCATAGGTTCTTTTGGATTGGTGTTTCAGGGTTCTTAGGATATAATCCTAGCAGTGGAATTGCTGGGTCAAAAGGCAAATCAATCTTCTCTTCTATGGACAAGTAATGTGTGACAAACGATGTAAAAATATAAAAGTTGATATAAAAGTTGATATAAAAAAACAACTTTTCCAGAATTCCAACTGACAACAGCCCTACTCACCACTTTTGTTGTGTCCCCAGCCCAAGGGGTCCATGTGTTGTGGATGCAATGAACAATTTCAATCAGACTACAGAAGTCCTGTGGAGAAAAAAGGACAGCATGGTCACTCTGAGTGAGAGAGGGCCCCGATCCCTGCCTGGAAAGGCTTTTATTGCTTTTCTGGGTACATTGCATTGAGGATGGTCCTCATTTACTATGCACAGGTTTGCTTTAAGTGGTTACCTTTTTCAGATAACAAAGGAGAGGAAGTTGCTAATTACTACAAAGAAAAAGGATATTTGCAAATGAGAAGCAAAAATGTGGTTGAACTGGTTACACTTGTCCACAGGAGCTTTAGCATAGATTTTAGGAAGCTACCTGAAACTTCCCTGGCCCAATTCAGGGTGAGGAAGTTTTAGGAAAAGCAAGCTTCAAAGCAGCCTAGGTACAATGCAGATATGATTTCCCATGGGAGAACCTATCCGTGGGATTGGGTCCTGTGTGCCAATTCACTCCCCACTGGATTTTCTGAGTCAGGGGCTGGGCTACATTCCCCATGCCATGCAGAATGGTCCTCTATGCACGTTTTGTCTTTAAACTGATGACAGATTTTCCACATCTGTTTATCTTCCTGCTGACTCCAGCCCCGCTCACATTTCTGCAATCCAATTGATGATCTCCATGTTTTCCAACTGATGACAGCCCTACCTGTCTTATCCCAGACCTGCCTCTGTTCTTCTAATGATTTTCACACACTTCATTTTTCCACAGCTCCACCCCTGGGATTACAAGCGTTAAAGAATACCAGAGCTGCAATGCACCTATTCTGGCTGAGGTCTGACCTAACTCATTGAGACCTTCAGAGAAGATGCCCTGGAGAAGCACATTGGAGGTTCTTTCCATTTTCTAAGACTGGGTCTTATTTATGGCTTCAGCTCTTTCCAGCTTTCCACCTTGGACAGCCACTGTCTCTCTGGTAACTGGCACCTGGGCCCTGCTACTCACCTTTCTACCCTCCTGAGTCTCATAGTTTTCATGCCATCTCTACCAAATTCAAAATGACATATTGTAGCAATGCAGAAATGTTTACCAAATTCCTCACAGATGACACAGCTTTGATCCATCCTAGAGCCACATCCACAGCCTACAGTGCCTTCAAATGTACAACATATATAAATATTTTTGAAGACTAAAGAAGAGCAAACACTTAGTATGAGTCTGCACTGGGCTTTTCAAGTATAGTAACTATTAACATTCTAGGTCAAGTATGCTTGTTCTGGGTGGTTGTCTTCTGAATAGAAGAATATTCATTAGCATCTTGTCCTCTACCTCTCCCAAAATGCTTGTAGACCCAAAACTTCCAATATAGATACAAAAAAGGAGAAAGAGACAGGGAGAGATACAAAACAAGAGACTGAAACAAAATAAAATGAGCAAAACAACTCAAAGAGTAAATAAATGTGGCATTGTGTTTAAATATATCTTGTGTGTGGCTTCTCATCACCTTGGCTGTTAGCTGTTGTGGAAGATCCGGTTGGTAACCACTTAATGATGAAACTAAGATGTACATATCAGTAGGAAGGGCCTACTGAGAGCCAAATAGGTGACTGCCCACCACGTAGGCTTATATCATGCACAAGGCCTAATGATAAGTATAACAGAATATTGTATGAAATAAAGAACATCTTTGTCTTCTTAACTTTAACTTCTTTAAGGGGAAGATTTCAAAATGTGGCTCAGTGTAGCATGCCTCTCTGAGGATCACATTGGTGAAATTCAAGCTGAAGCCCTTCTTATAATTTTGCCATCTCTGAGTTTTTGCTTCAAACATATGTAACAATGGCCCATAGATGTTGTAGGTTTTTTGTTGTACACAACTAACGTCTCTAGGAATTAGTTTCTTGCATCATCTCCACTGCGCAGCTGTGGTTACTCAGGAGGATCAGGAAGACACATGCATTACGCAGGAAACTAAATGAATCAGAAATCAAAAGTCTAACTGCAGCTCTTTCTCCTGAAAGATAGGACCCTGGTGTCACTATTGAGAAGTCATGGGGAGGGCTGTGTTGGAAATTTTTGTATATTTATGGAGGTATTGTAAGTGAGCAGGTGAAAGGCCTGAGTTGTTTACTGGTAAGTCTTTTAAAGGAAAAGCACCATGGAACAGAATGTTGAAGAAGTTACTTCACTTCTTTGGTGACAGCACAATACAAACATTAGATGTCTGGTAACCAGGCACCACATTTCTGAGACTGGCCCCTATTAACTTACTTGAGTGAAGTGAGTTGAGAGAGCAGGATGTTGTCCAATCATCTCCAGAATTTCTTAGACTTTGGCATTTGGAAATCCTATACTAAAACGGTTCACTGACTATAGACAGTGGCTCTAACCTATTCTTTAAGGTCTGAGGTCAGTCAGCAGTGTGGAGCCTCAGGTCAGTTTGGCTGCCCAGGGCAGAGCAACCAAGGTAACACCATGACTGTGATCCCATGTGGGAATCTTACCAGTCCCTGACCCTTCTCCTCCTCCTGTAAGTGTTGGAGTGGATGAAACTGCAAGTAATTGTTCACAGATTTTTTTTAATGATTATTACCTGTGGTGTGAGTTAAAAACTTTTTTAAAGAAATTTTGTTTATTTATTTGTCTTTTCCTGCTTGACAAGTTACAAGAAGCTCATAAATTTTAAACATTTTTTCAAAGAATTAGCACTTAGTTTCATTGGCTTCTTCTTTGTGTCCCAACTGTATTTCTTTGTGGTCTGATACATGTTCTATTTATTCTTCTACATGAATTGTTTGGTATTTTAGGTGTGTTTTTCATATTTTCTCATGTTGAGGCAGTCCTAAAATGTATGCATTTTCTTCTATATGTACTTTTTCTGTGTCTCAGATTTAGTTAAGTTGTTTTTGTATTTTCATGTGTCTCAAAGTAGATTCTCTGGTTTTTTGTTAGTATCTTTAATTTATTGGTTGTTTAAAAACTGTTGGTTAATTTGCAATTACTTGTGTTGTTTCTGTTTTATTTTCTTGATACTTGATATTGAACTTCTTACAATCAGGGTCAGGTAATACGGTAGATATAATTTCATATTTTTAAAATTTATTGGGATTTGATCTGTTGCCTCATACAAGATTTGTCTTTGAAAATGTTCCATGTACACAAGAATATGAACAACATTCAGTTTATCTTTAAATGTTCTATAAAGGTCTTCCATAACAATCTGGTCCAATGTTGCAGACAATATCATTAGTATCATTTTAAATATTTTTTTAATCCTCAACTCAACATATATTTTTCATTGATTTTAGAGAGTAATAAAGGGAAACAAAGGATGTTGTTGAGAGCAAGAGAGAGGGAGAGAGTGGGGGAGAAAGAGAGAGAGAAACAGAGAGCGAGAGAGAAAGAGAGAGTTGAAGAGAAATATTGATATGAGAGAGAAACATTAATTGGTTGTCTTTCCTATGCACCTTCAGTGGGGATCAAACATGCAACATAGGTATGTGCCCTGACCAACTGAACTCACAGTCTTTCGGTGGAACACTTAAACAAGTTGGACCACATGGCCAAAGGGAGTATTCTTAATTATTATTAAGAATAATATTAATTATTCTTAAATAATTAACAGTACAGTATTTAAAAATAAGAACTATACTTGTACGCCAATAAAAAAGTAAAAAAAGTAAAAAAAAGTAAAAAAATAACAAATAAAATAACATTTCTTTTAAAAAAAGCAACTCATACTGCATTTAATGTTGATTGGAAACATTAGGTGACTTCACTTTGTGTGGTGGGCACAACATAATATACATATGCCTTATTATAACATTATACACTTGAAATATTTATAATTTTAATAACTAATGCCACACCAATACCTTTCATTAAAAATGTTAACAAATGACCTTTTGAGGGAAGTGTATTTTTTCTTTTTCTTTCTTTAGTTCTTTAAATCATTTTATTTTTTTCAATTATTGTTGTCTGCAGCTTCCCCCAACACTCCCCTGCAACCCCATCAAAACCCCCCTCCCCCCAGTGCTTCCACCCTCCACCTTGGTTTTGTCCATGTGTCCTTTACATTAGTTGCTGAAAACCATTCTCCCATTGTAACTTTTTTAATCATAATCTTATCTTTATTAAATTTTGATGGATTTATGTATTATTATTCTTTTTTAAGGCTTAAGAATAAATTTAATTAGCATCACAGTTCACTTTTGTTTACAGACATACATATTTTCATAGAAAAATTATACTGTAAAAGGCTACAGGTACTTACTTTCTATCATCTTTTTTATTTTTTTATTTTTATTTTTTTTAACAGTAAATGCTATCTTGTGATTTAATTTTCATGGTATTTCATATATTCTGTGTTTAAATATATTCTTTTTAAAGCCCCAAATGCAAGGGCAAACATTTAGAACAGTGGATCTGAATCCTGAATGTGCATCAGAATTAACTTTTTTTAAATTTTTATTTTAATTGTTGATCTTGTACAGTTTTCTGTCTTTTATTCTCACCCGAACCCAGCACCTTAGCCCCCCCTCCTCCCTCCCATTTCCACCCCCCCCATAGTTTTTGTCCATGTGCCCTTTATACTTGTTCCTTCCCCTTTTCCCTTGAAATTCCCTCCCCTCTCCCCTCTGGTGACTTTCAGCCTGTTCTCAATTTCAGTGTCTTTGGTTATATTATGCTTGTTTGTTTGTTTTGTTGATTAGCTTCCTGTTAAAGGTGAGATCATATGGTATTTGTCTTTCACTGCCTGGCTTACTTCGCTTAACATGATGCTCTCAAGTTCCATCCATGCAGTTGCAAAGGGTATGAGCTCCTTCTTTCTTTCTGCTGCATAGAATCCATTGTGTAAATGTACCACAGTTTTTTGATCCATTCATTTACTGATGGACATCTAGGTTGCTTCCAACACTTGGCTATTGTAAATTGTGCTGATCCAGTACTGTTTTCTGAATTTGCCCCCAACTTCTCCCCATCACCCGAGCCATCCTAACCTCCTCCCCCTGTTTCCATCCCCCCTACAAATGAAAATACAATCAACAAGATCTGCCCTTTAGTATTTCATCCATCATCAGAGGATGGTTCAAGTTTGAATGTGAAGTTCTCTGCCTTGGCAGTGCTTCTTATCTTCCAATGGTGTAGAAGTTAAGCTCAGAGAGATTAAACAATACCCAGATGATAGGAAATGGGGTATTGTCCTCAGGGTGCTCTCATCAGTCTATGCACACCTAACTGTATGGAGCTCACTTCATAAATTTTGGCCATAAGTTTTCTATATGGCACAGGTCAGTGATGGTAAATTTGAGGGAGGATCACAGCAGGGATAGGCCAACTGCTTCAGTGGGAAGAAGAGGACACACCTTTAGAATGGCTCATACCAAGCACAGCGTCATGCCAGGCCCTTCCCATATATTCTACATATGCTGTGTCAAAAGCCATCTTCTGTGGACATATGAAGAACTTATTATGGATACAAAATCAATTAATTTTGTACATAGTCTTGTGACCCATCTTTCAGGTCAGCATTTGGAAATGCATCCAGATGCACAGAAGGCTATGAGGGTACCATCTGTGACATATATAAAAGAGACTTCAGTGATATTTAACGTGACTGACACTTTGACTAAAACTAAAGTCCAGGATTGTGTCCATTTGTTTCACTGAGCTATGCCAAATGAATCACAACATGCCTGGAGGTAGTAGGTATGTCATATGCATTCTTGCAAGAGGAAATAACCCAAATTTATCCCAAATATTTGGGTTGGCCTAGAACTTCATTGCCACTTTCAGAGATTTGGCCACACATATAGGACAAGAAACAGGACCACATGGATGACATCTCAGAATGCATGACAGGTTGCATTCAATGTACATTGCTAGACTCAGAATGTCAACAGGCCTGTGAAGAAATAGACTGATGGCTTTCCAGGTGTGAGTAGAAATACATGGACCTGCACAGAGACAGCAGATCCAATTGTACCTTCTGGAGAAGCAGAGAAGTAAGCTGTCATGGCTGGTGTTATGCTAGATTAATTTACTAATATCTCCTTTTCATATAAGCTAATTAAAGCCCATGGCAATGAGGGGATATTCCCAACACACAATCTGGAGGTGAGCGGAGTCAGTTTTTGTTGAGAAAGTGCTCGGTGTTCACATAGCAAAAGGATATATTGTCATAGGATATGTTGAATGGTATTGAATGCCATATAGGTGATTAGATAGCTAGTCATGTAAATATTTCCATATGGTAACTCAGTACTATAGACAATATGGGACACTTCTGGTGGACTCTGGAGGTGAGAACCATTCTTAAGGACAAGCAATTGTCATTTTCGCACTCTGTGAACCCAGGAGGGATCTCTTGTAAGCAACATCACTATGAACTATCAAAGAATTAACATCTTGAGCTCACCCCAAAACTGACAGGCTTTCAGAACATGTGTGGAGGGACAGATGACACAAGGTTAAAAAGATTGGGTTTTAAATGTATGACTTGAATTTAGTGGCTGGCAAAGTATTATCCAATTATGATTGTCAAACAATTTTGTAGATTTATTAATAGTTTGTAATAAAAGCCTTGCGCCAAAAGTTCTCAACAAAACTAGAATTTTCTAAGCTGTTTTTGTTGCCTTGCTTTGTCTACAGTCCTGGAAATTATTGCCTGGCAACACAATTGTTAACAACGTGATAATTCATGTTTCTCATGAGAAATCTATTTGTTTTGTTATTCCGAACTTAGAGAGGGCATCTATTTATTAGGGCTTATAGTGCTGTTGGAAAACCTGTGTAGCTTGGGGCTTGACAACAATTACTAAAGAAATAATGGTCAACACACCACATGGAGATGAAAATTTTTGCAGGGAAAATGTTCATATGATGGCTACACCTATCGGCTTTGGTCTTCCTTTAATTCAAGATGAGTATTCCAATATCCTAAAGCTTTAGAGTCACTACGGACTCTAGGTCCATATGGAATCTTGGGTTTTGGTAACTTTACAACATGTCCACTAGAGCCTGAAAAATCTTATTGAAAGATAATATTTGTATAGTTAAAGTATCATTTTCCTTTGTGTATTTTTTTAGAAATGCTTTTCTCTGGTCCTATAGAAATGCGGATGAGAATAATTTTTCTAGGATCATCACAGTTTCCACATAATGTCCCAGTGTGGTAAGGTGGCATAATTAGTGCCCACTCTTCACACTGACAACTCATAGGCTCTTGTAGCACCATTGCAAGCAGAGTGTAGAGCCTTGCAAAATCAACTGTAGTGATAGAGTGCTTCTTCTCTGTAAGGATGTGCTTTTTCCCCTCGAGGGTCAGACAAAACTATAAGTAAGAAGCTTCCTTGAATGCCGTTCCAGTTGACCAGTGTTTCAAATGTTTTATCATCTCACTACACAGCCTGTGTACCCTGAACAAAATCCTTGACCTTGTCATTTTCTAAAGTCACAAAAACAAGAACAATAAATAAGAAAAAAGGAAATGTTTCTAAAAAGGATTTTGAAAAAAGGAAATGTCTGCTAAAAACAAAAGAAAAATAATGGAATCTGCTGAGAACCATCATTTCTTTGGTTTCTTTTGTTTAAGAGAAATGACAAAGGATCCATAACTTGTTCCAAAAACATCTAGGTTGCCCCATCTGCTCTGCTATGCACCTTGGGCACTGTCTTTCTGCAATCATATGTGAAATAAAGACCAAAAGACACAAATATTAGAAGAAATAAGACTCTAGCTCTATATCCTTGACCCCATGCTGCCAGAGGGAAATATATCAGAAGTCTTATCTAGAGATTGTTCTATATACAGGTTTTACACAGTCTTTTGAAATTGGTAGCAAACTTCAGTAATTGTGATCAACTAGCTACAAGTGGATTCAACATTGTTTAATTAGAATGATAGATAGCCTCTCACACTCCCCATTATCTCTCTCGCCCAGGTTTTCCCGCATGATTGTAGTTTTAATGACATATTCTCTATTTATACTATGGCACATAATTTAAGATACTTTTTCTTTTCTATGTCTAATATTTTACTTCAATATACAGGCAAGAATCCAATCATTTTCTCTGTCTGCTGATGGCTGTTACCTAAATACAAAAAAAAAAATAATAATTACTGTGGCACAGATTCTCTTTCTCATTCAGAAATTTCAAAGAGTGAAGTTTCTCTCTAGGATTTATTTTATTTCCCACAAGCATGTCACACATAGTGGAAGTTATAACTCATATTCAGTTAAGGAGTACAAATAAGAACATATAGATTAAAAATTTCCTCTCCATATTTGACACTGAAAGAGAAGGGGTCTTGATCCTGTCAATGTTGCCCTAACTTCTTAAATATGGAGACACAAATAACAATTACAGTAGTTCACCTTCTAAATAAAGTAGTGTTTAGGTTTTGGATCCAAATGAGAGTCCTCAGAGAAACTGCCTCAATATAAGGATAAAATAGCTTTATAATAATTAAACATAATTTAAGATAATTTTTCATACACACACATGTGAAATTAAAAATAAACTGTTTGAAACCTGGGGCATTTTCCCACCACAAACACAAAATATGGCCAAAAAGTGAGGTAATGAGTTTAACTGAAGGGACAATATGGAGCAGTCAATTCAGTGTGGTGTCTATACTGGACTGAGGATGAGTCCTAGTTTGTTGATAAGCACACATGCCCAAACATTGCACAGTGCACCACTATAATACAGACTTCTATGTCCTAATGGCACATAAGTGAACAGTTTCAACATACACTTGAGAAATAGAAATGCATGTTTCTATTTCCCAAAGGAGGAAATAAACTCTCAGGGAACTGCATGACCTCCGCGAATCCACAATACCTGAGTTTCCGAGAGGATGGATGCTGCTCTCACTTAGGGCTGGCTGTGGCTGCTCAGAAGGGGTTGGCCTGAGAAGCCCAGTGTGGGATACAAGGGAAATGCCTTCTTTTCTCAAAGGTGGTGGAATTATAGGAATTTTCCTTGGAGATTTTTGACAAGTTTACTGATGATGATACTTATTCTCAAGAGTTCAAGTTTTTCTTTTTCTTTTTGAAAGACAATGCATTTGGGGGGAGAGCCATTTTACCTCAGGTTTCGGTGTTTGAATTCCAGAACAAGAACTAGAGAAATGTGGCAGAGTTTTATTTATTGTATATTGAATTTATAGAATTGATGTTGCATAATACATCAATAAAGGTTTCAAGTGTACGATTTTCTTACACATTATTGGTCTGTATTATTGTGTTTTCATTATCCAAAGTCAAGTCTTTTTCTATCAATACTTATTTTTCCTCTATTCTACCCATCCCTTCTTTGATCATCATACATTTCTCTTTGTCCATGAGGATTTTTCTTTCTTTTTCATTATTTCTGAAGAACTTTCAAACCCATCTCTCCTGACATCTGTCAGTCTATTTAGTTTCCATGACTCTGTTTGTATTTTGTTTGTCTATTTTGCTCATTATATTATACTTATGAATAAATCCATGTGGTCTTTTTCTTTCTCTGTCTTACTTCAATAAGCATAATACATCCTATACCCATCAATGGCACTAAAAAAGATACCTTTTATGGTCAAGGATTATTGGATTGTTTAAATTTCTTCATGAACTGCTTTTTAAAAAGATTTTTAGTTATTTATTTTTAGAGAGGAAACAGGGAAAGAAGAAGAGAAAGAGAGAAACATCAATGTGTGGCTGCCTCTCACTAGTCCCCCACCAGTGTCATGGTCATCAACCCAGGCATGTGCCCTGACTGGGAATTGAACCAGCAAGTCTTTGGTTCACAGGATGGTGCTCAATCCACTGAGCCTTACCAGCCAGGACCTCAAACACTATTTCTGAGAGTGTTAATTACTGCAGCAACCATAGAAAACTCTAGGTAGTTTCTTCAAAATATTAAAAATTAAATTGCCTAAAGACCCAACATTCCCACTTCTGGAATTTCTGAGGAAACTGGAAACATTAATTAGAGAAAACATATGCACCCCTGATACAGATACATCTGATTAAGATAACTCAGATCATTGGGAAAGTAAAGAGGGACAATAGGATGAGTTTGCAAGGACAATGTTGGGTACTCTAGGAGGGGATTGTCTGAGAAGCCAAAAGCTTCTAGAGCCAGTGGAAACAAAAGAGCACTGATTCTCTCTAACTGGGAGGTTCTGGGTCTTGCTGGAATTCTCTGGCTCCTGTGGTGGGGCTCTCAGTCTTGTGCCTTCAAGCTGGTTTTTTAGAAGGAAGTCTGAATAATTGTGCTGCAGCTGCCCACGTTTCCAAATGCATTGCATTTTTTATGGGTAGAAACTCAGGTCAAAGCCAGGGTCAGGATGCCCTGGCAGAGGGTAACAGGTTTATTTTTGTATGTATTCTCCATGGAACAGGCTCTGAGGCAGAAGCCTGCCATTCTTCCAGAATTGTGTATTTTTGTATATCATGTTGTTTTTATTTTGTAAGCTAATCTTGTAGAAACAAGATGACACTAAAACTACCAGGGAAATGACTGGAAAACACAGTTATGAGAGTTTAGCCTTAATTGGTGGGCTTAAGTGATTAAAGCTGTGACTTGACAGGCTTCAGTGTCTGTTTTTGAAAAGAAGCCATTGTCTCTGATGTTTTTGCCTCTGGAGAGTGGCAGTGGGCAGCAGAATGCAAAGTATTGTTCAGTAACACTTATCTTTATTGCAATAAGATTTACATCAGCCAAATTTGTAGGCAGACTTAGAGACCATCAGTATATGAATGGGAAGAAAAGTTGGAGGAATTCTGTTTAAGTTATGCTCCTTCAATTATTTTGTTTGCAATTTTGGGGTTTCCCAGAAAAAACAGTTTGCGGTAATAGCAATTATGTTTGAATGTTCCTCTTTTATATTGCTGATTCTAGTTTCCTACCATTCTGGCCATTATTATCTTAGTAATATTACTAAAACTCAGTACTTTAAAATAAAACTATTGTTATTTAACCACTTTATTCCACATTTAACTCTCAAAACAGCCCTCTGAGATAAATGCTTTTTAAATCACATTGTTAGAGAAGAAAGGGGCAAAATGTAACTTCTGTACTCTGTGGCAGTTTCAAGATTCTAACATGAAATTCCAGACACATTACCATTCAATGTCTTTTTTAAACTGTAGCAGAGAAACTCAGAGTGCAGAAAAATGTGGGTGAAATAGGAGTATTCTGCTCAGGAAACTCATACTGTTTTGTACAACTGTCTTTGTGGAGCTGAACTTCAGAGACTCTGGACTCACAAACTGGTTGGCACAGGCTGGCAATGAGGAATTTGTGTGTGAAGGGCACAACACCAAAGCTATCAGCTGCGCTGAAAAGGATAAAAACAGTCCAAGCCATAAGATAGACTTGTACAGAATCTAGACTTTGACAAGGACATCCTTACTCACAATGCAGGGCTTTTCTTTCCAGCGCATGCTCTGTGGTAACATGAGGACCTTTTTCAAAAGTCAAAGCTTAATCACGTTGTTAAATGTTCCTGTGATCCATCATTATGGGCAGCGTTGGGAAAAACCCTTCAGATGCATAGAAGGCTCCAAAGATACCATCTGTATTATATGGAGAAGAGAACCATATGATGCCTATTTTCTCTACATTTCTACTAAAACTGAAGCTCCAGAATGGTGTGCATTTTTTTCATGAGTTATGATGTGCCACAGAAAGTGCCTGCAGCTAGCATATATATACACATTTATATGTGTGTATTTGAATAAGTAAACTCCATCTATCTTTGTAGGAAATATTTGAGTTAGTCTGGGGCTTCACTGCAGCCACCAGAGATTCTTAATCTGGCCTCAAGAGGGACAAAATGAATGACAAGAAAACTAGCATATATAATTTCTTAACAGATTGCTTTCCAGGTGATTTTCCAATGTCTGAATGGCTACAGGCCAGAGAAGAAAAAGCAGGGAACTTCTCATGAGAAAGTGGAAAGTTATAAATATGAAGAACCACAGTATTTCCATCAGTATGTTATGCACAATGAAGCACCAGGTATGGCCTGGCCATGACTGATACAATTAATCCAACTAAAGATTACACAAATTTTATTTAACTACCCACTTTCAGAGAGAGAAATGAAGGCTCAAAGGGATGGTGAATGTTCCCAGGATAGAAGCCAAATGTAGACAGGGTCACCTTGTGCTGTGGAGAAAGTCACATAGTGAAAAGCTGGTCCATGATATACTTACTGCATGGTATTAAATGACAGATAGTTGAACAGGTAGGTAGTCATGTACATGGTTGTTTTACATTGAATGGTTATGGCCACAGATATATGGGACACCTCTTTCTAATGCCTCCTGGATAGCCCTTAAGGTGCAAGTTTCATTCACAGATAAGCTGGTGTTATCTTCACACTAAGTAGAAAAGAGATATAATGCAGGCAACATCCCTAGGAACCATCAAAAGAACCATGGTGTGAACATCACCCAGGAACTCTGAGTTCTTTATGGACATGGGTGGAAGAATGGAAATTTTTAACATGAAAATATTCTGAACTCTAAATGTACAATTTCTGTTTACTGGTTTGAAAAAATACATACAATTATTTCCTTCAGGGCATTTTGTTAGGTGAGGAACAAGGATCTTCCTATAGCAATACTCTCTCAGTGAGTCTGCAAGAAACACCCTGAGTATAGAGACTAGAATACAGAAGCTTATAGATTTGAATGGCTGCTCAAGCTTCTTCAGATCAGAACTTGCAACCCTCTAAAACACATCTTTCCACATTCCCTCTAAGTTAATGAGGCTTGATCTCTCTGTCATGAAGCAAAATGAGCTGCAAAATGTCATTGTTTTACAATTTGGAAACACTGCAAAAAAAAAAAAGACTCATTATAATCACTTTATTTTTTTCATATTTAACATTTTTATTTATTTTTTAAACATTTTTATTGTTGTTCATATACACTTTTCTGCCAGTTCTCCCCACAACTCCCCACCACCTGAGCCCTCCCCACCTCCTTTCCCTGTTTCCAACCCCCATTGTTATTGTCCATGTGTCCTTTATAATCCTTCCTGTAAACCTTTTACCCTTTTCCCCCATCATCCCCTCCCTTCTCCCCTCTGGTCACTGTCAGCCTATTCTCAATTTCAGTGTCTTTCATTATATCTTGCTTCCTTGTTTGTTTTGTCGATTAGCTTCCTGGTAAAGGTGAGTTCATATATTTTTCTTTCATTTCCTGGCTTATTTCACTTAGCATACCACTCTCCAGTTCCATCCATGCTCTCACAAAGGGTAGGAGCTCCTTCTTTCATTCTGCTATATAGAATGCCATTGTGTACTGTACCATAGTTTTTCGATACATTAATTTCCTGATGGGCACTTAGGTTGCTTCCAGTCCTTGTCTATTGTAAATTGTGTTGCTATGAACATTGGGCTGCATAGGTTCTTTGGAATTGGTGTTAAGGATGTTGATTGTTTTTAATTTTACAGTAGATCAAGGTTTCATACCCTCCTTAGGAACATTTTAGATTTAGCAAAGGGGTAATTGGACAATTTAGTTGGTAAGATAGCCCATTACAGGGAAAGAATTTGAGCCAATAACATGGGAATAGACAAGCCATTATGTGGCCAATGAACATCTGATAAATCCTAATAGTGTCAATGAAACAAGGGGCTATGAAGGAGCACTGAGAGAGCATGGAAAACCTGACAGCAAGGAGGTTTAAAACTAAAAGAATAATTATGCCTGCCTTTTGGGTCAAGTCCCCATTAGGGGGTGTGTAAGAGGCCACCACACACTGATGTTTCCCTCCCTCTTTTTGTTCCTTCCTTCCCCTCTAAAAACAAAGAAATAAAACCTTAAAAACAACAAAGAAATAAACCCTAAAAAAAAAAAAACAACAACTCAGGACCAAGTGCACGTTTTGGCCAAACAGTGGGGTAGGTAGAATCCCTTCACTTCCATGCACATCCCAAAGTAGGAGAACAACCAATATAATATCAATAAACAACCAAAGTGCCAGAAAATAAAACTTCATGAAAATTCAACAACCATGGAATTAAAGAAACAGTCAACCAGGCCAACCAGACCTGTAAGATGGACGGATGGAGAGAACACAAGGTGAGGCTTTGGACTGCATGGGGGTGGCTGGCTGCGAGAAACTGTGGTGAGGCAATGGACTATGTGTGAAGGGCTGACTAATAGAAAACAGACTCACAGCTGGCTGTTTAGCAGGTGGGGGTTGCCATGGTGGTAGAAATTCCCAGGCTCACAGCAGGGTTCATTGGGTAGTGGGCTAGAGCTGAGCATGTGAGCTGCATTGTTCCCTCTCAGGCCCCACCCCAACAGGGAGGAGGGGTGGAGACACGCAACCTCAGTGGAGGGTAGTCACAGGAAGGCATTGGCTGCAATACCAGGGCACGCAGTGTGGTGGCTAGTGGACCAGGTGAGCCGGTGGCTGGTGATCTGGTGCTCCCACCTTCACTTGTGGATCAACTGAGAGAAACACCTGGAGAAAAAAGACAGTCCAAGCAACCAGGGGTTCCGAGGTGGGGAAATAAATTCGCAAAACCCCTCACTGAAAAAACCTGTGGGTGTGGCATTGTCAGGAAAAACTCCCAGATTCACAGGAGTATCATTTGGAGAGACCCATAGGATCCTAAAAAGTACACAAAACCACCCAAGAAGGAATCAGCACCAGAAGGGCCGGATTTTCTTGTGGGTAGCAGAGGAAGTGATTGACAGCATCCAAGAGTCAGGCGAGGAGCATTGGTCCCTCTCAGACCCCTCCTCATCATATGGCCCCACTATGCAGTGATGTGGGGTGTCCCACCCTGGAAAATACCTAAGGCTCAACCTCTTACTAGGTAACAGGTGCATGGAGGATATATATATAATCTCCCAAATGAAAGAGCAGATCAAAGCTCCAGAAAAAGTACAGCTAAGCAACGAAGAGATAGCCAACCTATCAGATGCACAGTTCAAAACCCTGGTGATCAGAATGCTCACACAAATGGTTGAGTATGGTCAAAAAATAGAAATGGAGGCTATGCCAAGTGAAATAAAGGAAAACATCCAGGGAACCAACAGTGATGGGAAGGAAACCTAGACTCAAATCAATGATTTGGAACAAGAGGAAGAAATTAACATTCAACCTGAACAGAATGAAGAAACAAGAATTCAAACAAATGAAAAGAGCCTTTGGAACCTCTGGGAGAATTTTAAACATTCCAACATCTGAATCATAGGTGTACAAGAAGGAGAAGAGGAAGAGCAAGACATTGAACATTTATCTGAAAACATAATGGAGGACTCCACTAATCTAGCAAAGGAATATACTTCCAGGAATTCCAGGAAGCTCAGAGAGTCCCAAGGAAGGTGGACCCAAGGAAGCACATACCAAGGCACATCATAATTACATTAACCAAGATCAAAGATAAGGAGAGAATCTTAAAAGCAGCAAGAAAAAAGGAGATAGTTACTTATGAAGGAGTTCCCATAAAACTATCAGCTGCCTTCTCAAAAGAAACTGTATGGACAAGAAGGGGCTGGAAAGAAATATTCAAAGTCATCAAAGTCAAGGAGGACCTTCAAGCTAGATTACTCTATCCAGCAAAGCTATTATTGAGAAAGGAAGAGCAGATAAAATGCTTCACAGACAAGGTCAAGTAAAAGTAGTCCATCATCACCAACCTTATTATATGGAATGTTAAAGGGGCTTATCTAAGAATAAGAAGAAGGTCAAAAATATCCACACTCAAATGATAAACTCACAACTAACAATAACCAAATATGAAAAAAAAAACAAAAACAACAAACTAAGGAAACAGCTAGAACAAGAATGGATTCACAGAAATGGAGATCATAATGTGGGTTATCAGTAGGGGGCAGGTGGGGAGCATAATGGGGATAAAGGTACTGTGAATAAGAAGCATAAATGGTAGGTACAAATTAGACAGGGAGAGGTTAAGAACGGTAAAGGAAGGCCCTGGCTGGCGTAGCTCAGTGGATTGAGCATGGGCCTGCGAAATGAAAGGTTGCTGGTTCAATTCCCAGTCAGGGCACATATCTGTCTCTCCCTCTCTTTCTCCTTTCCTTCTCCTGTGTCTAAAAATAAATAAATAAAATAAAAAAAGAATAGTAAAGGAAAAAGGTAATACAAAGAACTTACATGTATGACCCATGGACTTGAACTAAGGTGAGGGAATGCTCTTGGGAGGTGGGGTACAGGGTGGAGGGGAATAAAAGGGAACAAATGGGACAACTGTAATGGCATAATCAAGAAATAGATGCAAAAATGAAAATGAAATTTTCCAAGGATGCCACAGGTTTAAAAATTCCTGAAAAATTAAAAAAAAAATTACATATGAACACATTTAACAATCTAGACAAAACAGAGTTTTCTCAATAACATAGAGTCTCCTAAATTTCAACCAGAAAGAAACAGGGAATGTCTATAGAACAATTCCCAGCAGTGAAAGTGAAGCCAGAATGATAACTCCCCCAAAACAAAATTCCAGGACAAGATGGCTTATAGGTGAAGTCTGCCAAATATTTAAATAGTAATTAGTATATTTTCTCTTCGAAATGTTTTAAAAACCACATAATAACAGTGGAGAGAGTGTATGAGGGCATTGTCACAATGTCTTGGGTATAAAATAGTAAGAAGATACTAGGACCTCATTTTGAGGGAATCCTTCCCTACAAGTGTGCTTTCTTGCCCAACCACCCCTTCTGTCTTTGCCCTGGGATCTCTTCCTTGCATGGCATATGGGCATGGACCAAGCTAATAACCAGATGGCAATTTGACCTTATTCTCTTCCTGTCTGGGCAAAAAAAAAAAAAAAAAAGAGAAAAGAAAATGGGAACAGGTGAATGTGTAAGAGATCACCAGAGGCTTTGATGAGAAATAATTTAGCATCTTTCAGAGACATGTGATGCCTCTGGGGAAGGTAGGAAGGCCAGCCAGCTATGCAATCCCTAGCACTTTATCCTCTATTCCCTCAGTGACTGCATGTCCATAAGGTGACTGTGTAGATTGGCCCATGGTCACATCAATGTGGTTGGAAAAGGAAAACAATGGATTTTGCCAAAATATCTGATAAGGGTTTGACATCCTAAATTTATAAAGAATGTAGAAAATCAACACCAAAGCCCAAGCAGCCTAATTAAAAAAATGGAAAAAGAACCTGAATAGATACTTCTCCAAAGAGGGCATAAAAAGTTAATAGACTTATGAAAAGATTCTCAATGTCACTAATCATTAGAGAAATGCAAACTTAAAGCTGTTTTAACAGCCAAATACCAGGTGTTTTGAAGTGCAGTTTTTTGGGCAATAAATCTTACACAGTGATTCACAAAATGAATTGTTAACACCAGTGAGAATGGTCATTATAACCAAATAAACAAAACACAACTATTGGAGAGGTTGTGGAGAAAAGGAAACCCTACTGAACTGTTGGTGGGACTGCAGACAGTGGCAACCACAATGAAAAACATTATGGAATTTCCTTAGAAAATTAAAAATAGAACTGCGTTTTGTCCTGGGAATTCCACTGCTAGGATTATATCCTAAGAACCTCGAAACACTAATCCAAAAGAACCCATGCACTCCAATGTTTATAGCAGCACAATTTACAACAGCCAAGTGCTGGAAGCAACCTATGTGCCCATCAATAAATGAATGGGTCAAGAAACTATGGTACATTTACACAATGGACTTCTACACAGCAGAAAGAAAGATGGATCTCCTATCCTTTGCAGGAGCATGGATATAGCTGGAGACCATTACACTAAGTGAAATAAGCCAGGTTTTCAAAGACAAATGTCATACAATCTCACCTATAAGTGGAAGGTAATCAACAAAATGAATGAGCAAATAAAATATAACCACAAATATTGAAATTGGTACAAGTTGACAGTGACCAGAGGGGAGAGGGGAGGGGATAATAGGGAAAATGGGTGAAGGGTTTACAGGAACAACTATAAACCACACATGGACAATAACAAGTAGGGTGGAAACAGGGGAGGGAAGTGGGGAAGGCTGAGGTGTTAGGAGGGGTGCAAGGAAAAGCAGAAAACTGTACTTAAACAACAATAAAAATAAAAAAATGTTTTAAAAATAAATAAAAAATAAAAATAAGAAATTTGGAATCTCCATAATACGAATATGAAAATTCAATTTAAAGTAAACCAAAAGCAATCAGTATCTCCACTGAGATCAAGAAGGTTCTCATTGTGTGTGTTGTTCCTGCACACTATCTCCAGATTGGGAAGGAAAGGCATTCTGCATATTTTTCCTTCCATTTTACAGGTAGATGAAGGTTCAGAGCCTAAACAAAATGTGGTTCATCCGGACTTTAGGGGTTTTTATTTCTGGCCTGTAAGATTTTGAGGTGCAATTTGAAATCTTGAGACCTCTCTTTTCTTTTCTTTTCAATAATCTCTAAGTTTTTCCTTTTTATTGCACTGTATTTTTTATTTGTAATTGTATTTTATTCATTTTTTAAATTTTTCTTGAGGTACAGTTGTCTCCCATTCTTATTTCTATAATCAGGTTGTGGGATTCAGACTCACTGAGACAATGCTATTAATACAAACTGTACATAAAGTGGGGTTAGTTATTTCTCAGCTAAAAACATTCTGCGAAAACAATAGTTGGATAATTTTCCTCACCATTCAACTCAAATTATGCATTTAAAGATAAGAGTTTTTTCATCTTGTGCACATCTGGCCCTGTAAAATATCTCTAAAGTGCTGAATATTCCTGGGTGACCTCCAGAAGTTTGTACTTCTGCTGGTTAAATGTAATGTAGCTGACATTATGTCGCTTTTTCTATCATTTATTGTGAGGATGACAGCAGTTTTTCAGTGGATGATGCACAATGATGTCTCTCCAAAGGCATAATGCTGAACTGCCCATAGGGTCCACGGTACTCACCTTCACATGTAAAACATTCATTTACAAGACTAACTGCAGCAGAAAGAAAGAAGGAGCTCCTACCCTTTGCGACAGCATGGAAGGAATTGGAGGGTATCATGCTAAGCGAAATAAGCCAGGCAGTGAAAGACAAATACCATATGATCTCACCTTTAACAGGAACCTAATCAACAAAACAAACAAACAAGCATAATATAAACAAACACACTGAATTTGAGAACAGTCTGACAGTGTCCAGAGTGGGAGGGGAGGGAATTTCAGGGGAAAAGGGGAACGGTTTGGAGCAACAAGTATAAAGGACTCATGGACAAAAACTATGGGGGGTGGAAATGGGAGGAAGGTGGGGAGGGCTGGGGTGGTGGGCTGGGGTGGGCTAAAAGACAGAAAACTGTACAATATCAACAATTTAAAAATACTGATTAAAAAAATAAGTTAAAAAAAGAAAGAATGAAAAAAAATAAAACAAACAGATGAAAAAAAACAAGACTACCTACCTTTTTTCCATTTTATTTATTTATTTATTTTTTTTTGGCTTGCTGCGTGTTTTTTTTTTTAATATATTTTATTGATTATGCTATTACAGTTGTCCCATTTCTCCTCCATCATTCCCCTCACCCTGCACACCCTCTCCCACCCACATTCACCCCTTTAGTTCATGTCCTTGTGTCATAAGTTCTTTAGCTTCTACATTTCCCATACTATTCTTGCCCTCCCCCTGTCTATTTTCTACCCACTATTTACGATACTCATTCTCTGTACCTTCCCCCTCCCCTCCTCCTCCCACGCCCCTGTTGCTAACCTTCCATATGATCTCCATTTCTGTGGTTCTGTTCCTGTTCTAGCTCTTTGCTTAGTTTGCTTTTGTTTTAGGTGTGGTTCTTAATAGCTGTCAGTTTGCTGTCTTTTCACTGTCATATTTTTGATCTTCTTTTTCTTAGATAAGTCCCTTTAACATTTCATATAATAAGGGCTTGGTGATGATGAACTCCTTGAACTTGACCTTATCTGAGAAGCGCTTTATCTGTCCTTCCATTCTAAATGACAGCTTTGCTGGATAGAGCAATTTTGGATGTAGGTCCCTGCTTTTCAAGATTTCAAATATTTCTTTCCAGCCCCTTCTTGCCTGTAAGGTCTCTTTTGAGAAATCAGCTGACAGTCTGATGGGACTCCTTTGTAGGTGACTGTCCCCTTATCCCTTGCTGCTTCTAGAATTCTCTGCTTCTTTTGAATCTTGGCTAATGTAATTACGATGTGCCTTGGCATGTTCCTCCTTGGGTCCAACTTCTTTGGGACTCTCTGAGCTTCCTGGACATCCTGGTAGTCTATTTCCTTTGCCAGATTGGGGAAGTTCTCCTTTATTATTTGTTCAAATAAGTTTTCCACTTGTTGCTCTTCTTCTTCCCCTTCTGGGACCCCTATAATTCGGATGTAGGGACGTTTAACGATGTCCTGGAGGTTCCTAAGCCTCTCCTCATTTTTTTGAATTCTTGTTTCTTCCTCGTTTTCTGTTTGGTTGTTAATTTCTTCCTTCTGGTCCACTCCATTGATTTGAGTCCCAGTTTTCCTCCCATCTCTATTGGTTCCCCATGGGTCTTCCTTCATTTCACGTATTGTAGCCTGCATTTTTTTCATCTAATTTGTGAGCAAAATCAATCAATTCTGTGAGCATTTTGATGACCAGTGCTTTGAACTGTGCATCTGATAGGTTGGCTATCTCTTCACTGCTTAGAGGAATTGACTCCGGCGTTTTCATTTTTTCTCCGGTTTGAGCCACTTTTGGTGGGGTTTTTTGTTTTGTTTTGTTTTGGTTTTAGTCTGGTCGCAGCTATTACGTATGAGGGGTGGAGCCTTAGCAGCCCAGTCGCTGGGTTGTGACGCTATAGGTGGGGGCGGGGTCCGAGAGGGAAGAAAGTCGCCTGTTCTGCTCTATTCTGGACTCCGGTCACTTCCGCTGCTTCCCCTTCACTTGGATTATCTGCGCACGCTCGCGTGCTTACATAGTGAGGGGTGGAGCCTCAGGCGCTTCCCAGTGTGGGGCAGCCCAGTCGCTGGGTTGTGACGCTGTATATGGGGGCGGGTCTGAGAGGGAACAATGGTGCCTGCTCCGCTCTCTCCTGGATTCAGTCCCTTCCGCCACTTCCCCTCTGCCTGGACCGTCTGCGTGCACGAATGTGGGACCCCCCTGGTCAGCCAGCCGCCTTGTGCGTCCTCACTGGATCTGCACAGTTGCCCCCCTGTGCCCGGGGTCCGCCAGCTGCCGCCTGTGTGCCCCAGGACTGCCAGCCACCGCCCGTGTACCTGGGAACTGCGAGCCGCTGCTACTTGCGTTCCTGGGTCCGCACCTCCACTTTTTCCTACTGCGACTCCGCCCCTCTTACCGGTCTGGATGAATGGTTGTTGGACTTCCGTACAGTTCAATTTTCTATAAGTTCTGGTTGTTTTCTTGTTTCTAAATATTTGTTGTCCTTAATTTTGGTTGTGAGAGGAGGCACAGTGTGTCCGCCTACGCCTCCATCTTGGCCGGAAGTCCCCTTTTTTCCATTTTAACATTCAACAGCACCCAAAATTATCTGGACCAGTTTTTCATTAAGTGAGGACTGGCAAACTCCATGTCACATGGTGATACTGCCCATTTCTAGGATGCATCTTGGGGCTAAAACCTCATGTCTCTGAGCCTCAGTTTGCTTGTGTGAAAGTTGTTATAAAATGTATTTTATATGACTTTAGATGGATATATTGGATCTTCTATGGCTGTTATTTACCTGGTACTTTGTTTTGCAGAATATATTGCTGGAACTGCTGTGCTTGATGATCTTTTGGGGAAAATACACCTGGAAAGCAAGCTGCCAAGGAGTTTCAGATGCCATTTATCTAGTCCTGGTTTTTGGTTTTGGTGTGGCCTGTTTAGGGACTTCTGGGGGTAGCTGAAAATCCCAAAGGCCCACTCAAATATGTGGTATCATTTTGGATGCAGGTCACACATTCAACTCTGTATCTTATATACCTCATTTAAGCATGCCCACCCTGAAACACTTACTAAACTCAGTGAAAAAGAGCAGACACAAGAATTGATCTTCAGTTTTGGTCAAAGGATCACGCCATCAAATGGCACATCACTTGATGTATTCTCCACATATATCATACGTGGTATTTTCTTAGCATTTTTTGTATCTGGAGGCATTTCCCAAATGTGGACTTGAGTGAAAGATCACAAGACAATGGATATAGGTTAGTGATCTTTAAGTCCAGAGAAAGCACCTACCATTTTTATAATTCATGTCCTTGCGGGGAGGAAATGGCATTTTGGGTGAGGAAGGCCTGGAAGTACCCTGGATTTGGTCCAACCCCTTTCTAAACTTGTTGCCACTTTGTCATTTTTTTACACTTTAACTGTTGGCTTTTTTTCTAATGCCTTTGCATGATCAACTGTATCATCTTCATCCTCTGCCATATAGATAACCTGTGGCTAGACCCTGTCAATTTCAGACCCACAGAGTCAGTTCTAAAAATACTGCTGAAAGCCCCTTACTAGTGCCACATAATGTTCTTTTTGGTCCACTTTGTTAATCTATATAAACTTGCTTACTGTATTATTACATGATATGGATGGCTGGGGAAAGACAGTTCCTGGATGAAAAATTGGAAATGTTATTAATAGTGTGGTAAATTTAAAAGAGCTAAAATATCTTTCACTTTCCTCACGTGTAATGATCAGGTAAAAAAGCATTTATTTTAAAGATTTCTTTTGAGAATTAGTGGTACAAGATGAATGAAGAAGAACAATCTTGTTTTAAAACACTGTGTTTTAGACCATTGAAAATTAATTTTCAACTAACTGCAAGACAGGTTTCCTTGATAGGTATTTATAGACCATTGCAGTTAAAACTGCATGGTACACATTTTTCTCTATTTTACATGAAAAAATTTCCAAGATATATTTCATACCTGATGAAGAAAGAGTCCTCAATAAATTTAAAAGTTTAAAGTTATATAAACCATATTTTGCTTTTCTTTTTTTAACAATTTTATTCATTTATTTTTAGAGAGACTGAAAAGGAAGGGAAAAGAGGAGAGAAACATCATTGTGTGCTTGCCTCTCATGCACTCCCAGCTGGGGACCTGGTCTGCAACCCATGCATGTGTCCTGACAGGGGATTGAACTGGTGACCCTTCATTCACAGGCCAGTGATCCATAAACTGAGCTACAACAACCTGGGCTATATTAACCATGTTTTCTGACCACAATAGTAAGAAACTGAAAATCAAATATGGAAAAGAAAAACAAACAATACATTTGGAAATTAATGAACATACTACTGAACACTCAACAGATCAAAAAAATGTTTAAAGCCCTGGCTAACTGGCCTCAGGGGACCAAGAGCTGGTCTGTGAACCGAAGCAATACTGATTTGATTTCTGTCGGGACACATGTTTTGGTTGCAAACAACATTCCCAGTAGGGGGTACATGATGGCTACAACACATTGATGTTTCACTCTACCACTTTCTCTCTCCCTTCCCTGGTTTAAAATAAATAAGTAAGTAAACAAATGAATAAATAAATAAAATCTTTTAAAAATTAAACAAAACAGAAAACATACAGCTACACTCGGAGAAATGAAAATTCAAATATGGTCTTAGAAAACTTGCATTTACAAGAAGATCTTATAAGAGGAGCCCATAACAATACAGATCTAACTAAAGAGCAAAAATATTTCAATAAAATATTTTAAGTTTCTGAATACATTAGAAAAAGAAGTAACAAACCAAAAAGTAAGTTGAAATAATAATTAAACAAAGATCGGTACCATAATAAAGAATGTAGAGAAATGAAACCCATGGCAACTTCTTTGAAACAGTAAATAACTTTGCAAAGCCTCTGATAAGACCTATCAAGCATTAAAGACAGAAAGCAAAAATAAATAAAATCAGAAGAAAGAGGAACAATAATCGAAGTTAAAACACACAGAATTTTTAAAGAATACCATCAACAATTATATACAATTAATTTGGCCATTTAGTAAAATAGACAATTGTTAAGTCATACTCACTTTGAAGACTAAATGACAAATCACATTATCTAAACAAACAACTTCCTAGCAATATATATGAATTAGTCATTCAAAAATCCAAAAGAAAACCCCAGTCCCAGAGAGATTTACTGAACAATTCTAACAAATATTAAAACATGATTAGTACATATCCTTCTCAACTATTTCATAAATTGATGAAGTTCACTTACAAATCAGTTTTATGAAGCCAGCATTACTATGATGCCCAAACTAATGCAAGACACTACAATATAAAGAGACTTCCAGGCCTATACTCTTGATAAAGGTACATGCTGAACTTCTCAGTAAACATACCAAACCATATTGAGTGATACATTACAATAATTGCACATCCTGATCAAGTGTGAATTATACCAGTGATGCAAGAAAGGCTCAACTTTCAGGGAAAAACTGATGTGATTCAACACATCAAAAATAATCTTATGAATATTCAAGAGATAGAGGAGAAGAAATAGAATAGTATATGCATTACTGAGAGACCAGCCACATGGATTCTGGTGCTTAGTCAACACCCATACTGCAGCAGCCATCCTTCTCTGGCAGACTATTCTCCTCCAATCAGCAGCAGCCCTTGGGAAAACAATAGCCACAATGCCAGGAGGAATTCTGCCCCTCCCTATGGGGCTTAAGCCTAACTGCTGAGTGTAAAGTGACTAATTGACAATAAAAAAAGACAACTACAGACAGCAGACACCTGGCAGTCTAAAAGCAGGCTCTCTAAGGTCAGACAGGGTCAACATCTGACACCACTAGAGGCAGATACAAAATGAAAAAAAAGTGCTAAATACTGAAGGCTACTGAGACAAAATCAACTGTGGTCTTCTCGATAATTAGTGGTACCTTGTTTCCCGCATAGCTTTTCAACATTCATTTCTTGTCCATTAATTTAGTACATAATAGGTCACTAGAATTTATACTATAGGTTAATTCTCTCTTTTCTTATACTAGTCTTCATCTCTTTATACACTTATTAATACTTGTTCATTTGCCATTGACACTGAGATAATGGGGGTGAGATATTTTTGCATAGGTGGGTGTGTTCCCACAGCCAAGCAATTGATCGATTCAATGCAATCCCTCTTAAAATATCAATGGCGTATTTCACATATATTGAACAAACATTTCAAAAATGTATGTGGAACCATAAATGACCTCAAATAGCTGCAGCAATTTTGAAAAAGAAGAACAATGTAGGAGAGATCACAATACCTGATATTAAACTATATTACAAGGCCACTGTAATCAAAACACTCTGGTAGGAGTGTAAATACAGACACATGGACCAGTGGAACAGAAATAGAGCCAAGAAATAAACCCAAGTCTTCATGTTCAATTAATATTTGATAAAGGGGACAGAAGCATAACATGGAGTGAAAAGAGCATCTACAACAAATGATGTTGTGAGACCTGGAAAACTACATGCAAAAAAATGAAACTCAATCACCACCTTACACCATACACAAAAATAAATTCAAGGTGGATAGAAGCCTTAAATATAAGACCTGACACCATAAAAGTCCTAGATGAAAACATAAACCAAGAAAATCAGATATTCCCTGCATCAATATCTTCACCAATATGTCACCTAGAGCAGGAACATAAAGAAATGCATAGAGAAATGGGATCTTATCAAAATAAATATCTTCTGCAGGGCTAAATAGAACAGTATTAAAATGAAAAGAGAACCAACTATATGGGGAAACATATTTGCCAATAATACCTTGGACAAGGTTTGAGCTCCCAAATATGTAAAGTGGACTCCACATGAGTCCACTAGAAGAAGACAAACAACCCAATTTAAAAATGGGCAAAGGGGAGATTGAAGATGGCAACCAGGTAGGTGGGAGTGGATTCCACTTCCCCCTACACACAGGTGAAAAACCTAGCTGATCTATGCAGGAACAGAGCAAACAGCCAACAGTGCCTCAGCAGAGATGAAGATAGGAGACCAAAAATTGTAGAGGACATTGAAGAACCAGATGGTAAGGAGAGAGCTTCAGGACAATAAGGTCCCTGGGACCAGCATGGGGACTAGGGTGGCTGCAGGCCCAGGCCCAGCCCCTACTAGGTCTGCCACAGGGTTCTTGGTTCTTGGTAGAGAGCTGGGTCAACAGCTCCCTCCCCTGCCAAACAAGGTTTGAGCAGCACTGGGAGAGACTTGGTTGCCTGGAGTCACAGAAAGGGGAATAAGGACTAAGTGGCAAATACACAGGGGCTGTGAGCACCCACAGAGACTGTGGACACCGGCTGGGGAGAGTTGAGAGTTGGGCCATGACGAGCTCCTGACCCGGATAGTCCATGGTCTGGTTGGAGAATTGGGTCGTGTGAGAGGCCAGGCCTCTGTATGGAGTGACAGGCTTGAGCAGGAGAAACTTCTCAAAAAGAAAAAGTGAAAAAAGAGACACCCTGTGACTGTTAGGGGAATTCCCCTGCAGTAGACACTCCAGCCTTCTACCCACTTAGCTACATGGAGCTCCTGAGGTGCTGGTGGCATGGAAGGCCCTGTGCACACTCCCATAGCCAAGGGAAAAGTGTGTGCCCAAACCTGTGGAACCTGCAAGACCAGAGGCTGCTGGGGAAATGGGCTGAAGGCTGACTCAATGCTGATCAGGAAGGGAGAAAAGCAAAACCAATCACCCCTCATCCTGCTGCAGCCAGAAAGACCAGCAAAACTAGTTTAGCCAGTTTGAAATCAGCAAGAGGCTTTTTTTCCCCTGAAGTAATTCTTTATTATTTCATTTTTAAAAAATCTTTTAACTCCTTTCCCCCCCTCTTTCCATCTTTCTTGTTTTATTTCTCTTCCTTTTTCCCCATTTTATCTCTTTCTTCCTTTCTCCTCTTTTAATTCCCACAAGTGAGACCAAAAAAAAAAAAAAGAACCAAAAACCCTAGAACTGTGAAAAGACCAGAGATGGACCCATAAAGAGGGCATCTCAACAGCTGAAACAGCGAGACAAATTTCACTTGGCTACTGTACAGAACTTGCAAGTTATTCCACATATGTATTATTATTTTCCCTTACATCTTTTTTATTCTTACATCTTTTATTTTATTAGTATTGTTGTATTTCTCTTCTACCTATTTTGTCTTCTTTGCTTGGCTGGTTAAATTGTATTGTTTGACTGCTTTCCCTTGTTGTCTCTTTCACAGTGTATTTTTAATTTACTTTCACTCCACTTGTGTTCCATTAGCACACTAGTCCAGGTTCTATACTTCCTATTCTTGTTATCCAGATTGCATAGATTCTGTCATATGATTATTGTTCCATTATTACTGTAAATAATAGAAGTTCCATACATTTGTAAATACTACACAGCACCCCTCCCAGATCTTAGCCCACTTCACAGTTTCCTGAAATTTATTACTGTTGTGGTTAACTCAATTCTCTCACACACTGCACCTATTTTCTATACTTTACTCTCACTTTACCTCATAATCTGACCTCCCACAAGCTTACTGCTTTCTAGATCCAACTCACACTCCTTCCCTCCCAAACAAGAGTCTTATCTTCTTTTGTCCTTTTCTCAAAAGTGGGTTATTGGGTAGAATATTACGCTTAACAATATACATAGCCAAAGGATCTCCTAACTCTTCTCTATGGTCTGCTACTATAACTTTCATAAAATACACTCCTGCTGTCTTAAACCATTTTGCCTCCCCCTCCAACTGATCACAAAAAAGAGCTGGTGGAAGCTGTGAACACCAGGATACCTGCTGGAAGAGGAAACACACCAACAAAGGAACCAGCAAAGGAAAACAACAGAAGAAGGTGAAGGAGCGGGAGGAAGCCACACTAACTCAACCTAGGATGTATCTGGAAATACAAATAAATAGTGGAGAAATAACCCACAACAAACAACCGAACCAGAGTAAGAAAGAATCCTCAAAACCTGGTCCACATGAAAGAACCAGCATCAACACAGCCTGCCCACATCTGCAAAACAAAATACAAGAGGTGGTGGACAGAGTAATCCTCAGTTATCCAGCTGGTGGGAAGGAACCAACAAAGAGAGACCCAACAGCAATCAATACCCAAAGACAAACACAGAGCGAAAATAAATGACAGCTGAAGGCCAGTGAGCTAGGGAGATCAAGGAGAAGGCACCACTGATTGTCACAGGTATTTTACCATAGAAGTTCACACAATAAACCCAGGGAGTCAGAACAGATAAATTTAAGAAGCAGAGGCTAACAAGAAGAGTCTCACAAACAATGGGAAGACAAAGAAACAATACCCAAATGAAAGGAAAGGAGGAAGACTCAGAAATAATGCTAAATGATATAGAGGAAAGTCAGCACTCAGATATTGAGTTCAAAGCAATGGTTATCAGAAAGCTCAATGAGCTCACAGAGAATTACCAAAAACTACAGAAAAACTACAATGAACTCACTGAAAACTGAATCAACATAAAATAGGAAGTAGAAACTTTCAACAAGGGCCAAGAGGAAATGAAGAATACAATTTCTGAACTGAAGAACACAGTAGAAGGAATCAAAAGCAGGCTACATGAAGCAGAAGATCGGATCAGGGTATTGGAGAACAAAGTAGAAAAAAACACCCAGAAAGAGCAAGAAAAGGATAAGAGGCTCAGAAAGAATGAAGAGGGATTAAGGGAAATGTAGGACAATATGAAACGTAATAATATCCGCATAATAGGGATACCAGAAGGAGAAGAAGAAGAGCAAGGGATAGAAAACCTATTTGAAAAAGTAATGATGGAAAACTTCCCTAATTTGATAAGAGAAAAAGTCACACAAATCCAGGAAACACAGAGAGTCCAGATCAAGAGGAACCCAAAGAGGCCTACTTCAAGACTCATCATGATTAAAATGGCAAAATTCTAAGATAAAGAGAGAATCTTAAAGGCAGCAAGGAAAAAACAGGAAGTAACATACAAGGGAACCTTGATAAGTTCAGCATCAGATTTCTGAATGGAAACACTCCAAACCAGAAGAGAATATCAAGAAATATTCCAAATAATGAAAACAAGAAGCCAGCAACAAAGACTAGTTTATCCAGCAAGCCTCTCAATCAAAATAGAAGGCCAAATAAGCAGCTTCCTGGACAAAAGAAGCCTCAAAAAATGTACCTTCTCCAAACCAGCTTTGCAGGAGATGCTAAAGGGTTTTCCTTAGGAACAGGAAGAAAAAAAGTGAAAGGGAGAGGAACACAGATATGAAAACATGGCAATGAATAAGTATCTATCAATAATAACTTTAAAAGTAAATGGATTAAATGACCCAATGAAAACACACAGAATAGCAGAATGGATAAGAAAACATAAACCCTGGGAGAAGATGGCGGTGTGGTAGGAGGGAGCAGACCCCATTTCCCCTCTACACACGGGAGAAAAACCGGGCCAAGCTACGGAAGATCAGAGCAGACAAGGAACAGTAACACAGCATATTTGAGAACAAGAGGTCAGAAATTGTAGCGGACACTGAAAAACCAGCGGTAAGGAGAGCTCTTCGGAACAATAGGAGCCCAGGGTCCAGCGTGCGGAGAGCCGGGCGGCTGAGACCCCAGCCCAGCGCTCCGCCAAGCCTGCCCCAGGGCTCTGGGGAGGGAGCTGGGTCAGCCGCTGAACTGGCTGGGAGATCTCAGGGGCCACTGCTTGACTGCGGCAGAGCAAAAGTGGGTGCCCCTGCACCAGGTCACTGCGTGACTTTGAACCAAGTTTTCGTGGTCGCCGGGTGACTACGAAAGCACAGCTGCCCCAACTGCAGACAGAGGCCAGTGTGAAATGAGACAGCTGCATGAAAATAGGCACCCTCAGGGGACTGCACACGGTCGAGGGATAGTGGACACTCGTGAAAACATAGGCGCTGGCCACTGGAGACAGCTGTGGAGCGCCTGTGCCAGTGCACTGGCACATGCTTGAACTCGGACAGCTCAGGTCCAAGGCGCAGGCGAGAGAAAGCTGCTGGAGTGTAGGCCCCGCTCAGAGGCAAAGACAGGCGGCTGCATCCGAACACAGAAAGCCTCCCAGGGGCAAAGGCAGGCAGCTGCGCACGACTGGAAAACCTAGCACACACCCATAAACTCGGAGAAGAGCGCACACACCAGGAGGCTCAGAACACACGCTGGAAACCCTGTAGGGAGAGGCCCCCACTAACGCTGGGATACGTAGCACAATGAGGACTGAGTTCTGAACACAGAGAAAAGCAATAAGATCACCCCTCGGCCATTGCAGCCAGCAAGACCAGAAAAACCGGCTCAGCAAGTTTGAAAACAACAAGAGGGTTTTTTTTTGTTGGTTTGTTTTTGTTTTTTTAATATATATTTTTATTTATTTTCTTTTATTTTACTTTTTAAAATATTTTGTTTTGCTTTGCTTGTTCTCTTTTTTGGCTGTTTATATTTGTGTGGGTCTGTGTGTGGGTGTGTCTGTTTTTTTGTTTTGCCAGTTTGTTTGTGTCTCTTTTTTTGTATGCCTGTCTATTTATGAGTTTTTAACTATTCCTTCTTCATTATTTTATCTGCTTCTTGACTCCCCAACTCCTTTTGCCTCCCTTGAATTCCTTCTGGTCTTATTCCCTCTTCCTTTCTTTCCAATTTTATCTCTTCTACCTTCCTCTTGTTTCTTCTTTTTTCTTTTTTTCATTTTCCCCCTCTTCTTTTTTTAAATACCCATGAGTGAGACAAAACAAACAAACAAACAAGCCTGGAACTGTGGGAAAAAACCAGAGTTGGCCCCCAAAAGAGGGTATTCCAGCTGATGAGACAGTGGAAGCTGTGAACAACAGGATATCCAAAGGAGAATCCACCACTGAATCTCACAGATGTTCTACCACAGAAGGTCATACCACAAACCCAGGGAGCCAGAACAGATCAATTTAAGAAGTTGAGGCTAACAACAAGAGTCTTACAAACAATGGGAAGACAAAGAAACAACCCCCAAATGAAAGGAAAGGAGGAAGCTCCAGAAAGAATGCTAAATGAAACAGAGGCAACTCAACTATCAGATACAGAGTTCAAAGCAATGGATGTCAGGAAGCTCAATGAGCTCTCAATGAGCTACCACAAACTACAGGGAAGTTATGATGAACTCACCGCAAACTATATCAACATGAAAAGGAAATAGAAACTATCAACAAGGGCCAAGAGGAAATGAAGAACACAATCTCTGAACGGAAGAACACAGTAGAAGGAATGAAAAGCAGAATCGATGAAGCAGAAGATCGGATCAGCAAATTGGAGGACAAAATAGAAAAAAACACTCAGAATGAGCAAGATAAGGAAAAGAGGCTTAGAAAGAATGAAGAGGGTTTAAGAGAAATGCAAGACAACATGAAACGGAATAATATCCGTATAATAGGGATACCAGAAGAAGAAGAACAAGAAAAAGGGATAGAAAACCTGTTTGAAAAAGTAATGATGGAAAACTTCCCTAATTTGGTGAGAGAAAAAGCCACACAAATCTAGGAAACACAGAGAGTCCCAATCAAAAGGAACCCAAACAGGCCCACTTCAAGACACATCATGATTAAAATGGCAAAATTCCAAGACAAAGAGAGAATCTTAAAGGCAGCAAGGGAAAAAAAGGAAATAACATACAAGGGAACCTCGATAAGGTTAGCAGCTGACTTCTCAATGGAAACGCTTCAAGCCAGAAGACAAGGGCAAGAAATATTCCAAGCAATGAGAACCAAACGCCTACAACCCAGACTACTTTACCCAGCAAGGTTTTCAATCAAGATAGAAGGTCAAATAAGAAGCTTCCCAGACAAAAGAAGTCTAAAAGAAAGAACACCTCTACCAAACCAATTCTGCAAGACATACTAAAGGGACTGCTTTAAGGGAAGAAAGGAAAAGACAGAGAAAGAGAGAGAGGAACACAGGTACGAAAATGGCAATGAGTAAATACCTATCAATAATAACCTTAAATGTAAATGGATTAAATGCTCCAATCAAAAGACATAGAATAGCTGAATGGATAAGAAACATGACCCACACATATGCTGCCTACAAGAGACCCACCTCAGGACAGAAGACCTACACAGACTCAAAGTGAAGGGCTGGAAACAAATTTTCCAAGCAAATGGACAGGAAAAAAAAGCTGGGGTAGCAATACTCATATAAGACAAAATAGACTTCAAAAGAAGGGCCATAAAGAGAGACCCAGAAGGTCACTTCATAATACTCAAGGGAAGAATCCACCAAGAAGACATAAATATTGTAAATATATATGCACCCAACGGAGGAGCACCTAAATACATCAAGAAAATTTTAGAGGACTTCAAGAAAGATATTGACAGCAACAAAATTATAGTAGGTGATTTTAACACCGCACTGTCAAAAATGGACAGATCTTTTTTTTAAATATATTTTATTGATTATGCTATTACAGTTGTCCCATTTCTCCCCCATCATTCCCCTCCACCCTGCACACCCTCTCCCACCCACATTCCCCCACTTTAGTTCATGTCCATGTGTCATAAGTTCTTTTTAGCTTCTACATTTCCCATACTATTCTTGCCCTCCCCCTGTCTATTTTCTACCCACTATTTACGATACTCATTCTCTGTACCTTTTCCCCCTCTCTCCTCCTGCCATGCCCCTGTTGCTAACCCTCCATATGATTTCCATTTCTGTGGTTCTGTTCCTGTTCTAGCTGTTTGCTTAGTTTGCTTTTGTTTTAGGTGTGGTTCTTAATAGCTGTCAGTTTGCTGTCTTTTCACTGTCATATTTTTATCTTCCTTTTCTTAGATAAGTCCCTTTAACATTTCATATAATAAGGGCTTGGTGATGATGAACTCCTTCAACTTGACCTTATCTGAGAAGCACTTTATCTGTCCATCCATTCTAAATGACAGATTTGCTGGATAGAGCAATTTTGGATGTAGATCCCTGCTTTTCAAGACTTCAAATATTTCTTTCCAGCCCCTTCTTGCCTGTAAGGTCTCTTTAGAGAAATCAGCTGACAGTCTGATGGGAACTCCTTTGTGGGTGACTGTCCCCTTATCCCTTGCTGCTTCTAGAATTCTCTGCTTCATTTGAATCTTGGCTAATGTAATTACGATGTGCCTTGGTGTGTTCCTCCTTGGGTCCAACTTCTTTGGGACTCTCTGAGCTTCCTGGACATCCTGGTAGTCTATTTCCTTTGCCAGATTGGGGAAGTTCTCCTTTATTATTTGTTCAAATAAGTTTTCCACTTGTTGCTCTTCTTCTTCCCCTTCTGGGACCCCTATAATTCGGATGTAGGGACGTTTAACGATATCCTGGAGGTTCCTAAGCCTCTCCTCATTTTTTTGAATTCTTGTTTCTTCCTCATTTTCTGTTTGGTTGTTAGTTTCTTCCTCCTGGTCCACTCTATTGATTTGAGTCCCAGTTTTCTTTCCATCTCTATCAGTTCCCCATGCATCTCCCTTCATTTCACGTATTGTAGCCTGCATTTTTTTCATCTAGTTTGTGAGCAAAATCAACCAATTCTGTGAGCATTTTGATGACCAGTGCTTTGAACTGTGCATTTGATAGGTTGGCTATCTCTTCACTGCTTAGAGGAATTGGCTCTGGAGCTTTTATTTGTTTTCCGGTTTGAGCCATTTTTCGGTGGGGTTTTTTTGTTTTGTTTTGGTTTGGTTTGGTTTTGGTCTGGTCACGGCTATTACATATAAGGGGTGGAGCCTTAGGTGTTCCTCAGGGTGGGGCAGCCCAGTCGCCGGGTTGTGACGCTATAGGTGGGGGCGGGGTCTGAGAGGGAAGAATGGCGCCTGTTCCGCTCTCTCCTGGACTCTGGCCCCTTCCGCCTCTTCCCCTTCACCTGGATTATCTGTGCACGCCTGCGCGCTGTTACGTAGTGAGGACTGGAGCCTCTGGCGTTCCCCAGTGTGGGGCAGCCCAGTCGCTGGGCCGTGACGCTGTATGTGGGGATGGGGTCTGAGAGGGAACAATGGCACCTGCTCCGCTCTCTCCTGGATTCAGTCCCTTCCGCCACTTCCCCTCTGCCTGGACTGTCTGTGGGCGCGAATGTGGGACCACCTGGTTAGCCAGCCGCCTTGTGTGGCCTCACTGGTTCTGCACAGTTGCCCCCCTGTGTCCGGGGTCCACCAGCTGCTGCCTGTGCACCTGGGAACTGCAAGCCGCTGCTGCTTGCATTCCTGGGTCCGCACCTCCACTTTCTCCTGCCGTGACTCCGCCCCTCTTACCGGTCTGGATGAATGGTTGTTGGACTTCTGTACAGTTCAATTTTCTATAAGTTCTGGTTGTTTTCTTGTTTCTAAATATTTGTTGTCCTTAATTTTGGTTGTTAGAGGAGGCACAGGTGTGTCTGCCTACGCCTCCATCTTGGCCGGAAGTCCCCCAAAATGGACAGATCTTCCAAACAAAATATCAACAAAGATAGTGTGGCACTGAACAACACTCTAGAGGAAATGGACTCAACTGATATATAGAGAGCCCTTCATCCCAAAGAAGCTAAATACACTTTCTTTTCAAATGTACATGGAACATTTTCAAAGACAGACCACATGATAGGACACAAATCAAGCCTCAACAAATTCAAGAAAATTGAAATCATACCAAGCATTTTCTCTGACCACAAGGGACTGAAACTAGAAAACAACCCCAAGGACAAAAACCCAAAACCCTAAAAATCATGGACATTGAATAGCATGCTATTAATGTCAAGAGTGAAATTAGGAAGGAAATCAAAATATTTCTGGAAACAAATGATAATGAACTCACATCGACCCAAAACTTGTGGGACACAGCAAAGGCAGTCGTCAGAGGGAAGCTTATAGCAATACAGACCTATCTAAAAAAGACAGAAACATCTCAAACAAACAACCTAACCCCATGCCTACAAGAACTTGAGGAACAACAACAAAGAAAGCTCAGAGCAAGTAGAAGAGATGAAATAACCAAGATCAGAGCAGAATTAAATGACATAGAGACTAAAAGCACAATCCTAAGGATCAATGAATTCAGGAGCTGGTTCTTCGAAAAGATAAACAAAATCGACAAGCCTCTAAGCAGGCTCATCAAGAAAAAAAGAGAGAGGACTCAAACACGAACAGAAATGAAAGAGGAGAGATTACAACTGACACCACAGAAATACAAAGGATTGTAAGAAATTACTACGAAGAACTATATGCCAAGAAATTTGAAAACCTAGGTGACATGGACAGGATTATAGAAAAATATAACCTTCCAAAACTCAATGAAAAAGAAACAGAAGGCCTGAACAGACTGATAACAGCCGGTGAAAATGAATCAGTAATCAAAACACTCCCGACACACAAAAGTCCTGGACCAGATGGCTTCACAGGAGAATTCTACAAAACATTTAAGGAAGAGCTAACCCCTATTCGCCACAGGGTATTTGAAAAAATCCAAAAAGATGGAAGACTCCCGTACTCTTTTTATGAAGCCAGCATCATCCTAATCCCAAAACCAGATAAAGACACAACAAAGAAGGAGAACTTCAGGCCAATATCGCTGATGAACACAGATGCTAAAATCCTCAACAAAATATGGGCAAACCGCATCCAACAATACATTAAAAAGATCATACACCACGACCAAGCGGGATTCATCCCAGGGATGCAAGGATGGTTCAACATTCGCAAATGAGTAAATGTAATTCATCACATAAACAAAAGCAAGGACAAAAATCACATGATCATATCAATAGATGTGGAAAAAGCATTTGATAAGGTACAGCACCCATTTATGATAAAAACACTCAGCAAAGTGGGAATAGAGGGAGCATTCCTCAACATAATAAAGGCTATATATGAGAAACCTACAGCCAGCATCATACTCAACAGGCAAAGACTAAAATCTTTTCCACTAAAATCAGGAACAAGACAAGGCTTCCACTTTCACCACTTCTATTCAATATAGTATTGGAAGTCTTAGCCACAGCAAATAGACAAGAAAAGGAAATAAAAGGCATCCAAATTGGAAAGGTGGAAACAAAACTATCATTGTTTGCAGATGACATGTTAGTATACATAGAAAATCCTATAGTCTCGGCCAAAAAGCTGCTCAACCTAATAAATGAATTTCGCCAAACAGCCTGATACAAAGTCAATATCCAGAAATCAAAGGCATTTTTGTATACCAACAATGAAACAACAGAAGCAGAAATCAAGAAAAAAATCCCATTTGACATAGCAAAAAGAAAAATAAAGTACCTAGGAATAAACCTAACCAAGGAAGTAAAAGACCTGTATGCAGAAAACTACACAACGCTGAAGAAAGAAATCAAGGAAGACACAAACAAATGGAAGCATATACCATGTTCATGGATCAGAAGAATTAATATCATCAAAATGTCCATACTTCCCAAAGCAATCTACAGATTCAATGCAATACCTATTAAAGTACCAATGGCATATTTCACAGATATAGAACAAAGTCCTCAAAAATTTATATGGAACAATAAACGACCCAGAATAGCGGTAGCAATCTTGAGAAAGAAGAGCAAAGCAGGAGGGATCACAATACCTGATACCAAAATGTATTACAAGGCCACTATAATCAAAACAGCCTGGTACTGGCATAAAAACAGGCACATAGACCAGTGGAATAGAACAGAGAACCCAGAAATAAACCCTAGTCTCTATAGTCAATTAATATTCGACAAAGGGGGCAGCAACATAAAATGGAGTGAAAATAGCCTCTTCAACAAGTTGTGTTGGGAGAACTGGACAGCTACATTGAAAAAAATGAAACTCGAGCACCAACTTACACCATACACAAAAATAAATTCAAGGTGGATAAAAGATTTAAACATAAGCTGTAACACCATTAAAGTCTTAGAGGAGAACATAGGCAGGAAAATCTCAGATATTACACGCAGCAAAATTTATACCGATATGTTCCCTAAAGCAAGGAACATAAAGGAAAGAATAAACAAATGGGATCTCATCAAAATAAAAAGCTTCTGCATGGCCAAGGAAAACAGTATTAAAATAAAAAGAGAACCAGCTGTATGGGAAGACATATTTGCCAATGATACATCAGATAAGGGTTTAATCTCCAAAATATACAAAGAACTTACACAACTCCACTCTCAGAAGGCAAGCAACCCAATTAAAAAATGGGCAAAGGACTTGGGCAGACACTTCTCCAAGGAGGACATACAGAGGATCCAGAGACACATGAAAAGATGCTCGATATCGCTAGCTATCAGAGAGATGCAAATTAAAACCACAATGAGATACCACTTGACACCAGTCAGAATGGCCCTCATAAACAAAGCAACAAACAGCAAGTGTTGGAGAGGTTGTGGAGAAAAGGGGACCCTAGTGCACTGTTGGTGGGGTTGCAGACTGGTACAACCACTATGGAAAACAGTATGGAATTTTCTAAAAAAACTAAAAATGGATATACCTTTTGATCCAGCAATTCCACTGCTAGGACTATATCCTAAGAACCCTGAAACACCAATCGAAAAGAACCTATGCACCCCTATGTTTATAGCAACACAATTTACAATAGCCAAGTGTTGGAAGCAACCTAGATGCCCATCAGTAAATGAATGGATCAAAAAACTGTGGTACATTTACACAATGGAATTCTATGCAGCAGAAGGAAAGGAGGAGCTCATACCCTTTGCAACTGCATGGATGGAACTTGAGAGCATCATGCTAAGCGAAGTAAGCCAGCAGTGAAAGACAAATACCATATGATCTCACTTTTAACAGGAAGCTAATCAACAAAACAAACAAACAAGCATAATATAACCAAAGACACGGAAATTGAGAACAGGCTGAAAGTCACCAGAGGGGAGAGGGGAGGGAATTTCAGGGGAAAAGGGGAAGGATTTACAGGAACAAGTATAAAGGACACATGGACAAAAACTATGGGGGGGGTGGAAATGGGAGGGAGGAGGGGAGGGCTGGGGTGGTGGGTCAGGTGAGAATAAAAGACAGAAAACTGTACAAGATCAACAATTAAAATAAAAATTAAAAAATAAAATAAAATTTTATTTTATATTAAAAAAAAACAAACATAAACCACACATATGCTACCAAAAAGAGACCCACCTCAAACAAAAGACCTACACATACTGAAAGTGATGGGCTGGAAACAAATATTCCAAGCAAATAGACATGAAAAAAAGCTAGGGTAGCAATACTCATATTGGACAAAATAGACTTCAATATAAGAACCATAAAAAGAAACCCAGAAGGTCACTTCATAATACTCAAGGAAAGAATCCATCAGGAAGACATAAACAGAGTAAATATATATGCATCCAACACAGGAGCACATTTACACAAAGGAGCCAAATACACAAAGAAAATCTTGGAGGTCTTCAAGAAAGATATCAACAGCAACACAATTATAGTAGGAGATTTTAACATCCCAGTGTCAAAAATTGACAGATTTTACAAACAAAATATCAAAAAATATATTATGGCATTGAACAATGCCTTAGATGAAATGGATTTAACTGAAATGTAGAGAGTCCTTCATCCAAAAGAAGCAAAATACACATTTTTTTCAAATGCACATGAATATTTTTATAGACTACATGATAGGACACAAAACAAGCCTCAACTGTGGAAGACCCTGTCCTGAGCGCCAGATGTGGAGGGGCTCTGCCTGCAGAGCCCCATCCCTCCATCACAGATGAAAGTAAAAACTACCAAGACATGACTGCTTGGGGAGGAAAGGGGTCAAACTCAGAGGAGAATGACCCAGAGCCCCATCCTCACTAGGCTTTTATTGGGCTCAAATACACCGGAATACAGGTTTAACATGTCAAAGAAATCTGAGGGCTTAATCTGAGACAGTGTTTGTCAGGAAAGGGGGTTGCCAAACTTTGGGAGACATACTCATTTCCTCCTGGGACACTTATCATTTAAATGAGAGCACTCTTAGCAAAGCAGGTTTCACAGGACTTTAGGAATTATTTCTTATGCCCGATCACCCAGGGAGCCGTCCAGGCCAGCACAGGGCTGCACCACTCACCCCCACAGTTTCAGGCTTTAAGCCGATCAGGAAGCAGGAGACATCTCCCAGATGGAAATGAGGACTCGGGCTATATCAGAATAGCCAGGGGGTGAGGGTCCATCACATCCTCTTTGCTGCAGCCCCCCGAGTCCTTCCATGAGGCCTCTCAAGTGCATCTGGCTTAGGTTGCCCCTCCCATGAGGAGTCCTACTGGTCATTGACTGCAAACCAAGCATTGGGGCCAGAGATGGATGAGGCAGAAGCAGTGCTCCTGCCAGGGAGATAAGTTTTGTCTCCTTAGTAGGTTGCATCCTTGTGACAGAACAGACCCAGATGAAGTGGGTCCCTTGCACACAGCCCACCATGGTGTGAGGGTTACAACGCCTGAAACCAGGCTGAATGGTCCACAACAAACCAGAGGGGAAGTGAGAGGCGAAAATGGGGGAGGAGGGTTTTCAGGAACAACTATGAAGGATACATGGACAAAACCAAGGGGGCTGTGGAAGCAGGGGAGTGAAGTGAGGATGGCTGGGGTTCGGGGGAGTGGTAGTGCTAAATGCAGACAACCGTATGTGAACAACAATAAAATAATTTTTAAAAAAGAATTAAAGTACAAATAGGAGTCAGTCAAGAAAAGGAGAACACTTACTATAATTGTGTTGCTGTCAAGATCTTTCTTGAAGTCCTCCAAGATTTCTCTTATGTTTTTGGGTGCTCCTATGTTGGGTGCATATATACTTACAACATTTATATCTTCTTGATGGATTTTCCCTTGAATAACAATAAAATAATTTTTAAAATATTTAAAAATGAGAAAAAAGGAAAGGAGAACAAATTATCTGAATGCTTAGAGATTAGAGATGAGCTTCCTCAGGAGGCTGAGCGAGTTTGGCATGGTAATCATATTAACTTTGATACTGAAAGCACCAGGGATTCTATGAAGGTTCTAAGAAGGAGAGTAATGTGATCAGCTTCAGGTTTTAACCTGATCACCTTCACTGCATCGTGGCAAAGAAATAGACAGGAGGTTAAATGGTAATGAAAAAATACGATAAAAATTTTTAAAAATTAGAATAAATAGGATGAAGACCGGAAGCAGGGAAGCCAGGTGGATAGTTTTTGCAATCACTTAGGCAAGAGGTGCTGATAGTGGAAAGCAGACTGACTCCACAGATATATATCAAGCAATTGAATAGATCCTGGTGTTAGAGTAGATGTTTGGACCCAAGAAAAAGGAGTAAAAAGGAGTAGGCTGAGACTTCTAATTTGAATTTTGGCTGATTGGGAGAGCTGTCAGGAAAGAGGATAAACTTTGGGGCTGGAAAGGTGAAAGCTGGTGCCTGAGGGACCCCCAAAGGGAGTTGTAGGGTTGCATGTATGGCTCTGACCATCTCTAAAGAGAAATTGGAACTTTTCAACAAAATGGGAAAAATGTATACATGAGACATAATTTTCAAAAGCTGGCATTTAAGAATGCTCAAACTGTAATCCCATCACAATTTTATATTGGCTTCCAAATCCATATTCTAAAATGTATAAAAATTTCCTACTCTACCAATCATGGAAATATTTTGCACTTTTTTAAATTTCTTTTTTTTAATTACTATTTTTAATTGTTGATATTGTACAGTTTTCTGTCTTTTACCCCGCCCCCAGCCCACCACCCCAGCCCTCCCACCTTCCTCCCATTTCCACCCACCATAGTTTTTGTCCATGAGTCCTTTATACTTGTTGCTCTAAACCGTTCCCTTGTTCCCCTGAAATTCCCTCCCCTCCCGCTCTGGACACTGTCAGACTGTTCTCAATTTCAGTGTCTTTGTTTATATTATGCTTGTTTGTTTGTTTTGTTGATTAGGTTCCTCCTAAAGGTGAGATGATATGGTATTTGTCTTTCACTGCCTGGCTTATTTCGCTTAGCATGATGCTCTCCAATTCCATCGATGCTGTCGCAAAGGGTAGGAGCTCCTTCTTTCTTTCTGGTGCATAGAATTCCATTGTGTAAATGTACCACAGTTTTTTGATCCATTCATTAACTGATGGGCACCTAGGTTGCTTCCAGCACTTGGCTATTGTAAATTGTGCTGCTATGAATATAGGGGTGCATAGGTTCTTTTGGATTGGTGTTTCAGGGTTCTTAGGATATAATCCAAGTAGTGGAATTGCTGGATCAAAAGGTATGTCCATTTTTAGTTTTCTTAGAAAATTCCATACTGTTTTCCATAGTGGTTGTACCAATCTGCAATCCCACCAACAGTGCACTAGGGTCCCCTTTTCTCCACAACCTCTCCAACACTTGTTTGTTGCTTTGTTTATGAGAGCCATTCTGACTGGTGTCAGGTGGTACCTCATTGTGGTTTCAATTTGCATCTCTTTCATAACTAGAGATATCGAGCATCTTTTCATGTGTCTCTGGATCCTCTGTATGTCCTCCTTGGAGAAGTGTCTGTTCAAATCCTTTGCCCATTTTTTAATCGGGTTGCTTGTCTTCTTAGAGTAGAGTCTTGTAAGTTCTTTATATATTTTGGAGATTAATCCCTTGTCTGAGGTATCATTGTCAAATATGTTTTCCCATACAGTTGGTTCTCTTTTTATTTTAATACTGTTTTCTTTAGCTGTACAGAAGCTTTTTATTTTGATGAGATCCCATTTGTTTATTCTTTCCTTTATGTCCCTTGCTCTAGGGGACATATAATTAAAAATATTGCTGTGTAAAATATCTGAGATTTTCCTGCCTATGTTATCCTCTAGGATTTTAATAGTGTCATGGCTTATATTTAAATCTTTTATCCACCTTGAATTTATTTTTGTGTATGGTGTAAGTTGGTGCTCCAGTTTCATTTTTTGCATATAGCTGTCCAATTCTCCCAACACCACTTGTTGAAGAGGCTATTTTTGCTCCATTTTATGTTGCTGCCCCCTTTGTCGAATATTAATTGACTGTACAGACTTGGGTTTATTTCTGGGCTCTCTGTTCTATTCCACTGGTACATGTGTCTGTTCTTGTGCCAGTACCAGGCTGTTTTGATTACAGTGGCCTTGTAATACAGTTTGGTATCAGGTATTGTGATCCCTCCTACTTTGCTCTTCTTTCTCAAAATTGCTGCCGCTATCCGGGGTCGTTTATGATTCCATATAAATTTTTGAAGTATTTGTTCTATGTCTGTGAAATATGCCATTGGAACTTTAATAGGTATTGCACTGAATCTGTACATTGCTTTGGGTAGTATGGACATTTTGATGATATTAATTCTTCCGATCCATGAACACTGTATGTGTTTCCATTTGTTTGTGTCTTCCTTGATTTCTTTCTTCAGTGTTGTGTAATTTTCTGCATACAGGTCTTTTACTTCCTTGGTTAGGTTTATTCCTAGGTATTTTATTTTTCTTTTTGCTATATCAAATGGGATTTTTTTCTTGATTTCTGCTTCTGCTGTTTCACTGTTGGTGTACAAAAATGCCTTTGATTTCTGGTTATTGACTTTGTATTCGGCTGTTTGGCCAAATTCATTTATTAGGTCGAGCAGATTTTTGGCCAAGTCTATAGGATTTTCTACGTACACTAACATGTCATCTGCAAACTATGATAGTTTTGTTTCCTCCTTTCCAATTTGGATGCCTTTTATTTCCTTTTCTTGTCTAACTGCTGTGGCTAAGACTTCCAATACTATATTGAATAGAAGTGGTGAAAGTGGACAGCCTTGTCTTGGTCCTGATCTTAGTGGGAAAGATTTTAGTTTTTGCCCATTAAGTATGATGTTGGCTGTAGGTCTCTCATATATAGCCTTTATTATGTTGAGGAATGCTCCCTCTATTCCCACTTTGCTGAGTGCTTTTATCATAAATGGGTGTTGTACTTTATCAAAAGCTTTTTCCTCATCTATTGATATGATCATGTGATTTTTGTCTTTCCTTTTGTTTATGTGATATATTACATTTACTGATTTGTGAATGTTGAACCATCCTTGCATCCCTGGGATGAATCCCACTTTGTCATGGTCTTTGATCTTTTTAATGTATTGTTGGATGCGGTTTGCCAATATTTTGTTGAGGATTTTAGCGTCTATGTTCATCAGTGATATTGGCCTGAAGTTTTCTTTCTTTGTTGTGTCTTTATCTGGTTTTGGGATTAGGATGATGCTGGCTTCATAAAAAGAGTTTGGGAGTCTTCCATCATTTTGGATTTTTTTGGAATAGTCTGTGAAGGATAGGTGTTAGCTCTTCCTTAAATGTTTTGTAGAATTCTCCTGTGAAACCATCTGGTCCAGGGCTTTTGTGTGCTGGGAGTTTTTTGATTACTGCTTCAATTTCATCAGCTGTTATTGGCCTGTTCAGGCTTTCTGTTTCTTTTTCTTTGAGTTTTGGGAGATTATATTTTTCTAGAAACTTGTCCATTTCACCTAGGTTTTCAAATTTCTTGGCATACAGTTCTTCGTAGTAATTTCTTACAATCCTTTGTATTTCTGTGGTGTCACTTGTAATCTCTCCTCTTTCATTTCTGATTGTGTTTATTTGAGTCCTGTCTTTTTTTTTTTCTTGATGAGCCTGTTTAAAGGCTTGTCAATTTTGTTTATCTTTTCAAAGAACCAGCTCCTGGATTCATTGATCCTTAGGATTGTGCTTTTAGTCTCTATGTCATTTAATTCTGCTCTGATCTTGGTTATTTCTTTCCTTCTACTTGCCCTGGGCTATCTTTGTTGTTGTTCCTCAAGTTCTTCTAGGCGTAGGGTTAAGTCGTTTGTTAGAAGTGTTTCTGTCTTCTTTAGGTAGGCCTGGATTGCTATGAACTTCCCTCTGAGGACTGCCTTCATTGGGTCCCATAAGTTTTGGGTTGTTTTGAGTTCATTTTCATTTGTTTCCAGAAACTTTTTGATTTCCTCCCTAATTTCATTCTTTACCCATTCATTGTTTAATAGCATGCTATTCAATCTCCATGATTTTGATGGTTTGGGGACTTTCCCCATCAAGTCAGTTTCTACTTTCAGTCCCTTGTGGTCAGTGAAAATGCTTGGTATGATTTCAATTTTCTTGAATTTGTTGAAGCTTGTTTTGTGTCCTATCATGTGGTCTATCTTTGAAAATGTTCCATGTGCATTTGAAAAAAAATGTGTATTTAGTTTCTTTGGGATGAAGGGCTCTATATATATCAACTAAGTCCAATTCGCCTAGAGTACTGTTCAATGCCACAATATCTTTGTTGATATTTTCTTTGGAAGATCTGTCCATTTTTGACAGTGGGGTGTTAAAATCCCCTACTATAATTGTGTTGCTGTCAATATCTTTCTTGAAGTCCTCTAACATTTTCTTGATGTATTTAGGTACTCCTATGTTGGGTGCATATATATTTACAATGTTTATGTCTTCTTGGTGGATTCTTCCCTTGAGTATTATGAAGTGACCTTCTGGGTCTCTCTTTATAGCTCTTCTTTTGAAGTCTATTTTGTCTGATATGAGTATTGCTACCCTGGCCTTTTTTTCCTGTCCGTTTGCTTGGAAAATTTGTTTCCAGCCTTTCACTTTGAGTCTGTGTAGGTCTTTTGTCCTGAGGTGGGTCTTTTGTAGGCAGCATATGTGTGGGTCATGCTTTCTTATCCATTCAGCTATTCTATCTCTTTTGATTGGAGCATTTAATCCATTTACATTTAAGGTTACTATTGATAGGTACTGATTCATTGCCATTTTCGTACCTGTGCTCCTCTCTCTCTCTTTTCCTTTCTTTCCTTAAAGCAGTCCCTTTAGTATCTCTTGCAGAACTGGTTTGGTAGAGGTGTATTCTTTTAGACTTCTTTTGTCTGGGAAGCTCCTTATTTGTCCTTCTATCTTGATTGAAAGCCTTGCTGGATAAAGTAGTCTTGGTTGTAGGCCTTTGGTTCTCATTACTTGGAATATTTCTTGCCATTGTCTTCTGGCTTGGAGCGTTTCCATTGAGAAGTCAGCTGCTAACCTTATGGAGGCTCCCTTGTATGTTACTTCCTTTTTCTCCCTTGCTGCCTTTAAAATTCTCTGTTTGTCTTGGAAGTTTGCCATTTTAATGATGATGTGTCTTGAAGTGGGCCTGTTTGGGCTCCTCTTGATTGGGACTCTCTGTGTGTCCTGGATTTGTGTGACTTTTTCTCTCACCAAATTAGGGAAGTTTTCCATCATTACTTTTTCAAATAGGTTTTGTATCCCTTGCTCTTCTTCTTCTCCTTCTGGTATCCCTATTATACCGATATTATTACGTTTCATGTTGTCTTGCATTTCTCTTAACCCCTCTTCATTCTTTCTGAGCCTCTTTTCCTTTTCTTGCTCTTTCTGGCTGCTTTTTTCTACTTTGTCCTCCAACTCACTGATTCGATCCTCTGCTTCATCAATTCTACTTTTCATTCCTTCTACTGTGTTTTTCAGCTCAGAAATTGTATTCTTCATTTCCTCTTGGCATTTTTTGATAGTTCCTATTTCCTTTTTCATGTTGATATAGTTTGCAGTGAGTTCATCGTAGCTTCCCTGTAGTTTCTGGTAGCTCATTGAGAGCTCATGGAGCTTCCTGATAACCATTGCTTTGAACTGAATATCTGATAGTTGAGTTGCCTCTGTTTCATTTAGCATTCTTTCTGGGGCTTTCTCCTTTTCACTCATTTGGGGATTGTTTCTTTGTCTTCTCATTGTTTGTGAGACCCTTCTTGTAAACCTCAGCTTCTTAAATTGATCTGTTCTGGCTACCTGGGTTTATGGTGTGAACTTCTGTGGTGGAATACCTGTGAGATTCAGTGGTGTCGTCTCCTTCAGGTATCCTGTTGTTCACAGCTTCCACTGTCTCAGCTGTTGGAATACCCCCTTTTTTGGTCCAACTCTGGTTTTTTTCACAGTTCTAGGATTTTTTTGCCTCACTCGTGGGTATTTAAAAAGAAAAAAGAATAAAGTGACAAAAGAAGAGAAAAAAAGAGGAAGGAAGGAGAGATAGAATTGGAAAGAAAGGAAGAAGGAATAAAGCCAGAAAGTAGTAAAGAGAAACAAAAGGAATTGAGGGATAAAAAAGGTAGAAGTAATAAAAAAAATAAAAAATATGTAATCAAAACAAAACAAAAAGAACCCCACAAAAACGTAAAACAAACCAAAACAAACAAACAAAAAACCCAACTAAACAGACAAAAAACAACTATCAAAAAACAAAACAAAACAAAACACCCAAAAACCAAAGAAAATAAAAAAAAATCTTTTGCTATTTTCAAACAGGCCAAACTGGATTTTCTGGACTTGCTGGCTGTAGCAGGCTTCGAACTGACTCGTACCGCTTTTCTCCCTTTTCCTCACTCAGTCAGCTTTCGGCTACTGTCCTCAGTGCCAGCCGCACTCTGTCCCCAGGGCTAATGGCGCACTCTCCATGCAGGGCCTTGGGTGTGATTTCTGAGCCTCCTGCAGAGGGCGCGCTTGCCAGAGTTTATGGGTTTCAGCTGGAATCTCTTACAGATCCATCCCTCCCCGAGCCTATTGCTGTGAGCTCCGGGTCTCCTACAGGGCGCAAGCGCACACCCGAGACTAGGGGCATGGGCTCCGAGAGTTTCCCGAGTTGAGCGCACTCACCCCAGGATCACAGATGTGAGCTCTGGGTCTTCCACAGAGACCCCTTCTCTAGTTGCAGGGTCGCCTCAGGTCGCAGGGCCGCTTCCGACCTGGTCGCAGAGCCACCTCTGGACCCAGGGCCACCTCCAGTGGGCCGCAGAGGCAGCTCTGGTCACAGAGCCGCTTCCATCCAGTTCGCAGAGCTGCCTCCGGTCGCCGGGCCGCCTCCGGTTGGTTGCAGAGCCGCCTCCGGTCGCTCGGCTGCCACGTCTAGTTTTCCAATGTCTGCTACAGATTTTGATCTCCTATTTTCATATATACTGTGGTATTGTTGGCTGTCTGCTCTGTTCCTCTGTAGATCAGTTAGGTTTTTCTCCCATGCGCAGGAGGAAGGGCAATCTGTGTCCTCCTACCATGCCGCCATCTTGAACCCCCCCTATTTTGCAATTTTTAACATGCTGTTTCTTCAGCATGTTAAAAAGATAACCAAGATAACCTTTGCCATCTGGCAACCTCTTTCCTATTTTTCAGGATTTGGGTTAATTAATTTCTCTGTGAAGCCTTCTTAAATTCTTGATACAGACTTAATATCTCCATTCTGTGTATTGTCATAGTGATAGGGGACTCAAGAGTTGGAAAATTTTAGTTTAAGGTATAAAGTTATAAGCCTAGCAAGTAATGTATATGTTAAAACTTTTGTTTCAGAAACTACAGCTAGATAAGGCCCATCCTGCCTCCTGGGAAAACAGCCAACCTCCTAGGGTACTGCTAAAAATCACCACATAGGGACAAGTGGAGGCATCCAGGCCTTTGTGTTCCAGGGAGAGACAGATGGCCACCCTTCCCTGGAAACACCTAACTGCCCAGGACAGGAATGTTGCAGTTTTTTCACCTAATCCTCCCTGAACTTCAAAACCTCTCACTGGCTTATTCCCTCACCTTATTTATTCCCAGCTATAAAAACCTTGGTCTACAAAGAAAAGACAAGATAGTCTGTTAGGGTATGAACCTGCCATCTTCTCGGATCATGGGCCATCTGAATAAAGCGACCATAAAGATTCAATCACTGTCATTGTTTGTTAGGTTTGGTAATGACAGGCAGCCTGAATACCAGTGTCTTTTCTGGTTTCAATAGCACATTTCTATTCTGAATCTTTTTTGATATGCTTTTACTGATTTGTGAGAGAGAGAGAAACATTGATTTGATGTTCCACTCACCCACGCACTTGGCTGATTCTTGTATGTGCCCTGACAGAGGATCAAACCCACAATCTTGACATATTGGGACAATGCTCTAACCAGTTGAGCTACTTGGAGAGGGCTTCCATTCTGAATCTTAGCCCAACTTAGTTTATTTGTCTAAAAGTTTTATTCACCTCACCAAAGGTTCCTAATGTCTGAAAGGTAATCTTTGCATACTCACTATCTGGCACATAGTAGATATACAATGAATATTAATGGAGTTGATGAATACACTTTACTAATTCTTCCAAGCATACTCATAATAACAGTTTTATAAATAGAATAATAAATAGAGTTTTACTACCGATATGCTTGCATCCTTGATTAGAAGAGAAGTAACAATTTGAGAAATTAGTTCTTTATAATTTCTCTTTTATTGTGCCTCAGTAGTGATGCCACATTGTTCTCCTTAAAAGTAAATTCCTCTTGGCATTCCTGAAAATACTTTAACACACTCAGTAAAATAAGATCACCTGCATGGGTTCAGATAAAACCCTATTTTATTACTGGTTATTGCCAACTGTTATACAATAATTCTCTGAGGTCCATTTATTCTTAGCATGAGTAATCCTGGTTGTTCTATGGAATATGATGTTAAAATGCATAGATATTATGAAGTTAAGCCACTGATACAATTATTAAGCATATTCCTTTCCTGAGATAAGCTGAAATATTATAAAGATTATTTTAAGGCATCATGTTTGAGTGTATAGGAAGTGATGGTGCATAAACTATTTTGGCTGTCTTGAGAATATTGCAGGTTAAAGCCAAGCACTTGTCCAGCTTCACAAAGACAAGCCATTAATAGACATTCATATCAGACAAGGCTAAATCCATTTCTTCAGTAATATAATATTGAGTATTTAAGAACAAGATGAGATTGACAATGTGTTTTAATATCTGTGCCTATCCTTTGCTTCAGCATCTTTTGATCTAATTTTCTTAAGTAATCTAGTGGGTTTTTTCTTTTTAAATTTTATTATTTTAGATAGATGGGAAGGGAGGGAGAAAGAAAGGGAGACAAGCATCAATGTACGAGAGATGCATCAAATGGTTTCCTCTCACATGGCCCCAGCTGGGGACCTGGCTTACAACCCAGGCATGTGCCTTGACTGGGAATTGAACAGCAACCTTTCAGTTCGCAGGCTGTCACTCAACCCACTGAACCAAACCAACCAAAGTTACAGATATGTATTAATAGTTCAAAAAGAGAGGCTAGTTGCAATGTAGAATCTGAAACCATATTAATGAACTTTACCTATCCTATTAGATTAAAATCTACTGGTCTACCTTAAATTTTGGATGGAACTTTGACTCATACGTGCTTTTGTAACATAAACCTTTGGTCAATTGGGAAACATTTGTCCATGAGTTAAGCAACTTCCACATGTTGAGACACTTCATTATACAATATCAAAATACCACAGTAGTTAATATCACCCCTGATATCTTTAAATAAGAAATGTATTTAAATTTTGGGGAGGCATCCAGCTCATGGTGAGAGATACAAGTTTTTCTAAACTCTAATTTTTGCCTAAAGCTTAGGTTTTTATCATTATTAACAATTATTGGTTATTTTTCAAGTATTTTTATTGATTATGCTATTACAATTTTCCTATTTTTCCCCTTAATCCCCCTCCACCCTGGCCCCGCCAACCCTTCAGCACCCACCCTTAGTTTATGTCCATGGCTTGTACATGTAAGTTCTTTGAGTCCCCTGTTTCCTATAAAATTCTTAATTTCTCCCAGTCTATTTTATGCCTACTAATTATGCTTCTTCTTCCCTGTACCTTTCTCCCCATATTCCTCCCTTCCCCGTCTCCATATGATGTCCTTTTCTCTAATTCTGTTTCTGTTCTGGTTGTTTGCTTAGTTTTTGTTTTCATTGTTTTTCTTTTCTTTTAGGTTCATTTGTTCATAGTTGTGAGTTTGTTGTCATTTTACTGTTCATGTTTTTTATCTTCTTTTTCTTAGATAAGTCCCTTTAACATTTCATATAATAATGCCTTGGTAATGATGAACTCCTTTAAATTGACTTTATCTGGGAAGCACTTTATCTGCCCTTCCATTCTAAATGAAAGCTTTGCTGGATAGAGTAATCTTGGATGTAGGTCCTTGCCTTTCATGATTTTGAAGACTTCTTTCCAGCCCCTTCTTGCCTGCAGGGTTTCTTTTGAGAAATCAGCTGATAGCCTTATAGACACTCCTATGTAGTTAACTCTCCTTTCCTCTTGCTTCTTTTAGGGTTCTCTCTTTATATTTAATCTTGGGTAACTTAATGATGATGTGCCTTGGTGTGTTCCTGTTTGAGTCCAAGTTCTTTGGGACTCTCTGGGCTTCCTGGACATCCTGGAAGTCTATTTCCTTCACCAGATTAGGGAAGTCTTCCTTCATTATTTGTTCAAATAAGTTTTGAATTTCTTGTTGTTGCTCTTCTCCTTCTGGCACCCTTGTAATTCAGATATTGGAATGTTTCAGGTTGTCCCAGCGGTTTGTAAGAGTCTCTTCATTTTTTTTGAATTCTCGTTTCTTCATTTTGTTTCAGTTGGATGTTTATTTTTCCCTTTTGTTCCAGATTGTTGCTTTGAATCCTTGTTTTCCTTCCTGTCACTGTTGGTTCCCTGAATGCTTTGTTTTATTTCACTTTGGGTATCCTTCATTTATTTTTTCATTTTTTGACCAAGCTCAATCAGTTCTGTGAGCATTTTGATCACCAGGGCTTTAAATTCTCCATCAGATAGGTTGGCAATCTCCTCATCGTTTAGTTTTGAGGTTTTGCTCTGTTTTTTCATTTTGGCCCTATTTTTTGGGGGGGGAGCCCTGACAAGTTGTAAAGGGGCAGAGACTTAGGTATTCACTCAGGCAAGGCTACCCTCTTTGCTTCACTGCAGTGCTGCCTTTGGGGAAGGGGCCAGAGAGGGAACAGTGCAGCTCACTTTCTCGTCTCTAGCACACTTTCCAAGGGACTCTTGTGTGAGACTGGGAGTTTCTCCCACCACTGCAACCACTGTAGTCCACAGTCTTCCGCTTAAGTCAGCCCCTCCTGCACAGCCCATCAAGCTCGGCAGCCAGCCCTGCCCCCGATGTTCTCTGCCTCACCATGGTTTTTCTGAGTCTGCTGGTGTGGTCTGTCACCTTACCGATCTGGCTGTTCTGGTTAATTTTTCTTTAATTCCTTGGTTGTTGGAGTTCCATGCAATTTGATTTTTCTGGGGATTCCAGTTGTTTATTGATTTTAGATTTGTTGTTATCCACCTTTTGGTTGTGTGAGGAAGCAAAAGGTTTCACTGATGCCTCCATCTTGGTGGGAACCATAATCTAGTGTTTAAAAGAAAAAAAGATTAATCTACAAGAATAGGATTCTTTTCCACTCCAAAGTTTGTATAAAGGAAAAATAATACTATTTTTTAAAACATTTCTAAAACTAAGGAAAGATTTAGCTCCTTTGGATGTTTTCTTAGAACTTAAATAGAAATAGATTTGGGTGTTGCATGCATAAGCTTTTTCTTTGTAATATAATAGAATTTTAAGTAATAGTTTTACATTGGGACTTGAATTTAGTTTTTTGTTTGTTTGCATATTTTTCTAAGATTTCAAAAACTAATTTATCAGGTTCTTCACAGTAGTCAGAAACAAATGACTGCTTGTAATATAAGCCGTCTTTTTGTAAAAGTAAAATTATTGCATCTAATACTTTTTTAACCTTTTGAAATTTGAAATGAACATCTTTTCCATCATTTCTTTAGCTATTTGTGACTCTGTTGTATTAGGCTTAATATGTTAAAATAAATGTCTTAACTCATTTCCCTGATTCAATAGGTATTTGTAATAACTATGCTCTCTTTGGAGAAATGATTATAGCCCCTTGACCACATTGCCTGAAGTTCTTTTAGCTGCCCTTGGGTGAATGATGATATAGTGGGTTTTGATTTCATAACTGAACTGAATGAGAATACAATAAAATGGATCACTGTTTATATGTAAAAGATATATTTTTACTGATTTCTCATGCAAGGTGATAATGTAAGTTCATGTGTTCAATTTTCTTCTCTCCCAAATTGCCAAATAAATATTTTTGGGTCAAAAAATAAATAGGTTCTGGAAAAGGGGATAGGTACTACTGGGAATTTTGAAGCTAGCATCCAGATGGACCAAGATATAAGAGAATTTTGCCCAACATGAATGACATTTATATCTTTCTCATCACTAAGATATGGTATTGTTGACTTAGTTACCCAAACCAAAATTGGAGATTCGCCTATGCTTTATTCTCTTTCTCCTGGGCTAGATATTTTCTGCTTCACATCCAGATCTACTCTCCATCTTTTCCCACACTGCTTGGTATCTTTGGAGGCTGCCTTCTATGAGCCATTACTGCTCAGTTCCCCCTTGCCCTCTGACCACCAGCATTGTTTGACCAATTGAATGGCATGGCTTTGAAAACGTAGAAAGAGAAAGAGTTCAAGTTGATTTTTTTTCTCCATTCTTTCTCAGCTGAATGTAAGTTTGTGGTGGTTACATTCCTCCTTCCAAGACTACAGATGGTCTTTCTCCTGTACCTACATCCTTGCCCACAATGCAGAAACTAATTTGCTTTCTCTCCAGGTCCAATGCTAGTAACAGATTCTGATCCTTCTCTTGTTGATTCTCTTAAACTTTCTCAATTTGAAATAGTCTCTTCATTAAACTCACTTCAGTTGCCCCTTCTGAATGTGCTTCTGTTTCCTGAAAGCCCCTAACTGAGACACACATTGTATATGAAATTGATTACAAAGTCCTTCTGGAAACTAAATGTTGTAAAACTAAATGTTAAAGTAATAGTTCCTAAGTAGAGACCCAAATGCTGGAAGGTGATCTATGATTCAACAAAAGACCACAATGGAATTAAGCAATTTTACAGTGAAATTGAAATAGAGAAGTTTATCATGCACAGGACCTATAAGAAGTACAAGATAAGCTTCAAGTGGCCATGTGGGGAGGTCAAAGCAGGTGCAGGCTGAGAGAGAAGCATAATCTGGGGCACATACTTTTATTAGTGTATTTGTGGGGAGTGCTTTGGGGCCCCTGGGCCAAGGCCATATTGGTTAATTCAGACCTAAAAGAAAGGAGTTTTGGTAAACTTCATGGAAATTCTTTTCTAAGGGGCATGCAAGAGACAGGCACTGAGCGATAAGAGAGACTGCTTACCACAAAGGTAGTTGGGGAGTCATATCAGGAACTTGAAACATTTAACTTGTGACTCTGTGGACTGCTATCTAGAGCACACACTGATGGGAGGGGCTAGCATCAATCAGCTCAAGGACCCTGCAGACCACTTGGCCACACAAAAATGAATGTTTAGCTAGTAATGTGACAGAGTAGTTTAGCTAACCTCTCAACACTAAATTCCTTCCAGATCTCTTCACTTCTCTAAATTCTCAATATTTTCTTACTTCAAGTCCCAATCTGGTTCTTTTTACTTCTATAATACTTCAATTACTTCCAGCTACTTCTCCTTTCACAAACCATTCTCCACATTAAAATAAGAATGGTGTTGAAAAGCAGGCATGAGTTGCTAATTTCCTGCTTAAGTCTTCAATGACTTCACATTACCTTAAAATGTGTCCAACAAATCTCCCCATTAACCAGTCCCTGCCTGTATGCCAAGACTCAGCTATTGGCACACACACACATAGTAGACTCCTCCATGCCAGACCACTTGCAGTTCTCCATGCATATCCATTGTCTTTAAACATGCAACATCCGCTGACAACCTGCTGAGTGCCCTCCTGGACACCACAGACTTTTCTGCCCTCTCTTCTTCTATAAGTATGCTCTATTTTCTCCCCTACCAGTAGTGTAAAAATGTTGATACGTTTTAGTCAAGGTTCCAACAATATGGGTTGAAATCCACTTCCCCCAATATATTGGCCTTGTGACCTTGAAGAAGCTTATGAAGTGTGTATCTCTGTTTTCTTGTCTGTAAATCTAGGAAAGCAAAAATAGTCATGTTTTTATATTTTTGTGAGAATTAAATTATTTTAATACCTTTGGAACATTTAGAGCAGTGTTAGGTTTACAGTTAGCACTTGATGTATTCTGCAGTTTTGCAATTGCCTTTTTTTCCCCTTAACTTCACAAGACTGAAAAATTATTAAAAGGAAGGCCTGGGTTCCACTGATCACCACGTAGTCTAGATTAGTGAGTTTCTGGTGCATAAAGAGAATTCCATAAGTCCTTTTAGATTGAATGAATGAATAAAGTGAATTCTAGGTTGACGGACATACCATCTCTTCATCTTTATTTTTCAAATTTAGTCTGGAAATGTATAGATCTAGATTCCATAAAACAGATTTTCTTTGTGAAATAACTATTCTGGGGTGCCTACGAAACAGAGTTTCTCTTCCTTTGTAAGACTAGAAGACAAATTTGCATTTGCTTTTGGCATCACACATATTCTTACGGGTGAGGTTAAGCACGTGACTAATCATGACACCTTGATGGTTGACTTTTTTTTTCTCTAATTTGTATGCACTTTCCAGGTAATAAGTAATCACACACTTCTAATGCTGACTGATATTTTATAATACTCTTTTTCCTATAAGTTTTTATGTTAACATAGAAGTATTCTGGAGTAGTATCTCTTCATAATGAAGGAAATACATTGAATTTAACTAATATAATTAATGTCCCCATTTGACATCAGTCACTAACTAAAGATGTGCATATTTATAAATTTTTTACTCTCCATAGTGGGAAAGTATTCAAACTTCATTGACTTCTAAATCTAGCTGTAGTCATTAGGTAAAAATATGCTTTTAGTCAAAAATACAGTTTTTATAAATGTATCATATTAAATTTAATTTGCTCTAAAATAAATCTATATAATAGTGGCATTGAAATGTGAACTTATAGCTTTCTGTAGGGATTTGTGAAATAAAACTCAGTTTCCATAATGATCTATTACATTTTATACTTAAAAATGATTTTCTTCTTTTTATTTTAACTTTTTTATTTTTAATGTATTTTATTGATTATGCTATTACAATTGTCCCATTTCTTCCCCATCATTCCCCTCTACCCTGCACACTCCCTCCCACCCACATTCCCCCCTTTAGTTCATGTCCATGTGTCATAAGTTCTTTAGCTTCTACATTTCCCACACTATTCTTGCCCTCCTCCTGTCTATTTTCTACCCACAGTCTATGCTACTTATTCTCTGTACCTTCCCCCCTCTCTCCTCCTCCGACTCCCCTGTTGCTAACCCTCCATGTGACCTCCATTTCTGTGGTTCTGTTCCTGTTCTAGTTGTTTGCTTAGTTTGCTTTTGTTTTCAGTGTGGTTCTTAATAACTGTGAGTTTGCTGTCTTTTTACTGTCCTATTTTTATTTCCTTTTTCTAAGATAAGTCCCTTTAATATTTCATATAATAAGGGCTTGGTGATGACAAACTCCTTTAACTTGACCTTACCTGACAAGCACATTATCTGCCCTTCCATTCTAAATGAAAGCTTTGCTGGATAGAGCCATCTTGGATGTAGGTCCTTGCCGTTCATGACTTGGAATACTTCTTTCCAGCCCCTCCTTGTCTGTAAGGTCTTTTTTGAGAAATCATCTGACAGTCTGATGGGAACACCTTTGTGGATGCCTGTCCTCTTATCCCTTGCTGCTTCTAGAATTCTCTCCTTCATTTGAATCTTGGCTAATGTAATTACGATGTGCCTTGGTGTGTTCCTCCTTGGGTTCAACTTCTTTGGGACTCTCTGAGCTTCCTGGACTTCCTGGTAGTCTATTTCCTTTGCCAGATTGGGGAAGTTCTCCTTTATTATTTGTTCAAATAAGTTTTCCACTTGTTGCTCTTCCTCTTGCCCTTCTGGTACCCCTATAATTCAGATGCTGGGACGTTTAAAGATGTCCTGGATGTTCCTAAGCCTCTCTTCATTCTTTTGAGTTCTTATTTCTTCCTTCTTTTCTGTTTGGTTGTTTCTTTCTTCCTTCTGGTCCACTTCATTGATTTAAGTCCCAGTTTTCCTCCCATCACTATTGGTTCCCTGTGCATTTTCCTTCATTTCACTTGTTGTAGCCTTCATTTGTTCATCTAATTTGTGAACAAAATCCACCAATTCTGTGAGCATCTTGATCACCAGGGCTTTGAACTGTGCATCTGATAGGTTGGCTATCTCTTCATCACTTAGAGGAATTGGCTCTGGGGCTTTCATTTATTCTCTGGTTTGAGCCATTTTTGGTGTTTGTTTGTTTGTTTGTTTGTTTGTTTTGGTCTGGTCGTGGCTGTTAGGTAGTGAGGAGTGGAGACTTAGGTGTTCCCCAGTGCGGGGCAGCCCAGTCGCTGAGTTGTGACGCTGTATGTGGGGGCTGGGGGCTGGGTCCAAGAGGGAACAATGGCCCTTGCTCTGCTCTCTCTTGGATTCCAGTTCCTTCCACCACTTCCCCTTTGCCTGGATTATCTGCATGTGAATGTGGGACCACCTGCTCAGCCAGCCACCTTGTACGGCCTCACTGGGTCTGCACAGTTACCACCCTGTGCCTGGGGTTCGCTAGCTGCTGCCTGCACACCTGGGAACTGCCAGCCACTGCTGCCTGCATGCCTGGGTCCGCACCTCCACTTTTTCCTGTCCGCAACTCTGCCCCTCTTACCAGTCTGGATGAATGGTTGTTGGACTTCTGTACAGTTCAATTTCTATCAGTTCTGACTGTTTTATTTTTTCTAAATCTTTCTTGTTCTTAATTTTCATTGTGCAAGGAGGCATGATGTGTCCATCTATGCCTTCATCTTGGCAAGAAGTCGATTTTCTTCTTTTTATGCTGTGTCTCAGACTATATCTATGGATTTGAAAATTTATAGAATAAAAAATACAACTTTAGCAATTATTATTATCAGAACTATATGAAGTACTGATTATTTAAATAAGTATATAAAGTTGCATTAACATTTTAAGTCCTAAAAAGTGAAATAATCATAAAAATAAAAATAATTAAGTGCTCTGTGGTACAGTTAATATTATTATACAAAATAATATTAGCATATTCTAAAGACTGCAAACTTTAAACACATATCTAAGTCTACTCCCATCTAGAATTATGGAAAATACAAAAACATAAATATGCACGAACACCATATACATACACATAAACACATTTGCATGCTAAATTCATATATATCAGTGTTGAAAAAACAATAAAAGATTTTTTAACAAACATGCATTTTGAGAAATTCCTAGAAGACTGAAGAAAAATCATGGTGACTTTTATTTTGGATAGTATGGCAGCTGAAAAAAACATTCCAGCTATAAGACAGACATAAGTACATACTAAAGAAGAAATTTTAAATATACTAATAAAATGCCAAAATGATGAGAAAAATTTGTACAGCCAAATAAAAACAGAAGAAAAAAGTAAAGAAGAAAAGAAAAATTATTTTCTAGGAAGTTTTTTGACTATGCCTCACTTTTAGATAGGAGGGAAAAATCTCCCCCAATTATGTATAGTACCATAACAGCAAACTTGCCCAATATGGGTTTGGGGCCCAAACCTATGTGTATGTCATTCATTTATTCAAAATACTTATTGAGCAATGACCTGGTACCAGGAACTATAATATAAATGTGCCAATTCTTATTTATGTAAAAGCTAAAAGAAAAACTATAATATTCCCTGGTTGAAATTCCCTCATGAGACGGACAAAGCAAGCACAAGTTCTCCTTGTAGGAACACCTTATACTCAGCCTCAAAGTATCCTCATGGATACAGTTCCCAAGGTTATCTTGGAAACCTTTATCTTGTAAAGCCTGTGGTAAAACATGGCAAAACACTTGAGAGGGATAAAAAACACTGTTGGAGCCCAGGAGGCCTGTGAGGGGTCGAGGATAGGGTCCTGCACCGCAGGCGTGGTGACTGGGCCTGGTTTCCGGCCTCGGGGCTGTCTTGGGCTCTGACTGTTCTCTGAACCCTTGATAAACCAGCCGCCTTTCTTTATCCATCAACTCATATCTTTGGCCTGCGCATCATGTACCCGGTAGCAATGTTAGCCTAAGAACATCCCGACCTTAAGGGAGTAGATAAACTTTGTAGGTCAAGGAAATGAACTACGTGCCAGAAGGCTTCTCCTTTGTTCTCTATGCACTCAAGATTGTATTTAAGCCTGAAGACCGCGCAATAAACTTGCCTTATGCCAGCTGAGCATTTGGTCCTCTCCTATATTCAGTCCCTCGCCCAGCTTCACGACCACCCTTGCCGCAGCGGGCTGCGGCAAAACACTATGAAAGAGGAGTCCACAAAAAGAAAAGAGGATGACCAAGTTCTGCAAAGACCAGATCTCATTATTGCCACATAAAAATAAGAACTTCATGCTTTAATTTTAACAAATAAAAGAGGGTACTTGAAGTGTATGTAAGAAAAATTATCATGAAAACTTACTAGAGTGCTTTTAAAACATAAGCAAATCTAACTTAAAAAAAGTAAAAATGGGGAGAGGCAAGATGGCACCATGGTAGGAGGGAGCAGATTCCACTTGCCCCTACACATGGGAGAAAAACCTAGCCGATCCACGGAGGAACAGAGCAAACAGTCAACAGTACCACAGCATAGATGGAAATAGGAGATCAAAAATTGTAGTGGACATTGAAAAACCAGACAGTAAGGAGAGTTTTTCAGGACAATAAGGGCCCAGGTATCAGTGCAGAGACCAGGGCGGCTGAAACCCCAGGCCCAGCACTGGCCAGGTCTGCCACAGGGCTCTAAGGAGGGAACCGAGTCATTCCAAGTATTCAGAACCAAAGAACCGCAACCGAGACTATGTTACCCAGCAAGGCTTTCAATCAAGATAGAAGGCCAAATAAGGAGATTCCCAGACAAAAAGAAGTCTAAAAAAATACACCTCTACCAAGCCAGTTCTGCAAGAGATGCTAAAGGGTCTGCTTTAAGGAATGGAGGGAAAAGAGAGAAAGAGAGGAACACAGGTACACAAATGTCAGCGAACAGTACCTATCGATAATAACCTTAACCATAAAAGGATTAAATGGTCCAATCAAAAGACATAGAATAGCTGAATGGATAAGAAAGAATGGCCCACACGGATGCTTCCGAAAGAGATCCACCTCAGAATAAAAGACCTACACAGACACAAAGTGAAGGGCTTGAAACAAATTTTCCAAGCAAACAAACAGGAAAAAAAAAAAAAAGCCAGCATAGTAATACTCATATCAGACAAAATAGATTTCAAAAGAAGGGCCATAGAGACTCAGAAGGTCACTTCATAATTCTCAAGGGAAGAATTCACCAAAAAGACATAAACATTGTAAACATATATGCACCCAACATAGGAGCACCCAAATACATCAAGAAAATCTTAGAGGACTTCAGGAAAGATATTGACAGCAACACAATTATAGTAGGGGATTTTAATACCCCACTGTCAAAAATGGACACATCTTCAAAACAAAACATCAAAAAAGATATTGTGGCATTGAAGAATGCCCTAGATGAAATGGACTTAATTGATATATATAGAGCCCTTCATCCCAAAGAAGCTAAATACACATTCTTTTCAAATGCACATGGAACATTTTCAAAGATAGACCACATGATAGGACACAAAACAATCTTCAACAAATTCAAGAAAATTGAAATCATACCAAGCATTTTCTCCAACCACAAGGGAATGAAACTAGAAACCAACCCCAAGGGGAAAAACCCAAAACACTCAAAATCATGGAGATTGAATAGCATGTTATTGAACAAAGAATGGGTCAAGAATGAAATTAGGGAAAAAATGGAGAAGTTTCTAGAAACAAATGAAAATGAACTCACAATGACCCAAAATTTATGGGACACAGTGGAGTCAATCCACAGAGGGCATTTCTTGGTGATACAGGCCTACCTAAAAAAGACAGAAACATTTCCAACAAACAACCTAACCCTATGCCTACAAGAACTAGAGGAAAAACAACAAAGGCAGCCCAGAACAAGTAGAAAGAAGGAAATAACCGAGATCAGAGTAGATTAAAATGGCATAGAGACTAAAAACACAATTCTAAGGATAAATGAATGCAGGAGCTGGTTCTTTGAAAAGATAAATAAAATTGACAAGCCTTTAAGCAGGCTCATCAAGAAAGAGAGAGGACCCAAATAAACACAATCAGAAATGAAAGAGGAGAGATTACAACAGACACCACAGAAATACAAAGAATTGTAAGAAATTACTATGAAGAACTGTATGCCAAGAAATTTGAAAACCTAGGTGAATGGACAAGTTTCTAGAAAAATATAATCTTCCAAAACTGAATGAAAAAGAAGCAGAAAGCTTGAACAGACCAATAACATGTGATGAAATTGAGCAGTAATCAAAAAACTCCTGACACACAAAAGCCCTGGACCAGATGGTTTCATAAGAAACTTTTACAAAGCATTTAAGGAAGAACTAACCCCTATCTTTTACAGATTATTTGAAAAAAATCCAAAATGATGGAAGACTCCCAAACTCTTTTTATGAAGCCAGCATCATCCTAATCCCAAAACCAGATAAAGACGCAACAAAGAAAGAAAACTTCAGGTCAATATCACTGATGAACATAAACACTAAAATCCTCAACAAAATATTGGCAAACCACATCCAACAATGCATTAAAAAGATCAAAGACCATGACAAAGTGGGATTCATCTCAGGGATGCAAAGATGGTACAATATTCACAAACCAGTAAATGTAATACATCACATAAACAAAAGCAAGGACAAAAATCGCATGATCCTATCAATAGATGCAGAAAAAGCATTTGATAAGGTACAAAACCCATTTATAATAAAAACACTCAGCAAAGTGGGAATAGAGGGAGCATTCCTCAACATGATAAAGGCCATATATGAGAGACCTAAAGCCAACATCATACTCAATGGGCAAAAACCAAAATCTTTTCCACTAAGATCAGGAACAAGAGAAGGTTGTCCACTTTCACCACTTCTTTTCCATATAGTATTGGAAGTCTTAGCCAAAATAATTAGACAAGAAAAGGAGATAAAAGGCATCCAAATTGGAAAGGAAGAAACAAAACTATCATTGTTTGCAGACAATATGATAGTGTACATAGAAAATCCTATAGATGCAGCCAAAAAGCTGCTCGACCTAATAAATGAATTTGGCCAAACAGCCGGATACAAAGTCAATAACCAGAAATCAAAAGTATTTTTGTATACCAACATGAAACAGCAGAAGCAGAAATCAAGAAAAAAAAATCCCATTTGATATACCAAAAAGAAAAATAAAATACCTAGGAATAAACCTAACCAAGGAAGTAAAAGACCTGTATGCAGAAAACTACACAACACTGAAGAAAGAAATCAAGGAAGACACAAACAAATGGAAGCATATACCATGTTCATTGATCAGAAGAATTAATATCATCAAAATGTCCATACTACCCAAAGCAATTTACAGATTCAGTGCAATACCTATTAAAGTACCAATGGCATATTTCACAGACTTTGAACAAACACTTCAAAAACTTATATGGAACCATAAACGACCCCAAATAGCTGCAGCAATTTTGAGAAAGAAGAGCAATGTAGGAGGGATCACAATGCCTGATACCAAACTCTATTACAAGGCCACTGTAATCAAAACAGCCTGGTACAGTCATAAAAACAGGCACATGGACCAGTGGAATAGAACAGAGAACCCAGAAATAAACCCAAGTCTCTATGGTCAATTAATATTTGACAAAGGGGGCAGCAACACAAAATGGAGCAAAAATAGCCTCTTCAACAAGTGGTGTTGGGAGACATGGACAGCCATGTGCAAAAAATTTAACTCGAGCACCAACTTACACCATACACAAAAACAAATTCAAGGTGGATAAAATATTGAAATATAAGCTGTGACACCTTTGAAGTCCTAGAGGAGAACATAGGCAGGAAAATCTCAGATATTTCACGCAGCAACATTTTTACTGATATGTCCCCTAAAGCAAGGGACATAAAGGAAAGAATAAACAAATGGGATCTCATAAAAATAAAAAGCTTCTGCACAGCTAAAGAAAACAGTATTAAAATAAAAAGAGAACCAACTGTATGGGAAAATATATTTGCCAATGATACCTCACACAAGGGTTTAATCTCCAAAATATATAAAGAATTTACACAACTCCACTCTAAGAAGACAAGCAACCCAGTTAAAAAATAGGCAAAGGACTTGAACAGACACTTCTCCAAGGAGGACATACAGAGGATCCAGAGACACATGAAAAGATGCTCGATATTGCTAGCTATCAGAGAGATGCAAATTAAAGCCACAATGAGATACAACTTGACACCAGTCAGAATGGCCCTCATAAACAAAGCAACAAACAAGTGTTGGAGAGGTTGCAGAGAAAAGGGGACCTTAGTACACTGTTGGTAGGATTGCAGATTAGTACAACCGCTATGGAAAACAGTATGGAATTTTCTAAGAAAACTAAAAATGGCTCTACCTTTTGACCCAGCAATTCCACTGCTAGGATTATATCCTCTGAACCCTGAAACATCAATCCAAAAGAACCTATGCACCCCTACGTTCATAGCAGCACAATTTACAATAGCCAAGTGTTGGAAGCAACCTAGGTGCCCATCAGTAAATGAATGGATCAAAAAACTATGGTACATTTACACAATGGAATTCTATGCAGCAGAAGGAAAGAAGGAGCTCCTACCCTTTGCAACAGTATGGATGAAACTGGATAACATCATGCTAAGCAAAATAAGCCAGGCATAGCATATGATCTCACCTTTAACAGGAACCTAATCAACAAAACAAATGAGCTTAATATAACCAAAGACACTGAAATTGAGAACAGGCTGACAGTAACCAGAGGGAAGAGGGGAGGGAATTTCAGGGGAAAAGGGGGAGGGTTTACAGGAATAAGTATAAAGGACACATGGACAAAAACTAGGGGTAGGGAATGGGAGGGTGGCCGAAGGGCTGGGGTGGTGGGCTGAGATGGAAGTAAAAGACAGAAAACTGTACAAAAATAACAATTTTTAAAAAATTAAAAAAAGAACTAAACAAAGTGGAGGTAAACAATGTGTCAGATGCAATATTAAAATCACTGGTTATAAGAATGCTCAAGAAATTTAGTGAGGATCTCAACAGTATAAAAAAAGATACAGTCAGAAATAAAGGATATACTAGGGGAATATATGATCCAATCAGATATGAAGGATATAATAAATGGATTCACTAATCTACAGGTAAACAAAAGGAGAGTGGCTAAAGCTGAGAATCAAATCAATGATTTGAAACACATGGAAGCAAAAAACAATGAACTGGAACAACAAAAAGAAAAAAATCCAAAGAAATGAGGATAGTGTAAGCTGCCTCTGGAACAACTTCAGACATTCCAACATTTACATCATAGTGTACCAGAAAGAGAAGACAGAGAACAAGAAGTAGAAATGAATTTGAAAAAAGTAATGGAAGAAAACTTCTCTAATTTGGTGAAGGAAATCAACATGAAAGTCCAGGCAGCACAGAAAGTCCCAAATAAGATGAATGCAAAGAGTCTCACTCCAACACACATCATAATTAAAATGCCAAAGATTTCCCTGGCTGGTGTACCTCAGTGGATTGAGTTCTGGCCTGCAAATCAAAGGGTTGTTAGTTTGACTCCCAGTCAGGGCATATGCCTGGATTGAGGGCATGGTCCCCAGCTGGGGGCATGAAAGAGGCAACCACACATTGATGTTTCTTTCCCTTTCTTTCTCTCTCCCTTCCCCTCTCTCTAAAAATAAAATAAAATCTTAAAAAAAAAAAAGAAAATGACAAAGGTTAATGATAAAGAGCGAATCTTAAAAGCAGCAAGAAAAAAGCAGTTAGTTACCTACAGAGGAGTTCCCATAAGACTGTCAGTTCATTCCTCAAAACAAACTTTGCAGATCATAAGGGATTGGCAAGAAATATTCAAAATCATGAAAAGCAGGGACCTACTGCCAAGACTGTTCTAGCCAACAAAGCTATCATTTAGAATTGAAGGGCCAATAAAGAGCTTCTCAGACAAGAAAAACTAAAGGAGTGTATCATCACCAAACCATCATTATATGAAATGTTAAGGGACCTATTTTAGAAAAGTCTGGGGAGTCCAGCCAAGATGGAGGCATAGGTGGAAATGCTTTGCTTCCTTGCACAACCAAAAGAAAGATAACAACCAATTTAAAAACAAAAACAAGAAGAACTTCCAGAAAATCAAACTGCATGGAACTCTGACAATCAAGGATATAAAGAAACATTCATTCAGACTGGTAGGAGAGGGGAGATGGGCAACCAGAAGAAGAGGAAGTATGGCATGGCAGTGGATTGCATGGGTGAAGCAGTGGTGGGTGGATCAGGTGCTCCTACATTTGCATGCAGGTAAACCAAGAGGGAAAACTGGGGAGTGAGAAAGAGAGACTCTGAAACCCATGAAACTAAAACTCGGGAAACTAAAGACTCAAAATCTCTACCTGTAAAACATGTGGGGGTTGCAAAGGTGGGAGAAATTCTCAGTCTCACAAGAGAGTCCTTTGGAGAGGCTCACGGGGTCCTAGAATGTACACAGACCCACCCACCTAGGAACAGCACCTGAAAGGGCCCAATGGGCTTGTGGGAAATTAAGGAAGTGATGGAAAGTGAGGTGATATCTGAGCAAGCGGCATTGTTCCCTCTTGGACCCCTTCCCCACATACAGTACCACAAGGCAGCAAAGAGGATTGCCTTACTCTCATGTATTCATAAGGGGCCGCCTCTTACAACATAACAGGTGCACCGAGAAAAAGAAATATGTCTCAAATGAAAGAACAGGTCAAAACTCCAGAAAAAAAATCAAATGATGAGGAGATATACAACCTATCAGATGCAGAGTTCAAATCACTGGTAATCAGGATGATCACAGAAATGACTGGATTTAGTCACAAAATGAAGGAAGAGATGAAGGCTACACAAAGTGAAATAAAGGATAATATACAGGAAACTAACAATGAAGGGAAGGAAACCAGGACTCAAATCCATGATTATGAACAAAGGAATAAATAAATATCCAACCAGAACAGAATGAAGAAAGAAGAATTCAAAAAAATGAGGAGAGACAGGAATCTATGGAACAATTTTAAACGCTCCAACATCCGAATCATAGGAGTGCCAGAAGGAGAAGAGTAAGAGCAAGAAATTGAAAACTTATTTGAAAAAATAATGAAGGAGAACTCCCCCAATCTGGCAAAGGAAATAGATTTCCAGGAAATCCAGGAAGGTCAGAGAGTCCCAAAGAAATAGGATCCAAGAAGAAACACACCAAGGCACATCATAATTACATTAACCAAGATTAAAGATAAGGAGAGAATCTTAAAAACAGCAAGAGAAAGGAGGGAGCTACCTACAGAGGAGTGCCCACAAGACTATCAGCTGATTTCTCAAAGCCTTATAGCGAAGAAAGGCCTGAAAAGAAGTATTCCAAGTCATGAAAGGCAAGGACCTACATCTAAGATTACTCTATCTAGCAAAGCTATCATTTAGAATGGGAGGGCAGATAAAGTGCTTCCCAGATAAGGTAAAGTTAAGGGAGTTCATCACCACGAATCCCTTACTATATGAAATGATAAAGGGATTTATCTAAGAAACAGAAGAAGATAAAAAGTATGAACAGTAAAATGACAACAAACTCACAATTATCAAAACTTAACCTAAAAAACAAAAATTAAGCACACAACTAGAACCAAGACAGAATCACAGAAATGGAGATCACAGGGAGGGTTATCAGTGGGGAGAGGCAGGGGAAAAGGTACAGGGACTAAGAGGCATAATTAGTAGGAACAAAACAGACAGGGGTTAAGAACAGAATAGGAAATGGAGAAGCCAAAGACCTTATATGCGCAACTGTGCCATTAAGGGGCACATATGAGATCATGGCCACTTAATTTGGAGGTTTGGATTCACAGACATTAAAAACCCCAAGTCAAAGGTGAATAGTTAAGCACTTTATTAAGCGACAACAAAGAGAAAAGCAAGAATCAAGAGCATACATCACCAGATGCGAAATCACCAACACCCCAACATAGACATTGGGGAATCCTGGAGACAGCATTTGGGGTCGGACTGGGAAAACTTCCAAGCAAAGCATCCTCCCCTCAGGTGAGATTCCAAAGTCTCACTTTAGGGGCTATGACTAAATATGTTTTAGACAAAAGTGGCTACGAACCAAGGGCCTTGTGTGACTTGACTAACCAACCAGTCCCTCTGGGAGAAGGGCCAATTCTCCCCAAAGGAACAGTTAAAGATCAAAGGTACTAATCTCCCCAGGGAGAAGGGCCAGGTCTCCCCTGGGAGATAGCATGCCTATATTTCACTCTTACAATGAAGGTCACAGCTCAGGCATAAACGGGGAGGATTCTCAAGGTCCCTATAACTGGTCAACAACTCATGGACATGAACTAAGGGTGGGGGGGAATGCTGCAGAGTGAGAGGTGTGTAAAGAGGAGGAAAAAATTGGGAAAACTGTAATAGCATAATCAATAAAATATACTTTAAAAATAAATGTGCAAAATAGAATATATAAAAAGAAGCATAATTGGTAGGAACAAAATAAAGACTGGGATGTTAAGAATAGTGTGGGAAAGGGCCCTGGCTGGTATGACTCAGTGGATTGAGCACTGGCCTGTGAATCCCACTTATGATAAGGCTTAGCTTGGCATCTATCTGGCTCATGATAAGGCTTTACACTTTTGGCTGGCAACCAGATAGGACGTGTAGGAATGGAAACACATGCATACCCTCTTCCCCATGTTAAAAGGTCTATAGGGCCCTGGCAAGAGCCATCTCCTGGCAGATCTCTATATAAAACCTGAGGGTAAGGCAGTTTTGACTCTTTTGTCTGAAAATGTTTCTCAATTGGAGTACAGAGTAATTCCTTACAATTTAGAAAATTATAGGTAAACATAACTAACATAATCAAATTTTGGGAGGAGGACTCATGACTCCCCCTTTTTTGTTTTTTAAGAAGATTTTTAAAAGTACGATGAGCCCGTTGTACAACTGCCTGGTGGTTGGATTGTAAGGTATTCTGTTTTATGTTGGATATTCCAATGCTGAAGGAAGACCTGAGTATAATGGGTAAGGTATTCAGGGCGATTATCAGTTTTAATTTGCTGAGGCCATCCTAAATGACTAAAATAATATTACTTTGAAAAAACATGTTAAGTAATATCCCCACAGTTGAAATGACAATTCTATGGCAGAACTATGCCATGAACTCACAACTTTAACTACAAGGCAAGGGTTAGGGTGGGCAAGCAAAAAGCATTTGTCTATTCCTTTGCATTTGTCTTGGAAATTTTCAAAGCACTGTTTTCTAACTTTTTTCTTTATGACAGCCCTCTAGCTTTCTTTTTTATAATTTAATATATTTTATTGATTATGCTATTACAGTTGTCTCATTTCTCCCCCATCATTCCCCTCCACCCTGCACACCCCCTCCCACCCACATTTTCCCCCTTTAGTTCATGTCCATGTGTCATAAGTTCTTTAGCTTCTACATTTCCCACACTATTCTTGCCCTCCCTTTATCTATTTTCTACCCACCATCTATGCTACTTATTCTCTGAACCTTTTACCCTTCTCTCCTCCTCCCACTCCCCTGTTGCTAACCTTTCATGTGATCTTCTGTGGTTCTGTTCCTGTTCTAGTTGTTTGCTTTTGTTTTAGGTGTGGTTGTTAATAGTTGTGAGTTTGCTGTCTTTTCACTATCCTATTTTTTATCTTCTTTTTCTTAGATAAGTCCCTTTAACACTTCATATAATAAGGGCTTAGTGATGAACTCCTTGAACTTGACCTTATCTGAGAAGCACTTTATCTTCCCTTCCATTCTAAATGACAGCTTTACTGGATAGAGCAATTTTAGATGTAGGTCCCTTCCTTTCAAGACTTCAAATAATTCTTTCCAGCCCCATTCTTGCCTGTAAGGTTTCTTTTGAGAAATCAGCTGACAGTCTGATGGGAACTCCTTTGTAGGTGACTGTCCCCTTATCCCTTGCTGCTTCTAGAATTCTCTCCTTCATTTGAATCTTGGCTAATGTAATTGTGATGTGCCTTGATGTGTTCCTCCTTGGGTCCTACTTCTTTGGGACTCTGAGCTTCCTGGACTTCCTGGAAGTTTATTTCCTTTGCCAGCTTGGGGAAGTTCTCCTTTATTATTTGTTCAAATAAGTTTTCCACTTGTTGCTCTTCTTCTTCCCCTTCCGGTACCCTTATAATTCGGATGTTGGGACATTTAACGATGTCCTGGAGGTTCCTAAGCCTCTCCTCATTTTTTTTTGAATTCTTGTTTCTTCCTCCTTTTCTGTTTGGTTGTTAGTTTCTTCCTTCTGGTCCACTCTATTGATTTGAGTCCCAGGTTTCCTTCCATCTCTATGGGTTCCCTGTGCGTTTTCCTTCATTTCACGTATTGTAGCCTTCATTAGTTCATCTAATTTGTGAGCAAAATCCACCAATTCTGTGAGCATCCTGATCACCAGTGCTTTGAACTGTGCATCTGATAGGTTGGCTATCTCTTCATAGCTTAGAGGAATTGGCTCTGTGGCTCTGAATTGTTCTCCGGTTTGAGCCATTTTTGGTGGGTTGTTTTGTTTTGGTTTTGGTCTGGTCGCCACTGTTATGTAGTGAGGGATGGAGCCTTAGGTGTTCCCAAGTGCAGGGCAGCCCAGTTGATGAGTTGTGACGCTGTACGTGGGGGCAGGGTCCGAGAGGGAACAATGGCACTTGCTTCACTCTCTCTTGGATTCCAGTCTCTTCCGCCACTTCCCCTTCACCTAGATTATCTGCGCGAGGGAATGTGGGACCACCTGGTCAGCCAGCTGCCTTGAGTGGCCTCACTGGGTCTGCACAGTTGCCACCCCGTGCCCAGGGTCCGCCAGCCGCCGCCTGTGGGCCTGCCAGCTGCCTGCACACTTGGGAACCACCAGCCACTGCCGCCTGTGTTCCCGGGTCGCACCTATACTTTTTGCTGCCTCGACTCCGCCCCTCTTACCAGTCTGGATGAATGGTTGTTGGACTTCCATACAGTTCAATTTTCTATTAGCTCTGGTTGTTTTCTTGTTTCTAAATATTTGTTGTCCTTAATTTTGGTTGTGAGAGGAGGCACAGTGCATCCACCTACGCCTCCATCTTGGCCGGAAGTCCAGCCCTCTAGCTTTCTTGTTCACCTTTCTCTCCAGGTATTTGCTTGGTTTTCCCTTGCTTCAAACTGGCAACTGGGAGAACATTGATAAATGAAACAACTGATCCAATTTTTGTTTTTCAGACTGTCTCTTTTTCAGCAGGCTGTGAGGAAATGTGAGCAAGCTTCTTAGAGCTCAGCCTATTTTGACATACATCTGTAACTCCTATACTAATACCTCTGCAACACACAAGGGTCCTTCCCCTCACTCAAATAGTAGGGAATATGGCATCCTGCCAGACTAAAGACTGTGAGCAACACGCCATGCCAGCTCAGGTCCTGTTTACATGAATCCTAATAGAGCCTCCTGGTTGAGAGTACACACCTATAAATGACTTCAGGTGGTCTTTGTAAATCACTTTCTGTTCTGGGCCCCCATAGACCTAGTCATGGAAAAAGCCCAGGGAACTTGCAATGGTGGAAAGATGTGAAGTATCTCTCACTGGATTCTGGATTCCCCACCTGCTTAGGAAGTGGGCAGTGCTTTTGCTATTAAATGACTTTCTGCCTGGGATGGCTTAGTCAGCCTTGCTTTAAACTTCTGGAACTCAGACAAGGTATCTTGCAATTCACTTTGGAAGGTTCAGGTGGGTTTCACTATCCTTCCCTTTGCTGACCACAACGGTCTCAGTAATATATGCCCTGGAAAATAATAGCCCTTCAGAGCAAATGAGCACAGAAAGGATTTGTGAAACCACAGTGGGAGAGCATTTTGAGAGATCACACAGAGCTGTTGCATTGATCAGTGTGAGCCAGGTCCACATAGGGCCAATTTCAGGTAGAACCATCAAAGATGCAATGGTCCTCTTGGCATACACCCTCCCTGTCCCTTCCACCCTGACACCTCAATATCTTCCAATGTAGTCATATTTTCCAAGCAACTCAGAAGACTGCTATTGCCATTTATTATTTTATTCAGTCATTGATTTTTATTAATTTATTATAAATTTTTTCAAAGACATTTATACAAATGTGTTCCTAGCAGCATCATGCACAAAAGATGAAAGAAACCCAAGTGTCCACTGACAGATGAATGGATAAACAAAATGTGGTATGTACATACAAAGAAATAATATCAGAATTGAAGGAAAGGAGATCCTGTCACACACTACATGAATGAACCTTGAAGACATTATGCTAAGTGAAAATAGCCAGGCACACATACACACACACACACACACACAAGATACTGCATAATTCTTATATGAGGTTCCAAGAGGGGCCAAATTCCTAGAGATAGAAAGCCTCTGGTGGTCGCCAGATGCTGTGGGAAACAGTAGAGGGGAGGAAGGGAGGTTACTATTTAATGGGGCAAAGTTTTGGTTTTGCTAGATGTAGAGTTCAGTAAATGGATGATGTGATGGCTGTACCATACCAAGAATTTATGTAATGCCACTGAACTGTACACTTAAAAAAGTGTATTTAACCACAGTTTATAATTTTCAAATAAGTTATTCTACATGAATCTAATATGGCAAAATTTCAAAATTTAAAATGTGAACTGAGATTCAATTTCTACACAAAATATCAGACTTAGACTAAACCTTTTTGTGTAATTTTTTTTTTACATTTTGTTTGTGTGTGCTAGACATTGTACTAGGCACTTGAGATGCAGTTTAAAAAGACATTCATAGGACTTCCGGCCAAGATGAAGGCGTAGATGGACACACTGTGCCTCCTCTCACAACCAAAATTAAGGACAACAAATATTTAGAAACAAGAAAACATCCAGAACTAATAGAAAATTGAACTGTACGGAAGTCCAACAGCCATTCATCCAGACTGGTAAGAGGGGCAGAGTGGCAGCAGGAAAAAGTGGAGATAGGATCCGGGCATGCAGGCAGCAGTGGCTGGCAGATCCCAGGCGTGCAGGTGGCAGCTAGCGGACCCCGGGCATGGGGTGGCAACTGTGCAGACCCAGTGAAGCCGCTCACGGCAGCTGTCTGACCAGGTGGTCCCACATTCACATGCAGATAATCCAGGTGAATGGGAAGTGGTGGAAGGGAGTGGAATCCAAGAGAGAACAGAGCAAGCGCCACTGTTCCCTCTCGGACCCTGCCCCCACATACAGCATCACTACCTAGCAACTGGGCTGCCCCACCCTGGGGAACACCTAAGGCTCCACTCCTCAGTATGTAACAGCCATGACTAGACCAAAAAAAAAAAAAAAAATGGCTCAAACAGAAAACACATCAAAGCTCCAGAGCCAATTCCTCTAAGCCATGAAGAGATAGCCAACCTATCAGATGCACAGTTCAAAGCCCTGGTGATCAGGATGCTCACAGAATTGGTGGATTTTGCTCACAAATTAGATGAACAAATGAAGGCTACAACAAGTGAAATGAAGGAAAATGCACAGGGAACCAATAGAGATGGGAGGAAAACTGGGACTCAAATCAATGGAGTGGACCAGAAGGAAGAAACTAACAACCAAACAGAAAACAAGGAAGAAACAAAAGTTCAAAAAAATGAGAAGAGGCTTAGAAACCTCCAGGACATCTTTAAACATCCCAACATCCAAATTACAGGGGTACCAGAAGGGGAAGAGGAAGAGCAACAAGTGGAAAACTTATTTGAACAAATAATAAAGAAGAACACTCCAATCTGGCAAAGGAAACAGTCCCAAAGAAGTTGGACCCAAGGAGGAACATACCAAGGCACATCATAATTACATTAGCCAAGATTCAAATGAAGGAGAAAATTCTAGAAGCAGCAAGGGATAAGGGGACAGTCACCTACAAAGGAGTTCCCATCAGACTGTCAGCTGATTTCTCAAAAGAAACCTTACAGGCAAGAAGGGGCTGGAAAGAATTATTTGAAATCTTGAAAAGCAGGGACCTACATCCAAAATTGCTCTATCCAGCAAGCTGTCATTTAGAATGGAAGAGAAGATAAAGTGCTTCTCAGATAAGGTCAAGTTGAAGGAGTTCATCATCACCAAGCCCTTATTATATGAAATGTTAAAGGGACTTATCCCAGAAAAAGAAGTAAAAAAGAAAATGAACAGTAAAAAGACAGCAAACTCACAGATATTAACAACCATACCTAAAACAAAAGTAAACTAAGCAAACAACTAGAACAGGAACAGAAACACAGAAATGAAGATCATATGGAGGGTTTGCAACAGGGGAGTGGGAGGAGGAGAGAGGGGGAAAAGGTACAGAGAACAAGTAGCATAGATGGCAGGTAGAAAATAGACAGGGGGAGGGCAAGAATAGTGTGGGAAATGTAGAAGCTAAAGAACTTATGACACATGGACATTAACTAAAGGGGGGAAATGTGGGTGGGAGGGGGTGTGCAGGGTGGAGGGGAATGATGGGGGAGAGATGGGACAACTGTGATAGCATAATCAATAAAATATATTTAAAAAAGACAGTCATAACTCCTTAACTCAGAGGACTTAAAAGAGCACCACCATGACCTGGAAGGAATCCTTACTGAGCTCATACTTTCTTCCTCCAACAAATACTGAGTGTGTACTATGTGCCAGGCTGTCTACTACCTGCTAGGATTCACTGAACAAGACAGATGCAGACCCAACCCTCACAGGAATGCCAGTCTAGCAAGGGAGATAGATGATAAAGAAGAAAGTATTGTTTCTTAACCCTGTTGCTCCACCAAATTTTACTGGTTGCCAACTTCCAGACTCTAACACATGACTTTATCAAGTCTGCTAATGATATCCAAATATGAAGCTTCTAACTGTGATCCTTCCCATACTTGCAACATATTAACCCAGCAGTTTCTAAAATGTGGTTTGCATTTCATGGATAGCTTGCAAAATGATTTTAACTTGAACACAGAAGAATTTTCTTAATAGCTGTAACTTATTTTAATGTATATTGGGGGAAAAGTTAAATAAGGGCATCAAACCAGTGATTTCATGGATTCCAATACAAGAAAAATATTACAGTAACAATTAGGCATATGGAAAATCAGGAGGTAAGGTCCAATAGTCAAGAAGAGATTGACATTTGTAAGAATAGGAGTGACTCTACTGGCAGAAATGCTTGCCCAGTGCTAGGCTGATAAGAATACTATTCTACTGAAACACAGGGTTTGTAGCCATTTTCATATCCTACCATGAGCCTAGCCTAGTTCCACTGTGAATTTTGTCTTCCCTTCTAACCCAGCAACTTCTAGGGGCAGTCCCTCACATCGCACTGAGTGATGGCTGTACTGAGAGTCTCTTTCTTCCCCATTTACCAACTCAGCTTTCCCTGAAAAGACTAAACCAGGAAGAAGATTGTGCTGAAGAGAGGGAGAAAATCAACTGTCTTTGGATTTGAGCATGCTGAGTTTGTATCATGCAAGTTGATATTGTGGCAAACTAATGGTGGAAAAATGTAACCATGCTTTCATCTGTACCTGTCCTATTTTCTCCAGTAGACCTCTAATGCAGATTTTGGAGAAAGCATAAAAACAATTATTGGTTCCATTCCAACATCATTTCCATCTGCCCTATTTTAATATAGGCAACAAAAGCCACATGCCATTTGACTTTTATTTTTAGACTTGAAATCTTTGCCTCTACCTTGGAACAACTTTATTTAGTAAAAGGTCATGAACATTAAAGTAGGATTTAAGAGCCTTCACTTGGACAGCTGACATTTGGAGTACTCTTGATCAGGGACTTATCCACCAGGGAAGCCAAATCTATCAGTAGACCTCAAACCCTGTGGATTTCAAGAAAGTTTCAATACTAAACATTTTCCTGCCCACCAAACACCCCCTTTTGAGAAAGCAGGCTAGCCAGAATCCTTGATTGCAAGTGACAGAAACTCAACACAAACTGACAGGCAAAAAGCTATCTGTTTACATAACTGAGATGTTGCAGAAGCGTAATTGCCCACCAGTACTCAAGGCAAGGCATGAATGTGTCTGTATACGTCCCCCAACTCTTAGCTTTTTGGGGGGTGGATATTATTGGCCTCATTCTCTCTTATCAAGAGAAGTCTTCTTCCAAAAGGCAGGGAAGATGCCCTTCAAGCGCTCCAAGCCATATCCTCCAGTCAGGTGGCCCTAAATACAAGAATTATTCTCTTCCTTCGGATTAAATAAATCAGTCCCAACTTGTTTCACAAGCCCATCTACATGCCCAGGTCAGGCAGAGGAGGTGAACAGCAGCGCCACCGTAATATATTATACATTACAGGATTCTGCCACAAACATTGCCATGATGGAATAACCCATATGACAAGAGCTAATTAGATTAGTGCAGGCTCTTAAGCAAAGAACTGTCTATTCACCCAATATCTCTGACTAGGGCCTGATTGGAAAAGTGGCCTAGGCTGCTCAGATTTTTCCTCATGGGATTTGAAAACAGGAGCCCAAGGGACTGAGCCATTTACTTGGAGCAGCTGAAATACACGACGTGACAGACAATTGTGGACAATGTGTCGCTGAAACTATGAAGAAGCCAGCCTACAGAACCTGGAGATCTTGGCAGAGAGCAACCTGGACTCTGAGACCACATCAACTCTGAGAGATTCAGTGAGTTGCTGACTCAGTTTATTGGGAGTTCCAGTGCCTGGAAATGTTGTTGTAGGAATAGGGCATCCGGGCAAGAAATGGCATACACATTTTGTGCTTTTACCCATGTCATCTCATTTTCTCGTTATTGAACTCCATAAGAATGTCTTCATTCTCTCTATTATACAGGTAAAAAACCAAGGTTCAGAAAATTATCTGATCTTTCTTAATGTTAATTTTAAAGCTAGAAAGTCTCAAAGTTTGGAATGCTTCCTCCCTGACTCCAAGTTACCTCAGAACATTGAGTATTAGAGAAAGATCTATGCTGGGGACATGGATTTGAACATCATCTAGTTGGACTCTTAGAGGTACTCATTAAAGCCACGAGGGAATGAGGCTGCCAAGTTAAGTATTACAGCTTTGCACCTTACATGTTCTATCAGCAGAGATTGAGGATAGAGTTTGTACAGGTAACAGTGGTTATGCTTCTAGGTGCCATAAAAGGGACTTCAAATAATTTGCTTTCTAGGACTTGGCGATTTATATGCCATGTTTACATTGCATCACCTTCACATTGAGTTCAGTCTAAAAAATTCAAGAGTATCTCTCTTTTACATATGAATCTCTAAACAAATCTTGAAAATTAGTGCATACTTATAAGGCCAGACTTATAAGCCTGAAGAGAATGAGTCAGAGAACATCAAAGAATGGGTGCCAGGCTGAATATGGTGACTCCCAAGGTGTCTCTTACCTACTCTTAATAAACAAGATTCCACATTGAATTGATTTTACCCCTAGGGAATTCATAATATTCTAACATTTAATAAGACTTTTTAACAACAACAAATAAAAAGTAAAGTGAATTTATTGAATTGGTAGAATTGACATTGTGAAAATGTCCATACTACCCAAAGCAATCTACAGAGTCAATGCAATCCCTATCAAAATTCCAATGGCACTTTTTAAAGAAATGCAATAAATAACCCTAAAATTCGTATAAAACCACAGAAAACCCAAATATCCAAGGCAATATTTTCTAATATATTTTATTGATTGTGCTATTACAGTTGTCCAATTCCCCCCCTTATTCCACTCTGCCCTGTGCACCCCCTCCCACCTGCATCCTCCCACTTTAGTTCACATCCATGGGTCATACATATAAGTTCTTTGGCTTCTATATTTCCTATACTATTCTTAGTCTCCCACTCTCTATCTTCTACCTACCATTTATGCTACTTATTCTCTGTACTTTGTCTCCCGCTCTCCCCATCCACTCCCCTGTTGATAACCCTCCATGTGATGTCCAGTTCTATGATTCTGTTCCTGTTCTACTTGTTTGCTTAGTTTCTTTCTGTTTTTGTTTTAGGTTTGGCTGTTAATAACTATGATTTTGTTGTCATTTTACTGTTCATATTTCTGATCTTCTTTTCCTTAGATAAGTTCCTTTAACATTTCATATAATAAGGGCTTGTGATAATGAACTCCTTTAACTTGACCTGATCTGGGAAGCACTTTATCTGGCCTTTTCTAAATGAGAGCCTTGCTGGATAGAGCAATCTTGGATGTAGGTCCTTGACTTTCATGACTTCAAATACTTCTTCCTAGCCCCTTCTTGCTGCAAGGTTTCTTTTGAGAAATCAGCTGACAGTCTTATGGCACTCCTTTGCAGGTAACTCTCCTTTACTCTTGCTGCTTTTAAAATCCTCTCCTTGCTTTTAATCTTGGCTAATGTAATTATGATGTGCCTTGGTTTAGTCCTCCTTGGGTCCAACTTCTTTGGGACTCTCTGAGCTTCCTGGACTTCCTAGAAGTCTATTTCTTTTGCCATATTGGGGAAGATCTCCTTCATTATTTGTTCAAATAAATTTTCTATTTCTTGCTCTTGTTCTTCTCCTTCTGGTACCCCTATGATTCAAATCTTGGAACATTTAAAGACATGCTGGAGGTTCCTAAGCCTCTCCTCATTTTTTTGAATTCTTGTTTCTTCATTCTGGTTGACTGTTTATTTCTTCCCTTCTGGTCCTAACCATTGATTTGAGTCCAAATTTCCTTCCCAAAACTGTTGGTTTTCTCTACATTTTCCTTTATTTCACTTAGCATAGCCTTAATTTTTTCATCTAATTTGCAATCATATCCTACCAATTCTGTGAGCATCCTGATTACAGGTTTTGAACTGTGCATCTGATAGGTTGGCTACCTCTTCGTTGCTTAGTTGTATCTTTTCTGGAGCTTTGATCTGTTCTTCCATTTGGGCCATGTTTTTTGTCTTGGTGCACCTGTTATGTGGTAAAGGGCAGAGCCTTAGGTGTTCACCGGGGTGGGACAACCCGTGTCACTACATTGTGATGCATTATGTGGGGAAGGGGTCCGAGAAGGAACAATGACACTTGCTCTGCTCTCTGCCAGTTTTCAATCACTTCCTCCACTACCCACAAGCAAATTAGTCCCTTCTGGTGCTGATCCCCAGGTAGGTAGGGGGTGTACATTCTCAGATCCTGTTGGTCTCTCCAATGAACTCTCCTATGAAGCTGGGAGTTTCTTCCACTGTTGCCTCGATCCCCACAGGTTTTTTCAGTCATAGGTTTTGAGGCTTTATTTCTTCATGCTGGAACTCTGGGTTGCACAGTCTGTCTTCCTCCCAAGTTGTTCTTCCCAGTTTATCTGCACATGAATGTGAGACCACCCAGTCCACAATCCACTGCCTGGCCAGGCCCGCCAGTGGCTGTCTTGCCCTCCCTGATCCTCCAGCCTCTGCCTTGGCTTGGGTCTTCTCTGCCCAGCTGCTTGTCTCCACCCCTCTTACCAGTCTGGATGAATCTTTCTTCTTTAACTCCTTGGTTGTCGGACTTCCATATGGTTTGATTTTCTGCCAGTTCTCGTTGCTTTTTGTTTTTAAATTTCTTGTTGTCCTTCTTCTGGTTGTGCGAGGAGGCACAGTGTGTCTACCTATGCCTCCAACTTGGCTGGAAGTCCCAAAGCAATCTTTTTTTAAATATGTTTTTATTTTAATTGTTGTTCTTGCACAGTTTTGTCTTTTACTCCTATCCCAGCCCACTGCCCCAGCCCTCCCCACCTCCCTCCCATTTCCATCCCCTCCTAGTTTTTGTCCATTTTGTCTTTATACTTATTGCTCTAAACCTTTCCCCTTTTCCCCTGAAATTCCCTCCCCTCTCCCCTCTGATGACTGTCAGCCTGTTCTCAATTTCAGTGTCTTTGGTTATATTATGCTCGTTTGTTCGTTTTGTTGATTAGGTTCCTGTTAAAGGTGAGATCATATGTATGGTCTTTGTCTTTCACTGCCTGGCTTATTTTGCTTAGCATAATGCTCTCCAGTTTCATTCATGCTGTTGCAAAGGGTAGGAGCTCCTTCTTTCTTTCTGCTGCATAGAATTCCATTGTGTAAATGTACCACAGTTTTTTGATCCATTCGTTTACTGATGGGCACCTACATTGTTTCCAACACTTGGCTATTGCAAATTGTGTTGATATGAACATTGGGGTGCATAGGTTCTTTTGGATTGGTGTTTCAGGGTCCTAGCAGTGGAATTGCTGGGTCAAAAGGTAGATCCATTTTTAGTTTTCTTAGAAAATTCCATACTGTTTTCAACAGTGGTTGCACAAGTCTGTAATCTCACCGACAGTGTACTAGGGTCCCCTTTTCTCCACAACCTCTCCAACATTTGTTGTTTGTTGCTTGCTTCGGACCATTCAGCCTGATCTCAGGAGCTATAACCTGCACCCCATGGTGGGCTGAGTAAGAGTCAAGGGACCCACTTCATCTGGGTCTGTTCTGTCAAGAGGACATGAGCCACTAAGGAAACAAAGCTTATCTCCCTGGCAGAAGTACCGCTTCTGCCTCATCCATCTCTGGCCCCAGTGCTTGGTTGGTAGTCAATGACGGGTAAGAGGCCTCACAGGAGGGGCAACCTAAGCCAGACAAGACCACTTGGGAAGCCCTCATGGAAGGACTCGGGGGCTGCAGCAAAGAGGGGGTGATGGACCCTTGCCCCCGGGCTATTCTGACATAGCCCAAGTCCCCATTTCTGTCTGGGAGATGTCTTCTGCTTCCTGGGCCTAATTGGCTTAAAGCCTGAAATTATGAGGGCAAGCGGTGCACCCCTGTCCTGGCCAGAATGGTTCCCCGGGTGATCGGGCATAAGAAAGAATTCATAAAGTCCTGTGAAACCTCCTTTGCTAAGAATGCTCTCATTTAAATGATAAGGGTCCGAGTAGGAAATGAGTATGTCTCCCAAAGTTTTGCAACCCCCTTTCCTGACAGACACTGACTCAGATTAAGCCCTCAGATTTCTTTGAAATGTTAAGCCTGTATTCCTGTGTATTTGAACCTAATAAAAGCCTAGTGAGGAAGAAGTTCTGGGTCGTTGTCCTTTGAGAATTTGTCCACCTCTCCTCCCCAAGCAGATCATGTCTTGGTAGTTTTATTTTCATCCATGATGGAGGGATGGGACTCTGCAGGCAGAGCCCCCCCACACAGTCACTTTGTTTATGACGGCCATTCTGACTGTGTGAAGTGTTATCTTATTGTGGTTTTAATTTGCTTCTCTCTGATAGCTAGCAATACTGAGCATCTTTTCATGTTTCTCTGGATCCTCTGTATGTCCTCCTTGGAGAAGTGTCTGTTCAAGTCCTTTGCCCATTTTTTCATTTGGTTACTTGTCTTCTTAGAGTGGAGTCATGTAAGTTCTTTATATATTTTGAAGATTAAATCCTTGTATGAGGCATCATTGGCAAATATGTTTTCCCATACAATCAGTTCTCTTTTTATTTTAATACTGTTTTCTTTAGCTGTGTAGAAGCTTTTTATTTTGATGAGATCCCATTTGTTTATTCTTTCCTTTATGTCCCTTGCCTTAGGGGACATATCAGTAAAAATGTTGTTGCATGAAATATCTCCATAAGGTCAGGAACATATTTATCATCATCTTTGGGTCACCACTTGCCAGCACAGGACCACAACAGACCAAATTTGGACCTTCCAAGTCTAGTTTACTGTTTCACTTCTCTGGTCTGTTAACCTTGGTTTAAGAACTTGACATTTCTCTTCTGGATTTTTGCAATATCATCTTGGGGATGGATCTGCAAAGGGAGGCCTAAGCTTATGCAATTTGGGGGTCCTGCCACATGTGGGGAGGCTTGTCCAGGACTTCTAAGGTTCCTCTTGAAATATGTCTTTGTACTGTAGACTGATTAAAAAATCTTGTTTGCTATCAATCAAAAGAGAAAATGTCAGTGGCTCCAAGTTCTGCCTCTAGCTCTCTGATCTTGGCCTGGTGATCTGGGAATAATGTGCTTTCATGAAAAGAACGTTCTTATCTTAACATTGTGTTTCATAGTCCAGTGCACACAATTCTAAGTATAATAGAAGTCTATGGTGAGGCGGTTCACCTCTATGGGGAACTGTTCAGCCTGGTTTCAGGAGTTATAACCTTCACCCCGTGGTAGGCTGAGTAAGAGTCAAGGGACCCACTTCATCTGGGTCTGTTCTGTCAAGAGGACGTGAGCCACTGAGTGGACAAAGCTTATCTTCCCTGGCAGGAGCGCTGCTTCAGCTTCATCTATCTCTGGCCCCAACGCTTGGTTGGTTAGTCAATGACCGGTAAGACTCTTCATGGTAGGGGCAACCTAAGTCAGACACGACCACTTGGGAGGCCCTCATGGAAGGACTCGGGGGCTGCAGCAAAGAGGGGGTGATGGACCCTCGCCCCCCAGTTATTCTGACATAGCCCAAGCCCCCATTTCCGTCTGGGAGATGCATGCTGGCTTTAATCTGCTTAAGCCTGAAACTATGACTGCAGGCAGTGCAGCCCTGTGCTGGCCAGAGTGGTTCTGTGGGTGATGCAGCATAAGAAAGAATTCGTAAAGTACTGTGAAATCTGCTTTGCTAAGAGTGCCCTCATTTAAATGATAAGGGTCCGAGGAGGAAATGAGTATATTTCCCAAAGTTTTGCAAACCCCTTCCCTGACAGACACTGACTCAAGCCCTCAGATTTCTTTGAAATGTTAAGCATTGTTTGGTCCTTGCCACCTGACTTACCTGTATTCCTGTGTATTTGAACCCAATAAAAGCCTAGTGAAGAAGGGCCTCTGGGTAATTCTCCTTTGAGAGTTTGGCCACCTCTCCTCCCCAAGCAGATCATGTCTTGGTAGTTTTATTTTCATCCGTGACAGACAGGGGGCTCTGCAGGTGGTGCCCCCGACAGGTTCCATTGTACCACAATTTCCTTACCGGGTCTCCTTAATGTCTCCTCTGGCATAGGATGCAAAGTGGCACAGTGGCTGGCTGGGGGCCCCCGGGAGGAGACTGGAGATGGGTTTGGTGGCTCGCCTTTCTCACTCTGTATGTATGTCTGTGTGTATGTCCCAAAGAAATCTTGAGAAAGAAAAACAAAGGTGGGGTCATCATGCTCCCTGATTTCAAACTATATTACAGAGCTATAGTAATTAAAACAGTATGGTATTGGCGTAAACACAGACAACTAGATCAATGGAGCAGAATGGAGACCCTAGAAATAAATCCACATATGTATTGACAATTAATTTTTGACAAAGAAACCAAGCATACAATAGGGTTAGTATCTTTCATAAATTGTGCTAGAAAAATTGAATAGCATATACGAAAAGAATAAAACTATCTTACACCATACACAAAAATAAACTCAAAATAGATTAAAAACTTCAGTGTAAGACCTGAAATGATTAAATTCCTAGCATAAAGCATAGGCAATAAACTCCTCAATTTTAGTCTTAGCAACATTTTTTTCTTTTTTCTTTTGTAATATGTCTCTAAACATAAGGGAAACAACAGCAAAAAAAAAACAAACAAATGGGACTATATCAAACTTGAAAGCTTCTGCACTGCAAAGGAAACCATCAATAAAATGAAAATGTAACCTTATAAATGGGAGAAAATATTTGCTAATCATATATCTAATAAGGGACAATATCCAAAATATACAAAGAATTCATACAAGTCAATAGTAATAATAATAATGATAATAATAATAATACAATTCAGAGGCTCTAAATAGACATTTTTCCAAAGAGGACATACAGATGACCAGCAGGTAAATGAAAAAATGCTCCACATTATTAATTATCAGGGAAATGCAAATCAAAACTACAAAGAGATATCACCTCATACTTGTTAAAATATCTTAATCAAAAAGACAAGAAATGACAAGTGTTGGCAAGGATGTGAAGAAAGGGGAATCATGTTGGCAGAAATGTAATTTGGTATGGCCACCCTGAAAAACAGCATAATGATTCTTCAAAAAATTAAAAATAGAACACTGTATGGCACAGCAATTTCAGTTCTTGGTATTTATCTGAAGAATAACTTTAAAAGATATTTGCACTACTATGTTCACTGCAGCATTATTTACAATAGACAAGATATGGAAGCAATTTAAGTGTTCATCAATGGATGATGGATGAATGAATAATAAAAATGTGGTATAAATACACAGTAGAATATATATCAGCCATAAAGAAATAAAATCTTGCTATTTGCAACAACATGAATGGACATTGAATGCATTACGCTCAGCAGAGTAAGTCACAGAAAGACAAATACCATATGATTTCCCTTGTAGGGGCTGAAAGGTAAAAAGAAAGAAAGCCATAGATATATTTTCAGAACTGAACTGTGCTTTTCATATAGGTGAGCAAAACAATATTCAATGAATTAGCTAGTCAACTCCTGATTTTAAAAAAAAAGACAAACCCTCTATTATATAATACTCTTCATTAAATACAGGGAGTAGGAATTGAATGCAAATATAACCTATAAATCCTATTTGTTTCAAAACTAAACAAAATTCATAATAAAAAGTTAAGTACACAGTGACGTAAACTTTAAGGAACAAATATATGTGCTGAAATGACTTTTTAAATATTCCTTTGTACTTACTTTTACTCCATGATCCTTCTTTCCATCCTTGCTCCCAACAAATCCAAGCAGCATTCGGTATGTTCACAACTGCAGAGGAAAATCTGCCAAAACAAAACTCAGAGAACAGAAGATAAAGTTGTGGCCTATGAGTTTCAAAATAAGTTGCTGACGCTTGGCCAGAAACAACAGTTTTCAAAAGTTTCTGAGCTCCAGAAGCCAGATTTTTTGAATATCAAAAAGTCGCAGCATACCTTAAACAATTGATTCTGGAAAAAATAGTCTCTTCTCTAGCTGTCATAGAAGGTATAGATTCTGTGGGCTTGATGGAAGAGTAGTCTGAAATGAAGAAAGTAAAATGGAGTGAGCATTCCATAGTCATATGTGACTAATTGAAAATTAAAAGCAAGATAAAATCAACACTGGATCTGTGCTCAGGTCAACCAGCTAGATTAAGCAAATATTGCCCAAGCACCTATTTTATGTCAGCCACCTAAATAAAGAGATGTTGCCCTTTTGCAGTTATGGGCTTTTAGCCAGAAAATAAAATATTTTTAAACAAAGAGAACAAATATTAAGAACGATTCTGTTTTGTTAGTGGAATTTTGAGTTTTCTTATTTCCAGTAGTCTAGAATATAATGACTCTTCATTGTACAAAAACGAGAAGGAAATAGTTTTTTTAAGTATTAGAGAAAATATATGAGTGTTCTATGAAAACTATGGAAGCACAGAGGAAGGGGAAAGAAGTTGTGCCTGAGGAATGTCAGAGAAAGTTTGATGGTCAGTCATTTGATATTGGCCCAATGGAATAGGAATCGGGTTTGACAAGGTCTGAAGATGTCCTTTCTCTTCATTCCTGATATGAAGGGCATTAGAAAGGCTGAATCAATGGCAGAATCCTTCAGAGTCTGGAGCCTGCAAAACTGGCTTCAATACTCATCAGCCCCTCCTTTACCCCAGGCCTACCCTGGGAGAAGCTGAGACCTCTAGGCTCCAAGCCCTGGAAATACCATGTACTCCCCCATCATCCACCCACTATCAGGGCCTGCCTTTTGTTTCAACAAGGGCAGGAAGATTGTTAACAAATAACAATTGTTGGAAAGGAATAAGCTTCTAGATTTGCACCAGCAGGCCCCACTTCAGACTCTTCTATTGTCACCAAAGCACATAAAATGGTAGGACAACTACTCTGCCAGTTTCCACAGAAGTCAGCTCAGTGAGCCTTGCTATTAATGTGTACACACTGTGTGGCAACAGGTAGGTGAAAGCCTCCATTTGTTCAGTTATTCTGTAGGAGAGATGGTTGTCTTTCAAAAGCTGATTGCATAGAGTTCATTTATTATGAGCTGTGCTCATCACCACAAATGCTGACCTCATCATCCTTTGCATTTTAGTAGTTATCTCAGCCTTCTATGGAAGAAAAGAAAATGGCAAAAACCATACTGGCTCAAACTAATGGTCCAGCCATCCATGCACTGAGTGTGACAGGTGGAGGAAGTCTATTACTAGAGAATAACATGACTTTGTGTTTGAATCCTAGGTCAATCAACCATCAGCTAATTGACTTTGGGAAAGTTATTCCAGTTCTCTTGTGCTTCATATCTTCCTCTGTAAAGTGAGTACAGTATTAACACTACCCTCCCAGGGTGGCTGTGAACACTATCTGAAATGAGATACACACCTGGTGATATTGAACACATTTGAGGTCATTTTTAAGCAACATCCCCAACAGTTTAGAGAAATTACCTATGCATTCTATCTTTTTCCTTGATTTCTTTAGCTAATGAGTATATGTTTATGTATATATAAATATATACTATATATACTGTATATACATATCTAAATAGCATCAACTTTATTAGAAATCTCTTGGTTACAGGTGGCAGAAATTCAATTTAAGTGGCTAAGAACCCCTCAGAAATTAGGAAGTATTTATTCACATATGTGAAAAATCCAGTGGCAGTTTAGATTCAAACACAGCTGTATGCAGACACTCAATACCAACACAAGCTTGTCTTTCTTTGGCTTTTCATCTTTGCTTTTCTCTGTGTGGTTAAACAAATCAACATACATGAAACACTTAGAATAGTGTTGAGTGATGCAGACACCGGCCCACAGTGTCCACATCATTATGGGTGAAATGAGACATCCATAATGTCACCAGAGGGGAGCAGGGAGGGAATTTCAGGGGAAAAGGAGAAGGATTTAGAGCAACAAGTATAAAGGACACATGGACAAAAACTATGGGGGGTAGAAATGGGAGGGAGGTGGGCAGGGCTGGGGTGGAAGTAAAAGACAGAAAACTGTATAAGATCAACAATTTAAAAAATACTGATAAAAATTACATTTAAATAAATATAAGTTTAATGTATGTAATAAATGTTTGAATAAGAAAAAGAAACTTTTCCTAACACATACAAAAAAAGAATAAAGCAGCTATAAACACCATTGTGAAGATTTTGGGGGTAGACATAAGTTTTCAACTCCTTTGGGTAAATATAAAAAATCACAAGTGTGCCCTGCCTGTGGTGGCTCAGTTGGTTGGAGGGTTGTCCCATGGACCAATGGGTCATGGGTTTAATTTCCAGTCAGGGCACGTGCCTAGGTTGTGTGTAGGAGAAGGCAGCCAATCAGTATTTTTCTCTCTCTCTCCATCCTCTCCTTCCTCTCTTTCTAAAAGCAATGGAAAAGATGTCCTTGGGTGAGGAAAAAAAGCACAATTGCTGGATCATATGGTAAGAGTGTATTTAGTTTTATAACACACATCCAAACTGTCTTACAAAGTGCCTGCACCATTTTGCATTCCTACCAGCAATGAATGAGATTTCCTGTCACCCCACATCCTCATTTGGTGTTGTCAGTGATCCAAATTTTGACAAGTGTGTAATGGTAACTCATTGCTGTTTTAATTTGCATTTCTCTAATCATTTCTACATATGATATAGAGCATCTTCATATGCTTATTTGTTTTCTGTATATAGTGAATAGAAATATATAGTGAACACTGTCTCCAGATATGGATGCAACATTGTATAGATCGCATCATTTGGGCATGATTTTTAAAAGGCATTGCTATCCATTTGGCACCTAATCCCACAAAGATATTTATTTACAACATTAAATCAATTCCTTGCTGCATGGCTATATTTTTAACTAGTAAAATATTCATCAAACACTTTAAGAACCTAACACCAAGTGTTTTATGACCTCTTAAAGTATAGCTTCCTTCAAAAAAAAATCACTTTCAAATGGGAATGTCAATTCCCAAGTGGGTCTAATAAAGAGTGGCCCATTGTCAAATATCAAAAGAAATAAATAAGAAATCATTGCACTGGAAAAGACTGCCAGAAGTGGACTGATTAAGCACAGATGTGTGAGGGGAGCAATGCTATTGCTTAGGAAGGTAAGGGTAAGAAGTAAAGGGGAATCTGAGGCCAAATTTATTTGTTTACCTAGTATGAAAAACATGCTGTTGTCTAGACAATGGTTCTCAACAGTGGGCAATCTGGGCCTCCACCGGACATTCGGCAATGTCTGTAGACATTTCTGGTGTCACAGCTGAGTTGCAGTGTGGGGGTTGCTACTGGCATCTAGTGGGTAGAGGCCAGAGATGCTACTAAATATCATACAATGCACAGCATAGCTCCCCCACAACAAGGGATTTTCTGACCCAAAATAGTCAACATTGCCAAGGTTGAGAAATCTTAATCTACAGGAACCAGCCCAGCTGACCCCCACCTCACATCTGACTTTATTTTTTTGCTTTTACTTTGAATTGGCTGTTACAAGCATGGGTCAAACAACAAAATACTGGAAAGTATCCCTTCCTATGTTTCTATTAAGGCTCACAATTCAATTTGAACTCTCCATACATCCACTTTTTCAAAGGCTTTGTGACAGAAAAATTGCAAGATTAGCATTCATTTAAATTACATAAATTAATTCAATTACCCTGAAAAAAACAGACCGGATCACCAGATTGCTGAGCAACTGATGCTAATTGGGTAATTCAACTTACTAAAGAGGTAATGCCACAAATGTTTAAAAGCTAGTTGACTGTAGCTAGCTCCAAGCCAGAGGAAGTCTGTCCTGCTGTGTATCAATTTGGATCCAATTCTACTTCTTGTTCTCCTCCCAAATGAATTTGCTCTATTTTCTTAAATAAATAAGGCCCTGTTTAGACCCACACAAGGTGAAAGATAATGTGACAATGAACTTCCATCCTTTTACAAATAATCAAAATACAAGACAACTGATTTAAAAAGCTTCCAAATTAATTTATGGAGGGTTAGAGTAATTCTTTTTCAAAGTATATTTTATTGATTATGCTATTACAAATGTTCCATTTTTTTCTCCCCTTTATCCCCTCCACCCTGCACCCCCGACCCTCCAGCATTTCTCCCTCCCTTAGTTCATGTCCATGGACCATACACGTAAGTTCTTTGGTTTCTCTATTTCCCATACTATTCTTAACTCCTCCCTGACTATTTTTAACCTAGCAATTGTGCTTCTTATTCCCTGTAGCTCTTCCCACCTTTTCCCCCTTCCACCTCCCCACTGATAACGCTCCACATGATCTCCATTTCTGTGATTCTGTTCATGTTCTAGTTGTTTGCTTAGTTAGTTTCTGTTTTTATTTTTGTGGGGTTTTTTAGGTTAGGTTGTTGTTAGTTGTAAGTTTGTTGTCATTTTGCTGTTCATATTTTTTATCTTATTTTTCTTAGATAAGATCTTTGAACACTTCATATAATAATGGCTTATGATGATGAATTGTTTCAACTTGACCTGATCTGGGAAGCACTTTATCTGCCCTTCCATTCTAAATGATGGCTTTGCTGGATAGGGTAATCATGGATGTAGGTCCTCACCTGTCGTGACTTCAAATACTTATTTCCAGCCCCTTCTTGCCTGCAAGATTTCCTTTGAGACATCAGCTGATAGTTTTATTGGAACTCCTTTGGAGGTAACTCTCTCCTTTTCTCTTGCTGCTTTTAAGATTCTCTCCTTATCTTTAATCTTGGCTAATTTAATTATGATGTGTCTTGTTGTGTCCCTCCTTGGGTCCAATATCTTTGGGACTCTCTGAGCTTCCTGAACTTTCTGGAAGTCTATTTCCTTTGCCAGATTGGGGAAGTTCTCCTTCATTGTGTTTTCAAGTAACTTTTCAACTTCTTGCTCTTCCTCTTCTCCTTCTGGCACCCCTATGATTTGGATGTTGGAATGTTTAAAGTTGTCCCTGAGGTCCCTGAGCCTCTCCTCATTTTTCTGAATTCTCATTTCTTCATTCTGTTCTGGTTGACTGTTTATTTCTTCCTTCTGATCCAAACCGTTAATTTAAGTCCCGGTTTCCCTCCCTTCACTGTTGGTTCCCTGTACATTTTCCTTTATTTCACTTTTCATAGCCTTCACTTCTTCCTCTATTTTGTGACCATACTCAACCATTTCTCTGAGCATCCTGATTACTAGTGTTTTGAACTCTGCATCTGATAGGTTGGCTATCTCTTCATTGATTAGCTGTATTTTTTCTGGAGCTTTGATCTGTTCTTTCATGTGGGCCATATTTTTTTTTTTTTTTGGTCTTGGCATGCCTGTTACATAGTAAGGGTCAGAGCATTAGGTATCTGCCAGGGTTGAGCAACCCAGGTTGCTGCCTTGCAGTGCTGTGTGTAGGGAAGGGGTCCAAGCGGGAACAATGCTGCTTGCTCAGCTCTCAGCCAGCTTTCAGTCACTTCCTCCTCTACTCACAAGCAAATTGGACCCTTCTGGTGGTAATTCCCAGTTGGGTGGGTTTGTATATGTTCTAGGACTCCGTGAGTCTCTCCAATGAACTCTCCTGTGAGGCTGAAAGTTTCTCCTGCTGCCTCAACCCCCACAGGTTTTTTCAGTCAGAGGTTTTGAGGCTTTATTTCCCTGCAGTGAAACCCTGGGTTGCACAGTCTGTCTTGCTCCCCAGTTGTTCTTCCTGATTTATCCACTCCCAAATGTGGTACTGTCTGCTCCACGAGCCACCTCCTCACCCACTCCAGTCCTTCAGCTGCCACCTTGCCATGAGTCCTCTGCACCCCAGCTTCCAGTCTCTGCCCCTCCTACTGAACTGGATTAATGTTTCTTCTTTAACTCCTTGGTTGTCAGACTTCCATACAGTTTAATTTTCTGGAAGTTCTGGTTATGTTTTGTTTTTAAATTTGTCGTTGTTCTTATTTTGGTTGTGCGAGAAGGCAAAGTGTATCTACCTATGCCTCCACCTTGGCTGGAAGCCCTATTATTTGAAATTTTTCAGATAATACTAACCCCCTTTAAGTTTATCTTATTTTTGTACATGAACACACTAGCACACACAATATTTCTGTATTTTATGGTTTGTTTAATCTTGAGATGACCATTTTTGTAACTGTATTTTCTATATATTCTATAGATTCATTTTTAAATGTCAATTTACTCATGTCATTCAATCCTTTTATTTATCTGTCTTGATTTCTTTTGTTATCTGAAGAATTTTTCAATTTAGACATTTCCAGCTTAAAAATATCCTGGTTACTTATTATTCATGCTCTACTCATTATACTGAAAAAAGAAGACCCCATATTTTCATTTTATTTTGTAGATGAGCTTCATATAACATAGTTGCAGACCCACTGCTACTTTAATGACTAACTGCTGAATGATAGGTTTCCTGACTTGCAGTATATTTAGAAAAAACAACAACATACAGTTAATCTGATAGTAATAGGAATGGAAGTTAATATTGGCCTAAAGCTAAACCACTCATTGTACACATCTAGCCTGAATAATTGATAATCAGAAGGGCTCATTTATGTCCCTAAAGAAGTCTTCTCATTGCTATCTGCACAAGTCAACTGAACCCCATTCTTCAGAGAATTCTACCCAGACTTTACCAGGGTCCTGTCTTAGTCACTTGTATAGCAGTGACAGTGCTTCTCTCTGAGCTTCCATGGGCCCCTTCTTTTTGTAATGAACTACTCCTAAAGCATAGTGGTAAAGGGCACATCTGGGTTTTAATCTCAGTTCAAGTCTACCAGCTATGTCTCTGGACAAGGAGTTGGACCCACCCCCAGGGCAACCTTTTGGGAGAACCTACTTTGAGGGATTGCTGTACGGGTCAGAGAATAATACCTGGCACATTGTAGAAATTCCAAAAAAAGCTCTGGCACTCCAAAAAAGGGATAGATAACATGCTACAGTGTGTCACTGGTTTGGGGACCACATCTCACTCTGAGCTCCCAGTTTGGATTTGGGATATTGGTACCAGTTGCAGAGTAACTCTTCACTTTACTCTCAGCTCCTTTCCCTGTTACCTTACCCATCATTTCTAGTCCATAATTAATACTGAAAGACTTTGCTTTACTAAAACAATGCTCCAAAAAGCTTTTCCACATCTTCTCCAGGTTATTTCATTTTCTTTTTATCTGAACACCTGAAACATATTTAGACAGAGCAGGATTTATATGTTATATATATTTTATTTCTTATGTAGCTACTTTGTTCCAGGAATACATGAAAATACAGAGAGGGAAAAGAAAACACTTGAAGGAAACCGTAGTATTTATCAGTGCAGACCTAAGCTGTGAGCACACCTCTACTCTCCCTCACACATACACACAAAGTTTGTACACACACATACACAGAGAGAACATTTTTTATGCTGGGAGATCTATATATATATTTATATAATATATATGCACATATATTTATATAACATATATACATGCACATATGTTTATATTTATAATATATTATAATATTATGTTACATAATTATACAACACAATACAATACAATATTATATTATATTATATGTGATATATATTATATATTATATTACATATATTATAATATATAGTATAATACATTATATACTATATAATATATATAATATATTATAATATATACATATTATATAAATGCATGTATTTATATTATATATAAATGTATATTTCTGGATAACCTGTTGATTATTAACAGAATTTAACACAACCTCTCTATTACCATAAAAATATCTACATCAATATTTTTAGTGCCTTCAGATAATTTCATTGAGCTAATCTCATATTGTTGGGCAGTTAGACTGTTTCTAACTACTTAATATTATTTATAAAATCAATCCCATTGTCTTGAATATCTTTGCACATATATCTTTGTGCATCTGCCCAATGATTTCCTTCGGATCATTTCCTAAATACAGGACTGCTGGACCCCAAGGCATGCACATTTTTAGAGATTTTGTGACATACTGATGAATTTTCACCCAGAAATGTGGCCCTTTTTATCTAAGCCTTTTGCAGATATGCAAGCATCTAATTTCCCTACAGTCACACACTAGATATGTGAGTTGGCAGAGGGCTTTTAAGGGAGAGTTGTGGAGTAGCTTTTGCACAGAAACACTGAGTAAAGAGGACGTATTGGTTGATCTGTATTTCATATATTGAAACAATCTAAGCAATGTGGTTAGTAAGAGTAGCTGTAACACTGATACTTGTGACACAGATAGTGGCTGAATAGAAAGTATAACCAACACTGGAGAGCTGGACCATGCACTGGGAATTATTGTTCTGCTTAAATATACCCAATAAAAGAATATTGGCAAACATTATTTAAGCAGCCCAGGTGGCTGTCACTTCTCAAACTAAGTCAAATAAAAAAGGCTGCAAAAGGCTGCAAACTAAGTAAAAAAGGTTAATCAAAAGGTAATATCACGCAGTTGGACACAGTGCCTAGGTAATTGTTTCTTCCATTAAGACAGGTATGCAGTGTATATTCCAGAGGTCTAGAAAAAAAAACTTGAGTGACAAAGATGAGGCATTTGTAGCTAAAGCTGAAGTACATTTACCATATCCCCATTTTAGGTATTTTTAAGCCTGACTGCATAATGGAACATTTTGAAATTAACTATGAACTCTGAATGGCTATCCTGATCAGTACACTTAAGTTACTTGTAACTGTATGAAAAAGTGAGATTAAAGAACTCCCACATTTTTATCTAGTAAGTTTCAAGTCTATGCAAAAGTAAAGTGAGCAGTATAATAAGCATCCATGTCTCCATCACTGCCCTACAACGGTCATCCATTCATGGCTGCTGCTGTTCCTCTGCAGCCCATCCCCTTCTGCACTGGATTATTTAGAAGCAATTTTTGAGATCATATAATTTTACTCACAATTATTTTAGCATATAAAAATGATTTTGAGTGACAGGTCCTATTCAATTTAATTTTTGGATTCAGCATTATCAAATGTCTTTGCAAAATATTGATTCATTTATAATCTCAGGACAATTATTTGACCTCTCTGAGTCTCAGTTTCCTGTTCTATAAAAGAGATACTAATAACGTGTAGACACAGTAGTGGTATTGTGAGGATTCTAGGAAAGAGTTTGAGATAACATAGCATCAAAGTGATGAAAAATGTTAACCCATCCTCATTGCCATTATCATCACTGGAATTCAGATTTTATATGCAAATGACATATGGGAGCTTTGAAGAGTTGAGTGGTAACATATAGGGCTTAAGAGGCTCCTGGGAAAGAAGATGGAAAGTGTGGCAGGTGTGTCAGAAAAAAAATGAGTGAAGCAGGAGATATATGAAGAAGGAACACCAGCATAAATGGCGAGCAATCCTGGCAAATGGAACAGTGAGGGCATGGGTATTGGGAGAGCAGTGGCCACATGTCAGTGCTCCATTTCTCAGTAACAGGATAGAAAATTGGGGGAGTGGAACATCAGTGGAAGATGAAGGAGAAGGGGACAGAGAACTGGAGTTTCAGGAATGTTAAATCCTATTAAAGGCTAAGTCCTATCATAGTAATAAATGCTATTAAAATGCAGTTTAGCTATATATGGAAACAATTAAATCTTGCCTGATAGGTCCCTAATTTCCAGAAATGATTAATAATGCAAATTTTTATGACTAACGCCAGTCATTCCTTGAAAATTTAGGGGGACTTAGTTGATTCTCTAGCTATGCTAATCTTATCAAATGAAGATGGTTATATGATTCTCAGGTGATTTTGAAACTTTTGAATCTAAAGTGGCTATGTCCACCATTCTATTTATTTGATACCATGTCTATTTCTTTAGTAATGTTTGTCCATATCTCATTCATCCAAAAATGGCATACAGAATAATTTCATAGTATTCAAGAATCCCTCCAGATCCTTGAATATTTTCTGTATATCAGTCAATTATTTTAATTTTTGTGCATCAGAAATAGGTCCAGGCACTAACTTAGACAACCCTTGCTTTTATCATAACTTACCTGTCCTGTAACCCATCCCAAATTATTGAATAGCCACAGAGATATTTTGATGAATGATCCCAGTAAAGGAGTGAATAGTTGATAAGGTGTTGGGACTAATCCTCTTAGACACCATTTGAAAATAACAGAGACTCCAGATGCCTTGGCTAGAAGGAATGGATACCATGGATGTTTTATTGGCAATGCCCATGAGAGCAATCTGTTGGGGCAGGAGGGCATTTGGTGTCTTCAAATCAAATCACACAAAAACAAAATTTATAAATTACATTAAAGAGTTTGGCTTTTACCTTCAAAAGTGTACATCCCAACTGGGGGACCCTGTCCTGGGCACCAGATGTGGGGGGGGGGGCTCCGCCTGCAGAGCCCCATCCCTCCGTCACGGATGAAAATAAAAACTACCAAGACATTTTCTGCTTGTGGAGGAAAGGGGTCAAACTCTCAGAGAAGAATGACCCAGAGCCCCATCCTCACTAGGCTTTTATTGGGCTCAAATACATGGGAATACAAGTTTAACATGTCAAAGAAATCTGAGGGCTTAATCTGAGCCAATGTTTGTCAGGAAAGGGGGTTGCCAGACTTTGGGAGACATACCCATTTCCTCCTGGGACACTTATCACCTAAGGAAGAGCACTCTTAGCAAAGCAGGTTTCACAGGACTTTAGGAATTCTTTCTTATGCCTGATCACCCAGGGAGCTGTCCTGGCCAGCACAGGGCTGCATCGCTCACCCCCACAGTTTCAGGCTTTAAGCCAATTAGGAAGCAGAAGACATCTCCCAGATGGAAATGAGGACTCGGGTTACGTCAGAATAGCCAGGGGGTGAGGGTCCATCACATCCTCTTTGCTGCAACCCCCCTGAGTCCTTCCCTGAGGCCTCCCAAGTGGTCTTGTCTGGCTTAGGTTGCCCCTCCCATGAGGAGTCTTACCCGTCATTGACTGCCAACCAAGCAATGGGGCCAGAGATGGATGAGGCAGAAGCAGTGCTCCTGCCAGGGAGATAAGCTTTGTCTCCTTAGTAGGTCACGTCCTTGTGACAGAACAGATCCAGATGAAGTGGGTCCCTTGGGCTCTTACACAGCCCACCATGGGGTGAGGGTTACAACTCCTGAAACCAGGCTGAATGGTCCACAACACCCAACTACAATGTTAAGCGACACAATCGTATTTGAATTTTAGAAAGGTCACTCTGGATCATATGGAAGCAAGACAGGAAGCAGAGGACATAAGAGGGGGTGTAGAAGCCCAAGAACTAGGACAGTGGCAGTGAGAATAGAGGGAGTTGGGAAAGTATTAACATTCAAATCTGTAATCCATGGTATCAGTTTAATGCAGAGGGTGAGGAGGAAGAAGTCAAGGATGACACTCAGGACACAGATCTGGAAAACAGGGTAGCTGATTTTTATTTTGAAGACACTCTATTTGTTTATTGTTTCCTTTATGTCCCTTGCTCTAGGGGACATATAAGTAAAAATGTTGCTGTGCAAAATATCTGGGATTTCCCTGCCTATATTCTCCTCTAGGACTATAATGGTGTCACAGCTTAAATCTTTTATCCACCTTGAATTTATTTTTGTGTATGGTGTAAGTTGGTGCTCCAGTTTCTTTTTCTTTTTTTTTTTTTTTTTTTTTTTGCATGTAGCTGTCCATCTCTCCTAACATCACTTGTTGAAGAGGCTATTTTTACTCCATTTTATGTTGCTGTCCCCTTTGTCAAATATTAATTGACTGTAGAGATTTGGTTTATTTCTGGGCTCTCTGTTCTATTCCACCGGTCGATGTGCCTGTTTTTATGCCAGTACCAGGCTGTTTTGATTACAGTGGCCTTGCAATACAGTTTGGTATCAGGTATTGTGATCCTTCCTACTTTGCTCTTCTTTCTCAAAATTGCTGCAGCTATTCAGGGTCATTTATAGTTCCATATAAATTTTTGAAGTGTTTGTTCTTTGTCTGTGAAATATGCCATCGGTACTTTAATAGGTATTGCATTGAATCTGTAAATTGCTTTAGGTATTATGGACATTTTGATGATGTTAATTTTTCCAATCCATGAACATGGTATATGTTTCCATTTGTTTGTGTCTTCCTTATTTTCTTTCTTCAGTGTTGTGCAGTTTTCTGCATAAAAGGCTTTTACCTCCATGGTTAGGTTTATTCTTAGGTATTTTGTTTTTCTTTCTGCTATATCAAATGGGATTTATTTTCTTGATTTCTGCTTCTGCTGTTTCATTGTTGGTATACAAAAATGTCTTTAATTTCTGGATATTGACTTTACAAAGCCTGCTGTTTTGCCAAATTCATCTGTTAGGTCAAGCAGTTTTTGGGTGGAGTCTACAGTATTTTCCATGTACGCTATCATGTCATCTGCAAACAGTGACAGAATTGTTTCCTCCTTTCTGATTTGGATGCCTTTCATTTCCTTTTCTTGTCTAATCCCTGTGGCTAAAACTTCCAATACTATATTGAATAGAAGTGGTGAAAGTGGACAACCTTGTCTTGTTCCTGATCTTAGTGGGAAAGATTTCAGTTTTTGCCCATTGAGTATGATGTTGGCTGTAAGTCTCTCATATGTGGCCTTTATTTTATTGAGAAATGCTCCCTCTATTCATACTTTGCTGATTGTTTCTATCATAAGTGGGTGCTGTACGTTATCAAATGATTTTTCTGCATCCATTGATATGATCAAGTGTTTTTTGTCTTTGCTTTTGCTTCCGTAGTGTACTACATTTACTGATTTGCAAATATTGAACCATCCTTGCATCCCTGGGATGAATCCTACTTGGTCATGATGTATGATCTTTTTAATGTATTGCTGGCTGTAGTTTGCCAATATTTTGTTGAGGATTGTAGCATCTGTGTTCATCAGTGATATTGCCTGAACTTTTCTTTCTTTGTTGTGTCTTTATCTGGTTTTGGGATTAGGATGCTGCTGGCTTCATAAAAAGAGTTTGGGAGTCTTCCATCATTTTGGATTTTTTTGAATAGTCTCTGAAGGATAGGGGTTAGCTCTTCCTTAAATGCTTTGTAGAATTCTCCTGTGAAACCATCTGTTCCAGGGTTTTTGTGTGCTGGGAGTTTTTGACTACTGCTTCAATTTCAACTGCTGTTATTGGTCTGTTCAGGCTTTCTGCTTCTTCATTTAGTTTTGGAAGATTTTCTTTTTCTAGAAATTTATCCATTTCACCTGGGTTTTTCAAGTCTCTTGGCATACAGTTCTTCATAGTAATTTCTTACAATATTTTGTATTTCTGTGGTGTCAGTTGTAAAATCTCCTCTTTCATTTCTGATTGTGTTTATTTGGGTCCTCTCTTTTTCTTGATGAGCTTGCTTAAAGGATTGTGGATTTTGTTTATCTTTTCAAAGAACCAGCTCCTGGATTCATTGATCCTTAGAATTGTGCTTTTAGTCTCTATGTCACTTAAATCTGCTCTGATCTTTGTTCTACTTGCTCTGGGCTGTCTTTGTTGTTCCTCAAGTTCTTGTAGGCATAGGGTTAGATTGTTAGTTGGAAATGTTTCTATCTTTTTAAGTAGGCCTGTATTGCTATCAACTTCCTTCTCAGGGCTGCCTTTGCTGTGTCCCATAAGTTTTGGGTTGTTGTGAGTTCATTTTCATTTGTTTCCAGAAACTTTTTGATTTCCCCCCCAATTTCATTCTTTACCCATTCATTGTTTAATAGCATGCTATTAAAGCTCTGTGATTTTGAGGGTTTTGGGTTTTTTCCCTTGGGGTTGGTTTCTAGTTTCATTCCCTTGTGGTCAGAGAGAATGCTTGGTATGATTTCAATTTTCTTGAATTTGTTGAGGCTTGTTTTGTGTCCTCTCATGTGGTCTATCTTTGAAAATGTTCCATGTACATTTGAAAAGAATGTGTATTTAGCTTCTTTGGGATGATGGGCTCTCTCTATATTTATCAGTTAAGTATATTTCATCTAGGGCATTGTTCAATGCTGCAACATCTTTGTTGATATTTTGTTTGGAAGATATGTCTATTTTTGACAGTGGGTTGTTAAAAATCCCCTACTATAATTGTGTTGCTGTCAATATCTTTCTTGAAGTCCTCTAAGATTTTCTTTATGTATGTGGGTGTTCCTATGTTGGGTGCATATATATTTACAAAGTTTATGTCTTCTTGGTGGATTCTACCCTTGAGTATTATGAAGTAACCTTCTGGGTCTCTGTTTATGGTCCTTTTTCAAAGTCTATTTTGTCTGATATGAGTATATGGTTTGCTACTTTGGCTTTTTTTTTCCTTTCTGTTTGCTTGGGAAATTTATTCCCAGCCCTTCACTTTCAGTCTGTGTAGCTCTTTTGTCCTGAGGTGGGTCTCTAGTAGGCAGTGTATGTGTGGGTCATGGATTCTTATCCATCAGCTATTTCTACAATAAAGATGAATTTAAATACAACTATAAAGCACTCTACAAATGCAACTTAAATAGAATTTTATTGTAAAAAAAGTTTTAAACTGATTTTACAACTTTTAAAAACAGTACCAAACTGCAATGTTAATTAGTGTATGTATCATTTTAAACTATGTTAAGATGAATTTGAATAACCCCATACCTCTGGCCAAAATGGAAACATACATAGATATGCTTTGCTTCCTCACACAACCAAAAGAAGGACAATAAATTTAGAAACGAAAAACAGCCAGATCTGCCAGAAATTGAATTGTATAGAAGTCAGACAATGAAGGAGTTAAAGAAGAAACATTTATCCAGACTGATAGGAGGAGAAAAGACAGGAAGCCAGGTGAAGACTTGTGGCAAGGCAACAGACTGGGCCGGGTGAGGCTGTGACTTGCAGACCATGTGGTCCCACATTTGTGTATGGATAAACCAGGATAAACTGGTGAGCAAGACAGACAACACAACCCAGGGTTCCAGCACTGGAAACTAAAGCCCCAAAACCTCTGGCTGTAAAAAACTGTGGGGGTTGCAGCAGTGGGAGAAACTCCCAGCCTTAGAGGAGTGTTTGTTGGAGAGACCTATGGGGTCTTAAAATGTACACAAGCCCACCTGACTGGGAATCAGCACCAGAAGTGCCCAATTAGCTTGTGAGTAGCAGGGGAAGTGACTGAAAGCCTACTGAGAGCTAAACAAACAGCATTGTTCCCTCTCTGATCCCTCTCCCACATACAATGCCACAACACAGCCACATGGGTTGCCGAGCCCTGGAAAACACCTAAGGCTCCACTCCTTACTACATAACAGGTGTGCCCAGAAAAAGAAATATGGCCCATATGAAAGAACAGATCAAAGCTCCAGAAAAAGAACTAAGCAATGAGCATACCCAACAACTAAGCGATGAAGAGAAAGCCAACCTATCAGATGCAGAGTTCAAAACACTGGTAATCAGGATGCTCAGAGAAATGGTTGAATATGGTCACAAAATAGAGGGAAAAGTGAAGGCTATGAAAAGTGAAATAAAGGAAAATGTACAGGGAACCAACAGTGAAGGGAGGGAAACTGGGACTTAAATCAACAGTTTGGACCAGACAAAAGAAACAGTCAACCAGAACAGAATGAAGAAATGAGAATTCAAAAAAATGAGGAAAGGCCAGGGGACCTCAGGGACAACTTTAAACGTTCCAACATCCAAATTATAGAGGTGCCAGAAGGAGAAGAGGAAGAGCAAGAAGTTGAAAAGTTACTTGAAAGCATAATGAAGGAGAACTTCCCCAATCTGGCAAAGGAAATAGACTTCCAGAAAGTTCAGGAAGCTCAGAGAGTCCCAAAGATATTGGACCCAAGGAGGGACACAACAAGACACATCATAATTAAATTAGCCAAGATTAAAGATAAGGAGAGAATCTTAAAAGCAGCAAAAGAAAAGAAGGGAGTTACCTCCAAAGGAGTTCCCATAAAACTATCAGCTGATGTCTCAAAGGAAATCTTGCAGGCAAGAAGGGGCTGGAAATAAGTATTTGAAGTCATGACAGGCAAGGACCTACATGCACGATTACCCTATCCAGCAAAGCTATCATTTTGGATGGAAGGGCAGATAAAGTGCTTCCCAGATTAGGTCAAGTTGAAGGAGTTCATCATCATAAGCCATTACTACATGAAACGTTAAAAGGTCTTATCTAAGAAAAATAAGATAAAAAATATGAACAGCAAAATGACAACAAACTTACAACTACTAGCAACCTAACCTAAAAAAATATAAAAACAGAAACAAACTAAGCGAACAACTAGAACAGGAACAGATTCACAGAAATTGAGATCACATTGAGGGTTATCAGCGGGGAGGGGTCAGGGGAGAATGGGGGAAAAGGTACAGGGAATAAGAAGCATAATGCTAGGTACAAAATAGACAAGGGGCAGGTTGAGAATAGTATGGGAAATGGAGAAGCCAAAGAACTTATATTTATGACCCATGGACATGAAATAAGGTGGGAGAATGATGGTGGGAGGTAGGGTACAAGGCAGAGGGCAATGAAGGGGAGAAAAAATGGGACAACTGTTGTTGTGGACTGTTCAGCCTGGTTTCAGGAGCTGTAACCCTCACCCCATGGTGAGCTAGGTAAGAGCCTAGGGACCCACTTCATCTGGGTCTGTTCTGTCAAGAGGACGTGACCTACTAAGAAGACAAAGCTTATCTCCCTGGCAGGAGTACTGCTTCTGCCTCATCCATCTCTGGCCCCAATGCTTGGACGGTAGTCAATGACGGGTAAGACTCCTCATGGGAGGGGCAACCTAAGCCAGACAAGACCATTTGGGAGGTCCTCATGGAAGGACTCAGGGGGGCTGCAGCAAAGAGGATGTGATGGACCCTCGCCCCCCGGCTATTCTGACATAGCCTGAGTCCTCATTTCCATCTGGGAGATGTCTTCTGCTTCCTAATTGGCTTAAAGCCTGAAACTATGAGGGCAAGCGGTGCAGCCCTGTGCCGGCCAGGATGGTTCCCTGGGTGATCAGGCATAAGAAAGAATTCCTAAAGTCCTGTGAAACCTACTTTGCTAAGAGTGCTCTCATTTAAATGATAAGGTCCAAGGAGGAAATGAGTATGTCTCCCAAGGTTTGGCAACCCCCTTTCTGGACAGACATTGACTCAGATTAAGCCCTCAGATTTCTTTGAAATATTAAACCTGTATTCCTGTGTATTTGAACCCAATAAAAGCCCAGTGAGGAAGGGGCTCTGGGTCATTCTCCTCTGAGAGTTTGTCCACCTCTCCTCCCCAAGGAGATCATGTCTTGGTAGTTTTATTTTCATCTGTGATGGAGGGATGGGGCTCTGTGGGCAGAGCCCCCCCCCCACATCTGGCACTCAGGACAGGGACCCCCACAAACTGTAATAGCATAAGTAATAAAATATATTTTTAAAAATTTTGAAATACTAAAGTACTAAAAAGTCATATATTCTATCCACTTCAGAATGAATATATATGTATTACATATACATATGTGTGTGTATATATGTATACGTGTGTGTGTGTGTGTGTATTCTTCAATCTTCATTGTTCCCCATGATCTTATGCCTTTACATGAAGCTAGCATGAAGGACTGTTCCACAGTTGATCAATAAAACACAGTTTGCATCAAATGACCAGCAAGTCAATGATTTTTAAATCCAATCATCTCTTGTGGATTGCTAACTTCAAAGACTTGCGTTAAGAATATTAAGGAAGTAATGATTGATTTATTTTATAAAGTTAATAAATATTTTCTTCGAAGTACAAATTAAAAGGTCACGGAGGCCCAGATTGTTCCTCAGATTGATAGTTAAAACATGCATGATCATTTTGCTGACCATGAAGAACACATGGAGGGGATTGGAAGTAACTCTCCTTTCTGGGAAAATTCCAATGAAAGGCCTAATATTCTGCAGTAGATTAATGAGACTGTTCTCTATTTTCAAACAGTGGGCAATTAAAACCCAATCCTGAGAACAAATTGGTGTTGCTGTTATTTTGTGATGATGTTTAAAATGACCAGTGTTATAACAATGGGACATTATTTAACAGACAGAAAATATTCATTTACACCCAGCAATCCAGCAAAGATATCTCAGAGATAAAAAATGTATGTGGCAGCTGCTGTTCCTACAGTAGAACTGACATTTTAGGATGAAAGAAGTTAGACCTAAATAGCTGAAATCTAAACACATTTTGTACCATGTTCAGAAGTCACCCAAAATGCATGCCAATGTGCCAGACACTTCCCATGAAGCCATCGACTGTGCACTTTTTCACCTGGTTTCAGAACACTTACAGAAGAAGAGATGGGTGCCAATCCTAGAAGGGGTCAGACTTGAGAATGAATGGAATTAAGTAGCCACATGAGTACAAGTAAAACTATACATCTAGTGTAGGAAAATAATTTACATTACTTTGATCTTGCCACTAAACTCAAAGTCAAGTTCAAGAGTGCCCTGACCACCTGTGTGTCCTAAGTAATCAGGAGCTTTATTGCTCAGCAAGCTTGCATCGCAATGTAAACAGAACAATCTCTTTTCCCCTGTGCATTGTTATGGAAAATCAGGATGGAAGTCTGGTGTCATTCTATAGGTAGCCAATGAGAATAAACTATTTTTTCATTTCCGATAATCATATAAAATCAGGGAACTTTTCCTATACTTTTGTGAATTATAATTGTGGTTACCGCAACATCTTCCCTGAGGAACACTCTTTCAAATTCTACTTCTCACATATAGGAGACCATTCTTCATGGTGTGGGCCCAGCTCACACTTGGAAAGGCCAGTGGAAAGTAAGGTCCAATACACAGGACCCATGCCTATGGATAGGTTCTCCCATGGGGAATCAGGCCTGCATTGTACCTAGGATGCTTTGACACTTGCTTTTGCTAAAACTCCCTCACCCTGAATTGAGGCATCAAGTGCTTACGGTAACAACCTAGTTTATGCTAAACCTCCCCAGTATAGAGTGTAACTGGTTCACCCACTTTTCCCCTTGATCTGCCACATCCTTCTCTTTGAAGTAATTAGCAACATTCTTTCCTTTGTTTTCTGTAAAAGGTAATTCCCTGCAGAGAACCTGTGCATAGTAAATGAGGACCATCATGTAATGTGCCCAGAAAAGCAATAAAAGCTTGTCAAGGCAAGGGTTGAGGTTCTCTCCCCCTGAGAGAGTGGCCATGCCATTCCTTTTCCTCCACAGGACTGAGTAGTCCATGTGAATTTGTCTCCTGTTTCATCCATAATACCATGGAGCCCATGAGCCATGATCTGCATCACTCATACCTCCCATCTTTTCTTCCCCAATTGCAAAGTTATTTTGCTTGCTCTTTTAGATAATTTCTGTCATTCTGTCCTGCTTCTCCCCCCTCCAAAAAAGAAAAGTCTATATGGCCAAAGTGATGTGATAAAATGATAGGTTTAAAGAACAATTCAGTTTACTATCAAGATCTTGGCACACCAATCCCTAAAAGATATTTTACACTGTCAATTCTAAAGCACATATTTGTTCATTGACCAACACACCAAGTGCCTGATGGAATAATGAATTGTTCCCATTGACACCATTGCACAAACCTTGAGCTCTGTGCAGCATTTTGCAGGGTGATAAGTAACATTGCTGCTCTTTCTATGATGTGTAAAACGGAGGGTGAGGTCACATTCAGGGACTTGCTGAAGAAGGGGATGGAGGGAGAATGGGGTGAAGGTCAGGGGCAGGATTAAGACCAGCCATGACTGTGGTGCATGTCAGACACTCACAATTAAAAATATACATGAGTACATGTTTTAGCATGATTGCAACACAACAGTACCTTCCAAGTATTTTATTTTCTGGCTTGGGAAAGATTTTGTGGCTTTTTTTTTTAACTTGAAAGCTATTTGCTACTATTGCATTCAACCAGAAACTCAAGTCCACACACTCAGCAAAAAAAAAAGAAGGCAAAAGAAGACACCAAAAATACATCCAGATCCAAGCCACTGGGCACTGTCTTTAGTGCAGGTCATAGACATATTCCCAAGTTCCACTTTGCCCCGAGGGTGTTGTCATCAACCTTGTATCTCCAGGGTTGGCTAAAGCCAAACCTTTCTGGCCAGGGGAAGGCTTGCTAAAGGCCTGAGACCCTCAGAGAAAACTTGTCAGGAATCCTGGGTACTATTAAGAGCCAGACTGACACAATGCTGAATCCTGACAAGAGTCACCATCCACAGCAGCCTTAATGTGTGAGGCACTTCCCATTCATGCAAGGACCTTCTGGGTTGACAGGCCTGTCATTGAGACCAGCCTCTGATTTCCAGGCTATGACCTCAGCATCACAGGCCCTTCAGCGAAGAACATCAATAATAACACCTGCCCCAAAAGTGCCCCTCCCCTCCACCAACAGCAGTTTATTAATTTCTTTTTTCACAAAAACCAGTTTTGGTTTGCTCCCTCCTGGAAGTCATTTTCCTACATACAATTTGAAACTTTGGGCTATAACAGGATATCTGTAAGTCCCTGCCCAGCCCAGAACACTCAGCAAATGAACGAACTCCCTCAACCTTAAGGATCAAGAGCACAGATATTTTGTAAAAAAGCTTTAGAACCACCCTCCTATCAGAGACACATGACTACCTTCTATAACTGAACTGTGGTTTTATATGTGTACATATATTTGCACATATTCACATGCAACTTGCCATGTACTCACAGACTTAGATATTGGTCAAAACTCTGCATTTACCAGCTGAGAATACTGAAACTGGAAGAGGGAGGCTTGCACATGCATTTCCCCTGGTGAGATATTCAGGTGATGTTGACAAATATACTCAGTAGGAAACAAATTTCAAGTCCCTCAGCCTGGGGCCTCCACACCTTCAGGCTGGGCCACCTGGTCTTCCACAGGCTTCTCCTGAGGGTTTCTCTCTCTTAAACCTGTCCACCCACCGCTGAACATACTTTCTGGAGTTGCAGACCCGGGTGGCCCTGTCCTTTGGGCATTTCAGCTAAGTTGTCACCTATACAAAGTCTTCTCCAATGCTCACAGGCAGGGGGCCCTGGCTTCCTAAGTGTCTGTGTCTCCTTCCTCTCCCCACCTTCTCTCTTCCCTACTCCTGGACTCCCTTCTTCCCTGCTTATCAAGGCCTCACTGTGTGCAAGTATCAAGAGCTAGCTTACGTTTCCCTGGGAGCAAACTTGCCCCACTCCTCTGTGCGGTCTGGAGTATTTCCTTCGGTGATAGGCTGTTCCTTCTCTTCAGGACACCAACCTCAGTTCATCCTCATACACCTGAGTGATTATGTGGTAAACATAGTCTCCCTGTCCCCGCACCATTGCCTTCCCAGCAAAGTGCTTTGCACATAGAAAGACTAACTAAACGCTCATAACCCTGAGCCTGGTTCCCAGTTTATGATGAGAAAATGGAGGCTCCATGAGGGTAAGTGACTTGGGCAGTAAGCAGAGGCTCAGGGCTTGTTTGAGGCCAGAGCTGGAAAGCATTACCACCCTACTGGCAGTGTCTGGTCATGGCTGCATAAAGCTCCTCCCGTTTTTGTAAGGCTCTGTGTCCCTGCACTTGGCCTTACCCTCCAGAAGAATGTAAGCAGCTCTCAGGAAGTCTCTGTGGGTAAGTTAACATTATCCACAGGCTACCATAGGTTCTCTTCCACAGGACAGCCATAGCACAGCAAAGTCCAAGATTGTCTCCAGTGTCTTCTCACCTTGGAACAGGATGCAGTTAACCAGGAAACAACTCATCAAGATGTTTCTGCAGGATCCCACTGACAGGTGCTATTGTCTCCCATCAAGAAAGCAGACTTTTAAAGGCTAAGATTGGAAAGGAGAGAAAGAATTGTTGTTGGAGGGAAAGAAAGACAAAGAAAGGCAGGATATAACATCTTTCCCAGCAGTCGGCCCTTTTCACTAGTTTAAAAGCAAAGTCACCAAAGAATGGGTACCTTTTCCTGCACATCAACTTTGTTCCCTGTCACCTTTGTTCCCTGTTCCCCAGATTCACTGCTTACACCAAGTAGCAGCCACCATAAAACTCTTCTCAGTAGAATGCTATTTGAATTGCAAAAGCAAGACTACCCAAGAACATGTAATCTAGTAAAAGTGGAGCAGTTTCTGAAAAGCGAGGTATTTGCATAGAGATTCCTCACGGACAGAACCAAAATGTCATCTCTGCTCCCTGCTCAGTTAGGAGACAATACTATGAGGGGCTCTGTCCTCACATGCCCCTGCTAATTTTATGGAAAAGCAGCTCTAGTGACATTTTTTGAAACCAGAGGAGGGAAATTCCTGGTCCCAGTTCCACAACATGAACCATAAACACTTCAAAAAGCAATTTGTGTAAATTGTCTCCTGGGATGTTGATGAATATTTTGCTTTTGAAAAAAATGATCCATGGACAAAGACATTTCTCTAGAGGACTTAACTTTTTCTATCAGTGCAGAATTGTTCTTGCTGTGAATCAGTGCTTTCTTGCTTTCTCCACCATTTTCCACCTGCCTTGAGGGTTGTTACAGTGCGTATTTGTCTCCTGAGATTTGCTATCTCCCCTGCCCTTAACTGGCTTTCAGAAGTCTGTGCAGGCTTCTCACTGCCTTGCCTGAGGTCTGTTCAGTATGTGTCTAGGGCTTCCCTCACTTTACTCCTGCCACTGGCTTTATTTGCATGCCCATACTACTGTCACTGCAGGTTCCCTCCTGGGACTTGCAACAGTCACCTCTAACTTCCTTTCCTGCTTGCTGATTCTTCATCCAATTGCTTCATAACAAACAGGCCTGATTTCTCTGGCACCTTATTTAACACTCAGGCCAGCTTAGATTTCCACCCAACACAGTAGGCATTTCAACAAAATTGTGTCCTTGCAATTTATTTTCCTGATTTTTCTGGAAACTACAATTACTTTTTACCTCCCTGCTGATTCGCTGGATGGTATTAAACTTTGGGTAAGAAGATCTGGTCTCAGCCCTTCCATAACCATGAAGTGGTGTGGAGAAAATCACACCTGCAGTATGGGTGTGGCTGTCTAGGTTAGGTTCTTTCAGGCTGCAAGGAAGAGAATCCAGTTCATGACCTGAATGTACACATGGTTTCATGGATAACTGAAGGGGACTCATAGTCTCTGATATGAGAGAAGCAGAATAGCTCAGTCTTGGAACCAGGGACTTCAGCATTCTCCTTGCATCTCAATCCCAGCATCTCTGCAGAAGGGATCTGGATGGGCCCTTTATTTTGCCTTTATCTAGCAGCCTCCTGATTGGATAGACCAGAGAGCACAGTTGGCTTAACTCACAAACAGGTGCAACTGACCAGGGCATCTTCTTGGGGAAAGCACTGCCTGGTTCCTTTATCCCCAAAAGGGGGCTGTAGCCATAGCCAATGCCTGGAGGGGATTCTTGCAACACTGACCCTCATGCTCCTTGACACAAAGACCCAGTTGTCCAATAAGTTAGGAAACAGCCCATATTTCACCTTCCTATTTAGAGATTCACAGTTCACAGTGGTATACAAAAGGTGGAGAGAAACCCCATAATAAACAAATCTGTTTGATTTGGCTTGCGGCAGCATTGTCAGGTATTTATGTGTCATTAATTGATACTAGTAGAAAATACTTTGACAAGTGCTGACTTAGACCTCATGAACTGTCTAGGCTATAAGCTTTGTTGTTGTCTACTAAACCACTAGCTCCTAATTCCTGTGGATCAGAACCACCAGGGGACATTCAGGACTTCCGGCCAAGATGGAGGTGTAGGTAGGCACACTGTGCCTCCTTGCACAACCAAAATTAAGGACAACAAAAATTTAGAAACAAAAAACATCCAGATCTGACAGAAAATTGAACTGTAAGGAAGTCCGACAACCATTCATCCAGACTGGTAAGGGGGCAGAGTTGGCGGCTGGTGGAGAGGGGTCGCAGCAGGAAAAAGCTGTGGTTGGCGGTCCAGGGTGTGCAGGCAGCAGCAGGCAGACCCCGGGTGTGGGGTGGCAATGAGCAGACCCAGTGAGGCATACAAGGTGGCTGGCTGACTGCAGACATACATTTGCGTGCAGACAAACCAGGTGAAAATGGGGAGTGAGACAGACCGTGCAACCCAGGGACCCCATGCAGGGTAATAAAGCCTAAAAGCACCAATTGAAAACACTTGTGTGGGTTGAGGTGCCGGGAGAGATTCCTAGCCTCACAGGAAAGTTCATTGGAGAGACCCACAGAGGGGGGTCTCTCCAATGAACATACACAAGCCAACCCACCGGGAACCAGAACCAGAAGGACCCAATTTGCTTGTGGGAAGTGGCAGAAGAGACTGAAATACGAGAGTGAGCAGAGCAAGCACCATTGTTCCCTTTCTGACCTGCCCCCACATACAGCATCACAACCCAGCAACTGGGCTGCCCCACCCTGGGGAACACCTATGGCTCCACCCCTTACTACATAACAACTGTGACCAGACCCCCCCCCCCCAAATGGCTCAAACAGAAGAACAGATCAAAGCTCCAGAGCCAATAAATCTAAGCGACCAAGAGATAGCCAGCCTATCAGATGCATGGTTCAAAGCACTGGTGATCAGGATGCTCACAGAATTGGTTAACTTTGGTCGCAAATTAGATGAAAAAAATGAAGGCTACACTAAGTGAAATGAAGGAAAATGCACAGGGAACCAATAGTGATAGGAAGAAAAATGGGACTCAAATCAAGGGAGTGGACCAGAAGGAAGAAACTAACAACCAAACAGAAAACAAAGAAGAAACAAGAACTCAAAAAAATGAGGAGAGGCTTAGGAACCTCCAGGACATCTTGAAATGTCCCAACATCCGAATCATAGAGGTACCAGAAGGGGAAGAGGAAGAGCAACAAGTGGAAAACTTATTTGAACAAATAATAAAGGAGAACTTCCCCAATCTGGCAAAGAAAATAGACTACCAGGAAGTCCAGGAAGCTCAGAGTCCCAAAGAAGCTGGACCCAAGGAGGAACACATCAAGGCACATCATAATTACATTAGCCAAGATTAAAATGGAGAGAATTCTAGAAGCAGCAAGGGCTAAGGGGACAGTCACCTACAAAGGAGCTCCCATCAGACTGTCAGTTGACTTCTCAAAAGAGACCTTGCAGGCAAGAAGGAGCTGGAAAGAAGTATTTGAAGTCTTGAAAGGCAGGGACCTACATCCAAGATTGCTCTATCCAGCAAAGCTGTCATTTAGAATGGAAGAGAAGATAAAGTGCTTCTCAGATAAGGTCAAGTTAAAGTTCATCATCACCAAGCTCTTATTCTATGAAGTGTTACAAGGATTTATCTAAGAAAAAGAAGATAAAAAATGAATAGTAAAAAGACAGCAAACTCACAGTTATTAACAACCACACCTAAAACAAAAGCAAACTAAGCAAACAACTAGAACAGGAACAGAACCACAGAAATGGAGATCATATGGAGGGTTAGCAACAGGGGAGTGGGAGGAGGTGAGAGGGGGGAAAGGTACAGAGAATAAGTAGCATAGACGGTAGGTAGAAAATAGATGGAGAGGGCAAGAATAGTGTGGAAAATGTAGAACCTAAAGAACTTATGACACATGGACATGAGCTAAAAGGGGGGAATATGTGTGGGAGGGGGGTTAAGGGGGGAGGGGAATAAAGGGGGGGAAATGGGACAACTGTAATAGCATAATCAATAAAATATATTAAAAAAATAAGATTCAACTAAATAGAGTCGGCCAACTGTAACCCTGGTGATTCTGATTTACTTGGTCTGGGGAGAGGCGTAGGGATCAGGATTTAAATGCTCCTCAAGTACTATAGTTTTAACTAATAATAGTCTTATATGTCATCATATATATAATAAAAACATTTCTTGAACATATACCATGTGCAAGTCACTAAGCCAGTGTAATTTCATTTTTTAAAATTTTGTCCTTAAATCTGTCCTGCCAACCAGATATTACTATCACCAACTTAAAAGTAGGAAAACTGAAGCTGCATGAGGCTAGGCAATAAGTCCATGATCATACAGCTTATGTGTTGCAAGGCTGAAAAGCCAGGGCCTTTTGACTTCTACATCTGAATTCTTCAGTCCACACAACATGTTTCTCCTGGGAAATTTCCTTCTTTGGTATGGAAGTTCTTGTTACTGGTGGGCAGTCAACAAACCACTGTGCAATGGAAAATTGCCATGAAGTACCTCCAAGGCCTCTGTGAGCAAAAACATTCTAAAATCCTGCAACTCAAGATTGTAAAGAAAAAATACTACCACACGATTTGAGAACTGAATTAGGTCATACCCATGTAAAGACTTGATATTAACCCTCCTTTGTTTATGCTTAAAAGCACTTCTTAATTAACATTAACAAAAAGCACAATTTTGGGGTGTTTAATCTTCAATGAACTCCTGTGCTTACAGTTTGGTTCTGCTCAAACTAAATGATAACAGCCACTGCACATGTGATAACCTACAAAGCCAATACAAGAAGGAAATTAGCTCCTAAAAATAATCGGAGAGATAAATTTTAGATCCTAAAATAGAGCTTCCATCCCAAGAAAATGTCTTTGCACATCAATGAAAATGCATTCCACTAAATAGCTGCTTTCACTAAATTCAGGGTCAAATGCTGTTTGCACAAGGCATTCAGACCTTACACAGGATTCAGGTATTGGCTGCAGCTAAGAAATTCCACACGTAAATGAGAAAATTTCTGTGATAATTTTCCTACTTTCCCTCAAATCAAGAATGAAAAAATCCATCACACAAAAAAGCAAGGCCATGTACTCCTGTTTTTGAGCTCCCTGGAACCTGCAATGGGATTATTACACCAGGTTTCAGACCACAGAAGCCATTTGGAAAGGGCTTGACTGCCACCTGTTGGTCAAAATGGGCATTACAGCCCAAAGCAAGGGCCCACAGAACCTATGCACTGCCCTGAGCCGCCATTTTTATGGCAGGAATGCTTACCTCCTTTTATTTTGCCCTGACAAGCTAAAATAGAAGAAAAGTGTTAAAATGTCTGGCAATAGCCACTGGTTGGGAATAGCTTATTTGCTTACCAGTTTAAATAACTGGTTTGCCAACCTGAGCTTATTTGCTTATGTTTGCCTAGTTTCAAAAAAGCAAGTATTCATTGACTGTTTCAAAGAAAACTATTTGTAATGCCAAGATGGGGCCTAACTACAGGGGTGTTTCCTCTATTCCCTATTTCCCAGCTAGCTTCTCTTTTTCTTCTCCTTCCTTTCCTTTCGACATCACCTCTAAACTTTTTGTTAACTTTAAATTCCTTTACAAAGAAATTCCGATCCCACTCCATCTAATTCTTACTAGCTGTGTTGCTTTGGGAAAGTCTCTTAACCTCTCTGCTTTGTTTAAACATCCTAGGAGAAGAATGAATTTTACATTTTTAAAGATGGGGAAACAAATAATAACATGGGAGAAAGAACATGTGGCCACAAAGCCAGGTCCAATCCTCTACAATATAAAGTACATGGCATAGTCTGTAAAACAAATACATCCTAACTCCAGCGAAGACTTTAGGTGTAACTTTCAGTTGACAGACATTAGAAGGGAGATGAGACAAGCCGAATGGCACCACCCTTCCCCTCTAGTGGATGCTCCAGTGGGGCACCAGGATCCCCTCCATCCCTGAGTGCTGAGGATGTTGACTGATGATGGCTCTTCCAAAGGAATCCCCCTCAGCTAGAGGCCACTACCTGCCCCAGATTACAGCCCTCTGTGGGGATGGCTGTATTAGAAGATTCGTTGATATGAGTAACTCCTGCCTTATTTGGGGACCCCACTGAAGGACCACCTCACTCTACATCTCCTCTGCTGAGACCTCACCTGCTACTGTATGGCAATTCAATTCCTCCTTTCGCCCAAGCCTGGGCTCCTTACTAACTCACAGGCTGGTTAGTTGTGATCATAAGGCCCTCTCCCAATAAATGAACTGCATACAAATCTCCATCCCTGAGACTGTTTTCCAGAGAACATTCCCCTGCAGTATATTCCCAGCATAACAGCTAGAGGGCCCTGTTCAAACTAAGTCAGATCATCGCTCCTTTGTTGAAATCACTTCAAGGGTTCCCATCTCATTAGAATCAAAGCCTTGGCTTGGGTACCCCACACCTACTACCTTCTGGACCTCATCTTCTACGCCTTAGCCCTTCATCACTCCAGCTGCACTGGTTTTCTTGCTGTTCCTCAAACACCTTGGACATGCCCCTGCCTCAGGGCCTTTGTTGGTACTCTTCTGTCTCCCTGGAACATGCTTTGCCCAGTTATCTGCATTGCTTCCTCCCTTACCAACTTCAAATCTTATCTCAAATGTTGCCTTGGTGAGGACTTCCCTGAACCTCCACTTAAGCCTATCCAACTCCATCTTACCCCAGAGCTCACACCCTTCGTTCCTAACAAGTTTCTTCAGTGGTTCATATCAGGATCTCACACAGAGCACATTTACTTATTGATGTTGTTTATTATCAGTCTCCTCTCCCAGAAGGCAAACTCCATAAGCGCAAGGACTTTCCTTCCTGCTCTTTTCACTGTGTCCCCGTAACCAAGAACCATAGCTAGTACATAGTTGCTCCACAATCAATCTGTATTTAGTGAGCATGAGTGAATAAATGTTGTTGCGGACCTTTCAGCCTGGTCTCAGGAGTTGTAACCCTCACCCCATGGTGGGCTGTGTAAGAGCCCTAGGAACCCGTTTCATCCGGGTCTGATCTGTCAAGAGGACGTGACCTACTAAGGAGACACAGCTTATCTCAGTGGCAGGAGCACTGCTTCTGCCTCATCCATCTCTGGCCCCAACGCTTGGTCTGTTAGTCAATGACAGGTAAGACTCCTCATGGAAGGGGCAGCCTAAGCCAGACACAACCACTTGGGAGGCCCTCATGGAAGGACTCGGGGGCTGCAGCAAAGAGGATGTGATGGACCCTCGCCTCCTGGCTATTCTGACATAGCCCGAGTCCTCATTTCCATCTGGGAGATGTCTTCTGCTTCCTAATTGGCTTAAAGCCTGAAACTATGAGGGCAAGCGGTGCAGCCCTGTGCTGGCCAGGATGGTTCGTTCCCTGGGTGATCAGGCATAAGAAAGAATTCCTAAAGTCCTGTGAAACCTGCTTTGCTAAGAGTGCTCTCATTTAAATGATAGGGGTCTGAGTAGGAAATGAGTATGTCTCCCAAAGTTTGGCAACCCCCTTTCCTGACAGACACTGACTCAGATTAAGCCCTCAGATTTCTTTGAAATGTTAACCATTGTTTGATCCTTGCTGCCTGACATACCTGTATTCCTGTGGTATTTGAACCCAATAAAAGCCTAGTGAGGAAGGGGCTCTGGGTCATTCTCCTTTGAGAGTTTGGCCACCTCTCCTCCCCAAGCAGATCATGCCTTGGTAGTTTTATTTTCATCCGTGATGGACGGGGGGCTCTGTGGGCAGTGCCCCCAACAAAATGTGAGAAAGGAAGACTACAGGTGGGCACTCAAAAGAGCTGTGATCTTTAGGGAATTCCCTTGAACAGCATCTACTTGTCTTCAAAAGAAAAATGGGAACAATTCTTATGTCATTTTTGTATGGATTATGTAATATATTTGTGAAAGCATCACATAATAAATTGCTAAATAAAGGCAGGGTGTAATTTTTATTTAACCTGAATTCTTCATCAGTGAACTACTTAATTGTTATAATCTAGAGCTGCCAGATTCCCAAAAAGTAAACATATAACTTTCAGACACAGAAAACTTTGAAAATGTCTGGTATTCAAATAAACTATAAAGATTTATTACAAAGCCATACCCCAAATGTACAAACTATGAAATACATCTTTTAAAGGCTTAATGAAAAGAGCAGGCTTTACACTGTAAGTTTTATAACCTTTGAAGACTTCTTTTGCTACCATAAAGTTCTGATAAAAATTGATTCCATAAAGTGTCAAATATACTTTGTTTATATAAAACATATTCTCTTTAAATGCAAAATATCATGTCTATTACTGCAAGTAAATAGAATCACATTTCCACACACTTCTTAAAATGAGGTAAGAAAATAATCTTTTCAGCTGTTTACATCTCTCACTAAAAGTGCAACTCCATCTTGACCATTCCTTTCATGTGCATACTTTCCCACCAAGTACTCAGTATTCTGCACAAAGAGCAGTAGCAATACCACTCATTTAAAATTCATATGTTGTCCCTGTTTTTTCACAATTTCAAGATCCAAATCAAAGCTATTGCTATACTGATTTGCTATATATTTTTTGCAAATATTTTAACAAATATTCCTAAACTCTAGAAGATTGTTCATAATCTTTTAAGGCAAGGGCAACAAACTTGTTCTGTGAAGGTCCAGATAATAACTATTATAGGTTTCTCAGGTCACTTCTCTGTTACACATTCTCCTTAAAAAAAAAAAACAAAAAAAAACCCTCTAAAAGGAAAAAAAATCTTAGCTCTGCTGTAATCTGCTAATTTTTAAAAGTAGACTTTAAAAAATAGAAGTCCCTAGTCTCTAAATTAGACTAGTCAAGTGTTAAAATGTAAACATCTTTGTGCAGTGAAAAAAATCCTTGATTTTTGACTGCAAAATAGAAAGTTGATAAACAGTAAGAAATGAATCCCATTCAAAGAGTGGGCTACATTTCAGGTATTCAATAAATGGCACTTCCTTATGGCTTTCATTTTGAAATGGAGAACACATGTGTCCTTTAGGGAAACATTCTTCTTACATAGCTAATCTAAAGTTGGCAAAAATACTGGCATGCCTCTACATGGAAGAGGTGGGTGCATGCGCAGGCACCACAGCAGCAAGTGCACACAGTGGAGGCCATGGTTTGATATGGAAGTGCTCTCCACAGCTAAGGAGATAGTGCAAACCAGCTAAAAGGTACACAGAACAGTCCTAAAGGATATTCTAATTTGTTTATCATATGTAGTGTATTGGGGAAAAACTGATTGGCATATGAAATATGTGAATACATATGAATATAGCAGCATGATTCATTCAGGCTCTTGATCCTATAACCTGCCTTCAACTGAAAATATACAGCAGAGAATTCAGTGGGAGTTAATTTGGACTCTGATAGAGCAAAAATGATCTGTTTATAGCACTGTTTGATCTATTACTTGATCCTATAGCTTGGTACTGAGAATCAAAACTGTATGTGTTGCATGTCTTCCTTTCCTACCACAGTGTTATGAATAAATTGTGGCAAATAGAAGCTGTTATGAGCTTATTTAATATATCATAAACAAGTTGAAAGTCTCTGGAATGAACAATCACATGGTATTCTACAAAAACATTTACAAATTCTAAGGCTAAGAAAGTTGACTACTTAAGAGGAAAGCTCAATTACTCAGCGAGACCATGCCCAATTTTTGAGCTACAAAAAAGTAAAAGATTTCAGTGCAAAAAGAGTATCTTGATAATTAGCAATGACACAAAAATCACATGAAACAGCAAAAAACCCATAAGCAATCTCCTAAAGCCATGTTTTGGTATAGAACAGATCATTTGAGAGCTAAGAAACACCAGTTGTTTTACTGACTAAACTGGGAGTGAGTGGCAGAGCTCCAACACGCCCTTTCTGCAAACAGACTCAGCACATTCACAACTCATCATGTTTTTTCTTAAATGGCCACTTTGGGTGTTGCAATACGTGGTCTGCAGCCTGAAGGACAAGGTACATAAATTCTTCTACATCAAAAGAGTAGTTGGTAAACTTTGGATGTTCCCCCAGAGTTGGGTGGTGACCCTGCAAAAACAATGTAAAACACATATCTGTAAGTCATTGAGAACATGTTTTTCTGCACAAGGAAAATTTTACTTTACTTTGGCCAAAGTATCTATTTTAATTCATTCTCTACCTCAGAGGTCAGCACATTTTATTTTGGTCAAGTCCAGATAACACATTTTCAGCTGTGGACCATACAGTCTCTGACACAATTACTCTGCCATTGACAGGCACAAGCAGCCACAGCTAACAACACACAGACAGAGGAGCATGACTGTGTCCCAGTAAATCTTAGTTATAAAAGCAGGTGGTGGGCCAGAGTGGGCCTGCTGGTATATAGTTTGCTGATCCCTCCTATGTATAATTTAATAGACCATTCTAGGCCCAAATTTCATGAAGCTGTTTTTTTTCTTCATATCATTATGTATGGCATGAATGAGGAACATAATGGGTTTACACAAACACGACAATTGTACATCAGCATATTTACAATATTAAATGAGTCATATACAAGTCTACAGGCATTATATGCAGGGCAATGCCAGGTGGGTGCCCTACCCACCAAGAAGTTGTCTGTGGTTTCTCAGGGCTCAGTCAAGTGTGACAAGGCTGGGTGTCCATCCTTGGGCCTGTCATCTAACAGGCATCAGGTCTATGGGGACCACTTGGGGCCACTCCTTGTTGGAATCTGAGTCCCAGGTATGCCTATGTCCAGGAGTCATCACTAAGCTCATGTTGGGAATCACCCTGCCTGGTTTCAGGAGATGTAGCCTCTTACGGCTAACACTGAATAGAAAAAATTTAAAAAAAAAATGAACACTGAATAGAAAAAAAAAAAAGCCTAGGGACATAAGCTGCTAAGGAAACAAAAACCTATCCCCTATCTCATAGCCCCCTGCTTGGCCTGGGCAGATGACTGGTTAGCCAATGATGGGTAAGATTCCTCAAGGGAAGAACAACCTAAGACCAGCACAGTTGTGAAGGGACCATCAGGGAAGGACTTAGGGGACTTTAGAGAAGGGGTGACAAAACTTCACCCCTCAGCTTTGTTGTAGCCTGAGTCCTCATCCTATCTGTAAAAACTCTCCTAATGTTTGACTGCCTTGCTTTCCCCGCCTGACTCAGACCTCAAACAATGCCTCTGGGGGGTGCAGTCCTGTGCTGGAACAGGTGGTTTCTGGGGGTAATCAGGCCACAGAAAGAATGCATTAAATCCTGTGAAACCTACTTTGCTAAGAATGCTCTCAAGCTCTGCATACTAAATATTTAGGGTCCAAGCACAAAATGAGTTTATTTCCACAGGTTTTATGGCCAATTAGCATCATTCTGTCTACCAGACCCTGACTCAAAAGGACCCTCAGATCCCAGAAATATTATTTGTAAGCCATATCTCCTTTCTTTGATATGTATTCCTACACAAGCTAAACTCAATAAAAGCCCAAGGGAAAAGGTGCTCAGGGCTCTGCTCCTCTGAGAGATTAGCCAGCCTTTTCTCCCCAAACAGATCTTGTCTTGGCAGTCTTATTTCATCCAAAACGCTGGGGGACACTGTGGGACAGGGTCCCCCTCAGGCTACTATAAGAATGAGCATTGTCCCACAAAGCAAAAGCAAAATGTCACTGGTTCGACTCCTGGTCAGGGCATATGCCTGGGTTGCAGGTTCAATTCCCAGCTGGGGTGCATATAAGAGGCAACCAATTGGTGTTTCTCTTCCTCTTTCTCTCCCTCACATGCTCTCCACAAATAATTAAGACCTTTTTTAAAAATTTAGTTTGCATATTAGTGTGGGAACATGGGTACCCATCGGGGGCGGGGGGGCCCTTCCTGAGGTAAGGATGCATGTGGCCCTGTGGCTGGTCTGGATGGGGAGAGATTTCTCCAGCAGTCCAGATGTGAGGACACACAAAATGAACTGGAAGCCCTTGGACATTAGTAAGTCAGGTGACCCACCAAGTGGGGCCTGTGCCCCAGGTGGCAGTAAAGGTAAGGTAGTTCTACAGCCACCCATCCCTCACACCCAAACCACCCTCCTCCCAGCAGCCCTACTCCCTGGGGACCCTGCTTGAAGTCCTGAAGCACTGCTCTCCCCACACCCCTAGAGTGGGACCAGATCTCTCCAAGCCCCACTCGATGGATACCTGGGTCGAGCTGTCCAGCAGCTGTCCCACCCTGGAGGTGGATGTGCTGCATGTCTGACTGAGAATGGAGCACTAGATAAAAAAATGGTCCTTGTCCGCATCTCCAGCTTGTGCAGTTATAGTTACTTTTGTTTTAAATACTGTAGAAAAATAAGCCATCTCTGATGCACAGAGACCCACTAGAGTCTGCTGCATATGGAGAAGGGTAAAGAGCTCCTTTGCAGTGGGTGGGCCAGGGAGGCTCTGCTGACCTGGCCATTGCCGGCCCTAGGGCCTTGGAGGACGCTGCCTGGGGCTGGGGAGCCCAGTGGCCAGGAACTGGTGGCAGAGTTCCCACCAAGGCATCTTTGGGTCACAGCAATAATCCTTCCGTAAAGCATGCCACCAGCACCCCATATTCCATTGCATGGTGCCTGGGGCCCTGGGCACCCTGGACTGGCCTCAGACCCTGAAGCACCACTCTCGACCCATGAAGGCCACTAAGCAGGTATAAGAAGAACTATTTCCAGGTCCCCGGGCTGTCCCCAGGGCCCAGGGGCCTCAGGTGGGCACTGATACAGGGCCCGGTCCGGGATTCCAGCTTTATTGGGACAGTGGTGGGTGTGGTCTGTGGTAGCCACTCCTCTGGGCCAAGTACTACTATCTCAACTGGGAGGAGGCCACACCAGCCCCACAGGATACAGCCAGCTGAAACCCCTTTGAACAGAATCTCCAAGATGACATGGTACTGGTTCTAGCCAGTGCTGCCAGGACTGTACAGACATCACTGGTCTCTGGGAAGACCTCCTTACTAGGGAGGGTGACCCTCTCACCCAGGTGCAGCTGCGCTCTCACTCAAGCACCACCGCTCACAGCTGGTAGCAGTGTGCCTCCTCTGACAGCAGGCTGATGACCTTGAAGTTACCACGAGCAGCAGTTTTCAGTACAAAGCTCAGGAGACAGCGGAAAATATCCCCATTTTGGTCAATGAAACAGTGTTGCTTAAAATGTCCTGAACGCTGGGATCAGTGCCAGTAAAGAGGCGGCTCATTCTGGAGTCAGGGTACATGGTGAGCAAGGCCAGGGTGCTACTGGGCCTTGGGCTGTCCACATGCACAGGCTCCTTGGACTTGGTGAGCTGGGCTGGCAGTGGAATCCCCCCGGCAGCCAGGGGAAACACAGGTGACCAGTTGAGAGACAACCACAACAAGCTTCTTCCTTCCTCAGTGAGGCACTGCCTTGGGCTCAAAGCAAGGACTTGTAGGCTACTCCTTGCAGTGAGGCATCTAGGCTTCCATCACTATCTGCTGCCCAGATTATCATTGGAGCCCCAGGCTTTACGTTTTGACCAGAACTTCCTGTGCTCCCTGCGACCAACCCACCAGTGCTGGACAATGACCCTTTCCCGAGACCAATCGGAGAGAAAGCAGAGCAGATAAGGTTCAGGTACAACCCTGTACCCCCACACCCTCTGCCTTTGCTTGCTGCTGCATTGTCTGGTCACAGTTATTTTCTGGCCCCAAACCCCACCTCCACCCCGAAGAGATTAATTTCCCACTTCTTCTAATTTGCTAATATGAAATGTAACAATTCACTATTCCACAGAACAATTTATTCTTGGATTGAAGTTTAATAACAGTTTTTTATAACCTGACACTTAAAACTTATTAAAAAGCAAAACCAAGGTGAATTTTGCCATTTAAGTTTACCTTATCTTGAGGAAAGACTTTGTTCTGTCTTTGCCAAGTGATATAATATATGCCTCTGAGCCTGGCCAGGTCCAGGTAGCAACGCTCATCTCCACAGTTGTACCTAAGGGACCAAAGGCATCCACATGTGAGACTGCAGTTTTTGCCCAATCCACCTTCAAAATAGGTTCTTACAAAAGATTGTGTAAACAGTAAACAAGACTGAGGGAAATTATAGGGTGGAGCAAAAGTGGGTTTACAGTTGTATGTGAAAGTTTATTCTTATATTATTATTTTAATTATTGTATTATTTTCCATACAAACATCAATAAATCTTCTTTTGCCCAACTCTGTATTTTTATATTATTCTCATAACTGGATTACCTTAACTTTATAACAATATAATGGAGACTGACCTTTATTAACGGGGCTGACTATGAATTTTGTATTTTCTCATAACACCTGTCTTTGCACGTGTGGACTTGGGGTAGGTAACACTTCCAAAGGTCAGAGAGCTAGTGAGTCAGAAACTAAACCCAGGCCTGCTGAATTCCAAGGTCTAGGCTTTCTCAATTACATTTCTTTACTTTCTCCTTCCTTCCTTTTTTCTCTCTCTCCCTCTCTACCTCTAAGTGAAATTAAGAGTTGAAACAGAATTCGCACTTATCTGGCTATTTATCTAACATGTATATTTTAAAAATATTTTTGCATGGTGTGGAAGTTCATGACAATGTTTTTCTAAATAGCTGACACTTTAAATACTGAGTCAAGTCATGTTTAAAATGGAACCATAAAATCGAGATATTTGGATGCAAAGTGAGGAAACCTGGTAACAAGTGGCGTGTCAGAACTAAAGAGGAGGCATGGTAGAGAATTATTAAGGGTGAGAAGGCCACATCTCCATAACCAGCCACCGAGGTGGAGGAGCCTCCAGGACAATCACTTGCACCCTGACACCTCAGTTCCCATGTGTGAATCAGTGAACACTAGGTGAAGTGGTCAGCTTGTTTTGGAGCTCCGTTCTTTGTGAGACACACAGGTTCTCAAACTCTCACTTTTTAAAAACTGTGGTAGAAAATATAAAATGTATCATCATAACCATTTCTAATATAGAGTTCAGTAGTGATAAGTATATTTACATTGCTGTGTAACCCAATCTCTAGAACTTTTCATCTTGACAACTTATACTCTGTCCCCATTAAACACTAACCACTCCTCTGCCTCCAGTTCCTGGCAACCACCATTCCACTTTCAGTCTATGTGAATAGGATCATTCTAGGAACCTTCTATAACTGAAATCACAGTATTTCTCCTTTTGTGACTAGCTTATTTCACTTCACAAAATGCCCTCAATGTCCAGCCATGTGGTACCATGTGATGGAAATTCCTTCCTTGTCAAGACTGAATAATATTCCATTGTGTGTATAGATCACATTTCATTTATCCATTCATCCCTTGATGGACATTTGGGTTGCTTCCACATCTTGACTGCTGTGAACATGGGTGTACAACACACAGCTTCTCTCTTTTTCATAATTTTTTTATTTTAATTGGTTTTATTCTACAGTTTTCTGTCTTTTACTCCCATCCCAGCCCACCACCTCAGGCCAACTGACCTCCTTCCCATTTCCAAACACCTAGTTTTTGTCCATGAGTCTTTTATACTTGTTGCTCTAAACCCTTCCCCTTTTACCCTGAAATTCCCTCCCCTCTTTACCCTGTCAGCCTGTTCTCAATTTCAGTGTCTTTGGTTATATTTTGCTTGTTTGTTTTGTTGATTAGGTTCCTGTTAAAGGTCGGATCATATGGTATTTGTCTTTCATTGCCTGGCTTATGTCGCTTAGCATAATGCTCTCCAGTTCCATCCATGCTGTTGCAAAGGGCAGGAGCTCCTTCTTTGTTTCTGCTGCATAGAATTCCATTGTGTAAATGTACCCTAGTTTCTTGATCCATTCATTTATTGATGGGCACCTAGGGTGCTTCCAACACTTCGCTATTGTAAATTGTGCTGCTATGAACATTGGAGTGCATAAGTTCTTTTGGATTGGTGTTTCAGGGTTCTTAGGATATAATCCAAGCAGTGGAATTGCTGGGTCAAAAGGTAGATCCATTTTTAGTTTTCTTAGAAAATCCACAGTTTTCCATAGTGGTTGGACCAGTCTGCACTCATGCCAACAGTGCACTAGGGTCCCCTTTTCTCCACAACCTCTCCAACACTTGTTTGTTGCTTTGTTTATAATGGCCATTCTGACTGGTGTCAAGTGGTATCTCATTGTGGTTTTAATTTGCATCTCTCTGATAGCTAGAGATATCGAGCATCTTTTCATGTGTCTCTGGATCCTCTGTATGTCCTCCTAAGAGAAGTATCTGTTCAAGTCCTTTGCCCATTTTTTAATTTGGTTGCTTGTCTTCTTAGAGTGGAAAGCTCTTTACATATTTTGGACATTAAACCCTTGTCTGAGGTATCACTGGCAAACATGTTTTCCCATACAGTTGGTTCTCTTTTTAATACTGTTTTCTTTTGCAGTGCAGAAGCTTTTTATTTTGATGAGATCCCATTTGTTTATTCTTTCCTTTATGTCCCTTGCTTTAGGGGACATATCAGTAAAAATGTTGCTCCGTGAAATACCTGAGATTTTCCTGCCTATGTACTCTTCTAGGACATTAATGGTGTCATGGCTTATATTTAAATCTTTTATCCACCTTGAATTTATTTTTGTATATGCTGTAAGTTGTTGCTGGAGTTTCTTTTTCTTTTTTTTTTTTTTGCACGTAGCTGTCCAGTTCTCCCAACGCCACTTGCTGAAGAGTCTATTTTTACTCCATTTTATGTTACTATCCCCTTTGTCAAATATTAATTGACCGTAGAGACCTGGGTTTATTTCTGGGCTCTCTGTTTTGCACCACTGGTCCATGTGCCTGTTTCTATGCCAGTAACAGTCTGTTTTGACTACACTGGCTTTGTAATACATTTTGGTATCAGGTATTGTGATCCCTCCTACTTTGCTCTTCTTTCTCAAAATTGCAGCGGCTATTCAGGGTCAATTATGGTTCCTTATACATTTTTGAAGTGTTTCTTCTATGTCTGTGAAATATGCCATTGGTATTTTAATAGATATTGCATTTAACTTGTAAATTGCTTTGTGCAGTATGGACATATCAATGATGTTAATTCTTCCGATCCATGAACACGATATATGTTTCCATTTGTTTGTGTCTTCCATGATTTATTTCTTCAGTGTTGTGTAGTTTTCTGCATAAAGGTCTTTTACCTCCTTGGTTAGGCTTATTCCTAGGTATTTTATTTTTCTTTTTGCTATATCGAATAGGATTTTTTTTCTTGATATCTGCTTCTGTTGTTCCATTGTTGGTATACAACAATGCCTTTGATTTCTGGATATTGACACTATATCCAGGTGTTTGGCCAAATTCATTTATTAGGTCAAGCAGCTTTCTGACCGAGTCTATAGGATTTTCTATGTACACTATCACGTCATCTGCAAACAATGATAGTTTTGTTTCCTCCTTTCCAAGTTCGATGCCTTTTATTTCCTTTTCTTGTCTAATCGCTGTGGCTAAGACTTCCAATACTGTATAGACTAGAAGTGGTGAAAGTGGACAACCTTGTCTTGTTCCTGATCTTAGTGGGAAAGATTTTAGTTTTTGCTCATTGAGTATGATGTTGGCTGTAGGTCTCTCATATGTGACCTTTATTATGTTGAGGAATGCTCCCCCTATTCACACTTCAGAGTGTTTTCATAATAAATGGGTTCTGTACCTTATCAAATGCTTTTTCCGCATCTATTGATATGATCGTGTGATTTTTCTCTTTGCTTTTGTTTATGTGATGTATTACATTTACTGATTTGCGAATATTGAACCATCATTGCATCCCTGGGATGAATCCTACTTGGTCATGGTGTATGATCTTTTTAATGTATTGTTGGATGTGGTTTGCCAATATTTTGTTGAGGATTTTAGCGTCTATGTTCATCACTGATATTGGCCTGAAGTTTTCTTTCTTTGTTGTGTCTTTAACTGGTTTTGGGATTAGGATGCTGCTGGCTTCATAAAAAGAGTTTGGGAGTCTTCCATCATTTTGGATTTTTTGGAATAGTCTGTGAAGGATAGGGGTTAGCTCTTCCTTCAATACTTTGTAGAATTCTCCTATTAAACCATCTGGTCCAGGGCTTTTGTGTGCCGGGATTTTTTTGATTACTGCTTCAATTTCATCTGCTGTAATTGGTCTGTTCAGGCTTTCTGCTTCTTCATTAAGTTTTAGGAGATTATATTTTTCTAGAATTTTGTCCATTTCACCTAGGTTTTCAAATTTCTTGGCATATAAGTCTTCATAGTAATTTCTTATAGTTCTTTGTATTTCTGTGGTGTCAGTTGTACTCTCTCCTTTTTCATTTCTCATTGTGTTTATTTGGGTCCTACCTCTTTTTTTCTTGATGAGCCTGCTTTAAAGGCTTGTCGATTTTGTTCACCTTTTCAAAGAACCAGCTCCTGGATTCATTCATCCTTAGAATTGTGCTTTTAGTCTCTGTGTCATTTAGTGCTGCTGTGTGCCTTGTTATTTCCTTCCTTCTACTTTCTCTGGGCTGTCTTTGTTGTTATTCCTCAAGTTCTGGTAGGCGTACAGTTAAGTAGTTTGTTTGAAATGATTTTATCTTCTTTAGGTAGGCCTGTATGGCTATGAACGTCCCACTGAGGACTGCCTTTGCTGTGTCCCATAAGTTTTGGATTGTTGTGAGTTCATTTTCATTTGTTTCCAGAAACTTTTTGATTTTCCCCCTAATTTCTTTCTTGACCCATTCATTGTTTAATACCATGCTATTCAATCTCCTGATTGTGAGGGTTTTGGGTTTTTCCCTTTGCAGTTGGTTTCTAGTTACCATTCACTTGTGGTCAGAGAAAATGCTTGGTATAATTTCAATTTTCTTGAATTCGTTGAGGTTTGTTTTGTGTCCTATCATGTGGTCTATCTTTGAAAATGTTCCATGTGCATTTGAAAAGAATGTGTATTTAGTTTCTCTGGGATGAAGGGCTACATATATATATATCAGTTAAGTCCATTTCATCTAGAGTGTTGTGCAGTGCCACAATATCTTTATTGATATTTTGTTTGGAAGATCTGTCCATTTTTGACAGTGGGGTGTTAAAATCCCCTACTATAATTGTATTGCTGTCAATATCTTTCTTGAAGTCCTCTAAGTTTTTCTTGATGTATTTAGGTGCTCCTATGTTGGATGCATATATATTTACAATGTTTATGCCTTCTTGGTGGATTCTTCCCTTGAATATTATGAAGTGACCTTCTGGGTCTCTCCTTATGGCTCTTCTTTTGAAGTCTATTTTGCCTGATATGAGTATTGCTACCCAGGCTGTTTTTCCTATCCATTTGCTTGGAAAATTTGTTTTCAGCCCTTCACTTTGAGTCTGTGTAGGTCTTCTGTCCTGAGGTGGGTCTCTTGTAGGCAGTATATGTGTGGGTCATGTTTCTTATCCATTCAGCTATTCTATGTCATTTGATTGGAGCATTTAATCCATTTACATTTAAGGTTATTATTGATAAGTACTGATTCATTGCCATTTTTGTACCTGTGTTCCTCTCTCTCTCTTTTCCTTCCTTTCCTTAAAGCAGTCCCCCTTTAGTATCTCTTGCAGAACTGGTTTGGTAGAGGTGTATTCTTTTAGACTTCTTTTGTCTGGGATGCTCCTTATTTGTCCTTCTATCTTGATTGAAAGCCTTGCTGGGTAAAGTAGTCTTGGTTGCAGGCCTTTGGTTCTCATTACTAGGAATATTTCTTGCCATTGTCTTCTGGGTTGGAGCGTTTCCATCAAGAAGTCAGCTGCTAACCTTATCAGGGCTCCCTTGTATGTTACTTCCTTTTTCTCCCTTGCTGTCTTTAAGATTCTCTCTTTGTCTTGGAATTTTGCCATTTTAATTACGATGTGTGTTGAAGTGGGCCTCTTTGGGTTCCTCCTGATTTGGACTCTGTGTTTCCTGGATTTGTGTGACTTTTTCTCTCATCAAATTGGGGAAGTTTTCCATCATTACATTTTCAAATAGGTTTTCTAACCCTTGCTCTTCTTCTCCTTCAGGTATCCCTATTATTTGGATATTATTATGTTTCATGTTGTCTTGCATTTCTCTTAATCCCTCTTCATTCTTTCTGAGCCTCTTTTCCTTTCCTTGCTCTTTCTGGGTGTTTTTTTCTACTTTGTCCTCTAGCTCGCTAATCCGATCTTCTGCTTCCTCAATTCTGCTTTTCATTCCTTCTACTGTGTTCTTCAGTTCAGAAATTGTAGTCTTCATTTCCTCTTGGCCCTTGTTGATAGTTTATATTTCCTTTTTCAGGTTGATATCATTTGCAGTGAGTTCATTGTAGCTTCCCTGTAGTTTCTGGTAGCTCACTGAGAGCTCATGGAGCTTCCTGACAACCATTGCTTTGAACTCAATATCTGATAGTTGAGTTGCCTCTGTTTCATTTAGCATTCTTTCTGGGGCTTCCTCCTTTCCTTTCATTTGGGGATTGTTTGTCTTCCCATTGTTTGTGAGACTCTTCTTGTTAGCCTCAGCTTCTTAAATTGATCTGTTCTGGCTCCCTCGGTTTACAGTGTGAACTTCTGTGGTAGAATACCTGTGAGATTCAGGGGTGCAGTCTCCTTTGGGTATCCTGGTGTTCACAGCTTCCACTGTCTCAGCTGTTGGGATGCCCCCTCTTTGGGACCAACTCTGGTTTTTTTCAATTTCAGGTTTGTTTTTTGTCTCATTCAAGGGTATTTAAAAAGAGAAAAGAGGAGAAAAATTTAAAAAGAGGAAGGAAGAAGAGATAAAATTAGAAAGAAAGGAAGGAGTAAAACAAGAAAGAAGAGAAGCAAAAGGAGTTGAGGGGTAAAAAAGATAATAATAATAAAAAAATAATAATAAATAATTATTAAAAATTTAAAAAAAGAAAGAAAGAAAACTCTTGCTGTTTTCAAATTTGCCAAGCCAATTTTTCTGGTCTTGCTGGCTGCAATGTCCGAGGGATGATGGTATTGCTCTTCTCCCTGTTCAGCACTCAGTCATCTTTGGGCTACTCTCTCCAGAGCTAGCCCAGTGCCTCTCTGCACAGGGCCTTGGGTGTGGGTTTTGAGCCTCCTGGGGAGTGCGCACTTTCCCCAGTTTATGGGTATGAGCACGAGTCTCCTATGGGGCATGCACCTACCCCGAGTTTAGGGGTGTGGGTCCCAGATTTCTTGCTTTGCGTGCACTCAACCTAATTTAACGGGAGTGAGCTTTGGTTCTCCCGTGGATCGCTCGCATTCCCCGGGTTCCGAGCGTGGGCTACAGGTCTCCGGTTGCTGGTCACGCAGACCTCTCCATTGGCACAGCGGGGCATATCGTCGCATAGCTGTCTGCAGTCGTGTGCAGGCAGCAGTCTGCGGTCGCACACGGGCGCCTATGGTCGTGCATCCATAGCCATCTGTGTTCCAGCGGGCAGCCATCTGTGGTCACCAGCACGCAGGTGCCTATGGTCGTGCAGCCCATCTGGGATGGCGCACGTGGGTGCCTATGGCTGCGCAGCCACAGCCATCCCTTTGCGTGTCCAGCCATGTGGGGTCGTGCGCAGTCACCTATGGTCGCATGTGGGCACCTATGGTCGCACAGCTGTCTCTGGTGGCCGCAGGCGCCTATACACACACAGCTTCTCTCTTAACACACTAATTACAGCGAGTGCAGGAGATGCTCGGGGTAAGAGGTGCACAGGAAGGACCCCCAAGTAAGAAATTACAGTCACATCTTCTGCTGAGATAGAGGAGGAAGGGACAGGTTTCCTTGCTATGTGAAATGGCAGACTTTATATTTTTAGCTTTAGTTCTTTTTTGATTTCCAGATCCCTGTATGATGTGACTTCCCTAGAATGATGAAATATTTAGTCTTTTGATTCTCATAGTGAAAGACTCAGCATGCATGAAAGGACCATTATGAGGTAGCTGCATCACTGTAAAACTGTCCCCAAACACTTACAGTTCAAATACAGCAGCCCAGTCTGGTAGAAAAAGTAAATGGGTAAGACCAGCTCCATGCATTCCAATAAATATATCTGTGTTGTGGGTGATCCTTAGCTGATCCAAAAACCCAAGTTCCCTGTGTATGTAGAGGACAACAAAAGACAGATGGAAAAAAAAGAGAAAGCACTAAGTTGAGTTGAGCTCATGACTCATAGTTAAAACATTCATATGGGTGTCTTTCCCAATTGAAATCATATTCACCATATTTTTTTGGCCATTTCAAGACTACTCCAGTATTTAATAACTTAATGACTCAATAATTTAACACTTTTTTCTAAGTAAACTCTCTTTTTTAAAAACCTAAATGTATTTAATTTAGAAGGAAACTTTTATAGCCATCTTAGATGGAAAACCCTTAACATATGACAAACAAAAGTTTAAAAATTGATATAATCAAACTAAAAAGTATTATTCAAATCTAGATAAATACCATTGCAAGGCAAAGCTCTAAGCCTGATACAGCTTTCTCTTTATGAAAAAGTGAAACTAGTGCAAGGGTTGAAAAGATGTTATGGTATACTTGCACTAAACTGGAAACTCTTTCCTTAAGATGATAAAGTGGTTTTTTAAAATAGGAAATTAATTCCTCCTTGAGTGAGTTGACTTATTCAATGCCATCTGAATAACTAAAATTATCTTGATACAACCAAACAGTTTCTTGCCTTTGCAACAGACTAATCCACAATTTTATGCATGCTAAGATTGTAAAAGTGCTCTTTGAATTCAAGACACTAAAAGATGTGAAACTCTGAACTAAAATAAGTGCCAAAAAAGTCACCAAAATGAGTCTGAGAAGAAATGCTGGAATGAGGATAACACAAACATAATGGGATTAGACCTCCCACTCCTACTTACCCAAACTAAAGAAAAAGAAATAATTAAGATTATTTTGAACCTAAGAAGGGAAAGTGTATTTCCTCTTAATCAGCTTTCTTCTCTTTAAAGACCTGCCTCTCGCAATACAACAAAAACCCCATGCCCACACAAAGAAAGGAAGACAATGATACTGTGTGTCTTCTCACATGAGATACACATGCATCGGTTTCCCAGGGAGTGCCACTGATGCAAGGGAAAGATAGGATGCCATCCAGGTGAATATACACAGAGAATCGCCAGTTATGGAAAATGTCTATAGCTTGGGCATCACCAATATCTGTGTGATTACATTACTAACATGATCCTCAAATTGGGAAGGTCTGAATTTATTGTCATTTTCCTTCATCTGAGAAACCCAGTCAATAGCAGAGCTTCAGGGGGCCAGTTATGGATGAGGTAAAAGCAGAAGCATTAGCCAATGATGGGTAAGATTCCCCAAGTGGGGAATGACCTAAGACAGGCATGATCAAGGGGAGGCCCCAGGGAAGGATTTGGGGGTCTATAGCAAAAGGGGGTGATGGACCCTCGCTCCCTAGGCTTTGACATAGCCTGAGTCCTCATTCTGTCTGAAAGAAGTCTCCTAATCTCTTGGATGCCTTACTTCCCCTGCCTGACTTAAACCTGAAACAATGACAGAGGGCAGTGCAGCTTTGTGCTAGAAAGGGCGGGTTCCCAGGGTGATTAGGCCTAAGAAAGAATATATAAAATCCTGTGAAACCTGCTTTGCTAAGAATGCTCTCAATTAAATGATAAGGGTCTGAGGAGGAAATGAGTTTGTTTCCCAAAGTTTTGTAGCCCTTTAGCTAACAGACCCTGACTCAGAATAAGCCCTCGTAGTTCTTTGTTGCTATCTATTGTTTGAGCCTTACTGCCTGACAATGATTAATGAGCTTTACCTGTATTCCCATGTAAAATGAACCTAATAAAAGCCCATTGAGGAAAAGGCTCTTGGCCCTTCTCCTTTGAGAGATCGGTCACCTTTCCTCCCCAGGCAGATCATGTCTTGGTAGACTTATTCTCATCCATGGCGGCCGGCAGGGCCCTACCAGTGGAGCCCCTCCACAGATTTCTAAAACTTTCATGTTGTTCTATGACCCTCAAATTATTTACATATAACACATTTTAGGTCAAAAGTTGAAACCCGGCAAGTTAACAGGGCAAATTAGGTCTACAACATTTTAAAAAAATTCAGAATTAGTTGCCAATGTAAAAATTCAGACATTTCAAGTGAAAATATGGATTCATCATTCCTCTTGAAAAATGAGATGGTAAACAACATCAGATCCCCAACAGCCAAAGAGCAACCATGCCCATGCCCTAACCTGCCTACTTCATTCACTGCTGGTGTCTGCTTGTCCCTTCCAGGTCTAAAGCGCCAACAACTCCAGTTTGAAAAATCCTTTCTATCTTCCATTAACTCATCCATGAAAAAAGGTGACAGCTTCTGCCCGAGGGGGCATGATTACTTACTTATACTTGTAATCGACAATCTGGACTTCAAATGTAGATACCGTTTTCAGTGCATTTACAAGCTGGGAAAATAACAGAAACATTTAAAATTTCTTTTCCTTCTCTTTAGTTTTACTTTTCTTTGAGTCCTCACATTTCTTATTTCTCATACAAAATATTTTCCACATATTAAATATCCTTCAGGTCTATTGCTCTATTAACCCTTAACTGAGTTCAAATGTTGGCTCCACTGCTTGGACACCTTGCCTCCTGAAAATTATGCTGCACTGGGATGTCATGAGGCTGAGAGGAGAAAGTTCAGGGGAGCAAAGTGCTTTGGACAGAGGCTCACTAAATGTTAGCCGTTATTATTACCATTTGTTAGTTATTCCTGCAAGTTTCAACATGTAATTTCCTGGGCACTTTGTTCCAGACGTGATGTTAAGAATTTTTTTCTATCCATTATCTCATTTCAAATAAACCACTAGCATTTTGGGCCTCATCCTCTAAAAACACTAAATTCTTTGCAGGAAAACATTTTCAAATGTTTCTATACAGAAAAATAATTATTCTTTTAGCATACAGAAAGTAAAAATGCAAATTAATCTATTATTAAAATCATAGCCATGGCTCTCACATCCTTCAGAATTAGGCCACCTTAACTCAATACTGTGGCTACTGCTCTTCAGAAACATTTGTGCCATGTCCTGCACCTGTGTCCTGCGTCTATGGCATACAGAATGCACAACATTGATGGCTACAAGAGCATCGCTGATGGTGCACTTAAATTATGTTGGCATTTTTTAAGGGTTAGGTCAGTTAATAGTCATAAAAATCCTACCAAGGAAGTATTACTATTATGTGCATTTCATAAGTGATATACCAGAAGCTTAGAGAAGTTAAGTAATTTTCCCAGGATTGTAACTGCAAAGCCCCTACAGTTCCTTTCCTAACAAGGCCCGGAACCAAAGTTTCAGCCTTGGAATGCCACTCATGACTAACACTGTCAACTCTTAATTGATCCCCATGGAACCATTCAAAGGATCAGACATGACTGGTACCTAAGATTGGGACCTTTCAGAAGTGAAGACCCATTTTCCAGGAAGATCCAGTGCTGAAACCCCTTAAAATTCCACCCCAAACCTGGAGCCTTCCCTCCCATCTCTTTGCCTTTCTTTTTCTCCAAAGTAGATGTCACACTACTGGCTCCTGTGTGTATCAGGCAGCATCCCTGGCTCGGTGACAATTTGGGCACCAGAAAGCAGGAGGCCTTGTGACCACTGCCGCAGGCCCTGTAGCCCATGTGGATAGGCACTGGAAGAGACCGGAATAGCCACTTACAGGCTTTGTCAGCTGGTGGCAAGCTCTGGCCCCTCTGGGCTACTTTCTACTTTCACTTTTGGGTCAAGAAACAGTGGCTGAGTCACCTCTTTGTCTAAAAGCCTCATCTGGACTGTGGAGTAGAGCCTCACCCTGAGAGGCTGTGTCAGACACAGTCCCAGGTCTTGGATGTCTGTCTGGAAGAGTCCTCAATCTACTGCACTATTCTGTTTCATAAAGTCTGTGGAGATTTAAGGTTGTATATGCTGCCCTATTCAGCCTACCCTGAGGGAGGTGCCCGCAGCAGCTGTTGGCATCCAGTCCTGGCCCCAAGCTACCACGTGGTGATTACTGAAGCTCAGCCACAGGGTCCCAGCTGCAGAACGCAGCCTGGGATGCAATTGTGTGTGTGTGTGTGTGTGTGTGTGTGTGTGTTGTGTCCACTCCCCCAAACCCCCTCCAAGGGCACTGAACTCAGTCCCAAGCTCTGCAGTCAGTTCAGACAGGAACCTATATTAATTATCTTGAAAGTGAAAAGTCGCCCTGGCTGATGTAGCTCAGTGGATTGAGCGCGGGCCTGAGAACCAGAGGATCGCGGTTCGATTCCCAGTCAGGGCACATGCCTGGGTTGCAGGCCAGTTCCCGGCAGGGGACACATGAGAGGCAACCGTACATTGATATTTCTCTCCCTCTCCTTCTCTCCTACCCTTCCCTTCTAAAAGATAAATAAATAATAAATTAAAAAAAAAAAAAAAGAAAGAAAGTGAAAAGTCATTAACCCTTAATCTAAGTTACCAATATGTTTGATATCTTTTATTGTCACTTTGGGTAAATGGGTAATTTAATATTGTTTCATAGTTATATATAATTTTTTTGGTCAAGTATATTTGACAAACTTCCCAGGGCCCAGGTTTTAAAAGGAGACATTTTCTTAACCTGGAAATGGATTTGGGTTATTCCCCTGTAATGCCTCAAGGATTTGTTCTCTCTCTCCCTATAAAAAAGTTTTTTTAAACTAATTTGGCCTATTTAATATACTAAAATTACTTGGAAAAATTTGTCAAGTAAAGAAATAATTCTAGTTGCTATCTTAAAATGTTAAATATTATTGCAATATATGTTTAAATTTCATTGTCAATTGAATATGGAAGGCATGACTCAGAGGAAAGCCTGCCCGGTAAGAGACGTGAGAGAAAGTAGAGCACTTGGACAGCATCAGGCTGGGGGTACCTGCTGTGGCTGGGGTGTTGACAAGGCCAGCCCCAGGGCCAAACCCAGGTCATGGGCTCCAAGGTCCATGCAGACATGGGAGGAGCAAGAAGGCCCACAGCAACCCCCTGGGATCCACCAAGTCATGCCATCCCTGGCCCAGTGGAAGTGGACACTTGGTAATGGGACTTAATTAAGGGGCCCGAACAAGGGCCCAAGAAGCACCCATGCACCTTCCTTGACAGAGTTTTTGAGACTCACAATATGACACGAGACAACAAGCTGCAGTGCTCACCTCAACACTTACCAGCATACGATCAAGATCCAGTAAGGTACTTGCTCAAGAAAACAACCATGGGTAAAACCCCAGGAGCCCAGTGACTGAAAGGGCTGTCCCCCTTTAGGGCCACAACACTGTACATATTTAAATAAGAGAATCACTGGAGATGAGAATGTCCTAATTGCAGGAAAGGATGAGGAAGGAAGTCCCCACAAATAAACCCACTAGATGCCACAGCTGGTTAGTAATGACCAGGAATGGCAGGGCCCTGGGGAGCCTCAAGATTTTTTCATTTCAAACAACAAACCCTGGGTGACAACTGCTGTGGGACAGAGATTCATAGACTTTCTGACTGATACTGAAGCTACATGTTCTGTCCTAAATATCAAACAAGGCCCCTCTCCCCCAAAACCATAGCTATTACAGTTGTTGGGGGAGAGACACCCCATGGTCCCTTCCTTTGGCCATTCAAATATCATGTAGGGAAAACACTTTTTAAAAAAGATTTTATTTGTTTATTTTTAGAGAGAGAGGAAGGGAAGGAGAGAAATATCAATGTGCAATTGCCTCTCCCGTGCCCCCTACTGGGGACCTGTCCCACAACCCAGGTATGTGCCCTGACTGGGACTTGCACCAGCTACCCTTTGATTCGCAGGCTGGCACTCAATCCACTGAGCCACACCAGCCATGGCAGAAAACACATTTAAAACACAACTTTCTATATATGCCTGAATGCCCTATTCCCTTGTTGGGATGCGATCCACTAACAAAATTATATGTCCACCAGATTTTCTCACCAGGAAAAAAATCAACATTAATGTACTACCAGATCAAGCTTGTGCCCTCCAAACTGTGCTATTACAACTGGAAGATAAGCCTCAACCAGAAATCCCTGAATAAATTCTACAAAAAGTAAGAGAAATGTTTGGGCTGACAGAGACCAGGAAGAGCCAAGATGATGACCCAGTAATAGGAAAACTTCATCCAGGTACTAAAACTCCAAATTTGAAAAATACCCTTTAGAGAGACCTGCAAAAGAAGGTATAAAGCCTCAGAAAGAAAGAAAGAGGCTTTGTAAGCCTCTTATAAAGAAAGAAACCTTCCTTTCTTCTTTTATTTTTTAGAGAGGGGTAGAGGGAGGAAAAAAGAGAGGGAGAGAAACATCAATCAGTTGCCTCTTAAACATGCCCAACCAGAATCAAACTGGCGACCTTTAACTTTATGGGACGACACCCTACCAACTGAGCCACACTAGTCAGCACAGATCACCACCTTTCTTAAATGCCAATTAATCTGACCATGTCACTTGCCACATAATACTCTAAGCCTGCCAGGGCAAAAAAATACCCAGCACTGGGGATAATAGTTTTGTACAGGACTTGAGAGCCAGACTATAGGGGATATATATATGGTGGCACCAAATCCTTTTACTTTGCTTACAACTAGACCTCTGCTAGTTTATAGTTCTGGACTAAAAAAGATACCTTTTATTGTATACCCCTGAGTCCTGTTTGCCTTTGAATGGGACAATCCAGAAACTAATGGGAAACAACAATATTGCTGGATGGTACTTCCACAAGGCATAGCCAAGGAAAGACAGAAAAGATGCAAGGCCCTCAGAAATTACATGCTTCATGGATGCCTCAGTGTACAGAAAATACGGAAAAGGAGAGTAAGTCAAGAAACCAACTTAACTTAGAATAAAGTTCTATCAGCTGCCCTGCTTAAGGTAAGAGTAGTCCCTTACAAGCAAGCTCCATTGGTCCTGCATGGAGTGTTATATGAGAGACCCTTCCTTAAGCATATTGTAAAAAAAAAAATTACATGCTATTATATATATAAAACGTGTGCTGTCTCTAGGTGCTGCTTTATTTAGCTTTCAACACTTGGAAAAATCAACACCTTGGTCAGCTACTACTTAATTAGAACAGAGTCTATGAAGTCCCTATAGTTAATTACTTTTCAACAGAAACAGGACAACAGACCCCACCTGGCCAAGAAAAGAAAATACAGACAGCTAGAAAGAAGACTGCTTCCTCCCAAGAGTCTGCACCAGGCCTGTATAAACCTGAATTATCTATCCTAACTTGTTCTTGTTTGGGTTTTAACAATGTTTTCCTTTCCTGGTTGTGATATCTGCTTACATGGGCCTAGTATTCTAAGCATATTTCTTATGCTTTCTTCACTCTTCCTGACTTACTGTCCCCTTATCAGCAGGAAGTGGCTATAGCAGTCATCACCTATGTTCCCTGAGACTGAGGAATGAAGAAGAAAAAGGGGAATTTGTAAACTGGTCCTATTCTGTTTCTAACAAGTCCCGGAACCATGACCCAGTACATGGCAGTTCTTGATACATTTTTGTGGAATAAATCTTACTGCTATGACATCTTCCAGCCACGTTGCTGTACACATGCTGATCTTATTGAGGTTAAATATAATTTATGAGTTGATGCTATTGAAATCAGTTTGGGAGTCTAATAAGTGGTTTGGTGCCTTTCAACAAAAATCTAATAAATGACCTTTACTAAAGGCTAATAATTTCTAATTGAAACATTTAGTGCAATATGAAAAAATAAAGCACACCAGTTATAGGAAGTTAATATGATGACATTAAAAATACAGAGAAAAACTAACCTCATTTTGGTTTAGTATTTTCCGGTATTCTGTGCTCCGTGCAAGAATGGTGACTCTAATTTTCCCATCCTGTAATCAAAAGGAAAAGGCAAAATGAGGCTGTATGTGCCTGGACAGATGAATGAACACCTGAACCTGAAGTGGGATCTTCCCAAAGAGATGAAACGCAATAAGAATGCATTATGAAACTTTTTTTTTAAAGCATGATTCCTTCACAGTTCTCTTAGGGAATAAAAAAAAAAATACATTTACTTTAGCCACAGGAGACAAAACCTGTTCACTATACTTGTGTTTGGATGGTTGGGTAGATTTTTTTGAGCAGATGTTGTGTGACTCAGATAGGGATTTGGCAGTGGAGGGGAGGTATGACAAAGGAAAAAGGTAAGGGAAAAAAAGCACATTCTTCCACTATCCCTAGTTTATCTTTCATATAGGTGGTAGACATTTGATTTCAGATCACTCCAGTTCAGAAGTTATGTTGCAGACCGTTCAGCCTGGTTTCAGGAGTTGTAACCCTCACTCCATGGTGGGCTGTGTAAGAGCCCAAGGGACCCACTTCATCTGGGTCTGTTCTGTCACAAGGACGTGACCTACTAAGGAGACAAAGCTTATCTTCCTGGCAGGAGCACTGCTTCTGCCTCATCCATCTCTGGCCCCAATGCTTGGTTGGTTAGTCAATGACGGGTAAGACTCCTTATGGGAGAGGCAACATAAGCCAGACACGACCACTTGGGAGGCCTCATGGAAGGACTCGGGGGGCTGCAGCAAAGAGGATGTGATGGAACCTCGCCCCCCGGCTATTCCGACATAGCCCGAGTCCTCATTTCCATCTGGGAGATGTCTCCTTCTTCCTAATTGCCTTAAAGCCTGAAACTGTGGGGGCGAGCGGTGCAGCCCTGTGCTGGCCAGGACAGCTCCCTGGGTGATCGGGCATAAGAAAGAATTCCTAAAGTCCTGTGAAACCTGCTTTGCTAAGAGTGCTCTCCCTTAGGTGATAAGTGTCCCAGGAGGAAATGAGTATGTCTCCCAAAGTTTGGCAACCCCCTTTCCTGACAAACACTGGCTTGGATTAAGCCCTCAGATTTCTTTGACATGTTAAACCTGTATTCCGGTGTATTTGAGCCCAATAAAAGCCTAGTGAGGATGGGGCTGAGAGTTTGTCCACCTCTCCTCCCCAAGCAGATCATGTCTTGGTAGTTTTTATTTTCATCCATGACGGAGGGATGGGGCTCTGCGGGTGGAGCCCCCCAACATCTGGTGCCCAGCACAGGGGCCCCCGCAGTTATTAATACAAAAAACGCTGTCTTCTGAGTATTTCTTCTTCTGCAAAGGTGGTATTGATTTTTATTCAGGGTGAAAAATCAAGCTCACCTTGGACCCTGTAATGCAGTAAGTCCTCACTTAACATCATCTCATAAGTTTTCTGACTTTAAGCAAAAATTTTAATGAAACTAGTGTAAGTATAGGCTAATTGAGTTAAGTTCCTATGGCATCTCACCAAGGTTATAATGAAATGACATTCAGTAAAACAACATTATTTGACCTGCTGTGTATTCATTACCTTGGGTCCCTCTTGTGTGATGTTCAGTCTGTGTAGTACATGCTGAGAAAATGCCCTGAATAATCCAGTGTTTTGACAGCCAGATATCTACAATAAAAGCAATAGTTCATATTACAGTGAATACTTATATTACTATTTCAGAGGTTAGTTATATAAATTATGTTAAAACATATCAAGAATAAATTTTATAAATGTGAATGTTTGCAACAAATAACATTCTTACCAGAGGGGTATTATAAAACAGCCCGTATCTCATCCGGGGGAGTAGTGAAAAAATCGCTTCTTTAAAACAAACCTAACAATATAGGTATATTAAAAGGTTAGAAGAGACAACATGTACCCTTCACAACAAAACAGCACTTATAATTACAGAAAGTAAATTTTAATTAACCTCTATTTTACATTAAAATATGTTGAATGGCAAACTATTTCACTCTGTGAAATTCATGTTTTTGGAAAAGGTATGAAAAAGTATTTTTAAAAGCTGCAAGTTAATAACAATGAGGATTCCAGTTACCAAAAAAGAAACTATGAGGTAAGAAATCAATGGTAATATTGGGCTGGCCAAAAAGTCTGTTATGTTTTTTCCTACAATGAAAAACATAGTAGTGTTTAGTAGTTTAGTAGTGTTTAGTGTTTAGGCTTTAGTAATGTTTAGTTGTCTTTAACTTCATTTGAAAAAATTTCGTTAGATTGCATTGTGACAGCTGTCATATCAGCATGTATTTTTTTAAAAAACATCACAATTGGTGAATTTTTGTGTAGCCATTTTAATACTGAAGATGGAAGAAAATATGCAACATTCTTAGCATATTATGCTTTATTATTTCAAAAAAGGTAAAAATGTAACTGCAATGCAAAAAAGGATTTGTGCAGTGCACAGAAAAGGTGCTGTGACTGATTGAATGTGTCAAAAGTGGTTTGAGAAGTTTCTTGGTACTATTGACATATTGGCCATATAATTCTTTACTATGGGGTTGTCCTATGCATTGGAAGACATTTAGCAGCACCCCTGGCCTCTGCTCACTAGAAGCCAATAGCTGGAGGTAACTGACATACTCAAAGTCAACAAAATTATTGGTGAAAATGAAAAATGTGTCTTTTATTTTATGGAAAAAAACTACATGGACTTTTTTTGGCTAACCCAATAGCTACTGGAAACTCACACTAAGTATTTATTTGATGTGTGAGTCATCTGCAATGATAATTATTTACAAACATTTCAGTATAGTTTCCCATACCCTTTTGGAATCATAAGTTTTCAAATGTATCACATCATAATCAGTAAATGCTTTCCATGTGTCAGAGAACAGGTCACTATATCCATAGGAGCTCTGAAAGTGGAAATAAAATAGGTTAGAGCAATAAAGTCATTCAACATGGCTTTTCAAGAATGCAACAATGTACCTGAATTACCTTGTTAGTGCAAAGAACTAATGATCTTAAACAAGTCCATAAAATCCAAAGAAGAAAAACAGATTTTTCACTTTGGGTCTTATTTGATGTAATTTCATCAAAAATAATCACTGCAATTATAATCTTAGTCTGCTAAAAGTGATTTGTCTTTCCACCCTAACCCTTTGTATTTTCATGTCTGAAACTAGTTGTTGTAGGGTTTTTTTTTCTGTGAGTTTTCTATCCAAATTACAGATGCACACAACACATATATACACCACCATTAGTAAACACTCTGATATTTGGATAACTTCTTTGGAAAGAAATTTCAGAACAAGAAAATGTCTTGAAATATATGTGTAACTATATGAAATCATCTACTCATTGCCTAATACTTAATAACTCCCCATTAACATTAATAATAAGAGTAAAATAATAATAATAATAATAGCATTTTGCATGTTCTTATGTTCCAGGCATTATTCTAAGCACTTGACATTATTAATACATTAAACTACCCTACAAACTTAATGAGCTTTATAATATCATTACCCCCTTTTTACAGATAAGGAAACTAAGACACAAATTTAAGTAATTTGCCTAAATCATAGAGCTGGTGTGTTTGCAGGGTTGGGATTAATCCAGTCTGTGTGGTTCCAGACTCCATGCTCACAACCTCTGCACAGCAGTTTCCTTTTAGAGGGAACTAGTCCCTTCCAGTACATTAACCAAATGCACTGATTTTTGAAAAGCAGAAATTAATTACATGCTCCATCAGCTAAAGGAGATCAATTTATTTTATTTTTTCAAACTATAAGAATAATTTATTTTAAAATGGTATAACTTAGATTGAAAAATTCAGCCAATAAAAATAAGAAATATTAAAGTCTCAGTTGGTTATAGATTATGATTATGTTTATGTCTTTTTACCTTTATAGCACTTTTTTCAGATTATGAAAATTTTACATCATACATTTTAGAGTTATTTCAAAATTACAGACAGTTATTAAATGTGGTGATAAAAAAAATGTTCCTTCAATATCTCTCCAGTGCCATTCTAAAAAAGGCCCCTGTCAACACCACCTAAAGTGCAATGTCCTGGGTCTGGCTCAATAATAAATAAAGAGCAATTAAAATAAGTGACTAGATAGTTTCTTCAGATATAATACCTCAGATAAAATAAGATACCTTTGAAAGGAAAATTTAATAATAAAATACAGAAATCTGACTCATCCCTTCTCCAGGGAATCATGTAATATTCAGTAATAACCACCTCTAAAAGCTGCTTTGCCATGTCCCTCAAATTCAAATTCTCTGCCACAGGGAAAGGAGAAACGTTTTTCTAGTCTCATAGTGAAGAACATATCCTCCTGTGTTTGTCTCAAATTTAAACATACACATAACCTATGACTTAGAATTTCTACTTACAAGAATCTGTCCTGCAGAAATGCTAGGATGAGGTATACAGGCATGTGTCCATGGAAAGGATTTTCACTGCAGCATTTCAGTAAATAGCAAAGAATTGGAAACAAACATTGTTGCGGACTATTCAGCCTGGTTTCAGGAGTTGTAACCCTCACCCCATGGTGGGCTGAGTAAGAGCCTAGGGACCCACTTCATCTGGGTCTGTTCTGTCAAGAGGACGTGACCTACTAAGGAGACAAAGCTTATCTCCCTGGCAGGAGCACTGCTTCTGCCTCATCCATGTCTGGCCCCAATGCTTGGTTGGTTAGTCAATGACATGTAAGACTCCTCATGGGAGGGGCAACCTAAGCCAGACACAACCACTTGGGAGGCCCTCATGGAAGGACTCGGTGGGCTGCAGCAAAGAAAGGGTGATAGACCTTCGCCTCCTGACTATTCTAATGTAGCCCAAGTCCTCATTTCCATCTGGGAGATGTCCTCTGCTTCCTGAGCCTAATCAGCTTAAAGCCTGAAACTATGATGGTGAGGGGTGCAGCCCTGTGCCTGCTGAAACGGTTCCCCGGGTGATCGGGCACAAGAAAGAATTCCTAAAGTCCTGTGAAACCTGCTTTGCTAAGAGTGCTCTCAGTAGGTGATAAGTGTCCCAGGAGAAAACGAGTATGTCTCCCAAAGTTTGGCAGCCCCCTTTCCGGACAGACGCTGACTCAGATTAAGCCCTCAGATTTCTTTGAAATGTTAACCATTGTTTGATCCTTGCCACCTGACATACCTGTATTCCTGTGTATTTAAACCCAATAAAACCCTAGTGAGGAAGGGGCTCTGGGTCATTCTCCTCTGAGAGTTTGACCACCTTTCCTCCCCAAGCAGTCATGTCTTGGTAGTTTTTATTTTCATCCATGACGGAGGGATGGGGCTCTGCGGGCGGAGCCCCCCCCACATCTGGCGCCCAGGACAGGGGCCCCCCACAAAACATCACATGATCCAGGTGGGGACAGAGATGAATACATGTACTGAGGCATGCAGGCAACAGAATACCAATGAAAAATGATAACCTTAAATGTCTATGACATATTAAGTTTATATGTGAGAGCATATTTCCTATAAAGATATATTTACATTTATTCAAATGAAATAAGTCTTACAAGGCATTCTCTTGTGTTAACTGCAATTACCTTTAAGGGAAATGGAATTAGAGAAGAGGAAGAATTTTTTTTTTTAATCATTACATACTTCTGTGTTGTTTGAACTCATTATAACCAGATGCTACTTGCCTAATTAAAAATAATAATAAAGCTGTATTACTTCTCAGCACAAGAAAATATGGAAATCCTGCAGCAATCTCCTCTTTTATTCATTCTGTTAATAAGAGCAACCCTGTTATGCCCAGAAATTCTTCTGCAGAAGTGTCACTTAATGCATCTCAGGAGGTTGGTTGCCTTACCCATCCCACAGAGGAAGCCATGTGCCTCAAGGGAGAGGCCAAACCGCTAAATTTTGCAAGGACAAGAGGGAAGTCCTCATAGGGCTTCTTTATGAGAAGTTTGTAAAAGGTCAGTAAGATCTGAAGTGCAGCCACAGCCACCACTCTGCTCCTTCCCTGGGCATGCTGCTCATTCCAAGGCCTTCAGGACTGCTCTGAGCATTGTCCTCTGTCAGGGCTTTGAGTCACAGTCAGCCTGGGCCACAGTGTGACTTCACTCAAGGCCTCACCAGAAAAGACAAGCACCATTGGCTACACCGCACCTTACGACTGTCCCCAGGAAACCTCCAGTACTTTGTGGGCCTTAATTCTGTAGCAACCCAGCAGATTTGTCTGTCCTAGCAATCTGAATGGGCAACTAGCAAAGGCCTCACTGATGAAGCAAACAAGTTTAAAATGGATGCACAGAAAGCAGCAAAGGAGGGAGGTAACATCAGGGCACATAACATGCTGGGCCAGGCTAGTCCCAATCTGAATGCCCTGCCACACGTGCCCAGTGACCTGAGTGACCAAGAAGCTTCTGGTGGCTGAACAGCCTACTCCTCCCAGCAGGACACAGAGAAGGCGGGGGCGGGTTGGGTGGGGGGCGCTGTGGAGAACTCAGCTCAGTTTAACTCAGTCTACTTGAGGAAGGCATAGAAAAACATACAAAATACAAGGAAGCTTCTGGGAAGTATCTGGGAAACTTCCATCACTTAACAGGTTCTTCAGGGAACTCTAGGGAGGCAATAAAGCACTGCAGTTTCTGGGCACAGATCTGGGGTCAACTGGCCTGCACAGGAACCCTGACTCTACCCCTTGCTGACTTTGTTCTTGGAGGACAGCCACCAGCTGCTCAGAGCCTTGGCTTCCTCATCTATGAAATAAGCAATAAAGCCCTCGTCCACCAAGGGTTGTGAGCATTAGATGAGACAACAACAGGCATAATCTTTTTAAAAACCACCACCACCCTGAGTTAATCATTCAGGGCTGTTGATACCCAGTGATTGTGGCCTAGAAGCACACAAAAAGAGGAAAAGAAAGGGACTGTGTGCCCTTTGCTTACAAAAACATTTTCAGTAAATGAAACTGGTGGCAGCAAAACTGAAGATATGAAAAACATAAATCTATGCAAGAAGGAAACTAAAGACAGCATTCATATCCAAGAATAAAAAAATGACTCTCATCAAACTTCGCATCAAATCACAGGTCTCACAGTGATAATGAAACCTTTCCTACTCAGCTCGACTACGAGCTTCATATACATGAAAAACATGTCAGGAATACAATTTCCCTTCTGCACAAGAAATGGAACTGCAATCAACTAACTCTGCTCTATGAAAATGAATATAGCATGGGTCCACTGTGCTTCTAGGTAACACTACCTATGATTTTAAAAAAAAAAATGCTTAATAGGTAAATTGCATCTGGACTGGGAAAGGGTGTAATGACTCTCGACTGGCTGTCTCTCTTCTGGGGGTTCTCAGGGCTTTGCCAATGCAGTTGTTCCAGGAGACATTAGGGACATACTGTGGGACATGAGGCACCTGTACCTGCCCCAGGTGGATCCCTAGTCCTTGCACCTGAGCTGTACTGTGTGAGCTTATAGAAAGACTCTTTCCAGAGAAAATATCTGATGCTGTCCTACCAGCAAGCTGTGGTTCCCTTGCAAGATCATTCTAAACAGACTTGTGCCAAGAGGGGGGCCAATGGTGTCCTGTGAGATGGAATGTTTAGTTGAAACTTACATGACTTCTCAGTTGGCATTTCAACTTCCCAGTTTAGGTAGCCTTTCTCATGCCTATTATTGGGTTAACCAAAAAGTCCATGTGTTTTTTTCCATAAAAGACAGTTTTCATTTTCACCAATAACTTTATTGATTTGGATATTTTGAGTATGTTGGCTATTTTCCGCATGGTATAATGTTGATTTATTCTCAGTTAATGTCTTGATTTGATCACTATCAACTTCAACTGTTCTACCTGACCAGTTGGGTAGCATCATCCAGCAAGAAATCTCTAGCATGAAACTTCACTAACCACTGTTGACACATTCAATCAGTCATAGCACCTTCTCCATATACTGCACAAATCTTTTTTGCACTTCAGTGTGTTTTTATCTTTCTTGAAATAATAAAGCAAAATATCAAAAATGTTGCATATTTTTTCCATCTTCAATATTAAAAGGGCTACACAAAAATTCACCAGTCTTGATAAGTTTTTTTTAATGCACCTGAAATGACAGCTGTCACAATACAATCTAACAAAATTGTTTCAAATGATGTTAAGGACAGCTAAGAACTACTAGAGCCATCTTGTGGAAAAACCAAACAAACTTTTTGGCAAACCCAATATAAACCACATGTTCTCATCATTGTCTTTGTCACAGTAACATTCAAAGCACATGTGCTATGTGCCGGACATTCTGACTATTCATATCCTATGTGGTTTATTCTCAAAATGACACTCAAGTAGAGACTACAATTGTTCCATTTCACAGTTGTGTGCACTTGGGCAACTCTGGCAGGGGTGGGTTACCTTGGCAGGTAGATAGACCAGTATTGAAAGACACAGGGACAAGGAAGGAAAAGAATGAGAAGGAAAAAAGACAGCACTAAAAACAAATCAGCAAATAGCAGATACAGTATTTATGTGCACAACCAGGACTCGCCATGTGTAGTGAGTGCATCCGCACAGCACAGCTGTCATGAAGCAGGCAGCAATGGGAAACTGCAAGTAGGCGAAGTCAAATGATAAAGACAAGGGTGCTCCCCATGAGGGTCATGCAGGGGTCACAGGGGTCAAAGGAATGACAGTCTTCTTATGCCTGCCTCAGAGAAACACAAAGGATGGGACTTTGGTCTTTGGAGATTCACTTGCCCAAAGGAGCAAAGAAATCTTCCATGGCCTCACTCTGAAATTCATAGAATGAAAGTATAAACGTACATATGTATTGGGTTTGCCAGAAAGTTCATTTAGTTTTTTCCATTCAATGGCTTTATTAGTGCTTAGTTGTCTTTAACTTTACTCAAAACAATTTCTTACAGTGTACTGTGACAGCTATCATATCAGATCCATTTAAAAAAACATATCAAATCCTTCCGGCCAAGATGGAGGCGTAGGCGGACACACTGTGCCTCCTCTCACAACCAAAATTAAGGACAACAAATATTTAGAAACAAGAAAACAACCAGAACTTATAGAAAATTGAACTGTACGGAAGTCCAACAACCATTCATCCAGACCGGTAAGAGGGGCGGAGTCACGGTAGGAAAAAGTGGAGGTGCGGATCCAGGAATGCAAGTAGCAGCAGCTGCTCCCAGTTCCCAAGTGCATGGGCAGTGCTGGCGGTCCTCGGGCACCCAGGCGGCAGCTAGTGGACCCCAGGCACAGGGGGGCAACTGTGCAGACCCAGTGAGGACGCACAAGGCGGCTGGCTGACCAGGGGGTCCCACATTCATGCACGCAGACGGTCCAGGCAGAGGGGAAGTGGCGGAAGGGACTGAATCCAGGAGAGAGCAGAGCAGGCGCCATTGTTCCCTCTCAGACCCCGCCCCCACCTATACCGTCACAACCCAGCGACTGGGCTGCCCCACACTGGAGAGCGCCTGAGGCTCCACCCCTCACTACATAACAGCACTCGCGCCTGCGAAGATAATTCAGGGGAAGGGGAAGCAGCGGAAGGGACCGGAGTCCAGAAGAGAGCGGAACAGTCGCCATTCTTCCCTCTCGGACCCCGCCCCCACCTATAGCGTCACAACCTAGCGACTGGGCTGCCCCGCCCTGAGGAACACCTGAGGCTCCACCCCTCATACGTAATAGCTGCGACCAGACTAAAATCAAAACAAAACAAAACAAAAAAATCCCACCAAAAATGGCTCAAACCGGAGAAAAAATGAAAACCCCAGAGTCAATTCCTCTAAGCAGTGAAGAGATAGCCAACCTATCAGATGCACAGTTCAAAGCACTGGTCATCAAAATGCTCACAGAATTGGTTGACTTTGCTCATAAATTAGATGAGAAAATGCAGGCTACAATACGTGAAATGAAGGAAGACGCATGGGGAACCGATAGAGATGGAAGGAAAACTGGGACTCAAATCAATGGAGTGGACCAAAAGGAAGAAATTAACAACCAAACAGAAAACGAGGAAGAAACAAGAATTCAAAAAAATGAGGAGAGGCTTAGGAACTTCCGGGACATCGTTAAACGTCCCAACATCCGAATTATATCGGTCCCAGAAGGGGAAGAAAAGCAACAAGTAGAAAACTTATTTGAACAAATAATAAAGGAGAACTTCCCCAATATGGCAAAGGAAATAGACTACCAGGACGTCCAGGAAGCTCAGAGAGTCCCAAAGAAGTTGGGACCAAGGAGGAACACATCAAAGCACATTGTAATTACATTAGCCAAGATTAAAATGAAGCAGAGAATTCTAGAAGCAGCAAGGGATAAGGGGACAGTCACCTACAAAGGAGTTCCCATCAGACTGTCAGCTGATTTCTCAAAAGAGACCTTCCAGGCAAGAAGGGGCTGGAAAGAAATATTTGAAATCTTGAAAAGCAGGGACCTACATCCAAAATTGCTCTTTCCAGCAAAGCTGTCATTTAGAATGGAAGGACAGATAAAGTGCTTCTCAGATAAGGTCAAGTTGAAGGAGTTCATCATCACCAAGCTCTTATTCTATGAAATGTTAAAGGGACTTATCTAAGAAAAAGATAAAAAATATGACAATGAAAAGACAGTAAACTCACAGCTATTAAGAATCACACCTAAAACAAAAGCAAACTAAGCAAACAGCTAGAACAGGAACAGAACCACAGAAATGGAGATCATATGGAGGGTTAGCAACAGGGGCGTGGGAGGAGGAGGGGGAGGAAGGTACAGAGAATGAGTAGCATAGATAGTGTGTAGAAAATAGACAGGGGCAGGGTAAGAATAGTATGGGAAATGTAGAAGCTAAAGAACTTATGACACAAGGACATGAACTAAAGAGGAAAATGTGGGTGGGAGAGGGTGTGCAGGGTAGGGGGAATGATGGGGGAGAAACGGGACAACTGTAATAGCATAATCAATAAAATATATTTAAAAAAACATATCAAAATTGGTGAATTTTTGTGTAGCCATTTTAATATTGAAGATGTAAGAAAATATGCAACATTCTCAGCATATTATGCTTTATTATTTCAAGAAAGATAAAAATGCAACAAAAATGCAAAAAAAATTGTACAGTGTATGGAGAAGGTGCTATGATTGATTGAATGTGTCAAGTGATTTGCTAAGTTTCTTAGTACTATTGATACTTTGGCCAAATAATTCTTTGCTGTGGGACTCTCATACATTGGAAGATGTTTAGCAGCACCCCAGCCTCTACCCACTAGAAGTCAATAATGGGAGACAACCAATCTACTCAAAATATCCAAATCAATAATTATTCGTGAAAATGAATAACATGATTTTTATTTTACAGAAAAAACTAAGTGGACTTTTTGGCCAACCCAGTATCTCCCCATGTATATATGTACATATACATATACATAGACACATCCCACTCATCTGCACATGCATAGATGTGAGTCTTTAAGTGTGTATGTCTTAGAAAATTCCATTCAACCACATCAGAGTCACAGATTTACTGAGCAAGGACAGAGCTGAAGCAGAGAGCAGCCCTACTCACCGTGTCCCACATCACAATGTACACATCTGTAGTAAAGGAATTGTTGACGTGCTGAGTGATGTAAAGATTGACAAAGTCACAGAAGTGGTGATACATGTTAACACCTAGCATTGTGAAAAGAAGTCTATGTTAATTAACCCTGAAGAACAAATAACTATACAATTTTTATTCTACTCCATCTATTTATCGTGTGATGGGCTTTTAGCTGAAATAAATGAGAAAAAAAAAAGTTTTTCCAAATGTGAAATAATCCACACTCAAGTAATCCTCAATTTACAGATGGACTAGGTTCAAAACTTCACTCTAAAATTGGTTATTTAGCCCTGGCTGGTGTGGCTCAGTAAATTGAATGCCAGCCTGAGAATCAAAGGGTTACCAGTTCAATTCCAAGTCTAGGGAACATGCCTGGGTTGCAGACCAGGTCCCTAGTGGGGGGCACATGAGAGGCAGCCACACATTGATGTTTCTCCCCCTCTCTCTCCTTCCCATCCCCTCTGTCTAAAAATAAATACATAAAATCTTCAAAAAAATAAAATTGGTTATTTAGAAATCAGGAATGGATTTCCCCATATACACTAACTAACACCTGATCATTAAGTTTCCAGAACAAAAAAAATAACAGAAGTCTATTTAGCTCAGGATTAGGTAGAACTATAGGGCCATGAAGACTAACTGTTATTTTTTTAGGATCATTTATTTTTAAAAGTAAATTAGGTGATACCTGTTCATCACAGAATTATTGAAAATGACAGCAACTATTAACATTTTGGCATTTTTTTTCCATTCCTGTCTTTTCTTCCTACTTAACAACTACTTATAATGTGCTTCTTGGGAAAATAACAGGGTCTGGTACAAATAACACCCCTGTTTTATTACAAAATCATAAGCATGTAACTCTGTATAATAACAATATCATACTCAAGTACACCATATGACATTTTAAGTGAAATGTTCAAATTAAAACTATAAATTATTACACCCATATTATTTCCCTACCAACCACACTCAAGCAGGCATCTTCTGCTGGACTTTGTATTAGCCAACTATTGTTTAAAGGGCTAAATGGGTATTTAGAAACTTCTGGCCAATGTGGAGGCGTAAGTAGATATACTTTGCCTCCTGGCACAACCAAAAGAAGGACAACAACAAATTTAAAATAAAAAAATAATCAGAACTTCCAGAAAAAAAGAATTGTATGGAAGTCCAAAAACCAAGGAGTTAAAGGAGAAACATTCATCCAGACTGATAGGAGGGACAGAGGCCAGCAACTGGGGTGGAAAGGACTCACGGCAGGGCAGCAGTTGGTGGATAAGGCGGTCCCACATTTGTGTGGGGATAAACCGGGAGGAACAACTGGGGAGTGAGACAAACAACACAACCCAGGGTTCCAGTGAGGATAAATAAAGCCTCAAAACATCTGGCTGAAAAAACCAGTGGGTGTTGAGATGGAAGGAGAAAATCCCAGCCTCACAGGAGAAGTCATTAAAGAGACCTACAGGGTCTTAGAATGTCTCAAAACCACTCACCTGGGAAACAGCACCAGAAGGGCCCAATTTGCTTGTGGGTAGTGAGATAAGTGACTGAAAGCCAGCTGAGAGCTGAGCAAGTGACATTGTTCCCTCTCAGACCCCTCCCCCACACACAGTGACACAGTTCAGCAACATGGGTTGCCCAGCCCTGGCAAATACCTAAGGCCTTGCCCCTTACTATATAACAGGCATACCAAGACAAAAAAAAAAAATGCCCCAAATGAAAGAACAGATCAAAGCTCCAGAAAGAATACAATTAAGCAATGAAGAGATAGCCAACCTATTAGACTCAGAGTTCAAAACATTGGTAATCAGGATGCTCACAGAAATGGTTGAGTATGGTCACAAAAGAGAGGAAAAAGTGAAGTCTACGAAAAGTGAAATAAAGGAAAATGTACAGGGAACCAATAGTGACAGGAAGGAAACCAGGACTCAAATCAACAGTTTGGAGCACAAGAAAAAAATAAGCATTCAACCAGAACAGAATGAAGAAAAAAGAATTCAAAAAAATGAGGAGAGGAAGCACACACCAAGGCATGTCATATTTACATTACCCAAGATTAAAGAGAAGGAGAGAATCTTAAAAGCAGTAAGAGAAAAGGAGACAGTTATCTACAAAGAAGTTCCCATAAGACTATCAGCTGATTTCTCAAAAGAAACCTTGCAGGCAAGAAGGGGCTGGAAAGAAGTATTCCAAGTCATGAAAGGCAAGGACCTACACCCAAGATTACTCTATGCAACAAAGCTATCATTTAGAATGGAAGGGCAGTTAAAGTGCTTCCCAAAGAAAGTCAATTTAAAGGAGTTCATCATCACCAAGCCCTTATATATTAAATGTTAAAGGGTCTTATCTAAAAAAAAAGAACAAAACTACAAACAGTGAAGTGACAACAAACACAATTAATAACTGAACCTAAAAGAACAAAAACAAAAACAAAAATGAACTAAGCAAATAACTATAACAGCAATAGATTCACAGAAATAGAGATCACATGGAGAGTTATCAGCAGGGGGTGGGAGGATGGGGAAAAGGTACAGGAAATAAGAAGAATAAATGATAGGTACAAAATAGGCAGGGGGGTTGGTGTGGCTCAGTGGATTGAGTGCTGGCCTGTGAATCTAAGGGTCACTGGTTCAATTCCCAGTCATGGCAAAATAGGCAGGGGGAGGTTAAGAACAGTATGGGAAATGGAGAAGCCAAAGAACTTATATGTATGACCCATGGACATGAACTAAGTTGGGGGAATGATGGTAGGAGGGAGGGTACAGGGCAGAGGAGAATAAAGGGGAGGAAAAAATGGGACAATTGTAATAGCATAATCAATAAAATATATTAAAAAATAAAATAAATAAAAGGGCTGTATGTCTCATGTTCTAATTGAAAGAGTGTGAACTTTATAAGTAGAAGAACTAGGTTGCATCCCAGCTCAGCCATTCATGAACCATGTTCTCGGATAAGTTCTTAAAATCCTTAAACTTGTCTACTAGAAACAAGAAATCCTTATACTTAGGTGCCAGCTTTCTTAGTAGAAATGCAAAGATTATCTAAAATTGCCTAGCTAGGGCCTGCTACACAGTGAAGCAATGAAGACTAGCTAGATCCTGCTGGTTTGGACAGACAGAGAAGAGCCAAAGTTCCCCAAGGTCATCATTAAAAAGAAATCAAGCATTCCCAGCCCCACCTCCGCCCCCAACCCCTAACTCAGGTGTACAGTCTTCAAGCTAGAAATGTGCAAATCTAAACAGGATGAAATTTTAGGAACTGGCATTTAAAACATGCACCTTAAAGGAGAAAAAATGTTTATTAAAAGAAAAACAGTGTTCTGGCCCTGGCTGGGGTAGCTCACTGGATTGAGCATGGGCCTGAGAACCAAAGGATCGTGGTTTGATTCCTGGTCAGGGCACATGCCTGCGTTGCAGGACAGTTCCCAGCAGGGGACGCATGAGAGGCAACCATACACTGATATTTCTCCCTCTCTCCTTCCCTTCCTCTCTAAAGATAAATAAATAAAAAAATCTTAAAAAAGAAAAACAGTGTCCTTAAAAAGCAGATATCAGGAACTACTTTGACTTTATTTTCACAGTGAAAAATCACACTGTGTATAAGAAAATAAGAGCTAAAAAATACTCAGTTCTTTTTAGACAGGTAATTTAGATGGATATTTGGAGGGGCTCCTTTTTTGATCCAGAGAAATCTTGACAAAGAGTGTATTTTTAAATAAATAAAGAAAATTCCTTTCCAGCAGAGCCCTTTTCCCATGTTAGCCCATGGTGCATAGCTCTCTCAGGTGTCATGCAGCAGGTTCACAACATGTACTGAGGGATGCAGCACACATAGAAGAGCACATAGCATTAGGAGGACTTCTAAGAGGGGAAAATTCAGGCTCCATCCTCAAGAAATGTACTCCCTCAAGACTCTTGTTCTACAGTGTGCTTATTCTCTCAAAGTAAGAGTTATTATGAAAAGGAAAACTGGAAGACAGCACAAGGCAGAAGAAAAATGTAGTTATAACTATAGGAAAGAAATGGAGCATGTCTACCCTGGCCAATTACTTCCCTTGACATACATTGTTGCCTAAGTATCTTCATAAGTTTAGCAGTTCACATATGTTCAACCCTTTGACAGGTAGATAAATGTTTTCTTTGAATCTTTTTAATTTGTATATTTTAAAAATGAAGCAGGATATCAAACATAGCATTTTTACTTGCTCATTTCAAAACTTAAATTCATTTGATTTCTGAATGTAATACTTTGTCATATAAGAATTAGGACTTCATAAAACCACAAGGAGATATCACTTCACACCAGTCAAAATGGCCATCATAAACAAATTAACAACAAGTGTTGGAAAGGATGTAGAGAATAGAGAACCCTAGTGCACTGTTGGTGGGAATGCAGACTGGTGCAGCCCTATGGAAAACAGTATGAAATTTCCTCAGAAGACTAAAAATGGAACTGCCTTTTGACCTGGCAATTCCACTCCTGGGATTATACCTTAAGAACCCTGAAACACCAATTCAAAAGAACCCATGCACTCCAATGTTCATAGCAGTGCAATTTACAATAGGCAAGTGTTGGAAGCAACCTAACTGCCCATCAGTAAATGAATGGATCAAAAGACTATGGTACATCTACATGATGGAATACTACACAGCACAAAGAAAGAAGGAGCTCCTACCCTTCGCTACAGCATGGACGGAACTGGAGAGCATTATGCTAACTGAAGTAAGCCAGATGGTGAAAGACAAATACCATATGATCTCATCTATAAGTGGAACCTAATCAACAAATCAAGTAAGCAAAACAGAACCAGAGACATTGAAATTAAGAACATACTGACAGTAACCAGAGGGAGGTGGGAGGGGATAATGGAGGGAAAAGAAGGAAAGGTTTTCAGGAAAATGTACAAAGGACACATGGACAAAACCAAAGAGGGGTAGGATCAAGGGTGGGGAGTAGGGATGACTGGGGTGGGGAGGAATGGAGGAAGTAAAATGGAGACAACTGCACTTGAACAACAATTAAATAATAAATAAATAAAAGAATTATGACTTTAGAGGCAGAACACATTAAAATATGATCAATAAATTATATTAATTCTGAAATATTCACTGTAAGCCCATCTGTCTGTAAACTTTGATATGGTTTGGCATTGTAATCCTCACCTCTTATAATGAGCAAGAGTATAGCACAACTCATGTTTCTCCCCTACACGACAAATAGTCCACAAAGTTAAAACTGTGCTTGTATGTTGAGAATACAAAGGTATATGCATAAATGGGAAAATCATTGTAATTTCAAATCTTTTCCCAAGAATATGGCAAACCCAACTTCCAAAGGAATGTTAACTTCATATCAGTCATGGAAACAATATCAGAAAGTCTGACAAAAGAGGTCATGGACATTCCTTTTCTGCCCACAGTATATATATGACTTTATTTTGAAAAAAGTTCTAATGATGTTACAGAACACCCAGGGATGCCAAAAACTGTTACAGAACAAACACAGGGGCCAAGGTTCGTTATGTCCTCCGCCTTAGGAAAGACATCTCTCAATGCCAGAGATTTGTGAAAAGGAAAGGAAATATTTATTTAAAGTTATACAGACTTAAAGTAGTGACCTAACATCTTCACTAAGATATCAAAGTCCTTTTGGATACCCACAGACACCCACAGTGCTTCCTTCTCCCCCTGCCCCTAATTCAAGGTACCGTAACTCAGGAAAAGAAGCAAACGTCCAGGATCCAGGCTCCTGACACCGTCAGCTGCATTGCTATCCAGGCAGGATCTCTGATTAATCCAAAGCCATGTGGTAGCTTCTCATGGCCTACTGGCAAGAGTTCTTTCACCCTTCTTCCAGGCAAAGTCTCTCCTGCTTCCCAGGCCATGCAGCCAAAGGGAGCACCCCAAAGCCGTGTGGTCCTCTTCTACCAAAGCTGGGGGGTCTGAACTCTGGCGAAACTGCGTGGCTCTTTCTGGCAAAGCTGTGAGGGGATCTCCACTCTTTCAAAGCCGTGTGGCTCCCCCTTCACCTAAGTTGCGGGAAGGGGGTCACCACTCGGCCAAAGCTGAGTGGCGATTCTCCGCTAAAGCCACATGGTAATTCTCCCTCACATGGCTGCGCGGGGTGGGGGCGGGGGGGAGTCCTGACTCTGCCAAAAGCACGTGGTTCTCCCTCTGGTGAAAGCCACATAGACCTCCCTTCAATGGCTGCCATGTCTGGGTTTAAATCCCCATGCCAATCTTCCTCTGTAGCCCCATTTCCGACTCCTCCTATAATTGGCTACACTTGCCAGCACTCCCACATCCTTCTAGCTTTACTGGGCTGCCATAGTGAGTTTGGGCAGGTGTGGCCCCATGGCCTGGAGCCAATCATCTCCAAGCTCTCATGCAGGCGCTGTAAACAGGGGGAGTTGCCTTCCAGTTCCATCTTGGGTGGAAGTCACTCCCTTCTCCCTGGCTCAAAGCATGGCCACAGTTATTCAACATATCTATGAAACCAGTTAAAGGTTATAGATATGTTAAATGACCATTCCAGAGGTTAGCTGCAAAGCTGTTGCTATGTAAAACTGCTCTCAATGGCCCTGCTCCATGTGTCCCATCCCCCAACTCACACCTGAGGGGGAAGAGGTGAGGACATCTTACATGTCTTTCTACTATTTCCTGGACACCCTGAGTTCTGGGCCCCATTCCAAATCCCTATTTTGGGCCCCCCTCTTGGCTGCACCCTGTAACACTGAGGCTCAATCTAAATCAAGGGATTAGAGAAAAGTGATGGGATAAATTTAGTTACAACAGTATATATACACATTATTCTCTCACATTTTGATTCTGATTGAGTGATCTGATACAAATATGCAGGATTCTTCTAAAATACTAAAGTATTGAAAGCCCTTCAGGGAAAGAGGGAAGATGGCAGAGGAAGAAATGGAAGTCACATTGACCTCCTCCCAGGACCAATTGAGTTACAACTCCATTGTGGAGAAACCATCCTGAACAACTGAGCAATAGCCAGAGAGAAGCATATAGCTTCAGACATACAGAACCAGCTTTGGCACAACCGGTTTGGTAAGGAGTGCGGTAGAGACTGGAGAGGGCTGGCTGGGTGCTCACAGGTGGCAGTGCCAGCAGGATAATTAAGCAGCCTGTTGGATCCACCAAAGGAGATTGGGGTCTAAACCCTAAGCTAGGATACCCAGCCTAGAACACCAGAGCCCAAAAAGTACACAGATAACCACCAGTGGAAAAAGCAGCAGAGTTGCTCTCTGCCAGAGACATGCAGTTAGAGACGCAAGGGCCAGAGACGCAGGGCCATTTAAAGGGCCTATGCACAAATTTTCATTTGCAGCCACTTACCTGGGGCTCAGGCAAAGGTAGGGGCAGCGTGGACTATAGATGCTTGAGGAGAGACTGAGTACATAGGCTATGGGGAGAGAACTGAGAGAGTGGCCCCTGGGATCCTGGTGCTGAGTCATGCCCCAGATAGCAGCAGCCTTTGTGCTCAGGCAGACTACTCCCCTCCCAGTGGCAGTATCCTGAGGGGAAGCAATGGCCTCAACCTAAGGAGGGTCTCTGCCCTGGCCCTTGGGTGCTTAAGCCTGACTGCTGAGTTCTAGTGACCAGATATACAATCAAAGGAAATAGCCAGAGACAGGAAATCACTGGCAAAGGACGGACAGAGGGGACTACAGAGACTTGAGGAGAGACTGGGGACGGAGGCTTTGGGGAGAGAATTGAGAAAGTAGCTGCTGGGATCAGGTGCTGAGCCAACAAACATCCTGATACACAGCAATAATCCTGTTCAAGCAGTCTACTCGCCTCCAAGCAGCAGCAGCTACCTGAGGGGAAACATCTGCAAGTGGGATTCAGCCCTGCCCTACAGTGCTTCAACCTGACTGCTGAGTGCAGAGTGGTCATATTAACAATTGAAAGAGAGAGCCAGTGACAGCAGATCACTGGAAGTATTGAACAGGTTGCCTAAGGCCAGACAGGGTCAACATCTGACATCACCAGAGGCAGATACAGAAAGGAAAAAAAAAAAAAAAAAAAACAGAGGTAAGTACAAGAGACTACCAATATGGAAGCCACTGTGGTCTCCTTCATGATTTGATTTGCGGTATTTTCTTTCCTGCACAACTTTATAACATTTATTTCTTGTCCAGCAAATTTGTATATAATAAGTCACTAGATTTTATACTATAGTGTATTTCAATCCACATATTTTGCTCCTCCCATCTTACCTTCCTCTTTCCTTGCAATATTTTCATTTTAAATTTGGTTTTCTTTCTAGCTACAACTTGTTTCCATTCCATACTCTTACTATTTCTCCCTTGTCCAGACACTAAAAATGAATTCTCTTCTCATGGGTCATTTCATATCCTTGTGCCTAGCTACTAAAATACCAGCATTCTTTCTACACTTGTAACAAACGTCGCTAATTGGTTGTGGGTAGGGTAGTTATTGTTACATTGTTTTTTCAAGGTTATCGCTAGAGTTTCACTGATTTTGTATTTCAAATGACAAATTTTACTGGACACCTCTCCTACTCTTTTTTTTTTTTTTTTTACTTAAATCTTAATTATGCCATCTTAGCCTGTCTTTTTTCTTTTTCTTTTTTGTCTTTCTTATATTTCTTTCACCCTGCCCTTTTACTTTTCTTTATTCTCCTTCTTTTTCTTTTCCTTTATATCCAAAATTTTAATTTTTCCCTCACTTAGTCTAGTTTTTGTCCCTTACTCCTTGGTATTCCCTCTCCCTCCATCATTATAAAACCACTGCCCATTTCGCTAAACATTTCTTAGACTTTTCTTTGTTTCTCTTTTCCCTCTTATTCCCATGCCACATATATTACTTTTAGCTTGTTTGCTGTTGATAGTACTCTGGTGGATCTTTCTCTCCAATATAGCTCCTATATTTTTATTAATTATTTAATATTTTTCCTTCCTTTCTCTGTCCCACTTTATTTTATTTTATACTATTTTAATTTCTGTTTAAACCTAATATTATACACTTCCCTGCTCATACTCCATTCCACACTCATCATTCCCTTTCTTTATTCATGAGGTAAACTATACCTTCTCTCCTTCCATTGTTCCAACTCCCAACTCTTATTAGTGCTCCTCCCTCTACCCTCTCAAAATAATTTCTCTTTCAGTAGGTCATCTCATATCCACTCTCTTTTCTTATAGTAGTCTTAATCTCATTACACCCTTATTAATGCTGGTTCATTTGGTATTGGGATTGTTGCAGGGAGCTGTAGTTGCAAGTGTGGGTTTGTCTCTCGGGCTCTGTGTTTTTGTTCAGGGCTCTGTGCTTGCCTGCACAACAGCACACAAGACTTGGTGGGCAAAGTGACCCTAAGTCAACCAGCAAAAGAGAAGGACCCATGAAAGAACGACCCAACAACAATCAAAACCCAACTACATCTGAAAAACAAGCATAAAAGGCATAAAGGACATCCCAAGAACATCAAGTTCACATGATCAGGGAGACTGCACTACTGTATATAACAAGGCCCCCACCATAGAAGTTCACACCACAAAGTCAGAAAGTCAAAACAGATCAATTTAAGCAACAAAAGCAAACAAGAAGAGTCCTATAAACAATGGGAAGACAAAGAAACAACCCCCAATTTAAGGAAAGGAGGAATCCTCATAAAGAATGCTAAATGAAATAGACGCAACTCAACTATCAGATATTGAGTTCAAAACAATGGTTATAAGGAAGCCCAATGAACTCAGTGCGAACTACCAAAAGCTACAGGGAAATTATCAGGAATTTACTGCAAACTATATCAGCAAATAAAAAGGACATAGAAACAATCAACAAGGGCCAAGAAGAATACAATTTCAGAACTAAAGAATGCAGTAGAAGGAATCAGAAGCAGGCTAGATGAAGCAGAGGATCAAATCAGTGAGCTATAGGACAAAGTACAAAAAACCTCCCAAAAACAGCAAGAAAAGAAAAAAGACAAAAAAAAAAAGAAAAAAAGAAGAGGGATTCAGGAAAATGCAGGACAACATGTAATGGAATAATATCCATATAACAGAGATACCAGAAGGAGAAGACGAGCAAGGGATAGAAAACCTGTTTGAAAAAGTAATGACGGAAAACTTCCCTAATTTGATGAAAGAAGAAGCCACATCAAGTCCAAGGAAGCAGAGAGGGTCCCAATCAAGAAGACCCCGAAGAGGCCCATTGCAAGACACATCATAGTTAAAATGGCAAAATTTAAAGACAAAGAGATAATCTTAAAGGCAGCAAGGGAGAAACAGAAAGTAACATACAAGGGAGCCCCAGTGAGGCTAGCAGCTGACTTCTCAACAGAAACATTACAAGCCAGAAGGGAATGGCAAGAAATATTCCAAGTAATAAAAAACAAAGGCCTGCAATGGAGACTACTCTATCCAGCAAGGCTCACAATTAAAATGGAAGGCCAAATAAGAAGTTTCCCAGACACAAGAAGCCTCAAAGAATACACCTCCACCAAACCAGTACTGCAAGATATGCTAAAGATATTGCTTTAAGAAGAGGAAGGAAAACAGTGAAAAAGAAAGGAACGAAGGTACAAAGGGAGTAAAATGGCAATGAATAAGTACCTATCAATAATAACCTTAAATGTAAATGGATTATACACTCCAATCAAAAGACATAGGGTAGCAGAATGGATAAAAAACGTGAACCATACGTATGCTGCCAAGAGACCCACCTCAGAACAAAAAACCTACACAGACTAAAAATGAAGGTCTGGGAAAAAATATTCCATCCCAACGTGCAGGAAAAAAAATCCCAGGTAGCAATACTTATATCTGACAAAATACTTCAAAACAAAGGCCATAAAAAGAGACCCAAAGGACACTTCATAATACTCAAGGGAAGAATCCATTAAGAAGATATGAACATTATAAACATATATGCACCCAACATAAGAGCACCCAAATACATAAGGAAAATTTTGCAGGACTTCAAGAAAGATACAGAGCAACACACGTATACTAGGGGATTTTAACATCCCACTGTCAAAAATGGATAGATATTACAAACAAAATATCAACAAGGATATTGCGGCATTGGACAATGCCCTGGATTAAATGGACTTAACTGATATATATAGAGAGAGCCTTTCATTCCAAACAAGCAAAATACACATTCTTTTCAAATGCACATGGAATATTTTCAAAGATAGACCACAATGAGAGGACACAAAACAAGCCTCAACAAATTCAAGAAAATTGAAATCATAGAAAGCATCTTCTCAGACCACAAGGGCCTGAAACTAGAAACCAACCTGAAGGAAAAAACTCAAAAATACTGAAACTCATGGAGATTGAATAGCATGCTATTACACAATGAATGGGTCAAGAATGAGATCAAGGAAGAAATCAAAATGTTTCCGGAAACAAATGAAAATAAACTCACAACTGTCCAAAACTTATGGGACACAGCAAAGGCAGTCCTGAGAGGGAAGTTCATAGTAATATAGGCCTACCTAAAAAAGATAGAAATATTTCAAATAAACACCCTAACCCTACATCTACAAGAACTGGAGGAACAGCAACAAAGACAGCACAGGTCACGTAGAAAGAAGGAAATAACCAAGATCAGAGCAGAATTAAACAACATAGATTAAAAAAAAACAATTCTAAGGATCAATAAATCCAGAAGCTGGTTTTTGAAAAGATAAACATCAACAAGTCTTTAAGCAGACTCATCCAGAAAAAGAGAGAGAGGGCCCAAATAAACATACTCAAAAACGAAAGAGGAGATATTATAACTGACACCACAGAAATACAAAGGATTTTAAGAAATTATTACAAAGAACTATATGCCAAGAAATTTGAACACCTAAGTGAAGTGGACAAATTTCTGGAAAAATATAATCTTCCAAAACTCAGTGAAGAAGAAGCAGAAAGCCTGAACAGACCAATAACAGCAGATGAAATTGAAGCAGTAATCAAAAAACTCCCAGCACACAAAAGCCCTGGACTGGATGGTTTCACAGAATTTACAAAACTTTTAAGGAAGAGCTAACTGTCGGGAGCCGACCAACAGCCGACCCTTGACACAGTACAAAGTCGGGATGGATGAGACGTGTCTGCACAGCAACTATGGCTGGATCTCCTCTCTATCTCTCCCTACATGCTTGTTTTTGCTAATAGCTGGTGGTGGGATTTTTAGATACCAGTATTTTATTATTAAAAGATTGCATAGTTCCTATGATTTCGCACGAAATGATTTGTTGACTACAGAACAGAAGTCCTTAACAACCGTAATGCTGCCTACTTCCCCCACCTGGAAAGTCAGGGACAAAATTAAATTATGGACTGACCAGCTGCCAGAATGCTGGAGGAAGCTGTTGCTAGGAGTCACCGCTTAAAGGCTCAAGATTTACTACAGTCACTACCCCTCCCATACCCTGGACAGGAATGTTTATTCATGGAACCAGGTAGGTAAAGAAGCAAGGAGTTTTAATTTAAAAAAAAAAAAATCTTAGTACATAGAAAATATAAAGAATTACCCCCCAAGATGTAGGAAACCAGTTAACTAACTTAGACAATTTAACCTTAAAGAACAATAGCTGACTTTTGTATAACTTATAAATCACCCCTTGCACCCTTTTAATTTAGACCAATCTATAGAACTTTAATGGATACCTAGTAACTAATAAACATCTGAAAGTTTGTGCCCAAATAGTTTCATTGGCTGTCTGATGACCCTCTTGGTCAAAATAACCTTTTGTTTAGCGTACTTAATATCTGAAATGTACTGTACTTTTTCTGGTTACTTCTGTATTGATTTTCTCTGCTTGATGATCACGCCCTGCACCTGTTCCCCCTGACATTATGTAACCATTCCCTATAAAAATTAAAAAAAATTTCATCCAGTGAGTCACTCAGATCCAAGAGGTCTGGCTGTCCTCCAGCACTGCACCCAGTGTGTGACTCTGTCTCTTTCCCCAAGCCATTCATCCTTGGAAGACCCTGAGACATGCCAAGGCTGGACCCTGGCAGCTAACCCCTATCCTTCACAGACTATTCCCCAAAAATCCAAAGGACTGAAGATTTCCAAACTCTTTTTTATGAAGTCAGCAACATCCTAATCCCAAAATCAGATAAAGACACAACAAAGAAAGAAAACTGCAAGCCAATATCACTGATGAACATAGATGCTAAAATCCTCAACCAAATATTGGCAAACCACATCCAGTAATACATTAAAAAGATCATACACCATGACCAGGTGAAGTTCATCCCAGGGATGCAAGGATAGTACAATATTTGCAAATCAATACACGTAATACATCACATAAACAAAAGCAAAGACAAAAATCACATGATCATATTAAAGATGGGGAAAAAGCATTTCATAAGGTACAGGACCCATTTATGATAAAAACACTCAGCAAAGTGGGAATAGAGGCAGCATTCCTCAACATAATAAAGGCCATATATGAAAAAACTACAGCCAACATCATACTCAATGGGCAAAAACTAAAATCTTTCCCACTAAGATCAGGAACAAGACAAGGATGTTCACTTTCACCACTTTTCTTCAACATAGTATTGGAAGTCCTAGCCACAGCAATCAGACAAGAAGAAGAAATAAAAGGCATCCAAATTGGAAAGGAGGAAGCAAAACAGTCACTGTTTGCAGATGACATGATAGTATACATAGAAAATCCTACAGATTCCACAAAAAACTACTCAATCTAATAAGTGAATTTGGGAAAACGGTGGGATACAAAATCAATATTCATAAATTGGAGGCATTTTTGTACACCAACAATGAAATGTCAGAAACAGAAATCAGGAAAAAAATCCCATTCACTACAGGAATAAGAAAAATAAAATACCTAGGAATAAACCTAACCACAGAGGTAAAAGACCTGTACTCAGAAAACTACACAACACTGAAGAAAGAACTTGAGGAAAACACAAATGAATGGAAGCATATACCATGTTCATGGATTGAAAAATTAACATCATCAAAATATCCATACTACCCAAACCAATTTATAGATTCAACGCAATCCCTATGAAAATACCAATGACATATTTCACAGATATAGGACAAACACTTCAAAAATTCATATGGAGCCATAAACAACCTGGAATAGCTGCAGGAATTTTGAGCAAGAACAAGAAAATAGGTGGGGTCACCATACCTGACATCAAACTATATTACGAGACCACTGTCATTAAAACAGTCTGGTACTGGCATAAGAACAGACACATAGATCAATAGAACAGAATAGAGAGACCAGAAATAAACCTGAGTCTCTATGGTCAATTAATATTCGACAAAAGGGGCAGAAACATAAAACTGAATCAAAATATCCTCTTCAACAAATGGTGTTGGGACATCTGGACAGCTACATGTAAAAAAATGAAACTCGACCACCAACTTACACCATACACAAAAATAAATTCAAGGTGGATAAAAGACTTAAATATTGTAGAAGACTGTTCTCCATGGCATGGGCCCAGCTCCCATTTGGAGATGCACAGGACCTACGCTTACGGATAGGTTCTCCCATGGAGAATCAGGCCTGCATTTGTACCTAAGCCACTTTGAGTCTTGCTTTTGCTAAAAACTCCCTCACCCTGAATTGAGACAGCAAGTGCTTAATGTAACTTTCTAAAATCCATGCTAAACCTTCCTACGATGAGTGTAACCAGTTTGACCACTTTTCCCTTTTTCATTTGCAAATATCCTTCTTCTGTGATGTGATTAGCAGCATTGGCTCCTTTGTTGTCTGTAAATGGTAAACACCTAAAGCAAACCTGTGTATAGTTAATGAGGACCTTCACGTAATGTGCCCAGTAAGACAATAAAAACTCATTGAAGCAAGGGTCGCAGCTTTTGCTCCCCTTGAGAGAAAAGCCATGCTGTCCCTTTTCTTCCACCAGACTTGGTAGTCCGTGTGAATGTCTCATTTCATCCATAATGACACTGACACTGTGGGCCGGTGTCTGCATCAAAATTTAAGTTGGGATACCATAAAAGTCCTAGAAGAGAAGATAGGCAGGAAAATCTCAGATATTCCACACAGCAATATTTTCACCGAAATGTCCCCTAGAGCAAGGAACATAAAGGAAAGAATAAACAGACTTCCGGCCAAGATGGAGGTGTAGGCAGACACACTGTGCCTCCTCTCACAACCAAAATTAAGGACAATAAATATTTAGAAGAAAACAACCAGAACTTATAGAAAATTGAACTGACGGAAGTCCAACAACCATTCATCCAGACGGGTAAGAGGGGTGGAGTCGCGGCAGGAAACAGTGGAGGTGCGAACCCAGGAATGCAAGCAGCAGCGGCTCGCAGTTCCCAGGTGCACAGGCGGCGATTGGTGGTCCCTGGGCCCACAGGAGGCAGCTGGCGGACCCCAGGCACAGGGGGGCAACTGTGCAGACCCAGTGAGGCCGCACAAGGTGGCTGGCTGACCAGGGGGTCCCACATTCGAGTACGCAGATAATCCAGGTGAAGGGGAAGCGGCGGAAGGGACCGGAGTCCAGGAGAGAGCGGAACAGGCGCCATTCTTCCCTCTCGGACCCCGCCCCCACCTATAGCGTCACAACCCAGCGACTGGGCTGCCCCGCCCTGAGGAACACCTAAGGCTCCACCCCTCACTACGTAATAGCTGCGACCAGACTAAAACCAAAACAACAACAACAAAAAAACCCCACCAAAAATGGCTCAAACCGGAGAAAAAATGAAAACCCCAGAGTCAATTCCTCTAAACCGTGAAGAGATAGCCAACCTATCAGATGCACAGTTCAAATCATTGGTTATCAAAATGCTCACAGAATTGGTTGATTTTGCTCACAAATTAGATGAAAAAATGCAGGCTACAATACGTGAAATGAAGGAAGACGCATGGGGAACCGATAGAGATGGAAGGAAAACTGGGACTCAAATCAATGGAGTGGACCAGAAGGAAGAAACTAACAACCAAACAGAAAATGAGGAAGAAACAAGAATTCAAAAAAATGAGGAGAGGCTCCAGGACATCGTTAAGCGTCCCAACATCCGAATTATAGGGGTCCCAGAAGGGGAAGAAGAAGAGCAACAAGTAGAAAACTTATCTGAACAAATAATAAAGGAGAACTTCCCCAATCTGGCAAAGGAAATAGACTACCAGGACGTCCAGGAAGCTCAGAGAGTCCCAAAGAAGTTGAACCCAAGGAGGAACACACCAAGGCACATCGTAATTACATTAGCCAAGATTAAAATGAAGCAGAGAATTCTAGAAGCAGCAAGGGAAAAGGGACAGTCACCTACAAAGGAGTTCTCATCAGACTGTCAGCTGATTTCTCAAAAGAGACCTTACAGGCAAGAAGGGGCTGGAAAGAAATATTTGAAATCTTGAAAAGCAGGAACCTACATCCAAAATTGCTCTATCCAGCAAAGCTGTCATTTAGAATGGAAGGAAAGATAAAGCGCTTCTCAGATAAGGTCAAGTTCAAGGAGTTCATCATCACCAAGCCCTTATTGTATGAAATGTTAAAGGGACTTAACCTAAGAAAAAGAAGATAAAAAATAGGACAGTGAAAAGACAGCAAACTCACAGCTATTAACAACCACACCTAAAACAAAAGCGAACTACGCAAACAGCTAGAACAGGAACAGAACCACAGAAATGGAGATTATATGGAGGGTTAGCAACAAGGGCATGGGAGGAGGAGAGAGGGCGAAAAGGTACAAAGAACAAGTAGCATGGATGGTAGGTAGAAAATAGATGGGGGAGGGCAAGAATAGTGTGGGAAATGTAGAAGCTAAAGAACTTATGACACATGGACATGAACTAAAGGGGGGAATGTAGGCAGGAGAGGGTGTGCAGGGTGGGGGGAATGATGGGGGAGAAATGGGACAACTGTAATAGCATAATCAATGAAAGATATTAAAAAAATAAAGGAAAGAATAAACAAATGGGACTTCATCAAAATAAAAAGCTTCTGCATGGCTAAAGAAAACATTAGCAAAATGGAAAGAGAACCAACTGTATGGGAAAACATATTTGCCAATGATACCTCAGACAAGGGTTTGATCTCCCAAATATAAAAGAACTCACATTACTCCACACCAGGAAGACAAAAAATCCAATTAAAAAATGGGCATAGGACCTGAATAGACACTTCTCCAAAGAGGACATACAGAGACATTTGAAAGGATTCTCAGCATCACTAGCCATCAAAGAGATGCAAATTAAAGCTACAATGAGATACCACTTCACACCAGTCAGAGTGGCCATCATAAACAAATTGACAAATGATAAGTGTTAGGTTGCGGAGAAAAGGGAACCCTCTTGCACTGTTGATGGGAATGTAAACTGGCGCAGCCTCTGTTGAAAACAATATGAAATTTCCTCAAGAAACTAAAAGTGAAATTCTTTTTGACCCAGCAATTCCACTGCTGTGTTTATACCCTAAGAATCCTGAAACACAATTTGAAAAGAACCTATGTATCCCAATGTTCATAACACCACAATTTACAATAGGGAAGTGCTAGAAGCAGCCTATGTGCCCATCAGTAAGTGAGTGGATCAATAAACTATGGTACATTTACATAATGGAATACTATGTAACAGAAAGAAAGAGGGAGCTCCTACCCTTCACCACAACATGTATAGAACTGGAAAGTATTATGCTAAGTAAAGTAAGCCAAGTGCTGAAAGACAAATACCATATTATCTCACCTATAAGTGGAACCTAATTATCAAAAACAAAGTGGCAAGCAAAATGTAGCCAGAGACACTGAAATCGACAACAAACTGACAGTAACCAGAGGGGAGGGGAGAGGGAAATAATGTGGAAAAGAATGGAACGGGGTGTAAATGAACATGAATGAGAGACTCATGGACAGAGTCAAGGGGGTGTGGGATGAAGGGTAGGCATGGGTAGGGCAGCGGGAAAGTGGTAGTGGGAAAATGGAGACAACTGTATTCGAACATCAATTCAAAAAGGAAAAAAAATAAGTAAAAAATAAAAGTATTAGCCCTGGCAGGTATGGCTCAGCGTATTGAATGCCAGCCTGAGAACCAAAGGATCACCAGTTCTATTCCCAATCAGGGCACATACCTAGGTTGTGGGCCAAGTTCCCGGCTGGGGGCACACAAGAGGCAACCACACACTGATGTTCTCTCACTCTCTTTCTCCCTCCCTTCCCCTTTCTCTAAAAACAAATAAATAAATCATTTAAAAAAATACTCAATTATTAAATGGAGGGAAATTCAAACAAATTCACTTCTTTAGAGAAGAAAGCAGAAAGCAAATCCACTGTTTAATGTCATACTGCCTTCCAAAAAGTCACAGGAAATCACTACATGTGTACATCCTTCCTCAAAAAAGGAACAAAGCCTCATTAATAAATTATAGCCCTGGCTGGTGTGGCTCAGTGGATTGAGCGCAGGCCTGAGAACCAAAGGGTTGCCGGTTCGATTCCCAGTCAGGGCACGTGTCTGCACTGTGGGCCAAGTCCACAGTAGAGGGCGCACAAGAGGAAACCACACAATGATGTTTCCCTCTCTTTCTCCCTCCCTCCCCCTCTGTCTAAAAATAAATAAAATCTTTTTAAAAATAAAATTAAAAGAAAATAAATAAATTATAGGGCAAATTAAGTTCTCACCTGCATCCAATTTCATGAAGTAGGTTGGTTTTTCAATAACAATGTCACATTTAGCATCTTCTGTAGGTCTGAAGTTGAGCTGAGTATAGCTCTGGAGCTCTGCAAACCTGGAAGTATGAATTGGCAGATACTTTCAAAGTGATTCTCCTGAACATCCTACTGCAACATTGTCACTTAAGATCTGTTCATTAGGGTAATTTTATTTCTAGAGCAGTCACTTAGGAAGACATGTGGAACTTCTCAAACTTACTAACACTTACATAACTTGATATTAATTTTAACGTTGAGATAAGGAACAAAAATGATTTTAAATTTCAGTGCAAGATACACTGGTAACTTTCTAACAAACTGGTAACAAAGAAGAAATTTATACATTAAGTTGGCTAAACAATCTACCAGTACAGTGGGAAGATTCAAAAAGGTTTCCTGGAGTCTGATGAGTCTCAGAAGTAACATTGACCCAGAGGCTCTCTTGGTATAGACTTCGTGGATTCTGAGAAAGACTGCATTCCAAGAATTATCCAGTATAAAAGAAGGAATAGAGGGAGCATGCCTCAACATAACAAAGGCCATATAGGAAAAACCTGCAGCCAACATCATATTAAATGGTCAAAAACTAAAAGAATTCCCTTAAGATCAGGAACAAGACACAGATGTTCACTTTCACCTCTCTTATTCAATATAGTACTGGAAGTTCTAGCCACAGTGATCAGATAAGAAGACATAAAAGGCATCCATATTGGAAAGGAGGAAGTAAAACTGCCATTATTCATAGATGGCATGATAGTGTACATAGAAAACTCTACAGGCTCCACCAAAAAACTACCAGATCCAATAAATGAATTTGGCAAAGTAAATGGATACAAAGTCAATACTCAGAAATCAATGGCATTTTTATACACCAATAATGAACTATCAGAAAGAGAAACTAAGAAAACAATCCCATTTACTATTGCAACAACAACGACAAAAAACCAAAGTACTTAGGAATAAGTTTAACCAAGGAGACAAAAGACCTGTACTCAGAAAACTATATGATGCAGAAGAAGGATATTGAAGAAAACACAAATAAGTGCAAGTACATACCATGTTCATGGATTGGAAGAATTAATATCATTAAAATGTCCATACTACCCAAAGCAATCTATAGATTCAATGCAATTCCTATTAAAATATCAATGGCATACTTCACAGAACAAGAACAAGTATTCCAAAAATTCATATGGGACCAAAAATGACGCTGAATAACCTCAGCAATTTTGAGAAAGAAGAACAAGGTTGGAGGGATCACAATACCTTATATCAATCTATACTACAAGGCTACTGTAATCAAAATAGTCTGGTACTGGCATAAGAACACACACATAGATCAGTGGAACAGAAGAGAGAGCCCAGAAATAAACCCATATCTTTACAGTCAATTAATATTTGACAAAGGAGGCAAGAGCATACAATGAAGTAAAGACAGTCTCTTCAAAAAAAAAAAAAAGAGAGAGAGAGAGAGAGTCTCTTCAATAAATGGTATTGGGAGAACTGGACACTAATACATGCCAAAAAATAAATTAGACCACTATGTTATAACATACACCAGAATAAACTCAAAATGGATAGAGACAAAATATATGTCACAATACTATAAAAATCCTGAAGGAAAACATAAGCAGTAAAATTTCAGCTATCTTATGTAGCAATATTTTTGCCAACAAATCTCCTAGGACAAGGGCAACAAAGGAAATAAGAAGCAAATGGGACTACATCAAATTAAAAGCTTCTGCACAGCTAAGAAACCATCATCAAAATGAAAAGGAAACCCACTATATGCAAGAACATATGTGCCAATGGTACACTGGACAAGGGTTTAATCTCCAAAATATACAAAGGACTTATATGACTCAACACCAGAAGACAAACAATCCGATTAAAAAATGGGCAAAGGACCTGAATAGACACTTCTCCAAGGAGGACATACAGAGGGCCCATAGATATATAAAAAAAATGCTCAACATCACTAGCCATCAGAGACATGAAAATTAAAACCACAATATCACCTGACACCTGTCAGAATGGCCATCATTAATAAATCAACAAACAAGTGCTAAGGATGTGGATAAAAGGGAACCTTACTTTGTTGATGGTAGGAATGCATACTAGTGCATCTACTGTGGAAAACAGTATGGAATTTCATAAAAAAATTAAGAATGGAACTACCTTTTGATCCAGCAATTCCACTGCTGGGAATATATCCTAAGAATCCCAGTTTCAAAGAATATATGCACCTCTATGCTCTAGCCAAGATTTGGAAATAGCCTAAGTGCCCATCAGTAAATGGGTGGATAAAAAAACTGGTACATTTACACAGTGGAATATCAGGGAGCAGTCAAAAAGAAGGAATTCTTACCTTTTGGAACAGAATAGATGGAACTGTAGAATATTAGGCTAAGTGAATAAGCCAGTCATTGGAAGACAAATACCATATGATCTCACTTATAAGTGGAATCTAATGAAATAAACTAAAGAGCAAAACAGAACCAGAGGTGTAGAAACATAGAACAAAAAAAAAAAAAAAAAAAAAAAACACGCACAATGAAAAAAGAAACAGAACAGACTGAAAGATAGAACATAGATAGAGACATAGAACATCTGTAAGAGGGAAGCAGGGGGAGGGGAAGACTGGCTGGAAAAAAGTGCAAGGATTAGTCAAAAAACATTTATGAATGACCCACAGGCATGAATGATGGTGTGGTGCTTGACTGTGGGAGTGGGAATGGGTTGGACGGAGGAGGGCAAAAGGAGAAAAATTGGGACAACTGTAACAGCACAAACAATAAAATATTTAAATTTAAAATAAAAAAAGAATTATCCAGTGTCTTGGAAAGATAGCAAACAGCTACATTTCCCAGAAAAAAGGAAAGCCTTTTTCTTAGAAAACATCTTTGAAAGCCACATGGCACATGTTTCTTCCACATAAAAGAAGACAATCACAAGCATGTGACAAGAGATATTTAGAGTTGCCCTGGCTGGCGTGGCTCAGTGGATTGAGTGCTGGCCTGGGAACCAAAGGGTTACTGGTTTGACTCCCAGTCTAGGGCACATGCCTGCATTGCAGGCCAAGTCCCCCATAGGGGATGCGCAAGAGGCAACCACACATTGATGTTTCTCTCCCTCTTTCCTACCTTTTTCTTCTCTAAAAATAAATAAATAAAATATTTTTTTTAAAAAATATATTTAGAGTTAATTTAAAGATCATTTGTAACACTTCATCTTTGAAACCACATCTGATGTAAAACAAATATCAAACAGATCCTTTTAAAACACACAATGCTAAAATACTGTGGTTTCAAAAATATGTCCACAAATTCTTCAATACTTTTCCCTTTAAGAGGTGGAGTTTAATTCCCTCCCCTTGAGTGTGGGCTGGACTTAGTGATTCACTTCTAATGAACACAATGTGGCAGAAGTGATGGTGTGTCACTTCTGAGATTGGGGCATACAAAGACTAAGACCTCTACTGGGCATGCTGTCTCTCTCTTTCTCCCCCTTCCCTTCCCTTCCCTTCCCTTCCCTTCCCTTCCCTTCCCTTCCCTTCCCTTCCCTTCCCTTCCCTCCCTCCCCGCCCCCCTCTTCTCTTCTCTTCTCTTCTCTTCTCTTCTCTTCTCTTCTCTTCTCTTCTCTTCTCTCTCTCTCTCTCCCTCTCTCTATCTCTCTCTCTCTCTCTCTCGCTTTCACCAAAATAGAATCAGAGACATAGAAACATGGAACAGACTGACAGATATAAGAGGGGAGGGGGACGCAGGGACTGGTCGAAAGAAGGTGAAAGGATTAATCAAAGAACATGTATGCATGACCCATGGAAATGGACAATGGTGAGGGGACTGACTGTGGGAATGGGGAACAGGATGGGTGGATGGGCAAATATAGGAAAAATTAGTATAACTGTAATAATATAAACAATAAAATATATAAAAAGGAAAAATAAAAACATAAACAAAACAGAAAAAAAAATTTGATTCAGATGTAACTGGCAGATTCACCCTGTAGCCATCACTCCCCAAACTGTGCTAAATTATTCACAAATGAAGTAAAATTTTCCATTTGAAAGTGCTTACCAAAATCTGCAAGTGCCAGAAATAAAGGCAAATATTTTACAAACATAATAAAAACAAAACAAAAAGAACCTCACCAAGACTGTAGAGGGCTTTTGCGCTGACCTTCAGACATCAATGTATGAATGTCAAGTTTACAATGTCCTCCAATTTCACCAGTCTGGAGAAAATCTTCCTTAAATCTGATGGGTAACAAAAAATTAAATTGAGTTTGGGGAATTTTTCATGACTCAAGCTCATGAGTTGTAACCAAAGTGATTTGCCAATTTCCAAAACCTGTTTTCTATCAGAATTTAACTCTTTATAATAGAACATTTCAAATATATACAAAAGTAGCAGAATGGCATAGGAAGCTGAATAATTCAGCTTCACAATGGTCAACTCATGGCCAATATGTGTCTTCCATCCTCCACCTGTCCTCAACCTCATTGCCATAGCAGTATGAAGCAAATACAAGGTATATCCCTGGACTTGAAAATATTACAGAATTTCCATTAGATTTTAACATCAACCACTTAAATACCTGTCATGGTTTCTCTTGATTTTTCTTAAATCAAGATAGAGATTGGCTGCTCTGCAATACTGAAGGTAACGGGAACATACCAAACTTGAGTCATGCTAAAATAAGATTGAGAAAAAAGAAAAAAAACAACTCTGAGTATTAACATTTCAAGGACACACTCATACTTACCAGACATGTTGATGGCATATGTACCTTCAAGTTCACACCACATAGTGTGGTGAGGGAAGCTTCCCAAAGACTGCGTCTATTTAAAGACTTGTCCCCTTCCCAGCAGACTTTGGCCAAACATAGGTTTGAAAATTTTCATACTTTTGGGTGACTAAAAACTCCCAAATGTTCTATTTATGTCACCTCAAAATTTAAAGACAAGAGTTGAATATGTAGTTCAGTCCTTTAAGAAAAAAGAAACAAAAGCACCCAGAACCATCACTACCATAACAGTTGGGTGAAAATGCATTTTCCAAAGATGAGACAAATGAAACAAAGAAGAATGCACACAAAACATTAAAATAACTAGGCTGAAAGGGCAGCAAGCCAATATGAGAAGAGGTACTCTCTGCAAACCATGAGTTCTTGTCTCAACAGTAACATGAGAGCAATGCTTTCAAAAATCATTGAAATAAATGAGTCTAAAATTCAACTATCAGAACCTGTTCCTCCCTCTCCCAATCTGGTTTGTGTTGAAAGAGAAAGTTTCAATGATTTTATTTATAGATTTAAATACCATTTCATTGTTTTCCCCATAATTCCCATGAACACAAGACCTTCACCTCCAAATGTTTTGGAATCCACAGTTGTTGAGGGATCATACTCTGTAGCACAGTGTATGTGGAGGTAGATTATGGCTAGGAAAGCATTCTACAAACTGCCTGGGAAGCTGTGAGCAAAGTGGGTTGTGGCTCTTCCCTTGCCCTTTCCATATGAACAACTAGACTCAAGCCAGAGAATTCAACATATAAAACAACATCTGTTAAAAGCAACCTGCAGCAGTGTGGGTTAATGCCATGCTTCCTTGCGAGAATTGCTTGACATTCTATTATATGACATCCTCCAAAAGCACTATAGAGCATATACTCAGTTTTATTAATGCAAGTGCATTTTTTTTAATTGTTTTTTATTTTCTGGATTGCCTGGAGATAAAGGAGATGCCTGAGATATCAGAGATTTGGCCAGGGTTCAAAAACAATGAGATAAATAGACCTTAATCATAAGTGCTTACAATTCCCTGGACCTTTAAAAACGAACACTGAGCCCTTTGCTGGGAACCAGGCTCTGCACTGAGCATTTTTACATACAGAATCTCATTTCATCCTTACCACAAGGTCTGAAATAGGAATTGCTTAAAAGCAGAATTCTGAGGCAGACACCGGCCTGCAGTGTCCGCATCATTATGGATGAAATGAGACATTCACACGGACTACTGAGTCCGGTGGAGGAAAAGGGGCAACATGGCTTTTCTCTCAAGGGGAGCAAAAGCTGCGACCCTTGCTTCTATGAGCTTTTATTGTCTTACTGGGCACATTAGTGAAGGTCCTCACTATGCACAGGTTCCTTTAGGTGGTTACCTTTTACAGAAAACAAAGGAGCCAATGCTGCTAATCACATCACAGAAGAAAGATATTTGCAAATGAAAAAGGGAAAAGTGGTCCAACCGGTTACACTCCATACTGGGGAGTTTTTAGCAAAAGGAAGACTCAAAGCAGCCTAGGCACATTGCAGGCCTGATTCCCCATGGGAGAACCTATCTGTGGGTGTGGGTCTTGTGCATCTCCAAGTGGGAGCTGGGCCCATGCCATGCAGAACAGTCTCCTACAGAATTGAAAATAGGAAAGTTGTCCAAGAATCAGGATCTGAACCCTACAGTGTGGACCCTGTCCTTCTACTGACTACCCCAAACTGCCTCTGGGCAATGTTTTGTTTTACCAACTATGTGTAAAGTGGCATGCTTGACAGCACACTTTAGAAGAGCTGCATTCTAATTCTAGATGTATAATTCTATGTAGTAGTTGTATGGTCTTAGAAAAGTTGGTTAACGTCTCTGAGGACCCTGTTTTCCTTTCTGCTATGCTTGTGGGAATCCAACCAGCTCACAGATAGAACAGCCATTTGCAAACTGGGGTGGATCATCTGTCCCAAACTACTTGCAAGGAAATTTGTAAATATGCAATTTACCAATTTATCTTCTTTAGCAAATGTTGGAGAAAAAATTCTAAACCTAGTGACATTTTAACTGCTGCAAACTATGGCCATCCAAAAAATATATATGGCTATCTGATATATGTGTGAAATGAGGACATGGTTTCCAAAGGACACAAAACAACCTGTTTTTAGAAGTTAAATAAAAGTCTAAGCCAATAAATACTTGAGAGCAAGGAGTCTTTTCACAGTGCTGTCTACCTTTTCTTTTTTTTCCCCCTTTATTTATTTTAATTGTTGTTCTCGTGGAAAGCAGTATGGAATTTTCTAAGAAAACTAAAAATGGACATACCTTTTGACCCAGCAATTCCACTGCTAGGATTATATCCTAAGAACCCTGAAATACCTTTTCTTTACATTGTGATCTAAAGGGCACGTATATATTAAGTGCACGTGTTCGTGACTATGAGGCCACCTTACCATTTGCTCAGGCTGGCAGAGCACATGCAGCTCCCGCAGCCGTGCTCCAGCATATCCAAAGTCAGCTTGCTTCCAGAACGTGTCCTGGGCTGACTCCAGACTGTCTGTCCTATTTGAAAACAAAGACATTCTGTCATTTATTTTTTTTCACTTTTTCTGAAACTTGAATCTTCTTTCTAAAGGTTAAATTGCTAGTACATTATTTTTTTAAGTAAACTATCATGATTTTCCTAAAATAAATTCTTGCTATAAGAAATTACCAAAACAAGTTATTTCCAGATGTACTCCCTTATAGTACAAATACACATATAAATGTATGAAGTTAGAGTCATCTGGAACCAAATAGAATTAAATGTCGATTACTGTATTTTCCTTACTCCATTAACTGTGCATGTGTTGAAAATAATAATTATACTTAATTTTCCCCTCTAGAATCATGAGGAAAACATCAATTTATCTTTTTAGTGTTTGCTGAGGGAAAATATTTTCTGTGTTCTACATACTGTTTTTTCCCTCTGGCAGAGGAAATGAGATATTCCTGTATGTGTGTAGAGGGAGGAGTCAAGTTGAATCCTGATATCTAAAGGAATTACTATCTAAAACCAGAAAAGCCCAGCTGAGAATTGAGGCATCAGCATACAGTGCAGAGAAAGACAACTTAAAGAGGAGGAATTATTCCATCTGGAAACTTACCATCCCATGTCGACGTAGGTGCAAACAGGGTAACTGAACCTGAACTCTGGTCTGCAGGATCCCTCATAGCCCCAGCAGTACTTTAGATTTGCTAAGTGTTTCTAGAACATAAAATGTACACTTAGACTGGGTTCCCTTCTTCTGACATTTAGAGAGAGGTCTTAGATTTCTATGGAGAAAACAAAGCTTTATAGAACTATCACTTTTATATTTTATAATACATACTCACACAATAAAAATAATTAAATTTTAAGAATAATAAGTAGACTTAAGTTTCTTAACAACAATATCTTTAACCACCGCCCCCCTGCTCAGTCTATCCCCTAAACAAAAGTCTAGGCTTTACCTAGACTACCAAAGACCACTTGAATTGAAGTTTCTGGAGGCAGTTTCACAAACGGCCTATCTCCAGTAAGCAAACAGATTCTAAAATAGTCTCTTAAGAGTCATCTAAAATGGAATTTCTAGGGGGATAAATAGTAATAAAAAAATACAATAAAAATAAATATAAAGAAAAAAATGGAATTTCTGTCGCCAAAAGAATCAGAGCTAAATTAAATGGCTCAACAACTTTACTCATCCATCAAGATCAGCAGAGACTCCACAGACATAGAAAGCCCTGCAGCCCCTGGGGGACGCCACAGCTAGTGTTGGCCAGAGAACCTGGAAAGCTCTTGTGTGTAGCCCAGGAGCACTATGGTCTGACTCCCAGGTCCGGGTTCCAGGCCTGCTTCTCAGCAGGCTTCCTGTGTTAGCACCATGAGAAAGGAAGTGTCTCATCTACCCAGCTTTGATCTCTAGGGCCTCCAGGGCCCTCTTAATAGGCTCCAATTTGAGGCCTTTCCAACAACTCTAAAACAGAAGAAAAGCTGTAGTAGCAATCTTAATTATATGGAAACAGGGCAGTGATGTTATCGAAATTAGGTGCTAAGAGACCCTTTTAGGTGCAGTTGAAAGAAAAACGAATTTCACACCTTGAACCAAATATCCTTTTGTGCATAAAATCTAACTTGATTCACTTATAGAATACACAAACAGTATTGGCTGCCTATTTACTTTAGTAGTGATTTAGATTTTAAATCTCACTGCTGTGAGTGGGACATAATTTTAAACAAAGTTTGGTCACTTAGAAGCATTACATGAAATACAACAATTGACACAGTTACAACCAAAAGATGAAATTCTACCTTCAAGTTATAAAGCAGAATTGGTAAGCTAGTCTAAATTGCATATTTCTAATAAATAAGAGGAAAAAATAATACTTACCTTATAAGGACAATGGGAGTCTTTCTTACAGACCATGGCAATATGCCCATTATTGTACAAAAAGAAGGGAATGTGCTCCTCTGGCAAGCGGATGCTGGCATAGTTAAACAGAGGTTCACCAGGAGAAGCCTCATCTTGGCTACTCAGTGGGATGTCATGAAGCAATATTCCAAAGACAAGCAGCATTAACATAGCAACCTCCAAACCTACAGATCACATCGCAAACATGTTCATTAAGACATATCCTCTAAAAATCAAAGGGGTCAAGGGCTAAGCATAATTACAATGAACTTTGCTCCATCACTGAGCAATGTTCTTTTGTTCAACAAATATTCGTTGTGTACCTGTTATGTGCCAGGCACTGTGTTAGGAGGTCTTACACTAAAATATTTTAACTTCCATGGCTGCAAATCTTTTTATAAAGTAAGGTTTTATTAAGCCAAAAATGCTAGCCAAAAAAGAAGATGGGTCTTGGGGCATAGAGTATAAACCCCCAGCAGCATATCTGCCATCCCAGAGTTTTTTACACAGCAAGTAGGGGGAAGAAGGAGGTGGTCTGAAAGAATTTACATGTATAGGTAAAGGGGTGGGGGAAGGGAAGCACCAATTCAGAGCAGGCAGAGTCCATAGGAAGAAATGCCAGCTCCTATGGATTGACTGGGACAGGTCTAGAAAGCCCACATGTAAACAAGCGAGGCTCCTGGGGTTCGACAGTGCCTGGCTGAAATAATCTGCAGAATAACCACCTCGAAATTAATCCAAAATCCCAACAGACAAAACAGGAATGTGAACAGTCCGTTGTTAGCTGGCACACAGCCATTCACAGACTAACAGGTCTGTCTCTTTCTCTAACTTTCTGGCCCCTATAATTTAATTGAGAACACCTCAGATTCTTTTCTCGTATCAGAGCTAAGATACAGAGAAGAACAAAGCATGAAAGACCCCTGCTGTCGTGGAGCCTATAACCTAGTGCAAGAAACGCAAAATAAACAATCAAACCAACAATTTCAGATGATGATGTGGGCTGTTATCAAATAAACCAGGAGCTGGAAAACTTTTTCTGGGGAGGGCCAAGGAGTAAAATATTTTTGACTTTGCAGGCTATACAGTCTCTGTGACAACTATTGAACAGCGCCTTTGTCAGGAAAGCAGCCATGGCTTGTGCTAAAGGAGGCAGCAGGGTTGGGGGGAGACAGGGCTGGGGGCTGTGTTATAATAAAACTTTATTTACAAAAATAGGAGGAAGCCCTTGATATGATCCAGTTTGTTGATGCCTGAACAAAGACTTTAAAACTAGACCAACTAGGTTTGAATCCAGCTGCAGCTCCCGGAGTTGTATGACCTTGACCAAGTTATTTAATCTTTCTGTGCCTCAGCTTTTTCATCTGTAAAAATGGAATTTATATTAAGCCTTCCTCATATGGTTGTTGTGAGTTAAATATTGGTAAAGTGTTCCAATATTTAGAATGTTTAGATGTTCCCACCATGTTAAATTCAATGTGTTTACCGAATAAATATTTAAAGCCATGTTGGATGGGGTGTGGGTTGCTCAGTAACATTTGAGCTGAGACCCGAATAATGTGGAGCAGAGAAAACATGCCAGGGAGACAGTGTCATGGCTCTGAGCAAGTGTGTATGTGCTGAATAAAACTAATAATCACAAGCAGTATGTGAGACTATATACTATGTGCCCGGTACTCTAAATAACAAGAATGCAGCAATGAACATGCAGTCAAGAACTAAACTCCTTGCCCTTGTGAAGTTTGCCTTCTGGTGTATATAATGATAATCTATGATAATAATAGCTAAGACTTATAAAGTTTAGGAGTGAAATCCAGGCAGTACGCCTCAGAGACTGGATCCTTAACTCTCCCTGTCCTGCTTTAGAATTGTAAAGAGATAATGGTCATAGACCTTAGTATATTTCTAACTCATCCTATATAGATTAAATCTCTTGGACCAGATTTCCCTATATATGATAGACAATAATCACAGTATCATAGACAATATATAATAGACAGTAATCATTCTTGGTTCACTTTACTGTTATCTCTTCTCTATTAAAAAAACAAAAACTCCCTCACCAGTATAGCTCAGTTGGGCAACGTCCTGGCAAAGTGAAATGTCACTGATTTGATTCCCCATCAGGGCACATGCCTGGGATACAGGTTCAGTTCCCGGACAGGGTGAATTTGAGAGGCAACTGATAGTTGTTTCCCTTACGCATCTGTTTCTCTCCCTCTGTTCTCCTTCCCTTCCCCTCTAAGAATAAAAAAATTAAATCTAAAAAAAAAAAAAAAAAAGGTTTGCCATTGAGGCAACATTTTAAAAACATAAAAGTGTTCTTTCCAGAAGGAGATAGAGCCCTATTACAGCTTAGCTGCTTCCCAGCATAATCTGCTGTCACTGAGGCACACTGAAAAACCAAACTTTCAAAATCAGTCCTCATTAACTAGGCGCAGGGCTGTCCAAACTTTTGGCATCTCTGCACCACACTGGAAGAAGAGTTGTCTTGGGCCACATTAAATACAATGAGACATGTAATCACACACACACACACACAAAAAAAAAAAACAAAACAAAACAAAAAACCCCTTCATAATGTTTTAAGTAAACTTACAATTTTGTATTGGGCCACATTCACAGCCTTCCTGGGCTGCATGCGGCCCGTGTGTCACAGGTTGGACACCCCTGTTGGGGCAGTAAAGATGGGGGCTTTTAGAAACATACTGTTATGTTCCATTAAGCCTCAAGTTCCAAGGCCAACAGATCATCACTGAACAATGGGAACACCAAGAAGAAATCCTTTCCCCTTGAGAGTGGTAAATATAATGGTTTTACATTTTGGTGTAACTAAAGAGTATACTGTTATTTGTTGTAAAAGTGATCTGAATTAATCTTTTTGGCTAGAACTTTTATTAAACAGTCAATTGAGAGCAATTTTATAAAATCTAAAAGTACATTTTAATAGCAACAGTATCTTATAATGAAAATATTTACCTCTTTAATACTCAGAACCACTCAGAAGCTGTTGTAATGTTTCAGATATACAAAACCTGTCAGAAATGAAACATATTACCTTAAAAAGATGGTGAAGTAGATTTTAGTCTCCATGTGATATTTTGAATTAATGGAAATGTTAAGATAAAAAATAATTTACAAGATAGCCTGTACACAAAAGGCCTGGCATTTAATAACATAAGGCCTAGCCTGGCTCCTGGTGCCCTTTCTTTTTGCCTCAATGAATACCAAGCTGCAGAGTTACAGGAACCACCCTCAACTAGACTCTAATGCTGAGCAGGAATGAGGTAGCCAATTTTATGCACGCATCAACTGGTACAGGCAGGTAAGACATTCCTAGGAGCAAACAATTTGCAGGTAGTAATCCTACTCACTGCATCACACTACTATTTGAGCCTCACTGTTCAACAGACAGGACATCCTATCCTTTGACTCATTCTCCCCAGAAATAAAGTCATTGTTATGACCAAGTCCTCCTGCCCTTTGGTTATCCAAGTTCGTTGTCCTGGACGGAGATATAGCCTTAACTAAAGCCACAGATCCATGAAGGCGTAACGATTACGTCACAGGAAAATCTCAAGACTCAGAACAGAAACCTGATTTCTGCAGAGGGCATGTACCCACTTGCATAAACTAGAAGCGAGTAGCTGCTTGTGTAAGAAAGATATCACATCCCCCAGGTCTGGCAGAGGCCTTTGTGGTGTCGAATCCTCCTGCTAGTCCCCCGAGGGAGGGTGAGGCCCTTCTACAGCAGATAGAAGCTTTACCAGATGAGGTACTTTTTCCTTCAGCACAAAGCAGCTGGCTCCCTCCACTCCTGCATCCCTTGACTGGATTCCCAGAGGCCTACAAGTGGGTAGACAAAAGGAAAATGCCTGAAAGATGATGAGAGGTGAAAAGCTGCGGTTGATGGGTGAGACAGAGCACTGCTCTGTGACAGACATGAGAAAGCTTAAAGATGGCAGTAGACAAATGAAAAGCTACACACATCGGAGATTCCCAACGATTTCTGAACAGCTTGCCCCGCCGTAGCATAATCCTCATGGTCTGTGCACGGCCGGGGGTGAGGGGACTTGGCTGACTGAGACCTGGGGAACGTCTGCCAGCTCGGCTAGAACGTCAGTGGAGGAACCAGTACTGCGGAGTCAGCAGCGAGCGCCCTTCCGCTGCCACCAAGCCGCGACCAGGTTCTCCACCGCAGGCACTGGCCAGGCTGCCTCAAGGGACGCAGAGATCCCGGGGGCAGCTCATGCCCTACCTCCGCTCTGCACCCCGCACCTTCCGACCCTAGTCCCTGGCGCACCTAAGAAAGGCCTGGGAAACCGGGTTCACGCGGTACAGGTCGGGAATTTTCCCTGCTTCTCTTACCGTGAAGGGGCCGAGCGCCGGGAACCCGGCGGGTGGCTGCAGCCTGCCAGGGAGCCGCACCAGGAGCGGTCAGGAGCACCCACGAGCGCCCACCGCACGCCGGGGCGACAGAAGCATAAGCAGCCGGACCACGGTGAGAAGGGATGGTGAAGGTGCCGCAGTTCACAAGGCAGGTCCCGCCTGGAACAAGGAGGTCAGGCGAAGCCTACGGAGAATGTAGCTGCTCAGAAGGAGGGAGTCGTCCAGTACAGCTACAGTGGCTCACCGGAAACCTACCCTGCAGAGCCAGACCAGGGGGCGCCAAGGAGCCACAGAACCTCAGCCAGCCAGCGCGAGGAGGCGGGGCGAGACCGGGTCAAACAGCCTACCCGGGTGCAGAGCCAGCTTGAGGGGCTGGGTGAGCCCGCGGTCCACGCACTCTTCCACCGAGGTCTGGGTGCGACCTTTTGCAGAGCTGGAAAGTGCAGCGGGACTTGAAGAAGCCCGACTGTCCTCTCGGGCGACATTGGAGGACACTGGATAGGGTGGTGAAATACCCGACTCTCCTTCATTCTGATTGAGTTGCAGAGAGGCAAATTTTCACTGTTTTCTTCATTGGGGCAGAAGCCGCCCTAACTCTCCAATCTGGAGCACTTTCTGGTGATGAGGTTTCTTTGGAGTCCACGAACATTATATATTCGTGTTCTTGCCTCTCTGTGCTATCCGAAAACTCATCAAATTCAAATGCTACTTTGTGGAGTTGAATTGTTACCATTTTATTTTATAATTATTAAATTATAATTGTTTAGTATTATTATTTTGTTATAATAATTTGCCCATCTCCCACCGGTCTCGTATAGAGCATAGTAGAGTTTGATCATTCAATACTGATTCAACTAGAACGGATTGCACGAAGGTTGATACAATCACAATAAACTTATACGCACAAAGTCACCAGTATTAATGATAGAATCATAAGGAAACGCGACACTTTATTTCCAAAGGCTTACATTCTTTTAAAATGTTTTAGATGCTATTATGAGAATTGCTACGAGTTCCATTAGCAACCTTACAAATTAAGATTATCTGCATTTCTTTCAAATAAAGCAAATATGGTATTTGATGTACACCAGTCATTGTTCTGAAGCACTTTATACTACTAACTCTACTCTTTACGTAAAAGACTGTCTGTTTCATATTTTGCCCACCCCATACAAATGACAGTAATTTTCAAAAATTATTTTCTTGGCTTATTTGCCACCAATCTATTTTTGTCATATACAGGAAATACAGCTTTCCTGTTAACTGATTTAAAATGAATTGAAGTCATTAAAAAAATTTTTTTTAACAGGCTGGTTTGCCACTGAGTTATGTAAAGTAGAAACTATATATGTATACATGTAATTAATATCTATAGTTTTAAAAAACAATACACCAGAAAGGCTTATAAAAAATAGGCTAGACTCCTTGTAAAAACATTCAAGCCCATTAAATTGTTGTGACATGCACATACCACTATTTTAAATGACTACATATTAAGCTGTGGTCATTGAGACTCAGAGGAAACATGATGGGGATTTAAGAACATGAAATTGAGTTCTGTATTACTGCAACAGCCATTCTCAACATAGAATCCCCCCCCTAAAATATCCATGTTAAACTTTAATTTTAAACTTTCTTCAAATTAACATTATAGTAAACTCAAGTGTCTGTGAATAGGAGACTGATTGAACAAACTATGGCATATCCACACAATGTTGAACTATGCAGTTGTGAAAAAGGATTCAGGAATATCTCTATACATTGCAGGACATATTGAGTGGAAAAGCACAGTAGAAGGGACATGTATATACAATCAGATAACTTCTCTGAATATACATTATATAGATGCAACTTTAGAATCATGTAAAAAATTTTACATTATAAAACAAAATTAAATTTTAAAAAAGCAATTCTTGATAATTGAAAGTAAATGAATCTAAATGCTCTCCAGTTGTGGCATACCACATCAGAACTATCCCAAGTGACTTACTGTAGAAATGATAGAGATCTGATCAGATCACTGGGGAGAAGTAGGGAGGGGCTGTAGAAGGAGTTTGCCAAAGTAATGGTAAACAGTCTAGGACTGGATTGGCGAGAAGCTGAATGCCTCCAGAGCTCATTTTTATCAATATGACCACAGATTTTCTTAAACAATACATATTTTAAAAAATTAAGTGTGCCCTGACTGATGTGGGTCAATTGGTTGGGCATCATCCCGTAAAAGGTCACGGGTTCGATTCCCAGTCAGGGCACATGCCTGGGTTGAGGGTTCATTCTCCACTCAGGGATCCTGCAACAGGCAGCCAATCACTGTTTCTCCCTCACATCAGTATTTCTCTCCCTCTTTCTCCCTCCCTTTCCCTCTCCCTAAAAAATAAATAAATACTTAAAAAAATTAAGATTGTAATTTCAAAAGAGACAAATCGGCATGGCATTGTATAAAACTGCCATTCTCTGCCCATATAGAAGAGATTTTAATATTAAACAGAAAACCTTCCCATTACCTCTGTTGATGTAAGAACATCCAAACCTGCAGAAAAATTTTATAAGCATTTATTAAAGTTTATTTCAGCGAAACTGAGGACATGCCCAGAAGCAAGATCTCAGTGGACTGAGAAAATGGCAGTTCTCATTTTATATATTTAGAATCGAAGAAGCATAAAGGTTAAATGAAATCCATTCATGGTAGATTAAGGAGGTGGGAGAAAGCAAAGCAGGTAAGGGGAATCTCTGGGATTCAAGCAAAAGCAAAATGGAGAGAGACACACATCTGCATTGATGGGTACTGGAGAGTTAACATTTAACATACAGAAAACAGAGATGGTATTCAGGCAACAAGATTACAATGAGGAGTTCAAGTGCTGCTCCTGTGAGGGTGGTTATACCTCCAAGAGGTCTAGAAAAGATTACTCAAGCATTTCAAAGGTATGTTAACCTAGATGCACAAGAACAATGGACACTCAGCAGGATACTCTCAGCATCCATCCATATTGTCACAAATGGCAACATTTCATCATTTTTATGGCTGAGTAGTATTTCCCTATATATGTGCCACCTATTCTTTAATCATTAGTCCAAAAACATTTACATTGTTTCCATGTCTTGGCTATTGTGAACAGTGCTGCAATGAACATAGGGGTACATATAACTTTATGAATTAAGTGTTTTCAAATTTTTCAGGTAAATACCCAGAAGGATTGCTGGGTCATAGGTAGCTCTATTGCTAATTTTTTAAGGAACCTCAATACTGTTTTCCACAGAGGCTGCACCCACTAACAAGGTGCAAGGGTCCCTTTTCTCCACAACCTCTCCAACACTTATTTTTTGTGTTACTGATAGTAGCCATTCTAACAAGTGTGAGGTGGTACTCATTGTGGTTTTAATTTGCATTTCCCATATAGCTAGTTATATTTCACTCCTATGTAGGATATAAAACAGAAAGCAACAGATGAACAAACAAAACAAACAGACAGAGATAACACTATGGCGATTATCAGAGGGGAAAGAGGGTGAGGGGAGGATGAAGAGGGAAAAGGGTCAAATATACAGTGATGGAAGGAGACTAAATTTCGGGTGGTGAGCACACAATATACAGATGGATGTATTATAAACTTGTATACCTGAAACTTGTTATTAACCAATGTTATCCAAATAAATTTAATTTTAAAAAAGAACAATGTACAGGGCTCACTTAAGGCAAAGATAAACATTTTATTAAGAGAGCTATAGGTGTGACTATCTACTGTGACCTACCCAGTTAGGAATTTTGGATTACATCAGCCTGTGCGGTTATTATCGTCATTGGGCTTGTGAGGCGTTCCAAGTAGCCCCCTGAGCTTGTCCATGGCACCTTTTTTGTTCACACCTCTTACTTAGTATTACTTGAGGATTCTAAAATTAAATTTATCTTACTGGGGAATGGAGCAGTGTGATGAATAAATTCTGGACAGCACTAAGAGCAAATTCTCTGCATTACAAGTGTGGTATATGGAAGCATTTGGGATTTTTGTGTGTTTTGAAAAAGGCATTTAAATATTAAGAAGAAATATACTTTTAATTTCCATTCTATCTTGTTGAAAGATCTTGATTGGTTAAAAGGTGACATGGATGCATGTAAAAAGCAATAGCTTCAAAGTACTTTAGGGATAAAGATGCAGTTCAATGGTACGAGCTATATGAACTTAAAAACAGAGGATAACATATCTATAGTTATTTAAATACAGAAATACTATAAGACTTTTAGAAGAATACTTTGATACTGTTTAAGATTTTTAAAAGATACAAATCTTCCTTACAATTACCAGTTAGTTACAATCAGTAAGTCTTAAAATTGTTTTCCAAACTAAATCTTCATTAGATAAAACTATGCTTAATACTAATAGTCTTAATAACTCATACAAAATTAGGGCTTATACTCATTTTTTTTGTAATAGACTTTAAAGATTCTATTTATTTTTAGAAAGAGGGGAAATGAGGAAGAAAGAGGGAAAGATGATGTGAGAAAAAGAGCAATTGGTTGCCTCTCTCACATCCCCAACTGGCCCACAACCCAGGCATGTGCCTTGACTGGGAAACAAACCAGCAACCTTTTGGTCTGAAGACCTGTGCTCAATCTACTGAGCCACACCAGCCAGGGCTATACTCATTTTCTTCAAATATGAATTACAAACTGACACAAGTTACATTATCTTCATAAAACAATACTACCTCTCTTCACTGGTATTGAACACTTTATGTTAAAAATGAAATGCATTATTACTATTTTAAAATCTTTATTTAAATTAGATCCATGCTTATTATTTACATTATTTCATTTAAAATATTTATATCAATCTGTAGTTGAAATCATACTTTCAGCCTTTTACAAAATATATAGTTCAAAACTGAATTGAAAAAATTAATTTTAAAAATGAAAATGAAATATTATGGTACATTAGTAAAATTTATGCATACTAAACAAATAGTAGTAAAACAAGATTCAAATATCTACAGTCATTTTCTCTTTTTTCTTGTGGCTATTTCTAAAGACTATAAATCATACACATTTAATAAACATTTGGATAAAACTCTCAATAAATCAAATGACAATTGAGGGATTACGAGAAGAAAATTTTCCTGAACATTCTTTTTACTCACTTAACTACAAAAACTAAAGTTTCCTTAGATCAGAAACTGCCCATATTTGGGATATCTTAAATCACAATATAGATACATTCGATACACTCCCATGTGTTAAAAACACTGTAACACTGGATGTTCTCAAAAAAGAGGCAAAAGAAAAGAATGAATTGGTATTCTCAAATCCACTTCCCAGGAGTTGGAAACATGACTATCATACGTGCTTAGATGTCTATACATTAAAAAAAAAAAAAGTTCAACCTCTGACCAAGATGGAGGCATAGGTGGACACATTATGCCTCCTCTCACAACCAAAATTAAGGACAACGAATATTTAGAAACAAGAAAACCACCAGAGCGCTAATAGAAAATTGAACTGTATGGAAGTCCAACCACCACACATCCAGACCAGTGAGAGGGGTGGAGTCGCGACAGGAAAAAGTGGAGGTGCGGACCCAGGAATGCAGGCAGCAGTGGCTGGTGGTTCCCAAGCGTGCAGGCGGCTGGCAGATCCCAGGCCCACAGGCGGCAGCTGGCGGACCCTGGGCACTGGGTGGCAACTGTGCAGACCCAGTGAGGCCAGGCAAGGCGGCTGGCTGACCAGGTGGTCCCACATTCGCACACAGATAATCCAGGTGAAGGGGAAGAGGTGGAAGGGACTGGAATCTGAGAGAGAGCGGAGCAGGTGCCATTGTTCCCGCTTGGACCCCGCCCCCATACAGCATCACAACCAAGCGACTGGGCTGCCCCGCACTGGGGAACACCTAAGGCTCCACCTCTCACCATGTAACAGCCGTGACCAGACCAAAAACAAAACAAAACACCAAAAATGGCTCAAACGGGAGAACAAATCAAAGCCCCAAAGCCAATTCCTCTGAGCAACAAAGAGATAGCCAACCTATCAGATGCACAGTTCAAAGCCCTGCTGATCAGGATGCTCACAGAATTGGATGATTTTGCTCCCAAATTAGATGAAAAAAATGCAGGCTACAATAAGTGAAATGAAGGAAGACGCATGGGGAACCAATAGAGATGGGAGGAAAACTGGGACTCAAATCAATGGAGTGGACCAGAAGGAAGGAAGAAACAACCAAACAGAAAACAAGGAAGAAACAAGAATTCAAAAAAATGAGGAGAGGCTTAGGAACTTCCAGGACATCTTTAAACATCCCAACATCCGAATTATAGGGATACCAGAAGGGGAAGAGGAGCAACAAATGGAAAACTTATTTGAACAAATAATAAAGGGAGAACTTCCCCAATCTGGCAAAGGAAATAGACTTCCAGGAAGTCCAAGAAGCTCAGAGAGTCCCAAAGAAGTTGGACCCAAGGAGGAACACACCAAGGCACATCATAATTACATTAGCCAAGATTCAAATAAAGGAGAGAATTCTAGAAGCAGCAAGGGATAAGGGGACAGTCACCTACAAAGGAGTTCCCATCAGACTGTCAGCTGATTTCTCAAAAGAAACCTTACAGGCAAGAAGGGGCTAGAAAGAGGTATTTGAAGTCTTGAAAGGCAAGGACCTACATCCAAAATTGCTCTCTCCAGCAAAGCTTTCATTTAGAATGGAAGGGCAGATAAAGTGCTTCTCAGATAAGGTCAAGTTCAAGGAGTTCATCATCTCCAAGCCCTTATTATACAAAATGTTAAAAGGACTTATCTAAGAAAAAGATAAAAAATAGGACAGTAAAAAGACAGCAAACTCACAGATATTAACAACCACACCTAAAACAAAAGCAAACAACTAGAACAGAAACAGAACCACAGAAATGGAGATCATATGGAGGGTTAGCAACGGGGGAGTGGGAGGAGGAGAGGGGGGAAAAGGTACAGAGAATAAGTAACATAGACGGTGGGTAAAAAATAGACAGGGGGAGGGCAAGAATAGTGTGGGAAATGTAGAAGCTAAAGATCTTATGACACATGGACATGAACTAAAGGGGGGGAACGTGGGTGGGAGGGGGTGTGCAGGGTGGAGGGGAATGATGGGGGAGAAATGGGACAATTGTAATAGCATAATCAATAAAATATATTTTAAAAAATTCATACCTTTTACTTTTTTCATATTTTTGAAATTAAGATTTATAGTATCTTTCTGTTTTCTCCCATGAATGGAAACCTCTCATTGCAAACTATATTATCTATTAAAATGTAAATATTACTTTACTAAAATTTGCACAGAGAAGTCTTAATGACAAAGCAAGATATGGCAACCAATATTAAGTATGTATTCTGTCACTTGGTGGAGTTTTATTAATGTAAAAGACTAAAAGAAGAGAATGTTTAGTGTTATAAAATTGGAAGTTACAAGAATTTTATTTCAATCTTTTCTTCACAACTAAAGGGTTCTTTTCCCCTCACTAATGGATATTTAGAAAGAACAATTTCATAATTCCTAAACTTCTAGTTTCAAACCCTTGACAGAATTTTGAAAATTAAGTTTCCTATATCTTCTAATTCTGTACATTTCTTATTGCTATCAGTCTTGTCATTACCTGTCAACCCCTGATATTAAAAGAAAAATAGCAATAATGTGGCAAAAAGCTATCACACTGATTTTACCACTAAAATACAGAAAATTAATTTTATGAATTTGGTTCACACTGAAAGAATGTTTAATAATGCTAAACATTAGAGATCCAGCAGCAGAAATACTGCCTGGAATACAAAAAAAAAAAAAGGAGAAAGAAAAAAAGAAAGAAAAATAGTAACTTGAAATGCCCTGAAAAGCATTCAAACTCTTCAAGATGGTTTAATTAATACTACATAGTTCTAGTGTTGAAAATTTAACTAAAAATTAAAAATGACTTTTTATTTGCAAATAAAGGCAGATAAATGACTTGCAGTAATAAAAAGTATTAAAATATTTCACAAATACAAAACACAGCCTGGTTTACTTTTGAACAAAATAACATTTAAAAGAAAGCATAGCTACTTTTTAAAGCTATCCTGCACTATTTTTTGTTTTTAAAGGTTCAAGAAAAAAATAATAAATTACATAGAATTTCAGATTCTATGCCAAATTTAAATTAACTCCTATAATTTCTCTATTTTTAATGAATATTCTGTAATATCAAACATTCATTTTTATATGCCAAAAATAAGGCTTTACAAGATGTAAAAAATTTTAAAGAGGTTATGTTAATAATTTTATTACTTTGATTCATTTTACAGGGTATTAAAAACAAAACCTGTTCAAAAACAATTGTTATTGATGCCGTCACAAACCATGTTTTTTAAAAGAGTTTATTCATTTTCGGACAGAGGGAAAGGGAGAAAGTGAAGGAGAGAAACATCAATGTGTAGTTGCCTCTTGCACACCCCCTGCTGGGGGACTGGCCTGCAATCCAGGCATGTGCCCAGACTGGGAATCGAACCAGTGACTCTTTGGTTTGAAGGCTGGCACTCAACCCACTGACCCACACCAGTCAGAGCCCATCATAAATCTTTATAAGCACATTTTTTTTCATTATGTAACCATGCCTAGGTAACTTTGAATAGTGACAGCTTTCTCCAGACAGGTAACAAATTTGTACAGACTTAATTATGGTATCTGGGTGAAATAAATGTTCAGACCACAGAAGTTTTTAAATTCAAATTATTCACCCTTTAAACTTCTAAGTCAGTGTGATTTCTACTTTAAAGAAAAAAATTAGTTCAAAATTTAATAACTAAAAGTTTAATAATTTTTTATACTTGGACACTTAATGTCCATTTTCATAAGTAGTAATTAGAAATGTTGCAGATTTAAGTGTGAAAGATTTCAAAGTATCACTATGTTACTAATCACTCATTAAATGTTCTCACTATATACAAACACATATAAATTATAGATACAATTAGTTATTTATCTATAATACAATGCATGAACACCATTCTCCTTCCTTAACCATATTGATATAAGGATAAAGTAATAAATCTCTGTGCTATTCATGGCAAAAAAAAATGCTTTAAAAATAAATCTTTAAAGATAGTTTCAAAAATAAAGTTCAAATATTGCACAAAATAATTTAACTGCAAATATTACTGTATATTATAAAACAAAATCTTTTTTTCAATTTTTGACATCTGCAAGAATTTCCACTTTCTAATTATAAGAGAATTTATTGGAAGTTTGCATTTAGCTATTAAATATTTATATTCAGTTTGATGGAATGTAACTTTCAGAAATTAACTGAGCCTTTGTCTTAAAAGTTCATCTATTTGAGTCTTATACATATTTTTTACATCTTCAAGATCTAATCGAAGTTCTTCTGCCTCTTCTGCTTTTTCTCCATACATCTGCAGAATAGTATTGTATCTTTGATCCAAATCCTACAAAATACATTTGTTTACAATTTATAAAATAACTCTACACAATGTCTTGATTATATTTATATTATCATAAACAAATCACCAATAAACACATTATAATCTAAATAAAAATATATAATCAGCTCTTATAAAAATCAAACTCATACTTCAGCAGGTTGGAATAAATAGCAAGTGAAGGAATTAAAAATAAAAAAAAAAACCCTAAGCCAAACTGCTATTGATCTTATCATATCTTTCCACTAAACTGTAATTTCCCCCATATGTAGCTTAATCAGTGTTTTCTCTCATTAATTTAAAGACATTTGATGAAATTTAGTCATTTTGGTTCATTGTAGTATTTACCTGGCATTTACCCTATTGGAAAAATAAAAAAACAAAAATTTCATATACGGCTTAACCGTGACTATTAATACAAAAGTACAGTCTTATAAATGAGCCTTGGCCAAATAAAATCTAGTTCTTTTCCTGTATGAGATTATAAATGATTGTGAAAAACACTCTGAATATTTAATGTGATAAGCATAAAAGATTTACCTTTAAAATTCTTTACTCAAACACTAACATTGTAATTTTCAAAGAAATCATTAATATATACATCATTTTATGTACACTATAAAAATGAGATTTAGTAACTGGACTAAAATATCATAGATTCAGCCTTAAGTGAAGAATACTTACTCTTAGCTGAATTCGAAGTTTGGGTATCTCCTTTACTTTCTCTTCAAGTTCATCATTTTGATTTGTTAATTTAACTAGCTCTTCAGCCATCAGTGAGCGTGTTTTTTCTAGATTGCCAATTTCTAGCTGTAAAACATTACCAGAAAGTAATTTAAATCAAAATATATTTTACTTAATGGATCAACATATAACCATGAGGTACCTATTTCTTACGTAAAAGGAAATAGTGGCAAAAAAAGGGGTTTCAACTTTCTTCAGAGGTATACCATTTATAGAGTTTACTATGAAAGATATAAAGAACTTAAGGGAATTCAATCATCTGTTTTAATTCTGCAACCTCATGTTTTCCTCTAATATAAGGAGACAGAATATTTTTCATTTATTCTAAATTACTATAAAAACCCTGAAAAATAAAACCATATTTTAATGTATCTCCAACTGTGTAGAGAATATTGACAGACTACCAAAGAAGTTTAATTTGGGCCCTCAAGTACAGCATGCTGGGCTATATAAACATAAGTATTAAGATTACTCTAATCTACTTTTTCCTAATTCAAGAACATCTTTGCCCTGTCTGGTGTGGCTCAGTGGATTGAGGGCCAGTCTGTGAACTAAAGGGTCACTGATTCGATTCCCAGTCAGGGCATATGCCTGGGTTGCAGGCCAGGTCCCCAGTAATGGGTGTGCAAAAGGCAACCACACATTGATTGATGTTTCTCTCCCTCTCTTTCTCCTTCCCTTCCCCTCTCCCTAAATAAAAATAAATGAATCTTTTTTTTTAAAAAAGAACATCTTTAATAGAGTAATATTTTCAACTCACTTAAGTCATACAATGGGAAGAAAAGATGAAAGTTTTACATTTACTTCTATACTTTTTCATTTTTCATTTACTTTTTTCGTTTGCTTTTATAGTATAAAGTTTTCCAATACCTGTAAATGAGTAATTTCTCCTTCTCTTAGCTTTAGCTGAGACTGTAGATTTTCAATAATGCTGGATCCAGCCCCCATCTTTACAGTATCATAAAGATTGCTTCCATTTGCTGATATGGACATTTGTCCAAAGGAGTGATCATGAGGCTCATCCTATGTTAATTAAGAAAGTACATAATTATTCAGTTATTATAGATTGTGTTCCATTATAAGGTTCAAACGAATGATTCTGTCAATTCTTGCTTTAGACAGACAGACAGACAGACAGAGAGAGAGAGAGAGAGAGAGAGAGAGAGAGAGAGAGAGAGAATCACCTGAGACAGAAAAGATGCTTGTAGCCCTGCCATCTCAGCTCCACTTATTGAACTTGATCGTGACATTGTGGGAGTGGTAGAAACAGAAAACGGCTTCCGTTCCTTAAGGAGTAAGAAAAAAAAATTCAGTTCAGATTAAAGAGCAAAATGGTAAAAAACAAGAATGTTTTCTAGGATTAATGACAGCAAAAACTCATTCTAGCTTCCTCCTAAAGTTATAAATATAAGTTCTAAAGTCTTAACCTTGCAAGGCACAATATTTAGCAATTTAAAAGTACAGACAGACTTGATCAAATCATCTCAGGATCCATGTACATTGCAACAACATAATTTGGTTTATTTTTAATGGAATGAGAATGTTCTTGTTGAAACAGCTATATAAACTGTTTCACATTGTATAATATAATACCAATTAAACCTATTTCTTTAGAATAAAATTAGAAATGAGTTTTATAAACCATAACGTTTCTGACTTATCCATTTTATTTTTAGTGTATTTTTTAAAAATTCCAAATAAATTCAAAGTGTAATTTCAATATACATATAGGTAATTTTAATATATTAACTACCAAGTCACACCAATCCTTTAAATATAGGAAACTACCTTTAGAAAAATTACCTTCATTAACCAGAAAGAAAGTGAACAAGTTTTATCCCTAAAGTACCTACAGACCAAATGAGGTACATTAATCTCAGTGAGAGACCACAAAATTCATTTAAAAAGAGGCTTTGTAATTCAAATCCTAGAAATCACAGATCTCTTTGGATAAACTCAAATTACTTTGGATCCACTCTGAACAGGACACTGATTATCCTACTAGAATTAATTCATCAGCCTATTGATTATAGACATAAGAAATGGTATTTACAATATGTAATTAAAAATTACAAAACAATGAGAGTTACTAACTGGTTACACCAAAAACAAAATGAGACAAAATTCAATACCTTTTCTTTTATTGCTTCTTGAGTAAAAACTGCTTTCTTCCTTTCTTGTTCAACTTTCATTTTCTCCAATTCTAATTGACTATTTAACAGCGTCTAATGGAGAAAAATGTAGTTAGATAATTCCTACGATAGTATATCATCATCATAAGTCAATCTCAAAGTAAGGCACATAAAGTATGTATTCCTATTTGTTTTACTATTAAAGACCAAGTTCCAAAAGCAGTAAGCTCACTCATTTCATCTTGACATCTCATTAGTTCACTGCCATCCCCAAGCATTCACTAATGGAAGCCCTAAGAGGTGAGCGAACACTAAGAGCAATACCTTTTCTTTCCTTGTCTCTTCAAGTGTTCTCACATATTCATCTTTTAGGTTTTCTAATTCAACTTGGAACCTATTAAGCCAAAGGGAATGAAACAAAACAAAAAAAGATAATAGTACAAACTATCACAAATTCACTTCTTTATTAACTCCAGTTATGTATTTAGTAGTCATTTTTATTACCAGATTGCTTTCCAACTATTTTTTTCCAGATGACTTGTGTTTTACTCAGAAGCCAAACTACTACACTTTTGTGCATTTTATTTATTCATTCTTTGGGTTAAGATTTCATTTAAAAAGAGAATTTCCAAAAATAATTTTAAATACTACCATTCTACAGTAGGTTCAGATTTTGCAAAAGCTTGTTAGGGGGGTTCTATGAAAATGTTTGCAAAAGTTCAGATATTTTACTTTATAAATCATTTTTACTTGACAACTTTTTTAAAAAGTAAAATTTCGCCCTAGCTGGTGTAGCTCAGTGGATTGAGCACGGGCCTCCGAACCAAAGGATCGAGGTTCGATTCCCAGTCAGGGCACATGCCTGGGTTGCAGGCCAGTTCCCAGCAGGGGACACGCGAGAGGCAACCATACATTGATATTTCTCTCCCTCTCCCGCTCTCCTACCCTTCCCCTCTAAAGATAAATAAATAAAGATCTTTAAAAAAAAAAAAAAGTAAAATTTCCAATAAAGAACTGAGGGTATTAAAATAAAGTTATGGTTTAAGGGAAAAAAAAGAACTGAGGGTAAAAATACACTAATCATAGCCTCGACATAATTTCAGACAGATGGATTTGATAGTTTGCGGTTTCCGAAGAACCAGGATATTTATTTAGAAAGATTGAAACATTGCTAAAACCCTTGTAATATAAAAATATCATCAATGAATGGTCTCCAAACTATTTTGTGGTTACAGACTCCTTCAATATATCTGATTAAAATAATGAATCATTTCCCTAGAAAATGCAAATACATACAAAACATGCCACACAATTTCAAGAATACATGTAAGATTCAATGAATCCAAATACTGTCTTATTACTAATGACTCTAACATTAAATGCTAAAAGTATGTATTTTACAATAGTTTTCAGTGCCAAGAAGGTAAAAGCCAACAGCATGTTTTTAAGTGCTTTAAAATGTCAGAAAGCTACCAAAAATAACAATCAAGAAATATGCTCACCTATTATTTTCATCTTCCAGTTTTCTTAGTCTATTTTTCTCCGATTCTAGCTGGGCCAGAAATCTACTGTTCTCCTGTCTTAAGAGAGAATTCTGTGACTCTATGGAAGACACCTGAATTTTGTTGGCAAGGAGTTCTTCTGTAGCTGCACGTTCTCTTTCAACTGCTGCTGCCAACAAAGTCTGAGATTCACCTGAACAGAGGATAAAGAAAGAAAAGTCACTTATGAATATACCCAAGAGGACAACATACCAAGTCAGTTCTCACTTTTAATAATGCAAGTAGCCACACTTAAAACTGTAACTGCTTATTGCTTAGCAGTTCTGCCTAGAGAGACAAAGGACCCAGTCTTAATTTCTACCTGCTTTCCCCCCAAATATTTCAATTTGATAGTGGAGTTATATATGAAAAGAGCAATGGCTCTGGCTGATATGACACAGTGGATTGAATGCCAGCCTGTGAACCAAAGGTTGCCAGTTTAATTCCCAGTCACAGCACACACCTGGGCTGTGGGCCAGGTTCCTGGATGGGGGCATGCAGGAAGCAACCAATCTATCTCTCTATTGAACATCACATTTTTCTCCCTCTCTCTCTCCCTCCCTTACCCTCCTTCTAAATAAAAATAAATAAAATCCTTAAAAAAAAAGGGCAATGGATCAACAAATGATGCTGGGGCAATTGGACATGCATCTATAGGGCCCCCCCCCCAAAACACCACAAACTAAACTTCTCACTATATATGAAAATTAACTGAAAATGGATCATAAAGTTGAGTATAAGACAAAACTATAAAACTTTTAATAAAATATAGAAATATTTAGGCTCTAGGTATAGTTAAATACTTAGGTCTGACACCAAAAGAGCCATAAAAAGAAAAATTAATATTCCCAGACAAGGAAAAAAAAAACCCTAAAGGAATTCACCACCACCAAACTGGTATTATAAGAAATGTTAAAGGGACTTATTTAAAAGAAAAAAAATAATAAAAAGTATGAATGAGGAAATATCGCAATAAAAAAGTCTCACTGTCAAAGGGAAACACATAATAAAAGCAGCAGATCAAACTAACACTAAACACAAACTAACACTAAAGCTAGTACAAAGGTTAAAAAGCAAAAGTAGAAAGACCATGTGTAATTACAACAGTAAATTAAAGAATACATGCACACACACACACAAAGAAAAAAATAATGACAAAAACATAAATGTGAAGGGAGTGCACAAAAATGGCAGTGATTTTAGAATGTGTTTGAACTTAAGTGGCCATCAACTTAAAATAGATCGCTATAAACGTAGGCTGATATAAATGAAGCACATGATAAGCACAAACCAACAATCTACAAGCAATATACAAGCAATAAAGAGAAAAGAATCCAAACACAACACTATAGAGAGTCATCAACATATAAGAGAAGAGAAAAAGAAGAAACAAAGAGAACTACAAAAATAACTGGAAAACAATAAAATGGCAATACTACACAGCTATCAATAATTACTTTAAATGTAAATGGATTAAAAACTCCAATCAAAAGACAAATGGGTAGAGGATGTGGTCCATATATACAATGGAATATTACTCAGCCATGAAAAAAGAATTAAATCTTACCATTTCCGACATGGATGGACCTAGAGGGTATTATGCTAAGTGAAATAAGTCAGACAAGAAAGACAAATACCATGTGATTTCATGGCATTTAAAAAAACAAAATAAATGAACAAACAAAATAGAAACAGACTTATAAGTGCAGAGAACATTTTGATGGTTACTAGACAGGAGGGAGAATTGGGGGCCTAAATGAAAATGGTGAAGGAACTGAGAACTGCAAATTGGTTGTTAAAGAATAGTCATGGGGATGCAAAGTACAGCATAGGGAACATAGTCAATAGTATTGGGTGCAAGACTTATTGGGGGATCTCTTTGTAAGATATGTAAATGTTTAACCACTGTAGAATACATGAAAGTAATATATATAGAGACTATTAACTGCAATTGAAAACTAAAACAAAATTTTTTAAGAAAAATGTAGAAAATGGACTTTTTCAAAATTTTAAAATTTGCTCTATGTAAACAGGATGGGAAGAAAAGTATAGACTTGTAGAAAATAAAGGCAAACCACATTATCTAAATCTAGCATCTAGACTATATAAAGAAGTCTCAAATCTCAACAGCGAAAATCCAAACTATCTGATTATAAAATGGGCAAAAGATCTGAATAGACATTTCACTGAAGGGAATGTACAAATAGAAAATAAGCAAATAAAATGATGTTCAACATCATTATTCATTAGGGAAATGCACATTAAAATCATGACATAGCACTACATACCTGTCTAAATGACTAAAATCAAAAACAGCACAACACCAAATCCTAGCAAGGATATGGAGAAACTAACATACAGTCACCTAGGAAAATAGTTTGGCATTATCTTTAAAAACAAAATACGCAACTACCTATACAACCCAGCAATTGCATACTTTGGCATTTATCCAGAGAAATGAAAACCTATGTCCACCATGAGACTTGTACATGAATGTTCATAGTAGCTTATATGTACAGACAAAATTTAGAATCAGTTCATACAGGCTTCATCAAGTAAACAAAATATGGTACATACATACAATGAAAAACTAATAAAAAATGTAATCATTGACACACAATAATTTGGATGAATGTCAAGGGAATTATGTCAAGTGAAAAAGCCAACCCCAAACTGTCACATATTATATAATTTTATTCATATAGCATTTTGAAATTCTAAAACTTTCAAAATATAGGACAGATCAGAGGTTGCCCAGGATTTGGGATAGGGAAGGAGGGCCATGAAGGTGGTTAAGTGTGGTCATAAAACGGCAGCATGTGGGATATTTTTGGTGTTGCAACTGTTTGATATCTTGACTATAGTGATGAATACATGAACCCACAGATGTGGTAAAATTGTGTAGAACTTAATACACACACAGAGACACACAAACACACACAAACAAGTACCAGTAAAATTGGGGAAATCTGAATAAGATCAGTAAACACTATCAATGTCAATACCCTGGTTATAATATTATAATTTTGCAAAATGTTAACATTTGGAGATACTAGGGAAAGTATTATTTCACATAAATGCATGTATATCTACAATTAACTCAAAAGAATTTCTCAATTAAAAAAAGATTAGTGGATAAGATTCTGAAATTTAGCCAAGGTAAGAATTTTCGTATTTCTCCTCAAGCACCAAAGTAGACCTGATAACATCTCTATTATAGATGTTATAGTCTGTTCCATATTGCACCTATGGTCCTATTAATAGCGTTATATAGTATGCCTGTCCTGTGGCTTTGCCTACAGTACATTTCACATATCCCCAAGAGTATGCGGACTACACTTCAAAACCACAACATGAGAGCTTCCAGTCTCCACTTACTGCTAAATAGACATCCATTTCAGAGGCTGTCATTTTCAGATATCTCATATTGCATAACAAATTGGACTAAAAAGTTGTCAGAAACAGCCTTGGCTGGTGTGGCTCAATGGACTGAGTTGCTGGTCTGTGAACCAAAAGGTCACCAGTTTGATTCCCAGTCAGGGCACATGCCTGGGTTGCAGGCCAGGTCCCAGTTAGGGGCATGAGAGAGGCAACTGATTGATGTATCTCTCACAGATCAATGTTTCTCTCCCTCTTTCTTCCTCCCTTCCCTCTCTCTAAAAATAAATAAATAAAGTCTTTTAAAAAATTGTCAGAAATAAATGACAGACCTAAAATGTATACAGATAAGTTAAATAATATATGAAGATTACCTAGTTCAGTGATTTTCTTTTTAAGTAGATAAGTCTTTTTTCAGAGAAAATCCTTCATGAAACTCAAAAAAAGACAGAGGCGGCACTACTTTCAATCCAGCTTCCTGGAGGGAGCCCAGCACCCTATTTGTGGAGCTTCCCTCTCACCAAGAGGGCAGCCAGCCCTGAGACACATCTAATGAGTCTGCTGAAGACTGTGAGACATCTAATGAGTCTGCTGAAGACTGTGAGAAAGCCACTAACCTAGTTCACCCCTCCTGATTTCCAGTCAGCAGTCCAGAAAAGGGAAGTGACTTGCTCCAGACTACCTGGCTGGATGATTAAAAACAAAACAAAACAAAGCCTTGCTTCTAGGTCTCCTGACACCCATTCAGGTCTGCTTTCATCACTACACTAAATTTTTATCTGTCAAAGCAATGGTCTTGTTGTTGATGTCTAATTACATGGATTTTTCATGAATTTACTAGCTTCTAGGATATCTAGTAATACCACCAGTCTGTGCTTGAATAAACATCTTGGGAAAATAATTTTCTTTTTATTGATAGCACAGACGGGCAAACTGGGACATTTCTGTAAAGAAGCAGAATATAAAATCTTAAGATTCCATAGCATCTGAATATACAACTTAACCTTGATCCACCTAGCAGACCTAGCTCTGCTCTTGGAGTTCTGCCATTAACTAGAATCATATCTGGTGTCTACCTTCAACATTATTGAAGACAAGCTAAAAAAAGGTCAGATTTAGCATTGAACAAGGAAAAAAATGAGTGCAGTAGTCTATAAAAATGAATGAAAAATAACATGGATGTATTTTAGACAGTATCTGATCCATTGTGTTAGGGAAAACAAGTAGTTTTGAAAGTCAATTAAGATATTAGAAAATAAATATAAAACAGAAGCAAAAATCTACAAGTAAGACTAAATATAACATCAGATCAGTGATTTTCAATTTCAGACCATTACCCTAATTCCATAAACAAGGTGAAAGGGCTTCTGCATTGAGCTTAAGAACTAAAGTAGTTACCCAGCCTATCAGTGAGACTCTTCTCTAACTTCTCCCACGACGATGTCTGGGACCCTAGTGTTGCTTGCAAATTTTCTATCTGTCGAAGCAATGGCCTTGTCGTTGATGAAACACTTTGACTAAGTTCCTGGTTTCGATTCTCTGCTTCCTGGAGTCTCTGAATCATGAAATTCTTAAGTTATTACCACCAATAGCAGCAATAAAAACAGAAAGAAAAAAAGAAACTAGCAAATAAACTTTATGGGAGATTTCTGGAAAAAAATTATTTCTCCAAGATAGAATTACTTTTTAAATGAAATTACTTTCAATTATTCAACCCTTAAGTTCAAGTTAAGTTGAATAACTGAGTATCTAAGTAAGTGCTTCTGTACAAAGCATTTTCTAAGACAAAGATAGCCTTTGATCATCTTAATGTAAAAATGAGTATCATTCAAACCTTCCTGTAATTTCTTCATCTGAGTACTTCTAAGTATTTATAAAAACCTAAAGATCAATTTGAGTTGCGTTATCTCTCCCTTTTCCTATGCATGTTCACTTACCAAAAATTAATAAAGCAGTAACATAAAAACTGGGCACTGATTATCTGCCCCAAGGTAATCAGGCTGATAATTAATAAACTAGGTATTACAAATGCAAAAACAATACTAAATGCACAATAAATCTATCATGATAAAATTATTTTCTATAAAATAGAATTAGGATTTTTTTCTATATAATAGAATTAGGACTTTTAAGGTTCCAACTCTGTTTACTGACAAAAGCCACAAAAAAAAAAAAAAAAAAAAAAATCAGCAAATGATACATATGGCAGTAATCCTCTTAGTTCTATAAGCATTACCCCACCGAGCTATTTTTTATTTTTAGGAAAACATATATTGGATGTGTATTCAGGAAAACTGTGACAGCACCTGCTGGAGTTCACTGATCTCGTGGCGTAAATAATCCTCTTTTCTGGCGGTTGCTTGTTCTGCACGTTGCAGGGCCAGCCTCAGGTTCCCCACCTGTATGAGGAGAACCAAAACACTATCACAGTCTCAAGCATTGTCTATAACTTCCTGCTAACTACATACTTTGTGTTGTGTTGACTTACAGTTCGTGTATAATACTCTACACTATCCAATGAGTTTTTACATAGGATTATCACACACCCCATTCATCAAGCAATTCCAAAACTGAATATATGCTCAATATGTACTGTTAGGCAAAAAAAAAAAAAAAACATATATATATATATATATATATATGTGTGTATATATATATGTACAAGGCCCAACCACTGCCCCACCTCACAAGACAGGAGCAGAGACAATGCATCCATAAATGTCTACAGCGCAAGCAGAATGTGATGGCTGTATTACCTATGAAAACTAGACCTGAGAACTCACTCTATGGAAGCAGTCTCTATAAACACACAAAGATATTCCCTACATGGTGGTTTATTAGCAATAACACACAAAACATGAAATAGTCTAAATATCCACCAGTAGTAGTTCAGTTTTGCAAACCTTAATACAACATGAATATACCCATTAAAAGACATGACTTAATTTTAAATAAAAAACTATAAAAGTATAATACATAATATCAAATATAAGGGATGGGGAGAAAATACAGACAACTGTAATTGAACAATAAAATAATTTTAAAAAATATATAAAAATATGTACATGGAAATAAGAACAAGAAGGTAATACCCAAAATTGACAGTACGCATAAGGTGATGATTTTATGAATGATAATGCCCTACACTATTACCTCCCATCCCCCCAATTTTTCCTTGTTATTTTCCTAGTGTATTTTTAATTTAAAACATTAATAATTTTTCTATCCCAGTGATAGAGTAGCAGAAATACAAGGGGTATATGGACCATGGCATGATTTTTAATATCAAGGTATTGACTGGTATTATAAACAACCTAAATATCCATCAGTAAGAATTGACTGAATACAATGAAGTATTTATTATAACTACAAAAAGAAAACTTTTAAAAAGCTTCATGTTTTATTGTGAGTATCTAAATAAGTGCTTCTTTACAAAATATTTTCTTACATAAAGATAGCCTCTGATCATGTCAGGGAGTGATTATCAAGATACTTTGTTGTTGGGGACCACTCTGTGGTTTCAGAGATGGTAGCCCCTTGAGAGCAAGCCTTGAAAGAGGCCAGTAAATCTCACTGAAAAACCAGGAAGCGCAGGTGGCAGGCATGACTCGAGGCTAACACTGAGGGTTCCCATGGCAAAATCAGGCCTGATAAATACATTTTGTCCTTTGAAGTTTGCTTTGCTTGGAACAGCCCTGTTGATATAAACCGGATATTTAAATTAAAGGCATAAGAAGTAAAGTCCTTATCTTATGAAACACATCTTAAAGATCATCTGGTGTCAGCATGACTAACAGACATGGACCCTGAGGCAGATCTCTGTGTTCCTTCAATTGTTATCTAAAGATAGTACCTGTTTTTCTATGACTATAGCCTTTTGACATTGATTGATGAGCTATGCATGTATGCTGTATACACCTAAACATACCATTCCCAATAAAAGCCACCTGAGAGAAGGGTTCAGGACATTCTCTTCTAGAGGGAATCGCCATTCCCTTTTCCGCCGGAACAATAAGAATGTATCCGGGACAACTTATTCTCATCCACAGAAGCCAGAAGATATCTGTGGAACCAAGTTCTACCACACTTTATTTCGTAAATAAAGCAAACTTTATAAGTAGTAAAACAGTGTAAGTAGGAAACTATATTTTATGCAAGAAGGATGAGAGAGACACAAATAAGTATGTGTGTAAGTGTATGGGCATGAAATGTATAGAAAAATGTATATTTCCTTGCATTTACAAATAGAAACATTGAAAAAATAAGCCAAGCACCAATAAAATGGTCATTTATAGGCAAATAAAAGGAATGGGGAGGGGCTACGCTAAAAACAAATGTCTCAATATTCTTGTTATATAGGTCTCACTTTGGAATCATGTAAATGCTTTAGATATTCATGCAAAATTAAATCAAAAGTGCATTGGGTCAATGAGGAAAGAATAGTCTTTTCAACAAATGGTGCTGGGAAACTGTATAGCCACATGCAAAAGAACTAAATGTGAAAATTAAAACTATAAAACTTTTAGAAGGAAACAAGTCAAAATCTGCATAACCTTAAATTAAGCAACAGTTTCTTAAATGTGACACCCAAAAGCACAAGTGACAAAAGTAAAAAAAGGTAGGTTGGACTTCATCAAAATTAAAACACTTTGTGCATCAAAAGGACACTATCAAGAAAGTGAAAGACAACCTATAGAATGGGAGAAAATATTTGCAAATCCTACATTTGATAAAGGAATAGTATGTAAAATATATAAAGAACAATAAAAGGACAACTCAATTTAAAAGTAATCAATGGATTTACATATTTGAATGAATTTCTCCAAAAAGGATATATAATAGCTTATAATCACATAAAAAGATGCTCGATGTCATTCATTAGTCACTGAGGAAATGTAAATCAACACCACAATCAGATACTATTTCACACCCACTAAAAGGGCTACACTGGAAAAAAATCAAGAATAACAAATACTGGAAAAGATGTAGAGAAATTAAAATTCTCATATATTGCTGGTGGGAATGTAAAATAATGAAGCTGCTGCAGAACACTTTGGCAGTTCATCAAAAAAGAGTTACCATATGACCTGAGGGTATATATCTAAGAGAATTTAAAATACAGATGCACACAAAAACCATAAACAAAGGTTTAAGACAGCATTTTTCAAATTAACAAAAAGTGTAAAAAACACAAATATCCATTAACTGATGATTCTGTAAGACAAAGTGACAAATTTTGAAATTCTTCCTTCATCTCAGGTCCATGGAGTTACATAGATTCTCCTTAAATTATATGCAATGTTTAGTATTTATCTGCATTTGTGCATTTCTCAGTTATAGGGTCCTCAGCTTTCATAACATTTATTCTCAAATAAGTCTGAAATTCACAAAAAAATTAAGCAATACTGGCATAACATAAGCATAGTTTAACAACAGCTGTAAAAAACACACAATTAAGTTTGCCCAACAAGATTTTAAAGGAAATGTAACACATGCAGCACTAAATAAGGTTTGACTAAAACTAACTAACTAATGGACTCTTTAATCTGCACAAGCACAAAGATTTAAAAGACTAATTTAATTCACATTCATTACTTACTTGAATGGCTAATGCCTCTTGCTGCTGACGGGCTTCTTCTTGGACCTTCTCTAATGCTGCAGAAAGTTCTTCTTTAGCTTTGATTTCATGACTCAAAGCAGCTTCCTGTGCCTCACTATCCTTTGCAGCATTGGCTTTGTGGAGATCAGTAAGTTCTCTTAAAAAATCAGATTGATAAGTTTTATTTAAAAAAATATACAACCCTGACTGGTGTGACTCAGTGAGTTGAGTGTCTTTCTGCAAACCGAAAGGTTGCTGGTTCAATTTCCAACCAGGGCTGATGTTTGGGTTGCAGGCTAGGTCCCCAGTTGGGGGCGTGCAAGATGCAACTGATTAATGTTTCTCTTGCACATTGATGTTTCTCTCCCTATTTTTCTCCCTCTCTTCCCCTCTAAAATAAATATTAAAAATAATATACATTAAATTACAGGGCCAAAGTTAGAAAGTTTCCATGTAGATTTCTATAAAATTTACAGAATGAGGGGGCATTCATTCATAATAAACAGTGACTGCAGTAAGTACTCTCTCTCTGTTGAACTTACTTTGAACAGTTACAAATTTACAGTTAAGTTTATGTGTTGTGAGTGATCAAATAGAAAAAAAAGATTTCTTCAGCATTCTGCATTTAAATGATTTTAAATGAGTTGCATCTTTATTCGTTTTCTTACTTGTATGCACTATCAAGAGCAGCCTGAATACTTCGGTTCTTTTCTTCAAGTTCATCCATGTCCACCTGAAGTCGGCCAAGATCCTTCTCTTGGTGTTCAACCACAGAATTTAGCTTTTTAATATTTTCTCTATGTTGTTTCTCAACTTCTTCTTTGCCATCAAGGATCTGTATTATAGAAACAGGCAAAAATATTCCTCAATAAATAACACCACGGTACGTAATTGTATTCAGGAATCTCGAGTGTATAATAACGAAGAATAATCTTAACATACATTTATTAAATTGTGAAAAAAATCCTTCCCATGTGATATACCCCAATAAATCATTCCAAATGTTTTATAAACCATAGCCAACTGTTCATATAGTAATAACAATTTATATGTAGACAACGATTAACATTCACCTGTTTTAAATGTTGCAACTCTTCTTCTAGCTCTCTAATTTTTTTCTTCAGCTTTGCAATAATATTTTCATTTTCTTTGTCTTTAGCTCTTAATTTCTTAATGATGTTAGAACTATGCAGCTGCTGCTTTGAAAGTTTTTCTCCTGGCAATGGCAAAAAAGTATAAATTCAAATAATAATAATTTCCTTAGAATCTACATAGAGTATTTATCTAACTGGTGTAATAAAATGATGGAATGTTTTTTAAAAATCACTATGTTGTCACCACCAATGTTAAACTGATTTGGGCAAGAATCATCAATGAACACTAAAATTACTAGGTGGAAGGGTGGTGGGGAACAAGATATCTACAGTCTTAAAGAAGCACTCCCACATGTTACATATGAATTACAAAGGGAAAGATGTACTTTTACAACAAAAAATTCTGGCAGTAATCACCTTAACCATTCAGTTTTGGCATCAACGGCTGTGGTACAGCTTAACATTATGTGTCTACTGATATGAAGCAGTAGGTGCATAATATCACAATATTTCTTATTAGAAATTTGATCTGAATCTAACCATGAATAAAGCAACAAATTCCTGAATATAAAGTATTCTGCAGGACAACTGGCCTGGACACTACAGTGTCTTCAACATCATGAAGACAGAGCTATCCTAGACTGCTGAAAGACTAAAACACAAGTGAACTACATGCAATCCCATCAAAACACCAGAGGCAGTTTTCACAAAAATAAAATTTAAAAAATCTTAAAATTCAGATGTAACCACAAAAGATCTCAAACACCAAAAGCAATCTCCAGCAGGTACAAAGCCAGAGATATTACATTTCCTAATTGCAAAACATATTACAAAACTACCATAATACAAACAGTATGGTACTGGCATAAAAAGACATATCAATGGAACAGAAAAGAGAGCTTAATAATAAATACACACATTTACAGCCAACTGCTTTTTAACAAGGATGCCAAGAACACACAATGGGGAAAGGACAGTCTCACTAAATGGTATTGAGAAACTGAATTTCCATGTGCAGAAGAATGAAATTGGACCTTATCACACACCAAATATAAAAATTAATAGAAAACAGATTAAAGACTTAAATGTTAAGACCTGAAACTGTAAAACTACTAGAGGAAAAGACAAGAAAAAAGCTTTTTGACATTGGGCTTGGCAATGATTTTTTGGATATGATACCAAAAGCATAGACTACAAAAGTAATAATAGGAAAGTGTGATTGCATCAAACTAAAAAGTACTGCACAGCAAAGAAAACAATCAGCAGAGTGAAGAGACAATCTACATATGGAAATAGCTTCCCTTTTGTGTCTAGCTTATTTCAATTAGTATAATGTTTTTAAGATTCATCCATGTTGTAGACTGTATCAAAATGTCAATCTTTTTTTGGCTCAGTAATATTCCAATGTATGGATATACCACTTTTGGTTTATTCATTCATCTGTTGAGGAACATTAGGGTTTGTTTCCATCTGCTGGCTATTGTGACTAATACTTCAGTGAACATTCATTTACAAATATCTGTCTGACTAGGGACAACTCCTTTGGGTATATACTTAGGGGTAGGATTACTGAGTCATATGATAATTGTATTTTCAGCTTTTTCGGAACCTCCAAACTTTTCCATAGTGGCTGTACCATTTTATATTCATACCGGCAATGTTATGAAGGTTCCAATTTTCCATGTCCTAACCAATATTTATTTTCTGTTTTTGTATTATTTTTAATTGAATTTACTGGGGTAACATTGGTTAATGAAATCATATAGGTTTAGGGTTTATAATACATTATCTGTATAATGAATTGTGGGTTTACCACCACAAGTCTCTTTTATAAAAAATTACAGCTTATTGATTATGCGATTACAGTTGCCCTTATTTTCTCCCTTTGCTCTGCTATTCCCTCAGGCAATCCACCTACTGTTGTTCATGTCCATGGGTCATGCATAAGTTCTTTGGTTATTCCGTTTCTTATACTGTACTATATCCCCATAGCTATTCCGTAACTACCTACTTGTATTTCTTAATCCTCTCACCTCTTCACCCATTCTCTTCTTCCCCCATTCCATCCGGCAACCATCTGGTAACTATTTTTCTCTAGCTGCTTTTAAGACTCTCTCTTTATCTTTAACCTTTGGCATCTTAATTATGATGTATCTTGGAGTGGGCTTCTATGCATCCATCAAAATTGGGAGACTCTGTGCTTCCTGGACTTCCATGTCTATTTCTATCACCAAATTAGAGAACTTTTCTTTCACTATTTCTTCAGATGGATTTCCAACTGCTTACTCTTTCTCTTCTCCTTCCAGCACCCCTCTGATGCAACTGTTGGACTTCTTCAAGTTGTCCCAGAGGCTGTTTATACTACTCTCATTTTTTTGGATTCTTCTTTCTTGGTATTGTTCTGATTGGTTGTTTTTTGCTTCCTTATGTTCCACATCATTGATCTGATTCTCAGTTTCATCCACTCACTGCTGTTTCCCTGTAAATTGTTCTTTATTTCAATTAACGTAGCCTTTATTTCTGACTGGGTCTTTTTTTATGCTGCCGAGGTCCTCAACAGGTTCTTTGAGCATCCTTACAACCAGTGTTTTGAACTTTGCATCTGGTAGATTGCTTATCTCCATCTTGTTTAGTTCTTTTTCTGGAGTTTTGATCTGTTCTTTCATTTAGGCCATGTTTCTTTGCCTCCTCATTTTGGCAGCCTCCCTGTGTTTGTTTCTATGTATTAGGTAGAGCTGCTTTGACTCCCTGTCTTGGCAGTGTGGCCTAATGTAGTAGGTGTCCTGCAGGGTCCAGTGGCACAGTCTCCCCTTTCACCTAAGCCAGGTACTCAAGGAGTGCTCCCATGTGGGCTAAGTACAACCTCCCCTTGTAGTTGAGCCTTGGTTGTTGGCAGATCAATGGGAGGGAATTACCCAGGTCAGTCAGCTATGAGGACTGGCTGTGACCACTGATCTTCAACCTCCACCATCCATGGAGGATCAGCTGTGCAGGGGCAGGATAGTGGTGTTCCAACATGGACTGTAGCTGCCCACTGGGTGCACTAGCCCTGGGGTTTCCTGGGTGGTGCAGGCCAAGGTCAGCCCCCACCTTTGTTGTGCCCCGGGTACCCTGCCTGAGCTGTAAAGCAATCTGATATGGCTGCTACCTGAGCTACACTTAGAGATACCCAGGCAATACCATGCTACCCTGAATCTAACCTGGCTGCTGCTAGGGCTCACTGAAGCCAGATCTTGCTTGTTTGATAGGATTTAGGAGCCAAGACCAGCCATTGATATGGAAAAGCAGTTTGGGTGGGCCCATAAGCTGGGTGGTGCAGAGCCTCTGGGGATCTCCAAGGTGGATCAAACAGTGTTAGCCAGGTTGATGAGGTCTCAGATATGGCACCAGCTTGCGGGCTGTGTTGTGGAGAGGTTTCAGCAAAGGGACAATGGCTTCTGCTCGCCTTGACACCAGACGCTTCAGTTACTCCCTGTATACCACTGGTGCTTTTCAAGCTGCTACCCCAGTGCTGGAGCTCAGAGGGAGAGAGTCCACGTAGGTGAGTCCATCTGTGGGTTCTTTAAAAAGAACTGCTTGGCGCTCCAGCAGTTCTGTCCATCAACTGAATCCCCACTGATTTTTGCAGCCGTAAGTTGTGGGGACTTATCTTCCTGGTACTGGAATCCCGGGCTGGAGGGCCTGGTGTAGGACTGGGACTCCTTGCTCCCAAGATATTCCTCTCAAATTTTTACCCACATGGGTTTTGGACCAGCCCATTAGGTGTCTGCTTCCCCCTGAGCTATCTACCAGACTACATCCCTACCAATCTGTATAGATATGGTTTCTTTAATTCTGTAGTTGTCAGACTTCCATTCAGCTCCATTTCTGACATTGCTAAGTAATGGCTGTTCTATATTTTAGTTGTAATTCTGATTTGGTTGTGCAAAGAGGAAAGCCATGTCTGTCTACACTGCCATCTTGACCGGAAGTCTCAAGTCTCTTTCCATTACCACTTATCCCCCACTTTACCCTCTTTTACCTCTCCCTCTGGTGATCACCATACTATTGTCTGTGTCTATGACTTGGTTTCCTTTTTTTTTTTTTTTGCTTAATCCCTGCACCTTCTTCAACCAGGTCCCCAACTATCCTCCCGTCTGACAGATGTCAGTCTGTTCTCTGAATCTATGAGTCTGTTCCTATTTTGTTAGTTTATTTTGTACATTAGATTCCACATATAAGTGAAATTGGTATCTGAATATCTAGAATAGCAAATTAATAGAGACAGAAAACAGATTAGAGGTTATCCATGACTAGAGGAAAGAAAAAGTGGGGATCATTGCTTAATTGTTACAGTTTCTGTTTGGGGTGATGAAAAAAGTTTTGGAGATAGTGGTGATGTTTATGCAACATTGTGAACATAATTGTACACTTAAAAATTAAAATGGCAAATTTTGTTATATTTCATCACAATTAAAAATAATTAACGAAAAATCTTAATTATACACTTTAAATGGGCAAAGTATATATTGTAACAACTATGCATGGTATCAGGTGGGTATTAGACTTATCAGGGAGATCACTTCATAAGTTATATAAATGTCTAACCACTATGCTATATTACCTAAAACTAATATAATCATGAACATCAACTGTAAGTGAAAAATAAATTTTAAAAAGGACAAAAAGAAGACAGAATTTATAGAAGAAAATATTTGCAAGCCATAAATCAGATAAGAGATTAATATCCAAAATATATAAAGAACTCAAACAACCCAACAGCCAAAAAACAAATAAGCCAATTTAAAAAATGGGGAAAAGACATGGATAAACATTTCTTGAAAGAAAACAAAAAATGGCAAACACACATATGAAAAAGTTATCAACATCACTAATCATCAAGGAAATGCAAATCAAAACTATAATAAAATATAACCTCACAACCTGTCAGGATAGCTATTATCAAAAAGACAAAAGATACGTATTGGCAAGAATATGGAAAAAAGGGAACACTTGTACACTACCAGTAGGAATGTAAATTGGTATAGCAACTATTGAAAATAGTGTAGAGATTCCTCAAAAAATTAAAAACAGAACTACCTCATAATCTAGCGATTCCACTTCTAAGTATACAACCAAAGAAAATTCAGTATTTCAAAGAGATATCTGCACTCCCATGTTTACTGCAACATTATTCATAATAGCCAAGATACAGAAAATATCAGTCTGTCAATGGATGAATGAATAAAGATGTGGTGTATAGAGGAAATATGGTGTGTGTGTATGTACATTTAATATTACTTAGCCTTAAAAAAGAAAATCCTGCCACTTGCAACAACACAGATGAACCTAGCGTATGAAATAAAACAAACAAGGCAAAGACACTACATGATCTGACTCATATGTGGAATCTAAAAACTTGAATTCATGAAGCAGAGTAGAATGGTGGTTAGCAAAAGGTAGACGGGGGGGAAATGAGATGTTGGTCCAAGGGTACCAAGATTCTGTTATGCACAGTAAGTTCTTGAGATCTAATGTATAGCATGATGACTAAAGTTAAAAATACTGTACTGTACACTTGAAATGTGCTACAAGGACAGACCTTAACCACAAAAGGTGAGTGACATGTTAGTTAGCTTCATTATGTAATCATTTCACAATGTATACATATATCAAAAAATCATGCTGTAGCCCTGAGTGGTGTGGCTCAGTGGGTTGGGTGTCATCCTGCAAACCAAAGGTCACCAGTTCAATTGCAGGTCAGGGCACATGCCTGGGTTGCAAGCCAGGCCTGCAATTGGGGGCATGTGAGGGCAACCAATTAATGTTTCTCTCTCTCTTCCTCCCTTCCTGCCCCTCTCTCTAATAGTAAATAAAGAAAATCTTTTTTAAAAAATTATGTTGTAAAGACTTCCGGCCAACATGGAGGCGTAGGCAGACACACTGTGCCTCCTCTCACAACCAAAATTAAGGACAACAAATATTTAGAAACAAGAAAACAACCAGAACTTATAGAAAATTGAACTGTACAGAAGTCCAATAACAATTTATCCAGACCAGTAAGAGGGGAGGAGTCACGGCAGGAAAAAGTGGAGGTGCAGACCCGGGAACGCAAGCAGCGGCGGCTGGCAGTTCCCAGGTGCACAGGCGGCAGCTGGCGGACTCTGGGCCCACAGGCAGCAGCTAGCGGACCCCGGGCACAGGGGCGCAACTATGCAGACCCAGTGAGGCCGCAAAAAGTGGCTGGCTGACCAGGTGGTCCCACATTCACGCGCACAGATGGTCCAGGCAAAGGGGAAGTGGTGGAAGGGTCCAGAGTCCAGGAGAGAGCGGAGCAGGCGCCATTCTTCCCTCTCGGACCCCGCCCCCACCTAAAGCATCACAACACAGTGACTGGGCTGCCCCACCCTGAGGAACACCTAAGGCTCCACCCCTCACTACGTAATAGCTGCGACCAAACTAAAACCAAAACAAAACAAAACAAAAAAACACTAAAAATAACTCAAACTGGAGAAGAAATGAAAGCCCCAGAGCCAATTCCTCTAAGCCGTGAAGAGATAGCCAACCTATCAGATGCACAGTTCAAAGCACTGTGCAGGGGCCCCTGTCCTGGGCGCCAGATGTGGGGGGCTCCGCCTGCAGACCCCCATCCGTCCGTCACGGATGAAAATAAAAACTACCAAGACATGACTGCTTGGGGAGGAAAGGTGGTCAAACTCGCAGAGGAAAATGACCCAGAGCCCCATCCTCACTGGGCTTTTATTGGGCTCAAATACATGGGAATACAGGTATGTCAGGCGATAAGGATCAAACAATGGTTAACATTTCAAAGAAAGCTGAGGGCTTAATCTCAGTCAATGTCTGTCCGGAAAGGGGCTGCCAAACTTTGGGAGACATACTCATTTCCTCCTGGGACACTTATCACCTACTGAGAGCACTCTTAGCAAAGCAGGTTTCACAGGACTTTAGGAATTCTTTCTTATGCCTGATCACCCAGGGAGCCATCCTGGCCGGTACAGGGCTGCACCGCTCGCCCCCACAGTTTCAGGCTTTGAGCCGATTAGGAAGCAGGAGACATCTCCCAGATGGAAATGAGGACTCGGGCTATGTCAGAATAGCTGGGGGGCGAGGGTCCATCGCATCCTCTTTGCTGCAGCCCCCCAAGTCCTTTCATGAGGCCTCCCAAGTGGTTGCGTCTGGCTTAGGTTGCCCCTTCCATGAGGAGTCTTACCCATCATTGACTAACCAACCAAGCATTGGGGCCAGAGATGAATGAGGCAGAAGCAGTGCTCCTGCCAGGGAGATAAACTTTGTCTCCTTAGTAGGTTAGGTCACATCCTTGTAACAGAACAGACCCAGATGAAGTGGGTCCCTTGGCACTTACACAGCCCACCATAGGGTGAGGGTTACAACTCCTGAAACCAGGCTGAATGATCCACAACAGCACTGGTCATCAGGATGCTCACAGAATTGGTTGATTTTGCTCCCAAATTAGATGAAAAAAATGCAGGCTACAATACGTGAAATGAAGGAAGACCCATGGGGAACCAATAGAGATGGGAGGAAAACTGGGACTCAAATCAATGGAGTGGACCAGAAGGAAGAAACTAACAACCAAACAGAAAACGAGGAAGAAACAAGAATTCAAAAAAAGGAGGAGAGGCTTAGGAACCTCCAAGACATCGTTAAACGTCCCAACATTTGAATTATAGGGGTCCCAGAAGGGGAAGAAGAAGAGGAACAAGTGGAAAACTTATTTGAACAAATAATAAAGGAGAACTTCCCCAATCTGGCAAAGGAAATAGACTACCAGGACGTCCAGGAAGCTCAGAGTCCCAAAGAAGTTGGACCCAAGGAGGAACACACCAAGGCACATCATAATTACATTAGCCAAGATTCAAATGAAGGAGAGAATTCTAGAAGCAGCAAGGGATAAGGGGACAGTCACCTACAAAGGTATTCCCATCAGACTGTCAGCTGGTTTCTCAAAAGAGACCTTCCAGGCAAGAAAGGGCTGGAAAGAAATATTTGAAGCCTTGAAAGGCAGGGACCTACATCCAAAATTGCTCTATCCAGCAAAGCTGTCATTTAGAATGGAAGGGAAGATAAAGTGCTTCTCAGGTAAGGTCAAGTTCAAGGAGTTCATCATCACCAAGCCCTTATTGTATGAAATGTTAAAGGGACTTAACCTAAGAAAAAGAAGATAAAAAATAGGACAGTGAAAAGACAGCAAACTCACAGCTATTAACAACCACACCTAAAACAAAAGCGAACTACGCAAACAGCTAGAACAGGAACAGAACCACAGAAATGGAGATCATATGGAGGGTTAGCAACAAGGGCATGGGAGGAGGAGAGAGGGCGAAAAGGTACAAAGAACAAGTAGCATGGATGGTAGGTAGAAAATAGATGGGGGAGGGCAAGAATAGTGTGGGAAATGTAGAAGCTAAAGAACTTATGACACATGGACAGGAACTGAAGGGGGAAAAGTGGGTGGGAGAGGGTGTGCAAGGTGGAGGGTAATGATGGGGGAAATGGGACCACTGTAATAGCATAATCAATAAAATATATTTTAAAAAATAAAAATAGAGAAAAAAATCATGTTGTATACCTTAAATGTATACAATTTTTATTTGTCCATTATACCTCAATAAAGCTGAAAAAAGAATTTAGGAGTGGAATGTCATCTATTTTCAAATGGTTTGGCAATATGCAGCAAGATATGAGGGCGTGGCTAGAGGTTAATAGTTGGTGAATAGAAGTAACGAAGCAATCTGTTATTCATTGTAGTATGCTTTCAGTTTTTTAGCTTTTCAACTGTGGAGTTTAAAAATACTTCCGGGGGACACAGAAGCAGTATGTAAACACTCTCAAATAAAGTCGTTCTATTTTCTGTATAAAGAATTTCATTAAGCAAAAGAAAATACCAGGCTACCCCTGACTAAATTACTAAATTCCAAAATAGTGACATTTGATATTAACATTTTTAATAATTTCTTAAAATAATAATAAAACCATGCATTTAGTCTTTCCTTCCATCCCTGATATTGTAACACAAGGTAATTAGTGATTTCAAGGTGTTTTTATCAACTCTTCATTCTATTTTAATGTTTAGACTGGGTTTAATAACTATCTTTGTACCCATACTTCCCTTTCCTAAAGGACAGAAACTGTGTTTACTTATTATTGTCCCAAATACAATATCTGACAGGCTAATTGATAAATGTTAGCTTAATATGAGGGAGAACTCCCCCAAAATTGGAATTTATTTATAGAAAGTTGTGTATTCATTCTTACATGTTTAAACTGCAGTCACCTTCAAAGTATTCTCCGTTTGATGCAATGCACCTATTGAGACATTTTTTTCCCACTGCTCAAAACATTTTTTTTAAGTCATCGATTTTGATGCCTTTTAGTACTTCTATCGAAAAGTTTTTTGTTTCACCTCTTCCACACCGGCAAAATATTTCCTTTTGAGGTTTTTTTTTTCCATCCAGGAAAACAAAAATAAGTTGCTGGGAGTGAGATAAGGTGAATAGGAAAGGTGGGGCATGCCAGTCATGCCATTTTTGGCCCAAAGCTGCTTAACACTCAGCTTAGTTTGGGCAGGTAAGCTCGCAAATCACCCATCATGAAATGGGCAAACAGTTTGAAAGAGTCTTCAAAAAAAATTCACTGAAGCTGAACGCAGCCTCACACTAATGTCAGCTGGTACACTGATAAAGATGGGTCCCTAGAACACTCACCTACTAGGAGAAGCCTATAGTACAAAGGGCCCACTCATCAGAAGGTAATTCCATTTTGGGGGAGGGCCCCCCTAATACATGAAAAGAAAAAAATGGGTAAACTCTTTTAAATGAGGTAATTATTTCCAATTGTTCTCAAACACTTAACTCTGAAAATTCACTTAAGCTCAATGACTTAATCATGGGAACAGTCATCACACCGTAATTTATAATATTAACATTTTAGAAATAAATGTACAATGTTAGGAAAACACTAGACATTTTATGGTATATCCATATAATGAACTTGAATATAACCATTAATGATGGTATCAAAGTATTTAAGGGCATAAGGTAATGTAAAAGAAGATTGTAAATTAGATATATGATCTTCATTATGTTTAAAAATATATTAAACATGTGTGAAAAGGGACTAGAATGAACAATTCATTATAAAATTGAATTATCACCTATTTTTTCTTTCTTCATATACTTCTTATAACTTCAAAATTTCTATGAGTAGCATGTATTATTTTTTTTTCCATTTTTTATTTTATTTTTTAATCAGTATTTTTTAATTGTTGATATTGTACAGTTTTCTGTCTTTTACCCCGCCCCAGCCCACCACCCCAGCCCTCCCCACCTTCCTCCCATTTCCACCCCCCATAGTTTTTGTCCATGAGTCCTTTATACTTGTTGCTCTAAACCGTTCCCCTTTTCCCCTGAAATTCCCTCCCCTCCCACTCTGGACACTGTCAGACTGTTCTCAAATTCAGTGTCTTCGTTTATATTATGCTTGTTTGTTTGTTTTGTTGATTAGCTTCCTGTTAAAGGTGATATTTTTTTAACCAATAAAATGTTAAGAAAAGTAAAAGGCTCTAGCCCGGTGGCTCAGCTGGTTTGAGTGTCGTCCCACATAACAAAAGGTTGTAGGTTCATCCCCAGTCATGGCACGTATTTGGAGGCAACCCATCAATGTTTCTTCCCCACCCTCTCTTTCCCTCTCCCTTCCTCTCTTTCTAAAATTAATAAATATATCCTCAAGTGAGGATTTACAAAAAAAGAAAAATAAATAAAAGAAAAATTCACTTGAACACTTTTTCCAAAACTATCTTCTTTCCTATATTATTAATACATAACAAAATTAACTCAGTGATCATTTGTAATGATTTACCTCATGAAGAATCTTTAATTTATATAATCCTGCTAATTATAAACCTTTTCAGAGTACTTAATAACTGAAAAATTAAAACATGAATATAATGAAAAATACATCAACAAATGCCAGAATAATATAATAATACCATATAGTCCCAAGCTAGAAATTCAGATACTACATAAACTCCAGAATTATAACCTTAAATATCTTGGTTTAAATGACACACTCTAAAACCTCTTACAAGCTTTCTTCAGAAAGCACAAACTTCTATTTTTCAGGGAGTTATTTTTATCCCTCCCTAGAAACAAAAAGCTACATATGTGTATCTCTGCTGCTATACATCTTGCTCCCCATCCTTCCATAAATTATCATCTACAATTTCTGAGCTCTAAGTTCAAAACTTCCTTGCTTCCAATATTTTTTATTAGGAAGCAGTAGCTAAATTAAGCGGCAAGTATTTTTCCTGTTTTCACAATATTTTTCATAATCAACTAAGTACATACCTTCTTCCATTAATCCTTGGATCTGCTCATCTTTCTCTTTCAAAAGGTCTGAGGTTTCACTACTATTTAATCTAGTTGCAAGTTCTTCTTTTATACTTTTGATTTCCTAATTAAACAAATAATGTAAATATCATAAAGAATTACTTTCATTCTGGGCATATTTTTCAATGTTTTCCACATTCAAAGAAGTCATCAATAATCACATTCTTGATAGGAATATCTAACTTTTGTTCTGTTAACCTGAATTTATTTGATACCTTGGTTTATTAAGACTAAGGAAACAGCTTTGAAAACAATATAGAACACCTGAATTCACATACATATAGGTTTTAATATAGAAATATAATGAGAATAAGTTAAATTTCAATACTCTACATTTTCTACAAGCATATGCGGAATAACATTTCAAACAGTACATGTCTCCACTTCTCACTGTATTTCTTTTCCTTATTAAAACTCACACTTACTAGCGTACTGTGAAATGACAGGAAAAGCATGATTATATAAAGTATGATCTACTTTAATAAAGCAGAGATTCAGTAGAAACATGTCAAGATAGTTTAAAGCTACAATGGAAAAGTATGGTGATGTGCAAAGTGTTCTATAACTTCAAATTTGGTTTTAAGAGATTCTCTGAAATTAAACGATAGCTTAACATACCTAACATTTACCAGGTATGTAAAGCCTACTTTGCATCCCATATCATTTAATCTTCACAAGCCTATGAAGGAGGCACCTGTATTACTCAATTAGAGAAATAAGAAAACTAAGACTCAGAAAGACTGAGTAAACTTTGAAAGTCTGAGAGCTATTAAGGTTGTAGAATGATGACTTGAAACCAGGTCTGTGAAATCTCAAAGTCCATGCTCTGAAGCACCCACAACACTACTATCCATTTCCAACTTTCAAATTTGATTCATGTATCAAGGTTTAGTAGAATGTCATGTCTTCCATAAAACCTTCCTCAGTTCCCCTGGTCAGAATTCATCCTCTGTGATATCATTCCAGAGTGCTTATTTATCTCTAGAACTTATTTCACTCTGCCTAGTACTACACAGTTGTTGACAATGTCTTCCATCATTAGAAAAGTAAATTCATCACTAAAGGTAATTCAATTTACCCTTGAATTTCCTATGCCTCCTACACAGGGGGTTCATACAAGGTAGTACACATAATATATGTTAATTCAGGGCCTAAATTTTTTCCACCTACAGTTAATGATTTGGATATATTTTAGATTTATATTTCAAAATGTGGTACACAAAACAAACATTATTTAAAATCTAGTTTCTTGATTAAACTGGTCCAAATGAAATACAGTAGGGACAAAAGGAGATATATTGGTTAGGTAGACTGACGTTATTATTAGTGTCTGAAATGAGATAGCTAGTTAAAGCAACTAAGCAAATGGAAGTATATATTTCTTTTCTGTAAGAGTAAACACAGAAAAATTATAAATACAGTATTAACATTAACACTGGTCAAGAAGGGGGAAAACAACCAAAGTGGGAATGGCAAATACTGAGGAATGTTATCACTCACAGGTGAGACACAAGCAATAAATACTAATCTTAAAAAAATAAATTAAATAAATACTAACCTTAGCGGATTACCAATTTCTGAAATAGCCAGCTGTTCAAATTATAAGACTCAGAACAAGGGTCCCCAAACAGGAGTGATTTTGCTCCAGAGGGGATATTTGGCAAAGTCTGGCAACATTTTTAATTAGCACAACTAAAAAGAAGGAGGGACTACAGTAGGGAAGAGTGATACTGGCATCTTGTAAATAGGGGCCTGGGACACTGGTGATCACCCTATAATGCACAGGAGAGTCCCATACAACATAAAATTATGCACCCAAAATGTCAACAGTGCTGAGGTTGAGAAGTCCTACATTAGAATAAATGTTACGCCTTCCAAGAGTCACTAGCCATTAGAAACTCTGACCTGAAGAATTACATATACCTGTGTGTGTGTGCATATATATATATGTACATATATGTATATATAAATATGTTTGAAGTGGTGGAAAAATAACAAATGAGAGTAACGATAAATTTTACTTACAGTGTTATTTAGACTTGTGTTATTTTAATGAAATTATCATTTACAAAAATTATTCTAGCAATCCTTGCTATACATCTTCCAAGGACTTATACATAACTTACATGGACAAGTGTGTGCTTAGAATTTTTTAAAGTATCAAAATCTCTAATTCTAAAGGTATTGAAAAATTTACAATTTAGGTGTTTTCTATAGTATCCTTTTACTTTTACCTCTCTTCTTTCCAATACCAAAATAGTATGAAGGCACGCCTAAAAATCTATTGTCTCTACATAGTTTAATTAATATTATTTTAAACTCCCATTACCTTTTTAGCAGCATCTCTCTCTTTGCAGGCTAGCTGAACTTTCTTTTCTGCTTCTGCAATTCTTTGAGTAAACTCATCTTTCAAAGAAGAAATATTGCTGCTTTCTTCTTTCACTCTGAACATTTCACTAAATTTAAAATAATACTGAGAGTAAAGATAGTTGTTTAAATAGTCCAAAGGTAACAAGGTTAAGTTCACTTTACAAAAGGAAAATAACATTGTCTTCAACACATCTCTTAATAAAAATAAATTAGTTTTAGGCATCTTAACTTTTCAGAGAAAAATTACCCGCTTAATTTATTTTAAAACACCTAAAAGACAACCCATTAGCAATTGAAAATGTCACCGATGTTTGACATGTAAAAATAATATAAAAGTAAAATTTTTCAGTTTGAGTCTTGTGCTACATTTCACCAATCACCTCCTTAAAACAAAGCAATACTCAGTATTGTTTTAAACTACAATATCACTATTTTCTTTAAAGATATGTTTTAAACCTTACCTCTAAAATATTATTAATAAGGGGAAATAGGTTCCCCCCTCCCCCCCAAAATGCCTCTCTTCAATGCCAAAGGTAATACAGTAAAGATAATGTAAGAAGAAAAGTAATCTCTATGGTTAGAATTGAAATGTTATTCAAATTTCTAATTATAAACAAATTAAATTACAAACTATTTTGATTTAAAATACATTCTTAAATAATAACCAAGTGTATGGGCCTCTACAAAATGTGTAAAATCATTCATATCTGTTAAATACTTACTCTTTAAGATTATCATAAGCTTCTTCTAGAAGTGCTTTTTCTTTACTAAGCGATAATAACTGAGCCTCCCTTTTGTCCAATTTCTCATTCAGAAATTCAACTCTCTAGAAAAGGAGAATATACAAAAGTCAAGCATTTAACTTTAAAAGACCATTTTTACATGCAGTGATAAGTTGAAAAGGTAACTAACCACTATACTCAATAAAAAAGCATTTCTCATAAGAAGAATTAAAAATAATACTGAGAACAAAATGAATACAGTACAAAAAAAATACTTATACAAGACTGGTAGGAGAGTATAAATTAGTACAAGCACATAGCAGATGAGAATATAAATTTGTAAGCCATTTTCAAAAACAACTGGGCAATATCTACCTGAAGATCTACATACCTTTTGATGTAGAAAATTCTACTTTTAGGTCTACCTTAGAGGAGAAACCGTTGCATGTGTTATTATACAAGAACACTTACAGAGGTCTGTAACAGCAAAAACGTGGGAAGAGTGTGCCTATCCCACCAAAACAGAAAGATAGATAGAAACAATAAAAAAATAATAACAAAAGAGGGGCTTCAAAGCCTCTAATAATGTTCTATATCTTAGCTGGGTAGTGGATATATACAAGTATATGCTTTTCCATATTACTCTTTAATCCAAACATGTAACATGTAACTATTTTAGTATGATATCTTGCACTTAAAAAGTAACTTTAGAAAATCCATAGGTATGCAATCTTTTAAATTTCCAAAATATATCAGAATAAAGCTGAACAAAAAGGAATGGTTAGAATATACCTTTTGTTAGGTCCTGCTAAAGCAGTGATAAACTTGTGTATGAAGGAGGAAGAATGTCACCTTTTGTACTAAAAAAATAGATAAGTCTTACTTGATTTAAGTCTAGATTTAGAAATCACTTACCTTCTGAAAACAGTTAAAAAATATCTTATTGATAAAAAATAGTATTGGTTTCTAGAAATTCAAACTGCTAGTAAAGTTATAGTATCACGTTTTGTTTGTGAATTATACTAAACCCAGGTAAGAGAATCTGGCACACTTTTACATTAAATAATTCAGTCCATGGCACTTACAGGAAATTTCTTCAAGACATCCTGTATCTCAGAGAAGTCTATTAAAGATACCAGATCTAACTCAATTTCTGTATCTAAAAATAGTAGGAAAAACCAAAACTGTGATTTAATGTTAGTTAAAGATTTTACAGCACTTTCCCTTTACATGTATTAGGTATAAGCAATTTGACATCCTTAAGCAATGCCTTTGTTCTTTGGATATTTCCCCTTTTTATTCATATCAGATTGCTATTAATAGGAAATATCAAAAATAACACAAAAGAGAAAAAAAACTAAAGCAATTAATAACAGAATACATCAATTATTAATCTTAAAGCCCTGCCCAGGTAGCTCAGTTGATTAGAGTGCCATCCTGACTCACCAAGGTTGCAGGTTTGATCCTAGGTCTGGGCACATACAAGAAACAACCTATGAATGCATAAATAAGTAGAACAACAAAAGCAATGTTTCTCTCTCAAATCAATAAATGTTTTAAAAAATTAATAATTAATCTAAAAATAATTTTTCACTTAAGATTTGCTACAAATAATGTGAATATGTAAAAACTGTTTTGAGGTTAAGAAAAACCATATAATATTTAGATTTGTTTTAGCTCTATCTACAAAGGAGTTGAAGATATATATTAACTTACAAAGATAGTCCTTTGCAAACTGACAAATTAATGAGCATTATATAAGAGAATCTAAGGTGATAAGGACTCAACAGCAAAGTCATAAAAGGAAAACGTTTTTATGCTGTTATACTGAAATATCAACTTATGCTACTATCATAGTTGCCTTAGAGAAATTTCAAATAACTTATTGTGAATAATTTTTCAATGTTAAGGCCCTTAATGCCACATTTAAATGGCAAAATGCTTTTTTTAAATCAGTACAAATCATTATGCATCACTAAATATTAAAAATAAACACATGATTTAATCTCTGAAAAAGCATATCCAAAAATCCTCTTCCACTTTCTAGAATTACCTTGGAAATATCTTCCTTCTCAAAAAGTGCTTCTAGCTGACTTTCAGCAGCCTCGCACTGCTCAGCCACCTTGGCTGAGACAGAATGTCCCTCATTTACAGGTACCGAAGAAACCAAGATATCAGGCTGTTCACAGTTCACAGGAGTTGCACTTCGTCCACTTTCTTCCATTTCTGTTTCCTCAGTGGGTATAATTAATGTTTCATTTACTTCTTCAGAGTTTCTTTCAACAGGTTCAACTATCTTAGTCTTTGGAGTTGAAGAATTAACTATAATGGGTACTAAAGCATAACCCTTGCCTGAGAATTCATCATCTGAATTGATTTCACTTATACTTCGGCTATCTAATGACTGTACACTAAATGAGTCTATTCTTTCAAAAGCATCTGATGAGCAGCAACTCTCAGTGAGTTTTGGGAAATCATCTAAACGATTATACTCATGACAAGCAGATGCTGAGAGAAGCTGAAAAGATGTCTGCATCAAGTGAAGACTTGATTTTGAATCTGTAGTCTCTTGCCTTGAACTTGCTGAGCTCTCACTTATTACACTTTCATGATCTAAAACTTCAATATCACTGGTGGTAGAAGTACCTGATGAGAAGGTACTAACAGGAGGAGAAGGTGTATTACTCTGTCTGTCTTCATGTTTTTGCTCCTTTGCTTCTGAGGCCATGTCCTTTGTTTCTGCTGTGAGAGACTGCATAGACATATTAGATACATTTTCTCTAGTTGTTCTCACATTCATCATACTCTCAGATACTTTCAAACTTATGGTTGACACCTTCATAGCAGATTCCTTATTAATGGTTTCTCCATGCTTGCCTTCGGTTTTAGGTGACAGAGTACCTACTACCAGAGTTTTCCCTGAGGATACACAGGGAGAGGAGTCTTTTACTTTTGACTCAACTGTTTCAGCTGTTCTTGACTGTCCAGTATGCAAGGTTTCCTGTAAGGTGCTTTTCACTTCTTCTTTTGGTCTCTGTGATTTAGCTGGCGGTTTTGATACCACTGGACTCTTCTGAATGGTCTGGACATCCGTTGAAGAGAGAAAGGCACTAAAGAAATTTTCAGATTCATCTATCACCATTCTCCGAACTGGCTTTGTAATTGCTTTAGGAGAGGCTACTGGTTGACTCTGAGGTTCAGTGTTTGAGTTCATCCCCCAGGTTGAAGTATCCCATCCTCCACTGACAGGGAGACTTATTCCTTTGACAAAAAATATATATACATGTATTTAAAAATAAAAATATATTACATTAATATTATAATCATCACTATAAGTCAATATAAACATGTTTTTTAAAAACAGAAAACCTATGGAATTCAACCTATAATTTGCACCTGTTAAACTCCTTGTTTGCTATATAATTAATTAGTTCACAGGTTAACTTTGGCCCTTAAAGAGGAAAACTGGTGTGAATCTACCCAAGAGGAACTAGGAACAAGGATAAAAGACTGGACTGGGCCTGGACTACAAGAAGCAAGTTTGTTATTCCCTCCCACAACAAATTAAGAAAGCAATGGGCCCTGGCCGGTGTAGCTCAGTGGATTGAGCGCGGGCCTGCGAACCAGAGGATCGCGGTTCGATTCCCAGTCAGGGCACATGCCTGGGTTGCAGGCCAGTTCCCAGCATGGGACACACAAGAGGCAACCATACAGTGATATTTCTCTCCCTCTCTCCTACCCTTCCCCTCTAAAGATAAATAAATAAAAATCTTAAAAAAAAAAAAAAAGAAAGAAAGCAATGGCATGTTCTAAAACCCATGCCAAGTCCTAGACACATATGATGCATTTCATAATAGGCAGTATCTTCACTTAAAGGCCATGTGTAGTCATGGCAAATTGATCCTACCTTCTATTCAGTTAGCTTCATATTAATTTTATTCTTGTACTATCAATAATAAAATATAGTTATGCGCTAGAAAAGAGAGCAACAGTAAAAAACTGAACCAAAATACTGGTGACAAATGTCCTTTTCCAAAGACCAAAGTAAACTGATGGAACAGTGACTTCTAGAGGAAAATTCATTTTCATCCACTTAATGACAAGCACATTCTCCAAGTCCCACTTTCCAAACCCGCTCTGTGAGAAAGATTTCCTCTTTGTAAATTCCAAATTATGTCAGCAAATAGAAGGTTATATGAATTTCAGAAATGTGCATTTTTATTAGAATTACTGCTTTTTTGATATAGATGGTAATTTATACTAGAGTTTTTAAAAACACTCCAGAGAAAATATCCTGCGTTAAGAAAAAAATAATTGTATTTATTAGTCATAGAAATATATGCTACCAAAACCCCCAATAGTAAACAAAACATGGCATATTCTCTAAAATATTTAAAGTATTTCTTCTTTTCAAAAAATCTGCCTTTTCAAAATTCAAAAGTGGCTGAGCAGAATTATCACAAATTATATATAATTAGAAGTTGGAGGCCAGAACACAAATAACCTAAAAACTCCTAAAAACTACCAAGCCCTACATTAAAGTCTATATCCTTTAATATGGCTTGGAGGTATACAAGAAACTTCAGTATAGGGACATAGTTTTATATCCATTTGTTCAGCACATGAAAAAAATGTGAAAAAGCGAAAACCAAAATTTAACCAAGATATAAATGAACAAGCAGATTAAATCTACTAATTAATTTAGTTTATTAAGTCATCTTAATGAATTACAGAAGTCAAATTTGCCTCTTGGGGAATGTTTTATATAAAGCCCAGGTTTCTCTTATATCCACTTAAATTAATTCATTTTGAACACTGGTAATATCATAATGATGGCAATATAAAATAAAACATAGGTGATCAATAAACATTTATGGCATTTCACTAAAGTCTGAGTGTATGCTGGATAATCTATTTTGAAAAATAGGTAGCAAACAAGCCCCAGGTTTCCTAAAATGAGTATCCTTCTATTTAAAACTTATATTATCTCCTCTAGTTTTTGACTTCCAGCCAAGATGGAGGCATAGGTGGACACACTGTGTCTCCTCGCACAACCAAAATTAAGGACAACAAGGATTTAGAAACAAGAAAACAATCAGAACTGAGAGAAAACTGAACTGTACGGAGGTCCGACAACCATTCATCCAGACTGGTAAGAGGGGTAGAGTTGCGGCAGGAGGAAGCAGAGGTTGGCACCCGGCCCGCAGGCAGCGGCTGGTGGACCCAGGCCTGCAGGTGGCAACTAGTGGACTCCAGGCCCAAGGTGACTGGCTGACCAGGTAGTCCCACATTTGCATACAGATAATCCAGGCGAAAACGGGGAACAAGACAGAACTCACAACCCAGAGCCCCAGTGCTGGGACATAAAACCTAAAAACACTCAGACCTTGCCCCCACATACAGTGTCAGGCTCTGCCCCTCACTACTAACAGCCGTGACCAGACCGGGAAAAAAAAACAAAACCCAAAAATGGCTCAAATAGGAGAACAGATCAAAGCCCCAGAGCCAAGTCATCTAAGCGACCAAGAGTTAGCCAACCTATGAGATACACAGTTCAAAGCCCCTGGTGATCAGGATGCTCACAGAATTGGCTGATTTTGCTCACAAATTAGATAAACAAATGAAGCCTACACTAAGTGAAATGAAGGAAACCGCACAAGGAACCAATAGTAATGGGAGGAAAACTGGGACTCAAATCAATGGAGTGGACCAGAAGGAAGAAAGAAACATCCAATCAGAAAAGGAAGAAGCAACAATTCAAAAAAATGGGGAGAGGCTTAGGAACCTCCAGGACATCGTTAAACATCCCAACATCCGAATCATAGGGCTACCAGAAGGGGAAGAGGAAGAGCAACAAGTGGAAAAGTTATTTGAACAAATAATAAAGGAGAACTTCCTCAATCTGGCAAAGGAAATAGACTTCCAAGAAGTCCAGGAAGCTCAGAGAGTCCCAAAGAAGTTGGACCCAAGGAGGAACACACAAAAGCACATCATAATTACATTAGCCAAGATTAAAATGAAGGAGAGAATTCTAGAAGCAGCAAGGGCTAAGGGGACAGTCACCTACAAAGGAGTTCCCATCAGACTGCCAGCTGATTTCTCAAAAGAGACCTTCCAGGCAAGAAGGGGCTGGAAACAAGTATTCCAAGTCATGAGAGGCAAGGACCTACATCCAAGATTGCTCTTCGAAGCAAAGCTGTCATTTAGAATGGAAGGGAAGATAAAGTGCTTCTCAGATAAGGTCAAGTTAAAGGAGTTCATCACCACCAAGCCCTTATTATATGAAATGTTAAAGGGACTTACCTAAGAAAAAGAAGATAAAAAATAGGACAGTAAAAGACAGCAAACTCACAGATATTAACAACCACACCTAAAACAAAAGCAAACTAAGTGAACAACTACAACAGGAACAGAAACACAGAAATGGAGATCACATGAAGGGCTAGCAACAGGGAAGTGGGAGGAAGGAGATAGGGGGAAGGAGATCCTCCCCAGGGGAGCGGAAGGAAGTGGGAGGAGGAGATAGGGGGAAAAGGTACAGAAAACAAGTAGCATAGACGGTGGGTAGAAAATAGGAGGAGGGCAAGAATAGTGTGGGAAATGTAGAAGCTAAGGAACTTATGACACATGGACATGAACTAAAGCGGGGTAATGTGGGTGGGAGAGGGTGTACAGGGTGGAGGGGAATGATGGGGGAGAAATTGGCCAACTGTAATAGCATAATCAATAAAATATAAAAACAAAGACAAAAAAAGAACCTTATATTGTCTCCTCTAAAGTTCCATAATTCAAAACGTGGGGTGCCTATCAAAAAAGAAGTTAAGCTACTCAAACAAGGTCTAACATCTTGTAAAACATAGTAAGATCATGATATAGGCATGGACAAAAAATTCTTAAAATGTGGTACCTCAAATTTAGGTCCTGACTTTCCAACGATGTAAAATTAAAAACCCAGAAAGTAGTCAACAATAACATCCTTTTCCACGGAGATTACACATACCCCAAACCTGCAAATCTTTACCCCACACTGTTCCTTACACTCAGAGCCCAAAGTAATGAAGATCCCTGACGAATCTGACAAAGAGAAACAGGCATCTGGAAATAAACCCCCAAATCTTGGGGCCCAGGGTCCATGGGTAGCCTGCAACACACTACGCCCCCTCCCGCCAAGTGGCCGGGAAAAGGCACTTGGCCTTTCTGAGACTCGTTTTCCTCTGGGTGAAACACAGACAACGTGCGACCGGGACCCGAGGAGCTGGTCCTAACTGGAGAAAGCCAGAGACACACATTCGCGGTACCAAGCAGAAGCGCTCGCCCAAAGTTGGCGACCGTCCTTCGGTCCCAGTGAAGGACTCGGGACTTGGGCTCCGAACAGTGTCCCAGGCCACTGTAGTTTGGGGAAGATTGTGCTCGGAGTCCCGGTCACGTGAGGCCGGCAGGACCCGCCCTCAGAGCCACAAGCGAGGAGGAACGCGGGGCCGGATTTTCCCTCTGAAAAGTGCACAGACCAACTCAAGACTAAATAAACCTGAGGACCAGCCCTGCCTCCAATTCACCTGTGGGCCCAGCCCGCGGCCGCTCCCTTACCCGGCTCTCCGTACGGAATGGTCTCGGCCCAGGCGCCCGGTTCCTCTTCCTGAATGTCCAGGACCCTGTCAATGGATTTCTGGGCCTGGGACAGGGCCTGCTTAGCAAAGCTGGAGAGCTGGGATGCATTGAACCAGCTCATCCTCCCTCCTCGGCCGGCAGTGGTGGCGGTAGCTCCAGGTGGGAAGGCCAAGGGCCAGGCCGACCGGCCTAAGGCCCAGGGGAGGGTGCGACGGAACAACTTCGCCCACTTGTCCACTCGGCGGGACCTGTTAGAGGGTGCCCACGACCTCCGAGTCCGGGGATATTACCCTCAGTTCTTCCCACAGCCCAGACGACAGGGCCGACTGCGCATGCGCCGGCCACTTCCACGTACACAACCACCAGACGGCGGAGGCCGTAGTTCCGTCAGTGGAGACAAAAGCAGGCGGATCATGACGTCACATCCGGTAGCCCAGAGTTGCCATTAGTTACCGAGGAATGCGGAACGGTTTCCTTTGACAGTGATTCCAGGATTTGGGGCACGAATTCCCAGCAGAGGGAGGCCTATTCCTCTGGAATGGGTGACTTTTTATGTAAACTTCTTCCTACAAAATAACTCGCCGTACTAAGGGCTACAGCCTTGCCAGCAATAACTGCAAACAAAAGAAAGTTTGGGAGGTGCATTTGTCTTAGCGGTTTGTCTCAAATAATTACTTGTTAACTTGACCTTAAAGAGAAACCCTGGGTTTGGGTTTTTGCCTAAAAGTACTGGACATTGCCTAAAAATCTGCCCCAGCTCACATGATGGAAGTATAAAGCCATTTTCCACAATGAGTTACAGGCTAGAATAAGGGTACAGAGGGCACAACCTCTCCCTCACAATACAGGTTCACTCTCGCCCCAGTCAAAACAAACCTGGGAAGCACTAAGCCTATTCTATTAATATGAACTGTGCCTATTATTTAAAATACAATTTTTTTCTGCATGCACTCTTCAAACACTTATCTATGTGAAGAAACCTAACTGGTTGCCTTCCTAATCTAGTCAGTGGCCATGTTTAGTTTGGCACCTATAAAGATAAAATCCTACCAACATTTAAAAGCCAAATTTCATATAAAAATCCAAATTCCCCATTAATTTCGAAAAATAAGAATACCAACATGGAAGACTCAGCTGGCATGGTTGCCCCTTTTGACAGTACTTTTCACTCCATTTTAGCACAGACCTCACTATTACATTCTCTTATTATACCCTCCCTTGCTGTGATTATTTAGCTTACCTTTCCATCCTTTTCCTGTATTTGTGGATTTTATCCCACTGCAAGGAACCAAGCAAGCCTTTAGGAATTATTTTTCTTTAAAAATCCCTCTTCCAGGACTTCTAATTGTATGGTTTTGGATAAATGACCTAAACTTTCTACAACTATTTATTCAACTTTCAGATGGAAATACTGTCACATTTGCACTAGTCTACTTTGAGAATTATTATTGTACCTGTATAAAGTGCTAAATGTTAGCTCCTTTACTTTCAAAAATTTATACTGTATCTATAATTTTTTAAGTAGAGAAATTTATCACATGATTTTATAATGAAACAAATTATTTGTCAACATGGAACTAGAAAGAATGAAAACTTAACCCAGTGATAATTACAAAGCCTCTGAAAAGAAAATTGCCATCTAAGTCAAAGAGAGAGGACATATACTACATGTTCCCACATTAAGATAATTAAATTCATTTTTCAGTGCTTGATTTCATGCTTGATTTTCTTTTAAGACTTAGTCTTATGTTTTTTTTTTGCAGGGTTTAGGAGGAGGCATTTTTTAAAAGATCTTAATATAAAAATATAGTTATTCCATTTTTATTATCTTATTATGTTCCAGCAAATTAAATTAAAATAGATATTTACTGTGGCAAAAGGATTAATTCAGGGGCCATAAAAATTTTGTTTTAGTAATTTTGCTACATTTAAAAATTACTCTACAATACTATAGAACTATTTACTATCCTTAATATATTTTAAAAAGTTTCAGTGAGAAAAGTAGACAATATATGATTTTATTAATAAATAGTGCAAAAGCATCAGTGATAACTGTTTAAACATTAAATTCTTTTAAACATCCATGTCTTGGCTTTAATGTTGTGCATATTGGCCTCTATAGCACTGCAAGTAAACACATGAAAATACTTCCCATTTCCATGCACAGGTATTCAGTTCTAACACCATTTACAAATTATTATGGACAAGGTAACCTTCACGAAAATTAATATTCATTTGGACAGCCACCATTAAATGAATGTTAAACAAGCAAGATGTAGGCTATGTTCAGTATACTCCAGATGTGAAGTTATAACCTTTAATGTTATTTAAAACTTAATTTACTTATTTTCTTTAAAGGGACATCTTTTATATATGTGGGTACTCAAATGAAAACTGAAGAATGCATTCTTTGACCATAAGAACAAAATTCACACACAAGAGTGTATTTGCCTCCTCTAAAAGAAGCAATACAATTGCTCATAATCTCTTCCAGGCATCATTTCCCATATTAATGAAAATGCTGGCAAGCACCAACTCCAAATTCTGTCTTCAAAAAGAGTGGTTATTATATTCAAACAAAAAAAGTCAAATTCTAGCAACACTAATGCTAATAACAATGAATCAATCAATTTTTTTTAGCATTCACAGAGTATAACATTTCCATCAATTTTCTATTATGTGCAGATTTATTTTCCTTAAGAGGTGAAATGAAGTTTGAATAGTACAGTCTGTGGTGTGGTGACATCAGCAACTGCCAGTTCTTGCCCATCAACAAGTCCCAATTCTGAAACAGAAAAAGTATAATTAACCCAAGCCACAAAAAAACAAAAACCTCAACAAAAATGATAACACACAGATAACACAATTATAGAATATTATGGTTGAGATAAACATCAAAATTCAGTTCTCTTTAATCAAGGCAATATTATATTTGATTGTTTAGAAATGTTTATGCATTCTACTAAAAGAGCAATTCAATCATTATTTCTAAAAGTAATTATGATGATGTCATTTGAAGGTATTAAGATTTGTTAGTTTCACCAAAAAAAGAAGTTGATTAGTAAATATACTCATTTAAAATACCTTTCAATGTCTTGGAGAGATTTGGCCTTGTTCGTTCTTCAATAGAAGTTACTGACTACAAAGCAAAATTATTTTAATGTGAAACACATTAAATGAAATTAACTTCTAATATAATTGTGAAAGAAATACAAATAGAACACCTATCACCTGTAAGTAAAGTGTTCTATTTTTTCCCTCTAATGTGGCTGTGATTGCTGGAGATTTCATCTGCCTAAATATAATTATGAGAAAAAAAATCAAAGATCACTTTAAAAAAATAATTCTAGTTTTAAAATCTCAAAAGTTATTTCTATAACATAACAGAAATGCAGAATACTTACAGAGAAGCGCTATTGGTTAGATAATCCAAAACTTCCTGTAGTTTAGCTGATGGAGAAAACTGAATATTTTGTGGAAGCTGGCTACAAGCTGGGCAATTTTCCTACATATATAAAACACAAATCATAGCAGCAATGCACCAATTATAATCTCTTTATAATAATGAAATAAAAATGATATTGTTTTATAACTATGCATATTAAACAAATGCTTTAAAACCTATGCATTTCATAATGGGCCATTTTTCCTAAATTAGTTTGCTATATAGTATTTATTTCAGACTATACTACAAAAGATATATAATGAATAGGATTCTGGAAATTAGAAAATACTTAGGGTATGAGCAATTTCACTTATATTCCTAACCAATAATTAATATTTAAAATACAAGGTATGCATGATCAAAAAACTTTTCATTAGTATACTAACCTTTCTCTCTGCTTCAAATGTGTATGTGTACAGTCCATCTACATCATTGAATACCAAGTAATTATTAAGGGGAATATATGCACTGTAATGAAAAAATGTCCATTATTTATATAACTGAACCAGAACAAAACAGATTTACATACATATTAAAAATAAAACATGTTACCTTGTGGCTATTTTAAAAACCTCAGTGGCACACACAGCTGCAAAGGGGAAGAAACAAAGGTGCTTTAACTCAATGAAAATTAGACATTTAAAATTAGAAGTCTGTTAGAAAGTCAGTTGTAATTCAGAACACATAAATTTACAGGCTATTGATTAAAAGTATATTAAAATATATATACTGATGTTAAAAACTGAAAAAGTAACAAATTTTATATTTGCTTTGTATAATCCATGTGACATTACATGTATTCCTCTTTTTCAAATTAATTAGCAGGCTGTTACAGTGATTAAAAAGAAATGGTATGTATGAAAATGTCTGCTTACTACAGAGCACTTTGTGATATAAAATGCCTTATCCTTTTTTGGATAGCTTAATTATACCATCCACCCAAGAAGATACCAAATTCCTGTAACACCAGTTTTCTGATATCAAGTCGCTGCAGAAATAGCAATTCAGATACTAAATCAAAAACTAAAGAAAAAAATTAAGTAATAGCCTTTTTTCCTCACCTGCAATGACTGCATTTGTAGAAGCTACTGCAGGAATGATTCGTTTCACTACCCCTGAAAAAATATACTAATTAAAACATGATCAGTTAAACAACATGATTTATTAAATATCATTTTCCAGATTCTTCAGGCTTTCAAGTCACAAAAAGGACTTAATTTTAACCATGAAGCAATCTTCTTCCACATTCCCATAATTTTTTGTAGTATGTTCAGATTCTTAAGGAAGTTACAGTAGCAAAGAAAAGTAAACCCTTCCCTAAGCTTCATATAAAGATGAGACCATAATATCATAACATCTAACAATTAGAGTGTTTATTGTATTCCAGGCACATTGTGAAATTTAAATAGGTATTATCGAATTTTCATAATATTCTTATGTTAGTCTTATTATACTCCAATTTTAAAGACAAGGAAAATGAGGTTGAGAGAAATTAAATCACAACTCCACCTATACACCTAATAAGTGATGACAATGATATATGATACCCAGATCACCCCAAAGTGCATAATCTTAAACTGATACATTATATAATGCCATACTCAGCAAGGTTTGAGTAAAGTACAAAAAATAAGAGTTACTTTATTTTTCCTCATATAATTTCAGCCATTTGAGTCACAAAGCTTTACAACAAAACAAGGGTCCTCAACTTATCTTCATCTTACTCTACAACGTGCACCACACAAAATAGTAAACATACCTCTCTATTTCTACCCTACTTTTTTTTACATCAGTATTCACATTATGAATGAACAAAACTCTACCTTAAACAATTTGGGGGGCATTTTTAGTACTTTTTACTGTATTTTTTCCATTACCATTGATTGAACCCCCTTATACCTCCCTCCCTCCACAATACCTTAAACAATCTTTAAGTACAAAATAAATATTCTAATTTATGACTATATTTAAATTGTTCATTTTAGAAACAAAAACTTCAAAGGAAAGTAGCCATATTAATAATTATCTTGGAGTATGAGAGAACACTGAAAGACGTGACTTAAAAACTTCAGAAAAAAAGGCAGATATCTAAGAAGACAGGAAAAGAAGTCAGTTAAGTCTGGAAAGCTGTTTTTAAAAAGTTAATTCTGACCATATGATTAAGAATAATTTCAGAGCAGGAGAAGAAGGAGGAGCTAACCTCATCATGGTTAAACTGTATGATCACCAGTGAGCCATATATAGTTAAGATGTACTGACTGAGAGGAGGACAGGTAGTCACAAACAGTGAGGAGTAGAGGGGACACTGCCTAATAAGAGCACTGCTGAAATGATAAAGACTCCCCATACTCCCAACCCCTCAAAAAAGCTGAACTTCACTTCTCATTTTGCTTCTGTACTCCTTGTCAAGGCTACAAAGCATACAACCTGCTCAAAGGTATAGAAAGATGAATGAGACTACATATGGAAATGAATTTCCATTTCTGATCAGGACAAACTGAATTCGTTTGTTAATTCAGACAATTACCAAATGTGTACCATATGCCAAACACTGTTCTAGGTGTTATTAAAAAAAAAATTACCTGCTCTTATAGAGCTTTCATTCTGGTGTGGGAGATAACACACACAAGTAAGAATATTAGAAAATTTCAGATACTGAAGAGTTCTACAAAGAAAGTAAAATAATGTTAGAGTTGACAGTGCTAGGATGGTCAGGGAAGACCTCTCTGAGAAGGCAATAATTTGAGCTGAAACCTAACTCTTAAGACCCAGTCAAGCAATAACTATGGAAAGAGCATTTCTGTAGAGTAAACATCCAGGGCAACGGCCCCAAGTAGAGATATGTGAGTGTAAGTATGAAATACTCCTTGCATAAAAAAATAGACTACCTGGCTGGTGTAGCTCAGTGGATTGAGCGCGGGCCTGCGAAACAGAGGATCGCGGTTCGATTCCCAGTCAGGGCACATGCCTGGGTTGCAGGCCAGTTCCCAGCAGGGGACACACGAGAGGCAACCCTACATTGATATTTCTCTCCCTCTCCCTCTCTCCTATCCCTCTAAAGACAAATAATAAAAAAAAAAATAGACTAACATTAGTTTTAAGCAATTATAAAAAAGGTAAAATAGTGAATGGCTAGGATGCCATTTTCAGTTGAATCATCGGAATAACTGGCTAGTTGAGACCTGAGGGACAAGCAGCCAGACTTGAGGGGAGCCAAGGAAGACCAGTACAGACATAAGAATTAGGAGTATTCAAGCTCTAAGGTAGGAATGAGCTTGGTTTGTTAAAGGTACACAAAGCGGATCAGAATGGGGGGAGTACAGGGAGCAACAAGGAGTAAGTAATAGTGGAATTTTCAAATGACATTAATAGAACATCAGTAAATATAAAAAATAATCACAGAAGAGAAATAGCAGATTTTCAAAAAGAAGACAAAGTTCTTTCTTAGGAACTTGGAGATGATCTTGGACAAAACTGTATAAAGGATGAACTGTGAGTACCTAGAATAGGAAGCACTGATCACTAAGATTGAGCATTATGATTGTTTATTAAGACAAGACATGTTGGACTTGTCTCACTTACTTCCTATGACTACCTTGGCAACCCAAGTAGTAAAACATCTGGAACGGCCTTTCATAACATCTTGTGAACATGACAAAGAAATATGAAGTATTCAAAAAGGTCTGATCAACAAAATGAGATAAAACCTAAAATTAAAAGCCAGATCAGAAGTATGATTTAGATGTCAATTCTCTGCCATTTCAGTCTTGTTAAATTTTTTAATTAATTATGTGGAAAAGAGATAAAGGATATGATTATCAAAACAACAGCTGAAATGAAGCTGGATAGCTTGGCAGGCATAAAAGAATATATAAGAGAATAGCAGGTTGAATTTAAGAATAAATTTGTAAGAACCCATACTTGAGTACAAAAATAACAAAACTACCAACCCCAAAACTACCACTTCTTTAACAGGCAGATGTGGCTCAGGAATTGATATGCGGAAAAGACTTCTAGATTTTAGTGGACAATTATCTCAAAAAGTCAAAAGTATCAGATCAATGTAAATAACAAAAAAAAAAAAAAAAAAATCCTGCTCTCCTCTAAGACTATATCAATTATCAGAGTTATCAGAAGGCTATTATCTAAAATAAGAATATTTTAGACATTCTATGCTGCATTCTAACCATGTTAAGGGAAGTATGGATAATCAAGATATGGTTAAAGAAAAAAAACATAATAGGGACTTAAAGTCATGCAACATGTCAGAGGATTAAAGGAATTAGGGATGTTCATGGAAGTGATAAAGATTTAGAAGGAATGTACTCATTGTTCTCAATTTGTTAAGTGCTATTACTTAAAAGGAAATTACATTTATACACATATATGGTATACCCTAGGACAATACTCTGACCAAACTAAAGACAGAGATTTCTATTCAATATATAGAATAACTGTGTGACAGCCTTGTCCACATGTGGAACAGACTGCCCCAGGAGAAATAAATTGCTCTTCAATGGAAGATAAAGTGCATGAGTTGACTTGGACACATTAAGGTCTCTTCCAATAAGTAAATAAGATTCAATGATTTTATTAAAGTCCTCCTAGCTAAGTAGTAGTATGGATTCTGCTGAACTCATTTACCTCCTACCAACTTTGGGGCACCTGAAAACTATTATTTTCATGGTATCTTTACGGAACTTCAAATGGATGGTACCGTCTAAAATCACTTATCAATTATTTCCTCCAAAGCATCTCTAGCCAGTAAAAAAAGGATCATCCAAAGACCATTGTTCATGACAATTCACAAACTTACCTTGAGTGAGTCTATATGTAACACCCCTAATACTATATTGTGATGCTCTGTCTAGGGATTTTTGGAAAATCCACTGAATGTGATCAGGATCATCTCCATCTAATGGAACCCCTTCTGTTAGGAGAAAAAAAGAAGAGGAAGACAGAAACACTTAAACATGAATCAACTTGTTTTTAATGTAATTATTCAAATGAATAATATAGACAAATAAATACTTGATGTAATTCTAGATTATGAAATTAGGTTCATTACCTCCAAAAGGTTGCTCCTTAGGCCACTGCAATATCCTTACATACTCAATACAGTGTTCTGGTAGCCTGGGCATAGATGCAATGGTGCACATGGGAAAATTGACCTAAAACAACAGTTTGCCCTCTTTAATGCATTAAAACAATGAGTTATTTTTAAATGTAACTTCTAGCTATGATCTAGTTTGCTATCATTCATCTTAGCCTTCCACTTATAGAAACAAAACTTTTATACCATTAATATTTCTAAAAGCATCTGAGTCCCTTCACTTAGGTTGACCTACCTATAAATTAGGTTTGCCCTATGTAAGTTTAACTTTGTTAGGATGTGAGAAAAAAAGTGCTGAATAATTTCTCATATATAAGTACTTTGTTATGTTTACCTGATTTAAATCTGAATGTATAAAATAAAACAAAAGCAAGTTCAAGTAATTTCAAGTAAATATTCATAAAATTATTTATACTTATAAATCAAAATTTCAGCTGTCCTTTAAAGTAGATACATAGATGAAAGAGTCTTATCTTTGGAAAGGTCATTTTCATCCCTCTTATCTTTATTTCCCTGAAACAATCACAGGCAAAGACCAAAGAAAACAGATTATAGCTCTATCCAACAGTTTTAAAATTGATCCCTTGAACATAGCACCCATTTATGATAAAAAAATTCAGCAGAGTGAGAGTAGAGGGAACATACCTCAACATAATAAAGGCCATATATGAGAAACATACAGCCAAAATGGGCAAAAACTGATAGCTTTCTCCCTAAGAACAGGCACAAGACAAGGGTGTCCACTTTCACCCACTTCTAATCACCATATTATTGGAAGTTCTACGACAGCAATAAGACAAGAGAAAGAAACAAAAGGCATCCAAATTGGAAAGGAGGAAGTAAAAGTGTCACTGTTTGCAGATGACATGATAGTATATATAGAAAACTCTACAGGCTCCACCAAAAAAAAATTGAACTAATAAGTGAATTTGACCAAATAGCAGGATACAAAATCATTATTCAGAAATCGAACACATTTTTATACACCAACAACGAAATATCAGAAACAAAAATCAGGAAACAATTCCCATTTGCTATAGCAACAAAAAAAATTTAGTACCTAGGAATAAACCTAACCAATGAGAAAAGACCTGTACTCAGACAACGATGGAACACTGAAGAAAGAAATCAAGGAAGACACCAATAAATGGAAGCATATACTGTGTTCACAGATTGGAAGAATTAACATCAAAATGGGTCATACTACCCAAAGCAATTTATACATTCAATGCAATTCCTATTAAAATACCAAGGACATATTTCACAGATATAGAACAAACATTTCAAAAATGTTATGGAACCATAATAGCCTCAGCAATTTTGAGAAAGAAGGACAAAGTAGGAGGGATCACAATACCTGATATCAAACTATATTACAAGGCCACTGTAAAAAAAACAGTCTGGTACCAGCATAACGACAGACACATAGATCAATGGAACAGAATAAAGAGCCCAGAAAAAAAAAACCCATGTCTCTATGGTCAATAAATATTTGACAAAGGGAGCAGGAGCATAAAATGGAGTAAAACTAGACTCTTCAACAAATGATGTTGGGAGATCTGAACAGGTAAATGCAAAAAAATGAAACTAGACCACCAACTTACACCATACACAAAAATAAATTCAAGGTGGATAAACGACTTAAATATAAGTCATGACACCATAAAGTCCTAGAGGAAAACATAGGCAGTAAAATTTCAGATATTCCACACAGCAATATTTTCACGGACATATCTCCTAGGTCAAGGGATATAAAGTAAAGGATAAACAAATAGAACTACATCAAATTAAAAAGCTTCTGCATGGCCAAAGAAAACAGCAGCAAAATGAAAAGGGAACCAAACATATGGGAAAATATATTTGCCAATGATACTTCCCACAATAGTTTGATCTCCAAAATATATAAAAAACTCATACAACTCAACACCAGGAATACAAACAATCCAATTAAAAAATGGGCAAAAGACCTGAACAGGCACTTCTCCAAGGACATACAGAAGGCACAAGACTAATGAAAGGTTGCTCAGCATAACTAGCCATCAGAGATGCAAATTAAAACCACAAAGAGATACCACTTCACAATGGACAGAATGGCCATCATTAATAAAACAACAAACAACAAGGGCCGGCAAGGATGTGGAGAAAAGGGAACCCTAGTGCACTGTTGGTAGGAATGCATACTGGTGCAGCAACTGTGGAAAACAGTATAAGAATTTCCTCAGAAAACTAAAAATGGAAATGCCTTTCGATTCAGCAATTCCACTGCTGGGATTAAGAATCCTGAAACAAAGTTCCAGCCAAGATGGAGGTGTAGGTGGACACACTCTGCCTCCTCTCACAACCAAAATTAAGGACAAAAAAAATTAGAAACAACAACAACAACAACAACAACAAAAACAACCAGAACAGATATAAAATTGAATTCTATGGAAGTCCGACAACGCTTCACCCAGACCAGTAGGAAGGGTGGAGTCAGCCGGCAGAGAGGGATCGTTGCAGGAAAAAACAGTGGCTAGTGGTCCCGGATGTGCAGGCAGCGGTTAGCAGACCCCAGGTGTAGGGAGGCAGATCCAGCGAGGTGTACAAGGCGGCTGACCAGAGTCACACATTCAGGCGCAGATAAACCAGGCAAAAACGGGCAGCAAGACAGACTGAGTAACCCAGGGCCCCAGCACTAAGAAATAAAGCCTAAAAGCACCGATTGAAAGCACTTGTGGGGGTTGGGGTGTCAGGAGAGACTCCCAGCCTCACAGAGGGGACTGAAATCCAAGAAAGAGCAGAGCAAGCACCACTGTTCCCTCTCGGACCCTCCCCCACACGTACAGCGTCATGACTCTGCGACTGGGTTGCCCCACCCTGGTGAACACCTAAGGCTTCCGCCCCTCAGAGTAACAGGCAGACCAGACCAAAAAAAAAGAAGGCTCAAATGAAAGAACAAATCAAAGCACCAGAGCCAATACTTTTAAGTGATCAAGAGATAGCCAACCTATCAGATGCACAGTTCAAAGCACTGGTAATCAGGATGCTCACAGAATTGGTTGATTTTGTTCGCAAATTAGATGAAAAAGTGAAGGCTACGCTAAGTGAAATGAAGGAAAATGCACAGGGAACCAACAGTGATGAGAAGAAAACTGGGACTCAAATCAACAGTGTGGACCAGAAGGACGAAAGAAACAACCAAACACAAAACAAGGAAGAAACAACAATTCAAAAAAATGAGGAGAGGCTTAGGAACCTCCAGGACATCTTTAAATGTTCCAACATCTGAATTATAGGGGTACCAGAAGAAGACAAAGAACAACAAGTGGAAAAGTTATTTGAACAAATAATAAAGGAGAACTTCCCCAATCTGGCAAAGGAAATAGACTTCCAGGAAGTCCAAGAAGCTCAGAGAGTCCCAAAGAAGTTGGACCCAAGGAGGAACACACCAAGGCACATCGTAATTACATTAGCCAAGATTAAAATGAAGCAGAGAATTCTAGAAGCAGCTAGAGATAAGGGGACAGTCACCTGCAAAGGAGTTCCCATCAGACTGTCAGCTGATTTCTCAAAAGAGACCTTCCAGGCAAGAAGGGGCTGGAAACAAGTATTCCAAGTCCTGAAAGGCAAGGACCTACATCCAAGATTGCTCTATCCAGCAAAGCTGTCATTTAGAATGGAAGGGACGATAAAGTGCTTCTCAATGAGGTCAAGTTAAAGGAGTTCATCATCACCAAGCCCTTATTATATGAAATGTTAAAGGGACTTATCTAAGAAAAAGAAGATTAAGAATATGAAGAGTAAAATGACAGCAAATTCACTATAACAACCACACCTAAAACAAAAGCAAACTAAGCAAACAACTAGAACAGGAACAGAACCACAAAAATGGAGATCACATGGAGGGTTATCAACAGGGGAGTGGGAGGGAGAGAGAGGGGGAAAAGGTACAGAGAAAAAGTAGCATAGATGGTAGAGAGAAAATAGACAGGGGGAGGGCAAAAACAGTATGGGAAATGTAGAAGGTAAAGAACTTAGGACACATGGACATGAACTAAAGGAGGCAAATGTGGGTGGGAGGGAGTGTGCATGGTGGAGGGGAATGAAGGGGGAGAATGGGACAACTGTAATAGCATAATCAATAAAATATATTTAAAAAGAAAAAAACCATCCTGAAACACCAATTCAGAAAAACCTATGCACCCCAATGTTCATAGCAGCATTATTTGAATAGCCAAGAGCTGGATGGAAACATCCTAAGTGCCCATCAGTAAATGAGTGGATAAAAAAACTGCAGTATATTTACACAATGGAATACTACGCAGTAGAAAGAAAGCAGGAACTCATACCCTTTGCGACAGCATGGATGGAACTGGAGAGCAATATACTCAGTGAAATATGCCAGGTGGCAAAAGACAAATACCATATGATCTCACCTATAAGTGGAACCTAATGAACAAAACAAACAAGCAAAACAGAACCAGAGACACGGAAATAAGGAACAAACTGACAGTGACCAGAGGGGCCATGGGAGGGAAATAACAGGAGAAAGGGGAAGGGTGTAGTCAAGGAATATGTATAATGGACCCATGAACATGGACAACAGGGTAGGGATTGACCGTGGAAGTGTGGGAATGGGGTAGGGAAGAGAAACAGGGGAAGAACTGGGGCAACTGTAATTAAACAACAATAAAAAATAAATATAGAGAAACAAAATCACAAAAATACATTGATCCCTTGATCCCTACTCTTCAAGTAGAGAACACAAGTAATTCTCTATAAAGCAATAATATAGATGTGTGATGTTCAGTCCATACCTTTCCTCAAATACAGAATTTCCTATTTTATCATTTTTCTTCTTAGCATGATTTTAAAAATAGTTACCCCTAATTAAAAATCATAAATATTAAATAAACAATATTTCGACACTAATTCCATCCCAATAAACTATAAAACACATGCAGGTGCTTTCTGGGTTACCTGTGGTGGATAAAGTTCCAGTGTGCATTCAATGCAAGCAGTCATTCCAGGCAGAATCACCCGGGCATTCCCTTTAAAACCTTCTGTCCCCCCATCTATCAAAGGGACAATGGAGCTTGGATCTAATGCACCATCTTCATAATTTAGGAGAGATATCTAGGAAAATTATTTAAAGGGTTTAAAAGGAGAGAGGGATAAGAATTCAAAAGAAAAAGCATGCTGTCAAGTAATTCCACAAGTCAATAGCATGACTGAGCACTAATGTATCAAATCAAGGGATGATAATATTAGTAATTTGCAGCCTCACCTTAAGATTAATAACCAGCAATAATCACTGAAGTCTACGAACTTAATGGAAATTAAGTAAACTGATTTTTCAAAAATATGATATGCAATTCTAATTTTCAGTGTATTAAAAGCAACAGCAAAAAGTCTTTACCAGCATGCCATTTATCCATCTTCTGGCTATGATAGAGTCTAGTCCACATACAATTATATGAAATTCTATGAGAAAAAAACATGCAAGTTTTGTTTTGTAAAATGCCATGGTACAACATAATTTACACCTTCTAAGAAAACAAACACAAAAAACCCACTTTTTACTATAATACATACACATACACACACACACATACACACCTCTCAATCCCTCAATAATCCCTACTCAGGTCAGCACAGAAAAATGCAGGTAATGGTGTCAAATAAGATTTAAAACAGTGGCACTCTCTTTTCAATCTATCAACAACCTTACTGAAAAGCCAACACCAAGAGATGAAAAACAACTGAACAGCCTTCAAACTAGCAATTAAAAAATAGTGAGATTTTAATTTCAAATGAACAACTTACGTCGATAGAAAGTGTCGTTAAAATCTTGGATCTTGTTGAAATGTCTGCATATAAGTAAAGGAATCTGAGTTGCTGAATGTTACAATACCATAAGACAAACTTATACATATATGTATTTAAAACAACAAATAGATCTCAAATATTCAAAGTAGTGGAATTCAAGGAATCTGACAAAATGAACACAACCCACTTTTTGACAAAACCTCTTTTCTAACACTCCTCCCCCTAACTACTTAGTCTCAACCCTGAACTCCCAAATCATTGTATTTACGACTCGTTACACTTTCTGCTCTGCTTTAATTTTTGTGTAAGAGCACAAGCCTGGGAAAGCAGAATGTGTGTGTTGTCCACCATCAGCATCAAGCCAAGAAGCAATAAACATTTGTTGAGTGAAGGGAATGAGCACATCAAAGTTCCTATTGATCTGGGTCATTCTGGTCAATTAGCTACTGAATAGCTAATTAAAAACAAAACAAAACAAACCCTGGGAGTTTCCAAAATCAACTTCTTCAGTTGCCAATGATTTGTTATTGTTGATTTTTTGGGGGGAGGTGGTGATGAGAGGTATGAGTTCTTCCTCTCATTTACTGTTTTCCAAGCCTCTCTCTTTTATCCAATCAAGCCCTATCAGCAGTCTTCCCCTGCCTGGAGGATGCAAAAGGAATCCCATTCAAAATTGGATGGGTATGAATCACTCTTAGCACTTAATATTTTAGTAGCATATATGTGTGCAAAACATTTAAATTTTTTCTAACAGCAATTTAATGTTTAATAACATACAAATTATACTTCTCTAAAATTACAATAAACAACCCATTATACTTATATTTTAAAAGCAAAACAGAAAAAAGAGGAACAATATGCAATTGCTCTAGAATTTTTTATCCTGGCCTGTAAATACCACTATGAAAAATAAATACAGTACTAGCCCTTGCCCATTCAGACCTCTGTTCCTTTTGAAGCTAGGCAAACAAGGGGCACAAACTGAAACTAGAACAGAAAGGTCAACCCAAGCAAACACTGGAGGAACAATAGAGGAAACCAACAAGCCAAACAAAAATATACCATGTCCTGGATTTCTATAAAATACTCAGTTTCCCAGATATAAAAAATGGGGATAGACACAGTGGTTTTTCTCCATAACAGGGGCATGTATTTACATCTTTATACTTTTTATCCTGAAATAATAGATTCACAGGGAGCTGCAAGATGGTGCAGAGAAGTCCTATTTTTTTTACCAGGTTTCCCTCAAATGTTGTATCTTACAATATCAAAACCACAAATGTGACATTGGTACAGTATGTCTCATTCTGTCATTTAAACATGTGTAGATTTGTGTAACTACCACCCTAGACAAAAAACATCAATCAGCACAAAGATCTCCCTCCTGCTACCCCTTTTGAGTCATACCTTCCCTCCTACCACAATGCCTAACTTATTTGTTCTCAATTTTGTCATTTGAAGAATGTAATATAATGATAAATCATACAATATATGATCTTTTCAGATTGGCATTTTTCATACAGCATGATTCCCTTAATATCCATTGAAGGTGTTAACATTTTGTTATTTGGTGCATTTTTATTGTTCAGTATTATTCCATAGTACAGTTGTATCACAGTAAAACAATGTGCCTATTGCCTGATGTTTAGTTGTTTCCAGTTCCGGGCTACTACAAATAAAACTGTTATAAACAATCAAGAACAACTTTTTATGCAGATTTCAGTATTCATTTCTCTGGGATAAATGCCCAGGAATGAAACTGCTGGCTCATATGTAAAGTGTATGCTTAGATTTTTAAGAAACAGCCCTGGACATGTAGCTCAGAGCATTGTCCCAATATGCCAAGGTTGCAGTTTCAATCCCTGTCAGGGCACACACAAGAATCAACCAATGAATGCATCAATAAGTGGAACAATAAAGCGACATTTCTCTCTCTCTCTCTTTTTAAAAGGATAAACAAACTATTTTCCAGATGACTGTGGTGTTTTACATTTTCCACCAGCAATGAATGATCTCGTATTTCTGTACCACTGCCAGGATTTGCTATTATTTAATATATATATATATATTTTTTTTATGTCCATGATGTCTTTTATGGCATTTTTTTTTCTTTTAATCAGTATTTTTTAATTGTTGATATTGTACAGTTTTCTGTCTTTTACCCCGCCCCAGCCCACCACCCCAGCCCTCCCCACCTTCCTCCCATTTCCACCCCCCCATAGTTTTTGTCCATGAGTCCTTTATACTTGTTGCTCTAAACCGTTCCCCTTTTCCCCTGAAATTCCCTCCCCTCCCACTCTGGACTGTCAGACTGTTCTCAAATTCAGTGTCTTTGTTTATATTATGCTTGTTTGTTTGTTTTGTTGATTAGCTTCCTGTTAAAGGTGAGATCATATGGTATTTGTCTTTCACTGCCTGGCTTATTTCGCTTAGCATGATACTCTCCAATTCCTTCCATGCTGTCGCAAAGGGTAGGAGCTCCTTCTTTCTTTCTGCTGCATAGAATTCCATTGTGTAAATGTACCAGTTTTTTGATCCATTCATTAACTGATGGGCACCTAGGTTGCTTCCAGCACTTGGCTATTGTAAATTGTGCTGCTATGAACATAGGGGTGCATAGATTCTTTTGGATTGGTGTTTCAGGATTCTTAGGATATAATTCCAATTACGCTATTACAGTTGTCCCATTTTTTTCTCCCCTTCATCCCCCCTTCCCTGTACTCTCTTCCCACCATCATTCCCCCACTTTAGTTCATGTCCATGTACATATAAGTTCATGTACATATTAAGTTGTTTGGCTTCTCCATTTCCCATACTATTCTTAATCTCCCTCTATTTTGTACCTACCATTTATGCTTCTTATTCCCCGTACGTTTTCCCCTATTCTTCCCCCTCCCCCTTAATAACTCTCCATGTGATCTCCATTTCTGTGACTCTGTTCCTGTTCGAGTTGTTTGCTTAGTTCGTTTTTCTTTTTTTAGGTTCAGTTGTTGACAGCTGTCATTTTACTGTTCATATTTTTGTTCTTTTTCTTAGATAGTCCCTTTAACATTTCATATAATAAGGGTTTGTTGATGATGAACTCCTTTAACTTATCTGGGAAGCACTTTATCTGCCTTTCCATTCTAAATGATAGCTTTGCAGGACAGAGTAATCTTGGATGTAAGTCCTTGCTTTTCATGACTTGGAATACTTCTTTCCAGCCCCTTCTTGCCTGCAAGGTTTCTTTTGGGAAATCAGCTAAAAGTCATATGGAAACTCCTTTGGAGGTAACTGTCTCATTTTCTTTGCTGCTTTTAAGACCCTCTCCTTATCTTTAACCTTGGGTAATATAATTATGTACCCTGGTGTGTACTTCCTTGGATCCAACTTTTTAGGGCCTCTCTGAACTTCCTAGACTTCCTAGAAGTCTCTTTCCTTTGCCAGATTAGGGAAGTTCTCCTTCATTATGTTTTCAAGTAGGTTTTCAATTTCTTGCTCCTCTTCTTCTCCTTCTGGCACTAAGGTTTACATATTAGAACATTTAAAGTTGTCTCAGAGGTTCCTAAGCCTTTCCTCATTTCATTCTGTTGTAATTGAATGTTTATTTCTTCCTTCTACTCCAAACCATTTATGTGAGTCCCAGTTTCCTTCCTTTTACTGCTGGTTCCCTGTACATTTTACTTTACTTCACTTTTCATAGCCTTCATTTTTTCCTCTATTTTGCAACCATACTCAATCGTTTCTGTGAGCATCTGATTACCAATGTTTTGAACTCTGCATCTGATAGGTTGGTTAGCTCTTCATCACTTAGCTGTATTTTTTATGGAGCTTTGATCTGTTCTTTCATTTGGGCCATATTTTATCTCAACACTCCTGTTATGTAGTAAGGGGTGGAGCCTTAGGTATTCACCAGGGCAGGACAACCTACATCACTGCATGGTGGCAATGTACGTGGGAGCAAGGTCCAAGAGGGAACAATGCCACTTGCTCAGCTCTCAGCAGCTTTCAGTCACTTCCTCCTCTACCCACAAGCAAATTGGGCCCTTCTGGTGTTGATTCCAGGATGTGGTTTTGTGTAAGTTCTAGGACCCTGTGGGTCTCTTCAATAAACACTCCTGTGAGGCTGGGAGTTTCTCCTGCCACCTCAACACCCACAGGTTTTTTTAGTCAAGAGGTTTTGGGGCTTTATTTCCTTGCACTAGTACTCTGGGTTGCACAGTCTGTCTCAGTCCCCCGTTGTTTCTTCTGGTTTATCCGTACACAAATGTGGGATTGCCCTGTCCGCCAGCCACTGCCTCACCCAACCTGGTCCTCCAGCTGCAGCATTGCTGCAAGTCCTCTCCACCCCACTGCCTGTCTGCGCCCCTCCTACCAGTTTGATTGAATATTTCTTCAACTCCTTGAGTGTCAGACTTCCATATAGTTGGATTTTTCCAGAAATTCTGGTTATTTTTTTGTTCTTAAATTTGCTGTTGTCCTTCTTTTGGTTGTGTGAGGAGGCAAAGTGTATCTACCTATGCCTCCATCTTAGCCAGCATTTGCTATTATTACAATTTTTTATTTTAACTAATCTAATAGGTGAGTGATAATATCTCAATGTGGTTATAATTTGGATTTCTCTTATAGCTAGTGGTGTTGAATATCTTTTCACATGCTTCTTGCCATCTTATTTGGTGAAATCTCCCTTCATTTTTTTGTCTGTTTTCCAATTGCATTATTTTTATTATTGAGTTACAAAAGTTCTTTATTCTAGATACAAGTCCTTTGTCAGATATCTGCTTTGTATTTTTTAATCTACAGCTTATCTTTTCATCCTTTTAACAGGGCCCTTCACAAAGCAAAAGTTTTTAATTTTGGTAAAGTTCAATTTATCCAGTTTTTCTTTTATGTATCATGCTTTAAATCTGGTCAAAGGATACCTCACCAAACCCTAGATCCCAGAGATTTTTCTCCTATGTTATCTTCCAAAGTTTTACAGTTTTACATTTGACACTTAAACCTATGATCCATTTTGAGTTACTTTTTGTAATTTTGATGTTTAAGTCAACATTCATTTTTTTACCTACAGATATCCAATGGCTCCACCAAAATTTGTTGAAGAGATTATCCTTCCTCCATTGACTTGTTCATGCACCTCTGTCAAATATTTATTGGCCATACTTGCATAGGGCTATTTCTGGCTTCCCTACACTGTTTTAATCCATGTCTTTCTCTCTGGCAATACTACACAGTCTTGATTATTATAGCTATATAATAAGTCTTGAAATTAGATAGTAATTCCTCCTGCTTTATTCTTTTTCAGCATTATTTTAGGTATTCTTTTGTCTTTCTATATCAATTTTAGAATAATCTTCTCTGTATTGACAAAAAAATTTCCTGGAGTTTTAGTAGAAATTGTGTTGTACTTGGACACAAATTTGGGGATAAATGACATCTTTACTATGTTGAACTATCCAGTTCTTGAACATGGAATATTTCTCCATTTATTTAGATCTTTGATTTCTCGCCTCAGCATTTGCAGTTTTCAGCATAGAAATCCCATTCTTATTTTATTTACACCTACAGGGCTTTTTTTTTTAATGTTTGTAAATGCCATTGTATTTTAAATTTCATTTTCCACATGTTCACCACTACTATAAAGAAATAAAATTGATTTCTATATGTTGACTTTGTATCCTGTGAGATTTTCCACATATAAAGTCCCATCTCCTAAATTTCTATAAAATACTAAATGTTCTCCTGATCTAAAGGTGTGAAAGCCAACAGAGTGTGAATACTTCTTTTTAAAAACATACTTCTTATAAAAATATATTGACTCTGACACACCTTCCATTTGGTTAATAATATACTGACTTTCTATTCTGTCTGCTACTTTAAAGCAACGCAGAGACTAACTGGATCCAGCTTAGGAACTTACAGTCTAGTACATGAGACATGCAACTGATACATAACTTAAAGGCAACAATGCAGAATAAATGACAGCACTGGCTACAGAAGCTTAATTTAAAAATTAGGGCAAAAAAACTATATAACCTTAAGACTAGAAGGAGATAGAGCAAATTATTATCAGCAGATATCTCAGTAATAACTTACTGCTGTTATCTCTTTTTCCTTTTGCGTATCTATTTTCTCTATGTTAAACATGTCATTTACAGTAAAGAAAAACAAAAGGTTCAAAAAATTAAGCAATTTTTTTTTTTTTTTTTTTGGTCAAAAGGATACGGAACTACGTTGCAATTAGGAACTCTGTCATTTAGAAATTCTGCAGCAACTTCAGCTTTAGGTCTTCCAACATCTTTAGGCCTACAGGAAAAATTACACTTAAATTAGCATTCATGATGTAAATCTACATGATCTACATAATTTCAAACATAAAAATGCCCACAATGAGTTTAATTAGAGGACATTTAGAAGAAATATTTTTATCTTAGTAAGTATCTGTGATGAATAATCCTTCAACACTAAATGTCAACCCTTTTGGATGTTCCAAATTAAGTTACAAATACTGACAATTCTAAGTATTTAGGTGAAAATGTGAGGACTTTTCCCCCAGGTACAGCATAATTATAACAGGTTTCCTAGCCATTTCTCACTGTGATATTTCCCAATGTAAAAAAACTATCCCAGACCTAGAGCCTTCTGAGTATCTGTCCTGAATCCCAGAACTTCAAGGTGTTACTATGTAGGTCTTGGCTGAAATACACACAATGAAATTCATTCTAGGGATGCAAAAACCTTCCTTTATTCCCTAAGTAGTAAGTTTTGTGTTTCGTAGAGACCAAAACCACATTTTTGAAGAAGGAATAATTCCAAAGGCATTATTTAAAATTGCAAATGGCACCAACATTTTCAAGAAGTTAAAAATATAAGGCCTCAAAAGATCACTCCTAGGTAATAATCATAGCTATATATAGAAAAGGGCATTAATCCTCTTTTATTCTCAGTGCAAATGGTATTTTTTTACCTTAATATTTCCTCACTCTCCTCACAGAAATCATTCCCTCATACATACACAGTATGTGCTTCATTACTATTTTTTCACAACATATTTTTTTATATGCATAGGTCTATCATACCCACTAGCTATGAACACTTGGAAGAAAATGACCATATTCTTATCTCTTTGTATTCCTTCATACCTAAGCATAGAGTAAAAACTTTTAAATTAATGAATATTTTTTAAAAAACAATGTGCTTGTTAGAAATATCTTATTTAAATTTGCAATATTCAAAAAATACTTTAACAAGTCATTTTTCTTCTCTTCAATAAAGCTGTGTTCTTTTTTCATTCAAAACTTCTGTTAAGAGTTTTATTCTTTGTCCTAACTTGCAATAGAAAAGGCTCTAGCATACATAAATCAAGGAACCTGATTTTAGTATTGCATTCACCTACGGTAGACACAGAGCTCTTCAGGTATGTAAACAGGATAAAGTAGACTCTCAAGAGTCTTTTAAGGTGTGGATTTTATGTGCTTTTACAGTAGATCCAAAACAAAATAACTCCTAAATTGTTTTTGTGGAGATTTTTGCTAATTTACCATTCCAGGATTAGGAAATCAGATTGTTCCACCTAAATAAAATTGCACCTTGAATAAAATGTCTTTTCACACACACCATCCTTGCAGGACACCTTGGCCTAATTCTTTAACCTTGAAAACAAGTATCTACCTTGAAGGTTACTCTGTGATTAAATAAGGGAATATGAAGAACTTGCTTAGAAAGTACTTTATACATCCTAAGCAATCAATACATGTTAACTATCATTAAGATCATCATTATTTTAGCCACAAATCAAAGGGCATGATAATTATTACTATAACCAATTAATTCAGTAGTGTTTTTTTAGAACAGTTATACACCAAAATTTGTCAGACCAACAAGGACGCCCAAACTTTTCTATGGAGAAGGGAAATATCAAGGGTTAAAGAAATAAAAAACAAACAAACAAAGTTAAATGTAGAGTTCACATTGTAACAACATTTCATTAACTTGACTTAGTTTAACACATCCTTCAATCTAAGAAATTTCACAAATTAAGGCAGAGGTTTTGTGCCTATCCTAAAAATTAATTTTATCTTTTCTGCTAACCTAACCTTATCCTATATTCCTAGCACTAAGTACTTTCTGTTAGTATCCTAATCACTAGAGAAAAAAAAAAAAGTTCATTATCTCTCCATATCTGCAATTATTTAACTGATAGACACTGTTATCTAGCTACTCAAACCCCTAAATGTTATTTGCTGAAACTCACTAATGAACATTTCTCAGATCTGCATAAGTGCGCCACTTCCAGTTTTCAAAATTATCACTAACAAACCACTCCCAGGTGATTTTGTATTTCATGTTCCATTTCAAATGCTCCTGGTGTTGTCTCCTAAACTCTTCATTTCTTTTCCCCTTATATAAAAAGCTCAAACTGCATTACAATTTCATTGTCCCAGAGTCAGCACTCAAATTTTAACTCACGATTCCCCCTGCCCAATATCACTAGGGCCTAATAGTCCGGCTACTGTTCTCTTATGAAATCCCCAGAAGGTTGAACTCTTTGTCTTCAGAGCACAAACACCCCTGAATCACATACTTTTTGGAAATTTCTGTTAGACATTAAAACTTACCTAAATAAAAACTGCCTATTTAGATTGGAAACATCTATAGTGTCCATGTCTATAACATGAATTTGTCTAAAACCAGACAATGCCTGTGGAAATAGAAAAATCCAATTAAGCAGAAATTTCCTCACATTTAAAAAATGAGATTTGTTTTCAATGTAATGCTAAAGCTACAAATTCTCAATAATAAATTCTGCATAATCGTATTTGATAGTTAAAGAGCCTTGCAAAGTATACACATTTTTGTTCTTGGAAAGGTCAAAAATGTGTAACTATTCAATTTTAAATAGTCTATAACCAAAAGAGAACTCAAAATTTCTACAGTTGTTTTATAATCTTATAAACACATCTGTAAAGTTTGTTACTTTGCTGCTGCTAGATGCTTTAATTTTTTACTTGTTTTACTAATTAACTGTACTTAACTATTCTTTTTTCAGAATATTGTTAAAAGCAATTCATACAAGCTTTATCTTAGTTTATGTAACATTAAGCATGCCATGATTCAGAAATAACTGTTATAAGATATATATCATAAACAAACAACATATAGGTACACTGCGCATGTAAAAGAAATACCTTGAAGTACTGAGTCAAGAACCAGCAATCACAACAGCTAGGGAAAACAAACAACTGTTGTGTTTTAATGATAAGGCCAGGCATTCTAACAGTACAACACTGCTCAAATTTACCAGCAGAAGCAAAAGACTGAAAAAAATTAAGTTACACTGACTAATTATGCCTTTCCAGTCTTGGTCAGCTTAAGTGATCAAATTAAGTCACTTGTCAACAATTTCCTAATTTTTCTGCCCCTATGGTAAAAAGAGATCCTCAAAAGAGTTGTCCATACTTGCATCCTCAAATTCCCTCTTGTGCTCACTCTAAACAAACGTTCACTTGCACCATTCCACTGAAAACAGCTCTTCTCTAAGTCACCAGTGAACTCCACACTGTGTTGCCACCTCCAATGACCTTACCCATCTGAGTATTTGGCCCTGTGTGGATCAATTCCTCAAAACACATTCTTCACTTGGTCACTATACTCATGAGAATTTGAACACTTTAAAAATCGGTTTCCAGTTTACAAGTTTCCCTACTTTACTGGCTAGAAATATAGAGTGCTCTCATGCTTAGTTCTGGTGATCTCAATCTTATGAGCATCATCCAAAAGACATCTCGAACTTGTTGTTTCCAAAACCAAAACTCAACCATCTTTATTTACCAACCACACCAAATCTGTCCTTCTCCCAGTCCCCTACTGTCAGTGAATGCTAACTCCATCTTTCCAGTTGTGCAGGGCAAAAACATTGTGGTGTCATCCTTGGCTCCTGTCTTTCTCCCTCTCACATCCCACAACCAGTCCATTTGCAAATCCTGTTGACTCCATCTTCAAAACACATGCATCACCTGACTACCTCTCACTACCTCCAGTGCTACCACCCTGTTATAGGTCACTGTCCTCTCTAGTCTTGATGACTGCAACTGCCTTCTAACTAGCCTCTCAGCTTTCTCCTCTATTCTTCCTTTACTCTTTTCCAATACATAAGCCACAGTGATCTAGGTTAAAAGTCAGATCAAGTCAACTCATCTGCTTATATCTCTCCAATGACTTCCTGACTAGGAGTAAAATGCTAAGTTCTTACAGTAACCTCCAAAGCCTTTTGTGATATTCATTTCCAGCCCCTCCATCTCCCATTACCTCTCTGATACCTTTCTGAAAATGTTGACCCTTAACCCACTTCTGTTTTAGTTATAAGGACCTCCTTGCCATCCTGGAATGTAACAGTCATGCTTCTACACCACAGCTTTTTCACCTGCTATCTCTGTCTAGAATGTTCTTGTTCACCTCTACTCAAATAGCACCTTTTTATAAGTCCATTCCCTTTCCACTTGGCTACCTATCTTTCATTTTTCCTCTCTAAAACATTTACTACCATCTGTCAAACTATGTATTTTACTTGTCTTTTTTCCTTCCACTAAAATGTAAGCCCCAAAACACCTGTCTGTATTGTTTAATGCTGTATCTGTATTTCTAGCATCTAAAATAGTGCCTGGCATATGGGGTAGGAGGCTCAATAAATATTTACTCAATCAGTAATATTAATGTCACATTCCTTTTTTCAGAATGAGCCTTGGAGGGGTTTACAATCCATTTGGAAAAAGATGTGTATTTCTTATGTACTTATGTCTGTAAAAGTGAAAACCCTTAATTTTCTTCTATTGTGTAACAGAATATTACAATTCAATGAATAACAAGACCACTCCTAAAGTTGCTGATGACTACTCTTCAGATCTAATCTCCAATTACTTTACCTTTAAAATTAATACATACATAATTTGCAAATAACAGCTTCAAAATGGAAAAAGTCAAACCACCCTTTCCTTCTACAACTTTGGTTCTTATCCTGCTAGAGTATTTATATCTGATAAGGTACTGTCATATTTGGTACCACCAGAATATACCATACACATTGCTATTTATTTTGTGTGAGAGTTGTGTCCCCAATGAAACTTCAAATTCATTAAGGACTGAGGCTGTGATAATCTACAATCACCACAGAACCCACTACTTGGTACTGTGAAGTATACTGAATTTTTGTAGTTTCACTAGGAGTGACATTAGTACTCCCTAGCAAAATTAATGTGGCTGTTTATATTTAAACTTTAGCCCCATGATCAACTTTTTAGGTTGTTCACCTGATTCTTCTATTCACTTCATTTTCTAAGGAGTCCAATCTAGCATTTCCACTTTTCTACACACCAGTGAGAAGCCTGGCACATATCAGCTCTCAATCAATTCTCCTTCTATCCATCTTTGTTAAACAAACTTAAAAAAAAAAAAAAAAAAAAAAGCTTCTTGGGCTCTGGCTGATATGGCTCAATGGATTGAGCGCTGGCCTGCAAACCAAAAGGTCGTGGGTTCAATTTCCAGTCAGGGCACATGCCTGGGTTGCAGAACAGTCCCCCAGCAGGGGGTTCAGGAGAGGCAACCACACATTGACGTTTCTTTCCCTCTTTCTCCCTCCCTTCCCCTATGTCTAAAAATAAGTAAATAAATAAAATCTTTAAAAAATAAAAAGCTACTTGTTATTAAAAGTCAATGAAACAAATTAACTAAACCACTACTTATGGATTTCCAACCAGTATACCCAATAGTTTCACTAAATAATACCCTCTCTTAAATGATACTCATTAAAAACAAATTAACCTATGGTTCAGTGAAAAGAACACTTGACTAAGAATTGATGATCTGGATTAGATTCCAGGCCTATCACTATAAACCAAAAAAGTTAGGTAAATCATTTAACCTCTCTGAACTTTATGTCTCCTTCTATATAAAATAAGCCAATGCCCTATCTAAGTGGGTTATTTTATGGAACAAAAGAAATAATAAATTCTTTCAAATTGTTTGTTAAATGAATTACCAGTTTTGTTATTTGAAATTAATGAGCACTTTGCAAGAGGAAGCAGAAATATTTCTTTGATAAAGAGCAAAGAAGTAGTAAGAATTTCTGTCAATGACTTTATAGTTGAGAACTTTAGAATTTAAGACTGTTTGCAATCTGACCTGCTAAACTTATCTAACAAAGGCTCGAGATAGGTTATTAATCATAATAAAGAAATTTCCTAGTATGACAGAAAAGGAAAATTACCACAACAGAAAAAATACATATTAAATATATGTATATATATTACCAGATTTTTCAGGAGCTCACATCCTAAGCCGCCAGCTCCAATGACTAGAACTTTACATGTATCTAACAAAAACTGGAGAGACTGTAAGGAATGAAAAGGCATATTAAAACCTAGTTATAAAAAAACATAAGTTCCAGCACTATAACAGGCCATAAAATAGTTTCTGATGTTTCCATGAAAAATGCAAATAAAGACCAACAGCAGACTTTCTATTATAAACTCATAAATTTGTGAAGAACATAGAGCCAGAAATTCTATAACCCTAATGATTTCAGAGCATTTCAATTTTAATGTTTTCAAATTGATGTTTATTGTATGAAATTAAAAGGCTACTTCTAAAAAGAAACACTACGCTACCTAAAAGTTATCTTTTTTTAACCTTGAAAGGGGATGGAAGGCATCAAATTCATTATTTCACTGACTTCCTAAAAAGAGAAAAGTGTAAAAATCCTAAGAACAGAGAATCAAACAGTGCACAAAGTGTTTAAAGGTCCTCAGGAAGGAAAGAAAAACATAAAATTCTTAGAAAATTATATATCAACAGAAATACTATTTGAAGCAATCACTTAACAGAATTATCTTAAACAACCAGGCAAAACAAAAATCAGAAGCATGGGAAAATAAGGTGGGTCCAAAGAAAGGCAGAATATTGTCAATTCTGTCCAAAGAGACTAAAGGAGAAAAAGTTATTTAGATAAGACACGGGTAAAATCCAAGAGCTTATACCTTTAGGAGTAGCACAATATTTCTATTTCAAAATAGTATCTCTTTATAAAGACCAAATGACATAAAAATTTACTACAAAGAATACTTCTTTCTACCTCATAATAAAAAAAGTTGTATCTAATTGAACACTTGCTTTAAGCCAAGCACTATCTGTCCAAAATTCTATTCCTGTTATACAGCAGTCACATAATTTTTTAACATGCAATTAGTTATATTCAATCTTAGGATGCTCATTTAAACTAAATTTCAAAATTTAAACATGCATCCATCTTGCTATCAAAATTAATTTCTCATAGCAAAACTAAAAAGGGGAGTGTCTCAGAAACCATTTTAAACTGAAATTCAAAGTATAACTTAAGAGTTCTAAATGAGATTACAAAGTTATTTTACTCAAAAAATTTCAACATATTACATGAGAAATGTGAAAAGGACTGAAATATTAGCCATTCAAATAAAATCAGTTGCAAATACCCAGTTTAGTATTTCAAGATAAATTATACATTTGTATTAGTATTTTTATTATAAGAGCAAGTCAAAAAGAAAGCATTTTATTTTTGAAACAAAACTATAAGAGGAGTTATTTAAAAATAAATGTTTCTCACTTCAGTGCTCGGTTCGAAATCAGGGTGTGTGAAGGGTCCAGATCGCTCGAGGAACTTCTTTACATGGTTCCAGCGACCTTCCCAGTCTCCAATGTCCCCACACCCACCATCAACAGCCATTCTGCATAGAACACAGTAAATTCAGCTGCAAAGGTCAGTATGAAAAAAACCACACCTACAACTACTGTGGTTTCCCAAATGAAATGATAACCACACCAGAGCTGCTCAAATAAAAAGGGTATTATTTAATGTGTTTATACTTATGCTTTTACATTTTTTTCTTAGCTATTACAGAGTTTATTTAAAATTAAAAACTACATGTGTTTGATGAAATAAATCAGTCTATGTGTTTCTGGGTTCCTACAGCAAGCCGAAATAAAACTTAGGATATTGTTTAAGCAGAGAGAAATGGGTTATAAAAGATCACTGTGAACTTCCCCAAGGTGTTCCTTCAATACACCTGGATCAGGAAGTATCAATTGTAAGAGAAAAATAAATATACGACTCCACTTTCAGAACTGTGATGTTTCATATCTAATGTAACTCATCTGTCCTTTCCAAGTTTGAAAGATGTAACTTAAATATCATTTTTGATGAGAGGAACTCTCACATTTTTATCTGAAACAGAGGTCCCGATCTCCAAAAAAACAATCTCTTTAAATACTATAAGATGGTTGTTATTGCCACTGTACACAAAAAGTTTTAGATTACAATTATACCGCAGGTAAGCATTATTCTCTAGAAATCTACAGCACACAACTGAGTGTGCTCTAACACCGGACTCCTCTAACATGGTAGTAACTCATGTATTTCCCACTCAGTGCAAAATTCATGTTGGGTTGTAATTATGTTTAGTTTTCATATTTCCTATAACCCCACAACATCTACGTTCAAATGTATTAATATCCATTTTTACAAAAGGGACCAAGAAGTATTTCCTAGCAATAAAGACCTTAGGTTTTGATATGATAGCTGGGTTTGATTCCACAATTAACTGTATTGTGACTGACCTTGAGCAGATTACTAAACAGCCATAAACGTCATCTACAGATTTTTACAGCTACTTAAGGTCAGAATGAGAATATAGTAAGCATTCAAAATTTAACTGTCATTTTAAGCAAAAGTGGAAAGTAAAAGAAAGGCGGGAAGGAATGTGAAATTAAGCTTGTGCCGCCAATCCTCTTGCAATTGACATTCAACTTTCCGAGGGCGAAACCTAGACTAAAGCTCTGCTACTGGGATTTGGCTCAGGAATTACTAACACACCCACACCACACCCACCGCAAGAGTACTTTCGTTCCCCTCCCGTGTAGGCAGGAGCAAAAATTATAAACACTGTTTACATCTATCTCACTGCATAAAACTAAGAAATAGGGTGTGTAATAAATGGGCGAAATAAGCTCTTTGGAGTCAACACTCCCCTTTAAGAGCCAATTATTCTGCAAAAATAATTGATGTGCTTAGTCCGATACCGTAGAAAGTTCTCACACAAAGTGCAATTAGAACTGTGTTTACGGAAGGCCAAAATTGGCCCGGTGTTCCTTTCTTGTGTTCAAGTGAGATTCCCTTTTCACAAGGTCACGTCTCTGACCCCTGGGATGTTGGAAGAGGGGGCGCCAGATGGTCCCGCTAGACCTGTGGGTCAAGCACCGGGCGGGCCCGAACGGGACCTGCTGCCGGGACCGAGACCTCGCGGCCTGCGCTCCGGGTGCCCCCTTCCCAGCCTCCCGGGCCCGCTGCGGCTGGTCCCCTAGGCCTGGGGTGAGGGGAGGCGGGGGTCCCCGGAGAGGGCCCCGGCCTCCCGGCAGCACTAACTTCTCAGCCAGCAGCTCCTCTATTCTCCTTCTTTTCTTCTCCCTAAAAGAAAGAGAGAATAAAAGAAGGGTCAGCATCACGCTACACACTGGGCGCCGCGAGAGAATGGGGGGCGAGGGAACGGGGCGAGGGAGTGGGAGGACCCCGGGGGGCGGCGGCCATCGCCCCCTGCCGCGCTCTCTCACAACCCAGCCCGGCCCGGCGTGCCTGCAGAGCCCGGTACTTACGGCTCCTCGCCATCCGCCATATTGTTCTCCGCCTCTTCCCAGTTACCCCCACGGCAGGAGGGGCCCGGCGGAGGAGCGGGGGCCGGGGGAGGAGACCGGGTGTGAGGGGCGGAGGCGGGGACAAGGAGTAGGACGGGGGCTGGCTGGGCGGGGCTGACCTCGCTTATGCTCCCGTGGGCTTTAAAGCCCTGCATTGTAATTATGAACTCGATAAACTACCCTTAATTGCCTAACTTTTCCCCACTATATAATGTTATGCTGCTTGAAAATATTGATATAATACTTTAGATATTTATACAATTTGTGTGTTAAATAATTATATAAAATTGTATATTCTATGAGAAAACTTCTGGAAGAGTCACCCTAATATGTCAGAGCTTCCATCTGAGGAAAAGCACCAAGGGAATTTTCACTTACTGATTTTCAAGACGGTTCCAACATCTTTGCATAAAGATATTCACTTAAAGAGTAAAATTTAAATCAGTTTATAGGGGTTGGATGAAGATACTGTTTTCCTTTCTTCATTAATATCAATATTAATATAGTGTCACATTCTGTCAGATAAGAAATTCAGTGGCAATGGAACAATTGAAGAAACATTTTTCTCTGAGAAAAATATAATATTCGGATAGAAAAACGTATGAAGAAAAAAGCACAAAAAATTAAATAATCATTTAGAACACACATGAGCTCATCGCCTAAATATAAATGATGATAAAATTTTGGACTATGTATTTTCTTGCAGAATCAAAAACTGACAGGTAAATAGATGTGTGTATGACGATACAGAAATATAATCATATTAAATTAGAAATAGCTACATATAAATATAATTACACATATTTTTCCTTAAAGTGGACAAAAGTAAGACTTAGCATCAGAAAATTTTAACTCTTCACTTATTACCTCTGATATCTTGGGTACATCTGTGTCTTCATTTGTAAACTGGAGATAATAATATTTGCTTTGTAAGACTCTAAGATTTTCATGAAATCCACAGTGGTTTTCAAAATGTAACTCCTAATCAATCACATCTGCATTGTTTGGGAACTTCTTACAAATGCAAATTTTCAGGCCCGACCCCTAACTTTCTGCAAAACCCTCGATGTTTCTGTGCAAATTTAAGCTTGAGAATTACTGAAATAAAGAATGTATAAAGCAGAGGGATTCAAACTTTTGGCCTCTCCGGGACACACTGGAAGAAGAGTTGTCCTGGGCCACACATTAACACAAACATTCACAAAACCTGATGAGCAAAAAACAAAGGTCAGTGCCTACTTTTCCTAATAAGTGCTGCCACAAATAAGCAAAAAAAGCCCTCGTATGATAACCCTAATTATGCAGTGGCCCTTTCAATAATCTTTTAAAATCATCAACTGGTGCCAAGTTTGCTATCACTAATAGAAAATGTACATATCTAAGTAATAAAATGTCACTGATGTTTTTTAAATATTTTATTATAAAAGTAAAAGATGGCAACATAAAACTAGTGGGATGTTTAACATTGTATTTGAGAATATAGTGCATCAATAATCTGGTTTGATAGAAGTAGTTGCAATTCTCAGTGAGTTCTCAAGGTGCTCATCAGGTATTTTGGTTCTAATTTTATTCTTAATATGTTTTCATTCTTAAAAATAGTTGCTGGCAAATTAGGTGCCGCCAAATAGCGATGACATGAATAAGGTATGATTGTGAAACAAGGGATATTTGTCTCTGGGAAGATAGGGCTTATAAAAGTGCAGTGAAGTGACACAATCAAATTTTTCTTTAAGTTGAATATCAAATTGCAGCTCTGTGCACTCCATTTGAAAATTGGCAGGTAACATATTTATGTTAACTAGAAATAGAGTCACAAATGTAGCAAAATATTGATTATTTTCCCGGAAATTTTGAAATCTGTTTTCAAACTCTTGTATCATATTGAAAAGTAAGGTTGCATATTTTTCACTGTTCAGAGGACTGTGTTTAGCCAACATGTCAAAATGCATAAAATTGTTTGCCTTAATTTGAGCTTGCCATAATTTCAGTTTCATTTGGAACACTGTTATGGTTTGAAATGTGATATTGAAAAGTTGGTTTTCACCTTGAAGACACATGTTTAACTCATTTAAATGAGCAGTTAAATCCACTAACAATGCTGGATCTGTAAGCCAGTTTTTATCGTCAAGTTTCAGCACAAATTTGTTTTTTGATACAATAAACGACTTGATAACATGTTGCAAATCATAAAATCTTTTCAACATTTGGCCTTGACTTAGCCATCTTGCTTCTGAAAAGTAAATGATGTTACCATAGTCAGCATCAATACTTTTAAGGAATTCCTGGAACTGGTGATGACTCAATCCCTTGACCCTTATGAAATTCAGTATTGATGATGATTTGCATGATGTTATCCATTTTTAAAGTTTTTGTATAAATTTTCTTGATGTACTATGCAATGATATTCATCAAATGTGAGTTTTGGGCAGCAATTACATCTGATATTAATTTTACAAGTCCCTCTTTAGTAACTATACCAAATATGTTGACAATGAGCAAAGAAAATCGCTTTAGCATTTTTTTATTGATTTGTGTAAATCTCTTGATTTAGTTGTGTCTTTTAATGGCACTAAAGAAGCCATTTCTTCAGTGACATTATATTATCAATACCTCTAATAAAATATGGCAAGTTGAGCTGTATCTGTAGCATTAGTACTACCATCCATCATCAAAGCATAAAATTTAAAATTAGCAGCTTTGCTCTCAAAACTTCTTTTGATAGAGTTTCCAATTTCTTCAATTCATCTGGCTATAGTCTGGTGAGACAAACTGATTTCAGAAATATCCTTCTTTTTTTTCAGGGCAAATTACATCTGCCACACTTTCTATACATTGCTTAGTAAACTCACCATCAGTAAATTGTTTTGATTTTTTTACGATTAAATATGCTACCACATAACAAGCTTTTACAATGGAATCTGCCTGAGTTGTTACTTTTTGAAAAAAATTTTGTTGAGAAGACAGACTTTTATTAGTTTTGTTATTTTGTCTTTATGAAGCAGTCCTTCGTATGCAATGAATTTGGCAGCATGTTTTTGCATATAGTGCCTTTTCAAACCATAGTCTGAAAACTTGCACAAATTCCCTGTGAATTAAGCAGAATACCTTACTATTTGCCTTGACAAAAAAGTAGTCATCTGTCCACTTTTCATTGAATGATCTTCCTTCATCAGTAATATTTTCCTTTGGGGGGCTCTTTTTTCTTTCTTTCTTTTTTTTTTTTTTTTGAGATGTAGAAACCATGCTGGGCTAAAAAATAATAATATATAAGGGAATTTATTTACTTTTTTTTTTGCAAGTTCACCAAATGTTTATTATCAAGCCCACAATCTTTGACTAAATCTTTTTCTTATGAGCCCACAGCCTCTTGAGCTAAGATTTCTTAACACTATGATCAAACCATGTTTGACAAACAAAATAACCAATGTATGAATGAGTTTCAAGCATTTATGACACACAGCAGAAAGGAAACTTAAGGAACACCCAGAAGATAAGATTAGGTGAGGGTCTGACAAACTTTTTAATGTAAAGGACCAGAGAGTAAACATTGTTGGCTTCAGGACATACAGTTTCTGTTCCAGTGACTCAACTCAGCCATTCACAACTCAGGGTAAAGGCAGTCACAGACAGAACGTAAACAAGTGAGTGTGGCTGTGTTCTGATAAAACTTTATTTACAAACACAGCTGACTGGCTGGATTTTGCCTGTGGACCACAGTTTGCTAACCATCTCCCACCAGGAGCTAAAAATTCATCGATCAATCACCAAAGTGACTCCAACCTGTGGGAAGTTGGGAGAAACCAGCAAGCCCTGGACATCTATGGCCCATTCCCAGCTGAATGAGCCACAAATCTAATCCACTGGGCCCCCTTATTTTTTCTTTCTTTCTTTTTTTAGGTTTTTTTTTTTTTTTAGTTTTTGTTTTAAATATATTTTATTGATTATGCTATTACAGTTGTCCCATTTCTCCCCCATAATCCCCCCCACCCTGCACACCCTCTCCCACCCACATTCCCCCCTTTAGTTCATGTCCACGTGTCATAAGTTCTTTAGCTTCTACATTTCCCATACTATTCTTGCCCTCCCCCTGTCTATTTTCTACCCACTATCTATGCTACTCATTCTCTGTACCTTTTCCCCCCTCTCCTCCTGCCACGCTCCTGTTGCTAACCCTCCATATGATCTCCATTTCTGTGGTTCTGTTCCTGTTCTAGCTGTTTGCTTAGTTTGCTTTTGTTTTAGGTGTGGTTCTTAATAGCTGTGAGTTTGATGTCTTTTCACTGTCCTATTTTTGATCTTCTTTTTCTTAGATAAGTCCCCTTAACATTTCATATAATAAGAGCTTGGTGATGATGAACTCCTTGAACTTGACCTTATCTGAGAAGCGCTTTATCTTTCCTTCCATTCTAAATGACAGCTTTGCTGGATAGAGCAATTTTGGATGTAGGACCCTGCTTTTCAAGATTTCAAATATTTCTTTCCAGCCCCTTCTTGCCTGGAAGGTCTCTTTTGAGAAATCAGCTGACAGTCTGATGCGAACTCCTTTGTAGGTGACTGCCCCCTTATCCCTTGCTGCTTCTAGAATTCTCTGCTTCATTTTAATCTTGGCTAATGTAATTACGATGTGCCTTGGTGTGTTCCTCCTTGGGTCCAACTTCTTTGGGACTCTCTGAGCTTTCTGGACGTCCTGATAGTCCATTTTCTTTGCCAGATTGGGGGAGTTTGCCTTTATTATTTGTTCAAATAAGTTTTCTACTTGTTGCTCTTCTTCTTCCCCTTCTGGGACCCCTATAATTCGGATGTTGGGATGTTTAACGATGTCCCGGAGGTTCCTAAGCCTCTCCTCATTTTTTTTGAATTCTTGTTTCTTCCTCGTTTTCTGTTTGGTTGTTAGTTTCTTCCTTCTGGTCCTCTCCATTGATTTGAGTCCCAGTTTTCCTTCCATCTCTATCGGTTCCCCATGCGTCTTCCTTCATTTCACGTATTGTAGCCTGCATTTTTTCATCTAATTTGTGAGCAAAATCAACCAATTCTGTGAGCATTTTGATGACCAGTGCTTTGAACTGTGCATCTGATAGGTTGGCTATCTCTTCACGGCTTAGAGGAATTGATCTGGGGTTTTCATTTTTTCTCTGGTTTGAGACATTTTTGGTGGGGTTTTTTTTTGTTTTGTTTTGTTTTGTTGTGGTTTTAGTCTGGTCTCGGCTATTACGTAGTGAGGGGTGGAGCCTTAGGTGTTCCTCAGGGCGGGGTAGCCCAGTCGCTGGGTTTTTCCTACCGCAACTCCACCCCTCTTACCGGTCTGGATGAATGGTTGTTGGACTTTCGTACAGTTCAATTTTCTATAAGTTCTGATTGTTTTCTTGTTTCTAAATATTTGTTGTCCTTAATTTTGGTTGTGAGAGGAGGCACAGTGTGTTTGCCTACACCTGCATTTTGGCCGGAAGTCCGGAATTTATTTACTTTTATTATGAGAATTAATTGACAGGAAAATAGAAAGCAAGGTTTGGGCCCTTCCACAGTCCTCTAGGCTGCCAATGCAGGGCAAGGCAGGGGGCTGATTGTAAAGCATGGTGGGCAATGTGTGAGGTGCCACCAAGATGTGGAATTACCTTTAATAATCAAATAAGAATGCTCACCTGACTTCTAAATAACATTAAATGCCTAGCATTGCAATGGTAGGTTGACATATTATTGATAATCGCCAGCTCACTAAGTCACCACGAGCACATGTAATGTCTGGCGGGGTCAATTCTACTGTCTGTGCTTCAAAAAGAACACACTGGAAACTGCACACTGTCATAAAACTGAAGCCATGCATGTGTACAAATAGCGAGAGCATATGTATGTTTATGTGATATCATGACACGTAATCACACAAAAAATCTCATAGATTTAAGTAAATTTATGAGCTTGTGTTGGGCCGCATTCATAGTCATCCTGGGCTGCATGCAGCCAGTGGGCCGTGGGTTGGACACCCCTGCTATAAAACCTAATGTGTATTCAGCAAATGTAGCTGCTGTTTATAAATTATGATACTCTGTCTTCTCTTTGTCCTTTAGCATCCCACACTCAGGTTCAATTCAATAGCATTCATTGAGCCAGGCAGTAAATGGGATATAGAGCATACAACAGGAAACACCAGCTTCTTTCCAGGTCACATGTCTTGATATCTACGCAGAAACCTCTTTTTCTTGCCCAGACTACTCCACAGATGAAACTATTGAGGTTAGATCCTTTTCCCCAGCAATGCTACTTTTAGGAGACCTTTTGATTAATGACAGTGAGCATCACAGCTGCTTCAGGTGTTAAAAACCAATAGGCACCTTAGAGATCACCTAGTCTAAACCCACCCACATCACAGAGGAGGAAGCTAAGGCCCATGCACAGGATCCTGCTTTTCCATGAAGAGGTTTGCAAAGGTATCTGTTCCTGCATCTTTGGGCCTTAGAATTAATACCCTGACTCACTATGGTGGTATCAGGCCCTCCCCGTGGCTCAGACTCACTGACTGGAAATAGCCAATTGCCCTTGCCAGTGATAAAAGACAAGTAAGCAAAACCTGCAATAGATTTATTTCACTTCAAACAGAATATATTATAAACTATTAGTTTATCCACTATTGTTTACATGCAGATAGATAAATATGTTGTGTAGGATAGATAGCAAACCAAGGCAGGGAGGAGGAGAGAGACGTATCTCACCCAATAATTCAGCAGCATTGAGCCTGGTCTGATAAGATTGCCAGGTATTTCAAATATCACAAGAAACACCATGCTAGCACATGAAGAGGAGAGCCCTTGGAGTTCTGTACGTAATATTATTTCCACTATCTGGGGAAAAACACTTTTGAAACTCTGCATTCATCCCAAGGTCTAGAAGGTAGAAGAAGAGAGGGTCCACAGTGCCCAAAGAAAAAGCCCATAAAACAACTTCAGCTAACTGCCTGCCTCTGGATATACTATCTGTTTCACAAGGGGATCTCTAGTGCTTACAGAAAGAGCCTATAAATAACATTGGTTAACTGTCTCAACTTTGATTAACTGCCTCAGTCACCTGTTTTACAATGGATGATAAGATGTGATTTGCATCAAGATAGGGACCTGGGTTAACGGCCCTCCACAAATGCCTATGTTTAGGTAGTCACATTCCCTGCATGAAGCTGACACCACCTTTACACAGCAATTAATGTGTAACTCCCTAACTTCATCCCACAACTATATACGAGGTCTGTCTGGAAAAATTCCAGCCATTGTTAACATAATAAGAACAGTTCAAGTGACATCAATGTAAACTAGCAGCCAAGGAGAGTGGACTGCAATGCACGTGTGTGAACAATGACAACTTCACTGTACTAGTCTGTAGGGGCGGTGGATGCTATTGAGTGAGCGTGTGTATTGTGTGGCCATTGACTTCAAAATCACTGAGAGAGTAGAGCAATAAATCTGCATCAAATTTTGCATTAAGCCTGAACATTCCTCCATGGAAACTATTCGGATGATTCAGAAGGCCACAGCTATGAGCAAGCAGTGACTGGAAGCTTCATCATGACAACATGCCCACTCATGCATCACATCTCATGCAGTCTTTTTGTGAAACATCAAACCACCCAGGTGACTTGCCACCTTTACCTTGCCTATACCTATGTCCTATGCCTTTGTCCCTCACCTCAGCAAGGCCCATTCTTTTCCATGAGAACTTATCACTAATAAACTTTGCTTGCCTACTAATAGATTTGCTGATCTGTAATTCTTTGCTGCATCAGTGAGAAGAACCAAGTTTCTCCCACAACAAATATTCGGAGTGGTCCTATCTAGAAGCACAAGTCTGTGTATAAGGACACGAGGAAGGCTCCTACAGTGAATCTGACCCCCACTAAATGAATAATGTCAAACAGGTTCTACAAATAGCATTTCAAACAGTGCCTGGAATAAAGTAAGGATTCCGCATGTTCATTTTTATTTAAAATAATTTTATGACTGAAGGGAAGCAGAGTTTGCCATCCCAAAATATGTTTGTGTGTGTGTGTGTCGGGGACGGGAGGAGGTGGATATTGATTATTTTAAGCTAGGGGTTTTTGTTCTTTTTTTTTTTTTTTGCCATTTTAACCATTTTATTTAAAAAAAAATTATTGTTGTTCAATTACAGTTGTCCCCACTTCTTCCCCCCATTACTCTCCCCTGCCCTACCCTCCTCCCCTTTTATATTCAATCCTCTCCCCTCCCCTCACCCCAATGGGTCTTTTTCCTTGGGTCCTTTATATCTGTAAACCCTTCCCCTTCTTTTAAGTTAGTTATATTTAAGAAATGAAAGACTATATTTAAGAAATCAAAATCCTTTGATCTTCCCTCTAAAGAATTTAGATAAAGGACCTGCTCCAGGAAGAGAGATATCATTATAGATAACTGCAGTTTAATCTGAACTACTGTAGTGTGATAGGAAGGAATGAGCAAAGCCTATTTGATCCAAGACTTCTCTGTGTCCCATTGTTAAAGATGGACCAGCAAACATTTGTTTTGGAAACATTTGCTTTTCCATTCCACATGAACTGCCTTTCTTCTCTTTGAAGTCCCAAACCACTACTCCCTGCCCCCTTAGCTTTAGCTCAATAAGGCAAAGCTTCAATTGAGTCAGTATTCTTATGAAACCCCTGTACATACATATGTAATTAAATTTGGTTATTTTCTCCTGATAATCTGCCTCGTGTCAATTTGATTATTAGACCAGCCAGAAGAACTAAGAGAACAGGAAGAAGGAGGAATATTTTTCTCCTCCCCCACATGACAAAGGTAGAAATGTGTAGGAAAAAGACAAAAAGTCCCATAATCCAACCAAAAAGAGAAGCATATTTAACATTTTGAGAGAGTGAGAAATGGATCACGCTCTATATCACTATACCTGGCTTTTAAAATTTTCTTTTGTTATTTTTAAACCTCCCTGGAGGTTTGAACAAATAAGTAAAATTACACTGAAAAGATATTTAATGGATATTGATCACTTATGATCAATGAGTAAATTATATTATTACTAACACACACTTGATGGTTTATGGTCGTGTGGTACTGAGCAATTAAAAGGTAAACATTCTTGATCACACTTCCTAATGCTCACTGATCTCTCCAATAAGTGTAGGCCTTACTGGGGCTCATAAACCCAAGGGAATTCTGCCACACCCTCTGACTTCCTGTAACTCGGCACATCTCTAGATAGCACTCTTCTCACTGTTTGGTAAATTTAGTACTTCTACTGCATTGCAAGATCCTTGAAGACAGAGCAAGACTGCATTCTTCTCAACTTCTTTTTTTAATCTCTCACAATGCTCTCATTAGGCCTTGAAAGGACTCAAAATATCTTTTGACATCACACTGAAATTTTTCAACCTTTTTTCTCCTGTCAAGTCTACTTAGATACAACTAAAACAATAAAATTACAATGAGATAGAGAAAAGTCAGTGTATATTCATTACAAAAGCATAAAAAACAAATCAAGTTACAGCGCTATTAATTCTATGATACCAAATGAATCATGGGCTGTGCTATTATTAATATCAATAACAGTAATATCTAACTGCAAGCAATTGCTATACAATAAGCACAACTCATTCACTCATATTTATTTTCAACTATTAATACATGGCAGATGTTTTATTATACCCAGTTTAGACATGAAGAAACTGAGATTGGAGGAGATTAAGTAATTTGCCAGAGTCACTAGCAAGAAATGGAGGAGCTGGGACTCTAATTTTATTCTCTCTGATTTTAAATGTTTCCATTTTTCCAGAATCAAGAAAATGTGACAGCTTAGAAATATTTTCACCTTTTAAACTTTATTAAACACCAATGACAGGAGTATTTACTTAGAGTTATTGTGGGTTCTTGAAATAGCTTCTAAATCACTGAGAAAAAGCAAATTATGTCTTCTAGATTTTGCAGTAGATGTATTTTATTACTTTCCATTTTTTTAAAAAATTGGTGGCCTGAGGAGAGTGAATTCAGTTTTTAAAAACAACACAATTGAATGTTTAAACACTGTTATCTTACACATTAGCATTTTAGAATTTTGCCTACCACACTATGAAGTTAACTAAAATATTTTTTCTCTTGCACTTGAGATAAAAGGAGGTTGACTATACCAACCAGCTCCTTAACTGGAAAAAGGAAGACCCTTTGGAAGCCTTAGCAGGAAATTTACAACTAAATCATTTGGGCTGAGATATAAAACTATCATATTATCTATTAAAGTACTATGCTTCCTTAGTGAAATTTATCTCCAAATATTAAGATAAAACTAAGAAAGATCTTTGTGAGTGGAATCCATGTTTCTGCCCAGAAGATACTTGGTGCAGAACAATAAGTTCACTGCAGACCATTGTTTGCTTTCAAATGTAAACAACATGCCCAGATCAGGGCTGAAGTGACCAGATCTGGGCACGTCGTGCCCACTATCAGAATGCACAGTCGTTGGATAATTTTGCCTAGACAGAATGGACATGGAAAACAAAGAAGAGAAGTGAATGAACAAACCAATCTTCCATTCTACACGTTCTTCATTCCGGATTTTGTCAACCTGATTTTACTCATAGTGACTCACGGTGAAACAGAGAAAACATGAGGATTACATTCAGATGTGCAGAGGTTAGTAACGGCTTACTTTCCAAAAACAGTTCATCCCCCAGCAACACTACAGTTGTCTTCCATTCCATTTTACTTAGGTTAGCATCTGAACCGCTGCAGAAATTTTCCCCAAACTCCAGAACACATTCCTAGGGTTAAATATTCAAAAGGGGTGTTTTGAAGGAGGCTGTGTTTGGACTTCCAGGGAAGGCATTGCCATCTCTCACCAGGCGGATTTCCGTTGGTTCCTTTCTGTCATTTCATCTCTCTTTTGCACTCAACCCCTTACTCTGTCGGGGGACTCCAGTTTTCCTATAGCCAACCTCTTAGAGCCAATAAAGAAGTTAAAAAGGAGGGGGGGGGGGGGGGAAAACGCCCTCCCGCTTCTAATTTCCTCTGCTGCGCTGCCGCCAACCAGAGAGCCGGCCGAGCCGGAGCCGCTGTCACTGCTAACCTTTTAGCTGGCTCGGTTGTAGCCGCCGCCGCTGCCAGATTCCAAAGGCGAAGAAACCGTGGCTAAGAGACGGGACATGGACGTGAACATCGCCCCGCTCCGGGCCTGGGATGATTTCTTTCCAGGCTCTGACCGCTTCGCCCGGCCAGACTTCAGGGACATTTCCAAATGGAACAACCGCGTGGTGAGCAACCTGCTGTACTATCAGACCAACTACCTGGTGGTGGCTGCCATGATGATTTCAGTTGTAGGGTAAGTGGGGCCTCTTCGGGGCATTGATGGGGGTAGTTCGGAGGGGCTTGAGGGCCAGACTCCGGCCGGAGGAAACGCTCTGCACGCGCGGCGCGGGCCGGGGCAACTGCAGGCGGCCCAGCCCTAGTAGCTGTGCTCAGGGCGAGGCCGCAGCAACCGGGGGCCCCATTTTCCTTTCCGTTTCTCGGGTTGAGACGTGCGGGGTCCCTGAGAGTAAGGAAATATTGCTAGTCCCGGGCAAGAACAATGACTTTTTTCAGCCTTGCTTTGATTACGGTCTTGTTGCTGGGGGAATGTCGGTAGTGGCCCCGTCTTTTAAAAATAAGGAGAGGAAAGTGGTGTAACCCTATCTTGGGACTGGATCCCGACGGTGTCCGCTCGGGTTTGGCAGTGTAGGAAGGACATTCAGGAGGCGACGGGATCTGTCAGTGTCTGCTGTGCCTGCCGCTCTGTACATCGAAGCTGAACTTGGAGGCAAGAGGGGACTGTTCCCTGGGACGCACCACCCAGTGTGGGGTGAAGGCTGCCCTGCCTGTAGGAGTGGGGTCCTTAATTATTTTTTTCTCCTAGGAGTTGACAGGCATGGCCATTTTCTGTATCTTCACTTCCTAGGTTGCGTTCTGCGTATTGGAGGCCTTTTCAATACCGGATCTTAAAATTAAAAAAGTGCCCTGTGTTATATACAGTTTCACACGTGCACACACGCCCACCCTGCTAGGATCCACACATCTTTAAAGAAAAAGCTACCCTCAGACGTTATAAGGAACTCACTTGCCATTAAAGAAGTGCTGATATTTCCATTTCAAAGTAAACACAGAGGGAAGAGGAGCAAGCTGGCCTAGGAGACAGGAGAAATCCAAACTTGGAGAGTGTGAGAAAGGGCTAATAGGGTGGTTTCTTAAGTTGGTTTGCTGTTCTTTGACTCATTTATTGATTCATTCTTCTGTGCTAATCGCGGGAGCACAGTGAGATCAGGCAGGGATGAATTCTGGCCCAAGGGCACCGTTGATTGTTGAGAAGCTATAGGTCCAAATACAGTGCCCAGAGGAGAGAGAGGTCACAGTTTCTTGGGTGTGGTTCAGAGCAGTCACCCCAGTGGAGAAGTGGACGCTTATTTGTGGAGTTTGGTGGACAATTAACTACCCAGATCCTCATTATGTGTTGCTTAAGGACCTGCAATCTCTGAGAATGGCTCAGTGTGTGGAGGGCAGGGCTCTGAGTTAGGTGGCAGCTTGAGTTAAAATTAGTTGGGGTAAACCAAGCCTGAAATAGCTGCCTGTCTTTATGCTTGAGTCTTATTTCCTAGTACACTAAAAAAATTAAAAGAAAAGAAAAGAAAAACAGAAATAAATATTAAATAGGATTGCATCTGTTATTTTGCTTTCTTTCTCTTTTCTCCTTTTTTGTAAAGAAGTAAACAAGGAGTCTTATCTAGTGATCTAGATATGGGGTGGTTTTTTGTTTTTAGGTAATCTCAAAAATTTAGATACGAGGCAAGGTCTGACACAGACCAAGCAAATGTACCAAAAACAAAACAAAACAAACATACAAGCAAACAAACAGAAAAACATTGCTTTTCAAAGAGGTGTGCTGCCCAGACCAGATACAGCTCAGGTAACCTTGCTGGAATCTATTTTTTACCTGTGAAGGCCAGGGACCTTCCTTAACTAAATTTAGCTCCCTTGTAGTATCTTAGCCCACTAACTCAGGCAGTTTTGAGTGTTTGCCCTTCTCATTCCCTTTTTCAAATGGGAGATGTTGGTTGGCTTTGAAATTTTTGAAGGTAAAAGTAAAACATAGCCATGTTTATTTTTTATTATTATTATTTTTAAAAACTTTGAAAACTATAGGCCAGTAGTAAATTGTTTTGAAAACTGTGTATAAAATGTGAGGTTTCTCTTGTAGCTCAGTAAAAACTTAATGTATGACCTTCAACTGTTTTCTCTGTGTCTACACACATAGTCTGTAGTTTTTCCCATAAATGGCGCTTTTCTTTCTTTATAATCTAACAATAATAAAGTGATTTACTTGCAGTCCCTCATACAACCCAATGAGATGAGATACTGTTATTATCCTATTATGAAACCTGAGGCTCAGAGAGGTTAAATGACTTGCTCAAAGTAATAGACCCAGGGTTGTGCTCTTAACTACTATGGCACCTTCCTATGAGTCATGAGTGTAGAATTATAGTCTGTTAAAGCTGGAAGAAATCAAGTATCTTCTGGGTCAGGGAGCTTAGTCGATTCTGGAACATTTCTTTCTTTTTTTTTTTTTTTAATATTTTATTTATTTATCTTTAGAGGGGAAGGGAAGGAGAGATGGAGAGAAATATCAACGTATGGTTGCCTCTCTTGAGTCCCCTGCTGGGAACTGTCGCTGAGACCTGTCCTGCAACCCAGGCATGTGCCCTGACTGGGAATCGAACTTCGATCCTTTGGTTCGCAGGCCCATCCTCAATCCACTGAGCTACACCAGCCAGGGCGATTCTGGAACATTTCTCATTCTACAAGAACTCTCTTGATAAAGTCAGTATATGAGTGGGCTCAGAGCGGTGCTAGAGGCTGTGGATCCGGATCCTCTCTACTGGCATCTGAGTGTTCTCTTGATATCTTGGTAGAGTTGTGTGAAAATGTGGCCTGGCTGTTTACTGGGGAAAGGGTGTTGTTCAAGTGGTTCTTCTGTCCCCTGCTGGTGAGAAGGGACCTGCAGGCCATTGTTAGAGAGTTCTAAGTCTCAGCTCTGACTGCTCTTATGTTGAAAACCCACTTAAATGAGGATAGAGAGGGCCTGCAGGGAGGGAGAGGGAAGACCAAGAGGATATCCTCTAACTCCAAAAACACTTGCTCTTTGAATTCTACTGCTATAAAATAGGAATTAAGTGACTTAATATAATGCTAATCAAGGTCTTGCAAATGACAACACTGAAATGTTAGGTGTTACTATAGTAAATCCTAGGTCCCAGGCATATTTAAAATTCTCACAACTTGTGTGTTGTCTTAGGCAGAAGTTTTAGATGATAAATAAACATTAGTGGTTTTGTCATAATTGCAACTTGTGTTTCATATAAAACTTTGCTTCCCTTGAAAACATGAGTTTCCTTTTGAGATGCAAGTGTCACTTCAGAAGAGATTGAATGACTTAAAAGGAATAACATGAATCACAAGCTGGAGAATGTATGTTTTGCTGAAAATGGCTTTGTGTCCTTTAAATCCAGAAGGGAAAACTGTCTGAGATTGAAGAGGAAATGAGTTACCTTCTCTATCCGTGTCATAAGACATGTTGGCACAAGATACTATGTCTATTTCACATATAGCAATACAAGTCTGTGCCTGAATTTTTGTTATTGTTGTTCAATTACAGTTGTTTCCATTTCCCGCCCACCTCCTACATATAGTGGAGAATGCGATAGCTATGATTCCTGCCTTCAATGCATTTAGAGTCTACAGTGGTAGCTGGACATGTCAGAATAACCTTTATACAAGTACAAGCATAGCAAGCATACAGAAAAACAAATTTATGTAAACATACATCACCTTTAGCCTGACTAACTTGATCTCCCTTCTACATTAGGATTCTAAATTCCAATACTCTCACATATTGAGAATGGGAGGGGCATTTAGTATGTGGATAGGGTAAATGATTGTTAAATTTTACTCATCCTCACCCTTCTACTCAGTTCAAGCAATATTTACTGTACTTACTTTGTGCCAGACATTGTGAAAGCCCTGAGGATACAGTTAGGAATTGAAGTCCACCCAGCTTTCCCGAATCCTCCCAGAATTCATTTCTTTCTGCCCTTCCAGACCCCTTTATTCACTTATGAGGCAGAGCCCATGGCATGCTGGCATATGTCTTCCCCTGGTGGATTATGTGTTTCTCTTGATACCCGAAGAAACACAATTTTAATCTCAGATAACTTGCAAATTTTATCATCTAATAAGGATTGTCTTTTGTTAAATCATCTTCTGACACTATTTATGTAACCTCGTTCTTCTTGACTTCTCCCCAAACACTTTTTTAAAAAGGTTTTATTTATTTATCTTTAGAGAGAGTAGAAGGTGGGGAGAAAGAGGAAGAGAAACATTGATCAGTTGCCTCTCTCACATCCCCAGTCAGTGACCTGGCCCACAACTCAGGCATGTGCCCCAACCAGGAATTGAACTGGTAACCATTCAGATTGCAGGACAACACCCAACCCATTGAGCCATACCAGTCAGGGTCCCACACACTTTTTAAAAAAATTTTCCCTGACACTGTCAGCTGGGGTTGATAGTTCCTAACCCCTTGTCTCACAGTGGTTCTTGGTAAGTGTGCAAAATGAATGAGCATGTTTTGGATTCCTGGTTCCTTTCTTAGAGGGCAGAAGCTCTTAATGAACTTATTACAGGCAGAGAGCTCTGTATAGGAAATCCAGACCTAATAGATGAACTTGATCTATCTATTTAACACCCAATTGCGCAGCACTATTGGAAATTTATCATTTTTCTTCTGGACAAATGAATTCTACCCTTTATCACTCAGCTTCAGAATATTTACTCATAACATCGCCTCCTGTTTCTTGCAATGAGCGTGGCTTGTTTGGGGGAACACTTTCATGCCCATGATCTTAAGACCTGCAGGCTGCTTTCTATTCTGCAGGTATTTACCATAAATATTTAAGACTTCCCGGCCCTCCTGATGCTGGAGTATGTGTATGGACACAAAGGGAAGGCAGAAAGCCCATCTGAAGTGGAAAACTGGGGCTCTGGTTCTTCTAATCATACCACTAATCAGCTTCACAGCTTCATATCCTCAGTGCAGCTTCCCCTTGTCTCAAAGGAATGAAAGGGAAAGCAGAAATTGGTTGTTAGTGGACCGCAGATAGGAAACTGCTTGTACAAAGGGAATTTATGTGTCACTAGTCTCCTTAGCGTTTGGCTAACCCCTGTCTTCTCTGCAGTGCTCTGTAAGAACTTGCCATGTGACAACGATTTAATTTATTCTACTAAAAGTATTCGGAAAAAAGTTTGTAAATGAGTATCTTTTCATTTCAGTTCTAAAACATTATTTGTTGTGAGATTAAATATGAGTGCTTAATTGTTGAAGGCAAATACATGAGTGTTGTTTTACCATTCTCTCTACCTTTGTGTACATTAGAAATCTTCGATAATAAAACGTTTAGAAAGGACTTGTTGCATTCCAATTAGAGTCTTGTAACTGATTTCTATTTGAAGCTACATTCCTGTGGGGAGTATCAGATATATGACTTCCAACTCAGATCCAACCTGTGTTTGTTAAGAATAAAACAACATAGATGAACTAAAGTGGGGGAATGTGGGTGGGAGGGGGTGTACAGGGTGGAGAGGAATGATGGGGGAGAAATGGGACAACTGTAATAGCATAATCAACAAAATATAACTAAAAAAGAATACAACAAGCAATTAACTGATAAATGCAAAAAACTCAACAAAACATGGAAGTTCAAAGGTGTCTTAATATGAATACTTTTTAAAGTATATTTTATTGATTATGTTATTACAATTTTCCCATTAGTTTTCTCCCCTTTATCCTCCTCCACCCTCCACACCCGCTCTCACCATCATTCCCCCACCTTAGTTCATGTCCATGGGTCATACATATAAGTTCTTTGGCTTCTCCATTTCCTATTCTATTCTTAACCTCCCCCTGTCTATTTTCTACCTACCATTTATGCTTCTTATTCCCTGTACCTTCTCCTCCATTTTCCTCCCTCCCCCTCTCCACTGATAACCCTCCATGTGATGTCCATTTCTGTGAATCTGTTCCTGTTCTAGTGGTTTGCTTAGTTTGTTTTTGTTTCTGTTTTTTTTAGGTTCAGCTGTTGATAGTTATGAGTTGGTTGTCATTTTAATGTTCATATGTTTTTTTTTTAAGATTTTTATTTATTTTTAGAGAAAGAGGAAGGAGAAAGAGTGGGAGAGAAATATCAATGTGTGGTTGCCTCCTGCGTGCTCCACAATGGGGACCTGGCCTGCAACCCAGGCATGTGCCCTGACTGGGAATCGAACCTGTGACCCTTTGGTTTGCAGGCCCGCGCTCAAACCACTGAGCTACGCCTGCCAGGGCTGTTCATATGTTCTTTATCTTTTTTTCTTAAATAAGTCCCTTTAACATTTCATATAATAAGGGCTTGGTGATGATGAACTCCTTTAACTTGACTGTATCTGGGAAATACTTTACCTGCCCTTCCATTATAAGTGATAGCTTTACTGGACAGAGTAATCTTGGAAGTAGGACCTTGCCTTTCATGACTTGGAATACTTTCCAGCCCCTTCTTGCCTGTAAGGTTTCTTTTAAGAAATCAGCTGATAGTCTTATGGGAACTCCTTTGTAGGTAACTCTCTGCTTTCTATGGCTTCTTTTAGGATTTTCTCTTTGTTTTTAATCTTGGGTAATTTAATTTTGATGTGCCTTGGTGTGTTCCTCCTTGGGTCCAACTTTTTTGGGACTCTCTGAGCTTCCTGGACTTCCTGGAAGTCTATTTCCTTCACCAGATTGGGAAGTTTTCTTTCATTATTTTTTCAGGTAAGTTTTCCATTTCTTCCTTGCGGGGGACCCTATCCTGTGTGCCAGATGTGGGGGGGCTCCGCCCGCTGAGCCCCATCCCTCCGTCACGGATGAAAATAAAAACTACCAAGACATCTTCTGCTTGGGGAGGAAAGGGGTCAAACTCTCAGAGGAGAATGACCCAGAGTCCCTTCCTCACTAGGCTTTTATTGGGCTCAAATACAACAGAATACAGGTTTAACATATCAAAGAAATCTGAGGGCTTAATCCAAGCCAGTGTTTGTCAGGAAAGGGGGTTGCCAAACTTTGGGAGACATACTCATTTCCTCCTGGGACACTTATCACCTAAGGAAGAGCACTCTTAGCAAAGCAGGTTTCACAGGACTTTAGGAATTCTTTCTTATGCCAATCACCCAGGGAGCTGTCCTGGCCAGCACAGGGCTGCACCGCTAACCCCCACAGTTTCAGGCTTTAAGGCAATTAGGAAGCAGGAGACATCTCCCAGATGGAAATGAGGACTCCGGCTACGTCAGAATAGCTGGGGGGCGAGGGTCCATCACATCTTCTTTGCTGCAACCCCCCGAGACCTTCCATGAGGCCTCCCCAGTGGTTGCGTCTGGCTTAGGTTGCCCCTCCCATGAGGAGTCTTACCTGTCATTGACTGCCAACCAAGTAATGGGGCCAGAGATGGATGAGGCAAAAGCAGTGTTCCTGCCAGGGAAATAAGCGTTGTCTCCTTAGTAGGTCACGTCCTTGTGACAGAACAGACCCAGATGAAGTGGGTCCCTTGGGCTCTTACACAGCCCACCATGGGGTGAGGGTTACTACTCCTGAAACCAGGCTGGATGGTCCACAACACTTGCTCTTTTTGTTCTCCTTCTGGCACCCCTAAGATTCGCATGTTCAAACATTTAAAGTTGTCCGTGAGGTTCCTAAGCCTCTCCTCATTTTTTAATTTTTATTTTATTTTAATATATTTTATTGATTATGTTATTACAGTAGTCCCATTCTCCCCCTTTATTCCCCTCCACCCTGCACACCCCCTCCCACCCACATTCCCCCCTTTTAGTTCATGTCCATGTGTCATAAGTTCTTTAGCTTCTACATTTCCCACACTATTCTTGCCCTCCTCCTGTCTATTTTCCACCCACCGTCTATGCTACTTGTTGTCTGTACCTTTTCCCCCCTCTCCTCCTCCCACTCTCCTGTTATTCACCCTCCATGTGATCTCCATTTCTGTGGTTCTGTTCCTGTTCTAGCTGTTTGCTTAGTTTGCTTTTGTTTTAGGTGTGGTTGTTAATATCTGTGAGTTTGCTGTCTTTTTACTGTCCTATTTTTTATCTTCTTTTTCTTAGATAAGTCCCTTTAACATTTCATATGATAAGAGCTTGGTGATGATGAACTCCTTGAACTTGACCTTATCTGAGAAGCACTTTATCTTCCCTTCCATTCTAAATGACAGCTTCGCTGGATAGAGCAATCTTGGATGTAGGTCCTTGCTTTTCATGACTTGAAATACTTGTTTCCAGCCCCTTCTTGCCTGGAAGGTCTCTTTTGAGAAATCAGCTGGCAGTCTGATGGGAACTCCTTTGTAGGTGACTGTCCCCTTAGTCCTTGCTGCTTCTAGAATTCTCTTCTTCATTTTAATCTTGGCTAATTAAGATGTGCCTTGGTATGTTCCTCCTTGGGTCCAACTTCTTTGGGACTCTCTGAGCTTCCTGGACTTCCTTGAAGTCTATTTCCTTTGCCAGATTGGGGAAGTTCTCCTTTATTATTTGTTCAAATAACTTTTCCACTTGTTGCTCTTCCTCTTCCCCTTCTGGTAGCCCTATAATCCGGATGTTGGGACGTTTAAAGATGTCCTGGAGGTTCCTAAGCCTCTCCTCATTTTTTTGAATTCATGTTTCTTCCTTCCTTCTGGTCCACTCCATTGATTTGAGTTCCAGTTTTCCTCCCATCACTATTGGTTCCCTGTGTGTTTTCCTTCATTTCACTTATTGTAGCCTTCATTTGTTCATCTAATTTGCATCCAAAGTCAACCAATTCTGTGAGCATCCTGATCACCAGGGCTTTGAACTGTGCATCTGATAGGTTGGCTATCTCTTGGTCACTTAGATGAATTGGCTCTGAAGCTTTGATCTGTTCTCCTGTTTGAGCCATTTTGGGGTTTTGTTTTTCTTTTTGGTCTGGTTGCAGCTGTTACATAGTTAAGGGTGGAGCCTTACGTGTTCCCCAGGGTGGGGCAGCCCAGTGGCTGTGATGCTGTATGTGGGGGAGGGGTCCAAGAGGAAACAATGGTGCTTGCTCTGCTCTTTCTCATATTTCAGTCCCTTCCACCAGTTTCCTCAAGCAAATTAGGCCCTTCTGGTGCTGATTTCCATGTGGGTGGGCTTGTGTACATTCTAGGACCCTGTGGGTCTCTCCAACGAACTGTCCTGTGAGTCTGGGAGTCTCTCCTGGCACCTCAACCCCCACAATTGTTTTCAGGCGGTGTTTTTAGGTTTTATTTCCCAGCGCTGGGGCCCTGGGTTGAGAGGTCTGTCTCGCTCCCCGTTTTCGCCTGGATTATCTGTGCGCGAATGTGGGACCGCCTGGTCAGCCAGCTGCCTTGCGCAGCCTCACTGGGTCTGCCTGTTGCCACCCCACGCTGGGGGGTCTGCTAGCCGCCGCCTGCCCACCTGGGGCTCCTGCGCACCCGGGTCTACCAACCTCCACTTTTTCCTGCCACGACTCCGCCCCTCTTACTGGTCTGCATGAATGGTTGTCGGACTTCCCTACAGTTCAATTTTTCTGTCAGTTCTGATTATTTTCTTGCTTCTAAATCTTTGTTGTCCTTAATTTTGGTTGTGCAAGGAGGCACGGTGTGTCCACCTACACCTTCATCTTGCCCGGAAGTTTCTCCTCATTTTTTTGAATTCTTGTTTTTTCATTCTGTTCCAGTTGAATATTTAGTTTTTCCTTCTGGTCCAAATCATTGATCTGAAACCCTGTTTCCTTCCTGTTACTGTTGGTTCCCTGTACATTTTCCTTTATTTCACTTTGCACAGCCTTTACTTCTTTCTCTATTTTGCATCCATATTCAATCATTTCTGTGAGCACCCTAATTACCAGTGTTTTGAATTCTGCATCTGTTAGGTTGGCTATTTCTTCATCGCTTGGTTGTATTTTTTCTGGAGTTTTGATCTGTTCTTCATTTGGGCCTTATTTCTTTGTCTTGGCACCCCTGTTACATTGGAAGGGGTGGAGCCTTAGGTATTCTCTAGGGTGGGGCAACCCACTTCACAGCATTGTGGCACTGTATGTGGGGGAGGGGTCAGAGAGGAAACAATGCTACTTGCTTGGCTCTCGCCCTGCTCTCAGTCATTTCCTCTCCTACCCACAAGCAAATGTGCCCTTCTGCTGCTGATTCCCCAGGTGGGTGGTTTTGTGTATATTCTAAGACTCTGAACTTCCGGCCAAGATGGAGGCGTAGGCGGACACACTGTGCCTCCTCTCACAACCAAAATTAAGGACAATAAATATTTAGAAACAAGAAAACAACCAGAACTTATAGAAAATTGAACTGTACGGAAGTCCAACAACCATTCATCCAGACTGATAAGGGGGGCAGAGTCTTGGAAGGAAAAAGTGGAGGTGTGGACCCAGGAACGCAAGCAGCAGCGGCTGGCAGTTCCCAGGTGCACAGGCGGCGGCTGGCGGTCCCTGGGCCCACAGGCAGCAGCTGGCGGACCCCAGGCACAGGGGGGCAACTGTGCAGACCCAGTGAAGCTGCACAAGGCGGCTGGCTGACCAGGTGGTCCCACATTCACGTGTGCAGACGGTCCAGGCAGAGGGGAAGTGGCGGAAGGGACTGAATCCAGGAGAGAGCGGAGCAGGCGCCATTGTTCCCTCTCAGACCCCGTCCCCACATACAGCGTCACAACCCAGCGACTGGGCTGCCCCGCCCTGAGGAACACCTAAGGCTCCACCCCTCATACTTAATAGCAGCAACCAGACTAAAACCAAAATAAAACAAAAAAACCCGCACCAAAAATGGCTCAAACAGGAGAGCAAATAAAAGCCGTAGAGCCAATTCCTCTAAGCAGTGAAGAGATAGCCAACCTATCAGATGCACAGTTTAAAGCACTGGTCATCAAAATGCTCACAGAATTGCTTGATTTTGCTCACAAATTAGATGAAAAAATGCAGGCTACAATACGTGAAACGAGGGAAGATGCATGGGGAACTGATAGAGATGGAAGGAAAACTGGGACTCAAATCAATGGAGTGGACCAGAAGGAAGAAAGAAACAACCAAACAGAAAACGAGGAAGAAACAAGAATTCAAAAAAATGAGGAGAGGCTTAGGAACCTCTGGGACATCATTAAATGTCCCAACATCCGAATTATAGGGGTCCCAGAAGGGGAAGAAGAAGAGCATCAGGTGGAAAACTTATTTGAACAACTAATAAAGGAGAACTTCCTCAATCTGGCAAAGGAAATAGACTACCGGGATGTCCAGGAAGCTCCGAGAGTCCCAAAGAAGTTGGACCCAAGGAGGAAAACACCAAGGCACATCATAATTACATTAGCCAAGATTAAAATGAAGGAGAGAATTCTAGAAGCAGCAAGGGCTAAGGGGACAGTCACCTACAAAGGAGCTCCCATCATACTGCCAGCTGATTTCTCAAAAGAGACCTTCCAGGCAAGAAGGGGCTGGAAAGAAGTATTCCAAGTCATGAAACGCAAGGACCTACATCTAAGATTGCTCTATCCAGCAAAGCTGTCATTTAGAATGGAAGGAAAGATAAAGTGCTTCTCAGATAAGGTCAAGTTGAAGGAGTTCATCATCACCAAGCCCTTATTATATGAAATGTTAAAGGGACTTATCTAAGGAAAAAAAGATAAAAATAGGACAGTGAAAAGACAGGAAACTCACAGCTATTAAGAACCACACCTAAAACAAAAGCAAACTAAGCAAACAGCTAGAACAGGAACAGAACCACAGAAATGGAGATTATATGGAGGGTTAGCAACAGGGGCGTGGGAGGAGGAGAGGGGGGAAAAGGTACAGAGAATGAGTAGCATAGATAGTGGGTAGAAAATGGACAGGGAGAGGGCAAGAATAGTGTGGGAAATTTAGAAGCTAAAGCACTTATGACACATGGACATGAACTAAAGGGGGGAATGTGGGTGGGAGAGGGTGTGTAGGGTGGAGAGGAATGATGGGGGAAAAATGGGAGAACTGTAATAGCATAATCAATAAAATATATTAAAAAAAATGTCTCTGTGGGCCTCTTCAACGAAATCTTCTGTGAGCCTGGGAGTTTCTTCCACTGCCACAACTCCCACAGGATTTTACAGCCAGAGGTTTTGAGGCTTTATATCCTCACACTGGATTGCATGGTCTGTCCTGTTTCCCAGTTGTACTTCCTGGCTTATCCCCACTCAAATGTGGGACTGCCTGCTCTGTTAGCCACCACCTTACAGAGTGTCCCTTCCGCTCCCCACCCGTCTCGATGAATGTTTCTTCTTTAACTCCTTGGTTGTTGGACTTCCACACAGTTTGCTTTTCTGGTAGTTCTGGTTGTTTTTGTTTTTAAATTGGTTGTTATCCTTCTTTTGGTTGTGCAAAGAAGCAAAGCGTATCTACCTACACCTCCATTTTGGCTGGAAGTCCCTGAATACTTTTAACATGCCAGTGGCTTCCAAGATAGTGGATCACTTGGATATGAATGTTTAGTTTGTGCCAATTACTGAGGGTGTAATAAATTTCAGCACACAGTGAGTGTGCAGTAAATACCAATGAAGTTCCTAATTTATTGAGTAGGAAAATCTCAAGGTTAGGTTACTGTGACCTTTCTATGCCAAGAGACAGGCTTCTGTCCCATCTTAACTGCTCCTGGTTATTAGGCCCAGGAGACACTGCCCATGTTTACTCAAAACTGGTTTGTACATTGACATTTATACTTTACAGTAGAGATAGACCTTGCCAGGATGTAAGACCGTGTTAAGAAACCAACACAAACATAGAAGACTGTTGGGGTTATCTGAGTACAAATAGCAAGAGGGGCCTGTATAGACAGGTTTGTGGGACATGGATCCCCTCCTGGCCCCCAGCCTGCACTAGCGAAAAACTAACAAATCCCACCGATCATACCAGAATAATTATCACTTACATTTGTGTAGGCGTTTAGATGATTTATCTTACTTTTGCCTTTTTATTTGTTTTTTTCATCTCAACTCTGTGAAGACACAAAGACAGGAACTAATTCTTTGGTAATATTTGGTGTCCAATGAGAATAATAGTGATTTCTCCAAGATAAGTCTCACATCATTTAATTTGTGGCCATAGAAAGTTGCTGGGTTCATTGAAATAACATGAAAATATGCTAGATTCTTAGATTTTTCTTTCTTTCAATAAGTATTTATTGAATACTTGTTCTGTGATAGGTGCTGGGGAGAAAATGTCGTGGTCCCTGTCCTCATGGAGCTTAATCTTCAGTGGGAGGCAAGGACATTCATCCAGTGCTAGTTCAAATAAATGTAAAACTGCCTAGGTGTTAGTTAGTGCTGTGAAGATCACATGGTGCTCTGACCAGGTCAGGTCAGTGAGACTGAGAGAAAAAGCCGAAGAAATTGAGATGTGAGGAAGAGAGGAAGAACCAAGTAGAGAACAGCTTTTGCATGGGCCTGGGAGGACTGGAGGCATGATGAGTTCTGCAGATAGAAGCTCCAGCAGATGGAGTATAGAAACACGAGAAGGCGTTCTGAGAAAGCTGGCAGCCAGAGCAGCTGCTAGCTCTGAGGGCTCACTCACACCAGTTGTGAAGAGCACCCTAACTACTGCAGGCAGATGCAGAGTATGGCCTGGATTTCAGGCCCCTCTTTCTCCCCCAGCCAAGGCCTCCTATGTGGGTATAAACCACACAACTGGGTGCAGCTATGGAGGCATCGGGGGCTGGACCCTACAGGACCTGGTACATGTGTGAGGAGTTCTGTTTTTATTCTGAGAGCAATGAGAAGCAAAAAAACAGATGGGTGGGCTCCTGTTTGCTAGGATCCCTCTGGCTGCTGAAGGACTGTGAGAAAACATGAGCAATTTAGAGAAATTCACTGTGAGTAAATTGTTTCCCCCTTTCTTGGTGAATTAGGCTTCCTCAGAAACCAAACTGCGGGGGACCCTGTCCTGGTCGCCAGATGTGGGGGGGGGGTGCTCCGCCCACAGAGCCCCATCCCTCCGTCACGGATGAAAATAAAAACTACCAAGACATCTTCTGCTTGGGGAGGAAAGGGGTCAAACTCTCAGAGGAGAATGACCCAGAGCCCCATCCTCACTAGGCTTTTATTGGGCTCAAATACACGGGAATACAGGTATGTCAGGTGACAAGGATCAAACAATGGTTAACATTTCAAAGCAATCTGAGGGCTTAATCTGAGCCAGTGTTTGTCAGGAAAGGGGGTTGCCAGACTTTGGGAGACATGCTCATTTCCTCCTGGGACACTTATCACCTCGGGAAGAGCACTCTTAGCAAAGCAGGTTTCACAGGACTTTAGGAATTCTTTCTTATGCCAATCACCCAAGGAGCCGTCCTGGCCAGGACAGGGCTGCACCGCTCACCCCCACAGTTTCAGGCTTTAAGGCAATTAGGAAGCAGGAGACATCTCCCAGATGGAAATGAGGACTCCGGCTATGTCAGAATAGCCGGGGGGCGAGGGTCCATCACATCCTCTTTGCTGCAACCCCCCGAGTCCTTCCATGAGGCCTCCCCAGTGGTTGCGTCTGGCTTAGGTTGCCCCTCCCATGAGGAGTCTTACCTGTCATTGACTGCCAACCAAGTAATGGGGCCAGAGATGGGTAAGGCAGAAGCAATGCCCCTGCCAGGGAAATAAGCTTTGTCTCCTTAGTAGGTCACATCCTTGTGACAGAACAGACCCAGATGAAGTGGGTCCCTTGGGCTCTTACACAGCCCACCATGGGGTGAGGGTTACAACTCCTGAAACCAGGCTGAACGGTCCGCAACACCAAACTGCAAAAATAGCTTTTTGTGTTAAAAAATAAGAATTCGGTATAAAAGCTGCTTCGACTGCTCAGGAAATATTATTTCTTTGGTTCTTGACATTGCAACCTGAAAAAAGCTACCAACTATGCCCTTGAATCTATCTGAGTATCTCTGTTTTGGTTTTATTGCCAACTCTACAACTGATGGTCTTGGGACAAATTTATTAATTTGTCTATTCCTTAGCTTGCTTTTATGTAGAATGAGGTAGGTTTTCAAGGTCCCCACAGCTCTCAAATTCTGTGATTGGTCAGAATTTTTTCCCTTAAGTGGCTTATGCTAGCTCTATAGTTATAATTAGCTGAATCACGCTGCATGTTTAAGACATGTGTCCGCACCTGCTAATAGCCACCTTCCTTCAGAGAGAAACAAGAATGTTAAGGAATTTCTCAGAATGACCCTTAGTTGTGTATCCCAACTAGAAGAATGGGGTTTCTTAAAATGGTAGGGGGTAGGCGAGAAATTCTTGAGCCTGGTTAACAACACAGAGTGATTTATATAATCAGTTGGTGTCCCAATTATATCACCTGGCACCTTTTTTCTCCCTTGGATCCCTTTGAATACATTTCTTCACTTCCCCAGGCCTCAGCTTATTCATGTATAATGGGACTGAACTGATTCATCTTTGAAGACTGCTGCATGCATTGTGGTGGGATTCTAAACCTTTTTACAGCCATCAATGATTCCAATAGAATTTTTAACTATTACATTTATTTATTTACTATTGGAATGGATGAAATGGGATATATATGTATATAGGTATATTTTTTATCTCAATAGAAAAAACATAGTTATGTTATTTTAAATTTATTTTTTATTTAAGTGTAGTTAGCATACAATATTATATTGCTTATATTATTTTCAAGTGTGCAATATAGTGATTCAACAGTTTTATACCTTACAGTGTGATCACTCCACTAATCCTAGTAATCATCTGTCACCATGTAAGCTTGTAACAATATTATTGACTATATTTCCCTTGCCTTTTTCATCTACCCTGCCCCCTCCCTCTGGTAACCATCCCTTTGGTCTCTGTTTCTATGAGTCTGTTTTTGTTTCTTTTTTTATTTATGAAACCAGGTCCTATTTCCACCAAGGACAGAATATCATGTTCCTCTCTTTCCCTCTGTGCTGTTTTCCCTTTCTCCCTCTATCTCTCCCTTTTGCTGCTGTGTGTGTTAATTTGCTTCAAGTGCAGGTAGGTTCCAGGGCATGGGAGTGGTGTGCATCTTACCATTTCTTGGAATGGAATTGCCCTTATGCAAAATAAGGAAGAAAATAATTTCTGCTCTGAGTAACTTTGTTCATTTTTTCAAGCTCAGAAACTTGGTTACTCTCTAATTATAGATTATGGTTGGGTGTATTGTAAACTCAAACCAGTTCTGTCTCTGCTCTGTTTTCTTCCCTTGACCGTGAGCAACAGAAACAGGTGAAAAACAAATCTGGAGTTGCTTGAGTCAGGCCTGGATTTTTCATTGTTCTTTGTCACTGGCTTAATTTAGGCACTCAACTAATATCTACTTTACTTGTCTAGAGGAACATAGGAAAAGCTTGGCATGCATTTTATTCCATACTCACAGGTATTCTAGAAAGAACTGAGTAGGGGGCATTTGACACTTTGGTGCCAACCAATCCTTTCCTATTTATGTATTATGCCAAAGAGTTTCTTGAAACTTGAATCCTGAGCTCTAGTTTTTTGTGTTGTTAGTTTTTGCTTGTCTCTACAGCTCAGAAATATTTCAGTGAGTTATAGGTAAACATCAAGGCTCTGTAAAAGTGTTTATTTCCTTCAGTACCTTTTTCCATTTTCATTTGCTCATTTTTAAATATCGTTTTTTTAATTTTCAACTAATACATGACTATTGAGAAAAACATGTAAATAGCAATAAGCAAATGGAAATAAACTACCCATGATCCTACTACTAATATAACTACTGTAGGCTTTGGTATAATTTCTATCAGATTCCTTTTGGTGTTAGTAATGAGAGTTATTAACCTGTGAGAGTCTCCAGGCCTCTTCAGTTAGTCTCCCAACCAGCTGGAAAACCTCTTTTGTTTCTGCCCTGTCCAATTCTTCTTTTCCTAAGGCCTATGAGGAAATTTTTGTCTTTCTCATACCAATTATGGGGTTAAGTCAGGAGGTAGGGTATAACCCACATAAAATTTTAAAATGAAAAAAGTACAGAGAGACTAACTAGACCCAGATAATAAAGAACTGGGGAAGACAAGTAGAATAGCACATGAGCTAGATGTTGGGAAAGCTTGGGGGCAGTGAACCAAGGTTTGAGCAGGAGAAGGAGCAGCTTCACTGTGTGTATGAGTGGAAATTGCATTAATGCTATTAAAGAGATGAAGTAAAGATGGACTATTGCAGATGGCTGTGCCATGCCTCGGTGTGGGGCTAGGGAGCAGCTGCTTTTATTTTTTTACACTTTCTTTTTTAGATGTTCACATTATTTTTGATTACCAAATAATTTATTAATTGTGAAAATTTCTACTTCTGAGCTGTGTAACATGTGATAAATCTACCTAACCTCACAGAGAGAATGTGTTCTAGTTGCTTTTACCCACACATTATTAATGTCTCCCATATTATTAATTATACTTTGACTCTTAAAAATTTGCTGTATGTCCCACCACCTAGTAAATTCTTGATCCTATAGTTTATTTCTAAAAGTTTTTAATCATAAGTACCACTCATGAATACTGTTACAACTCAATCTTTGCATTTTTATTTCCTTAGATTCTATTCTAGGGAGGGGATTTATTGTTTTGAAGGGTATAAGTATTTGCAAGAGTTTTGAATGAAATAAGCAATTTATTATTGTAGGGTTTAATTTTAAATTATGTACTAATACTTTTACCACTGTTTAATTTCATGTAAAATTTCATTTTAACTTCTGAAAAGCATGTATGACATTGATTGTATCCCTGATTTCACCCATTAAAGTATACAATACTTTCGTTCCTATTAGAAACTATTTCAAATAGCTTTTATGTTTGGAGAGGTAGAATCAGAGCTAAATGTAAAGGGATTTAAAAAAATTTCTTAGTTATCCTACATATGAATCTCAACATGAGTATGAATCCTTCCTTTGTTACATTTCAGAGGTAGTAAGCTCTTGGCTTCACCTTTCATTATCCTGCCTACCCCGGTTCCTCACTTCCAAATCAGTCATGATGATATTCAGAGTATGATGAAAACACATTGACCCTCTTTGTCCTTCCTAAGTAAAATGCTCATTAGCCTCTCATGAGGGTAAAATGTTAGTAATTTGTTGCATTTGCTACCCACAACTGTCTTGTTAAGGGTTTTGTATACACAGTGAGTAGGAGTGGAGGTGAGGGCTACAATGCCTAGTCATTTTCGTTTATGAAATACTTGGTTTAAATTTCCTCTTCATAATGTGTTCCCCCATTATGAACAGTAGTGTAATCTCTGACTCATGCACCAGTGGATCTGAAAGCTCTGTATTTGGAAATCCCAATTGATAACCCATTTCCTAACGATGCTCTGGGCCCTTTTAAAGAATTATAATGGACTCTCTGTGCTAGGATTCATAAACTCAAATGCCTCCATGACTAGGCCAGTTGTATAAGAGAGCAATACAAGCCATTTATGAGAAATACAATGAGTAATGGCAGCTCACTGGGGCCTCTGTGTCAGAGAAGCCGTGGTGGTGGTGGGGGCTGAGGCATGGTGAATATTAGCGGTTCTATCTGAATGGGAAGACAGCTGGAAAAGTGGGCCTAGTGTGGTTAGATTTTCTTGTTTCCCGGAGAAGCAAAAAACTCCAAGTTTTATGGATTTTTTTAAACACATTGAGATTCAAGTTAAAGTTTTTTAAAATACTGTACATTTCAAATATCTGGCCCATGGAAGTCATTGTATGATCTCTATGCTACATTCATCTATCATGACCATTTCCGTGAGGATTTAAATAAGCCTTTAGAGCTCAGAAAATACAATTTAATGTGTACTAGAGCCCTGGATGAATGAAAGGTAAACTGAGCCCCTCCAAATAATGGGATCTCTTAAATTTTAAGTCTTAAAATTGTGGACCTCTAATGAGATGAACTGATGAGTTTGGTGGGAGTCAAATTGCCTACATGTGAATCTTGGCCCCACCATTCTCTTAGCTCTGCACCTAAGTTTCTTCTTTTGAGAAATGAATGAATGGCTCCGAGGGCTATATGAGGCAATTTAGATACAATGCTTAGTAAATACTACACATTCATTTTTACTCCTGCCCTTCCTCATCTTTCTATTCTTGCTGCTATTACTATTGACCTGGCCTCCCTCTTTTTTTCATATTCCAGGTTCCTGAGCCCCTTCAACATGATCCTTGGAGGAATCGTGGTGGTGCTGGTGTTTACAGGGTTTGTGTGGGCAGCCCACAATAAAGACATCCTCCGCCGGATGAAGAAGCAGTACCCCACAACCTTTGTCATGGTGGTCATGGTGGCTAGCTACTTCCTCATATCCATGTTTGGGGGGGTCATGGTCTTTGTGTTTGGCATCACTTTTCCTTTATTGTGTAAGTGAATCTGAATTGATTTTTCTTACAAAAATGTAGGAGAAATTGTTCAGTGGGAATTACATAGCCTGTTTCTTATGTCTGTTGGCATATCTGCAAAATTATCAGGCTTTTCTCAAATTAAGGCCTAGTAGTACATTAATTCTACAAATATGTATTGGGCATCTGCTAAGTACCAGACACTCCTCTGGGAACCCAACAGTAAACAAAAGAAACACAAATCCGAAGTCACACATTGGAAAGTGGCATAGCCTTCACTGGACTTCAGATTTGTCTGATATTAGAGTCTGTTCTCAATCTTTTAAGTGCCATTCACAGTGCCCTGACTCAAGAATGAATGTATGTCATTTGGAAGTAAATTACTTATGCTTTACTACTTAGAAGATCATTATTGGTGTCAAGTTTTATAAGTCTATAGAAATAATTATCCCAGAATATAGATAGTAAGTCCTCCAATTCTGGTGAAGAGAACTAGATATTTTCTAAGTTTTACCTGCATTTTTTTCCCACTGAGATTCCAAACACATGAAGCCTGAAATAGAAAACAGATAAAATTCAGTCTCATCAGTAGAAATCTGATTAAAATTCTAGTGTATTAAGTGGCAGGAATATCCCTTTAACTTTTAATAGCATTTCACATGGGCATTGTTTCATTAAGTAAAATCAGTTGCTTGTTTGGAGTTGTGTTAGATTAAGCCCAGAATATTTATAGATGTATCCCACACAGTATTGGACAAAATATTTGAATCAGCAAACTCAGACTTTTTGAAATATTCTTCAAGTTTTCCTAAAGTGCTAGAGGCTTATTATTTCAATGATTTAACTTTGGTACCTTTTCACCTCAGAGACTGATACAGGCCAGTGTAGTGAAGTTGATTTCTAGTCCTAGGCCTGCTGGAAACCAGTCATGTGATTTGGACCAGGTATACTATATGGGCTGTAGTTCATACATCTATAAAATAAGGAAATTAGACAAGATTCACAGTTCCTAAACTTTGATGATTATGAGAATCAACCAGGACACTTTTTAAAAATATAAACTTCCCAACCATATTTCTTGGAGACCTTGATTCCGTGGGTTGACAGTGGTGCCCACAAAACCTCCTATTTTTAAAAATTGCCTTATATGTTTCTAATGGCTAGTCTAGGTTGGGAGCATCCAGATAGAATGCATATTAGTTTCTCAAAATGAGGGTCCAAGGTCACCTTTATCAGAATCATCCAGTGTGAATGTGAAATTTCATATTCTGGAGCCCTACCTTGGTCTTAACAGTCTGAATTGGTGGAGAGGGGAGTGGAGACTGGGAATTTGTCTATCTAACAGACTACCTAGGTGATTTGTATGTACACAGAAGTTTGAAAATTGTTGGTGTAGATCACCAAGGGGATGCCTATTTAAAATACAGATTCCCAGGTTCTGGGAATTCCTTTAAGGTTCTGGTCTAGGAAAGGGGCCAGGGAATCCATTTCTTAATAAATAAACTTGAGTAATTCTAGATGATGAAGCAAATTTGGGGAACATGAGGGTACATTAAATCTATAAAACTATTCATTTTTATCTATAAATCTTTGGAAAACTGCCTCTTTGGTTGACTTTACCACATGCTTCTTATAGGGAACACAATGCAGATAATCCCAAAATTGAGCTTGAGTTCCTTTCTGAGAACCTTGTGGAAGGTTGATTGGTCTGCAGGTTTGGAGTCACGTGGACTCGTTTTGAGCGTCAGAGCATTTGTAGCAGTGGGAAGGTGACGGTACCAATGCAGGGAGGGAGGTTTGGTTGCCAGGTCAGCGTCCTTCCTCTTGAAGACAGTCCTTTCCTTCACACAAAGAGAAAACTTCATATATGACTTGACAGAGAGCTTTATATAAAGCTTATATACTGTCCAAGGAAACATTGGAGGGTTTGGATTGATTAGAGAACCAGGTTGGGTTTCAGTGAAGGAGATCGAGACTGGAAGTGAGAGTAGAGAGTGGTCTGTGGCTGTGGAGGAAGAGGTCTAACCATGTCTCACCTCTCTGCAGTGATGTTTATCCATGCATCGCTCAGACTGCGGAACCTCAAGAACAAACTAGAGAACAAGATGGAGGGGATTGGGCTGAAGAGAACACCCATGGGCATTGTGCTGGATGCTCTGGAGCAGCAGGAAGAAAGCATCGGCAAACTCACTGAGTACATCAGCAAAGTGAAGGAGTAAACACAGCTGACCTGGCCAGAGGCTGCAACAAAACATGAGTTGCAGTTTGCCCTCATTTGGACACCCTTCCCATTTGTATTTTTGAAATGGGAGGGACATACCACCCAACTATCAATGGCTGCATGCACGTGTTGCCAAACTGTTAACCTCTTTGATGTTACAGAGAGAAGGTCTCAAAAACTGAAAGAAACCACCCTCCTAGTATGTAGGAATTTTCAGCTTCTTTATGAAAACTGGTAGGAAATGGAGCACACTTATGTCTATAGGTAAATAAAAGAAAATATAAGAATTATGGATTGTACAACGATACTGTTATCTTGTGGGGGGAAAAGGTAATTGTAAAGTGTCAAGACAATTGAGTAAAAGGAAAGACTGTTTTAAGTAGACAATGTATGCATTACCCTGTTGAATTCCCCTAGCATCCGCAAAAAATACTCATTATATGTGGGCTATAAATTAGTTTTCTTTTTATTCTTTTAAAATCAAAGATGATCTGTATCACTTTGCCTCCTGTGGCGTGCAGTTGAAACTGGATAAAGCAGTTCATATTTTGTTTACAAATATAAAGGTAACTGTTTAGCAGAATATTTTGTCAAAGTTTTGTAAATTTTTGAAATGCTCGCAGTGTATTTTCACTAGCAGGTATTTGTTGTAAACTGAATGTCATCTTTCTTAAGGAGATTACAGCTATGTAACCTGTATTATTCTTTACATTCTTCTTTAAAAAAATAAAAAAAGTTATGTTTATATTGCATATTTTTGTTTTTAAAACAAAAAGATGTCCAAGATATGTCTCCTATGTTTTTATCATTTTTAGTGTTTAACTGGAACATTTAGAAAGAAGAAAACAAATGTCTATTTTTGTTTTGTTTGTTTGTTTTGTTTTATTTTAATTGTTGTTCTTGTACAGTTTTCTGTTTTTTACTCCCATCCCAGCCCACTGTTTTCCAAAGTGGTTGTACCAGTCTGCATTCCTACCAACAGTGCACTAGGGTCCCCTTTTCTCCACAACCTCTCCAACACTTGTTGTTTGTTGCTTTGTTTATGATGGCCATTCTGACCAGTGTGAAGTGGTATCACATTATGGTTTTAATTTGCATCTCTGATAGCTACCGATGCTGAGCATCTTTTCATGTGTCTCTGGATCCTCTGTATGTCCTCCTTGGAGAAGTGTCTTTTCAAGTCCTTTGCCCATTTATTCATTGGGTTGTTTGCCTTCTTAGAGTGGAGTCATGTAAGTTCTTTATATGTTTTGGAGATTAAACCCTTGTCTGAGATATCATTGGCAAATGTGTTTTCCTATACAGTTGTTTCTCTTTTTATTTTAATAGGGTTTTTTTTAGCCATGCAGAAGCTTTTTATTTTGATGAGAACCCATTTGTTTATTCTTTCCTTTATGTCCTTGCTCTAGAGGACATATCGGTGAAAATGTTACTGCGTGAAATATCTGAGATTTTCCTGCCTACGTTCTCCTCTAGGACTTTAATGGTGTCACGGCTTATATTTAAATCTTTTAACCATCTTGAATTTATTTTTGTGTATGGCGTAAGTTGATGCTCGAGGTTCATTTTTTTGCACATAGCTGTCCAGTTCTCCCAACACCACTTGTTGAAGAGGGTATTTTTACTCCATTTTATGTTGCTGCCCCCTTTGTTGAATATTAATTGACCATAGAGACTTGGGTTTATTTCTCGGCTCTCTGTTCTATTCCACTGGTCTGTGTGCCTGTTTTTATGCCATTACCAGGCTGTTTTCATTAGAGTGGCCTTGTAATACAGTTTGGTATCAGGTATTGTGATCCCTCCTACTTTGCTCTTCTTTCTCAAAATTGCTGCAGCTATTCGGGGTCATTTATGGTTCCATATAAATTTTTGAAGTGTTTGTTCTATGTCTGTGAAATATGCCATTGATACTTCAATAGGTATTGCATTGAATCTGTAAATTGCTTTGGGTAGTTTTGATGATGACATTTTGATGATGTTGATTGTTCCAAACCATGAACACGGTATACATTTCCATTTGTTTGTGTCTTCCTTCATTTCTTTCTTCAGTGTTGTGTAGTTTTCTGCATAAAGCTCTTTTACCTCTGTGGTTAGGTTCATTCCTAGATATTTTATTTTTCTTTTTGCTATATCAAATGGTATTTTTTTCTTGATTTCTGCTTCTGTTTCATTGTTGGTATATAAAAATGGGTTTGATTGCTGCATATTGACTTTGTATCCTGCTGTTTGGCCAAATTCATTTATTAGGTTGAGCAGCTTTTTGGCTGAGTCTATAGGATTTTCTATGTACACTATAATGTCATCTGCAAACAATGACAGTTTTGTTTCCTCCTTTCTGATTTGGAAGCCTTTTATTTCCTTTTCTTGTCTAATCGCTGTGGCTAAAACTTCCAATACTATATTGAATAGAAGTTGTGAAAGTGGACAACCTTGTCTTGTTCCTGATCTGAGTGGAAAACATTTTAGTTTTTGCCCATTGAGTATGATGTGGGCTATAGGTCTCTCATATATGGCCTATATTATGTTGAGGAATGCTCCCTCTAGTCCCACTTTCCTGAGTGTTTTTATCATAAATGGGTGTTGTACCTTATCAAATGCTTTTTCCGCATCTATTGCTATGATCATGTGATTTTTGTCTTTGCTTTTGTTTAAATGATGTATTACATTTACTGATTTGTGAATATTGAACCATCCTTGCATCCCTGGGATGAATCCCACTGGGTTATGGTGTATGATCTTTTTAATGTATTGTTGGTTGCGGTTTGCCAATATTTTGTTGAGGATTTTAGTGTCTATGTTCATCAGCGATATTGGCCTGAAGTTTTCTTTCTTGTTGTGTCTTTATCTGGTTTTTGGATTAGGATGATGCTGACTTCAGAAAAAGATCTGGGAGTCTTCCATCATTTTGGATGGGATAGTCTGAAGGATAGGGGTTAGCTGTTCCTTAAATTCTTTGTAGAATTCTCCTGTGAAACCATCTGGCCCATGGCTTTTGTGTGTTGGGAGTTTTTGATTACTGCTTCAGTTTCATCTGCTGTTATTGGTCTGTTCAGGCTTTCTGCTTCTTCTTCACTGAGTTTTGGAAGATTATATTTTTCTAGAAATTTGTCCATTTCACCTGGGTTTTCAAATTTCTTAGCATACAGTTCTTCATAGTAATTTCTTACAATCCCTTGTATTTCTGTGGTGTCGGTTGTAATCTCTCCTCTTTGATTTCTGATTGTGTTTATTTGGGTCCTGTCTCTTTTTTTCTTGATGAGCCCGCTTAAAGGCTTGTCGATTTTGTTTATCTTTTCAAAGAACCAGCTCCTGGATTCATTGATCCTTAGAATTGTGCTTTTAATCTCTATGTTATTTAAATCTGCTCTGATCTTGGTTATTTCCTTCCTTCTACTTGCTCTGGGCTGTCTTTGTTGTTGTTCCTCGAGTTCTTGTAGGCATAGGGTTAGGTTGTTTGTTTGAAATGTTTCTGTCTATTTTAGGTAGGCCTGTATTGCTATGAACTTCCCTCTGAGCACTGCCTTTGCTGTGTCCCGTAAGTTTTGGGTCATTGTGAATTCATTTTCATTTGTTTCCAGAAACTTTCTGACTTCTTCCCTAATTTCATTCTTGACCCATTCATTGTTTAATAGCATGGTATTCAATCTCCATGATTTTGAGGGTTTTGTGTTTTTCCCCTTGGGGTTGGTTTCTAGTCTCAGTTCCTTGTGGTTGGAGAAAATGCTTGGTATGATTTCAGTTTTTTTGAATTTGTTGAGGTTTGTTTTGTGTCCTTTCATGTGGTCTATCTTTGTAAATGTTCCATGTGTATTTGAAAAGAATGTATATTTAGCTTCTTTGGGATGAAGGGCTCTATATATATCAGTTAAGTCCATTTCATCTAGAGTATTGTCCAATGCCACAATATCTTTGTTGGTATTTTGTTTGGAGGATCTGTCCATTTTTGACAGTGGGGTGTTAAAATGCCCTAGTATAACTGTGTTGCTGTCAATATCTTTCTTGAAGTTCTCTAAGATTTTCTTTATGTATTTGGGTGCTCCTATGTTGGGTGCATATATATTTACAATGTTTATGTCTTCTTGGTGGATTCTTCCCTTGAGCAACATGAAGTGATCTTCTGGGTCTCTCTTTATGGCTCTTTTTTTGGAGTCTATTTTGTCTGATATGAGTATTGCTACCCTGGCTTTTTTTTTTTTTTTTTCCTGTCCATTTGCTTGGAAAATTTGTTTCCAGCCCTTCACTTTCAGTCTGTGTAAATCTTTTGTCCTGAGGTGGGTCTCTTGTAGGCAGCGTATGTGCAGTTCATTGTTTCTTACACATTTAGCTATTGGACGTCTTTTGATTGGAGCATTTAATCCATTTATGTTTAATATTAGTATTGATAGGTACTTATTCATTGCCATTTTTGTGCCTGTGTTCCTCTCTCTCTCCCTCTCTCTCTCTCTCTCCCCTCTTCCTTCCTTTCCTTAAAGCACTACCTTTAGCATCTCTTGCAGAACTGGTTTGGTGGAGGTTTATTCTTTTAGACTTCTTTCATCTGGAGAGCTCCTTATTTGGCCTTCTATCTTGATTGAGAGCCTTGCTGGGTAAAGTAGTCTTGGTTGCAGGCCTCTGGTTCTCGTTACTTGGAATATTTCTTGCCATTCTCTTCTGGCCTGGAGGGTTTCCATTGAGAAGTCAGCTGATAAACTTATCAGGGCTCCCTTACATGTTACTTTCTATTTCTCCCTTCCTGCCTTTAAGATTCTCTCTTTGTTTTGGAATTTTGCCATTTTAATTATGATGTGTCTTGAAGTGGGCCTCTTTGGGTTCCTCTTGATTGGGACTCTCTGTGTTTCCTGGATTTGTGTGACTTTTTCTCTTATCAAATTAGGGAAGTTTTCCATCATTACTTTTTCAAATTGGTTTCCTATCCCTTGCTCTTCTTCTCCTTCTAGTATCCCTATTATATGAATATTATTACATTTCATATTGTCTTTCATTTCTCTTAATCCCTCTTTATTCTTTCTGAGCCTGTTTTCATTTTCTTGCTCTTTCTGTTTTTTTTTTTTTTCCTACTTTGTCCTCCAGCTCCCTGATCTGATCTTCTGCTTCATCGATCCTACTTTTGATTCCTTCTACTGTGTTCTTCAGTTCGGAAATTGTATTCTTCATTTCCTCTTTGCCTTTGTTGATAGTTTTTATTTCCTTTTTCATATTGATATAGTTTGCAGTGAGTTCATTGTAGTTTCCCTGTAGTTTCTGGTAGCTCATTGTGAGCTCATTGAGCTTCCTGATAACCATTGCTTTGAACTGAATATCTGATAGTTGAGTTGCCTCTATTTCATTTAGCATTCTTTCTGGGGCTTCCTCCTTTCCTCTCATTTGGGGATTGTTTCTTTGTCTTCCCTTTGTCTGTGAGACTCTTCTTGTTAGCCTCAGCTTCTTAAATTGATCTGTTCTGGCTCCCTGGGTTTATGATGTGAACTTCTGTGGTAGAATACCTGTGAGATTCAGTGGTGCAGTCTCTTTGATAACCAGTGTTTTGAACTCTGCATTTAGTAAATTGCTTGTCTCTAATTTTTTTTAGTTCTTTTTCTGGAGTTTTGTTCTGTGCTTTCCTTTGGGACATGTTTCTTTGTCTCCTCATTTTGGCAGCCTCACTGTATTTGTTTCTGTGTATCAGGTAGAGCTGCTACATCTCTTGGTCTTGGTAGAGTGGCTTAATGTAGTAGGTGTCCTCCTATAGGGCCCAGTGGCACAGTCTTCCTGATCACCTGAGCTGGGTGCTCCAAGTGAACTCCCCATGTATATCCTCCTATTATAGTTGAGTGTTGATTGCTGTTGGCATGTCAATGGGAGAGATTTACCCCCAGGCCAGTCAGCTGCAAAGACTGGCTGTCACTACCATGGGAGATTAACTGTGCAGGAACACAGCCCTTGGAGCAGGACTTATTTCAGTGAGGTTCTGGTGCCCGCTGAGTCTGCCGCTTGGATGTGTTGCTTGTAGCGGTGATTGGGTGATGCTTCAACATGGTATGAATCTTTCCACAGAGTGCAGTAGCTCTGGAGCCTCCTGGGAGGTACAAGCCAATGTCAGCCACCACCTGTGTTCTGTTTTGGGTCAGCCAGTATGAGCTACAAAGTGATCTTCAGATGGCTGCTACTTGTGCTGGGCTTGGAGGTTCCCAGGCAAGGCCAAGCTGTGAACCAAGGCTGGTTGCTGCTAGTGCCAGACCTGGGGCAACTTAGCAAGAGGTGTGGGCCATGCTGAGGCCAGATGTTTGTTTGAGAAACTAGGAAAGTCTAAGGCATGAACCAAGACAGACCATTTATATGGAAAAGCCACTGTAAAGAGCTTGGCTGGGCCTACAAGTTGGGTGGGGAGGGGTCTCAGGGAATCAACGGGGTGGGGCAAACAGTGTTAGCCAGGTTGATGGAGACTCATATGGTGCCCGCCTGTAGGCATTGCGGGAGGAAGGCTCATCAAAGGAATCATGGCCTTTGCTGGCACTTCTGTCTGGAAGAAAGCTGCCCCTCCAGCCCTTGCCCTGATGCTGGACAATTTGGTTCTCCCCTTTATGTCCTTGCTGCCCCCATGTTGGAGCTCAGAGAGAGCGAGTCTGAGTAAGTACCTATGTATCAGACGTTTATAGGAAGCAGTTAGACTCCAGAAGCCTCCATTTCACTCAGCCATAATCCCTACAGGTTTTCACACTCAGAAGTTATATTGACTTCTCTTCCTGGCACTGGAACTCTGGGCTAGGGGTCCTAATGTGGGGCTGGGACCCTTTGCTCCTCATGGGTGACCTCTACAACCAAGATATCCCTCCTGATTTTTATCTACCACACTTGGGTGTAGGACCAGTCTGTACTGCATCTGCCCCTCCTACTAGTCTCAATGTGGCTTCTTTGTTATTTCCTTTGTTGTACGACTTTTATTCAGCTATATTTCAGATGATTCTAAATGGTTGTTCTGTAGTTTAGTTGTAATTTTGATGTCCCAATGAGATCTTTTTTTAAACCTGACATGAGTTTATATACACTTTAGCTCCTTCCATTTTCTGCATAGTGATTTCTGCTGACTAAACACAAGAAACTTGGGGAAAATGACAACTTGAATTTTGAAAATGTAATCATTATAATTAGTAACAGTGAATAACAATTCTGGAAAAGTAATATGTAAATGCTATAAACTATTACATTGTTATCTATTTTTATAACATTTTCTATGACTGTAAAACAGTATTTATATAACAATTCACACAAATTTGCTAGAGAGCATACAATTTCTAAAAATGCCCTGGATTTTTGTTACATTCAGCTTTCTAAGAATGCACTCAGATCAATCATAAAATACAGACATTATATATTTCATTATATTTGGAAGAACTGTTCTCATTATTTTGTCTCCTCACAATATTAACTCAGCTGTCCATTTTGTGCATGGGTTGCTTTCACTGAAATGTCAGAAACACATTAAGGCTGTATCCATGGATGGCAAGTATTTTATTTTCAAATGGCAGTAATAGCCCTTGAGCCCCCACACCCACTTCACATCATCCATCTAAACAGGCAGGGTGAGAGCTCAATGACTGCCGTTTGAAGTCTTGAGACCTCCTCTCAATCAGGCAAGAAGCAAATATTTGGGGGGAGATTATTACATTTTAAAAACATTAAAATATTTAATTTAGAGATTTTCAGCATGGGAATGAGTAGATAGAAAAAGCATAATGTGAACCTACTTCTTGACAAAACCTGTGTGTTGAGGCAATACTCTATGAATTTGGGTCATGTCCTCTTTTTACACATCTAAGATTAAAATGTCCCTTCAGGACTATTAGCGCTTTTTGAAACTGCTGACTTTATCAACATTGTGGCTGTACAAGCAAATGTGTAAAGGCTTTCCAGAATTTCAACCACTAATATGCATTAAGTTTTTAAACATGATGAGAGCACTTTGTCTTATCAGAGTTTAGTTGTAGAATGGGCTAGACACTTTAAGAGCTTATTTACTATAGCCCTTTCTTAATTATCCTGCTTTATATTCAAGGATGTTTTATAGAAATAATGAAGCAGGATAAAAAAAGCTATCAGCTGTTGGCCATTCTAAAATTAATTGATTGATAACTATAACAATTTAAATTTGGATACTTTGTACACACTAAATTAGCTTTAAAATATAGAAACATCGTATTTCTTTACCATGGCTTGTCCTTCCAAACAATATATTGTTTTAAACTTGATCCATTTTTCTAATTTGTTTGACTGGTTGTCTAGCACCTGTGATTATATAAAAGAAACAAGACAGGTGCCAATTATTTACTCAGGTGAGGAAGTGAGAAAAGGCATCAAATTTGTGATTTTCTGGTTTCTAGGGTGCATGCTGCTTCTATACAAAATTTCATATTCTTTGCACCTAATGACTAAAACAGATAATTAAGAAAGGCCCTAGGAACTTGGCAGGAGGAAAGAAAACTTGGGTTGGGGTCGTCTGGAAGATTTTCATGGAGGTTGGGACCTGGCCTGGCTTTAAAGATGGGGCAGGACCTTCATACGTGGAGAGTGGGAGGGAAATCTCTGGGGGTTACTCTGTGAAGGGGCTGATGAGCACAAAGGCATAGGAATTCCATGAGGCAGGATTTGTGGCAAATAAGATTGAATAGTACATTAGGGCCAGGCCACTAAGGGCTTTATGTGACAGGGTAAGAAATTTCAGTTTAATCCCATACACAGTAAGTTTCATTTAGAAGATTCAGGATATCAAAAAGATCAAATTAGATTCACAGACTAAACTTAAAAAGAACAAGCAAAATATAGTTAGCTAAAATCAAAAGCTTCTCAATACTATATTATTTATAAAAATTTGTTTCTACGAAGGTAGCATGCTGTCTGCCAGTGTTCCTGTATGTATGGAAACAGGGAAGGGTTTGTTTTCTATATTAGTTTTTCAGGAAACAGTTTTTTTTCCACACCCTGTGGCTTAAACATTTAGGTTGGCACAGATTCCTCTATTAGAAGTATGTTCCAAAACACCAGGGGAATGGCCAAGGGAGAAAGCATGGCAAGGTTGGAAAATGGAAATCTCAGCTGAGTCTGAGAGAAAAGCTAATCTACAATTCTTCCATTTCAAAGCATCAGAAGGGCCTGGAGGTCAAGTTACACATCACATTTCCATAGGTGAAAAAAATCCATATGATTTGTTCCTTTAAGATACTATGTAGTGATACTATGTTCCTTTAAGATATAGCAGAAGAGATGGACGATGAAAAAAATGTAACTATAATAGTTAACACTTCTATTGTATTTATTGTTATTTAGCAGAAGAAAGCAAACATTTACAAAAAGTTTTTTTAACTTCTGTGCTGGAAACATGGTTAAATTTCACCAAAGTTACTCAAACTGATTGGAAGTAGAAAGCATTGCCCTCGAATGTTAATATTTAGTCTCCTCCCCTTTCCTTTTCAGCCAGTATTTTTTCATGGGGTAAGCATTCTGCCTTTTATAAAATTCCTCCATCAAGTGTTCGCATTGTTCCCAGTTCCACTGGGATCCAGAACTATGCTGCTGATACACAAGCTCTAATCCAAGAGTCATTATTTCAATTCCTGTTCTTCTAGATTATTCTGTTGCCTCTTCTTATTCCAGTTCTTTTGGCAGTTGCACCTGTGATTTAGGCATTGCAATAAAAGGGAAAAAAATTAATCCTGGAAGTTCAAGAGCTTTACAGCAGGAATGACAACACTTACAGGCCTCAAAAGACACATAGCGGATTGGAAATTCTAGACAGAGAGCCCCAAAGTTATGATAAAGCAAAAACAACCACAGCTGCCATTCACTGGGCATTTGATAACAGGAATTGATCCAAGGGCTTTGAGCACCTGGTGAAGCATATCATCAAAACAAGAGGGCAAGTGCTAGAGCCACCTGTGTTCAACTCTTGGGACTAGCGCTTACTAGTTGTGTGGTGTTGAGCATCAATTTTCTCAGGTGTAAAATGACAGTAGTAGTATCTAACTCACAAGGCTATTTTAAGGATTAAATAATGTAAGTTAGTAATTAAACACTTATTTTTCTTTCCCTTTAAAATTTTTTAAATTACAGTTAGCATTAAATATTATTCTGCATTAGTTTCAGATGTACAAAATAATGATTAGAAAATCATGTACTTTATAGAGTGATTCCCCCCAATATTTCAAGTACCCACTTGGCCCCATACATAATTATTACAATATTATTGACTGTTCCTTATGCTGAACTTTACATCCCCAGCTCTGTTCTCTAACTACCCATTTGTACTCCTTAATCCCTTCACTTTTTTTTCACAGTCCCCCAATGTCCCTCCCCTCTATCAACCATCAGTCTGTTCTCTTAACTGTGTGTTTCCATTTTGTTTGTTTGTTTTGTAACACTTATTTTTAAAACATTTTCTCATTTCATCCTACAACAGCCTTGTAAAGAGTGTATAGGCTCAGACAGGGTAAGTAATTTGCTCAACAGTGTGCACCATGCACATGCACATGCATTACACATACATACACTCATAGAGAATGGGACTGGTTGGGCAGGGTGGAAGGATCCATTTCAGCAGAGGGTATTTAGTTCCTCACACCTGGGTGAGTTTCTGCTCTGGATCAACACCACAGTGGGTGTCACAGGATAGGGGTGAGGAAGACCTGAGGAGACTTACATTGTGTCCACATAAGGGCTCTCTTAACCTGAAGCAGAATGTAGAAGATGCAGAGCGAGGTACAGATAGAGGGCAGTGAAAACATTAAGGAAGAGTACTCACTCCTGATGTTCTGTGTGGTTTCTTTTGTTGTTGAGAGAAATCACATTTCTCTGGGTAGATTTCAATAGATAGAGATAAAATAAAAGGTAATTTGAGCAGAGAGTGGTATGGAGGCAAGAAAAGAAGTCCTGTCAGGGAAAATATCAGGAATGTGGATTGCCATGGATGTCCTAGAGCCATGGTGGTCCAAGTACAGTCACCAAATAAGCAGAAGCACCAAGACACTTGTCAGAAATGCACATTCTCAGACCCCATCCAAGACCTATTGAATCAGGACCTCTAGGGGCAGACTCAGTCATCTGTATTTAACCTTCCAAGTGGTTTTGATTCATACTAAAATTTGAGAATCATTCCCACAGATGTTAGAAAAACAATATACAGGGTGGGGCCAAAGTAGGTTTACAATAGTTCAAATGGAAAATAATACAATAATTAAAAAATAGTAACACAAGAATAAACTCCGTTTTGAGTACTCACAATTATAAACCTACTTTGGCCCTACCCTGTATCAAAAACTCCAGGTATTGGTATCTTTTTCTTTCTAGGTATTTGAGAAAGGCATTTTATGGTCTACATAATTCCTTGTGAGTATATGCTCTTTTGAGATGAATTTGAAAGGTTACATTGCTTTCTCCTATGGAGAAATTTCCTTTATAAGGAGTAGAACATTTCCAAAGCAGTGACACACTTTAGGTTTTGGGGCTTGTAGATTCTCCTGGGTTCTTTTTGGAGACAAGAAACAGGAGCAGGAAATAGGAGTTAAAGACAGCTCTGGTACTTTAGACTGGAGTGTATGAAAGAATGGAGATACAAGGGAAAATCTGAATTGGAAAAAAATGACCAGGTCTAACAATGAAGAACTTGGTTTGGGGACAGATTGAATGAAGGGGCAAGAAAACCCTGAGTGATATAAATTGAAAAGGAGATCTGGGGGTTGTCCCAGATTATGTGGTAATTGAAACAAAGGAGAAGAGAAGAGGAGAAAATTGCAGGAAGAGAGGATCTAGAGAACCTAGTTAAAGAAAGAAGATCTTATAAATGAGATATAGAAGAAATGGCCAGAGATGGAGATGAAGGCTTGAGAGTCTATAATCTTACATGTTGTAATTGTAAGGACTGTTCAAGTGTCATAGACTCTTTTGGCTAAGGAAAGCTGTTCATGTCATTATTAAACTGAAGTCTTTCCAAAAGAGAATTTAGCACTGTCTTTAGGCACTGGCTGGAAGCCCAAAGTGAAACTGAGTGAAGTTAAAACTTACCCTGTTTGGCACAGAAGCTTGCATGTGACATACATGCAATTAGCCTCAGTGAAAAGTATAAATACTCATCTGAGATGGTGGGCAGTGAATGAACCACAGAATTTTTGAGTGAAAGGAAATCATATGTTTAAAGCCTTGAGGGATAAGCCCGTATAAACCTAATGTCTTTGTTTTGGGCTGTTATATTGATTGAAAGTTATTCACTCATAGTCATTATCTCATAAATTCAATTTGATAGTCAACACAAAGACTTTAAAACATAGCTAAAAACAATAAGCGCAACAAAATTTAAAAAATTCTATGGGAGCAGTGATGGAATTGAGTAGAGCAGGCTAGGTGTTAGGCAGCAGGACACGGTGGGATCTGAGAGACCAGAGAAGCCAGTACGCAGCTCCCCTAATCTGTGCTGTGAAACGCAAGTCCAGTGGGGCCAGAAATGAGGTTCCAAGTGGTGCCAGATATCTGGAATTTTTAATGTGATTTTTTTATTTTATAAAATAATACTCAAGTAAAAAAAACAACAACAGGCTTTCAGATCTGGCCTATAGGCCACCAGTTTTCAATGCCTGGCCTACAGAATATATCTCTTTTAAACTGAATTAAATGGGCAGTTTCTTGGAGGAGGTAACATGTGAGCCAAGCAAGTAACAGATTTTCCTTATTCTCTGCTGGCAGCTTCATTTCAGATATCTTGGGCCAGAAGCATGTGGTAGAGAGAGAATAAACATTCAAATGAAAATACAATCTTAAAATATAAATGGACTACTTAATGGCATATACTCTAGAAAATACAAAAATAGTATTTCTAAATCCATGAGATGAAAATAGTCTTTTTCTTTGTTAAGTTTTCTAGGAATAAGTGATTTGTAACTACGTTTTTGGCATTTAATAGTCTAGTTAGGAACATCAGTAATAAACATCCCACAAGATTTCAAGATAGTATTTTAATTTTAACCTCATCTTTGAACATCCAGGGGTTTGGAGGGCATCCCTGTCCTTCAGTGCAAAAGAGAGAACCCTCAAACTTTTCATTTCACCTTCTCCAAATGAGCATTGTTGTTGTGTCTCATTTGACTGGCCCAAAATACCCCTTTTTACTAGGATTTTCTGACATCATCACTGGTGACATTTATAGTATTTCATTGAGTCTAAGATGCACATTTTATGATGTTTTGACCACCCTGAAAACAGTCAGCAGTATTTACAATAGTTGGCTGCATGTGCCAACACAGACGCATAAGAGCCTTTCTTCTTACTGTTTGTGCCTCCTTTGAGGCCTCCTGTTGGCATTAACCATGCACGAGTGTGTTGCCATTTAAAAACCTTTTAAAGAATGATAAAGCAAATGTGGCAAAATGTCATAGGTATGTAAGGGTTTTTGTACTGTCTTTGAATTTCTGTAAGTCTAAAATGATTTCAAAATAAAGAGATTTAAGAAGTCTTTTAAAGATTACACTATGGTTTGGCATTAAAGCAGAAATTTATTGTGTATGTAGGAAGGCACAAAAACAGAGCAGTGGGGAGCAAATTGACATTAGTGAAATGAATTTTTACCAGTGGAAAAAATGCATTTTCATTTTCCTCATGGAACACTTTACAAGACCATGTAGATGACAATGATGTGACATTTTGTATCCAAGGTACGTGCAGGCTAAGCCAGGCACAGAAAGCAGCTGAAATTGCCAATCCCTCAGAACACATAAAAGACATTCTGATGCAGAGGCCAATATGCAAGACTGTCATTCAAAAATTAGTTGAGAGTGTACTTTGAAACATTCTTTTCTTTCTTAGTGGACATTAAAAAACACGACTTAAAGTGGATAACACTTTAGAATTGATTGAAAAGGTAAAATGTAATATTTAGTGGGGTGGAACATTTTGCAATTATCACAGATTTATTTTAATGTCTTTTGCTTTAGGATCTGGACTTAAAACAAGTGTTCTCAGTTGAGTAAAAGGCAGAGTATTTTGACTGTGAATGTTGTAAAACATACATTGTAAGCTCAATGATGTGGAGACTGTACCTGTCCTATTCACTGCTGTACTCCTGACCCCTCTGAGGGCACCTGACATGTGGGAGCACCATAGAAATACTCATTGCATAATGAGAGAGTGAATGGCTGGAGCTGAACAGACTCCAGGGAAGCAGATTTGCACAGTAGAATATTCCCATAGAAGGCAGGGAGTTGGATCAGATGACCATTTGAACTTCATTCTCTCTTTTACTCTGAATCTACATGCCATCTTTAATATAGATTTTAAAAAGAGTTCTCTTCATTCTTTTCAGACTAATGTTACTTTTTGGACTATGTAGCCACCAAGGCAGCTTGGATATGCTTTATGGATGACTGGTTACAGAAGTGAAATATCTCTCAAAATGACCCCCTTGCCCTCTCCCTACTGAGGTCTGACTGCCACGAGGAGAGCAGGTGTGGCAAGTCAAGGGCAGGCAAAGAACTCTCACCTGACCTCATGTGACCTCCAGTGTTCTCATCCTGGCTCCTACTCCAGCAAAAGTCAGAGTCTCTCTGAATGAAAGTCATTTTTTGTGCATTATTAGCAGATGAGAATAAGGAATCTACATACATATGTGTATACATATATGTATATATATGTAACAGCTATCTTATTTTAGAATGTATAGCTCTTTGAAGAAGAAAAAGAAGCAGCTTACATGAAAATTTGTTTAAAACATTGAAAAAATTGTGATTCTCTATGATAAAATAATATATTAACTATTTGGTCAGTGTCATCTCTTGGTAAATTCCACATTAGGTTTTTAAATAATAGTTAATTAAAATGCTGTCATAGTAATGATGAAATAAATTCATTCCTGTAATTTAAGCTACAAGGAATAGAACATTTTCATATATCAGCAGCAGTAATAGTGAATCATAGTAAATATTAAAACTGAAATATGAGGTGTTAAAGGGACTTATCTAAGAAAAATAAGATAAAAATATGTACAGTAAAATGACGGCAAACACAATTATTAACAATCACACCTAAAACAAAAACAAAAACAAACTAAGCAAACAACCAAAACAGGAACAGAAACACAGAAATGGATATCACATGGAGGGTTAGCAACAGGGGAGTGGGAGGAGGAGAGAGGGGGAAAAGGCACAGAGTATAAGTAGCACAGATGGTAGGTAGAAAATAGACAGGGGAAGGGTAATAATAGTATGGGAAATGTAGAAGCTAAAGAACTTATAAGTATGACCCATGGACATGAACAAAAGGCGGGGAATACGGGTGGGAGGGGGTATGCAGGGTGGAGGGAAGTGAAGGGGGAAAATGGGACAACTGTAATAGCATAATCAATAAACTATATTTAAAAAGTTAAAAAAAAAGAGATCCAGTCAGAAATGAAGGATACACTAATTGAAATAAAGGACAATTCACAGGGAAACAACAGTAGGGTGGATGAAGCCAAGAATCAAATCAATGATTTGGAACATAAGAAACCAAAACAACAACAACAACAACAACAACAACAACAGAACAAGAAAAAAAAGAATCTAAAAAAATGAGAATCACGTAAGCAGCCTCTGGGACAACTTCAAGCATTCCAACATTTGCATCATAGTGGTGACAGAAGGAGAAGAGAAAAGAACAAGAAATTGGAAATCTGCCCTGGCTGGTATAGCTACACCTGGCTAGTGTAGTGGATTGAGCGCTGGCTGTGAACCAAAGGCTTGCTGGTTCAATCTCTACTCAGGGCACATGCCTGGGTTGCGGCCGGGTCCCCAGTAGGGGGCACGTGAGAGGCAACCACACATTGGTGTTTCTCTCCCTCTTTCTCCTTCCCTTCCCCTCTCTCTAAAAATAAATAAATAAAATCTTAAAAATAAAGTAAAATAAAACTGAAATAATGGTAAAATATTTTAAACTCCATTAATTTGTGGTGACACTAACCTGAGGTTTACCATTTGTCTGCCTGTCTAAACAGTGAAAAGTATAAATGCAATGCCGATCTTCTCTCTTCATCTACTAAAAATGAACCAACTCTTAAAGCAGTTTGGAAGCACTCAGATATCTATAAATGACTGACCTCCTTAGACCTCATTCTTATACCTACAACAGATTCCTCAAGACTTGATTGTCAGCTCTGTGTCTCCTGGATAAGTGATTTAACTTCTTTAAGCCTTAGTTTCTTTCAATGAAATGGGGAGAATACTAATACCTACCTTATGGGGTTGTTAAGATGATTACATGAGTTAATCAATATAGTGATTTGGCCTATCATAAGTGCTTAGTAACTGTTAGATGTTAATATTGTTACAGAAGTTATGTAGATATATGTCCTTGGGGATAACCAGTAATTTAGATCTCTAGTTAGTCACAGTTAGTGAGGCTGTCCTGGTGGTAAAATGAACAGCAATAGAATTGACATACATTTATTGTGGCGCTTGCTCACCATTTCTCCCTCCTTCTACTTACAGGTTTAAGATAGGCAACGTTGCTGTGACGAATGTCGTTCAAGAGCTGATCTCTGGGGGTGATTTCCACCAATGGGGGTGGCCTATTTCTGGGCACTGGTTTCAGTGTTTTGATCACATCTTTGAGGTTGGTTTTTTCAGGTGCTTCTCTGGCTTCTGGCATCCGAGATTTGCGCTGGGTTCTCTTCAGCTTCATCCCCCGGAAGGAGTCAGGGTCTCTCCTGCAAGGAGGGGACTGTGATGGCTTTTTTATCACTTCATTTCGTCGACTGAAAAGGATTGCTGGGGGGTTGGGAGGATGAAGAGGAGGTTGGAGGAACTCCTCCACCCTGGAATCTGGCATCGATCCTCCTAGCATCTCCCACATCCCAGGTGGCAGCCCCAGACCATTCTCCAACATGGCTATTAACCTTCTTTGCTCTTTGAGTTGTTGCTGTTTTTGTTCTTCTTGTCGTTTCTGCCTTTGTCTATCCTGATTCCTGGTGAGCAAGTTGGTCACTACCATTCTGGGACCTGGGAGCTCAAAATGGTAGCCCATCTTCAAGAGAGTGTTGTTTGCCTTCAAAAGCCTGGATATTTCCATTTCAGCATGGTGGCCTAGCATGTGCCTTTGGTTGTGAAACCTCAATTCGGTCAGTGTCTCATTGAACTGGAGACACCTCATTATAGCCACAATTCCTTTACCTGTGATGAAATTGGACTCTATGTTGAGTGTGGTAATGCTCCTGTTTTCACGCAGCATGTTAGCCAAGGCAAAGGCCACATTCTCATCTGCACCCACATTCGCTAAACTGAAGGTTTTGATATGTTTGTTTTTCTTCATTGCATCGACAAAGTCCAGTAACATTTCTTTGGGGATGTTTTCAATGTTGTTCAGGTTGAGTTCCTTCATGTCAGGATCATTTTGTCTAACTCGCCTCAAGCTTCCATCTAGGTCAGTTTGGTTTCCTGAAGGCCTTGCACTTACCTTCAGAAAACTGGTGTCTAGAGCTAACTTTTTAGGATCTAATTTTGATATCTTTTTCTCAATTTTTTCTTGGGCCTCTAGTCTGTCCTTTTGTCCTTCAAATGCTTGGTCAACTGCTTGCTGGTGGCTCTCACCATTTCTAATTGGCTCCTTTCCTTCGCCTATCTCTTTTCTTTTTGCTTTTTCACTACTGCTTTCACTCTCATTTTCTTCATCATCTTCATCTCCATCTTCTTCACTTTCATCTTCCTCAGCCTCCTCATCTTCTTCATCCTCCTCCTCATCTTCATCTTCATTATTATTTTCATTATCTGTTTCTTGGACATTGTTGCTGCCCGTTGATTCTCTTTCATTTGCAATGATTTCATTATTGAGCTTTTCTTTTAAATACTGGGACACCTTTTTATCACTTCTGTCCATTTCTTTATGCTGCTCTTCAGTGTTATCCTAAAAGAAACAGTGAAGAAATATAAAACAGAGCCATATATACTGGAGATAATAAAAAGATCTATTATTGAGAAAAATGTAAGCAAATAAACTGTATGTATAGTATTCTGTTATATATATGTACGTATACGCATAAACACACATACACCATATACAATTTTATAAATGTATAAGCAAAAGTCTGTTGTATTGTTCATTAAATTAGTAGTTAGCTCTTAGGAAGAGAGGTAACCATTAAGATAACTGAGGAGAAGAAGCTTTCGGGGGAATAGTCACTTGTTACAGTATATAATCCTAGAGTGATTGAGCTTTTTAAACAAAGTTTAAAACACATAGTAGTTTTATAAGCAAATACAACCAAAATAAAGATAATTTTTTGGAAACACACATACATAAGTCCCCATTTGGGAGCTACATTTATCTCATCATATACATTAAAATGAAATATAGTACCTTTTTGTTCAGACTCAGTATTGTTTTTTTTAAATGCTGTACAATTCCAGAAGCAGCTAATAATTATTCGTTTTGAAAACCTAATGGAGTTGTCTACCAATACAGTGAAGTCTCTGGTTTGTTTACAGCTGAATAGTCACCTTTGTATTCACTAGCCCTGAGTTACACAATAATTTCCTTATTGCCATAACCAAAATTTACATTCCTCATCTGCTAGCTAATCTAGTACACTGTATGTATCAAGTTTCCCTAAAAACATAAAATATTGTGGGGAAAGTGAGAGCAGTTTGATATTTTGGAATATACCAAAGCCTTCATTTTGGTTTTGTCTCCTCAGTTCTGTAAAAACTGCCCTGGCACTACAAGGACAGGTTCACTAGTTCAGTTCCTTTTTGAAGAAAGGTATGTAGGAGACAGAGCCAGCTACAGGGTTGGGGTGGGGGGACACAGGATTATGCAGAGATTTAGAAACAATTGCTTGGACTGGGAAGAAAAGTGGCAGTCTTTATCAATAATTTTTATTAGATTGCTGCCCATCAATTTGTGCACTTTCCTATATAATATGTTTACCACAGAGGTGTCATTTTGAAAGGTGGTTAGCAGTTGGAGTCACAGGTTAATCCGAACAAGAACTTGATCTTACTGCACATAACAAATTATAAATTGGTATTGACAGTTGACAATATTTTAGCAATTGTCATCTTCCCCAATAGGGGGAGTCAGCCATCAAGGTGTTTAAATTCTACCAAGAGAAGAAAAAGTGTGAAAAGTACCCAATCAATTTTCTTTTTCTGAAATTGTTTATATAGGATTGGCTTTTACTCCAAATGTAAAATGTGTAAAAATTGTACCTTAAACTCCAACCTTATCAAGCCAGCAATTTATTTTCTTGAGTTCACTACATGTTTATACTCTCCTGCCTATGAAACCAGTTTACAACTTTTCTAATTGCAGCCAGTATGACAATAATGTGATAAGATCTATCTATATCAGCAGGCATAACTAAGAGAGACTTTACCTGAGATCTCTGTCTTTTTTCCTAGTATTATCATATTAGAAAACATGCTGATATACAATAAATTCATAGATTTAACCTCAATTCTACTTTTCATGTAAGAACATTAAAGAAAGAACTATCTTTAAAACAGCTTAACAGCTATTAATTACTAAGTTAATCACTGATATCCAGTGCACTATGGGAATATTGGATATTTTTAGTTATTTGAGTTGATTAACTGTACAGTATGTGGATGGACTTTAGGGGGACTGTGATATCTTGAAATTGTATGTGAAATACAGCATATGTGTGTATGTGCCAGAAACAAAGGGTACAGAACTTTCATTAGCTTCTTAAACGGGTCTGTGAGCCAACAAAAATTAAGGACAACTCCTTCTGTGTTATGACTTAATTCATTAAATGTCATGACTATAGACTACAGACTTTCTACACAGCAAACCAAACAACTTTTTAAAAAACAGGCATTTGCACAAAATGATCAACTTTTCCCTCACAGCTATATCATATAGGTGTTTCAGAAATTTCCAATATTAAACATTATGATTTCATCTTTAAGTGGCAACAGAACAATTCAAAAGATGAAATCTTGAGAAATGGCAGTTGCCACATGGACACCTGCCAGCCCAGGTGCCCTTTCTCTGTTGTACACAAATCCCTGGTTACCTGGGATGGCACAAAGGTGACAGGAATGCGCTCATCTTCCAGCATGCGTCTGGATGCCTTTTGCCAATACATATAATCAACAAGAGACTTATGGTTGAAGCTTCCTGTTGGTGGCTTGTCGGTTTGATCTTTCTGAATCATTCCCACGGGAAGTCTGGGGTCAGGAGCCATGACTTCCATTTCCGACTGCAGTTCTAACAGCTCTTCTGGGGACAAGTTGGCCAAGATTTTATCTTCATCAAGCTCTTCATCAAATTGTTCTTCTTGGTCTGAATTCCTGCTGTGCTTGGACATGATTTTTTTTCTGTATTTTTTCTATTTTACTAGAAAAAGAGAAATAATTAAAGATAATTTTTAAAAACCTCTCAAAAAAGTTTCCCCAGTTAACAAGTATTCCAGGTCAACATCCCTTTGAGAGATTTTTTTCCCCCAAGAACCCCAGTGGTGCTTGCTGATCAACAAGGAGTGACTGAGGCTGAGCTCACTCCGTGTCTATATTAAGCAGGGCTTGGCTGGAGATGGTCAGTTTATGGAGTTGCTATGCTGCTCTCTTTTCAGTCAGCTGTGCAAATCCATCTGACATTTCAGTGCAGCTGCTAAGGTTTGCCAGTGAGAAACAGGTCTACAGAATTCCTGCAAGAATAAAGAGTTCCTTTCTTATGTACTTTCACACTGTCATACACGAGTTCACACCCCCCCATACACACCCCCCACCACACAAGAAGACCATTTCTTTTTTATTTAAATGATTAAAGCAACTTACAATATTTCGGAAGGAAAATCCAACCAGCGGCTTGGGTTCTACTGATGTGAAAAATTCATGTGAAGGAATATGTCTCTTCACTATAATGTGGCTCTGGCAGCAAATAACCAGCAATCAGCAGAGCAGAGGTCTGGCTAGTACTCATCTGCTGTGTAAGCTGAACCTTTGCAAGTCGTCCTTATTTGCATCTAGATCCTGTGATCTAACAGATGGGGACAACCAGCACTTGAATTTCCACTATGCGTGGGCAGCTTAATATTTTAAATACTTAGTTTTTCTTAAATATTCATTAAGCCAGAATAAACATAAAAGGATCTAAACTGAAGTATAAAACACACACACATACACACAAACCAATAACCAAACAAACATTAAAGTGCCAAAAGAGAACATGAGAAGATATTTTCATAGCTTTGGGATATGGCAATAATTTTCAAATGGCAATATTTATCCAAATGACAAATGCAAATTTCTTTTGAACTAGCCATTCCACTTGAAGAATTTTTTATCTGAGTCTTTTTAGGATTAAAGAAAGGTTTTAGAAATTTTTATCCACATTTTTATCCTGCTGATGTATCCCCACATGGGTGAAATGATAGATGTACAAGATTATTTAACATAGCAAAGTGAAAAACAGTGTGTATTGTATGCTATTATTTGTGTGATAAAAGGTAAAAGGAATATGTGTATATAAATAGATTTAATCAACATAATGCATCCTTGGAAGGGTACACAAGAAACCAATAACTTTGGATAATTTTGAGAGAATGGATTGTCTGAGAAGCCTGGGAAATTTTTGTAACTGTCAAAATTTGGATGTTGTGAATACAATATTTATTAAAAATACATATTTATTGTACAAAATTAGGATAACACAGAAAAGCACAAAGAAAATAAAAAATTTCCCCTTATCTCACTACTAAGATCTTATTACTATTAACATTTTGGTTTATCATTGCCATCCTTTCTGCTAAGCATATAAACTTAATATCTTTTGTAATTTTTTTTCTTTTCTTAGAAAATCAGTTTTTTTCTAGGCTATTGTGTATTTTACATATATTTTACTACTACAATATTATTGCAACCTATCACATATACATATATGTATATATAAAATTATTTGCAAAGTATATACATTTTACTATTGCAATATCATACATAATTTCTAAATATTTATAGTATATATTTGATGTATAATCAAATAATATATTCTTAAATATTATAGTAGTAATAAATGTTTATAAATAAATATATAATTTTGGCCTATGTTTTATACACATACACATATATAACAAAACATGTGAAAAATTAAATGAGTAAAGTTTTAAATTGATGTTCTAATATTTTCTTCTTACCCCAGTGGTTTATGTTGAACTCCCCAAGGTTGAGAGGCTTTTTGTTTATATAGCTAAATGATTCCCCAGAAAGTTATTACCAATTTACCTGAATAATCATTTATGAAGTAAAGAGCAGAGGTACACAGTGGCAACTTGCAGTCTTTAACAGCTCTCAGATCTTCCTTATGTCATGTAAAAGGGAAATAAAAACTTGGCCTCAGTTGGCAGGAAGGTTTGTAAACCACTTTTCTAACCACTGATTTGCAGGTGATTATTTCATAGAGTTAGTTTGCAAGCCAGTAGTCAAAAAAGACTTGACCAAAAAGAGTTTTGTGTTCAAGGAGGACTGGGAAATGTTATATTCCATATTTGTCTTTTAGGGATTTATAGAGTTTATGACCTTTTAGGTACTCTGAGAAATCCTATAGGAAAGAAACCCATTTGTTTAGCCCAATATTCTCCAACTTTATTTAGTTAATTCACACTTTTTTCTTTTAAAAATCCCTTAATAATATCCTGTGCAATTTACAAAATTCATACTTTGGGAAATACTGATCTAAATATAAAAAAGGAAGACTAGAATCAGTCTGTGGGATTCAAGTCCCAGCTTCACTCCGAAGTAGTATTGGGCAATTTATTCCAGTTTTCCTCATCATATGAAAGGGATCTGAGAATAAGATTTACTATAGATAACTACTGAGAGAACTACATGAATTTCTATAGAGATATATATGTAAATTGAATGGGATGCTGCATGACACAGAGTAAGCCCTCAATAAATGTTAAATATTATTCTTGTACTTCATGGATAACCACAGAAACATCTGAAGAAAAACAAAGGCAATCGCAAAAGGTAATGCATTTTATAAACCACTTCCACAATAGAAACCATTATATTAAAGACAGTAAACAAAAGGGCTTTTTAAAAATCTTGTTGCTTTTACAAAAAGCAACTCTGAGACTTTCAGATGGAACATTTTATAAAGAAAATAGAAAAATCACAATTTGCTCATAAATATGAAGCTCTTCCAGAAAATGATCTGCATTGTTGCTAGTGAGCTTTCAGATTCAAATTCTATTTGGAGGAATTCCACTTCTTTTAAGGTGACCAAATGTTTTGGATGATGAAGCAGATTTGGGAACACCTGTAAGAGGCACTCTTTCAGCAAATGTCCATCCTCTAAATCAGTGTGCAGAGTGGGTATATCTTTCCCAGCTGCCGCACCGTGCATTTGATCCACATTCTGACAAGGAGAGTTCATGTGTAATTAGCCTCATTTGACACACAGATGATTTAGTGGTGCTTTCTCTTAACAATTTTCTGTGGCTGTCACCTTAGCAGCTTCTCACATCAGAAGGGTGCTATGATACCACAATTATATATTTTTATCAATGATATCTATATTGATATAGATACAACATCTCTATCAACATAAACAGATATTGATAGAGACATATAGTATTTATATCAATATGAAACAGATCCTGTTTTCTTCTTTAAAGATTTCCAAGTTTTTAAAATATTTTGCTAGTATATATAATTTTATAATCAGAAAAACCTGAAACCGTGTTCTTAGTGTGTATACATATATAGGTTATATTCTTGTGGGTATTATTATGTGGAGACTAGCATGTCCCTCTGTTTTACTATCTTTAAGTAAAAACATAAGAATTAAGACAATATGTTTAAGGAGAAGAAAATGAGTAAATGTGTCAGGGCGAATTATGTGAGAAAATATCATAACCAGTGAAATAAGTATTTTGAATATTTTTCACCACAGATTAATTTATAGATTTTGATAGACTTTAAATATTTAGGGTGTTCAGAGTAATTAAGTATAACTTCCATTTGAGAAGTAATTATATGTTGTATACCTGAAACTATAGAACATTGTATGTCAACTGTAATTGAAAAAAAATTTTGAAGAAATTATAAATCATTAAATAGAAAAATGTAAAAAGTAAATAAAAATCTTGGAAATAAATAATATAGTTATGGAAATAAACTATGTGTGAATGGGATGAACTCTAGCTGGATAAAGAGTACACTTTTACACTGGAACATAGCACTGAGGTGTTCAGAATGTGGTGGGGAGCCAAAAGGCTGAAGGAGCAATTGTGTACAGAGAATGTACAGAAAGAAGGTACAGAGAATGATTGTGAGGCTCTCACATTTGTTAAATAGAAATTCCAGAATATGAGAGTGGAGAGAATGGTGAAGGAGCAATAGTTGAAGAGAAATTATTACTAATTTTTCAGAATTGAAGAAAGATGTAGGGCCTCAGAATGAAAGTGTTTTCTGAATACTGAGCAAAGTAAGTATAACGATATTTAAAACCATTTGTAATTTGAAAACATCTGGATCTGGCCATACTTAGACACACTATAGTAAAACTGTAGGACTTCAAGAAACTATCAGAGAGAAAAAAGACATTATCTAGAGAATAACAAAAAATCAGAGTGACAGTAGACATCTTATCCATAGTAGTAGATACAAAAAGTCAACAAGGTAATATAAAAACATTCATGGGCAAGAGAAGCACCAAATTCAGGATAGTGATTCTCTCTGGACAGAGAAAGAGGGGAGCAAAAGGAAAAGCTAACCTAGGACCTCAAATGTAACTATGATATTTGATTCCTTCAAAAGATATTTAAAGCACTGTTGGTGGGAATGTAAAATGGTACAAGTCACAATGGAAAAAGGCTGTCAGTTTCTTAAAATACTAAAAATTAAACTACCATATGATCCAGCAATCCCACTTCTGGGTTTATGTTCAAACTTACTGAGAGTAGGATCTCAAAGAGATATTTGTACACCCATGTTTATGGCAGCATTATTCACAATAGCCAAGAGGTGAAAGCAACTCAAATATTCATCATCAAATAAATAGTTAAGCACAGTGTGGTATATACACTCAATGGAATATTATTCAGTGTTTTAATAAAAGGAAATCCTGTCATGTGCTACAACATGAATGAAACTTGAGGATATTACAAGCAGTGGAATAAACTAATTACAAAAGACACTATAGGTTTCCTCTACAGTAGTCAGATTCAGACTCAGAAGGTAGAATGGTGGTTCCCAGGGGGTGACAGGAGAGAGAAACGGGCAGTTGTTTGGTGGGTACTGAGTTCTAGTTTTTTCAGGATCAAAAAGTTCTGGAGAGCCATTGGGTGACAATGTGAATATACTTAATATTACTGAATTGTATACTTTAAAATGGTCAAGATGATCAATTTTATGTTGTATGCTTTTTACCACAATTTTAAAAATACTTGAAAAATGTTGAACAGAAAATATTAGAAGCAAACAATTAGAGGATAAAGATGTTCCCACTAGTATTTGTTATATGGGATTCTGTTATTTCAGAAGTTGAAGATTAAGTCGCTTCACAGAAGAATGGGTAAAAGGGACTTCCCACCAAGATGGAGGTATAGGTGGACACACTGTGCCTCCTCTCGCAACCAAAATTAAGGATGACAAATATTTAGAAACAAGAAAACAACCAGAACTTATAGAAAATTGAACTGTACGAATGTCCAACAACCATTCATCCAGACCAGTAAGAGGGGCAGAGTCGCGGCAGGAAAAAGTGGAGGTGCAGACCTGGGAACGCAGGCAGCAGTGGTTGGCGGTTCCCAGGCATACAGACAGCGGCTGGCAGACCCTGGGCATGGGGTGGCAACTGTGCAGACCCAGTGAGGCTGCACAAGGCGTCTGGTTGACCAGATGGTCCCACATTCGCATGTGCAGATAATCCAGGTGAAGGGGAAGCAGCGGAGGGGACTGGAGTGCAGGAGAGAGTGGAGCAGGGGCCACTGTTCCCTCTCAGACCCTGCCCCCACATACAGCATCACAACTCAGCAACTGGGCTGCCCCGCACTGGGGAACACCTAAGGCTCCACCCCTCACTATGTAACAACCATGACCAGACCAAAAACAAAACAGACAAACAAAAAACCCCACCAAAAATGGCTCAAACGGGAGAACAAATCAAAGTCCCACAGCCAATTCCTCTAAGCAATGAAAAGATAGCCAACCTATCAGATGCACAGTTCAAAGCACTGGTGATCAGGATGCTCACAGAATTGGTTGATTTTGCTCACAAATTAGATGAACAAATGAAGGCTACAATATATGAAATGAAGGAAGATGCATGGAGAACCAATAGAGATAGGAGGAAAATTGGGACTCAAATCAATGGAGTAGACCAGAGGAAGAAATGAACAACCAAATAGAAAACAAGGAAGAAACAAAAATTAAAAAAAAAAAAAAAAAAAAAAAAAGGAGAGGCTTAGGAACCTCTGGGACATCTTTAAACAACCCAACATCTGAATTATAGGGGTACCAGAAGGGGAAGAAGAAGAGCAACAAGTGGAAAACTTATTTGAACAAATAATGAAAGAGAACTTCCCCAATCTGGCAAAGGAAATAGACTTCCAGGGAGTCCAGGATACTCAGAGAGTCCCAAAGAAGTTGGACCCAAGGAAGAACACACCAAGGCGCATTGTAATTACATTAGCCAAGATTAAAATGAAGGACAGTATCTTAAAAGCAGGAAGAGAAAAGGAGACAGTTATGTACAAAGCAGTTCCCATCAGACTGTCAGCTGATTTCTCAAATGAGATCTTATAGGCAAGAAAGGGCTGGAAAGAAGTATCTGAAGTCTTGAAAGGCAGGGACCTACATCCAAAATTGCTCTATCCAGCAAAGCTGTCATTTAGAATGGAAGGGAAGTGCTTCTAAGATAAGGTCAAGTTAAAGGAGTTCATCATCTCCAAGCCCTTATTATATGAAATGTTAAAGGGACTTACCTAAGAAAAAGAAGATAAAAAATAGGACAGTGAAAAGACAGCAAACTCACAGATATTAACAACCACACCTAAAACAAAAGCAAACAACTAGAACAGGAACAGAACCACAGAAATGGAGACCACATGGAGGGTTAGCAATGGGGGAGTGGGAGGAGGAAAGAGGGGGAAAAGGTACAGAGAATAAGTAGCATAGACAGAGGGTAGAAAATAGACAGGGGGAGGGCAAGAATAGTGTGGGAAATGTAGAAGCTAAAGAACTTACGACACATGGACATGAACTAAAGGTGGGGAATGTGGGTGGAGGAGGTGTGCAGGGTGGAGGGGAATGATGGGGGGGAATGGGACAACTGTAATAGCATAATCAATAAAACATATATATATATATATATATATATATATATATATATATATATATATATATGAATGGGTAAACGAATTGTAGCTTAGCCAATCAAGGGAGGCTACTCAACAATAAAAATGAACTACTGGTAGACACAACAACATGATTGCATTTCAAGAACATTAGGTTCAGAGCAACAAGTATAAAGGACTCATGGACAAAAACTATGGGGGATGGAAATGGGAGGGAGGTGGGGAGGGCTAGGGCAGTGGGCTGTGGGGGGAGTAAAAGACAGAAAACTGTACAAGATCAACAATTAAAAAATACTGATTGAAAAATAAATTAATTAAAAAAATTAAAATTTTAAAAAGCAAAAAAATAAATAAATAAAAATTAAAAAGGTAAAAAAAGAATATTATGTTCACTGAAAGAAGCCAGACACAAAAGGATACATGCAGCAAGATTCTATTTAAATGAAGATGAAGAACAAGCAAATAAAAACCATGGTGATAGAAATCAAAAGAGCACTTGCTTCTAGAGGGTGGGGATTGACTGGAAAGTTGGAACTGGGAAACTTTCTGTGGTGACAGCTGTATCTTGATTGGAGTATTTGTTACATAGGTGAATACATTTGTTACAAGTCATCTATTTGTACACCTAAGATCTAGGCATTTCCTGCAATGCACATTTCACCTCAATATGTAAGTAAAGTATTAAACAAAAAGTGTAGCTGGAAAAGAATATAGAGCTGTTCCTAGTGCAAACAAAACAAAACAAAACAAAACAACAAAAGTCCTGAATGTTGGAGGCAACCACACCTAACAATACAGGCAAAGGGCACTTCAGTTAATTGAAATGCAAGGGGAAATTTAGATATCACAGTTCTGTTACTCAAGAAGCATTAGGACATTGGAGAAAAGGTCAGAGCTTCAAGAAACTTTAGAAGCATAACCTGAAACCGTGTTCAGTGTCTCAAGAATTTTATCAAATCTTATTAGGTACAAGCAAGCCTCCTCTCTGGTGCCTTTCCAAAGAAAAGGCTGAAAAACATGGGCATTGAAAATAAGTTAATCCTTTTCTCTCTTTAATATAATTTCATTTTAATTATATAAACCATACATGTTTATTATAGAAAAATAGAAACTATTTTCCTATCTTTTCTATTACGTAAGTGAGATTCTCACTTTGCAGAAACCTGTGGCTGCCTTTCCTGGGGAGGATCCAACAGTTTGATCATGTAATTAATCATATTTGACTCTAGACTCATGGTGTGATCTTAAAATTCTTTCCTCAGTTTCCCTTTTTCTAAAGATGAGAGCAATTAATTTTGTCTTTCAAATGTTAGCATTTATAACTTGGAATACATTCTGAAATTTCGAGGTAGTATTATTTCTCCAGGAATGATTTCTTCCTACTAATACAAGGCCATCACCTATACCTGTGTAGGAAATATGACTACAAATGGCTGAAAAATATGGGATCTATATATGTATGTATATATTTGGGTACAGTGAACTTTATTGATGGTACATGACAAGGTAGGGCTCCCTAAGCCTCCCCTTCTTCAGGGGGTCTGGGATGGAAACAGTGGAGATCAGAAGATGCCCTGTGTTAGGGATCGATTTGTGGCAAGGACTCCCCAGGTAGCTGAGGGCCTCTCTTCCTCTTGCTGGGGCCTCTTACTCTTTGGAGGCCAATTGGACCATCAGGTCCACCACCCTGTTGCTATAGCCAAATTCACTGTAATGCCAGACAATGAACTTGACAAAGTGGTCATTGAAGGCACTGTCTGCCCCAGCATTGAAGGTGGAGAACTGGGTGTCACTGTTAAAGTCACAGGAGACAGCCTGGTTCTCACTATAGCCAAGGATGCCCTTGAGGCGGCTCTGATGCCTGCTTCACTACCTTCCTGACATTATCGTATTTGGCACCTCTCTCTAGGCAGCAGGTCAGATCCACAACTGACATGTTGGGAGTTGGGACATAGGAGGCCATGCCAGTGAGCTTCCCATTCAGTTCAGGGATGACCTTGCTCACATCCTTGACAGTGCCAGTAGAAGCAGGGATGATGTTCTGAGCAGCAACTCAACCGTCTCACCACAGCTTCCCAGAGGGGCCATCCACAGTCTTCCAGGAGGCAGTTATGGGAGGGACTGTAGTCATGAGTTCCCTCCACAATGCCAGAGTTTTCATGGATGACCTTGGCCAAGGGGGACAAGCAGTTGGTGGTGCAAGAGGCATTGCTGACAATCTTGAGGGAGTTGTCATACTTGTCATGGTTCACACCTATCACAAAAAAGGGGGCATCTGCAGAAGGGGCAGAGATGATGACCCTCTTGGCTATATCCTTCACATGAGCCTCAGCCTTCCCCAAGCTAGTGAAGACACCAGTGGACTCCACAACATATTCAGCACCAGCATTACCCCCACTTGATGTTTGTGGGATCTTGCTCCTGGAAGATGGAGATGGATTTTCCATTGATGACAAGCTTCCCATTCTCAGCATTAACTGTGCCTTTGAACTTGCCATGAGTAGAATCATACTAGGCCATGTAGACCATGTAGTTGAAGATACTGAAGGGGACGTTGATGGCAACAATATCAACTTTGCCATAGTTGAAAGCAGCCCTGGTAACCAGGCACTCAATTGACCAAATCCATTCACTTTGACCATCACCATTGTGTCTCAGGGTTGCAGCTGGCACTGCACAGGAAAATGTGGCTGTCTGTTGAAAATGAGGAGCAGAGAGCCTGAAACATAGTTTTAAAAGTGAATACACTAGAGTTTATAAATTCAATGAGCTTGTTCCCCTCTGTAGTGATTTTGGTAGGATGTGTACTTATCCAAATGGTTTTGCCACTCACCGAAGCATCTTAGCAATATCTCTAAGCAATATTTGAAAGCTGTGTTAGCCCATGATGGGTTCTTTTTTTTAAAGTTTATTATTATTATCTTTTATTGTTGTTCACCTACAGTTGTCCCTACTTCCCCCCCTCCACTCTTCCCCACAATACCCACCTTTACCCCAACACTCAATCCTACCCCCACTGTTGGCTTTGTCCATGGATACTTTATACATGTTCCTCGACGACCCTTACCCTTCTTTCCCTCATTATCACCCTTCCCCTTCCCATCTGGTTGCTGTCAGTATGTTCTTTATTACAATGTCTCTGGTTATATTGTACTCGCTTGTTTGTTTTGTTGATTAGGTTTTACTTATAGGTGAGATCATATGGTATTTTTATTTTACCGCCTGGCTTATTTCACTTAGCATAATGCTCTTCAGTTCCATTCATGCTGTCACAAAGGGTATGAGCTCCTTCTTTCTTTCCACTGTGCAGTATTCCATTGTGTAAATGTGCCACAGGTTTTAGATCCACTCATTTACTGATGGGCACTTAGGTTGCTTCTAGCATTTGACTATTATAAATTGTGATGCTATGAACATTGGTGTGCATAGGTTCTTTTGAATTGGTTTTTCAGGATTCTTAGGGTTCAGTCCCAGCAATGGAATTGCTGGGTCAAAAGGCAGTTCCATTGTTAGCTTTTCAGGAAATTTCATATTGTTTTCCACAGTAGCTGCACCAGTCTGCATTTCCACCAACAGTGCACTTTTGTCAACAACCTCACCAGCACTTGTTTGTTGATGTTGTCATGGCCATTCTAACCAATGTAAAATGGTATCTCATTGTGGTTTTAATTTGCATCTCTCTGATGGATAGTGATGGTGAGCATCTTTTCAAATGTCTCTGGGCCCTCTGTATGCCCTCCTTGGATAAGTGTCTGTTTAGGTCCTTTGTCCATTTTTTAATTGGATTGTTTGTCTTCCTGAAGTGGAGTCATGTGAGCTCTTTATGTATTTTGGAAATCAAACCCTTGTCTGATGTACCATTTGCAAATATATTTTCACACATTTCATGTTGCTGATGTTTTCTTTAGCCATGCAGAAGCTTTTTAATTTGCTGAAGTCCTATTTCTTTATACTTTCCTTTGTGTCCGTTGCTCTAGGGGACATACCAGTGAAAATATTGCTGCATGGAATATCTGAGATTTTCTTCCCTATGTTATACTCTAGGACTTTTATGTTGTCATGACTTATATTTAGGTCTTCTATGTATCTTGAGTGTATTTTTATATGATGTAAGTTGGTGATCAAGTTCCATTTTAGGTATGTAGCTATCCAGATGTCACAACACCATTTGTTGAAGAGGCTATTTTTACTCCATTTTATGATGCTGCCCCCTTTGTTGAAAATTAATTGATGGTAGAGACTTGGGTTTATTTCTGGGCTCTCTGTTCTATTCCAGTGGTCCATGTGCCTGCTTTTATGCCATTACCAGGCTGTTTTGATTACAGAGGCCTTGTAATACAGTTTGGTATCAGGTATTGTGATCCCTCCTACTTTGCTCTTCTTTCTCAGATATTGCTCTATTTGGGGTCGTTTATGGTTCCATATAAATTTTTGAAGTGTTTGTTCTATGTCTGTGAAATATGCCATTGGTACTTTAATGGGTGTTGCATTGAATCTGTAAATTGCTTTGGGTAGTATGGACATTTCGATGATGTTGATTCTTCCGATCCATGAACACAGTATACGTTTCCATTTGTTTGTGTCTTCCTTCATTTCTTTCTTCAGTGTTGTGTAGTTTTCTGCATAAAGCTCTTTTACCTCTGTGGTTAGGTTCATTTCTAGATATTTTATTTTTCTTTTTGCTATTTCAAATGGTATTTTTTTCTTGATTTCTGCTTCTGTTTCATTGTTGGTATATAAAAATGGGTTTGATTGCTGCACATTGACTTTGTATCCTGCTGTTTGGCCAAATTCATTTATTAAGTTGAGCAGCTTTTTGGCTGAGTCTATAGGATTTTCTATGTACACTATAATGTCATCTGCAAACAATGACAGTTTTGTTTCCTCCTTTCTGATTTGGAAGCCTTTTATTTCCTTTTCTTGTCTAATCGCTGTGGCTAAAACTTCCAATACTATATTGAATAGAAGTTGTGAAAGTGGACAACCTTGTCTTGTTCCTGTTCTGAGTGGAAAACATTTTAGTTTTTGCCCATTGAGTATGATGTGGGCTATAGGTCTCTCATATATGGCCTATATTATGTTGAGGAATGCTCCCTCTAGTCCCACTTTCCTGAGTGTTTTTATCATAAATGGGTGTTGTACCTTATCAAATGCTTTTTCCGCATCTATTGCTATGATCATGTGATTTTTGTCTTTGCTTTTGTTTAAATGATGTATTACATTTACTGATTTGTGAATATTGAACCATCCTTGCATCCCTGGGATGAATCCCACTGGGTTATGGTGTATGATCTTTTTAATGTATTGTTGGTTGCGGTTTGCCAATATTTTGTTGAGGATTTTAGTGTCTATGTTCATCAGCGATATTGGCCTGAAGTTTTCTTTCTTGTTGTGTCTTTATCTGGTTTTTGGATTAGGATGATGCTGACTTCAGAAAAAGATCTGGGAGTCTTCCATCATTTTGGATGGGATAGTCTGAAGGATAGGGGTTAGCTGTTCCTTAAATTCTTTGTAGAATTCTCCTGTGAAACCATCTGGCCCATGGCTTTTGTGTGTTGGGAGTTTTTGATTACTGCTTCAGTTTCATCTGCTGTTATTGGTCTGTTCAGGCTTTCTGCTTCTTCTTCACTGAGTTTTGGAAGATTATATTTTTCTAGAAATTTGTCCATTTCACCTGGGTTTTCAAATTTCTTAGCATACAGTTCTTCATAGTAATTTCTTACAATCCCTTGTATTTCTGTGGTGTCGGTTGTAATCTCTCCTCTTTGATTTCTGATTGTGTTTATTTGGGTCCTGTCTCTTTTTTTCTTGATGAGCCCGCTTAAAGGCTTGTCGATTTTGTTTATCTTTTCAAAGAACCAGCTCCTGGATTCATTGATCCTTAGAATTGTGCTTTTAATCTCTATGTTATTTAAATCTGCTCTGATCTTGGTTATTTCCTTCCTTCTACTTGCTCTGGGCTGTCTTTGTTGTTGTTCCTCGAGTTCTTGTAGGCATAGGGTTAGGTTGTTTGTTTGAAATGTTTCTGTCTATTTTAGGTAGGCCTGTATTGCTATGAACTTCCCTCTGAGCACTGCCTTCATTGTGTCCCATAAGTTTTGGGTTGTTGTGAGTTCAGTTTCTTTTATTTCCGGAAACTTTCTGATTTCTTCCCTAATTTTATTCTTGACCCATTCATTGTTTAATAGCATGGTATTCAATCTCCATGATTTTGAGGGTTTTGTGTTTTTCCCCTTGGGGTTGGTTTCTAGTCTCAGTCCCTTGTGGTTGGAGAAAATGCTTGGTATGATTTCAAATTTTTTGAATTTGTTGAGGCTTGTTTTGTGTCCTTTCATGTGGTCTATCTTTGTAAATGTTCCATGTGTATTTGAAAAGAATGTATATTTAGCTTCTTTGGGATGAAGGGCTCTATATATATCAGTTAAGTCGATTTTATCCAGGGTATTGTCCAATGCCACAATATCTTTGTTGGTATTTTGTTTGGAAGATCTGTCCATTTTTGACAGTGGGGTGTTAAAATGCCCTAGTATAACTGTGTTGCTGTCAGTATCTTTCTTGAAGTCCTCTAAGATTTTCTTGATGCTCCTATGTTGGGGGCAAATATATTTACTATGTTTATGTCTTCTTGGTAGATTCATCCCTTGCGTAATACGAAGTGACTTTATGGGTCTCTCATAATGGTCTTTTTTTTTTTGAAGTCTATTTTGTCTGATATGAGTATTGCTACCCCAGCTTTTCTTTTCCTGTCCATTTGCATGGAAAATTTGTTTCCAGCCCTTCACTTTCAGTCTGTGTAAATCTTTTGTCCTGAGGTGAGTCTCTAGTAGGCAGCATATGTGTGGATCATGGTTTCTTAACCATTCAGCTATTCTATGTTTTTTGATTGGAGCATTAATCCATTTATGTTTAAGATTATTGTTATTTTTAAATATATTTTATTGATTATGTTATTATAGTTGTCCCATTCCCCTCTTCATTCCACTCCACCATGAACACACCATCCCACCCACATTCCCCCCTTTTGTTCATGTACGTGTGTCATAAGTTCTTTAGCTTTTACATTTCCCATACTATTCTTGCCCTCCCCCTGACTATTTTCTGTCTGCCATCTATATTACTTATTCTTTATAACTTTTCCCCCTCTCTCCTCCTCCCACTCCCCTGTTACTAACCATCCATGTGCTCTCCATTTCTGTGGTTCTGTTCCTGTTCTAGCTGTTTGCTTAGTTTGCTTTTGTTTTAGGTGTGGTTGTTAATATCTGTGAGTTTGTTGTCTTTTTACTGTCATATTTTTTATCTTCTTTTTCTTAGGTAAGTCCCTTTAACACTTCATATAATAAGAGCTTGGTGATGATGAACTCCTTTAACTTGACCTTATCTGGGAAGCACTTTATCTTCCCTTCTATTCTAAATGACAGCTTCGCTGGATAGAGCAATCTTGGATGTAGGTCCTTGCCTTTCAGGACTTGGAATACTTCTTTCCAGCCCCTTCTTGCCTGGAAGGTCTCTTTTGAGAAATCAGCTGACAGTCTGATGGGAACTCCTTTGTACGTAACTGTCTCCTTTTCTCTTCCTGCTTTTAAGATACTGTCCTTTATTTTAATCTTGGCTAATGTAATTATGATGTGTCTTGGTGTGTACCTCCTTGGGTCCAACTTCTTTGGGACTCTCTGAGCTTCCTGGACTTCCTAGAAGTCTATTTCCTTTGCCAGATTGGGGAAGTTTTCCTTTATTATTTGTTCAAATAAGTTTTCCACTTGTTGCTCTTCTTCTTCCCCTTCTGGTAGCTGTATAATTCAGATATTGGGACATTTAAAGATGTCCTGGAGATTCCTAAGCCTCTCTTCATTTTTTTGAATTCTTGTTTCTTCCTTGTTTTCTGTTTGGTTGTTTTTTTCTTCCTTCTGGTCCACTCCATTGATTTGAGTCCCAGTTTCCTCCCATCACTATTGGTTCCCTGTGCATTTTTCTTCATTTCACTGATTGTAGCCTTAATCTGTTCATCTAATTTGTAAGCAAAATGAACCAATTTTGTGAGCATCCTGATCACCAGGGCTTTGAACTGTGCATCTGATAGGTGGGCTATCTCTTGATCACTTAAAAGTCTAGGCTCTGTTGTTTGATTTGTTCTTTCCTTTGAGCCATTTTTTTGGGGGCGTGGGTGTCTGGTCCTACCTGTTACACGATGAGGGGTGGAGCCTTAGGTGTTCACCAAGGCAGGACAACCCAGTTGCAGAATTGTGATGCTGCATGTGGGGGCGGGGTCAGAGAGGGAACATAGGTGCTTGCTCTGCCCTCTCTTGGATTTTAGTCCCCTCTGTGAGGCTGGGAGTCTCTCCTGGCACCTCAATCCCGACAAGTGTTTTCAATCAGTTCTTTTAGGCTTTATTTCACAGTGCTGAGGTCCAGGGCTGAACACATAGTCTGTCTCACAGCCCATTTTCTCCTGGTTTATATGCGAGCGAATGTGTAACTGTGGTCAGCCTCCTTGTGCGCCTCACTGGGTCTCCTCCCTGCCTCCCCCCACCCAGTAACCTCCGTCTGGGTGCTTGAGGTGTGCCAACTGCCGCCTGCACATCTGGGACCACTAGCCATTGCTTTTTCCTGCCACGATCCCTCTGTGCCAGCCCCCAACTCCACCTCTCTTTCCGGTCTGGGTGAATCCTTGTTGGACTTCTGTACAATTCAACTTTCTATCTGTTCTGATTGTTTTTTTGGTTCTGAGTTTTTGTTGTCCTTAATTTTGGTTGTAAGAGGAGGCCCCTACTCCTCCATCTTGGCCAGAAGTCCCCACTAAGGTTATTATTGATAGGTACTTATTCATTGCCATTTTCATACCTGTGTTCTCTCTCTCTCTCTCTCTCCCCTCTCTCTCTCTTTCTCTCTCTCTGCCTCTCTCTCTTCCTTCCCTTCATTAAAGCAGTCCCTTTAGCATCTCTTGCAGAACTGGTTTGGTGGAAGTTTATTCTTTTAGACTTCTTTTGTCTGGGAAGCTCCTTATTTGGCCTTCTATCTTGATTGAGAGCCTTACTTGGTAAAGTAGCCTTGGTTGCAGGCCTCTGGTTCTCATTACTTGGAATATTTCTTGCCATTCTCTTCTGGCTTGGAGCATTTCCATTGAGAAGTCAGCTGCTAACCTTATTGGGGCTCCCTTACACGTTACTTCCTGTTTCTCGCTTACTGCCTTTAAGATTCTCTCTTTGTCTTGGAATTTTGCCATTTTAATTATGATGTGTCTTTAAGTGGGCCTCTTTGGGTTACCCTTGCTTGGGACTCTCTGTGTTTCCTGCATTTGCCTGACTTTTTTCTCATCAAATTAGGGAAGTTTTCCATCATTACTTTTTCAAATAGGTTTTCTATCCCTTGCTCTTCTTCTTCCCCTTCTGGTATCCCTATCATACGGATAGTATTATGTTTCATATTGTCTTTCATTTCTCTTAATCCCTCTTTATTCTTTCTGAGCCTGTTTTCATTTTCTTGCTCTTTCTGGGTGTTTTTTTCTACTTTATCCTCCAGCTCACAGACCCAGTCTTCTGCTTCATCCATCCTGCTTTTGATTCCTTCTACTGTGTTCTTCAGCTCAGAAATTGTAATCTTCATTTCCTCTTGGCCCTTGATGATAGTTTCTATTTCCTTTTTCATGTTGATATGGTTTGCAGTGAGTTCATTCGTAGCTTCCCTGTCATTTCTGGTAGCTCACTGAGCTTCCTGATAACCGTTGCTTTGAACTGAATATCTGATAGTTGAGTTGCCTCTATCTCATTTAGCATTCTTTCTGGGGCTTCCTCCTTTCCTGTCATTTGGGGATTGTTTCTTTGTCTTCCCATTGTCTGTGAGACTCTTCTTGTTAGCCTCAGCTTCTTAAATTGATTTGTTCTGGCTCCCTGTGTTTGTGGTGTGAACTTCTGTGGTAGAATACCTGTGGGATTCAGTGGTGCAGTCTCCTTGATCTCCCAAACTCACTGGTCTTGGGCTGTCGTTTAATGTGGCCCTGAGTTTGTCTTTGGGTTTTGCCTGTTGTTGGGTCTTTCTTTGGTGGGTCCTTCCCACCAGCTGGTTAGCTGAGGGTCACTCTGGCCATTACCTCTTATATTTTGCTCTGCTGGTGAAGCAGGGAAGGTTGTGTTGAAGCTGGTTGTTCTGTGTGTACAAGGTTTTGAGGATTCTTTCTTGCTCTTGTTCAGTTGTTTGTACTAGGTAGTTTCTCCACTATTTAGTTGTATTTCCAGATAGGTCCTGGATTGAGGTTTGTGTGGTTTCCACTCCCTCCTTCACCTTCTTCTGTTGTTATCTGTTGGTGGTTCCTTTGTTCTTGGGTTTCCTCTTCCAGTGGGTATCCTGGTATTCACCACTTCCACCTACTCTTTTTTGTGATCAGTTGGAGGGGAAGCAAAATGTTTTAAGACAGCAAGAGAATATTCTATGATATTTACAGTCGCAGCTGGTAGACAAGAGCTAGGAGATCCTTTGGCTATGTATAGTGTTATATGTGATCTTCCACCCAACTAGCCACTTTTTGGAAAGAATGGAAAGAAAATGAGACTTTTGTTGGGGAGGGAAGGATTGTGAGTTGGATCTAGAAAGCAGTGAGGTTGTGGGAGGTCAGATTCTGAAGGAAGGTGAGAGTAAAGGATAGTAAATAGATATAGTGTGTGAGAGAATAGAGTTAACCACTACAGTAATAGAGTTCAGGAAACCATGAAGTGGACTAAGATCTGGGAGGGGTGTTGTGAAGTATTTACAGTTGTATGGAACAGCTAGTGTTTACAATAATATTATAGCAACCATCATATGACAGAATCTATGAGATCTAGATAAGAAGAGTAGGGAGTATAGAACCTTGAGTAGTGTTCTAATGGAACACAAGTGAAGTGAAGGACAGTAAATTAGCAATAGACTATGAAAGAGAGAACAGGGGAAACCTGTCAAATGATACACTGTAACCTGCCAAGCAAATGAGACTATACAGAAAGAAGAAGAATACAAAAATACTATTAAAATAAAAAATTTAAGAATAATGGAAAAAATACAGATATGCAATAACTTGCAGGTTCTCTGTAATAGCAAAGTTAAATTTGTCTCACTGTCACAGCTGTTGGGATGCCCCCTGTCTGGGTCCAAGCCTGGTCTTTTCACAGTTCCAGGTTTTTTTGTCTCACTTGTGGGTATTTAAAAAAAAAAAAGCAGAAGAAGGAAGGAAGATAAGATGAAATTGGAAAGAAAGGAGGAAGGAATAAAACAAGAATGAAGGAAAGAGAGGAAAAAGAAATTCAAAGATTAAAAAAATAATAAAAATTGAAAAATAAAAATTACTTTAAAAACAACAACAACAACAACAAAAAGCCAAGAGCCTCTTGTTGGTTTCAAACTGGCCAAACTGGGTTTTCTGGTCTTGCTGGCTGCAGTGGGCTGAGGGGTGATTGGTATGGCTTTTCTGCCTTCCTGAACTGTACAGCCTGGAGCCTCCCACCCCTGACACCTTGGGTGTGGGATGGGGGTAACTCTGTGGGCTGGAGTGTGGATGCCTGCTTGGCCAGGCTGCCTCTGTCCCTCGGGTTTGGGATCGCACCCTTCTTCCCCAGTGCTATGGGGGTACGAAGGGCTTTCTGCACAGTCTCCAGTTTGCTGCCTGGCTGAGCAGGGAGCTTGCTGGAGAGGCTGCTGCAGGAGAATTCCCCAAACAGTGTCTCTCTTTTCACTTTTTCTTTTTGAGAAATTCCTCCTTCTCAATCTTGTCACTCTGTACAATGGCCTGGTCTCTGGCACAGCTCAATTCTCCAGCCAGACTGGTGACTATCGGGGTCAGAGCCCGTCACTGCATGACTCCCAACTCTTTCCAACCAGTGCCCACAGACTCCATGGGTGCTCATAGCCCCTGTGTTTTTGCCACTTAGTTTTTATTCCCCTCTCTGTGACTTGCAGCAGCCAGGTCTCTCCCGGTGGTGCTCAAACCTTGTTTGGCTGGGGAGGGAGTAATTGACCTGGCTCTCTCTCAAGGACCCTGTGGCAGACCTGGCGGGCACCAGGCCTGGGACTGCAGCTGCTCTGGTCTCTTCACGGGCCTCTGGGACCTTATTGTCCTGAAATGGTGTCCTTACTGTCTGGTTTTTCAGTGTCCGCTGCAATTTTTGGTCTTATTTTCATATATGCTGCAGTACTGTTGGCTGTTTGCTCTGTTCCTCTGTAGATCTGCTAGTTTTTTCTCACATGTGTAGAAGGAAGTGGAATCCGCTTCCTCCTACCATGCCACCATCTTCCTCCTCCCAGAATTGTATTAAATCTGTACATTGCTTTGGGTAGTATTGCCATTTTGATGATGTTCATTCTTCCAGTCCATGAACACGGTACATACTTCCATTTGTTTGTGTCTTTCTTAATTTCTTTCTTCGGTGTTGTGTAGTTTTCTGAGTACAGGTCTTTTACCTCCTTGGTTAGGTTCATTCCTAAGTACTTTATTTTTCTTGTTGCTATAGCAAATGGGATTTTTTCCCCTGATTTCTGTTACTTATGTTTCATTGTTGGCATACAAAAATGCCTTCAATTTCTGAATAAATACTTTGTATCCTCCTGCTTTGCCAAATTAATTTATTAGGTGGAATAATTTTTTGGTGGAGTCTGTAGGATTTTCTATGTACAGTATCATGTCATTTGCAAATAGTGACAGTTTTGCTTCCTCCTTTCCAATTTGGATGCCTTTTATTTCTTTTTCTCTTATGATCACTGTGGCTAGGACTTCCAATACAAGGTTGAATAGAAGTGGTGAAAGAGGACATCCTTGTTTTGTTCCTGATGTTAGTGAGAAAGCTTTTAGTTTTTGCCCATTGAGTATGATGTTGGCTGCAGGTTTCTCATATATGGCCTTTATTATGTTGAGGAATGCTCCTTCTACTCCACTTTGCTGAGTGTTTTTATCATAAATGGGTTCTGTATCTTATCAAATGCTTTTTCCCCATGTATTGATATGATCATGTCATTTTTGTCTTTGCTTTTGTTTATGTGATATATTATGTACTGATTTGCAAATATTGTACCATCCTTGCATCCCTGGGATGAATCCCATTTGATCATGGTGTATGATATTTTTCATGTACTGTTGGATGCAGTTTGCCAATATTTTGTTGGAGATTTTAGTGTCTATGTTCATCAGTGATATCAGCTGTAGTTTTCTTTCATTGTTATGTCTTTATCTGTTTAGGGGATTAGGATAATGTTGGCCTCATAAAAAGAGTTTGGGGTCTTCCTGCTTCTCAAATTTTTTGAATAGTCTGAGAAGGATAGGAGTTAGCTCTTTCTTAAATGTTTTTTAAAATTCTCCTGTGAAACCATTCAGTCCAGGACTTTTGTGTGCTGGAAGATTTTCATTTCTTCTTCAATTTCATCAGCTGTTATTGAACTGTTCAGGCTTTCTGCTTCTTCTTCACTGAGTTTTGGAAAATTATATTTTTTCTAAAAATTTGTCCATTTTACCCAGTTTTTCAAATTTCTTGGCATATAGTCCATTGTAGTAATGTTTTATAATCCTTTGTATTTCTGTGGTATCAGTTGTAATCTCTCTTGTTTCAGTTCTGATTTTGATTATTTTGGTCTTCTCTCTTTTTTTCCTTGATGATTCTGGTCAAAGGCTTGTCAATTTTTTTTTAAAGATTTTTTATTTATTTATCTTTAGAGGGGAAGGGAAGGAGAGAAGGAGAGAAATATCAATGTATGGTTGCTTTTCGTGTGTCCCCTGCTGGGAACTGGCCTGCAACCCAGGCAAGTGCCCTGACTGGGAATCGAACCGCGATCTTTTGGTTCACAGGCCCGAGCTCAATCCACTGAGATACACCAGCCAGGGCAGCTTGTCGATTTTGTTTATTGTTTCAAAGAACCAGCTTCTGGATTTATTGATCCTTAGAATTGTTCTTTTAGTTTCTTTATCATTTAATTGTGCTCTGCTTTTGGTTATTTTTTCCTTCTACTTACTCTGGGCTTTGTCTGTTGTTGTTCCTCCAGTTCTTGTAGATATATGGTTAGCCTGTTTATTTGAAATGTTTCTCTCTTTTTTAGTTAGGCCTGTAGCTCTCTGAACTTCCCTCTCAGGACTGACTTTGGTGTGTCCCATAGGTTTTAACTGTTGTGTGTTTATTTTCAATTGTTTCCAGAAAAATTTTTGATTTCTCCTTGATCTCATTTTTAACGCATTCATTGTTTAATAGTATGCTACTCATGCTCTATGAATTTGAATGCTTTTAGTTTTTTTCTTTGAGGTTGGTTTCCAGTTCAGGCTTTTGTGGTCTGAGAAAATGTTTGATATGATTTCATTTTTCTTGAATTTGTTGAGACTTGTTTTGTGTCCTATCTTGTGGTCTTTGAAAATGTTCCATGTCTATTTGAAAAGAATGTGTATTTTGTTTCTTTGGGATGAAAGTTTCTTTATATATCAGTTAAGTCCATTTGATCTAGGGGGTTGTTCAGTTCTGCAATATCCTTGTTGATAGTTTGTTTGGAAGATCTATGCATTTTTGACAGTGGGGTGTTAAAATTGCCTAGTGTAAATGCATTTCTGTCAATATCTTTCTTGAAGTCCTCCAAGATTTTCCTTATGTATTGGGGTGCTCCTATGTTGGGTGCATATATGTTTATAATGTTTATGTCTTCTTGGTGGATACTTCCCTTGAGTATTTGATGTGTTCTTCTGTGTCTCTTTTTATGGCTTTGTTTTGAAGTCTATTGTTGTCTGATATAATTATTTCTACCCTGGGTTTTTTTCCCTGTCCATTTGCTTGGAATATTTTTTTTCCCAAATACTTCACTTTCAGTCTGTACAGGTCTTTTTTTCTGAGGTTGGTCTCTTGTAGGCAGCATATGTGTGAGTTGCGTTTTCTTATCCATTCAGCTACTCTTTGTCTTTAGATTGGAGCATTTAATCCATTTGCATTTAAGGTTATTTTCGATAGGTGCTTATTTATTTTCTCTTGTGTACCTGTGTTCCTCTCTCTCTCTCTCTGTCTCTCTCTCTCTCTCTCTATCTCACTCTTTTTCTTCCCCTTTTTGAAGCAGTCTCTTTAGTACATCTTGCATTGCTGGTTTGGTGGAATTATATCCTTTAAGTCTTCTCTTGTCTGGGAAACTCCTTATTTCACCTTTTCTTTTAATTGAGAGGCTAGCTGGGTATAATAGTCTTGGTTGTAGGCCTTAGCTATTCATTACTTGGAGTATTTCTTGCCATTCCCTCTGGCTTGTAGTATTTGCCTTGAGAAATCAGCTGCTAGCCTTATCAGAGCTCCCTTTTATGTTACTTACTGTTTCTTCCTTTCCCCTTTTGAGATTCTCTCTTTATCATTAAAATTTGGCATTTTAAATATGATGTGTCCTGGAGTAGCCCTCTTCGAGTTCATCTTGTTTGGGACCCTCTGTGCTTTCTGAACTTGCATGGCTTTTTCCCTTTTCAGATTAGATAAGTTTTCTGTCATTATTTTTTCAAACAGGTTTTCTAACCCTTGCTTTTTTTCTTCTCCTTCTGGTATTCCTATGATTTGAATGTTGCTGCGTTTCAGGTTGTCCTGCAGTTCCCTTAAGCTATCTTCATAATTTTTTGAGTGTTTTTTTTTTCATCTAGCTGCTCTACCTGGGTATTTCTTTCTACCTTGTCTTCCAGCTCACTAATTTGGTCCTCTGCTTCATCCAGCCTGCTTGTAATTCCTTCTACTGTGTTTTTTATTTCAGATATTATATTCATTATTTCTTCCTGGTTTTTGTTATAGTTTCTATTCCCTTTTTCATGCCGTTGTAGTTCCCACTCAGTTCCTTGTCATTATCACTGAGTTCCTTGAGCATCCTAATAACCATCCTTTTGAATTTTATATTTGAGAGTTTGTTTGCTTCTATTTCATTTATCTTTTTTACTGGAAAATCTTCCATTCCTTTCAATTGCTGGCTCTTTCTTTGCCTCCTCATTTTAGGTGACTCTTTTTATTTATTCTGAGATTCCAGATGCTCTGCTTTACCAGCTATTTTTGTAGTGTGAACTACTATGGTAGGAGTTCTGTGAGACTCAGTGGTTCAGTCTCTTTGATCTCCTTGTCTGGATGCTCTAGGGTTGCCCTTTATTATGTTTGTGTGGGCTCTCTTGTTGTACTTGGGCTTCACCTGTTGGTGGCTCCTTTGTTGGTGGGTTCTTCCCTTCTGTGGGTTTACTGGTAGTCACAACTCCCACCTTGTCTTGTATGCTGTTGTACAGGTGTTGGTTAACAAACAGTATTACCAGACAACCAGATCTATGCCAGCAAAAAGAACCCCCCTACCCCATCAGCAATCTCAATGGCAATTGAACTAAGATTAATGAAGGTGAAGAGAGATTGCAGATATTATAAGACATTACAAAAGAAATATGAGATGACTAACAGAGGGGAAAATATTCCTGAGTATAAGAAGGAGGAGAATTGATAAGAGTTTGGAGAGAACTGAAGTGAAGAAAGGGAGAGAGAAAGTTTTACAACACATGTAAACCAGGAAAGGAAAGGGCGATGGTAACAATGGGGCAAGAAGAAGGAAAAGTATACTATGAGGTTTGAAGTAGAAATCAAAAGGTACTGGACCAATGGGAGCAAAATTGCAGAAAAACCACAGCAAAGTCTATAGCAACAACAGCTGAATGGAGTTTAATAAAGGTGGAATGGGAATAAGAATATTATAGAAAAATGGAAAGTGAATATGAGATGTCTATGGTAAAGAAAAATGATTTTGAGAGGGTAGGGGAAGCAATCTAATAAGAGTATGGAGTAAATCCCATGTTGAGAGAGGAGGAAGAAAGAAAAAAAAGGGGAGAGAGAAAACAATGAAATAAAATTCCTCACTCAACTGATCAGGGTCAAGGGGAAGGCAAAATGGAGTAAGACAACAGGAGAGTATTCTATGGGATTTAAGGTACAAACAAGTAGTGAATAAATAGGAGTTCCTTTGGAGAAGTACCACAATTACAGTGGTATTTTCCACAACTAGCAGCTATTTATAAAATGTGGAAAAGAAATAAGACTCTTATTAGAGGGGAAAAATAATGTGAGCTGACTTAGGAAAGAAGAGTGCTTATGTGAGGTTACATGGAGGAAAAACAGTGAGAGTAAGGGATAGAAACTTGGAGTAGTGTGAGAGAAAATAAAGTTAGCCACAACAGTAATAAAGTTCAGAAAGATGGCAAAATGGATTAAGACTGGGGAATGTTGCTGTGTGGGATGTGGAGTAACAATCGTATAAGAAATATATAATCAGAATAAAAATTAAAAGACCAAGTGTAGTGTGTTATTTGTAATATGAACAAAGAGAAAGAAGAAAAATTAAAATGCAGCCCTGGCTGGTGCAGCTCAGTGGAATGAGTGCCAGCCTGAGAACCAAAGGATTACCAGTTCAATTCCCAGTCAGGACACATGCCTGGGTCGCAGTCCAGGTCCCCAGTTGAAGGCATGAGAGAGGCAACAGATTGGTGTTTCTCTTGAACATCATGTTTCTCTCCTTCACTTTCTCTCTCTCTAAAAATAAATTTAAAAATCTTTAAAAAATTAAAATGCAATATGAAAGGAAGAATAGAAAACAAAAACCCTAAATAAACAGAAAGAAGATAATTAAAAAAACATGGAAATTCTGAAGGAGCGCAAAGTGAGATTTGTCTCAGCTTTCGGTGTTTGCCTTCTGGTTTTGTCTCACAGATCCAGGTCTTACTGTGTTACTCTTGAAAATAAATAAATAAAAGCCTCCTGCTGATTTTAAATCTACCCAACCTGTTTTGCAGATTTCCCACTCCCCACCCCCAGTCCTGCAGGCAGAGAGGGGCTGGGCTCCATTTTTTTCCTTTCCTGTGGTTCCGAAAGATTAGGGGCTCAGTCTGGGCTACAGTAATCACAGGTGCACAGTTTCTAGCCTACACCCTTAGAACACTGTTCAGCCCACACTGACCGCTCTATGCATTTGCACCAGGCTGGCACTGGTAATGTACCTCATTGTGCATCCCGTTGATCAAACCATGAGGTGCACTGAGTGGGAGCAAACTGCGTCCACAGCCCTTCATCTTTGTTGACCTAGGTGCTGCATACATGATGCCCCTTCATGGCAGCTCAGTTCCCCTTTTGAAAAAAGTCCCCTTTGGTGCTGCTGCCCCTCCTAACTGCCACCCAGCTTTGCACACAGTCCAACTCTCTGACCAGTCCAGAGTCTATCTGTGTCATGGTGAGTCATGGCCCAACTCTTCTCTGAGCCCCAGGTGTCACCTGGTTCTCCAAATTCTCTGGTACTGTCCCAGCTGGCAACTGCTACCTCAGCCTGGATATGTTGCTGGCTGTGTGTCACTTGCTGCCTTTTTATCCTCCCAGTGACTTTACGCATCTGGGGTTTTCCTGGCTGGGTCTGGGACTTAAGGCTCTGGGAGGGGAGGGAGCCGCTAGGCTACTATTACTGACTCAGCTGTCCTCCAATGTTCCTGCAGCAGCCGTGGTCTCTGGTGCAAGGCCTGGAGACCTTCCTGTTGGCCTACAAAAACTCCTTACTGCCTGTTTTGAAGTGTCCTCTGCACACCTTGTCTTCCAAACTTCATATCAGCTGGAATTTTGTTAGCTGTTCACTCTGTTCTTTTCGAAATTGGCTAGGTGTCCCAGTTGGGTGCACAAATTAGTGGGCTCAGCTCCCACCTACATTGTCTCCATCTTCCTGAGTACCCTATGGTGGATTCTGTTCAATACTTTCAATTTGATTATTCTCCATTAGAATACAAGCAAAGTAAGATCAGAGACTGTGTCTGTCTCATTTACTTTTTTATCCTAGTGCCTAGAAGAGGTAAGAGGGGTTCGAAACTAATGTATTGAATGAATGGTAATACATTTTCATGTATCGAGGATCAACTGATTACTGAAATAATTTATAGTTTCCCAGGATGACTATTCCCCATTCTGCTTCCCACCTTCCCTGTCCCATTTTAGTGTGGTTGGAGGTTAATGATTGAGGGTGAGAGCGACAGGAAGCAGATCAGGGGAGACAGGCAGGGGTTAGATAATGTAAGGGGTTCATACTTTATGCTAAATTTAAATGCAATTAGAAACGATTGCAAAATAATTAAAAAGGAATAAAATGATTTGTGTCTTAAAAAGGTCCCTCTGACTGCATAAAGGGAATAGATTTCATGGAGGCAGAAGTACAAACAGGGAGACATTTAGGAAGCTACTGTGGAAACCCGGAAAGAAAAGATGACTGTGAGCTAGAGAGGTCATAATAGCAATGGTGAAAAGTGGATTGTTTCTTTTCTCTTTTTTTGAATTATTAATTTTAAAATAGGAAGGGGGGAGAGAGAGAGAGGGGGGGGGAGAGAGGGAGAGAGGGAGAGAGGGAGAGAGGGGGAGAGGGGGGGAGAGAGAGAGAGAGAGAGAGAGAGAGAGAGAGAGAGAGAGAGAGAGAGAGAGAGAACATCAATTTGTTGTCTCACTAATTAATGCATTCCTTGGTTGATTCCTGTTTGTGCCCTAACCGGGGGTTGAACTTGCATGCAACTTTGGTATATCAGGATGACACTCTAACCAACTGAGCTACTTAGCCAGGGTATGGATTGTTGCCTTCTTCCTTTTATTTTTATTATTTTATTTTTCAATTATAGTAAAAATAGACTGTTTCTAAAAGAATTTTGGTAGCAGAGAAGTAGGGCTCCAGAAATCTGTTAGCAGGAACTAAGAGAGGTGTCTTCCATATGTTTGACAGAGACAATAAAGCCCTACCATTTCAGTCTTCAAATTTCTCAATTTAAGATGCAAACCCCAGAGAACAACATCTGGTCACGTTAGCTTGGATGGCCTGGGGAGGGTGGAACACCTTGACTGGTGGCTCCACAAACAATCCCATCCAGTGAAGAAAAATTATTGGGGTACTATTATTAGGATGAGAAGAAATGGTTACTGGGTTGGCAAAAAACAAAATAAATACTCTCTACTTGTGTGCTAAGTTTATAATCACATCTTTGATTTTTTTGGCAAAATACTGTAGCATATTATTGAACTGTTAATAGTAGTTAATAAAGAAAGCATTAAATTTACACACAAGTAAAATAGCAACATAAAAATTAAGATATTAATCCTTAATATTTTCTCCTTTTTTTAAATTATATTTTATTGATTATGCTATTACGGTTGTCCCATTTCTCCCCCATCATTCCCCTCCACCCTACACACCCTCTCCCACCCACATTCCCCACGTTTAGATCATGTCCATCTGTCATAAGTTCTTTAGCTTCTACATTTTCCACACTATTCTTGCCTTCCCCCTGTCTATTTTCTACCCACCGTCTATGCTACTTATTCCCTGTACCTTTTCCCCCTCTCTCCTCCTCCCACTCCCCTGTTGCTCACCCTCCATGTGATCTTCATTTCTGTGGTTCTGTTCCTGTTCTGTTGTTTGCTTAGTTTGCTTTTGTTTTAGATGTGGCTGTTAATATCTGTGAGTTTGCTGTCTTTTTACTGTCCTATTTTTTATCTTCTTTTTCTTAGGTAAGTCCCTTTAACATTTCATATGATAAGAGCTTGGTGATGATGAACTCCTTGAACTTGACCTTATCTGAGAAGCACTTTATCTTCCCTTCCATTCTAAATGACAGCTTCACTGGATAGAGCAATCTTGGGTGATGCGGACACCGGCTAGCAGTGTCTGCGTCATTATGGATGAAATAAAAACATACACACAGAGTGCCAAGTCTGGTGGAGGAAAAAGGATGACAGCGTGACTTTTCTCTCAAGGGGAGCAAAAGCCATGGCCTCTGCCAACACAGGCCTTTATTCTATACCTCCTCACATTACAAGATGGTCCTCACTCACTATGCCCCGGTTACAACAAAAGGAGCCAATGCTCCTAATCACATCACAGAAGAAGGATAGTAGCAAATGAAAAGGCAAAAGTGGTTGGACCAGTTACACTGGTCCCTGCAAGGTTTAGCATGGATTTTAGGAAGTCACAGTAAGCATTTGCAAGGTGAGGGAGTTTTCAGCAAAAAGCAGTTTAGGTATATTGCAAATCTGATTACCCATGAGAGAACCTATCTGTGGGCGTGGGTCCTCTGCATCTCCGAGTGGGAGCTGGGCCCACGCCACGCAGAAGGGTCTGCCACATCTCCCCCATTTTGTTTTAATAGAACCGCTATGATCCCACAAAGCTTGCTGTTTGCTGGTCTCCTACACGACCCTGGGAAAATAATTTGGAAATACATCAAAATCCATAGAACATTATTATAATCAGTAAGCAACCAGTGGTTCCAAAGACCCACATTCTCAGATTAAGCCCAAAGAATCACTGTCAGGCAGTAATGGTCGAATAGGTAACATTCAAAGAACTCTGAGGGCCTATTTTGAGTCAGGGTCAAATAGCTAAAGGGCCATAAAATTTTGAGGAAACAAACTTATTTCAGGCTTGGACCCTTATCATTTAAATTGAGGGTATCAGCAAAGTAGGTTTCACAGGATTTTATGCTTTCTTTCTTAGGCCTGATTTTCCTGGGGAATCTACCCTTTCCAGCACAGGGCGGCACCCACCTCCAGCATTGTTTCAGGCTTAAGTGGAGCTTTCTGGCAGACAGAATGAGGACTCAGGCTATGCCTGGATAGCCAAGGGGTGAGGGTCCATCACCCTCTTCTTGCTGTGGCCCCCCAAGTCCTTTTATGAGGGCCATCCACGTGGTCATGCCTGTCTTAGGTGACCCCTCCCTTGAGGGCATCTTACCCGTCATTGGCTAACTGACCAAGCATTGGAGGCCAGAGATGGATAAGGCAGAAGTGGCGCTCTGCCAGTGAGATAAGCTCTGTCTCCTCAGTGGCTCAGGTCCTCTTGGCAGAACAGACCCAGAAAAAGCAGGTCCCTTGGGCTCTCACTCAGCCCAGCCATGGGGTGCTACAGCCTCTGAGACCAGGCAGAGCAGTTCCCAACATCTAATCTCCCAGCTTTTTTGTTTGTAAATGTAATTGTAGCTGTTAGACCTGTGAAACCTACTATTTGCTGTTCTCGAATGCAATCTTAAGAGAACAACCTTTATATATATCATAAAGCACAAATAAGGATTAAGACAAAGAGGGGATCCAAGGGCTGCTAAGACCCAAACTTGTAAGTTCAGTCCATTGAAACAGGTTTTAGGGTTCAACCATTAGACTTTATGAGGCATCAAGGGATTGTTGCTCTCTGCAGGAGGCACCTGAGCCTTGGCCCCTGTCATTGGGGCAGGCTCCATCCTCCTCTGTTGGCAGACCCAGGCCTGTGAGTGACAGTGTAAATGTCCATTTTCCTTCTGGTTGTTCAGGGTCAGCTGGGCCATCTGGTCTGTCAATCAATTGGTTCTCAGCTCCAGGTAGCAGAGCTTGGTGTCTGTCCCACTGACGATAAGGCTTTACTCTTTTGGCTGGCAGCCAGGCAGGACCTGTAGAGATGGAAACACACACACACATCCTCTTCCCCAAGTTAAATGATCTACAGGGCCCTGCCAAGAGCCATCTCCCAGTGGATCTCTATATAAAACCTGAGGATAAGATGACTTTGGCTCCTTCTTCTGAAAATGTTTCTCAATTGGAGTACAAAGTGATTCATCACAATTTAGAAAATTATAGGTAAACATGGCTAACATAATCAAATTTTTTTGGGAAAGGACTCATGACTTCCCCTTATTTCTATTTTTTAAGAAGGTTTTTAAAAAATATGACAAGCCTGTTTTACAAATTGTCCGACTGGTTGGATTGTAAGATATTCCTGCTTTATGTTGGATATTCCAATGCTGAAGAAAAACCTGAGTAGAATGAGCAACGTATACAGGGCCATTATCAGTTTTAATTTGCTGAGGCCGTCCTAAATGACTAAAGGCCTCAAGCCAGAGGGATTGTATATTTTCAGCTGAGCTTGGAAAGACAGGCCCCTTACTGTTTCTGCAAGCTGCAATGCATTCACAGTTTTCAAGAAAAGTGGGAAAGATGGGAGGGGTGCTCTGAAAAAATATGTTTTAGACAAAAAATGGTTGCGCGCCAAGGGCTTTTTGTGACTCGACTGATTAACTGTTTCCTTCGGGAGAACAGCCAGTTCTTACCCAAGGAAACAATCAGTGTTTACAGGTATTGAGTTAAAAAATAATACTTTGTCTTTTGTGGAAAAGGGCTAGTTTTACACGGAAGACAATATACCTGTATTTCATTTTTACAATAAAGGTCATGGCTCTGGCATAAACAAGGAGGATTTTTAATATTTTTTAACACATTGCACCCCCCATCCCACTTATAGCATGCTTTAGATTGACAAATTTATGAACACATTTACAAGTTCCAGAAACAGTGTTTTCCTCTACTGGCAAATACATTTACTACTGTTTTTTTTTTTAAATGGTTGCAAGTGTGCCGGTGTGTCTGGGCGCAGGGAAGGTCTCCTCCAGTGCGCACCAGACCAGGGAGAAAAAGAGGCTAGGGAAACCCATCTCTTCTCCGAGCAGCTGTTCGGCCAGGCAAAGAGACCCACCTGGTGGCGGGTGCTGCCTCAGTGTCCCGAGGGTAATCACCAGGGGCAAGCATCCCCCGGCCGAGGCAGGGTGTGCATGACACGGCCTCTGTGCGAGCCGGCCCAATGACTGGGGGCACGGAACCCCACGCTGCTCCAGGCCGCGTGCGTTGTGAGGCTGACTGCAGCTGGCGAGAACCCAGAGAAGGGCCTAGCTAGTGTGCATCTGTCCTTCCATACTTCCAAAATGTAAAGATCCCTTATCTGGGAGAAAATCAGCAGCCCCAAGATGCTGCTGAACCTCTTGCTCTTAGCCTGTTCCTCATGGTTGAGGAAGCACAAAAACCTTCAAAGAAATTTTCTTAACGGGCCACAAGATGCAGCTTGAAAGAAAGAATTTGTTGAGATGCCTGTAACTGTCCTGTAACTAGTTGATGTTTTTAAAGCTGATTAAAGGAAAAATCTTTTCTCTTTCTCCCAAGCCCAGACCTTGGTTTAGGTCGCCTCCTGGCAAAAGCCTGGGAGAGGGAGCAAAGCCTCTGCTTACTAAAGAAGGTAGAGTTGCAAAGCGGTCGCAAGAGAGAGCAACCTAGGAAGAAAATCCTATTCCTCTGAATCCAACATAGCGATGGCATTCCTGAAAAGTACTCGGGGTTGTTGGCCCTTACCTGGGCTGATGCGAGTGTACTCCCACCAAGTTGGTGTGTTGTCCATAATGACGATGGCTCATGGCCTCTGAGTCCCTGTTTGGGCGCCAGCTAATGCGGACACCGGCTAGCAGTGTCATTGGTCTGCGTCATTATGGATGAAATAAAAACATACACACAGAGTACTGAGTCTGGTGGAGGAAAAAGGATGACAGCATGACTTTTCTCTCAAGGGGAGCAAAAGCCGAGGCCTCCACCATGACAGGCCTTTATTCTATATCTCCTCACGTTACAAGATGATCCTCACTCACTATGCCCCAGTTACAACAAAAGGAGCCAATGCCCCTAATCACATCACAGAAGAAGGATAGTAGCAAATGAAAAGGCAAAAGTGGTTGGGCCAGTTACACTGGTCCCTGCAAGGTTTAGCATGGATTTTAGGAAGTCATAGTAAGCATTTCCAGGGTGAGGGAGTTTTCAGCAAAAAGCAGCCTAGGTATATTGCAAATCTGATTACCCACGAGACAACCTATCTGTGGGCATGGGTCTTCTGCATCTCCGAGTGGGAGCTGGGCCCATGCCATGCAGAAGGGTCTGCCACACTTGGATGTAGGTCCTTGCCTTTCATGACTTGGAATACTTCTTTCCAGCCCCTTCTTGCCTATAAGGTCTCTTTTGAGAAATCAGCTGACAGTCTGATGGGAACTCCTTTGTACGTAACTGTCTCCTTTTCTCTTCCTGCTTTTAAGATACTGTCCTTCATTTTAATCTTGGCTAATGTAATTATGATGTGTCTTGGTGTGTTCCTCCTTGGGTCCAACTTCTTTGGGACTCTCTGAGCTTCCTGGACTTCCTGGAAGTCTATTTCCTTTGCCAGATTGGGGAAGTTCTCCTTTATTATTTGTTCAAATAAGTTTACCACTTGTTGCTTGTGGTGGGGCCCCACCCTCAGATCCCCATCCCTCTGTCACGGATGAAAATAAAACTACCAAGACATGATATTCTTGGGGAGGAGAGGTGGCCAAACTCTCAAAGGAGAATGACCCAGAGCCTCTTCCTCAATGGGCTTTTATTGGGTTCAAATACACAGGAATACAGGTTTAACATTTCGAAGAAATCTGAGGGCTTAATCTGAGTCAGTGTCTGTCAGGAAAGGAGGTGACAAAACTTTGGGAAATGTACTAATTTCCTCCTTGGACCCTTATCATTTAAATGAGAGCACTCTTAGCAAAGCATGTTTCACAGTACTTTACGAATTCTTTCTTATGCCAAATCACCCGGGAACCACTCTGGCCGGCACAGGGCTACACTGCCCGCCGTCATAGTTTCAGGCTTAAGCCTATTAGAGCCAGGAAGCATCTCCCAGATGGAAATGGGGACTCGGGCTATGTCACAATAGCCAGGGGAGGAGGGTCCATCACCCCCTCTTTGCTGCAGCCCCCCGAGTCCTTCCATGAGGACCTCCCAAGTGGTTGTGTCTGGCTTAGGTTGCCCCTCCCGTGAGGAGTCTTACCCGTCGTTGACTACTGACCAAGCATTTGGGCCAGGGATGGATGGGGCAGAAGTGGCACTCCTGCCAGGGAGATAAGCTTTGTCTCCTTAGTGGCTCACATCCTCTTGACAGAACAGACCCAGATGAAGCGGGTCCCTTGGCTCTTACTCAGCCTATCATGGGGTGCAGGTTACAGCTCCTGAGACCAAGCTGAATGGTCCGCAACAGTTGCTCTTCCTCTTCCCCTTCTGGTACCCCTATAATTCAGATGTTGGGACATTTAAAGATGTCTTGGAGGTTCCTAAGCCTCTCCTCATTTTTTTGAATTCTGGTTTCTTCCTTGTTTTTTTTTTTGTTGTTGTTTTTCTTCCTTCTGGTCCACTCCATTGATTTGAGTCCCAGTTTCCTCCCATCACTATTGGTTCCCTGTGCATTTTTCTTCATTTCATTTATTGTTGCCTTCATTTGTTCATCTAATTTGCAACCAAAGTCAACCAATTCTGTGAGCATCCTGATCACCAGTGCTTTGAACTGTGCATCTGATAGATTAGCTACATCATCATTGGCTTAGATGATCTGTTCTCTCGTTTGAGCCATTTTTAGTTTTTGGGGTTTTTTTTTTTTTGGTCACGGCTGTGACATAGTAAGGGACAGAGCCTTAGGTGTTCCCCAGGGCGGGACAGCCGAGTTGCTGGGTTGTGATGCTATAAGTGGGGGAGCGGTCTCAGTGTTTTTAGGTTTTATTTCCAGGTGCTGGGGCCCTGGGTTGCAAGTTCTGTCTCATTCCTTTTTTTCGCCTGGTTTACCTGCACTTGAATGTGGGACCGCCTAGTCAGCCAGCACCTTGTGCCTGGGGCCTGCTAGCTGCCACCTGTGCGCCTGGGGCCTGCAAGCCACCACCTGCACATCCAGGTCTGCCAGCAGCTGCCTGCGCACCTGGGTCCACCAACCTCCACTTCCTGCTGCCCCAACTTGCCCCTCTTACCAGTCTGGATGAATGGTTGTCAGACCTCCATGCAGTTCAATTTTCTCTCAGTTCTGGTTGTTTTCTTGTTTCTTAATCCTTGTTGTCCTTAATTTTGTTTGTGTGAGGGGGCACAGTGTGTCCACCTACGCCTCCATCTTGGCCGGAAGTCCTATTTTCTCCTTTAAGCTGCTTCCAAAATCAGGTTCAAACTGGCAAAACTTTGCTATATTATTTTGTAAAATTTAAGTTCCTTCCATTGCAATTTTAATTTCTAATATGCTTTCCAGAACTCTGGTGAATACTCCAGAATCAGTGATCAAATCACGTTTTTTTAAAGAGCATCCCAGGAATTGCTCCTCTATGTCATTCTATCTCTGTTTGCTACTCTCTTAGCTCATATTATACAGGGCACTTTGTATTATGGCAGCTGATTCCATGTGGAGGCAGCTGGAAAGAAGTAGAAAAACCACTGAATTGGGTATTAGAAGGCGGCAGCCTGTCTCACGAGCTCTTTTCTGTGGGCAAATCACTTACTTACCTCTTCTAAGTAAAATTTCCACATTTGTAAAATATTATCAAATATGTGTACCTGACAGGTTGTTTTGGAACTGACTGAGAATGTTTGTGCAAGCACTTAGAAAATTGTGAAGAACTATACAAATGTACATTATGATTATTAATGTAGACCATTTCAGAGTTAGGAATCCTTATCTCTGTATTTCCTATCATGTTCTCTATCTTAGCCTCCCTCCTTTATACATTTGACTTGGGATATCATCTGTGCTCTATTTTCCTAGCTGACCTCACTCTAATTTTCAAAAACAGCTTAAATCTCACCTCTTCCAAGAACCATTATTTATTCCTCCCATCTCTGGAGGGTGCTTCTTCTTTGGACCCTCAACTATCTGCGCTACCATTTCATGAATGTGAGGCTCTCACTTACTAGCTCTATTCCCTTGTGCATTAGTTCATCATTTCACAACCTTGTCTTCCTCTCATGATGTCAGTTTTTTCACCTGTTCAGTGACTTGAGTGCATGTGTGCTCCCCTTTGCATTTGAGGTGAATTGTTAGCCTGTCATGAATGCTAATATCTGCTACCTTCAGCCAGACTACAGTGATTATGAATAAAGTCTGGGCATGCTGCTGGACAGGATATGCCAGTAGCTTGTTCTCCAAATGAAAATGTTTTCAATTAACATATTGTTCCCTTTCTGCACAGTGTAAAAAGGAGAAGAGATGACATTCTAACATATAAAAGATAACTATTACCTAAATGATCTAAAGTTTACTTGTTTTTTCCTTACATTCTTTATAACAAAAGATTTGTTATAAAGATTTGTCAATGTCTGAAGCATCAGAAATCTCTATAACGACAAGGAGTATAACTGTTCCTTATGTCTTCATGTGGTGCTGTGCAGACAAAAAGTTATCTAGTATTATGATTGAGTGAATGAACGAGCCACTTGGGTGGTTGGAGAGAAAAGGAATACATGTATAGTACTTGTAAAAAGTATCAAAAGTACTTAGTAAAAATAATTTGATAAATTTATGAGGCCAATAGGAACACAATGAAAGCCATAACTTATGTGTCCCCTCCTCTGCACTGTTGTTTAAAACCAGATCTTCCCATCAGAGTATCTACTGTGCAACAGAGCTCACACAGGGGATTTCACTTCCTTCTTCATCAGAGCTCAGATATCATCACCTTGCAATTGTATGCAGCCTGGAGAGCAACCAGAGTGTTGGTTTACATTGGAGGTTGTGTGACAACTTTTAAAACAACTTGAACCAAAAATAACCGAGTAGTTCAAAATAGCCAACCATACTATAGCTGGTACTCAAGTTGCAATTGAAAGTCACAATTACTTCACTGCATGAGCTCTTGTTATTTTAGAAAAAATGTGGCATTAGAGGTGAGAAAATGCCACAGATGACTAGATGTGAGACTAAGTCATTGTTTCTCCAGTTTTTAAGGTACATCCAATATGCAGGATTATTTCAGGGCTTTTTGGTTTCACTGGTTCATATTACATTTCTTAGTAAACCATTTCACTGGGCTATGGATACTTTTTAGTAATATGCTTTACACTATCTTCAGAATTTCATATTTGAAAACATGTTTTCTTCTAGGAGTTCAGAAATTTAATCCATCCAGAAAGGAGAAACAACCACAAAACTATTAGGAGAATTCGAACTGGAGATTGCTTTGTGGTCATCCCACCATGACAATTTTTTAAATTTATTGATTTTAGAGGGAGGGAAGAAAGTGGGGTGTAGGGAGGGAGAGAGAGAGATTTTTCATTCCACTTATTGATGCATTTATTGGTTATTTCTTGTATGTGCCCTGACCGGGGATTGAACCCATACCTTGGTGTATTGGGACACTGTTGTAACCACCTGAGCCATCCAGCCAGTGCACCGACCTTGTTTTTCTTCTTTTTAAGTCACAGTGAGGTTGTCTTTCTAATCTTGTGACTAATGTCATTCTTTTCATATTTCACATGTTTCCTGGGTTCTATTTTTAAATTAATGAAAGCATTATATGCTAAATGCTTCAAAACAAAATTTGCATTGCTGGCTTCAAATTTTGACCCTAATAAATTTCACAAAATACTTGGTGTCTTTGATTGGCAGACATTCCCTGACTTTGCTCAGGAAATGTTTGCATGTTACACAAACTAGCATCACTTAAAAATAAAATACTTGTAGGTATGACAGAGGCTTCTAAAATTGAAAAAAATATTTATCTGCTTCTGTCCAACTGAAATACACTGAAATGCAATCTGGGGATTATAGAGGGTCAGATGGTGCTTTTAAAATAACCACACAGCAACTAGAGGAATACAAGTGCAAGGCTATGAGAAGAGGCAAGGCCATGGGGACATGGGATTTGCATGTTTAACAATTAGTGTAGACACTAATTTGATGAGAGAAATTATCCTGCTATAATTTTTACTAAAATAATTTTTGAGGCTTTTTGTATGTCATGGCATGTATAATTTCTGTTAATACGATCTTCCCTTTTTTCCAAAAATGTATATTTTTAGAATTAAGAGAAACAGCATTCCAAAGTTTCATGAAAAATTAAAAATAAGGCAACTGTTAGCATATTTTGACCTAAAGTAAATTTATTTTTGCATTCATTCTAATACATATTCCATCTTTTTAGCATCAGCATACATTTTGAAAGTTTTAATACCCCTTGAGAGCTCAAATATGTGTGTGTAATATGTACATTAATCAGTTATTTAAATTAAAATATAATTTTAGCTAGCGCAAAATTGGTTCTTATACATTAGGCAAGATAAGTAGACAACAGAACTACCCAATTGTTGGGAACCGCCCTGCCTGGTTTCAGGAGCTGTAACCCCCCATGGCTAAGGCTGAGTGAGTGACATTCGGACCATAAGCCACTAAGGAGACAAAGCTTATCTCCCTGGTAGGAGCCCTGCTTCTGCTCCTTTTACTTCATCCATAACTGGCCCCCAATGCTTGATTGGTTAGCCATTGATGGGTAAGATTCCCCAAGGGGGGAACAACCTAAGCCAGGCATGATCATATGGAGGCCCCAAGGAAGGACTTGGGGGGCTACAGCAAAAGGGGGTGATGCACCCTCAGCTATGATGTAGCCTGAGTCCTCATTCTGTCTGCAAGAAGTCTCGTAATCTCTTAGCTGCCTTGTTTACCCTGCCTGACTTAAGCTTGAGATAATGCCTTAAGCCTGAAACAATACTGGTGGTGGGTATAGCCCTGTGCTGGAAAGTGTGGGTTCCCTAGGGTGATCAGGCCTAAAAAAGAATATGTAAAATCCTGTGAAACCTGCTTTATTTAAAATGCTCTCAATTAAATAAGGGTCCAAGCAAGAAGTGAGTTTGTTCCTCAAAGTTTTATGGCTTTTTAGCTATCTGACCCTGACTCAAAATAGGCCCTCAGAGTTCTTTATACATTATCTACTGTTTGATCCTTACTGCCTGACAATTATTAATGAGCCTGTATTCCTGTGCAAAACAAACCCAATAAAAGCCCATTGAGGAAAAGGCTCTTGGCCCTTCTCCTTTGAGAGACGGTCTACCTTTCCTCCCCAAGCAGATCATGTCTTGGTAGACTTATTCTCATCTGTGGCAACCAGCAGGGGCTCTGCCTACAGAGCCCCCACACCCAATTGCCTACCTAGGCATCTGAATAGCTTAGTCAAGGTTGTGACCAGGCATGACCCAGCAGAAAATTATAACTACTACTACTGACTCAGGTTTATATTACAGATCAGGGATGACAAGTGCATAGCACTTGTATTGCTACTCCTCTATGTTATATCCATGGCAGACATTGCTAATTAATTATGGCATTCTGTCTAAGCCCAGGAATAACCTCAGAATTTTTTACAGAGTACCACACCAGTCTGCCACTATCAATCAATTTGGTGCCTGAGACAAAGGCTATATTCAACCCCTCATTAAAATAATTTATTGAGCAAGATGGCCAGAAAAGATGTTCCTTACTTGTATCCCCTTCAGCAACAATAATTTGGCATCCATCCATAGACAAAAGTCCCTTTGTTGGATATTTGGGATTGAGGTAGGAGGCTGTGAAACCCCTGTGCAGTCCAAGACTGAGGAGAGCTATTTGAAATGGCAAGCTCACACCCAGCTGGATGACTTACAGACCAGGGTCTCAACTATAGATCCAGAAATTGCTCAGTAACCCTGAGAACTTGGCTACAACCTCACTTGGCTTTTATTCTGTCACCAGCACCACATGCCAAGGGTCTCATACATCAGATAATAGCCATAGAGATTTTGATCCCAGCTGTGGACCCTGAAGTAGACCATGAACTGGTTCTATCCTTTCTTGGCTGCAGTCTGGGAGCCTCTGGAGGAAACCCCAACAAACTCTGTCAGACTGTAAATTCTGAAAGGGCCCTGAAACTGGTCACCAGCCCATCCCAGCCACAGTTCATATGCAGGTCTGCTGGCATAGGGACCCAGCAGGAAACACTCCTATTCATGCCACCAGACCTAAAATATCCATATACTTAGCTACAGCACCCACCCTCCCATAGCTACAGCCTGCTAGCAGTCAAATTTGGTCACAAGAGACAAAGAAGGTCACTATATAGTGATAAGGTTGTAAATTCATCCAAAAGATACAATAGTTGTAAACATATATGCACACAACAGTGGAGCACATAAATGTTTAAAGCAAATATTAAGAGAACTGAAGGAGAAATAGACAGCAATACAATAATAGCAGAGGGCTTTGATGCCCCACTTTCAATATTGGATAGATCATCCAGACAGTAAATTAATAAGGAAACAGCATACCTGAATAGCACTATCGACCACCTAGACTGAACAGAGATATATAGAACATTTCATCCAACAGCACCAGAATATACATTTTTCTAAAGTACACATGGAACATTCTCCAGGACAGAATATATGTGTGGACACAAAGCAAGTTTAGCAAATTTAAGAAGATTTGAAATCATATCAAAGATCTTTTTTAACCACAATGGTATGAAACTAGAAATCAATGATACAGAGAAAACTGAAAAAAATCTACAAATACATGTAAATTAAAGAACACACCCCTGACTAACCAATGGGTCAAAAAATAAATCAAAAGGGAAATCAGAAAGTATCTTGAGAGGAATGAAAATGAAAACATAGCATATGAAAACATAGGGGATGCAGCAAAAATAATTTCAAGAGGGGAGTTGATAGTGAAAATGACCTACATTATGAAAAAAGGAAAAATGACCTACATTATGAAAAAAGGAAGATCTCAGATAAATCACCTAATTTTATGCCTCAAGGAATTAGGAAAATAAGAACAAAGCCCAGAGTTAGCAGAAGGAAGGAAATAGTAAAGATTAGAGTGGAAATAAATGAAATAAAGATTAGAAAAACAACAGAAAAAATTGATGAAACTAAGAGTTGGTTTTCTCAAAAGGTTAATAAAATTGACAAATTTTTTTTTTAAAGATTTTTTTTTCCTTTTAGATTTTATTTATTTATCTTTAGAGGGGAAGGGAAGGAGAGAGGGAGAGAAACATCAATGTGCGGTTGCCTCTTGTATGTCCCCTGACGGGAACTGGCCTGGCAACCCAGTCATGTGCCCTGACTGGGAATCGAACCGAGATCTTTCGGTTCTCAGGCCTGAGCTCAATCCACTGAGCTACACCAGCCAGGGCAAAATTGACAAATTTTTATTGGCAAACTAACAAAAGAGAGAACTCAAACAAAATTATAAATGAGGACTCAAATAATATTACAAATGAAAGAGGACACATTATAACTGATACCACAGAAATACAATAATTATTTACCAATCAATTGGATTACCTAAAAGAAATGAATACATTTCTAGAAACATACAACCTACTAAGAATGAATCATGAAGAAATAGAAAATCTGAACAGATCAATCACTGGTAAGGAGATTGAACCAGTAATCAAATGCCTCCCAATGAAGAAAAGCCTAACACCAGATGGCTTCACTGGTGAATTCCACCAGACATTTATAGAAGAAGAAATAGCAATCTTTCTCAAACTCTTCCAAAAAACTGAAGAGAAAGAGCTACTCTCAAATTGGGATTTATCCCTGGGACACCAGGATGGTTCAACGTACAAATCAATAAATGCAAAATACCACATGAATAAAGGATAAAAATTAAATGATACTCTCAATAGATGCAGAAAAAGAATTTGACAAAATTCAACACTCTTTTATGATGAGAGCTCTAAACAAATTGGGTATATACCTCAACATAGTAAAGTCCATATATGACAAAACCACTTCTAACATCATACTTAATGGTATAAAGCTAATTTTTTCCCTCCCAAATCAGGAAAAAACCAAAAATGTCAACTCTTACCAATCCTATTCAACATAATACAGGAAGTCCTAGCCAGAGCAAGTAGGTGAAAAAAAAAAAAAAAAGCATTCAAATTGGAAAGCAAGAAGTAAAACTGTCTCTGTTTGCAGATGATATAATCTTATACACAGAAAACTCTAAAGATTCCACAAAAAAGCTTGCAGGATATAAAATCAATACACAGAAAGCAGTTGTGTTTCTATACACTATCACTGAAATATCTTTTAAAAACAAATTTAAAAATCCTGTTTATAATAGCATCAAAAACAAAACAAAATTGAGGAATAAATTTAAGCAAGGAGGTGAAAGGTCTGTACCTTAAAAACTATAAGACACTGATGAAAGAAACTTAAGAAGATACAAATAAATGTAAAGATATCTCATGTTTGTAGATCAGAATAATTTACTGTTAAAATGTCTGTACTTTCCAAAGCCATCTATAGACTTGATGCAAACCCTATCAAAATTTCAATGACATTTTTTTACACAGATAGAAATAAGCAATCCAATCCTAAAATTTGTATGGAACTACAAAAAAACTTGAATAGACAGAGCATCTTGAGAAGGAAGAACAAAACTTGAGGCATCATACTTCTTGATTTCAAACTGTATGACTAACCTATAGTAATCAAAACAGTACAGAACCTATAGTAATCAAAACAATATGGTACTAGCATAAAAATAGACACACAGACAATGGAACAGAACTTAGAGCCCAGAAATAAACTGATGCACATATGGTCAAATAATATTTGACAAGAGAGTCAAGAATACTCAACAGAGAAAAGATAGTCTCTTCAATAAATGGTTCTGTAAAAACAATATTTACATCCAAAAGAACGAAATTGGCTTCTCATCTTACATCATTCACAAAAAATAACTTGAAATGGATTACAGACGTAAGTGTAAAACCTGAAATTTAAAAACTCCAAGAAGAAAACTTAGGGGAAAAGCTCCTTGACATTGGCCTTGGCAACAACTTTTGTATATGATACAAAAGCACAAGTAATAAATATAAAAAATAAACAAGTGAAACTACATCAAACTAAAAATGTTATGCACAGTAAAAGAAGCAACCAACAACATGAAGAAGCAACCTATGGAGTGGGAGAAAATATTTCTAAAACTAACATTATATAAGAAGTTAATTTTTACTTCCAGTCAAGATGGCAGAGTAGGTAAATGCTGTGCTCACCTCCTCCCATGATCATATCAAAATTAAAACTAAACCACAGAATAACCATTATTGAGAACCACGTGAGGTATAGCTTGATAGAAGCTACATCAAGACTGGCAGGAGGGGCAGAGGTGCTGATCAGCCTGGTCCCACACCAGGGGTTTGTCTGTGTGGCAGACAAAAATTGGAAGAGATATCTCAGCTGCAGAGTTCCCCCCTGAGGAACAAGGAGTCTCAGCCCTACACTAGGCCCCTCAGCCCAAGGTTACAATGCCAGGAAGACAAGTCCCCATAACTTTGAACTGCAAAAACCAGGAGGGATTTTGGTTGAGTGAGATGGAGGCTTCTGTAGTCTCCCGGCATTCCTCTTAAAGGATTCATGTTTGGATTTACACACTGATGGACCTACTTGCCCTGAGCTCCACTGCTGGGACATTGTTCCACTTGTTAAAATATACTGTTGATCAGAAAATAGGGACTCTGAGTTTGGAACTATTTTCTTTTTCCTCCAGGGTTTATTTGATTACCTCACTAGCCTTATGGCATAGTAACTTTTGATACTGCCCCAACATAGACACCGGGCTAAAGATGTCTGTGTCACTTGAGATGCTTGGTAGATTTCCAGCCCAAACCTTCCTCTGTTAAGATTGTGCCAGGTATACAGTACATGTCAAGCCAACAGCTACTGAGAGATAGATTGGACCATCATTGCTGGTCTAGCATTATTTATGTATCAAATCTATACATAACCATTAGGTTATCACAATGCTTGTGTTAGTTGAAACCAGACTTTTAAACTTAAGACATGAATTCCATGAGGCTATTCCAAATGGGCCTGTAGCCAAAAGGTATTGATTACATGAGTAACCAAAGGGGATATTTACAGAAAGGGTTCAAATATCTATCTAACATGGCCAAATCCCAGGGAGAGGCACCTCTGTTAAGTACTGTACATGTATATTTCCTATCCACATCTCAACAACAAATTAGCTTCCTCATTCCCTCTTAAGGGATGAGGAAAATGACCTTGGGCATATAACTTAATAAAGCATCACTTTGTTTATCTACAAAGTGGGAATGATGATACTACTTAATTAATAGGTATGTTGTTAGGGTTAAATAGGATAACATGTGGAACCTAACTACATGACAAGAGCTTAAGTACTGTTAGGCCTTATTATATTATCTCTGCTAATATGACCACAGTGAAAGAAAGTGACCCCAAGGTCTGTTCTTTTCACTGTACAAAATGACCTCCAGTAACAGAAGCCACACTTTTTCAGTTCTTTACATGTAATCTTAAGGATGGCTCAAATGGACCATGCACATTGACCTTTTTCTATCTCCCAAGTTTAACTTATTATTTATTTCTCAGAACCTCTCCCTCCCACCATAGCACCCCAAAAAGAAGGAAAAAACCTTCAACTAAGCAACTTGTGAGTGCTTTCCCCTAGTCTTAAGGTATCCTTTATTTCATAGTTTAAGAAAATCAGGATTAATTTAGTCTAGTGTGCTTGGATTACAGGAACATAAAGAACTCATTACAGTAAGGCTGGTTCTGTAGCTATGGTTCCTGGACAAAAACCTGTTAATTAACAGGTGCACTACAATGTTAATACCACAAATTTCTCACTGCTAATTCTGCTCTTGGATGGCTACTACCCAGTATTTTCTGGTACTTGATGGTGATTACAAAAGTAATAATTTTTCTTTTTCCTCAACCTCCTTCTTCTTTCAGTTTCACAAGATAATAGCAATCTTGGATATACACATACACACAGAGATCACTTCTTTGACTCTGTCCTGCCCCCAGCTGGATTGGCTGCCCATGCCCAGTTCCCTTTGTGTCCCTGATCACATCACTTTGCACTATATTACAATTACCTATGAACTTGACTGACTTCATGATTTGACAGAAAATTTCTAAGGAATGGAGCCCCCGTCTGAGACTGAGGTTTTCCCATTGCTCAGCACGTTATAGGTAATAATTTATAAATAAATTATTGAATAAATAAATGAAGACCATGTGAAAAAATAAGAAAATAAGAATGAATACATAGCATGTTTGCACATGCTTGCCTGGTGGCATCAGAGAGAATGAGGAAAGAATGGGGAGAGTTTTGAATAGAGTGAACAGTTATCCCTGGAGATTAAATAAGCAGTAAAGTGAGTTAGAATATAGTAGATATTAGGTATTCAGATTTGGTGACTGGGACAGTAGAGAACCATGTTTTTCTTTTTTTATTGTTGCAAAAGATGTGTTACATAAAATTTGCCATTTTAACTATTTTAAAATAGCAATTTAGTGGCATTAGTTACCTTTATAAAATAATGCAACCATCATCACTATTTGTTTCCAAAACTTTCTCATCACTCTAAATAGAAATTCCTTGACTACTAAGCAATAACTCTCCATTCTCCTGCTCTACTCAGCCCTAGTTGACTCTAGCCTACTGCTGTTTTTATAAAGTTGCCTCTTCTGGACATTTCATGTAAGTGGAATCATACAGTATTTGTCCTTCTCTGTCTGGCTTATTTCACTTAGCACAATATTTTCAAGATTTATCCACATTGTAACATGAGAAACACTCTAAAGCAGAGGAATAGACTGTGTAAAGACAGTGTTAGGGACTTCTGGCCAAGATGGAGGCATAGGTGGACACACTGTGTCTCCTCTCACAACCCAAATTAAGGACAACAAATATATAGAAACAAGAAAACAACCATAACTGATAGAAAATTGAACTGTATGGAAGTCCAACAACCATTCATCCAGACCGGTAAGAGGGGTGGAGTCGTGGCAGGAAAAAGTGGAGGTGCGGACCGGGCACACAGGCAGCAGTGGCTGGCAGTTCCCAGGCGTGCAGGTGGCGGCCAGCAGACCCCAGGTGCACAGGCGGTGGCTAGTGGACCCCAGGCACAGGGTGGCAACTGTGCAGACCCAGTGAGGCCAAGCAAGGTGGTTGGCTGACCAGGTGGTTCCACATTCGGGCACAGATAATCCAGGTGAAGGGGAAGCGGTGGAAGGGACTGGAATCCAAGAGAGAGCAGAGCAAGTGCCATTGTTCCCTCTTGGACCCCGCCCCCACCCCCCACATACAGCGTCACAACTCAGCGACTGGGCTGCCCTGCACTGGGGAACACCTAAGGTTCCACTCCTCACTACCTAACAGCCATGACCAGACCAAAACAAACAAACAAACAAAAAAAAAACCCCACCAAAAATGGCTCAAACAGGAGAACAAATGAAAGCTCCAGCGCCAATTCCTCTAAGTGATGAAGAGATAGCCAACCTATCAGATGCACAGTTCAAAGCCCTGGTGATCAGGATGCTCACAGAATTGGTTGATTTTGCTCACAAATTAGATGAAAAAATGCAGGCTACAATACGTGAAATGAAGGAAGACACATGGGGAACCAATGGAGATGGGAGGAAAATTGGGACTCAAATCAATGGAGTGGATCCAAACAGAAAACAAGGAAAAAACAACAATTCAAAGAAATGAGGAGAGGCTTAGGAACCTCCAGGACATCTTTAAATGTCCCAACATCCGAATTATAGGGGTACCAGGAGGGGAAGAAGAAGAGCAACAAGTGGAAAACTTATCTGAACAAATAATACAGAAGAACTTTCCCAATCTGGCAAAGAAAATAGACTTCCAGGAAGTCCAGGAAGCTCAGAGAGTCCCAAAGAAGTTGGACCCAAGGAGGAACACATCAAGGCACATCTTAATTACATTAGCCAAGATTAAAATGGAGAATTCTAGAAGCAGCAAGGGATAAGGGGACAGTCACCTACAAAGGAGTTCCCATCAGACTGTCAGCTGATTTCTCAAAAGAGACCTTCCAGGCAAGAAGGGGCTGGAAAGAAGTATTTGAAGTCTTGAAAGGCAAGGACCTACATCCAAAATTGCTCTGTCCACCAAAGCTTTCATTTAGAATGGAAGGGAAGATAAAGTACCTCTCAGATAAGGTCAAGTTCAAGGAGTTCATCATCACCAAGCCCTTATTATATGAAATGTTAAAGGGACTTATCTAAGAAAAAGAAGATCAAAAATAAGACAGTAAAAAGACAGCAAGCTCACAGATATTAACAACCACACCTAAAACAAAAGCAAACAACTAGAACAGGAACATAAACACAGAAATGGAGATCATATAGAGGGTTAGCAACAGGGGAGTGGGAGGAGGAAAGAGGGGGAAAAGGTACAGAGAATAAGTAGCATAGACAGTGGGTAGAAAATAGACAGGGGGAGGGCAAGAATAGTGTGGGAAATGTAGAAGCTAAAGAACTTATGACAGATGGACATGAAATAAAGGTGGGGAATGTGGGTGGGAGGGGGTGTGCAGGGTGGAGGGGAACGATGGGGAAGAAATGGGACAACTTTAATAGCATAATCAGTAAAATATACTTTTTTTAAAAAGACAGTGTTAGAAGATGAATGTTAGTAAAGTGTGGACTTATTATTTATACTTTTAGTGACTAGAAACCTAAACACTCCAATCTGTGTCACTAAATTTTGATCAATATATGGTACTTATATTTTCTAGGACTAAGAGCACATATGGTTTACAGCAAAACTTGTCAGATGGTGATACTTGTTAAGATGACTCAGCCAAAGTTGGGTTACAATTGCTAGGAGAGGAGCAGTGAGCATCAATCTGGAGGTGAAGGAAGAGTGCCATAACTGTGGATGTTTCTAGAGATGAGCATCATTATGCTACAGTAGTGGTCATGTGGTAATTCTCGCTGGTTTCTTTATAGCTCATAGAGCCTTTAATACTTTCTAGTGGTTGCCCAAAATGCTTGAATTGAAGTGTGTGCTATATAAAAGATTTGAGAACAAACCTAGAGTCACAACACGCTCACATTTAATCTGTGAAAAGTGAACTTTAAATGCCAGAGAGAGAGAGAGAATGAGAAATCCTTTAAATTGTGCAAGTGATTCTGATTGCCCTTTCACTCAATGAGCTTGTATCCCAAAGTGAACTGGAAATATGCATCTATTTTCCATAGAGTGATCTGTTGTACAGGAACAGGAATCTTGGGTTTAAAAATAAGTATTCTTTATATAAGCTGACCATGAAATACAAGCTACTAGTTCGTTCATCTGGGTCTCAAGTGGAGAAGTATTCATGTATTCCAGTCGACCATGTAATGTTGACCTTACTGAAAGATAGCATATCGCTTTTCATGTGGCTCATTTCTAATGAATTTTCTGGCAGCATTTTATTATTAAAATTTGTTTATCCTCACATGCAGACATTTTTATTGCTTTTAGAGAGAGAGAGAAAGGGAGAGAAACAAATATCTATGCGAGAAACATCGATTGGTTGCTTCCCATACGTGCTTGGACCAGGGATTGTACATGATCCAATCGAGAATCAAAACTGCAACCTAAGCATGTTCCCTGATGGGGAATTAAACCCACAACCTTTCGGTTATGGGATAATTCTCCAACCAACTGATCCGCACCTGCCAGGGTTGGCAACACTTTTCACCAGACACAATTTTCACCGTATGGGCTGTGTTTAGCACCTCCTCCAATTCTAGATTGGTCTTTGTTACAGGATATGGTGGGAAAACATCTTGAGATTTCTTGGGGTGACAAGTAGCACAATCTTAGTAGAGCTAGTTCAAGCTTAAAAAAGTATAAGGGGTTAGTTGAGGATATTTCCTAAGAATCTGCATTTGTATATGCAGTTACGGAGATGTGAAGGTTACCTTGTAGAAGACAGCAGACATTCCTTTAATGTGTCTCAAGCTGTACTGTGCACCTTGTTAAAAATGCATCCTTGTTCAGTAGGTCTCAGATGAAGCCTGAGATTGTGTCTCATGTAAGAAGCTTCCAGGTTATGCTAATACTACTAGTCCTCTGACAGGTTCTCTGCTACTTTGACATTGCCTGATCTCTAAAGCTTTCACTTCCCAATTCCAAATTCTTAGGAGCCAAGGTAATTGCCCTAGCTTGGGTGAGACACACACTCCTGGATTCATCACCTCTACCAAAATGGGTCAGAGCATAACAAAACGACCACCACCAACAACATGCAACAAATGTTTTCTGTGATCCTGTCACTGTACTGTGCATTTTATAAACATTATCTCTTCTAATCTGCAAATCAACCCTTTGAAGTGAGGGGAGAGAGTGAGGGCTTAGAGATGCTGTGTTGCAACTGTTCAAGGCCTGACAGGTTCATGGTATTTGGGCAGGTGGAAGAATGTTGACGAAGCTGTGGGGATGCCTGACATGCCTTTAGATTCATGGGTGGGTCAGCCACGCACTCTGCAAGCTGCATGTTTCCCTGCATGTCTCTGCATGTCACCTGTCCCCTCTGCATGGCACACAGTGTGGCCCTTGCTCCCCAGTGTGGTGCATGTCATAGCACTCAGCAGGGAGTTCCTAGTCCCTTTTAAATACTAGAACAAACAAAGCCAGCTTCAAGCCAGAAAATTATACAACATAGCATAATTCTGCACATACAAGCCCACTTCATGTTATGGGAACAGTTTATTGGACCCAGTCTCAAGGTTATGAGAACACTACTTATCAGGCCCATTCAAAGTTGTGGGAACACTGCTTCCCTTAGTTACCCAGACATCTGGTGAAGAAGCCAGACTGCCTCCACTTACCATACAGATACCTAGTGACCTTCCCAAGGTCACACAGCCAGTAGGTGTCAGAGCTAGGTTTTTAACCCACACCACCTGACTCCAAAGCTTCTGTGCTATATCAGCTTTAAGACTGGGCAGTGGAGAGTGGGGTCCCTTGTGACTGTGAGGGAATAGTTTATAGAGGAATCACTGTCTCCTGGGCAGCAGTATCCTGGAAGAGTTACTATACAGTGTTACATTAGCATTTGTGAGTCAGTATAGAGGAGGGGACCAGTTAGGGTGCTGGAATTTTATGGTTTCTCAAATAAATAATATGCCTCTTTCACTCAAGTTCAGAAAAAGGACACAGGTATAATATGAAGACCAATGCATGTATAGTATTGGGTTGGCCAAAAAGTTCATTTTTTTTCCCCTGTAAGATGGTTCTAATAGTGCTTGGTTGTCTTTAACTTCATTCGAAACAATTTCAATGGATTGTATTGTGACAGCTGTCATATCAGTGTGCATTTTAAAATGCTTATCAAAACTGGTGAATTTTTGTGTAGCCATTTTTATGTTGAAGATGGGAGAAAATACGTAACATTTTAGGCATATTATGCTATATTATTTCAAGAAAGGTAAAAATACAAATTAAATGCAAAAAAAAATTTGTGCTGTGTATGGAGAAGGTGCTGTGGCTGAGTGAGTATGTCAAAAGTTGTTTGCAAAGTTTTATGCTGGAGACTTCTCGCTGGACAATGCTCCATTGTTGGGTAGACCAGTTGAAGTTGACAGTAATTAAATTGAGACATTAATTGAGAACAATCAATGTTACACCACATAGGAAATAGATGACCTACTCAAAATATCCAATTCAATAAAGTTATTGATGAAAACGAGAAATGCATCATTTATTTTACAGAAAAAAACATACAGAATTTTTGGCCAACCCGGTATGTATAGCGATAAAACTGAGTCAGAAGGGGTGGTTTATTGCCAGCTCCTTGTTACTTCAAGTGTGAACCATGGACAAGAACATAGGCATACCCTGGAGGGACATTCCAAATGCAGGTTTTCCACCACCACCCCAGACCTCCTGAATCAGAACTCCCATGTTATCAAGGTCCCAGTTGATGCATGAGGCTTGGGTTAATCAACACTCCCTGGAATTCCACAAGTAACTCAGACAATCACAGGACTCTGCATTTTGCTTGTAGAAACCTCCATGCTAAGTTTATCCCAAGGCTGTGGGGAGTTGACTGTTCCCCCTTTCTCCAGGCAAGGATACTGAAAAAGGAGGAAGAGGGTTCCCTGATAATAGTGAGGAAGAGGTGGGGAGAGGCCAGGCCTGGCTCAGTGCTTCACATTCCCCATGCTGTGCTGCCTATTAATATCACCTGAGTACTTAATGAAAGTCAACGATTGGGTTTACCCTTGGATATTCTGCTTTAGTTGGTCCATTGTAGGGTTGGGGCATCAGTATGTCTTTTTTTAAAGCTTCCTGGCTGGATATAACATACATGGGTCTAGCTTAAGTCCCTCTATGAGAACATAAGGAGAGGGGAGTGAGTGTGCCTTCTTAATAATTATTTTACTATTTTGGGTGAAATGAGGCAAAATGAACAGAGCAAGGCTTCTTAAACTTTAATATGCCGGAGCACCAGCTGAGGATCTTGAGTTGACTCTGACTCGGTAGATTTGGTCTGATCAATACCTTTTTCTCAACAATCAGCATCCTGATGTTGAGGTATTTTTGCTGTGTAGATGTTTTTTATAACCAGAGCCTGTTAATCTATAATTCTATTTTATTCAAACCTCAAAAAAATACATCCTTTGGATTTGAGTGATTTTTCTTCTTCATTTGGTAGATGTTATGAATTGTGCCTCAACCGCCCCCCCCCCACCCAAAAACCAGACATGTTGTAGTCCTAGCCCCCAGTACCTGTGAATGTAAGTAACCTTATTTAGAAAATTGGGTCTTGACAGATGTAATCAAGTTTAGGCGAGTTAAATTAATATGACTGGGATCCTTATGGAAAAAGTACACTTGGACAGTAACATACACATAGGGAGACTGCCATGGAAAGAGGAAGGCAGACAGCAGAGTGATGCTTCTACAGTTAAGGAATGCCAAAGATTGCCAGCCAACCTTCAGAAGCCAGGGGAGAGACAGGGAACAGACTCTTCTACAAACCTCAGAAAAACCAACCCTGCCCATGCCTTCCAGTTGGACTCCAGAACTGAGACAAAATATTCTGTTGTTTAAGTCACATAATCTGTGGTTCTTTCTTTACAGTAGCCCTAGTAAACTAAACAGTTATGTATATACTATGTAACTCCACAAGCACTTGCTGGACAAGAAGTTAGTTTAGATCCTAAATGGAACACATATTTAAATAAACATGGTCCCTGATTTTTAAGAGCTCACAGGTGGAGGGTAAGCATAAGTGTGCACATACACAAACACCAGTAATCCAGAAACTGGGGGATCATGTGAGTGTTAAACAGTACTCTGACAAGGATCCATTTCCAAAGGGATGTAGGAAAATTTTACTGGATAGGTGGGTATGAATTGGAAATTGAAATGGTTGTCCAAATCTTGCAATTTCCTAAAAATATATTAATATGTTTTAATGATTCACTCTTATATAAATAAAAACCTAATTCCTACTGGACTTCCAGTCAAGATGGTGACATAGGCAGGCACAGCTCACCTCTTCTAAAAACCACATAAAATAACAGCTATAGAACAACCATCATTCAGAACTGTCAGAAATCAAGTTGAATGCAAGTCTGACAACTAAGGAATTAAAGAAACCACATTCATCCAGGGTGGTAGGAGGGACACAGGACATGGAATAGACTGGTCCCTCACCCACATGTCATGGATACAAATTCCAGAGAGGTATCTAAGCAGCAAGGAGTCTCAGCCCCACACCAGGCCCCCCAGCCAGGGTTCCAGGGCCAGGAAGATAAGTTCCCATAACTTCTGGTGGCAAAAACCAGCAGGGATTGAGTTAGTGGAAGAAACTTCTGGAGTCCCAAGCAGTTCCTCTTAAAGAATCCACACATGGATTCACCTACTCAGACTCACTCTCTGTGAGCTCTTGCACTGGGGTAGCAGCCTGAAATGCACCAGTGGTATACAGGGAGACACTGAAATGTCTAGCATCAAGGTAAGCAGAGGCCATTGTCCCTTTTATAAAAGCCACAGAACCAGCAAGCTGGTGCCATATCTGACCCCATCAACCTGGATAACACTGTTTGACCTGCCTTGGAGATCCTCAGAGACTCCACTCCACCCAATTTATGGGCTTACCTGAGCTGCTTTTCCATATGAATGACTGTCTTGGCTCAACTTCCTAAATCCTCTCAAACAAACAAAAGCTGGCCCCAGTGAGCCCCAGGTCTGGTACTAGAAACAACCAGCCTAGATTCATAGCTTGGCTTTGCCTGGGAATCTCCAAGTCCAGCATAAGTAGAAGCCATCTCAGATTGCTTTATTGCTCAAGCAAGGTGAGCAAAACACAGATCTTGGTTGACCTTGGCCAGCACCATCTGGGAAAATGCAGGGCCGGTGCACCCAGTGGTCAAGCACAGATCACAATGAAGCACCACCACCTTGCACCTGCACAGCAGATCCTCCACAGAGGGCAGAGTTTGTGGTAAGTGGTCATAGCAAATCTTTGCAGCTGATTGGCCTGAGTAAATCCCTCTCATTGATCTGCCAACAGCAACCAAGGCTCAACTCCAAGAGGAGGGTGTACTTAGCCCACACAAGGGTGCACCTTGAGTACCCACCTTGGGTGAAAGGGGAAGCTGTGCCACTGGACCCTGCAGGACACCTACTACATTAGGCCACACTACCAAGACATGGAGTCAAAGCAGCTCCATCTAATACATAGAAACAAACACAGGGAGGCTGAAAAAATGAGGAGACAAAGTAACATGGCCCAAATGAAAGAAGTAATCAAAACTCCAGAAAAAAAAAAAAACTAAACAAAATGGAGATAAGCAATCTCTCTAATGCAGAGTTCAAAACACTGGTTATAAGGATGCTCAAGGAACTTAGTGAAGGTCTCAACAGCATAAAAAAGATTTACTCAGAAATGAAGGAAACACTAACTAAAATAAAGAACAATTTATAGGGAAACAATTGTAGAGCAGATGGAGCCAAGAATCAAATCAATGATGTGGAACATAAGGAAGCAAAAAACAACCAATCAGAACAAGAAGAAGAAGAAAGAATTAAAAAAATGAGCATAGTATAAGCAGCTTGTGGGACAATGTTAAGTGTTTCAACATTTGTATCATAGGGGGGGCCGAAGGAGAAGAGACAGAGCAAGAAATTGGAAATCTATTTGAAAAAGCAATGGAAAAAAACTTTCTTATTTGGTGAAGGATAGACATGCAAGTCCAGGCAGCACAGAGAGTCCCAAACAAGATGGATGCAAAGAGGCCCAACCCAAGACACATCGTAATTAAAATGTCAAAGGTTAAAGGGAAAGAGAAAATCTTTTTTTAAAATTTTTTAAAAATGTATTTTATTGATTATGCTATTACAGTTGTCCCATTTCTCCCCCATCATTCCCCTCCACCCTGCACACCCCCTCCCACACACATTCTCCCCTTTAGTTCATGCCCATGTGTCATAAGTTCTTTAGCTTCTACATTTCCCAAACTATTCTTGCCCTCCCCCTGTCTATTTTCTACCCACTGTCTATGCTACTTATTCTCTGTAACTTTTCCCCCTCTCTCCTCCTCCCACTCCCCTGTTGCTAACCCTCTATATGATCTCCATTTCTGTGGTTCTGTTCCTGTTCTAGTTGTTTGCTTAGTTTGCTTTTGTTTTAGGTGTGGTTCTTAATAGCTGTGAGTTTGCTGTCTATCCAGCAAAGTTGTCATTTAGAATGGAAGGAAGGATAAAGTGCTTCTCAGATAAGGTCAAGTTCAAGGAGTTCATCATCACCAAGCCCTTATTATATGGAATGTTAAAGGGACTTATCTAAGAAAAAGAAGATCAAAAATATGACAGTGAAAAGGAAAGAGAAAATCTTTTTTTTTAATTTTTATTTTCATTGCTGATCTTGTACAGTTTTCTGTCTTTTATTCTCACCCGAACCCGCCACCCCAGCCCTCCCCACCTCCCTATTTCCACCCCCCCCATAGTTTTTGTCCATGTGTCCTTTATACTTGTTCCTGTAAATCCTTCCCCTTTTCCCCTGAAATTCCCTCCCCTCTCCCCTCTGGTGACTAGGAAAGAGAAAATCTTAAAAGCAACAAAAGAAGTTAGTTACCCACAGGGAATTCCCATGACTGTCAGCTGATTTGTCAAAAGATATTTTGCAGGCTAGAAGGGATCTGCAAGAAATATTCAAAATCATGAAAAGCAGGGACCTACTGCCAAGATTGCTCTACCCAGGAAAGATATAATTTAGACTCAAATGGCAGATAAAGCACTTCCCAGACAAGAAAAAACTAAAGGAGTTAATCATCACCAAACCATTATATGAATATTAAAGGGACTTATTTAAGAAAAAGAAGATCAAAACTATGAACAATAAAATGGCAAAAGATATAAATTTATCAAGATTTAATCTAAAAAATAAAATAAGCAAACAAGAACAGAGACAGAATCATGGATACAGAGAGTGTTTTGCAGTTGGGGGGAGGGTGTGGAGGAATAAGTGAAGAGGTGAGGGGATTAAGAAGTACAAATAGGTAGTTATAGAATAGCAATGGGGATGTAAAGTGAAGTGTAGGAAATGGAGTAGACAAAGAACTTTATACTACGTATAAACAATGGACATGAACAATGGGAGAATTGCCTGTGGGAGTGGGGTTCCTCAGTGGAGGTAGGATAGAGGGGGAGAAATCAGGACAACTGTAATAGCATAATCAATAAATTATAATTAAAAAATCTTTTGTCCTGGATGGTGTGGCTCAGTGAATTGAGTGCCATCCTGCAAACCAAAGGGTTGCTAGTTCAATTCCCAGTCAGGGCACATGCCTGGGTGGCAGTCCAGGTCCATTTGGGGGTGCATGAGAGGCAACCACACATTGATGTTTCTCTCCCTCTTTCTCCCTCCCTTCTCTCTAAAAATAATCTTAAGAAAAGATAAATCTTTTGAACAAGAAACTCCCCAATTCTTCAAATAGAACTTTAAGTCAGGTTAGCTTCGCAATATTTTCCCCTTCTCCATCTGCATGCAGCAGCATTATTAAAAGAAATAATTGCTGACAATATATTTAATTCGCTTAGCTCCACGGAGCTAAAATTTGCTAATGTTTCAATTCTAGGTGGGCAACATGGTTACCAGTATTTTTAAAGGCTGAATTTCATATGGTCTTAATCATTTTCATTGCACTGTGAATGAATGCAAACTTTTGGAATTCAGAATATTGTTCTGCCAAAGAAATAATTTACGTTGCCCAGAGCTGGAGATCTCAAAATAACACTTGCAAGACATATAACATGGAACACCTAAAGCATTTTCTTCATTTTAATACAACTCGGGCTTGTAATTTCTTGTCCCAGAGCATTTCAGGAATGGCCAAAAATAGGCTTTGGTAAAGCCAGATAAAGCTCAAACCGTCCCATTGCTTTTAAGCCTAAAACACTAAGCCAGTTTTCTACATATGTTTTTGGCCCTTGTTACTCTGTTGAAGCCATTTTATTCCTGGTCTGTGCATAGAACAGAAAAAGCAAGCTTAATCCCGTGGATTTGTTACATTTTGAAATTGTGAGCTTCCTTTACTAAATTGTCTGGTTGCCTTGGTGATGGGGTGTGCAGGAGGATTCTCTTATAAAATAAAGAATGTGAATGTGACATGCACATACTAAAAATTACTTGTATTTTCTCAACTTCAAGTTTAAATGAGTACTCTTCACTTTTATTTGGTAAATCTAGCAACTCTAAATACAGCACAAGTGTTAAAAGTACACCCTGGGATGGAAAAAATTTAGTTTACATCACTTTGTGAATGTGAAGTATGAATGGAGAGAAAGGACAAGACAAGCTTTAGAACCATTCCAATCTGGGGATGATTTCTGGCCCTACACTTGATGATGTGGCCCTGGGCAGTGTTTCTGAGCAGTTCCTCAGAGCTTCCTTTCTTGTATCTATAAAATGGGTATAAACAATATTTGCCTTCCCCCATTTGTTAGTATCATGTCAGCACAGTACAATGCAGTGCCAAGCCATATTGGAGCCTGAGTCAACAGGAAAAACCAATAATATAAATCTAGTCATTACTTAAATTTTTGATATTATGTTCATCATTGATTTTTTTTTTTGCACTTTAATATTTTAAGACTACACATTGTCAGCTGGGTTTCCTGGTGCCCCCTTATATTTTGTACCTGAGTAAATAACCCACTCATTTCACCCCAATTCTAGCCCTGGTACTGAGTGTCAAGTATTAATACTGCTATTTAAATTTTGTTAATATTTAATAGTAATTAAATATTATTAATAAAAACTCTTATATCCCGGACTTTTGGCCAAGATGGAGGCGTAGGCGGACACACTGTGCCTCCTCTCACAACCAAAATTAAGGACAACAAATATTTAGAAAGAAGAAAACAACCAGAACTTATAGAAAATTGAACTGTACGGAAGTCCAACAACCATTCATCCAGACCGGTAAGAGGGGCGGAGTCGAGGTAGGAAAAAGTGGAGGTGCGGACCCAGGAATGCAAGTAGCAGCGGCTCGCAGTTCCCAGGTGCACAGGCGGTGGCTGGCGGTCCTCAGGCACAGGGGGGCAACTGCGCAGACCCAGTGAAGACGCACAAGGCGGCTGGCTGACCAGGGGGTCCCACATTCGCGCACGCAGACGGTCCAGGCAGAGGGGAAGTGGCAGAAGGGACTGAATCCAGGAGAGAGCAGAGCAGGTGCCATTGTTCCCTCTCAGACCCCACCCCCACATACAGTGTCACAACCGAACGACTGGGCTGTCCCACACTGGGGAGCGCCTGAGGCTCCACCCCTTACCGCGTAACCGCATGTGCGCGCGCGTGCACAGATAATCCAGGCGAAGGGGAAGCAGCGGAAGGGACCGGAGTCCAGAAGAGAGCGGAACAGGCACCATTCTTCCCTCTCGGACCCCGCCCCCACCAACAGCATTACAACCCAGCGACTGGGCTGCCCCGCCCTGAGGAACAACTCAGGCTCCACCCCTCATATGTAATAGCTGCGACCAGACTAAAACCAAAACAAAACAAAACAAAAACCCCCACCAAAAATGGCTCAAACCGGAGAAAAAATGAAAACCCCAGAGTCAATTCCTCTAAGCAACGAAGAGATAGCCAACCTATCAGATGCACAGTTCAAAGCACTGGTCATCACAATGCTCACAGAATTGGTTGACTTTGCTCATAAATTAGATGAGAAAATGCAGGCTACAATATGTGAAATGAAGGAAGGCGTATGGGGAACCGATAGAGATGGAAGGAAAACTGGGACTCAAATCAATGGAGAGGACCAGAAGGAAGAAACTAACAACCAAACAGAAAATGAGGAAGAAACAAGAATTCAAAAAAAGGAGGAGAGGCTTAGGAACTTCCAGGACATCGTTAAATGTCCCAACATCCGAATTATAGGGGTCCCAGAAGGGGAAGAAGAGCAACAAGTAGAAAACTTATTTGAACAAATAATAAAGGAGAACTTCCCCAATCTGGCAAAGGAAATAGACTACCAGGACGTCCAGGAAGCTCAGAGAGTCCCAAAGAAGTTGGACCCAAGGAGGAACACATCAAAGCACATTGTAATTACATTAGCCAAGATTAAAATGAAGCAGAGAATTCTAGAAGCAGCAAGGGATAAGGGGACAGTCATCTACAAAGGAGTTCCCATCAGACTGTCAGCTGATTTCTCAAAAGAGACCTTCCAGGCAAGAAGGGGCTGGAAAGAAATATTTGAAATCTTGAAAAGCAGGGACCTACATCCAAAATTGCTCTTTCCAGCAAAGCTGTCATTTAGAATGGAAGGACAGATAAAGCGCTTCTCAGATAAGGTCAAGTTCAAGGAGTTCATCATCACCAAGCTCTTATTCTATGAAATGTTAAAGGGACTTATCTAAGAAAAAGAAGATCAGAAATATGACAATGAAAAGACAGCAAACTCACAGCTATTAAGAACCACACCTAAAACAAAAGCAAACTAAGCCAACAGCTAGAACAGGAACAGAACCACAGAAATGGAGATCATATGGAGGGTTAGCAACAGGGGCGTGGGAGGAGGGGGGGAAGGTACAGAGAATGAGTAGCATAGATAGTGGGTAGAAAATAGACAGGGGCAGGGTAAGAATAGTATGGGAAATGTAGAAGCTAAAGAACTTATGACACAAGGACATGAACTAAAGGGGGGAATGTGGGTGGGAGAGGGTGTGCAGGGTGGGGGGAATGATGAGGGAGAAACAGGACAACTGTAATAGCATAGTCAATAAAATATATTAAAAACAAAACAAAACAAGAAAAACCTCTTATATCCCTTATTTTTACAGGGTCACATTAGGAACAATAATGACAACAAACATTTATAAGGGCTTACTGTGTCCCAAGCATTGTACTAACCTCAAGTCCATAGTTTTATTGAATTTTATAATTCTGAGAGATTATTACAATTGTTATTTCTTTTTATAGAAAAATGGTAGGTAAAAAAATTTAAACAACTTCCCCAAGAAGACACAGCTAATAAATCAAGATGTTTGGCATTGGAAATTAATTTTTTTCCTGCAGAGTTCTTGAAACATTGTACACATATTGTATTTCAATTCAGGAGGTATCAGACCTCCTGCCTGCAATAACCCAAGTAGGCCTCTAGGTGGCCTCATTGACTGATTTTTGTAAATACCAAAATTCCAGGCCAGAGAAAATCATGTTTTGGGAAAGAATGGTTTTCTCAACATGTTCTTCCAAAAGACCTTCCACACATCTGTGCATGCATACAGAACAAACTGGGTCTGACCTAGAAGGTTTCTCGTGTGAAGAAAGGCTCTGGATTGAGCAGGGACAATCTCTCCTTGGATATTTGAGTTATTTTACAAATTTAACTGCACATCCTGTATTTTCATTTGCTAAATCTGGCCACCCTGTTAGCTGTCTTACTTAAATTTTTAGCCATATGAGGCAGACAGCAGCTCTTGAGCCATAAAGCAAGTGAGGCAATCAGGATACCTATCTGAGGTTCTCACTCTCAGGCTCTTGCAAGTGCACCTTGCCCTAAGTCTCTGCCTTGCAGGAGAGCTCTGGCTGAAGGAATAGGAACACACCTTAACTGGCTTGACTCCTTGGTGTAGCCTCCCTCCATAGTGGACCCCAGAGTGGCCAACTTCATACTTTACAAAGCTTCTGTTTTATGCATTTGTGAATTGCAGTTCAGACCTGGGTCTTTTCTAGATATAAAACTTAGGCAAACTACCTCACCTCGCTGAGCTTTCCTTTGGAATTAATGATTACAAAGTTGCTCTAAGGGTTAAATAAGAAAAAAAAAAATACTCCAAGTGCCCATGACATTGCCTGAGAAGTAATCAGCCCTTGACAATGATAAGCTATTCCAACAGTGTTTCTATTTCAGTGGCTAAACTGTGCAAATCCTCAGAATCCCCACTTTTTAGATCTCATTTAATACTCAACATCACTTACCAGCCTTTTCCCAGGAAATAACATATTATGAAGCATGTGTCAGGGACTAGATGGTTTGCTGAGATGTTTATGTGCATTATCTTCTTCAGCCCACAAAATACCTTTGTATAATATATATTGGAAACCAAGGCCAAGGGAGTTTAGAAAACTTACACTAGTTAATACAACTAACAATAGTGAGAAGGCTGGGGTTAATTCTGAGACTGGCTCCAGGTCAGCAGGACTTCAAAGCCCACACATTTAACCACTGCTTTAAAAAAAGTGGTGGTGTCTGCCCAGACACCCACTATCAGCTCCCAGAAAGGCTCTTTCCATGGTAATTGAAGGACTTGGGGAATGCCCTTCCCAGTCTGGCTTGAGGGTATCCCTAATGAGAGCTTTCTCACTCTGGCTTCCCATTCTTTGATCTCTTTTCTTTATAGAGCCCATTTTCTTCTGAAAATGAGAGAAGGACACCATAAAGAATGGTTTTCTGGGAGAAGTTTAGTGTTTGTGTTGGGAGGGGCCAGGGTTAGAAAGCTGCACTACTACTAGTCTAACCTTGAATCAGGAGCCTTTTGAGAGCAGATTCCTCAAATGTCTTTGCTCTTTTCTCCACCCTTTTTGCAAAGGTAATTTAAGCCTGCTTGGCTGTTAACTGGCCCTTCATTAGGTATATCTTCCAGCTATGCCCTGATCAGAAGTGTCTGAATTGTTGAATTTGCAGCCTGGGAATGCTCAGAGCCCAGCAGACTGTAAGTTGCCTTTTCCCTGGTTACTTTCACCATGCCAATCTGATTTCCCACTCACCCTAGACCCTCCCTCCCTAGGCTGACACTTTTGTTTCCTTCTTCCCTTCCCTTTTCACTTTCTTTGATTTCCATTTAAGAGGTGCTAGGTGAGCAATCACTTTTTATGTCATGGTTAATCAAAAGCGTGAGATTTGGAATCAGACAGACATAAGTTTGAACATTAGCTTTACAATTTACTGCAAGTTCATGTAACTGAGGCCAGGGTGACCTTTTGATCTTCTCTCTTTATATGCTTTTCTGGGAAAAGGACCACCTCTGGTACTCAGTTGTAGGAAGAATTAAATGAAGTGATGTGCAATAGCACAGAGTCCCATTGTTGGGATATGGCGAGAGCTCAACAATGGTGCCCGCCTTTCTTTCTTATTCCCTGTATTTCTTTACTCTTGGAATAATCTTTTCTGTTCTTATAGATTCTAAAACTGGCTAAGCCTCTCTTAGCTTTAGGGCCTTGGTGAATATCATAATACCATTATGCCATTCTCTTAGCCCCAAGAGAGCTTCGTTTCCTTTTTGCTTAACTGGATCCTCTCTTACCTATCCTGAAGTCTATGCTTAAGCATCACCACCCCAAGGATTCACCATGTGTCCCACCAATCCAGGTGTTATCCACATTTTCTTTCTTCTCTCACCACTCTTGGCTTTCAAAGGACTAATGATCATTTTAAATTATTTAAATTGTTCACTTTTGTTTCTCCCTCATTGGGCTGTTAGCTTCAGGGAAGCATTCTATCCTCGCTGCCTAGGAAGGACAGTGACTGACTGATAAATAGTTGGTTCCAATTATCAGCTGGGTATATGTTTTTTTTTAAATGACATACAATCTTTCCCTCACCCTCAGAAGACAATCGTCTCCTTTACTTCCCCTTTCCTCCTTCTGAAACTGAGAAATCTCTGCTTCAAACACTGGAAGACAACACACAGAGTTGGATCTAACACCTTTTCCTACATAAGTCACCCAGGGTTTTTCAGGGTCACGTTGGGTCCAACAACTATTTGCTGTGGGGGGACATCCCATGCCTTGCAGTATGGTTAATGTCCCTGGTTCCTAAATGCCAGTAATAACTCCTTCCAAATCACTGGGAGATTCCAAAACACAGCAACACGTTTCCAAATGCCCAGAGACAGTGGTACAGCCCTAGTGAAAATCACACACCTTTTTAACCTTGGGTAGTTCATGAATGTTACAAGCACTCAAGAAGAGATAATTTTCTAAAACTCTGAAGTCAAGTCAACTTTTACCTGCTTCCAGTCCCAGTAGAGTTTTTAATCAAGGCTTCTGATATTCAAAAGCAAAAAGAAATGGAGACAATGTGTTTATATGTGTGTTAATGTTAAGAATCATGTAATTATTGCCAAAATTAATCTTGGTGCATGTTTCTTATTTTCTGTTGCAGGGAAGACTGTTTTAACAAATCACCAAAGGTAGAAGAGGATGAAAGTGTTATAAGGTCTTTCTGGCAGTGAGTTCAGATTATAATGGGAGATTGATCTAAGATTCATACTTTCCAAAGGGAATCAAAATGTAAAGCTTACAGCACATACATCTAATAGAGCTGAATTCCGAGAGGACTGCTCAAGGCATTGAGAAAAGAGTCTATAAACTTCATGTTACTATACTGCCCTGAGCAATCAGAAATGGGGATGGATCAACAGATATTTTCAGTGCTGCTGATCAATATTTAGTTTATTAAGGCTATCTGGCATTGTAACACATATATTTATTGGTGTGAGACATTCTATTAATGAGAAAACAATTTAAAAAATGTTCTTCATCCCCTGATAAGCTCACAAAGCAACAAATAATGTGGCCTAGTGGGCAACCACCCAAGCCTAGGTAATATCCTAGATAATGGTTATCTTGACCTGGTTTGGACTGAGGCTTTGCACCTCTGTTAAATGGAAGCAAATTAGGCCCATTATCTTTAGAAAGTAATAAGCAAGGAAAGCTGAGTTTAGCATGTATTCACTCAAATTTTCATTAATATATTTTTTAAAATATTGTTTGCTACTCTTACTGTAGAGAAATTGTTCATGGAGCAAGGCAGTTCAGAATTTGGAGTTTGAAAACTCAGGATCTATTTCCTGCTTTTCTCCTAACAGCTGTATAACTTCAGGCAAATTACTTGACCTTTCTAATTCTCAGATTCTTTATCTGTAAAATGAAGATAATAGCGCTATATTCCTCATTGAGCTGTTGTGGGGAGTAAATGAACAAATAACTTGTAAAGCACTTCAGCACAGTAGTCTGGCACACACTGAATTATAATTAACAAATGCTAACTCACTTCTGCAGGACCTACTTTTCTTTTTTCTACTCCAGAGTTGCATAAGGATGGGAGTGGAGAGAAGGCAGAATGGTAGGAAAGACCTATGGAATTCAGAAGAGAGATTTACACACTTTGAGCTGAAAGATGACTTAGTTTTGCACCATCTTCTTTTCACCACAAGGTGGACTCCATGTATGTGTTAAGATCTTTCTCTTTGGAAACAGACGGCACCTCCACACCCTGTGAGATAACAGGGGATGAGTGACTTGCCTTATTAACAAGCGTGGATAATAGCACCTCCTCTGATATAGCCCCAGGTCAGTGCTACTCAAAGGGTTGTCTAGCAATTTTGTTACTGCAACTTGGGACAAGGTAAGTATAGAAACTGAGGTCAGCATTTGAGACCTGCAGAATAATTTTATGTCAAAGAGTCTACCAATTAATAGAAGTATATATTTTTCTATGTTTAGTTCCCCTATTTAGCAATTTATTTTTTAAAAATAACTTTTTACCTTAGTAATTCACCTTTATTTTAAAAAACTATAGACCTGTAATGGTCGAAAATTTTAAGAATTGGTCTTTCATCACATAGGTTGAGAAGCACTACTCTAGAAAATAAACCAAACTTTTTTTTTTTAAGTTTTTTTTTTTTCCTTTTAGATTTTATTTATTTATCTTTAGAGGGGAAGGGAAGGAGAGAGGGAGAGAAACATCAATGTGCGGTTGCCTCTTCTATGTCCCCTGACGGGAACTGGCCTGGCAACCCAGGCATGTGCCCTGACTGGGAATCGAACCGCGATCCCTCGGTTCGCAGGCCCGCGCTCAATCCACTGAGCTACACCAGCCAGGGCTAAACCAAACTTTTTTACTGAGGAAAGTTATTATTCTAATTATTAAAGTTCTTAAGGACTGACATTTGAGGGGAATGTCTTTAGTTTGAAGGATTTTTCCTAAGAACAGGCCAAACTACTAATTTAAAACAATTCTGGAATTATTATTATGCATAATACTAAGATTTTATAAATATTAGAATTTTGAAGGATTTACTTAAATATAGAAAAAATTAAGATACAAGGAAGGTGAAGCAATTTTTAAATCCACCTTGTAAAACATAACACAAACTTTTATGATGTAAGATTGATATATATATATTGATATAGAATGAGGCCAAAGATGTATTAGGTGGAAAAAAGAGTTGTAATACTGTACTTGTTATATGCTGCTGCATTTTAAACAAAAATATCATATGCATGGAAAAAATCTGAAGTAATATACAGTAAATTGTTATATCTGATAACATTCAGCTTATAGGGCACAATTATGTTTTTATTGTATATATTTGCTTTGTGTTTAAAATTTTTACCATGAGTATATTTGTAATAAAAAAAGGAAATTTACCTGTCAAATACTCTGTCACTTTTTGGTTATTAATAAACATAACAATAAAGTGATTGAGAAATGTTTTTCACACAGCAGGCCCACTCTGCTTTCATTTCTACACCTTTTTTTTTTTCCCATTTAGGAGCCAGGTTGTATTTGTTCTTTAAAAGTACACTTGCAATTCTGAGCATATACCATTTCTTGAATAAGAAAATTCATTCCAGAGACTTCCAGCCAAGATGGAGGTATAGCTAGACACACTGTGCCTCTTTGTACAACCAAAAGAAGGACAACAACAAATTTAAAAACAAAAACAACCAGCACTGACAGAAAAATCAAACTGTATGGAAGTGCAACAACCAAGGAGTCAAAGAAGAAACATTCATCCAGACCTGTAGGAGGAGCAGAGACAGGCAGCTGGGCAGAGAGGACTTGCAGCAAAGCACCAGTTGGAGAACCTGGTGAAGCAGTGATTGCAGCCTGGGCGGTCCCACAGTCATGTGCAGATAAACCGGGAGAAACAACTGGGGAGTAAGACAGCATGCAACCCAGAGTTTCAGTACGGGGAAATAATGCCCCAAACTTCTGATTGAAAACACCTGTGGGGGTTGAGGCAGCAGGAGAAATTCCCAGCCTCACAGGAGAGTTCACTGGTGAGACCCACAGGGTCCTAGAATGTACACAAGCCCACCCACCCAGGAATCAATGCCAGAAGGGCCCAATTTGATTGTGGGTAGCGGGGAAGTGACTAAAAGTTGGGAGAAAGCAGAGCAAGTGGCATTGTTCCCTCTCAGACCCGTCTTCCACATACAACATCACAACGTAGCAATGTGGGTTGCCCCACCCTGGTGAACACCTAAGGCTCCACCCCTTACTACATAACAGGCATGCCAAGACCAAAAAAAAAAAAAAAAAAAAAATGACCCAAGTGAAAGAACAGATCAAAGCTCCAGAAAAAATACAACTAAGCGATGATGAAGAGATAGCCAACCTATTAGATGCACAGTTCAAAACACTGGTAATCAGGATGCTCACAGAATTGGTTGAATATAGTCACAAATTAGATGAAAAAAATGAAAGTTTTGCTAAGTGAAATAAAGGAAAATGTACAGGGAACCAACAGTGACAGGAAAGAAACTTGGACTCAAATTAACAGTGTGGACCAGAAGGAGGAAAGAAACATTCAACCAGAACATAATAAAAAAACAATAATTCAAAAAAGTGAGGAGAGGCTTAGGAACCTCCAGACATTTTTAAACGTTCCAACATCTGAATTATAGGGGTACCAGAAGGAGAAGAGAAAGGGCAAGATATTGAAAACTTATTTGAACAAATAATGAAGGAGAACTTTACCAATCTGGCAAAGGAAATAGACTTCCAGGAAGTCCAGGAAGCTCAGAGAGTCCCAAAGAAGTTGGACCCAAGGAGGAACACACCTAGAAACATCATAATTACATTAGCCAAGATTAAAATGAAGGAGAGAATCTTAAAAGCAGCAAGAGAAAAGGAAATAGTTACCTATAAAGGAGTTCCCATCAGACTGTCAGTTGATTTCTCAAAGGAGACCTTACAGGCAAGAAGGAGCTGGAAAGAAGTATTCCAAGTCATGAAAGGCAAGGACCTACATCCAAGATTGCTTTATTCAGCAAAGCTATCACTTAGAATGGAAAGGCAGATAAAGTGCTTCCCCGACAAGGTCAAGTTAAAGGAGTTCATCATCACCAAGCCCTTACTATATGAAATGTTAAAGGGACTTACTAAGAAAAAGGAGATAAAAAACATGTACAGTAAAATGACAACAAACTCAAAGTTATTAACAACTGAACCTAAAAAAACAAAAACAAATTAAGCAAACAACTAGAACAGGAACAGAATCACAGAATTGGAGATCATATGGAGGGTCATCAGCAGGGGAGTGGGATGGGGAGAGAGGGGGAAAAGGTACAGAGAATAAATAGCATAAATGGTAGGTAGAAAATAGACAGGGGGAGGTTAAGAATAGTATAGGAAATGTAGAAGCCAAAAAACATATGTATGACCCACAGACATGAACTAAAGTGGGGGAACTAAAGTGGGGGAACTAAAGTGGGTGGGAGGTGGTGTGCAGGGCAGAGGGGAATAAAGGGGAGGGGAATGGGACAACCATAATAGCATAATCAATAAAATGTATTTAAACAAATAAAATAAAAGAGAAAAAGAAAATTCATTCCCATATGAGGTACTTGCTCAGAAATATTAAGATCTCCCTATATTTCATTTCCAATTCCCCTTCCCCCATTGCAAGATAAAAAGATGTCAGGTGAAATATTTTCCTGAATTTAAAAGACATGTTTCCTAGTCAGCAAAACTAGGATGAATCACATGTTACAAAATAAACAACATTTGCAAGATTAGAAAGCCTAAAAATTTACATCAGTGAGGCAATAAACTACTGTATTCCATCAATTTTAGCACAAGCTATTGTAAGACACAGCATTATTTTATGCATCACCAAGAAAGAAAAAACACTGCCAAGTCAACTAGAACATGCCATTAATCAAAAGATCACCCTGATTTCAGATATGTAAATATACAACACTTGCATCTTGAAAATAACTCATGGTAATACTATATAACTAAGAATCTGCAATCTTGTCCAACATGATTACTTGAAGTAGAGCACCTTAACCTCCTTTGAATGAACCCTCAACATAAATGGAGGGACACAGAAACATTTTCAGTAGCACACTTTTAGTTTATTGACCTACGTAAAAAAATAGGTCTTAAAAAGTCAGAACAGTAAAAGAATATGCAAAAGGGCATTTCTGTTTCTAGAAGGCTACACAAATATGCAAAAAAAATAAGTTGTTTTTTTTGCATGTCATTTTTTGTTCCAAATTCCTGCCCCCCCATGTCATTTTTAATGATACAAATGACTAAGGAACATTTTAACAAATCAACTTTATGTATATAAACATGCTTTGGAATATAGATAGGAAATGTTCCAAAACAGTTGTGTAGAAACTTCTCTAGTTACAATATAAACAAGAAACCTATATATAAGTGGGGAAGGAACACCTTTTATGGAACTTTGAAGCAGAGGAAAGATGACAAAAAAGATGGAAATAATTGTTTAAAAAGAAACTCAACCAAGAACTATAGCTAATTAGTTCTTCCACAGAAAGTATGAGGTAGTTTTAGCCTCATAATTAAATCTACTACAGCTTGGAGGGGTTTTTTTTTTGTAACCGACTAATCTTGTTTTTGTCACTTGGTGACTTAGAACTACCTGTGGAATCCTGACAATATGCTTACTTTTCCAATGGTCACCATTTTAAGGCACACAAATCATCTAAAATGATGTAGGTATTTTTTCCTTGATTTTGTTTGGGTTCTTTCCATAACACCTTAAAATACTTTTTCAAATTCTTGATTAGAAAACTTTCCATAACAAGTTTGCCATTTGAAATGACAGCCAAGTTAGAGAGTTAACAGTCTGAATAACAAGGGCTCATCATACCACTGGCACAGAAAGAAAAATGGAGCTCAATGATATTGTACCTCAGAAAATTCTCCGTGCTGAGTTTGTCAGTTATTAAGTGGGCTATTTCATTTTCCCCAATCTGCTACCATAAAGTTTGCTACAGGATGCTGTGGCAATAAGTCTTTCTAGAACCCATTTCACGGTGCTTATGAAAACCATCACTCTTTACAAAATCCTAAAAACATTTACACTCATTCAGAACTTTATGAAAATCCAGCTTTTTCTTCAAGTAATTTTCCAATACTGTCTAAGTTATTCATGTCCGTGTAGAAATAGCATCATTCTTTGTCAGCTCACAAATCCAAACTTTCTGATGGTTGACAGTTCTGGCTTCCCTCCCTTCATCATTCTGAATTGGGCTCTGAAATTTCCCATCCTTTTTTCCCTTGGAGATCCTGAAAGCACTTTTCACAGTTTTGAGGTTTGCCTTCAACAATGTTTATTCCTTAAAAAGTGCTTGCTATTGATAAAGATTAAGTACTCCCTTGGCAATGGTTCAACATGTGGTCTGACCTTTTGCTCTGTTAGGTTAGCATCCAGACTTTGAACGTTGTCCTGAAGGGGCTTTGTGCAGCTTAGTGTGGGATTCACTTCTAGGGCAATGTGAGTCCTTGCTTCAACCTCTGATGTCTTTAGGTTTCTAAAGCCAAACAGCCTTTTGGGAAGATGAACACATTTTGCAAGGCACACTAGTGTGAGGAAGCAGTGCTTGGTCAAGAAGTCCTGCTGCAGTTCAGACTAATGTTCCAGGCTTTGAATCTTCATGCCAAAAGAGCCTCTGCTCACTACTCTCCTGGCTGTCTGGTTCCAACTGGTTTCCATCTGTACTGTCCAGTTGATTGGTCTCTGTGTATTGTCTATTAAAGGAAATGAGAAAGTTACTAACTGTGGTCACTTAGTTCCCAGAGTACAAAATTACTACACTCAAAAGAAATTAGTAGAAAACACTGTTAAGAAAATTATCCAAAACTTGGAAATAAGGTATGGATAACTGTAGTTCTTCCAGTATCACCCTGCAGCATTGCCTAACAGACCCATGCAGGAGTATCTGATTCTCTAACTTACATTTACCATTGCTTAGGACCCAGATTATGTTAAGTTAGACATTAATTTAAGAGGTTTTTTTGTTTTTGCTTTTTGGTCTGAAAGAATACAAATAATTTTTTAATATATTTTATTGATTATGTTATTATAGTTGTCCCATTCAAATAATTTTTATCTAGTAGGAGAGATGATGGTTATAGTTGTATTGCCCAGTAGGACATAAACTGGTTTTGTATCTAATGAAGTAATCTTGCTCCAGCATTTTCTCTTTCAGTGGGTTGACTGTATTCTCTCAAATTCTCTTGGAACAGCTTTCCTATTCTGTTAGTTCTCTCATTAATAAGTTGCTGTTTTTTAACCATGTATAATGTGCACTTTTTGCCCAAATTTTTGACAGAAATATAAAGTTGTGCATTATACATGGGTATAATGATTACATACTATGGGTATAATAATCCTGTGTATAACGTGCACAAAAACATGGGTGCACATTATGCATGGCAAAATATGGTAAATAAATCTTTGACACATGCTCATTTTCCATTTATGTGAGAGTTATATTTTTAATTCTTTAAAAGGTATTTTTGACAGCCATATTTTAAGTATTCTTCTAATTAAAGGAATCTGCCAGATGTTTTCCTCACAGACAAAGGAATATATTAAGAGGGAGGCAGGGGCACCTTGGGACATATTTTAGATCCCTAGGTTTTATGGTTCAAGTATAAATTCGAAACAGCATCATATATAAAAATCATAAACATATTTAGATGGTATATCCAAATGAGAATGTCCTATTACACAAAACATTCCAATAAGCAAAACCCCATTCTTGTAGTAGCAGGTTAGAAAAGGTTAGGTAGTTAGTAGATTTCCTTTTATCTTAAACTTTAATGCCTTTTAGTGAGGGTAATAAAAAGCCTTTGGAAGAAGAGCTTTGGAAATAACCACTATGTGAATCCAGGTACTTAGTGTTTTCATCTAATATAAAAACAAAGTCAGATTTCCATAAATTCACACATCAGTCAGAGCAAGCAGAACTCTTTGCTATGCAAGAAGAAACACAGTAGACTGTACTTACTACAGCTGGCTACACCTAGCAAAAGAGAATTTAAAACTGATCTCATTTCTGGAAACACAACTGCTCTCTGGGACAGAAGCCCTTCATTTTGTCTAGTGATAGGCAGGGTGAGATAAGGAAGAGGAAGGGAAATGGAAAACAGGGAGTGAAAGAAAAAAGTTATTTGAAAACACAATTTCTGGCAGTAGTGCCAAGACTTTGACTATATTTTATACTAGGCAGCACAACAGACTTTAACATTTAGAATTTTGGAACGTTTATATTGCTAACAATTATATCATATTATACTAAGAAAACAAATTTTGTTTAAAATTTGTAGCTTTCTGTAGTATTAAGACCTGGACACTTTGGAGAAAAGATCTTTAAATAATATTCACCTTATTTGTATTGATCTAATCCCTGATTTATTGCTAAGCACTTCAAATCTTTAACTTGAGAAGATCTGAAGTTTTTTACCTTTATTTTCAAACCCAGTTCTCTTATGTAAAAAATTATGTTTTCATCAATAATAACGTGAAATTTTAGGGCAAAATTTCTAAAGCTTTATGGATGATTGTTATTATACTTGCTTTGTTAATAGGTCAAGTTAAATTGATCAAACTGTATCATACTTTTTAAAAAAATTCTAAATGGGCAGGTGAATGAAAATAAGCACTTCCATAACTCTGGCTGAGATGATAAGCTAGAAAATTTTTCTGGAAAGCAAGAGCTTAAAAAATTATACTTTTTTTGTTTAATCCTTTAAGTCTACTAATTGGAATATATCCTAGGAAAATAATCTGGAATTCAGACAAGTATTTTGTACAAAGATGTTATTAACAGCATCATTACTTACAATAAAAAAAGAATGAAAATCCAAAAACCATTCAAATTCAAAATATGGGTGACTGTTAAATAAAGTGTGATATATTTATTAATGGCATATCATATTGGTCACATAAAATAGGTTTAAAGAGTTTTGAAAAATATGGAAACATGTTTTTATGTAATATAATATAATATATATATTATAATGTTAAATAAAAAACTGGAATGTAGAATTTCATATATAATAAAAATATATAATTGTATAAAATATCATTATGACTGTTAAAAATGGACAGAGAAGAATGGGGGAGGGACAAAATGTTAATAGCTGCTATCTCTAGATGGTGGAATTATGGGTAAATTATTTTCTACTTATTTATCTTTACTATTTTCTTAATTTTACACGATAAGCTCATATTACGTGTATGTACACACACACACACACACACACAATAGGGAATTTTAAATAGTTCTAATTTCCTGTACACTGTGCCCCTTGGACATCAGACTACCCTATCAATCCATCTTAGGCTGGCTGAGATAGGTGCATAGACTCACTAAAAACAGATATTCCCTAAAAATGTTTAGCACTTCCTGAAGCTAGTGAGTGTGGTGTTAAGGATACTACTGGAACTGTCTTATACACTGAATTTTTTTTGTTTTTTAATATATTTTACAGCTATTACAGTTGTTCCATTTTTCCCCCATCATTCCCCTCCACCTTGAACACCCCCTCCCACCCACATTCCCTCCCTTTGGTTCATGTCCATGTGTCATAAGTTCTTCAGTTTCTACATTTCCCACACTATTCTTGCCCTCCCCCTGTCTATTTTCTACCCACTATCTATGCTACTCATTCTCTGTACCTTTTCCCCCTCTCTCCTCCTCCCACGCCCCTGTTGCTAACCCTCCATGTGATCTCCATTTCTGTGGTTCTGTTCCTGTTCTAGCTGTTGGCTTAGTTTGCTTTTGTTTTAGGTGTGGTTCTTAATAGCTGTGAGTTTGATGTCTTTTCACTGTCCTATTTTTATCTTCTTTTTCTTAGATAAGTCCCTTTAACATTTCATATAATAAGGGCTTGGTGATGATGAACTCCTTGAACTTGACCTTATCTGAGAAGTGCTTTATCTGTTCTTCCATTCTAAATGACAGCTTTGCTGGATAGAGCAATTTGGGATGTAGGTCCCTGCTTTTCTGAGTCAAGAAAAAAAGAATGTAAAAGTATACGAACATGAAAACTATTTGCACATGTATTATACAAAATAAACAGAACTGAACTGAAAGAAATTCAGCACAAATTTGAGCCAAAATCAACTTGGTTCTTGCTCCTAACTCATTCTCAAGCTTCATTTATAGAAATCCAAGCTATGTCACATCCACTGAAGTACATTTTCGTTAACGTTCTACTTTGAGTACACCCTTTGTTGAGGTAAGACAATTGGACTAATATTTCAAGCCAATAAAAACTCTCACTAACTATGGAGAGGAAAAATAATGCTTTTGAGGGTGAATATGTCCAATTTTCTTGTAACTGAATGCTTTAGAGAAACTAACCTCTCAAAAGGTTAAAAAGACCTTTATAATTAGAGTCTGTGTGAGTTGCCTACACCTGAAGCATCTGATTTAAAGAAAGCAAAATGAATTTTCTAAATCACCCCAGAAAATATTCTACTTCTTGCCACCATGGGTATGGATTATATGCTGTGAGAAAGTGATATGGAGATATGACCTCCTCAAACTTAACTTCTGTGTAATACAAAGAACTGAAAAATATGTAATTTAGACTTTTCAATCTTTTGAAAATCACATTTGAACAAACTGTTCTTATATGTTTCCTCTAAATGTTTACAAAGAATTATTTTTTACAAGTAGGACAGCTGGCTGTGTCTGTTGCTTCTTAATAAACACAGGGTGAGATACAAAAAGACAGCAAATGTTTGAAATCCAGCCCACCAACTGTCTATGAGGAATCTTGGTATGAGCAGCCTTTTCTGAAGCAGAGGTATTTTTCCTGCAAGGTTCCAGAAGAGTCTAAATAGACATATCAATTATACAGTGTTAAGTACTACAATTACCAATAAAAACAAAACCTTCAGACACAGAATTTAATGTACAGAACTCTTAAGAACAGGGTAATATTTGAATGAGCTAGATTTGAGGAGTCCACAAAGTCTCCTTAAAGGGCCAGATATGAGTGTATCTGGTTGGCCATATGGTCTCTGTCCAACTACTCTGCTCTTCCCTCTTAGTGCAAAAACAACTATAGATAATATGAAATGAATGAGCATGGCTATTTTCCAATAAAACTTTATTTACAAAACGCAGGTGACAGTTGGTTTTCACCCATAGGCTAAAGTTTGCCAACCCTTGAGCTAGATTATTCAACATTCAGAAAATAAAATAGAATTCCTTGATTCTTTTGACCGGGAACAGGCTACTGGAATTTTTGAGCATTGCTTCCTCACCTGCCTGGAGAGGACAAAGGATTATAGATGTTGCTATAGCAGCTGGTGTAAGAAGGATGTGCCAGGGTCTCGTATTCAGAAAACCCTACTGTTATCTGGGTCCTCCAGTTCCCAGAAGCATTTGTAGAAGACACTAGAAATAAAAATAGAAAAATAGACAAAATTAGTGGTAATATTTAAAGTGAAAAGTGTTTACGCTATTTATATGTACCTTGTAATCAGCTGTGTGCAAAACAGAGCTTAAGAGCCAATGTTTGTAGTCAACAAAGTCCCTATTCCAGTTTGGTCACCTATTGGCCATGTGACCTTGGGCAAATAGCTTATCCTCTTTAAATCTCAGTTTCCTCATCTAAAAAGTGGGGATAATAATATATTTTTATAGAAATAATATCAGGATTAAATAAGGTAATGTATGAGAATATTTAGCACTGTTCCAGGCATAGAGTAGACTCAATAAATGATAATTATTATTAATGGGAAGAAGATTAATTAAAAGACATTCTATTAAAAACAAAATACAAAAAATAATCCAGAAAAAACCCCTGATATATTGAGAGAATCCTCCCATTTGGCCTATGTTGGCTGGTGCATAAGGCTTCTGTTGTCTGGGTAAGGTAATGACTGAGTTTCCTGAAGGCTGTTTGAGGAAACATTCCGTAAATTGAGTTGTTGAGACTTGACTGTTCCTCAGCCAAAGGCAACATCAAACACTAGCAGAATCAAGGCATTTTTTTTCCTTCATAAAAAGGTAGCGAGGTGGTGAAGGTAACTAATATTGGAAGGATTTTAGGAAGAATAGATTTAGTTCTCCTGAGGAACTGACTTGTCTGAACAAGACAAGGATATAATCTGGGAGCAAAGCCCAGTGGATGACTCATCACTGGGCATTTGTTGTCTTCTCGCTAAACCAGTCCTGCTCCACACCTAGGGTGCACAGGTGAACACAGTGCCATCTGGTCATCTAAGACTCAAATAACCATCACTACTCATGGGTCCTTCCAGCTCTCCTCCATTTCTGTTCCTGGCAGCTAACCCTCTCCTCTTCTCTCTCAAAGCACTTGTGACCTGTATGGGACAAACACATTTCAAAACCCTGGATACCACCAGGTTTTGACACAAAGATGTAACAGTCTCACTCTGAGCTTCAAGAATGTTTCACCACTATCAGTCGGGGCTGTGAGGCTTGATGGTTAAGATGTCAGAGCTGGGACTGAATTCCCATTCCACTTACTAGCTTTGGGGCTTGGGCAGACTCCTTTATACTCTCTAAGCCAGAAATGCCTCAGCTGCACAATTAGGATAATAATAATAAACATAACAACACTTGCCATATAGAACTGTTGCATACATTAAATAGGATAGTGCAGGAAAGTGCTGAGTGTGTTGTGTGGCACATGGTAAGATACTAATAAATGGAGGCTGTCATTACTATTAAAACTGAGTCACTGAGAGGCTTTAGGTGGCTGGAAGGAAATACGAAACCCCTGACTAACTTGGCAAATAATTGGGAACTTATCTCTGAATGAGAATGAGGCATGCTTATTGTAATACATTTCAGTAGCTATAAAATATAGACAGGAACAAGGAAATTTTCAAAAGCAATTTTGGGAGCACTGATTCCATCACTCTCATTTCTTAGAAAATGGTGCCTTTTGGTCTATGGGGCCAAATCCTGCAGGTATCAGCAAGGCTCACTCGGGGTCCAAATCAGGACATGTTAACTCTTCTCACCTTTGCTGCAGAACTGAGCCAGCTACTAGGCATATCGATGGTTATGGGTTACACCTGCTTCTCCCTGGCCTCGCTGTTTAAGGAGGCATTACCCCCGACCCTGATGACTACACACAAACATCTCACAGCCCTCTTTGTACGGTTCTTTCTTTGTAGCACTCTGCCCAGGTTTGGTTTCTGTCAGTTTCTCATGAGATGCCTTGAACTTTAGGGGTAAGAAAGATATTCTCTAGACTGGAGCCATACGTAACAAGAAATAATTATGGAAGACTTTTCCTGTTAGATGTGGTAATAGATGGGAAAGTACTAGTGGAAGTCCAAAGTCCTGCACAAACAGAAGAGAACTCAAACCCAAACAGAAATCACCATGGAAATGCCTCTGGTCAACAAGCTTATGAAACTTTTAAAGGTACAGTTTTCACTGACTACCTCATTATTTAGGAATCCCTGTGCATGTCTTACTAAAGAGTCATGCTTGAAAGAGGGGCCAAGATTCACACTCTCAGGTTTTCATGCTGTTCAAGAATCCATTCATTTCTTAGAAGCTTTAAAATTGCTCAATTTTCATACATTCCTCTGGCTGCTAACTAAAGTGGGAGCTCATCAAATCATGGAACTGTTTCTACATTGGCTTGTTGTTTACTGAATAAATTAAACCAGGGACCGACACTCTTAATATCCATTTCTCTACTTCAAGTACGTGGCACAGCCACCCCTGGAGGGTATTCTGTAAGTTCCTCACTGAACTTACTGTTCAGTGCTAGTAAGTGCTAGCAGTTAGGGGCCAAAGTCAATGCACAAAGGGGGCACTAATCAAAACTATCTTTGAAAATCTCTTAAATAAACTGTAAACTAGACTATATACGATTATTTAGTTGAATCAAGACATGCAAAATTCTTTAAACAGTGTCAGAAACAGTACTTAATAATGCCAGCTTCTATTACAATTATGAAAATCCATGTGCAGGTACCAGAGCATTTGAAACACACTGATCAAACTCCTGGTGGTACACAGGGAAAGATGTATAATTGTTTTCTTTGTACCTGAAGGATCTGGTCTGTTCTTTTAATATATCAAACCTCAATGACCTGAACAAATTTAAGAGCTGTTACTGTCAATGTAAGACCTAGAAAAGATAAATCATGTGAAAGCTCCTCATATGGGCTGCTTATGGAGCAGGTGCTCAATAAATGTTTGCTAGATTTCAATCTACAACTTGTTTCATCAGACCTGTGTGACAGCATTCTTTGGAAAGCTGGAAGGAACCATTTTTAAGTTGGCAATTTGGGTCCACCCCATGGTACCACACTCCTGACTTTGGGTACTAGTCTCCTGATCCTTGAGGGATATGGTTTTGGGTGGGAGGGGAATAAGGGTAAGTTACTGTAAATCCAGGTATTAAGTGCCTCCTCAGTATTCTTACCTGAAGAGTAGGAAGATGCACGACTACCTGGAGAACAGGGCACTTGCAACCCGGCAAACCCCAGGCATCCCTGTGATGCCCTATCTAAGTCAAAGCTGGTATGTGGGCTGTGACCCTGCTCCTTTTGCCCAGAGGCCCGCTGGTACCAGCCACGCAGGTGCTCTGCAACTAAGGCCCTATGGACGTTCTTGGTGATGTGCTCAGGTGCAGCAGCCTTCCTCGGCAACCGGAAGGTTGCATATGGGTTATGAGGTACCCGGTCTGTCTCATCTTCATAGAAGGACCTGCTGTAGTCCCTCTGGCAGTCATATCCATAGTAGGCTGAGGAGCGGTAGGAAGGATTGACACTGTACTGTCCCTCAGTGTCATTCTCATAGACATAGCCACCGCTGTAATAAAGGTCGCACTCTGCGTGTGGTGTGTACTCAGCGATGTAATAGCTGGAAGAGGGCTGCTCATGGCTCTTTGCATAGATGTTATTCCTCAGACTGTCCCTTTGGGCAAGGTTGGGCATGCTTCCTGAATTCGAAGTGGAAACATTCTGCTTCTTGGACCTTCTCCGGCCCCTGGCACGGGTGTCCAGGGTGTGGGTGCCACTCATAGGTGTCACACAGTAATACTCAGCACTGGACTGGCTGGTGCAGGAGGACCCATCATCTAGAACTTCAGTGCTGGTGCTCCTTTGGGATTTGCAGAGGGAGAAGAAGGGTCTGTCGTGGTCCATCTCCGACAGCAGGTGCGACTGGGACTCCAGGCTGCCACTCCGCTGGCGGCAGTGCTGAGAGGATTCTGGCCTGAAACAGAAGAAAGGCAAACTTGTCAAAGAGAAATGAGGAAAGGGCAGCAGCTGAAATAAGAGAAAAGAATGCCACACTGAAGGATTTAATAGGACTTTTAAGGTTTCCAAAGTTGACCGCAAAACAAAACCTATTGGTTCATGTACAGTTCACTGCTACGATCAACATGAGAAAAGAACCAGGTTCTGTCAATTGTGTAGTCCACATCCTTCCTTGGGAACCAGGAAGATAAACTGATGATGTAAACTTGCATCAAAGTCTGAAAAAAACACAGTCTTTGATGGATCCTGTCTTCCAGAGGGATAGGCAAGTACATGCACAGAGCTTGGACTTGTCTGGTGGAGTCTGGATGAGAGTCGGTTCTGCCATTTCCCAGCTGTGTGTGCTTGGCCATGGTATTTAACCTCTCTGAGACTTGCTTCCTCCTCTATAAAGTGAGGAAGAACATAGTACCTGATATTTACAATTAGGCTTGTTGTGGGGGCTAAATAATATGGTGCATCTAAAATATTAGCACAGCCTTCAGTAAACACTTCAAAATGTTGCTAATGTCATTATCTTAAAACTCTCCATTACGTACATAACAAATAGTAATATCTCTTTGAAAAAATTCAGGTACAAAAAAATCCCATATCAACTTGATCATAATACATTTTCTTTGCTGACATATGTGAAATTGTGAGTAGGAAATGTAGATATATAAAATAGAGACCTGCTAACAAAGTCCCTTAAAATGACTGCATATACAAGTGAAACACAAACTTAAAGCAAAGATTAACAAAGCCCAAGTGACTGAACAAAGGGTTCTTACTCCAGGTGGCTGCTGCTGTATGCGTTTCGGGTTAGCACAGGGGTGGTGGGCATGCTTCGTCCTCCCTGGGGCCGCTTTTCCAGGGTTTTGTAAGGGCTGCTGTGTGTCCACAGCATTTCTCTGTGATAGTCAAAAGAATTCAGAAAACGATGAGTTCCCAACATTTCTGGCAAATGTGTCATAAGCTGATGGAAAGGGCGCATGGGAAGAAACTTGAATAGGTGTCTTGGTGGTTAAAACTTGGTGGTAAAAATTAAAAAGTTAAAAAAGATTATACTGAATAAAATAGATTGAAAGCAACTAGACCAGGAACAGCAAACCTTTTTTTTTCTGTAGAGTCTTATAGTAGATATTTTTAGCTTTGTGGGCCAGGTGATCTGTCTCAACTACTCAACTCTGCTCCTGAAGTGGGGAGGTAGTGCAGGAGATATGTAAGTGAATTAAACTTGACTATAAATATTGAAATTCAAATTTCATAATTTTCACATCACAAAATATTACTGCTTTTGATTTTCCCTTCCAACTACCTAAAAATATAAAAAGCCATTGTTAATTCATGGGCCATATAAAATATGTGTTAGGGACTTCCGGCCAAGATGGAGGCATAAGCGGACACATTGTGTTTCCTCGCACAATGAAAATTAAAGACAATAAAGATTTAGAAAACAATTAGAACTTATAGAAAACAAGAAAACAAGAAAACAATCAGAACTGATAGAAAACTGAAATGTAGGTAAGTCCAACAACCATTCATCCAGACTGGTAAGAGGGGCGGAGTTGCATCAGGAAAAGTGGAGGCTGGGGGACCCGAGTGCACAGGCAGCAGCAGCTGGGAGACCCCAGATGCACAGGTGGTGGCTAGTGGACCCAAGGCATAGGGTGGCAATGGTGCAGACCCAGAGAGGCCACGCAAGGAGGCTGGCTGTCCAGGTGGTCCCACATTCACATGCAGATAATCCAGGTGAAGGGGGAGCGGCAGAAGGGACTGGAATCCCAAAGAGAGGGGAGAAAGAGCCATAGTTCCATCTCAGACCACACCCCCACATGGACCACGCCCCCACATACAGCATCACAACCCAGTGACTGGGTTGCCCTGCCTTGGGGAACACCTAAGGCTCCGCCCCTCACTATGTAACAGCTGTGACCAGACCAAAAAACAAAAACAAAAACAACCAAAAATGGCTCAAACAGGAGAAGAAATCAAAGCCCCAGAGCCAACTTATCTAAGTGACGAAGAGATAGCCAACCTATCAGATGCACAGTTCAAAGCCCTGGTGATCAGGATGCTCACAGAATTGGTTGATTTTGCTCACAAATTAGATGAACAAATGAAGCCTACGCTAAGTGAAATGAAGGAAGACACATGGGGAACCAATAGAGTTGGGAGGAAAACTGGGACTCAAATCAATGGAGTGGACCAGAAGGAAGAAACACAACTAAACAGAAAACAAGGAAGAAACAAGAATTCAAAAAATGAGGAGAGACTTAGGAACCTCTGGGACATCTTTAAATGTCCCAACATCCGAATTATAGGGGTTTGTTGTGGACTGTTCAGCCTGGTTTCAGGAGCTGTAACCCTCACCCCATGGTGGGCTGTGTAAGAGCCCAAGGGACCCACTTCATCTGGGTCTGTTCTGTCACAAGGATGTGACCTACTAAGGAGATAAAGCTTATCTCCCTGGCAGGAGCCCTGTTTCTGCCTCATCCATCTCTGACCCCAGTGCTTGGTTGGTTAGTCAATGACGGGTAAGACTCCTCATGGGAGGGGCAACCTAAGCCAGACACAACCACTTGGGAGGACTCGGGGGGCTGCAGCAAAGAGGACGTGTTGGACCCTCACCCCCCGGCTATTCTGACATAGCCCGAGTCCTCATTTCCATCTGGGAGATGTCTCCTGCTTCCTAATTGCCTTAAAGCCTGAAACTGTGGGGGCAAGTGGTGCAGCCCTGTACTGGCCAGGATGGCTCCCTGGGTGATCGAGCATAAGAAAGAATTCCTAAAGCTCTGTGAAACCTGCTTTGCTAAGAGTGCTCTCCCTTAGGTGATAAGTGTCCCAGGAGGAAATGAGTATGTCTCCCAAAGTTTGGCAATCCCCTTTCCTGACAAACACTGGCTCAGATTAAGCCCTCAGATTTCTTTGACATGTTAAACCTGTATTCTGGTATGTTGGAACCCAATAAAAGCCTAGTGAGGAAGAGGCTCTGGGTCATTCTCCTCTGAGAGTTTGACCCCTTTCCTCCCCAAGCAGTCACGTCTTGGTAGTTTTTATTTTCATCCATGATGAACGGGGGGTTCTACAGGTGGAGCCCCCCGCAGGGGTTCCAGAAGGGGAAGAAGAAGAGCAACAAGTGGAAAATTATCTGAACAAATAATAAGGAGAACTTCCCCAATGTGGCAAAGGAAATAGACTTCCAGGAAGTCCAGGAAGCTCAGAGAGTCCCAAAGAAGTTGGACCCAAGGAGGGACAAGCCAAGGCACATTGTAATTACATTAGCCAAGATTCAAATGAAGGAGAGAATTCTAGAAGCAGCAAGGGATAAGGAGACAGTCACCTACAAAGGAGTTCCCATCAGACTGTCAGCTGATTTCTCCAAAGAGACTTTATAGGCAAGAAGGGACTGGAAAGAAGTATTCCCAGTCATGAAAGGCAAGGACCTACATCCAAGATTGCTCTATCCAGCAAAGCTGTCATTTAGAATGGAAGGGAAGATAAAGTGCTTCTCAGATAAGGTCAAATTAAAGGAATTCAGCATCACCAAGCCCTTATGATATAAAATGTTAAAGGGACTTATCTAAGAAAAAGAAGACAAAAAAATAGGACAGTATAAAGACAGCAAACTCACAGATATTAAGAACCACACCTAAAACAAAAGCAAACAACTAGAACAGGAACCGAAACACAGAAATGGAGATCATATGGAGGGTGAGCAATGGGGGAGTGGGAAGAGGAGAGAGGGGAAAAGGTACAGAGAATAAGTAGCATAGACAATGGGTAGAAAATAGGGGGAGGGCAACAACAGTGTGGGAAATGTAGAAGCTAAAGAACTTATGACACATGGACATGAACTAAAGGCGGGGAATGTGGGTGGGAAGGGGTGTGCAGGGTGGAGGGGAATGATGGGGGAGAAATGGGACAAATGTAATAGCATAATCAATAAAATATATAAAAAAATAGGTGTTAGGATGAATCTGTCCAGTGGGCCACAGTTTGCTGGCCCCTGGTCTAGAAGGCAACATCTTTAAATCCTCTATTGATTGACTCTGATTAGCTTTTTAGTTATCACAAAAACATGTCAAGTTCATTGCAAAAAAGTTCAAAGATACAGATTAAATTTTTTTTTTAATGTCTATAACCTGATACCTTACATGTAGTCAGTTAATACTAAATATTTTCAGATATTTTTCCTAAGCATATATACTTATAAACAACAAAAATGAGATCTTATTGTATATACTCTTTCAAAGCCCACTTTAAAAATTTTAAATTATATCTAATGTTTTGTGTTGCTTAATATCTGTTCACAATTTTATTTTAATGGTTATGTAACATTCCACTGTAAAGATTTACTATAATGTATTTACACAATAGATTTGTGTTGCTTTCAATTTGACACTAATATAAACAACAGGAAAAATTCCTGTAAGTGAAATTACTGGGTCAAAGAGAAAACTTATTTAAAGTTATTGTGGATGTGGGCATAATAATTTTTAAGATATGATCCTTTGTAATAATTCCTCCTTTTGCTGAAATAGTTTTCTTCCTTTTGCTAAAATAGCTTAGTTTTCCCTATATAATAAATACAGGTGTGGGCAAAGGTTGGTTTATGGAAAATAATACAATAATCAATAAATAATAATACAAAAATAAACTCTGTGTTTTGTGTACTCACAACTATAAACCTACTTTTGCCCACCCTGTACACTTGTCCAGTGCTACCTAACAGGACTTTCTTCAGTGATGGAAATGAGCTATATTTGTGCTGTCCTATAGTATAGACACTCGCCACATGGAGCTATTAGCACTTGAAATGGCTAGTATAACTGAGAAAATGAATTTTTAATTTTATGTGTTTTTAATTATTGGATAGAAGAGCTCTAGGCACTTATATCTCTCTTCTGTTTAAGGCAACAGTTCTTAAAAGCCAATCCACAAACTAGAGCTAGTATGATCTTTGACAAATCAGTTACATGGCCAAGGTTAGTATTACTTTCATGAGTGAAAAATTATTTAATCTAAATAATCTTTTATTTTGAAGCCAATTTCCATCTTCATGAGTTATGGTATAGCATACTGACTAAAATCATATCATAGGTTTGGGAGTAGGCTACCTCAGTTCAAATCTTAATCCTGAAATTTACTAGTTGATGAACTCAATAAGTTATGCATGCTTTCTGGTCCCCTATGTACTTGTCTGTAAATGACAATGAGAGCAGCAGTGCTATTAGAATTGTTGTGAGGATTACATTCATTAATATACATTAAAGCACTCTGAGCAGTGTCTGAACAGTTTCTCACCTGGATTGCCGGGCATCCGCAAACTGTTCGTTGATGGATGACTTTCTGAAATGGATTCCCTCAATACCAAGAGACTTGGGGGGAAGAATTCTTGGAGAATGAGGTACTGAATTTAATCGTTGCCCAGCAAGAGTGAAGGTGTCATTGGCTATAAGAAGTAAGTGAATGAATGAGTAAATATGTAGATAAATAAATAAGTTAATAAAAACTATGCCAACAATCCCAAAAAAGAAATCAGAATATCCAGTGAACAAAGTGTTATTCCAATGATGATGTTTTTATAGACATGTAACTTTCAAAAATTTATTTTTATATTTTATATACTACAAAAAAGAAGTTACTGAATAGTCTTGTGGGGTCTAGTCCAACTTTTGCCAATTCAATAGGTGCCACTCTTGAGCAAAGAAATTACTTAGGTGGTATGGATGATACTGTAGTTTTTCAGAAGTTATATTACAGGAAAACCCCAATGCATACAGGGCCAAGAAGAAGTTGTTCAATTTTATTTTTTAAAGTTCTTAGTCCTCTTTGGCTGACCAAAGTGGCATCCAGTTATTGAAAGTAATGCAACTGGTTTATGCTGAAAGACTGGAGACATGTTATGTCTCCCACTAATATTTGTATTTTTGAAGAGGAATGGCAAGTATGACCAAACCTCGGCTCCAAGGAAGAATTCTGAAATGGTGTCATTTCATGCACCATAAAACTTGGGGGAAGCTAAAGCAGTGGGGATCAGAGGCTCCCCCAGATTGCTTAAATCCCATCAGGTAGAGGGTCACTCCTCTGCTTAGGCACAAGGGATTACAAGAAAACACTGTATCATTTGATAAGAAATCCATTCCATCATGAAATGTGAATAAACACAGGAAATCACAATATTGTACCTATGTAACTGACAGAGTGACATGTAACCTAATTTTTAAAATGTATATTTCTTCCTAAGGAAAATAAACTAAACTCCCAGTTACCCAAATATAGTGATAATCACAGTCTACACTATAATTTCCTGGTGTGATATTGGACACCAAATATACAAAATGTCACCACTGGGAAAATCTGGGTGAAGGAGTCTGTATTATTTATGCAGATATATATTCAATAAAAAGTTTTTAAAAAATTTACAAAGTCTTCTAATTCCCAGAGTCATGCAATTTGTAAAGTGTTCAATGCTAACCTGTGTAGAAGTACATTGTAACTCCCTTTGCCCAGCCTTTCTGCATAACTGTGAATTGATTCTACTGTTCCTTGAAGAGTAACAAATAAGCTTTAGTTAACTAAAAAATTATATTATTATTTTAGAATATGTAATATTTAAACCAAAAAAGGTGAGTTACTTACTATCATCACCAGTGGTAGTGTCGGACAAGGAGCTGCTCTCTGAGGGGATTATGTCTTCTGTGAAAAACAATAAATGTTTTTAGTATAATTGTACATTTATACACCTATTGTGAGTTCAATAAAGCAATTCCTAGTGGAGCATATCTTAGATAAATGTAACTACAGTACATTAAGAATAATTATTATAAGAAAGAACAATTTACTACTGAAGATGTAAACATCTCACATATTGTATACATATTACACTGGATTATTTCTTAAATGGAACAGACTTCAAGGGAAATTTGGTTTTCAACTAGTTTTCATCCTAGCTTCTACATGGGATAAGAAGTTTACCCTACACATCAACTGTTTATAACCCACAAACTGGGAAGAAAAATCATGCCATTCATGTCATAAGCGCTAAGCGTTACATAATATATGAGGTCTGTCCAGAAGGTATCCAGCCATGCAATGTGAAAAATAGAGACATTTATTGAAGAAGATACAAGAAACATTGTACACAGGACAATGACACCTTAAGTCCCCTTCAAAGCAGGCACCTTGGGACCTCACATAGTTCTCCCAATCACCATCAACTGCACCATCATATTTTCCTGACTCTCACTGACAGCCTGAAATCTCTTCCCTTTCAAAGGTGATTTTAGTTTTGGGAAAAGCCAGAAGTCGCAGGGTACCAAATCTGGGGTGTAGCAGGGTTGAGTCACCTGGGTGATTTGATATTTTGCCAAAAAACTCTGCATGAGATGTGATATGTGAGTGGGTAAGTTGTTGTAATGAAGCTGCCAATCACTAGTTGCCGATAGCTACAGCCTCCTGAATCAACCAAATAGTTTCCGTGGAGGAATGTTCAAGCTTAAAGCAAAATGTGATGCAAATACATTGCTCTACTTGCTCAGTCACTTTGAATGCGATGGTTACACAGTACACATGCTCACTCAATGACATCTACTGCCCCCACTGACTAGTACAGTAAAGTCATCATTGTTCTCACACTGCATTCCAGTTCACTCTCCTTGGATGCCAGGTTACATGATGTCACAAACCATCTCATTATATTAACAATGGCTGGACTTTTTCTGGACAGACCTCATATACATAAATGCTCATTTGAGACTCTATTGTTGGTATTGCTTATCTTTAGACACCTTTCCTGAAGAAAGGGGACTTTTCTTAATAGAGTGTGGACTATTTGTGGTATATAAGCTTTTCAATTACACCAGAGTCTTTCAGCAGTGTTTGGCACTACTGACATTTTGGACTGGATATTCTTGTTGGGGGGAGCTGCTCTTTGCTTTGTAGAATCTCCAGCCTCCACCTCATGGAAGTCCATAGCACCCCACCCTCAGTTTGACAAACAAAAATACCTCAGACATTGCCAAATGTTCCCTAGGAGCCAAAATTACTTCTGGTTGAGAACCTCTGAATTAGACAGACCTGGGTTCAAATCTTGGTAAATTACTTAATCTCTCTGAGCATTATTTGGCTCAATTTTAAAGTGAGATAAGAACAGGACCTGGTGAATAGTGCTGAGGTGAACACTAAATGAAATAATGGATATAAAGTCTAGCCCAACTCTTGGCAGAGGATAAATGGTCAATAAATTTCTTTCTTTCTGGCAAAAGAACTCTGGTGGTTGGACATTCCCACAGTGCTCTCAGTATTTGGTGGTCTGCTTTGGCAAACCATTCCTTACTTGGTGTCAAGTACTGGCAAGATCACAGGCAAATATGAACCCCCCAATGTGAGACTCAAAGCCACTGTGAAGGGAATCTACCCCATCTAATGTCAAATATTAACCTCTATCAGAACCAGGCAAACTATCTCTTAATTGGACACACAGTAGAGCCTGAAGGTAAGGTGCCAGTATAGTCAGCTGTCAGACACATTTAAAAAACATCTATCCAGTGTAAATACTCAACCATTGGCACCACCTGCTGCCCAAATAAATGCCAGTCACTGTCAAGAATAATGGAATCCTGCATAATCTGGGAACAAATGGGCCACAACAAATGGCTATAAAAGTTAAGTGCACTGCTAATCAGCCTTCTTTGTAAGTCACCACCACCACCAAGGCCAGCTGGATTTTGCATTCAGAGTCAAAGACATCCTAAATTCTTCAGCCATAGTTGACTAATACTTGTGTGTTGATATCTGTGCATTCACTTTCCAAAAGTCTTATCTCTGCTTTTAATTTTTTTTAATCCTCACCTGAGAACATTTTTGAATTGGGTTTGGAGATAGAGGAAAGGAGAGAGAAACATCAATGAGAGAAAGAGAGGGAGAAAGAAGCATTGATTGATTCCCTCCTGTACACCCCCCTGGCTTACACCTGTAACCTAGGCATGTGCCCTGACTGGGAATCAAACCTGAAACCCTTTGGTTATGGGACAATGCTCCAACCAACTGAGCCACACTAGCCAGGGTTTATCTCTCTTTTTAAAATCCTGTGCTCTAAACCTGAATATGCTTTAAACCTAGTTACCATATTTTGTCAAATCTAATATACGTGATTATTTTATGTCCCAGTGAAAAAAGAAAAATTTACCACCAATCATAACTGTATAAGAATTATCGCAATTTCACAGATGTTTAAACAAGAAAAAGTCTGGAAATCAAAGAAATATATAATCAGATTTCAACTGATGATGATCAAGGCTAAAAACCATGCTAATACATATGTAGGCCAATTGGACTTGAAGTCCACATAAATGGCATTTTTTAGTTTACTTTTTTCTGAACATGCAAGTTTTAGATACATAATGTTGAGAATTTTGAAAGTACAAAAGAGTGTTAAGAAGAAAGTTAGGTCACCTGAAATGCCACAGCTATTACTATTTTAAAATATTTCCCAACAAGTCTTTGCGTGGACATATTTATATAATGTTGGGAACATATTGTGGTTGCAATTTTGTATCCTGCCTTTTTGCATTTTATGTTATATCATGCACACTTGCCTGTATCTTTAAGTAGCCTCCATAGAATTACATGACAGTAATTATAAGAACTCTTTTCCAGCTACATTAAGTTGAATAGGTTCTTAAAAACTATGGTCTGCATTAGAAACGTTTGCAAAAGTACTGGGTAGGACCCAACTCTCTTAATACTCTGTGCTGTCAAATGTATTTCTTGCAATGACATTAGGCCAGTTAAAGGTCAATCTGTCTTATTATAAATGAGTATTGTGGAAGCCCTTTCATTCTGAAAATTAAAGCAATGAAGTAGGATAGCATTATTATAATAGTGAGATTGTCACCAAAAACACATTTACATACTTTCTAAGACTGACATTCCAAACCATTTTTATCCCAAGAAAGTTACTTTTAATCCTGTTCTTTCTTTTATGTCTCACCGAACAAACTGGTTTGGAAATGCTACATATCATCAAGAGTCTTGACTATGGGAATCAAAAAAACTTTACTTGTTACTAACCTGGTAACGTTACTGTCCCTTTCTGGCTAGGTTTCTTTCCACATCTAATTCGGTATTCATTGATTGCATTTTCAATCTCCTGAAGCTTTTTCACTGCATCCGTGTATTCTTGCTTTCGCTTTTTTTTCACAGTTTTACAAAGGTCTGTCTCATTGGCAAGTTTCTTTGCAGCTTCAACCAGCTTTTGCTGTATCAGGAAATTGCTCTCCAGTTCTTGCAAAGCAGGATCCTGCATTTACACAATGATGCTGTTTTATTTCTATGGTTACATACAATCACTCTCACACTCACTGGGTAAAAAATCAAACTTGTTGTGCATTCTCAAATCAGATGCTCTTTGGGAATAAAACCTTCCTAAGTTTTACTACATGGGTATCCTCAAACATTTTCCTAAAAAACAAGACCTCCCTCATCCATTTTCATAAACTTCTCATACTCTTTCCTTTTCAAAAGGAATGGCCTTTCATTCATTCAGTTGGGTGAAGATCATATTTTTCAAGAAGGGATTCTTAACCCAAGATTCACAGATGTGGAATGTTGTATTAACATGCATAGCTTTAGAGACAGATAAATTTGGTTTAAGTCTTCTTTCTGGTGGTTCCTGGCTGCATGACCCTGGACATACTACTTAATTTTTTAATGATTCAGTTTTTTTCCATTTGTAAAATAGAGGTAACATGTATTTTACATAAGTATATGTGTTTTTCTTAGTTCAGAGCTGGATATACAGAGAGTGCTCAATAAACAGCAAAGCTCACTCTTATTGATGGAAATTGCTTTCATTTCAGGAAGGCTAAATTTCTATAAGAAACAGGAGTAAGGTGACACTGATAACATGCAATGAGAAAGGACATTCTATATTGGCTAACAAATCTTTTGACTTTATTGTACTCACGTGCTGTACATGTATTATCTCATTGAATACTGCTTGCATCCTCAGAGGGAAAAACAATCATTGCACCCCCTTTTTATAGATAAGGAAACTAAGACCTGAGAATTATGACTACAAAGAGGGAAAAATATTTGCCATAGGTTGCTACTTAGTTTTAAGTAGAAGAATCTAATGTTAGAATTCTTAATCCTTGTTTCTCAGTTTATAAACATTTGGGGCTTACTGAATATTCTCCATGTTTGGAAGAGTAACTAGTGAGAAATAACAATTTCAACTGAACTGTACATAAAAGAATTCAACTGGTGTACATCATCACATTCAACTGGTGAGATAAAAATGCACAGCAGTGACTCAAAAACCAAAGGAACAAGTCCATAGACAGCTTTTCTGTTTCACTGTTAATGGAAATGCTGGGAGCTGGTACTCATACCTCTTCACTGGGCAGCAAGTTGTCATCTAATTTGAATGTGGTACCTACACGCCTTCTAACCTGAGGAGGTTTCTCACCCATGTTCAGTGGGTATTCCTTTGGCATTTTGCCTGTGAGCTCCTGTAGAACAAAATGGAATTGAGAGGGGATGACAGACACTGGCTAGAGTTGTCAGACACATTTTGATGAGTACCCCCTACCCCGCCTACCACAAAGCAGAAGACACTCACAGCCTCCCGCAAACAGATCTTTTTAAGCTCCTCGATTTTTGCCAGGAGTTTTTCTTGCAACAGCTTTTCCTTCTTCTTGAGTTCAAGGATTTTCTGTCTCTTTTGTTCCTCACTACCTTCTGAGTCTTGAGAACCTGGAGAATTGGAAAGAGGGGTAAGGGAAGGTTTAAACAAGGAATGTTTCCTTCCTTTTCAAAGGACAAAAGATTTTTAAGCCAAACCTGCTATTAAATGGTAGTTTTTTTTTTCTGTTTTTCCTTATTTCTGAAGATATAAAAGGAAACTAGAGAACATTTTCTCATGCTTCTGGGCATCAAACATACCCTGATAATAAAATGTGCCTGAGCATTTTGGCTCAACCATTTTAGAAACAATAATAAAATGCTTAATGTTTTAGACCACCCAAGGAAAAAAATTAATTTTTCTGAGCAGGTGAGAAGGTTAGATGTTCCCTGAGAGACTTGTCTAGAATGTTCTTTCAGAAAGCAAGCAAGCAGGGCAAAGGAATGTTCTGTGTTTCAGTTTCACAAGTTGACAATGGGATTTCAATGGGAATATCCATTTTAGTGAAGTTATGTGTACTTAGTGATTAAAGATTCCAGAATTTTGCATAGGAAGGGCTTGGGGAATCAATCACTCTGGAGGTGGGGTGGGGTGGGCATTCAAAGCTTTTCAGTCACATTTAACTTTGTATTAAATGGAGAATTAGACAACTGTCTATATCAAAAACTAAGTATTAGGAATAAGAAGCTGATGGAATTTATGGGGAGAAAATGTCTTTCTAAGCCACATCTAGGCACTCACTATCTTTGTACATATTGTTACTTATGCAACCCATTTATAATTTAATTATATACTTTTTGAAATTAGTTTACAAATTTTATTCAAAACTGCCACATAGTGTAATTTTAATATGCTTATTTATTCCTAAAATAATGGGTTAAAATATACATTTAAAATTGGTTTACAACAACAAAAAAGTGAAATAAAGAAAAGATTGCTTCTACTTTCCTTAATACCAGAAGTTACCTGAGGAAATTAAGCTGCCATTGCTGGCCATAATGAACTGACTTTTTGCTTCTAGAGTGACCAGTTTGGAGGTCCTTGGTGTTCCCATCTCAGTCAAATCCATTGCGATATCATCTAAACTTCTGGCTGAAGGAATTTTTGCCTATAAGATATACTACATTGTAATGGAATTCACTTAATTAAACCTATTTCAAATTAATATGATGAGTAAGTTACTGTAGAATAAAAATGTCAACATCGAGGACAATTTAGAATTTTTATACATATACTAAAAAGATACTCTTCAGAAAAAAAAGATACTGAAGCTTTGTAGCTAGAATGTATTAATAATGATGCACAATTCTTTCCTATGGTATAGTTCAATCATGAGCTTTAAAATGTCACCAGGGTATACCTACATGTATGCTGAAAAGTTGGCAAATAGTACAACTTTCAAATCAGGTTTTATAAGTATATTGCTCATTTTTTAAGTATATGAAAAGTTAAAACAGTTGGTAGTAAACTAGGAGAACAAAAATCCATGTGCTTGCATTTTTTCTGAGAATACTTCTCTTTTGAACACAAAACAAATGAGTTTCTGATAGTTAGAACCTCTTCTGGTCACTTACTTTGCTTTGCTTCCGATCCAGGTAAAACTGATGCTGACTAATTGCCATTACCCAGATGGACTTGATGAGAGAAGAGTTTGCATACCAGGTTTGCACAAAGAGGCCACCTTGCCCAAAGGCTCTTTTTGACACCGAAATCCTGAAAGATTAAGAAAAGCATTCAAATTATTTGCCTCTGGCCCCAGCACAACACAAAATATATCCAGTGAGTAATGTAGTAGAGCATCTTCTTAACTGTGTTTCCAATGCCACACTCATGCTGACAGGGTTCCGATTTCTCCTTTTATGACAAAGCCAATCACACCTAGGTAGTAACTCTCTGTAACACTAGCATATTAAAAATACGTACACCCTCTCAAAAGCAGATAAGGAATAGTCAAATTGGTTGTACTAAAATGCTTAGTTAAAACCCTTAACAAGCAGTTTGGAATAAATGTGATAATATTTTAGAGGTGCAGATCTATGGGATCAGCACCTTCCTTAAGGTGAAGAAGCATCCTGGATCTAGATAGACTTGTCTGACTCAGACATTATTAGAGGATGAACACAATAGTATTGCCTGCAAGTATGCAAGTCCAAACCTGGTCCAGAGTGCTGCTTATGCACAAATCAGATATAAAGGAGGACAGGGTGAAAGAGAGAAGGATGAGGGAAAGGAGAGAGAAAGAGACCGATGTTCTTTGTAGAAATTTAGGTGATCATTTTTTTTGTTTTAGAGTTGTGCCAATTATTTATCCCCCTTAACCTCCCACAGGAAAAAAAATATGGAAGGTTTCATGAATTTGCGTGTCACCCTTTCACAGGGACTGTGCTAGACTTCTCTGTATTGTTCCAATTTTATTATATGTGCTGCCGAAGCAAGCACTCTTTATAGGAATTTAGATCATCTTTTTGTTAAGGGCTCTTTCACCCATCCCTGTTACCTCCAAACATCCACAAATGTATCTGAAAAGAACCACTGAGGACTGATAAAAGAATTGCCCTGGAGAAGGAAGATGGCAGTGTGGTAGGAGGGAGCAGATTCTACTTCCTCCAACACATGTGAGGAAAAACCTAGCCGATCTACGGAGGAACAGAGCAAACAGCCAACAGTACCGCAGCATATATGAAAATAAGAGACCAAAAACTGTAGCAAACACTGAAAAACCAGAAAGTAAGGAGACCGCTTCAGGACAGTAAAGTCCCAGAGGCCGGTGGGGGCCAGGGCGGCTGCAGCCCCAAGCCCAGCACCCACTGGGTCTGCAACAGGGTTGTTGGGAGAGAGCTTGGTCAACTGCTTCCTCCCCTGCCAAACAAGGTTTGAGCAGCACTGGGAGAGACCTGGCTGCTTCAAATCGCAGAGAGGGGAATAAGGACTAAGTGGCAAACACACAGGGGCTATGAGCACCCACGAAGTCTGTGGACACTGGTTGGGGAGAGTTGGGAGTTGCGCAGTGACGGGCTTTGACCCCGATAGTCACTGGTCTGGCTGGAGAATTGGGCTGTGCCAGAGACCAGGCCATTGTACGGAGTGGCAGGATTGAGTAGGAGGAATTTCTCAAAAAGAAAAAGTGAAAAGAGAGACACTGTTTGGGGAATTCTCCTGCAGCAGCCGCTCGGGAAAGCTCCCCACTCAGCCAGGCAGTGATCCTGAGGCTGAGCAGAAGACCCTGCACACCTCCATAGCACTGGGAAGGAAGGGTGTGCTCCCAAACCCTTGGGACTGAGGCAGCCTGGCCAAGCTGGTGTCCGCACCCCAGCCCAAAGAGTTAACCCCATCCCACACTCAAGGTGCCAGGGGTGGGAGGCTCCAGGCTGTACAGTTCAGGAAGGCAGAAAAGCCATACCAATCACCCCTCAGCCCACTGCAGCCAGCAAGACCAGAAAACCCGGTTTGGCCAGTTTGAAACCAACAAGAGGCTCTTGGCTTTTTGTTGTTGTTGTTGTTGTTTTTAAAGTAATTTTTACTTTTTTAAATTATTTTTTAATCTTTGAATTTCTTTTTCCTCTCTTTCCTTCATTCTTGTTTTATTCCTTCCTCCTTTCTTTCCAATTTCATCTTATCTTCCTTCCTTCTTCTGCTTTCCTTTATACCCACAACTGAGACAAAAAACCTGGAACTGTGAAAAGACCAGGCTTGGACCCAGACAGGGGGCATCCCAACAGCTGTGACAGTGAGACAAATTTAACTTTGCTATTACAGAGAACCTGCAAGTTATTGCATACTTGTATTATTTTTTCTCCATTAATATTACATTTTTTATTTTAATAGTATTTTTGTATTCCTCTTCTTTCTGTATAGTCTCATTTGCTTGGCAGGTTACAGTATATCATTTGACAGGTTTCCCCTGTTCTCTCTTTCATAGTCTATTGTTAATTTACTGTCTTTCACTTCACTTGTGTTCCATTAGAACACTACTCAAGGTGCTATACTCCCTACTCTTCTTATCTAGATAACATAGATTCTGTCATATGATGGTTGCTCTAATATTATTGTAAACACTAGCTGTTACATACAACGGTAAATACTTCACAACACCCCTCCCAGATCTTAGCCCACTTCATGGTTTCCTGAACTCTATTACTGTAGTGGTTAACTCTATTCTCTCACACACTATATCTATTTACTATCCTTTACTCTCACCTTCCTTCAGAATCTGACCTCCCACAACCTTACTGCTTTCTAGATCCAACTCACAATCCTTCCCTCCCCAACAAAAGTCTCATTTTCTTTCCATTCTTTCCAGAAAGTGGCTAGTTGGGTGGAAGATCACATATAACACTATACATAGCCAAAGGATCTCCTAGCTCTTGTCTACCAGCTGCTACTGTAAATATCATAGAATATTCTCTTGCTGTCTTAAAACATTTTGCTTCCCCTCCAACTGATCACAAAAAAGAGTAGGTGGAAGTGGTGAATACCAGGATACCCACTGGAAGAGGAAACCCAAGAACAAAGGAACCACCAACAGATAACAACAGAAGAGGGTGAAGGAGGGAGTGGAAACCACACAAACCTCAATCCAGGACCTATCTGGAAATACAACTAAATAGTGGAGAAACTACCTAGTACAAACAACTGAACAAGAGCAAGAAAGAATCCTCAAAACCTTGTACACACAGAACAACCAGCTTCAACAGAACCTTCCCTGCTTCACCAGCAGAGAAAAATATAAGAGGTAATGGCCAGAGTGACCCTCAGCTAACCAGCTGGTGGGAAGGACCCACCAAAGAAAGACCCAACAACAGGCAAAACCCAAAGACAAACTCAGGGCCACATTAAACGACAGCCCAAGACCAGTGAGTTTGGGAGATCAAGGAGACTGCACCACTGAATCACACAGGTATTCTACCACAGAAGTTCACACCACAAACACAGGGAGCCAGAACAGATCAATTTAAGAAGCTGAGGCTAACAAGAAGAGTCTCACAGACAATGGGAAGACAAAGAAACAATCCCCAAATGACAGGAAAGGAGGAAGCCCCAGAAAGAATGCTAAATGAGATAGAGGCAACTCAACTATCAGATATTCAGTTCAAAGCAACGGTTATCAGGAAGCTCAGTGAGCTACCAGAAATGACAGGGAAGCTACGAATGAACTCACTGCAAACCATATCAACATGAAAAAGGAAATAGAAACTATCAACAAGGGCCAAGAGGAAATGAAGATTACAATTTCTGAGCTGAAGAACACAGTAGAAGGAATCAAAAGCAGGATGGATGAAGCAGAAGACTGGGTCTGTGAGCTGGAGGATAAAGTAGAAAAAAACACCCAGAAAGAGCAAGAAAATGAAAACAGGCTCAGAAAGAATAAAGAGGGATTAAGAGAAATGAAAGACAATATGAAACATAATACTATCCGTATGATAGGGATACCAGAAGGGGAAGAAGAAGAGCAAGGGATAGAAAACCTATTTGAAAAAGTAATGATGGAAAACTTCCCTAATTTGATGAGAAAAAAGTCAGGCAAATGCAGGAAACACAGAGAGTCCCAAGCAAGAGGAACCCAAAGAGGCCCCCTTCAAGTCACATCATCATTAAAATGGCAAAATTCTAAGACAAAGAGAGAATCTTAAAGGCAGTAAGGGAGAAACAGGAAGTAACATGTAAGGGAGCCCCGATAAGGTTAGCAGCTGACTTCTTAAATGGAAATGCTCCAAGCCAGAAGAGTATGGCAAGAAATATTCCAAGTAATGAGAACCAGAGGCCTGCAACCAATACTACTTTACCCAGCAAGGTTCTCAATCAAGACAGAAGGCCAAATAAGGAGCTTCCCAGACAAAAGAAGTCTAAAAGAATAAACCTCCACCAAACCAGTTCTGCAAGAGATGCTAAAGGGACTGCTTTAATGAAGGGAAGGAAGAGAGAGATAGAGAGAGAGAAAGAGAGAGAGACAGAGAGAGGAACACAGGTATGAAAAAATGGCAGTGAATAAGTACCTATCAACAATAACCTTGAACATAAATGAATTAAATGCCCCAATCAAAAGACATAGAACAGGTGAATGGATAAGAAAGCATGACCCACACATATGCTGGCTACAAGAGGCCCACCTCAGGACAAAAGATCTACACAGACTGAAAGTGAAGGGCTGGAAACAAATTTTCTAAGCAAACAGAAAGGAAAAAAAAAAAGCCTGGATAGCAATACGCACATTGAACAAAATAGACTTTGAAAAAAGGGTCATTAAGAGAGACCCAGAAGGTCACTTCATAATATTCAAGAGAAGAATCCACCAAGAAGACATAAAAATTGGAAATATATATGCACCCAACATAGGAGCACCCAAATACATACAGAAAATCTTAGAGGACTTCAAGAAAGATATCAACAGCAACACAATTATAGTAGGGGATTTTAACACCCCACTGTCAAAAATGGACAGATCTTTCAAACAAAATATCAACAGACATATTGTGGCATTGAACAAATCCTAAATAAAATGGACTTAACTGAAATATACAGAGGCCTTCATCCCAAAGAAACTAAATACACATTCTTTTCAAATGCACATGGAACATTTTCAAAGATAGACCACATGACAGGACACAAAACAAGCCTCAAAAAACTCAAGAAAATTGAAATCATACCAACCATTTTCTTTGACCACAAGGGACTGAAACTAGAAATCAACCCCAAGAGGAAAAACCCAAAACATTCAAAATCATGGATATTGAATAGTATGCTGTTAAACAATGAATGGGTCAAGAAGGAAATTAGGGAAGAAATCAGAAAGTTTCTGGAAACAAAATAAAATGAACTCACAACAACCCAAAACTCATGGGACACAGTGAAGGCAGTCCTCAGAGGGAAGTTCATAGCAATACAGGCCTACCTAAAATAGACAGAAACATTTCAAACAAACAACCTAAACCTACACCTAAAAGAACTTGAGGAATAACAACAAAGACAGCCCAGAGCAAGTAGAAGGAAGGAAACAACCAAGATCAGAGCAGAATTAAATGACATAGAGACTAGAAGCACAATTCTAAGGATCAATGAATCTAGGAGCTGGTTCTTGAAAAAGATAAACAAAATAGACAATCCTTGAAGCAGGCTCATCAAGAAAAAAAGAGACAGGACCCAAGAGGGGAGATTACAACAGACACTGCAGAAATACAAAGGATTGTAAGAAATTAGTATAAAGAACAGTAAGCCAAGAGATTTAAAAACCTAGGTGAAATGGACAAATTTCTAGAAAAATACAATCTTCCAAAACTCAATGAAGAAGAAACAGAAAGCCTGAACAGACCAATAACAGCAGATAAAATTGAAGCAGTAATAAAAAAACTCCTGACACACAAATGCCCTGGACCAGATGGTTTCACAGAATTCTAAAAAGCATTTAAGGAAGAGCTAACCTCTATCTTTCACAGACTATTCCAAAAAATCCCAAATGATGGATGACTGCCGAACTCTTTTTATGAAGCCAGCATCATCCTAATCCCAAAACCAGGTAAAGACACAGCAAGGAAAGAAAACCTCAGGCCAATATCACTGATGAACATAGACACTAAAATCCTCAACAAAATATTGGCAAACCGTATGCAACAATACATTAAAAAGATCATACACCATGATCAAGTGGGATTCATCCCAGGTAAGCAAGGTTGGTTCAATATTTGTAAAGCAGTAAATGTAATACATCACATAAACAAAAGCAAAGACAAAAATCACATCATCATATCAATAGATGAGGAAAAAGCATTTGATAAGGTACAACACCCATTTATGATAAAAACATTCAGCGAAGGCCATATACGAGACCTACAGCCAACATCATACTCAATGGGCAAAAACTAAAATCTTTTCCACTAAGGTCAGGAACAGGAAAAGGTTCTCCACTTTCACCACTTCTATTCAATATAGTATTGGAAGTTTTAGCCACAGCGATTAGACAAGAAAAGGAAATAAAAGGCATTCGAATCAGAAAGGAGGAAACAAAACTGTCATTGTTTGCAGATGACATGATAGTTCCGAAAATCCTATAGAATCAGCCAAAAAACTGCTCAACCTAATAAATGAATTTGGCCAAACAGCAGGATACAAAGTCAATATTCAGAAATCAAAGGCATTTTTGTACACCAACAATGAAACAGCAGAAGCAGATATCAAGAAAAAAACACCATTCGATATAGCAAAAAGAAAAATAAAATACCTGGGAATAAATCTAACCAAGTAGGTAAAAGACCTGTATGCAGAAAACTATACAACACTGAAGAAAGAAATGAAGGAAGACAAACAAATGGAAACGTATACCGTGTTCATGGATTGGAAGAATTAACATAATCAAAATGTCCATATTAACCAAACCAATTTGCAGATTCAATGCAATACCTATTAAAGCACCAATGGCATATTTCACAGACATAGAACAAACACTTCAAAAATTTATATGGAACCATAACCAACCTCAAATAGCTGCTGTAACTTTGAGAAAGAAGAGCAAAGTAGGAGGGATCTCAATACCTGATACCAAACTGTATTACAAGGGCACTGTAAACAAAACAGCCTGGTAATGGCATAAAAACAGGCACATGGACCAGTGGAATAGAACAGAGAGCCCAGAATAAGCCCAAGTCTCTACAGTCAATTAATATTCAACAAAGGGGGCAGCAATATAAAATGGTGTAAAAATAGCCTCTTCAACAAGTGGTGTTGGGAGAACTGGACAGCTATGTGCAAAAAAATGAAACTTGAGCACCAACTTACAGCATACACAAAAATAAATTCAAGGTGGATAAAAGATTTAAATATAAGCCGTGACACCATTAAAGTCCTAGAGGAGAACATAGGCAGGAAAATCTCAGATATTTCATGCAGCAACATTTTTACTGATATGTCCCCTAAAGCAAAGGACATAAAGGAAAGAATAAACAAATGGGATCTCTCAAAATAAAAAGCTTCTGCACGGCAAAAGAAAACAGCAATAAAGTAAAAAGAGAACCAACTGTATGGGAAAACATATTTGCCAATGATACCTCAGACAAGGGCTTAATCTCCAAAATATTAAAGAACTCACACAACTCCACTCGAAGAAGACAAGCAACCCAATGAAAAAATGGGCAAAGGACTTGAACAGACACTTCTCCAAGGAGGAGATAGAGAGGGTCCAGAGACACATGAAAAGATGCTCGATATCGCTAGCTATCAGAGAGATGCAAATTAAAACCACAATGAGATACCACTTGACACCAGTCAGAATGGCCCTCATAAACAAAGCAACAAACAGCAAGTGTTAGAGAGGTTGTGGAGAAAAGGGGACCCTAGTGCACTGTTGGTGGGAGTGCAGACTGGTACAACCACTATGGAAAGCAGTATGGAATTTTCTCAGAAAACTGAAAATGGAGCTACCTTTTGACCATGCAATTCCACTGTTAGGATTATATCCTAAGAACCCTCAAACACCAATCCAAAAGAACCTATGCACCTCAATGTTCATAGCAGCACAGTTTACAATAGTTAAGTGTTGGAAGCAACCTAGGTGCCCATCAGTAAATGAATGGATGAAAGAACTATGGTACATTTACACAATAGAATTCTATGCAGCAGAAAGAAAGAAGGAGCTCCTATCCGTTGCAACAGCATGGATGGAACTGGAGTGCATTATGCTAAGCAAAATAAGCCAGACAGTGAAAGACAAATACCATATGATCTCACCTTTAACAGGAACCTAAACAACAAAACAATCAAGCAAAATATAACCAATGACTCTGAAACAGAGAACAGGGTGACAGTGACCAGAGGGGAAACGGGAGGGAATTTCAGGAGAAAAGGGTAAGGGTTTACAGGAATAAATATAAAGGACACATGGACAAAGACTAGGGTGGGGTGGAAAAGGGAGGGAAATGGGGAGGGCTGGTGCAGTGGGCTGGGATGGGAGTAAAAGACAGAAAACTGTACAAGAACAACAATTAAAATAAAAATAAAAAAATAAAGAAAAGAATTTCTGTGAAGACTTTGGAGTAACCAAAATCCTGACTTTAACGTTGATAACTTGGTGGCTGTTTTTCGAAGTGATCAGGAATACCAAATTTTAAAATGAGCAAAGAATCTGAATAAACATTTCTACAAAGTTATGGCTGATGAGCACATGAAAAGATGCTCAGCCATCATCAGTCATGAGGAAAATGCAAATCCAAACTAGAATGAGCTACTATTTCAAACCACCAGGATGACTATTAAAGAAACAACTCAACTGAAAATAACAAGTGTTAGGGAGTATGTGGAGAAAATGGACCCATATACATTACTGGTGTGAATGGAAAATGGTGTAGCCATTTTGTTAAACCTTCTGGCCATTCCTCCAAAGGTTAAAGAAAGAGTTTAGCCCTTCACCCAGTAATTCTGCTCCCAGGTATTTACAAAAGAGAAATGAACACATGTCCACGCAAAAACTGCACATGAATGTTCATAGCATTATTCATAAAGTCACCAGGACCATATAGATAAAAAACTGTGATCCTCACCTCTGTGGGTCATGAACTTCAACAGCAAATTTTTTCTCACGAAAATATAAATTCTCCAGCTGTTTCCACTGGAATAGCTAGTAAATTAAGAAAACACAAAAACCACACAGTTTTAATTTGTTGTTTTACTAAATCTAGAAATCAACTTAACAATCATGTAATCAAGAAGGTGCACTGAGATTAAGCACAAACGTGATGCAGTCTCTTTATAAACCAACTACAAGCTGAAACCATTTCATTCCTTTCTTTGTCAGTAATCTTTACCAACAACTCTTTGAACAATAAAATTAGGCAACTGTGGGGAATACGCACACTATTTTTCCTGTGACTCAACCAAATAAGAGTTAGGAAGGAAACCTGGTAGATTCCAGTAGGCACATGCCTACTGATCAAAGATGTTGATAGCATATTTAAAAGGAAGGATATTCAAAGAGATGTTTCAATAAGACCACAGATTAAATTTCAAAAGAAAGCAAAGTGAAAGTAAACCAGAATCCCAAGCAGGGGTGATTCTCCATGACACCAGTTTTCTTGCCTACAAATGTTCCTCTAAATGGGACAGAAACCAGGAACTGAAGGCAGGGGTGGGGTAGGGTGAATGCAGGAGCTAGCTGCCCTTTTGGTTTCCAGTTTTTGTAAATGGAATGCACTTCCACATTCCCACTGCTGATATTCTAATGCTGCACTCAGTGTTCTTTGCCAGTTTATTGGGGGAAAACGGACTTTACTAGCACTGTGCTTTTGAAAACCACATAATTTGTAAAAAAGCAGCTTCACAGAACTGAGTGTACCATGCTGTATTTTCTGGCCCCTTATGTTAGACCTTGTGCTCGCCTGAGCCTCATCTTGTCTCAACTTGGACGTCACAGAATTCCTCTACTCCATTTCTAGTCTTGATTATTAGGGGAATAATAGCAACAGTGATTTCATTCTATTAGACTTTGGCTGGATTTTAAAAATTACGTTCAAATATTCTTCAAAGAGCATTTTCATTATCTAAATAACTGCTCTGCAATGTGCTATCAGTACAACCATTTCTTGAGGTACAGGAACCAAAGTATTTCTCAAACACGTCACCCTCATGTAAGGGAACCGCATGAGTTTAGGAGTCCTGTGCATATGCAGTCAGGAGACAAGTGTTCAAACTAGACCTGCACACCTAGAGTGAAACACACCAGCCCACACTAGGACACATGCAGTTATCAGTAACTACAACACTCACCCGGGTTCAAAGAGTTATTAGTGAAAGCTTAAAGCTACATACCAATTTCTTAAAATGTCCGTAGACTTGAGGCTTTCGTTTCTTTTAATCCAGAGGTTCCGAAAATGGGTCAGAAATGTGAGGGAAAACTCTAAGGTTCTTTCTACCTCCCCCTCCCAAACAGCAGCAGCACACAGTGAGCTCTGAACTGAATTTCATAAGACACTTAGGTGTAGCTCAGTTTCACAAAGTGAGCCTCCCACGGCTGACATCAGCAACTCTTATCAGGGGACACCTCCCCAGTTCCACTCCTTCTTCCGAGACCGGTGGGAGGGCAAAGTTCTCACCAGCAGATTTTCCCAGAAGAGAGACTCATTTTTTAAATGGGGTACAGTGCGGATTCAGACGATCCTCCTGGAAAGTAGACTGCTCTCCACGCAGGTACGGATTTCACCGGAGCTTCTCCGGGAGCCATTTGTAGGGAGTTACTCAGCCTGGGCAGGAACAGGTTCTACAGGAAGAGCCACAGCGCAGCGCAGCTGTGTTTTCCTTTGCGTCCATTCCCACACACATAAAAACCAGGGCCTGACTTGAAACACAATCTCTGAAAGCCATCCCCTTCCCCCAGCACTTACAAACTGAAATCCTAGCTCTTTTGCCTCCATTCAGCCAGTCACTGACTTTGAGAGCAAACGTGCCTCCTGCAAGCAAAACCCTACTTAAAAGGTGAGAGCTTTCAGCTTATTTAAAGAATTTGAAATAATTGGATGGCAACTGGGTTTGCAAAAGCAATCCTGGAGACAAGATTTTATGTCTGAAAGGCAAAGACATTTCCCTACCTGAAATCATAAAAGTTTATGCAAAATGTGATTTCATATATGTGTCTGTAATAGTGAATTGGAATTGCCACTAGGGCAGGGATGGTAGAATGTACAAGGGGCAAGTGGTACAGAAAACTTCATTACCAGTAATGTTTTATTTCTTTTATTAATAAAAATAAGATGAAGTAAATATGTCAAAATATTAGTGTTTGTCAATTTAAGTGGTTATGTAGGTGTCATTTTCTTGGTACATCTGTATTTTTTAAAAAATTAAAAGAAATGAAAATGTCTCAAATTAAAATGATATGCTTACATAAAGTGAACATAAATCAGTCTATTTTATACAATAGTGTGATGTCCACCTCCTAAACATTTAAGAGGCCTCTATTTTAGACACTTATTATCATTGTTATTCTTATCAATGTTGGAGGCTGTTAGGAAAATACTTGTAATTGTGGGGACACTAGATTCAGTTAGCAGCTGGAAATAGGCTAGTTTTGCTCTTGAAATTCCTGAAATTGTTCTTCTACTGAGCTTTTATATTGTTTTTGTGCTTTTGACCTCAGAAAGGCAGGATGAAACTGAAAATGGTGATGGAGCTGATGTGAAGTATTCTACTGAAAGACTGAAAGACTGCCCATGCAACAGGGTCTTGCATGCAGCAGGCAACTGACTAATTTCATTCCCTTCCTTTTTGCTAGGGTTTTCCTTGAGGGATAAGTAGAGCCCCCTCCACGCTCCTGTCAAAATCATGCAGATATTTCAGAGCAATGAAAGGAGAAGGGGAAATTGGTCAAAGAATTACCCACCAGGCTGACCTGATTTGTTGGGGCCTCTACATTAGAGAAATGGTCTGTAATGGAATGAGGAATATTCTAAATCACCTGAAATATGAAGGGGCCTTAAAGAAGTCAAAGCTTAAAGGTAGAAGGAGGCAAATTCTCTATTATTTCAAGAATAACTGGTGCCCATATAGGGTAGGATTATTACCAGGTATAATGTCTTAAGGGTAGGACATGACTATTATCTATATTATTTATGCATGTGTATATATACAAACACATTTATAATTCTCATACTAAAATTGAAAACAATGTTTTGTCCAAGCCCAAATTACCATTTTTGGAGATTTAAATGAGTTTTATTTGCCTTGCAACACAAAATTAAGAGTATAAAATGGGACTGTTTTCTAAAGTGATCATTAAATAAGCATTATAACAGTCAATTATTAGTATTTACTGTTGTTTATGTGATAGTCACTAGTAGATATATGTTAGAAATTTCACAATTTTTAGAACCTGTGGTGAAAATACTTATGTAGTAAAAATAAAACTATAAATTAGGTCTCCAGATCTCTTCTTACCCTATACCAATCTAGAATAATCAGTTGTGCCCTTCAGCATCAAAAGAAGGAAGTAGATAACAGCAGATGAAATAATAGCTGGGATTAATTTTGAGACCACTAAATAAATAAATAAATACATAAATAGAAAAAGTTAAAGAGAAGCAATATGAACAATGTTATTAACAAAGAGAGAATCAAAAGCTACAATGGGAAGAAAACATATCCTAAGGTCAGTAATCATTCTGTCTTAAAAAAGGTGTCACCCGGGCTGGTGTGGCTCAGTGTATTAAGCACCAGACTGTGAACTGAAGGGTCAATGGTTTGATTCCCTGTCAGGGCACATGCCTGGGTTGTGGGCCAGGTCTCCAGTTGGTGGTTTGCAGGAGGCAACTGGTGAATGTTTCTCTCACACATCAATGTGTTTCTCCATCTCTTTCTCCCTCCCTTCCCCTCTCTTTAAAAAATAATTAAATAGCCCTGGCTGGTGTGGCTCAGTGGATTGAGCGCTGGCCTGTGAACCAAAGGGTTGCTGGTTTGAATTCCAGTCAGGGCACATTCCTGGGTTGTGGACTAGGTCCCCAGTGCAGGAGAGGCAACCACACATTGTTTCTCTTCTTCCTTTCCCTTCTGTATAAAAATAGATAAGTTAAATCTTTAAAATAAGTAAGTAAACAAATAAATAAATAAAATCTTTTTAAAGAGTGTCAAAAAATTTAAAATTTGATGCAGAAAACCAAAGCAGACTCAAACCCTATTCTGAAAGTGAACTTATGCAAAATATTACATAATCAGAATAAATTCCTTTTATCCTTACATGTAAAGGAAGTTGATGATATTAGAATAATTTGCTTGCCTTATTATACTTCATTTAATGAAATGCATGGGTTGAATATTTAAGCTATTTTCTTGAAATCTACAATAAATTTTTTGGTTATATCCCTCTGTTATAGACTTAAAAGAACCAGAAGAAATCACCTCTTCCCCATTCCCACCCCACAGTCTTAATGGTTCCTAAATACTAAAACTTACTGTCAAATTTTATTACAAGACTACAAGGAAAAGCAGAGGGACTTTTAGGAGACAGGGTGATGCATACTTCAGTAGCTCATGGAGTCATTTATTCATTCTTATTGAATCAACAAATATTTCTTGTCCATCTTCCACGTGAGCGGTCCTGTTATTGTTGGCGAATAATGGCCAGGTCCCCTCCCTTGTGGGGCTTATCTGAACCAATTGGACCAAGTCAAACTGCCTTGGTTTGCATTCTGGTTCCACCATTTGGCAAACTGTGTAACTTTCCAGAGTCTCAGTTTCCTCATTTGCAAAGTGGGACCAACAGCACCTACCCAGAGGGTTGTTGAAAGGTTCAGTGAAATTATGTCTGTGAGACACTTAGCCCAGTGCTTGGCTGAGAATAAACATTTGGTAAGTGATACAGCTAGTTGTATTTGTTAGGACTCTCAGTCCAGTTCCCTAATTTTTTCATGCCTTTGTGCAGATGGAGGACAGACACTTAATAGCAGAAACAGAACAAGAAACAGCTGTCAGGTTATTTTGTTGACACACCTGTATCCCCCAAGCTTCCAATTCTCTGTTTCAGCCTTTGTAAAAACTTCTGTATATCTGTTGATTTCGTTGGTGGTTTCTAAATACACCCTCTAGGTAGGAAATGTGTTCACTTGTCCTGCTACATGGAGGTCACAGAGGAGGAGAGAGAAGTGGGTCAAGGGAATGCGCAACAGGGAGATGCAAGGCAGCAAGTTCCTTCCTGTCTTAGGTACCCAAGTAAAGGAACGTGCCCCAACAGGTTCAAGAATGCTGAGGAGTATGCACTTGCCATGAGCCAGAGGGACCTCCTGGGTTAGTGAAAGACAAACAAAAAGTCTCAGACATAAGGGATCAAACTGTCTATTTAAATCTTGACAAATTGAAAGTAGACACCACACAGAGAATTAACACTAGGCAAGGACAGGAAAGATGTCATCAGAGGCTTGTTATTTTTTTTAAACAGCACTTATGATATAGGTTAATCATTTAAGTATAAGTTTACCTCAAAATGACTGAATGTGGGCTAGTCACAGTTGCAGTGTGCAACTGTACATCTGACTCACGTAGGGTCATCCCACACTATAAACTGAAGAAAACAAAATCATGGTATCATTGATTTATTTATTTTGTATTAAAAAACATTATACTTGGTGAATATACTGTTTATGAACCAGCTAGTGTATCTGTTTGGTCTTCTGAAGTACCACAAAAACAGAATTTTGCTGGATTATGGGCTTTTAGAAAGCCAAATTGACCTACTTTCTATCCACCCAGCCATTCTTCTATCCATCAAATATTTGCATGACTGAGATTGTGTCTTCCCAACAACCCGATGGGAAGTACTGCTTTAAACCCATTTTACAAAAGAGAAAACTGAGACTCAGATATTAAATTAGCCAAAGTTACATACCTAAGCAGGGGTAGAACTGGGATTTACAGCAAGGCACACGCAGGCTCTAAAACCCCATTGCCTAACCACAGCCCACCATCCTACCTTTATCACAAGTGTGTTCTATGCACATTTGTTACATTAACAAAAAAAAAAAAAAAAAGAAAGAAAGAAAAAAGGAGTAACTCCTAGTTCTACCTCACAGGAAAAAAAGCATCAATTATGGCATTTATAGAAAAAGACACTGAGTCCCTACCATTTTACTTAGACTAGTGGTTTTCAACCAATGATGAATTTGCATTGTTCCCCATCCCCACCTACAACCCCAGGACATCTGGAGAGGTCTGGAGACATTTTTGGTTATCACACTGGAGAGGAGGGTGCTACTAGCATCTTGTGGGGGAGGTCAGGAATGCTGTGGAACATCACAGCATGCTCAGGGCAGAATTATCTGGCCCAAAATGTCAAAAGTGCAGCGACTAAGAAACTGACTCAGAGGATAACTTGTGGTGATGAAACTATACTGGGGTCAGTGGAATGTATTGCTGAGGGAGATGACATTTTTGCTCTAAAAAATGAAGTTTGGAGCTCTATTTTTCTCAACTAGGTAATGCCTTAGGAACAAATGGTTGTTCAGATTGTTTTCTAAATGCAGATGTTACCTACCAGAGGGACTTGTGATACCTGATCAAACCAGAAGAGGGCCCGCTATCAGTGTCAGGTGTGCTGAAACAGGTGTGTTTCATAATATACCCAAATGAGATGTTATGAAATGGTATGTTTTCCTTACACATTCAGGTAGTGAAAATTATTTTTCACATATAATATCATAACCTTCCATATATAAATCACCATATGCGAAATGCAAGGAGTAAAACATTCTGCATATTTTTGAAACAGTTTAGATGAAGAAGTTCTAGGTATCAGGATATACATAAAATAAAAATCTGATGGTCTAGTAGGATGTCATGTCCCTCAGATTTCCTCTGTGGCTGAATGTCTAACCTTCCAGGCTGACCTTATGCCTTCCTGTCTATATGTGCATCAAAGCACTGACCACATGCATGTGGTACAATCACAGTTGACCAGTTGCTCAAAGGCACCTGTGTGGTTCTTTCAGGTGTTTACAGCTGGCATCCCTTCTCACAGGTTGATACCTAGTCTGGTTATTAAATATCTTTAACTAAATCCCTAATTTTGAATATGATTTTGTCTTTCCAGATGGATTGTCACATCCTTGATGACAGGGATTTGGCTTTTTCCTTAAATAAGATAAAGAATAAAAAGTACTAGCTCAAGGCTCTTGCAATCAGAATGGTATCAATAAATTTAAAAAAAAAAACAACTTTGTACATTGCACTATCTTGCTAGAAATTTGTTCCTGAAGGTTGAATGAAGGAAAATAAAACCAATCTTTAGTCATGAGCATATATTGAAGAAAACTTTACCATTTATGCACCTTCAATTTTTCACAATGATTTATGTACTATTTGGTTTTCTCTGCATTTGGGCTAGTCAACCCTATTATAGAGCTATGTTTCATTTTTCTCTATGTGCCAACAATTCAGCCATTTGTCAAATGCCTGGAAATATAAGATAATACGAAATAATGATATCTAACAGCTTTGCCTATCCAGCAGGCATTTCTCTTCTTCATGCATCACTCTCAGTTTCTATAAGGATCACTCTTACTCTGTAAGCTCTAACTCAGTGGTCTCCCCTCAGGTATTATAAGGTGCTGACCTCCTTCCCAGCAGCACAAACTGTTCTCTGACTAGAACATGCCAACCCATTCCTCACAAGCCTGATTCCTTCTCACCGTTCATGTTTCAACTTAAATGTCACCTTTCCTGAGAGGCCTTCCCTGAACACACCAAATGTTCTTCACCCATCCCATTATTGTCCCACCATCTCATTTGGTTGACTAGTCAAAATTTATAATCGTCTTTATTTCTTTCTTATTTTTTCTCATTAACTACCACTCCCCAAAATACTTCAAAGGAAACAACACAGTGCAACAAAAACTACTTGTCACCATCAAAATATGTTTTCCTTCCTTCCTTTTAGTAATAGAACACCTTGAGGTATGGCTTTGCCATGGCTACCTAGAGACTACCTGCCCCGGCCTCCCTTGCAATGAGACTGGGTGATTTATAAATAATACGGCTGCCTGCCTTGGATTCTTTCCATTCACCTACTGGTTTTTAAATGAAAATGGATATTTACCAATTCCCAACCAATTCTCTGAGATTGTCTTGTCTTAGAAGAGCTTCTGAAAAACCTAATTGTGATTACTGTGGGAGGGGAAGAGAAATATCAATTCTGTCCAGTAAACTTTCTATAGAGTATTGTGTGAAGGGAAAATATCTACTCAGTGAAGGAATCCACCAACTCACTGGGTCCTCAGAATAATCTCTGAGGTACATAGTACAGACAGAATTATTTGAACTTGACAATCAAAAAATAAAAACCCAGAAAGGTTGAGTGACAGCTCCAGGTCAGCCAGGCGGTAAACAGGAGTGTAGGACTGGTTCTTATTTCAAATCTAAACAATAGCATTTGAGTTCTCCACCCACTGATCCTGCAGAAAGTTTTAACAATCAAGTTGATTATTGGTGTGGCTGAAACTTAATTATACACTTTATAGACAGGATGGACCGGTCTCCAGCTGACATTTGGTGATTCAGTTTTTTCCCTCCACACCATCCTATGTTTTGTATTGATGCAGAAAGTGTAACTGGACAGCACACGTTCTCTTCTATAGTTAACCTCATCCAGCATTCGAGCAGCATTAGAAGAAGCATCCTAATCGAGATCCATGGTGATGTGATAGTTGTGGGAAAAGCAAGGGGAGGTTAGAAATGATAGAGATGGCTCTGCTTAGAAAAAACAAGCAAGTCACTCTGAGTTTAAATGAAACAAACCCTGTACTTTTGTGATAAAGAAACAGAAAGACATTTGTGCTTGTTACTTAATTCATCTTGCTCTAGGCATTTGGGAATTCTAATAGTTAAAAAATAATCAGTTAACTTAAGGCGGAAAACCTTTTCTCCCCACCATGAAATGCCCTGGGATGATTATATGACTTTCTCTGCCTGTTATAATGTAGAAAGATACTGATCTTGAAAGGCCTTCTTTGTCCTACCGCCTTGTATGATGACACTTTGACTAGCATAGCATTTTTCTTTCTCTCATCTCTGACTGGTTCTGGTTTTCCCAGGTGAAATAACTTGCCAGAGGGGTACAAATCAGTCATGACATATACTTTAATCAGCCACTGACCCACTGTCTGCTCTGTGAAGAACAGACATTTTCCATGAAGTACTGAATAAACAATAAAAACCTAGAAGAAATACAAGTCTGCCTGTTTTCTTTTAAAAGTAAAACTTCATTGCTTTTAAGATCAAATGTCCTATATTTGAAATTCAGTTGAGTTCTGGTGTGTTTTCACATTCCATAAGAGTCTCCAATGACACATTTCATGCACAAAGGGAGGATTAAAAAAATTGCTTATGATCTGAACTTCTAAAACCATGAATTTTTGTGTTTTGTAACTCAGAATTTTACAATTTTCTCTTGATTTGCATCATGCATTATTGCTAATGAATTGGGAGATGCAAAGTGCTTACCAGTCTCTGAAAGCAAAAACTTTGACTAGTAGGACTAGTAAATGGAAAATAAGGGCTGTGGGCTTGCAGCAATGTTGGGTCTTTTTCTATCCAAATGGTGATCCAAGGATATTTCTCCTGTCCTTCTTTATAGTCTCTCTCCTTCACTAACCAGTTATTGAATGATGGCTGTGTATACACACAGTGCTACGCATATAACCACCCTGTGCATTTAGGGGCATTACCATTGCATAGATGAGGAAACTGCATTTAAAGAGAGATGAAACAACATGCCCAAGATTATACAGCAAACAGACATCAGAGACAGGCTTTGAGTTGTTTCCCAAACTGTTCCCTTCATCATTCCACAATACGACAGGATTAAAAGCAACTTGGCCTAATGACCGGCAAAAGCCTTATAGTCAAAATACATCAAGGGCACTTGCTGGGTATTCTGGGAGGGAAGACAAATACAGGCCCCAACATTCATAGGCTATAACTGATAGGCATTATGTAGAAAGGACAAAAGGACTCAGCCTGTGGATCTTGGACCTATCCTTTTTCAAAACAGCCTTTTGGCATCAGTCAGCCTCTTATCGTTGGCAAATCTTCCTCCTCGCCTGTTTTCAGGCCATATAATTATAACACAGTAGGCATGTGGTTCAAGAGGCTGAGAATGTTCAAGGCCTCCCATTACAGTCTTTGTTTCATTTGAGTTTGCCAATTTGACCTTCATTTGTACCCGGCCATTGGTAACTTGCTATATGCATAGGTCCATGCAAACAGCTGAAGCAAGATCCTCCTTTCGTAAGTCTGCTCTCATGGTCCTTTAAATGATGCATTTTTTTCATTTGTGCCAACTGGTCCAAGGTGGGGACTTATAAAATATGCTCCACCTCCAATAAACCCTTAAATTGTTTGGATGTAGGAAAATAAAGATACAGAAGCAAAATCCATTGTCAGAGTTAACAGAAGAAGAAAGGAGGAGGGAAACAATGGTACAGAATGGACACCTGCTTAAATAACCAAGGAGGAGAAGGCAGGACAGTGATTAACACAAGATGGCCCATTTATGGTTTTTTGAGCTGAATGGCATGCCTTGTAAATGAAACAGGAAAACTCTGCAAATTGAAAAAAGGAAATGGCTTCTGACCCTTGTCTAAACTCTGGAACGAACAAGCACACCTGATTATGATCATTGTTAAACAACGCTTAACAATTTCTATGAAACTGTGAAGGGAAAGAAAGGCCTGTAAGTCACAAGCAGTCAACAGCAGATTCACTGCACTGTTCACTGTGCACATTCTGATTTGCCATGGTTCTAAGGGAAGGCTGGTTGTTTTCAGTGGAAGCACATACAGTCTGTGGGAATCTCAGTTTTATCAAGCCATGTTAGCTAAGAAATTACTTGTGAGTCAACTTGAATTATATTTTTACATACAAGATTCACAAAATCAGCAAGACTCCTGAATGTTACTTCTTAAAGTAAAAATTTAGGGGAGAAATAAATTACCAAAAAATGTTTACATAATAGGTATACCTTAAGAAAACATGATAAGCCATAATTTGATCTTATTAAATGGATAAACTAGGGGTTAGTTGTTTCCTTGGCTGGGGTTCAACTCCCGCTCACCATCCCCCAATGGAAACACCATAATAGGCATCAAAAGAGAGCTGGTTAAATACATTATACATTTCCTTATAATGGAATACTATGCAGCTTTGCAAAGAGTGAAAGAGACCTGTGTCTAAGTGACCTGAAGAAACATGACAGAGTATGGAACAGGGTACACAGTCAGGGTACACTGAAAGGATGCTCAGATGAAGAGTCTGTGGTATGATTACAAGGACCTAACTTCATCAAGAATATGGCTGTTTTTTGAAAGCGCATTAATGATAGAAGCTATTGAGTGCTGTGATGTCAGGATGTGCTAATGTAGGCAGTCTGACCATGGTCTGTTTTTATAGGCCATTGTTTCACTGCTGTGACTCCTCGTGATGCAGCAGAGCATAGGGAGGGTAGCAAAACTGACTAGGCAGCATGAGGAAATCTTTACATCCTTAGAATACTAACTAGGCCTGGGCAGCTGGATAGTTATCTCTCTGGACTCTTCAGTTCTTACATAGGCAAAAATGTATTGTATGTTTGTGCTTGGATCCAAAGAAACAACTTCATAATCAAATTTTAAATTAAAAATAATATAACTTATTAGCTCTGGAAAATCCAAACCCAAAAGAGTGTGACTCTTTACTAAATGCACATAACTTAGTTTTCTTTACAAAAAACAGAGATGTTTAGTGTGGAAAGTTGTGAAACCAAAATAAGAAAAAATAGCAAGAGTAATAAAAAGAAGATTACAGTACTCATAACTATATTGCTGAGATGTAATGGCACCCAAAATTTGGTTTATGTCTTTACAATTCACCCATCTATTTATCCAATTAAATATGTACCTGTATATTTATGTGCATATATAAAATTTATTTAAAAAATGACATTGTCCTGTTCGTAGTCACTCAAGATAGAAAACCTCCTTGTATGCACTTGTAAACTATGTTGTGATCAGTGTTAATCTTTGTGCACACATTTCACACTTAACCTGTGCCTTCCCTGAACCCATGGCTTCACCAATCAAACATTCTTTGCCCAAGACTGTTCAGTGCCTCTTAAAGCAATGTTCCTAGGTCTAGAACAACTCAGTGTTCTCCTAAGTGTCTGAAATGATTCACACTTACTTTCCGAGGTTTCACTTTATCTTGTAAATCATACTGGCCAATTCCTTTATAGCTGATTCCAAGCCACCAAGGAAGTCCTTGTTTATCCTGGAACATGGAAAGCATGACAACCAAGACCTAATTTTTAAGTCTTCTAGAGGTGAAGTAATATTCACTAGTGTCATCTTTTAACAAGTATAAGCAAGTCAAAATAAAGCTACCATGGTAAACAAAACAGTACTTAAAAATCTACCTTGTTATTAAAATGTCTTCTTAGAGTTTTTCAAGTAAGATCTATAAGTCAATACTATTACTATAGACCAAATGCTAGTAATACCATCAAAAAGAATAAAGCACTACTGTTTTGATTTAAACAGTTGGAGAATAAATAAAATGTAAGTAATTCAAGAATTAATCCAAAGTACAAAGCCAGTTATTTGTTCAAAAAAGAAAAAGAAAAGCTCTTTGTTCTCCTGATTAGTAACCAGTAAAGGTCATTGAACTTTCCAAAGAATTACAAAGATATAAAAAGTGGTTCCAAATCCTGACGTTTATAATACACTTAACAATGCACATGGGAATACTGAAAAACAGGATGTTTGAATAATGCCTTTGAGGCACATATGGGGAGGGCAGAATTTTTTTCATAAATTTATCTTTTAGGTCTTGAAAAGCAGAGATGTATTGACATGGGGAAAGAAAAACTTAGGCTTAAACATATACCCATATGCAAATCCACTAAGAATCAGTAGAAATTAAAGTTGCATTAGTATACATTTTTAGTACATGGTGTCCTCATTATGCAAGTATTTATTATCCAATTCTCCACCATTTTGAATTGCAAACATTGTTGGAATTTGAAAGTCAAGATTGATTAATTAGAAAACTATTCCTCTTCCAAATAACACTCCTATCTTAACCTGCTTTATCACTTAACATTGCACACTGTTTCTCCCTGCTATAAACATCTGGAAACAATACACAAATTCAAAGCATATCGACTGAAAATTTGTATTGCAAATCCTAGAAAAGTGTGAGGATTTTATGAAGCTATTGAAATAACATTGGAGAGTGCATGGTTGTCATACAAGGGCACTATCAAATGAATTTCTGGTAGCATTGGAAAAGGAAACAATTGGACAAATAAGTAAGAATAGCTAATGGAACAGGTGTGCCAAAAGCGGATGATCTGAATATCTTAGAATGAAAAGGCTTTTGGAAAACATTTAAACATAGCAAATATTTGGCAGAAATGTGTTTTATAACTTGCTAAAAATGACAAGATATAATCAAGTTTTAATATTTTTAAAGAAAATCAATCCTATTCTCAATGCTTAAATTTTTAGAGACAATTTACATATATATGCACATTGATTTATGTAATTTTAAAAAGTTGGTGTTGCTCAGTAACCCTCACAGAATTACATGGGCATTATGAAAGCTTAGCCATGCAAAAGTATTTACCTTTACTGGATAATAATGGACACCATAAGTAGGTAGAGCTTCTACTATTTTCATATACCTGTAGAAAATGAATATATATTATAACCTCTTATTAAAATAGAGGGTCCTTCTGGGAAAAGTGATCAAAGGAAACACATTTTGTATCCACTTCCTTCATTATAACCATGTCTTTGATTAACCATTCTAGGGAGTAATATATTTTCCTTTATCCAAATGCAAGGAAGTTACTAACAAAACTTCAATTTCAAAAAGCTATAGGAAATGTTATTTTCTGCATATTAAGAGTTATGTGGCTTAGAAACATATTGTACTATACTATACACTCAATTTGCAAGTATTTTTTAAACTAAGCACCTAATAATGCAAAGGAATGAAAGTCAACTTTTGGTTCATTCTCATAAGTAAAAAATAAAGCTATTCCATGTATTGATTGTGGTAAACACTTGGAAATATATAATCAGTTCCCAGGTTAAACCTTTTAGAAATATACATTTAAAATGGTGAAGTTTCTTCCGTCCAAGATGGAGGCATAGGTGGACACACTGTGCCTCCTCTCACAACCAAAATTAAGGACAAGTATTTAGAAACAAGAAAACAACCAGAACTGATAGAAAAATTGAACTGTACGGAAGTCCAACAACCATTCATTCAGACCGGTAAGAGGGGCAGAGTTGCAGCAGAAAAAAGTGGAGGTGCGGACCTGGGCATGGCAGCGACTGGCAGACCCCAGGTGCACAGGGGGTGGCTAGCGGACCCTGGGCACGGGGTGGCAGTGGTGCAGACGCAGTGAGGCCACGCAGGGCGGCTGGCTGACCAGGTGGTCCCACATTTGTGTGCAGATAATCCAGGCAAAGGGGAAGTGGTGGAAGGGACTAGAATCCGAGAGAGAGCATAGCAAGCGCCATTGTTCCCTCTCAGACCCTGCCCCCACATACAGCGTCACTACCCAGCAACTGGGCTGCCCCAGCTTGGGGAACACCTAAGGCTCTGCCCCTCACTACCCGCCCCTCCCCCCCACAATGGCTCAAACTAGACAACAAATCAAAGTCCCAGAGCTAGTTCCTCTAAGCAATGAAGAGATAGCCAACCTATCAGATGCACAGTTCAAAGCCCTGGTGATCAGGATGCTCACAGAATTGGTTGAATTTGCTCACAAATTAGATGAGCAAATGAAGGCTCTAAAATGAAGGAAAATGCACAGGGAGCCAATAGTGATGGGAGGAAAACTGGGACTCAAATCAATGGAGTGGACCAGAAGGAAGAAACAAACACCCAAACAGAAAACAAGGAAGAAACAAGAATTCAAAAAAATGAGGAGAAGCTTAGGAACCCCTGGGACATCTTTAAACATCCCAACATCCAAATTATAGGTGTACCAGAAGGGGAAGAAGAAGAGCAACAAGTGGAAAACTTATTTGAACAAATAATAAAGGAGAACTTCCCCAATCTGGCAAAGGAAATAAACTTCTAGGAAGTCCAGGAAGCTCAGAGAGTCCCAAAGAAGTTGGACCCAAGGAGGGACAAGCCAAGGCACATCGTAGTTACATTAGCCAAGATTAAAATGAAGGAGAGAATCTTAAAAGCAGCAAGAGAAAAGGAAATAGTTACCTACAAAGGAGTTCCCATCAGACTGTCAGCTGATTTCTCAAAAGAGACCTTATAGGCAAGAAGGGGCTGAAAAGAAATATTCCAAGTCATGAAAGTCAAGGACCTACATCCAAGATTGCTCTATCCAGTAAAGCTTTCATTTAGGATGGAAGGGAAGATAAAGTGCTTCTCAGATAAGGTCAAGTTCAAGGAGTTCATCATCACCAAGCCTTTATTATATGAGATGTTAGAGGGACTTATCTAGGAAAAAGAAGATAAAAAATGGGACAGTAAAAAGACAGCAAACTCACAGATATTAACAACCACACCTAAAACAAAAGCAAACTAAGCAAACAAGTAGAACAGGAACAGAAACACAGAAATGGAGATCACATGGAGGGTTAGCAACAGGGGAGTGAGAGGAGGAGAGAGGGGGAAAAGGTACAGAGGATAAGTAGCATAGACAGTGGGTAGAAAATAGACAGGAGGAGGGCAAGAATAGTGTGGGAAATGTAGAAGCTAAAGATCTTATCACACATGGACATGAACTAAAGGGGGGAATGTGGGTGGGAGGGGGTGTGCAGGGTGGAGGGGAATGATGGGGGGGAATGGGACAACTGTAATGGGATTATCAATAAAATATAGATAAAAATGGTGAAGTTTATTGTATAAAATCCTGATTTAAAAAATATGCCCAGTCCCCTCAAAAAGTAAAAATTAAGGTAACAGTGCTACTATGTGCTATTTTTAATTCAACAAATATTGACTGTGTATCTCTAAGACTTTATGTAGTGGACTAAATTATGTAAGACTGACTCACTGTCTATATGGAATTGAAGTTCCTATTTGATAAAAGTAGACAGAATGATATTTGAAGATTAATTGCTTGGAATTTTGTAATCAGTAAGTTAATAATTTTAAAAGCAAATAATGTACATGTAAATGAATATAAGAGCTCAGGTAAGTGTGCCAGGGTCATGTAGCAATTACACTATGTAGACAAGACTCTATTAAATTGAGTTGAATTTTACAGTCTCTAGCCTTAACTACCAAGTTAGTCTCTTATTTGGAGCCACAATGATAATGATCAGGAGAAATAAAAAGACTATTTAAGCAAGGATACTTCATAATATGCTCATTAGCCTAACTAAAATCCTCAGAGAAATTCTTACTCTTTTAGTTATTTCATTTCAGAAAATAGTCAAAATGAATTAAAATGTCAAGGATTCCATTTCAGGACTACTAACTTCTGATTTCTACCTTGAAGATCACAGAAGGTATGTTATTATACTAAGAAGATTAGTGTAAGAGGTAAAGATATGGGGGAAATCTACATATACACTGACTGAGGAAAAACTGTGTCTCCAAGGCTTTATTTCAGTTCTCACATGTTCTGAGCTATATTCAATAGTTTTTTTGAAGTCTAGTTTTTATAATTAAAAAATTTCAATGCGACTTGTGAATTTCTTTTTTTAAGAGAGAGGGGAAGGGCGGGAGAAAAAAAGTGAAAGACACATCGATGTGAGAGAGAAACATTGACTGGTTGCTCCTCATATGTGCCCGATCTGGGGACTGACCCTGCAACCTAGACATGTGCCCTAAGTGGGAATCAAACCAGTGACTTTTCGCTTTGTGGGACAATGCCCAACCAACTGAACTATGCTGTCAGGGCACTTGTAAACTATTTTTAATAAATGGATAATGACTCTAAGAGTGGAAAAAATGCAGAAATACATCATTATGGCCTTTTTTGGTAGCACGAAGAAAGAGATTATTCAACACCAACACTGTGTTCCAACCAAAGTAGGGTCACAAATCTGGCAACTAAACAAGGCCTCCAGACAGGTTTTATTAGGCTCACATTGTGTTAAAATTTCTTAAAATTATTTTGCAATGTTTAAAATAGGATTTAAAAATCAGATATTCCAACTTTTCTTGGAAAATATCAGAATATCTGGTAACATTCTAACAGAATTCTTAAGCTGTGTAGCTTTGCTTCTACCTAGTTCACCACAGTCCCTACTATTCTTTATTGCCCCACACTTGGCCTACATTTCTCATTTTTGTTACCTGCCTGACACTGATGGCACCTGAATTGATAACACCAATATATGGACTTATCCATGACATTTTATAATTCATGGTAAGATATTTCTAATCAGATAAGGATTATATGTACACAAATCACAAAACAGAAATCATATCAGATGGATTCTGCAAACAGAAGACATTCAAATTATATTCAAGTGAAAGGAAAAAGAGATACTTACTGAACTACAGCTTGACCTCGAGTCAGACCTTTGACTTTCAAGTAATGCTCAATTACTCTGTCCTCACTGTAAAACAAGGAAATGAAAAGTATGGCAATGTATGATTATCTGATATACTAACTCATTACAAGATTCTTAGGTGGCTACTTGAGAAACTTGAGAAGGAGGATCTTCATCAACTTGTTTGGGAGGCTGGCTGACATTTGTTTCTGTAGAACATGGATTCCAGAAGGATTCAAACCTCAGACATTTGACTACCTTGTCATGATTTTTAATTTATATTTTATATAATGTATTTATATAATATGTGTTAATATTTTAAAAACTTAATTTATTAGAAAAAGGAACAGCTATGGCTGGTGTGGCTCAGTGGATTGAGCACCAGCCTATAAACCAGAAGGTTGCAATTTCAATTTCCAGTCAGGGCACATGCCTGGGCTGCAGGCTAGATCCCTGGTTGGTGGGTGTGTGAGAGGCAACTGATCTGTTTATCTCCCACTCTTTCTCTCTCCCTTCCCATCTCTCTAAAAATAAATAAATAAAATCTTTAAAAAAAGAAAAAAGTATCAATTTATCAAATGAAAAACTAATATCTTTTGTCATAACTGAATAAAATATAATAAATACAAAATAATGTTAGTAAAGAGAGATCAACAACTATTAGGTATTAAAGACAGTTTCCTGAAATTATTCAAAAAGATTTAGAAAGAATTAAAACTGCTTCTGAGTCTGTGTTCAATCTAAAATACTCTATTGTGACTTCCGTCCAAGATGGAGGTGTAGGTGGACACACTGTGCCTCCTCGCACAACCAAAATTAAGGACAACAAAGATTTAGAAACAAGAAAACAACCTGAACTGATAGAAAATTGAGCTGTACGGAAGTCCAACAACCATTCATCCAGACTGGTAAGAGGGGCAGAGTCACAGCAGGAAAAAGTGGAGATTGGCGGACCCGGGCGCGCAGGCGGTGGCTAGCGGACCCCAGGCATGGGGTGGCAATAGGCAGATCCAGTGAGGCCGCACAAGGTGGCTGGCTGACCAGGTGGTCTCTTATTTGTGTGCAGATAATCCAGGCAAAGGGGAAGCAGTGGAAGAGACTGGAATCCGAGAGAGAGGGGAGAAAGCACCATTGTTCCCTCTTGGACCCTGCCCCCACATACAGCGTCACTACCCAACGACTGGGCTGCCCTGCCCTGGGGAACACCTAAGGCTGTGCCCCTCACTACATAACAGCTGCGACCAAACCAAACCAAACAAACAAACAACCAAAAATGACTCAAATGAGAGAACAAATCAAAGCTCCAGAGCCAATTCTTCTAAGTGACGAAGAGATAGCCAACCTATCAGATGGACAGTTCAAAGCCCTGGTGATCAGGATGCTCACAGAGTTGGTTGATTTTGCTTACAAATTAGATGAAAAATGCAGGCTACAATACATGAAATGAAGGAAGACGCATGGGGAACCAATAGAGATGGGAGGAAAACTGGGACTCAAATCAATGGAGTGGACCAGAAGGAAGAAACAAACACCCAAACAGAAAACAAGGAAGAAACAAGAATTCAAAAAAATGAGGAGAAGCTTAGGAACCTTCAGGACATCTTTAAACATCCCAACATCCAAATTATAGGGGTACCAGAAGGGAAGAAGAAGAGCAACAAGTGGAAAACTTATTTGAACAAATAATAAAGGAGAACTTCCCCAATCTGGCAAAGGAAATAGACTTCTAGGAAGTCCAGGAAGCTCAGAGAGTCCCAAAGAAGTTGGACCCATGGAGGAACACACCAAGGCACATCATAATTACATTAGCCAAGATTAAAATGAAGGAGAGAATCTTAAAAGCAGCAAGAGAAAGGGAAATAGTTACCTACAAAGGAGTTCCCATCAGACTGTCAGCTGATTTCTCAAAAGGGACCTTATAGGCAAGAAGGGGCTTGAAAGAAGTATTCCAAGTCATGAAAGTCAAGGACCTACATCCAAGATTGCTCTATCCAGCAAAGCTTTCATTTAGAATGGAAGGGAAGATAAAGTACCTCTCAGATAAGGTCAAGTTCAAGGAGTTCATCATCACCAAGCCCTTATTATATGAAATGTTAAAGGGACTTATCTAAGAAAAGGAAGATAAAAAATAGGACAGTAAAAAGACAGCAGACTCACAGATATTAACAACCACATCTAAAACAAAAGCAAACTAAGCAAACAACTAGAACAGGAACAGAAACACAGAAATGGAGATCATATGGAGGGCTAGCAACAGGGGAGTGGGAGGAGGAGAGAGGGGGAAAAGGTACAGAGAATAAGTAGCATAGACAGTGGGTAGAAAATAGACAGGGGGAGGGCAAGAATAGTATGGGAAATATAGAAGCTAAAGAACTTATGACACATGGACATGAACTAAAGGTGGGGAATGTGGGTGGGAGGGGGTGTGCAGGGTGGAGGGGAATGATGGGGGGAAATGGGATAACTGTAATAGCACAATCAATAAAATATATTATAAATAAAAAACAAAATAAAATACTCTATTTTCACTACTTGGGACACACTGCTCTGGTGGAAAACCATTCATTATTGTCCTAGGATAAAACATTGGCTGAAAAAAAGGAGACATAAGCTGCAGTCAGCAACCCTGGCATTTAGATATTGTACTCTACTTTCAGATGAGTAGCATTTTCAGTCCTAGTTCAAGTATAAGCTAGAAGAATAAATGTTATTATCTCTATATATCTGGTAATCAATAGTAATCAGTCTTTTTTTCTTAAGAAAATAAGAAAATATTACTTAACAATGATTTGTTTAGAAAGTTCCTGACTCAGGATGCAATGTAACCTCAGTGTTCATTTTCACTGCTTATTTGGGAAATGTATTCCACCTTTCATATTAAAGCTATTAATGTTGAATAATTACTTTGTAATCAGTTTTTTAGTGGAAAGGAAAACCACTTTCAGGGTTTGGAGCCTTAAACCAAGGAAAATATATTTAAAGGGATGCATGTAAGTAATTCAAAGGGGGAAAAAGTACTTTTCTAGACAAAAAAAGTTACATAAAATATTGCTACTATGGATTCATTAAAATACAAACAGATAACTCAAAATATACAATGATTTCTAGCCCTAAAGGAAACTGCTGGTCATTCAGGTCATTTCTGCTTTTTAAGTAAACTTCTGTCTAAGGAAATCTGTATTTGATACCACTTATATTGCATTCTGCTAGCTTGAGGACATATCACACAATGACTCCACATCCACTGAGCATCATGTTCACTAAAGCATACTCTGCAGGCCCTCTACTCACTTCCATAAGAAGGCACTCAGCTAGATGTTCATTACAAATGACTATATTCTTGGTACAATGATTTCCAGGGAACTTTGACAAGATCCTTTCATTGAATGGATCACAGTCTACTTATGGTTACTCTGACACATTTGATGGGCAATTTGATATTTTCTTCACTTATATTTCTTTTAATTTACTGAGAAGCATGGCTTACCAGTAAGCAAGGGATGGGTGCTCCTGAAGAGTTTTGGTTGGAAAGGCTGGGAGTGTCTTTAAGTCTTTCCTGGCATTTTCATCACTAAAAAGAAGAGTATAACAGTAATGTCAGTCACTGTTACCTACAGTATTATCCAAGCTAGTATCCAGATGAATCTGAAAATTAGCTACGGCACACTGGGCTCTGTCAAAATGTTCTCAGCACACATAAGGCTCCAGTCTCTAATCAGAGATAGCCCCTAATTTCACAACCCTCCCAAATCATTTGATGTTTTAAACTTTAAAAATGCAAAAAAAATTAAAATAATCATATTAAACTATCTTAACCCCATTTTCCTTATTCTCCTTATAAACTTGCAGCCATTTCATTACACATTTCCTGTATGTACCTATGTTACTACATAATTATTATTATATTGTACAAATTCCATATTCTATTTTAATGCAGCATTTTTCAAATTCTGTTATATACTTTATCCACCTTACTATAGCAACCTCATAATTATCTTTAGTGGCTACATAATAGTCATCATTTTAGAATACTGGTTATCATAAAACCAGTGACACACAATGTCACCAATATTTAATAATAGATATCATTGCAATAGGTTTAGGTAGACCTGTCTATTTACTCATGTTATTTCCTCATAACTCTAAGATAAAATGGACCAAGTTGGCCAACTGCAGAAATCACTGGAATAGATGACTTGAAAATGTGTTTCTAATGAGACTCAAGGTATCGTTAGAATTACGTCAAGTGAACTAAAATGTACGCCCTGTAAGATCAGCTGTTATATAATTATAAAATGGCAAAATTCTGCGTGTCAAAAGAAAAGAGTGTGGTCTTTACTGAGTTTAACAGAAAGGAGAGCAGGTGATACAACCCAGTCCTACTTGGTCCTGCATTGTCTGGGAGAAAACACTCTCTACCTGGCCCAGATATTTAAGGAGGTAGTCTGTTAGGAGCAGACCTGACTCTCCAGAGTTTATGAGAACCTAGAGCAAGTCCATAAAAGAGCTACTCAAAATCCTGATCAAAGAGCTGTTCCTCAAGCAGCATGTTGGTAACTCTGTTACTTTCCACCTCTTCGTACCTGTACCCTAACTACTCCTTGTAGAGAACTTACCAAGAGCCAGGCACCATGCAATGTACTTTGGGGGTATTACTGACCTCATGTAAGTCTCATCACAGCTCTTTCCATGCAGTAGGTACTATTTTTACTCAGCTTTACAGGTCAGAGTGTTAAGTTTAGAGGGGTTAAGCCACTTGTTCAATGTCTCACAGCTGCTACATGGAGAAGCCAGAAGTCAAATCCAGTCTGCTTGGCTTTAATGTCCAAGACCATAACCATTATATTCTATTACTCTATTCTGTACCAGACTCTCAGAGCATGTCCTAGGGAGCTCATGTAAACATTCTCATTTCTTGAAAAGGCATAGCTCCCCTTAACCTTCACTCCTAGTTACCAATGAAAATATGAGCTCATTAATTTCAAAATCCATCATTTATGCATTTTTACATTAGCTTCCCTAGGGTTTGCCTGAATGTGAATCATAATACTGAAAGGAATGAACCCCCAACTGAAGGACCAAACACTGAACCCAAGATGAATTTCCTCCTGAAGCATTCAGTCAATACTCATACATCAATTGCTATAGGTCAAATGGGGAACCAAGTACAGCCTGAGACAGGTTTTGTCTGGCCCACATTGTGCTGTGCTTAGAAATTGCTCACTTCTGCCACTTGATCAGGTTTGGTGTAAGTGACTCTCCTTCATTGTCTACAGAAGCTTGTTTTCTGGTTCTGGTTTCCCAGTTTCTTGACCATCCCACTCCCACAGGCAACAAAGTAAACCCACTGAGCAAACTGTACACAGACTTACTGTCTTTCAGTAGGAACAGAGAATTAGAGTTGAGTATCACCTAGCTTGGAGGCACTATGATTTGTACCTGCCAACACTTCATTTCAAAACCAGGTTCATGTCCCTTCTTAAAGGTGAAATATCTAGCTTTACAAATTGCTACAGGAAATAAAGTCACTTGGCTCCTGTTCTTACATGAGGATAAATCTCTCTATTCCTTTGAAATCTGAACAGTGTCGCTTAACCACATTGACAATCTTGAGAAACTGGTTTGGGTTTCCTGAAAACTAAAATATATCACAATCCAATTTATTCATACTAAAGGTCACCTGTCAATTTCTAGTAATGATATTTACTTTTCTTAATAATTTCTTTTATGTGCTATCTTGTCCTTCAAATCCCATTTCATTTTTAAAGAAGTTGGCTTGTTAGTTTTTTATGAAGGACAAATACATGTACCTGTTCTAAAATGATGACAACAACATTCTAAAATGAAGACAACTTTTGTTATTGATCATCCCCACAAACCACATTCATGTTGCATTATCTTCTGGGTCCTTGTGAACTGTATGAGCCCAGTATTCATTTATTCTTTGGATTATAGTTAATTTTGTTGTAATCAAGACCTCACTAGAGTGGAAGCTATGATTTACCATAAGTTCATTTATTCATTTAGCAAGTATGTATAATGCATATGTACTGCATACCTAGCATGAGGAAGCAAGTGTCACATGATAAAGTTACCCACTTTCTCTAACCCCATTGACCAGAATGACATTAGTATACTTAATTGCAAGGGACACTGGGATACATAGTCTTTATTTGGAGCAGCCACATGGCTAGCTAAAAATTCTATTAATGTGGAAGAAAGGGATATTGAATACTGAGGAAAAACAATCAGACTCCATTGCTGATAAGGAACCATCACTCAGATCTAGGAAATTTCTGCCATGTGGGAATGTGGATTCACTTCTGATTGCATGCTTTAAAAACTAAGGCAAAATCCCACAGTTTTATGTAAGACATGCAAATTTTAAAATATTACCTTAGCTGAAAAAGGAAAAAGACAGAAAAACTACGACATTTTTTAGTTCAGGCCATATATTGTAAAAAATACCAGCAGACCATCACCATCTCTTTGCAATTTCTGACATAAACTCTTAGTAAAGAATGGAGATGCCTTCTCAGCTTCTCAGCTTGGTTTCCAGTTTTAGAAAATTTATTAACAGCTTAAAATTGTTAGTAGTGCATGAATAGAAGAGATACATAAGTAATTTTGACTTAGTTAAATCTGAACCATCCAAATTATTACATTCTCAGGAAAGAACAAAGCTTATTTCTTTGTATTGGAAAAGGTTCCTATTGTTCCTCCAAATCTGGTTATTTGTGCTATTGCAAAACATCTTTCCCTTGTGAATATGAAGCATTACTTTCCTATAAGGACATATTCTATAACCCATTTCAAACAAGCCACCACTTAAATCGAGGCAACTGAGCTCTGGACCTAGCTGTAACACTAGAAGAGATAGAGCTCCAGCAGGATCCAAAGATGGTTGAAACAAACATCCGGGCAGAAAGATGGGTTAAATCTTCCTAAAAATGGTGCACAGAGGTAGAAATCCAAATAGCCAACAGACAAAGCAAGTGTTCAGCTTCATAAGTACACAGAGAAATGCATATTAAACCCTCTATGAATCATCATTATGCACCAGACTACCAAACTTTTAAAACTCTGACAATACCTAGTTTACATGAAGATGTAGGGCAAAAGGAACTCCCATCCATTGTTAGTGAGTAGGGCAATCGGTGTGATCATTTTGGAAATTTGCGTACTCTAGGACCCAGGGATCCTTTCCTAGGTATATACCCAGAGATACTTACACAAAAGAGTGAGGTTTATAGCAGCATTGTTCACAATAGGACAAAAAAAAAAATAACCCAAATATGCCCCAACAATTTTATGGAATCATAAAATTGCAGTGTAATCATACAATGGATGACTGCGGAGCAGAGAAAATACACAGGAGCTTCACACAACATGATGAATCTCATGAATATTAAGCAAAGAAGCAAGAGCCAAAATACATACATTATAGTGCCATATATATAAAGTTCCAAAACAAGTAAATGAAACTGGAGAGAATCCTATAGAGGTGATAAAAGTATAAAGCAAAACAAGAAAACATGTACCAGAGTCAGAGTACCTCTTAGGACAGAGGATTTTATTGTGGTTGGGCAGGGTATTGGGGGCACTGCACACAGTGGAGTGGGGGCGGTCTTGGCAACATTCCTCACTTGGGTGTGTTTACATGGCCATGTATATTCTAATTTGTTCCTTAAACCCCATGTACAGGTTTTATTCATTCTTCCCTATGACAAAATTCACATGGAATAGTGGATCCCATCTGGCTAGTGGGGGCAGTGAGGGTACAGAGGGGCAGCCTGTGTAAGAGGTTAAGGCTTACTAACCAAAAAATTTAACCACCAGTGTGTTAGAAACACTGTCATGTTATCCTAAGGTTAATCCCAGTCATTTTTAGGGTTCAGGACCAAACAGGATTTCACATTTTAGTGGAGGACAGTGTTTGAGTGCTTATTTGTTTGCCCTTGGAAGGACCTTGGCTGGGTAATTTGCCTGGAGCCTGAGGCCACACGGATCCACTGAGGCCCTGGGGCAGGAAGGGGGCTGGGCTTATGTGACTCAGGATCCAGAGGAAGGGCCTGAAAACAGCCAGGAGGTGAGCTGCAGGAAGGGAACATCTCTGCCTTTCCCCAGCAGTAAATGCACTCACCCTGTCTGGACATTCTTTACCTTAATGGCAAATGGAAGTGTTATTTTAAAGATGCACTTAACCGAAATTGCCAAGGGAAACTGATTCTTCAGGTCCTAGCCAGAGAGAATACCTACAAATCAAATACTTGTTACTGCTCAGAAACGAAAGCAGCAATTGCTTTTCTTCATAATTTCAGCAGGAATTCAGATGTCATAATGAAGAACGTGCTTGTGTTTTATCTGATTAGGCTCACCCTATCTTTTGGGTATTCCAGATTCCTGTTCTGACAGCTTTCTGGAAGTAAACTATCCATGACCCACCACTTAGCCACTGCAACAATGTTTCAGGAAATGATTCTTTTTGGCATTCTCAAGACCCCTTTCATGCCTGTTGTTTTTCTTCACTGACCTAAAAAACCCTGTAGGAATGTGCCAACCTCATTTATTTTGGGGAAAGCCACATGGCTGGCAAAACAAAGGCTACCCCTACCCTTTGTGTGCACTGGAGCAGTTGCAAGGAAACAGCCACCACCAGCAAATGTATGCACCTGTTTGTGGCTAACTGGGAACTTGCACCCAGTGACAATCAGCCACCTGCCATTCTGAGGCTAAAGGGCAAGGGACTGGGGGCAATTAGCAAACTGTGGGTATGAGCCTTCCTAGAGCAAAGGAATCACTGAGTTCACTAGAAGATGGTACCCAGCCCTGCTTGGTGTGGGGGATCCCTCAATTTTTAAGATGGTTTGAAAAAAAGGCCCAGGCCCCAAACTTCCCTTTTCTTTTCAAAGCTAAAGCTCTCCCTACCCGAAACCCAAAGCAAATGTGCCTAAAAAGTATATATTAAATATGATGACTCAATGCAAATGTCAATAGGAACTTTGTGTAGTTCACAGAGAGAAATAGACTGAGCCATTTTAAATGCAACTTGGGACTGCAATCTTTCATTCACACATAACTATAATTCAAAATACATATTTCATAAAAATGCACATGCAAATGTAAAAATGTTATACTGCCTGTTTGAACACTCAAGATAAAGTCCAACCTGTAGCCTAAATATCATCAGAAATTAAATAAAAGTTTATGAGAAGGGGTGGCTGAGAACTTGGGCAAGTTGTCACAGCTGGTAGTCCTCCTGAATGTTGTGTCCCATAGAAACTGCAGATTTCCTGTCACTGGGAATTGTGCTAATTAGAGACATTTGCCAGTCTCCAAGTTTTGCCTTGTACAGACCCTGGTGATAAGCCACTTCCTTACCAATGCTTGGGAGAAATCTGCGCTGGCAATCAAAGTATTGTGTGATCCTGAAGGAGTGGGACACAGTAATGATCATAACAGTTAGTGAAAGTGTATTTCATGTCTGTTATAGGTGTAATAGCTGCTAACTTACCTACTAAAGCACTCGAGCAGTGTCTGAGGATGGCAGATTGCTTAAGCTTGTCATTATTAGAAGGATTTTCATTACTGTGTATGAACACTAATTTCCTCAACTAAGCTACTCACACTAATCGATGTCTCGGTGATTAGCGGTTTAAGGTATGTCAATTAGTTTACTTAGAGGAATTTTTCACTGGCCAGATTGTCTTCAAATCACCCTTTTTTAAATGAAAAAAAAATCACATTTCTCTCAATTGCCTGGGAACTTGGCCTTCAATAATAATTCTCATTTATTATCTCCTTGACTTAATAACTATGGAGTTAACAGTAAATTTCTCTGTACTAATTCCTAGGCAAGAGGATATTAAAGGTAACGAGAAAAATAAAACACAGTACAGTTGATCCTGAATTGTGTATGTCCACACATCATATATTGCTATGTATAATGCACACCCATGTTTTTGTGTGCATTATGTATGAGACAATTACACCCGTTATTATACCCATGATATTTAAATCATTATACTCATATATAATGTACATCCTTGTCTTGCTCTCAAAAATTTCGCCAAAAAAGTACACATTATACATGACAAAATATGGTATACGTGACTTTTTTTCAATAAATACCGATACTGTTTTTGTTCCGCAGTTAGGACTCTGTGGATGTGGAAGGCCCACTGTGTGAATTGTTCTATACCATTCTACATAAGGGGACTTGAGCAGCCACAGATTTGGATACTTGCAGCAGGGGGATGTCTCAGAACCAATCCCTCACAGATACTGAGGATAGTTAAGTTTCTGGGGAGTCAAGTTATACTTGAATTTCTGACTACACAGGGGTGAGATGAAAGCCCCTAACCCTGACATTGTTCAAGGGTCAACTGTTACCACAATCCCCTGACCAACAACATCAGTATTATTTGAGAATTTGTTAGAAAGGCAGATTCTGGGGCCTTACTCCAGACCTACAGAATCAGAAGGGCTGAAGAGGGGATCCAGCAATCTGTTTAGCAAATGCCTGAGAACCACTGCAACATAATAATTGAATAATCACATCATAAACCACTGGGAGATTTTCAAGAAAGAGATCGTAATCAACAATTTAAAACAGGAAAGAAAGTCAGAGAGGTTGACAGCCCAGAAGACTCTTAGAGGCAGACCAGCAGTGATGCAAAGTTAAGTACCATCAATCAGTCCCTGAAATAAATAGCTTTGAACAACAACTCACACTCACTGGGCATTAGTAGATCGCAGAGTCTGGGTAACTCTCTCTCTATGGCATATTATACTATTGCCACTAGTATCCCCATTTCACAGATATGAACACTGAAAGATAAGAGAGATTAATTTAAACTCACAAAACAAGAAAGTAGATGTGACTCCAAACCTGTGCTTTATGTAACTTTGGCTAACTCCTCCAGAATTCCTAAGAGGGGACATAAATAGGGAGGAAGAGAAGGCTTTCC